>CM062347.1:0-2998000 GCA_031216105.1 Dalbergia cultrata | reverse complement strand
GTTGGGGCATTTTGTCGAACACCCTGCGTGCATTGACAATGCTTCCGAGTTTAGCATATGTGGTGATGAGGTTGTTGAAGAGGAATGTCTCAGGGTGTGTGAAGGACTTGATTATGCGGCAATGGAGGTTCTTGGCTTGGTTGAGGTTTCGGGTTTCACAGCAGAGCTTGAGCAATGAACAGAAGTAGTTGGAAGAAGAAGAAGAAGAAGAAGAAGAAGGTGGCATGTATTTGAAGTGTTTAGTAGCGCAGAAAGAGGCGTGAGAAGATGGCATTGTACGGAAACGAAGGAAGAAAAGGTATTGACTTTTTCGAGGTGTGTGTGTGAGTATCAAATTTGAGAGAGGAACGGTGCAGTGTGTGGCAGAGAGTTATATTATATGCTGCTGCTGCCATTAGTGCTGTTCCAAAAGCATAGTTTTTTTGGGGTTAATTTGCAGTAACTGATTTATATTTGATTATGGCAACTTGGCAAGAAAATTGCCATGATGAAAAAACCTTGCAGAGGAGACGACAATTTGGGTAGAATGAGAAGAACTTAGAGAAGTTTATGATTAAGGCAAATTTCACAATGGGAGTTTTAGACCGACCGTAGTACACCTTCTCGTTGATACTTGAAAGGGAAATGAAGTTTAGGGTTTAGGGTCTGCTTGAAAAGTAATGTAAAATGAATATTTTAGTAAGAGTGTAAATGTAAACAACTTCGTGTATAGAAATTAAATTCATCTTTAAATATAATTAAGAAGCATTCAACACGATTAAAGTATCCATTCTATGGGTTAACCAATTAGGAATTTAGTTGAATAAATATACAATAAAGAGACAATGACTTTAAAAGAGTTTTATTTATCAACCCTTGGCATGGAAAAATTAGTAATGAAAGAGCTATGTCCCTGATAAAATCTCAAATTTTTGGACAAAATTATCTTCAACGAGAGGAAACATGTAAATTTTTTTTTTTTCAATCACTCATAATAAGCTAACTTGTCTCAAGCTAACATATTTAAAATAGAATCTATCCAATCAATGTCCTAAAGATAGTAATTAATGAATTAGAAGAGGAAAATTTTGATATTAAAAAGATGAAATTTTATATGTTCCATTCATAAAGACCTATTAAAAAAAATGTATACTTTTTTATATTTTATGATTCCTTTTCCAATACCCTTTGGCCACTTACTAGAAAAAACCCTTTAAAATATGATGTCCTACAAATTCAGATGATTTATATGAAAAGAAAAACACTAATATCGAAACTTCAAAGGAAAAATTGCTCACAAAACAAAGTTGGAGGTAGTTTGTTAGGGATTAGGATTCACCTTCATTATTTCCCCCTTTTTCCCTACATGTAACTTTTGCCTACGGAGTAATCCTCGATAAAATCCCACTTATGACACCCCATATGAAATTAATTGCTAGCCACATAATCACTGAAAAACCGCAACATAGCTAAATTGAAGTACAAGGTAACAAGCATTACATTACGTGCAAGAAGCAAACAAGGATCAAATCAAGAACCAAGAGCATGTTGCAGTGATAATTATGCATACCCCAAAAAAGAAAGGGCCTTTGAATTTTGATCATTCCGTTAATCAGACTTGGTGCGAAGCCAAAAAACAAAAAAGAAGAAGACAACATAGTGAGATATCCCATCTTTACAATCTGCTTAAACACATGTAGTAAGCAAACCTATTTCAGCAAACACATTCCACTTCTAAACATACACTACATCTATTTTTCTTTTTCTTCTTTTTCATGCTTGAAAGGAAGATAAAGAGAAGGAACACTCATGAATACTGCTGCTCTACTTCCTCTCTACAACCTAGAGTCAGTCCCTTCTTGTATGCTACTTCCCTCCAAAGACTTGGCACCATGGCATTACTCGGTCACATCTCATCTAGAAGGTAAAGTCGCGAGGTTAAATATGATATGATTTGAGTATCCGGCATTCCATCTTGATAAGATTGAAGAGTGGAACTCCAAGATTCGTTACATTCATCCAACTCCAGAGCACGTCAAATAGCTGATGTAGTGAAGATGCATGGCATGGAGACTGAACATCAAAGTTCAGTTTTTGTTTGACCTGAAGGCGCGGAACCTGCATGAGCATGGGGCAATGTACTTTGCTAATTTGACAAATCTTAAGATCCCGTTTGATTTCTATTTTTCATTCTCTATGTTTTCTAGATTTTGCAAAGGAAATAATGAAATTATGGAAAATAATAAAATCCGGTTTTCTGCTTTCATTTTATGTTTTTACTATTTCCTTTACAAAATTTTTAAAATAGGAAACAGAGAAAATGAAAACAGGGAAAGCAAACAGAGCCTTAAGTTGCGAAATGAAATGGGTTTATTTGTAGGGGGAAAGCTTTAATTTACCGTCCATGTCTTGGTTACTCAGTGGAGCAGTTGTTGGAAAGGTCATCTGTACAACATTGTGAAGCTCGTCCTCCCACATATCAGGAACCTATTGCAAATTGTACAAAAATATGCACATAAAAGATCGTAAATCTGTTAAGAGAAACCAACAAGAAACAAAGTTATTCCACATAAACTTTGGTGTATTGCTATAACGTCGAAAGAAGGCTAATGTGAGTTTGACTCAATTTTAAGTATGGTTGATGGAAGATATTATGTTTCTTGAGTAGTCAGCAGATGATGTCCATCGATGCCATCCATCATTTTTAAATGCTATTAGCATGATGTAGCAACCGAATATGATGTTTTGAATCATGTTGTGGAGATTATGGTGCTTGCAATGTATAATACCTGATTTGGCTCCTTAAATACTCCAGTCAAGGGTGCCAAATGTGGTTGAATGGTCCGCCGTAGTATATCTGATGAATTAGCCATGCTAGGAAGAGCTGGATGAGCCAGTCCTGTGTGGGATGGATGCAATGCAGGAAAAGCCGTGGACATTTCTGGAAGAAACCCCATTGCAGATGAAGGACCAGGCCGATGCTGAAGAATCTGATGAAAGGTTCAGATTGTATAGAGATCAGACAGGTCCATATTGCCAAGTATAAGCTTCTAACTCAGCAGTACACAAATTGAATAAAAACTTACTTCTTTAGCAAGCAATCCCTCACTATTAAAATCCATTCGTGGATTTACTGTTGCAAGTTTCATAGACAAAAACTGCCAAGAGGGGAAAAGGGGGTGTCAACTTTAACTTGAATGAAAAAAATGTATATGAAGGACAGATAATATAACAGTTCATATTGCTATTAGTCATCATCTTCTCCAAAAAGCAACAAAGATGACAGTAACTATTAGTATACAAGCCATCAGGAATGACCATTCAAAATCTTGTCACTTCAAACAAGTAGAAGAATGCTGCAATTGCCTAAGATGCTTATAAGGAATTCTACAGGAACATATGCTGAAACTGTGAGGAAGCAGAATCCAAAAATGTCAGGACATTCAGTTCAATGATTTCATGATCACAAGTTAATACATAGGGAGAGAAGATATGGCTTTATCCATACCTGAACCTGTCGTTGAAGAGACTGTACATAGTTAATAATTTCATCTAGCATCACTGCCTTGCCTGTGACCTATAAACGGCAACAAATTTGATGTTAAAATGAAGTTATACCCTAAATCTTCACAAGAACGAGGCTGCAAAATCTTCTTTACCTTGCTGCATCCAGGTACAAGGTCTTGAAGAAATTTCATCCTTTCACTGATCTTTTCCCTCCTAACCTACAGTTAAAATCATACTAATTCAAAACTCTTAATCCAAATAATGCTTTCCCAACCATAAACTAATGTCTTATACTATCATACTCTCTCTGCAAGGCTATGGCTATTTGTTGCTTGACCACGGCGAGCCCTAACATGAATGTATCCCTCCTTAGGAGGATCGGATGCTTGAGAACCCGGCTTGGCATTCTTCCCAGAAGCCTTGGTTGTCGAAGTTGGCTGTTGGTCTCCCTTCTGCTGCCGACTCTCAGAATTCTCCTTTGTAGCTTCACCAGGTTGTTCAGGAGTTCCATTGACTTTATCTTTATCAGCATCCTACCACACACAAAAGAAAAAAGAGGAAAGTCACATGGATAAGGGTCAAATATCATCATCATATATACAGAAAAAATACAGCAAAGACCATACCTGTCCACTTCTTTTCCTTTTCTTTGAGTTTAGTCCTTTAATAGAAGGTTCCCCACTTGTGCACTCCACCATTGGCGAATCATCTTGCCCACTTGACTCTGCTCTATCAGACTCATTACCAGACCCACCAAGAGCTTGTTTCCCTTCATCTTGAGACATTACAATATGATTGTCACTTCTTTTGTCATCCTGGAGTGGCCTTTCTTTAGTACCATTATGATGCTCAACAGACCGAGATGCATCTTTTGCAGCTTCAACTACATTCAGATCACTTTCATGAGATTGTCCTCCAGGTGTTGATTTTAATACATGGCCTGAAAGAGCATCTACTGTTGCCTGCACTGTTCCCATGGTCCTAGCATACAGACTCATGGATTGAGGAATCCCGAATGAGTTCACAATGTCCCCAGAATTCCCTGCACCGAAGCATGAGAATCTCGCGGCACGCTCAATAAATCCGGAATCACTCGGAAACTGAGACAAACTCTGGGGAAGCATTCCTGGTCCATTTGGCAAAAAAGCATCCCCCTTCAACATAGAATTAGCAGGGTTCCAAACCATTTCCGGTGTCCGATGATCATGACCACCTCTTGCATAGTCAAACCCATCTTTTCTAATTCCATTTGAGTTTGAAGAGCTACCATTATTATGGACATTAATGTCACAAAATCCCAAGCTTTGGGAATTGGGGTGGTCCCAGAAGTTTGTAACATATGGTGAGTCCACCACTGAAGCAGAAGTACACGAAGAAGACACCATTGGAACCAAACCCCCCATAGATGAATTTGCAAAGTTGGCACCATCAAACCTCCAATCAGAGGCCATACTAGTTGAATAACTCACAGGATCCTCCTTTCCATCAAGCTCAAACTTTTCTCTGTCACCCATATATCCTTGACCAAAACACCCCAAAGAAGCCACTAGCAGATTCTCTTCAATAACTGCTTTGAAACAACTAAATAAAAGAAAAAGAAAAAGAAAATAGTATCAGAGATAACTTGGCACAATGAGATGAAATTGTAGGTTGCACACAGCAAGATACAACAATGATCAAAAGATGAGAAATTCACTAACAAATAGAAAATAAAAAAACCTCCCCAACAAAACTTAACAAAACAGTGACTCCATCACAAACTCCAACAGTTCAATATACTAATCCTTGTACTCTAGAAACTCATGTCATCCAGAAGAAGAAGGAACAATGTTAGACAAGAACATATTAAAGACATAGAGAAAGAGAATAAAGAGAGCAACTTCAATTAAATGAGTTAAGAAAATTGCATAAACAACAAACGTTTTTTTTTTATTATTAATAAAAAATATAACTGCCCAAAAGATGTACTTGAGCTCACACGGGTTTGGCAGCTACCATTTCCAAAGCCAAACACTGAACTTTGAAGGTACCAAAATTTTCATAAAAGAAAGGACCCCCCCTAACACAGGTCTAGAAAAGTCTGTTCAAAGATAAACTGAAAAAAGAAAACTAGACTCAAATGAAATTAATTATACTTTAACAAACTTCATACACTGTTAATTAATAATTGAAACAATTTCGAAGTTACTAATAAATCTCTACAGAGAGAGATGCAGTGAATCACAATTATGAAAAAGAACATTGATTTCAGTATTAACAAGTACCCCTCATTCAAACCCTAGTCAGAACCTGCAGAACACAAACACCTGCAGGAAAAGAGAGAGGGTAAGTAAGAGAAACATCAGAAATTTAAAAAAAAAAAGGAAGCACACTCAAACCAAAAGTAGGAAGAGAAAGAAGAGATACCCCATTTCTGATTCAGTACTACTTTTGGCACCCTGTACCTTCAATCTTCAAGCACCCTTTTATTGAATTTTGGGACCCTTTTTTTATTTTTCTTCAAATCTCTCTTGCTCCTATTTTCTTGCTAACAAAAAACACAATAACACAAACACATGTAGAGAGGGGGGGGGGGGGGGAGAGAGAGAGAGTTTAAAGCTATGATTTTGAGAGAGAGAGGAATGAAGGGTAAGTACTACTAGGAAAAAGTAGTAGTAAATACAGGTAACTAACCAATGTGTAATGTGCAGTAGTAATATTGTTGAAATGAAAGAGAGAAGAAGAAAGAAGAGAGGAAAAAGAGGCGTTTGCAAAGACACTGCATTTATACCCACGCTTACATGAAAAACAGTGCTCCTTGATGATTAACCACCGCCACTGCTATTGTTAAAATATATAATACTACTAACCTTAACCTCAACCCCATTAAGCTAATGCCTATAAAGCTATACTCTTCCTAACCTACTAATAGATTGATCACGCAGTTCTAGGACAGAGTAGTAATCAAATAAAGTTTTCTTCAAAATAAGGATTTTAGAATTTGAAGCCTAAAGTGTGTTTGGTTTTTTTAAAAAAAAAAACAGTTTCATTCGCTCATTGCTAAAAAAATTAAAAAACTTTCTGAAAATAGAAAATAAAAAATAGAGTTTGCTCACTTTTATCGACCTTGCATTCATATATAGTTATAGCTTGAAACAAACGCTGTGCTCAACATAAAATCTTCTTTGGAAAAAAAATATAGTTTCACATTTCATCAATCATCTTTTACTCTTTAATTTCATGGGTAACTAAATCATATAGTTTAATTTTATCTATAAAACTATGAGTTTTATTACTAATTTTGGTTATATTTTTATGTCAACCAAGCATTGCTCTAGATTAATATGCATGATTCCTAGTTCTTTTTATATTTTTCTCATCAGTTGTTTATCAATTTCAAAGAGGGTTGCTTTTGAATTTTTTAAGCCATTCAAGGCTCAAATTTTTTTTTAAAGAAGAGATAATCATAACAGTTTGAGCTTGCATCTGACATTGCCAACTCTTATTAGGGGTGTTTTTCCTTTTATCTTATTGCATCGTCCTTTACTGCACCTTGAAAGAAGAGCTTTTATTATAGTTTTTTTAAATAAGAGTTGTTGGTTTTGGTCAAGGCCCCCAAATCTAGCTGGGGCCATCTGCACATTATTTTTTCTCTGCAGACAAATATTTAATATTACTAAAGTATTAATTGCTTAAAATCAAAGTCGCCTGAGTCATGCATTTTAGAGCCTTAAATGAGGGAAGATGAAGTGAAACAAACAAAAGAAAGATGAAGATACATTGTCTTCGGTATCTAGTTGTGATGACTTAACCATGTCAATGAACATACTCTCTTGCTGGTTTGTATAAACTTATGGAAACAAATAGATCGAATCATTGGTTTGAAGAATTAATGTCCAACATAAATAACTGAATATTTGATTATTTTTCGTATGTATTGTTCACTTTGACAATGAGCAAGTTATAGTGGTTGGTTCTTCTATGATGAATTCACCATTGCCAAAAATAATTCAATGACCCTTTTTTTTTGGGGTTAAAAAAACTTAGAGACTTTAATGGAAAAGTTTATGATTTTGATATCGTGTAAAAATTCCTTTTAGATATTCAATTATATATTATTATATTAATAAACAAAAGTTTGATTTTTTATTATTTTCTTCAAAGTCATATGTTTATATAGCAATATGTAATTATATGGTAATGTACTAATTTTATACTCAAATACATCAAGATTAATCTTTTAATTGAAATGTCTTATTTTGAAAAGCATTGGGAAAAGGATAATATAGTACTCAAGGTGGATTGAAAGGATTCACCTATGTAATCTTTATCTTTGAAGCCTGATTGCTAAGGGCATGTCTTCAATTTGATTCACTTTATGTATTACATTATCTTGGTAATGTTATTAAATTATCTGGATAAGGTATACCTCCAACATACGGAACACCATAGCAAGATGCCCATGGATTAAAAGTTGATAGGAGATTCCTCAAGTTCGTAATTTCCAAACCATAATTAATCATTATGGCTCTACTTGTTTACTGTAACTGATCTATTTTGCAACTTTACATTGATATTGGTACATACTTTCTATTACACACACTTCTGCATGCTCCTGATTTTCCCAAGTGAAAGAGTAATTAAGTAATTCCTCTTTGTTTAGAAGTTGACACTCTTGCTTAACTTGTTCAGTTACCGCTCTTCATGTGTTAATTATAGTACTGCTAATTAAGTAGTGACAGTATGATGGTGCCTTTTATTTCTCATAGCATTAGCATTGTTAGGTTTATTGCTATCTTGTCTAAAATACTTCAAAAAAATGTGTTAGCTTAAAAGGAAAATTGAATGATATATAAATTTTTACCAATATTGAAATTTGTCCCTCCCTCTACCTCTAAGTTTTTAGAAGCATATGTGTTCAAAGTCTTAGCAATTGCTAGCTATCTCTAACGATCAAGATATGAGCCATATAACCATACATAGATATGGTCAGAATTAAAATTTATTAATTAATGATAATTAATAACCACGTAATTACTTCAAAAATCATATGACTTTATGTTTTAATTTTGATAATTTACGTATGATCCAATGACCAAGATTCCCCATCTCTCACAATGAATCATCTCTCTTATGATTACTCAGTATATGGATGGTTAATTATAAAGTCCAAACTGAATAATTAGTGTACCATTACATGCACAACTTGAAAGCTCCCATATTTTTTGGTATTCAATTCCTTGCAGTGGAGCTAATACCATTAGTGTATATCCCTTTAATTCCATGGGGTATAACTAAATAAAGCAAGTTGTTTGAGCTCAACTATAATTAAAAAAGGTAAACAATAACATATCAACATTAAATCACAGCCAGCATGCAAAGAGTTCTAATTATCTTATTCTTGGGAGTATCATATTTTAACCTATTGACCAGGGAAAAGTTTTAGGACTAGGAGCTACATATAGATCATCCATGAATTGAACAGAGAAGAAGTAGTAAAAGGAATAGAAAAATAACTAAGAGGGAGAACAAGAAGACAGCACTTGTAAGTAAACATGTCTCCATTTTTTTTCACAAATTTGGACTGTCCCTTTTTTCCCTCACATGTCATTATTAGTAGGAGGCATTGGGACTTGTATTCACAAAGACCAGTGGTTTAGAATAATGGAGTCTCTTGCCACACCGCTTTGTATGTAAGAATCTAAATATGCATACTCAACCCTTAGCTTTTGTGTTGGACCGTGCTGGGAAGATGTACATTGCACTAATAAGGTTTTTTCGAGGTGTGTGATAATGTACGGTTGAAGTATTACTATGCTAGCGAAGCAAAAATAGGTAAAATTCTTACTCCATAGTAAAATTTGCCTATATAAAAATATTGTTAGGTCAATTACATAGTTCTCGTATAAGATTTTGTGATTTTCATCCTGATTTCTCAATATTTATTCCTAATACTGATACATTATTTATTGTGTGATAGAAAAGAGAGCAGTGTAATAATTTTAGTTTACAAACTAAATGAAATTAATGTAATGATTTTATTAACTCAAGAGTCTAGTAAGCAGTGGTGATTCATGGTAGACTTACCCAAATTTAAAGAGGAGCCAGAGTAACAATTTGTTCATGTTTTTACATTGATATAAATCCAACATCGTATATTTAATTGCTTTCACAATAATATTAATTAACTTTAAAAATAAGTGAGTACATATTTAATAAATATGGATAAGTTTCATGTTGAAGTTAATGTGTATAAATCAAGGAGGAGAAAACTGGACCAAGTATCGAACCAATCAAGGTATTGGTTTGGGTTTAGATGTTCAACTGGTTCAATCGGAGCTCAACCGGAATATAATAAAATATATTAAATTATTAACATTAACATAATCAACACAATATATATATATATATATATATATATATATATATATATATATATATTCATAGGTTTATAAAAATAAACATAATCTATATAAAATTTATCTAGTCGTAGCCTCACAACGCGGTCACAAAAGTATTTGAAAATAATATTTGCTGGTGACCAGCGAGGTTTATGGTGAGCAGCTTGCGAATAACGGAAAGAGAAGAAGGATAACCCAATAATATTTGTTAGTGCCTTTCTCTAGTTTCATTTTTTTCATTTTTGTTCTGTAACTGCCACTGACACAAGATATCAGTATTTAAGTTTTGAAATTAAAAAAAAAAATCAAAACCTGTCAAACAGGTCCGATTCGTCCGTTTTCCTGATTTTAACTTCCTCAGTTTTTGGAGATTAATGGAACCAATCAGGTGATCGGTTCCTAGCTGGACCGGCCAATTTGATCCGATTTTCTCTTCTATGGTATAAATATGAATTGTTAGATTCATTTTTGTGCACACAAATGTCAAACATTGTGGACACAACATATATAACTGCAGAAAATGTAATTAAGTTGCATAAATTAACGAAAAAGCCCCTATATATCCATCCTTAATTAAATATATAGGAATCCTTGTATAACACACACAAATGAGTGCTTGGTATGAGAAACAATAGACAAACACGGATAGGGATTTAAGTAGTCCATGGGAGAAAAAGACTCCAAAAGCTACAGCAGCCTTAAAGAAAAGAGATTGAATTAAATTCCTCAGTATTCTCTCTCCAATTTTATATTTCAAGGAGAAAGAAAAAACCAATATATAACTGAGCAAATGGGGGGTTGCCACCTGTCACTATAGTTTATCCCTTTTCAATATGGAGTCCCTATTCATTGGTGCTTGGTTAGTGGTTACATAAAAGTAATTATTAGAAGTTAATAACTTTATAAATATATATTAAGTTATACTATATTATTGTACTAGCGAGAGTTGGTTCATGGTTGGCATGGCTCTCCTTTTGGGAAAGTTGAATACCAAGCAACCAAATCCCATCAAAATCAATGTGGGATATTGGGGTTGGGGATTCGAGATCTCTTAGCAGAGCCCTGCATTTCTTTAACCTGAATCAAAGACTCAGTCATTTTGATGATTACTCTTCCCCCTTGTTCATATTGTACATATAGTATATTAATTAGTAACAACTAACTAACATGGTTCATCGCATAGTGAGATATTATGTCCTAAAATTACCACTCACTCTTTTGCTTTAATCATTTAAAGGGAAGAATGGTTGGAGGTTATGTGAGATTTAATATACTTTTGCTCAAATACATGCAAACATGCTTCTGGCTGTGTGGTTATATCTTCAACTTTGGTTTCAAAACCAAATTATTGATGTGAATAACATAGACAACATTTGCTCATTCTTTAGAATACAAGGAAAGGTGTCTTTTGCTTTTTTAAACTTCTGAATCTCTTATTTCTAGTAAAGATATGATTCATTGTAAAATCCTTTAGTGGATTGGAAAGTTTTTCTCTGTTAATCCAGATATGGCACTTATTGCTTTTGTGGATTGAGGTATTAAGAGTTCTTTTTGAATTGAAACCCTTAATTATTAGGCCCTATACCTAGCTAATTATTCATCTATAGTTTGAAGGTTGTGTTTGACAGAGATATAATGACATTATTAAGTTTGATCAAATTCAGTGTTCATTAGTTGGAACTTGGAAGTGACCAAAGTTAATTAATGGCTTATAGAAATCTAAGAGGATGAAAAACTTTCTAAAGTTTAGTCGTCAAAATGATATTTTTTTTGTGTCAAAAATTCTGATAATATTAATTGCTAAGTGTGTAGAATTATTCTTTGTTAATTATTTTATGTTTTTCTTATTGAACAAACCTGACACTTGTGGCCCATTAGCAACCAAGGATATCCCCTGTTGGGTTTCATCTTGCTGCAAAATGGCATGATACACATTCCTTAAAAAGTTTTTATGAATTTCATGCAGATATGATGAGACTAGAATTATTACATTCAAACTTTTCCAACCCTCTTTTTTGGCCTTTGTTTTTTCTCTAAATGTTACAGGAAAATCCACCTTTTCAAATTTGCAGATGCACTGTAGAAAACACCAAGGATCATTCCTATGCTTTCTCTCTTACCCATTTTCGCCTCCTTTAGACACTCTCTCTCATGTAAAAGTGAAAGTATTTTTAGATGTGGGGTGCATGAGGTCCCTCTACCCCTCTTGGCTAGTAGCTTGAACAATTTTCTGGTAAAGAATTCCTAAAGTCCAAATTCATTGTCCCTAGCAAGCATATTAGTGTCTCAAAATATATTAAATATATAGGTGACAATAAGGCATAGGATGAGGGTACACTTAGCACAAAAACAAGTATGTATAATTCTATTAAATATGAAATTTGGTTGGTATATGTCAATTTTCACTTACTTAAGCCTTCAGCTAAATTGTACATCATGATTAATTGATTGCTGAAATTTGTGGGTGGATAGAAGAAGACTAGAAAATCTAGCCCTTCTCTTTCTCCCAAAATTTGCTGCCTACCATGACCAACCCACCTGTATGCAAGAGCTCAAATAGTGAAAGTTATGTGGGATATTAGACATAAATTACTATTATCTTCTTTACTATATGGCTCACGCTTGGAAACCTATACTTTGTCATTTTGTAGAAAATAGGGGGGGAGAGCATGAGGAAGTACAACCTTAGTGTCAATGTCACTGATGGTGAATTGGAACTGATGTTACAATTTGTGACAAAGATAAAATCATGTTACGACTTTAATTCTTTAGTCACAAATGACCTATCTAATCGTTGATAGTTGGAAGGAATATCCTTTTGGTTTTTGGCTTGATCTAGTACTAAGACAAATGTCACTAACTTAATAATGATTAGCCCCATAATTAAGGATGTATAGATCACTGCTAAAATGGAGCACCCACCATGGCCTTTTTAGCTTGTGAAACCAGGTAATCATTTTGACCATGTGCACCACGAAGTTGAGTTACCCAATAACAGTAACCCCACTAGACCTAAAAGTTTAAAGAGTGGGCCGGGCAAAAATTCAATTAATGAATTTTTCAATTTTTGAATATTCCACATTCTCTTTATGTCTTATCCATATGGCTAACTTTTCTTAGTAGAATAAGACTTAATTATTATTGTTGGGTTCGTGGTACAAGCTCTGCATGTCTATTTGCACCACATTTAGTTTCTCCATATTTCTTGGGCATTATCACTGTGGCTAATCTTATTAAAAGTCATTAAGCTTTATTTTTGGATAATTAGTCATTAAACTTTTTTTCTTTGGTATATTGAGTTTCTTTCTCATAACATCGTCATTAATAAGTTTTAATCTTATTTAATCATCTTGAGCTTTAATCTCACCAATCATTTCTTACCATGCAGAAAATTAACATTTAATTATGTTTAAAATTTTAAAATAATTACTCAATATATATTACTCAGCAAGTGATTAGTGAAATGGAGAATGAGATATAATTTGCAGATGGATAATTTCCGGTCCAAAGACTTTTCAATGTTGTGGGCTTTCCTTAAATGTTCTAATTAGATAGAGAGATTAACTTGCCGGCTTTGGAATAACCCCTCTATGACGAAATGGTGGTATCTTTATAAAAAGATGCTTTGGAGTTTCATATGTGTAGGGTTTATCTAAGGTTTTCTCCTTGGACTCATTTCCATGTGCCACAAAGGCTCAAACTAACTACGTGTCCGCAATGCCCTATTTTGTAGAGGGGGGTTCACATGACCACACCTCCCAGCTTTTATGAGGGTGAAGGTGACATCAGGCCGTATTAATAAAACAAATGGTATTTGTATTCATTATTTGTAGTACATTGTATTAATATATTCTTATTTATTATTGGATGGAATATAAATTCCATTTAATTTGAAATTCACATCTCATGAAAAATGTGTTGTTATGATATCTCACAAAATATAAGTACAAATAACATTATTCTATTAATAAATGGCAATGGCAAGGAAGAATGGCAGCTTTGGCATAATATGTTCCACTTCTGTTTGCTGTTTTTCGATGCAGGTGGGTACTTAATTTAAATGAGAAACTTTGTATTTAAATATAATGTTCCTATTAACAGTTACTTGTGTTTCCTAATAGTTCCAGAATATCCATAATAAACAAAAAGTATATTAACAAAAATATATCAAATGTCACAAAAGGCTAAGATAAAATTACATGAATCTCGCCCTATTCAGGACAATTTATCATTTATGCACAAAGAAGAAGCGAAGGCTTGTTCTTAATTATTTTATGTATATATATATATATATAGATTCAGGTAATTTGAAATTAAGGTAAAACAAAGATGATTACACTTATAAATATAGAGAGAAAAAATTAAGAAAAAATGGTCAATTTTTTAAAGTAAATAGACATTATTAAAATTTAAATATCAAATATTAAAACTATCAAGATGATATGTCATTTTAAAATAATAGACATTAGAATTAAAAATAAAAAACAACCTGTGTCATTTTCCGAAAGAGAACAATTTGCGAAATTAAATTGTTTAGATTTAATAAATAAAGATAGATACCCCAAATTCTGCAGCATTCCTTTTTTTTTTTTTAAGAATAGTTTTTGGTCATTTCAGAAATTTTGTTTTTAGTTGAAGAAATGTTTTTGTCTCTACAAATTCTCTGACGCTCTTTTATGTTCTTGAGCTCAAATTCTTTCTTCTTTTTTTCGGTCTGGGTGCTCGAATTCTTTCTTTTTGCCTTTTATTCATCTGGGTGCTCAAATTCTTTCTTTGTTTTTTTTTTCGGTCTGGGTGCTCAAATTCTTTAACGTTATATTCCTTCCACACCTGTAGGAATCGGCAGGCGTAGGCCCAATATGAATACATAAAGCAATCTTACTATAATGAGCCCAATATAGTCACATGCTAAAATACTCAACACTTGCATGATTTCAAATTCATCCCTATGGCACTATAGAGTAGGACGCATTTCAGATGACAGGCTTTTTGTAATGAAGAAATTTTCCCCTTTTATACAAGTTTCTGCAACAAATTAACCTTGTAACTATTGTCATTTCGCTAAACAAAAGAAATTACCCTATGTTGTAAGCAATTCTAAATCCAATAAAAAAACTTATCTTGTTCATTTGGACATTTGGGGTCCCTTTACTATTCCTTCTACTGCTGGACATAAATATTTCTTGACAATTGTTGATGATAAATCTCGGTTCACTTGGGTGTATTTTATGAAAACAAAATCAGAAACTTCAAACCTTATTTCAAACCTCAATTAAGTGCATAAAATCTGATAATGGGACAGAGTTCAAACTTACTTCATTTTACAATCAAAAGGGCATATTTCACCAAAATAGTTGTGTAAAAACACCACAATAAAATGGTATAGTTGAAAAAAAACACTAACATATATTAAATGCGGCCAGAGCCCTTGCCTTTCAATCAAATCTACCCTATTGTTTTTGGAATTTTGCTGTTTCACATGTTGTGCATGTAATCAGTAGACAATCTACTCCTTTCTTAAACAATCATTCACCTTATGAAGTGTTGTTTGACAAATTAAGAGTTTGGACGTCTAGCATATGCATCAACATTGTCCAATCAGAGAAGGAAATTAGATTCAAGGTCCAGAAGAATGTGTTTTTCTAGGTTATAAAGCTAGTATGAAAGGTTTTATTTTGTTAGATGTTTCTACTAGAGAAATCTTTATATCAAGAAATGTCATCTTTTATGAAAAGTACTTTCCATTTTCTGTTACATCTAGTCTGTCATCTGGCACTAAAGCACACACTCCTCTTAATCCACAATCTGATTTTTCTCTGCATGAACCAATTTTTACTATCACTCCATTACCATCACTGCATAAAACGAAATGATATATGGTGCGAAACTTTACGGTACTGATTTATGATTCGTAACCATTGATTATAATTTATGTTTTATTGAAATTTAATTTATTTAAAATTTGATAATCAATAGCTGCATATCATAGTAATAAAATAAAAAAAGGCTCGAATTAGCCAGTTTGACCGGAAAATCGGTGAATCAATCATGAAACTGGACCAAGCCACTGCTTGGATCGGTCCTGCATCGAAATCGGAGCAACCCAGTTTGACTTGGCGGGTTAACATCAAAACCGGTGACTTTTTATTGTCTTTTTATTTTTTTTTGCTTTGTTTTTGCTAAATGATATCTTTTATTAAAACCTTTTAAAAATTTTTTAATTTGACTTGTAAAAAAATACAGTAACTTTGTTTGTATTGTCATGACTTATGAATTAACTATATAAAACTTTGTGATTTTACTTGTATAATTATGTTTTGAATTTTTTAATTGTGATTCGTAATTATGAAATGTGAATAATAGTTAGGAATTTGTGTTATTTATTTATGTTTTTTTTATTTGAACCTCTTAAAGAGTTTAATTATGTATTGCTCCATAAGCATAGTTGTCATTTTATTTAAATTTTTATTTTTTTTTGTGTATAAATCCAGTTCAATCGATTCGACTAGTGATCCACAGGTTGAATCAGTGACCCGGTGCCTCAACCTAATGATCATCGCTCCAAGTCTGAAAACTATATCTACAACAAACCCTATAACATTTTTACACGGCAAACAAGAAGACAAATAAAAATGTGAGGCCTATGATAATAGGAAAATTATTGCACTGTAATATTATTTGTCTTCTTATACATAATATGAACATGTTGTAGGTTTGTGTTCTACACAAAATATTTCTCATATTTTACCTCTTTAGTCACTTATTATTATTATTATTATTATTTAGATTTTAATTACCTTTTTTGCTGACTTTGACCGTTGAGTGTTGACTGCATTGAATTTTCACTAATGCATCTGAGCATTTGAAAAAAATTATGGAATTTAGATTTTATATATAATTAAATTTTTTTATAAAATACTCTTTTTAACTTAAAAAAAAGTGAAAACAAATATCTTTTTAATATTTTGATTATAGAAAAAAATTAAAATACAAGGAAAATAATTGTTTTTGGCTAAAAGTGAATTTTATCATTTTTTTTAATCCAAAGCACCCCAAATCCACTCTCGGGTTTTATTTTTTTTTTTTAATACAATTATGTGCTTATTGCTATTTGTCCCGGAACTAATTTGCCGAAGGACGAGTTTTGAATCTAGATGGAGAAAAAAATTATTATTTGAAGTTTTTTTTAATAATATTATTTGAAGGTCTGAATATATATTTTATGAGTTTAATTTCCATGCGCTAACAGTGTAAATTTTTTTTACACTCTTATCCAATTTTGTATTACTATATAAGCATAACTGGTTTAACTCTCACATCCACTACTTAAACAATTATGCATATTAGATTATTTGATTAGAAAATAGTATAAAACTATTTTACATATCATATATTCTTGCATCAAAATTATACCCAGTTTTTATTTCTTAAAAAAATAAGTAAATTTTAGTTTTAACAACTTAACAGCACATCTTATATCCGACCAATAATTCATTTTCCATTAAGATTTCGATACATAAGCCACGTAGGATTATTGGCTGACATATAGAATTAGATGACATGTCATTGCCTTAGCTAGATCAACAATTGTCAAAGACAGATTTGGCCACGTAATTGACTAAAGAAACAAATGCAAGTTAAAATGTAACAAATTAGTAGTCTCTTATTCAAGCCACCAAAGTAGCTTTTGTCATATAGTTTTATTTTATGGACAAGATAACATAGCATACAATGTTGTTGATTATTGGAGATTAATTAAGAGAACCTCTCATGTCCTAATTAGTTAACTGAAAATTGGGTTTAGCTGATAGAGCATGATGATCCATCTGCTGAGCAGAGCATTTCTGACAAATGCATTGACCATTTACACAGCAGTTGGGTTCTCCTTGACACACTTTGTTGCAGTCTAGCATCCGAGGACATTCAAAGGGTCCCCTTGCTTCGATTGATCTTGGTACTCCCACTGTCCAATTACAATCATAAACACCTTTTGATTAGCTACCTAATACATCTAGTTAGATCAAATCATGAGAAAATATAATTTATGTAAACAATACTATATTCCATAAAAACATTGCCGAAATTTTTGCCCAAAAAAAAAAAGTGAACTTGTTAGATGGAACAACCAATACAATTTACATACTTATCTAATGATTAATAGCACGTTCGGATGAGGTTTTTTTCAACTCAAAATCATTTTAAAAAAATTATTTTTCATATATCTCATATTTCTTCAAAAAAAAATCAGAATCTAAAAAAACCAGTTTTTTTGTTTTTTTTCCTCGTAAAAGCTAAAAAGAATAATTTATTAAAAATAATAATTTCTAACTTTTTCCTCGATAGATTGACAAAAGCTCAAAACTCTAAGGGTGCGTTTGGTTAACGAGTAAAAAATGGAGATAAATTTTTCATAAATGAGGTTCATATGTAAATTTACACATAGAGTTTATCCATAAAAATTTATACCCTATTTTTTCCCCTAACCAAACATGCTCTAAGGAATGAGAGGAGCAACATGAAGCCAATCAATATGGAAAGATACAAAACTAAAGACTACCCAAAACCAAAGCAGCAGAAAGACTAAACCAACTAATGAATCCAAGGGCCATGTTGAAAAAATGTTTGGGCAACCTAACTATTCCCTTAGCCCATCAAATGCACCCCAAAAGCTAATTTGATGAATTTCATCAAGTACCACCAACCACCTTTAGAGAAAACAAACCCAATAATGCTTCCACCAAATGACCCAATCCAATTTCTCCCTCATAGGACATTCATGGAGCCATCCATATACTTTCCATAAGGCAAATTCAAATATACACACACACCAACCCCCACATCAGATTGAAGAAGCAACATAAACAGAGCGCATGACAAATAGGCCAAAGCTCAAGGAACCTTCGCGGTAAATAATAACTATTGTAACTAAATTCCATCTTCTTCAGCATTGCCATCCACAATAGAACAGGACTAGGCACCATAATTGCTCCAAGATAGAGATAAGACTGCAACATCTCCATCAATCACAGTAGATCCATCCATATACATAGAACACAATACATATATTTACCGTCACAAAAAAAATTGACAGTATTGTATCTATCCTAGAACGATGGAGTCTAGAATAATCATAATCCAATTCCATCCCCTTTGACATTGCCATCAGGGATAGAAAAAGGTTAAGAATTGACAGAGATCTCCAAACAGATTTAGGAACAAGAACCATATGTCTCAGAAAACCAGTTAAAACCAGAAACCCAAGTCACATATAGCAAAACCACCTGTCTCAAGACAACCAGCAGACTTTCAACACCAGACTTGCTATGCTTATGGAATATATAGCAGACCCCAAACCATCTCCAATTTAAT
The DNA here is from genome assembly GCA_031216105.1 of Dalbergia cultrata. NCBI lineage: Eukaryota > Viridiplantae > Streptophyta > Magnoliopsida > Fabales > Fabaceae > Dalbergia > Dalbergia cultrata. Next base: position 2,978,765 of record CM062347.1, on the reverse strand, counting down.
CATTATAAAATAGCACACCTACCCTGAAAGAACCAGCATATATAAATTGAAGATTGCCACAAATGCTATTCACCCCTTATTTACGCATGCCAAGTCCTTACATGTTCCAAGTTTGATAGAAGGAAATGAGAATTAAAAGAGAATTCTCACACCAACCTTTTCATCTCACCAGTAGACTTTGTGTTTCCACCTCCCAATTTGGTTTGAATGATTCAAAGATCATCATCCACCAAATGGTCCAACAAATAACACAAAGTAATGACAAACACAATTTTTCATCAAACCCGCTAAAAGGGGCTAACATAAGAATAGGATTAGATGGCAAACATACAGAAACGTTCCACCAACTTAAGCCGCCATACCATATGGCAGAAATTACTCAACATGAGAAGAAGAGGAAGTTCAATAGTTTCTGAAACTTAGGTTATATATACAATTTAGGTTTCATAATCAATTTTTTTAAAAATCTGTAATAAACACACCCTAAATACATTCACATCATTCCAGCAAATAAATTTGGACCTAAAAAATTTGATTTTGTAGTGTGTGTGTATATATATATATAGAGAGAGAGAGAAAGGGAGAGAGAGATATATAGAGACTAACTGGTTATGCAAACTAACAAGAGAAGCCAAAAAGCTAACTTCACTGAACTCTTTGCCATTGTTGTTAATAGCTACAGTAACTTCTTGGATAACACTGTCACAGGGTGTTAATGTGTTCTTAAACCACTGTCCTGCTTATATATACACAGTACAAGCTACCTCCTTTTGGGAAAAAGGTTGCATTTTTTTTCTTGATAAGTAATGAGTATAAGAGAATAACTCCAAATCTCCTTTACTTGTAAAAAGATCTTGTCACCTTTTTTTCCAAGAATAATTCTACATCTTTCTAGTTTCTAATAATTTTTTTAATAATCTTTCTATGTCTTGTTTTGTAAATATTGTATTTAATTTGAAAATTGACAATCTGAAAATATAAAAATGTTCAATATGTTCCTCGTTTAGTAATTAAATAGATTATTATATACCACAAAAATTAAACTGCAGATGGTTAAGAAGATATTATAAGAGGATATAACACTTTTTCTCGGTCTTTTTTGTTTTTGGTAAACTTGGATCCGTATATGTCTTGAAATATCGAAAGGGAGGAAAGTGAAGACTGTATCTTAGAAAATGAAATCAAATAATGATTATTAATAAATTAAAAGAATGAAAAAATTGATTCTGTAATATATATCTATAATGTGTTATTTGTGTACCTGTATCATATAAAAGTTTAAATATTAGTTGTCATTAAAAATCAAATCTTCTTTATTTGTTATAGAATCTTGCCTTCTTTTTTAATCCATGAATGTTTGTGTTTAAGCCTCGTTCAGAATAGAGGTAGGCTAGTGTATAAGATAGAGATGGAGTTGTCTAACTTGTCTTACCCCTACGTCCCAAAGGGTATATATGTTGGCCGGTCATTAAAGAGGAAGGTCATGAAAAATTAATGGGGGAGATCATGATTAAAAGTCAATCACGAGATTGATAGGTGTATATTGTCAATATGTCGAGCTAAAGGAGGCCCTCAGGGTATGGTCGGAAATTATGTGATAGCGGTTGGATGAGTTGGAGATTTGGGTTGGCCACCCTGAGCAGTACACAAGTCCTAGAGCCTTGAGCTCAAATGTGAGCAAAGAGGCTAAAAGGTCAAGAATGTGAGGTCGGTTTTCCCCGCCAATATAGTTTGGTTGATTGAAGTGATTTGACTCTTGACACTTTTTTTTGTACAAAGAGAAAGAAAGAAAAATAGGAGAACATTTAACTGTTCAAATTATTAGCTAAGAGCAAGCTAATAATATCTCTTAATGGTTGAATCTAATCAACTAAAGGTTCACAATCCACTGCATCAATCCTAGCCAAAGAGTCAGCTACCTTATTAGCTGAGCGAAAGACATGACGGAAAGAGACCACCCAATCACGATGCATAAGATCTTTAATTTGATGAAAGAGAGTCTGCAAAGTAGGAGCTCGAAAGTTCTGAGAAGTAGAAATGAGTTCTAATTTTGTTTTTCTATATGTTATTAGTGTTTGTAACTGTGTGATTACGGGATGAATTAAGAAAAAAAATCACAAAGATAAATATGATTAAAATTGGAAATGACGTATGCAACAAAATTTATACGATGAAATTATCTGAAATTAGAAGTATTGAAAATTGTTTGAGTGCACTAGCTTATGTTCAGAACTCATCTAATCTTTTGTTTAACACAAGCACAACTTTTGCAGTTTCATTAGGATTTCAAGGGAGAACACAAATTCTATTGTTTATCAATTACCACATATGGCACATTACTCTTTTTTCTTTCAACTACCATTATTTTTAGGGCAAATTACATAATCTCCCTTGAGTTCTTTTGTAATTACACCCACCACTTCTAATTTTTAATATTACACTTACATCTCTTACCTTTAAATACTTTTTCAAAAATACTAGAATATCTTTATTAAAAAAAAAAACTATCATCCCCTTATTTTCTCCCTCCTCTTTTTCTCTCCCACCACCACTCTCACCCACTAACACCTCTAAAATATAGCAGTCTCAACAATAATTAATGCGAGCTATCATGACTCATAGTAGTCCCAACAATAATTAATGTGAGTTGCTGTGACTCACAAATAGATTAACAATTATTTAATGTTAAGTTGCACAAAAAAATAGAGTAAGGGATACAACTTAGGTCGTTTGACAAGAAAATGTTATCAGTAAATCAAGAGATTGAGGGTTTCATTGAGCAATTGTGAAAATTGAATTAATACAAAAATTCAATAAATAAAAAACTACTTGGGAGTCTTGTAGATCCAATATCATGTATCACTAGCTCAAAAGATAATTCACGAAGGTGGTAATTTTTACCAACTCACAATCACATAATTAGTGATATAATTCTTCTTGGCAATCACACAATCACATAACTAACCAAGGGTTTGGCTAACATAAATACTAGAAAATCACACTTGCAATCCATACGTGGCTATGCCAACTTGAATGCCAAACACAACAACTTAATTCTTTATTAGAATTAATTCCAATCCCCTTTACCAATTGCACATATTTTAAACTATCAGTTAAATAATACCCAATTGGAACTCTAACCATGTATGACATTCAAAATCGCAAGCACACGTAATCAAAGCTCTCAAAAATACAATTGTATCCAACAACACAAAAATATAAGAGAAGAGGAAGAAAGATTGAAAAACTAAACCGAAAATTGAATTAAAATAAATAACCTCAAACACAATCTTGATCCTTGGTAATCCTTACACTAGGTAAATAAACTACTCCTCCATAGATGGAGGATTACAGCAAAAGTATTGAAGAAAGAAATCGAAATCCTAAATGGGGGCTAAAACAGAGACTATAATGGCTAAAAATTCTAAAGAAAGAGCGGAGAGAGAGTAGAAAGTGGAGTGGAGGCAATCCTATATTAAGTGTGAAAATCCCTTATTAACCTATACTAAGTGGGTATATAATACATAATTATAGTGTAAAAAAGGGCCCCAAAATAAAAAAAAAATGTTTTATAAACTGACGTTATCATTGGGGGACTGTGAACACCCGATTTTGTCCGGCCATCTAAACAGGAAAATCCAAAAATTTGCATTTTCATTTCTTTAACAAAGATAGGGTTGTCTTGTTAATTTTATTTCTAAAAGAAAATTTCCCAACAAAAATAAAAATAAAGAAAAAGGAGAGAAAAAGAACAAAATACAAAATTGCCTCTTTTAAACCTTCACAAAAATAAAAATTTTCATGCCAGACTATGGCTCACTTCTTGAGCCTGCATTTGGTGGTATTTGTCTTGAGTGGATGTTTAAATAGAGAGTGGGTCCATTTTATTTTATCTTACTCCCTCCTAGAGTCGACCGAAAAGACAAAAGAGAAGGGAAAACCACTGTTATGCCCCAGTTACACGAGCAAGATACAAACATGATGGGTGATAAGCATGAATTGTTTTTTATTTTAGCACTTAGTGGACACAGAAGCAATAAAAAGAAGGCCACAACGGTGTAGTATCTGGCATGCCTGACTCACAAAGATGGGCAGCACCATTGAAAAAGCCGAGGTATGGCATCACACCATTCCCTGCAGTGAAGATGGGCTTCTGACCCGGTGAAGAAGTGCTCTGTAAACAGCAGAAGCATGGGAAACAATTCTATTCAGCTTCTCTTCATCCCAAGAGCAGTATGGAATTAAGCATAAAAAAAAAAAAACAAGCTCAACATAAATAGGGAGAGAGGCGGTAAGTCTCCTTCATAGAGGAACCCCTATCATCATCCTTCATCATCTCCTTGATAACAAGTCTCCACCCAAGATAGTGAGCATTCCCCTTTCACAATCATCATCCCAGCAACACATCCATCACATTCCCTCACCATAACCAAAGCTCAACCCAACAAAAAAGGGAAATAAAGCCACAAGCCAGAAAATAAAAAATCAAAAATTGCAAAACCGCCATCATCACCACCACTAACCTTGCGTGCTCTCTGCTATCGCCGAATTCAGAGGCCACAGCGGAGCTCCACGTGAAGCCCACCACCGCGACAGCCGCTGGTCTCCGCTGCCGCACACGTCTCTAGTCCGTGCAAGACCACCGCGTCCTCCACCCCTGCTTTCCGCAAAGAAACTGCCCCTGCCCGAAGTCCATAAAATCCCAGATCTTAAAACCCCTGGATCCCAATTTGTGCATCTGCAAAAATGTTAGATATCAGAACTCTGTTTTCATTTTAGTGTGTTACAGTTTTGCAGACATCCTTTTTGAAACCTTTTAATTTTTTATTATTTTTTTGGTAAGCTTTTTGGACGACAAGTTTTGTCCATTGCTTTTAGGATTATTCTAAAGAAAAAGAGAGTAATGATGAGGGGGTTTAAGCTAACATATTTTTGGCTTAGTTTCAAGAGCATTTTTCTGAATAGGACACAGTTGTTGTGGGGCTAGGCTTGCCACTTATTTATTCATTTTTTTTTGTGAAAAGAATGAAAAATAAAAATATTGGACCGTGATCTTAGTAGGCCAGACATGTTTTGTTGTTCTTCAAATCTGTTTGAACTTTTAAAAAACTATTTTTCTTTTGTCTTTGAGTTTTGTGGACTATTAATTTTATGCGGTAATGTTCTCCTTTTTTTTTTAAAAAAAAAGAACTGTTTGTCCAGTCCATCATTTCATTTTTTTTCATTTTAATTTATAATTTGAACTTAAAAAAAATCTTTTTTCTTTTCAATCCAAATAAATATATTTTCTTGTCAATCAAAAAATAAAAGAAATCTTTTCAATCTTTTTTTAATTAATTTTTTATTTTTATCCATGCAATAATCAATGATGATGATTGAGTAGCAAATGTTATCTTTATAATTGTTGAATCATAAGGGTTTATTGAATAACTAAATGTTAACTTGAATCTTGTGCGAAAGTGGATTTCTTTTTAATAATTAGTCAATCAAAATTCTTTTCACAAATAAAATCAATCAATACATTTTTTGTATTTTTTTTTGTTTTCTTAATTAAAATTCATTAGCACACACTTATTTTCTACAGAACTACGTGACTTTGAGTTCCTCATTGTACCAGAGGATACGTAGGAGCAGGCTATCCCTGTCAAGCCAAAATTAAATCTTCTTAAATTTGTTTAAATTGTAAATGTAATTATATAAATTAAATTCCTTAATTTATACATTTCAATTGTAAAATATATTTGTCTAAATTAATTCTTCTCAATCTATGTGTTTAAATTATAAGTATTTTGCTAAAGTAATTTTCTTCTTAATTTATTTTCTAGTTTATATGTTAAAATTGTAAATATATTTTTTTTTCAAAAAAAACTAATTTATGTTAATGTATTCGTTAAAATTGTAAATATGTTGGTCAAAATTAATTCTTAGTTTATGTGTTTGAATCATGAATATATTTATGTAAATTAAATTTCTGGAATTTATATGTTTAAGCTGTAAATATATTTGTGTAAATTAATTTATGTGTTTAAATTAAATACATTTTTTGTAAATTAAACTTCTTGAATTTATATGTTCAAATCATAAATAGATTCGGGTAAATTTAATCTCTTGAATTTATATGTTTAAATTGTAAATATTTTGTGTAAATTATTTATTAGTTGTTAAGATTGTAAATGTATTTTCTAAAACCAATTTTTCTTGATGTATTTATTTACATTTTAAATATACTTGGCAAAAATTAATTTTCTTAATTTATTTGTTAAATTGTAAATACTTTATGTAAATTATTTTTAATTTACGTGTTAAAATTGTAAATATATTTGTCATAATTAAATCTTCTTAATTTATGTGTTTAAATTGTAAATATTCTTGGTAAATTAATTTTTCTTAATTTATGTGCTAAAATTATGATTTTTATCTTCCTTATTTGAATTTTAAAGGGGTTATTATTTAATCTGCATAATTTAATAAGGTATCGTCTAAGGATGGGTGTATTAGGGGTGCGTGGGATTAAGTTCCTACCCTTCCCTATGCATAACCGACTCCCGAACTCATATCTGGTTTTCAAACACTATTTTCATTGAAAAAATAGAATTGGTTTTTCCAAGATTTTCCAAATTAAATAAACTTGGTGGCGACTCCCAATTTTCAAAAATTATTTTTCGCCGTCCCCGTCGCGATCCCGGTTGCGACAGATGGCGACTCCACTGGGGACTTCAGTAAGAGAGTCAAGCCTATTATAGTTAGTTGTGCAAATTAAATATATACCCCATTTATTCTTGTTTTTCTTTCCTCACTTTATTTTGTGCAGTGTTTCTTGAATTCTCTTTTGTATAGTTTAATTTTCTTGATGTTTATATATAATATTTGTTTATTCGTTAAAACTCTAGGGTAGACGACTATTGTTATTCTGTATATACTTGTGGTTTGAATTTTGTAAAATTTTCTTTATTTATTAAAATCTTAGGATAGATGACTATCTTGTATATATGTGTTGTTTGTATCTTGTTTTGCAGGAGTGTCTCAGAGTGATAGGATCGGAAGGTTTGTATGCTCAAAGACACACTTCACGATCACTTAATTCACACACTGTATTCTTGGACTCTATACCCGAGCCCGTGCGAGCTTAGGATTAGGGGGTTTCTTGACATTGCCATGAGGGGCTTCATGCTCACTTGGTAGTTGTTGGGACACCACTCCAGTTATTCTTGGCCTTATGAGTCAATCATATTGAGAGGGCTTATCCCTACTTATGGTTGGTTCAGAGGTCCTGATCCTTGTCCCGTGGATAAGGGCAATCTGGGGACCATGGTCATTAGAAGTCTAGACCCACCATGAGTGTGTACACGTATAGTCAAACCTAGTAGCTACCATGCTAGGGTTTCTGGCCTTAGAATATCCTACCCATTAGATTTTACCCGACTAGGACAATGGGAGCATGCTTCTTTCATCCTTTTACACCGCACTCCTTTATGCTTTATTTTAGTTGCTTCTACACCAAACATTGTTACATTGCATTTAGGTTAGCTAGTTCCTTATCTCATAACTTAATGTTGACATTCATTCTCAGATGTTTAGGCATTTTGTTCATTATCACATGCATTCATTCCATTCGTTTCTCATAACATAACTTGTTTTTTACATGAAAGGTTTCTTCAGTTTTGTTCACTTACATAGGTTTGCGCATCATCAAATTCTCAAGGAAGCATCAAAATTTTTTTCATAAAAGCACGCATTCTTATCTCTTCCATCTTTTTAATTCTACTCAATTATTTCATTCTTGTACACAGTGTGTGTGGTTTTTGATTCATCATCAGTTCAAAGCAAATGGATGCAATACCGATGAACACTAGCAATGTACATGACTGGAAAAGAAATATCAAGGTTACAGTGACGAGCAATGAGCTAGAGAAAGTAAAAGAAATAGTCCAGCTGATGCCTCGTGAAGTCCGATCCTCTTTCAAGAATACCTACGGGTACATATTGGATTTATTGTCCATTCCGGTGGAAGCACCAGCATTAAGTGCTCTCTCACAATTCTGGAATCCTTCTCTTTGTTGCTTTGAATTGCCCGATCTTGATGCCGTGCCGACCATAGAAGAATATGTGGTCATAATGAGACTACCGATCCAAGAAAAATCAGGTGTATATCTATACCAAGGGCATTATGTTAATAAGGAAAACATTGCTAAAATAATCGGAGTTGATTCAAACCGGATGATAATGGAAGTAAGGGGGTCTACTCAAGGAATCAGGAGAAGTTTGCTAGAGACTCATATGCAAACTTTGGCTCAACAAGGAGATTGGAATTTCTTCAAACGAACACTAGCACTGACTATCTATGGGTTGGTTTTGTTTCCATTCACGCCCGATGTCATTGACCAAGCTGCCATGGATGTGTTTTTCAAGTTCGAAACGTGTGGCATGAATCCTATCCCGGCCATGCTAGCAGATACATTCCTTTCTTTGGGGGTTTGTACTCAAAAGAGGGGGAAGGCTACTTGTTGTTTGCCAATGCTATACGTGTGGTTCATGACTCATGTATATGCTAATAGCCGCATGGGCCTTCTTCCTAATCCGTTAGGGGACTTCCATCGCATACAGATAAAGTGTCAAGAAGCTCAGGCATGGAAAAAGGAATTCTCACAGATCCAATCAAACACTTTCAAATGGGTATGTCCTTGGTATCGTGGAGACAGTGTTAACTACTGTGGTGACTTCCATAATGTTCATTGATGGGTCCAAGGGGATGTATTTCCTATACACCTGCTTTAGTGCTTAGACAACTCCACTGGACTCAGACAAAGCCACAAGAAGAACAACTTAAAGTATTCAATTTCCTATACCAGAAAGACAAGAATACCCTGGAGCAAGAAAGGAAGATCAAAATGGCATGGAATGATGTCAAAATCTTGGGGAAAACAGAACTCGGCCAACAGCGTTTAACCTCTTCTCAAGAATACAAAGACTGGAGGAAAGCAAGAGTCGGGAAAGATAATATCCCAAAGGATATTCCTAACAACCTAGCTCCCACGCAAACTCTAGAGTCGGCCCAACAGATGGAAATGATGAAGGCCCAAATGCGGTTTCTGGAGGAGAAAAAGGAAGCGGCAGACCTGAAGGTTGACATCCTTCAAGATCAATGCAAGAAAATGGCCAAAGAAATTGAGGCCCTAAAAGACGAATGTATTGAGGCAACAGAAATCACCAAGTCCAGGAAGGGCAAAGAGAAAATCTCAAGCATACATCTGGCCAAAATCCAAGAGCTAGAGGGAGGACTCCACAAGCTTGTGAAGGAAAAGAATCAGCTGGAGAGAGAGGTTAGTAAGAAAAATCGCATGGTGGAAAGAGTAGAATTGGAAGTCAGCCAACGAGATAAAGACATTTGGAGCTTGAGAATGGAGGTCAAGAAAGATAAAGGTATGAGAGAAAAACTGGAGGGACAAGTGAAGCACCTATCAACCATGTTGACACAGACTGAGCAGAAGGCTACTCAAGGATGGGCATCAACAAACCAATATCATGATTTGTTTGTTGATGCAATGTAATCTCGGGAAGTCATGGAGAGAAAAGGCGTTAGAATGGGAAGAAAAATGTGGAAAGCTCACCAGTGAATTGAGTCATTACATTCCAAATTTTATTTACCGTTTCGAGCAAGCCAAGAAGCAAATTAATAAGTTGCCACCATTTAGATTGCCTCAAGAGGTGACAGAATTCATGGATTCATGCGAAAGGATCACTAAAGGCCTCAAGAGGAAGAAAATGAAAGCGTTGACGTAATCATCTGTCATGAGTCAAGGGTTGTTGAATTTCCTTGTTAAGAAGAGAGGATTGAAACTCATGAAAAGTATCTTGAAACGATTTGTACTCAGAACTTCACCCAAGAATGAATGAAACTTTAATGTTTGTACTTTCACTTATTTGTCAATTGTGACTTCTCAAGCTCGCCAGATGCTCTATAGAGGAATAGATGTTCCCTTAGAAAGTAATCAATCACATTTTTACCTTGAGAATGTTCGTCCTTGTGTAAAAGTGTGAGAATGCTCAGACATATGAAAAGGAACCACATTGCTAGTGTTCATTAGATAGTACCTATAGAGGAGTGAATCCTCCCTTAGATTTGCTATCAACCGCACCTCGACTTATAGGGTGATATATCCATAAGAATGGGTGCAGGGCATCCTTGCTTTTAAAAATAAAATAAAAAAGGGAACTTTTTGACCTCTTTCGTTTGTTTCTTATATATATATATATAAAAAAAAATATAAAACAAGATTTTAACTTCTCGACTTACACAGTTTGTGAAAGCGCAAGATTCATAACCATTGGGCGCCCAAGGAAAGAGGATACCGATCTAACTCGTGTTCATAACACTAGAGCTCGAACCAAGATGGCCGGCGGAAACACAGAACCGGGAAGGACCATCCCGTTTGCGATTACTTCTGAAGCGGGAAGAGCTATTCCAGCTGTAACCACCTCGGCTATAATTACTTCTGAACCCGGAAGAAACTTAAGCATGGAAGTTGATGCGGTGAGAGGAAGACTGAATGAGTTGTCAAGTAACCAGGGAAGAATGGAGGAGATGATGCGGGCTATGATGGAGTCACTCGACTTATTGAAAGCCCACCAAAACTCAGGAGGGGTACAACCAAGTGCCGATAACCATACCTGTGGTATCGGATGCAGCTCTAAATGTCACGCAAGGGGTGAATGATAATCCCCGCGAACAACCACCACCGACAATGCCTATTACTATTCCCATTGGAGAAGGATATCACGCGGTAGAGAATATACATGCTGAAGGGCATGGGCACGATACCCACATTTGGGAGCAGCCTCCAAATGTCATCCCAAGGCAACTCTCTTCCTCGGGGAATAATCGTGCAGAGACAGAGAAGGACAAGTCGAGAGAAGAATGGATGGAAAAAATTCAGGAACAAATTAAGGCAATCCAAAGGCCAAACAATTATGACTACATGGAGATTGAGCAACTTTGCCCTCCCATTAGCACGGTTGTCCCTAAAGATTTTAAAATTTCTGATTTTTTGAAATATGATGGAACTGACAACCCACTCTTCCATTTAAAGAGTTACTGTACCAAGATGTCAATCTGGTCCAAAGATGAAAAATTTCTCATTAGCTTTTTCCACGAGAGTTTGACCGGACCGGCTCTAGAATGGTACATCCAGTTAGATCATGCAAAGATTTCCTGTTGGGGAGAGCTGGCTGACCAATTCATGAACCAAAGATAAGTTTAACTTGGAAATAGCGCTAGGTGAACAACTGAGTACAATGCAAAAGAAGAAAGATGAATCCTTTAAACAATATGCTCAGAGATGGAGAGCTTTGGCTGCTCAAGTGCAACCACCACTCATCCCATCTGAGATGTGTTCATACTTCCTAGCAACTCTAGGGTCTCCTTACATCGGTGCAATGGCGGAGCAGATACCGAGATTTTACGAGTTAATAACTGCTGGAGAAAGAATTGAGAGCTTGACTAAAGCTGGAAAGCTCCCGATGAGCAATGAAGACACCAAGAGGGGATTCCCACCCAGAAAGAAAGAAACGGAAGTAAATTATGTGCAAGGTCAGAGGCCGTTCACCCCAAGACATGTATCCACATATTCAGGACCCCAAATGTCATCCATCCCTCCTTACCCACACTACCAAACCACAAATCCCACCCCATACCACCAGCCTCAAGTCAACAACATCCACATACGGCCATACCAACCCGCCGTCAACATATCCAACCATACATCCTCGTAACTTCCTAAACACAGACCTCGATCCAATTCTCAAAACCAAAATCGCAATCGTTTCCCAAACCTACCACCTTTTCCAAAGTTAGCCATTTCCAATGCTGACCTTTATCAACGGTTGTTTGATGCTCATTTGATTTCACCATACCATGTGCACCCATTACAACCTCCGTTTCCAACTTGGTACAATCCAAATCTGACTTGCAAATACCATATGGATGTTGCGGGACATTCGATTGAAGATTGTGAAGGTTTTAAGACGACAGTGAGAAGACTAATTGCTTGTGGGAGACTGGATCTCCAAGAAGATCCAAAACCCGATATTGTTAATAACCTGATCCCAAATCATGAAGGAGGAAGTAGTGTGAATGCCTTGGAAGTGGAGAAACAATTTATCAAGAAGGTTTTGAGTCTCCGAACACCCATGGAGAAAGTGTTTATTGCTTTGAAGGAAGCTAATTATAACATCATAGCACCTGCTTCTATGATGAAAGAAGAGGAGAAATATGATATGGAATCAAGATGTGCATACCATTGTGGAAGTCTTGGACATGATATTGAGAATTGTTGGGATTTCAAAGTGCGTGTACAAGAACTACTCACTTTAGGTGTGATCTGAGGCAAAAAGAAGCATGTTGAAGAGGTAAATGTAATTGAGCGTTTTGTACTCAAAGTGCCTCCACTTAATCAAACTCCAAAACCTGAAAAAGTAGTGATCACTGTGGAAAAACCCACGCCTTTCTATTATGAGAACTCTCGTGCTGTGCCCTGGAATTATGAAACTAAAGTGGAGATGAAGGGAGATATAGGGGAAACCTCGAAGGCCCGAGAAAGCGTGGAAGTGACAGGTGTCATGGAAGTAAAGGGAATAACAAGGAGTGGAAGAGTTTATGGGCCCAAAGAATTAGAGAAGGGGAAGTTTGTTGTCGAAGGTAACATCGACAAAAGCTTAGACTCAGAGAGAAAAGAAAGAGAAGAGGAGGAGGAGGAGTTTTTAAATATTATGAAGCAAAGTGAGTATGATATTCTAGAACAACTAAAGAAGACTCCCGCTAGAATATCACTTTTGTCACTAATCTTGTCATCGAACTCCACCAAAAGCAGTGTTGAAGGTGTTGAAGGAGGCCTATGTCAAGCGGATGCATCATTAGAGAATGTAGTAAACATGGTGGACCCGGGGAAGCGTGTTAACATGATCACATTTTCAGATAAAGAGATTATATCTCAGAACAACCCGAGAGCACTATACATAACTCTTAAATGCAAGGGTTACATTGTGCCCAGAGTCCTTATTGATGGAGGGTCAGGGTTAAATGTCTTGCAGTATCAACCCTGCACTATTTATCAATGAGTAAGGATGATATCTTGCCACAGTTAATGGTAGTGAAAGCATTTGTGAGCTAAGAAGAGCATCCTTGGAGAAATAACACTGCTACTTGAGATGGGCCCAAGCAAATTTGAAGTATTATTCCAAGTGATGGAGATTGAGTCGGATTATAATATGCTACTGGGAAGACCATGGATTAACAATGCCGGAGCTGTCCCCTCAACCTTGCATCAAAAGGTTAAATATGTGGAGAATGGAATGGTTGTTACAATTCATGGAGAAAAAGAAATCTTAGTGTCCAAACCAGTGGCATTGCCATATGTGGAGAATGTAGAGCTGGTGGAGAGTAGCTTATGGCATAATTTAGAGGTAGTAGGATTGAAACAGGAGCAAGCTAAACCCCCAATACAAAGTCAGGTGGTGGCCCACATCATGACTAAGAACGGATATCTGGAAGGCAAAGGACTGGGATCGTGTTTGCAAGGCACCCAAACCCCTATATCGGTCCCTGAAAAGTTCAACCGGTTTGGTCTGGGGTACAAGGACTCGTTGAACGAGGAGATAAGAACTTTGAGTCTGGAGCAGAAAAAGCAAAGTGGAAAAATGAAGCAAATCCCTCACTTAAGAGAGACGTATCATGGCGGTTGAAGTAATTACTGGAATAGTTCACTCGCCTTGCTACCACTTCACCATCAACACCTTGGACTCTGAAACAACTCAAGGAGATAACAAATTTCAAGATAACAACAACGATGAAATGCTGATGAACTGGACTACTGAACCAGTGATTGATGTTATTGCTGCAAAGTAATTTGTTAGGTTGTATTAATTAAGATTTATGCTTTTGTTTATGCTACTGTGAGACATCGTTTAAATAAGCTTACATGATTTTTCAATAGCCTTCCTTTATGTTTTCCATTTTTGCTTCGTTTCTTTTTCCTTTCTTTTGTTTTCTTCTTTCCTTTATTTCTTTACTTTTCCATTCCCAGCTCGTTAATTTGTGTTTGTCCTATGTTGTTTGTGATCTATTATTTGTTTTAGCATTCCAACCTACCATAATTACTTTCCAGGAACATGAATGACATAGAAATTTTGCCACAAGAAAAGGAATTTGGAAACTTATCAATTGATTCTCTTCTTTGCCGACTTGATTGCGATAACCATGAATTCGAGGAGGCGAAGAAGCCATTAAACGCTTTTCAAACCTCTGGATTATTCAGAGAAAAAGGATTTGACTTAGGCGATGAAGTGGTGAGGTGATTAACATGGCAGAGAGGACAAAAAGGAACGAAAATAGTGGACAATCCCGAACGCACGTAAATGGTTGCGTTGTTTAAGGAATTCTGGATGTATTAGCATGGTCCTATCGTGATATGCCAGGATTGGACCCAGATTGCTTCACACAAAATCCCTTTGTATCTAGAAGCTGAGCCGAAAAAGCAAAAGTTGAGGAGAATGCGACCTGATATGTCATTGAAAATAAAAGAAGAAGTGACTAAACAGCTGGAGGCTGGATTCCTGGAGGTTTCACGACACACTGATTGGGTGGCTAATGTTGTGCCTGTGCCTAAAAAGGATGGAAAAGTCAGGATGTGTGTAGATTATCGGGATTTGAATAAAGCTAGTCCAAAAGACGATTTTCCTCTCCCTCACATCGATGTCCTTGTTGATAATACGGCAAAGAACCACCGATTCTCCTTTATGGATGGATACTCTGGGTATAATCAGATTCCCATGGATATTCATGACAAAGGAAAAACTACTTTCATAACTCCGTGGGGAACATTTTGCTATACAGTCATGCCATTTGAATTGAAGAATGCTGGTGCCACCTACCAACGCGCTATGGTCAGATTGTTCCATGACATGATGCATAAAGAGATTAAAGTGTATGTAGATGATATCGTCGCCAAGTCTAAGAAGGGAGAAAGCCACGTGGCAGTTCTGTGAAAATTGTTTGAGAGGCTCAGAAAGTATAAGTTACGATTGAACCCTAATAAATGCATTTTTGGGGCTTCTGAGTTACTTGGGTTCATTGTCAGTAGAGAAGGAATAAAAGTGGATCCTGATAAGGTGAAGGCGATACAAGAAATGTCTGCTTCCCGAACTGAAAAGTGAGAAGTTTTCTTGGAAGGCTCAACTACATTGCTAGATTTATTGCCAATTTGACTAGTACTTGTGAGCCTATATTCAAGCCTCAAAGCATCAACCTGGGGAGTGGAATGATGAATGCCAAGAAGCCTTTGATAAAATAAAGGCTTATTTAATGAAGCCCCCAATTCTAGCCCCACCTGTACTAGACCGCCCTTTAATATTGTAGCTCACAGTGTTGCCCACGTCACTTGGGGCAATGTTGGGTCAATATGATGAGTCTGGTAAGAAGGAACAGGCAATTTATTATCTGAGCAAGAAATTTAATGATTGTGAATCCCGTTATCTGGCGATTGAAAAGACTTGTTGTGCATTAGTGTGGGCATCCAAGAGGTTGAGGCAGTACATGTTATACTACACTACTTGGTTGATTTCTCGAATGGATCCATTAAAATACATATTTGATAGTCCACATGTGTCGTTGAGAATGTCAAAATGGCAAGTGGTGCTATCCGAATTTGATATCAAATATGTGACTCAGAAGTCTATCAAGGGAAGTGCAATTGCCGATCATCTAGCTGAAAATCCTCTTGAGGATGTACAACCTATCGTGCCTGAATTCCCCGATGGTGAAGTATTAACGGTGGAAAAAGATGAGATAGAAAAGGAGAATGTATGGAAAATGTACTTTGATGGGGGTCATAATATGAATGGATGTGGAATAGGAGTGTAGTGGTATCACCCAAAGCAGACTCAGTTCCATCAAGTTGGATTTTGAATGTACCAACAACATCGTAGAATATGAGGCTTGTGCGATTGGTTTGCAAGTTGCAATTGACTTAGGATCAAAGAATTAAAGGTGTTTGGAGACTCAAGCGCTCATAATCTACCAAGTTATTGGAGAATGGCGCACAAAGATCCAAAATTGATACCTTATCGAAGTATTTATCTCGACTAATTGAGCACTTTGATGATATATCATTTTCACTTAACTCGAGACAAAAATCAATTTGCGGATGCTTTAGCCACTTTGTTGTGATGACTAAGTTGAGATCCACGCAAATGTACAACCTATTCACAGAGAGGTGCAAGATGAACCGATATCTTTCAGGATGACCAGTAGAGATTGAACCGCACGGTCAACCATGGTATCATGACATCAAACAATATGTTCAAAGAGGAGAATACCCGATTGGAGCAAATGAAGTGCAAAGAAAAACAATTCAAGGTTGTCCATGACCTTTTTCCTAAATGGCGTAAGTCCTTTACAAGCGGAATCATGACACCACTCTCCTTAGATGTGGATGCTCATGAAGCTCGAATGATCATGATCGAGATCCACGAAGGAATGTGGAACTCACGCTAATGGGCACATGATGGCGCCGCAAGATCCTAAGAAGTGGATATTATTGGTCTACCATGGAAAATGGCGCATCGGTTATGTTCGAAAGTGTCACAAATGTCAAACATATGCGATCGAATCAATGCTCCTCCAGTTCCATTACACAACATGGTATCTCCTTGGCCTTTCTCAATGTGGGGCATGGATGTCATCGGCCGATTAATCCCAAAGCATCCAACGACCATCGCTTTCATTTTGGTCGCAATTGACTATTTCACAAAGTGGGTGGAGTGCTTCATATGCCAACATCACACAAAAGGTGTTTCTCGAATTTATTAAAAAGGACATTATTTGCAGATATGGGATTCCGTAAAGAATTATCACGGATAATGCTCCTAACCTTAATGGTCAGAAGTTAGAAGTTCTTTGAAACTTTCAAGATCAAGCATCACAATTCAGCTCCTTATAGACCTCAAATGAATGGCGATTGAGGCGCAAATAAGAAACATCAAGAAGATCAAGTTGCCAAGATGGTGATGAATTACAAGGATCGGCATGAAGTGCTACCATATGCTTTATACGCATATCGAACCAACATACGGTCAAGCACAGAGCAACTCCTTCTCATTAGTATATGGAGCAATTGTATCTCCCATAGAAGTGGAAATCCCGTCCTTAAGGATTTTGATGGAATCTGACTTGGAGGAATCTGAATGGGTGAGGGCTCGATATGAACAGCTCAACATGATAGAAGAGAAAAGACTGGCGGCTATTTGTCATGGCCAGTTGTACCAAAACAGAATGGCTAAGGCTTTCAACAAGAAAGTTAGCCTCTAGAGATTTTCATCCAGGGATTTAGTTTTGAAGAAAATTCTCCCTAATCAAGAGGACGAGGCAAGTGGGCTCCAAGTTATGAAGGTCCTTACATTGTCAAGCAGGCATTCTCAGGTGGGGCGTTGATTTTGCAAAACATGGATGGACAAGAATTGCCTAAACCAATCAATACCGATGCAATCAAAAGGTTCTATGCTTGAAAAGATGTTGAAAAAGCCCGTTAGATTGAAAACTCGAAAGAGCAACCTAAGCAAAAGTTAGGGTAAAACGAAAGAAAAAGAAAAAGAAAACAAAAAGAAAGAAAAAGCTCAAGTAGGGTTGAAAACTCGAAAGAGCAACCTAGGCAAAAGTTAGAGCAAAAAGATAAGCATCATCTCAAGCAACCTATACTGGGGCAATTTTTAGTGTTGAATTTGTCCAGTGAATCAAATAGCCCAAGAGTAAAGCCGGGCAATTTTTGAGAAAAGGGTTGAAGACATCTTCATAGATCGGGCTATGGTATTCAACTGCTGTAAGAAATCGATTGAATGAGCCATGAGTGAACTGAATGGGCAAAATTTCATGTTTTCACAATCTTGTCTTTCACTTTTATGATTGTTCCCACCTTTTGTCATCCAATACACCAAGCAATAAAGATGTCTATTCGGCCACTCTTTTTATTTTCTCTTTAAATGCATGTTTATTTATGATGTCTCAAGTAAACATAAATTTAAGTTTAAAGTTATACAATCCTAATAATTCTCATAGTGATGCATCCGTGACTAGCATCACACCAAGAAAATTTAGAAGTTTCAGTCAAACTTGGTAGAAAAGCGATCATCATCCTAAAAAAGGGGAAAAAGGGAATGAAGTAAGCAAAGTTACAGAAGAAAAGAAAACTTATGCCAGAAGATCCAGTGGGTGAATTACGAGTTTGATCGATTATAGTCTTCCTTGAGGCTTGCTCGATTTGGTTACTTCTGGCGATTTTTTCTCGAAATAAATCGAAAATTGATGACTTATGCAAAAGAGATAATGTGAAATTTGTTGTTTTCCATGATCACCATTTAATTTTCCTGTCGGCCTCAGGTTGCCAATTTACATTTCATGTCGGCCTCAAATTGCCAATTTACTTTCCATGTCGGCCTCAGATTGCCAATTTACACTTCATGTCGGCCTCAGATTGCCACTTTACTTTTCATGTCGGTCTCAGATCGCCAATTTAATTTCATTCGGCCTCGATTGCCAATTTACTTTCCATGTCGGCCTCAGATTGCCAATTTACATTTCCAATGGGCTCCTCAGGATTAATTTACTTTTTCATGTCGGCCTCGGCTATTAAATTTACTTTTAAGTCGGCCTCAGGATTACCACTTTATTTTTCATGTCGGCCTCAGTTGCCAAATTTACTTTTTCACCGGCCTCAGTTGCCCACTTTATTTTTCATGTCGGCCTCAGTTGCCACTTTACTTTCGGGCCATTCTGGGCCTCACAATTTACATTTTCGATCGGCCCTCAGTTGCGTTTTAAGTTTCTGTCGGCCTCAGTTGCCACTTTATTTTCAATCGGCCTCGATTGCAAATTTACTTTTCACCGGCCTCGAGTTGCCACTTTATTTTTCATGTCGGCCTCGATTGCCACTTTACTTCGGTTGGCCTCGGTTTGCCATTAAATTTACATTTTCACTACCGATTGCCGTTTTAAGTTTCTGTCGGCCTCAGTTGCCACTTTATTTTCACTCAGTTGCCACTTTACTTTTCGGTCGGCCTCGGTTGCCAAATTTATTTTACTGATCGGCCTCAGTTGCCACAATTTACCTTTTTCGGCCCCGATTGGCCGTTAGTTTTAACTTTGATCGACCTCAGTTAATTTACTTTTGATCGGCCTCGATTGCGTTTAACTTTTCAATCGACCTCAGATTACCTTTTTTCTTTTTTTGTCCTGGTCTCATATTGCCATGGTTTTAATTTCATGTTGTTTGTTGACCGTATCCGCTTGGTCACAAGATTTTGTTCAGATTGCTACAACCCATATCAATTTTTCAATTTACGTGAAGCCCTTGGCTTTTCAATTTATGTTAGTCCGCACGGTTTTTAAGTTTCTAGTCGCTCTGTCGGCTTTTACATAGGAGCATTTAGTTCTTTCATCACTTGAATTCAATCCTTCTTGTTATTTTCAATTTCATGCATTGCCGAACAATATCAATGTTCATGTCTTTACTCATTCTTTATGAAAGCAATATGCAAAAACTTATGTTTTTCAGTATTCTGATAAGAAATGAGTAAAGAGAACAACTGAACACCCGATTTGTCGCCATCTAAACAGAAAATCCAAAATTTTGCATTTTCATTTCTTTTGAAAAAAATAGAGTTGTCTTGTTATTTTTATTTCTAAAGAAATTCCCCAAAAATAAAAAGAGAAAAAAAAATATAAAATTGTCTCTTTTAAACTTCCACAAAAATAAAAAATTTCACGCCAGATTATGGCTCACTTCTTGAGTCCGCATTTGGTGGTATTTGTCTTGAGTGGATGTTTAAATAGAGAGTGGGTCCATTTTATTTTATCTTACTCCCTCCTAGGAGTCTCAATTCAAAAGACAAAAGAGAAGGAAAACCATCATATGCCCTGCCATTAATGAGCAAGATACAAACATGATGGGTGATAAGCATGAATTGTTTTTTATTTTAGCACTTAGTGGACACAGAAGCAATAAAAAGAAGGCCACAACGGTGTAGCATCTGGCACGCCTGACTCACAAGGATGGGCAGCACCATTGAAAAAGCCGAGGTATGGCATCACACCGTTCCCTGCAGTGAAGATGGGCTTGACCGGTGAAAGTGCTCAGTAAGCAGAAGCATGAAACAATTCTATTCGACTTCTCTTCATCCCAAGAGCAGTATGGAATTAAGCATAAAAAAAAAAAAACAAGCTCAACATAAATAGGGAGAGAGGCGGTAAGTCTCCTTCACAGAGGAACCCCTATCATCATCCTTCATCATCTCCTTGATAACAAGTCTCCACCCAAGATAGTGAGCATTCCCCTTTCACAATCATCATCCCAGCAACACATCCATCACATTCCCTCACCATAACCAAAGCTCAACCCAACAAAAAAGGGAAATAAAGCCACAAGCCAGAAAATAAAAAATCAAAAATTGCAAAACCGCCATCATCACCACCACTAACCTTGCGTGCTCTCTCTCGCTATCGCCAATTCGTGAGGCCACAAATGTGAGCTCCACGTGAAGCCCACCATCAAGGACAAATTGGCCGGTCTCATTGCCACGACACGCTCTCTAGTCCGTGCAAGACCACCGCGTCCTCCACCCTGCTCCGCAAAGAACGCCTGCTCAAGTCCATAAAATCCTGATCTTAAAAAACCCTGGATCCCAATTTGTGCATCTGCAAAAATGTTAGATATCAGAACTCTGTTTTCATTTTAGTGTGTTACAGTTTTGCAGACATCCTTTTTGAAACCTTTTAATTTTTTATTATTTTTTTGGTAAGCTTTTTGGACGACAAGTTTTGTCCATTGCTTTTAGGATTATTCTAAAGAAAAAGAGAGTAATGATGAGGGGGTTTAAGCTAACATATTTTTGGCTTAGTTTCAAGAGCATTTTTCTGAATAGGACAGTTGTTGTGGGGCTAGGCTTGCCACTTATTTATTCATTTTTTTTTGTGAAAAGAATGAAAAATAAAAATATTGGACCGTGATCTTAGTAGGCGGACGCATGTTTTGTTGTTCTTCAAATCTGTTTGAACTTTTAAAAAACTATTTTTCTTTTGTCTTTGAGTTTTGTGGACTATTAATTTTATGCGGTAATGTTCTCCTTTTTTTTTTTAAAAAAAAGAACTGTTTGTCCAGTCCATCATTTCATTTTTTTTCATTTTAATTTATAATTTGAACTTAAAAAAAATCTTTTTTCTTTTCAATCCAAATAAATATATTTTCTTGTCAATCAAAAAATAAAAGAAATCTTTTCAATCTTTTTTTAATTAATTTTTTATTTTTATCCATGCAATAATCAATGATGATGATTGAGTAGCAAATGTTATCTTTATAATTGTTGAATCATAAGGGTTTATTGAATAACTAAATGTTAACTTGAATCTTGTGCGAAAGTGGATTTCTTTTTAATAATTAGTCAATCAAAATTCTTTTCACAAATAAAATCAATCAATACATTTTTTGTATTTTTTTTTGTTTTCTTAATTAAAATTCATTAGCACACACTTATTTTCTGAGAACTACTGACTTTGAGTTCCTCATTGTACTGGAAGGATACGTGGGAGGCTTGAGCTATCCCTGTCAAGCCAAAATTAAATCTTCTTAAATTTGTTTAAATTGTAAATGTAATTATATAAATTAAATTCCTTAATTTATACATTTCAATTGTAAAATATATTTGTCTAAATTAATTCTTCTCAATCTATGTGTTTAAATTATAAGTATTTTGCTAAAGTAATTTTCTTCTTAATTTATTTTCTAGTTTATATGTTAAAATTGTAAATATTTTTTTTTCTTTAAAAAAAAAAACTAATTTATGTTAATGTATTCGTTAAAATTGTAAATATGTTGGTCAAAATTAATTCTTAGTTTATGTGTTTGAATCATGAATATATTTATGTAAATTAAATTTCTGGAATTTATATGTTTAAGCTGTAAATATATTTGTGTAAATTAATTTATGTGTTTAAATTAAATACATTTTTTGTAAATTAAACTTCTTGAATTTATATGTTCAAATCATAAATAGATTCGGGTAAATTTAATCTCTTGAATTTATATGTTTAAATTGTAAATATTTTGTGTAAATTATTTATTAGTTGTTAAGATTGTAAATGTATTTTCTAAAACCAATTTTTCTTGATGTATTTATTTACATTTTAAATATACTTGGCAAAAATTAATTTTCTTAATTTATTTGTTAAATTGTAAATACTTTATGTAAATTATTTTTAATTTACGTGTTAAAATTGTAAATATATTTGTCATAATTAAATCTTCTTAATTTATGTGTTTAAATTGTAAATATTCTTGGTAAATTAATTTTTCTTAATTTATGTGCTAAAATTATGATTTTTATCTTCCTTATTTGAATTTTAAAGGGGTTATTATTTAATCTGCATAATTTAATAAGGTATCGTCTAAGGATGGGTGTATTGAAGTGCGTGGGATTAAGTTCCTACCCTTCCCTATGCATAACAGACTCTAACTCATATCTGGTTTTCAAACACTATTTTCATTGAAAAAATAGAATTGGTTTTTCCAAGATTTTCCAAATTAAATAAACTTGGTAGCGACTCCCAATTTTCAAAAATTATTTTTCGCCGTCCCCGTCGCGATCCCGATTGCGACAGGGACTACTATAGTAATGTAGGATCACTTTTGACCCATTTTGCTCTCAGACAACCGCATCTAGCACTTGCGCAAATACCACTCTACACGCTTCCAAACCCATTTTGAGCCCTAAAACGTTTGAATTAGCTCTTCGATCTAGTAATAGAAACTCTATCCCTTTGAATAAGCTTTCTAATGTCTCAAGAATCACCTCAATTGAACATCTATAGGTCCAGATGTTGGCAGAATATGAATTGGAGATCAAGTTAGACAACATCAGAACGTCAACAACCTTTAATCTCACAACTTGATTTTCACCTAGAGGCTCTTAAAATGGGGTGTTGAGCTGAATATGAAAATTATAAAGTACTTCTTGGACTCTCCAAAAATCTTTGTTTGTCTCAATTTGATTTTTATAGAGAAATATGAATTTTTATTTCCTACAAATGTGCTCAAATGGATTCTAAAATTCTTCTATTTAGCTCATCAAATTCCCCAAAATTGAAAACTGCTCCAAGTTTCATGCATCAACTTAGAATGTCACTGTGAGCAAATAACTCTCACAAGAGAGGATTAGCACACATAAAGCTTCAAAATATATTTGTTCATTAAAATGATATGTAACCATGATTTTGTTCAATGACATGCAATGTGGACTAAACACAAATAAATCAAATGTCAGTTATTCTAACGTACAAAATGATGAAAATGCCAAGACTTGTTTGAGACAAGGAGGTGGAAACCATCAATAATAAAAATGTAAAAACAAAAATAATAAAGCAACAGCCCCAAAATCAATCAGGGTAACACAGTCAACAACATTTGGGTATTTGAAAGAAGGGGAGAGAGAGATCAGCGGCGATCACGGAGCGAGACGACGGCTCATTCGACGGAGTTGTCGAAGGAGACAATTATGGGGTCTGCCATGAGAACCAGAGATGGGGCGGATGAACTCTTCTGGGGGGGTTGTGGTGGTGATGGTGATGATCTTTGGGGGAAGAAGATTTTCCTCCATTTGAGCCTTGGAGTTGTGGTGGTGGTGGTGATGGGATTTGGGAGTTTCTGTGAGTGCTTACCGGTGCCTTTGTTGTTGTTATAGAACCATTTCCTGTAGATCATGAGTTTCACGCTTCGCTGAATCTCCATCGAGTGAGAGTTTTTTTGACACCACTTGGGTGCTTTGTGGTGTCGTGGGTACTCTTTTTTTTTTTAAAAAAAAAAAATTGATCACTTTAGAGGGCAAGCGTGAAGGTGAAGTTGTTGACCGATGGTGGTTCAAAGGCAGCAATGATTGCTGTGATTTGCGTTTATTTTTAATATAAAGATAAATTGACGGCAATGATTAAAACCATATAATTTTAGAAATGTTTGGTTCAAAATAATAATAATAATAATAATAATAATAATAAAAGACAAAATTCACAAAAACATATTTAAATCTTTTATTTTTTACTAGATCTATTCCTGCACTATATGTTCAAGATTTATTTATAAATTTTTATTCAGCATGCGAATTGATTATGGCTTTTGTTTTGTGTTTTTTATTAACTTTTCGGTTTTAGTAAATAATTAATATTTTTATATTTTAAATGATGTTAAGATCTTATCATTTATAAATATATAAATAAATATATAACATTTTTTGTTCAGTTTGTCAATTGTTAAATGTTATTATTAGCAATATTGGTAAACTCAATGTTCGTTGCGAAAGGTAATTTTTTTTCCCCTGACGTGAAAGCCCCACTTTTTTTTTTATATTATATATAGTCATGTTCCTCTCTCTCTATCTATATATATATATATATATATATTATATCTGTGTGCGCGCGCATGCGTGTGTGAGTGGGGGGTCATGATCAAATTATATTGGTATAACTTAAAAAAGATATTGTATTATTGTATAATTTTTTATTAGTGTAAATTTTTACAAAAACATACTGCTGGTTAGAAGTTCATATCGTATAAATCAAGTTTATAAAATTTTAAATTAATCTAAAATTGTTTGGTATAATTTTTATATATATTGAAATTAACGTAATATATGTACTTAAAATGAATAAAAATAAAAGTTATATGATTGCATTATTATTGATGTTCAATTTTTGTAAAATTTGACACAAAATATCTTAATAATAGGTAATTATAAGTCAGCAGTTAGATCGATAAAAAAATAGTTTTATTGAAAGTTATAAATGGTGTAACTTTACTTAAAGTTATATTGGTGTAACTTAATTCTAACCCTACGTATATAAAAGGTCGATGGGTCCTATGTTTATTGAATTGTCGATTAACCGTTTAGTTAGTTTTAGCAAAAAATTAATTTAAAATGATATACAATATACTTTATTCATTACAAATACTGATTATAAAAAATTTGGGTTTTTTTTTTTCAAGGTATCCAACGACAAACACAATGATTAATCTCTTTGCACAAATATTTCAAGAGACAAATTGATTTATCGGAATTTGCAAGTTTTCACATGTTCATTTACTTTTCGAAAAATAGGACACATTAATTTTTCATTGTTCGATTGGAATGATAAGTTAACTGTTAAATGTAGGACTATGCAAAGAATTTCAAATGTAGGTGGATCAATTTATTTCTTGAAATAACATGGGAATTTAGCCTTTTTTTATTGTATAAAAAAATTTTAAAAAAGTTTCAAAAGTCGTTAACGGTGATAATAATGGTCAAATCAATATGTTAGTAATATTAAATTTGCAAGAAAACCACTTCAAACAGCAAAATTCCATTTCTTAATAAAATATGGATAATTCAAAATTGATTTGTTACTTCATCATATTTTATTTTACTATATTGAATAATATAATTTTACAAATATAATTAAATGATGACTATTAGATGTACATATCTATATATTGATGTCGATTTTTTTTAGAAAAAATTCAATATATTTTATCATCAAGATAATGTTACAAATTTAACGTTTAGATTGTTGAATTTCAATATTTATTAAAAAAAAAAAGTTATTCAACAAACTATGTGCACAAAATTTACTCTTTGGATTTGTTTAGATTATGACTGTAAAATTTCTTAAGAACTTCAGTTGATAAAATTAAATGGGCTAAAAACATGAAATTTGATTTAAAATAAAATTCAATTGACTTAGTCAAACTAAATTAATGCACAAAAAAACCCCTAGAAAACAATTAATGCACAAAAATAAATCAAGTCAAAGTTTTTCCAATTTCCAAATATATGTTAATTCTTAAATCTCATTCACCACTATAAATCTGTAGCAAATCACATGGTCTTGATCGAAGTTATAGAAATAACAAACTACCTCTTGAACCCGGGCAACAGTACAAAACCAGATATGGGGAAGGTTTCAGTCCAGATTGCATTCGTAATTGTCCTTCTCGCTTTGATTGCTGCCAATGGTATTTTACTTTTCATCTTTGTGAAAATACACGTAAATTTTGTAGGATGTTTCATGAGTTCTATTATGTAGTGACAATGTAATTATTATTATTGGAGATTCATATGTAAATGGCGGACATGATCGAATAGTCCAACGACAATGTTATCACTTATTACTATAATCACCCGATTCGTCTTATGTGAATTCTCCGATCACTTGCACATGACTCCCCTATATTTATGGCCACTCAAAACACTACACACATGTAACATTTCTAATATTGTACTAATTATATTGAAACTGTATCCATCCTTTGCAGGGCTTTGCCTTCCAAGCGTAGCAAGAAGCATAATACCTGAAGGTGAATGCAAAAATAATGCAATGTGTAAAGTACAATTGCCTCTTTGTGTAGGAGTACCTGTGTGTTATGATGGCAATTGCGTGTGCCTCAAGCAAACCAATGCGAGCCATCAACAAGAATGTCATACTGATAAGGATTGTGAATCTCACTGTCTTCCCCCACGAGATCTCCCTTATTGTGACTGAGTTAATAGTGTATGCCATTGCGAATGTTCAAAGTGATCCACAAGCTGTACATGTACTTTGCTTGTAGTAATTTATCATGCCAAATTAATAAATTCAATAGATGATTCCAGCATCA
This sequence comes from Dalbergia cultrata, assembly GCA_031216105.1. Lineage (NCBI taxonomy): Eukaryota > Viridiplantae > Streptophyta > Magnoliopsida > Fabales > Fabaceae > Dalbergia > Dalbergia cultrata. The sequence goes on along the minus strand of CM062347.1, from coordinate 2,952,045 downwards.
ATTTCATGAAAAGGCTCGAAAATTATTATTCCTTTATCTAAAATTAGTGAGTTATAATTTAAATTAGTAATAGGAACATTGATATCAAAACATTTGCTTTTGGTTAATTTAATTGTGTTATTTATTTTCAATGTCGAAATTAATTTCAAAATAAGGCATTGATTATCATATAAATAGCAATATAAACACGCAAGCAATAATAAATTTGTAAGAAAATCACTCAAAATTAGGAATACTACTTTCTAATGAAAATCAAATCTATATCCTAAACTTACCCAACTACAAACTCATTAAAAGATAAAAATTATATTACGCCCGTAAATAGCCAAAGGTTTATCTCATTGAAGCTCCCACCTCAAAAGGATTAGTTACTATTATCAGTAGTAGATACTATATAAAATAAAATAAAAATTTATAAAAAAGTTATTCAACAAACTATGTGCACTGAGGCTGAAGCTCTCTCCTTAAAAGTAGCCATTGAATTTATTCTCAATGACATGAGTACTGAAGCCTCTATGGTTGAGATTAGGACTAACTCTAGGCTGTTGGAAGCTTGGTTTAAAGGAGATAACAAGGTGTTTTGGGACCAAAGATTTGCTCGGAACTCCTTTACAAGATTGTCTCAGTTGCTGTGGAACTTTTCCATGGTGTTTTCCCCCCTAGATTAAATCCATTAGCTTCCCATGTATGTGTGGTCTTTGCAGGTGAGTTTGATGACTTTTGGTTGTGGAGTTTGGTTTGTCCTTTTTTGCAACTGTGTCTGTTTGCAAGGCGTTTGTGCTCTTTCTAGGTGACTTTTTGCCAATCTCTTAAGGTATGTTTGTGAGTTTGGGTTTTAGAGGGAAAGGGAGGGGATAAGAGGACTTGTAGTGTAAAATTATATTAGAAATCCTCTCCTCCCTTTCCTTTCCCTCCAAAACTCAAACTCACAAAGATACCCTTAGATGCTCAATCTTTGAGCGCTTTGCTACATCCTTAATGGCTATGTCGAAGGGTATGTTTGGGGTGCTCTAGGAGTTTTGGTGCAGTTTTTGTATTGTTGGCTGCTCAGTTTTTCTTTTGTTACTCTCTTGTGGTTCTACCAGGGGTTATTGTATGTGGGGTAGCACATGCATCTTCTTTTCTTGTTGTATCTTTTTCTCCTCTCCATGTTAAGGGTTAGTGGTATCAAATTATCCAAAAAACAAACTATGTGCACAACATTTCTTGTTTGGATTTGCTTAGATAATGTCTATACAATTTCTTAAGGACGTGACTTGAAATCAAACTTTGAGTTAAAAATATGTTCAATTTTAAAACATGTACATGAAATTTGATTTTAAATCAAATTCAATTGACTCAAGCCAAATTGAATTAATGCACCAAAAACCCCTAATAAAAAACAGTTAATGCACACAAAAAAAATCAAATCAAACTATTTCCAATTTCTAAATATTCCAGGTCCATATTAATTTTTAAATCTCATTCACCGCTATAAATTTATAGCAGATCCTAAAGGTCTTGATCTAAGTTATAGAAATAACAAACTTCCCCTTTGAGACACCAACCTAGGCAGTGTTACAACACAAGAAGATATGGAGAAGGTTTCAGTCAAGATTGCATTTGTAATTGTCATGTGTGTTCGCTTTGATTACCACCAATGGTATTTCACTTTTCATCATTTTGTCTTTGGGAAGTCATACGTAGATTTTGTTTAAGACGCTTTGTGAGCTCTATTATTTAGTGACAACGTTATCACTTATTACTATCGGAGATTTATATGTAAATGGCAGGCATGATCAGAGAATTTAATGACAACATTATCACTTATTACTATAATCACCCGAATCGTATTATGTAATTCTCCAATCACTTGCACATAACTTCCTTGTATTTATAGTCACCCAAAACCACTCTATACATATAACATTTCTAATATTGTACAACCTATATTGAAATTATATCCATCTTTTGCAGGGCTTAGTCTTCCAAGCATTGCATAAGAAGCATGGTGTCTCAAGGTGAATGCACAGATGGTGCAATGTGTAAATTAACATTGCCTGATTGCAAAGGAAACCTTGCTTGTGCTTCATAGAAACCAATGCAAGCTCACAAGAAGAATTTCATACTGATTGATAAGAATTGCAAGTCCCATTGCCTTCTACCATGCGATATCCCTTATTGTGACCGAGTTAATAGTGTATGCCATTACGAATGTTGAGAATGATCCACAAGCTATAGATGGATGTTGCTTGTGGTTTATCATCCCAAATTAATAAATCAATAGTTGATTCCAACATCAATTTTATGAAAGGCTTGAATTTATTATTCCTTGGTCTAAAATTAGTGAGTTATAATTTAAATTAGCAAATTAAAACATTGATATCAAAGCATTTGGTTTTGCTTAATTGAATTGTATTATTTATTTTTGATCTTGAAATTAATTTGAAAAGGCACACTGATTGTCATAATAATGGTGAAATCAAGATCAAATAATATTGAATTTATACAAAAGAGATTATTTAGTTTGCACTGATGGTGTAAACTCATTTTACATTATCAACCAATTAAACTTGACACATCATGAATTAGTGAGAAAAACTAGAATGAAGTGTTTTTTCTTACTCTTGATGCATCTAAGTATTTGTCATGTATCCTTTTTGTAATAAGTAAGACTACAAGGAAAGTTTCAAATCCCAATGGATCAATTTATCTCTTGAAATAACTTGGGATTTTAGTCTTTTTAATATAATATGGTAAAATCAATTTTGATAGTCATTAACAGTCATAATAATGGCTAAATCAATATATATTCATTCATCTCAATATAATTTAACCAAGATTCTTTCATCTCATTCTTATAATTAATCACTTCTAGCACTTGATAAATTTGGAAATAAATATGATTGAGAATTCATTTATTCCAAAGCCAAGTCTCCACATGCTCTCTCTCTCTCTCTCTCTCTCTCTATATATATATATATATATATATATATAATTCCAACAATTTAACTTTTGAATTATAAGTTCATCACATAACATAGATTGAGTGTATAAAATTTCACATAATTTAAAAATGATTTGTTGCTTTGACATATTTTATTTTATTTCATTGGATAATATCATTTTTACAAATATAATTAAATGGTGACTATCAGATGTACATATCTATATATTATATATTATAGATGTCCAATTTTTTTAAAATTTGATGTGCTTTACCATCAAGATAATGTTACATGATTTAATGGTTAGATTGTTGAATTTTAATATTTATATAAAAAATGCTATTCAACAAACGATGTGCAAAAAGTTTACTCTTTGGATTTGTTTAGATCATGTCTGTCAAATTTCTTAGGGCCCATTTGGCATATCAGATAGGATAAGAACAAACATTATAAGACATAATAGGATAAAGTTTGATAGTGTAATACTTGATAAACTTTTAATAACATACAGTATTTGATGTGACATTGTGAAAATATTATGTTTTATATTACATAATATTTTCATTCATTTACAAATAACTCTAATTCTATATAAATATTAAATAAAGATAAAATAATGGTTTTTAATTATTCAAATTTATTAAAAATATGCTATATTATCATTTGTTTAAAAATAATAATAACTATAAATAATTATTAAATAGTTATTAAATTGATAATTGTTACGTTTATTATTTTTATGAAAATTATTTAAAGTCTAATTTACAAATAAATAATAAATTAATTTTTTATTGTTAATCCTTTATTTAATATAGCACATATTATTTATTTATATATTTTAATAGTATATAATTTATAATTTATTTTTATATCAAATAAAATTAATTTTATTTAAAATATTCATTAAATTATTTAATATTCATTATTTTATTTTAATAATTATTTTATTATTTATTATATAAGTATATAATTATTTAATATAATTTTTATTAATTATTTTATTTTAATAGTTTTTTATTTCTTATTTTATTATTTTAATTGTTATATCATTTAGATCAAATTTCTTAAGAACTTGAGTAGAAATAAATCAAACTAAATGAGTCAAAAACATGAAATTTGATTTCAAATAAAATTCAATTGACTCAGTCAAACTAAATTAATGCACAAAAAAAAATCAAATCAAAGTATTTCCAATTTCCAAATTTATATTAATTTTTAAATCTCATTCACCACTATAAATCTATAGCAAATGACAAGATTCTGATCGAAGTTATAGAAACAACAAAAAACCCTTTGACACACCAACCTAGGCAGCAGTACAACATAAGAAGATATGGGGAAGGTTTCAGTCCAGATTGCATTTGTAATGGTCCTTCTTGCTTTGATTGCTACCAATGGTATTTTAATTTTCATCATTTCGTCATTGTGGAAACTTACATAAATTTTGTAAGATGTTTTGTGAGTTTTATTATTTAGTGACAATGTAATCACTTATTGTTGCTGGAGATTCATATGTAAATGATGGAAGTGACCGAAGAATTTAACGACGACATTATCACTTGTTACTGTAATCGCCCCATTCATGTTATGTGAATTCTCTGATCACTTGCGCATAACTCCCCTATATTTATGGTCACCTAAAACACTATATACATATAATATTTCTAATATTGCACTAATTATATTGAAATTGTATCCATCTTTTGCAGGGCTGAGTCTACCAAGTGTAGCAAGAAGCATGATATCTAAAGGCGAATGCAGAGATGATGCAATGTGTAAAGTACGATTACGTAATTGTCCAGAAAAAGTTGTGTGTGAAAATGGCACTTGCTTGTGTCTCAAGGACACCAATGCAAGCCATCAACAAGAATGTCATACTGATAAGGACTGCGATTCTCATTGCCTTCCCCCATGCGATCTCCCTTATTGTGACCGAGTTAATGGTGTATGCCATTGCTACAGTTCAAAGTGATCCACAAAGCTATAGATGTATGCTGCTTGTGGTAATTTATCATACCAAATTAATAAATTCAATAGATGATTCTAGCATCAATTTCATGAAAAGGCTTGAAAATTATTATTCCTTTGTTTAAAATTAGTTAGTTATAATTTAAATTAGTAAATAAAAACATTGATATCGAAACATTTGCTTGGTTCAATTGATTGTGTTATTTATTTTCAATGTCGAAATTAATTTCAAATTAAGGCATTGATTATCATGAAAATGGCAATATAAACATGCAAGTAATAATAAATTTGTAAGAAAACCACTTAAAAAAATAGAAATACTACTTTCTTATGAAAATCAAATCTATATGCTAAACTTACCCACATTCCAACTCATTAAAATATAAAAATTATATTGCACCTGTTAACGATGTCCATGCCACTAATTTTCAAGCCGTCAAAATGGGTCTCACTCAATGATTCAACCCAAATAACTCGAAAAATGCATGGGCTGGGTTTAAAAGTTCGATGAAAAATAAAAGTTGACCCAACTCAATCGGGTCCGATTCGGCCCAATCCTAATGTACCCAGCCCCCTATTGGTCCGACCAGCCTATTGATATGAACAATGGTCTTTTGTATATATTGAAATTAGCAAAAAAATGGATAGAGAATGGTAAAGAGTAGAGTAATCTAAACTGATCAAATCAAAATCGCCTGTCTCTCTTTTTTTTCCCTCAACCTGTCTTCCCAGCCAAAATTTTATACATGGCAAAGTAAACTTATTGTTAGGAAAAAGTATAGAAATAATGCAGAATAAACCTTTTCTCTTGTTTTGGCATTTAAATATGAGCACAACAAGAATAACAGAGCACTCAACAGATATGCAAACTGAGAAAATTGAGGAAGAAAAAAAAAATCACGGGCCTAAGTCTAGGAAATTGATAGTGTAAACTCGTTTTACATTGTCATCCAATTAACTGGTCACATCATGAATTAGTGAGAAAAACTAGAAGGAAGTTTTTTTCTTACTCTTGGTACACCTAAGTATTTGTCATGTGTCCTTTATGTAATAAGTAAGACTACAAGGAAAGTTTCAAATCCTAATGGATCAATTTATCTCTTGAAATAACTTGGGATTTTAGACATTTTAATATAATGGTAAAATCAATTTTGATAGTCATTAAAAGTCATAATAAAGGTCAAATCAATATATATTCATTCATCTCAATATAACTTAACCCAAATTCTTTCACCTCATTCTTATAATTAATCACTTTTATCAATTGATAAACTTCAGTAAAAATATGATTGAGAATTCATTTATTCAAAAGACAAGTCTCGACATGCTTTCTCTATTAAATGTTATATATATATATTAAGTTTCAACAATTCATAACATAGATTGAGTGTATAAAATTTCACATAATTTAAAAATGATTTGTTGCTTTGACATATTTTATTTTATTTCATTGGATAATATAATTTTACAAATATAATTAAATGGTGGCTATTAGATGTACATATCTATATGTTATAGATATCCAATTTTTTTAAAATTTGATGTGTTTTACCATCAATATAATAATATTACATTATTTAATGGCTAAATTGTTCAATTTTAATATTTATATAAAAAATTATATTCAACAAACTATGTGCAAAAAGTTTACTCTTTGGGTTTGTTTAGATCATGCTCATCAAATTTTTAGGGCCCATTTAGCATACTAGATAGGATAAGGATAAACATCATAAGACCTAATAGGATAAGATATGATGGTTTAACACTTGATAAACTTTTAATAGTATACATTATTTGATGTGACATTGTGAAAGATATAATGTTTTATATTATATTATATTTTCATTTATTTATGAATAACTATATTTCTATATAAATATTACATAAAGTTAAAATAATGATTTTTTAATTATTAAAATTTATTAAAAAATATGATATTATCATTAATTTAAAAATAATCATAACTATAAATAATTATTAAATAGTTATTAAATTGATCATTGTTTAGTATTTTTATCAAAATTATTCAAAGTTTAATTTACAAATAAATAATAAATTAAATTTTTTATTGTTAATCCTTTATTTAATATACCACATATTATTTATTTTTATATTTTAATAGTATATAATTTATAATTTATTTTTATATCAAATAAAACTTATTTTTATTTAAAATATTTATTAAATTATTTAATATTCATTATTTTATTTTAATAATTATTTTATTATTTATTATATAAGAATATAATTATTTAATAGTTTTTATTTATTATTTTAATTGTTATTTTATTTATTATGTTATTTAGATGAAATTTCTTAAGAACTTGAGTTGAAATCAAACTAAATAAGTCAAAAACATGAAATTTGATTTCAAATAAAATTCAATTGACTCAGTCAAACTAAGTTAATGCACAAAAAAATACCATAAAAAACAATTAATCACAAAAAAAAATCAAAGTATTTCCAATTTCCAAATTTATATTAATTTTTAAATCTCATTCACCACTATAAATCTGTAGCAAATGACAAGGTTTTGATTGAAGTTATAGAAATAAAAAACTACCCTTTGAGACACCAACCTACGCAGCAGTACAATATAAGAAGATATAGGGAAGGTTTCAGTCTAGATTGCATTTGTAATTGTCCTTCTCGCTTTGATTGCTACCAATGGTATTTTACTTTTCATCGTTTTGTCATTGTGGAAACTTTGTAAGACGTTTTGTGAGTTTTGTAAGATGTTTTGTGAGTTTTACTATTTAGTGACAATGTAATCACTTATTGTTGTTGGAGATTCATATGTAAATGGTGGACATGACTGGAGAATCTAACAACGACGTTATCACTTGTTACTATAATCACCCGATTCGTGTCATGTGAATTCTCCGATCACTTGCGCATAACTCCCCTGTATTTATGGTCACCTAAAACATTATATACATATAATATTTCTAATATTGCACTAATTATGTTGAAACTATATCCATCTTTTGCAGGGCCAAGTCTACCAAGCGTAGCAAGAAGCATGATATCTAAAGGTGAATGCAAAGATGATGCAATGTGTAAGTACGATTACCTAATTGTCCAGGAAAAGTTGTGGGTGAAAATGGCACTTGCTTGTGCCTTAAGGATACTAATGCAAGCCATCAACAAGAATGTCATACTGATAAGGACTGCGAATCCCATCGCCTTCCTCCATGTGATCTCCCTTATTGTGACTGAGTTAATAGTGTATGCCATTGTGAATGTCGAAAGTGATCCACAAGCTATAGATGTATGTTGCTTGTCGTAATTTATTGTATCAAATTAATAAATTCAACAGATAATTCTAGCATCAATTCCATTGAAAAACTTGAAAATTTATTATTCCTTTGTCTAAAATTAGTGAGTTATAATTTAAATTAGTAAATAAAAACATTTACTTTTGGTTAATTTAATTGTGTTATTTATTTTCAATTTCAAAATTTATTTCAAATTAAGGCATTTATTATCTTAAAAATGGCAATATAAACATGCAAGTAATAATAAATTTGTAAGAAAATCATTAAAAATTAGAAATACTACTTTCTTATGAAAATCAAATCTATATGCTCAACTTACCCGAATACAAACTCATTAAAATATAAAAATTACATTGCAACTGTTAACGATATCCATATCATTATAACTTTCAAGCTGTCAAAATGGGCCCTGCTCAATGGTTCAATAAATCAAAAAATGTATGGTTGGCTTCGAAAAATCGGTGAAAAATAAAAGTTAACCCAACTCAATCAAGCCTGATTTGGCCTAATCCTAATATTCCCAGCCCCCTATGGGTCAGACCATCCAAATGACTTGAACAATCGTCTTTTGTATATATTGAAATTAGCAAAAAAAAAAAAAAAAGGATAGAGAATGGTAGAGAGCAGGGTAATCTAACTACTAATCAAATCAAAATCATCTGTCTCTCTTTTTTGTCCCTTAACCTATGCCCCCAACCAAAATTTTACACATGGAAAAATCTAACACATAATCTTTTACTCACTTTAAATGCCGTTAAACTTCTAATCCCAATCCCTAATTTCCTTCTCCCTAATTCACCTTGCCCGAAGTCGGCTATCCATTTCTTCGCCACTACCTAGCTCTGCCCATCGACATTCGATGCTAATCTCCAACACATCGTCGAGTGGAACAAGAAAAATAGGAGAATAATGTTGATGTTTCTTTTCTAATGTGGAAGATAACTTTGCAACCATAAGTGCTACGTTTGAACAAGAATCGAAAGAGTTGGTCAAGGTCGGGGAGGCCGAGGAAGTTCACGCAGTCACACTCAACTAGGCACCCTAGTTAAGGTTGTCGCTAGAAGTGAGGAACTAGATTTTGAAATTAGAGTTGAATTGCACGAGTTACTTGGCTATTTTGTTCAAAGAAGGAAGCTACAGGTAATATATTGAAATAGTGGTTGAACTATAATTGGATTTGCAATTACAATTGCAAGGAGGAAGGGAGGGGTGAATCATCAGAACGAGTAAGTGAATCATTACCCACTAACCATATGGGACAACCAAACAATATATATACATGCATCAAACAGAAATCATTTGATATTTACCTACAATGTTATATAGGAAAGCATTTCTAAATTTCGTGGCGCAGTAATTAATAGAGAAACACAAATCTCTAAAATAATAATAATAATCACCCTGATCTCTGAATAGGACACGTAACGAGGTCCCATAAAGTGGACATCTAACTAGGTTTTGTTCTCTAAATATTTTGAAGGAGCGAGATTGTCCTCTAATAGATAACCTGATACCAAGCTTAATGATCTTATAACCGTTAACTCGCTGTCTGTTTCTCTATATTTATCATCTAAACTAGTTTGCAATGTAAATTGTATAAATCTAAATACTCAAAAAGTCAATATATTTGGAGTTCTAAAATCATATCTAAAGGATCATCAGCTTGCAAATAGTGATTTTAAAAATCAACCAATTCTTGTATGTGGCCATAACTTGAAAATTCTAACTGCATGATTTGGAAATAAAAAATCTTTAAAACATAACTTGAAAATTCTAACTACATGATTAGGAAATCAAAAATCTTTAAAACATAGTACTTTCATCCATCCATAATACATGTTAACAATTCTAGTAAACTTGCTAAATCCCATAATTTTCCAATAATCTCTTCTTGAGTGAATAAAACATTTTCATGGCATACAAACTTATCAATGATGGTCCCATGGGTTTCTAAAATATATTTTCATGATATAATCAAAATCCATAATTTGCTAAATTTGGCATATTTTGCAAAGTTATGTTTGTAGCATGTTTCCACTTCTAAATCAAGTAGCGAGTTCACAACACTATGAAAATAATTATAGTGACCAAAAGTAAGGTCATGCATTCAATTCATTTATATAACAATTTTTCAACAAACTATGTTCACTACATTTACTAATTGGATTTGTTAAGATCATGTCTGTCAAATTTCTTAGAGCCTATTTGACATACCAGATAAGATAAGAACTGATAATATAAGACTTAATAGGATAAGGCAACGTTTAATATTATATATCGTTTGATGTGACATTGTAAAAGATATTATATTTTATATTATATAATATTATCATTTATTTACAAATACTCTAATTATATATAAATATTAAATAAAACTAAAATAATGATTTTTGTTAATTATTCAAATTTATTAAAAATATATAATATTATCATTTACTTAAAAATAATTATAGCTATAAATAACTTTGGTATATTCATTTAATCTTTGTCATAAAATATATATGTAGAATACTTTTCAACCAGATGGCACACATATAAAAAAGAAAAGAAATCAAGTGCTAATGGTCACATTAATCATAAAAGTAAAGAACTCAAATATAGTCAAGAGAGAAGAGAGTATTCTTGATTGAAAATAGTGTGTGCTTGCCCAAATTAGAAGATTGCACCAAGTGAAAAAGGGGAGCCTGTTGCAACAAAAGAGTTTAATGCATAATCATAGCAAATATCCCATTTTAGAAAAGAATCGTGGGAATTGGGAAAGGAAATTTCTGAAACAAATCTGTCCTCTAAATCAACGAGAATCATGACAAGATTTGCGCTCAAATGATTTTCATCTTCATCAATATTAAAAGGGAAAATTCTGCAGCAACAAATTATGACAGCAAGATATATTCTAATGTGCACAATTGTGGAAAAATTTACAAATGATACAAGAGACGATAAAGGAAAGATTATGATGTAATGAGTAGAATTTATAGAGTGATTTGATCCAGTGATTAGCAACAACTTTTGCACCCAAGAAGGGAAAGAAAATATCCTACAAGAATATAACAAATAAAATTCAATTGGCTCAGTCAAACTAAATTAATGCACAAAAAAAAAAATCAAATCAAAGTATTTCCAATTTCCAAATATATGTTAATTTTTAAATCTCATTCACCACTATAAATATGTAGCAAATCACAAGGTCTCGATCGAAGTTATAGGCATAACAAACTACGTACCTTTTGAGACCCCAACCTAGGCAGCGGTACAACACACGGTATGGGGAAGGTGTCAGTCCAGATTGCATTTGTAATTGTCCTTCTCGCTTTGATTGCTACCAATGGTATTTTACTTTTCATCTTTTCATCTTTGTGAAAACATACGTAAATTTTGTAAGATGTTTTGTGAGTTCTATTATTCAGTGAAAATGTAATTACTTATTATCATCATTGGAGATTCATATGTAAATGACGAACATGACCAAAGAATTGAACGACAACATTATCACTTATTACTATAATTACCCGATTCGTCTTATGAATTCTCCGATCACTTTCACAAAACTCCCCCTTATTTTATGCCAATCAAAACACTATATACATATAAAATTTCTAATATTGTACAAATTACATTGAAAATGTATTCATCTTGTGCAAGGCTTTGTCTCCTAAGCGAAGCAAGAAGCATGATATCTGATAGTGAATGCAAAAATGATGCAATGTGTAAAGTAAAATTGCCTTATTGTGTAGGAGTACCTCTGTGTTATGATGGCAATTGTGTGTGCCTCAAGGAAACCAACGCAAGCTCACAACAAGAATGTCATACTGATAAGGACTACAAATCTCATTGCCTTCCCCCATGCGATATCCCTATTTGTGACTGAGTTAATAGTGTATGTCATTGCGAATGTTCAAAGTGATCCACAAGCTATAGATGTATGTTGCTTGTGGTAATTTATCATACCAAATTAATAAATTCAATAGATGATTCCAGCATCAATTTCATGAAAAGGCTCGAAATTAGTAAATAGAAACATTGATATCAAAATGTTTGCTTTTGGTTAATTTAATTGTGTTATTTATTTTCAATGTTGAAATTAATTTCAAAATAAGGCATTGATTATCATATAAATAGCAATATAAACATGCAAGCAATTCAGTTTTTTAAGTTTTTCCTTCACAATTTCCTAAAAACTAGAAACTGAAAGCAAACAGTCAGTTTTTCTTTTGTTACTCTCTGGTGGTTCTGCCGGGGGTTGTTGTGTATGGGGCAGCGCATGTATCTTCTTTTCTTTTCTTATTGTATCTTTTGCTCCTCTCCGTGTTGGAGGTAGAGCAGTATCAAATTATCGAAAAAAACTATGTGCACAACATTTCTTGTTTGGATTTGTTTAGACAATGTCTATAAAATTTCTTAAGGACGTGAATTCAAATCAAATTTACTAGTTAAAAACATGAAATTTAATTTTAAATCAAAATCAATTGACTCAAGTCAAATTGAATATATAATTAGTGCACAAAAAACCCCTAAAAACACAATTAATGCACCAAAAAAAATAAATCAAACTATTTCCAATTTCTAAATATTCCAGGTCCATATTAATTTTTAAATCTCATTCGCCGCTATAAATTTATAGTGATTCCTAAAGGTCTTGATCGAAGTTATATACAGAAATAACAAACTTCCCTTTCAGACACCAACCTACCACTAGTACAACTCAAGAATATATGGGGAAGGTTTCAGTCAAGACTGCATTTGTAATTGTTATGTCCGCTTTGATTACTACCAATGGTATTTTACTTTTCATCCTTTGTTCTTTGTGGAGTCATAGGTAGATTTTGTTTAAGATGCTTTACAAGCTCTATTATTTAGTGATAATGTTATCACTTATTACTATTGGAGATTTTTATGTAAATGGCAGACATGACTAGAGAATTTAATGACAATATTATCACTTATCACTATAATCACCCGATTCGTATCATGTAAATTCTCCGATCACTTGCACATAACTCCCTTGTAGTTATGGTCACCCAAAACACTATATACATATAACATTTCTGATATTGTACAAATTATATATATATATATATTATATATATATATTGAAATTATATCTGTCTTTTGCAGGGCTTAGTCTCCCAAGCATAGCAAGAAGCATGATGTCTCAAGGTGAATGCACTGATGACACAATTTGTAAATTAATATTGCCTGATTGCAAAGGAAAACTTACTTATGCTTCATAGAAACCAATGCAAGCACACAACAAGAATGTCATATTGATCGATAAGAACTGCGAATCTCATTGCCTTCTACAATGCGATATCCCTTATTGTGACCGAGTTAGTGTATGCCATTGCAAATGTTGAGAGTGATCCACATGCTATAGATGGATGTTGCTTGTGGTTTATCATCCCAAATTAATAAATCAATAGTTGATTCCAACATCAATTTTATGAAAAGCTTGAATTTATTATTCCTTTGTCTAAAATTAGTGAGATATAATTGAAATTAGCAAATAAATTAAAACATCGATATCAAAGCATTTGCTTTGATTATTACTTGAATTGTATTATTTATTTTTAATCTTGAAATTAATTTTAAAAGGCACTTATTGTCATAATAATGGTGAAATCAAGATGCAAATAATATTGAATTTATGCAAAAGAGATTAATTAGTATACACTGATGGTGTAAAATCATTTTATATTTTCAACCAATTAAACTTGACACATCATGAATTAGTGAAAAAACTAGAAGGAAGTGTTTTTTCTTACTCTTTGTGTACCTAAGTATTTGTCATATATCTTTTTTGTAATAAGTAAGACTACAAGAAAAGTTTCAAATTCCAATGGACCAATTTATCTCTTGAAATAACTTGGGATTTTAGTCTTTTTAATATAATGGTAAAATCAATTTTGATAGTTATTAACAATCACAATAATGGTCAAATCAATATATATTCGCTCATCTCACTATAATTTAACCAAGATTCTTTCATCTCATTCTTATAATGATAAATTTCGGTATAAATATGATTGAGAATTTATTTATTCCAAAGGCATGTCTAGGCATGCTTTCTCTATTAAATATTATATATATATATATATATATATATATATATATTAAATTTCAACAATTTAACTTTTGAATTATAAGTTCATCACATAGCATAGATTGAGTGTATAAAATTTCACATAATTTAAAAATGATTTGTTGCCACGACATATTTTATTTTATTTCATTGGATAATATAATTTTACAAATATAATTAAATGGTGACTATTAGATGTACATATCTATACATTATAAATGTCCAATTTTTTTAAAATTTAATGTGCTTTATCATCGAGATAATGTTACATGATTTAATGGTTAGATTGTTGAATTTTAATATTTGTATAAAAAATGCTATTCAACAACCTATGTGCAAAAAGTTTACTTTTTGGATTTGTTTAGATGATGTCTGTCAATAGGGTCAGTTTGGTATGCCAGATAGGATAAGGACAAATATTATAAGATCTGATAGGATAAAGTTTGATTGTCTAATGCCTGATAAACTTTTAATAGTATACAGTATTTGATCTGGCATTGTGAAATATATTATATAATATTTCATTTATTTACAGATAACTCTAATTCTATATAAATATAAAATAAATATAAAATAAAAAATTTTAATTATTCAAATTTATTAAAAATATAAATTATTTATCATTCATTTAAAAATAATCATAACTATAAATAATTATTAAATAGTTATTAAATTGATAGTTGTTTAGTAATTTTATCAAAATTATTTAAAGTTTAATTTATAGATAAATAATAAATTAATTTTTTATTGTTAATCCTTTATTTAATACATAACTATAAAATTATTTAATCTAATTTTTATTATCTGATATTAACTATCTTATTTTAATAGTTTTTATTTATTATATTATTTAGATTAAATTTCTTAAGAACTTGAGTTGAAATCAAACTAAATGAGTCAAAAACATGAAATTTGATTTCAAATAAAATTCAATTGACTCTCAATCAAACTAAATTAATGCACAACAAAACCGTAAAAAACAGTTGATGCACACACAAAAATCAAATCAAAGTATTTCCAATTTCCAAATTTGTATTAATTTTTAAATCACATTCACCACTATAAATCTGTAGCAAATGACAAGGTCTTGATCGAAGTTATAAAGACAACAAAGTAGTTGTAAAAATCGGCTCGGATCGGCCGATTTAACTGGAAAACTGGTGAACCGGTCATAAAACCAGTCTGAGCTACTATTTGGATCAGTCTTGCATCAAAACTGGTGCGACTCGGTTTGACTCAGCTGGGTTTGGATCAAAACCGGTAACTCGACCAGTTGAACCGGATTGGGTCAGGTCATTTTTTTTTTTTTGCTTTTTTTTGGGCTAAATGATATGTTTTTCTAAACCCTAAAAAAATATATTCTAATTTAACTTTTAGAAAAATGTAATAAATTTGTTTATATTGTCATGACTTGTGAGTTTGTGATATAAAACTCTGTGAGTTTACTTGTGCAATTGCGTTTTAAACTTATTAATTATAATTCATGATTGTGAAATGAAAACAATATTTAGGAATTTATGTTATATGATATTTGGACCTCTTAAAGAGTGTCAAATTGTTAATTAGTTGTTATTTAATTATATTTTATTTAAATTTTTATATAGTTTTATATATATTTTTATATAAATCCGATTCAACCCATGACCCACTGGTTGAATCAATGATCCAGTACCTCGACCGAGTTGATCACCAATCTGAGTTTTAAAACTATGAACAAACTACCCTTTGAGACAACACCAACCTAGGCAGCTGTACAACATAAGAAGATATGGGGAAGGTTTCAGTCCAGATTGCATTTGTAATGGTCCTTCTCGCTTTGATTGCTACCAATGGTATTTACTTTTCATCATTTCATCATTGTGGAAACTAACGTAAATTTTGTAAGATGTTTTGTGAGTTTTATTATTTAGTGACAATATAATCACTTATTGTTGTTGGAGATTCATATGTAAATGGTGGACATGACCGAAGAATCTAACGATGACGTTATCACTTGCTACTGTAATTACACGATTTGTGTTATGTGAATTCTTCGATCACTTGCACATAACTCTCCTGTATTTATGGTCACCTAAAACACCACACATATAATATCTCTAATGTTGCACTAATTATATTGAAACTATATCCATCTTTTGCAGGGCTTAGTCTACCAAGCATAGCAAGAAGTATGATATCTAAAGGTGAATGCAAAAATGATGCAATGTGTAAAGTATGATTACCTAATTGTCCAGGAAAAGTTGTGTGTGAAAATGGCACTTGCTTGTGCCTCAAGGATACCAATGCAAGCCATCAACAAGAATGTCATATTGATAAGGACTGTGAATCTCATTGCCTTCCCCCATGCGATCTCCTTTATTGTGACCGAGTTAATGGTATGCCATTGCAAATGTCAAAAGTGATCCACAAGCTATAGATGTATGCTGCTTGTGGTAATTTATCGTATCAAATTAATAAATTCAATAGATGATTCTAGCATCAATTTCATGAAAAGGTTTGAAAATTATTATTCCTTTGTCTAAAATTAGTTACTTATTATTTAAATTAGTAAATGAAAACATTGATATCAAAACATTTGCTTGGTTAAATTGATTGTGTTATTTATTTTGAATGTCGAAATTAATTTCAAATTAAGGCATTGATTATCATGAAAATGGCAATATAAACATGCAAGTAATAATAAATTTGTAAGAAAATCACTAAAAATTAGAAATACTACTTTCTTATGAAAATCAAATCTATATGCTAAACTTACCCAAATTCCAACTCATTAAAATATAAAAATTATATTGCACATGTTAATGATGTCCATGACACTAATTTTCAAGCCGTCAAAATGGGTCTCGCTCAGTGATTCAACCCAAATAACTTAAAAAAATGTTCAGGCTGGGTTTAAAAATTCGGTGAAAAATATAAGTTGACCCGGCTCAATCGGGCCCGATTTGGCCCAATCCTAATGTGCCCAGCCCCCTATGGGTCGGACCAATCTAATGACACGAACAATCATCTTTTGTATATATTGAAAGTAGCAAAAAAATTGATAGAGAATGGTAAAGAGTAGAGTAATCTAAACTGATCAAATCAAAATCGCCCGTCTCTCTTTTTTGTTTCTCAACCTGTCTCCGCAGCCAAAATTTTACACATGGCAAAGTAAACTTATTGTTAGGAAAAAGTATAGAAATAATGCAGCATAAACCTTTTCTCTTGTTTTGGCATTTAAATATGAGCACAAAAAGAATAACAGAGCACTCAACAGATAAGCAAACTGAGAAAATTGAGGAACAAAAAAATCACGGGCCAAGTCCAGAAAATTCTCCACTAATCAAATCAATGGGTAAACAAAAGTCTTCACTAATAGATGAATAACATAAAAATAATTTCAACAACAATTACCAAGGGAATATAATTACCCAGACGATAGAGAAGATAAAAAAAATGAATTCCGATTGGGTAAAAAATAGCTCACTTTGTTAAGAATATTTCTTACCAACATGAGCACAAAAACCTTCTCCAATGATGAGAAAAGCGACGCACCAAGGGCCGTCTCGAAAACTGAAGAACAAGGCCCTAATCATTTTAGTGAACGTGGATAAAGGGGTTTTTCAAAGTATTTCACAAACACTATTGAATTCTCCCTTTTAATATTGGCGAAGAAGAAAATCGTTTGAGCACAAATCTTGTCATTCTCGTTGATTTAGAGGACAGATTTGTTTCAGAAACTTCCTTTCCCAATTCGCACGATCCTTCTCAAATGGGATATTTGTTGTGATTGTGCTTTAAACCAACAGGTTCCCCTTTTTACTTGATGCAATCTTCTCGCTTGGGCAGGCACACACTGTTCTCAATCAAGAATACTCTCCTCTCTCTTGACTATTTTTGAATTCTTTCCTTTTGTGATTAATGTGACCATTAATTGGATAATTCATAACTTATATGGCTAATAGCACTTGATTTCTTTTCTTTTTGTATATGTTCCATTTGCTTGAAAAGTATTCTGCATGCACACACGCGCTCGTGCACACACACACATATATGACAAAGATTAAATGATTATAGCAAAGTTATTGAACATATATTATGTTTGTTATCATCACATACATCACAGATCATAAGACATACCCTAAATAGATATTTTGGGCCAACACAAAATAGTTTACAATAGATGCACAGTATAAGCTTGTTTTTTTTTTAACACAATTATCTAATCAGATATTGTCTTATTAGCAAAATAAATTTGACTACATCCTTAATTTTAAATCAAATTCAATGGATTCAGGTCAAATTTAATTAATGCACCAAAAATTAATCGCTCAAAAACAATTAATGAAGAGCAACATAAGTCAAACAAAAGCATTTCTTTTTGTCAATATTCCTAATCCACGTTAATTTTTTAATCTCATCCAACACTGTAAATACGTAGCAGAACATCTCGGTCGAAGGAATAGAAACAACAAACCACCCTTTGAGACATCAACCTAGGTACAACACAAGAAAAATATGGTGAAGGTTTCAGTCCATATTGCTTTTGTAATTGTCCTTCTCGCTTTGATAGGTACCACTGGTATTTTTTCTTTTCATCGTTCTGGCTTCGTGGAAACGTACCTGAATTTTTAAGACAATCTACCAGTTGTGTTATTTGATGGCAATATTATTGCATATCACCACTGGAGATTAATGTGCAAATGATGAACATGACTAGAGAATTATTGGCCAGTAGCAATGTTATTATTTACTGCTGCTATGACCTTATATTCCTGTGAGCATTGCTATTTTAACACCCAAAAAATTGGACATCTACTTTATCACTTTTAGATGTGATGGATGAGTGGAAAAAATTGGGACCACCATTTCCATCACATTCAATGGTATTTTGTATTCCTCTTATGTGAATTATCCAATCAATTATGCATAACTCCCTAATATTTTTTTTTTATTGCTCAAGGGTATTTCCGCCGGCAACCGAGGACTAATCCCTTCGAGGCGTGGAGATCACCGAAGTGGGTTTTGTCTCTCCCAACAAAGTCCCTTTCTATACACACGGCAGGAGTCGAACCCCTGACACATACTTAAAGGACCCAGCCACCTTACCAACTGTGCCAGACTGTGTTGGTACTCCCTAATATTTATATAGTTGGAGTTTGAAGAATGAGATATGAAATCTTATATTAGTTGAGAATCGACTAAGTGAGTAGAATATAATATAGAAGGTTCCATAGTTTCATGGATTTAAGATTTTTGGTCAAGATATGGTGTCTAACTCGCTTTTGTGTGGTTTTCTCACTTAGTATCCTATTTTGCGGTGCTTGATCTCCCAAGGTTAGCAATCATAAGCGTGATGTCTCAAGGTATATACAAAGATGATGCAATGTGTAGATCGATATTACCTAATTATTGCATAGGAAAAGTTGTGTGTGGTAATGGCATTTGCAAGTGCCTCATGCAAAACCAAGGAAAGCTCACAACAAAAATGTCATGATGACCGTGACTGTTTAGCTCAATGCCGTCCACCACCGTGCGATATCCCTTATTGTGACCTACTTACGGGTGAATGTCATTGCGACTGCTGAAAGTGATCCAAATGCAATAGATATATGTTTCTTGGGGATGATTGTACCAAACTAATAAATTTAGTAGTTGATTCCCAACATCAGTTTCATGAAAAGGCTTCAAATTTATTACTCCTTTGTCTGACAAATTAGCTAGTTATAATTTAATTTAGTGAATAGAAAAGGCTACGAGTGAATTGCCTCTAGGAAACCACACTGTTGACGGCACACGAGTTCGACTCGCATAGAGGTAAAGTCCTCGTTAGGTCCCTCAACCCCCCAGTGTGTGACCCAAAAAAAAAAAAGAAAAGAAAAGGCTATGAGGGGCCCATGATGTCCATAGTGGCTTTGGATTGCACAATTTAATCTAATGGTTAAAATACTCATTCTCATTTTTCACATAAAATCATATTTTTACTTGATTCATTTCACACACACACATAAGGGAATGACTTAATTGAGAGAGATTGTTTATTGTGAGAGTAAATAACAAGTATGGTGTACATTTTACATGATTTAAAAATGATTTGTTATTTCATTATATTTAATTTTATTTTGGAAAATAATATGATTTTACAAGTATATTGACTATTAAATGCACAAATCTATTGATATCCAATTTTTCTAAAATTTGATATATGCTTCATTGTCAAGATTTATAGCGATTCACCAATTAAATTGATGAAATTCAATATTCAGAAAAATAACGTAATTCAATAGGCAAACATACAAAATTTACTCGTTGTGTGTGTTTGGTATAGGTTAAAATTATGGATAAAAATTCCGTGAATTAGATTTATGTAAAATTTTGCTCATGAATATAATTCATGCACGGTATTTTCACTGCTTTACCACCTTATTTTATTCAATACTTAGTATGATTTCTGTTAAAGATTTTATATGTATTTAATTTCTCCAATGTCTAGCTTTATTCTTGATTAAAATACATAATATAGGTTCCTAGGATCCTTTGCACCAAAACAAGAAATTACATAATAGGCAGTGTAGATAGCCATTCAATCATATTTTAATCTTCCAAATTAAGACCATAGCGTCTAGTTGAGTCATCTACATTAAGATGCATCTCCTTAATATCCAAGTGCGTTTCTAATGGTAAAAGATAGATGCCTCCGATCCCTTCATTCAAATAATATTTAGCCAATATAGGAGAATTTATTTATTTATTTATCTAGAGGGGGCCATTTGTCGTGAAATAAATTTCATGTAAATAATACGAACAATGGCTTTGGCCGATTAGAATGGAGATAACGGTATAAAGGAGAGAGAAATTTGAAAAAAGAATAACACAAAAATCATGAGAAAATAGTCAATAAACAGTGTTAATGTATAAATACGAATATTAATTTGCGATAAATGCATTTTGGCACCAAATTTTGGTCATGTATAATATACATTCTGAATTTTTAAATACTTTCAATTTTTCGAATTGTAAAACATTCCTTAATATAATTTTGATAACTAATAAAGGTAAGACTTATGTGTACTTAACCTTTTGATGTATCCAATTTGTACAACTCAACACTTTATTTGTAAATAATATATACAATTAACCCCTACTAATTGTTTATTGTGTGCATTCCGACATCCTGTTATATTTGAAAAGTTTAAGATATTGTAATGCACAATTTAAAAAATTAGAATGTAAATAACATATAACTTAAATTTTAGAGGGATAAAATACATTTAACCTTATTAATTCCATATTAAGAGTTTTCGTCATCATTCCCCTAACTGCGATATGTTTGGCCTACGACCCATTTATTTTTCCTTGATGCCGATTGGCCAATATTTTATAACTGTTATTTGGATGTAAATCTTGTACATTACCCTTCATTATCGGCGAATTTGACATTCAAAGGTGGTGCGATTGTTTCATACTATTTTGACATTAAAAAAAAATCTACTTTTTATAAAAGTCAATATAAATAACTTATATGAAAAAAAAAATTCACTTTTCTGCAAGATATTCTGAAACAAAGTGAGTACGCAATCTAGCGGCAAACTCCTACACATCTCAATGAGCTAAGAGAGGTCGCAGGTTCAAGTCTCATCCCCACTCCTCTATCCCCTAATATTTTAGTTATATATATATTCTAAAACAAACACAAACTGAAACTGAATAACGTTTTTCATCAACCTATAGAAATCTAAATAATTTTAGACCAAGGAATAACAAATTTCAAGCCTTTCATGAAATTGATACCGGGAATCATCAACCATTGAATTTATTGATTTGGTACTGCAAACCACGAGCAACATACATCTATAACATGTGGATAACATAATTTTTCAACATTCGCAATAGCATTTACTATTAACTCAGTCACAAAAAGGGATATCGCATGGTGGAAGACAGTGAGATTCATAGTTCTTATCAGTGTCACATTCTTGTTGTGAGCTTGCGTCGGTTTGCCGGAGGCACTTGCAATTGCCATTGGCATCACACACAACTTTTCCCAAACAATCCGGCAATAATGATCTGCACATGACATCGTCTTTGCATTTAGCTTTAGGTATCATGCTTCTTGCTTCCCTTGGGAGACCAAGCCCTGCAAAAGATGTAAACAATTTCAATATAATTAGTAAAATATTGAAAAATTATTATGGGTCTGTTTGGTTTGAGTTTTCATTTTCAGTTTTTCAATTTTCAGAATAGGATTTTGTGAAGAAAATACTGAAAACTAGAAATAAAAAATGAAAACTGAAATTTGTTGTTTGGTTTGAGTCTCTAGTTTTTTGTTTTCCAGATTTTGTGAATAAAATATTAAAAATTCAGAAAACTATAAATTTCAATTTTCATTTCTAGTTTTCAATATTTACTTCACAAAATATGGAAAACTAAAACACTGAAAATAAAAATTAAAAACTCAAACCAAATAGACCCATATATGTTTTTTTGGTATATATGAGGTGATTTAAGTAGTAAATAACAACTATGCTACTAAACTGTCCGGTCATGTTCGTCACTCGCTCATAAATTTCCAATGGGGTGATAAGTAATAATATTGCTATCAAATAACACAACTCGGTAGAATTGAATGTCTTAAAAAACTTAGGTATGTTTCCACAAAGACAATGATGAAAAGAAAAATACCATTGACAGCTATCAAAGCGAGAACAGCAATTACAAAGGCAATATGAACTGAAACCTTCATCATGTTTTCTTGTGTTGTATTGGTACCCAAGCTGGTGTCTCGAAGGATAGTTTGTTGTTTCTATTACTTCGATCGAGACCTTCTACTTAGGGGTGGGAACAGGCTAGGTGACCTATCAGGGGCCTGCAGCCTAGCCTGTGTTCGGGCTGGCCTGGCCTGTTAAAATTTAAAGTCAGGTCCAGGACAATTTAGAAGCCTATTTATCTTAGTAGGCCAGGCCTGAGCTTGTTAAAAAGCCTGGTGAGCCTGTCAGGCCGGCCTGTTAAAATTATATATATATATATATATATGTATATATATTGTACACTTTTAAAAGTAACATAGAGAGGGAGTCGAACCTGCTACCCCTCTCAAGCAAGCACCTAACCATCAAACCACATGTTCATTTTGTTTAACTAGTTGAATATTTTAGACTTTATTATGGGAATTTCTTTTAAATTTGAAATGAAAGGAAACGTAATACTGACGCTGTGCTTTCTCCTCGATTAAGTAAAATACAAATTGCCAATTACACTTTGCAAAGGAAACCCCAATACAAGTCTTCAACACCGCTGCAATAGTTCTTCTCTTAAACTCTATTGCGCGATGATGCCAAGCGAGGCGCCTCCCTCATCCACCATGTGATGCCGCCACTATGAGATGATCCCATTGCGCAACACAACAATCGTGAGAAGATTCCATCGTGCGACACCACCACGAACGCCCACTGCACAACTTCACCACGAATGCCCATCGCCTGTTGTCGCCACGAACACCCATTGCGCGATGCCCACGGCCATCGCACAAACATCTTTGCCCACCCACTGGATGCTAATGTTTGTTTCTGAATCTGACTGTGTCCCATGGGGTAACAAAGATGGCATCTTTTTTTTTTCTTGTTAAAAAAAATTGGTTTTCTTTTATTTCCTTGTTCTACTGCGTGGCTAATTAACTTTTGAATCAACTTGTGGTTTTTGTCTAGTAAGTTCTTCAATGCTAGAATGAAATCATGGTTTTGATTTTCTTCTTCTTCATCCTTGATTTTTGTTTGTTTGGTTAGTTCAATTTGCACTTGATTTTTATTTTTGTTTGTTGTTGTTCTTCGTTTTTTGTTTGGCTTGTTTCAGGCCTGAGTCTGGTTTTGTTGAATATCTTGGTTAGTGGCTTGTTTGAAATTTCTAGGATTACAGGCTTTATATCAGGCTTACAGACCAGGCCAGGCTAAGGCTTAGATAATAGTTTGTAACAGGCCACAGGCCAGGCTCAGGCCAATTGGCTGTTGTAATACAGGCCTGGCCTGTTAAGAGGAAAGCCTGGCTGACCTGACCTGTTCCCATCCCTACTTCTGCTACATATTTGTAGTGCTGAATGAGATTTCAAAATTAACACGGATTTGGACTATTTAGAATTAATAATTACTTTGATCTGACTCATATTTCTGTGCATTAATTATTTTTGGGGTTAATTTTTTATATGCTAGTTTAATTTGACTTGAGTCAATTGAAATTGATTGAAAACTAAATTTTATATATATATATATTGGTTAATTGTGAGAGTAAAAAGAAATAAATTTTCATAATATTAATGGTAAAGATTAAAATTTACCCCCTTTTACTCTATTTGTCCAAATATGAAAAATGCATGAAGATTGATGAAATAGGGGAATGTTAATCTTCACATCTTTACGTGAAGGTTAGCAAAATAGACAGTTTTTTAGACCAAAAGCCGACACTCCTCGTATCCAAAGAAGCTTATAATTTAGGATCATTTTGTAATTTTGTTTCACTAACATTAATTACTAATTTAGTTTTCTCTTTCACCTCATTCAAGTTTTCCTTCCTATTTAATAATGACATTTTTGAAAATAAACTAAGAAAATATTTAAAAAGGATTTGTGAAAAATGTATTAAAAAATTAAAATTTAAATAATATTTATTGCATATAGTTATTTATTTAAAATATTTACCACAAAGTCTGAAGTACTTATACAATCGCATAATGAATTAATGATATTGTTACGTAAAATACTAAAACGTGAGAGTACAACTTGTGAAAATATAATTTGTTTGGGTGAAGTAGAAAAAATAATTTAATATTATCCATTACGTAAACTATTTTATTTTTATTTTTTAATCTATAATCTATAATACTAATATTTCATAATTTTATAAGGGAAAATTTTATAGGTGTCACTTTTAGAGTAATTTAGGGCCCGTAATTTCCATTTGGAATTTGAATTCTTAATCTATATTCATTACACTTAATTGATAAATATCAATCACATCAATCATAATTAATTATTAATTATGAAATGTCAATTATAAATCATAATATCACTTCCACTTCACAATGCAATTTCAAAACCCATTATCAGATACTGTAACATCACTTTGCAAATTTTTTTTTATTCATCGACTTTGCAAATTTTTATTCTATATTTTGAATTTATGAATTTTTTTTCATTCTAACAAAGTTCAAATTTTTTTTTATGATTATATTATTTGGCTTATTTATCAAAACATAATTTGGCTTAATACATAGTCATAGTTTCTTTCACATGTATTATAGTTCTATATGGAACATATGATTTATATATAATCAATTAATGCATAATTTGAAATATAGCTTATATGATAGTTTTCAACCAATATGTAATTATCAATTTGTAATTAATGTAATATATCACAATGATGTCAATTATAACTAATAGATGGATATTTTAAAATTATATATTTTATTTGAAAACATGCCTATCAAGATAAATAAATTAAAATCTTCTTAAATTAATTCAATACTAATTTAAATAATTTAGTTTGCCTTTTGAAATATATTTTTACTTTTGAAAATATAAAATATTTACTATGATATATTTATTTTGACTTAAATTTAGAGAATTTTCTTTATTTAATTCTTGAGTATTTTTTATAAATTGACATTTATTTTATTATCATTTAATTTTAATATGAAATTTTCAAGTATACAAGTTATTCAATTATTTTAAATGGGATTCATGAGGTTTTTTTGGATTTTCAATATGGATTAAATATTATATTCTTTTTGTTTGTTATATTCAAATTACATTTAAATATGGTAATTACTGGTTGGATATTTTAATTTTATATAATTTAATATCAATGTAAAATATCTATTTATATTAACAATGCATTAAGTTAAATCCTTGGAACAATATATTATAAAAATGAATGAGATATATACATCTTTCAATCATAATCTATATTAGCTTTAGACAAGTCCATAAATTTAGAGAAGATATGTCAAATTGATATTATCAGAGAAAATATTATCATAATTAATAAATTATAACTAAAAATTTAATACCGCAAATCAACACATAAATATGATTAATCAGTCACTCTCTAATTAATCAATCACTCTCAAATTTAAATTAAAATCTCAAAGAATAATATTAATTACATACCATTTTATTTTTTCATGTCAAATTTAATTAGTATGACGTATACTTTATTAAAAATTATTATAATATATAAAATTTGCTACATTGTATTGTAATGATATTGATAATAAAAATATAATAATAGACACTATACTATATTAGTTTTGATATTTTAATAAAACTTAATATCATAGTTAATATATTTTTAAAGGATTTAATATAATCTATAATCCATCTATAATATTAATAATTAAGATTAATTACATAAATAGTTTTTTATGTGTCATTTATAGAGAAAATTATGTCATTATGCCCTACCATTTTCATAATCTTTATATTTATTTTTTGGATTTAATTTACATTCTAATTATTAACTATTTTTTCCAACATACCTTCATATATGTCTTCATTAAAATTATTTAACAAAATAGTTCAATCAAAATTATTTAACAAATAACAAATAACATAAACAAAATGATAATTGAATGTATTATGCCATTAGATTTTATAACTATAATTATAGTGTTAAAGATAACAAAGCTATTATAATTATGTTACCAAAAAAATTATAATTAATTATTATAATTATAGTATTAATGATAACAAAACTACTATAATTATAATACTTAATGATAACAAGAAAATCTTAGTACACTTTTATTTTTTAATTATCTTTACTAGATTCAATTTTAATCATGCATGTATTTTTTTTTTCAATTTGAATTTTGTGGCATTAGTAGTATTTGTTATTATGGATATTTGTGATTTGAATTTCAAAGAATTTTGGATTTTTTTTACTTTTTGAATTTTTTTTGACTTTTTGTTAATAAACCTGTGGATACCAGTAAGGATTCAATTCTCTGCAGAAAATGCAGAATAGAGACCCATGATGAGGATGTGAATGAGAATAGCGATAAGAAATGAAATTCAAAATAAGGATGAGAGAGAGTTTCTAACTTCAAATATACAATTTTGAAAATTATAATATATATATATAGACACACATCTCACTATACCATATTTAATTTTTTACAACCTAAACATTCCAACTTATGAATTCTACAATCGTTTCATATTAATTTTTTTGAAAAATAAGACTTCAATTGTTCAACATTAAAATATTTAAAACAATCAACCCCACAATTTACACTTCTTTGATAATAATACTAATTATTTTTAAAAATTAAATAATTATATCAATTTTTTATTGAAAATAATTGTGAATTGATATACTAATCCAATAATTGAGATGACACAAATTAGAATTATATTTGATCTTTTTTACTAATTATAACACCTTAATTATAGCATATGTTTTAAAATTAATATTTTAATTTACTAAAAATATGTACACGGAAAGGGTGTGTAATTGAAATCACATAAATTAAATTTATTGATTATTTTTATTAATTAGGAAATATTTTTTATGCTTTTATAAATAAAATATTTTAACTTATCAAAAAGATGTAAAAAATTAGGGATGACAAAAAAAATCACTGATATTGGTACACATGGGATGGGTCGGGATTACCCACAATAAAGGTAGAAATAGGACAAATTTTGTCTTCATGGGATTGAAGTTCCCGTTTGTTAAATGAAAAAGGAATGAGATATCACATCACATCTTTATTTTTTCAATTATCTATATTGGATTTCCATTATGTATGCATTTTTTATTTTTTAATTTTGATTATATTGTATTACTAATATTTGTTATTATAATATATTTTTCTAAAAAAATTCTTTTAATAAATCTGTGAGTATGTGCATGGATTTAGATCCTTGTGGGATGAGGATAGAGATGAAATGTGAAATTCTAAATGGGGATGACGCGAAAGGACGTGCCCTTTTAGTCATGGATATCCATTGTCATCCCTATAAACGGTTCATAATATAATAAAATTATTCACATATTCTCTTTCATTATTCAATAATTTCAACTTCAGTTCGATTTGGTCTCAATTCGGTTCGATTCAATTTGGCTTGATTTAGTTTGATTCAGTTTAGTTTGGTTTGGTTCAATTTGGTTCAGTCTGGTCCGGTTCGATGGGGTTTGATTTAATGGAGTTTGGTCCTATTCGGTTCGATTTGGTTTGGTAGGGTCCGGTCCTGTCCGGTCCGGTTGGGTTTGGTAGGGTCCGGTCTAGTCCAGTCTGCTCAGTTTGGTTCGATTCGATCTGATTCGGTTTGGTTCTATTTGGTCTGGTCCGATTCAGACGATTCGGTTTGGTCCGGTCTAGTTTGGTCCAATTTGGCCTGGTCTGGTTGGGTCCGATTCGGTCTGGTTGGGTTCAGTTCGGTCCGATTAGGTTCTATCCAGTTCGATCCGATCCGGTTTGGTTTGGTCCGGTTCAGTCCATCATGGTTTGGTTCGGTCCGGTCTAGATTAGTGCAATTCGGTTTGGTCTAGTCTAGTTAGGTCCGGTTTGGTTTGGTTCGGTAGAGTCCGGTTTGGTTTTTCCCGGTTTGGTCTAATCTGATCTGGTTTAGTCTGGTTCAGTCTGGTCTGGTCCGGTCCGATCTGCTCTAGTCCAGTCTAGTCTGGTCCGATTCGATCTGGTTCGGTCCCGGTCAGGTCTGGTGTTCAATTGATGACGATGGTTCGGTGTGGTCGATTGATCCGATTCGGTCTGGTACAATCCGATCCGATCTGATTTGGTCTGATCCGGTCCAGTCCGATTTTGTCTGGTTCGATTCGGTCTGGTCAGGTTCAGTCTAGTTCGGTCTGGTCCGATCCGGTCTGGTTCGATTCGGTTTGGTTCGGTCTAGTCTGATTTCCGGTCCGATCTGCTCTAGTCCAGTCTAGTCTGATTCAGTTTGGTCTGGTCCGGTCCGATCTGCTCTAGTCCAGTCTAGTCTGGTCCGATTCGATCTGGTTCGGTCCCGGTCAGGTCTGGTGTTCAATTCGGTACGATCTGGTTCGGTGCGGTCCGGTGTGGTCCAGTTCAGTCCGATCCGGTCTGGTACAATCCGATCCGATCTGATTTGGTCTGATCCGGTCCAGTCCGGTTTTGTCTGGTTCGATTCGGTCTGGTCAGGTTCAGTCTAGTTCGGTCTGGTCCGATCTGGTCTGGTTCGATTCGGTTTGGTTCGGTTTGGTCTGATTTGGTTCGATCCAGTTCGATTTGGTCTTGTCTAGTTCGGTTTGGTTCGGTCCGGTCTGGTCCGGTTCGATTCATTTTGGTGTGGTTTTGTTCGATCCAGTTCAGTTCGATTTTCGATTTTTGCTATAAAATTTATAAAATGTAAAAAAATGTAATTATAAACAACATCAAATCAAAGTAATCATTATTATAAAACTATATGATTATGTGATCTAAGTTGACTTTTAAAATTTATGCTAATATGTCATAAAATTAATTAATAAGCTAAACAAATGATAAAAAATTTGAACAAAAATCATATTAATTAAATTAAAAGAATTAATGTATAATTGGAAATCATAATTGTAATAAAATAAGTTCTTTATTATTATAGGTCATCTATCAAGATTTTTTTAACCTTATAAACATAATATTCAAAATAAAATATAACATAGAATGATACATTTATATTTTGTCAATTTATTTAACTATTTAACTATTAACTCATTTTAAAAATAAATTTATATACTCAACTTTTTATAAGATATATTTAAATAAATTATTCATTTTCGATAATAATTAATAAACTATTTTTATTATCACCCTGTGCATCACATGGGTCAAATAACTACTCTAGTATATTTGCAAACGCGTTAACACATAGCAAATTTATTTTTTGTTTTTATTTTATAATATCCTTTTATAATAATGAAAATATCATTACTGAGGTGAGAGAAAACTAAACTAGTAATTAATGTTAATAAAGTAAAATTACAAATTTATCCTAAACTAGAAATTTCTTTGGATAAAAAGAGTGTGGGCTTTTTGTCCAAAAAAAAATGTGTAGCTTGTTGATTTTTATATGAAGATGTGGAAGTTAGTACGGTCCAATAAAATAATACATATATCTTTATAACAGTAAAAAGATATATAAGTATTCCATATTATTCCTACTAAAATATAAATTTATATTGTTATGATGTTGTTGAAAAACAATATACAATTAATTATATTAGTAATAGTATTAGAAAAAAAGCATTTCAAGCTTCTTGATATAATAAATGGATAGATTTTTTGCAGCCAAAAAAGAAGTGGGCAAATGGAGTGAAAGGAAGGGAGAACATTATTATCCAACCATGCATTTTCATATAATCAAATATGGTTAGCTCTTTCATATTCACTATTGGAAAAAGTTGCAAATGGAAAATTTCGATAGGATGACATTGTGACAGTGCAAAAAAAAAAATTTTGCAGCATCAAAATTAAACTTTTTATTCTTTTGAATATGAAACTTTTATTTATTTATCTATTTTTCATTCTAAAACTTGAAAAATGATATGAAAAATTTAATGTCACCATTGTGGCATAGTTATGGCTATCAACGTAGGTGCAGAGGTGGGTTACATTTGAAGTTAAGAACTTTAAAGTAGTTTTCAAATAGAGGAGTTAAATTTCTACAAGTAATTTGGTTTACTAATACATCTTAAATATGTAAGTCAAACGGTTTAGGAGATTTTTTTTTAATATACAGTAACGGTATTTTCAAATAAGTTCTTGTCCACATTGAACTCAATGTGCATGAACGTTAGGTGCAATGCAGGGCCATGAAACCTGCAAAGATCCTTGAATCTTAATTAAGGTTAATTCAACGGCGAAACTGAAATTACTTCTACATTGCTTGTTAGGCATAAGAATAGCTTTTAAAAAAATGACATTAGGGTTTATAATGAAATAGTTACTACGTAATGTATTGATAGAAAATTTTAAACATAAAAGATCAATTTTTTTTAAAAAAATATACAATGATGATGATTAAGAAATAAATTATCTAATTTTGGTTAAAACCAATAGTGTCTGAAATTGATTGATAAAAACAAATCTTCCAGCGTTAATTTTTTCTGTTCATTAACTCGAATAAAAACCTTGTTTACGAAATGCAAAACCATTTATACAAAGAAATGAAAATAGATGTTGAAAAATAATAATAGAGAGAATAGTAGAAAAAAAAGACAAAGAATAATCTTACTAATAGTTTCAAAGGTACAACAATACATAGAACACCTAAAAGGCTATTTATAGCCAAGAGTGAGAAATATAATATCAAATAAAATTATAACAGATTATTTCAATTCAAATCAAATCTTCTTACAAAATAAAAAAAATACAAATCTTAACTAAATCCATAGTTTTAAAACTCGGACCGGTGATCGACTTTGAGCAGATCACTGGTCATGGTTCAACTTGGGTCATTTAGTCAACGGTTGAACCGGATTTATATAAAAAAAATATAAAACTATATAAAAATTTAAATAAAATATAATAAAATAACAACTAATTAACAATTTGATACCTTTTAAGAACTCCAAATATAAAAACATAATTAAATAACATATATTCCTAAATATTGTTTTTGTTTCACAATCACAAATCACAATTAACAAGTTTAAAATATAATTGTACAAGTAAACTCACAAAATTTTACATCACAAACTCACAAATCATGACAATATAAACAAATTTATTGCATTTTTCTAAAAGTCAAATTAGAATATTATTTTTTAAGGTTTAGAAAAAAATATTATTTAGCCCAAAAAAGGAAAAAAAAAATGAAAAAGCAAAAAAAAAAAAAAAAAAACCGAGTCGAACGGTTTCAACCCGTAGAGTCATCGGTTTTGATCCAAAACCGGCCGAGTCAAACCGGGTCGCACCGGTTTTGATACAAGACCGATCCAAATAGTGGCTCGGACCGGTTTCATGACCGGTTCACCGGTTTTCCGGTCGAACCGACCAGTCCGAGCCGGTTTTTAAAACTATGACTAAATCAATAAAAATAAGCCATTCATATCCAAATAATATTTTATAACAATAGACATTTTGAAAAATGATAATATAATCTATTGAGCTGAGACCTTACCGTCACTCTAATTTTTTTTCATTGTCAAAATGTTGAATAAGTTATTACTATTCAGTGTTCTTTTTAACAATGTATATATGGAAATCACTAAAATTATTTCAATAATCAGTTATCTGTATAGTCATTTTTCTTATATAATTGATTATTTAAAAATCAACTTATGTTTGGATATTTCGACTGAAAAATGGTTCTAAAATAATCCACTTCGTTTAGATTGTATGAAAAATAATGTTTTTTATGGTAAATTACCCAAAAAAAATGTATGAAATAATTGTGTATATTATACAATATTTATTACTTGGAGTTACTTTAGTAAAAATATAATGATTATAAAATAATCAGCATCTAAAAGTTGTTAATTATTATAAGTTATTTTTCAACTTAAAATTATTAATTTTTTATTACAATATATTTTCATTACCTACCCAAACTAACTGATTTTACTGTGATCATAGTTATTAAACTCTCGAGCCAACTCATAAAATTTTAGGAGTTTATAATCTCACCACACAGACAAATCTGAACTCCGACTTTGATAACTTTCATTGTCAATCCCAAACACACTACATAAATAAAAAAGAAAAGTACAAATTGAAGATAATACTCCAATCAATTTGATCATATAGAAAGATCTGATCTCCCTTATATTGCCTATCAATAATGCAGAACACTCATAGTTTTGTACCAGGTATTCAGGTCATGTCTGAGCTTGCACTATGATCAATCCAATTGGACAAACAATATATATACCTTTCAGAGTCTGGTCAGGAATCGTCTCAAGGCATCAACTACAGGAAGGGGGTTCTCCAAATGGGCAGCATGCCCACAGTTGGGAA
This sequence comes from Dalbergia cultrata, assembly GCA_031216105.1. NCBI lineage: Eukaryota > Viridiplantae > Streptophyta > Magnoliopsida > Fabales > Fabaceae > Dalbergia > Dalbergia cultrata. The sequence continues at coordinate 2,918,844 of CM062347.1, read as the reverse complement.
TCTCAACCACCCCATGCATGACATTTGCTTTTTCATGCTCAGTCCCACATCCAGACAATATTGTATCCATCATTTCCTGAGCAATTTTCTTGAATTTTGCATCCTTCTCTCCATGTACAATAAGAAGGGGTATCTTGCAATTCGGCAAATATTCCCACAATGACCTGCCATAGCAGAGGAAGACCAAAAGAGATGACCAAAGTCCTTGAATCCTTTATAATGGTACATTAAATTTTGAATGTATCAAATAGAGATACATTAACTGCTGTAGGGATCATGAATTACTGATTCATATCTGGTTTTATCACAACAGCAGACAAGTGCAATTCATCTACTCTGCAACAAATTATATTGCATTCTTTTTCCATTATGTATATTAACTGAAAACTAGACTCTCTGGAATCTAAACATTAGCATTTATATACATAATATATAAGGAGAATCCAATAAATTTAAGGACATGATAAGGAATAAAACAAGATAATTTATAATCTGATATTTTAGGTAACTATCAAATCTAGTCTTATAACATATTAGATACAAGACAAACCATATCAACAGACAGTTTCAACGAACTCCTATAAACAGCCAAATCATTATTAGGCTACCCTCCATCCTATAGACACTTCTCACACCATCACACGACCTACCCACTTAAGGTGAGATTCTACCATATTTTCTGCAGTGAATGCTATCCCAACTTTACTCACATGCACTTATTCCTAATCCTATCTTGTCTAGTAAGTCTGTTTGTCCAACATAACATTCTTATCTTTGTAAATTTGAACCTATTGCTTTATTAGTTTCATTTATACAACTCGTTAAACATACCAATGACAAAGAGAGTTAGCACACCCATGAATAACAAAGCTAAGGAAGGAGCATAGGAATGAACAATTAGTCAAGCTTAATTAGCTTACGGCTGCCTTCCTATGCTTAATCCAGACATCATCTTTGCAAGACTCTGCAGGTCATCATGTTGCAAACGATTAGCAGTGATTTGATTGAAATGAGGATGGCTTCTTAAGCTGTTTGACATGAAAGGAAAAAAAAAAAAAAAAGATACCTTTAGAAGGAAAAAAACATATAATTAAGTCATACTAGTAAGATCAGCAAAAATAACTGCACATTCTAAAGGTTCAGAACAGGCCACCTTTTCCACAGCTCTCCTGCATACCAGGAATTGAGAAAAGATTGTAAGCCATGACAAATGATAGAGCGTGCTCTGGAATCGTCTTTAGCTGCACGAATTTTTCTTGATAATTTATCTTTTAGTCCAGGGCTTCCAGATAATAACACAACTCCCTTTGTCTGCACCATAAATGCTCGAATTGCAGATCAGTTAGTAGTCATGAAAAGTTTAAAACAAAGAAATAACATTGAATGTCACCACTATACCTTACTACTAAATCTTAGTGCCATATATAATGCAATCCTTGCTCCCATTGAATACCCAACCAGTGTAACTTTTGCTGGAGTTATATGCTGTATTAGCTTATCTAATATATCAGCAATTATCTCCATTGACAATGATGGTTCCTCACCAGCATCCTTCACACCATGTACTACTGATTTTCCATGACCAGGAAGATCTACTGAAATGCATCTTGCTGAACTAGAAAAGGTCTTCATGATAGTAATCCAATCTTCACCAGTCCCAAGAAAACCATGAAGAAATACTAGTACATTACCCTACATTTGCTAAATCAGAATTAATCAGATCTGTATGCAGGAATCAAATTTTACTTTCAGCTAATCACAAATATGTATTATATTTTACACATCTATACAATAGATCCCCTTAAAAGAAGGTAAACAAAGAAAGTCTGGATTTAAAAACTAATCATACTAGTCCAGTTATTACAGTACCATATTATTGGCAGACTAGTATATGTCTTTAGGCTTGTTCATTAACTTAAGCTTTTGCAGCATATGGCAACCCTATAATAGTTGGAATAGAAAACTACGGTTTTCACCCATCCTCAATTGTATCCTCAATCACTATATGATCCATCTTATATATGACATGGTTTAGAGTTTGTGGCCTTGAAGCAAATTAGGAACCCAAAGACATAAGCAACTATGGTTTTCAGCTTGATCTTTTATTTGCATATGTTTTAGGCTCTATACAATGGGAGAGAATAAACTATTCACATAAAACTTAGGGTGCAACTGTGCAAGTTGGATATTTATGTTTACCATCCTAAAAGTCTGCATCTACACTGATAAGCAAATATTCAAGCATAAGTGAACGACAATATAATACAGTAATCAAGGGGAAGTGTTAAACTTTAAGATTTTTTTTTTCTAATAAAAAAGAAACTAGTATTAATATGTATGGAGACTACTATACTTACACTTGTTTTTTGACCAGTCTCTTGAACCTCAAAAGAACAAGATAAACTGCTAAGCTCTACTTTAAATTGGTACCGTAGAACTCGCTCCTCAGAAATAATATTACAGATGACATTCTGATTGACTTGAAAATCATGTAGGACTCTACTAGCATTAGCCACAGATGCTTCAATAAATCCACTACGTGGACTACGACCGATAAATAAAGGATTAGTTGTTACATCTTCTTTGAGCCAACGGTAGGTTCCAAGACCATGAGCCACCGAAGGCATTTCCTTATCACCTAACATGTTCAATGTATCCAATCTCAGCATTTCAAGATAACTAGAAAACTGAGTATATGCAGAAAGACTTAGACTGCTTTCAAATGCTGCACTGACAACAGCCATCTTCCCCTGCTGGTGTGCCCACTGTGCAATTAATGCGGCATTTTCAAATCCACCAACTACGCTAGGCTTGATAACCTGAAAAATCAATACAAAATTTTTTAAGACAGAATTAGAATTTTATATAAAAGGAATCAGCACATTTTGTAGAAATTGGAATATTATGCACTTTTGATGATTTTGTTTCACCTAACCAAGAAATTAATCCAACTGAAGTCAGAGTGAGTGAACACAGCGATGAAAAACAACTGTCATCATAACTACATTTAGCCAGTATCATATCAACACTTAATGCGTTCCTAGTTGAGCTCAATAATATTTTTCCCTCGTCTAGTATTCTTGTATCATGAATAACATGGGACATAATATGGATAGCTTGACTGGCCTATTTGCATAATTTGTCCTATGAATCTACAGTCTTCATGAATCCTGGATAAATAGCCATGTAAGTAGGCTATTATTATCATAATTCTAAAGAAATGCAACAGTGCAGTTTGATACTCTAATTTTACTATTTCAGTCTTTTGATTTAGTAAGAATCTGCATAATATCTGTACCTACTACCAAATCAATTAAAGCTACAAAAGTATGAATTGGAAATTCATATCAACTTACAACAGCAACTATTCCTGGATGAGTAAACTTCACCAGCTTTTCCAGTGGATTTTCTTGAATTTTATCTATGGTTTCATCTAGTGCAACAGGTAGGCCACTTTCTTCACAGAACTTGAGAATATCATTTTCATTCTGAACAGGTTCCTGGAAAGGTGAAATTTAAGTCTAGTTATTAATGCATCAACAAATAAACTAGTCAAGAGCACAAAGAAAAGCTGAATTGTAGAAGTTATGAACAATGTCTTATTTACTTAGTCTACCTCAATATACTGCAGGTTGCAATCCTTAACCAGAGCTGAATTCTATAGCTTCTTCGTAAGTCCAGTTTCGATTTGCATCTGCTCGGATGATAATCCGGCAACCAACTTTCTTTCGCACTTCTTGTATTAACATAGCATCCTGTATTGGGTTACACCCACGTGCTACCTGTATAGCATTATAACCTGTTGGCCCTCTAACTTCTCTAACAATTGATATAAAATGCAGCAGAGCAAAGAGCATATCCAAAAGAAGCTAAACAATGGAAGACTAGCTTACCTTCAGTTTAATTGCAGAAAATCCTTCCTCAACTAATGTAGCAGCAACATTAGCAACCTCAGTTGGAGATCCATTTGAACTAATTAGTGCACAAATCTGAACTTCTGATGACCTTTCACTTTTATATTTTGCACTTTTGGAGGGATGGAGTGTGTTTAACAAGTTGGAGGCATTTGCAGCAGTTATAGCATTGAGGATAGCCATTTCCAAACCACATCTGACACTAGGAAAAATAGAAGCTGGCTGCATCATAGACAATTAGAACATGAACAATATATCAATTCTATAATATCTCTACCACTAGCCTAATTAATATAGAATAGATAACTTACCACAATGCCCAACTCATTCCATATCCAACATGAAAACGAGCCCTTCAATAGAGAAAGGAAGTAAGTAACGTGGCCTTGTTCCATGATATGAATAAGGAACCTAAGTTGATATTCTGCATCTACCAGATTTTCCCTGTGGATTTCAAGAGGTGCAATCTGCTTGATGCCATCAACACACAAACAAGCAGTTTTTAAGAGAATTCGCAGGAAAAGGTAGAAGGAATAGAATAACATTTAAAAAAAATGAATTCTTGGCTAAAAATTTACAACTGAGGGCCCACTAACCACTCATTTGATTAATTCAGCTTAACTATAACTAACTCATGAACTGAGCAGATAAAGAGTAGTTAATGGATCCTAAGTGTAAACTTCACTCCACTCTAATTTATGTATGTAAATCTTACCAAAAAAGAAAAAAAAAATGCTTTCAGCACTCAGTACTAACAAAAATTAACATGTTCGGCACAAGTTTGATGTGAATTGATAAAAGAATTTTATTAAGACGAAGTAAGGAAGGGTATAAAGATATAAGTAGACAAAAGATCCTCTTTACAAGGACAGTAGCTAACAAAAGAGGAATACATTAATAGAGCAGAACATTCCAATCCCTCAACATATTAGAGAGAGAATCCCTCTACGAAGATCATGATCTTTACATCAAATTGATTGTCGTTAAAAATACTCGTTAAAAATACAAGATCTACACTACAACCAAAGTACACCAAACAGTGGGATGTGCAGAATGACACTATATCTAGGCTATCATAATTCCTTAGATTTTTAGCAACAATTAAATGTTATGCTCCTCTTCTTGCCTACAGTATGCTTCCCAACCCACATGCATAAAAACCATTGGAATGGGTTGTAAAATGTATCATGGCCACAGCTATTCCTCTATGTACTTAAGAGCGGAAACATTTTAAAATAGAGATGAAAGATGATACATCAAACTGGAACCAACCTCACCAAAACCAACACTTCCATCTTCAAGAATTAAAGATAAGATAAATCCTTCTCTATAGAATTCCTTAGGATTATCACCAATAAATGCTGATGTGGGTGGTGCACTTAGTGCGATTCTGCCATCGAACCATTACACATAACCCAACCAAAGAACAAAAGAAAGAAACATTAACGTATAATTCCCAAAGGAAAAGGAAAAAAATGTCCTGGGAGATGAGAATTTTCTGTATGATGTGAAAACTCACCTATATTTCAAACAGTCCATTTTACGAATTTTGTACAAACAAAACTCATCTTTTAATTCGCCTCGGCTGGAAGGCACTGGGAGGAATCTTAGAGTGTTCTGTACAGTATGGAGAGAGAATTTTCTCAAAATACTGAGTCAAGGTAAAAAGTTGTCAGCAAAGAGGTGATAATCCATTAACTAAATCTTAAATAAGCAGCAGTTGGCCTATAAACCTGTGAAAGTTCGCATTGGCATCGATTGAACTCTCAACTTCAACCATACAATCCACCGCCTCATGTTGAGCTACACCCAAAGCTTCTTCAAGTTCCGCCTTAGTCTTCACATGTAAATGTTTGATGCTGCAAGTATATTGACTTTTTTCCTCAGGTAAAGCTAGGGCTGGTTAAGCATGGACTATGAATGTCAAAATCATTGGGAAAACTACTCAAATTCAAACAAAATTTACAAATATATAATTTTAGGGTTATTTTATTGCCATTGTATATATCAGAGCATTTCTGTTTGATGTTATGCTGACATCTATCGCAGAACAATATTAGTAACTATGCACTACCCAGCTACCTTCGTTACACAAGTAACACTTTAAATCTCATTCGACTACCTCCTGTTGGACTACTGTCTACTGACAAAGATTTATAGTAAAACATCCACAAAGCCAAAGTAGATGGCACTGGTGTGGCAGAGAGTGCAAAATGAAAAATATGGGCTTAGTTACAGCCAGCATAGCATAGAATTTCACCCAGCACTGGTGTGACAATGACCACCTCTGCGTAAAAGCTTAAACTACAAGGGGAAATTTCACAAATGGTTTTATATCTAATATCATGTCATAAGATGCATAATTTAATTCCCGTACATCCATTGCAATGACTAATGAATTGGAGAATTGCCTCAAGTATTATTTGTTATTTCAAAGTGGCAACTAAACATAAAGCAAAATTCCATCAGACCCCCACATGAAAGAGGTGATACTCTGCAATAGTTGTCAAGGTTCAACATGTGCAAAGCTTAAGTACGTAGGTTAGATTTATTTTATATCTCTAACATCATCTAAAGCAAGAGTCCTTTGCAGTTCAAGCATGGTCAATGTACAAGCTCATATTGCCTTTTATTGAAATTCAACCTAGTTATCAATAATGGGAGTCACAGAACAAATTTTGCCACTTGATCACAAAAGTTATACAATGTCAAGGACCAACTCCCTGAGCTTAAATTGTTAGGTGAAAACTCAAGATTCGTTAAATATCTCCAATAGTAGTGAGTTATGGGCACTTAAATGCCAAGAAGAGGCCCATCTCCCCCTCCAAAAAAAGAAAAAGAAACAACCGAGCCTTTTCCACTAGATGGAGTCAACTACACAGTACAAATTGTGATATAGCCACTAAAAGTACTTGTCTTAGTATTAAAAGCACAAATAAACACACCCAATATTCTGACAATTCTCATTGAGTTACATGCTTACTTAAAAAATGAATAAACCTCAATTCCAAGAAATAATATCTTACTACCAAGACATTCACTAGGGGAGCAGAAGCCCATTTAAAGAAGGCTATTCAGGAGCAGTTGGAACTCTTTTTACTTCAAGAACAAGTAGAAAAAAATTGATTAAAAATTTAAAAACCTTCTAATTCAGCTTAAAAGGCATCTTCCATGAAAAGAGCCCACTAATACCAGGTTTTGGGATCTAAAATATGAAGACCAAACCATAACTACTTCATATGTCTATAACAAATTAGAATATACAATACTAACTTGTGCTTCCACCAACTACAGCTAACAAGCAAAGTAAATATGTTATACTACTCTAGCTAACATCTTCTGCTTTTCCTACCAAACAAACTCAAGTTTGGAACACTAAATGGCATTAGTTGCACAGATAAATGAACAGAAAAAAAAGCTAACATGTGCAATCAACAAAAATAGAACATCAATCATACAAAAGCATTTTTCACATAATTCTTAGCAGACAAGTAGATTTGTACCCATGTGCCATGCATAGCCCACTGATTGAAATGTCATGAGAGGTGTAGAAATATTGATGCAGCGTACTGGGCTCAACTTTATCTGCCAAAGGAAGAAGGCTGAAAATTGCACCTCCATGATTATTTACCACAAGAACAGTCATTGGTTTCCTCAATTTCCTAAAATTATTTTCAGAACATTAGCGATATATGATGTAATTATAAGCAGTAATAATTTAAGTACACCATAAATTGACAATAAATACATCAATATACTCGAAACAAAGAAATCAGAAATGTTCAAGTTAATATCTGAAGATGACTTTTCATACCATTGGAATATCTAGAAAATATCTCATAATATCTTTTGGGCATCTTATAATATTTTGAAGTACGTTAGACTTAGACGATCTTGTGGGTAGCTTCCAGATTTCATTATACTCACAAATTTACTTCCTCTATGATATGGAAGATACAATTAGGTTTAAGAGATATTTTTCTGATTTCCAAACAAACATCTATCCATCAAACCTGGACATCTAATAGTAAAATACAGAATGATATAGTAAATGCAAGAACAAACTTAACACTAAAGGTGAAAATCTGGTAGACCTGAATGAACAAATACCTCTGCTTCAAAATTGCCAAACTGTTTGTATCATGCAATAAAGAAATATCTCCAATCAAACAGAACACCTGATTGACATTTTGAAATTAAAACATCGCAAAAAGATAAAGAAGAAATAGTTAACAATACTGAGGAGAAAATAAATGAAGAAAACAGAACAGAGATACAAAGCAAAGAAAGATGAATTTGATCTGACTAAAATACATGAAAGCATGGCAGTGATACGTTTGTATGTTTTTGTTATTCAAGGTACGAGATCTAAACTGGCCTTATGTTTTGACAATTATGCTACGTTTTCTACAAACGGCTGAAGATTTAAGAACAAATATTTCTTTCTTTATTTTTTCACTTTATAAAAGATTTAAGAACAAATATAGTCATAGCAGAGGTCTTGTGGTTTATATTCCGAATCAAGGGCTAATTTCTTTCTACATACAGCAAGGCACAGTCTCTTTAGAAGAGGATTTTTTGCAATATGTGAAAACTTACATCCATTGATCCTCACTTTGTTCAGAGGTTTTGACTTTTGTGAAGAAGCAAACATCTTGCCACTCCTTGATTTTTGCTATGCTTTGGTGTATCTGGTTGGAAAGGAATGTAAGAATTTTTAATAATGATTTATTGGGGATAGGATTATCTTTTTGCATCCCTTTGATGCTCTGCATATGACCTGTTTAATGGAGTTCCTTTAGATGATATTACAAAGGGATTGACATGCTTTGTTGCATGATTTATTATAGGAGTTGGCTGATGTTTTTGTATCTTTGTGAGAACGTTTAATCATCTTCTGCACTCCTGCTTCTCTTCTAGTAAAACTTTTAATTTTATGTTTTATATATACACATATGTATTATCTTAGCAGATGTCAGAATAATTAAAAAGGTTGAGGGTGTTCAATTTTTGTAGCGAAGTGTTCCAAATACAAACACAACAGCAAATTAAGTAGCCAAAGGAGCAGAGAATGCAAAAGATTATCCATGATTGTGTGAGAAAGATAAGCCAAAGAGATAGTTCTGAAATTATTAATATTTACCCTTTTATTGCATCCCACGGCAAAACCAATGGCTGTGCTAAGTAAACCATCAATACCACTAGCCCCCCTGTTGGCAGCCACTCTCATCAAGTTAATTGGTAGGTCTAACATGACAGATGTAACACTTTGACTGCATGTGGACCAACTGCATCCATACATATCTACGTCTCGAATTGGCATACTGTTACCAAGGAAAAGCGCAGACTCAGAGGAAAGACCCTCTGACATCACATGCGCAACATAAGGTTCAGTAAGGGAGCACTCTGCATTAATTTGAAATTGTATCTGCCAATCAACCTGCAGATTAAAAAGTTAAAAGAGGATGTTACTAGAAGAAGACACTAGCTGGATCAAATATAACAGTATTACCCGACACAAACAATAACATCAAAAAGCATAGTCATCCAATGTCATTCTGACTAAATCTTTATGGAATAGATTGCAACCATTTGCAAAGCTTTCAAATGATATGGAACTATTATATAGGCTACTGCAGGAATGCAAGAAGTCAAAAAAAATTGCCAACATTATCATAACAACAAGTAACTTTCATTCTTAAAATTAGTACCATTTTACTCAACAATTGTAAAGAAGTGCTCCACAGGTTCATTGTGTGGTGCACTTTAACCTCGAGTAAGCAACCAACAAAATCAACAATGGTAGTCTGTATCCGATGGGTTACAATATGTGATGGATCATGACGTAATGGATGCTTGTCAACCATAATATATGAAAAAGGTGCACATTCCTCAAGAAGTTGACAGACTCGTTTGCTAGTTATCCTGCTTCCTATCTGCTCCAAATACGGAAAGGAAAAAGACAAACAAGTAAGAAAGACATATACTATCATGTCCAAAAATGATTACATGCAGAAACAGAACTTACTGAAAGAAAAGGAAAATTGCAAAAGGATTTGGGAAATGGGAAATTATTCATGAATATTTGATACCTGAATAACCACATCTATTTCTAACAAGCCCTTGACAGAATCTGAGAGTAGAGCATGATCAAGATTATCTACAAATATGAAGTTTCTTTCAATATCAGGAAAAGAGGTTAAAATCTTTCTCAAGCGCAACCCTGACAAGATATCTGCAACAACAGGCCACCAGAGGTGTTTAGCCAAAAGCAGTGCAGCCCACATCTCATCCTCTGTATGGATCGCACCAAATATTAGCAGACCATTCTTGGCTCCTTGAATCAAGTTTAAAACTTCCATCATTTCTCCAGGAGCATTTATACCAGTATGAGGTGATCTCATGTGAATATATTTTGTAAATGGTTGAGCATTAGTCATCCAGAGGTCTAGCCCTTTTAAACAGCTTGACATCCATTCACGTGGACTGCTCTCCAAAGGCTCTCTGAAAGGGCAGTTAATATGCACAGGACCACATGGTGAAGAAGTTGCCCAATGGGCAGCAGAATCAAGAGTAGTAAGTACCATCTTCACAGGAATCTGATCTGTTGGTGCAGGAAGATTGAAGAAATATCTCACGTAAGAACCAAAATGGTTCACCTAATACAGAAATTCAATATGTACCATGAGTAATGAAGGAAACATGAATAAAGACATTCTTTGTTTACAGCAATTAATCTGCATGCCAGTGCAACTAAACTACATTCTCACTAAGATGCCGTAGCATAGACTTGCCAAATTTAATGCAGAAGATAGAGTAAGGAGATATATTCTTATTCAGATACAATAATAGAGTGCATCTTGGCGCAATGGCCAATTGCTGCCTTCCGACTTGATGGTTGCAGAGTCAGGTCACATGCACAACCTCTCCAGTAACAAGGCAAGGCTACATACATTTGACTCTCCCAGACCTCAGAATCAGGCACCGGACCTTAATCTTGGTATAAGATATTCTATTCAAGAATAATTAACTGCTTAACTAGTGGACAACATTATAAGAGTGACCAATGATTAAACACTTATAGACTTAATTAACCAATTGAGTAATAACTTTTCCAAATTAACGACTACATTTGTGCTATTGCTCATAATTCAGCCACCACGGATATTTTTTGCAACTTTTCATAAGCAGAAGTGTAATAACCAGAGTTGGTAATATATGGACCAAAGGAAACAACAAAATAAATGTGGTAGTCCCTCCACACCCTGCCCCTTGTTTTGGCATCGTTTAACCACAATGAACAAAATAAAAGAGGATGTATACCATGATATTTAAAAACACCTAAAGTTTTAACCTGATCAATTGCTTGGTTTGCCCCACAATCTAGTAGCTCTGGAGGTCGATCTGCTGTAAGTAAAATAAGCGGTACAAAATCTTGACTAGCCTCCACAACCTGCACATTTATTTTAGGATACAAGAGTTTTATTATGAAGAAGAGAAGAATACAAAAGAGATAGGAGGACAAAAAAATCCTATTTACGAAATGAGCTAACCAGAAAAAATATCAATAAAGCAAAGCTTTCCAAGTTCTCAACATATATGAGAGAAATCCCTCTAGAGAGATTACAAGCTTTATACTAAACAGAAGCCAAAGACCTAATCTGAAGCCACAAAACTTGCTTGTCTGAAAATCTGTCATTAAAAATATGAGAATTAAACTCCAACCAAAAACCAAACAATGGCATAGACTCACAACCTGCACATTCTATCACCTTAAGTGATCCAAAACTTTCTTTGTATAACAAACTAAAGCTGCATATCCCTCAGGCCTCAAGATAATAAAAACTGCAGCTTAAGTTGATGGAAACTAAAGTAAAAACTAAATGCATAAATATAATTAAAGAATAAACAGTGGAGCAACCTATGATTGAACCAATCCAAATCACAAAGAGGCTCCATCTTAAAATTACTTATAAATTATATATTTAATTATATATTATAAAATTCCAGAACTCATGCATTAGTGGAAGCCCACAAAATGAATCACAAAAACCAAAATATCAGTATGCATTCAAGATAATAACTAAGTCCATGCCATTTAATAAAGACAATATTAGCTGAACTCACAGCAGGATGAAGGTTTGAAACTGCTGTGCCGGATGATGTTATGACTACTGCCGGAATGTGAGATCCTCTTGCATATCCAACAGCATGAAAGGCAAGTGAACGCTCATCAAAGCATGAAATACATGTGATTAGCTCATGACTTGAAGCAGCAACAGCAAGTGGGCAAGACCGAGATCCAGGTGCTACACAAAAATACTAGAATAGAGAATAAATCACAAGCTTGCATCTAGTGGTGAACAGCAGATTTATAATAGTTTATCAGATCATCTCACCGTCAAACCAAGCCTCGAGCATTCTTCAACGATAAGTGATGCCCAAACAGCATTGATGTTGGCACTTTGAGTCAGTGAGTAGGATAATTCATTGGCATGATCCAACTGATAGTTAGGGACAACAGTAATAATAAGAACAATATTCAGCCATGTTTACTTGTTCAAGCATTGTAAAAATAAAAACTTCAATGCACTCCATAATAGAATAAAGAATAAATACGATATATCTTGGCACACAAATAATATTCTTGTTTTAGCCGTTGCTAGATCTCAATCTTGCTTGCAGATGCCCTATGGGCTGGGAACATTGAAGCTGAAATTATTAACAAAATTACAAGAATGGGGCTAACAGGGATCTGATCCTTGACCACTAGGCCAAAAGAAGGTCCATTACCAAGTCAATAACCAACACAACCAAAAATTTCAAGGTAATAGATGCAGGCCAGGAATGCATGATATCTCTATAGTCAGTATTATAAACTGCATGAGGAACATGCTGGCGATCTGGTTAAAATTTCAGTTTAATTCCAAATATCGGAAGTAACTAGTGATTCTTCAATTCATAACAGTTCAGACTGTAAGATTCACACACGATTATGATAAGGTTTATATATGGATTGTCTTTCGCTTCATTGTTTGACATGGTTACATACACTGTCTTGTACAATAAGCAAAGAACAAAAGATATGCTCATATCCCATAAATATTCACAAATTGAGCTCACAACATGAATTAATCAGAGCTACGTTTGGAAATTAGTTTGTGGTTCCAAAAGTCAATTTGGATTTTTTGTATTGTAGCCGTGTTCTGGCATCTTAATATCTTATCTTTTCCACTTCTGGCTTGCCGTCATTTGTAACTTGGCAGTTGGCATGTAATTAGAAAAAAGTAAAGTGGATTAAAATTAAGACAGAAACGCTTTTTCCTCCCAATATTTCCTGTAGATAAACGAAATAATACATGATTACTGCATGCTTTCTTTGTATAACCAACATAATAAATAATGCATACCATGTTATTTGAAACTGCATGAGTTGCTGAAAGCCTGACACAGAATTGACTGGAACATGGAGACTCTTTCTGCAATAGAAGTGAAGGAAATTAAAAATGATTGCCCATGCCGAGCAGCAGAGGAGTGCAGAAACATAAAAAGATAGGGGGGGAAAATTAAGATGTGCAATTAATGCTAGTAAGAGCAGGAACAAAGAAAATAAAGGAGATGAAACATGTAGAGGAAAATTGGGATACCAGTTCCAAGATGTCAACAACACTGTCTCTTCCTCTGGGTGTGATAGTGTTCAAATAGACCTAGCAATTCATGTAGAACAGCAAAAACACAACAGTTAACAGAGACAGCTGTCAGAAACTTTTAGCAAAGTTTTCATGGATAAAGAAAAGCTCATCACTCCACACTCTAGAGTGATCTACACATGTATTGGAAAAGGAGCATTAAGCAAATAAACTGATTGAAAAAGACATAGGAAAGCAATAAATTATGGATAACAACCAAAACATTTACTTGAACTGCTTACCAACTTAATTCAAAATATATGAAAGGAAGGAGATGTGTGTGTGTGTGTGCACACACAGAGAGAGAAGGCCATAGAAACCGTTTACACAAATCTCATTCCTTGTGATGGTGAATGCAAAAGTCCTTATGTAACTTACATTACGTAAGAAATCAGATACCATAACAGTGTATGTATCAGTCTTAAAACACTAGCTATCACCGCCACACAGATTCAAATAAATTTGAGCAGAAGATAAAAAAAATACAAGGAAAAAGAAAATAGTTTCTATGCATTAGCATTCAAGAAGACCCAAGAAAAAGGAAATGCAAAAGACTAATATCATACGAGAATATGACTGTTGAAATTGAGGGTTTTTAGATAGTGGAGGAAGAAAAGAGAGAGAATAGAGATTTAGGAATATGAAAGTAATTAGATATATTGTGCTATTGTAATACAATTAGGTAATCCTATTTATAAGACAAAGATAAAATCTAAAGATAATGATAGAATCAATCTAAATAAATCTAAATCAATCTAAGATATGATATGAGATATTCTAAGATATAATAAAGATATTAATAAATATTTCTTATTTCTAACACTCCCCCTCAAGCTAAAGCTTACTAAGCTTTAAGCTTGTTACAATTAAACCCTTAAAATGTAAAAGAATCTCCAAGGAAGACTAGCAAGGCAACTGAGGGATGCTGGATATGTCTGAAAAGAAAACACAACAAGGCAGCTGGAATGACACATCAGCTTGAACAACTTGTTGAATATTTGCACGACTGGGAAAAGAAGATATACACACAGCTATCAGTGTTGGAAGAGATGCAATGAAAGCTGTGGAAATTCCCAATGGGAATAGCATTGACACAGATGGGTTTTGGGTTAGATAAGGTTCAGAGTTCGACTCTTGCTAGTAAAATATGTGATTGAATTGATCTGTGTTGAAAAATTAAGCTACATGCGAATGAGGATTCAGTTCATTAATTTATAGGATAATGGCATTGATATACTGGTCTTCAGTTTGCTTCCTATTGGTGATACCTTGCTGTTAGGCAAATTCTAATTGTGGTGTGTCATGCTATCCACCTTCTGTGTTTTTAATGTGCCAGAAAAGAAAAGAAATGTGTAAGGACTAAGATACTTGTCTGTGGTCATATATTAATTACTATGAGGTGGGAGCTGGATGTGTGATATAATATTAATATTATCTTTGTTTGTTGAAGGTTTTGTGATGTAACGCTGAGCTCTGGATGTTCCATTTTCTATTAATGTAGTTATCATGAGGAGTGGTGGATGGTACTATAAGGATCGGCCGGGTCGTACACGAGGACCGTTGGAGTTGGTTACACTTAAAACGGCATGGGTTGCTGGGATTATCGATAAGAACACCTTCATTTGGGGTGAGGATATGGATGAATGGGCGCCCATCCACATGATTTATGGAATGGAGACGCAATGACAGATCGCAAGAACAGCATATGGAAGTCTCGACTAGTTAAAAGATTGGAGATCCAAAGCCAAAAGGGCATATCACCGTCATGAAGCCATGGGTCACAATAGGAAGGGCAGAGTCAGAAATAACAAAAAGTGACGTCCTTAAAGTGCACAGATCGCGAAAACAAAGGACAGATCCGGGAAGAGGAGACCAGCGCGAGGCCAACGGAGCAAGCGGCGGACAAAATGGTGGCGGGACGCGCCGCCACACGCTGCCGGAAGAAGCCGCGGCTGAAAACACCGTAGGAGAAGGGAGCAGCGTGTGTGGGCGCGTGGAGGCAAATATGGAGACGCGGTTGGTGGGGGTCGGCCACGCAGGCCGAGGCGAGGCTTAGGGTGTGCTCGCCGGCATGAATCGAAGCCGGAAAATCTCACCGGCGGCGGAGGAAAGGCGCGGACAGTGGTTTGGGCTGCTGGAATGGATGGCACAACAGATAAAAATGTTTCCATGCACGGCTTTCAGGGATCGGCCGCGCAGGAGGAGGTGAGCACAATGGTGGGCTCTCCGGCCTGGATCTACGCCGGAAAAAAACTCGCTGGCGGCAGTGGAGGAAGGTGGTGAAGACCAGAAAAAATCGTTAGAACAGCAGCCAGCAGCAGAAACAGGCAGTGGAAAGTGGTTTTCTGCTTGCTGGAGGAGATGACACAATGAGAAAAAGGGCCAGCAACTGGAAGGAGAACACAGTTGCTCGGAAAAATTTGGAAGCGAAGCTGATGAGTGGTTTTATGTTTGAAATTTTGTGGAAAGCAAGAACACTGTCAAACCTAAAAAAGAATTGGAGGGCTTGACAGGCAGAGCAATGAAGGGACAGAAAGAAAAGTAAAGAGTACAAGTGAGTTCCAAATTACTGAAATCTCTGCAGCGGAATGATGGATACAGGTCATGGTGGATGGTACCTCTCTGATACCATGTTGAAATTGAGGGTTTTTAGATAGTGGAGGTAGAAAAGAGAGAGAATAGAGATTTAGGAATATGAAAGTAATTAGATATATTGTGCTATTGTAATACAATTAGGTAATCCTATTTATAAGACAAAGATAAAATCTAAAGATAATGATAGAATCAATCTAAATAAATCTAAATCAATCTAAGATATGATATGAGATATTCTAAGATATAATAAAGATATTAATAAATATTTCTTATTTCTAACAATGACAAACAAATATAGGCAGGCAATTAAGGGATTAACAACTAATTGTTGCAAGTAAAACTTACATATTAGAAAGGATTTGAAGTTATACCCTTGAAATAGCTCTATCTTCTACCAAATTGAGTTTTCTAAGGGCAGCTCTTATGCATTTGAATTTCAATGTGTCACCAGTGGACCAGCTATGACATATAACCTGCACAGAAGGAAACACAAAACAAAACATCAAGGACAGGCACAGAAGGAAGGAGACAAAAAAAAGAAAACAAAAAATATGAAAAATATAATAAAGGCTTGCTAGGCACCTGGTCTAGAGAAACTTCAAGTGAATGAAGGGCTTCTTCAAAAGTAGAGGGGGAAAAGTCGTCCCATGCCAGTGTCACTGTCAAAATGGAAACACTCTCCATCTCATCTAACTCAATCTATCATGACAAAATGTACAGTTTAAAAGCTAATTACAAGACCGTCAAACAATATTATAACAGTAAGATGATAAAAATAGATGCTAAAGAATTATTCTAATGAAATACATGATAAAGAAGAAACCTATATATAATTAACAATGTAGTTTAAACTAATGGCAATAATAAGCCTTTACCTCAGGGATGAAAAAGCAAAAAGAACCCTCCTCAAAAACCAAATCATTATCAATAATAAAATCCATAAAACCATAGGCCACTATATGCGTTGAATCAGCTGAGACGTACCTGCAGACAAATTCATTCTTCATTTAGTTCATTGTAACTCAACTTCACATCCACATACTTCCACCATTTGCTTATAAATGAAGTTTCACCACGGCACCCTCTTTAAATAGATAAAGGATTTTGATGTGAGGGACTTTAGTCTTTTAATTGCACACGTGATTGAACATTATTTTTCTAATTCACAACATTACTGGTAAGCATTTTTCAAAGTGAGTCAACCTTATTGAACATTTAAAAGTAGTGTGTTTTGTTTAGATTTGTTGATAATCAGTGCCTAAAGGTTGATTTCCTGAGATTAAGGAATCTGTTTGTATTTATTAGGATTTATTAGGCTGATAATAAGTTTGACTCACTTTGTAAACCTTTCAGTAAATGTCTCTAAGGATATTATCTTTAAGGATACCCTCTATGTCCCTAAACTTGATTGCAACTTGCTGTCCATACACAAATTAACCAAAAACCTAAACTGTGTTGCTAAATTCTACCCATACTTTTGTGAATTTCAAGCTGTGGACTCGGGGAAAAGGATTGGCAATGCTAAAGAGAATGGAGAACTATATTTTCTTTCAGCTGATGACTCTAAGGTAGCGTTTGTTTCCTATCTCTGGGATAGAAATACAGAGAGACTGGAGACATAAACTTGTTTGGTGGTAGAGACAGGGTACGAGGATAGAAACATGAATACAAAAAATTTTTATTCCTCCAAAAAGTGGGGACAGTGGGGACAGTGGGAACAAGATACTGGGACAGAAATTTAATATTTTTTTTCCAATAATATCCTTATACATATTTATTATTTCCCAATGTGTCCAACCTTCGGCAACTAGCCGACGACCTCCAATGGCGGTCTGGTGATTGGCCGGCAACCCCTTGTCACGGCCTGACGACTGGCCGATGACCTCCAACAATGGTTTGGTAACTGGCCGGCAACCTCCAACAGCGGTCTGTGCAACTGTCTGGCGACTTTCGACAACGGCTTGGCAATGGTACATATGTCTTTTATCATGTATTTTTTGTATTGTCCCCATATTTCCAAACAAAATACGGAAACTATCATATCTTATACTCCACAACCAAACATGATACAGAAACCATGTTTTTTACATCTCTGTCTCCAGTGTATCTACTGTCTCTGTCTCCACTATCCAAAGACAGTTACCAAATGCTACCCAATAATACACCATCAGAGAAGTCAAGACCTACCTATGTAGCAGCCTCACCTTCACCTGATCCCATAATGTTATGGCATTACCGCCTTGGTCACCCAAACTTTATGTATTTGGAAAAACTGTTCCCATCTTTATTCAATAAAAATTCAAAGTTCTCTAACTGTGAAGTGTGTCAAATGTCCAAACATACTCGAAACATTTACCCACTACAACCTTACAAACCAGCCCGTCTGTTTTCCTTAATCCATAGTGATGTGTGGGGACCACTAGAGTTCCCAATATCATAGGCTCTAGATGGTTTGTCACATTCATTGATGACCATACACGTATAACTTGGGCATTCTTAATGAAGGAAAAATCAAAAGTGGGAAGAATATTTGAACACTTCCATAGCCTAATTCAAACCCAGTTTCAAGAAAATATCCAAGTGCTTAGAACAGATAATGGTCGTGAATACTACAACTCGGTTCTTGATTCCTACTTTCATCAGTATGGCATTGTACACCAAAGTTCCTGTGTCAACACTTCACAACAAAATGGAGTGGCTGAGTGCAAGAACTGACATCTTTTGGACATAACAAGGTCTCTCATGATGGCCACAAATGTCCCATCTCATTATTGGAGAGAAGCAGTACTCACAGCTACCTACTTGATCAATCAGATGCCATTCATAGTTCTCCGCTACCAAACTCCACACAACACCCTTCAATCCTCTACACCAACACTTGACTCTTCACATCAATTCCAATCAAAATCTTTGGGTGCATAGCCTTTGTCCACAACCACCAACCTAACCGCAGCAAGCTTGATCCTAACTCAATACCCTATATTTTCTTGGGATACTCTCTAAACCAAAAAGGATACAAATGCTACTCTCCCTCCACCAAAAAATTCTACCACCCCATGGATGTCACATTCTTTGAAAATCAACCTTTTTAACCCAACAGTGAAATTCAGGGGGTGAAAAACAACGATGACAAATTTCAGCTTTTGAGGTTTAGAGATACTATCAATTTTGAAAATTCTGGGGGAACAGCAGCCCTTGAAACTGCCACTGAAACAACCCCTGCAACTGCCACAAAAACTGCAAAAACTGGAGCAGAACTGAGCCAGCAACCCGCAGAACTGAACCAGCAATCAGCAGCCAACCCTTTTGTGGTGTATTCGAGGAGGCAGAAGGCTGGAGGACAACAACCAAAATCCTCCATAACTCCAAGGCAAAGTCAAGAATCTGCCCCAACACTAGAGCCCGGAGAAAACCCCCTAGGTAACACAATTCGTCCTCCTTAAAATTCTTCCCTTCCTAGTCAAGAATTTACTGATATTGATATACCTATTGCTGTTAGAAAAGGTGTGAGATCTTGTACTAAACACCCATTTGGAAATTCTGTACCTTACGATAATTTAGCCCAAGACCATAAAGCCTTTGTAACGGCCGTGGACAGCATTCAAGAACCTAGGGACATAAAGGAAGCTCTCCAACACCCCAAATGGGCTGCTGCAATGAGGGAAGAGGTTCAGGCAATGGAAAAGAATGGTATATGGGAGATCTCAGTTCTGCCAGAAGGAAAGAAGACCATGGGGTGCAAAGGGATTTTTTTCCATCAAACACAATGCAAATGGGAGTGTTAACAGATACAAGGCACGCCTTGTAGCCAAGGGGTTCACACAATCATATTGCATAGACTATGATGAGACCTTTGCCTCGGTAGCCAAGATGAACTCTGTTCGTGTTATCCTATCACTTGCTGCGAACCTTAATTGGCCTTTTCACTGGCTAAATATCAAGAATGCTTTCCCCAATAGAGAACCTAAGGAAGAAGTCTACATGACTATTCCTCCGGGACTTGAAACTCAAATGACTTCCAAGAAAGTTTGTAGACACCACAAGTCCCTATATGGTCTCAAACAATCTCCCCGAGCATGGTTTGAGAGACTATCACAAGTTGTTAGAGTAGATGGATAAATACAATGTCAAACTTACCACACCATGTTTGTCAAGCACTCATCAAAAGGTAAAATGGCACTATTTAAAGTATATGTTGATGATATTGTTGTCACAGGGGATGATTGTGAAGAGACTAAACTGTTAATCAGGAATTAATTTTCAGGAATTGATTTGGAGACAACCCAGTAATTGTAAATAATTAGCTTTCCTAAAATAGGTTAGATAAATCAGGCAATAGAATATTTGTCATAATGAGTTGTAATTACCTGTAATTAATCTTACTATTATTTATAGAAGGAATACAATAGAAAAAGTTATGCAGTCAATTTTCCTGACATGGTATCAGCCTCGTGACGATCCAACTTTTGCAATCTTGGTTTCTGTTTCTTCGTTCTTGGTCTGCCTACCGTGCTCTTGAGTCCTGTTCGCGGTTCTCGTTCTCGGTTCCGCGACCTCTTCTCGATTTTCAGATTTCCGGTTACTACGCTACTACTATACGCGCTATACGCCATCATGACAACCAGGAGAAAGAACATTTATGTGTCCGCTTCAAAGCTGCAAGCAAAATTATGCTGCTTGGGAATTCCGGTTCGATGTATGTCAAAGGAAGGGATTATGGAGTCATTTGGATGAGCTCTCCAAAGGCGCCAACAGAAAAACTTGCCTTGGGCGTGGGAAGTGCAAGATGCTCAGATTATTTCTTGGATTCTCGGTTCTATTGATCCCGGATGATCAACAATTTGCGCTCTTTTACAAGCGCCCAAAGAAATGTGGGCATATTTGAAGCGTATTTACAATCGGGGATATCTGGCTAAGCGTTTTTCGATTGGAGCTTGAGATAGCCAATTACAAACAAGGTACTTTGTCTATTCAAGAGTATTATTCTGGTTTTTGAATTTATGGACAGAACACTCGCCATTTTATATGCTGCTGTTCCTAAACCTTCACTCCCGGCTGTCCAGGGCGTCTACGACACCGATGGCGGGATCAATTCCTCATGAAAGCTGCGACTGCAGTTGAAATTTGTCGTCAGAGGTGCTTTGCTAAATAGGAATCTGTTCCTTCTTTGGATACATGTGTTGGTGAACTTCTCGAGGAAGAACAACGCTTGCTTACACAAGGAACCATGTCTCATGATGCTTTGCCTTTTGAACCTGTGGCGGTTGCATATGCTGAGTAAAAGTAGAGGTCGTGATATGCGATTCAATGCTTCTCGTGCAAACAATTTGGTCATGTTGCTCGTAGTTGCGATGAAGTTTTGCAATTCACGCTGGCGAAGCGGGGTCATATTATCTCCGACTGTCCCACGCGTCCCCCTAGACCCACACAGCGTCCGGTGCAGGCATTCCATGCCACTACCAGCTCAGCGGCTTTTCCTTCCACCAATGGTGCATCGATGGTGGTGCTCTGCCACGCACGAAAAAGATTCGAGCAACTAGTACTTTCAGCTCTTTCGACCTTGGGCATTCATAGATGCACGTCTTCTCATGTTTCTCGTCCATGGTTTCTTGATTCAGGTGCATCCAATCATATGCGAGTTCCTCACAATTCTTGCACAATATACATCCTTACCATGGTACTCGGAAAAATTCAAATTCTTGATGGTAATACTCTTTCTATCATTAATGTTGGTGACATCAACTCTGATTTTCGGAATGTGCTTGTATCACCTGGCCTTGCTTCCAACTTATTGTCTGTTGGTCAATTAGTGGACGAAAATTCTAATGTTAATTTTTCTCTGGTGGTTGTATTGTGCAGGGAGTGTCAGAAAGGTGATTGAAGGGCATAAAGTGGAAGATTGTTTCCGCTCCAATTTATTTCAGTCATTTATCTTTTGCTTGCAATAATGTTTTGAATCTCTATGAGGATTGGCATAGAAAATTGGGCCATCCAAATTACATTGTTTTGTCTCACTTGTTTAAAAGCGGTTTGTTGGGCAATAAAAATGTTGTTTCTAATGCATCTGCTTTCTGCTACGTTTGCAAATTGGCAAAAAGTAAAACACTTCCTTTTAGTCCCAGCTCATCGTGCTTCCACTTGTTTTGAAATAATTCATAGTGATGTTTGGGGTATGTCTCACGCGCTTCTCATGCTCACTATAAATATTTTGTCACATTTATCGATGATTCTGATCGTTTTACTTGGATATACTTTCTTGATGTAAATCGATGTGTTTTCCATGTTTCGGAAATTTCGACATATGTTGAACATCAATTCCAAGCCAATATTAAAATTTTTACCGTCGATTACGGTGGTGAGTACATGTCTCATGAGTTTTGGGAGTATCTCGGCAAAAAGGTATCTTGTCTCAACGTTCTGTCCCAATACTCCTCAACAAAATGGCATTGCGAGCGTAAGAATCGATCTTGCTTGATGTGACACATGCGCGTTACTTCTCCAAGCTTACATTTCCATCCCGATTTTGGGTGGAGGCTCTATCCTGTTTGTCTTCTTGATCAATCGCATTCCTTCCACAGCTCTTGATCTTGCTTCTCCTTTCTTTCGTCTTTTAAAACTGACTGATTATAGTACCTTACATACCTTTGGGTGTGTATGTTTTGTTCACCTACCTCAGATTGAAAGGCATAAGCTTGGAGCCCAATCTGTTCAATGTGCATTTATGGGGGTATAGTCACTCTCAAGGGTTTTGTGTGTTATGATATTTCTAACAATCGCTTTCGTGTTTCGAGAATGTGACATTCTTTGATAATCAATTTGTGTTTCCTCGTCTTTCTTCTACTTAGCATGATCTTACCATTCTTCCCAAATTTTCTACTCGGCCCCCTCTGCAGAGCGTTTCCAAACCGGGCATTACTTATGTCAGGCAGCGCGCAGCCAACATATTCCCCCTTCCCCTTAGCCGATTCACCACACATACATGCGGTGGAACCACGACGATCTAGTCAGTGTCTCGTCCACCCGATAGATATTCACCAGGCAGTGCGCTTCATCCCATACTTCTCGATGCCTCTCTCTCTAGCACATCTATTCCTACTTGTTACTCATGACCGATTAAAGACATGCTGGGTAAAAGCAATGAGCGATGAACCAGGCCCTTCAAGAGAATTTCACATGGGATATTGTCCTTGCCCTCGATATCAAACCTATGGGTGCAAATGGGTGTGATACGTGAGCTGAATTCGATGGTTCCTTAAACCGTTACAAAGGCTCGATTAGTTGCCTTAGGAACAAGCAAGAATATGGAATTGATTATGATGAGACATTTGCACCCGTCGCTAAAATGACAACTGTCAGAACTGTGCTCTCTATAGCTGCTTCTAATGGCTGGTCTCTTCATCAAATGGATGTGAAGAATGCATTTCTTCATGGTGACCTGACTGAAGATATTTATATGACTCCTCCTCCAGGTCTATTCTCTTCATCTAAGGGTGTATGTAAGCTCAAACGCTCATTATATGGTTTGAAACAGGCTCCCAGAGCATGGTATGAGAAATTCCGCTCCACTCTACTTGGGTTCTCCTTTACTCAGAGTCAATATGACTCCTCTTTGTTCATTCACCACACACCTACGGGCATTGTTCTTCTCCTTCTTTATGTTGATGATATGGTCATTACTGGTTCTGATCCAGCATCCATCCAGCAACTTAAACAGCAATTTCACACCTCATTTCATATGAAGGATCTTGGTGATTTGCATTACTTTCTCGGCCTTGAGGTTCATTCTACCTCCAAAGGTATCTTTCTCCATCAACATAAGTATGTCACGGACCTTATTTCTGTGGCTGGCCTCCAATCAGCTCATCCGGTGGACACTCCTCTTGAAGTTAATGTTAAATACCACCGTGATGATGGTGACCTCTTGCCCGATCCTTTATTGTATTGTCAACTCGTGGGTAGTCTTAATTACTTGACCATTACACGACCTGACATATCGTTTGCTGTTCAACAAGTAAGTCAGTTCATGCACTCTCCTCGACATCTTCACTTGGCAGCGGTTCGTCGTATAATTCGCTACTTAAAAGGTACCTCTCAACGGGGTCTCTTCTTTCCCAGGACAACCCCTCAATTGATTGCTTACGGTGATCTTGATTGGTGGTGACCTGACACTCGGCGATCTGTCACCGGTTGGTGCATGTATCTTGGCTCTTCATTGATCTCATGGAAGAGTAAGAAACAAGCAAGAGTCTCTAAGTCCTCTACTGAATCTGAGTATCGCGCTATGTCTACTGCATGTTCGGAAATCATTTGGCAAGTGGTCTCTTGGCTGAACTTGGATTTCCTCAAACCCAGCAGCGTCTCTCTATGCGACAATACAAGTGCCATTCAGATTGGCAAATCCGAGTCTTCCATGAGCGCACCAAGCATATTGAAGTAGATTGCCATTCTATCCGTGAGGCTTATGATAACCACGTTATATCACTCCCTCACATCAATACTCAATTTCCCAGGTTCTGGAGTATATTCTTGCAAAGGCATTTCGCCCGCGTCATCAGTTTCTTGTTGGCAAATTGATGCTTATTGACCAGCCGCATCAATTTGAGGGGGGATGTTAATCAGGAATTAATTTTCAGGAATTGATTTGGAGACAACCTAGTAATTGTAAATAATTAGCTTTCCTAAAATAGGTTAGATAAATCAGGCAATAGAATATTTGTCATAATGAGTTGTAATTACCTGTAATTAATCTTACTATTATTTATAGAAGGAATACAATAGAAAA
Source organism: Dalbergia cultrata (assembly GCA_031216105.1). Lineage (NCBI taxonomy): Eukaryota > Viridiplantae > Streptophyta > Magnoliopsida > Fabales > Fabaceae > Dalbergia > Dalbergia cultrata. The sequence goes on along the minus strand of CM062347.1, from coordinate 2,893,864 downwards.
AGTTATGCAGTCAATTTTCCTGACATAAACTCCTCAAGGAGCGTCTATCTGAGGAATTTGAAGTCAAGGACCTAGGAAAACTCAAGTATTTCCTAGGGATGGAAGTAGCCCACTCAAGAAATGGGATTTCTGTATCCCAAAGGAAGTATACTCTTGTCCTCCTAAAGGAAACAGGTATGTTGGGAAGCAAGCCAGTTAGCACCCCAATAGAACCATCACGAAGGAATGGGACAGAAGGGGAAAGATCTCCCACGGATAAGGACAGATATCAAAGACTTGTGGGGAAATTAATCTATTTATCCCATACCAAACCTAACATTGATTTGCAGTAAGTATGGCGAGTCATTTTATGACTAATCCCACAGAAAACCACATGAAGGCAATAAGCTGAATCCTCAGATGCTTAAAGGGGACCCCGGGTGGAGGTCTACACTTTAAAAAGAACTCTAATAGTGATATAGAAGTGTACTCAAATGCAAACTGGGCAGGATCCATGGGGGACCGAAAATCCACAACTGGATATTGCTTGTATTTGTGGGGAAACCTTGTGACATGGAGCAAAAAGCAACTTGTGGTTGCTAGGAGTAGTGCTAAAGCTGAGTTTAGGGCACTATCTCATGGCATTTGTGAAGGGATTTGGCTCCAAAGGATGCTTAAGGAGCTTAAAAGACCCTCAAACTACACTATCAAAGTTCTATGTGACGATAAAGCAGCCATTAGTATTGCCAAGAACCCTGTTCATCATGATAGGACCAAGCATGTGGAGATTGACCACCACTTCATAAAAGAGAAGCTTGACAGTGGGGATGCATGTCTTCTATACAAACCTTCGCCTAAAAAAACAGCAGATATTCTGACTAAGGCTCTCTCAAAGCCAAGCTATAAGAGTTTAAGATCCAATCTGGGTATGATCGGCATCTACCATCCAGATTGAGGGCGAGTGTTGATAATTAGTTCCTAAAGGCTAATTTCCTGAGATTAAGGAATCTGTTTGTATACAGTTTGATTTCTTTCCTTTATTAGGTAAATCATATTTGTAATTTTTTTTTGTTTTAAGAGGTGATAATTTCCTTCTTTAATTTAGGAATAGAAATAATTGTATAGGTGTGTCCCTAGCCTATTTAATTGGCATTGAAAACCTTTCATCAATAATAGAGAATACACTTTTCTGCAAGACTGTATGAAAAAAATTACAGATGTATAATAAATTACTAAAGAAAGATATGAAATAAAAATGAAAGAAGATCAGGCTGAACTAACCTTTTGATCAAACTATGCTTTACACAAGATGAATGTGCAAAAGAAACAGCAGCACCAATGCCAAAGACTCCACGGCTTCCGTTCACAAACAGCGATTTCAATGTCGGATTGTCAGTATTCTTAGAAAGAAACATAAGAGGAAACACTCTTGATGACTCCGGTTGACAGCAAAACCAACTCAACGCCTTAGGACTTGGTGGCACAGCAACCTGAAAAAAAATTAAAAATAAAACTGACATCCACAGAGAGCAGTAACACAGGAGGGCATCATTTAAAAACTTCACCCTATACAGCATTTGCCAACTTTCAGCTGCCTTAGATAACCTCACAGTAAACTAAGAACTTCAATTTGATAAATATGATTTTGAAATGAGCATAGATTGAGAATGAACATAAATGAACCACAATTTCATTAATTTGAGACTAAGTTTTAACTGATTCCACTATTCGACTTCCAAAAACAAAAATTCCATTAAAAATAAAATAAAAATAAGAGTAAACACTCAAATTAATTCTCCAGAGATATACACGACGTTAAGTTAGTAGCTGAAACAAACAATTTGGCAAAGGCATTGAGAAAAACAGGAAGGAATACCTGAAACCTTTTGGGAATCCCTTTAAAATCCAAATTGCATCAAAAATTAAAAAATACAACAACAAAAACTAAGCCTAGTACCACTAATTGGAGTCAGCTGAAATAAAATAAAATACCAACTCACACCACCAATGCTCTTTGTAACGGAATGTCAGAGCATCCTCTGAAAGCAGCATGAGCTAGCTACAGCTGCATCAACTGTCACGTGCTGTTAGTTAGTTAGTTACAGCTGTAGTTTGTTGGAGTTAGTTAGTTAGTTCCCGCTACAAGCAGTTACGAAGTGGAGACTACTAAACATTGCATTAGCCAATAGACTATAAACGTGCATATCCTTCCATAATCTCTCGGAGATCAGAATTCACTTTACAAAGAAAACACAGAATATCCACTCTCTCCTAAACGCACAAACTCAATCTCTCAATCTCTCTCTTTTCTCACACTTCCTCACATTTTCTCAGATTCTAGCACCAAAACTAGAGCTGGAAGTGAGCTGAGATGAGAGCTCAAGCTCGGCTCGTTGGCATTGATTTTGGCATATTAACAATTGAGCCTAAAATTCAGGCTCAAGCTCAGCACAAAAACTAACGAGTCGAACATAGTAAAGGTCGAGCTAAGCTTACGAGCTCAGTTCAGCTAAGCTGTTAACTAACTGAGCTGAAAATAGCTCACTCGCTTAACTCACCACAGGCCTTAACTGAAACAAAAACAGTGTCGAAGAGGCATTGAGGAGTAACAGGAAGCGATATACCTGAAACCGGAGGAATCCAGTGGAGGAACGAGGCGGCGCAACCTTCAGCGTCTCAACGGCGTCCTTGATCTTCCGGAGCCCTTCCTGCAACGTCAACGCAGGGGGAAGAGTCCTCGTCACGCAGTGCTCGAAAACGACGTCGTTCACCTCGACATCGCTTGCTAGTGGCACGGGACCGTCGAGCCTCACTCCTCCTCCGATTCCGGCGACCTCAACCGCCCTAGGAGGTGGCGATCTCGGAAATCCTCCTGCGGCGAACGGCGGCAATGAAGGATGAGTGAGCGAAGGTTGGAGGACGAAGAATGTTGCTGCATTGGAGAGCCTCGAGGCTTGGAACGACGGAACCGTCGGAAGAAGCATGGTGGATAAGAAGGACGAAATGGATAATGAAGAAATGAGAAAAAAAGAGTGAGGGAGTGAGAGCGCGGTGAAGCTATATATAACGGTAGATTCTCTCTCCTACATCCACCGGTCAATGCGTTCCCCGACAGTTGCTCATGTGGCAGCATGTGGGCGCAACATGTGTCTAAAGTTCTCCCTCATCTTTTTCCACCTTCACTCCCCCACCTCCGCCGCACCCTTCCGATGACGGTGACCCCAGCCACCGCGTCATCTCCTCCGTCCTCTGCCACCATCATCACCACCCCCTCCTTATTTCTCTCTTCAGTTTTTTTTTTTTTTTCCTTTTTCTGCTTCTTGCTCGGGTTTCACCATCACCGCGATGGATCTCTTCTCAGTCGTCGCTCGTCTTCTTGTTCGGTTTTCCGGCATTGTTCTTTGCTGGTGAAGTTCGAGATCGTCAGATCCTCGCTCCTCCGCTTCTGGGTTCGCGCTTCCCGGTGGCGGAGCAGAGATTAGCAACACATTTAGATTCATATAATCACACTTACAAAATGTTGGTAAATTTATTTATCATACCCCAAATACCCAACGTCTCTGTGGGGTCCACCTGCCTCCTTTTTTAAAAAATATTTTGGTTATTTTCTGCCTGGTTCAAATGTAACGGTTTTGGGCCAGATCATTCCCGAATTGGGCCCATTTAGAATCAAAAGAACAGTAAAGCAGAGTAAATTACCTTCTCAGCCCAATTTTATGTGCCATGGTTATTCAGCCACATTTTTTCACTTATTTTGAGGTTTTTTTTTTTTGTCTAATCTGATTTTCAAGAGGATAAACTAAGAGCTTATTTGGATTTGGATATACTTCTCGTAAAAGATCTTTTTTTAATTAAAATCTTTTAAAAAGTAAACATTGTTTTATGTTTAGGTATAACATCAATTTATATTAGGATGAAATATTAAAAGATGTTTATTTATTTTCAAATATCTTTTTTATGTTATAAATTTCTTTTTCAAAAGATAAAATTCTAGCTTGTAGAAAAAGATCCTATTTTGCTTTTTCTAATTATTTTGCTTTTACTTAAAAAAAATTATGCAAACATATCGAAAAACACAAAATGATCTTTTTTTAACTAAAAAAGATCCTTTTTTTATTAGAAAAAATGCATCCAAATGAGCTTTAAGACTTGCTTTGATAATGCCTTATAAGAGGTGATCCTATGGATTATTTATGTGTGTTTATTTAACCTTACTTTTTCACTTATTTTGAGCCTTTATTTTTTCCTAATATAATTTTCAAGAGTCGCCTAGCATAGTTTTCAAAAGGACCAAAAAAGAAAAAGTCACACTTAGGTTTGATTAAGCCTTGTTATGGTAATTCCCTCAAAGATGCTCCTATGAACTATTTATGTGTTTATTCAACCTCGCCTTGAACTTATTTTGAGCATTCAGCCTAAACTTATTTGACAAGTTGCTTACTCTAGTTTTCAAGAGAATCAATAGAGAAAAAGTCACCCTTTGATTTGATTAAGGCTTGTTTTTATATTGCCAAGAAAGACATGCTCCTATGAATTATTTATATATTTTTATCCAGCCTCACTTTTTTGTTTATTTTGTGCCTTCTTTTTGCCTAACCTAATTTCAAGATTCGCCTAACCTAGTTTTCAAGAGGACAAAAAAGGAAAAAGTTACTTTAATTTGATTTGATAATGCCTTCCAAAGGATGCTCTGTTTATGAAAAGTACAAGCTAGCTCCATCTAATTAATAAACAAAAAAGTAGTGGTGATTTTGAGAACACTTCATGGTATGTTTTAGAGCTCACTTGTGTTCTCTAAAACTTAAAAAATTAATATAATTTTATTATTTTTAATGATAATAAAAATAGAAATTATTATTTTAAATATTTATTTTATTTCATCAAATAATGTTACTATAATTTTTTAAAAATATATATTGGAGAGCTCAATGAATTCAGTGGCTCTCAAAATGCCACAATAACACCAACTAAGCTTTAAAGTATGCATTTTAAGTCAAAATCCAACCAATTCATTGACTTTGTGAATCTATACCTTTTTAATCCATTTATTTTTTCTTGAAGTATCTTCTTGCTTAACATATAAAAGACAAATCTCTCAAACTATAGAGTCAGACTCCAAGCAAGATTATCTTGCAGTAGTATTTTATCTATACATATGAATTTTAAAATTAACCCCTGAAACCACATGTTTAAGAGACCCTAGCCTATTATCACTTGAACCGAAGAGGATCTTTTAAGCATAAGATTCTATCTTCGATTCATGAAAAAAAAAAAACCCTCGCAGGCATCGAATAGATTAATGTTCTGCTTCTCAAATGATGGTAATCTACAAAACAAAAAGAATATATATATATCGTCATCTTACATAAACCCTTAATTAACAGCCTCAATAATGTCAAACATCACAGGTTTTGTTCAACTTTCTTTTGCCCGTAGTTTCCATGTACAATTTTTTGCGGTGTGTAATAATTAATACACGCAGCTTCAATAATCTTTAATTTTGGTCCTGACTTTTCTAAGCATAGTTGGGCCAAGAATGGTCTAGATTTCAGTCAAACGAGAAGCAATCACAGAATTATGATAATTGACAGTATACATCCATCTTTGCCACAACGTAGTGATGATCAGTATCTTGCCTTCATGATCACCTGGCACCCGCTCAAGAAGACAAAGAACATTGTCCCTTTCATTTTCTATACCATTTTCTATAACATTGTCTCACAACAGTTACGTTGCTTGTGATAATCAACCGCTTTGTTGCTAAGTACCTGTTAGATACAAAACATTCGTCTCTTTACCTATCAGTTTGAGTTGTTGGAACAGATTATTTTTTGATATAGGATCTGAGTCACTATGATTAAGGGTAGCTGGGGACGCAATTTTTTTTTATCCTTTATTTCGATATTCATGCTTTAAACATAAAAGAGACATTCGCATACCTAGCATTTTTTATATAAAATTATGCACATGATTCTATTTATCAACTTAAACTTTTAGTAGAGAGATGATTTAATAAAAAATAATAATAAATATGAATCCAACAATGTCTTCAATAGTTTACCAATCAAATGAAGCCACCTCATTGTTAAATGTGTATTAGTACATCAAAAGATTCGGAAGGCTATTCGGGAGTGGCTCAAATGTAGATGGATGATGCCCATGGGGGCAGTAGGATATGGACAAGCAAAGAGTACTACAAATCTAGGGCCCGTTTGGAAGCGTTTATATTTTTGTGTTTTATAAAAATAGTTTTGAAAAGTGAATTGAAATTCAGTCTCAAAGGGAAATGAACCAAAAAAACTCCGTTTGGCAACTTTTTCTCGAAATAGTTTTTAATAATGAAAAATCATGCAACTGGCTCCTCACTGTTTTCAAAAACCAAAAATCCAAAAACAACTGTAAACGGTTTTCTATTTATACATTTTTTTGAGTTTTTTTGCAATAAATAAAATATACTCATCAAGAGGTAAGCGGGAGTACAAGTCATAACCTAAAAAAAAATATTACTGACTAATAACTTTCTATACATGTCAATCATTAACTACATCAAAAGCAAACACATGCACTAAATACCTTGACAAATCAGGTTACAAATACTATCAGTATTTTAACATGATCTTAGCCTTTCAATAATTGAGTTTTTAAAACTAATGTGGAAAAATAATGCTCCAAATAGAATTTTTTGTGTTTTTATTTTTAAGAATTGAAAACTGTTTTAAAAAACACTTTCCAAACACTCCAATATACCTTTTAATTTATTATTGACTAATATATGTATAATCTAGAGATTGATAGAAAATTCCACTTTCCACTTGTCTTGTCTATGATTTTCTTTTCTTTATTTTTTTGTTTTCACCTAGTGGTCATTGTTGGGAAGGTCTTAAGATCAGTGACCAACCACTACAAGACTAGACACAAAAAGTTTACAATAGAAATTGCAGGCAAGCCTCATATTGTGGATGTGCTTTGTTCATGGATTTTGTCCCTTTGATAAATGAGAAATATTATTTATAGTCATCATTTATAGGAGATCATATTGACACACTCTTATCTATTATTGGATGGGATGTAAACCCACTTAATTTGGGACTCACATTTCATTCAATGATAAATAAAAGTATGTTGATACTATATTCTATAAAATATGAGTACAAATAATATTACTCTTCGTAAAGGAGATAGACAATGAGACTTAGGTGTTTTCCATTCCAATTGCGCATAGTTATTGCCTCTCAAGTTTTTTATTTTTTTTTGTCAAATCTCTTTAGGCACACGTGTGGCTTCCTTTGATATGTGAATGAGCCCTTTTTCTCTGGATGATATTTCCTCTTGCTATTGGAGGATGGTAGACTAACGAGACCAATTCTTGAGCCACACATCGAGAAGAATTCTTAACCCCTTTGCTCTTCCACTATTAGCTAGTTGCATGTGAAAAAGGAAAATCTCTTGAATTTTGAAATAATTAACTCATTATTGAGTGTTGAATTTCATAAATATTACAAAAAGGAATATACTAGATAATCCAAAAACTTATTTAAAATTTTATATTTAGAATAATGTAGCATAATTATAAGTTTTTGGATGAATTATATCAATGGGTTATATTACTTTATTTCATTCAATAATCATTATATTTTTATCAAATATTCTGTACATATTTTTTTTATATATATGTAGCATTATTCTTAACAAAAATTGTATTTTAAAAGTAGCTCTCTCTCCGTTCGTGAGATGTGAGACTTGTGGATTCTTGAACTTGAACATAAACTTCTCAACGGCACATATTTTCTAATCAAAGTTGAATTTCTTATAGAACAATTTCAAGTCATTATTTTATATATATATATATATATATATATATATACTGTTAGCAATATTATATCATCATCATCATCTTCACTATTCGCATAAAGATCAAATAATTATTTTCTTATATCGCTTATCCCCTCATAATGATCCTATAAGTTTTTGTTATATTATATACTAGGGTTTAGGGTCCTACGGACAGGATTTTCTTTTTCTTTCTATTTTTTATGCTCAAATTATAAATTAACAATATAATCTAAATAATTATTATCATATAAATTATATTCATAATAAATATGAGAATTTGTATTATTATTATGTATTGTGATATTATGAGTAAATATGATTGACTCTTAAACTTATTAATTGAATGATCATGCAAATAAATAATATAATATGGTGATATACATTTTTTTTCACTTGCGTCAAATTAAATTTTTCTATTTGTATATATATAGAATGATATAATTGATATAATTTTTTTTAACACGAGCATCAAATTAAATTATTCTATATGACATTCAATTAAATCATTTTATTTGTATATAGAATGATTTAATTAGATGTCAGTGTAAACAAAATGATATTACTATATTATATCATGTATATTAAATAGTTGAAAATTTTTATCAAGTTCACATTCAATTTTCTCTTCCTCTTATTTTACTGTAATAAAAAAAGGCAAATGATTTCATTGATGTGGCAAAACATGATAGTTTAGCTATATAAAATTGTTTTATAATGACAGTATATACAAATTAAACTATAATAAAAATAGTTTGGAAGCAAAATTTAATCTTTACTTAAGGTAAATAATGCTTGAGATATAATAATTTTTAAACCTTTAAAAAAAATTTATTGTTACTCATATGTATTTTAACTCTTACATATTTAATTAAATTTTATTCAATTTATATAAAATATTTTTTCTTGAATTAAATTAATTATTTAAAATTATTTTAATAATAAGAATTATTATTGTTCAAATTCTTGAAAATCATTTGATTTTGATAAAATTTAATTTGTTAGTAAAAAAAAAAGATATAGTTATCAAACTATGTATTGCCACGTTAGAAAAATATATTTGATTTAATTACCTACTATCTTGAAACTTTTATATTAAAAGCATATAACCGATAATATTGTAAAACTATTTTATACCAATAGTTAATTTATCAGAATTAATCTAACTTTTTATCATCACTCTAAAAATACTCATCTAATTTTCTTATTGTCACTTTTAATTTTAGTTAAATCTTTAATTTCAAGTACAAAAATTAAATAAAATATACACACAACTTAGATTCATTATCATGATAGTAATAATAGTATAGACAATGAACTTAATCTACATTTCACATATTTTTTAAGAAATAATTTGATATACTTTTATATTATAAGTTATTTTTAAAAAATATATAAATTTAAAATTTGATAAATTTTTATTATTGTTTTATATGAATTTAATTTTTTCATATACTAACTGTAAAAATAATTTTATATATTTAACTACTAGAAATTCACAAAAGTGTCAAATTATGATAGGTTTACTACTATAATAATTATCAATCATGATTTCACATTTTTAGATTTCTACTAATTAAAAAGTATACAATTATTTTACAAAATGCATTTAAATTAAACTAATTTTAATTTTTTCAAAATAATAGTTTTCAATGATCTTAACACATGACTTCATCGATTTTATTAACAAATTCTTAAGAAGACTTTAAGTTACTTAATTTTTAATTTATATTAAATAAGAAAATTACAAATTCACAAAAGACTTTGTTATAACGAAAAAATCAGGAGTGATAACAAAAAAAAATAAATGATTTGAGAACTTAAATAAAATTATGAGTTATAATAAAAGTATAATTTAAAATAATTAATTTGACTAAAGAAGGAAGAAGAGTATTTCAGATAATAAATTAACTAAAAATTAAATTAAATATAATATATAAGAGTGGGAATAGACGCATAGAACTTTTTCTAAAAGGTTTAAAAAATATTCTGATTATTATGATAATTAATATATGTTGTATCTAATTTTCTTTTATTTTAAAAATAAATTTCATTCATTACATGAAAAAATTGTGAAGTTAAACATTTTTTTGTAAAGTTTGATTTTAATATATTAATAGTGTAAAAAAAATTTATACTACTATCCAATCACGTATCTATATATCAACAAAGGTAATTGAGTATCATATATATTACTTGTAAAGTTATTTAAATGAGATGATTTGATTATACAACAATATAAAAAAATTTGCATTGTCAATACATAAAAACTAAAATTTTTTATAATTTAATTACCAAAAATAAATAAGGGCAGATTAAAAAATAAAAATAATTAATAAGATTATTGAGAGGAAATTTTAATAATCAGTAAAAAAGGGGGTGAAAATAGTTAATTGTATTTATAAAAAGACACAAACGTTTCTCTTGGATATTAAATGAACAAAAATATTATTATTCTAATGCACATAACTTTATCAACCAATAATCAAATCAAAGGTCAAATTAGTAAAACACAAAAATAAAAGCAAACCACTCAATTTGAGTGACTTTTAAGTAGTGAGTATAAGATTTAACTATTTTTACTGATATAATAATATATTATTTACATCATCAGTATATAAAAATTAAACTCATACTAATAAAAAAACAAACTTACCATTTTGCCACCAAAATGAACGGGAACGTAGTACAGAGCGAGTACTCTAATAAAGAGATTAATCAATTACATGTTATTTGTATATAGTACAACTTTTTAATTTATATTATGCAAATTATATATTTAAACGTCCTGTTATTATGATAATAAAGATATTCTTATTTTGAAATTATTTATATTAGAGCTGATAAAATTGTGGTCCAATTAATAAATTAAGTTTAATTTTAATATATTGATAATATAAAATTTTTTATGGCTATTCAATTACATATTATCAATAATAGATCCAGAAAATCTAGGTTGGAAGGGCCAAAAATAATTATTAATAAATAAAAGTTTTAATTTAATTATATTTATTTTTTTTATCTTATATTTCTCAAATAAATATAATTAGTAACAGTAAAAAAAAATTATATATTTTTCTTTAAATAAGTAATTAATTAGCTTATTATAATTTTATTAGCATATTTTGAGAAAACATATGAACGCTTTAAAATTCTGATGACCATCAATACAAAATATATTTAGGCTAAAGTTTTGATATCAAAATATTAATAATTATATCAAATAATATTCATTAGATTATAAATCACACACAATGACAATTGCTCTTGTATGCATCAAATATCTAAGCAGTTCAATTTGTTTATATAATTTCAGAAAAAATAATGGTATTTTTTAATTCTAAATTTCTTATATTTTAAAATTTAAAATTATAGTATTTTATTAAATAATAAACTAAAAAATCTATTTTTATAATTTTAATAATACATAAAATGTAAAGTGATTTAGAATAATAAGAATTACAATACTTTACAATAAATATAATAAGCTATATAATATTTTTATGGGGCTAGATATAAAATTAGGGAGAGGGAGGGGAGCCAAGGTCCCTACTTGCCCCCGTGTGCCCCTGCCCCTACATATTGCCATATCAATAAAATAAATTTGATTCTCTTCCTACTACTTTAAACCTCATACACAAGAGAATTTAATTAGACAGCAATATAAAAATTATATTAAAATTAAATCCATAAGAAACTGTGTCAGATTTTTCCAAGTATAATAAAATGTATAAGAATGCATATGTCCGCTAAAGAAAATTAAAAATATATGCAGAACTAGAAGCATCAACGATGTTTACGTTGAAAAGCTTTAATATAAAAAACAGTTCGCGCACAAGGCATATGCATATTCTCTTCAACTTGTTAATGATGAAATGAAAGAGCAATATGGAACCAAATATTCTCGCTTTCTCTATTTGCCTCAGCACTAAAATCGAATTTACTATTGAGGGGGAGGAAAAAAAAAAAAAAAAGAAGACGCAAATCAAGTTGAAGGCTAGCAGCAGGTTTCAGCAAGAGAAATGGAAATAGGAGATTATGGAAAACATGTCAGTCAGTTTTCTTTTTTCAAAGTAAATAGAAAAGTGGGTTACCCGAGAAAGTCTGCTTTTGAAAGCACATCATAGATTGGTTTTATAAGATAACTTATTTTCTAAAATTTAAAAGACTACTATAATCTTGTTCAATCCATTTTAAAAATTACTCTGTTCAATATATGTGTATACTCATTATAGTTATTTTGTATTTTAACAATAATTTTATAATATATTTATCAAATATTACTATTTTGACTTCTCTTTATCGAAAGTAATTTCTATATATTTTACCTAATAATACTATTATGAGTTGTTAAGTTCAACAAAAACCACGGCATAATACCAAACCAAGCTAAAGTTTTTTTTATATATATAAATATTATTATTAAGAGTCTATTAAATTTCAATTGATCTACTTTGAATTACATTAAATCGCATGATAAAAGCAAAACTTCCATAACATCAGTAGTTTTTTTTTTTTCTCAAGGTATCCATTGCCTGATAAAAGTTAGTGTTGCTGGCAGTGACTAATCTCTTTGAGGTGAGAATTTTATCAATTGGAATTTGAGAGGAAAGGGGAGAAGAGCAAATGGTTTTTAGTGAAAAATTTTAAATCTCTACACTATAAACCCTTCTTGTTACTCAGTCAAGTTGTTTTGGACTCAAGGATAGAAGGCATTAGTTTGTTAGAGTCTTTTAGTGGTTAATTAGGAAATTGGTTGTATCATCTTATCACTTTCCTCATGTATATCAGGAGACATCTCTACATTTCTCTGTAATTTTCAGAGCTTCACGTTCTCAGTTCAATAATATCATATGAGTTTAGTATCTTTCTCTTCAATTAATTTTACTTTTCACACTTCCTTCCCCTCCCCTCTCATACAAAATATCAACTTACAAACATACCGTAAGAGATAAATTTCTAGTCATGAGACTCTTTAATTTTTATATACATGGTCACGAATCAAACCCCTAATTAAATACTTAAGGATTTTATTTATTTTTTCTTTTTTTGGTGCCTATTGGCATGACTTGAATCTGCTCGAGATATTACTTAAAAAGAAGGAAAAATCTCGAGTCACTTGAAGTACTAATAAAAGGTTTATTAGTTCCTCCAAGCCTAAGGTACTGCCATCTAGTATTAGAAGCAGATATTCTATTCGAATGTAATAGATTGATTATAAACTGATGGCAAAATTCAATAGGTTAATATATAATGATGGATACTAATGTGACAATTTGGTTTAGCCAAATCTTTGAAAATGGATATATATGACAATTTAAGTGACTAATGGAGACGCCAAAAACTTGAAGTTGACGTGATTAATATACGCCACTTATTCTGTTAGGTTCGAATACATGGATGACAATAAAACAAAGCAAAACATTGCGCATTTTCACACAATGATGGCGTGGCGTTTATGCTCTGGAATTCGGTGTCACTAATGAAAGAAGGTTAAGTTTGATACAAAAATTTTATATCATCATCTAATCAAATTATTTCATATGTATGATTTTTTAAAAAGTGAGCGTGCAACTTAACTCTATTTGCTAATATGGTAAAATATGATTGGATAATAATGTAAAAAAGTTTTATATTATATTATTGGTGTATAAAAATTAAATTTCGAATGAAATGACTAATTTCTATGTGTGGATTTTTGTGGTTCCATGTTCTTGGCGAATCCCCCTTGATCATTCTTGTAAAAAGCTAAATACAATGTTTTAAACCTCATTTTCAATCTGATTTTGTATCCGGAGCTGCAAATCAACTATCCACAAAGGTATCGGGTTCTTCCAATTGGTTACCTTCTTTTTTGTTAAAATGAAAAAAAAAATATGTGGATGTCAATTTTTTGTTCAATGTTTTTCAACCATAACAGGCTGATCACTGTTTAACATGTCTATTTGCAATGGTTTCAAGTTTGGCAACACAGTGTGATTTGTAGTTGGTAGTAAACTTGGATGTGAATAAGAAATTATGAGAGCAAGAACAAAACTATTTAATTTATTTTGTTTATTAATTGACATATTAGATATTACATTATGTATGTACAAAAATTGAAAAATTATGATAACCGATAAAACTAATATGTTAAATAATAAATAAAACAAAATAAATATTTTTCTCTCCCAAAATTTAAGAATCTCTCGTGGAAAAATCAATACTCGAATAAATGCGTAACAAAAGGACCTTGCTAAGATGCTCATAAAATCCATGCTCTAACACTATAGATCTTGAATTATTATTATTATTATAAAAATAAAATTAGATTTAAAAACAATTATCAACATCTCAAATTTAATCTCACGCTCTTCTAAACCATAAGAAGGTTAATTTAACTCGTTATTTTAATTAGCACATATAAACAAATATTTTAGCCATATTGTTAGTGGATGAAGACCTTAATAAACTTTGCATTGCGTGCAAGGATCTGTTATTCTAAAGGTACCGCACAATGCAGCTTTCAACTAATTATTATTTATATAATAGAACAAAGAAAACACCATTGACAAACAAGCGTGAGAAGATTTGGAGAATATAAAATATTAAAACAAGATTGAAATAATCAAATGTGTTTCTTTTGAAGCAGGAAAAATATATTGTATAAAGGCACCAAGATAATGAATGGGGCAAGAATATGAAGATGGTGATGACCACTATCAAGTCATATATGGAGCCTATCCTAATCCAACCAATCACAATAAAATGTGGTGACCTCAGCTGAGAATATGAAAACCGAAGAAAGAAGGAGAAAAAGTTGGGTTACTATAGTGGGGAGTACGGTGGAGACAAGACAATGCACAAATGATACATCTTATGTCACCAAAGAATTGAAAAGCCATTGCGGGTAAACCCGAATAAGAGACTTTGGAAAACTCACCCTTATTATTGTCGGCTAGAAATTTTTACATGCTGCTGAAGTTAGTTTAATAAATGTTCCACAAATATATGTAACCATATTCATTTCAATTTTTTATATATAATTTTTAAAGATTATAAATTAAAATAAGTAATTATGTATATTCTTAAAACACACCTTGAACATGCTTCAATAGCATTCAAGAATTTCTTTATATACATAGAGAATTTCAGGAAATTCATTCATGACCAATCTATGCATTCCAATACTTTATTATTTTAATTGAGAGCATATAAATACGGGTAGATCCGGTTATCCGATCAAGATCAACTCAATTTTAAAATAAATTTTTTAGATTGGAAGGTCGTCAAGTTCGTTTGGGTCTAATTAATTAAGCCTCTAGTTGGCTCAAGCGAGTTTCATTATTATACATGATTACTCGATCTGATGAGTATGATCCGAATATATACATTTTATCATTTCATTTCAATGCTTCTGGACCTTACCTTCTATAGCGCGCGCCCAAATTTTCAAAATAACACTATTCTCTCTCATACGTTCTTCCATGTGCTCTAATGGGTTGAGTTGGATCGAATTTTGGGGTGAATAAAGTCAAACCCAATCAAATAAGGTTGAGTTGGGTTATGCCGTTTTATTTTTTAATCAGTTCGAACCGACCCGGTTTGATTAGGTGGTCGGGTTGCCATTAAAAGAACAAAAAGTAAAACCTAAGGTGCTGTTTGGAAGTATTTTTATTCTTAAACTTTTAAAAACTATTTTAAAAAACAAGTTAAAGTTCATTTATTAAAACTGAAAAAACAAGAAAATTTATTTGAATAATTTTTTTAAAAAACAACTTTTAAAATGGATAAAACAAAAAATGGTTTCACAATTATATTGCTACAAATGACAACTTGGTGTTAATCTATAAAGATCATAACAACAAAGACCGACACATAGCAACAACCACAACAAAGAACAATAGTGAAATCAATTTACTACTTAATGTCAATTTATAAAAAACAGCAAAGACCAACATCAACGGCAACCACAATAGTGAAAGGGAGAGAAAACTAGAGAGAGAAATAGAGAAGCAAAGAAGAGAAAGGGAAGGTTGCATTCAATGGTGAAGGCAGCAGATCTATGTCGCATGCGCCGGCAAAGTTGGGTCTCGTGTGCGGGCGAAGTTGAGTCTCATGCATGACAAATCTAGGTCACAAGGACCAGCGGAGCTGGGTCGCAAGGGTTAGTCGAGCTGGGTAGCAAGGGCTGGCGGAGCTGGGTCTCATGCGTGGCAAATGTGGTTGCTCGTGCATGCGGAACTAGGCCACGAGTGTGGGCCAAGCAAGGTCGCGAGTGCCGGCCAAGCTATGTTGAGTGCCCTGGACCACTGGCGCCCTGGCAGAGCTAGGAAAAGCTCTGTTGCTATGTGAAAGGTGGGAATGAAGGCAATGTAGTGGGGATGGTTTGTCATTTGTGTGGTGAAGAAGTTCAAATCAATAAAACTATTTTTGAAAACAGCCAAAATCTATTTCTGATTTTCTGTTTTAAAAACACATTTTGTGTTTTCAGTTTTAAAACTAACATGAAAAATATGACTTGCCAAATAGGTTCTTTTACTCTTTTATTTTTTAAAATCAAAAACCATTTTGTAAAACAGTGATCAAATAGACCCCTACATCTCATTGATGAATATCCATTTCTAAGTTGGAGAGTTCTGATATGGGGACTGTGTTTGTGACCATGGCGGTGATGGAATTGTGGCCATTAATATTAGTAAGGAGCGGTTGAGATTTGCCACTTTTGTGTAGCATGCAACATTTGAATTCTGACATCATTGAAGTCGGGGATAAAAAACTGAAATTATAGATTTGACACCACTAAAATGAAAATAAGAAACGCAAATTGCACATTGACCCATTACTTAATTTTGGGATGACTTTATGACTTAACATTGTACCTTTTGTTGGGGTTGTATGTTTGTTAGTTGTTCGGTCAATGCCATGTCATCCACCAGGCACTAATGGTTGTCATCTTTCCCTGTCGACATCCTTATTACATTTTTAAGTTCCCCTAGCATCGTTTATCAACCATTGAGGAGTAAACACTAGAAATTCTTAACGGATAAAACTTAGCAACCATCTCTTTGCATAGGGAACTTCAATGTTTGAGGGGTGGTTGGCCTAAGGGAAGGGTTAATGTGGTTGTGATGCATGGGAGGAAAAGGTGTACACACTGGCAATGATGATACAAAGGTCGAAGCTAGTGGTGACGGCATAGTCAAAGGAGGGATGGAACTTGGTACGGGGGAGGAATGCTGCGGTGTGCTGGAGGTCAAGCATCTTGCCACTGAGCTTATTAGGCTTGCTGATATGAGCTTAAGAGGGCAAAATGGACATTTCAAGACTTGAATTATTGGTTTAATTTGCATCAAGTATATGTTCTGATCATGTTGGGTCAAGTCTTATTTATTTATTTTATTAGTTTTTATTTTTAAATGTTTCAAGACTTGTTATATTTTTATGTTTGTTAAGCCCAATTAGTAGTGTAGTAATTTTGGCATAGTCTGGTAGGGTTAGGAAATAAGTTTAACCTAAATAAGAGGTATAAATACCTCCAAACTTGGTTGCCACTTTAGCAGAATTGGTTAAATGAAATTTCTCTGGTTTCTTTTAAGAAACTTGTGTGTGCAAGTGAGGTTGAGTGATTCCCTTATCTTGTTGCATCAGGAAGCTAAATAGAGGATTACAAGGTAGAATGATTCCCTTGTGATATTTTATTTGGTTTTCAATCCTATTATCCTTATCAATTGTGTGTTGGAGTTTCTGGGTGTTGCTATCCACGGGGTTCCACATCATTTGGTACCAATTTCAGGTGTCGGATAAATTCTTATTTATCTATTATTGATTTTTTCTTTCTTTCAGTTCCATCATCATCCTCAATTTTTTTTTCCTTCTGGTTAATTGTTCTTCACTGTTCTTTGTTTTGCTTTTGTTTTTTTTAAAAAAAAGACTTCCTTTACTATTATCATCGTGTACTCTTCGTTGTTCCCTTTTTTTTTTCATCATTTAGCAGGGCAAGCTTAGAAGCTTTGGCACACAATCAAGAAGGAAACAAAAAAAAAATGAACAAAAGAAAAGAAAGGAGCAACAGCGCTCCTAACTAAAAAAAAAAAAATAGAAAAGTGCCAATTTTTTTTTGGCATAATCTAGATATATATTTCAGAATTTTTTTTCCTTTATTTAATTTTGGGTCCTTTAAATTTTTATTTTCTTTTATTTCTTTATGTCATTTTTTTTATCTCTATTGAGTTAATCTCTCTATTTCTTTTTCCTTCTTTGATTATTTCTTGTATCATTTAAATATTACTTGGGACTTTATCTTGTTTGAGTTTGTTTGATTTCTAAAGTGCAACATTTATAAGGGGTCCAGAATAGTAATAGGCAAGAGTGGTATGTGCAAAAGAGGGTACAAGCCATATTGAGTGTAAACACGAGTGAGTGCTTTGTGAGGTTTTCTCTTTTATTACTTTGCGGGTTGTTCAAATGGCTATTAACATATCTAGGAGTGATAAAGATGCTGATAGAGCAAATGCCATAAAGCTCTTTCTACGCCAATGTCAGCAAATAAATAGCAGATTAGATGATATGGAAGTGCGACTACAGAAGGTGTCCCAATCTAGGTCCAAGGATAGTGTCAAGGTTATTCCACGAAACAGATATCATCACAATGACTCTTATCATGAGCAATTTGAGGAGGAGTTTGATTCTAATTTTGTTTAGCATAGAAGAGTTGGAGATAACATGAAGAAGAAGTATACGAAATCACACCGTGACAAAGGTGCCTCTAATTTATCTTCTCCTACTGCCACTTCGAGGCATACTGATATTATGTGCTCTCAATGTTTAAGATTGGGTTCTTGTGCATATGATTTCCCAATTAAAAGAACATTGGATGTTAAGAGAGGTGAAGTTGTATCTGATTCTGATGATGGTTATGAGTCTGCTGATAATGATATTATGCCATCTTTGGAGGATTGCTGTGATAAAGAACATGCTGACAATGTTGTGCATAGTGAGCCTTTTGCTACTAAGCCAGCATTGGATTTACAAGTTCATGTGGACAACCTAGACTACAGTGAACATATTATTGTGCCACTATCTCCCAATGAGGTGTATCTTGATTAGATCAAAATTGAACAATATTCTCTTGGGAATTCAGAGCATGAAGTACTAGAAAAAGAAGAGCGAATAGAGGTCAAAAGCGAAACAAATGTAGAAAAAGACTTATTGGTGAGTGTAAAGAAAGAATAACGTGTGAAAAATGAGCAGGGTGACAAAGTTGAAGAGATACAATATTTTTGTGCAAAAGAGAAGGATTTGCAGGGTCTTTTGTTCAACACTAGAGCTTTTATTCCAATTTGGCTCAATGAAGCTTCACTCTCTACAATTGCGTTTTTCCCAAATTTTCGATGTCATTTTGTCTCTTTGTTGCAAGAATTTGAAGATGTTATATTTGACCTTGGACCATGTTCGGTGCTAACAAGGACAAATAGACACACCTACAAGATTTGAGGACGAATCTTTTTTGAGGAAAGAGGAAATGATACGAGCTTAAGAGGGCAAAATGGACATTTCAAGACTTGAATTATTGGCTTAATTTGCATCAAGCATATGTTCTAATCATGTTGGGCCAAGTCTTATTTATTCATTTTATTAGTTTTTATTTTTAAATGTTTCAAGACTTGTTTTATTTTTATGTTTGTTAAGCCTAATTAGTAGTGTAGTAATTTGAGGATAGTCTGGTAGGGTTAGGAAATAAGTTTAACCTAAATAAGAGGTATAAATACCTCCAAACTTGGTAGCCACTTTAGTAGAATTGGTTAAATGAAATTTCTCTAGTTTCTTTTAAGAAACTTGTGTGTGCAAGTGAGGTTGAGTGATTCCCTTATCTTGTTGCATCGGGAAGCTAAATAGAGGATTACAAGGTAGAGTGATACCCTTATGATATTTTATTTGGTTTTCAATCTTATCTTCCATATCAATTGTGTGTTGGGGTTTTTGGATCTTAATATCTACGGGGTTCCGCATCACTTGCCATCCACGATGACAAGCTTATCGGTGAGGTCCTAAGTGTCGATGTTTCTGGCATCGATCATAGAAATCTTGTGGCGGTTGGTCAGGGATAAGGGGCGCGCGTTCATTATGGGCCCGTAGAAGGCTGGCTCAGGTTCAAGCCCCTTTGGCCCAATGACAAAACTGAGGGGCTCCTTTGCATTTTGTCTTGTGGCTTGGTTGGCTGCTAAGGGTGGTGAAAGGGAAATAGAGCTGGAGGTAGATTTTGTTCCAGACCATGGATTATGGAGAAGAAGCCATTAGGATTAGGAAGAACATTCTATATGAAATCCACTTCACACCAATATATTTTTCATTTTCAACCAAGAAATGTTAGAAGATGTCACCAAACACAAAAATAAAACGTTATGCATGTTTTGGTGAAGAATAGTATGCTTTTGGGTTTTGGATTTGGCCCCAAGAGAAGAAGGGAAGTGGGTTGAGTTCACATGAGGTGAAGGTCCGCCACAAAGTGAGGAGAAAGAGGAGGAATGGAAATGCAAAGTGGAAGCAGATGAAGAATTAGGGAACACTTGGAAGATGTATGTTTTAATTATTTGAAATAATTGTAAACTGACCAGCTTATTTCATTCTTTGTCATTTTAGCCTTGATTATAAAATTTTATTTTAGCCCATATCTTTTTGTTATCAATAGTCTCCAATGATCCCAAACTCATCGGTGACCATATCAGAACTTGCCTTCTAAGTTTTCGACAAACATCACAAAAAAATAGCAACTTCATTCATCAACAACAAAAAGCAATATGACCAAAAAAAAAAAGACAATAACAAAAGGTAACAACTTCATTAATTAGCAACAAGCCAACATTGCAATTATGCAATAGCAAGATATATATTAATATTGAAGAATCCTTATTAATGTCTCTTATCTCCGTATCTCTCACATCTATGAACTCTATCTTAAGGGGATTAGTAACTGTTTCTGGTGGTGGATATCTTGGATTAAAAAAAAAAATGGGGATTCAAGTAATAGATGGCTTGTTGGGGTTTTACTGAAACTAGCTTGACTACTCGACCAAACCCATAAGACTATAATTGGATTAAGTCGAGTTGTAAAACATTAAAATATTTTATTAAAAAATGGAAAATAACAAATTGAACAAATACTGGAATCATGAAAATCAGACCTAACGTCAACTAATTTCAGCATTAATATCACTATATGACAAATTCCTTGATGGGATTGACATGATAATTCTGATATGTAACAATGTAGTAACAAGTACATTGAATATTTTATTATATCATCCCCCTCTCTTACCAACTTATTGAGGTCACCACTTTGATTTTGACCCTTTAATTTGGTAATGATTCGAAGAGAATTTTCCATTGTCGTGGACGGAAAAAAGAAGCATGTTTGTATTAGGGCACGCATGCACGTGTATGCGCCAACAAGGAATGAAGAGAGAAAAATGGAGAAGAAGGAAAATGGTGGTGTTCTTTAGGACTAGAGTTGACGTGCTGTGCAATTGGATGCAAGAGTGGTGGACTAGAGGCACCGCAACCACAAGCACTCACACTTGATTAATTGGCTTGTGATAATTAGGACCCACTTTTACTTCATATATAATAATATTTGTGTAAATTATCATTATATAATTTATAAGAGTTTAATTTTGATATACTCATAGTGTAAAAGAACTTTTACACCATTATCTATTCAAATTTCATTATTTAGATGATTTTTTAAGTAGTGAGATAAAAGTTAATCATTTTTACTAATGTGACAATATATTATTAGATAAATGCGTAAAAATTTTTTACACTGTCAGTATATCAAAATTAAATCTAATTTTTAATTAATTTAATACATTCTTCAATAACCTTTCCGATAATATTGGGTGTCAAAGTCAATTACGACTACTAACATGACAACATATAATTAAATGACAGTATAAAAGTTAACCTATTTGAAATTCTATTTGAAAAAAAAATTAATTTAAATATATTAATCATGTAAACTTTTTTTATATTGTAATTCAATTAAATCCTCTCATAATGTGCATAATTTTGAAATAGTATGATGAGGGACTTATGTTATTGATTTAACAATTTGTGATTGAATGAAAATCTAAACAAAATTATACTGTTTGTACATTAAAATTGAACCAAAAAAAAATAATTGCAAATCATTTAAAGCAATGAAAACATTGCTGGTTACCAAACATCATAATGAGCCTTTGTACCTAATGTTCTCAACTCATTATCATGGTGTGTTGCACTTGATTTGGCCACCGCAAGTGATGGAAGCTTGCTTGGTACAAAAATGGGGAGCTGTTAAATCCAGTGCACATCCGTACTCAGCACTCGTCTATTTCTATTTGTGATGTGTCCTTTCTCTTTGTCTATATCATTATAGTGGACTTGAGCGGGTCTTTTTAATTTTTTTTTGAAAAAATGTCAATTATAATCATTGATCATAGGATACTGTATCGACTCACATTCCATCTACTATTAAATAGGATGTAAACTCTACTTAAATGAGATTAACTTCTTATCTAATGGTGGATGAAGTTTAAATCAGCATGGTGTCCCATAACCCATGAGTACAAATAACACAACTCTTTTTTTATATGAGATTTGGGTGATGCACTTAAATCTATGATGTTTTAAGAAAAATTCACACAATATGGTGTTTTTAATATAGAATCCACCAAAGATAGATTTACAGATAAGGAAAAGAAAATCAACACTGAATCAACCAAATACAGATTTAGAATCTACCAAAGACAGATTCAATGTAAATGAAAATAACAAATAATGCATCTATGACAGATTCTATAAACATAATATATAAATAAATTTGATCATTATCTTATATTAGCGTAAATAGCTTATTAAAATACCATATACTAATTATTTTTTCGGACTAGGCCACCAATAAAATTTGTTGGAAATATTTAATTAAAATAACATCACAAATAAAATAAAGCAAAAATAAATTAATCACTGATAATAAAATTAATAAACACATGAATAATAAAATAAAGAATTAGAGATAAATAAAATAAAGGAGTTTATCAGTGTTATTGGCTGAGATGTGCTAAGCACTGGGCTTAAGAGTATTTCATCACCATGAGTCAATTACTCGATGCAGATGGTCTTCACGGTTAATACTCTCCAGGATACAACAGCCACTTCTCACTAACTCTGCACATGAACTAGTGAGACTACACATGAACAACTTGCAAGGATTGCTCAAAGGAACTAATAACTCAATAGAAGAATAATTCCAAGTGTTGATAAAATATAATATATGAACTCTAAAATTTTCTCTCTTGTTCTAAAAGGCATAGTAAGACACTATTTATAAGACAAGGAAGTCATGTTCCCGTTGCCCAACATCCCAAATTCAACATTCATTATAAATACTCATTACATCAATATAAAAACCTCCCAACATTCAGAAATAATTAAAATCTCATCAAATTACAATAATTATCACAACGTTCCATAACCCAACGTTAACACTGAATGGTAAAATGGTCTAGTAATGGAAAACTATAAATACGTGATGAAAGAATTAAACTATAATATTAATAGTATTAAATAATCAACTTTGAAATATAATATAATAAAATATAACAAAATTTTCTGCTGTTTTCTTTTCTTTGCACGTAAACTATACTTTTTGATGAGAAATTATTCATCTTTTTTTTTTTTTGATTGACAGCGTGTATAAATTAATATTCTATTTCGGTATCACCAACTTGGTTAAGGGTAACGCATTCCCTATGCATTCTTAGCAGTTATAAGATTCTAGTCTATAAAGTACCATTTATGGGAAAACTTAACCATCGATGTGGAAATGCCCCTAAAAGCATCAAGGAAAAAAAAAAGAAGAGAGAGAGAGAAATCATTTTTCGTTTAAAATAGTATTGTGGGGGTGTGGAGGGGTATAATGGAAATGTACATATAAAAGTTCAGTAATTAACTCAATAGATGACATTTGTCACATAATGATAAAAAAAAATTTCTCTTTAAAACTTGAACAAAATTTTGATTATCCATTTTGCTAAGTGTCAAGTTTTGACTCAACGGCACAACCAAGTTCACATGTGCAAGTTTAATGCAAACAAGTTAATCAATATATTTGGGTGTAATATTAAAAGGTTTTCATTTATTTTAAACATATTTTATTTTTTATATTATAAAAAATTATTTAATTTTAATACATTGAATGCGTATAATATTTTTTACATAATCATCCAACCATATAATGATAGATGAACAAATATAGTTAGTTTTCACCCGCACTATTTGGAAAGTCGTGCAAACAGAGAAGTTTGATTTGATAACAATATAAAATTTTTGTACAATTTCAATGCATTAAAATTAAGCTGTAAAAAAAATACATTTCTCTAGAAGATAAAAAATTATAATTCTAAAAAAAGAATTTTTTAATTGATCTTTTTAAATAGTCTCTTTTTAAAAGGTAAAATTTAAATACTCTTACATTTGGATTTGAAATTAATTTAGATTGGATGTAATATAAAAGGGATGGTCATTTATTTTTAAACAATTTTTATATTATGAAACAAATTTAATTTTACTAATAGTGTAAATTTGTTTATATAATTATCTAATAATGAAATGACACATCAGCAAATGTGGTCAACTTTTACTCCATTACTTGAAAAGTTATGCCTAAGTGAAATTTGATTGGACAAGGAGAAAATTTCTTTTCACACTGCTAATGTATCAAAATCAAAATCTATAAGAAAATATTCATCTATTTATATATAAAAGTCGGATAATTCTCTTAGATCATATAATGTGTTAATTGTTTGATGCCAAATTTTCTTACAAAAATACCACTCTCTAAGGTACTATTGTGTTTAACAAATATCACCTCTTGAAGACTTGGATAAGTGATTAGTATTAATTTTCCTAATATTTAAGATGAACAATTATATTAATTACAAAACTAAAATTTCAAATTATATCTCTTCTACAATTCTTTTTATTTATAAACTTCAACACTTTTTTGTGAAACCTTTTATCAATTCAAGTAGTGGATGTGAAACTTAACTACCTTTACTATGTATTAACATATGATTGGATGATATTGTCAGTGTGTAGATATTAAACTCTATATTTTCATCTTATATAATTATATGCGACATGATTAATTTTTTTATGCATCACATGAGTTCTATACTAGAGAAAATTTTGGCTTGATTTTGGAAATACTTATTTTTTTACTCAAGGTCAATTGCATGTTACAATTTTTAAAGTTAACAATTAGAGATGATTGAAGAGTTTTATATGCTATGATGATTCAAAGATCATGAATAATGTTTGCATAAAGAAGTATTTAGAAAAGTAAGTTAATTTAAATGATATTATAAGTTTATCAATGATTCATGTAGAACTCATAAATAATTTATTTTACTATCTAAACTATTTCATTATATATATATATATAAAAAATTTAAAGTTACATACATACATACATACATATACATATATATATATATATATATATATATATATATATATATATATATATATATATATATATATATATATATATATATATATATATATATTGATTTAATTCAATTGCCCGTGCAGCAGATTTAGGTAAAAATCTAGTTCTCACCTAATGCTCCTTAAGCATTTTATATCCTAAATATAATGCCAAATGTTAGTGGCCTTGGAGCTTAGAACTCCAAAGGACCAAATCCGTGGGAAAATGCATTTTAACTCTCTAAAATTATAGGTTATTTATATTTTATTTTTAAAGTTTTAAAAAGATGTAAATCGATTTTTCAAATATTTTTGAATGTGCATTTTAATTCTTCTTTCAAATTTACGCATATTGTTAATTAAAAAATAAGCATATTATTTTATCTTAAAAGACATATACTACAAAATACCAAAATTAAATTGGTTCAAATTGTTTTATAATTTATTTTCTCAAACAATATTTTAAGTTTGAGGTTTGTGATGGTAAAAAATTAATTAATGCACGGAGCATTTTATCCCAATAGAAGGTAAACACATTGAGGTAGATTAATTTGGGCCTTATATACTCTACATGTAGATAGTTTAAATAAAAGTTGCATACTACAAGATTCGGCTAGCTCATACAGTTTAATGAGTAATGCTACGTAACCAATAAACTATTATTAGAATCTTTTACAAAAGTTATGATAGTAATTAAATGAAAGAAAGGGATATAATTCACTTATTCATCCAAGTGCTAATAAACATAACATATCCCCATAAAAAAAAAAACATAACATATCATTTTGATAATTAAAGTCAAAATTTCTTATTATTTAACATTTTCCTTTTTAATTTTGACTTTTTGGTGGATAGCTACGCACTATTGACATGCATGCATCGAACACTATGTGGTGGGACAATAACATCAATAGGTCATCAGAATAGTATACTTTCTTTTGCTAATAGGATGAACAAAGTTGTTTAAACCAAAAATATCTAGCCATAACTAAAGTAACAGTATTTAATTTGTCTGGTTTTGTTTTCTCATTTTTCTTTAGTAAACTAGCACAGTGGTACCACTTTATGTTGTGGCATCATTTCCATTAGGAGCTACCCCCTTCCCCTCCCATTCCTTTTTTATTTTTTATTTTAATTATAGGTGAGTTTCGCACCGATTATTCCATCAAACTCAGGGTATGGCCTTTGGGCTATTCTGAGTATTTACAGGAACTTTTATGTGATAACCCATAAATGGAGGCTTCACAAGAGTCGGTGTGAGTCAAATGCACACGTCTCTATGAGATATGGATCGACCATGTGACTATTTGTGCAATACTCCGTTTTACAGGAGCTATCCCCTAATTTGCATAATCGTTGGCACAATATGCCTTTACTAGGAATTTATAAAGTATAATGGGCATACCGAAGGATCTTCCATATAAATTCCGACACATTGAAATTGACCTTTGGGAAATGGTGTATATGGAATGTTCTTTAATTGTACTAGGCCACTATGTTATATATATATATATATATAGCTTTCTTTTACCGTGTATCTTGTACTTCACCCTTATCAGATAAATTTTATAATGCAAGGAAAATATCTCTAGTGGGGAATCACCAAATTTTATATATATATTGGTAAAAGATGCAGTATATATTTAACCACTTTCATCATCCATCTACTCATGAAAAAAGAACCTAAAAGGATAAGACGTTTAAAGCATAAAACAATAAAACGTTTCGGTTTTCAATTTGCTACCAAACTTCTTAGATTTGTCAGGACTTTATGCATCTAATCTTTTGTGGTATATATTCTAAAATGTTGGAGAGCAAGAACTTCTTTCTCAGAATTGAGTTGCCAAAATGATATGTTATTGACTTTGGACGAATAAATAAATTTTATTGCTTTATGTAATCTTACAACTTTGGTGAATTTTCTTAAAGAGGGTGCATCTTGACGTAACGAGAATGTTGCTGTCTTGTGATTTGAAGATTACAGATTCAAATCTTGAAAACAGTCTCTATACAAAGTGGGGTAAACTGCATTCATCTATGATAAGCCTCAACCTAATAGTAAGGTAGTTGTTTTATAATCTAGAGATCACGCATTCAAATCCTGCAAAGGAAAGCATGCAAAGTTAATGGACTGTTTTATAGATAAAGAACATATATGGAAGCCCATGATATGTTGGGAACATCAACATGGTTGTTGAGTTCAGCACAAGTGATGAAGACCTTCAGGAATTGTGATGGTTACTACAATGTTCTTGAAACACCTGGAATACCGTAAGCTGGTTCTGATTAGTGCCATTGGCATGATGTACACATATAGTGCTATTTAGTTTCCATCCAATCAATGTGAAGAAGCTTAACTTAATGGATATCAACAGTGACATAGAAAGGAAAAAAGAAAGCCAAATTAAAGCAAGGCAAATAATACGGTTGATAGGTCCAAATGGCTATCATCCAAATTAATAGCCATTGTTGCAACTGTAATTAGAATTGCTATAAGATAGTATAAGGACCATAAATTTAAGTGCTCACAGTTTTTTCTCATTGCAATTATGAGGCACTACTTTCCCTTAGCATAACAGTACGTACCCAGAAGGACCTAAATCAACTAGAAAGCAGAAGGGCCAGAGCATATGATGTGTTAGCACTCTGTGTCTACATCATGGGTTATCTTATTCTATTTAATTGAAGATTTATCATAATAAAATGGTAGAATTTAGGTACAAGATGTTAACTACTAAAAGAAACTTCCTCCAATCCACTAGTAGTTGGTTGATTCATGTCGTGACCTAGTACGAACCATGATTGGCGTATAGGAGCATGTTCCCTAACTAGTCTCAAGACCAAAATTTCCCAAAAAAAACATTTTTACAATATCCAATACCATA
Organism: Dalbergia cultrata; assembly: GCA_031216105.1. Taxonomy (NCBI): domain Eukaryota; kingdom Viridiplantae; phylum Streptophyta; class Magnoliopsida; order Fabales; family Fabaceae; genus Dalbergia; species Dalbergia cultrata. The sequence continues at coordinate 2,865,662 of CM062347.1, read as the reverse complement.
GCACAACCAAAGTACTATAATTATATATATATTTATACGTCTCAAAATAAGGTTTTTCTCATCAACTACATCATTTTAAGTTCGAAGTATAAGTTATCATAAAACTTATTAATTCATAATATTTAGATTCAAGAAATAAAAAGATACGGTGTTATCCTATCAAAGTATATATGTAGGAAAACATAGCATAATATATAGCCATCACACTCAAATATTTATCAAAATAAGTTTTAAAACACAAACCATCCTTAATCCTGCTTGTGACAAAAAAAAAAAAAAGCAATATCTATCATAAGAATAGGGAACTACTCCCTCAATATGACCCATGAATCAAGTGTGCTTACCAAAAAAGAAGATTTGAATCTACTAAGCTGGAGGGGATTGGAACTTGGACCAGCACCTGAATATGAAAAAGAAGGAAGGTAATAACATGAGTTTGACAACTCAATGAGTAGACAAAGCATTTATAACCCACATGAGACAATAACAAATTCAAACAAATAATGTTAGAAAGTTGTATAAATAACATAGGAAAAACACATCATAACCAAAAAAATAAATATGGGAAAGTGGCAACGGATAGGAAATTCCATCAGGATCACATACTCAGGCAGTCATTCCCTCATGTGATCCCACCTTCCATTAGGAACCACAAACACATAGACTTACACTCATCCATCATGTACAATTCTCATATGGTCATGTAACACTCTCATCAGTCAAGGTGCACCCTGGCAAACGCCACTTGCTATTAGCTGCAATTTCTATCTTAGGCATTCTCAAAATAATTTATAAAATAACCAATCATTTTCATAGTTTAGTAGCTTTTCCAAACATTTTCATCCAAATACCAAAACAAAAGCATTGCTATAAGCATATCACTTTTTCAGTCCATCAATACAATTGGAACTCAACCCATAAATCAATTTACAAGTTTTAAAATCCATACTAATAATCCAAACAAATCATTTTAAAATACGATATATGATCACTCCCAAAGGAAAGTGACACTAGCAAGTATACTAGGTTGTCTCGCTCCCAAAGGAGAGTGACACTAGCAAGTATACTAGGTCGTCAAATAGTAGAGTAAAATAGAGGGTTGTCATACCTACAGGGATAATTCAAGTACCGATTCTAGTTAATTAGATAACAAGTTGAACAACTGAAAAGAGATGATATAAAAAAGAATAAAACTAAAGTGCTAAAACAATGTAAAAGCGATATAAGAAGTGATGGAATTAAATGTTACGGTGATTTACTTCAACTATATGTCAACAAAATGCAATATAAATATCAATATGCCTTGTCCAAATTCAATTAAGTGATGATAGAGTTATCATGTAAGTAAAAACCTTTCTCAAGATCATCTAATGCCATGCAAATAGAGTCAAACACCTAATCTTAGCATACTTAAGTCTACAAGTAGTTCTTAAACCCTTAAATACCACATGAATCATGTTTTCCTATCTCTATGTGTCATTCAACTTATGATATTATATTCATAGGAATGACTCTTACTCCTTTTCTCAAATTTGTAACAATCCCTATAATACTAAATTGGTGATCAAACAATTCAAGATAAATAAACTCAAATACAATGCTCACTATCAAATGAGAACAAGACATAAAGTCATTCACATTAACATAATATCAAACACCTAGTCTGCATAACTCACCTTGGCAAAGGGTTTAGTTACAAATCATGGCAAATAAAATAAAAACAACATAAATGATAGAAAGATTAGAAGAAGCCATGAACAAAGAAAAATATACAAGAAGTTGAAGAACAAAAGTAAGAGAGGTCTCTCTCTCAAGCTCTTGAAGCCCTCATCTCCTTGCTCACCAAGCTCCATGCTCTAGCCTCCTCTTTTCCAAATTTGGTGTTTTGATGTACAATCCCTTTCCAGCATAGTTTCCTAGGTTTTTATGCCAATCATGGGCTACCAGAGTCAGTATAAAAGCCCAATCCACATGTCAGATTCATGCACCCACACTGTAGTATGGCTATGGCTACGCTTGAGCGTAGCTTAAGTGAAAATGTGAGAATTCTGACAGCAACCTACGTTGTAGAATGGATTCCCATGCTGTAGCATGACTTCAATTTCAGGACCTATGCTCCAGCATGGATTTCTGATATCTTTTCAGCTCCAATTCTTACTCTTTTGCACTCCTAGCTTAAATGCTTCCCTAATTCTTCTTTCATAAAGCTACAAAACCAATGGAAAACACAACTAGAATGCAAGATTAAATGTGAGCATAGTCATGTAAGAATTTAAACCAATTAATGTAAAAGAGGCAACTACGAAAACAAAAATCAACTACCAACAAACTAAAAATTCTAAGAAAAGTAAAGAAAAACATAAAGCCTAAGGGAGTTATCACAACCCCCAACTTAAGAACTTGCTTGTTCCTAAGTAAGTCTCAAGACAAAACTAAATAACCAAGATGGTATTTACAATTCAAAATATTTCCAAGTTTTTTGGACCACAAACACCTCATTATTGCTTACAGAGTTAATTCAAAAGTTACCAAGATCCATAATCTAAGCAATTGACCATCTAATTGTGCAAAAATTTTTATGAGAAAATCAAACCTCTGTGTGTGTGTGTGCAGAAAGTAACAAAGAACTAATTCTCATCATCCCAATACCAATAGTTAAAAAGAAACAAAACCAAAACAAAACAAAATCACTCTTTAACATTATCTGAATCACCCTCCTCCTCTTCTTCATCTTTTTCATCATCATCCTCAGCATCATTATCAAAGGATAGTAGAGCAAAAATGGCTAGTAGTCATGATAGGCATCTGGATTGCCATGCCTTATCATATCAATCAAGTGGTGGAATCCTCTATCCACTTGCTCATAGATGTTGTTCAACTGTATGTTCATTGTCATATCAAGCTCATCTATCCTCGCCATCAATGAAGCAATATTTGGGCCTTGAGAAGAGGATGAGGCTTGCTGCCTCCACCCCTAAAAGAGTCAAGCTGATCAGTGGGTACGTATGCTCCTTCTTAAGCTGCTGCTAGCACCTCCTCCTACCCTGTTCTTTGCCCTGACAGCTCAATAGGAGTCTTCTCTTAATTTTGCCGAATAACCACACCAGCTGATCGAGCCAAGGTAGTAATCAAGGAAGGATAAGCCAAACTATTTCTACTGCTTGGGATATGCCTTATATGATCACTGATAATAGTCCCGATATTCACCTCCTGTTGAGTTAGGATGCAATATAACAAGAGTCAAGGCTCTTTGGGAATGGTGTAGACATGGGAACATGGTTTGATGCGAGACATAATGATCAGCGCCCATAGTTGAGCTGAATCAGAAAGGTGGATGTTCTTGATGTTCTACAGAATGGTGCGTTTAGAGTCATTTTCATAAAATGTCCACTCAACTCTTTCTCTACCAATGACACGGATAACCTTGTCCCAGTCAAGAGGGTTATTGAGCATTGGTATGTAAGCACATTCCTCTACCAGTTGGAGTTCATAATGTGCATTGGTTGTCTCTGATAATAGCCAAATCCATTTCCCCCTCAAAAAGATATTGCCACTTGGGACCCCGTCCTCACCCTCCTTGAAAATGTTAGTATAGAATTCTTTGACTAGGGGCACACTGCCAACAGTTGGAGCATAAAAAAGAAGTCCAGTCTCGTCTATTAATCTTATTGATTACTCTTTGGAAATCTCTTCCGCTCGACTACCCTTCAGGTAGGATTTTCAGCCCTTCTCAACAATGCATTTTCTGTTATGAAGGGCAGAGTTGTACTGCTGTTCTGAGTCAACGTGAATAAATTTTCTATCTGTAGGCCATCTTGCCTGTTGCTTCTTCTGGGTGCCATGGCTTGAGGGTACTTGTGAGTGACACAAGTAAGAACATGCAAGTGCAACCAAAACAGATAAAAAAGTTCAACATTCAATCTTAAAGAAATTATCCCAGAGCTGTAATTGAGCAAAGAAGGCTCATTCAATACAGTCACATAACAAGATTTCATCCCTTCACAGCACTTTAGTTCCAATTTCAAGTACATTGTTCTTAACTTTTCAAAGATGCAAATTATTTAAGAGTAATGTCAAAACTATTCAATACTCACAACATCATCAAAGCCTTTGAGCAAGCACAACAATTGCTACAACCTGCTCAATCCAGAATAAACATTTAAAGCAGCTAAATATCCTTTTTTAAAAAACTAATCCACGCTGCAGAGTGAATAGCCACGTTGTAGCATGTTGTTCATTTTTTTTTAATGAACAATCATTAAAACATCAAGCAAAACAAGAAATTTAAAAACAAAATCAATAAATGCTAAGTATACCAGATTCTAATAGCGAGGAAAATGAGGAACAAACAATGCAAAATTTCATTAAAAAGTAAAATAAAATAAATTCAAATGCTAAGAGGAAGAGTTTGAGAACATACCAGTGTTGCGATGAATAATGAATGGTGAACACAAGTAAATGCAACCTCAAAGAACAAAACCCCTAATCAATTTAGGAAAAATCAAACCCCCAAATCTCTAACTCTCTCTAAATTCGTGGTTAGGGTTAGTGATGGTTTGTGGGAAAATTTCTGAATGAAGAAAAGAAAGGAATTTGTGCTGGTGGTAGTTTATGGGTTAGCCGTGGGTTTGGGTGGTGGTGGAGAAATAAGAAGCAAGGAAGCAGAGGATGGTGGCTTAGGCGCGATTTAAGGGCAGGTTGAAGGTTAGAGGTGGTTTTGGTTGCGATTGGAAGATTTGATGGTGTTGATGAGTCATTGGTTGAAGAATGTGAGGCAATGGAATGAAAAAAAGAATGGCAAAAGATGAAGGTAGTGGAGGGGTGCCATGGATTGAAGGTTGAGATAAGGCTTGAAGAGTGGAATAGATAGGATGAAGTTTAAGAGAGATAGATAGGAGAATGAGGGTTAAGTGGATGAAGTTTACGCTCATAGGGTAGTTGGGTACTGATACAGCGTGACTTATCTAAGTACTCAAGCTGAAGTGTGGAGTATCACGCTGGAGCATGCTGTTGCATTTTCTTTTCTTTTTTGTTTTGGTCACGCTGTTGCGTGACATACCACACTATAGCATGCTGATATATATATATTTTAGAACAAGACATACCTGGTCATGCTAGAGCATGAAAAGCTACGATGGAGCGTACTGTCTTGCACCAGATTCATTTTCAGGGACTTTTATGCTGTAGCATGAGGTGCCATGCTGCAGCATATTGTCTATGGCCTACTACCCACGCTTTAGTGTGATTTTTTTTTGCAGAATTATGCAGAAAATTGCTTGTGCAATGCTACTAGCCTTTGTATCATGTCCCAGCAACTTAGAAACTCTACATTCTAAATCACGATCAAATAACACACTCAAGAAAAGTCAATCGGATCAAATTAAGAGAAAATAACCAAATTGAATAAGAAAAATGAATTGAATGCAATTATTAAAGAAAAGAAAAAAAATTAGGCAGAAAAAAAAAGAACTTGGGTTATCTCCCAAGAGCACTTTGGTTTAGTGTCCCTACATTGGGCATTGATGTACCACTCAAGTAAGATGCAAGAGGTTGCTTGAAGCATTGACTCTATTAAATTCTCCATCAATGTATGGCTTCAAGAGTTGACCATTCACCTTGAAAGTGCCTTTGGTGGGATGTATAACTTCAATTGCACTAAATGGTGAGACCTGAGTCCAAGGCAAGCCATTCACAAAGTCCATTATGATCCTCTTCCATTTCCATTGGGGTATCTGAATCAGTTGTAATAGCCTAGTAAGTCTGTAATGTTCATCCTTAACCTACTGACAAACTAAATAATGAGACAAGAAGTCCCCTACATCTTTTTTTATTCCTTCCCAATAAAACAACTGCTTTAGATCCCGATACATCTTGGTAGAACCAGGGTGGACTGTGTACTTGGAGCCATGAGCTTCATCTAAAATGGTTCTTCTTAACCCCTCCACATTAGGTACACACAGGCAGTTACCACATGGTAATGTGCCTTTTGGTCGATGATAAATTCAGAAGCCCATCAGAAACATCATTAAACAATTTGACTAGCCTTGGGTCCTCCTTTTGGCTGACCTTGATCTGCTCTACAAGAAAAGATTGGGTGGGCCCTGACATGGGCTAAGAGCAATCTAGTCCTCCCAAGCTCAAACTACACCTTTTTAGACTCTAACTTGTGCATTTCCTCTACTAAGAACCTTTTTCACTAGAGCTATATGAGCCAAACTGCCCATGGATTTCCTGTTCAAAGCATCTACTGCCACATTGGCTTTACCAGGGTGATATAGGACGGTATAGTCATAATTTTTTAATAGTTCTATCCATTTCCTTTACCTCAAGTTTAGATTTTTTTATTGAAAAATATACTTCAAACTATTATGATCCATGTAAATTTCACATGTCTTACCATAGAGATACTATCTCTAAATCTTTAATGCAAAGACAACGATTGTCATTTCCAAGTCATGAGTCGAATAATTATGCTCATGTCTCTTAAGCTACCTTGAGGCATAGGCAATGACACGTCCATGTTGCATGAGAACACACCCAAATCCTACTCAGGAAGCATCACAATAAACTGAATAATCTCCAGACCCCAAGGGTAAGACAAAGATTGGAGCAAAAGTCAGACAGTCCTTGAGCATTTGGAAACTCTCCTTACAAGCCTTTGACAACTCATACTTCACATTTTTTTTTTGTGTCAACCTAATCAAAGGGGCAAAGATCTTGGAGAAGTCCTTGATAAAACTCCTGTAGTAACCCGCAAGCCCAAAAAACTATGAATTTCTGTTATCGATGTGGGCCTTGGCCACTTTTGGATAGCCTCCACCTTTTTTGGATCCACCTTAATACCCTCATTAGATACAACATGCTCCAAAAAGGCCATTTGGTCCAACTAGAACTCACACTTGGAAAACTTAGCATAGAGTTTATGGTCCCTTAAAGCTTGTAAGATTATCCTTAGATGGTACTCATGCTTCTCAGCACTTTTGGAGTAGACCAAAATGTCGTCTATGAAGACAATCACAAAATAATTCAAGAAAGTAAAACTTGGTTTATTAGGTCCATGAAAGCAGTTGGAGCATTGGTTAGGCCACGACATCACTAAGAACTCAAAATGTCCATAGCAAGTTCTAAAAGTAATCTTCAAAATATCTTCCTTTCTAATCTTTAGCTCATGATACCTAGAATGAAGATCAATGTTAGAGAAGAATGAAGCCTCTTGGAGCTGATCAAATAGATCATCAATCTTGGGCAAATGGTAATTGTTTCAAACGGTCACCTTCTTGAGTTGCTGATAGTCTACACATAAGTGCATGGATCCATCATTTTTCTTAACAAAGAGCACCGAAGCACTCCAAGGTGATAAGTTGAGTTGAATGAAACCCTTATTCAATAGATCTTGTAACTAATTCTTCAATTCTTGCAACTTGACGGGAGCTATCCAGTAAGGGAGAATTGTCACAGGTTAAGCACTTGGTGTCACTTCTATATAGAACTCAATCTCCCTTTTTGGATGCATCCTTGGTAGTTCTTTAGGGAAGATACATGGGAACTCCTTAAGCACCAGAGCTTGTTCTAAACTCGATACCTAAACTTCAACATCTTTTACCACATCAAGGTAGCCTTGGTTTCCCTTATTCATCAAATGCAAAGCATCTAATGAGGATATTGTGCTTGCAAGGGTTAGGCAATTGTCACATTTGTAGATGAAGGTAAGGCCACTTGGAAGCTCAAACTTTATAGTTTTAGCATAGCAATCCATGTCGGTATGACACGAAGCTAACCAATCCATGCTTAGGATGACATCAAAATCTACCATATATAAGAGCATCAAATCGGCTATATTCTCTATCTTATTAACACTGACCATAAAAGACTGAAACTTCAGTTATATCATTAACGAGACTTCCATTGGAGTACTTACCCTAAAAGGATGATCCAATAATACAGGTTGCTTGTTACATCATGATGCAAAATAAGGAGGCACATATGGGTGTGTCAAATCCGGATCAAACAAGACAAAACCATCTAGATGACAAACTGTGAAGATACCTACCACTACTGTATTTATGGTATAAAACAGTTTATTTGTCTTATGTGGTAACTTAATAATCTTTACTTTTTAATCAACAACAACAAATAAATCTCTTAAATACTTAAATCATGCAAATTTGTAATCGAATAGAAAAGTACATTGCAAATACTAAATCTACTCACAACAATGGTTCCCAAGGAACTGGAGAGCATTCCTCAAGCTAACAAAAATTTCCTAATTGGAATCCGATTGCTCTACAATTCTAAGAACAAGACAATAACAACATATATGAGCTAACAATGCTATTAATTAATAAAAGTGAACTCTATGCATCAAAACTCTCAATTTCTACACCCTAGGGTTTCCAAAACCCCTAAATCCTTCATAACCACATATAGGAATCTCAATAAGATCAAAAGATAGTTATTGAAGCTTACTCACACTACCAAAAGGAAGAAAAAAAAGGAAACAATAACTCAAAACTCGCGATTGTAGCAATTCTCTCTCCTAGATAGAGAAAGTCACGATCATAAGGGAGGTAGAGAGAGCTCCGCGGTTAGGGAGGGTTAAGGTTGCTGATGACGTCCTTGTGGTGGTGACAGTGGTTGGGCACAGAGGTGGTGGGTGTGTTGAAAGAGAAAAGTACAGGGGGAGAAAGTGTGTGAGGGAGATAAGAAGAAAGAAGAAGAAAAAAAGGAGAAGGGAGACATAAAGAGGGAGTTCCCATTCTGGAAGAAGGAAAATACAGGAGAAGGGAGAGGAAAAAAAAGGAAATGAGTTCTACTAGTATCGTGTCACCAACAAATTCACATCAAAATTAGGTTCTCATCTATTTAATTTATCATGCTCACTATTATTTTTAAAACATGTACAAATTTTAAATTTTTGGATTATCATAGTTCAATTGGTCCGATACCTATTTTCTTTAAATAAAGTCTTAAGTTCAAATATCATTAATGTTAAAATTTAGTATAGAGAAAACTTTATCTGATAATAAACTGACTCGATTCAAGTCAAATTAGTCAAAGTATATTAGATTTCGAATACTAGTGATCAAGGCAAAAATGAAACTTCCTCCAAGTTTCCTACATGGTCCCTCCAATCCTTAAAAGGCGGTGGATTATGAGTCATCACAATTTATAATAAAAATGATCATCAAATCTCAATTCAATCAAATAGATTACTTTATAAACTGGCCTTCATTGCGTCATCTATCAGAAGGAATTATTGGCTGCAAGAGTTTTTAATTCTTCAGAATTGCTTCTGAAATTGGGTAGGCTCCCCAAGAGAGAAAACTCCTGTGAGATTGACTTTGGCACCCTTCTTTGCATCCCTGTATTTGCTTCTCTATACCATTCTTCAGTTAAATTATACTTGGAAGTTGGAAGTTGGAATTTAAGCATAAACCTTCCGCTATATCCTCCACTTTGCTCTTTATCATAGGTTATATCTGGTGCCAAGAGTGTTCAAGCCATAAATATTCATTACTGCATAGTGCATATTAGCAATGAATTAATGTTAAGCCATACATGTTAGATGATACAGCAATGCAACCACTTAGGAAGAATCTGACTTCCCAACATATACTTCGACCAACTCTTTAGTTACTTCCAACAAAAGTGTCTTTAAGAAGTGAGGTGTGTTTCACAGAACAGTTTTTAACTTTCATTTCTTATTCTGCATGAAGGAAATTTAAAACAAACACTGATATGGTACATCTTGATGCATATTGTACATCATAAGAAATTTCAGAATAATGAGATTTACAAATTAGCATATTTATTGATAAATCTAATTGTAATAATTAAAAAGTGATAGATGTATAAGTTATTAGGAAATCTTATCATTATTCATAGCTGGAATATCTAGTCATAACTAAAATGAGTACAAATCACACATGATCCTCCAAGAGCAAGCAACACCACATGCCTACATTAGCATTTAGAAGCACATCCCAAATAATTGTTGAATTTGTGCTCATGTAAGCCCTGGCACTATGTCTCCTTTTTGCCTCAACTGGCCCACTTCTCTAGCCCCTCGCCCTTCTATAAATTGCTCCCCATTTCTCACATCACCTTCTCCTATCATCTCAAGCTCTAAGCAACATCCTCACCTCAACACAGCCCTTCAAGCATCATCATCATCACCATCTTTGTAAAATTAATCCAAGCCATGGTTCCCACTGAGATGAGGGGAGTACACTATCTAGCACCTGAGAGCCAAGTCCTAGTTCCACCAAACTTCACCTTGCTGCATAGTGACATCTCAAACATGCATCTAGATACCCTCTTAAGCAACTTGCCAAACTGCTACTTCAATTCTGCCGGCCATGAATTTGTCCCTCCTCATCCTCCTCCTCCTACTTCATGCCTCAGCGGTAACAACTCAACTTCTGATGAAGCTGATGAGCATCAACTCAGCATCATTGATGAGAGGAGGCAAAGGAGAATGATATCCAACAGAGAATCTGCAAGGAGATCAAGGATGAGGAAGCAGAAGCACTTGGATGAACTGTGGTCACAGGTTGTTAGGCTCAGGACCGAGAACCACAGCCTTATTGACAAGCTGAACCATGCGTCTGAGTCTCATGAAAGGGTCCTCCAAGAGAATGCACGCCTCAAGGAAGAAGCTTCCGATCTTCGCCAAATGCTTGCAGACCTCCAAATTGGCACCCCTTTCGCTAGTAGCACCACAAGAGCTTTCAATGAGGCTCCATGCAACACACCACAACTCAGACATGAATCCTCAACCCAATCAATCACTTCTGAGGACCTGCTATTAAAATAAGGCTAATTTAACATTAGAAAGATACTGCAACTATGTTCCATCTTATTTTGTATGATTATCAACCAAGAGCTGTATGATGAGTTTAGAAACAGATATCTAATAAGGAGAAAACTTAGATCAACTTCTGTAGTTCTGTACATCAATTTCCAATCCAATTTTCAAATCGAGTAAGAACATATGAACTTTAATTCGATTGAAGGACATACTCTTAACATTAATTATACTCGTGTTGAGAAAAATGTCCACATAATCCTAATTGATTTGAGAATTGGATCAAATAGATATAAGTAACTTTACATAAAGCCTTATCCATCTAATAACAACTATATGTTCTTTTCTTGGTTTCATTGCAGTATCAAAAGAATTAAGCAATGTCAACAGTAGAAAACAGTTGTGTGTAGGTTACTTATGCAGGATAGTGCCTAAATATGGTGCTATACCAATTTCACAGTACAGTGTACACCATGAAAATGAAACAGTTACTATTGAAAGGTCTAAGATAAGGTGGGAAAAAAAGTTAAATGGGAATGAAAGATTTCATATCTGCTATAAGAAGAAGCTGTACTTCTTTGTCTTTTATATGACTGAGGAGTTAAGGGAAGGTGAGGAATGAGGTTTGCACGTGTGAGAGTATAACACGGTATCAACAAATATGAAAGGAACATTCAAAAGGGTGTCCATTGTTGCAGAGTAACAGGGCCAATAAGACAAATGCTGGTGGGGGTGCTGGTGATAGTGGATCATCATTTAGACTAATACCATAACAAGGAAGAACATGTAATGAGAGAAAAAGGGTATCCACTTAAATCCCATAAACTGTTCTGAACTTTTATCTTATGGCATAAATGCCTTCCTGGGGTACCTCAGCGGCATTCATTCTTGTCACCAATATGGATTATGTCAAAGTGGAGCCTACCCTTCAGGTGTTGCTTGAAACAGTAGTATTATCTTTTATGAAGCAACAAGCAATGGCATCAGCAAGCCCCAGCATGTCCTCTTTCCAGGTTCTATATCCATTCCAAATTGTCAAATTCTGTTTCTTATATAGAGCATGTGTATGACACATATATTCACTAGCATATTGTTAATTGGTAAAATTCAGCTCTTCCACAACAAATGAAGTGGTCACATAAGTAGTGAAAATGGCAAAAAAATAAAAGATTACTAATAAGGAATATTCGACACCAAGAAGATGTGAAATGACGTTTTTATTGTGATAACTGAGGTATTAAATTATGAATTACATAGAGCAATATTTTTGTCCTATCCTTATCCTGAAAATAATTAAAAATTTCTCAACCAACTAGTTAGAAGAATTATAATAATAAAAAAAAAAGTCAACTGACAGAATAAAGGCATAGCTGACAAGAGGAAAAATGAATCAAACTAATTAAGAAGCAAATATTTTTCAAATATACACTATTCTTTTAACCGGTAATTATGTCTGGCTCTGATATGTTGATGGCCAGTAGATGAGCATATTGCAAACCAGAAACCTTCCTATTAAGTATTGAGCATCTAAAGAGTTGTGAGTTAACATCATTTACTCATCGAAGTTTGTATTGTTGTAAAACTGCCTACCCCCTTAATTTTGGTCTTCCACGAAGTGCTCTCATTACCCTTTCAGTGAACTAATTCCTCAGACATAAGGTATTTCTAGTGGAATGTCTACTCCAGTTCAGCTGCCTAAATTTGTGAACAAAACAGTGCTGTAGTTACTGTGATGTTCTGCCATTCTGATTTCACTGGCTAGAGTTAGTTTCTCATGACCCTAAGTAGATTCCAAAATCTTATAAGATGAAAACAGAAGAAGATGAAAGTTTTGATGCTCAAATGTTGAGGAAAAAGCATTGCACAGTCACTGCTTAAAACTTGAACACATGGATCACATTTTTTGTTTTTTGGCCTTTAGAAGACTCTAATGCATGAATCACACTTGACAGTGACTTGATTTCACTTCTTGTGTTTCATTTTTTATCTAGTAGTATTAATATTATGGGACAAATAAAATTACATAACAAATGCATATCACACATGTTATCATCATTAGATATGATGAATATTCCCCGCTCATCCAATTCACTCATTACATTTAATGATAATAAAGTATGTGATCTGCATCTGCTGTGCAATTTTGTTATTCCCATCACATTACTCTTTTTGATTTATATACTATTCTTTTGACTTCTTCCCAAGGTAAGCTCGCTTCCAAACTCTCATTGCCTTCATCCTTCTATTCACATTACACTCTAAGGATCAACAAAATAATGGGACAAGGAGTGAAAAAGATCAACCCAAACCGTGGCTTGAAAGATACAACTAAAGTTTCAATTCATTATAATACGTTTGGTAGTAAAATCACATCAAATTACATTTGACCATAATTTTTAGTCTCAAACCATGACTTTAAGAAAGGTTGCGTTTAAAATGTTCCGAGTAAAATGGGAACATTCAATGTACTGAGATCAATAAACCGTTGATATTAACTTGGTATAAGATTCAATGGTAAAGAAAACAAAAGATAAGTCTTATGTAGGAACACACCTGTTGCAGCTTTTCTAATGCAGCAGGTAATCATATTTTATTATATAACTTTAAATCTTTAGAAAATAAAATAAATTTCAGTTTCCATAAGGACAAAATGTTAGACCAAGGAGGGACACACATCGAGGAAAATGGTCTCATTGTGCTGCTAACTTTTTTAAAAATAAAAATTTATTATATTATTTTTATATTAGTATATTAATTAATTTATGTTGGATTAAATAAAAGCTAGTGTATTATTTTTAAGAACTTTTGCAAAATAAAAGTTATTTTACATTGTATGTAAAGTTAATTTATGTTTAAACGTAAGTTTTAAATATCTTCATTTAGTCTTAACTATATTTTTTATGTTATAAGAAAGATTTTTTTATAATAAAAAATTATAACTTCAAAAAAAATGGTTTTTTGTGTTTTTTCTAGTAATTTACTTTAATTAAAAAGTTGTATACAAAATAACACATCGAAAAACATTAAAAAAAACTACTTTTTAACGAAAGATTCATAATAACGCATAAATAAGCCTATGTTAAAATTCATTTTTTATTTAATTTTGGAATATCCTTTATATTATCATCTGTAATTATAGTTTCATCTATATGTATTGGTTTAAATTTTTTAACAAAAGCTAAAAAAGGCTAGGCTAAGTGTAAAGATATATAACTGCGTGTTATTATAATGATATATTCACTCAATTATTACTCTCTTTTTTTCCATGTATAGTGAAATGTAAAAAGAAAATCATTTGATAATAATATTAATTGATACCCTTTCAATTGGTAAAGTAATAGATAAAGTAAAAAAAAATTATTCCTAGCTATAATCTTTGTTAAAAAAAAGTAATAGATAAACTAAATATAATCCAAGATAGTAATATTGGGCTAGCAATGAGAAGTACAGAAAGTATATATGAGATTACAGGTTTAAATTTCATTACCTTTAAAATTTTGGTGTATGAAAAAAATATAATCTAACTTGGGTTTAAATACATTTTTAATTTCTATAAATATTATTCATTTTGATTTTTATCTCTCTAAAGTTTCGGTTTGGTTTCGATCGTTTTTCCCTTTTTCTTTGTTCTTGGTCTTGTCATTTTAAATAATTATGATCCCTAAATGTATGTTAAAATATGTATTTAGTTGTTATAAATATTTTAATTTTTTATAAACAAAAGTTTAAGTTGATTCAGTAACGATCATCCCATCAAGGTAAGAGTATAGCCTTTCAAGCTCTTGAAGTGCTAATAGAGGGTTCTTATGTGATTACCCACAAATTGAGATATCATGGGAGTTAACGGGAGTTGAACCATGTCCTTGTGAAATCATATAAATATTTTTAATTTTTTGTTATTCAAATATGTATCACCACTTAACATTAAGTCCACATAAAAAAAAGATAAAAAAAAAACATAACCATAAAAAAAGAGACATCAAAATATTAATGTAAAAATTTAAAAGGATCAAAAGTAAAATGATCCTATTTGTAAAGATTAAAAGACGTCCTTACTTCAATAATTTGAGATAAAAATATTTTTTAAAAAACCATGGAGTAATTTTAATTTACTAATATTAAAAAAAATAATATCAAGAAACTTAGCTTTACGTGGATATTTGTTTTACTGTTTAGTTGTTGATCAGGAATTAAAAATCATAACATAAAAGGTAGTTCCAATTCCAATAAAAGTAACAAAATTAATTGAAAAAGATAAGCCTCCTTAAAGGTCATTATAGTTTTTTTTAACATTTATTGATTAATAAAACCGGTAAACCTGTTTAATGGTTGGAACATTGAATGTATTTTACGCGGAACATTGTAAACTCAACCCTTAAGAAAGAGTGAAAATTTTACCTTTCTGTTGGAGTAAAACGTGGTTTGCAAAGTGCAAACTATAAATCAAACGCACTACGTATCAGCAAAGCCTTGTGTGTTCTTCTGACTATTTACTCACCAAACACCATGTACTAGAGGCAGTGAAGAAATTGTATTTGAACCTTAAACTTCTCATTATCCAAGCCCGAATCATGTTTTGCATTGTCCGAAGTGAAGGTCAACCACATGGAAGATTTGGAAATCTTAAAAGATATGTTTGGCCCGTATAAAAGCAGCAAAGTTTAAATTATTTTATAATTGAGTCATGCCTTGTTAGATTAAGTTATTGGCCTTCCAATATTCACACAAAGTAATCAAGCAAATTCCTGCCATGGGGTTGGCTCACTCGTCAAATATTTTTTTCATGCATTGTCATAACTTTGATTTGATTTTTTAGTTCTTCTATTGATCGATAGTATGTAAATATATTTATAAAAGGGTTAGATGAGTCCATACTGTGAATATATGTCCTAAACTTAGACTGGTGAACTTTGTCATCAACCTAAACTTTTAACTAGAAGATCAAATATATTCCTCGAAGAAACAAAAATCATTATTGTTAAAAAAATAACAAAAAACTATAAGTCATAATTAGCTTGATGGCATATGTCAAGGAATTCGTTCGCATCATTTTTATGCGAGTTCTATTCTCCACTTCCCTTCATTCTCTACCTCCCCACCACACCCACCTTACTTTTAATATTTATGTAAAATAAAGGGACCTATCAACTCTAGGGAATCCTTTGTTAGAAAATCACACACGGTTTTTTTTTTAAAACCTCTAGTTGGGTTGGTGTATTGGAGAGGTGGCAGCCTCACCCCTCTTCCTCTCAATGCCACACAATGATTATGAACCCTAACTCGAAATATTAGGCAATAAGATGAAAACACATGAAACTTTTTCTTTCTTCTATCTTTCCCGTTTCCTATCATATTATAGGCCCAAAGATGTAGATTTTCATATGCCTTGCTCAAGGTTCTGTCCCACTCTTATACCATGATAATGACTTCCCTACAAACCAGAACCATCCTCCATTACTTGGTTGCTATGCCATAATCCAACATCACATGTCATAATTGAAACCCCTTAACTTTTAGCCACTTGTCTGCTAACATTTTCACTCAAGGAATTAATATGCATTCTGAAAGGGATAGCCACTAATATAGTCCTTGAACCAGAGTATGAATCTCAACTACAAAGTTAAGGACTTTGATATTGGTAACTTTTATTTACATTAACTGCTTGATTTCCCAAATTCCTTATTATAAAAAGTTTCAAAATGCATAGGCATTAAGAGGGTCATGACACTTAGAGCCAGGAGCAGCTATGATCAATTTTGAAGTCTTATGGAAAAATAAAGCTGCAAACACATTTTGCAAATAATAAGAAGGAAATTGTCAAGGTTGTGTTTAATTTTTAGTTTGCAAACCATGGCTTTGATTTAAGCAAAAAGGGAACTTTTTCTCATTTTTGCTTAAATCTTGATTCGAGACTAAAAATCATCTTGGAACGTAAATTAGCATGATTTTGCCAAACTATGAGCTCTTCAGATTCAAACTATTGTTTGGAATGTGCAATAAAATGAAATCTAAACACACAGAATATGCTATAAATTGCGGCCTATTGATGCTTTATAGAAGTGTAGATATAATTAATCCATTGTTTTTGTAGCCAAGCTTTCTTTCCCCTTGCTTGTTTCTTGGAGTCACTATCATCATCATTGAGATGTGACTGTTCCTATGTACACATAAACAGGAAAAGGCACAAGTTGTGTGCAGTGTGCTTATTATGCTTTTGAAACAACTGAACACAAACACAAATTCACTACGTAACAAAACAAAATAGCTTATAAAAGAGCCACCTCACTGATAGTGATAAGTGGTGCTGTTATATGGGAAGACGATAATAGTATTTAAGGATTAGAATGTGGGACTAATGAAGCTTAATAAAGACATGTCTTCTGCAAGTCTGAATAGAAGAACATAGTTCATGTAGAAAGTGATCAAGTTTGCCATATGCTTGTCAGGCACCTCTTCAATAGGTATATAACTAGTGGGAGCATATCTTCTCATGCATGATTTTGTATTCTTTTATTATTAGAAGAGTATTCATCGATGTACACCATGACTTTCCTTATATATCATAGATCCATTTAAGTAAGAGTTAATAATGACAACGAGTTTTAAAGATATTGCATTTCTAGAGTGATGATCGAATCCTCGATATACCAAATAAGTAAAGAGAGGATCCTTATCATCTCACATCGACTCCACGGTTTGGTTATGTGTAATAATTTTAACTGTTAAAATATGATTGATGATGAATTATTAAAAGAAAATTTGATGATATCACATGATCAAAGGTGAGTAATTAGAAGGGAATCTAATAATCGGTGATTATTGCTCGTGATCATATCATACTAAATTTGCACATAAGCCATATACTTATTTATAAAATAACATATATTACTAAAATATGGAATAAAGTTATTGATACAGAGATAATACAGAGATAATACAAATATAATAATTGATTTATCAGAAAAATACAAAGATAATAATTGATTTATACGATTAAAAGGGAAGGAAAGAGAAAAAGTGAAAATAAGAAAAATGGGGGAAAAGGAGTGATATTATGATTTGTGTCGTCTTAGCATAGGAAATGTATTTAACAATAGTATTATAACTAAAAAATATATAGACATAATATAGTTTAAAACTTTAAATATATAGACGAAAAAAGGAGTTTCATTCTATGACGTAAAAAGGTGTGAGAAATGTTACTTTCGCAAACAAAATTTACACGAATCCCTTATAAGTATACAATTAATTGATTTCCAAACAAATTTAACCAGTAACTGCTTGCAGTGAATTATGATTTTGATCATTACATTTATAATTAGATTTTTAAAAAAAATTGTGATATGAAGAAATAAAATAGCATTTGGTACACCCTTACATCAATTACACTATTATGCATTTATGTAAGCACGTAAAGAAATGGATTTAATTTGAATGCATTGATTTACATTGTAATTTAATAATTTATTATTATAAAAGTAAAGAAAATTGGTTTTTATATTTCTTATTTAAAATATTATATGAATAATTTTTTTTAATTTTAATACATTGATATTATAAATTTTTTTTACACAATTATCTAATTATATTTTGCCACATTAGTAAAATATAATTAACCCTCATCTCTCTACTTTAAAAGTCACATATATGGAAGAATATGATAAATGACAGTGATAGTTTACTTAAAGTAAATTCAAAAAAGAAAAATCAACTAGATAGAAATGTAAAAATAGTATATTAAATTAAAATTTAATTTTGATGTTGTGAAATTTGTTTACTAAATGACTTTTCAAGCCATGGGAGCAAGAGTCAATTAACATAGTTAATATAATATAATAATATATAATTGAATGATTATATAAAAAATATTTATCTCAATAGTATATAAAAATTAATTTCTTTTTATAAAAAAATAAAAATTAAATCCTTAAAATTAAACTCCAAATAATTACAGTATACTAGCACTAGTAGTAAAGTACAAATGTACATGGCCAAAAATTACTTGAGAACATTGAATGAAATAATTAATGTATTAGGGGACCGTATGTCTTAGGTAAACAGTCGTAGCAGTAAATGGGCTGCTCACGTCAAAAGTCACGAAACAAAAGAATATCCAAAATCCAAATTGCCAATTATAGTAACATCCAAAATCTAAATTGCCAAATTATAGTAGAAATTTATGTCTAAAACAATATTTAATTTTAGGTACATTGAAAAAGTTTTATTTATGCACACATAGATAATATTTTTTTTAAATATGTTACTTTTGATATAGTAAATGCAACACTTTTTTAAGTTAAGGCATCACTTTTTGAAGAGTTGCTATATTATATGTGGCCAATTGTCAAAGATAATCTTTTTTAACAAAAGGCTATATTTTTAAGTTAATGCATCACTTTTTATAGTGTTGCCATATTAATTGTGGTCAATTGTTTAAGGTAACACTTTTGAATAGAGAATAACATTTTTTAAATATCAAGGGCAATATATTTAAAAAAAAGTGTTGTCTATATGTACAAAAAGTAATACTTTTTAAATGTTTCAAAAAATAAATATTATTTTAGGCCAAATTTCTTATAGTGAGTGTACTACTATTATATCTATACAAGTAGTGTTTTTTATATTCATAGACTATCAAATATTATACTAATTCATACAATATTTATTATTAGATAGAACATAAATTCTATTCAAATACATGCTATATCCCATTCAATAATAAATGTTATATAAGTCACCCTGACATTTTATATTTCATGACAATTATAATTTCTCTAACTATATGGACCCCTAACTCGACAACTTCAGTGTCAAGTTGCAGCGAGAATACAGCATAAATTACTGCCTACTCCTGTGCCTAGGATTTCGCAGTATGCTCTCATTTATTAAGCCCCAGATAATACTAGCAGTGGATTTTTCATTTTTCTTTTTATTACTTGGATTTGGCCTCCGGTGAAGAATTTCTATAAAAAAAAAGTTTATGTGTTTGGTTCAGAAAACAGTTTTTACTTTTTTATTTTTATATTTTTATGAGAAAAAAGCTGAAAATTGAAAATTGAATTTTCTTTATGAAATCCAAAAATAATTAAAAACAAAAACTGATAACTGCTTTCAAATGCACTTTTTTTTAATTGAATTTCAGCATTTCATGCTTTAAAAGCTTAAAAATCACACTTTCTCGTATAAAACTTATGCTCTTAAAATTCTTAACTGATGTGCTAAAGGTATTAATACAAGAAAATAGGTTGTGACAAAGGATCAAGACATGAGACACGACTCATTTACTAAGAGATAAATGTAAAAGTTAATAATATTTTTTCTTTTGACGCGAAAATGACCCTATATGATTCTATATTAGGGGTGCATCAAAGTAGTAAATTACTGAGTGATACTAAAACCAATTTTCTATTAGTTGAAAGTATAGACACGCCTACTTTTCACTCCACGAAAATTAATTATTCTCCTACTTTGTAGGATACTTCAGTAGCTGTACCATCAATAATTAATTTCTCATTGAAGAAAAAAGAAAAAAAAGAAAGAAAGCAAAAAAGATATGACCAAAAGGGGAATGCCATGATCAGAAGATTCAACGCACGCAGGAACAACGAAAAATTAGGGGGCTTTTTCTTCTTTTTCCCTATTTGATCCAATCCAAACAAGTGAACAAAACAGAACGAAGAAACCTCTCGTTTCACTTTCTCTTATCTTCTCAGTTCTCGCTTCTGTGTGTTATTCATTGTTTAAACTCTGTTTCTGAGTTTTATGCAACACAACACAACGGTTTCGCTCACTCACTCACTCCTCAAAACACCAACAAACATAACCGCATATGCATTACAATAACAAAATCACCGAGATTCCGATTCCTCCTTATTTTCCGTTTGTTTCCCGAGAAAATTCCTGACACTTCTCGAGAACGAACGAACGACGACGACGACGATGGTTTCGATTCACCAGCTGACCTCCCTCCACTGGCACCATGAATCTTACCCTGAATACCTTGATTTCGCTATTCTCCCTTTCGTCGCTATCTTCTTCCCCTTCGTTCGCTTCCTTCTCGATAGATTCATCTTCGAGGTACCGCCTTTCTTTTCTTAATTTTTCCGATTATTGATTCAATTTTATTTTTTGTTGGTGATTTTTTGAGATTTGTTTTGATTCCCTTTGTAGCTACTGATTGAGTATCAATTCGATGTGGAAATAATGTGTTTATCGAAAAATCTGCGATGGCAATAGCTTCGAAAATTTTCAACATTGATGTTTCTAATGTGTTCTGAGTCTTTTTTTTTTTGCTTGATATTTAAATGGTGCCGTTGACGTTGGTATATGGTTGCTCAAATGCCTTTACATTAATTATTACCTGATACACTGAGTCTTCATGTGAATTTGTTGAGGAACAAGCTTTGACGAATTCAGAGGTAAAACCTCTTGGTATGTAAATAGGTGTGAGTTCTTGTGCTAGTGAAAGAGTGTTGTTCATTGAGGTTATGAGTTTAAATCTTGGAAACAGCCTGTCTGCTTGTAGGGTAAGGCTGCATATATCTCCCTTCCTTAGATCCCATCCGACGGGAGCCTCATGCATTGAGCCACCCTGCAGTGGCATTATCATTATGGTCATTATAGTTTCAGAGCATGAGATGGTTCCACGCGGTTTGAATTGGGGCTAATCACCAATGGCTCCTGCATGTTTTGAATCCCTAAAGTTCGCCCAACTTAGCCATCTTGCGTTTTGAATCCCCAACTTTCTTAGCAAGCTAATTAGATTTATAATGTTACCTTACTAGCTCTTTGTTATAAGAACAACACTACACAGATAGAAAAAAATTGCCAGATTTTTTTTTTTAATAGAATACTAGGATGATTGTTGGATGGTATACACTAATGTAATGCACTTACCCATCCAAGAGTAAACATGTATGCGTATGCCACATCATTCTGAAAAAATGAATTTATGCAAGAATTGACTAACATTTTTCTTGTTCAAATGACTTCTTAGGAGCTGCTGTGTAACTTGAACTTTCAAAAACAAAGCAATGTCTGAATGCTTCATTCTTTCAGTTTTTTTTACGTTCGCACTTTATGTAACTTGAACTTTTAAATATTTGTGTTGTTCTAGGTGATCTAAATTGACACTTTATGTAATCTTGGTGATAATGTCAGCTTCTTTTTTCTTTTTGTAATCTTAGGGCCTGTTTGGTTTGCTGAGAAAAACTGAAAAAACTGGAAACTGAAAACTAGAAACAGCAAACCAAACAAGCCCTTATTTTTCTTTGTGCTCTTTATTTCTTGTTTGATCTACGTCAGGAATTAATAAAGACATATCACATCTAAATTTGAAGTCTTAGTCTGCTTTCAAACTGTAATGATGCCCAACAATCACCTTTGGGTGGGCTATGGACTATTGTCATTTTGTCATTCTCTACTTTCAGAACACTCTTTTTTTTTTTTGTGTGTGGTTTTATTTAGTCCATCTGAAGTGAATGACATTTGCAGAAAGTGGGCAGACGTTTGATTTTCGGAAAGGGGCAACAGCACCTAGATTTGCAGACTGATGAGAGAAGAAAGAAGATTAAGAAATTTAAGGAATCAGCGTGGAAATGTGTTTATTTTCTATCAGCAGAGATTTTTGCTTTGTCTGTAACTTATGATGAACCTTGGTTTACTAATACAAGAAATTTTTGGGTGGGGCCAGGGAGTCAGATCTGGCCAGATCAAAAGATTAAGTAAGATTATTTGTTTACATGCCCAATCATTGTGGTTATTCAGTTGCATTGTTCAATCTATTTTTGTAATCATTTGTCCCTTCTGACAATTTTGTGTTCAACTTAAGGCCGGTGTTAGAGTTGTAACCTTTTAACATTTCAGGTTGAAATTGAAGGCACTCTACATGTATGCTGCTGGATTTTATTCATACTCCATTTTTGCTTTAGTATTTTGGGAAACAAGGCGCTCTGACTTTGGGGTGTCCATGAGTCATCACGTGGCTACTGTCATTCTGATTGTTTTATCTTATATTTTTAGGTATGTGTTAGCTGAATTCTGTTTGTCATGTCATCCAACCATTTTTTTCCCCTGAAATTTGGTATTTTGGAACTACTACTAGTAATTTTTTAATTTGCTTGTATACTATTTACTTCACTTATATTTCTCAAACTCCTCATTAAAAGATTTCAATAATCTCATGCTCATGCTTGTCATTTTAGTGATCTCCTTTTAAACGTTCACCTCATTGATAATAGATTATGATATATAGTAAATATTATCACTTACTGACCAATGGAAAACTAAAGGCAGAGTACTACTTTAATATCTTAAGCAACCTTAATAAATACTGTTACACACAATTTTAACTATACT
Source organism: Dalbergia cultrata (assembly GCA_031216105.1). Classification (NCBI taxonomy): domain Eukaryota; kingdom Viridiplantae; phylum Streptophyta; class Magnoliopsida; order Fabales; family Fabaceae; genus Dalbergia; species Dalbergia cultrata. Next base: position 2,842,498 of record CM062347.1, on the reverse strand, counting down.
CATAGAGACACACGCACAAACAAACACACAAGAGAAAGAGAGAGAGATTGTGGACCTAATGCCCACACTAGTTGTAGTTGATTCAAATACACTTCACTTTGATACTGTTATATTACAGTATTTTGTTTCTTTTCTATGTTTAATACCTTCAGGTTTGCTCGTGTTGGATCCATGGTTTTAGCTCTTCATGATGCTAGCGATGTGTTTCTGGAGATAGGGAAAATGTCCAAGTACAGTGGTGCTGAAACAGTCGCTAGCTTTGCATTTATTCTATTTGTTTTATCTTGGGTCGTATTGCGCCTCATTTACTACCCATTCTGGATTCTTTGGAGTACGAGGTTCGTATTAGTTTGTTCCCATTGTACTTACTTTTCCTTCTGTTCTCTGTTATATTTTCTGTGAGACAGACTCAAGGATGTTTGTGCTTCTTGTCTGAGCCGAGTTATGAAATGAAATTTGTCCCCAAGGGAAAGTTTGGAGATAAACCTTGCAGCAATCTTATTATTAGCACAAGAAAAATAAGCATTTTCTCTTCCATATATGTTTGTTTTGTGATTTCCTTTGAGGGATTTTTCATTGTTTGTCTTTCAGCTTTGTGGTTTCTTGTAGTTTTATCCCCTCTTGTATTTTCCCCTTCTTATCCAATAATATTTCTTATAAAAAATTAACAAATAAACAAAGGTCTTGTTTCCTACTATTCAGAAATTTCGACTATTCAGTGCGAAAGTGTAATACTAGAGCTATCTTTTGTTCATATGCCATTGCATTCCTCTGTTGAATTGTTTTATTTCCTTCTCTTTTTGCCAGCTACGAAGTTTTGCTCACATTGGATAAGGAAAAGCACAAAGTGGATGGTCCAATATATTATTATGTGTTCAATAGTCTTCTATACTGCTTACTTGTTATGCATATTTATTGGTGGGTACTGATATTTCGGATGCTTGTTAAACAAATCCAAGCAAGAGGAAAAATGAGTGAAGATGTTCGATCTGGTAAGTTGAAAGATGTGTTCTGTGCCTGGTTTCCTTAGAATATTCTGTTAATTATTTTGTTCCACTTAGTATGTGCAAGGAAGTAGACCAAAAGTTAAGAGTATATTACGGTTTTATAAGTTCTGGCATGAGTAATTGTGTCGATGTCATCTCAATCTGGATTGATAGTGTAGGTTTGAGTTCACTTTTGCTTTGGTCATAGTCTTCCCCTTAAATTGCCTCACTCAATGTACCATGGGTAGTAATTGACAAAAAAAAAAAAAACTTTAGTACATCTTTGTGACTTAATTAGGTCACCATGTTTATCATAGAATCAGAAAACAATTTTTTTATTCTATCAATCTTGATGGTGATGAATATACCCTAACTCAGTTGCTGTAGCTTCCATGATGTCTTTTGTCTGTAAAAGTTACAAAATAATTTGGTATTTGAGTATTACTTAATATGAAATTTCTTCAACTGCATAACTTATTGTAAACTGCTTCATATCCATTATGCAGATTCAGAAGATGAAGATGAAGATGATCATGAAGATTGAGCAGGAAATAAAGAGTATAACGTAATCTTAAGGCAAAGGTGAAGTTTGAATGGTGACAAGTTGTTATCCGGAATCATGTTGATATTGTCAAATTGTCCGTAATTATAGTATAAACCAGAAGCAGCTTAATAAGCTATTTCTACTACTTGTTCATTCTAATAATCAAAGCTTTAGGAGGATACTCCACAGAAGAAAAGATAAAAAAGGCTTGAGCCTTTGCCTCTGCCTCTCACTGTATGTTTTGAACTACACTGGGATTTGAGTAAGCAAAAGAGAATTTAAATTTCGTGTCTGTTAGGCATTGATAGACAATTGCAACAGTTGAAATCAATCATGTGTATATGACCTTTGTTATTTTCCTCAAATTAAGGGATATGTTTTTTGGTTTTATTTCTTGCAGATGAATTGGTTAGCTTTGAAAGTCTTCTGTGCCCTTGGCCAGAAATGCTAAACTTTTTCTTATGATCATTCAAATTGGAGGGGTTGGTATTCATAGTGATTTGAGTTCAGACTACAGCTCTGATTTAACAGGAAGAAAGTTGGAGAGAATTTCCATTGTCTTAAAAAAGTATTGGTCTATGGTCCTGGATCTCACCTCCTTGGGTTTAGGTCTGGTGCCAGACATTTTGTTGTGATGATATTTTTTCATGCTTTTAATTTTTGTACCTATATCCTCATTTTAATTGCAAGTGTAAAGGACTAGAAGAGCAGTGTTTTCTGGCCTTAGCTTTTATTTATTGGAGAAGAAAATTGTTAATCTTGGTTGTCAAGGATCATTGTGGTATTGGTCTTGTCATATATGATCTATTACCATTGATTTAAAAACTAGGATCCGGCCATGACATACGATATAAAAGAATTAATTATAAGGGATCATACTTAACATTGTTGTGTAAAAATTCAACAGGAGAAAATGGTTTCCTTGTGTTGGAAATATACACTAATCATTTGGAAAGTGGCTTTTGTTAAGGGGCGTGGAAAGAGTTGGAGTGCCAATTGGGATAAGGAGTTCGTGACTTGGGAGTGCCAATATTTCTTTAGTAAACTCTTAAATTAGCTCCTGAGAAATTTTACTGCAGAATTTATTGGCCCTTAATAAGTAAAAGTCAATTTTCTTATTGTCACAGTATATCCAAAAGGCATTGTAATGAAAGTTAGCCAAAATTTACTGAAATGTTTTTGGGGTCACTTCCACAATTTATTTCTCTCAAGTTAGTTATATAAATTATCTAATAACTAATTCACCGAAAAAAAAATAACTAACTCATCGCATTATTTTTTAGTAAATACATATTGAGAGAAAAACAAAAATTAAGATAAACAATTACTTTGAGAGTTCAATTTCGATGTACTCATAAATTTTTATAGTCATCTAATTAAATATATTAATTACATGATTTCTCAAATAGTGAGAAATTTCTGAGAAATTGTGGATGCATATTTTTATCTAAAATGTCATTTTATTATTGGATAAAGTTTACTATATATGATAGTTTATGACCATATAAGTATTTCTTTGCAAATAGTGGGTGTAAGAGTAAACTGTATTTGCTAATGTAGTAATTTTTTTTTTATCAAACTATAACATATTTGATAATAAAATTAATTCTTTCAAATCATGTTAAATATTTGTGGACCAATGAAAATTTGAAAAAATAGATAAAAATAAAATATATATACATGATAATAATATAAATAATTCATTTATAACAAAAGTTACAAAAGAATAAATTATATTGTTTCTTACCCTTTTGTTTTTTTTTTACGTGATATTGTTTCTTACTTTGTTATATATGTAAATTAATACCAACAAAGCCTAGTACAATGGGTAAAATAATTTGGAGTTCTTTAAGATATTAGGAGTTTGACTCACATCATGTGTGTATAGAAAAGGGTTTTGTTGGGAGAGACAAAATCCACTTCGATGATCTCCACGTCTCGGAGGAATTAGTCCTCGACAGCTAACGAAGGGATACCCTTGAGCAATATATATATATATATAATCAATAGCAATATAGTGTACACAAGAAGAAGCTACATGTCATGAAATCTTGTTATGAGAATAATGGTTGATTTGGGTGCTTAAAATTGTATGCATGTATCACTTAGTTCTTGAAGATAAAAAATTATCAATTTAGTTTCTAGAATTATAAAAAATAATTTAAATTGATCCTTTTGATGATTTAAGTTTATCACTGTAAATATTACTCTAAAGACTAATTTTAATAAATTTTAACAATAATAAACTAAGTTGATAATTTCTTAATTTTAAGCATTAAAATGAAACACACATACAAATCTAGAATTAAAATGAGCCTTTACTGGAAAACTAGATTAAATTTGTATCATGCAGCAATTTTGCATTCATCCGACAATCATTTCAAATTCGAAGCAAATTAAGTAATATTTGCGTTGGATGATAATAGCAGCGGCTAGGATTCCGTCACCACCATAGTCACAAACTCAAACTCCCCATCACAGAACTTAGCACTCATTTGGTGTTTCACTGATTTGTTCCAACGAACTAATAAACAGCAACTCAGAAAAGATTGCTTAGTTGTAATAAACATAGCACAGCAGTTAGGCCTGAAAGGTTCCTACATTCCTCGTACCTACATTGAGCAGATTCAACTTGAAAAGCTTGTAAAAGAGGTTATGGCATGACAACTTCCCATCTGCTGATACAGGCTGATACCAAGTCCTGTATCAGCATTCTTTGTCTAGTTATTCCACAGGCCCTGCTAGAACATTTGAAGAGAAAGCTCAGCCTTGATGAAAGTTTTGTGTCAACCCCCCAAAGAAGAACTTCTTAGAGCCTCTGCTGACCAGGTTTCCTTGAGACATAAGATGATAAGAATCCATGGAGGTGACATTTTTTCATCTATATATATTGTTTGTTTTTGAGAGCTAAATTTGTCACTGACATTGCTTTTTTAGATTTTGCAAACAATAGGAAGATATGTGTGATTTCAGTTAAATCTAGGAGGTTGTAGTAATTATCTCAAAGAAAAAAGAAATGGATTGTGTTATGTACTTCATAAAAAATTGCTCTCTATTTAACTATGCAAAACTATCTTCAACAGAGGTATGTCAAGGTCATTTACAAATCTAAGGGACAAGAATCAAGCCAAACTTGCAGGATATATTTCCAACAAATCAAGAGCTTCATGAAAGAAATAATTCAGGTTCCCATAAAACACTGGGAAATCAGGTAAGTTTATTTACTTTTGGTAATTTTCATTCTTGCGAATATCTTATTGTTGATTTATTTACTGGGTAGAAGAAGCCCAAACGGGGAATATAAAGGTAAAGTAGGATAAGATCATCAGAATTCCCCCTTAACATAAGGGTCTGTTTATGCTGAATCATCTTTTTTATTTTGACCATTGGATTAGAAATATCTGGAATTTCAGGTTATTTTATTTTTCAAATTCGAATGATGAAAATGAAGACGACCATGACTAGACCTGTTTGTACTGGTCCAGCATAAACACATCCTTTAGAAGAAAAGGGAAAAAAAAAAAGAAACATTAAACAACAACAAACAAAAGACACTTATGTAACAAAGCTGTTCATTCAATCTTTCAATATATTTATAGGGGAACAACTTTAGAAATACCATGCACAATGCACCATGTGGAAGCTAAATGCCTAATCTTTGACTTAAATTTTTTTTAGGTCACTTTTATCTGTTCATTCTCTAATTAATAGTCCAAAGTTTGACGTGTAATATTTGGGAACCAAGCGGGGATCCATCACTCAACTTTCAAAAGAAATTTGTTCCCTAAATGATAGAATGGATGATTTTACAAACTGTATTCAAGCACTTAACTCCGGGTTATCTGTGAAGAAAAATTGTCCATGCTAACAAGATTTTCCCCTGCAGACTGAGGCCTACAATGGTTGTGCTTCCACCTCTTACATCACTAGCTTGGGTGATGGTTCCTGGTCATCATCACAATCAACTAAAGAGTCAGCTTTAATAGATGAGGTAATTATTTTTTTGTTCCTAATATCCTGTCTTACTCAGTGCTGTGATTTCTTGAGTGTGGAAAGTTAGATGGTTGGCATTATATGAAATATGTCCATTCTCTCTAAATTACTAAGATATGTACTTTTGGAGTTGCTTGGTGCTTATGTTAATGTTAGCAACCCACAATAGATGAAAAAAATAGAGGGTGACAGAAAGACAATGTAGTGGTACACCAAAGAAAGACAATGTTGTGACATGTGACATATTGTTTGATGCTGTTTAGAATAGCAATGAGGTGGATTCAAATAGAAGCCAATAAAAAAAAAAAGTGAATTGTTGGCATAATTGTTTCTGGGATTTTGGTAAATTCTGGGATGTTACTTACAACAATTGTGAATTGTTGGCACAATTGTTTCTAGGATTTTGGTAAATTCTAGGATGTTACTTACAACAATTGTGAATTGTTGGCACAATTCTTGGTAGTGGTGTAGCCTAAAAGTGAGCACTGATTTGGCTTGAGGTACAATAGTGAAACTCAATTAAATGCTTCTCTTCTCTTGGAATGGTGCTTTCATGTCAATGTATGACTAATTAGTAGACCAAATAAGATAAAATATTTCTGAGAAATTATTCAATAATGGGTTTGTATTAGTGTAAAATTCTTTTCTAAGAATTGTATTAGTGACTAATTACAAGTTGCTTCTGGTTTTTGTTGGGGTATAGAATTTGTTTTGTCCTTTTTCCATAAATTAAGAGTTTGTTTTCATGGAATGAATGCTTCATTAACAATTACTGATTTTTTCTGTCTACTCTTTATAATCAGCTATCAGGTGTTGCACATGATCAGTGTTAGATCATGCATCAGTTGGACAATCTCAATAAACTTCTGCAAGGGAACCTGGGAGAGAGGTCTCACGAAATAAGAACCAAGAAGAAAGGTGTAGTTGTTTAGATTCCATTGGATCACATCTTATGGTAGTGTTGGCTATTGGTGGTTTAGGGATCTTCTTGATGAAGGGCTTTTTCACCAGAAATTGATTCATGTACAGATTAATCAGTGCTATACAGTCACATATTTTTCTTCTACTTCTTGACTGCTAATCAAGGAGTTGATGCATTGACTTTTACATTTATGAGAATATTTTGAAGATAGTAGGTTAGCATTTAAGGTCATTTGAAGGCCTGTGAAGGGATCATGAACACTGGAAATTTTACCACTTTGTGGCCTCAGGTATAGCTAATATCAATTTATGGCATTGTCAACATTAAATACACAATAAAATAGAATCTCATTTTTTTTTTTTTTAAGAATGACTTCTGTGGTCATCTGCTCATATATTTGAGTACTTATATCACCCATGATGTGATCTCAATTTGAGAAAAGGGAATGCAGTGAATTTGTTTGATAAGCAATGCATTACCAATATAGCCAGCTTATCAATATATAGTTGCATGACCCAAACCAGCCTCCCTTTACCAATTCCTTATTACTACTAGAGTAAAACCTCAAATTAGTCCTAGAAAGATTAATAATATTAATTTAGTCCTCCAAAGTTTAAAATTTATTTCAAGCTAGTCTAAAACATTAAGAAAAAAAATATTTAGACTCACTTGAAATGAATTTTAATCTTTCAAGAACCAAATTGATATTACAAATCTTTCAAGGACTAAACTGATGTCCCACATCTTTTTCATGGACCAAATTAATATCATAAAACTTTTTGGGACCAAATTGATATCCTACAAGTCTTTCAAGGACTGATTCGAGGTTTTACTCTACATTCTAAATTCCCCTTACAAAATCTCTAATGTGGGTTACTCTATGTCTTATGCTTCTATACAATTCCTGCATTATCAGACCCTGGAAATATGACTTTCCTTTATAACTCAGGTCCCACCTCATTGCTGAGGGGCCTATTACTCTCTGCATCAGCTACCTAGTCAGCTTCCAACTCAATGGGCTTGATCCAGTGACAAACACATCATATGTATTATGAAGCATGGTGTGAATTTATATGAATGATACAACATCTCAATGTATAGGAACTAACTTCCATTATTGAAAAGCTACCACTTCCATTGTCTACACTATACAAGTGTTAGGGGAAACAGATGACTAGAGTTGATCAAATTGCCTAGAAGGAGCATCTCCCTTTTTAAGGATTTTTCACAATTTGCTGAAGGTAACTTCGGCATCATCTACTGGTGCTAGATGAGGAAGATAGACTAAATCTGCATTTGGATTAACTAGTTCCCACCTGAAAATCATGTGTGACAAATACAATCAGAAATGTATAGCTTACATCAAAACTAAAAGCAATTATATATGATTTTTTTTTCCTGAGTAAATATCCTTTTTAATCTTGATATTTTAAATTTGACATCAATCTGGTCTTAATAAAATTTTTAATATCAATTTAGTGCTGACATTTTTAATTTTGTCTAAATCACTAGTATTCATAGCCTATTAGATCTCAACTGATCTAATTCGAGCCAGATCAGCCTATCATACATGTTATCAATAAATATGATCAAATTAAACTTTACTTGTATCCTATGGACAAATGATGAAGCAAAAGTGCTAGTTGAACTCTGGCAAGCGTATTTCCAGGGCATAATCTTTCTCCACTGCCAAAGACTAGGAAAGTTCCAGGCTTTGGTAGCTCCTACAAATTGTAAATAACCCATTATATATGCATTATCTTTTGTAAAACGAGGAGCAAAAGAAAAGGCACTAGCCAGCTTGATAAAATCAAGGATTTGTAAAACAAGTCAACATACATACATTCCATCTATCAGGGTTAAAGTAAAAGGGATCCTCAAAGTTCTCTGGATCTGTATGAACATAACGAAGAAACACAGTTACATTCCATCCCTTTGGTATCTTATATCCTGCAAAAACCATTAATTTTGAGTTATCAGATAAAATTAACTACAGCGGGACACATGACTCGAAAGAAGAAGGTTTGCCAGAATTTTGTTTCCAGAAATATAGCATGATTGTTAGTTTTTGGATGAATTAATAATAGCTCATACCACGGATTTATTCCATCTAACAATCACTATGATTTTGTCAAAAGTTTTGTCAATATTTTTGCTAGATGTGTAGCATACTTGATCTAGGTGACTGCTCATCATTCACTACATATCTACGTCAAAGACTTGCACAGAAATTGGCTTATGATCTGCAAATGGAACTCAAGACACTGGTGATCTTTGCAATAGTAAGACCAGTCACTGATTAGGAAATGAGTAGTGATATTTGAACACTGAAAGTTCCATTGGGACATGCACATACACTTTATCACGATTGAATGTAATGGTGGTCCCCACTCTTCTTACTTTTCCACTACATCTAAAAACAATAAAGTGGTTAATATCATTTCCCTTAGGAAAAATACTGACATACTGACAATTCAATAAACCAATATGAGCAAATATCACTATCTAACACTTACGTTTGTATTTTCTTTGATGAATCAAACCAAATATCCCATCGTTATGCTCAAGTTTTTACATAGTAACTTTCTCAAAACCTTCAATTGTGTACCTTTATAATCAACTTCTTTCGCAACCTTTCTGAAGACCAATGATGCAACATTCGCCATTCTTATTGTTTCTTCTACAACCTGTGTTCAATTAACAAAGTCCAAGGAAATTAACTAAGACTAGGTTTATTTCCTATAAATTAAATAAGAGTTTATCTAGCAAGTGCCCTAGGAATTAAAAATGGAAACTTTAGCATTAGAAGGACAAGTTTTGATGTATCTAAAGTATGGAATGCATTAAAAGCTTTTGAGACTTGCTTTTTCTGGGATCCTACCTGTGGATTTAGGGTTAGCAAAACTCATCAAATAATTCATATGGACAAGCAATGATCTTTATTTGAAAGTTGGTCAATATGGTCTTATTGATATATGTGTGTATGAGCTGTGTTATTTGTATTCATTGTGTGTGAGACATTGCGCTGACTTACTTCTCATCCACCATTAAATGTGATGTGGACCTCCTTTGAGTAGGGTCCATATCTCATCTAATGGTAAATAAGATGTGAATTAACACTGTATCTCATACACAATGAGTACAAATAATATTTTTATATGTGTATAGTATTATATGCACCTTGTTTGTGTACTTTAAACTTGAAATATCTTCAACTGTAATAAAATCTGCTGGACTTTCCTTTTTGAAGGCCATGTTCTCCTCCTGCAATTGTAAACAAAAAGCACACAATTAAATGCATTATAATTTAAGGACAAAATTTATTTCAATTTTTTCTTTTTTTGGTATTCTTTCTATTTTTTTCTCAGATTAAGTGAGGACATGTAGAGAATTTTTTAAGATGAGTACACACTATCCACTTTTAAGGCTGAAATTGGTTCTGAAACAAAAACGCACCCACTTATCTCAAAATAATAATAAATAAAAAAAACGCATATCCTTGCTGAGTTTAATAATTGAATGACAAGAATATAAAAATAAAAAAAAAAGTGTAAAAGCCACAAAGTTGATACCCTAAGCTTTTTTAGGACACTTGGATACTTAGCAAGAAGGTAAATGCCCCACATTGATGCAAGGGCAGTAGAAGTATATCCACCAACCACTAAAGAGACAATGTTTTCTACCACTTCCCTGTCACTTAATCTGTTGCCTTCATCATCTTCCATTTGCATCAGCCCATCCATTAGATCAATTGTTTCCTCATTTCTTTTGTTCTTTCTCTTATCTAATTCCATGTAAAAAATATCCTCAAGCTTCTTTCTGCACTGAAAATTTAATGAATATGTATAGTTGATAAGTAAAGTACACATATTGAGAATGCTAATGAATTACTTTAACAAAAACAAAAAGATACTCGAATTTTGTAAAACTACTACTATATTAAATTATAACTTTATTTTTATTTTTATTTACTCTATTAATAGACATAATTAATGTAAGGATAAATTTTGAAACTAATTTGTCTTAAATCTGTTTTGATCCATGAAAAATTATGTAAATTTTAATTTTAGTCTTAAAATTTTTTTATTTGATTTTGGTCCAAATATTTTTAAAATTACTTGATTTTGCTCCCTATCACATCACGTGTGATTATTGGCTGTCAAGTAAGATTGAATATCATGAATTTTTATTAACCAATTCAACATTTTACATATAAGCAGTTTAACAACAGAGATTAAAATTAAATAGTTTTAAAAATATTTGAACAAAAACTAGAGTGAAAAATTTTCAAAGACCAAAACTAAAATTCATTTTTTTTCCTTTGGATTAAAAGTACTTTTAAACCTAATAATTTATATAATATTGGCTGAGCATGCAAGGGTGGATTGAACCTGAAAAGCATGGTGGAATGCAAAACCAGGAACTTTGATTGGGAAGGCTCTTACTCCTGCAACCATGCCTTGAAAGAATTTGTCCAATGAATGTAGAAGAGGGCCCGGCTCCATGCTCATAAATAATTTCCCAATGTTCTCAAATGTCATCTGCAGTCAATACTCAATAGAAGAGTAGTGATTCAGCTTTATAATTATGTTTTCTAATTAGTATACTCAATGAAAAATTGGGAACACAAGTACACAACCATAGCATTATGATGTCACATGCATTATGGCCAAAGAAAACAATTGTTCTGTCCCAATTTTGTAACGAAAATCTGCCATGTGCATATTATGGTTAGTTTTTAAAAATTATGATATGAACGGAAAAATAAAATAAAATCACCCTAAATTTTTATCCTTTTGCTAATCACTACAATAAATTTTAAGAGTTTCTCAATCAGTTCCTAAATTTTGACTAATATTTCAATAAACCATTTTGTTTTGAATCTGTTATACAATAACACATAAAAACATATTAACCATTTGTTTTACATAAGTATAGACCATTGATTAATTTATTTGCCGTTCAAATCTTTTTTTAAAAAATTAAATTTCCAAATTAATGGGTAAAAATTTAAAATAAAAATAAATATGAAATATATTTTAATAAAAAAATGACTAATTATCAACGATCTGACAGATAATACTCTAAATTAATCAATAGCTTGTGTTAATGAATGGAAAAATCTTATCATTCGTTATAATTATTAGTAATTAGCCAGTAATTTTGCAAATTCTTTTGCAGAAGGAACTATTATGTCGTATGTTAAAGGTTGAGTACTAATTAAAAAGATTTTAAAATTCAATAGTAATACTTTACAAAAGAGTATAAGTTTGAGAAGTTTGTATACTCTTTTCCCCATCATGAGTGGTATTGTATGATGATATGTGCACTAATCAAGACATGAATGAAAATAAATGGAATGGGAACAAGATACGGGTATGATCGTTATCCATGGAGAAATATTATTTTATTAAGAAAAGTTGTTTGGAGTTTGGGAGTGTCTCTTTGCTAGACCTGGAAGGAAAAGAAAAATGGGGTAGGAAAACATCGCTTTTGGTGCCCAATAAACATTTTGAAGCCCAATCAGCACAATATATTTTTTCAAAATGCATCTAATCATATATTAATATCTGCCTGGGACTGTTTTTTACATTGGTCACACACTATTTCTCATTCAATAGGTGCGATACTATTTCTTAGATTATGTCCATGAGTATTGAAGGGTAAAGAAGGTGAATAAAAAGTTTATAAAATAAATTTTTAAGATTTTACAATATAAATCTTTTATTTTGTTGATTCTTATTTAAAACTCAAACTCATAAATATACCTTTTATAATAGGGTCAAATGTCTAAGTGAAATCCTAGTAAAATATATTAATTAGCATTTAATCCTCTTGTCAGTCAATAAAAATTCACCAAAATGAGACAAATCATGATGGTAATGATTGTGATGTTGAGTAGTCCTATTCTAAAATTTGTCACTTTCATGAAATTATATTGATTGACAAGGTAAATGACAAATCATTTTACACAATCAATGCTATATAAAAATTAAATTCTAATATTATATGAGTTTAATTTCTAGTATTATAAAATATTTTCACACTATCATTGAACTATATATTGTTATGTTAGTAAAATATTTAAGTCTCACACACACTATTTAAGAAATCATGCAAATTGGGTGATTTAATTGAATAACAGTATAAATAAAAAGTTTTATATTATAAATGTCATATAAAAATGAAATTCTAATAATTATATACCTTTCTAGTTTCAAACTTGGCTTTGATTTGACCCATTTGAGCCCAAGATTGGAGAGCATTCATCATGAGAGGTTGGACACTACGAACAATTCGGCGCAAAGACTCAGGGCGGTTGATGGCATTGACCACAAACCGGCGAACCCTGGCATGAGCCTTTCCATGGACAGCCACCAAGGAAGTTGTGCCCATGAGTTCAACACTAGGCCACTCTTGTGGGAACAACTCAGGTGAGTGCAGCACAAATTTGTTGAGTGATGGAGTGTATGATACTATGGTTGGTGACCCAAATAGGTGACTTCTGAACATGCACACTCCATCCCCATATCTGTTTCACAACATTAATCAATCAAGTGAATATAACAATCATGTAAGAGTAATGGTATTTATCTAAGAAAACGTATACAGAATCTTTAACAGAAAATTATGTCATCGTAGTGATTGTTAGATGAAATAAAATAAGATGATATGCTAATTCATCTAAAATTTAACAATTATGTCAAATTATTCTGGGTATAAAACTTTGACAAAATTTCTGCTTGTTAGCACTTTCCTAGAGTAAAATCATTCATTCAAACTTTCTGATGAAACATGCAATGACTAATGGTAGCTTCTTATTCCGGAAAAAAATTTAAAAAGTAGAAAACTTGCAGCATGATATGGGTTTTAGTAGTTATTAATGCAAAAACCAATCAAAAAGGTTACTAATGCAAAAATTAAAAATTCTGGATCTACTATGGAGATGTTTGTGACTACAGGGCTCAAAGGGCAAACTGCACGAATCCTATATGAATCCAGAAATTGTTGGATTTGATTAGGAACAAAAGATTATGTAGTGAAATCAGGGTTGTGTGACTTCTTATATATATATAAGAAGACTTGATTTACTAAGAAAATTCAGACTAGACTATAGATCACATCAGAAATTCCCTTAAAAATTATCTTTTCCACTATACTTATATCAGTTGTATGTTTCCAACATTTGAGTTCAATCAAATTAGTAGTATGCAGCCAAGACTTGTTACCGAATATGCAAGAATATATATATATATATATATATATATAGAGAGAGAGAGAGAGAGAGAGAGAGATCTTGCATACTTCTAGAGTAACAGAGAGAAATTCTTCTATAATCTAAGTATACGAGATTTTTCTTCTTTGATATTCAAAGCATGATAAACAAATATGATGATAGGTAAAAAGCAAAATATAACCGATTATTAAAGAAATAAAGATGATTCACCAGACTGATATATTTATCATTTGTTCAATGAAGTGGCTGGATCAAGAAAATGTGTAGTTGAAGGAACAAAGCACAAATTAAACTTACTTGTGTCGCCTAGCATTGATAAAATCATCAGGGCGTCTAAGAAATTTGAAGTACCATAAGAAGCTAAGTGTTTCTCCAATGAAGGGTAACCCCAAGTGACCTGGTGGCAACTTGGTGTTAGAAGCTGATGAGCACTTTGCTTTGAGAGGAAGAACATACCATAGCTCATTCCACCACCACAACACACTCCCCACTGCCACCACACACACTCCAACCAAACCCAACCACACTAGCACTGCACCCATTGTTGTGTGTTATGTGGATACATGTGTGGGGTGTGCATATATAAATAGCACTCATCTGGCTCTATATTAGATTCTTTTTCTGATGATTCCTCTAACTTAAAGGCTAATACTTCCAATACAAATGAAAGTGATTGGAATGTTACAACTTTAAAAACTTATATCTATTCACAGTAAAAACGAGTATCGTTAACTTTTATTTAAGATACATTAAAAATAATAATTAAAATGAGGAAACTATTTACGTTCTTCTCTTTTCTCTCCTCTTCTCTTGTGTAAGTGTTGTTGAGGAGGGCTATCATCATTCTTTTGTGGTGAAAGCCCTTGCATTTTTCTTTTCTTTTTGTTTGTCTTACATTTTGTTTTGTTGTTCCTATTATGGTAATTTTTCATCCCCTCTATGGGTGTTTGTTTTCCCTCTTATAGTTGTTTGATTTTCTTGGTGATTTTTTTTATTTTTTATTTTTAATGATCTTATAGACACAAAGATGTTTATATATAAATTGAAAGGAGGCATAATACATTTTTCAGGTTGCAGCACTTTTTTTTGTTTCTTTACATTGTGAATGATACTTTAATATTGATAGTCTTCGGGTGAAGAATCGTTGATTAGTTTAAAATATACAATATATCTTTTTCTTTTTCAATCTAGATTTAAATTATCATCTTGGTTTTGTAAGTGTCGTTATGCTTATATATGAATAAAATTCTATTTCATGAAAAAAAAAAGGTAAAAAGGAGGAGAAAAGCTAAGTTTTTTAATGGGTTACACCAACCTTATTATAAGTGTATATAAAGATAACGCATTAAACCTGTGCTCATCTAATAATTTATCAATTGGAACCGATCTATTTCCATATTAGTAGCATAAAAACTTTAAAGAGAAAAATGTTTTTTTATACCCATATTTTAAATGTATTTTTCAGATGTCTGAGGATTTAGTAAAAAAAAAAATATTTTAGTTATGTTATGATAAATATGTAATATAATTGATAATGTATAGAAAATCTTTTCAGTGACTAGAATTCACTATTATTAATAGATAGCTCTCAGTCTCTCACATTTTTTCATAAACAAATTTATCACATACATAATTAAATTTTTCACGTGATGTAACGTAATATTGTAAGATGTGTCATCATCACTAGCCAAAAGTAATAGTGCCTTTTTTTCAAATACATTAATAGTTTATCCGCAATGCTTATCTTTCCCTATAGTTTTTCCCTATTTAATTTACAATGACATAGCGAACAGTACTCCTCAAATGATTGAACTCAAGATCACGAATCAAAGGAGGCAAGGAGGGTACAAGGATTAAAATAAATTAACAAGTTCTGGCTCGCTTTAGATAGTATTAATTTTACAAAGGAAATAGTTAAAATAAAAAAATTAAATCTGTATGCATGGACGGAATAAGCATTTTTATATGGTTATTCATTCGAATTATCTTATTTAGATGACTTTAATAGATGTGAGACTAAACTATATTTATTAATGTGACAACACATGATTAGATGACAGTATCAAATGTATACAAATTAAATTCAACAACAAAACCCTATTTTTTATTTTTATTTCCTATTTTGACTACTTCCTGCGCAAAATAATAAAAACTAAAAACAAATCATGAAATGACAATAGATAATGAAAACTCAAAGCCCATTTAGTTCCCTATTATTTCATTATTTTTCTGCATTTATGCGTTGCTCTTAACAGATTACAATGCTGACTTAACCATTTCCACCTGCAGTGGACCAAAAACATAGAATAAATAGAAGAAAAAGAAAGCGCACACACACATTCAACCTCGGCACAGTGTTGTCCGCTACTCATCTATCCTCGAACAAGCAGGAATCGAGGTCTTGATGAATAGTCTATTGTAGTCCAGAAAGACCATTATAATCTGAGTTCAATTCTTTTATTTACATTTGAGTTCACAAATCTTGCAGAAAGACACTTTCTGATCGCACTGATATATAAAAGAGTAACATAAATGAACAACATAGATGTTTGCTGCATGAACAACAAAAATGAAAGCATAAAGAAGTGAAAATGCTATCTAGAAGTGACTCCACTAGACCCAATTTTTGAAACTTCGACGCGACCAAAATAACACGGCTAAATTATTGAGAGCATTTATACAAATAAGATTTATTTGGATAGATAAAAACCCGAATAATACATTTATATAGAAACAAGTTGTCCAAAGATGTGCCCATACAACACACTTTATTAATCAACTCAACAGTCAAACTAACATAAAGATGAAATAAACTAAATATAACTCCAACAACAGGTTTCTAGGTGCATTAAGCACTGCCCCAAATAAAAGCATAACAAGCTGCCTCAAAGGCAACATTAATTTTTCACTCAAATGAAGACACACAACATAAAGACGCTAAATTGCTGAACTACTCTTCTTCTTCTTCTTCTTCGTCTTTCCAATATTTCAGAGTCGACCTAGGTGAACCACATTCAGAAGTCTTCATAAACTTCTGATAGACAACAGAACCACCTATTCCGAGCTCTTGGTAGCACCTCTCTTTGCGGCAGTATCCCTTAACATCCAACAGACAACTCTGCTTAAATGAATTGCTTGCAACATCCAAATGCACTGCTATCAGAAACTCGCTCGGTTGGAAGCATGTCAGTACACACTCAACCAATTGGTTCAGATTCACCAGCTCCAAATTGTACCCGCATGCTTCAAAGCTGGCGTAACTGAAACCATCTTCTGGAGTAACATGAATTGTAGAAACAGCAGCTCCTTCCACGGAATTCATTGAATACCCACACGGTTCGAAATCAAAATCACATATCTGAGAATCGGGAAGAATGTTCCTGATACCAGAATTCGCAGTCATCAGGGCTGCTGAACCAGATTGTTCTTTGTAGAAAATGGATGCTTTCTCTCTGTCCAAACCAGTCATGCACATCTCCAAAGTGTAAACAGAGTCTAATGCTCTGACAGGCTCTGCAGAAGCAGAGTATACATGCCAGTTATGTGCTTTGTCTGAACCACCCACAGTATAAGCCATGCTTCCTGATCCAAGCTTCCCAAAATAGGTATCGAGGACTGCTACTTCTTCAGAGAAGTTGCGATGTGGAAAGGGCTGAGCAGCTGGAAAAATGAAACTTCCGCGAGTGTACCTTACAGATCGAACATTGAGGGAAAGCACCTCAGCCAACTTCAGTATGGGTGGGACTGAAAGCAGCAATTTGGTAGTACCACAGGTTTTGATGATGATCTTGTACGGATAAACAAAAAGGCTGGACTCAGAGAGCACGTAAGAGTCAACCTCATCATTCGACAGCGAGGAAACTATGGTGCAGTCGGCTGGTGCCAGAATCTCATCCAACTGGCATTTTGTTAGAGACCTTAGGCCCTTTCCTTCAGGGTCAGAAAAGATTCCTGGGCAGACAAAGGATATCTCTAACCTCTTTTCAAAACCTTCAAAACCAATTGCAGAGACTGCCAGGGCCATTTTTTTTCAGAAATGAAATGAACACAACCCGAACCAAGAACTGAGTATAAAGAGAGTACAGTCGCAAAGAGTGGTATTGGAAAGACGTCGATCGAAGTAGAGTAGTGAATAAACCTAATGAAAACAAAAGCAGCTAAATAAAATACAGTTCCACACAAGGGTTCTCAGGATGGCTTGCGAGCACACTGCACAAAACCATAAAATGAAGGTATAAGCAAATGATCATTAATCAAACCCAATTTAGTTTGCCCAATACAGATACAATATCATGCAAGCATTTTTAATAAAATAAACACATACGTTGGAGTAAGCAGCAGATCTGAACTTCTTGATTCCACCGTTTGGACGAATGTCTTCAATGCTGTAGCCGAGAGGTGCTTCGTAGAATATTGATTTACTACTACTAGACTTCTTCTTCCCTCCGTTGGATTCCATTAGATCATTCAATCCTGCTTCACAACAGCCAACAGATAAATTAACAAAATCAGCTAAACAAATCCAGAAAAATGGGTATTACTAACTAGTAAACAAAAAGACACAATCCACCCACAAAGTAGTTAAGATATATGTCTAACTGGTTAGTAATTCAAAAACCTTGAAAAAAAAAAAATGGGTATATTAAATGCAACAGAACCTTATGAACCCTTACTAGTATGTAAAAATCCACTCAAATCAAATTTGGTAGACTTGGTTTCATGTCAGTTGTAATTATTCATATAGACTTTTAGCCTACCTATTTCACCAAACCATGCATATTTACTATGAATTCCAAACCTGGGAATTGATTTGTAAATAAAAACAACACACTTATTTTTCATGATTCCAAACACAACAAAATGGTTGAGAAATAAAAAAACAACAGGAGCAGAAAATCTGAAAACTGAAATAGTGAAAAGAAAAAGTATTGTCATCCAATTCGAGCATATAAATATATCATGATAACAGGTAAAAGTGGTAAAATATTTGTAAATAAGTCTCTTCTTGTTAATGAAATTTCTTCTTTGACTTCTATCAAATAAAACTAAAACGACCCATTAAAGAGGGGGGAAAAAAAGAAAAGATAACAAGTACATGTCATTGGATGAAGCGAATGACCAACTAAACTCTTAAACTAAATAACATGAAAAGAAAAAAATATAAAAGAATTACTTCAAATGCGTAACAGACATAAACCACAAAAAGAAAATTCTGCGGGAATGAAAAAGCTATGCAGAACCAAATCGGAAAAAAAAATTGAAAACAAAAGCATCTGATTGAAAAATAAAGTAAAATACACACACACATATATAAAACGCACCTTAATTGATGAAGTTTGATAGGTCAAAAAAGAGAGAGCAATTCCCCCGAATAAGTTAATTCTTCGAACAAAAACGAACCAAAAGGTCGAAAACGCGAATCGCAAAGGTACCTGAAAAATTGCATGCGAAAATCAGGAAACGAAAAAAACTAAAAGCGAAAATGGAACAACGATTGGGAACGAAGGCAATGGATTGAAAAAGAAACGCTTACGGATAACGAAAACGGGGAAAACCCTAGAAGGTTCTCGAGAGACGAAAGAGGAGATTGGAGAAGGGTGTGTTCCGTTGCGTCTTGTTCTGAGCTGCGCGGTTGAGTTGATAGAAGAGGTTGAGGTTTCGCGATGAAGAGAATTTATATAGGCCTCCTCCTTCACGAAGAAGTGTTTTGACTGTTATATCCTTTCCTGTGATCTAGGGTTGAGCAAGCTATTTTTATGGTTCACTCAATTTTATTTAGGTCCCTATTGATTTTGACATTTTCTTTTCAATTAGGTCTGCTTCAATGCCATATTATGTTTGAGAGGGTAGAGGGGGAGATAAAAGTAAAATATTTATTGAATATTCTGTTGACTTAATTAAAAACTCTCATACAATGTAGGAATATAATTATAAATTTATAAATTATATTGACTTAGCTAAAAAATCTACCAAATAAAATGATCACATTAACTTGACCAAAAATTGATATTCATCATCATACAAATGTAAAAAATTATTAGTATTTAATTTCATAATTTAATTTGAGTGGACTTAAAACTCAAACTTTTATATTGTTGTTCAATTATTTGATATCACATAAATAAATCAATAATCAATAAATTATAAGTATGATTGACTCTTATATTTACTATTATGCAAATAGAAATATTTAGTGAGTTTAATTCTCACACATTGATAATATAAATTTTTTTTATATTATCATTCAATCAAATTGTTATATTTCAATGATTTTTTAAATAGTAAATGTTGTGAGACTCAACTACGTACCTTTATTGATATGAGAGTGTATTATTAAATTCCAAGTTTTATAGTATTAATATATATAAATTAAATTCATATTTAATTAGATAATAATCAATACATTAAAATTAAATCTTAATAAATAAGAATCATAGAATTCAATACAAAATAAATGCTACTTTTAATGCATAACACACACAGACATAGATATATATATCTTAAAAGCAAATCAACAAAATCTTTTAATTTAAAGCAAAAGTTCAAATATTATTTACTTTAACCCTAATCAAATACAAAAGTCAAAAAGTATGTCAATCATAATCCACTTTATGGTATTATCCAGCTTTCATAGAGCGCAATCATAAGGACCTTTTCCGACAAGTCAAACTACATTATTTTGTAATTTTACAGTTTATCCTTACAAAATTCAATTTTTCGTACAATTATTAGTATCATCATAGTCAATTATTTGTTGGTAGAAACATTTAGTTATGAGTTCAATTCCTAACAATATATATATATATATATAAAAAGAAGGTCTCGTAATCAAAGATAAAATATATATGTATGAGTTTTGAGAAGATTAATTACTGTTTTCAATTATTGATACCATAGATTCACCTAAAAAAAATCATATATCCACGAAATGAAATGTTAATTATGCATCTCTCTCATATTTATGTCTTTTACATTTATATAGATTCATAGAAAAATAACAAGGAAAATATATAATTAAAAAATTATTTCCATCATGATTAAGTGGTTAAAATAAACTAACATTTCTATAAAAATAATATTCAATTATAATTTATTATCACCGTAACTAATTTTTATATTATTAACTAATCACATATTATTATATCAAAAAATATTTGATTCTAACAATAACTATCTTAAAATATGATCAGTTGATGTATATGTGTAATTTACTTTTTTTTAGCATTATTCTCATATAGCTAGTATAAATTTATGTATAATTTGTTTTAATAAAATAAAAAAATTCTCTCTGCCCAGTCTTTATTACAAATATCTTTTTTGTACAGCACCTATTTAAATTTTTTTATTGAATTAATTTCTGCACTTAATTTAGCTTCTTCTTTTTCTTTTTTTTTTAACGGTGAAGAAATTTGTGGCCACAAACTAGCCAAGAGGAAGAGAAGAGTGAATGGGAAAGAAAAAGAGAGAGAATCAGATTCGTGTAGGAGGAAAGTTTGGGATTGAATTGGCATCTTAAGACAATAAGATTGGGGGATATGATGATGTGGCTGGAAAATAGCCATGAGAATGCAAAATGCAATGAATGGAGCCGTTCAATGCTCAGATAAAGATTCCAAGGTGCCCCACCTGTACTTGCTTTTTCAGGCTTTGTTCTCACCCTCTCGTGCTTGTTTATTTTGGTCCATCCATTCCTTCCGAAAGGGAAAATAAAGAGGGAAAAATAAAAAGGCAATATGAAATATGGGTTGATATTTGAGCACATGTCCGATTTGGTTTGATCAGAGTAAAAAAGAATTTAAAATAACTGATTTTAAAATAATTAATTTTAAAAGAATTAATTTATGTTTGGAAAACATATTGCAAAAGTTTATTTAGAAGAATTGATACGAGATAGAAAAGTAAAAGTTAAATTTTTTAGCTTCCATTATAATCAATTTTCGTAAAAGTGGAACACTTCTATCAAAAGTAAAATGATAAACCAAACACTTTCAATTTCTTTTAAATTAATCTTTGTCACCACAATGCAACTATTGTTGCAAAACAAACAAGCTGTATGTATATTTTACTTTAGTCCTTAATGTTTGGGAAGTATTAATTTAATATCTGAAATGATAAAATATAAGTTAAACTAGTCATTTTAGTAATTCAAATTAATTCCCACAAACCTTATTATTAGAACTAGCTTAAATCATTTTTATAAATTTAGGGATTAAATTGATATTTTTAAGTGTAATTATTAAATAAAATGTGTATACAATTTTAGAGATCAAAATAAACCTTTATTTTTTATTATTCCACTTGTTATTTATATCTTACATAAGTTATGCGATGGGCCCTGAATCACTTTGCAAAATTTCATATATATTTTGTTATTAGTGGGAGAGAAAGAGAACTAGTTCTTTTTTTTCCTTCTAATATAGACAGAGAGAAATTTCAAATATATGCATTCATAAGAGTTTAGTGTAGAAAAATTCTCACAAGCTCAAGGAGGTCCCTCCACATTAAAGAAAAATTCTTCGGTGTTTTAGGAGTAAGAAAAAATATATACTCTATTCTATTTATTAATTAACACATTAACTTTTGTGAGTCATTATTGTCTCCTATATTTCCTTTATCTTTAATGTAATAACTGAAATGATAATTAATGAATGGAATAGAGTAAATGATTTCTCTTATACTTGAAACACCTAATTATTTCTCCACATTAAATTATCACCTATTTATTCTTTTGTAAGGGACTCAGTTAGAGGTACAAATTTCAGAAAACATGTGGTGTAAATATTTATGGTTTGTTTGGAAAGAAAATGAGAGGAAGAAAATGTGTGAAAAGAATATGAAAAAAAAAAGAATAGTGTGTTTTCTTTCTTATTGTTTAAATAAAGAGAAAATTAAATGAAAGAAATAAAGAATACGTGAAACGACATGTGTGTCCTTTTTATATAAAGAAATATAGATGTTATAGTGAGTTTTTCCTTGAATTATGAGGACATAAGTGACATTTAATGTACTTTATCCTCTTGGTGGTTTTCTATACATACGAGGTCAAAAAACTTTATGTGCTAATCCCACGTGTTAATTTTCCATCTCCACATTAAATTATCACCTATTTATTCTTTTGTAAGGGACTCAATTAGAGGTACAAATTTCAGAAAACATGTGGTGTAAATATTTATGGTTTGTTTGGAAAGAAAATGAGAGGAAGAAAATGCGAAGAAAATGTGTGAAAAGAATATGAAAAAAAAAGAATAGTGTATTTTCTCTCTTATTGTTTAAGTAAAGAGAAAATTAAATGAAAGAAAATAAAGAATATGTGAAACGACATGCATGTCTTTTTTATATAAAGAAATATAGATGTTATAGTGAGTTTTCCCTTGAATTGTGAGGACATAAGTGACATTTAATGTACTTTATCCTCTTGGTGCTTTTCTATACATACGAGGTCAAAAAACTTTATGTGCTAATCCTACGTGTCAATTTTCCATTCTCCTTATAACCAAACGGAGGAAACTTATATTTTCAATCCATTTTCTTCTTAGGTGTTTTCTCTCCATTGTTTTTTCGTAGAACCAAACAAAGTATTGGAAGGGTAAGAAAATCCTTTCTCCTATAATACAGAAGGACTGATTTAATGTATTCATTTTTCGAAACAAGTCATAATAGAAACGAGTTGTGTCTCTTAAGGATAAAATATGCTTTACTTTTAAAAATGTTACTTTGTTAGTATAAAAGTTATGAAACTAGAAAATTTATCAAAATGAAACAAGAAAACATGTATTATTTTAATGTTATCTCCCTTTCAAATCAAAATGAGAATGGGTTTTGACACCCATCATAAGCTGGATATACTTTTCCTACTAACAAATTAAAACAAGTTCTAATACTAGATTATGTCAATTTGTTGGAAACTTGTAATATCTTAGGTCCACATGTCTATAACTTGGTCTAGCCGCCTCAGAGTACTCCCTGGAAACTGTAGGCACACCAACAACTGTGCGGCAGCTGAAATCTGTAAAATTATACAGAACAATCTCACTGCAATGAGAATCCATCACTGTAATGAGCTAAGGAAAGCAAGAGTGCCATCCTTGCCCCAGACATGCTCGCTGCAACAAGGACCCCCAAGGACAGCTCAGTTTTGAAATGACGTAGTTTCACTTATGAGCCTTTTCAACCTTTAAAAACCCTCAATGCTCAGGTTTTCCACTCCAAATCAGAAACCCTTCCCCCATCCCCCCCCCCCAAAATAAAAACACTCTCCAACCTTTCCTCTCTCAATCCCACATCATTTCTTCTTCTTTCAAGGGATCAAAGGTAAGTTTTATGGGTTTTTGTTGTCTCTTTCTTCTCCTTCTTGTATTATAGAGTATGAGCTTTGTTGTTTCTTTCATTGTTGTCAAGTAGAAGTACTCCCCCAATATTATTAGAGTTAAATTAGAGCTCTCTAGAGATTTTTAGAGTTTAATCTAGAGTTTTATTGTTTCAATGGCAGATGTTGGTGCCATCCCTCCTCCCCAGAGCTCTCCTGGAGTTGATCGCTCACATTCCACCACTCCAAGTGAGTGGGTTCAGATTCTATGATCCTTATGTTGATCATTAGAGTTATTTTCCTTAAATTGTGGCATGATTGCATGATATTAAAGACTATTTCAAGAGATTAGAGCTTTTGGTTAATTTGACCAAGTCATGAAAATGGTGATTTTCAACAAGAGCATGAAATAACTGTTTTAATGCAAACACATTAGACCA
Organism: Dalbergia cultrata; assembly: GCA_031216105.1. Taxonomy (NCBI): domain Eukaryota; kingdom Viridiplantae; phylum Streptophyta; class Magnoliopsida; order Fabales; family Fabaceae; genus Dalbergia; species Dalbergia cultrata. The sequence goes on along the minus strand of CM062347.1, from coordinate 2,818,070 downwards.
TTATTACTAAAATGATCTTATTAAAGATCTAGAGTATGAATATGTTTTGATTTAGAGATTTATGAATTTCTATGATTATTTCAACAGTAGAGCATAGGTATATGATAGAGACTTAAATGCAAAGAAGAGCTTAGCACAAAGATTTAGAAAAAATAAGTATTTTATGATTTAGAGACTAAACGATAGTTATGGAGAAACATCCAACGAGTTAACGGCTGAACCTCGATTGTTAACATTGGTACCAAGTTATCCTGAGAGGATAATCTTATAGAGCAGAAAATGGAACATAGTTAGGTGTCCAATTTGGATCATTGAGAGATCCCAGATATTAGAGATTTATTATTATGACATGATTGACATGCATAAATAGAGATTATTGTTATGTCACATGTTCATGCATAACCAGATATTCTTATTTCTTTACTAGAATACTGTTATTTATGTTTTCAGAAATTATTGATGTTTTTCAGAGAATATTTGATTAAGAGCTATTATGTATATGTATGGAAATGATTTCAGAGAAATTTGCATTGTTAAGTTTTATATATATATATACACACACATCTTGTTGTTGTCCCATGAGAAGGTTATGGGTGAGGGTTTGCTCACTGAGTTTTAGATGAAAGTCATCATTCTCCTTTTTTCCATTACAGATACATTAGCTACTACGAGTTCCTCTCAGCCACCTCCTCCCCAGCAGTAAAGGTTTTCAGTTAGTGAGCTTCAATTCGGAGTAAAGTGTCTTTTGCATTTTTTTCAAAGATAGAATGCTCCAATATACATTGCAGGCAGGGTCCCAGATCATAGAAATATTGCATGTTTTGTATACCATGACTATATTGTAGTTTTCATGGTTTATTTTGTATAGAACAACTCGTTATATTTTGCATTATAGAGGCATATTTAGAGTTGGATATGAAATTATTTAATTAAAATTTGATTTCAAAAAGCTAAAGATTTATATCATAGATGTTTTACATTGCTTGAAAATGGATTTATTATTATTATATGCATAAAGAGAGAACTCAGATGTCTCGAGGCTTATCTAGGTTTGGGATTCCTCACATGCCAGTTATGTTCCCAAATCAGGTCATGACAGAGTGGTATCAGTGTTATAGGTTTCTCTGCATGTCACTGGAGCAAGTGTCCACGAGTAACATGTCGTTTATGTAAATGGAAGCATGCCTATTTGCATTAACAAAGCATTACCTGAAGCCTTGAAAAATGGTCAGTTATGTCTAAGTTCAGAGATAGAGTTTGATCTTTCTTTCAAGATCTGTGTCTTATCCCTTGTGTTCATGTTCTTTCATATTCGGTATGTCTCCTTTATGTCATCCTTCTTCACGCCGCCGCTGTAGCAGCGATTCTTCTAGCTCTAATGCTCATTTCAAAGTTTTAGAGCAAGCACTGGCCACTTTCTCAGGAGTGTTGCTAGACAGGTTGAGACTGGGACCAGCCACCATTAGTCTAGCAGCCAGTTAGAGATCCAGATGATTCGGCCTTATAGCACTTTAGGAGGATGGATCCACCCATCTTCTAGGGGCGTTTCTCGACGGAGGATTCTCAGGCGTTCCTCCGAGAGGTAGAAAAGATCACCAGAATCATCCATTGCTCTTCTCAGAGAGTAGCAGAGTTGGGCCGGATTCTAGCTGGGAGGGCAAGCAGGGATCTGGTATGATGAGTTCCTTCAAAGGCGTGGTGACTAAGAGCCACCCTCCTGGGAGGAGTTTAGAGCAGCATTTCTGAGAAGGCTCCTTTCACAAAGCCGCTAGGCATAGATGGTCGAGGAGTTCATAAAGCTCCAACTAACACCGGGTATGTCTATTGTGGATTACAATGAGAAATTCACGTATTTGATGTAAGCAACTACTAGTATGTTGCCATCAGAGACAGAGAGGTCCAGACAGTTTGTCCAAGGGTTACCCAAGGACATGTTTATAAGTCTTCAACCACACGTAGAGGTTATGGATTATGCCTAAGTAGTGGACACAACAATTAGGTTAGAGGCCGGTTTGGCCGAGAGGAGAGCAGTTTCAGAGTATAGCAAGAAGGCTACGACACATGGTCCATTTTCTGAGGAGAACTAGTACGAGTAGAGGATCTAGCCAGCAGGGCTAGCAGTGGTCCCAGTCAGGCAATCAGTACAGTGGTCATGCTTCAGTCCAGAGCTTCTGTCTATGTCAAACTTGTAGGAGGAGACACGACGAGCAGTGCATGATTGGTACTTTTGCTTATTATGGATGTGGCTAGCAGGATCACAAGCATGCAGAGTGTCCGTTCAAGCAGGGAACATCCAGGTAGGGGTCAACAAACCCCACCGCTTCAGCCCAATCATATCAATCGATGACCTAGGGTAGTTCGGGCACTCCAGTTGATAGAGTTGTTGGGGGCAAAGGCCCTAAAAGTAGAGATTCTGGTACCAGAGGTAGAAGTCAGAGTAGCAAAGGACATCCCCATTTATTTGCTCTTACTTATCAGGATGCAGCAACATTTGCTGATGTAATGACATGTATCATCAAAGTTTTATCATTTGAGGCTTTTGTGTTGATAGACCTCGTTCTTTGCTACCCAGATTGAAAGACCTGTTTCCACCTTAGAAAAGCCATTTCTTGTGGGGATACCTTCGGGAGAACCCTCCCTCATTTAGTTAGTTTGCACTAAGGTTGGGGTTATAGAGATGCTTGTGAATCTTCATGTGTTAAATATGTTAGATTTTGACGTCATCTTGGGCATGGATTGGCTAGCTTCGTGCCATCTCATGGTGGACTACTACAGTAAGTCTGAAAAGTTTAGTGTTCCTGGATGCGAGCTCCAAAAGTTTAATGGTACAAGTTGTTCGGTCCCAATTAGCTTGATCTTGGCCATGAGTGCCTTCAGGCTTATGGATAAAGGAAGTTATGGGTTCTTAGCAATGGCCAGAGATATAGAGATAGAGTGCTCTAGTATACATTATGAGCAGGGTCTTGGACCATATGCATGTTATGTATACCATGATTATATTGTATTTCATTATTGTAGTTTTCATGGTTTATTTTGTATAGAACAACTTTTTTTTTTTTTTGGTCTGAACAACTCGTTATATTTTGCGTTACAGAGACAAATTTAGAGTTAGATTATGAAATTATTTAATTGGAATTTGATTTCAAAAAGCTAGAGATTTATATCAGAGATGTTTCTATATTGCTTGAAAATGGTTTCATTTTTATTATATGCATATAGAGAAAACTCAAAGGTCACGAGGCTTACATGGGGATAAGATTCTTCACATGCGGGTCACATTCCCAAATCGGGTTGTGACAAAGGGACAACCAACAAAGCTACATAATAACATTAATCAATGCAACATTTATAAAGCCATTTTCATACATAATAGTCAAAAACCTATAATTCTTGTAAATCATGAGATACGGTAATCTATTAGAGAAACAAAAATATCTAAACATATACATAGCATAATAATAATAATATATAATAATATTCTGAACTCTGGAAGGCATTTCACGAGGTCCCTTATTGGCCACCTAACTAGGTTCTATTATCTAAATACTCTGATAGAGGCGAGATTGTCTTCTAATAGACAACTTGGTATCAAGGCTAATAATCTCATAATCATTAACTCAGTATTTGTTTTTCTATAGCTACTGTCATAATACTAAAAATCATGAAAACTAAATAATTTTCCTCTTAATTTCATAATCGAGTCTCATAAATATACAATTCTTGAGAGCATTGGGGTAAACATGTCATCTCTAAATATTCATACTTGTAAGGAAAATCTATTCATAAAATAAGCAGTGCAACAAATATGGTCCCATGAGTTTTATAACACATTTTTCATGATAAACTGGAAAGCATAAAATCCACAAACTTGGCATAATCTTTTAATACATAATAGTCATGAAATAGTTTCTAAAATCATATTCCAATATTTTCATGCAAAGAAAATATCACTAATGACCAAAATAAAGGTCACATGCTTGAATTCACTCATCTAAAGGGGTAGAATGTGTGGTGTCAGCACCAAAGGAGCTCTGGGGAGTGGAAATAACACCAATGTTTGCCATGGAAGCAACATAAGCACATGAATAACGTATAACAGTACTATAACAACTTTATGAATATTGGGAGAGTACCCAAACTTGACGACAACTAAAAACATAAACACTCTAACTCATAAACATGGCGGAATAGAGAGAAACCAACCATGGACGATGAACAATCCTTAACTTGAAGTTTAGAGGAGGTAAGAATGGAAGATGATGAGAGAAATGAGGTACAAGAAAGAGGAGAAGTTGTTAGGGTTTGAAAATAGAGGGTAATAGGAGGGTTCATATAGGGAGATGAGGTGTTTTAATGAAACCGTGTCATTTTTAGGGGGTTTCAGGTTGTGAAGGGCTCACCATGGTGAAGGGTAGGCTCGCCATGACGAGTTTGTTTGAGCACATTCCATTCAAGAACTGAACAGCATATTCGCCACGATGAGGGGTACCTCACGATGGCGAGTTTCCTTGAATCGCCTCATATAGGTGCTGGTGAATGAGCTCGTCAGTGCGAAAAGATACATCAATATGTCGAGTACATTGTTACGGCAAGGGGGTGGCTCACTGTGGCGAGGGTGTCCACAAAATGGCTGTTGTTTTCTACATCTTGATGTGTTTAGGCCCTCCTCGACAACAGGGGTGGTCTTGGGGGATCCTAAGGCCGTACTAGGCTTATCTAGGAACACATGGATCTAAGACAGATCATTTTAACTGCTGAAAGTTTGAAAAAAGTCAATTGTAAGTCGTTCCATCTACCCTAATCCTAATAAAACATCAATTATTGCCTCTTAAGTTAGGTTAGTTTGAAGAAATGGACATACCACGTGTGGCATTAATGTGACTTTCAGGGTTTTGTCTATGATGCACTAAGTGAAATAATTAAGTTGTACCACACATTAGTCACTTAGTCATAAGTGTGACTAAATGTTGAAAAGGTATAAATAAATTTCATTCACTATACTTTTGAATACATTTAACTATACTTAATATACGTATATAGTCAAATGCTTAGTGTGTTTACTTTTCCTGATCTACCATAGCATTTTTGGCCGACGTTTAGTGGCCAAATTGGCCAATTGAAAAGAAAGATGAGCTAGCTTGCATATAATTATTCAAGTGTGCAGGTATACCAAATCCTAAGAAAAGTTTCTTCCCCACTCCACAAGGTGTGAGTAGTGAAGCTCCGTAGGTATTGACCATTTGCGTTGCATTTGGTTTATATTTCCTTTTATAAACCCCTAATATTTAAAGTTGATGAGTTAGATTGACCTACATTAGAATATTATTTTATTAAGAAGGTATATAATGCAAAACCGTTGCTTATAATAATAAGAGAAATTAGTGTCGAACTTTGGTTTAGATTTTTAAATCTTAAAATTATAGTTTGGACCAAAGTTGTTAGAGACAAACTTTTATTTAAATCGTTGTTTAGAGTTTTCAAAAACTAAATTAAACATGTTATCGGTGACATGAAAATGGTAGCAATATAAATTACTACAGTACAGTCTTAAGTGACATTCACGAGCATATAATACTTTTTCATGTACTGCATTGAGGATTTGCTTGAATTTAATGCCAGTTCTTGTAACAGGTTGAACTTTGTCGACGGCTCCATAATTTTTCCCAACAAAACCATTAATGCTGCTTCAACTTGATTATTCTAGTAGCACTAGCGTAAGTTTGGAGAAGAACGAAGTAGGATAATATTGTAAAATATATAAAAAAGAAATTAATATTAATATATTTTTTAAAATTATTTTGACTAGATATTTCTTTTTCTTAACTAATGATCTTAGATTAAAGCTTTGAGTATGAAAAAATTGATATTAAGAGTGTCATACCCTATAAAATCTCAAATGTTGAAATAGTACCTCCAATGAAAAGATACCTATAGATAACAAAAAATATATATTTTCAACAAACAATCAGGCCTTATCCCATATATAATATCTTATTTAGTTGAGTATCTTTCTAAATATTTATCCTATGTTTGATTGGACTGGGTGCTACATCATACTGTTTTGGCTATATATATATATATTACCTAATAATGCTTTGGAAATTTTGTGTCTAAAAACTCTCCTTGTCTTGTTCCGTGGCGCTAAATACTTTGACTTGCTCTTAGTTGAAAGCTATTTATAGAATAGACGAAAAATCTTTTATCATTTGACATCCCAGTTACTTTATTAAAAAAAAAAAATAGGTACTCTTAGAGTTAAAAAAAGGTTAATTGCATTTCATTTAAAGTTTCACACCTCAATTTTTGTGAATTATTATTATTATTATTATCATCTTCTACTATAACTACCTTTTTAATACATTATATCGCTCTTCATTTTTGCAATTTTCTCCATTAATTAGAAAACAGTATTAAAAGAAAAAATTTATAGCGATAGACACGTTCAAATTAAATGCACATGATTAACGCTGCAAGTTGCTGTGATTTATGTATGCCATAATGAGCAAGGACAAGTATTTTGACAGATAGTAGTGAAGGAGGAATGGATTGGGTCATTACTCTGGTCACCACCTAATGATCTAGTTCAGTAGTCACATCATTATTGCAACTTGCAATAGCGATTGAGGCGGATTCCGTTTAGGCCGGTACTCTGGTGAAGCTGCTGGCCAATGAAGCCGGTGAAGATTGCGTTTTAATCACGTTTTAGAAATGTGGTTGTTAATGGCAACACCTTGTCCAGCTTCCAACGCAGATACTCTTGTCCTTTCGAGTATCCTAGCTTTATTGACCTGCCGCCTTTTTGTTTAATACGTTTCAAAGGTTTAATAGGTAAATCAAGGTTTGGCTTGAGAAGAATACTTTTATAGTACTGGAGGAAGTGTTTTTTCTTGTTCTTGATAAATTTTAATCATTAGATTAAAAAATAAGTAGTCAATGCAGGGTAGCTCAATTGGTCAGGCCTTTCCCTCCTGCACGCCAGGACTTGGATGCAATTCCAGGCAACATGTTGGTAGGTGATGTGTAATTCTATCATAAACCCTCGCTGAGGTTGGTGGTTTGCCCTAACCTTGTACGGGGGCGAGCTTTCCCTTATTCTAAACTTTTATTGACCAAAAAAAAAAGTATGATAGAGAAAATATTATAAAAAAAGATGTATGAATGGGTTATAACATAGAGCAAAAATTGTATTGCTCTAGGAGCATTGTAGAATGCTTTCTATCAATTAGGGATATATATGACAACAATTGTCTTTATAATCACTTGAGTATTCATTTCAATGAGATAATTTTTGGATTGATTTAGGCCCATAATCTTACGAGTAATATTTAATAAATATATTATAAAATCTAAAATAGTTGTAATAGTAATAAAAATATTAAAGAGTGTAATTTTTAGAAGTTGAAGCTCTTAATTGATGAAAAATATCAAATTGGATTTTCATAAGATTTACATTTAGAAGTTTCACTTATATAACACTACCAATAAAACCTAAGTAACTTGTATTTTATTTTTACTATATTATATGTTCTTACCTAAAAGTGGAGGTAAGACTATAAGTGTCTCTGGTGTCCATGTGAGTGTGAGAGGGGTACCTGTAAAGATATTCTGATACTCAAGTCAGCAAGTGAAAAGGGCATAAGGTTTTGAGAGTGTAGCAAAGATTAGATCATAATACTTGGGGGTGTTGAACCTCTTTTTATAACGAAAGGTGACCCCTTGATAAATTTGGTGGCAATCTTCCTTAAATAAGAGAGATATTTATAAGATTTAGTGTATTTTATGTATATTAGTATTTAGAGAGAGAGATATGATCTAATATATAAGGTTGGTGAGATAATAGGAGATCTTTAGGTTATCTTGTAAGAGATATTTTCAACTAAATATGGGAGAATTTCTAGGGGAGCATTATGTTACATAGGGCCCATATTTCTAGTCCAGTATATTATTATCCCTAAAGTCGACTAGCTGGTGTTGAGGTATCATGATCGAGGTGTGTGTGTGTGTGTCGAGGACTGCGTGCTGAGCTCGAATGAGTCGACTTGTTATGTGCATGTTGGTGCATCTTTTCAATTACTGAGGTGGTGTTTATGGGGGAACGTGTGATGACACGTGTCATGCTTTGAATGGCAGACAATCACGTCTCATTAAATCGAGATTGTAGGGTTGCATGTAAGCCATTGGATAAAAATAATTAGCCCCCAATCGTTGAATGAAACTAGCACTTTAAATGTGCTACTAAGTGGAGGGAATCATTTCTAGCCTTTGGATGAGCTTGAATTTATTCAAAGCGTGAGAGAGGCAAAATGCATAATACATTTATGCATTTCTCAATTGTGTTGGCTTGCTTCTTCTCATCATCAGTGCTCACTTAAGCTTTGATTCTAGCTTCTAAACTTGATTTCTTTCGAATTTCAATAGATTAGTTTGATTCGCTCACTTTTCTTCTCTTATTTGATCAGTTTACTTTTGCCTAAACCTTAGGATAAATGATTTTGCTTATTCTTTTGCTTTACTTTGCTCAATGTTTTTGGGCATGTTCTTCTCTCTTGAGCCCTTTCTCCATTTACTTTGCTTAGGTATTTATCTATGGCCAAAGGAAATGGTGCATACACACCTGGGAAAAGGAAGGCGGTGGTGAAATGAATGAGTAAAAGTATGAATCTTGTGACTGGGTTAGTGCTAAGTTCAAGGAAGTGACCTCTGTTTCTGATGATGATGAGGGGTTTGTAGGTTTAGAGAGTGTTTCTTTACTTCATCCTATGTTTATTTTAGAAGCTAGATGTGAAGGTGCCTTTCACCCGATTTGAGGAGGGGTGCTTGAATAAGATAAATGTGATTTTTTCTCAATCACATCTGAACAGTTAGGTTTTCATTTGAGCATTTGAGACTTTGTTCTCAATGCTCATCCATGAGCCTAGTATTGAAATATTTTCTTTATTTCTATCAGGCGAAAGAGGTTGACAAAGGAAGTTGGATGTCTTTCAATAGTGTCCTTATGAAGAAACTGTTGGCTCTTTTGATCTCTAATTTCAAAAGGTTCAAGGACAAGTTTTTTGATGAAAAATATCAAATTGGATTTTCATAAAATTTAAATTTAGAATGGTTTTTTTGAAAAACATTTTAAAGAATATACGTCAAATGTGAAAGGTACTTTTTGAAGTGTTCTCAATAGCACTCTATTTTTATTTGCCAAATAAAACAAATAAAAAGCTTATGTTTTTCATAGTTAAGCAAAAGTTTCACTTATATAAAACTACTAATTAAACCCAAGTAACTTGCCTTTTATTTTTACTATATTATATGTTCTTACCTAAAAATGGAGGTAAGATTGCAGGTGTTTCTACTATCCGTGCGAGAGTGAGTAGGGTACCTGCAATGATACTTTGATGATCAAGTCAGCAAGTGAAAAAGCATAGAGGTTTTGAAAGTATAGTGAGGATTAGATTATCATACTTGCGGGCGTTGACCCCCTTTTTACAATAATGAAAAGTGAGCCCTTGATAAATCAAATGGCAATCTTTCTTAAATAAAGGAGATATTCCTAAGATTTAGTATAAATTATATATATTTTGTATTTAAAGAGAGGTATGATCTAGTATATAAGATTGGCGAGATAAAAGGAGATATCTAGGTTATCTTGTGAGCAACGAAAGACTTTTGAGCTCATCCTAGTTATGTGTGATCAGCTGAAAATGTTGGAGGTCACCTTGGCTATGCGAAAGCAACGTTGTGAGCTCATCGTAGAAAGATAGGAACAGGCTAAGTATTAGGCAAGCTTAACTGGGTTGTGCGAGACCAACCAGTGATGTGGTGAGCTCGTCTTGGCTGCATAAGAGTCGCCAAAAACTTGGCTAGCTCATCCTAGTTGCATTATGGCACTGAAAATGTCATGAGCTTGTTGTCGCTATGGTTTTTCCACAATTTATTATGAGTTACTTCAAAAGGAAGTACTGTAAAATTGAATGGAAATGAAGAATGAGCAGACTTTGTTGAGTAACTGAGTAATAACAATGGTTACATTAATATAAATCGCCAAAAGAGAATCTGGTTCATATACAGTCATGCCTTGTTAAAACCTTTATTGGAAAAACACACTAAAAAAAGCCCAATCAAAGGAAAAATAGTGCACCCACTGTATATGGTTTAAGGCATGCTTGCACTAATTATAGTACATCTAGAGGGATGCGTCATTCTATATGCTTAGGTGTTCTTTGCCTAAGAGTTTGGATCTTGTAAGCTCTTCAACCAACTTCCTCTGATAACTCGGAAAGGCCTTTCCTAGTTTTGGGCGAGCTTACCTTCTTCAGGAGGCTTTCTTAGGAGCTCGATTTTGAGTAGAACGAGGTCAATAGTTTTGAAAGCTCTTGGGTTCACATGCTTGTTGTAGGCGTTTACAACTCTTTGCTTGGTTGCTAGCTCCTTGATTCTGGCGAGCTCTATTTTCTTCTTGGATGAGGTCGAGTTTGGCTCGACAAGTTTCAAGATTAGCTTATTCTTGGAAGGTCAGTCTTCATAAGCTAGGTTGGCCGATTGGGTGACTTCGACAAGGTGTTTCTAGGAGACTTCCGAGAACTTGTGGCACTTGTTGCATCTATGGATGAAGTTGGTGCAATCTTTCTTCATGATTGGCCAGGAATTACTAGCCTTGAGCATCTTAGTAATGAGAGCTCGCCCACCGATGTTGTTGCCACAAACTCCTTCGTGGACCTTGACCATGAAGTCTCTAGTCTCATGCGAGCCGAGGCATTTCAAGAGTAGTAGAGAATATCCTTTTTTGATTGAAGGCAGCTTAACTTCTCCAACTTTAATTGGATACGGATTTATTGTTTTGCAACTTGCTAGTGCTAGACAGCTTGGAAAGCATGTCTGCCCTAATGCTGTGCTCCCAAGGGATGTGAGAGACTTTGCAGTCTTCGAACTTGCTTCTAAGAGCCTTAACTTTTGCTAGGTACTTTTCTAGGAGGGGATCCTTTTCCATGAAGTCATCATTGACTTGTTGGTTGACCTTTTATTTTTACTATATGATATGTTCTTACCTAAAAATGGAGGTAAGGCTACAAATGTCTATGGTGTACATGCGAGTGAAGGTGGGGTATATACAAAGACACTTTGATGCTCAAGTCAGCAACTGAGTGAGGCATAAAGGTTTTATGAGTATAGCGATAGATGGTCATACCTGGGGGGGTTGAGCACCATTTTATAGTGAAAAGTGACCTTGTGATAAATCATGTGGCAATCTTCCTTGACTAAAGGAGATATTCTAAAGATTTAGTATAGATTAGATATATTCCGTATTTAAAGGGATATATAAGACATGGCAAGACAACATGAGATCTCCAGGTTTTCTCATAGGCAATTTAGAAGATATATTCGATTAAATTGGGGGAAAATCTCTAGGCAATCATTATGTCAAGTAGCTGATCTGTGGAGCCTCTTAGGCTAGATACATACATACATACACACACACATACATACATACATATATAGACACACACACATACACACATATATGTATGTATGTATGTAACAAAACTGTATGTTTTAAGACTATCTCTTTTTGTACAAAGAGATACAAGAAATGATAAAATGAAAGTAATGTGTGAGAAACATGTAACTAATATAGATAGTTCAAAATGCCATAAATTTACTAGCGTGGGTCATTATATGTGTTGGGGTCAAATCTACATGTTATATATGCATGTGTTTATTAGTGGGGTATTTCCATTTGAGGTTAATTTTGATGCATATCATATATATTTTTATTTGTAAAACTTTTAAGATAATGAGTGGTTGAATAAATTAACTCTTTTAACTAATGTGTCAACACATAATTTGATGTTTGTGCAAAAAAATAATAATATATAAATTAAATCCTTACTATAATTGCACATTTTTAACATTCCTTTGCGCAGTTTTTAATTTTTTTGAACTAAACAAGAGAACATTTAAAAGTTTTTCTTTATTTTCTTTCTATCAATCCAAACATAAGTTGATCAAGTTTTTTCCTAAATTATAACCCTTATTCATTCTTGGGTATATACAGTATTGTTACTTTACTCATGGGAGGAGAAAAGTAAAATTAAGGGATAAAATCAAAAGTATAATGTACTATAATCTCCTATCCAAACCACCTTCCATATATTGTATACTCTAAATCTATTCTAGCGATGTAATTTGGGGAATGAGCATAAAATAATAGTAAAATCCCAAGTTATAGAGTTTCCTTTTCAATACTTTAAGTATTTTTTCAGTTAGCTTCCTAAATTAGATTGGATAGAGTTTTGTATAGTGTAGTCATTTGACAGATACATATGTATAATTGTATACACGACAGACATAACATTTGACCAAACTGAATAATAATGTTGAAACTACCAACTAATCATACTTAATGCTGCTTTAGACTTTAAGGATATCTTGTTCCACAAACACAAGTCCATGCATATGATGGATCTATAGTGCTATATATATTACTGCGTGTATATACATATGATCAATTCATCACTATATCATATTCAATTAATCATTCTAGCTATCTTAATTTTGCTTCAATAATGCGTGTATTTACTCTCTGTCCCCTTCTATTATTGTTTCTCATTCTTCTTCTACTGGATTTGGGGCATGCTTTGTCTTATGGATCAGTGTTGATAAGAGATGGCCTCAAATCCTATTCAGGAATAGAGCTCCCGGCATCAGTTTTTGGCCCTGAAGGTGTAGCCTTCGATTGCAATGGTAAAGGACCTTATGTGGGTGTATCTGATGGTAGGATTCTCAAGTGGCAGGAAGCAGATAGAGATTGGACTGAGTTTGCAGTTACCTCACCAAACAGGCAAGATAATGTGTATATATATATTCCAAATACCAGCTTTTTCCTGATAGTAGTTTTGTTCTTTATACCGGTATTTCTTTGTTTAAGTTCTGTTTCTTATCTTTCTGAATAAGTTATGTTTATTAGTTAATTATATATATATATACACATGCCTAGATCTGCAGCCATATATGTTAGGCTGGTATGAAATTCTATTATATATACCATGAGATTTTTGAGATAATAGGTGTGAGAGTCAAGAGTTGTAGTTAATGGCTTGAAAGAAATTTGGTCGAATAGCTATGAGAGTGTTTTAACACCATTCATCAGCTTGCAAGAATCAAGGGAGGAGAGAAAAAAATGTTGGTTTAATTTCCTCTACAATGCATACTAATTTAGGTGTGTTTTCACTATTTATATGCATTTTATGAAAATAATTAGTACCTTTTATTATTAGTTGAGAGTAAAATATTTTTTTTAATGTGATAATAGATGACGTAATATATGTGTAAAACATTTTATAATAATAGTATATTAAAACTAAATCCATTTTAACTAAATATTTTTTTAAAGGATTTCCAACCCAATACCTTTTTGTGTTGAATAGCTGCAATACTGTCATAAATATTGTAGATCTTAATAACTTAAAATAATGGTACACTCGTCAATTATTGACCATAAATAATAAAAGGGTATCGTTATTGTTAAATTTTTATAGGAATATCGAAAAAAAAATCAATTATTTTGCGGGGACAAAAGGGTAGATAGCCAAAGGTTGTAAGAAGTTTATTAACTCTTAAATGAGTGATCAAGCATATCATTTGATGTAGGCCTCAAATTAAGCAAAGTTCACATCTATACATTAAGTTATTGACAGTATAAAGTTTTTTCATATCCAAATAATTCATCTCATTTGTATAATTTTTTAAGTATTAAATATGAGATTTAATTATTTTTAGGATAATATATGATTAGATAATAGTATAAAAGAATTATATATTATTGGTTCATAAAAATTAAATTTAAAATAATACATTACTAAACTATCATATAAAACTTTTTTATACCGTACTAAAAATATCTAAAGCTTCTCACTATCGAACATTACTTTCTGCTAACATGCTGACCAACCAACACTTCAAATGCCGAAGGTGACCGTAACCTGCCCTTCTTTATTAGCAATTGAGACCTTGACATAACTTATCAGTGAAATGAAAAACAAATTTGTACGGCGTTAATAATAGCAATAAATTTGTACAAACCTAATGAAAAAACAAATGGCCGAAAAGATTAAGACATTTATTCTCTCACAAAAATTTATGCCGGTAGAGGTAGATAAATCATTAAATACTCTAATATATTTCTCATGCAAATATCTATTTTGAGTTTGAAACCTAAACTATTTCATTTTCGTAAAGGCTCTCATTTATGAGATACATAAATAATTTATACTCTATCAAAGTCAAACTAGTTGTTTGAAGACAAAAATGTGTTGAATGAAGAAAAAAATGAAAGAGGGATATATGAGCTATCAAAGAAAGAAAAACTCCAAACAGGATAGTGTTAAGGACTTCCCCTTTTGTGTAGCTTTCATGGTTGGCAATGTTGATGTGATTAAAAATGGAAGAGGATAAACAAAGATCATAGGAGAACTTCTGATTTGGATGCCATTCGGCTTTGCAGTTGTCTGCATTTGTTGCCGGCATAGATAATGAAGTCAATTTGAATGGTGTGATCTCATTATTCTTCCCCCAATGCTGGTGTCAATTGGAAGTTATTTCAATTCTTAACACCCTAAGCTTATAAAGAGTTCCCTTTGGTATAGGAAGAGCAAGAAGCACTTAATTCATAACCTCTAGAGCTAACAAGAGAAAGCATGAAAATCATGGTGATCGATTGCCAGATAAAATCTTATCTAATGATAAATGTGAGTATGTCAACATTCCATGAAGTGTCAGTCAAAATAATATTTCTCTTCTTCTTTTTTTTTTTTTTTTTTGTTTACAAGTTATGTATTTAAAAGTTTTGTAAGTGGGCAAGTCTATAAGCTAGCCTGGGTCTACTTGGCCCATATAGTCTTTTAGCTTATGAGCTTTTCATAAGTATAGGTTTTTTGTCTCTAAAACTCGTATGGGACATGACTTAATGGTTGAACTAATCCATTTAACACCCATAAAAATTGAACTCAATTTATACATTATTGTTGAAGAAAAATTTAATCGACTTAAAGCGTGTATATAAACACATTTTGGTGATTATTATGCACAGGGACAAGAAAGTGTGTGATGGATTGACAGATTCAAAGATGGAACCAATGTGTGGAAGGCCCTTAGGGCTGAAATTCAACAGTGCAAATTGTGATCTCTACATTGCCGACGCTTACTTTGGACTTGTGGTGGTAGGGCCCGGCGGCGGTGTGGCAAAGCAGTTGGCCACTTCAGCAGAGGGAGTACCATTTAAGTTCACAAATGCTTTGGATATTGACACCCAAACTGGTGAAGTATATTTCACAGATAGCAGCCTCATATTCCAAAGAAGGTTTTTGCTCTAAATTATTCTTAAGGCATTTGTACATCTCAATGTAATATAGTTTTGCTCCTTTTATTTTAAATGAACTCCATGTTTAACATTAAAAAAAGATAATATTAAACATTAATTTCGAAAAAGTAAATTAAAACTCTCAATATGATAATTATGTGTTGCAAATATAAATTATGAACTTTATTTTAATGCATGGTTAGTGTAAATACACCAATCACATATTATGATGGCATTATTACCAAAAACAAAAACGAAAAAAATAGCTTTTACAGTATTACCTCAAAAGTATCAAATGCAATAAAATATGATTGGATGACATTTATCAGTTTGACACTATTTTGAATTCAATAATGAATCTAAAGGGCATACTCTTCTATTTTTTACCGAGTGTTTTTATTTTTTATCTTTTTTTTAATGTGTATTTGGCACAAACGCTAACTGAGATGATAGTATTGTATACTCATGTGAAAAATGCTATATACTAAAAGAATTGGGTCATAACTTAGTTGTTAGAATGATGTGGTATACTTATTATTGTTAAAGTGAATTATATATCTATTTATTACATTTAACGATCACCATAGTTTTCAGCCAAAAATTCCAACATGTTTTTACTGTACAATATTGCTCTACTCATATTGCAAAATATTACCGAGTTGCTTTACTCTTTTTTTTTTTTTGGGTGTGTGCGTTTTGATAAATAGTAACTTGGCAGCTTCATAATAATAATAAAAAATGTTAGTTGGCTATACAAACATTATTCATATTGAAACTATAGTGGAGTGGTTGAGAAAATGAACATTAAATAAATTGTGATGCATTTTTTTTTATCAACACTTTAAAAGCGAGGGAAAAAATTGCTAAAGATGAAATCGATACTAATTATTATTACATATTGCACTATTTGATAATTAGCTTTCTACCCGCAGGCAAAAAAAAAAAAAAATAGCCTTATAAAAATTTATTGGTTCCTTTAGAGTAGGAAATGTAACTCACCTACCCTCTTATACTATATAATATATATAATGCTTTTTTTATTAATATTATAATATATTATACCCTTTGTTGCTCATCTTAACTCATGTTTTTTCCCATAATGGCAAAGGTCATATTTACCAATAATAATCACCGAGGAGAGAACTGGAAGATTACTGAAATATGACCCTAGAACCAAAAGTGTTCATGTTGTACTCAAAGGCTTAGCATTCCCTAATGGTGTGGCTCTTAGCAAGGACAATTCTTTCCTCCTACTAGCAGAATCAAGCACCTTCAAGATTTTCAAGGTTCAACTTGGAGATCATTCCAATGCTAATTATAATTTACAATATTTTGCAATGCTTCCACGTTCCCCAGATAACATCAAGAGGAATGCTAAAGGGGAGTTTTGGGTGGCATTGAATAGTGGGAGGGGAAGGATTCAAGGCTTTGGAAAAAATGAAATTGGAAGCACCAAAGTTCAGTGGACATCATCAGATCCTGTTGGAATGAAATTTGATGAAGAGGGAGAGGTGATTGAGGTGATAGATGGAGAATATGGACAAGAGCTTGATTCTGTTAGTGAAGTTGAAGAATATGAAGGGATTTTGTGGGTAGGATCTGCAGTGCAGCCTTATGTTGGAGTTATAAAAACTTAGATTTTAAGTCACATATAATGGAATAAATCTTTTAGTTGAAAATTTCATATGATGAGATTATGTGTAAATTTTGTTGTTGATTAGAATGGTGGGATCTTGAAAGAGATGCATCCAATCAACAATTCTAAGTCTTGTAATAATATAATGCTTATTCCAAATTGTATGCTAATCAAAATAAAATGTCAATAGAGTATTTACATTTTGACATACAACTCAATGGAACATCTACTTTAGTTCGATGCATTCATGAGATACCAACTTAGTTCTTAACAATTTTTTATATCAAATACATCATTTAGTGATATCATTTCTGCTGCTAACTTATTAGAGGTAGGATGTGCTGGTGCATATGTTAAGAATCAAGTTATCTTGCTCCCTCATCCTGGGAGGTATATAAACCTAGGAGATTATGGTAGGATTTATAATTTTGGAGATGGAATAAGGAGCAGTTACAACCGTGGTGGGGATTTAATTATAGTCATCACTAGGTAGGAGGGGCAACAAACCAAATGAGAGGACAAGGGAGTGATGACCATGTTGATAGGCTAAGTTGTGTCGTTCAGTTAGTCCACAAGCCCTCTAACCTCAAGTCCAAGTGAGAATGAAAAGGCCAGGTGTCAAAATTTTGGATGATTGTATAAATCTTTTTACATTGTAAGTACATAAAAATTAAATTCATATTTTATACTGTGCGTATAAAAATTAGGAAGAGTAAACACCGAACTCAATTCCTTAAAAATATTATGTCAAATAAATCCTTCCCGTGATCACTCTAGAAAAATAAAACAAGTTATTCCCTTTATTTATTTTTGTTAGAAATAGGGGCCTAAGAGCCCAAAAGATAGGTTATTCCCTTTGTTAAGTTTATGTTAATAGAACAATGACGTGATGCATTACAACAATGACGTGTCACATGAATTGACACATCAACATCCGAACGAGGGGTGGAACTAGACTATGTAGGTAGGAGGGCCAATTTTATATTAAAAAACAACATTTTATTTTTTAATTTTTGTTCTAACTTAAAAATTAAATTAAAAATCATAATATATAAGAAAAATAAATATTTTACTATCAACACTTAGAAAACACATATATTCGTAATATAGTTTGTAGTACTTAAACATGTAATCAAATTAAAAAAATTATAAAAAATTAATCAAGTAAAAAATTTAAGGGGCCATATATATATATATAAACATTGAAAGAATGTTGTATTGCTAAGCTACATGTATCATCCTCTTTAGGTTTAATAAATAGATATTATAAAAGGACTAGTGAATTGACAAGCACTTGCGTGTCTATCAATTCACATTTTTTATTTTGTAATTATTTTCAATTTTTTAACTTCTTTTATTTGTTTTTATTACTTTCTCCAACTCCTTATACATCAAAGGTATTTTAGGAAATAGAAATTTTGGACACAAAAAGAACTATTCCCTTTATATATAGTATAGATTAACTTGTCTTTCGTTTCAATTTTGGAGAGATCAAGAGAAAGGTTTATTTTTTGGGACTAAATTATTCGATGTAATATTTTGAAGTACTAGGGAGTCAACTCAAAAATTAATTTCTATTCACTATCTGACCAATATCCTATACTACAATCTATGAAGCCTGGGTACCATTTCAGTGCCGTGTCTACGTGCCAGACACGCATCTATGTCAAATCTTATATGATACACTCATTATACATGTTTGTATATATTTAATGTAAAATTTATTTCTTTTATTTTAATATAGAAAAATACAATATAAACAAGATTATAGAAGAAATATAAATAATACATAACGTTTTTAGTTTTTAAAAAATAAAATATAAATAAAACCTACATAAATAATATTATAAATAATTTACCATTTCGTGTGTCGTGTGCGTGTCGCTTCGTGGACTAGAATATTATTATATACGTTTTCATTCCTCTGGTTGAATACGAAAACGAAACGTATACGATCCTCCCATAACACTAAATACTCCAAACACCAAACGTAGCATAGCAGTTTACGCTTTTCAAATCCCTTCGCTTTTGCTGTTCCTTTGTCTCTTTCCTATCACTTTCTGTTCCTCCCTTCTCTTTGGGATCAACGAGTCACTTTTTCATTGGGTCGGTCAGTTTTCACCACCATTCCTCATTCCTCAACGATTTTGTTATTTCTTCATTTCACATTCCCATTTCATGAATGATCCCAATGACCATGAAGAAAGGAAAACAATAATTGTTATGATATAAAAAAACACACTTGTTTTTGGCTTCTTGTAATTTGTATGCTCCACCCCCTGCAAAGTTTTGAGTGTTCCATTTTTTCTCTGCCTCTTTTGTATTGATTTGTTTGATCTGATTATAACCCATTTTCACATTTTCATTAAAGTTTGCCTTTTTGGTTTACTTTAGATCCATTTTTGGGTTTTATTCTAAACCTATGAATATACCCTTAGTTAGAAAAAGTTAAAAGAAAAAAAAAAACTGGCTTTATTTTTTAAATACTCACCAAGTTTGGTTTTTGAGTATGAAATTCAATGTGATTCATCATTTTGATAATTGGGTTTCCTGCTAATTTTCCTACGTTTATTTTGATAATTTTGTTCTGTTTGTATTCAAATTCAGCAGGTTGTGGCCTAGGCTTAATTGTTAGTTGAAGCCAAAGTTCAGAGTTTTGTTTTATCAGTGAGACAATGGGTTATATTGGTGCTCATGGCGTAGCAGCTCTGCATAGATACAAATATAGTGGTGTAGATCATTCCTATGTAGCCAAATATATATTACAGCCATTCTGGACTCGATTTGTTACAGTTTTCCCACTATGGATGCCGTGAGTAATTTCATTGTTTGAACTAAACTAAGGTTCATTCTTTGTTATAACATGATATTATATATGCCTTGATTCTGTTAATATCTGCTCACTTCCATGATGAGATGTAGGTTATGTTTAAGAGTTTTGTAGAGTATGGGAGGGGATAACTCGTAAGGGAATGGAATGGAATAGAACATGTCACCCTCTTGTTTGGTTGTTCAAAACGTTTAATGTGGGAAGAGAAGGGAATGTGTGTCATTCCCTCCTTTTAAGTTACATCCAAACACAATTTTCTTAGGTTTGGCCGTTCCATTCCATATCATTTCCTCTCTTGTCATCCTGCCAAACATTGTTGACATATTTGGCGTAGATTGAGTTATAAAATTAAAACGATGAAGTTTTTTCTACTGTACATAATATATAATATAATACTAAAAAATACTGTGACTGGATACTGATACTAATGTTATATGTTTGAATGAACAAGCATAAACAGCTAGTCTTAGGAAGTAACAATTAGATTTTATTTTATTTTTCGTTTGTTTATATATATCAGAAGCTTAGGATCTTATGCCTGGTTTTGTTGCTTTTGCTTGTGCTTGTTTCGAAGTGCCTTTTCTTCAAGTTGCTTCCATCTGGAGTTGTATCATTCACAAATGAGAATGTATTAAAAAATGATATGGTCTATTTATTTGTTCTGTTGCTGGCTTTTGTGCCAATTGCATCATGATAAATTACATCCTCTTTCCTCATTTCTCATTGATAAATGATAAGGCTTGTGTAATGATTAACTTCAGAGTGTAAATGCAATATATGAGGTATTTACAGGGGGGAAATCATCGATTATCATGTCGATTGTTTCCATGTGATAGTAGTAGTAGGCCTTTTTGCTTGTAACTTGTAGATAGTACACTTCTTTATTGTAAGAGTGTGTGAGTGTGTGTGTGTGTGTGTATATATATAATGTTCTGTCTATAACTGTAGACAGATACTCAGTCACTCCTTCATGAAGATGACAATACTTTCATTCCCTCATTTTGATACATTGGTTTAATTTTTCTATGATTTTATGGTTCATATTTTAAATTATGAATTCCTCTAACTTGAACCTTTTCTTTTTATTCATTCCCATCACTTGGCATTTTGGTATTCTGCGCTTCTTTTGCAGTCCAAACATGGTATGCCTTTACTCTCACTTATAGCAGTGTCTGTACTTTGCTGTTGTTACCAAAAGCCATATCCCTGATACTGACAATTGTTGTTTGGTTGCAGATTACTCTTACAGGATTTATGTTCTTAATGCTGTCTGCACTGATTGGCTATGTGAGTGGAACCAGAGTTATCGTTGTACTGAAAAATGCTGAAGTCACTAACTCACTATAGAGATAGTTCTATTTTCCACAACTTCACTTTGTTTTTCTTTTTATTAAATGATTTAATGAAACCTTCAATTAGTAGTGCCTCGTAAATGAAGTGTTGTGAAGATTTCTGGCTAACTTCAGAAGTGATTGTTTACTTCTTCTGTTGAACTGTTCATTACATGGCCATCGAAGGCAATTTGGGTGCAGTGTGAAAGGCTGTGTTTAACAGTGAATAAGACCTATTATAATTCAATAATTATTTATGTATATTATTTTTTCAGATATACTCACCTCGATTGGACACACCTCCACCAAGATGGGTTCATTTTGCACATGGCCTCCTTCTGTTTTTATACCAGGTCTCAATAAGTTCTTCTAGTGCAAATATCATTTGCTCCCTTATTTACCTTTTTGAATTTAGTCTCTATGTTTAGTTGGGTAGTCCTTTTTCTGGTGTCTTGATGGAAAACAACCATAATAACTTTTGTATATTTAAGGCTCGTGTGCTTTAACTTTTGGCAAATGGAAAGGGAGAAATTTATCTTCCTGAGCCACTTGGATAAGAAATAACATATGTATTACTTCCTTTAAAAGTACTGCTGCACTCAAACTGGCACTTTATTGGTCGTCTTGATCTCATTTCATGCTGCATATTCATTTTTTTTGGTTCTATGTCTAGTTTCATGTTCCAATCACTACATGGATATCATATTATCTTTCTACAAATGTCATGCAATATTCTTAATGGTTTACTATTATGATATGATGCCTAAGGCCATATTTTTCTGGTAGGTAATTTATTTTTTATTTTTTAAATTGATATCTATGATAGACATTTGATGCTGTTGATGGGAAGCAAGCTAGACGAACAAATTCTTCCAGTCCATTGGGGGAGCTGTTTGATCATGGTAATTTAATTTGGCTGCATCATGTTCATTCTATTGTTTTCCCTAATTAATACTTGTTCAATACTGAGAGAAAAATGTTTTCAAATCTTTTTGCAGGATGTGACGCACTTGCTTGTACTGTATGTTTCTTCACTCTGGCTGTTATATTTAGCCTCTAAATGGAATAAAGACAAAAATCTGTGAGAACTGTGTTTCAGTTTGAATCAATTGCTTTTGGGAGCACGTCCATGTGTGGAAGAAATTCTTTTTGGTTCTGGTTTATATCTGCACTTCCATTTTATGGTGCAACCTGGGAGCAGTAAGTTATTATGTTCATATTACTATATGATGCATGGTACATTAATATTATTCTTTTTTAGCTTTTATTATTAGTAAGTCTTGTAGTTTACACTTTACAGTACTTCTGTGGAGCATTAAACCTTGTTCTATCTTTTGTCCTGTCTGGTAAAATGTGATTCTAGGTTTCTAGTGGAGATGGAATACTAGCCAAAAGTTGTTTTTGCAATGGCTGTTAAAAGTGATTATACTTTCTCAGTTTTTTCCTCTTATTTGTAAAGATTTATCTCCCGCTTGTGCTATTGGCATGACTATATGTTTTAAATTTTTAATTCTTGTGCCACCAATTTGTGCACACATGCCATATAAAAAGTTTTGCGGAAGTATATATAGTCTTACACACCTTACTCCAATGTCAATTGAATACTTATTATTTGTCTACCCTAACATTTTTTATTGTCTTTGGAATATTGTTTTGGATGCAGCTATTTCACTCATACACTTATACTACCTGTTGTAAATGGACCTACGGAAGGTCTTATGCTAATATACTTGGTTCATTTCTTCACTGCTATTGTGGGTATGCCCTTTCTCTTAGTTCTGTCCTTTTGGACTCTCATAAAGTTTTGTTAAAATTCAATGATGTAGTATTATTATTATTATTATTCTTTAGGTGCTGAGTGGTGGGCTCAGCAATTTGGGAAGTCTGTGCCCTTTTTAAGCTGGCTGCCTTTTCTTGGCGGTAAGATTGTCCTTGTTATGTGATATTCTTTTATTTTCTGCTACCAAAATGTCTGGCTGTCTAATCTTTTACACTATTTGTCATTATGTTTATACTCACACCAAGTGTTGATCATATGGGAACATTATACTTATGGTGATATGTTGTCGTATTTTTCTAGTCTTCATTTTGTAATTTCACTGGAGAAATGATAGCCTTTGTCAGTTCAGATGGTTCCGTGCTGTATCTCATAGGCATAAGGAACCTATTTAATTCGGGGTTAACTAAGAGTTGGGAATTCCTGTGCAATGCCTGTTACTAGAGTAATTGAATTTTGTATTTGTTGGCACTGCCATGCTGCTAACTTCTTTAATAGTCTTCTGAGAGGATAAGGTCCTTTGTGATACAGTATGTGATTAACTTCAATGGCTGGAATGACTTTTTTTTTCTGTCGTTCTTCTAAGTATACATTCTTCTAGTTTCATTTATTTGATACAGCCTGCTATTGGTATATATGGATATGATTTCCATTTTCTTTTATATAAGTGAGAACCCTTCACTTTTTTACTACAAACCAGATAATATTGATTATATGGATGATGCTATTATTGAGAGTACTTATACTTCTATTTGTGTATACCTATTAAGTATATGCTAGTGTGAAGTTTCATTGTTGTGTATGTTCTTTATTGATGATCAGTTGCTTGATTTTTACTGTATCTCAGGAATCCCAACACACAAAGCTGCTTTATATTTGATGATAGCTTTTGCTGTTATACCAACAATCACATTCAAGTATGTATACCAGAATTTACTGAAAGTTCAGTCTTCTTTACCACATACAATAGCTCATGTGCCATTGATAAATTGCGAATGAATTATAGTTTTTTTTTTCTTTTTTTTTTTTTTGAGGTTGACTGTTCCATGCCTTAATGATTTTTACTAGTTTTACTATTTGAATTGTCGTGTTAATATACTGAAACTGCAGAACAATGCAAAAATTGATGACAATACTTTATTCTTCTTATTGTTAATAGCCATTTGGCACTATTTTGGGAAGATTTAAATCAAGTTCCCTGAATCACTTAGTTTCTAATACCAGAGCAAGGAAACCTTTGCATCCATGATTACAACCAAGTATTTCTGAAATTTAAAATTCAAAATGGCTCCTGATTTTCTGTGTACTGCACATAATTTTTTTTTTTTGGTTTTTTGACCAAGGTATGTTGAGATGTTAATATTGTATTTTTGTTCCACACAGTGTGTGTAATGTTTATAAGGTCGTGAAGGCAACAAATGGAAGCATGTCGCGTGCATTGGCAATGGTGATACCATTTTCCTTGTAGATATCCCCCCCCCTCCCCCCCTTTTCTTTTCAAATTTTGGTTGTTTTATTGATTTTTTTTTTTTTTTGAGCAGCTTTATCCCTTTGTTGTACTCGTTGGATCAGTTCTCTTGTGGTATTACTTAAATGCTCTATTTCTTTCTTTTTTTGTCACCAATTTTGTTAGTAAGAAATTCATGTACTATACTTTTGTACATATAAGCACACAAGCCATTGTCTTTGCAGGGATTATTTGTCGCCATCTAACATCATGGTGAACTACCCACATTTAGTTATTATAGGAACAGGACTTGCTTTTGGTTTTCTGGTGGTAAGCAGCTGCATTTTAAATATGAAAGCTAGTTGTTTGAGGGCTTCATTACCTAACTTCATTATTCCCCTTTTTTTTTGTGTTATGCTCCCTTTTTATGGTATCCTATCTCTTGTGCTCATTGTACTGGTTACTTGCCATTTAAAACTATTACTATTCTTGGCAATTTGCATTTCACAAGGTTTTCAAAATGAGGTATTGACTAATTTAATTTTGCTTAGGGGCTTATGCTGTGGCGTAAAATCTGGTTTGATAACCTATCTTTATTTTACCGCTTTTAGACTTTTCTTGTTCATATTGATACCTAAATTTATAACTTGTCTCTGTAATTCCTTGTTTGCTTTAGTTTGAAAGAACCACACTTTGAGGTATATTAGTTTATTTAAAAAACTTTTATTCTTTTGTCTACCTACATATCCATGTTATTTAAACTTAATTTTTGTTATTTTGTCTTGTTATTAAAGGAGGACATTATGATTTATGATATCGTTTGATTCATGTAGCAGACTTCACCTAGTCGGACTAGGCTGGTTGTCACTGTTATTTTCTAGTTATTTAAGGGAGTGAATACTCTGTTGAACTACATTTGCTAATTTGAGTTGTTGCAGTATGCAAGCATTTGATTTGTTTAGGAAAAGTGATTGGACTATGGAAATTCTTGCTTTATGCATAGAATGTTATTCGTGATGAAGTATTGATTCCTACAACATTAGCAAGATTTTTGTATCAATATATATGTCACATTAAGATATCTTGTTGAACTCAAATGTCAGTTTGTGTTAATTGTTTAGAACTTTCTATCTCACATGACATCAAACCTGGCATTGGCTGCTTGGCATGGGCAAAGTTTACATATGCAGTGAAGTTGTCAAATTGTCTAACTTTGTATGAAAGCTAGCCACATAAGTGTGATGAATGATGAAAAGTGATTTGTATGGTTTTTAATATTGTGTACAAGTGCTTTTGGTAAGAAGGCGAATGTACTTCTGAATATTATATACCTCACCCTTAGTTTCTCTGTTGACAATCAAACTCGTTAAATTTCAATGTTAACTGAGTAAAGTTTAATTTTGCAGGGAAGGATGATTTTGGCCCACTTGTGTGATGAGCCTAAGGGCTTGAAAACTGGAATGTGCATGGTATTGAACTGTTATCTTGAAATGTATATTCTGAAAAGTTTTTTGTTAGGCCTCCAAATCAAGTGCTATTGTTTTACCTTATGCTAAGTTTGAATTTGAAGAGTGAGACCAAGATGGGATGGAGGGAAGTTGTAACTAACTTTGCCTAGCTGGCAGGGTTAGTGGGAGAGTGGTGTGTGCATTCCTTATTCTGTTATGGGAAGAGGTGGTATTATATAAGGATAGGGGGAGCTATCAAGGAGGGGTACCTGGGAATTGGAATTGGGCTTGGGAGAGTAGCTAGGTCTCTCTAATACCTAACAACCATTATTTCTTTCAGTTTGTTCTCAATACATACTTCTATTCTATAATTCATTCTTATCCTATGGCCGGGTACCTATCATTTTTCCATTTTAAAGATGTTTTCCCCCCATATTTGGCTGTTGTCCCCATAGCTTTAAATGGCAAAAAGAGCTTGTATGACTATAGTGATTAGTGCATAGCTGTAAAAAAAAAATGTTTTTGTCACAATATCAGCAATCTTCTATGTGGACGTGTTATATGCCTTAGCTATGAGACTTGCCAGCTATTCAGGTGTCTCAAGCCATTAAGATTTTGGACATATTTCAGTCCTTTTTTCAATATATTATTACTATTACTATATTGCTATTACTTGCTATAGTATATCAGATATCTTTTTTTTTTTTTTTAACTTTTTGTTATTTGCTTTAGCAACAAAACTTGGGGAAGTTCTTAGATACTCTTAATAGTAAGAAAAAGTTTTTGCTCTATACCATAGTAGAAATGTGAGCATTAAGTGGTGCAGATAACCAGTTTTTCTACTCTAGGAGCACCTAAGAACTTTTGCAAAACTTGCCGGATATTTAGGAGTTTCAAGCCATTAATTCTGGATATAAATTAATCATTTTGTGCCATACTTTTGTTTTGTTCTTGCTCTATTTTAAATTGGTTTTTCTTTCCGTGGCTTGAAGACCATAGTAGGAATAATATGCCCATTCTATTGTTTAGTGGCAGTAGTCACATCTTGCATAGTCATTGTTAAAGTTTTGCTTGTGCTAAGATAATTGATATATGGTTTTATTTACATTGTACAGTCCCTTCTGTATCTCCCGCTTGCCATTGCTAATACTCTCACAGCAAGGCTAAATGATGGGTATGTAATGTGACTTCACGTGATTTGGATTTTTCCCATGACTGTTGCATGTTCCTTCTCACAAAGTCCATTGGTGTATTTTTGGCAGGGTACCTTTAGTAGATGAGAGATTGGTTCTTCTTGGGTTTTGTGCATTTACAGGTATAATTATGGAATTACCGTTTTATTGTTTGTTATAAAATGAGATATATCAAGGGTGATCCGTGGCACAACGGTAAGGTTGTTGCCTTGTAATAAGGAGATTAAGGGTTCAAATCCTGAAAACTGTCTCTCCGCTTGCGAGGGTAAAACTGTGTATATCTACCCTTCCCAGACTCCACCGGGTGGGAGCTTCGTGCACTGGGCCGTCATTTTATAAAAGAAGAGATATTATTACTGAAGGGCAAGCAATAAGTACAATAGAAAATGATGACTTATATGTAGGAAATCATACAATTATTTATTTACATACGCTCTCTTGTGTTCTCTGAATGCAGTGACATTTTACTTGCATTTTGCCACGTCTGTCATTCATGAGATTACAAATGCTTTGGGAATATACTGTTTCAGGTATATAGTTAACTATTAGATTGGTCTGCTTTCTGTTAAAATTTGGCATTGGTTTCATGCTAGTGAATTCATTATCACTTCCTAATTTACTTTGTTGGTCAACATAGAAAATCATCTTGTGCGCTATCATATATTTATATGTAAATCATTTGGTTAAATTCGTACATAATTTTGTGTGCTATATACTTACTGCATAGTCATTTTTATTGCAGGATAACTAGGAAGGAAGCTTGAAGTGTCTGATTATTTTCCTTTAGGTATGCCTTTTCTAATTCACAACCTGTGTTTTTGGAGAATTTCTTTAGGTAAAGTTTGGAATGGATTAAAATGGGAATTGATTTGTTTTGTAAATCAAATGTTATCTTAATAACTTCTAAAAATAAGACATGATTTAATTCATATAAATGAACTAGTTCAAATAAAACGATTTCAAATCACAAACTAATTCTCAATCTTAATTATTTCAAACACTACCTTAACGTGTCTTCTATTTCAATTTGTACGCTACCCATTCATCATTACGTGTCTTCTGTTTCAATTTGTATGCTATCCATTGATTTTATTTCAATTCTGAGTCACAAATTTTGTTATTTCAGCTTGCAAGTGAGGAAAAATACTGGCAAGATTTTTGGTCTATACTAATTTTCCAATTTTTGATAGATTTGAATAGTGGAGGTTTCAATCAAGGTGCCTACTACCCTACAGTTGTAATCATCGTATATTTAGTCAGATTAGGAGATTTGGTTTTGCAAAACCAAGTATTTCAAGCAGCGAAATTATACATTTATCTTTTTTTTTATGAAAAATTTTATAATACTTTTTTCTAAAAGCCTTGTAGGAAAGAATTACATGGATGTGAATGCCATCATTCTTCAAAAAGTAGTATGAGAATTACTCAATTTTGATGTTATTGCTAGTCACTATCTATGCTTATTTTCTATACAGATTGCTATTCTTTTTTTGCTATTGCTAGATTGCTACTCCCACTAAGCAACTTTTTTCCAATTATCCTAAAATGCCCTTTGTCTATTTCATAATTAAACTAATTATGTATTCGCATTGCAAGACAAATATACAATCTCATCGTTATTAATATTTTCAAAATTGTAGTCATGTATATGTAATTTTTAATTATTTTTAATATGCACCTAATTAAATAAGCCTCGTGCTGCGAATATCTATTCATACAATGCATTTGACTATTTTTTTTTATCAATCAATGCAATTGAATATTTGAGGCATATATACCAATGATGGAAAATAGCTTTCTTTAAAGAAAAATTATGTTGTATGATATATCATATAAACATTTTATATTAATGAGTGTAGATAAGTGTTAGCATGTATCACAATAAAAAGGTATTATAAATATTTAATTTAAATATATTTATAGTAGAAAATATTTTAATAATGCATCTAATCAAATTCTCTCATATACATGACTTTATAATAATAGAGTAATAGTTAAACTTGTCTAGCTAATGTATCAATATGTCATTAAATAATTTTATGAAATAATTTAACCTAACTTTTAAGAAACAAACAATAAATTTGAAACTTTAATAAAAATTAGGTGATTGATATAACAAATACTAATATAATATGTTTATTTCATATTAGATCACATTGTATAAAGATTATATGGTACAACACTGTGTATGCGTACTATATATTGTAATTTATTTTTTATTATTATTTTTAGAGTTTATTTTTTATATATTGAGTCATCAAATTAAATGTTTCTATTTTGCATTAGCTTTGGGGTAGTAGGTGCAATTTCTTTTTTTATACTTTCAGATTATTAAAATTAAATTATTCTAGTATCCAACATACTTATTGTTATATTATTAGATAATTACATACTGTATTATAAAAAATTTAAAAGGTAATGTAATATTTAGATCTATATATATATAATAATAAATCTTAAATATTTTGAAATTAAATTAATAATAATAATAATAAATTTATAGAAAAATATTATGAAGTTTTTCACAATATAAACAAGAGAAGCACAAATACTATAATATTAAAAGAGTATTTTGAAAATATTAATAATGATGGGTTTGAATCAAATTGAAATGGCCATATACAATTAGTTTAAGAGTTTAATTGTGAAAGAGGTAAAAAAATATATTTTAGGATAACTCAAATAAGATAGTTGAATTGAAGTAGCAACAACTAAAAAAGAAGTGGGAATAGTCCCTCCCTTCTGTACAAACATTTAGTTGTGTACTTCACAAAAACAAAGTACTCTTTTTAGCTAACCACAGTACAGGCGAACTTTGTTGTGCTTGGAAACTGAATACGTTTATTAGGGTGTGTTTGACCGTTGTAAAAAACTTAAGCGTGAATACCCAAATTGATTCTTAGATAGTGTTGGACAAATTGGTTCTCTATAATAGAAACGTATTTTTGTAGTTTTTTATAATTAAAAATATAAGATAAAATAGTCATTCCATAGTATTTCAATGAGCATTATTTATGATTTTATAAATGTCCAATTAAAACTGTCTTATAAATCGTGAAAGATTAATTTGTTATAAAATTCTCCAAAAATATTTAGTAAAGACTGACTTGTATAATAGTTTTAATTGAGGGATCACGGAATATATTTTTACTTTTGAGTAACCAATTTTTCGGATGTTATTTTTTTTAGGGGGATTAAGTGGGGCTATACTCAAAACTAAAGTCGAATATTTATGTTCAACGGTTCCAAATTGAAGATAAGTTTTGTTTTGTTTCTGTAACTAATGAAATCTTTTAGAACTAGTTTTTAATTAAATTAATTTAGTTTAAAATCAGCTCTAAAAAGGCTCATTCTCATTTCTTATTGTTTCAGTTTGCTGCATATGCACAACTTTGTGTCACGTTTTATTGATGGCTAGTTTATCCAAGTACAATCTCGATAGATATTTTGAGTTACGTTGAATTCTTATTTTTGTAAGTATTAATAGTTTTTTAACTATCCAAATATGGTAGCAATTTAAGTGAAATGATTGATTTATTATGAAAGTAAGATGAGTAAATTTTAGATGTTGATTCTTATATAAATGATTAAAATTAAAACAAAGGCATATAATTTTTTTAAATGATCACTTAATTATTAGTTACCATTTAATTTTTACTCTTAATTATCACTGTATGATAATACAACTATATTACTTCCACTCTCATCATAAATCACTCTTTTCAATTGAGTCACTGAGTTCAAATAATTGTTATCAATATACATGAAAGATAGATATATTTGTGGTTTGAAAAAAACTACGAAAGTCATTAATTGATAAGGAATATATAGGTCACTAACCAATCTCTATTAACTAGTACTGCATCATCGCCAGTAAATTTACACACTAAAAAATTGGTGCTATATATACATATATATTAAAAATTACTATTAACTATAAATTAAAATTCTCATTTCTGTTACTTGAGTTGAATTGTAAAAAGATTGAATTTTAATATTTAAAATCAGACCGTTTGAAATATTTAGATGCATCTGTTCATAATGAAAAGAAGAGCTATTTGCAGCTCCCAGTACTGAGATTAACATACATATGGTAGATTCGAATCTTCCATCCCCTTTCTTTTTCCAATTTTCTATTATGTTTCCCCAATAAAATTTTGACATGTGTTTAATGATAACGTTATTAATAATGTTTTATCCGTTTAAATTTTCTCGACTATCCATAATATTTGTATATGGACGGAATTTCTTTATCCCTTTTGGCGTCCCATTTCTTATCTCTTTAATCAAATTTTACCATGTACAAAAATTATAGGTAGCTGAGGTAAATAGTTAGTGTCAATAGTATGATATCTCATGCAAAGTGTAGTTTGCAAGGATAAATTGTGCACATCTTTCCCAAGGATTCTCTTAATTCTTTATGTTTTGAAGCAGGAGAACATCAACTACACTTACTATTTCAAGCTATGTATGCCTATATTCTTTAAAAGATTAAAACCTACAAGTGCAAATTAAAGGAATACATATACTAAAGAGGAATGAAATTCAAGCCACTAGCTTCACAGTAAGAACCACAACACACATTTTGGTGGTATATGAAACCATATACCAAATGACGCCTGAATCACACTGCTGCCAAACTTCTGTCCATCACCTCAACAAGCTTGTTGGCTATTGCACTAGCATATACTGATGAACCTTCATATATCTGCCCAAGTAGAAAACAGAAAACGAAAAAACACACACACTTTATATAACCAAACACATTACATTCATTTAACATATACATAAACAAGCACAATTAATTAACCATTTTATATACATATATAGTATATACAAGCATAACTAATTAACACTAAACACATTGAATTCACACAACTGGTATCACAAACCTTGGAATTGAACATAAAGCTGTAGAAATCACCAATGTGGCCACCAGCAACATGTTGAAGATCAAGATTGAGTTCATGCAGGGCCTGTGAAGCATGCACTAAGCATGCATCAATGATCCTCTTCCTTTGAACAAGCTTTATTGTTACCTCATTGTCAATGATGCGCACATCAACCTCAGTGTCCTTGGATTTCCTCTGGATCCAAGAACTCCTCAGGCTCTCAATGTAAGAGTGCTCCTCATCTTGGTCCCCGGCCTGCTGCTTATTCAGATCACCATTGCATCCCTCCAACAAATCCCCTTCTTCATTAACCTTGTGCCTTTTGACCCTTTGTTTCTCATACCTTTTCTTCTCCACCAATAATGTGAGCTCATTCACTGTTCTTAGAAGCTCTCTAATGTAGTTAATAGCATCTCCTACCACAGATGCTCTATCATTCTTTGTTTCATTGATTAGTGGTTCCACCAAAACAAATTGAACAAAAGAAAAGTAAGGTACACAATTTATGCATAAGGATTAATTTTATAATATCGTATAGTTTTAATTAAGTTTTATCCATAGATTAATTATATCTACTCAAGTGTTTAACTTTTTGAGATATTTAGTATAGGAATCACACACCCTACTAAATACTAATAATGCATATATCCAAATTAAGGAAAGATTTTGAGTGAAAAATTAAATATAATGGGATGAAAAACAGTACCTTGGAGGGGTTTGGGATGAGATCTCTCAAGGCATCAAACTTGCTACTCAAATCCACTCTCCTTTGTCTCTCGGTGGTAGTCGTGAACTGCTTGGTCCTTTTCCCTCCTCTCTTCTTACCAACATAAGCCACATCTTGTGTGAACTCTAGCACCCCATTGTTATCAAAATCTCTCCCATGATCTCCATCAAGATAGGCAACAACTCCACTTCCCTCAATGTTGTCATAATCATCCCCTATGCCAAACACAAAATCACTCCTTGATGTTGGTGGTTGTGTCATCATCTCGGTGTTGCAGCCGTGGGGTAAGGACTGATGAAACAAAGGTGCTTGCAGGTTCAAATGCAACAAAGGGTCACAGGAAACAGTGGACACATTAGTGCTTTCTGCACCCATAGGATAGTTACAATTACCAACCCAGTTATTACCATGAATACTTGTGTTGTTGGTGTTATTTTGTGTTGTAGGATTTTCAAAGGAGATAGAGGAGTTAGCAAGTGAAGAGTTTGGACTTCTTGTTGGCATGTGGAGGAGGTTAAGTAGATCTGGTGTTTGTGTTGGATAAGGAAATTGATGCATTCGTAGGACACAATTGGTTGTGTCCCAATTGGCCTGGTCAAAGGAAAGTTCATAACTTGAATAAGGATGACTATTATTATTACTACTATTATTATTATTGGCCTCTTCCACCAAATGGATATTGTTGAATACATTTCCATTGTTGGTGTATGGAATTTCCATGTCCAATTCCATTTGTTGTGAGTGGCCAATAGCTTCCATTGTAGTGGTGGTGGTGGTAGTGGCAGCAATTATAGAAGCTTGATTTTCACCACAAGGATAAGGGTATGGCAAGGTTTCCAGAGAGAGACCCACATTCTCTGAAAAGGTGTTGTTTTGTGTCTGTGCGGTGACAGTGGCAGTCATAACTGACTCTGAACTACCCATTTGGGAGAAACAGTTGTCTGATGTTGGGTTTGTTACTGCTGCTGCTAATGTGCTTTGTACCATCATTGCATTGGGATCAGAGAGATCACTATCTTCATACATTTTTGGACCAGACAACACTGATATATGTCTGATATGTCTCTATCTATTTGGTTTATGTTCCGGCTATTAGAAAATGAAATGGTGAACAAAATTGGGGGTTAGAAATAGAAATTACAACTAAACAAGAATTATATATATAGGAAGATGGATAAAATAATAATAATGACAACAAAAAGAAATCATACCTAGCAAAAGTATAAATTTGAGATCCTTTAATCAAAAGCCCAAAATTTACATGAAAAAAATATAGATGGTTCAAGAGAGTGGAATAAATAAAAATTAAAGTGCAAATGCAACAAGGTAAATATTGTGTGATGGTGGTGGTGGTGGTGGTGGTGCTCTGATGGAAATCTTCTGTTGGTGGTATATTTTCTTTGAGGATGGAATGATTGTGAAGGTCTTGAAGGTGAAAATGACCATATACTATAGATGGAATGGTATGAGGGGTGTGTGAAATGACCAAAAGGGGTCTCATTCTGTTATTTGTTGTGCAGATTCCCGTCATGTGGGCCCTACAAAATGATCTCTTCCGTATATCAGATACACTCTATCTCCTGTCTCCAGTACTGCTGGCAATATCATTGGCAGCATATTTCTGCTGTTCATTTCTCTCTCTCTCTCTCTCTCTCTCTCTCTATTCAAAGATGCCAGTTGAAAAACTTTTAGCTTTTTTTTTCTGATTTTTTTAATTTAATATAAAGTTAACTAATTGATGAAGATAAATAAAAATAAATAATATTCATATTAATGAAAATCTACTTCACTGCCAATACCTTATGCATGAGGTACCTGCAAGAAAATGTGTAAGGTGAGGCTGTTTAACAACACAGCATGATCTGAAACTGAAAAAAATAAAATAAAAAAAGATACATGTGAGCATGTGATTATGTTATTTACATGCACAATTTATTATTCAATTTAAGTGATTGGAAAAGAATAACGGCCTAACAAGATTATCACATTGTAGAAGGGAGACCGAGGCTTGGTATAGTATTGATGTTGCTCTACAAAACTAGTAAGCTCTTTGGGCTCTCAAAAAGCTATAATAATATCATTTGATAAAACAATATAAAAGTTGCTTTCAACAAATACAAGTCATTAAAGTAATAACATTTGGTAAATATATTATAAGGTGGCTCTCAAAATATAAAATGATTGTATTGAATATAACTATTTACAGGGAGAATAAAAAACTAAAAGCCTTAATTAATGGAAAAATAAAGATGAATTTTTATTAAAACTAAAGGGTTAAATCAGTCTTTTGAATTTTTTTAAATTTCGTAGATTAGAAACTAGGTCTGAAAAGCACCCATGGCTTTCAAAAGCTAGGAGCAAAATAGCCTAACTTTTTGGTTTGCCAAACTGAAAAAATTAGCTTATGCTTTTTATAAGCCAAAGCACCCAATCGAGAGTAAATTATCAAACCCAACCTTAGTGGCATAATTGCTGTTGATAACATTTACTTTAACAAAATTGGGATTGATCCCTGATGAGCTTCAGAAACTTTGAATTGTAATATGCTAATAACATTTGTATTAAAGTTTCTTTGAGTATCAGAAACTACATAAACATCAATATGTTTTTATATCTCAATTATACATACTCAAAAGTTTGTTTTCGAAAAATTTGTTTGGATAAAGATGTGCTGAATAAGAATTTTAATCAAGAAGAAATATCATAAGTATTACTTATTTTTTTTATTCAAGCATATAAAATTTTAGAAAGTCTCTTTATAACGAAAAGTCAGACTGTTGGTGTGAAAGGATTTAAACAATGACATATGCTTTAATATTATAATGATACATCTTAGAAAGCACTTTGAATTAATTTAAAAAGATTCATCATAACCTAAACAGTTTTGATTTTAGTTACTTAAGGCCTTAAAATGTTTTGATGACATTCATATCATGCCTTAAGATGGGTTAGGATCAAGTTATATTAGTGTAATTTCAAGCAAATGGTATATCATTTCATAACTTTTTATTGGTGTAACTTTTTATAAAATCTACCATTGGATTAAAAGCTCACATATAGATCAAGTATGTAAAATTTCAAATTAATCTAAAATTGTTTGGCATACGTGGGTGAGACTAATATAAAGTATTTTTTTCTCATTAAAAATATTATAAAACATATTACTTAGACTGTTACACAAAACTATATAATAAAGTGGTTTATGCCATTTTATATTGGTTCAATTTATGATAAAAGGCAAGCCAAAAGGATGAGGAAAATGAAAGTAGTGGGCAAAGGAGGAATCTTAAACTGCTATTTTTGAAATCGCCTTGAAATTTGTATATCGCCGGTGTGTCTGTCTCAGAGAATGTTAAGTTTCCAAGTTACATCCAAACATTCTATGTGTCAATAAGAGCAGAAATTATGAAGCAGGTAGTTTCTATGAGAGCATCTTTTAGATAGTTTATTAGACAATTGCTAACAATTGCTAAAAGTGAATATATTTTTATTATTTACAGTCATCAATCATATATTAATATATTAATAAAATATGACCGACTCAAATTCTACAATTTCAAAAATCATGGATACGAGATGATTGAATTATTTAATCCGCTGGTTGTATAATTTTACACATATCTAATCTTATATAAAGTGATCATATAATAAATAATGGTTAACCAAGAATGAGAGAGAGAGAGAGAGATCTTTCATTAAACGCCAAGAACCACGTCCACTAGCTTGCAGAACGGTATTGTCAAAAATGTGTAAGCATTCGCCGAACCATTTATTTATACGTATCTTGATGTGATTGTTTTCTTGACTTTTAATATTCTATTTATACATGATATGAGTTGATAACTAACCCTTGTACACAAGCCATGGTTTGCGTTTAGGCGTCACCTAAATATAATTTGAAAGGCATGGATCATAGCCACATTATCACTATTCACCTAATATATATATCTTAGCTTCCCCTCATCATATTATTATTGTTCTTGCTTCTCCCTCTCTAACACCCCAATGTGGGGGTGAAGGAACCTCTTCTTTATACAGCCATGCATGCCTTCTTTTAATCACACCCTTCAAAACCAATACTTAATTGCTTCCTTCTCCTCTTAATTTCACACAACTATGGAAGATTGGAACATGCTTGGTGCTGATTGTGTTGTCATATCATGTTGCTGCCAGTGCTTGATTTTGCAAATTCTTCTATTTGTGTTGCTCAAGCTTCCCTACAAGTTGGTGAGGAAAACAAGAAGATATGTTAAGAGAAAGTTTTGTGGTAGGAAGAGAAATCATAATAGAAGCGTGCATAGAGATGAAATGGGGTCTAATTATAAGGATGTGCTTGTGAGGATTCATGAACAATCTATTAGGCTTGAGGCAGAGATGATGACGGATATAAGAGATAATGGTTCTGGAAAAAATTGTGGGTCTTGTATGGATGAAGTTGAAAAGGTGATGGAGGAATTTTATAAAAATGGGGAGCTAGCATTTGGAAGCTTTTGGGGTAGGAAGGTGCCATGGGGTGTTCCTACTACAATTGTCACCAATGATCATAATTATGGTGATGGTTTTGTACGATATCAAATAATTGAGTTGTGTTCCTCTTCCTTAGGCTGTGCATAAAATCTCCATATATATACATAGATAATTGTTTGCAAAATCCCTTTTTCTTAACATTATTTTTGTAATTTTGTAGCTTCTTTAAGCTCGTGCAATACTAACCGCTGGATGTACCCTTTTACACCCAGAACGAAAGTTTGTACTCACAGAACAAATTCTGACCCTTTACCATTTTCTTTATGCGAATGCTACAGTGCACTTTGTCGAGTATGATGTATTATACATCTTGCCAAATAGTATGGTTAAATGTCTTGAGAAGCGTGGCTAATTCACAGAAAAGAGTGGCTAAATGCACTCCGCTACCTTTTCATAAATTTTAAATGTGGCTAGCAGCAAGGTTCATGCATGCATGGTGCACCTTAGTGAGTGAAGTGCATGTTAGACAGACCCTTTATTCTTTATGTCCCAACTATAGATTCACTCCATTCTTTAATTTGCTTTTAACCCACTACGCGTTTTGAGTCCTTTGAACCATTCCAACTTAATTAACTCCTAGCGCAATATATCACTATCAATATCATAGCACACCCCTTTTACACCAAATCAAACATCATCATCAAATAGCAAAAGCAACCCCACAACACTTTCCCCACCACCAAACGAAAACAATACACACACAAGAATTGAACCACAAAGCTAAATCTCAAAAACAAAAAAAAATCCACCATTATTCCTCCTCTATAATATCTCCTCCTTATTCGTTGAACTTGAACACTAATTAGCATGTCAACAACAATGTCATCATCACCATTACACCAAACCGATCAACTAAAGCAGCTCAAAGACATATTCAACCGCTTTGACATGGACTCCGATGGCAGCCTCACCCTCCTGGAGCTCGCCGCTCTCCTCCGGTCCCTCGGCGTCAAGCCCTCCGGTGACGAA
The DNA here is from genome assembly GCA_031216105.1 of Dalbergia cultrata. Classification (NCBI taxonomy): domain Eukaryota; kingdom Viridiplantae; phylum Streptophyta; class Magnoliopsida; order Fabales; family Fabaceae; genus Dalbergia; species Dalbergia cultrata. The sequence goes on along the minus strand of CM062347.1, from coordinate 2,779,947 downwards.
CTCCATGCCCTACTCTCCAAAATAGACCACAACAACAACGGATACGTTGAATTCAATGAACTTGTCCATGCCCTAATACCTAATCATCATCATGATACCAACAACAACAACAACAACGACAACAAGAACAAGAACATCTTCATGAACCAACAACAACTATTGGAGTTGTTTCGCATGTTTGATCGCGACGGCAACGGCTTCATAACCGCCGCGGAGCTCGCCGGATCCATGGCCAAGATGGGCCACCCTCTCACGTACCGTGAGCTGGCAAGCATGATGAAGCAAGCTGATAGCAACGGCGATGGAGTTATAAGCTTTGAAGAGTTTGTTACCATCTTGGCCAAATCTGCTGCTGATTTTCTTGGTATTAAGGTTGCATAGATCATTGATCAATGAAGCTTCATGGAGATCATTGGGGTTTGAATTTTTTTTGCCTCTTTTTAACTTTAATTTTCTTCTGTTGAAGAAATTAAACGAAGGGAAATTGAATGTACGTAGTTGTTGACTTATTGGTGGTATTTGAATAGGGAAATTCTGTGTTTTATTTGTAGTTTAACGCTTTAGTTTAGCGAATTATTAGTATTTTATTTTTTTTGTTATGTTTTTAATATAAGGTTTAAATATGATTTTGTTTAACTATGGGATCGAGGTGAGATGGTAATGTTTCTCTCTTTCCTTAATTAAGTATCGATGGTTCAATTCTCGTCTTGAAAATGGAATGAAACAGCTTTAAAATTAATGATAATTTTTTATATAAAATTATTTGGTTTTTGTCATTGTCACATAATTCATTAATATTTAATATAAATAGTTTAAAGATAGAGACGAAAATAAAATAATTTTAGTTTATACCGAAATTAAACAAGAAGCATTTTTATGTACCAAAACCAACGTTCATTTATTTTTTAGCAAACGGAAATATTGTTAAGTCTTAATATAATAATTAAAATGTTGATATTATATATTTTTCTGTAAAATAGAATCCGACATTTTTGTTTAACGTGCATGTACTTTTATTTCCACTTGCTAGAACCTTAAGACTTCTCTTTCTTGACAACTACTCCATAAGGTGAAACTCATAAATAATTAATAATTGACTTACATTACGAGGATGAGGTGAGGACAGTGAGTGAGTAATTTTTGTCACAATTGGAGCCCTGTAGCCCTGTAAAATTGAGAAAAGGAGAATATATAATATAATTGGTATTTGATTTCTTTTGCTGACCAGAAAAAAAAAAGTTGATTTCTTTAGTAACCCTTTTGTAACCTTGTGCTTAAGTATTGGTTTAGAAGATTAGATAAGAAAATAGAAACTATATACTTTTTTAAAATCCTCTAATTTGAGCTTAGAACTTCAACAACATGGGTGATTGAGTAACATTAAAGGCATGTTTAAGTTTTAGTTGAAAGATGAAAACAGAGATAAAATTACATGAACGAGCTTTGTATTTTATTTCACATTGAAGTTTATTCATATAATTTTTACTTTCATTTTTACCGTTCAACCAAATGCATGCTAAATTGATTTTAATTCTCAATTAGAACCAAAATAAATAAATGTACGAGACAAATAGAGGAACAATGCAATGATTTATAAGATGATTAAACAAAAAGAACAACCCCAAGAATAGTGGAATTCTGTTCATTTTCTACAATGGGAAGCAACTTTCTGCCCAATCCTACAAAGAATTCTTGCTTTTCTATACAGTGACTGCTGCTATATATGATAGATAAAGAACTATAAATGGACCATTTTCAGCCTCAAGTGGCCGAAAAAATATATACAGTTTTATTCTTCCGCCCAACATGACATCCAGATGTTGGTTTTGTGCACCATACCATCAACATGGGAAGTGGACCTAATAAACAACATGCTTTTCTGGTTGAGATGTGCCAGTAAGCAGTTCCACAACTATGGGCAAAGACAATGAATATGTATTGAGAAATCTATACAAAAACTACATACTTAGACAGTTTTCTTTAAAAAAAAAAAGAATACTATATATTATCTATGATTAATAGTTCTGTCAGGCGTGTTGTTAGATATAGCTGCTAAGCGTGCTGTTGATCCTACAGTCGTCGGCCGCAATGATCTCTGCCGCACCATGTTGCAGTATTCAGGATCCTTTGTCTTCCCTTCATACCTTATCCATTGTACCACTTCATGATGCATGGGAAAGAACCTCATCTGAATTGCTGAGTATGAGAAGTATGGTACAAGGGTTGAGACCACCACAAAGAATGTCACAAGCCAATACAAAGGTGAGGGAGCAAGAGTCTCAATGAAGATTTTGTAAGCGTTTGTGGAGAAATTTGGAGGCATTGCTCCATATATCAGCAGAAAGAGATACCAGAAAAGGATGGAACCCCAGATGACAAAATGTTGGATCATGGTGAAGTAACTTATAGCTAATGCCATCTGCAAGTTTACAACCCAAACGATGCAAGTGTACATCGTTGCTCCGAGTATATCCCTCCCAGCAGTTCTTCCCTCCTCATCAAAGGCCTGCAGTTCTATAGCTTTTGTGCAGAAGAAGAAAATTATGATGCCACTAATGAAACCATTAAGCATCCAGCTGAGTATACGGTGCCAGCTGAAGAGGACATTCTGTACTCCTTCTTGATATAGCAAAGGAAACTGCAACGTCATCATTAACAAGGAACTATATCAGAGAAGCAAACAAGGAACCCCAGGTAAATCAATTCAATGCTTATTGTAACTTAATCCATATGCAACCAAGGGGAATTTATGCTGTGTTCAAACAATATATATTGCTACTCTTTAGAATTGAGGTCAAAAGCAATCAAAATTGCTTCAAGATGAATCATAACAGTCAAAATATATAGCTCTGGCTGTTAACCATAAGTAGTTTAATTCAAGAAACAAAGCAATATGCATTTTATCTAGGCTGACTGCCATGTAAGAGATATTTGGCAAATAATGGTAACCAATACATCGATCTTTTCTCTCAGTAAAGATGTAATTATGAGGCCTAAAGCTAGTTTTGAAGTAGGTATTAATATAATCATTGGTATTAGTGCAGGATTTTTGTTAGTTTTACTTTGTTTTGTTCAGTTTGTTTGATTTGGTGGGTTCTCTCTGTTCTTCCATCCAGCAAGCAACTTCATGATAGTACAACAGTAAACACTTCACAAGCATAGCTACAAAGATGACCAAATATTTGACAGTGAGGGAAAAACTTGCCTTCAGACAGTACCGGGCAGAAACATCCTGGTCAAATACCCCAAGAGCAATCACAGGAAGTGATGAAAAGAAGACGTTATAAAGAGACAAAAACCAGTCATTGTATGCAGGTTGTCCGGAGAATGATGCATACACCTCATAAAGGAATAAAGTGAAGCCAAATGTGATATTCTTGTAGAAGAAATAGCATATCTGTGAGAAAAAAGAACAAATTAACATAAACACCACACAGAAGTTTCCTATAATAGTTTAGAACTTGTCTCTAGAATGTTGAGATTTGAATATTAGCACGGACGTACCATATATGAGATCCTCCGATAACACCAATGTCCATGCACAAGAAGTAATCGTTCCAAATACCGGAATTGTGCAATTGCAATATCACTTGACATAACAGCCTGGCGGATAGGAAGGATAATGAAGAAAATGTTGCAAGAATACAGCATATGGAAGTAAAAGAAAAAAGCATGAATAGTTTGTGAAAATTTTCACCACCTGCATTCCTTCAACACCACTAATTCCAACCCCTATATCCGCTTCTTGAAGCATTCCGACATCATTAGCTCCATCACCAATCGCTAATGTCGTTTTCCCACTTCCAAATTTGACCAATCTAGTGACCTTTAAGAGAGGAATGGTAGAAATTATTTCTAAAAGTTAACTAGAATTATTATCAAAATTAATGGAATACAAACACAAGATAGATAGACAAATACCAGAGCCTTCTGCTTTGGCGATGTGCGACAGCAGATAACAGATGCACAACGAATTGCAAGCTCCAGAAACATGCTCTTCATATTATCCTCCAGAGCATAGACAAGTGATTTTCCATCAATGATCAAGGAAAATGCCTGCTGAGAGCTTCCGCTGTATGCTGTAAGCTGTGCAGCACCGTCAGATATCTGTTGGAGGACACTTCGCCTTGATGCCTAAAAGATGAATCAGCAATTAAATGTCAGAAAACATATTTCCAGCTCTACAGTATCACTAAGACTGTTGCCCTTGCATTTCCAAGTTCCAGTAGAGACAAAGACAAGTTTTAACTTTTAACTTGAAAAAAACAAATGGAAAGAAACAGAATAACAGAAAATTTGTTGCAGCAAAGAAACTGGACAACTGCAAAAGAGCATAAATAATTATACAAGCAAGCATTTCATTCGTGTGTCTTTTATACGAATATTGGAGTGCTAAACAGAACCAACTTATTAACATGCTTTGCTAAAACTACATCTTATACTCAATATGCCAGCAAAATCATGATGGATAAAAATTTCATTAAGGGATGCACTTCATTTTACTTTAACAACAGCAGCCTTGTCCCCATCCTTCTCCAATGCTTGAATTTCTGGAGCCTCCAAATGAATTATAATCTGCTTCATTCCTTGTCTAAGCAAACTACAAGCAAAACTGCAATTGAATTTTTATTTCAGATATCTTGAAAAGTAATTATTGTGGTAAAGCCAAAGTAAAAATTGGCATACTCAAAATATGATACCCAATATTGATTGCAGTCTCCATTTTATCACCAGTCAAAACCCAAATCTTAATTCCTGCTTGGGCAAGCTTGTCAATGCAGTCAGGAACCTAGCAAAACAACATAAGGGCCATCATTTCAAATCTTGCCCCAATCCTTACAAGTAAAACATGTATTTGTTTTCTAACTACCCCATTTTGGAGTTTGTCCTCTACAGCAGTGGCACCGAGAAGGATTAGATTCTTCTCAATCTTGTTTGATACTTCCTCAAACAGCATTTCCTGATCTACGCTAACCAAATTCTTAGCCTCGGATAATTTATTATAAAACTCCTTGTATTCTTCTGCATCAACTTCACGATAGGCCAATATCAAGGTCCTTAGACCTGCATCGGCATACTCATGCACATGCTCCATGGTCTTCTCTTCAAACTCCCTCCCATTCTTGGCTAGCCTTTCAAACATCACACTGCACGAAAATATCGCTGAAGGCAAGTCAATAGGGTAAAACATAAAGGTAAAAACTCCAAGATCATTTAAGGTTACAGATCAGTTTATCACAAACCTGTCAGCGCCTTTGCAGAATAGCAAAATTTTTCCTCCTTCATCTTCCACTATGACTGACATTCTCTTCCTTGAGCTATTGAATTCCAAAACATTGAGAAGCTTGTAGACCCTGCAAATTGAAACTAGCTAATGTAAATCTGCTCCATTAACATGAAAAAAGTAAATCCCAAGACACATACAAACAATAACTAAAATTGGTGTAGTGCATTTTAGAAGTATCAGCTCCAATTATCATGAATGTAGTGAAAGCCTTAATTCCAAACAGCAAAGTTAATTAGTGAAAAAAAATGCAGAAAAAGAAAAGATGGTTTGGACAAGTGAACCATTTTTTTTCCATTTTAGATATCTTAAAACAATATCAGATTGAGAACAACATATACAATGCAAAAGTACAAAATCACCTATTCTATGAGCAGCTATCTAGTAGTCATTATACAAGGACCAGAAATATCAATATCCATCTCTGAATCCATGTGTATGCAGTGACTAGACCAGCATCAGAGTGTCAAAGTTGCTACTTTCATTGAACTTTAATCACTGTTGTCAGATGATTATTTATTATAAAATTGCATGTGCAACCCAGAGAAAGTCCATCCTAAAACTTTTCATGTTCATCAAGAACGAAAAGTAAATAAATAGCAGCCAAATTCTCAAGTTACTATGGAGACAACAATTAAAAATCACCTTTCAACTTTCTTGCCAGAAACTGGATCCAACTCAAACGTTGATAAACTGGTCTGTGTCCTTTTATAGAATTCAAAACCAATTTCTCTTGCAGCAATCACAAATGCTGCTTCATCTGGGGATTCAGCCTCATATGAGACATTTCCTGTGTCCTCATCCACTTCCGGTATGGCTGTATGACAGACTGCCAACAGGCGAAAGAATTTCTGGATAACATCCACATGAGGTTGGTTAACCCAATTCCCATCCATCATCCTTTCGTCGGTGAAGTTAAAGCCTTTAATGGGTGTTTTTCTTTCAGAAGAGTCCTTGATGTCATCTGCTTCTGACCCAACAACATGTTCATGAATTGGTTGTGAACCTTTTCTTCGACCCAAGGCCTTCTCAACCTCTGTAACACCACGGCCATAAGCAACTCCAGCAATAGAACATTTGACAAACTCCATTGCGTTGCATGTAAGAGTTCCAGTTTTATCAGAAAGTATTGTGTCAACTTGACCTAGTTCTTCATTCAAGTTTGATGTACGTGCATGGGCTGGTTTGTCTGCTTCCTCATAGTACATATGGATATCTTGGTTGATGAAAATGCTCTGAAGCACTTTGACAATTTCTATTGACACATACAGTGAGATGGGAATAAAGAAGCCATATAACATCAAGGCTGTCAAACAATGAAACATAGCAGCAAGAGCTGGTCTTTTCGGATCGAAGAAAACGGTAGAATCATCTGGTCTTAGATACCATCTTTTCATCACCCAATTTTGCAAGTCATCTTTAGTTGCAATGCTAAAGAAAACAGATCCAGCAAATGCCAAAAGAAACAAGATACAGAACAAGAAGTAGATGATTCTATCCATCTTCTTCTCAATCCTGCTTCTTTTCGAAGGCGGGTTGGTAGAATTTTGGATGACCTTAGTGTCATGACCGGTGAAGATGACAGCTCCAAATATGTATTCTGTATTACGAAGTTTGGAGTCTCGAAGAAGAAGTTGCTGAAGAGAAAGAGGTAACTTTTGGCCTTCAAACTCCATGCTCCCAACAAATGAGTACAAATTTGCATTTGGATCTTCGCATTCGACAGTAGCCCTGAACTTTTGGAAGTTGAGATCACCCTGTAAGGAAGAAGTTACCTCCAATCCCTGTTTTAACTTTAAATTTGTCTCCCCATCCAAGTTCATGGTTTCAACATAGCAGACTGCATCCTCATAACTGGATGAAAGCAATAGGAGGTCTGCAGGGAAGAACTCATCCTTCTCTACCTTCACTATATTCCCCACCCTTAGATTCTTCCATGCAGTATATTCAAAAATGCCATCACCTTTATGCACTTTAACACTTCTATTGTTCACCTCAATATCCTGCAGAAGCATTCCACTAGAAAAGTTATATACTGCGATATTTTACCTTGCCATAAGAACCAACCTTCATCTTTCTTTTACTGTCCTTTTTAGTCACTGAATATACCATCCTAAATATTATTGATTTAGAACTTTGGTCTGCTATTTTAATTTCGTGCAGATATTAGAATAGAAAGGAAAACATGGGGAATGTAATTGTACATAACTTTAAATTTTGGAAGCATTGTGCAGAATTTAACAACAATGAAAAATATACAGAGACTCATTTTGGCCTTTTTCGTTTCTGAACGTGTATTTTCTCAAATGATCAAGAAAATTCAAGTCCCGTAATAAATTGAACATGTGATAGGAGAGATAATTTTTGGATATTCAAGGTGGACTTTAGACAGTAAAGTTCAGTGTTGATAACCATTGATTGAAAAATCAACAGTTCAGATTTTGATCAAATACAAGAAAATGGATAACCACTATGGACTTAGAACCCACTCGCTTGATTTTTTTATTTATTTTTTTAATGAGTGTTACCACTTGCAGTTTACTCTCCAAAGTGCAGAAGACTGTTTGAGGATTCAAATCCTTTACTGTGATTGTATGAATAAACAACCTGTAATTGCACTTTATCCTGTCCAAACGTTACAAAAAAGAAAAGCAGAAAAGGCCTTGTCTGTCCACAATTTTAATAAAGCTGCCATCAAAGAGAATCCTTTCATCGTTATAATAAAGAACTTCCATAACCTTGTAAATATAACACAAATTTTAAAATAATTACATATATTAGATTCTTCATCTCCCACAGATTTTGCAGACACTCAAGAGTTTTCAGAAAATTCAAATGTAACACAAATACACAATGGTGTCATTCATTTTGAACCTGCACACTTGTGTTGCAGGGAATGGAGCAAAATGGTTTAAACATTTTACTTTATACTTTCTAAAATGAAATTGACAAGAGGATAAACTAGTAGGCAGAACATATACCTGCTTTTTCCGACGCCAGTCTTCGATACCTTCTTTCACCATAGTTGCCCCAATAACAATAATCAGAGGAAGAATAGCACTGACAGCAGTATAAGGAGCAAGTTTTGTGAATGCTAATATGCCAGTGACCAAGAAATAGAAGTTAGCCACTCTCCTAAACTGCTCAAACAGTGATTTTGGGAAGAAAGTTGCAGGAGTATATTTTGTAGACCTGACAGAATTATCTGCATAACTATTCCTAACGCTGGCATCGAAGCTATCCGGCTCATTGCACAACACCACCCTTGAATAACCCCTTCCCCCAATTTGTGAATGATCCTCCTTGAAAGATGCTTTGCAGCATGTGAATGAGTAGATCTTACTCAAATGCAGCTTCCTTTTCCGACCACTCCTCATTCTTGAAACAGAAAAAGCTATCCAATATTGAGAGATGCAGAAAGACCCTCCAAGATGAAACAATAGCTCTTTCCAATCAGTTAACCCCCCACAATTATTGTTCACTGCAGTCAAACTGGGAACTTGCCACAATCCCAAATCTCAAAGCAGGCTCAACAAACCAGAATGCTTAATTAAGTAGCTCAGTTTCAAGTGCAAAATAAGTAACAATCCTCAATGCACCACAGCCTGTTCAAAGGAGGAAACACCACTCGCAGCAACTACCTAAAATGCCAGACAAACCCAAAATTTCATAAACCATTAGCACAAAAACCAAGTCAAAGCAAAAAAAAAAAAAATAAACAAATAGGAAGCCACGGAATGCTAAACCCCAGAAAGGTTCCCACCAGAAAACAGCTCAGAAACCAAGTAATTTAATAAGCAATAAATAACAAAGCCCAAAAAAACAATAATAGAATAAAAAAAATCAATAATTTAGAAAGAGAGACAGCAAGAGAGGGACTTCGGACAGAAAAATGTTTAAGAGAAAGAACACAAACAGAGAACGAGAAAGGCAAAGGTTGAGACAAAAACAAGCGATACACACGACCAGGCCTGCAATTTATGAACACTGTGGTCTACAACAACGACCAACTCGAATGAGAAATCTCCAAAGCAAAAACACACCACCCCAAGTGAGCCTAAAGGACCAGAAAAATCTTTGGAAAATTATAACGTTCTTAGGAAGCACATGGAAACAAAAGGGTGTCTAAAGAAGAAGGTTTTAGCTTTGATCAAAGACTTCAACAACCAGATCTCACATATTGACCCCTGATGAACATTGGTTGAAGACAAGCATTACCCTTTTCACAGCTTGAAGAATTCAAATTTTGTGGGGTGTCTATGTATGTGTTCTACTTTTACTACCACAGAGCTCAGTGCCATGAGAAAATGCTAACACGAAAATTTTGCCAGGAAACAAACAAGGTGCGGAAGCTCCTGAAACGAAGCTAAGTCAATGGAGGTGACTGAACAGTAGTCTCTGTCTCTCTTTTATCGTTATCCAAGAAAAAAAATCTTCACAACAAAATAATATAGAGAAGAAGAAGGACTAGAACAATGAAATGAAGTAAGAAAAGAAAAAAAAAAAAGTAGAGAATTTTTTTTTATGACAATAATGTGGTACCAAATCAAAACTAAAAAAAATAAAAAAAAAACATGTAACAAAAAGACAGGAGACGAGAAAATGAAACATGGGTTTCTTTTATTTTATTTATCTTTATTTTTCTATCGTTGAAGAAAACTAAATGAATAAATAAATAAACAATGAATTACCTTTACTTAGCCAAAAATGACCGTGGAATTTTAAATTGCAGAAGAAAAAGAAAGAGAGTATAGAGAAAGATGATAGTATTTAGCTTATTATGGTGAGACATGTGTTGTAATGGGAGGAAGAAGAAGAAGAGGAAAAAGAAAGAAGAAAGGGGAGGAAGAGGTTTAAGCTATCATGCACAAATTCTTATAATATTTTTTTTATTTTTAATAATGGTCTAATTTTTTAAAAAAAATATCTAAAATTAATTAATTATTTTAAAATTTTAAGAAATATTAATTATTTATTTTTAATAATATTCCTATTAAATATTATTTACTCATTAATAAAGAAAAAGAAAGAAATTAATAAATTATTTTTTAATTTGTTCTAATATCAATATTTTTTTAACCATTTTCTAAATTTTAATAAACATTTGAAGTTAGGCAATTATTCAAGAATAAAAATAATAATTAATATGTTTATATCAAACATATATGGTATTAGATATTTTATCAATATATTTTAATACTCTTTATATTTTATATATTTTTAATTTGATTTATATTATATTTTTACATCTTACTATACACTCGTATTAATATCTATATCCAACATGGGTTGAAAGTTCCATTTTGAGTTTTGATTGTTAATCGTTGAGGATGAAATGAATGAGTGAGCGTGAGTTTGGTGAATTGAGTGATGAACATGAGACGCGCCGTCATGGCGGGGCAACGTTGTTTGATGCTACTGCTGTTTGCTGACAGAGTCAAAGGTGAATTCAACAACGTTTTCACTTTTTCTACTTTTTTTTTTCTCTTCGATGTTGATTTTATCCTACCTTCTTGTTTGCTAAGTTATTGTGTGTATTTTTTTAATTTATTATTTAGTTTTTTAACGAAGTTTGAATCGTTGTTATGATTTTTTTTTTCAATTACTATATATAATTTTACTCATTTTGAATGAATATATGTAATTTTAAAATCTAGCTATTATCAACTCCTCAACAATAATCATGTAATTAATCTAATTAACTTACAGTCAACATAAGAGTGCATTTACTTAGTTGTTATTAGAATTTTTGAGTGAAATCATATGGGTAGGAGTGACTGAACATAGTCGAATCACGATTTAATTTGAATATATTGAAAGTGTAAAAAAAATTTATATAATAATCCAATCATGTAATATCATATTAAAATATGATTAATTTTCATTCCCACTACTTCAAAAGTCATAGAAAATATGAGATTTAAATTGATGATAATATAAAATTATTTTATATTATTAATGTATCAAAATTAAACTCTTCACATTAAATGAAACATTTATATATTACATTTTATTATTTAACATGTTGCAACAATAGGTTGGTTTAGGAACCAAACTATTAAATTTATTATTAAAAGACTTTTATTTTAAGATTTCAAACTATGCTCTCAAAAATCATATTTTTGGGAACATTATTCCCAGGTATTTTAGAAAAAATGTTTGTTTAGTACTGAATTTTGTTGGAATTATTTGTTGAGACTCCTAAATATAAATTTTAAATTTATTTATTTAATAATACATAATTATGGTAATATATGAGAGTTTTTTTTATTTGAGTTTATTTAATAAGAATGGAAAGTTTAGCATTGGAAAGATAAGCTTTCAAGTTTTCAATGCATGGGACATACTTAAAACTTTGAAGTTTTATTTTTTGGGTTCCTTAACCATTGCATTTATAGTACTAGTTACCTTATTTTATTTTTATTTGATAATTGTTATTCTCATGTCACAAGGATCTTTTATTCCCATCATCTATCATAGGATTGAAATCTATTAAAATATGAGAATATCTAGCTCCTGAGAATAATTGCTATTTGGGAATAATTTTAAAAAACTTAGCTTGTAACAAATACGGAAATAAATCATTCTCAAGTAATTATTCTTAGAATAAGTTTTTAAAACTTGAAATAAATGTCCCTTGTTTTTTATTTTAAATTTTTAAATTATAATAATATATTTAAAATATTGAATAAAAGTATAAAAAATTTATAAAGTAATCAAACATTCTTTTTTACTATCTTAGAGTTTATGTCAAAATTTTAAGTATAAGTGATTTTTTGGTGAAGAAAAGTTTAGATGGATTTGACACTAATTACCTAATTAATGTCAAGGGACAACTCTCGGGGTTTAAAATCACTTATAAAAACTTATGAGATTGCATACCAAATAGACCTTTACAACGGTAACGGGAATTGAACTCACATCCAAGTAGGATACGAGGTTATTTCTTAACACCTATGATAATCGAGATTGACTTAAGTGATTAAATTACATATTAGTTAAGAATAAATTAAGTAAAAAATTGTATATATTTATAGATTTATAGCCTAAATTTTCGGTCAAAATTAACATCAGATTCATTATTTTGACATTTCATTTAGTCATGAAAATCTCTCAAATTTTTAGACTCTCAAATAATTATTTAAGGTAGATTTTTCTGTGTAACGCATGAGTTTGAGGCGTACCTTCATTTACACACACATTGAAGCGTGGCCAAATGTATCCTGAATGTGGGTAAATCCATTTGGCCACGTCACACTCCTTTCTTCACACAGAGCATTGCTAACTCGGTAACTCCCCATAATTCAACTGCTCTATTAATTAAATAATAAGATTTATAGTTTAAATGGTTACGTGCATATATATACCTAGCTATAAAATATGAAGCAAAAGTCCAATTGGTAATTAATGGTTCCTTGAATAGTCAATTCGAGAATTTCGTTAGATTTTTAAGGATCCAATAAGAATAATGTAATAGAGACTTTACATGTAATGAGAGGCAATGAAAGGAAGAAACGAATGAAGAGAAATCTAAGTAAAGAGAGAAAAGAAGGAAGGGCAAAAAAACAAGGAAAGAAAGAAAGTATTTTTGTTTTTATCGGGTTGAAAGGAGAGGCAAAGAATAATGAATGAAATAATGGACTTTTGATACTTAATAAGGTGAGAAACAAAAGTATAGAACAATTGAGTGACAATCTCATGAAAGAAATGCAAAGTCATAGATGCACTCAAAACTTAGGAGGGTGGTAAAGTGAACTTTTCTATGTCATCTAAAGAGTTTATTTCTTCCTTTGCAAGGAAAAAAAAACTTTTGAATGATGAGATTAAATTAAAGTATATGAAAAAAATAAAATGAAATTAATATTTTATGAGCAAATAAACTAAATTTGAGTGTAATGTTTGAATTTAGAAGATTGATGAACGAGCCTGTATATATATTTATATATTCATGTCAACTGAAAGTAACGTTATATTTTATATACACATGGAGCGGTAATTTTATTCCATGCTTTATTCTATGGACTTAGCATTTTATTAGGAACCATGAATCCAATACATGCCTTGTTTCGTTAATCAAGAATTATCATTAATTCCTCTCCAAGTGTAATTGGTGATTCCATATAGCTCAAAATTTTTTTTTTTATGGAATGACATTCATTTTTTTTTTGTGGTTAATAAACTTAACCTTTTAAGACTTAAATTTTATTTTAAAAAAACCTGAACAATCAATTTTGAATACTAATGTTGCTGTCTGAGTAAAAGTTGAGAGAGTGAGAGGGGATTATTCACGTTGAGATGAACGTACCCATCATTTGTTATAGTATTCACAAGAGGTAAAAGTAATATTTGTTATTAATACGAGTGATAAGATAAGCTTGAGCTAGATGGATCACAGGCTCCTCGGTCTCGAGTTTTACAAAAGCAAAGAAGCTGTGAAATGCTTAAGATTGGTAAGGTATGCAAGATCAAAGGATCGGGAAACCTGGTGGATAAAATATGCAATTGTTTACTACATTTTCACACTAGTCTTGATAGATCCCTTCTCATGTAGGATATGAAGGTTCATGATTGAGTCCGAGTTTAATTTGTTTACCTACTAAATCACTGTAGTTGTGAAGAGAGAAACAGTTCAAATCAATCTCAATCACAATCACAACCCTAGTCCACTATGGAACATCCACGTTACATAATAATAAATTAGTGGTCGGTATGCAACATGAAGGTCGTCGATCGTGTTTTCTTAAATCTTAACCAAGCCAAGTGATGAAGTCATCGACTGCTCCACGCAAACATTACCTGAACCATTATCCCAAGTGAATTTATCAACATATGCATGTCGCGTTCACATGAATTTGGTAGCAATCTTTTCTTTTTCAAATTTTAATTTTTTGTATTGTCTTATTATGCATGGTTAATCTTATCAATTATAATCTTAGCTAGGTTTTTCAAATGTTCATGCTATAGTTAGATATGGTACAATAAAACTTTATGTCCATTTGAAATTAATATTAATTCATTTTTCTTAAGGACGAAAGGATCCTCTAATCATTCAATTCTCGTGAGTGATAAGCTTATTAAGTCAAACCCAATTAATTAACCAAGATCCACTTATATTAAGCCAAACTCAATTAACAAAATTAATACCTTTCTTTATTCTTATGTTCAGGATTTACATGTTACTTAATTCTTCATAATAGAAGGCCTATGATCATGGATAGACGTGAATATAATTTTGATGGTAACATATAATTGAAACCCTTTAATTTTTTTTTTTATTACTCAAGGATATTCTCGGGTGGCAATCAAAGACTAATTCTTCCGAGACGTGGAGATCATCGAAGTGGATTTTGTTTCTCTTAACAAAGCTTCTTTTCTATACATACGGTAGAAGTTAAACCTCTGACACATGTTTAAAAGATCTAATCACCTTACCAACTGTGTCAAACTTTGTTAGTCCCTTTTTTAATTTATCGCCACTACTAAACTTTATTGGTTGAAAATAAAATTTATTGCTGCTACTAAACCATGTTGACATATTTTAAATTTTATTAATTAGCAGCGTAAAATAATTTTATATTATAATATATAGAAATAAAACTCAAATTGTTATGTTATTATTATTTTAATTATTTTAAAATTCTATTTAGAATTTATAATTATCGTTCATTTATAATTCTTTAGTAAAGTCAAACATAAAATTAATATTCTAAATGATCATAGATTCCAATTTAAAACAATTAAACTTTAAATTTAAATTTTTCATTACAACTTTAATTTCAATCTCCAAAGGAATAAGGAGCAGCAACATTTCCACATGATAATGTCACGTTGTATGCCATCATCTCTATCCCATCTCTTAATACTCATTTAGGAACAAAATCTGAACATTGAAACACCTAAATAATCTCTTATCTAATCCTCTCCCTCACCTAACCACTACAATTATATATGTTTTACATTAAATCATGCAAGTCTCACATTTTAATAGGTTTGGTAATGCATACGTGAGAATATATCCAACATTATTTCACAGCTATGGTTTGTGTTGACTTTCTGTTGTAGGTTGTCATTTACCTTAAAAATATCCAACTCTAAAAATCTGCAGGTCCTTTTGTACTTGTCTTTTAATTTGTCACTCCATGGAAGAAGAAGAAAAAAATACTCTCTTAATTTTATTTAATTAAAAAATATTCTCGTAATTGTCAAATAGTTTATGGTCTTGCGATGACCTTCGCTATCTCTTATTAAAAAACATGTGAGCAAATTGAAGCCAAAAGGATAAACCCAATTCTTAAAACAATAATGACAAAATGACACTTCTTTGTTGGTCGTTTCTCAATATGATATTCTATCAGAATATCCTAGCTATAATGCAACCAAAACAAATAAATCGCAGGTCCCACAATATACTGTATTATTCGCTCATACCAAATATAATACCATTTTTTCCCCTTTGGTTAGAGTAAATGTGAAGGATTAAAATTTAAAAGTAATGTTCATTGTTTTTATTAAACCTTTGAAATTAATTAAGAAAATAATATATATTATATTATTGTTTTAAATTTTTTTAAAGATAATAAGTGTTTAAATTTTTATTTAATTTTTTCAATAACCTGTATCCTAAAGAAGCATTTCGACAAAATCCTTTTTAAATATTCAGAAGGGGCAGATATTTATGCGGAAATGATCTTTTCATCCAGTGGCTGCGCTTGACTATAATTATTGGGATGCAAAATTATCTGCATTTTAACCTATTTGCATACAAAGTAAAAAGAATCTTATTTTTTGAATTTGTTAATTGAATTATATAGTACACACTTCATACTGATCTAAGTTTTTAATTGACTTTGTTAAAGAATGATATATTTTATTCTTAAATTTTCTTCTTTAGATTTTAATTTTTTTTAGGAAATTAATTATGCATATCTTCTTTAAAGTGAAAAATAAATTAATTAATCATGAGGTAACGGATGCAAAGAGAAATTGATTTAATTAGTGGCAATCAGTATATGATTGACTTAAATATTGGATAAACTAATTTTTGAAAAAAAATTGCATTGAAATACACTTTTACTGTATTCTTGCCATACCTTAGAAAAAGATTTGAATCATTTAAAAATAGAATCTCATTTTAGAGGTTAAAGTTAACAATTTCACTCTTAAATTAATAAAATGAAAAGAGCCTTATTTTTAATTTTATTGATTTAAAAATAAAAATTTTTTACTTTACTCTCTAAAATAATATCCTCACTTCAAAAGTTCTTTATCCCTTAAAAAAAAAAAAAATACACCCCTACGGATCACACTAAAGAGAGACACAAGCCATTAAGCGATTAAGATACTCCCCTACGTGTCACAACTCACAACGAAAACATATAAGCCATTAAGACATTGATCAAAAAGAGGAAAAAAAGAAAAGAAAAGTAAATGATGGTGATTGTAATATGGAAGATATAAGCAAACATTTTTCTAAGTATGGAAACTCATATTTATGGATTCTTTTTATTTCTTATATATCGAAATTTAATTAGTATAGCAAGGTAAAAGATAAATAAATTTACTTTAAGTGAATAATTAAAAAATATAAAAAATTCAAACAAGCACACACATTTTGAAATTCAAATTCATTCAATATAACTATATATTTATATACCTAAAAGTAGTAATTTTGCGGATTTTATATGTTCGAAAAAATGGCTTTTCCTTGTGAATATTGTGCATATATAGCGTTAGGTGAAATGCTATAATCAGATGATTGTACAGCATATTGGATATTGGATCAGCTTTCTAGAACCTGTTAGCTACTAATTTCGGCATCACAATCAAGATTAATTGGTTGTCTTTAACATTTTGAAGGATGGAGTTTTCTTCCTTGCTCACAATTGAATTAGTGAGAAGAGTGAAGACGTGTTAAATTCTTCGTGGAAAGATGTTGATAGGGATTCGATTATTAATTTTAGGAAAAATATGTTCTTCTTTTAAAAAAGAGAAGGAACTTTTAATTTTAGTTTTTGAAATTTTTTTATTTGATTTTATTATAAACATTTCTAAACTTGATTTGTTTTAGTCCTTGTCGTTGAACTGTCTATATTAAATGTTGAATTAGCTAATGAATGGTTATGTTATTTAGTATTACATGACAACCAGGAGTATAATCATATTTATCAAAGACTAAAACCATGCAACTTTAAAAATGTAAACAATAATAAGTAATATAGAACAATTTAAAGTAAAGATGATAAGAAATTATTAGAAAAATCTGAAACGAAGTTCTCTTGAGTTTATCTAAACATGTGGAGCCCAAATATATTCGAATAGTAAACTTGGCATGAGTACACATATTTTAAAGTAAAGTTGAAAAATATTTATAACATTTTAATTGTAACAAAGAAAAAACATCTTTGGTTGGTTTGAGATTTTCTGCTATTTTATAAAAAAAAAATCTAATTATTATAAAATGATTATGCCTAGTTGCTGCATCATCTTGAACCTTCGCAGAGAGAGAGAGAGAGAGAGAGAGGAGAAGAAGAAGAAGAAGAAGAAGGTTTGTTGAGGAAGAAGACCGTGAAACATATTCTTCGGTGGGTGGTGTGTGCGGTGCCATGAGACTGAGAAAGAAGGGTGAGAATTGAGGATTGAGATATTAAGGTTTGGTGGGCCTTAGTTTATCCTGTTATGTTATTTGGCTTTTGGTGCAACTTTTGTCATGTGGCAAACTAGAGAATGGGCCAAACCTAATAAAACCTTTCTCCACCAGACTATGGTAAGCCTACAGCACCTTTTAGGCTAGGGTAAAAAAACTGAACCTGAAATATATGGCCATGTTTGGTTTCAGTTTTTCAGTTTTCAGTTTTTAATTTCCAGTTTTTAATTTTTGTGAAGGAAAAATTGAAAACTGAAAACAGGCAAACAAACAGGCCCTATATTTTTTTCTTTGGTTAAGAATCTGATTCAATAGGATTGGCTTCACTTTAATAATGAGCTTATGAAAATGACCCATGTCTCCTAAGTTTCATCCGAACAATTTATATAAACATCCAAATTGCAGCAAAAACGAAAAAAAAAAATACAAATTTTATAATTTAAATATACTAATTATTAATTGTATACATGGTTTTATATGTATTTATATAAGCATACAAGTTTTTAAAGTGTGTTGAATTATTAATTATTTTATTATATACATTTATTTAGTTATATTCAGGTCAACTAGTTCAATCAGCAACTCATTGGTTAAACCAGTAACCTAGTACCCTAATCCAGTTGATCACCGGTCCAGTTCTAAATACTATGTAATAAAGTAAATATAAGTCATAAAATATGAATATCTTGAAATCCCAAAAAATATAATCGATAAAGACATTAAGACATAAGATATCAAAATAGCAACTTAAGTCAAAGTATCATAATTCCAATTTTAGAATGTCTAGTTAATAGTATTTATTGGGGAATTTCATAATTTGTTGTTTGAGAGAGAAAATTCTAATTAAAATAATAAGCTCTTGAGTTTATCGAGC
Organism: Dalbergia cultrata; assembly: GCA_031216105.1. Classification (NCBI taxonomy): domain Eukaryota; kingdom Viridiplantae; phylum Streptophyta; class Magnoliopsida; order Fabales; family Fabaceae; genus Dalbergia; species Dalbergia cultrata. The sequence goes on along the minus strand of CM062347.1, from coordinate 2,761,146 downwards.
GAGTTAACTCACAAGATTTCATAACAATGTCTAAAACAATTAAAAAAAAGTAATTAATAGCACATATCAATTAAGAGAAAGATTAACCATTAGTAAAATCAAAACTAAAAATTAACAGAAAATAAAGGGTAAAATAGTTTAATTAAAGTTTTATATATATATATATATATATTGAAAATAGAATAATTAAAGAACAAAATTGTATTATTACCTTTAAATTTTAACAATAATATTATAACCAAGCTAAAAAGATTGTTAAATTAATAACGGACATTAAGAACTAGCTTATAATTTTTTATTTTATTTTCAGGTGGATAGCTTGTTGTAATCTCTTTATTAATATAATATTAAATAGAGCCAATCGATGTCAGTCTGAAGTATAAGAATGCTGAACAATACTGACCAATATTTCCATTTTTGTTTTCACGTCAAAAACTACCGGGATGGTCATTTGCCTGGAAAAATCAAGCCACAGGGCAGTGTCGGCCATCTCAGATGAAGTTCTAGACAAAAATGACAAAGATGGAAAAAAAAATAATTGCTATTTTAACAATAAAAAATGGGTACCCATTTTATTATTTCGGATGTTATTTATCACGTCAAATAATAATAAAATACTTGAATTGGAATGCTCACTTTTCTTTTGGGCATCAAAATAATATTACACAATGACAAGATATGAAGAGCTAAGTAAAAGAAGTGATTTATTATAAGGAAAAAAAGATTAAATTTAAATAATATAATTATACATGAATTATTAAAATTAATTAAAAGTTATTTAGGAATTACATTATCTTTTTTTGGTCGGTCCAAAATTACATGATCACACTCTAAAAAAAGGGACATAATTTTATATTTTAATTTTAATTATTTATAAAAAATTTAATGATAAAATTTAATTACTTCTATCACTCTTATAATAAGAGAGTCTTCTCACTTAATTGATCACCCAATAAAAATGCGTTAGTTTCCTATCCAATAAATAGAAGTTGATATTTTTGCATGCTAAGCTATGAATTCTATGTTGTTTTCATTAAGGAAATTGATAGTTGTCTATAGTTTTTAAAACTAATACTTATATAAGCATTATTCAATAAAATATAACTAAGGAAATTGATAGTTGCCTAAATGTTTTACTATTTATAGACATTAGCATTAATTAATTACCATTACAAAGAAGCTATTGGATAAGCTCTAATTAAGATTTCATGGATTTTTTTAGTAAATTGGTGTATCAATTAAGTTTGAATTTTAATCAAATGCTTGTGCACCTTTAATATAAATAATGCTGGATTATTATCTCATCTTTAAATTTTAGCAACATTCATCAATAAAAAGATATTAAAATATTTTAATAGCATTTAAAAAGAGTTACTAAAACCATCAAACAAGTTATTACTTTTTAACAACTTGTTAATTAATGTAATGTATAGTTTAGGATAATGTGGTGCATTACTTCGGCATTTATGTTTATTCTTATCAATGGTTCTCCCACTGAGATATTTAATTTACATAGAGGACTCAGACCATTTCTCCATTCCTGTTCCTTCTAGTAGCTGAAGTTTTCAATAGAATGGTCCTAAAAGCAAGAGTACTGGGGAGAATTCAGAGTCTGGGTATTAGCAATCAAAGAGTCGAACTCTCTCACCTTCAATTTGCTGATGACACTTTGATCTTTGCGCCAATAGGTCTTGAAGGCTTGAGGAATTATAAAAGGCTTCTCATATTCTTTTCTACGATATCAGGAATGAAAATTAATTATAGTTATTCTACCATGATAACATTTGGCTATACAAAAGATTGGGTTAGAGAAGCTAGCAATAGCTTGGGATGTGCTGTGGTTAAGCTTCCAATTACTGGGCATCCCATTTGGAGCTAACTCGAGTAGCGTTGAAACATGGAAATCAGTAATTGAGAAAATTGAGAAAAAGCAGGCACTATGGAAGGCTTACCTTCTATCAAGAGTTGGAAGGCTGGTGTTAATTGAATCAATTTTGAATTGTCTACCCATGTATTTCTTAAGCATTTCTAAAATGCCGAAAATAGTTGCAGCAAAAATTGTACGTCTGCATTTCTTCTGGGTAGGAAATGCTCAAAAAAAAGGTATTATACTAATCCCATGGGAATTGATACAAAGACCCAAAAAAATGGGAGGGCTTGGAGTGGGTGATCTTGTGATATAAAATGCTGCATTTCTATTTAAATGGTTATGGCGTTTTTCTGATGGTAGTATGCCGTTATGGAAAAAAGTGGTATGTTCTAACCATAACGTCACACAAGCTCGGTGTCACGACCTAAGCTGGGCACGTGACTGACACGTGAGGAATTCCATCCCTATGTAAGCCTCGAGACCTGTGTACAGCTCTACATGTATATTTAAATAAGGAAAATCCATGTAAAACAATATTTCAATTTCAATATATAAGTTTCCTATTTTCTGAAATCGAGATCTTGATAAGTAAAATATCATCATCAACATCAGAAGTCTGAAATCATCCATACACAAAATACAAATATACATATCAACTACTTTTGTCCAGTTTGTCCAAAAACAACCAGTTTCATTAAATACAAACCATAGTATAATCAAATATGCAAAATGAGCTCTATATGAATTAGGACTCCTGCCTGCAATAACACTGGAGTACTCTATAGAACCAAAAATACTTTACTCAAGTAAAGCTCACCAGCTAATCCTCTATTGCTACTGGGAAGTAGGAGGTTGGGAAGAATCCGCAGCAGCTGCTGTAGAAAGGAGAGGGGTGAGTTTTTATACAAAAACTCAGTGAGTGAATCCCCACCTGCAACCCCCTTCATGGAACATCAGTAAAATCATGCAGTATATGTATGAAAATCATTTATAACATAGAGCTTTAAAACATTTAACATAACTATATACACAAAATCAATTCATCATTGGCCTTTAAAATCATTAACAATATCTAACTAGAGAAACAGAAATCTCTACTCTATGGTTCTTCAAGAACTGAAATACTCTGCTCCATGATCTATCAGGGATCTAATGTGGACACCAACATAGGTTCCATTCTCTGCTCTATGATATTGTCCTTTAGGACAACTTGGTACCAAGGTTAACAATCATTCAACCGTTAACTCGCTGCCTGTTTCTCTATAACTATTGTTCAGTATCAACAAAAAATCAAATCCTCTCTCTATGATCCACAAGGGCTTCTACCCTAGGGTTCAAAGCTTTCTCATATAATATAATCCAGTATATTAGAAATCATCAGATCAACATAATAACTTCAAAATGTTCAAGAGTCATAATCAAATATTCACATTTCAGTAACAATAGTCCCATGGTTTTCATAAGAATCCATAGTTCATGACATTTGAAAATCATATTCTTATAAGCTTGAATAATCAACAAAAACCTCTAATCTCTTTGTAGAACTCTTTAAAACCATCATATAAAGCATATTTTTATGCAAATAAGTCTAATGTAGAACATAGAAGCCACAGATGAAAACTCACTCACCTGGAGTGATAGAATGAATAGGAGAGACACCAACAAGACCATGGGAGGTAGAAACGACACCACTATCTGCTAGTAAAGCAATAAAACTCTAAATCAATCTCAGAAAAACCCTATTCTCACTCCCATCAATATGGAGGAGTACTATGACCATAGAACAAAAGGGAACCCAAGATTAACTCTAAGAACAAGAGAAGAATAGATGAGATAGGGAGGAAATCTAGTAAAATCTCTTACCTTTAAGCCTTGGAAGTGAAAGATTGATGTTAGATTGATGAAATGGGAGAGAGAGAGAGAGAGAGAGAGAGATTAGGGACGAGAGTTTCACATTTCCTGGGGGGAGGGGTGTGTTTTTGCACAAATGAAGGTTCTAGACCCCGAGATGGGGTTTTTAAGTCATCTGTCGAGCACTGCAGTGCTAACCAGACAGCTTATTTTGCACCGCCTTACTGTTCTGTTAGAGCACTGCAGCTCTCATCAAAGAGCATAAAAGATGGTCTTCGCACTTCTGTTGACCGCTGCAGTGCTCTTTAGTGCTGCAGCACTCACCAGTACGGGTTGTCACTCTTCAGGATGGTCTCCCATTCTCCAGGATGGTGTCTCTCTCCCAGAACTCACTTATTTTCCTATTAACTTTTAAACATAAATGTAAATAAGGATTACCCCCCATTTGGATTTAAATAAAATATCTAAAAAATCAAAATCCCAAGGAATCAAAATCTAAATTTTGGGTTTTAGTTCAAATCCGGAAATTTTTACGATTTTTAAAACTTGGGGGCTAAAAACAAACTATTTAAAGCTTTCATAAAATTCATTAAAAATCCTCCTTCAACTCATTTTCCTCTTAGGAACCATTATCGGGACTTTTGATCCCAAAATTATGGTTTTATCATATAGCTCTCCAATGGCGTGTAGGGTCTCAGATTTGGAAAAATTCAGGACCTGGTTTTATCTACAAACACGTGTGCTGCTTTATACATTTCTAGGTAACAGTATATCTAAGGTATTACACCCGGCTTCAAAGGAGGAGAAAGGAAGTGTATTCCAACATGAAAAGCTTTGGTGAGGAGATTATGAAAGTTATTCAGACTAGACTAAAAAGGAGAGTGGGGGATGGTGCTAATACTAAATTCTGGCATGATACGTGGGCTAGTGATGTAAACCTAAAGATAGGCTCCCAAGGTTGTTTTCTGTATCATTGCAACATAATGATTATATTGTTGATATGGGCGAATGGGATGATATGACTTGGAAACGAAATCTGACTTGGTGTAGACCCCTTTTTGTCTGAGAAGAGCAACATCTAATAGACCTTCTCCAAGCCATAAATCAGAATAACTTTATTGAGGGTATGAGTGATGAATGCACACAGAATTTTTCTTCTTCTGGAATGTTTTCTGTTTCTTCCTTTTCTTTGCAGGTATTTAAAGCAACTTTAACCTCATCTTCAACTTGGAGCATAGGCGTCAAAGCGTGGAAAGGTCTTGCCCTAACCCGTGCAGGAACTACTAATGTGGTTCATTCTGCAGGGTCGTTTGAATACACGATTAAATTGCTTGCCAACTTTAGATACCTCATGCCCATTCTGTAATGAGGAACATGAAACAGTGGATCATCTTTTCTTCCAATGTCCCTTTTCATCATCTTGCTAGTTTAAATGCATGAAATTGTGGAATTTGTCTATGTGCCTACCTCCATCTCCATCTGACTTCGATGATGCCTAGTGCGGGGCCCCATTTAAAGGTATTCATAAAAAGTTATGGAATTCTCTCCTGTATGTCGTCTGTTGGACTATTTGTTTGGTGAGAAATATAATTATTTTTTAATCATTCAAGCCCAGTTGGTAAGATGCTTTTAGCTCGATGATTATGAGACTTGCATTTTGGGTAAAAGGTTGGTGTAGGAATTCCTGTTGGAGTCTTTGTCCTTTATTGATAATCTAGATGTAGTGAGAAGGTGGACACAATATAATTGATTGGCGTTGATACTTTGTCCTATACCACAGCCTTGATGGCAATGTCGAAGGGGCTGTTGTGGGCACTGCCAGAAATAGCTATAGTGAGATGCTCATATATGGTCAACCGTTGTTGATATTTAGTTTCTTGTTTGCCAAGTGGATGTTTTAACATAAATGTTATCATTGGGGCTACTGTCATAGCCTTGATGGTAATGCCAAATGGGCTGTCGGTGGAGTTTGCCAGAGTATGCTGGATGGCAATCTTTGTTTGGTTTTTTAGCACGTTATTTTTAATTTTCTATGTCCTATTCACTATTTTTGTGGCTTATTGTTGTGCTAGTGTGTCACTATCCTTTGACTCATCTGATTCATCGTTATGTTTATGCTCGCATCTATTTTCAAATTGCTCGAGCTGTATCTTATAAAAAAAAAAATGTAATGTATAGTTTATGTTGTCATAAAGTTTTGTCAGCATTCTATATAATTCAATAATTTTTTAAAGTATTATTAAATCTCAATTATGTCGTAAAGGGAGCTAATAAGATCTATGATTTCAGTTGAAGTAAAAGCTGAACATTGCCTTTTCTTTTCCGCTGGTAACATTACCTTTAATTTTAATTCACGAGACTAATTTCTTTTTTGGTTTTTGGTCTTGGAGACTAAATTTTTTTAAACGAACTAAATAATGCAAAAATTCTCCCTTATCACAAGAAAAACAAAAGAGCAACCTATTAGATATACTGTAAAAATAGTGTTTTTATTTTGGTCTTAGACTAGATACTTTTGTATATACGGCTATGTATTGGGCACTTGTAAATTTTTTGGGCTCATTTTAATGATAGGCCAGTATTGGGTTGATAGTTTACGAAACAGGCTGAGGCCTAGTTGTTAGAGAAAATGGTACGATGACTCATAATGTCACAGACATGAGAGTCCATTTAAGGTCCATGACTTAAAGTTTACCAAAAAAAAAAAGGTCCAGTGTAACATGCATGCCCTTTTTTTTTTTTTAGTTTCGGAAGGATATCCACCGTCGGCAACAGTGACTAATCTCTTCACCAATTTGTGCAGACACCTCAAAGGGTAGGATAGCTAGCCCAAAGAAACTTTTTCATTCCCAAAGATAGGGATCGAACTTCTATCGTTCGACCACACCCCAGGTTGTAACATGCATGACTTAAATAACCCAAGAATTCCAACCAGAAAAACTAAAAGCCCAACTAATATGACAAAAAAAAAAACCAATATACTTATTCTCCAAACAAACATTCTGACCTTCGAAAAAAATAGTTTGATTAAAAAAAAAAGAAGAAAAAACACGCGCGCTAACATAAAATTCTAATATAAGAGTTTAGAGATTTTTAATGTTTTGAAATGGTCTTGGATTTTTTGGTTTTGAAGGGTATCTACTCACGGACATTGTGACCAATCCCTTTACATGTTGTAGGTCAATTTTAATGGTTAGATGTGATCACGAGTTTTAAAATTGATCAATTTTCAGGTGAAGATGGAATGCTCGACACTGGTTAATGAATGAAAGAGTCTTTACCATATCACCTTAGCTTCGTGATAGAAACGGCTTTGGAATAATTTAATTACCAAATTTCTTTTTTAATTATTATTTAACATCTAACAAGTTCTTTAGCTTTTGAATAAAAAACCTGGTTTTAGATTGAAACAAGCTTTCAACTATGATATGACTGCATTTATGAGAAAAAGGCAATTCACATTTCTATTTGTCCATATATATATATAAAACTTTGAATATTCTAATCATCTTAGCAGTTATTCTTTTTAGTTGTATTTTGATTTGAATTTCCTATTTTATTTACCGTAGAAAGATAGGATTTCATTGCTGAAAATAAAAGGAGATACAATTAGGTAATTCCCTAACACAAATGAAGTAGAACTCATTCCAACGTTTAATTCCAACAAAGATTAAGGGCAATCATGCTCCAGTAGAAAAGTACTTTACAATTATCATATTTAAACAAACAAAATCAATTTATTTACACTGAATGGTTCAATATAAAAGTTATTTCCGTTTGTTGCAAATCGACTTCTCAATTAAGAAAAATACATTTTTAAAAAAATGAAATGTCAATTACTGTACTTTAAAAAACAAAATTAAAATTAGCAAGTCTGATGTAAAACCATACTTACATAATAAATCATTTCAACAATTGTCAAACGAAGGAAGTCATCTATTCTCTATTCTCTTTCTTGTTAGATCAATCGTGCTTCATCACTTGAAAAATAATATAAGCATAATGATAATTTCTCAAGTTTTGTTAAAAAATAGTACAAACATAATGATAATTATCTCAAATTTGTAATGTTTTTACCTATCTATTTTTCAATTGCCAAAATATATAATTGGTGGGAGATCTAGGCTTGTGGTATATAGTTGCAAACTTTCATCTTCAAATTGAAATATAGAATCTTGAGCCTTTTATTGGGGAGATGATGACAAGAAATCAAAGTACTACATCCTTCTTGATTGTGTGTCTTTTCATTGTTTCCCAGGAAACTTTGTGTTGAGTGTAGGGTACTTCTGAAAAGAGAGAACGTGCAAGGAAGGGAAAACATATCAATCACAATGGTACATTGGTTCATCAGATAATAACAGAATTGCATGACCCTGTACTATTATATAGGTTACATGTAGATATAATAGGTAAAATTGTGTTCTCATTACTATGCAACTACGTGCAATTTTTGTCCACAGAGGTAGAGTTTAAGAAGATTCCAGAGGCCACTGGATTCAAGAGAAGCCAACTGTAAGATCAATGTAATTTGTACATTAAAAATAGATGATAAAATTGATATTATAAAGAGAGAAAAAAAATTGTAAAATATCTTTATGATATTTTCTTTTAATGTTCACTTTTGATACACATGTAATAATAATTAACTCCTAATTGTACATTTGTATCCTTGCATTTCCATAGTAAGCATTCCAAGCTGGTTCATTAGTGGTGGTAATGTAGCAATCAAATGAAGGCTACCTTTCCTCTTGCACCATATATCATCTACATCTACACACTACATCTCAACCTTCAAATCTTGTCACATAATTCATATACCATAAGCTCATATAAATAACAAGCCAATCTCCCTAACAAATCATGTCCTACACCAACAATGGCTGCAATCTTTTGGGCAGTGGCATTGTTAGCAAGCCTCTGTTGCCACCCTCTCGCCTCAACCAATGCCCAAGCACCAACAAGAAGTACACCTTCAAAGGTACCAATCTCAAACCCAAATGCACCCTCCAAGTTGCCAACAACAACAAATTCAGCAGCACCCTCTAAGTTGCCAACAACAACAAATTCAGCAGCACCCTCTAAATTACCAACTACAAATTCAGCAGCACCTTCTAAATTACCAAACACAAATTCAGCTGCACCCTCCAAATTGCCAAACACAAATTCAGCTGCACCTTCTAAATTGCCTACAACAAATTCAGCTGCACCCTCCAAATCACCAAACACAAACACAAATTCAGCTGCACCTTCTAAATTGCCTACAACAAATTCAGCTGCACCTTCCAAATCACCAAACACAAATTCAGCTGCACCCTCCAAATTGCCAAGTGCAAGTTCCCCAACTTCTAGTGTAGCATCAACCCCTTCCACCTCAAAGAAACCACCAACAGTTGCAGCAACCTCTCCCACTAGTACTACTTCTAGCAAAGCACCAACCACAAGTACCACAGCTTCATCACCTTCCAAGTTGCCAAATAATGCAGCTTCCCCAACTTCTACCACCACACAAGCTCCCGTTAATGTAGTAGCAGCAAATCCTGTGAAATCACCACTTCCAAAGGCCACATCACCAACCTCTTCTTCCCAAGCTCCCGTTAATGTAGTAGCAGCAAATCCTGTGAAATCACCACTTCCAAAGGCCACATCACCAACCACTTCTTCCCCCTTGAATTCACCACTTCCAAAGGCCACATCTCCAACCACTTCTTCCCCTTTGAATTCACCAATTCCAAAGGTCGCATCTCCAACCACTTCTTCCCCTTTGAATTCACCACTTCCCAAGGCTACAACTCCAACTTCTTCTGCTCCTGTGAAATTACCAACATCTGCTCCTTTAAACTCACCAGCTCCTAAGGCTACACCAATACCTCCAACAACATTAGCTCCTATTGATCCACCACCAGTTCCCAAAATCATACCCCCAAAACTTGCACCAATCCAACCACCACCAGTTCCTATTATTCCTCCAGCATTACCCCCAAAAGCACCAGCCCCTAAACTTCCACCACCACAACCACCCAAAAAAGCACCAATTTCACCACCACCATTGCCAATTCCACCAGCTACACCACCACCATCATTGCCACCACCTAAGGTGTCACCAACACCACTGCCAACAACACCAGCACCTGCACCTGCACACAAGAAGAAGGCACCAAAAGCAGCACCTGTGCCTTCTCCATTGAGTAAGACACCAACACCTGCACCAGCTCCATTACCATACACACCTACGCCAGCACCTTCACCTGATGATTATGCACCAGAACCTCCACCACACAGACACAGGAGAAGGAGGCACAAGCACAAGCATAGGAGACACCATTCACAGTCGTCTCTTCTTGCTCCAGCACCAACCATTATTAGGAGGAGTCCACCTGCACCACTAGCTGACGATACTACTACTCCTACTACAGATTCTGATGAGTCACCATCACCAGCACCAAGTGCGGTAATGTCTTCGATGACTCAAACTTCATAGAGAATCACCCTCTAAATTAATCATATATTATGGTTCATGTAACTTTTGAAGTGTTTGTAAATGAAGTATTGTTATTTGTATAATATATACACCATAGTGTACCCGACACACTCCCGTACACCATATATAGAAGTCATGGCAACTCACAAATTGTTAGAATAAATAACATTTCTCAGAGAAAAAATGTGTACTTAATATGGTATTAAAATATCTCAAATCACATGGCTAGAAAATTTATGGTGTGTTTGGATTAGTTCTTTTATTTTTTTACTTTCTCAAAATCACTTAAAAAACAAGATTTATTTTTCGTATAGTTTGGATAACTTTTAAAAATAATTAGAATGTCATAAAATTTAGTTTTAATTTTTTTTTATAAAAGCTAAAAAGTATAGCTTCTAAAGGAAAAAAAATCAATTTTTTAATTTTTTTCAATTACCATAATCACATTTTTTAAAATATAGAACAAATGCATCCTTATGCTTTTACTCTTCTGCATAAAGTTATTTTTTAAATGAAAAGTAAAAGAAAGCTGTTGCATTCTCTGCACTTCTCAAAAGGTTCTTGAATGAAATGGTGCCATAAAACATAAAAACATGCATAAATCTTTACATAGTCAATTTCTTTTTAGTACGGTTGGTCCTTTATCGTTTTCATCAGATTTTTTTTTTAATATATTTTCTTTGATTCGCAGAATGGAGCATCGTCATACAATCAACAAGGGAGAAAGATAATGGCAAGTGTTGGACTTGCTATTGCCCTTTTGTTATGTCTCAATTAAGACTTGCAACACTGCTGCTGCAGCAGCCTTTGATATGACGACCGATATGGGTTCACTCTAAGGAGTTTGTTTGGTTTGCAATATATAAAATCACTTTCAATGTATGAAAGTGAGTAATGAAAAATTTTACATTATTTCTTTTGTTACTGTAATATTTTTCTCATAAATATTAATGAATGAGTTTCGTTGTTGCTGAATCGCCAGTACTGCATTTTTATTAATTTGGTTCGAATTAAATTGACATATTATAAAAAATAAACCTTTAAAACTAGTATAAGTACTTTCTTCTTCTTCCCACATGCCAAAATCAAGTAAGAAGTAACCCCGATCACTACTCACTCTTCGTCAACGATATGATGATTCCTCTAATATATGTTGTTTTGTCATATGTAATCTCTCGTCAATAAATCTAAAAATGGTACCCAAACAGTATACGTGACATACAAAAAATTAAGGGTAAAAGATTTCTGATCAACAACATCAACAATGGACAACCTTCTTTGGTTTTTTTTTTTTTTGGATCCTGTACAATGGACAACCTCAGCCAACTAAAGAATCATGAGCTCTATGAGGTGTTCAAAAGAGCACGCCCAGGTCCATGGCTCAGGCTGGGCCTAGATCATTTATATTAAATTCCATAAAAATTGAACATCAATAGCAATACAGTTATTTGGCTCTTATTTTTATTCATCTTAAGTATATATATTACGTTGTTTCATGCCAAATGATATTAGATTAATTTGAAATTTTACAGACTTGATCTATACAGTATGAGGCTTTAATCTAATGGTGGATTTTGTAAAAAATTACACTAATAAAAAATTATTTAATGGTATAATATTTTCAGATATAACTTTATCCTAACCTCTATATATATATATATATATATATATATATATACACATATATGCTTCTAAATTTTTTTTTAAATGGTATGTAGCTACCCTCTTCTCCAAAGTTTTCTAAGGGTAAATTGCTAGGAAAATGTTAGAATTTTATATCTAAAATAATGTGTCGTACTCATTTGTTAGTCTTTAGATAAATTAATAGTTCATATCACTTTATTAATTTATCTAACGATCATTATAATTTCTGTGAAAAATCATGTATATGTTTTTTTGGACAAGTAGGATGACTTATATTGCCGTTTGAATCAACATAGCAATAAAGCTAATTAACTACATGCTTTGGTTACTAAACTTACAATTTACAAGTTTACAACCGAAACATGTGTATTGATGGGATCCACTAAGCAATAACAACTTTGAAATCAAATCTAACATGGAGATTTGGATAAAACGAGCTAACAAAACCATTTTTCCAAAGGCTTTAATTTATTATGTGATCCACCAAGGTCTCCACTTACTTTGCCCTTGAGGCCCATGCGATCAGTCCCCTGTATCTAAAATGAAAATGGCAAAGTGCTGTACTTAAATTAGTATTTGTAAGAGTGATTAAAAGGTTGATGAAAATAACACTTTCAGTATATTGTTGTTGAGGTAGAATGTTGGCCTACAATTGATATTTCGCTCTGGCGCCTGTAATAGTTTGTGCCTTTTGAGAATCGATCTCATTATCTTAGTTATGGTATTATTTGTTGGATCAATTGTTTACTATCAATTGTAATTATTAGATAGCATACAACTTTTTTTTACATAAATCTATTATCAAGTGTAGAGTTTACCTGATTTATTATGGATTCTAACCCACAACCAACAAAAAATAACATGACGGTGTCAAAGTTGACCTAGTGTATTAAAGATTCTAACCCACAACCAACAAGAAATAATATGACGAGGTGATACTATGATATTAGTGCAATTGCACATTTTCATTTAATTTTTATTTCTTGTTAATGACAAATTTGTGTATACAATTGAGGATGATGTCCCTACAATCCACTGGAAAAAAAAAGAACAAATTAATCAAGTTGATCAATGCTACATCACATCAACTTGAATGAAAAACTACTCTGCTCCTTGAATTATTTGCCTGCAAGCATCCCCTACACCAATCCGAAAAATGCCAATTGGCACTAGTCTTCCTCATCTACTTCATGAAAAGGAAGTGGTACTATCTTCACTGCTCTAAACTTGCCAGCATTATTTAGATGCTCATTCTCCAATCTGCACCAATAAAATTTTGTTTATCGAAATCAGTTGAAAGGGATGCATCATATGAGTATTGTTTCCACGATTGAATAAGGGTATTTTTAAATAATACTACTTATGATTTTTTTTTCTTTCAATTTTTTAGACGCCAAAATTATATTTGTCTCATTTGACTATATATCTCACAACTTCTCAAAAAGTAATTTTTAAAATGCTCAAAATAAATATTTTTATCAGTATGTATCTAAATACAAAATAACTTATTCGTAGGATACTTTTATATAAAGATTTAAATAAGTTATTCCATAATAGTTGCTCATAAACTTATTCATTTATAGTGATAGAAGTGAAAAGGAATGGAACTTAACCCATTTACCTGAAGAAGTTCCATAGTCCTCTTCTAATAACTTCAAGTGCTGCTAAAAATAAGCTTGTTACTCGATAATCAACATTCTCAAAACTTGAATGGAGTACTGTTTGCAACCAAGCTAGCCTCAGAGTAAAATTTAATCCCTGCATAATTTTTCCAAAAGTTTTCCATGGTAAGAAGAACATCATTGAGATTAGAGGTTCCATATTGGTATAATCTGAAAAAGAAATCATAATTTGCTTCTATAATATCTCTTCTTTAACATTAGAAAAAAAAAATATAATTCTATGATCTTATCTTGACCTCCTCGAATTAGATTAGGAATCTCACTTCAAGTTGTATAGTGGCCTTATCATAATTTATTTGGAGAATATATTTTATTCCCAGCTTTGTGACATTTTATATTGAATGTAAGGTATTCGAGAATTAGAGTCGCCACTTTGAGGAGGGTTTTAAGTTTTAACTAACCATCACCGCTGGCCCAAAATTGTGTTAACAATTCCTAAGACCAAAAATTTTAAGTAATGCTCATAGATAATGGCTTTTAGGTGCCAATTTGCATTTTCAATAGAGCAGGTGCTTGATGTTATACCATGGATAAGTAGTAAATGGATTTCCTTCGAAGCATTAATTCATTCCTTAGCCAGGGGTTCTTGGAGTTCATTTGGAGCAAACCCCAGTCCTTTACAAAGTCCCAATATAATTGGTACAATGTTGCTGCACTTGACATGATCACTACAAGGCAAAGCCATCCAACACTCCCATCTTTCTCATATGCAACTTTAGCACCTGCTGCTAACATAGCTGACACATATTTGCCTAGATTGACAAGGTGGCCAGTGTCCCCTTCATCAAACCATCTTCTAGCACACTAGAAAACCAGTTAAAAGAAACACATCAGTTCTCCACATTTCTAAATCATTAGAATTCATAATAATATGCTTAAGGTTAGGAAAAAAAAAAAAAGATTACAGCCTGTTTGGATTGTGTTTATTTTAATTACAAAAATGTCATATTATAAGTTTGTTTCCTTTTTTCAAGATTTTGTAATTGAAACAGTGAAGATAACAAAATTTTGTTTAATTGTTTTCACCTTTTTTTTTCATAAAATCCTGGAAACAGGACATAGATATAAAAAAAAAATAAGGTGGTATTTTTTTAAAATTAAAATTGAAAACAAGAAATGAAAAGAAAAAATGTTTTCTACAAACAAACATACTCCTAATACTTTACCTGCATTGCCCTCCAATAATAGGGTAGAAAGGACACTGCATAAGCAAGATCTCTATAGTGCTTTGTCCTCATGCAGTACCCGTAGTCTTGAGTTTTGTAGCTCCCAGTTATATAGTAACATGCCACATACTCAAGGTTCCTGAGCATTGGTACCTATAAAGCAGTAGTATAATAGTTATTAACATAATTGGTAATTCTGCTTATAAGGCAAAATATTGTCAATAAAACTTCTAATACAAAATGTTACCTGACTACAAAGTTGATCAGCCATAAAAAAGTCCAGCATGACAACCTAAGGAGAATAGAGAATCCATTAAGATCAAAGCCAAGCAAATACTTGATTACCATTCAACAAAAATGTCTTTTTGCTTTGATTTTGTTAGAATTAGTACTACCAGGTATTACACTGTACCTTGTAAAGGGGTGACAAAATGATATTCCTTATCACACAAAGGAAACGGTAACGGCTTGACCGGTATATAATGTTGAACGGGCACACAAGTATTAGTAAGAAGGCCTGCAAATCATGTAGTCAAAACAGTTAAAACTGAAAATAGGAAATGAAAATGCAAACCAAATAGACCCTTAGATGTAGCTAATCTAATTAAGCTTTAGACAATACAGTAGACAATTGTGAAAAAATAACAAATATACTGTGAAAGTCAATGTCAAGTACAAAAATCAACAAATTACCAGAAAAAGTAGGCCAGGAATGGCTTGAACTTGGGCATAAGAATACCCTTTAGTCAGTAGAGTCAAATGGAGGAACATGACACCAACCACAGCAGCCATTGCCATTGAACAAATCAAGAACAAATCTCTATACTTTAGTTCCTTGGTTGGGGCCAGCTCAAAAATGAAGCTGTAGTTTATACGAGTCTTTCTCCATGCAAAAATGTTGCATCCATAGAGGAAAAAATGTAGGAACATAAGGCTGAACATGCTGCAAAAAACATGACAGTGAGTCACAATTTATTTCTGTTATGTTATTGGAAACATCAAATATGAATAATTAATGCTTGCTAAGAAAACATGTTTACTTACCTAAACACAGGGTAGACTGTTTCCATGTACACTGAATTTTGTTGTCTCTTGTACAGTCCAGTTATATGAGCCACTATGACATATCCAGCAAAAAGTGCCACAAAGCATCCAGTAAATAGTCCTGGTTCATTTGGAAGATTAAGTTAATTTTAAAAGTAACTTTCTGTTTAATGCAATCTGCGATACGTGCTACTAAAATTTTTTAGGCAAATTTTCATTGATTCATAAGTTAAATTCACCAACAGATACCCATTATGAGGTATCAACGAATAAATTTTGACAACAATCCAGACTTGTATGCTAATTGGGGTCAGTTACAGATTCAACAACACCATAGTGCAAATCATGACTTATAGTCAAACCATTAAAAACTAAATATTTTTTAATAGTTTCATTTATAGTTTTTCTTGGTCTCTCTATAGTTATATTACCTTCTATCTGATTGACTCTTCTTATTAAGGCTTCCACATGTCTTCACTGCACGTGTGAATTAGGAACTTATATTTTAGACATTTTCTTAATTTTATTAACATTTTTTTTTTGGGGGGGAATTGGGCTTTCCCACATGAATCAACATGTGTATACATATAAGGAAACAAATAGCCATAAGGGCTAGACACTATAACTGCACCAAAGGGAGGTGTTAGTGAAACGCATACAGGCAACAATGCAAAATGCCAAAGAAACATTGTGATCTAGCCCCTACATGTTGTGATGAGCCTTTAAGGTTCCTTGTTTGGATGAAACATGATCAATAAAGAGAAGAATGGGACATTTACTTTGCTTCCACCAAAAAAGTGGACCAGCTGCTTTTTATTCTTGTGACTATCTAGTGGCTTAAAGAATCCATATTGTGTTCTCTTTAGATAGATATGGTCACAAAGCAAACATGCTTAAAGTTCTTTACCAAAATCATTGACAAAAACTTAATTAAAAAAAAAAAGTAAGTAAAAATAAATGGCTCAAAGTTTCTCACCAATGAAGAAAGTTACAGCATGAGATTCTTCACGCTGACTCGGTCTAAGGTATTTCATGGCCTTTCTACGATCATCTTTGGCAAAATTTTTAACAAATAGTTCCTCAACTTCGTCCATGAACTTCACCACCTGTCATTGTTTTAACTAATAAGCAAATAAAGTTGGTTCACTGAGTTAAAAACTACTGTACAAGTAGGTAATAAATCCTTTCATGTTAAAATTCCACGTGATGAGTCATGCGTAGATTTTCACTATTGATTAGATTATCTTGTGGGACCCAAGTTAAGGCCTGATAAAAATTCATATATAATCGGGTTGTAAAATTTTCACATGAGATGATTCATTTCCTGTACAAGGGATAGATACGTAGACAAGCATATCTAGTTTTTGACAAGCATATCTAGTTTTTGTGTGTGACTATGAGTCCATCTTGTGGTGCAGACAAAAATTTATAGGATTATTGGCCACTCTAGATTGTCGGTTAAACTTTCTGGTGCAAGGATAACTTGTGGCCAACATCATAACATGATTTAATATAGTATCCAAACATATTTTTCATCAAAGTTTGGCATGTTGGAACGTGGATATTTTTGTTGTCAGTTTTTATTTGTGCTTGTTGTTTATACCTTGTCTGAGCTGTTGAAATATGAGCTCTCAACAACTTTGAGATATATGGGAAGAATTTGTTTTTCAGTGACCTGAAATTGGAGAAAGGAGAAGAACATCTTTTTTGTTAGTTCACATCTAATAACAGCTCCATTTATAACAAACTTTGAAGCCTATAAGCCACTTTACCTTGTCAAACTTTTTCAGAATCTTCATAAATGCAAGAAGGTTCAAGTTCCTGAAAATCAATATAATGGGGGAAACATAAGAATTCTTTTATGTTAAACTCAAAACTTCTGTCAAGTTTATAATTACACAAATATGTCTCTATACGTGGCAAAAGAAAATTGAGATTGTACCTGTAAACTTTGAGATATCCTAGACCCTTGTGGAGCTCAATGAAGCCTCTTTTGATCATCTTTTCAGCATGATGTAACTTTGTTTTGTTGAGGTGAAGTTTACCACCTTCTGGACCACACTTCCTTGAAGACTGGTTGAGCAAATCTTCCTTGACTAGGTAACTGATTGCTGAGAAGGTTCGAGATGGCGTTGTCAAAGGAATGTTTATCCTCACATTCTTCCCTTGGAAACTGCCAATTCGGCCCGAAAGTGTCCTCAATTTCCCATCTTCTCCTTTCGTCTGCATTGATTCTCCGGTTTCATCCGATGGAGCAGAATCTGAGAATGGTACTTCATTTTTCTCCATGTCATCCGCAGAATTGTCCTGCATTTCTTCCTGCTGTTCTCTGCTCCTAACAGAGTCCTCCTCTGTAACCAGTAAACAGAGCATTGTTTAGATGCACATGATCACTCATTGGTTTGCCACAATATTGTTTCATCATTTTTGTCACTAGTTCATATTGCCCACAAACTTAAGTAAATTTTCCATGCAATGAGATTGTTTTGTCCTTCCTTTGACCACAATAATGTGAAAATACAAAAGTGATTCACCTATAATAAAGACTAGAATGAACATGCTGGTTATAAGAAATGACTGAAATGGCAATAAAATTCATCCATGACACTCCTTTTATTGGCTACTTAGTGATGTTTGATTGGAGGATTTTGGAGGGAAATAGAAAGGAAGGTTTAACTTTTCAATGTAAGTGGGAATTCTCCCTATTTAAAATTAGAGAAATAAAATGGGAGATTATCATGTAACTTCCCATTTGTCCCTAGTTTTTATAAGCAGCTTATAATTCTCTCAATTTTAGTACTAAGAAATTTAATCCTCCCCTCTATTTTCCCTCCAAACTCATACATTCATAAAGGTCCAAGTTGAACACATTTAAATCTCACATTGCTCAATTAAGAAGATAGGAATTGTTTATGTACCACTAGAGAATGTGCATGAGATAGATTGATCCTCCTTGGAGTCTTGGGAAGAGCTTCCTCTGCCTTGCTTCTCTAGGAATGCAGATTTGAGCTCAATAAGGATATCCATTTGCTTTTTCAAGGACTCCCCTCTTTCTAGGAACTCATTCTCCTTTGTCCTGTAAAACTTATTCACCTTATTGAGTTGCTGATCAAGGCATGCAAAGAACTCTTTGGTCGCATCAGTGTCAGCAAATTGCTCTAGCAGCTCAGTCTCATACATGTCCCCTTTAAAAGCTGATGAAGCAAGTTTCCTATGGACCTATCAAAAGACCAAAAAACACAACTATCATGAGTCAATTCAAATACACACAACATTCAATAATTTGTGTTCAATATCTTTTATGACAAAGAGATTTATTTACTTGAATTGGTCCATGCTCTCTATGTTGATGGCCAAATAGAGAGTACTTTTTTAGTGATGAAAAGAAGGACATAGGTAGGGAACCACTTTGGTTCTTGTTTGGTGTGTTGCTGTTGTTGGTATTGTTAAGTTGGTGGATTCTTTTGATGTCCTTCTTTAGTTGCCTATAATCAACAAAGGCCTCTTTCCATTCAGGGATGAGCTGCCCCTCAAACTGCTTAGAGAACTTCACCATCTCCTCTCTTTGTTCTTCTATCAAGTCCAAGGAACAAGGAAGAGTTTGTAGGTGATGTGTGTTGTTGCCTGGTGAGTAACCAAGGGAACCCCAAGATGACATTATATATTGTGATGGAAAAGGAATTTGAATCTGATTGATATGCTGTTGGTACTGATGCTTGTGGAGCACATTCTATAATATCCTTAGATCCTATGCTCCTCCACTAGGGGACTTTGGAAGGTATAGTGGCCAGTTTTCTTCGCCGGAAAGTGACCAAACCGGCACTGGATATGATCACTTCGCGGCCAGCATGTTCTCAATGAAGATTTTGAAAGGGTGTGGAATTTAAAGTGGATCGGAGTGGGGACAAATTCTACTATTCAAAATGCATGTTGAGGGGTGGCCATGTTCTGTCATGAAGGAAGAGCTGAATAAAGCTTGCCACAATAATTTTACATGGAAAACCATTTAGAGCAAAGAGTATTAATAAAGCATACGACAACAACAACTAAGTCTTGTCCTACCAGATAGGATCGGCCACATGAATCAAGCAGTGTCAGTGTGTTCTATCATAAATCATTTATACATGCATTAATAAAAACTCAATGGCATTTTTTATATAGATTTTACTAGTGTCCTATAAGTATAGTCAAGAGTTTGCTCATTTGTGCAAAGTGAATCTTATTGGCTGAACTGTTTGCTACCCACACAAAGGTCTGCTCTAATTAGACCAGCCTGATTTCCACTAACTGAGGATAACTAAAAAGTTTCAATTATTTTCACAATAGCCACTTTCATTAAGCAGCTCTTTTTTTTGTTTTTTTTTTGGTTATTTTTCCATTTTCAATTTAAAGTAGAGTCCATTGCAGATTATGTGCCTAACAAATGACGTATCCGTCACTCAAAAGCATCATAGGGATTCATTTCATCAGTTACAATATGTACATATGACAAGAATTATAGCATTGTATCATAAATTGTCAAAATATAGTATTGTAAAATTGTATCAAATACACCAAATAAATAGTATAATCACCTATTTTTTGCTTTCTCATTATCACATTCACTGTATGTGAAAAGTAGTTAGTTCGAGCTATGGTTAAGTCTTTCCATAATAAGGGCTGAACTATAACTTTATCTTTCTTTGAAAGTACAATTCACTTAATCATTTCACTCATCATTAATATACAGCACCTATTTGATAAAAGATAAAATTATGTACATTTTTTTTTGAAGAAAAAAAATACAATAGTGGAAAACTGCACTGAATCAATTTTTAGATTGGAGATATAGATATAAATAGAAAATTTTAAAATTTTATTTGCTATATCCTTTATGCCTGGGGGAGAGAATATTATGCTCCCTACCCCAACCAACTTTAATACGGTTTCATATGGAATAGTTCCTTCATACTGCATATAAAATGTACTTAGGATAAGAATGATAATAGTGAAGACGACATAATATGTCTAGTATATTAGAACTAGTAGCAGTAGTGGCATTAGTGAGGGAGGTTCGATGTTCTATTCCTTAGTTCTAATCCCACTCCCTTGCCAACTTGTGAACATGATAGGACTAGAGCATAAGAAAGCCAAATAATTCAAAATCTGCAGCTCTTAAAACTGCTTTTAGGCACAAATTATTTTAAATTTTCATTGAGGCATGTGATATATTTTGCCATTTTTATGTTTTGGTCTAAACCACACGCATCCGTTTTGTGGAGACTGTCATGCTCAAATTGGATAGAACCACTAAAGTGAACAAGCTTTTCCTCATAGGTTTTAAAACATCTATATACACAATGCTCGAACTCAAGACCACTGAAACAACTTTTGTCAGCCAATCTATGCGCTTATTTGCATTTTGACATTGCTTTGCAACAATTTTTTTTTTTCAAAATAAATCTTAAAATCTATTTAAAATGGCATATTCCACAATAGAAAATATGTGGTACTTATGAAAAAATGCACAAAATTATGTCACAGGTGCCCAAAATTAAATGAACCAAAGCAAGACTCTATACTGTTCCTTACTTTTTTTATTAGAGTTGTTGAGAAATTAAGTGTTGACACGTAAATACCGAATTTGTTACAGTTACTTTTCTCAATTCCTATTTTATAATACAGTTGAAGACACACTAATCTCGAGCTCCGTTGGAGCAAGCATTGAAGATAATTTTGAAAATATGATTGCGGTTGATAAAGAGTAATTGATGATAATTTAGTGAAAAGGGACAATGAAAAAAATCAACTTAATAAGTACACTTGTCTATCTATTATTCACTAAATAACTGATATTAGGAGAAGATTCCAATATATATATATATATATATATATATAATGGAGCAATATTATATATTGTAAAAATGTAGTTCTCCAATCAATATATAAATATACGCATATTTGTTTGTCAATGTTTTTAAAAAAATCATAATAATCGTTAGATATATCAGGGAACCTATTTCTTGATATGACCTCAATGAGCCCTAATCTTCGACTAAGACAAACATTTTTCTCAATCTAAATTTTTTATATAAAAATAATTATTCTATCAATTAAATTCTCACAAATTTTCTCTTTCATTTTTCTATATATTTAACAACACCATAAAAATTTTGAACAAAAATTTTGGCAATTGTATAGATGGCCAAGTTCTAGCTCATTGATATGCTAAAAAGGGAAGCTTAGAAATATTCATTTATTTATTTATTCCATACTTGGTATATATGATTAAAATTTATATAGAGAAACATATATTTCCACGTATGAGAAAAAGCTTAGGAACGAAATATATGGCTTTAGGTATAAGGTGCCAATGATAGGGCATGGAAATGATGGCTGAGTAGGATAGCATAATAATATTTGGTGCGCCCTAGCAAGGCCTCGTCCCAACCCACCTCTTTGTTATTTCCGTCTTGATCATTATTGACTCTAACACCCTTTACGTTCTACTACGTTTTTTTACAAAACACTAATACATAGATTTGACCCCACATGCCTCATCATCTTGTGACCTTTATTTGAACACCGTGGGTCATAACTCACAAAAGCCTGTGTATCTGAAAAAGAAGTATGTGGCAATATTTAAGCCAGATAGAAAGATACATGCAGAGATTTTTGTGTTGGTTGATATATATTTTTTTATGATAAAAAAATAATATCATATCCAAATTTTCAATTATAAAAAAAGTTATCATTAAGATTAAAAGAACGATATCGACTTAAATTATTAATTACAGAAAATTAACATGAAGTTAATTTTTTGATATTAATTAAGAATAATTTAGTTTTGTAATATTGTGCTTTATATACTAAAAAACCATCTACTAACACCAATTGGGTGTATATTCGGGAAGAAGATAAAAGTGCAAACTTTTGAAAGAAAAGTAATTATTATTAGGGTCTTTTAGTTGTGACAACGTTCGATTCGATGGTAACAATACCTTAAAGATAGAAAGAGATATGCTAAAAAAAAAAAGGTTATATTTATCACCTTAGAAATTATTTTAATGAGTTTTATTTTAGAAAATTGAACAAAAGGAAAGTTAATGGGAGTAATTAATTTTGTATTTGTATAACTTCCACCTATTCAATTAACTATCAGCGTCACACTGATTTTTCATGCTTGCACGAGCAATGCTTCGGCATCCCACGTGGAATAATTTCGGGAAACTAATCTCGAATAAGATGCCATTCTGTGTTCTACACTCCTCCAATAAAGTATAGTATATATAATCCAACTATCGGTTGGTATATCCACATATTCTGGGATTAATTTTATTCGTGTTAGGGTGTAAATATTGGTGTGTGGTAAAATTAATTAAAATTGAGAAAAAAATTATAAATGAATTTTATGTGTAATTTTATACATATAATATATTCATGATATTTTTTCCCTTTCCATTTTTTACCTTTATATCCACCGTACCCTTAAACCCAAATCTATATGCAAAGTTAACTTGGTAATGTACATATTGGTGCTTGAAAGAATTGATATTTAACAAGCTAGTCTACCCAAAAGAATTCGATAACACTTTCATCTCTCAAGTTAAACACGCTATAGCAAGTTAGTCCTTTAGGTAATTCTTCACAGAAATAATGTCAGTCATTATAGTAATTGTCATGTTATAGTTGACCTAAAACTAATTGAAATATTGTGTTTTGACAACACATACAAGTATCCATTGATTATTCCCTTCTTGTAGAAATTATTGGAGAAGGGTTGAAGAAATAGGTAAAGAAGGGATAACCAATGTCGTCTTGTACGTGTCATTGAAACACAACTTTTCAATCAATTTTAAGCCAGCTGCAACATAATATTCAATGGTCACATTGTATATCATCTCTACAAAAAGTTAACACAACATGTTTAACTTCAAGTATAAAAGTGTTATCAATGTTTTTTTTGTTGGTACAAGAGCTAAAAAGGAAAAAAGGAAAGAGGGGGCTTGTCTTAGGTGGGAATTCATCTTTTCCATGGAAGAGAGTGGGAATAAGAGATGTGGGCATTTTTCATTCACTAGCATGTAGCTTACCCAGAAATATTTGTTGAAATTGCAAATCAAGTATGAGAATATTACATTCCTAAAATTCAATCACGAAAATGTTTACATATTCCGTGAACATGTTCCCAAATTCATCTCCATTAAGGTTTACGGAAATTTGGGGTGGAGTGCAATATCAACACAAGTTTTAGTATTGTATTCTGAAACTTCAAAGGGTGTGATTGTTCCGAAAAAAGGAATGTGATTTACTCTTATTTCTGAAAAGAAAGTTTCAGTATTCCAAGTACTGAATTAGTGCAAGTATTTTTTACCAATAAATTCTTGGAATATGATTATTGCGATTATCGATCAATAAATAAAAGATTCGCTGAAAAATTATATGAAATGAGAATATCCCACTTTAACAAATAGTTGTATAACTTTATTCACCTCGCACATGTGCAATAAGATGATCCAGTAGTTAGGCACTTAGGCATAGCATATCCTAAGTAAATAATGTGTCTTGAATTTGCATATCAACACCCCACACTGTTCTACTCGCAGATTCCAGAGTATATGCTTTATCCTTTGAACCTTTTCAATGTATTATAACACTTTTTCTTGAGGGTGAGCTAGTGAGTAAGAGGTTCTGATTCTTCTAGACATGTTAGAACCATTGAATTCAATTGGGGGAATACATTAACAGGTAGGCTGATATGATGTCGACATGCAATAATGCGAAATACAACAACATAATATTCACACCTTATTTGTAACATTATTCTTAATATTGATAATTAGGGATAGAAGTAGGTTAGGCCGCTCATCGAGGGTCTTCGGCCTAGTTTGACCTATCCTATTTAATAAATAAGCTGGGCTTAAGTTTTTTAAAAAGCCTTTAGCTAAACAAGCTAGTTTCAGATAATAAAAATATATAGCCTATTAGGTCTAATAGACTGACCTATTTATGTTATTATTATTTAAAAACATAATGATAATAGAAACATTTTAATCTATTTAAAAATATACTTTTAAATTTAATTCATAAGCCTTTAGTTAATTTAAAAATAATTTTTACATATATTTAGAATTGCTTTGACTTATTTAAGAGTTAAATTAAATGTTTTGGCTTTTTTAAAACATATTAGATAAATTACAATGACTTTTTCTGGGTTTATAAAATAATTACATTGGCATTCCCTCTATCATATAATGAACAATACATCTAAAGGAGGTTAGTGTTACTCGGATAAAGAAAAAAGCTGAGGTGAATTTCACCAAACCTTAGGTGAGGTAAATATAATTTGGATAAAAAATTTATAATAAAAAAGACATTCAAATAGGCTTGTGGGTTAGGTCAGACATTAAAGAAAACCAAACTAGGGTCATGGTAAAAACCTATGTTAAGTAATAGAACTATGCTCAGGCTACCTTTATTTGGGTAATATATGTTAGACTTATTTAAGTCAAAACCTAGTCAAGTCTACTTTCACCCCTACTGGTAATCAACATACAACTATTATCAATGGTGAAGGGCTAGGCGACTAGCATTTAGAGGAATGAATTCTTTCACATAAGATGGCTTAAAGATTAAAATAGCAAATATATTATCTAAATAAATTTTAAAATAGTTTACCTTGCTAAATATTACGAAAAAAAATCGTCTATAGAGTACGAATACATGATCAGTGGTGCTTAAGTTTTAATATTCAATGAATAAAAAATTGAAATAAGAGATTTACATGTGATCAACGGCTCTAGTATTTCGCAAATAAATTTACACTTCAATTTCGTACCATTAAGCATTTTTCGATCTTAAAACACCAATATTTATATAATGTGGGTTAAAAAAGCTTTGGACTTATTATTTCTTAGTGATTTTTCTCTCATGTAACAAACTATATTAAGTGTCACAATAAGTATGTATAATTTTTTAAGGAACAACTATATATTTATCTATATATAGACTGAAAAAAAAAGAACAAATCTTATTAGTTGGATGTTATATAAATAATTATATATGATGCATATTCGAAAAATAATCCAGCATCGGAACTTGACCGGTATAAATGTTCTGTTTGTTGAGGAAAAGAATTATAAAAAACGGAGGAGACACCAAAAATAAGGCATGTATGTATCTGTCACATGTAGTGGGATTATTAGGAATAATTTTATTATATTTCTCAAAGAATCTAAATCATCTTTAGAAGATTTTGAGCAATTTAATGACTATTAGGGTATCTAGCATTTTGGATTTCTTTAGTTTATTCTGTTTCTGTTTCTCTCTTCCAATTTTCCAAAGAACAAAGATATAAATTAGGGATAAGCAAAAATGGGTGCCAGGTGTAGTGGCATATAATTAAGATCTTCTACACACTTTCATGCATGCAAGACTTGCGTTTGGATGAGAATGTTATTATGGTACATATAAATATATACACGACAAGCACTAAAGATTAATTTTTCCTTTTAGGGGTATATATAGCGAATAAATAGCCTCTATAGACTTTCTAGTGCACATAGTTATTACTCCATCAATAACTTTATAGTTTATTGATACTATCATTTTCTTAGGGAAGCATCTCATGCCAAATGCCAAATGTGAGTTTTAAAGAATGGTTTAATTTTGGGATTTTCCTTTGCTATCACAGGGTATTGGTACCTGTTTGCAAGTGTATGAAGCCCGTCGTCACTTTGCATTTGAGCTCCCCTTTATTTGAACTCGGATAGGAGCTTAGGCTCAATGCCCGTTGAGATCCCTTAAAAATTTTGCAAGTGTAGGGAGTTTGGCATCGCTTTGCCTTTGAGCACCCCTTAATTTTAAATCAGATGGGAGCTTGGGCTCAATGTCCTTTGAGCTCCCTTAAAAATTTGTGAGTGTGGGGAGCTCGACATTACTTTATTTTTTAGCTCCCCTATATTTGAATTCGGATAGGTGCTCGAGCTCGATGCTCTTTGAGATACCCTTAAAATTTTTGCAAGCATGTGGCCTTGTAATAATCCTGCTTTCTTTTATTGAAACAAAGATTGGAAACTGGGGACTTTGTGTCCATCCCGAACCACATAGCCGCGCCTCATTAAAACCTCCTTGGGCAAAACCCTGTGGGAAAAAACCAAGGTAGAAAAAAGAGTACTTTACTAACCATGATTTTGTACAGTACAATCTCATTACACATAAAATTTCCTGAGGTTAGTGGCATTCCACATCCTTAGGATTTCACTTCCATCTAGAGAAGTGAGCTTGTAAGTTCCTTTGCCTAACACTTCTATGATCTTATATGGTCTTTCTGAATTTGGGGCCAGTTTCCCTTGCTTGGGGGTTGTTGGTTCGATGTTCACTCTCCTTAACAATAGGTTCCCAGGTGAGAAAGATTGGGGAGTCACCCTTTAGTTGTACTAGTGCACTATCTTCCTTTTCAATTTGGCTTCTTAGATGTATGTGGTTTTTTTGACCTCGAAGTGGATATCCAACTCCTCTCTTCTTCTTCCATGATTCACTTCTTCCTTGTATGCCATAATTCTGCAGTTGGGTTCCTTGATTTCTACATAAATTACTTCTTCCACCTCATATATAAGTTTAAAGGGGGTTTTGTTGGTGGCAGAGTATGGAGTAGTGCCATGGGCCCATAATACATTTTTGAGCTCATCTACCCAAGCCCCTTGTACCTGATCTAGTTTTTTTTTTAAATCTTTCAAGTATAACCTTGTTGGCAACCTCAACTAGTCCATTATATTCGAGATGTTCTACTTACATGAATCATTGGATGACTCTAAAATTCTCTAAGAGTTGTGTCAACTTTCGATCTATGAACTGTGTTGTTGATAACAATTGTCCTTGGAACCCCGAATCTTGTGAAGATATCTTCTAAGCGAAGCTTCTACATTGCGCCAAGGTGATTGTGACTAGGGATTCTGCTTCTATCTACTACATAAAATAGTCCACGTCAACGATTAGGAACTTGACCTGTCTCAAGGCCATGGGGAATGACCCAAAGAGGTCAATCCCCCATTTGTCAAAAGGCCAAGCAGTGGCGATTGCTACCATGTCGTGGGGGTGCTAAGTGGAAATGTGTGTGCTTTTTGACATTTGAGACACTTCTCAATCAACTTGGCAAAGTCTTGGTTCATGGTGAGCCAGTAATTCCCCGCCCTTAGGACTTTCAGGGCCAAGCTCCTCCCTCCGAGGTGGTTGCCACCTACTCCATCATGAACCTTATTCAGAATATACTTGGCCTGCACTTGGTCAACGCACTTGAATAGAGGCTATGAGGAAATTCTTCTGTACACGGTTCCATTAATCATAGTGTAAAACATAGCCTCCTTTTTTAGTCTTTTTGCTTTGATGGGTTGTTCTAGGAGGATGCCTAGCTCATGAAAGTTGATGACCTCTTTTGACCTAACTCGAATGCATTTTGACCTCTCTTACTTCTATTCCTCCTCTGGAAATGATTGAGAACCTTGGCAACATTTCATGAATTAAACTTTGATTATTTCCCCTGGGTTTGGTTCTGGAAAGCTTTGACAAAATGTCAACTTATACATTTTTTTTCTTGAGGAATGTGATTCACACTCAAACCTCTGAGCTTTTTCATTTGCCTTTTTGTATTCTTTTTTACTTCTTATGATTTGCCGAGCTGTATTTTCTCCTAAGATGTGGGAGACAACAACTTAGGAGTTCGTGCAAACTTCAAGTTTTTGCACGCTCGAGTCCTTTGTAAGGTTTAGTCCGGTAAGGACGACCTAATACTCAACTTGGTTGTTTGTGGTTGAGAACTCAAAGTTCATAAGCATTTCCCTCTGAGTTCCCTCGCCATTTTCCAATATTACCCATGCTCCACTTCCTCGAGTATTACATGACCCATCAACAAACAATCTCTATTCTACCGTTCCTCTAGATTTTTCTTCATTGGCCCATTCTTGGGCGACATTCGCTAATACTTGTTCTTTGATAGCAGAGCACGGTTCATATCTGATGTCGAACTCGGCTAATTCTACAGACTAAGCAATCATTTGGCCAGCTAGGTCTGGTTTCTACAGGATTTTTCTAATCAGTAGGTTGATTCTATCTAAGATCAAGTGGGCTTGAAAGTATTGTCTTAGGCACTTAGCTATTATGGCCAAGGCGAAGGCCCTCTTTTCGAGCTTCAAATAACGGAGTTCAAAGCCATGCAATGCTTTACTAATGAAATAAATTGAGAATTGTTTCCGTTATTCTTCCTGAAATAGTATGACTCTGATAGCTTTATCTCCTACTGACAAATACATGATAAGGACCTCCCTCATCCTTGGTTTGCTCAACATCGAGGGGGAAGCAAGGGAGGCTTTGAACTTGACAAAGGCTTGCTCGCACTATTCCACCCATGCGAACTCTTTGTCTTTCTTTAGTAACTCGAACAACGACAGTGATCTCTATGTCAGCATTAAAAGGAACCTTGAAAGGGAGTCTACCCTCCTCGTGAGTCTCTGTACCTATTTGACATTCTTGAGGCTCTTCATGGGTAGAATTGCTTGGCACTTCTCCGAGTGGGCTTCAATGCCCTAATGTGTCAAAATGAACTCTAAAAATTTCCAACATCAACTGTGAATACACACTTTTTTGGATTGAGTAGCATTTGATGCTACTTTAGGCATGAGAATATGGTTGAGGTTGGAGACCAACAATTCTTCTACTGCGGTTTTCACCAACATGTCATCTATGTATGCTTTCATTGTTTTGCCAAGGTGGGCTCTGAACACTTGATTCATCAAATGCTCATATGTGGATCCGACGATCTTCAGTCCAAACGACATCAATTTGTAACAGAAATTGGTCCTTGAGATGATAAACGCAATTTTCCCCTTGTCCTCTAGGTTCATAGGAATTTAATTGTATCCCGAATACACGGCCATGAATGATAGATATTGAAATTCGAAAGCTAAATCTACTAGCCCATCAATGTTATGTAAAGGATATGGGTCTTTAGGGCATACTTTGTTTAGGTTGGTGTAATCCACACATAGCCTTAGTTTCTCATTTGCTTTTGGGACCAAGGCTAGGTTTTACAACCAGGTGGGGTGCTTGACTTCCCTTTTGAACCCAATCTTGAGTAGCTCATCCACTTGTCTTATCAGCTTTTTGCTCCGCTCTGGCAGCATTCTCCTTCACCTTTTGGCACACTGGCTTGGCTCCGGGTATACCGAAAGCCAATGACTTATCATTTTGGGTTGTTAATACTAATCAATAATTTAGAAAAAGGAAAGAAATGTTAATACTAATTGATATTTTTTTTTAAAGAAGTGTTATATGATTACTTCAATTCAGTTGTCATTGATCATCATGTTTTTCAAAGTTAACTTATGAGTGAAAGATTCATAGAAATAAAATCTATAACTCGATCTATATTAGTTTGAGAAAAAATAATTAATAAATTATTTGACCGAATTATAAAATTAAACATATTCAATCTTCTTGGAAATATTAAAAATTAGGAACCTCTCGAACTGATGTGAGGTGGTAATTAAGAGTCTTCTCATTCTTTAATCAATGTGTCAATAGTTTGATTCTTGCGCTTATAATGTAGCAACTTTAATAATCCATAGCCAACGTTTACTCTCTTAAATGAGTAAGTTCATTGCGTTTGACAATGGATACATTGGAAGCAAAAAATATTAAAAATTAGAAAGAGAGATAGTGTGAGTGAGTTCAATAATCATAATCATACAAAGCATGCACAAGTAGTGCGTGCATAACACGAGATCATACACTACTTTATACTGAATTAAGAATACACGCGCACGCATGAATATTGCAACACAGTTGTCACAATGAGTATATCTTATCCTTGGAACAATTTATCTGCATGCGTTGTAATTTCTTTCGTATACGGATCATTGGATTTATGAGTACAATCAAGGTGTAAAAATATGTTTGATAATTCATTCATACATGTCACAAATATAGTTGCTACTTTGAGCAATTGGATATTTGGACATTTGAGACTATGCTAGGTAGTAATATATATTGGATATTTGGGAGTTATCCCCCGCCGAAAATTGAAATGATATATAGTGCTTCATTGAAAAGCAGAAAGTAGACTTATATTACATCTCTTATTCTGAGCCAATGTTTATTTTTGCTTTATAAAGTGTGCTGTTATGGGATCAACTTCGATTGTTCAATCATGTTTTGAAATAATTAAAATTAGAAATTAAATTAATTTATATTGAATGATTTATAAATTTATTTTCAACTTTTGAGTAAAGTATAAGTAGTTTCTAAGTGATTTTTTAATAATTGATTTTTATAAAAAAAAAAATGCACCCTTAATAAGATTTCAAAATTAAAGCAATTTAATTTCATAAAATTTGAAAAATGAAATATTTCTTACTTTTAAAACATCCAATTAATACAAACACAAAATATATATCATATTTATGAACTAAATCAATATTCAAAATATATATCCTATTTACGAGTAAATAATTTTATCACAAAAAAAAGAGTAAATCATACCAGAGAAATCATAATCAATCAATAATCAATAATATATACAAATACAAACCTGTAAGAGAAACGTGTCATCCCAAGATTGATCCATCGATTAGTATAAATTGTTAACCAATATCAATAATTAATAATAAAAAAATAAATCAAGGAAGATTATTGCAATAAATGCTTTCAGTTGAAAAAAAAAATCAATCAATTATAAATTTGAAATATCAATAAATTTCAAATCATAATTTGTGACTTTTTCCAGATTAATTTTTTATTTTCTTTTTCCAGATTCATTGTTCAATTATATTCTGAGTGAGGACAAGCGTGAAAGAAGGATGATGATGATGAAAATGGCAATTGAATAGAGGTGGATTCAACGGTGGATGCTTTATTTCGTCTTTGATGGTGCGCGCTGTCTCCGTATGTTCTTCCATATTCTCTATCTGATCGCTATTCTTTTCTTCTTAATTGATACATTTGGGGATAAAATTTTTTTATGTTTATTTATTTATTTTTGTTTTCCATCTCCAGCCCATATTTGGTTTGGTTCACTTCTTTCTTGCATCTAGACTTTAAAAAGTTTTAATTTTTTTTTCCCCATTTGAATCTCTCTTTTTTTCCAATGCATTCCATGTTCTTATTCTATTCACCCAAAAATTTTAAAGGTTAGGATCAAGTTATACTTGTGTAACTTTAAGAAAATGTTATACCAGTGCATAACTTTTTATTTATGTAAATTTTTACAAAATCCACCATTAAATTAGAAGTTTGCATCATATAGATCAAATATGTAAAATTTCAAATTAATCTAAAATTATTTGGTATAATTTTTATATACATAAAAATCAACTTAATATATATACTTAAAATAAGTAAAAATAAAAGCTACATGATTGCATTACTATTAGTATTCAATTTTTATGAAATTTGACACAAATGGTCTTTATGATAGGTAATTGTAATTCAATGGTTGAATCGACAGAAAAATAATTTTATTAAAATTTATAAGTAGTGTAATTTTACTTAAAGTTACACCGGTATAACTTGAACTTAACTCAAATTTGAAAGGCTAATAAAAGGTTCAATTTTTTCATGCAATAAATGAATGCTCTGGTGGTATTTCCCCACCTCCCCTTTTTCGAAAAATAGACTCTTAGGTTGCGTTTGTTTTGTGTCCTGAGACATAAATACATGGATAATGTTCTTAGTATTATATTTGGTGATGGAGATGAGGTATGCGAATAGAAAATTTTTATGTCTCAAAGATAAATTTTTTTTGTATTTCTATCTCTCCAAAAAATGGGGCCAGTGGGAACATGATACAAAGATAGAAATTTAATATTTTTTTCAATAATACTGCTTAGGTTGCAACCTCCTGTGGTGGTCAAGCCCTCGGTCAACGGCTGGCTGGCGGTGTTCAATGACCGTCATTGGTGGTCAATGGCGATCTGGTAAAGGTACATATGTCTCTTATCATGTATTTGTTATACTGGTCTAGTATTGCCAAATAAAATATGGAGATCATTATCATGTCTTATACTCCATAACTAAATATGATACAGAGATATAATTTTTAATGTTTCCGTTTTTATTGTCTTTATATTTTCTGTCCCAAGACAGTAAAGTAAACAAACGTTACCTTATGATAATGATAATGGAAGAGGTTGGGTATGGGAACACCAAATAGGAAATAAAATATTACATTGATGGAATACATTCCAAGGCTGTGTCAGGATGAGAAATATATTTCTTTTATGACATTTTTGTTACTGAGATTTAGGAGTTTTTAAGTGGATTTGATGGAGTATTAATTGGGTCCGTAGATTAGCCTTTAGACTTGATTTGAGTTTAGCTATGATTTGTTTTGTTAACGGGACATGTAATTGAATTGAATTCTTATATTTAGAATGTGTCAGTAAATTAAAGAATTCAATTCAATTCCTTAGTTTGGAATGGATTTAAAAATGAATTAATTTAATTAATTTTATTATTTTATTCTTCATTAATAGGTTAGGAATAAAACATTATATTCAAACAAGATTTTTTTGGTATTTTCATTTATTGGAATCCAATTCCCATGCCAAGTCGCACTCATTTGAGTCTAATTTTAATTCCTTAGTTTTGTTGAATTTCAATTTTCTTCGAATTTCAATTCTTTCACTTAGGTTACTTCTAAAACATGAAATTTAATTCAATTTTTTGATATAATTGAATTTAAGGGATTTCCAAACACTCTATAGGATATGATTTATTATTGTATTTGATACTACTTATGCACTCTCTCACCTTCTTGATTTTGATTGGTAGAGGATTTGAATAACTATAAAAGAAAGGATCTATTTGTTTTTTCATTCCCTATATTTCTATTTTTATTTTTACACTCTATGATACATGGTACCATCCTTTTTTTTTTTTTTCATTTTCTCTCGTTGTCTCCCTATTTTTTTTTCCAATTACAAAACACCACAAATAAGTGGATGAATGCTTTTTTTTTTTTTATCTGATCTTGATTCAAAATTTTTCTATTTAAAAAAATTTTTCTATTTAAAATCAATTAAATAATAGTTTTGAATCTATTAATCGGTAAAAGGTTAAATTAGTTATTTCAAATGATCAATTTTTATTTATAAATATTTAATTCAGTATAAATAAATCTAGAAAATATTTTTTAATTGACATTTTGACGCCCAATTATAGGCTGATAATTAAACAAATAGTTCCGTAGCAACAATTCCCAAAAAATTTTCGTCACTGCAATTTAAAAAACATTTCAGGTCTTAAAAGATACAAACCTATGTAGTTTGTCAAGAATTATTAACTCAAATATGATAGAAAAATATAATAAAAGATACAAATATTTGGGGTTTGTCAAGATTTTTTATATGTGGTATTTTTCTAATAATATTGATTTTCAGATATTATTTTTTATTGATATCAATTTCATGAATCTAATACAATTTCGAATTTTTATAAAGCAGAATTTGATTTGATATTAATCTTATAATGCAGTCAAATTTTTTCCTTGAAATTTATTCTAATATTGGTACAAAAGTTTCCTATTTAAAATAAATTACTTTGTAGTATTAAAATTGAATAATACTGATTTGCATAAAAAATTGATTTAATTTAATTAATTTTTTAACAATTTACACAACCATAAAGTCTTCATGTCAATCCGTTTTAATGGCTTTTGTGCAATGTAATTGGTAAAAGATTAAATTGCCCTAACAATTGCAACAATATATAAGTAAAACGTAAAATTCCTAATTAACATTAAATAGATCAAATAATAAACAACGGGTATTTCATAGCAAAAAAAATCAGACTTCTAATCAAATAAAAAAAAAACTATTTGATTAGTACACCAATTTTGCAGCTAATATCAATTATTGGTCTATCATTCTTATTTGAAATCACTATTTTGGTATTATCATTAATAGATACCATATAATATGGAATCAGTTGTCATTTTATATCCCAACGATTGAGTTTGTAATTATTATTATGTTGCAATCAATTTTTCAAATTAAAATTTAATATGAAATTGGTTCAAAGTTTTTTTGACTGAGATTAATTAAATAATATTTTTAAATAAATTTGATAATGATTGTAATTATGATACCACATTTAAATCAATTTTCAAACCATTACCAAAAAAATCAATTTTTTATGACAAGATAGATATCACATTTAGTACCACAATATAAATTAAGTGTGTATTTGGATGGAGTATTTTTAAAATACCAAAGAATTTAAAATACTAGCCTTTTAAATAAATTTAAACAGATATGGTATATATTATTTAATACTATGGTACTCGATTTATATATGCTACTCTATTATTTATTTCAATTTAATGTGCTTAACTTTAGTAATAATTATTACTGCTTGATTTTAAGATGACAAAATATTTTAATATCTAAATTGATTTTCGAAAAATAATATTTGAACATCCAAAAAGTGGATGTCAATGTAGCTACTAAATAAGCTTGTTAACCCCACTCATTCAACTCTTCAAGTTTATCCAATGATGAAAAAGTGGATATAAAATAATATTACTCTTTCTTTAATTTTAATATGCATTTGTAGTATGTATCATTGTACTTGAAATACGAGTCCCTTAATCTACGTGCAATATAATGAAGGAGATTAGAAAAATTGACCCAAAGTTGGTGAGAATGAGAAGAAGAATTTTGCTGACAAACAAGATAAACAAGATCGATCATGTTGAAAAGAGTAGAGAACTAAGAGGAAGTTTGTTTTCATTAACCAGTAGTTTGTTCTTTTTTTCAAAAAAAAAAATTATCAATTCATAACATTTTTATTATATTTTCAGTCAAATCGATGTTAGCAATACTTCACAACCTTCAATTAATCAATAATTTGGACCAAATTAATGTTGCTGAAATTTTTACCGAATCAAGAGTTTACAATCCAATTCTCTTTTTTATTTAAATTTTTACTGAATCAGTGTTCAAAATTATTCCAAAATAAATTTTCTTATTTATTAAATAATTTTGTATGTAAATTACTATACTCCTATTTACCTAAAATAGGTTAATTCTGTATATCACAATAGAAATTACTCATAATTTTTTTTTAATTGATATTGATGCCTGACAGGTTATGGTAGACATATATTTTATGCAATTTTTTAACAATGGGGCACTAGCGCCGAAACATGTTAAAAAAATTTTATATGACAAAAGAATTTAGTCATAAGATGATCTTTTACTAATATTTTAATTTGGCTGTGACCTTTTTTTCGTTAATAGTGATACCTGCCAAGAGATGTTACGCATATATATTGCACCAATACTTTATTTTTTTTATAGTGGCACTCTAGGCGCAAAACAGATTAATTTTTTTATATCACAAAATATATTAGTCATAAATTTTTTTTTTATTAATATTGATATCTAACAATTGATGTTAAATATATACATTGCATGAATATTTTTTTACAGTGAGGCCTAGACTCAAAACAATTGGTTAATAAGTATGCCGTTATACAAATAATGATTTACATATTGTATAATTATTGTCAATTTACATATTTTATTCAACAATACAAATTTTCAAAACTTTTTCTTATTCAAGAAGAAAATACGCAGGGGGATTATGATTTATTTTTTAATGTTATTTGTTACTTTAGATGTTTGTTTTGATAATATATTTTCATTATTTTGTATCAACATGCAAGCGAATTTATAAAGGTTGGCTTTTTTTTTTTTAAAGAAAGAAGTAGATATAAAAGCTATATTTTTTGTTGCTTTTCATTGGCATCTAATAAATATTCTTTTACGTTCTATTCTTTTAATCTCGATTTTTCATAATATTTTTTTCTATTTCGATTTTTGTTTTAAGTTGTAGAATCTTCAAAGTAGAACTAAACAAACAAAAGATATAAATAGTCTTATAAATAGTTATTTAATTGTTTGTTTAAAATCATAAGCTAGGGCTTAATTCAATTTAAAGCTTTCAATATCATTAACTAGGTGTTCCCCAACTATATTTATATCTATTTCAGTTTTTATGTTTTAACAAAATTGTTGAATTCATATGTTAGGGTTTTTATTTTTACATCAAAATTTTGAAGGTAATGGAATTGAAATATATAAATCAATATGTGGCCTATTTTGTTTCAAGGGAGAGGGAAAGATTTGTAAGGGAATTTTTTTCTTCTTATTTTTAAGCTGTTAAATTTCTATCTAAAAATTAGTAATTTATATCTCAATCAAACTAATTACATTTACATACATGTATATGACATACCTATGCAAAATTTTGACTATGCAATTTATTTTACACTTTATTAATAAGTTCTGATAATAAATTTTCCATTTTTAATATATCAGCACGTAATTAAGTCCCCGTGCATCGAAAGAGATCTTGGTGATGAAGTGTGGGTTCTAAAGATGAAAATTTCAAATGAGATGGTTTCCATTAGTTCTATGCATTGCAATGACAATCAACAAAAGTGAAGGACAATCTCTTTCTCATGATGGATTGTATTTATCCAAGCATATTTTCTCTCCTAGCTTATTGTATGTTGTGGTTTATAGTTAAGTCCAAAAATGGTTTGAAAATTTTGATCGTTGATGAGGAAGGTAAAACTTTCAATGTGACAATGGTTTCAATGATAACAATATTTCTTTATGATGATGATGATATATATATAGTGTGGTTGTACAGTTGAATCAGTGCAAACTAACCAATTTTTATCGAATCGGTAATGAACCACCCGACGGGCTCATAGTCCACCAAACCAACATGAAGGAATTTTTTGGCAAGGTTCGAACCCCCCTCCTCCCTTAAGGGAAGTAGCAGTGCCTTTGCCACCATGCTGCTAATGCTTCTTATTATTTATGTAGCATTTAATATATATATATAATGAGATTAAGTTGCATTTTTATACAATGATTTAATAAAATTCGGTTCAACCATTTCGACCAATGATCTATCGGTTGAACTAGTGACCCAGTGACTCGGTGCATCAACCAAGTCAATCACCGGGCGAAGTATAAAAACTATGTATATTGGTATATAACAATATATCAAAAAACAAACTAATAACCCTGTGCATCGCACGATTGTTGCACTAGTAATTAATATTAATGAACTAATGATAATTAAATAGTCATCATTTTGTGAAAATCAAATTTACTGAAAAACCTTGGGTATATTTATAATATGTATTTTTTCAAGTTTGTATTGGGAATCTGTCATCTATTATTTTGAAAACTGTTTGTCCCACAGTACAAGTAACGCTATTTTTTGGTTTTAAGTCTTTAAAGATTGCCACGTATCTTATAGCTTATGATAAGCAACCAATTCATCCATCTTAGCATTATGCGACGCCTAGATTCATAATAAAATCGAAACAATTACGGAGCAAAGTGCAAACAACGCAATGGACCCATTTGTAGGAATGGTGTATTCAAAGTCGAGGATGAAAAAGAAAAATTGGAAAAGTCATTAAATATCTCTTATGTATCTTTTTATATCTTAGAGAGCTGATTATTGGTTCTTTGAAGGTTTAGTGTTTTCCCCACGTAACGTAACAAAGCTTTAAGGTGCAAATAAAGCCACTACAAAATGTCACAATCAAACCAACTAGTAGGGTTGTTCATAACCCAGTTTGACCCAAAGTTTATTGGATTGAATTCGAGTCTTGAAATTTGATCAGCTACACTTTGCCCAGGTTCGAATCATATTTTAACTTGGTCCAATCCGATCCGAATTTAAATAACTCCTTTATATATATATATATATATAAGATTTTATATAATTCAATTAATATATTTTATATAATTTAATGTTATTTTTATATTGATATAATTTGCTTTGAAAACATATATTGCAAAATATCTCTTAAATTTTATTTATTTCTTGTAAATTTTTATAATTTTACTATGGATAATGTTCACATCCTCAGATGTTATTTGAATCACAGGTTAACTCAGTTACTCGTCAGGTCATTATTAGGTCGATTCAAATTTAAAAAATTGATCTAATATGAGAAAAATGAGTCAGGATCATATTCAATTCAACTTGGTCCAACTTGTTCTTTTTACACCCCTACCGACTAGTATGGGTTCAACTAGAAAGGGTTCATGACTGTTACTTATACAATTGTTGGTTTAATTTCAGAATCCATATGCACGAGAAAAACATTATTAGAAGGGTTCATCGTTTAAACATCCTCGCAAAATATTATTTAAAAAAAAAGGTCATGATAAAATGTAAATTTTTTTTAAAAAAAAATGTTTCAAATATATATCAAAGGCAAGTTGTTTCGTCACTGATAGCTTTTGATGTAAATAGTGTGGTGAAATCAACAAGTTGCCTGTTTTATCTTTAATGTATTAAACTTTACAGGGTAGCATGCTAACAAACAAACAAATGAATTTGCATCAAGCCATGTCTCTATCAACCAAAATCATTTTGAATTCCATTTGGTTCCCAAAAAGTTGAAGCAAATCTCACTCGATAAAAGTGCTATGACCTGCACGATATTTGATCATGAATGAACTTTATCCGTGCTTATATTATAAACCTGATCAGTGTCAAATGCAAATTTAACTTCTTTTATCACAAAAGAAAATCTGAAGAAAAGTATGATCCCATGCATGTGAAATTCTTCTATGCAATGCCCATTATAAACAGGTGATTTTTCTTAGTCATCTTCCATTGATGAATTTATTTGTCAAAAATCAAGGAGGATGGTTTGGATAGGTCTAATTAAGAGAAATGAACACTTTTCTGTCTAAAGGTTATAACCAATATGTCATATAATTTTGACATTAAAATTCTGATTATCTAGTATATTTTTATTATATTAATTTGCATATGTAATCTTACAAACGAATCTTATCTAGAGATTTTTTTTTTAAACACAACCTAGAAATCCAAATTTTTTATGTATTGTGTATGAATTATTAGGATGCAAAGGTATATGGTCGAAGAAATTAAAAATTATGTATCTTAAAACCTTGCATTGCAAAGGCTAACGTTTACCCAAATAAAGAAAAAAGGAAATATAGACAGATCCCATCTTGTTCCACGTCCTCTCATTTTTGAGAAACACATTGCTTTTATGTTCACATTCCCTTGCATAAAGGCACATATATAAACACCTGTATGTATCGTTTTCATACTTGAAACATACAAACCGTGATTCACGATCCGTGTCCCAAGTGAAACGATCACCACATAGATTGTATAGCCTAGATATATAGGTCACACGATTGCCTAACCTAATTTTGAAGTTGCATATTTCACACGGTTATTCAATCTGCTCCAAAATTTCTTAATTATCGTCCAATCACAAAGTATAAGATCCAAAAGAAATGGGAACAACCATTGTAATCAATGGATTTTGTCTCTGCTTTAACTTAAGTCACCCCTGATTCTCAAGTATACATGGAGCGCAAGTGAGAGAATTATTTCTATGCGAGATATGAAATGAGCAAATTTGGCCATTAAGCTGAGTGGCCAAAATTAAAGATTATTTTGAAATCACATGATCATATTAAAAAGTCACGTGACTTTATGTTTTAATCTTGATTATTTATATAAAATTTAAGAACTTATCTAAGGGTGCTAGTTAATGAAACAAAAAAGAAAGCTTTGTATTGGAAAGATGAGTCTTGGTATTTTCAAAACGTGAGATCCACTGTAAAGTTCAAAAAATTACCTTTTTTTGGGTTTTTTCAATTGGTAGGAAAATCCAAAATTAATGGTTTATATTTTCTATTTTCATTCTCACAATTAATCAGTTTTCTCAATTGATATGCTCTCCATCTTTGCGCATAACTATGTATAACAATAAAAGGTTAAGAAGTGCTCATAAATGAGAAATTCCTATATGCATCTAAAGCGTTATGTGGATATATTTCATGTTCACTAACAAAGTGACATTTCAACAATTACCCACCTTTAACATTCACTTATAGTTGAAGTGTCACTTTTATAGTTTTCAAACTCAACTCGGTAATCAATTCAGTCAAGTCATTGAGTTATTAGGTCACTGGTTCAATCGATTTAAATTAAATTAATATATTAAAACACAAATTTAATGCAATTAATATATAGTATATATAATAAATGAGGGGAGAGGCTATCATCACTCCTAATTAGTCTATTGTCACTCCTATTCATTTAACTTTTGCTAAATTTATCTAAAATACACTTGTGTTCTTTTATGTAATTAAAATGTTGTCTATTATTACTTTAAACTTTAATAAACCTAAATATTATCAACTTTATAAAATATATTTTTAACATACTGTTAGTTTTGTTTTTTTTAACTTTGTAAAATATTCCAATTCTTGTTCATTCTGATACAGTACATATTAAATTTAATTTCTCACATTAACATAAAATAGTATGTATAACTACGGCTTAAAATGATAACCCCACATGATTTTTTTTTGGTAGTATAACAATATGT
The DNA here is from genome assembly GCA_031216105.1 of Dalbergia cultrata. NCBI lineage: Eukaryota > Viridiplantae > Streptophyta > Magnoliopsida > Fabales > Fabaceae > Dalbergia > Dalbergia cultrata. The sequence goes on along the minus strand of CM062347.1, from coordinate 2,719,961 downwards.
TTATACTTTTTTATTTTACACAATATACAGTATTTTATGAGATGCAAGATTATGCTTTGTTGCTGGTGGCTTTTATCGTGCTTCTGTTTCAACATTTGAGGTGTTGGATACCTACCTGTTCTCGCAGGTGCTGAATTTTCTTCTGCTGTTGTTGGTTTATTTTGCCACACCAAAGCCTAATCTTTTTTTCTATGGGAATGTATCTGTTCAAGTTTTCTTTTGTGTCAATAGTAAGTTTGGGAGCACGTCACTTGGCTTCAGGTAGTTCAATTCTTCGTATTCTTTGTTTTTTTTTTTGCTTTTCTTTTGGTATGACTTTTCTTTTGCTCCTTCAATTTTAGAGTTTGAGTATAAAAAAATATACATGTACAATCTTATATTCAACATGTATAATTTATCTTCATTTCAGGTGATATTTATATACAATATTAGAATAAAAATTAATAGTAATTACAAAATATTTTTAAAAGTTGATAAAAGTGAGGTTTATAAGAATTAAAAATAACAATAGACAACACTTTAATTATAAAAGAGAATACAAGGGTATCTTAGATAAATGAAATAAAAGTTAATTGAGTGAGAGTAGCAATAGACTAATAGGAATAGTAAGCTCCCATAAATGAGACATAATAACACAAGCATGTGTTTAGCTTAGTGGTTGTAAGTGCTCCTTCCTTCACTAAGGATAAGGATTCGGATATTGCCTCTGGAATTTTAGAAAAATATAAACTATGATCACTTTGTTAGTGTGCATGAAACATATCCACATGGTACTCCAGTTATGTCAATTAATTTCTCCTCATATAGTGTTTCTCTTAAACTTTCATTAAACAGCTAAATGCTTTGGGTAGACAATCTTTTGACTGCTTTAATTATGCTTACATTTAATAAATGATCCACACTGGTAAAGTTAAACTTCTGATACTCAACTGCTAAGTTGCTTTGTACTTGTAGCGCTTTACAACATAACAATCTTTTTGACTGAAAAGGGCATTAGTTTGATAGTAGGGGATTTGATTAATGTACACGTTCAGATACCTGAGGTTTGGCTTTACATATCCTTTATGAAAAATGTGACCGCAAGCTTTATGATGGCAGCAGTATCTTTTGACTCATTTCTTTATAGAAGAAGTAAAATTGGTGATGGTAGCAGAGGTTAAACACTAATGGGGCGTTTGTTTCATGTATATTTAATTATTTTTAGAAATAGAAATAAGTAGTTAGAAATGATATGTTCTTATATTTATTACAAGTTTTATAAAAAAAAAATTTTGGGTATTAATTATTTCATTGAAAAAAAATTTCCTATAAATCTCATTCCCAAGTTAAAGGGTGGGTAAAAAAATTTCTATGACTTGGGAATCACAATTATCAAGCACAATTACTAAACAATCCCTTAATTATTTGACTTTTTCTCTTTTTTATGATTATGTTAAGGGTATTTTGAAAATTATGACATATATTCTCGGGAATATAAATTATAAAACAAACAGGTTTTAAATTTATTCCCTGAAATCTTAACAAATAATTTCAGGAATATTTAATATTAAACAAATAATTTTTTAAATATACTCGAGAATAATATTTCCGGAAATATCATTTCCAGGAATCGTATTTCTAAAAACCTAATTCCAAACCTTAAAACAAATGCCCCCTAATACATTAATTATTTCCTTCATCTTCAATATCTTTGTAGATTCATTTAAGAGAAATGCATCCTTAAATTAGGGGTTTAGTAATGTAACATTTTCCTGTATCTTATATTGCTATTATATTAAGACATAAAAAGGATGGCCAACACAAAACTCACACTTGATAGGGTTTGAAAGGATAGATGTACACAGTCTTATCTCTACTTTATGGAAGATTGTTTTTTAGGATAAGAAATAAGAACTAAAAAATATGTATTGGTGCTCACTTCAATCTTACCTCTAAGAAAAATAGTTACACGCTATAACAATTTTTAAAAAGTTATAATTTTGGGTGGAGAAGCTGCAATTTAAGATTAAAACACAAAAATACAATTTAAAAAAAACTAGTTACAATCATAATGTACTACCGAGTTATAAATACTTTTATAAGCATTTAATGATTCAGAGACATACCTTAACCTCGAACTATGACAACTCTTCAACATAAACTCAAATATATATATATATCGGTGTAGTTTTAAGCAAAGTTACACCACTTATAACTTTCAATTAAATTATTTTTTTTATTGATTCAATCATTGAATTATAATTATCTATCATAAAAAATATTTGTGTCAAATTTCATAAAACTTGAATATCAATAGCAATAAAATTATGTAACTCTTATTTTTGTTCATTTTAAGTATATATATTATGTTGATTTCGATGTATATAAAAATTATTTGAAAATTTGAAAATTTTTAAATTTGATCTATATGATATGAACTTCTAATTCAATGGTGGGTTTTGTAAAAATTTACACAAATAAAAAGTTACACAAAGGTGTATGTGTGTGTGTGTGTGTATATATATATTTTAACTCCTACTATATACTTTTCAAAAAATATTTATACGCTTTTGAACTTCTACCGTAATGAATATTCTTAATGTTGAAATTGTCTTTAATTAGGATTGAATTAATGGTGAAGGATTTAAATACTTTACTATTAAAACAAAAAACAGAAAACTTTTGAAACACGTAGCATTGTTAACCTTTTATGAAGGTGGGAGCAAAATAGCCACAAAAAATCTTGGGTATGAATTACTTCCATATAAATTGTGTGGCTTCCAAAATTTATCAATAATTAACCTAGAGTATGATTTATCATCATCGTGCTCAACTTTTCTAGATTTTCTTTTCTTTTTTCTTCTTATTTTTTATTTCGGCAAAACCTCCATCGTACGCTCATGGAAGAGTTACATCACTAGCCAGTAGTGCTACTAAAGTAAAATGCATTAATACATTACTTATTCAACATGAAATGATAAAGCATTTTGGTCAAAGCCAATGATTGATCACTTTTCGGCCAACTAAAACAATATACTCCAGAGTGTGACAAGAGCCTTTGTTTTTTCCCTTCCTTTTTTTTTTCGTTATATTTTTTCGCTAAATAATACATGCTTAACCTCATTTGGACACCATAATTTAGCAATTTTAATGTTCGTTGGCGCTTCAATAACTTTATATTACATATACATATTGTTGCTAGGATTCATAGATTGAGGAATGAACACAAGGAGAGATGATAATTCCCCCTTTATAAGTATTTCAATAGCTTCCAAAGTTCTTGAATATAAACATAAATTGAAATTGGCTAAAGATATAAACCCAAATCCTGAAAACAATCGCTTTACTTGTCATATAAAATTGTGTATATTTGCCTTCTCTAAATTCCATTCATCAAATCATTGATATCGAAGCCGGCTTCAAACATCTGAATTTAATTTTGATCTGGTAGCAATATAAAAAATTATTTTATACAAGTGACATTTGTGCCTTGTGGAATATACCAAATAATATTTAAAAGTAAAATGATAATTAAAAGAGAAAATTACACTTTATCTCATAAACTACAGGTCATATACACTTTACACTCTGAACTTTATAAGTGTACAGTTTAACTCCCTAAACTTTTTTAAATATGCAAATTGACTCTCTTGTTAAGTTTTTTCATTAATTCTTAACAAAAAATATCATAATTTTTTTAAGAAATTCAAGGTATCAATTTATACATTTAGGAAAGTTCAAAGGGTTATTTTGCATATGTTAAATGTTAAAAAGTTCAAGAGGATATAGTACACTTTCGCTAAAATGCACATTTATTCACTAAAATGTACTTTTAAATAATTACAAATGACAACAGTAGATGACAGAGTATATGAAGTACAAATTTTTCAAAAGTCACATTTTTTAACTTCGAAGTGAAACTTGGGGATGATATCATACCACAAGTATAAAATTTAAATATTTGAGTTATATCATTCATAGTGATGGCAAAATAAAGGGAAACGTTAACCATAACATCCAAGCATGATGGTCAAAGTGAAAAGGCACTTCGAGTCTTATTTGTAATAATAAAAAAAGTACCACTAAATCTTAAAGGTAAATTTTACCATACAGTAATAAGATCGGCTTTATTCTATGGGACTAGCATGTCGACCAGTGAAAAGTCAACATGAAAGTAAACTACATGTGATGGAGATGTGAGGATGTCGTGATGGATAAGTGGCCACTGAAGAAATGATAGAATAAGGAATAAATACATTAAAAAGAAATTGGGGCTGACGCCTATCATAGAAAAAATGGTAGAATCTCACCTCGAGTGATTTGGGCATGTTTGGAAGAGACTTATATGGGCTTCAATGAGGAGAGAGGACCAACTAGAGAATAGCACCATATGAAAAGGTAGAGGAAGACTGGGAAAAACTATAAGGAAAATAATAAAAAGAGATTTAAATGTCAATTATTTTAACATGAATATGATATCTTATAGAGCTATGTGGAGTCGCCTAATCTATGGGGCCAACCCCACTTAGTGAGACAAGACTTGGTTATTATCGTGACAACAGTAAATGACACAGCCAAAGGTTAAGAAAGCAATATATCACGCAACAAAACTTGAGGCCCATAGCAAAAGATATATATTAAAATTGTGCGTCACCCACTAAAAGAGAAAGGCAGAGAGACCTTTTGATATTGATTCATTTGCTGATTATATTGATCCAGATTCATACAGTACTTAATAAAGCTCTTTTCTTTAGAAAGTGAATTATAGGCAACAATGACATAGAAAATTAAGAAAGGCGTTATTCTCATTATATTGACTATATTGACACTGATTAATTGACAGATTATTTTATTGATTGCTATTCATACTTGGGTGTTCACGACCTGATTCTACCTGAAATAGCTGAATCATAAGGTTGTAACATATAAAGTTGCACATAAACTAGTAGAAACCCTCTTCCTCACTTCATCTCATGGGAACAGATAAATAGCAGCACACCAACCATAAAATGACGGGTAGGACTAATAACATATTGAACTTTTAGGAGTAGACTGAACTTTTACTTTGACTATCAAGAGAAAATTACATACTGTATTTTAGGTACACGAGAGATATAATAGCCATTGGTGAACCTCCACCAAATAAAGCCTAAGCTTTTAGGATAACTAGTAATTAGCATGATATCAGATCCTATATGACCAAATGATCAAGTATTCAATCTTTGCCATTGCATTCTTCTATTTAAAAGTTGAATGTCAGCACACGGTAAAATCACTAAAATGGACTTGTGTAATATCTACATTTCAAGCCCATGGGGCTTCTGCATTGACAGGGTACACTACAACTAAGGGCTTGCTTAAGTCAGACCTTAATTATGTACCAATTTATTTCTCAACAGAATATTTACAACAAGAATGAGAAGGTAGTAAACCACAAAAGAACTATCATATTTTTCTTCACTAAAAAGAAGATATCATTAAAAGAGATACAAACTAAAATGATCACATGTAATCAATGCATGCCACAAGGACACCTCTCTCTTTCATAACTGCTGACCTAGAAGAGCACCCCAGGCTTTGTAATTTGTAACTGCACAAATACAAGCACTTATGAGAATAGAATTGGCATGCGGTGTGTGGTGTATAAAAAAACATGCACATGAATCCTTGAAAAAAATTTAAAAACAAAATAAAATTAGAATAAGAGTAGAATCCCAATTTTATGATATGTAATGAGATATCGCTGGTGTGACACAAAGTGGGGTAAAATAGGACTAACATTGGAGATGCTCTAAAGACAAACCCAAGCCACTTTTCAACTTTGCTGCTTCCCAGGAGTTTCCAGAGACATGTCTTTCCACAAGGCCACTACAAAATCTTAATTATGCATTTCATTGCCTACCCAATAATTATTCAATATTTGAGTCAGATCAAAGGAACTTATGGAGCTTCACAGAATAAAAAATCAGAGTGCATCTCATTTCCCCCCCTTTTTTTTTTCAATCTCGGGCAGTATGCTAATGAATTTGATCAATTGTTTTTGCCTGTCTGTGTGGTTCAAGCTTTGACTGTAATTGATGTAATTAACCACATTCTTCAAAAAAAGCTTACTGAAAAAAAAGACAATTTGGCCAGGAAGGTAGCCACTGATATTGTTCACCTAATCCAAAAAGACAGAAGTTGCAAGTAAATAACAAATCAGAGTCAATGAAACTAAATAGGTCTAGAAAATAAGGAGGGCGAATGCATTCTAAGACAGACAAGAAGTTCTGAAGTCAGTGCTTAACCACTCTGTCAATAATAATGAGTTTACCACCTGCCAACATAATCCAGTGCCCAGACTAGTAGCTAATGACTCTTTCTAGCTTGTCTGTCTCCTACTATGACGCGTAGCTCTGATACTTGTAAGAGATCTATTGTACACCATAACCCTTTGATATGGTGTCAATATTCCTTTCTAAAACTAATTCTTTGCAGAACAAACACATACTAAATTCTGCGCATTCAGTCAACCATGGAATAAATAAAATATTTAAAGAGTTAAGACAGACACAAAGGGAAACGTAGGGTACTACTACTACAGTTATTTAGAGTTAGACGTGAAATCAAAGCGCCAAACCATTGATACCATAATTTTGTTGCTGCAACAATGATTCAAATGTAGTTTCTATGTGACTGATTAAAATTTTACTAATTTGACATAAGCCACTAGCTTAGCTAAACTGGTTCTTGAGCCAATTGCATCCATCCACGCGAGGAACTCCATGAAGAAGAGGAATAGCATGTTCAATATACAACTCCTAAAATTTTAACATTGTTGCAACATCTTATGCAAATCCCATCAAGGATTTCTTGTGTAATATTAGTTTATTCTATCAACTTCCAATTATCAAACTACAGCTACCAATACCATAAGGACCAATGACTTTCACATGCACCCTCAGACACTGGTAAACCAGATAATCAGCTATGTAAAAGGGCTATGCTCATAGCATGATAACAACACAAACAATGAAATAAAGGTTGAACTTGTATTTGCGCACCATGTCCACTGTTCTAGCTATGTAGCATTACACTTCTCATAATGGACTCGACGGTTTTTGAAGTCTTGCAATCTAGCCTGCAAGAGAAAGTCAGTTAGTTGCACATGTATCCACATAGCCATTAAGATGTATATTACTTTCCAAGATGCATAATTTTCATTGAAACATTACTCTTCTGTATAATTGGGACTTGGCTGAATTACTCTTCTACATAATCTGGACTTAGCTGAATTTTAAGATGTATACTTTTCACATCAAGACCAAAGGATTTCTTGCATTAGGGGACATGTTAGATATAAAACCATTAACGAGTCTTGACCTAGTTTGCTCTTGACAGTTAGCGGACATGTTAGATGTAAAACCATTAACGAGCCTTTACCTAGTTTGCTCTTCACAGCTTACTAGCTGCAATTGTCAGAAGGTTCTAGAGTTTCCCCATGTTTCATGTCTCACTTTTGAAGAAGGTGGCTTAGACCAACCAGCATTGGCGAAGTTACTTGAAGCTCACCAGAAGATGTGGATCATCCTCACGAGCCAGGGCATGCTCTGGGACAAGCAATTTGCACCATGGAAGGACAGCTCTTGATTCAGAGGCAGGGCTGAGCCATTAATGAGGTCAGTTGGATCAATACTGCTGATCTTAGTGACAATTTCTCATTTCAATCATGAAGATAAGGCTGTTGCTGAGCCAGGTGGCAATGTTAGGGGCATTTGTTTCAAGGTTTGAAATTAGGTTCTTAAGAATCGCATTCCTGGGAATGATATTTCTAGGAATATTATTCTCAGGTACCTTTAAAAAATTATTTGTTTAGTATTAAACATTCGTGGGATTAATTGTTAAGATTCCCGGGAATAAATTTAAAATTTGTTTATTTTATAACTTATATTCCTGAAAATATATGTCATAATTTCTAAATACCCTTAACACAATCATAAAAAGAGAAAAAATCAAATAATTTAGGGGCGATTTCGCAATTGTGCTTAATAATTATGATTTCCAAGTCATGGGAATTTTTATTTTCCATCCTTCAACTTGGAAATGAGGTTTTACTAAATTATAGGAAAATCTTTTTCCATAAAATAATTAATATCCGGGAAAATTTTTTTAAATCTTGTAATAAACGTAGGAACGCATCATTCCCAACTACTTATTCCCAAGAATAATTAAATATACCTCGAAATAAATGTCCTGTTAAGGATAACACTTGCCCCTGGCTTGTTTGAGGAAGGCCATGTTTGTGGAAGAAAGCATAAACACCACAAAACTGGATATCTATCTTTTGTTTCCTCATTTAGAGAAAGCAAGATGCCATGATCATAAGCCAATACACCAGTTCTTTATTTTTTTGGTTCATACTAATTTATCAATGTCCCAACTTGGTAGAAGAAAGCTTTGTTGCTGTTGCTGTTGTTGTACACTAATTTGCTATTTGCCAATGTAATTTTACTTGCATTATCTGTGAGCAGACAAAAAAAGGTAAAAAAAAAAATTGCATTATCTGTGAGCAGACCAAAAAACGTAAAAAAAATTGCATTATTTGTGAGCAAAAGGTTTTCAGATCATAGTTGATAAACTCAAAGCAGTTAGCATGTTGTATTTTGGTTCTTAATGTTTTTAACTTTTTAACTCATATAAACTGAGCAGCTCTATTTAAATAATCTGTGAATTGATTCTTCATTAACTTGTGTAAGTAGATTACTTTCAATTCAGCAGACAGCAGATAGAATGAAAAATAGTAGGAAATTATATCTGATTGGAACAATTTATATCGGATTACAAAATAGAGTTGCTCAATTTAGGCTGATTGAGCTACTGCAGACTTCTACAGCACAAAGAAAGCTGTATACTGGCTGTAATGGAAATGTAATTATCACAAGAAACTGAATTCTAGTGAATGCACATGCAACCTATGCATCATTGTTCCTTTCAAGGCAGGCCAAACTCACTTTAACCTCGCTGTTCATTCTGCATCAGGTTCAGAAGATTTTATAAAAGATGATGACTAACTATTATAGGGAAGCAGTAATCACATGGGACCAGAGAAAACAATAATCATTACCAGCAGCTGAGTACAGATCTCAATGAATTCAGCTTGAGGTGCCCAATCACCAAAGTTCCTCTCTATAAACTGGTAAGCTATTCACAGTCCTTGCCCTCCCTACTATGACGAGTCCACCCTTTATTTCACCTTCCCCTTTGAAATTATGCTGAATTTGCATATTTTTGGCTCATTTGTAATTGGAAAGTGCTCTTGGATTCAACAAAAATCCTGTTAGGAACTTTTCCTTGAACAGTTTGCCGGTCTGCCCACTACAAGAGCTTTGAAGAAATCACTGGCTCGATCAAAAGGCACAACACCTCCCCAGTATCTAGGCCAGAAATCCTTGACCTACTCCAAGGTAATAACAAGTGAAGATAAGTTGACTGAAAGAACAAATGGTTGAAGTTGAAGTCTGCTTATACCTGACTCTATGTGCTCATGAAGAACTGCAAATAGTTGAATACCAAGTGCATCAAATATTGGTTTCTTGCAGAAAAGCTTGTGTGCCTCTGCTCTACAGATGATTCACCTGTTTTCAAGTTCAAGGAGCACCATGACATGACAGCTGATTTCACTTTCATATAATGATGCACAGAAACCCCATCTTATAAGGTTAAGCTGTTATTGCGTGTGTATATATATATATATATATATATATATATATATAGTAGAATTATTCATTAGTTTTCAGCTAATAGCTTAAACTTTTGGAAAAAAATGATTCAAGACATGGTTATCAACAAAAAATATAAAAGGTTCTATTAGATATATAATCAATTTTTAACTTTCACCTAACAAATTATTTTTTGGAAGAGATGGTTCATTACAATAGTCCTAGACAACAGAACATATTTCCAATATTGAGTTTTGTTTACGAGGCTTCAAGTTTTTTTTCTTCTTTAATTTGCTTTTGCTTTTTGTGCACGTATGTTGTGTTTATGTACCCTAAAGGCATACTTGTATGCACTCATGCATTTAAAGTATCATAAGAACATGATTGTGTTAATAACATTGTTTGCAATCCATGAAAACTTTAGTCTAATATAATGCAAAGATTTACCCTCGTTGTCGGATACAGAGGAAAACAGCTGGTTTATCTCGCCACAGTTCTGAAGCCTTCATTGGAGGTGTCTTGGTTTTCACCAATGGCTCCATGCCAATCTTATATTCTGGAGTTAGCTTTTGAACAGATATATTTTTCAATAGCAGCATATGGAGCAACTTGGTCGGGAGGTTGCATGCAGCAACATGCTCTAGGCTCAGCTGGTTCATTAGCCACAATTCCTTTGAAGACATATCCTTCTTTAATATTCAAATCAGCCAGTGATTGTTCATTTGATTTATCAGAAGGCAAATTACTTCTACGATGTGATCTTACCATACTATTGGATCTATTAGATGCAAGAGACTTCGGAATGCTATCTTCTCTGTAAATCATGTTGGTTTTCCTTCTTGCAGAGAATGCATGTAATTTAAAAGAATCATCACATCTAGTTCTGTCTATGAATCGGGCAATGTAGCCTCTCTTCATATCAAGCTGAGCAGAAAGATCCCTGGTGCTTAAATTAAGAAGCTATGGAACTTCTCCCACAGGCCTCTAGCTTCTCTGCATATTGCATCAATCCAAGATCATGCAGTGTGACCTGATTGGCTGATTCCAAGTGTACCCTAGTTTTGACTATGTTTACATCATTGTGTATTGTTTCCAAGAAGATAATCTGCAATTGAAACACAAAAATGCATTGGAATAGTTAAAATTTAAACATACAAATTATTGTATCATATAATTAATTATTTCCGTCCATGTCTACCATGCATCTTCCTTCAGCCATTTAATATTTACAAAAATATAAATTTTATTTTTTTTATAAATGTTAAAATAAAAATATAAATTAATCTGAGTTAATTTAAGCTATTAGATTTGCCGATCCAAGGTGAAAAATTTGTCACCACATGGTGAATACTTTTTTGTCACAACATAAGAAGGCACCATTCATCATGAATAGCTTGCATAGCTTTGCTAGAAGTAGAGACAAAAATTTTTGTGGCAATGTACGATTTATGATATTCACTGGCACATCCAATTGGAGGGTATCTCTCATATTTTAAGGAGGATTTGTGGTACAACACTTGAGTTGGCATGAAGTTAGGCATTTAGCTTTTATTTAGCACAAAGCACGTGGCCTTTTTTAGATGAGGATTCCCTAACAAATGTACTGAGGCATTGAGCTTCTTTGCACCAACGATGCTAGGAAAAATATATCAACCAAAAGCATTCATACTTGACTGCCAGGTAGGAATAAAATGAGGAGGGAGGTAGGGACAGGTCCCAATGTCAAACCATACATGTACAAATGCCTGTACATATGCACATATGAAAAAGTGAAGAATAATGCATGATTGACTGAGAAGAAGTACTTACTTTCCTTTCTTGTCAGTGTCTATAATTATTATATTCTTTGAAAGTTGTTCTTGTATTAAAATTACCTGAAATAAATTGCTAGCATCATAATTCAAAATTAAAAGAATAAAAACTATCACGACAAAAGATAAAACGGGCTGCATTTGGACGAGATTACAGATCATAAGAAGTGAAAGTTACTGTCAAGGATTCTTAATCAAAATTCAAAATTTAACAACTGATCTACAACAATTTAAAATGATCATCCATTTATTCTGGTAAAGATTATCCAATATCCATTTCAATTTTTATATATTACTTCAACCATAGTTTTAAAACTCGGACCGGTGATCGACTCGGTCGAGGTACCGGGTCACTGGGTCACTGGTTCAACCGGTGGGTCACTGGTCGAACCGGTTGAACCGGATTTATATAAAAAAAATATAAAACTATATAAAAATTTAAATAAAATATAATAAAATAACAACTAATTAAAAATTTGATACCTTTTCAGAGCTCCAAATATAAAAACATAATTAAATAACATAAATTCCTAAATATTATTTTCGTTTCACAATCACAAATCACAATTAACAAGTTTAAAATATAATTGTACAAGTAAACTCACAAAGTTTTACATCACAAACTCACAAATCATGACAATATAAACAAATTTATTGCATTTTTCTAAAAGTCAAATTAGAATATTATTTTTTAAGGTTTAGAAAAAAATATTATTTAGCCCAAAAAAGAAAAAAAAAGTGAAAAAGCAAAAAAAAAAAAAAAACCGAGTCGACCGGTCCGGTTCAACCGGCCGAGTCACCGGTTTTGATCCAAAACCGGCCGAGTCAAACCGGGTCGCACCGGTTTTGATACAAGACCGATCCAAATAGTGGCTCGGACCGGTTTCATGACCGGTTCACCGGTTTTCCGGTCGAACCGGCCGGTCCGAGCCGGTTTTTAAAACTATGACTTCAACTATTCAACAATTAACTTTCTTCAATTATATCTTTTACCAACATCAACTAGTCTTGAACAGATTAACTGCCAGGCTGTGTCATTGGCATTGAGAAGCGTATAAGAGTCAGAATATCACCTTCTCAGTCTCTTTGATTATAAAATATCCTCCAGGATCAAGGGGGCACTCACCTAATCATAGGAAAACCTGAAGCAGGTAAGATTTAATTTAAAGGAATCATCACATCTAGTTCTGTCTATGAATCGGGCAATGTGGCCTCTCTTCATGTCAAACTGAGCAGGAAGATCCATGCTGCTTAAATTAAGAAGCTCTGGCAAACTTCTCCATGGATTTTAAATTAAGAAGCTCTGGCAAGGTTCTCCCACAGGCCTCTAACTTCTCTGGCAATCCAGTATCATGCAGGTATGACCTGATTCCAAGTGCATCCTAGTTTCAATTATGTTTACATCATTGCATATTGTTTCCAAGAAGATAATCTGCAATTGAAACACAAAAATGCATTAGAAGAGTTAAAATTTGAACATACAAATTATTGTATCATATACTTAATAATGTCCGTCCGTTTCTACCTTGCATCTCCCTTCAGCCATTTTCAGCAGCATGTTTCTTCAGGTCTTGTTACTGTTTGTGGCATCAAATATCCCAACCTAAATCGAAATTAAATTTTATGCAAAGAGACGAAAGAAGGCATACAAATAGCATATAACAAGGAAGGGGAATCAAGTATAGAGCAGTATAAAGCAGATCCATACCAACATATAACAAATTCCTGGTAATCACATAGCCAAACTTTTCTCTTTCCGACCTGTATAAGTATAATCAAACACAATCTTTCAGTGCAATAATTAAACAACAATGGTTCAGTCTTCACAAATTAGTGAATAGTAGAATAGATAATGCTTCACCTTTAGGTATTGACTTGATAGGTTTTAGGACATGGGATAAATCCAAGCACAAACAGTCCAAAGTGACTAATTACTTTTGAAACTGCACCTTTCTAGCTTTTAAAATACCACGTTTTAGAGCTTTGAGGACATGCAAGCCTGGTGTCATTCCTTTGGAAGACATCTCATTAAGCAAGGTAACAGCTTTCTCCATGTGCCCTCTGTTACAGAAACCCGAAATCATAGCAGTGTATGTTACTGTATCTGGTTCTAGTCCTTTGTCAGTCATTTCATCGAAGAGGCTGACGGCATCTTGAAAGTTAGCCGCCTTTATGTGTCCATCAATCAAGACAGTGTAACTAACAACATCTGGCATTACTTCCGTTTGCTTCATATCGCTCCAGATAGAGGAAACATCCAATAATGTTGCCTTCTTTCCTTTTCTACATGCATGGGAGAAACGCCTTCTTAAATTTGCTTTCAAGTTCCCATCAAGTAAAACAGTGTATGTAATGACATCAGGTTTGATCCCTCTCCTCTTCATATCCTGGAAGAGGTGATGGGCCTCTTGCAAGCAATTCATCCTACAATATTTATTTATCATAACTGTGTAAGTTATAACATCAGGTGTAAATCCCCTCATAATGAAAAAATCAAACAGAGAGCGAGCATATTCCATATTCCCAGCCTGGCACAAACCAGCTATCACTTTAGAATACATTATTTTGCTAGGTTCCACATTGAGAGACAACATCTTCTCCAGCAGCACAATTGCTTTTTCAATGTCACCTACCACACACAGTTTGTTAAGTAATTTAAAACAGGAACCTTCTTTAGCAATATCTCCTTTTTTTGACAGCTTAAGGAAAAGTTCATAGGATTTTTCGATAAGGCCTGCTTCACAATAGCCATTCACCATGGCGGAATAGATTTCAACACTCTCATCTTCCAGACTGTTAAAATATGCCTCTGCTTCCACAACCTTGCCTCCTGAACATAAACCTTCAATGATCATCTTGTGTGTAATCAAGTTTGGCTTCACACCTTGATTCTCCATGTAGTCCAAAAGGTCAATTGCCTCACAAGCATGGCCATTTCTAGACAACCCAGAAGCAAGTACATTATACGTGACAATATCAGGCTCAAAACCTTTTTCCTTCATTTCTTTGAACATACTAAAGGCATCAGCGAGTTTACCCAGAAGGCAGTATCCACCAATAAGAGTTGTGTAGTGTTTAATATCCAAATCCATACGCCTACCTTTCATGTCTTCCACCATATCCATTGCATCATCTACTCTCCCCAGCTTACATAAAGCATCAAATACAATGTTATAGGCTACCTCATCAAGAAACATACTGGATTCCTTAAATTCTTTAAACTGCTCTACCACTTCCAAAGTCAGCCCCATCTCACTAAAGCAATGGAGGATGCAGCTAACAATTGCACAGTTTGTTTTTATGCCCCTCGAAATCATTTCATCATGCAGTGCCAAAGCTCTAAGCAGATTATGACTTTTACAATACCCATAGATCAACGCCGAATAAGCATACACATCAGGAACCACCCCCTGCCTTTCCATATCAAAAAACACACCCTCAGCCTCCTCTAACTTCATTTCATTACAAAACCCACGGATGATGGCGGTGTACGCATAAACCTCAATCGGCGCATTGTCCCTCCTGCATGCCTGGAGGACCTCATATCCCAAATCAGACCTCTGATTATTGCAAAGCCCCTCGATATAAGCCGCGTAACAATACGAATTAGGTGCCACCCCGGCCTCTTCCATTTCCTTGAACACATAAACGGCCTCCTCAAAACCGCACTTCCTACAAAACGCCTTGATCACGATAGCATAAGTATAACAATTGGGGCTCAAACCAAGCCTCTTGAGCTGCCTATAAATAGCCAATGCCATATCCACCTTGCCACCCTCAACCAACCTATTGATGAGAAAGTTACAACTAAAGATATTCGGCACAACCCCGCGCCTCCTAGTTTGGAACAAGAAATCAATTGCCTCATCAAACATGCTAAGACTAACACAAGCTTTAACATACCCATCAACTGCTCTAAGCAAATATCGATGGTAAATATTCCCATCAACACCATCCAAGAGTATCTCAAACAAGTCATCGATTTCAAATGAAGGGTATTGCTTAGAAAGAGAAATAAGTTCAAGGAACACAGAATCCAACCTTCTATCCAAGCCCCAGTAGCAGAGAATCCTTATGATTGCAGCATAGGTTGAGATGTTGTGAGGGTGGTGACCACATCGTTGTTGGTGGTGCTTGAGTTGAGTAAAGAAGGAGAAAGCAAGTGAAGGGTCGTTGCGCAAAAGCTTCACAATTTGAAAAGTGTCTTTTTGTAATAGCTCAGAGAAGAAAAGGGTGTTGTTGTTGTTGTTGGCGGCACAAGAAGAAGAAGAAGAAGAGGGTGATTGTTGTTGTTCTTCTTCAGGTTCAGAGAAATGGGTGTGTGAATTGAAGTTGGCCAGTGCTGTAGCAGTTGAAGAAAACCTGAAGAATTTGTGAGGAGTGGTGGGTGTGGAGAACAACAACTTGATAGGAACAACATTGGAACCAAGCCACATAGGAAGAAGACTGAAGAACAACCAACACTGGTACGCCGACACAGACCAGTTTCTGTTCCAACCAAGCAAAGCATCAGCAGCAGCGGCGACACACAGACACACACACACGAGCACAAGGTTACTCACAGAAACAGGGTTTATGAATAACCCAACTAAACTAAACACAACCTACCAGTTATTTGGAATCATTTTTGTTTTTGTGCCTTTTAATACTGTTTTGAAAATAATATTTTAAAAATCATTTTGAAAATTGTTTTGAGTAGCAATTAATCAAACAAACTAATTATAAGTATATCATCATTTTTTATTTTAAAAAATAGAATTTCAAAAACATTTTTCAGTTGTTTTCTAAATTTTTATTTTTAAAACACAAAACTCTTTTTTATTTTTAAAATTAATCTAAAAAAAATAACTAACTAAACAAGTTTTTTCATTTTTTGATTTTAAAAACTGAAAGGTATTGTGCAAAACACTTTCCAAACAGCCACTTAGTTTTTTATTTTTATTTCCAATTTAAAGAACCAAACCAAACTACTAACTTGAACCGGTTTAAAAAATCAGTTAAGTGGTTTTTTTTTTCTACAAAATACCCAGTTGGTCCCTCAAAAATGCATTGAAGGACAATTTAGTATTGAGATTTTAAAAATCTCAAATTACTCCTATACATTTGAAAAAAGGGATCAATTTATTCACTTTTTGATTATCTGAAAATGTATAAATGAACCAATATTTTTTTTAAATGGGAAAGATCAATTTGAAACTTTTAAAATTTGTGTAACTAACTTATCTTCCAATACATCTTGGAGAGACCGATATGGATATTTATTGCTTTTTTATTTGGTTCAAAACTAGACCAATAGGCAAGAGAATGGGGAATATTATGTATAACCTAAAGATGGGGTTTTGCCACAAATACGACGTCGTCACGTTATGCTGAACAACTCCAACCAATGCCCTTAGATCATATCTCAACAAGAAGCAGCAGTAGGAGGTCAAAACGACACACTTCAAACGACATCAATCACCGTTAGTTCTGATCTCTGAAGGTGTTCATGAGTGCGTTGCTCGTAAGGTGGTGCTATGCTGTCGAAACTCGAAACTCGACCAGGTTCGAAACTCTAGTGGCTGATTTCAGTGTTCCAATTTGGTTCAGGTTTAACCGGTTTGGTTATAATTTTTTTCTCCTTGAAAAACACACACAAAAACATATCTTTAAGGTGTGGTTTGGTTTGATACCCACCAAAAAACAAGTATTAATTGGTTTGGTTGAACACTTATTTTTTAGTGGCCCTTTGGCTTAACATAATTTACACTCTTTTTTGAGTGAAAGAAAAAAGGATAAAAAATGGAAATAAATTAATGGTGCGTTTGTTTTGGATTTTAAAAAAAGTTATTATAAAACTTAAATATCATATTCAATTAAAAAAATTGAAAAATGTTATAAATCAAATATTATGTAAATATCTATTACCATGTTCAGGTTATTGATTAGGATATCATTTATTATCAATTAATATGATTAGGTAAATCATTCCAATTGTATTGGATTCAAGTGTATATAAATAGAGGTATAAAGAATCTCATTTTCTTTTCTCAATACTTCTTACTCTCTATTCTCATAATTTCATAATCTGTTGCCCTTGATATTTTGAGGGAAAATTACCTATCTTAGATCCTAGACATCAAAACTCACATAATTCAATGGATATTGGAGACGCCATCAAACAAGGAAATGCATCTTCCCTGAAAGTTTGAGTAAAGGTTATGATTTTCCTTCGTTATCACCTTCACAAAGGTTTAAAAAATGAATATCTTACTCTAAAAGATCTCGCAAATCTTTGGAGAAGCCTGAAGGAAAGATATAATCACAAAAAAAATGTTTATACTTCCACAAGCAATTGTTGCATTTGTGGTTGCAAAACTTTAAGTCTATAAATAAGTATAATTTTGCAATGTTTAAAATTTCCTCATGATCGAAATTGTGTGGGAAAATATTGCGAATAATGATATGTTGGAAAAAAATATCCTCGATATTTCATGTCTCAAATATGCAAATGTGCTCTTGCAGTAGTAGTATCAAGAAAAAAAGTTGTACATCTAACATTTCTCATGCATAAATTTAATTTTGATATATTAATAATGATAATATAAAAAAAATTTACATTATCATCCAATTAAATCTCTAGTTTTATATGACTTTTCAAGTAGTAAAAATGGAAGTTAATTATATTCTAAAAAGAACGAATACACCGACTTGGTAGTGTGTCCACATGTCAAACATGTGTCGGTATCCACCACCCACACGACACCCATACAACATATATTGAATATGCAGTCGTACGCATCTAATTAAAAGAATAATTTTTTTGAGCTGGGATATGCATCGAACCTTATTGGACACCGCTTTAATTCACTGTGAATGTGGCTTTGCACCCCGTGGACACTCTTGAATTGGTTTCTTTATTTTTTTTTTCAAATTTTTAACATCAATATGAGCCCAAAATCAACCTAGTTATTTGATTGGACATGTGTTATTGAGTCATTTTATTTTGAAAATTCTTCAGTTGTTCACAAAAAATGTAGAATTAATTAGATAAAAAAATTATACAAACACAATAAAAAGAAATTCATACAATAAAAAAGACAAAAGAAAATCATACAACAAGTTTATATATATGTGTGTGTGTGTTATGTCCGTGTTTTATAATTTTTTGAGCTTGGTATGTCTCGGTGTCTGTGTCATGTCTTACATTCATGTCAATGTTTGTGATTCATAGATTATATTTGTTAATATAATATTATATTATTAACTAATTATTATACTTTAATATTAATTATTCATAAAAAATTAAAAAATTCAAATTAACTCTTCAATCTTGGAATTAATTACCCATGCTCACACTTGTCTAAAAGGAAGTTTAATTTCATATGATTTTTATTTTTTAGTTTTTGTTTCGATACTAATGAAGTACCAGTAACTTTTTATGTAACCAATATTATAATTTGATAAATTTTAAAATACTTTAATTAATAAAATATATTACTTATTATTTATTTTTATCACAAATAACTAAAAGACTTCGGTACTCCTTTTTTTAGTTTGATCACACAAATGCTATATGTCTAATACACCTCAATTCACTTGTCTAACTCAAAACCCAATTGGCCCCACATTCCAACCACCAAAGCCAGTCCAATTATCCAACACCCTCCCCCACTCTCTCTCTCTCTCTCTCTCTCTCTCCCCATTCTCAGTATCTGAGTTTTGAACCCAAACTTTTGGCCACTTTCCTTTCCCTCTTCCACAATCCACAACTCATCGCTGCCACACACACCCTCACCATCCCCAACAAAATAGGAACACAACACAGACTAAGACACCAACACAAGCTCAAACACATCACACAAAATCAAACCCACATCTAGATTTGTTCCAACACTGCCAATTGTCCCAACCCGTTTTGCCAAAATCCAATTTTTCTTCGAACAAAAATAAACCTAAGAAGTAAAATTAAATTGAAAACAAAAAATGCCATCTCACATACTCCCTATAACCAACAAGCGTGTATTGGAATCACCCCTTTATGCCAGTTTTGCACCCAATCATTCTTGTTCTGCTGTCACTGCAACAACAATGTTGGTCAAAGGGAAGGAACAAGATGATGATGACCCTCTTGCAAGCCTCCTTGTATCTTCTTCATCATTTGAAGACACTACTAATAGAAATACCATGATTATGCCCTTCAAGCCAATCCTTTCAAGGGATTCAAGCTTCACCAATTCCATTGCCAATAAAAGCTCAATGGGAGGTGGTGGATCATACTTCAACAACCAGAAGAGGAGGAGGCGTACTGCAAGTGAGGATTCTTTGTCATCTATCTCCAATGGAGAAAGTGATGTTGGTGTTGGTGGTGGTGGTGGTAGTCGTAGCAGCAGGTCTTCATTTGGGAGTGATGTTAGGCATGTTGCCTCTGAGACTTTTTTATTGGCAAGGCTTGGGTTGAAGATGTTGGCATACCTCGGGTATGATTCTCATGTCTTTTTTTGTGTTTTTTCACTTTTTGTTTCGGTTATCTTAGTTTAAGATATTATATTGTGTTGTCCTACCGTGTCGTCTGATCCATATATAGTCGATCTCATAGACATATAGCTGATCTTACCTAATGAGATAAGGTGTTTTGTTTACTTGTTAAGGTTAGCTGTGGAACTTACTGTTTTCCTTGATGGGTGTGGCAGTTTATCACTAAGGATTTGTTTGGTTAGGGGGTAAAAATGGGTTAGGAATTTTCATGGATGGGCTCCGAGTGTTGTTCTCGCTGATTTGAAACTGTGGATTGAATAGTGGGTGCTGATGCAATTTAGTTGCAATTTTATTTAGGGGAATTGGGAAATGTTATTTGAATCCATATTCTATAAACATGGTATGTTAAAGTGAGTGTGGGTGAGTACAAAAAGTACACGTGTACTGATAAGAGAAGTATTGTGTGTATTTACGGGTGAGTGGTGTTGAAATGTGATGTTCAAATAACATTACTCTTTATTTGTTCTTGGGTGCTCTTAGTTATGTCAGTTCTTGTTTTCCTTAATGGGTATTGGAGTTTATCACTAAATGTTGATCCAACTGATTTGAAACTGTTGGTTGAAACACATTGGTTGGGGAGCTGATGCAATTTAGTTGAAATTTCATTTATGGGAAATGTTTTTTGGTCTGATACAGTGTATACTCATCGCATATATTGCTGTGAGTATGCGTGAGTATCAAGTTATGCATGTATTGAGGTAAGAGAGATGTTGTGTATATTTAGGTTAGATAGTTGTTGTATGTGATGTTTGAAACGTGATGTTCAAATAATGTCACTATTTATTCTCATGTGCTGTCAGTTATATCAGTTGTATGTTCCATGTCAATGATTTTGATCTAGTTAATTTATAGTTGAGAAAAACTTGGTCACAATGTTTAAGCTTTTTGTCATTGTGATTTGTTTCTTTGTGAGTTTGTGTACTTGGATATTCCACACTGCACTTCTGTTATATGTAACATTGAGTGGCAGTGTATATGGAAAACTTTGATGTGTGATCAATGTTGCAGTTTTGGTGTCTTGGGGTTTTGGATTGTAAATTTCAATACCTAAATTTTTGAAGCTTGGCTCTTGTATGGAGTTTAGGGTTTATCATGTGGACACCATGGCATTGTCTGCTTCATGTGGTTGACCCAATCTACTGGGACAATGCCTAATTGTTGTCATTAGTTACCATATGGAGTACAAAAGCAGAATGAAAGTATCAGTTAGTGTCGTAAACTTTCTTTTTTATCATTGGTGTCCTAGTTTGGTTTTTTCCTGTCCCCTTCTTTTCAGTAGCTGCTGGCATTCATAAGTTCATCCATTGCACAGGCTTCTGCTGAGAATGCATTATAATGCAGTTTCATTGACCTAGTAGGTTCATCATTTATTCCCTTCTTATGAAATATAATACTCTCAACTGTAGCTAACAAGATGGATAACTCAAAAAGTAATGGACAAAATGCCAGGTTGAGAGTGTGGCTAAATTTTTTATCCCGATATCTAACTATTTAAGAGAGCACTGGAAGGAACACCTTTTAATACTCAAGTTTAGGTCTGAGAGTCCTTAATTAATAGTTTCAAAAAGGAAAATTTGCTTCAAGAGTAGGACATTGGGACATTATATGGTGAATAAATAATCTTAAATGCTATTTATGAGCGAGATCCAAAGATGCAGAAAACAGAGGAAATACAGAAACACCAGGAAAGCCCAAGGTATCATAGATATTTTAGGATCTCAGTCTTAGATTTGTTATACAACACATAATCTTTATATGTGCAAAGTAACTTGTTGACAACTGGTTGCTTTGCTTTGTCTTTTGAAGCTTAGAGAATGTAATATATCAGTGAAATAATACTACGGTTTCAAGATGCCTGAAAGTTTAACTACATATTTTGCAATATTTATTTGTTTGACATGGATATTTTACAATAACAAGTTCTAGATGCTTTCTGATCATTTATTTCTGTTCAGGGTAGGCTATAAATGGATTACACGATTCCTTGCACTCAGTTGTTATGCAGTTTGTCTTTTACCAGGCTTTATTCAAGGTCTGAATTCTGTGGTATTTGGCATCATTCTCATGCATATATATCCAGATTCTTATTTGAATGCATTAGTATCATTGATTGTTGGAGCATAAGTATTTTCCTTCTGTTTTCCAGTTGGATATTACTATTTCTTCTCCAGTCAGATACGCAGAAGCATAGTGTATGGAGATAAACCACGAAATAGGTGTGCTTTATTTATATTGTCTCTTTGAATTTATAAATTTCAGCAACTGTCGTAATTTATTTTTTTTTCTTTTGCAGGCTTGACTTGTATTTACCTAAAAATAGCAATGGTCCAAAACCAGTTGTTGCTTTTGTTACTGGAGGAGCCTGGATTATTGGGTATGTGATTTGCATGCTTCATTTCAGAATCGGCCAAACCGAATAATATCTGATTAAGTTGATAGAGTTCAACCTGAGGAGATGTTTATCTTTTTTCTTTTTTAAATTATACCTTGTGCAGTCAGATTCTAGTAATTTTATATATTTTTTCTGAAGGGATTAATGTGTTTGTATTTTTATACATTCCATACTCCCACACAAACATTCACCGCATACCAATTCAGTTCTTTCAAGTTTTGAAGTGCTTGTATTTGTGCAGTAACAAAGCATGGGGTTCTCTTCTAGGTCAACAGTTATCTGAGAGAGATATCATTGTGGCATGCATTGATTACAGGTGATTTTTTTCAGTTTGCATTCCCTCTTAGTGGTTTCTTCCTTTTTTTACCCTCTATTTGTTCTGAAAATTCTGTTGAGAAATATGTTGCATAACTAAGAAGGTTTTATTGGTTAAGTTAGCTGCTACTTGTAGTATACCCTGTCAGACCAACTATTTCAAAAGCTTAAGCTTGTTAAACAGTGTTGCATGAATGCCCTTTTTAATCTTGAACATGTCCTTATACAAGAGCCCTATGGGCTTGAAGTGTGGACATTACATAAATCCATTATACCTTGTGATGAAATTCAATTTTTATGAGAAGAATGGGGAATAAATTTTGTTACACATTATGTCCACAGCAGAATGACTGGTGTGAATGCATTCTTTCTATTACATTGTTTTCCGACATATCTTTTCTTGCAGAAATTTTCCTCAGGGAACCATGAGTGATATGGTAACTGATGCATCCCAAGGTATATCATTTGTGTGCAACAACATAGCAGAATATGGAGGTGATCCTAACAGGTTAGTGATTGATCTCTCAACACCAGAGTTATCTCATTAGTCAAAGGCACCAAAAGACACTAATGTGAGGTGTGAGAAGGGTTCAGTGCCTCTTGATAGCTGAGGTGCTGCCCTTCAGTTGAGTGCACACCTTTGATGCACCTTTCTAGCTCAGGTAAGGCACGCTTTTAGCGCCTTATTGATTATTGTCTTATTGATAACTTAAAAAACACAAGCCCAGCCATATAACATGCTAAAGAGATGCTAAAGGGGGTGAAATAGTCATAATGTTAGAAAAATGCTAATTTTTTCGCTTTTGCAATTGGCTATTATAACTTGAACATTTGAGTCTTTATTGTTATGATGAATGTTATGCTTGACCTCTTAATTCATGTGAAAAATTATTACGAAATAGTCAAACGGTTTATTGTTTCTTCTTTTTCTGATGTGAATGTTTTTCTTGACTGAGGCATGCACTTTTGGGTGCCTCACTTCAAGGTGTCAAGGCTCTCTAGCACCGCTGCCTTTTGGCTTTGATTATCTTTCGCTCGCTCTCTGCCCCCACCCCCCCCCCCTCTCTCTCCCCCCTTTTTGCCCCTGTTGGGTAATGGGTTCTCATGACAACTGATGATGGTGTGATGCCTTTTTCATGGGCATTTTTTGGCATAGAATTTACCTAATGGGGCAGTCAGCTGGGGCACATATTGCTGCATGTACTCTTGTGGAGCAGGCGATCAAAGAGGCTGGTGAAGGAGAGGGTATTTCCTGGAGTCTTTCACAGATTAAGGCTTATTTTGGTTTGTCTGGAGGGTAAGTACTTGCATAAAATTATCATTATAGATAGAGATCAAGCTGTCTTTTATCAACATAATACATTATATTAAATCATTATCGGTTTTATATTATCTGTTATCTTATTCAATCTTTTCCTACTTCCCTGCCTAAAACCCCTTAATCTCAGCAAATTCAACACTAAATTGATCTGCTGTTTTCCTTTTTACATCAAAACAGGTATAATTTGTTTAATCTTGTAGATCATTTCCACAGTAGAGGTCTTTATCGTTCCATCTTTTTGAGGTATGTACTTCTTTCATCTTCAAATTTGTTTAACATGCATCTCTGCTTTTCAATGTATTAGAGTTTCAAACGACAGCTTGTATCTTACAGCATAATGGAAGGGGAGGAATCCCTCCGGCGGTTTTCTCCTGAAGTAGTGGTTCAAGATCCAAACATGGCAAATGCTGTTTCTCTACTACCTCCTATAGTTCTGTTCCATGGCACTGGAGATTACTCCATACCATCAGATGCCAGGTTTGAGCCTTCTTAAAAGGGATTTTAAATTGTATTTGTGGAAGCAGTAGAAAACAGAAATTTGAATAGATTGGCTCTGTTTCAGGGTCACAGGATTAATTGTTAATTGTTTTTAAGCAATATTATAGTGCTAAGCTTAGTATAATCAGCCTGAGAGGTCTAAGTTAAGATAAGTTTACTTAATTTTTCTTCAAGGTATTGAGAATCACGTAACTTAACTTCTAGTGTCAATGCTGACAAAGTGTAAGGCTGCAAGTATGTGATGGTCACATAAGTTTACATTAAAAGTTTTTGTTAAGGGACAGTTGTGGATATGCTTCGAGTTGTAATAGGATCCAGATGAATTAATGGGTTTAAGAAAGGTTCAAGTGAGAATCATTTTATTGTGCTGTAGATTTCGTTAAGAGCGGTGATATATGGTATGAAATCTTTGGCAGGAAAGAGTTATGAAACAGTGTGTAAATTTGATTGGATGTTTGATTAGTAAAGGGCGGCCCAATGCACAAGGCTTCCACTTGTTAGGGTTTGAGGAGGGTAGATGTACGCAACTTTACCCCTTGCCGTTGCGTCGAGGCTCACCCTCTTGTATTTTTACTAGCCTAACCTTCCAAATTAGCAAGCTATTAGAGACATACAAATTCAAGAGAGTCTTTTAATTTGTGAGCAATGCTATATGTTAAGAATTTTGATTTTCACAAATTGCACGAAAATGCAATGAAATAAACAATTTGGCCAATTTTGTAATTACATTATGCTTAATAACCAACTAACGCAATGAGTTAAAAAATGGTGTCACATCATTTTTGACATTTGTGAAAAAGTTTTCCATACCAATCAGTAATTTCCTTAACTTGTAAAGATGTGAATTCTCATTTTAACTTGAGTACAACTACTTTGCTTCTCCTGAAAGTAAAGCATCTTCTGGCAGAATTTCCTCTTATTTTTCAACTGCTGGACTACTATTAACAAATTGTTTTGTACAGTAAATCATTCGCTGAAACTCTTAAAGGACTTGGAGTCAAAGCTGAATCAGTTTTATATGAAGGGAAGACTCATACAGATGTGTTTCTTCAGGTAATTGACTAGTCTACTTTTCACTCACTGCAGTTTTTTGTTTTCTGTTTCATTTGTAATTCTGTACTACTTTTTAACAATAGTCCTTGATATAAAAAAGTTTGATGAATATAAAAATAAAAATCATCAAAAGAATCAATCCTTGCTCTTAACTCCATTCAGTCCTTTTCAACTTCCATTTACACCTTCAAACTTCTATATGTCACTACCTCAACGTTTATATCATCATTTTTCCCTACAGAAGTTGCTTTGCTTATTCTCTTGAACCTAATATCATCATTATTAGCATAAAGCCAAACTTGTACTTGGTTAATTTAAAGACACAGTGCATTATCTACACAAATTAGTTACTGCTATTTTTTTCTTCCACTCTCTCATTTTCATTCCAGCCAACATGTTCTCAAGTAATTTGGCTTACTGATATTGGTGCTTGCTAAATTTTCTCTTGGTGAAAAAATTTTCTTGGATAATTATATTAATCCTTGTTTAAGTACCCTTTTATGTGAGATGCCTCTATACCTTTCAGGATCCCATGAGAGGTGGCAAAGATGATATGTTTGAAGATTTAGTAGGGTATATCCACTCCAACGACGCTGAGGCCCGGGGCAGAGATGCCGTGGCTCCTCCAAGGCGACGCCTTGTACCGGAATTCTTGTTGAAATTGGCTCATAATGTCAGTCCTTTCTAGCCAGTACACACAATCAGTTAACCAGCCTTCATAGTTCATCATTTCCCCCCTCCCTTTGCACATAACCTTTGTTAACATTACAGCCTAGGTTTAGAACACTAGATGGCTATGAATTGTTGCTTTACTATTTGAGAATTTGACACTTTTACAAGACTAGAATCAAATTTTTGGATGTCTTGAAAACATTGCTCTGCAGACAAGTTATTCCTGGAAGCACAAGGATTGTTGGATGGAATTTGTAATATGCCATAGGACCATAGTGGTTAGGTTCAGTTCACAAAAGTCTAGAGACATGCAAACATTGATAGACTAAAAGGAGTGGATTTGGAGATATGCATTTCATTTTGATTAAGAATAGAGTCATTCGAAAGTTATGAGATATATCTACAGTTTTGGTGATGGCCAATATTCTTGCTTCCACTTGGATAAGTATTTAAACTATAGTGAAATTTGGGTTCAGTTGTTTAGTTTTGGTGGATTAACATTCTCTTTTTAAGGATTAAAATTTTGAGAAGTTGTCATAAAGCACTTTTTATGCATTTATCTAAATATATATATGATTATGTTATTACAAATATTTAACTCTTATTATAACTGCTTTTAAAGTCATATATTACAGATAATATATGATTAATAGACATTAAACTATCATTTGTAACCTTTGATAGTATATTCTTCTTCAAACTAGAAGTTATGAGGGAATTGTGAATAGCACTCAATTGGGGACAGCCAAATACACCAATTATTTCTAACATGTAAAATGGATATATACGGATATTTTGCACTGATTATATACATCTTATATTTTACACTAATTTTATATTAGAAGTAATATATGTTATAATCACCGTCGATCAATATACTAGTAGTGATGCAACAGCTGCATCACAAATCTACTTCTTTCCACTCACTGCCATAACCCACAGGAAAACACCCTGAACTGTAACTAACACGCAATGGAATGAAGAATAAAATCATCATAGGCCTTGTTGCAACTGGGGTTGTGACAAATCAGCAATAAGTTTTTCTTTTTAATGGTTTTTTTAATGTTAATTTTATTATTAGTACTCAATAATTGAGAACCTATGTTCTCCACAACGTTACCACGGCCCTGATAGCCACATTAGATCAAACTTAGTGTGTGTTCTGATTTTGCGTCTATAGAATTGATCTTAGATAGAATTAATTTTGTCTGAATTGATTTAGTCAAAATTAATTTTATAATAAAGTGATTTACATTTAATAATTTTTCTAAAAAAGATTATGGTAAAGAAAAATAAGTTTTCACTTTATTTCTTTCAAAATCAATTCAAGAAGTTAGAATTGAATTTCATCTTTGAAAACTAGACATGATAAAAAAAATTAGCAAAATTAATTTGGAGGGATCAATTCTAACCTCCCCAAATTGAAATCCAAACACACTATTAGCAGTACTAGCATATTAATATAAATGCACAACACTATCATTCATTCACCCTCAACAATGAGGGAGTTCAATTAAGATTGAAATATGTTATGATTATACTCGGATCCAACTATACTAACTTAGCGACCTTGACATATGTCCCAATTGCATTGAATTTCCAAGAAACAACTAGTTTTACAATCACAAACAGATCTCATAATTTAGAAACCGTGAAAAAATACATCATTACTTACACCATGTATTCTTCACTTGCAATCATGTCAAAGAGCACTAAAATGTAACCAGAAAAACAAAAGCAACTTTACCAATAAAATTTGTTGATTTTCTTTCTACCAGTATATGTAACCAAGTGAATCACTCATGCAAACAAAACCACGTGTACTTGTTTTATATGCCGAGCATGCCTAGCGAAGCAAATTATGAGGCAAACCCAAGTGGATCAAAGTTTAGTCCTGCCAACTTTTTTCTCATGTTCACACTGTATTTTTTAGCATACCTACTATTGTTGCACCTCTAATCTCTCAATTCTGGCATAGAATAGCAATGCTAAACCTGAAAAAGAAAGGAGAAGCAACTTTCATTATGAAACAAAATCTTAATACCTTCTCATGATAAGGGATGCACATCATGTGTGTGAACATTCTAGCATGAACTCTATCATTATATGTTGAATATGATATAGTCACAACCACCCCACTAGTGCTAAATTAGGCCCCATTTTTTCCCTTTAAGTGTAGTATATAAACAAGGTGCTGCAGGTCCTTAGTTCAGTGTGCTATAGCAAATTTCATTGGTTACTGATCAGTGTGTGCAGTTTAGCAGATTCTCAAAGAATGATGATGAACTTGAAGGTTAGAGCTTCCCTTGTGGCAGTCGTGATGTTTCTGTTGGCATCAAAGTTATTGATTCTGGAAGCTGAGGGTGCTGGAGAGTGTGGAAGGACCCCTATTGGGTCTGCAGCTGCTAGTTTGAGTCCTTGCTTGGGTGCCACCAAGAACGTGAGGGCAAAGGTTCCACCAGCATGTTGTGCAAGAGTTGCTGCTTTGATCAGGACTGCTCCAAGGTGCCTTTGTGCTGTGCTGCTGTCACCTTTGGCAAAGCAGGCCAAGATCAATCCTGCTACTGCTATCACTGTCCCCAAGAGATGCAACATCAGGAACAGACCTGCTGGAAAGAAATGTGGAAGTAAGTAACCCCACTTGAACTTGATCACAATTAATTTCATATATATCTTGCTTGGATTCCAATTATAGATTTGGGATGCATTTTAGATAGTTAAGTGTATGATGCTAACCATTGATGAAAAAAATTAATAGTTAAAAATTTTAAAAGGACTTCTATAAAAGATTATACACATGCAAACAATTTTTGTCATTTTACCAACGTTATGTTGGTTCAAATAGTTCGACACTAACTATTTTTAAGAAAGGTTTTAAGTTCAAGTCTTATTTCCATAATTAACAGTAGTTTTAGATGAACTTATTCCTATAGTGAAATGGCCTACTCGAGCCAATTTGATTGAAGTCTAACGCACTTGGAATACTGGTGGCCTAAAAAGAAAAATAATTCTCTTGATTTTCTGATCAACAATTTAATTCAACTTATACATTTTACTCTCTAAAGTCAATCTCACATTTTATCTCAAATTATATAATGTCGCATAATTATGCTTAAGAATGCCTACATGAAAGATACTGTTTCCCTTAAGTAGCCAGTCAATTGAGAAAATTGTTTCAGTAACTGAATTACGCTAAAACAGTGCCAGTCTAGATAAAGAACATAGTCAATGTGTTATCAGCAAACTAATGATGAAGTATATGATTGACAACTTTCTAAGGTATTGGTCCTCTTGTGACTGCAATACAAGAATTTCTGATATGCTCAATGTGTGGCACATCTTTAGTTATGGATTGTTATCATTTCACACAAACAGAAGATGTGTGAAAATTTCACAAGCTGATCAAAATGGAAAATAATATAACAAGACAATAATATGAGGAATGCTAATAAATATTTTCTGTGCTATGATTATTCTTTTGAACAAATCTTTGACTCACTTAACCTTTTCTCTATTTGCTATTTACAGGGTACACCCTTCCTTGAAATCAAAACAGAAGATGAGAAAGAGTGATATGCAGTATTTAGCAGATTAGATGGCTGAATAAGTGATGTCATATCTATGGCATCTTCTACTGCAAAAGTTACTTTGTTTAGGATGTGTTATTATGTATTGCTGAGAGTTTGATTCCATTGTTGGATGTACTTCTTTGTTGTGAACTTGTGATGATATAATGATTATATATTATCTAATTGGAACTTACCATTCCTTCTAATAAAATTGAACTTTGCACCATAGCTTCAATTGCAATTTACAACAATTTGTCAATAAATACGCAAGGCTATTAAAATTAGCAACATTACAACGTAAAAATATAACCTGTGTGTTAGAGCATCTTCAATAGTGTCTCTTTGTTAATCTCACTTGTGACCCCACTTATTACCACATTATCGTCACATAACCAATTTGTTATAAAAAGGATTATAAAAAGGAAAAGTGTATGAAGAGTGTTCCTCTTAACTCCAATAGAAGGGGCTAACTTTAGTCCCTACTATGGCCAGATGTGATTTTTAAATTAAAAGTAAATCAATATATTTATGAAATATTTTATTAAAAATTAAATTTATTTGTATTTAATATTTGTGAGAGAATAAAAGAGTAGAATTGTGAAAAATAAAATTAAAAAGTGCTAGAAATAATTAAGAAGTGACGTGAAAAATGATTTAGGAAGGATTGGGATGATATGTGAAAAATGAAGTTGAAAATGATGGATATTTATAGAGTAAAATATAAAATAAAATAATATTCTTTTGAAATATAATAGCTTTCTAAACGGTAAAAAACTAATCAAAAGCTAAACAAGAAGGAAGTGGGACTCTCCTTTCTCTCTCCGCATCCCATGTTTTTCTTCCAATGGTTGGAGAGGGACATCTTTGACAGGTACAGTGGCTGGGGCGGAGCATGGGATGCCATTGGAGTTGCTCTTAAAACTCAACCTAGAAAATTATTAAAATTTTAAAAGCTTAAAATATGTATTAGTGGATAAGATATAAATCAACTCAATGATAAAAAAGATATTTTTACATATAAATTATACAATATACATGACTTAGTTATGTTCACTTTCTCACCATAGATGTTTTACCCTCTTAATTTTCTATGTTTTTCACATGACTTGATTAGTGGTGAGAATACACATGTATATGAGACATGTGCAAATTTACATATAAGAGAGATGTCTCCATTGAATGAAAAGTAGTTTAGAAGAGCAAGAGTAACCAAAATCAAAAGGTCATTTGTCAGGAGATTTCTTCGTTGTCTTTATTGGAAGACCCTATCCTCTTTAAGTACTTTCATAGATTTAAATTAAATTAGTATAATGCTTAATAATTAAGTGATTCGGATCAAATAATGAGACAAAATATACAAAATTATCTTAATTATTGGAATAATTTAATGACGTTTTTTTAATATCTTTAGAGACCTAAAATAATAGCTTATTCTTCTTAAATGATTTTTATTTTTTTTTCAAATTTCTATAGTTAAACTTATAAATAGTAAATACTAACTATAAGAACCAGTGTATAAATGCTCCAAACAAAAAATATTAGCCATGCACAAAAAAAATATTTACACTTTCCTGAAATTTACTTTAATTACATTTGATATCTGATTTTTCAAATATATTACTGACATTTCCTTGGATTTGCTATAATTATATTGATATCTTCTATAAATATTAACTCACTAATTTAAGTGATAAAAAAATATAACAATTAACATATACTTTAAGAATAATTTTATATAATAAAAAAATGTTGAGTATAATTATATTAATCTTCAAGGGAAGAAATTGTAATTTTCTAACCAAGAAAAAAAAGGCATGTCTTTTTGCTCAGGCAACCTCGACCTCGTTGTCAGATTGTCATGGTGACGGATGCATCAGCACACACAGTCCTTCATTTCGTTCTCCGATGCAACTATACATACACCAACACGCGAAAGAAGTAAGCACAACACCATAACATGAGATTGAGAATGAGAAGCTTTTGTTCTTTACAATCTTCTTCTTCCTCACCAAAACCTTTCACAAACCCTTCTCCTCTTCAGCCTTTCAAACACCAAAGACCCTCCAATCCACTCATTCAACCCCTTTCAAAACCATCTCCTTCTTCTTCTTCTTCTTCTTCTTCTTCTTCTTCTCCATCATCAAATCCAAAGCCCTTGAATTCCTCACCCATTGACCACCTTTACATTGCAAAGCTACTCTCCAGAACTGATTGGGCCTTATTGCTCAAACACGAGTTTTCTTCCACCACTAAGAGGGCACTCCTCAACCCTCGTTTTGTTTCAAGCATCTTCCAAAACCAAGACAACCCATTACACTCTATCAGGTTTTACACCTGGGTTTCTTCTCTCGACCCTTCATTGGCAAAGGATCAATCAGTTCAGAGAGTCTTAGGTAACACCCTTCATAGGAAAGGCCCTGCAATGTTGTCTGCTGAGTTGATTAAGGATGTTCATGACTCGGGTTTTCGAGTATCCGAGGAACTTGTCTGTGTGTTGTTAGGGAGTTGGGGAAGGCTTGGTTTGGCAAAATATTGTGTTGATGTCTTTGGTCAGGTCTCATTCTTGGGAATTAGTCCAAGTACTAGGTTGTACAATGCACTCATTGATGCATTGGTGAAGTCGAATTCGATTGATCAGGCATACTTGAGGTTCCAACAGATGGCGGCTGATAACTGTGCTCCGGATCGTATCACATACAACATCCTCATTCATGGTGTTTGTGGAAAGGGTGTTGTGGACGAGGCGCTTCGATTGATCAGACAAATGAAGGGAAGAGGGCATTTCCCTAATGTTTTCACCTATACAATGCTAATTGATGGGTTTTGCAATGCAGGGAGGGTTGATGAAGCCTTTGGTGTTTTTAAGACAATGAAGGAGAGTAGAGTTCATCCTAATGAAGCCACTGTTAGGACATTAGTTCATGGAGTTTTTCGTTGCATGGAGGATCCAAGTAAGGCACTTGATTTATTATCTGATTTTTTCAATAGGGAGCGCATCCATTTTAAGTTAGCTTGTGATACCATATTGTACTGCCTTGCAAGTAAGTCTATGGCAAAAGAGGTAATTGTGTTTCTGAGGAAAGCACTAGCAAGAGGTTATGTAGCTGATAGTTCCATTGTCAATGTCATAATGGCTTCTTTGGTCAAGGGAGCAGAACTTAAGGAGACGTGTGAAATGTTTGAATGTTTCAGGAAGCAAGGTGTGAAGCCAGCCATTGATACTTATCTTTCACTTGTTGAAGTCTTATACAAGGATGGTCAGATAGAGGAAGGGGATCGGATTTCTGATCAAATGACTAGGGATGGTCTAGTTTCGAATGTTTGTGCGTATAACATGATGATTAATTGCTACTGCAGAGCCAAAATGATGGATAATGCATCTGAGGTTTTTAGAGACATGCAGCTTAGGGGCTTTACTCCCAACCTTGTTACTCTTAATACCCTTATTCATGGCCATTGCAAGGATGGTGCAATAGCTAAGGCGCGAGAGCTGCTGGAGATGCTTTTGAAAAATGGACTTAAACCTGATATCTTCACTTTCAGTTCTATAATTGATGGACTCTGCCGAATAAAGAGGATCGATGAAGCTTTTGAATGCTTTACTGAGATGATTGAGTGGGGCATCAATCCAAATGCTATCATATACAATATCTTGATTCGGTCTTTATGTTCCATTGGGGATATTGCTAGATCAACAAAACTTTTAAGAAGAATGCAAGAGGAGGGAATAAGCCCTGACACATACTCCTATAATGCTTTGATTCAAATCTTTTGTAGGATGAATAAAGTTGAGAAAGCTGAGAAGCTTGTTGTTTCAATGTCAAGATCTGGCTTGATTCCTGACAATTACACATACAGTGCTTTTATAGAAGCACTCTCTGAATCTGGGAGATTAGAGGAAGCCAAGAAGATGTTTTACTCAATGGAGTCAAATGGTTGTTCTCCTGATTCATATATATGTAACTTAATTGTTAAAAAACTGGTTCAACAAGGCTGCATTGAAGAGGCCCAAAACGTCGCAGAAAGATGCAGACAGAAGGGAATATCTCTGAGTTCTGGTCTCAATTTGTAAACTATTTTTTTTATTTTTTTGGTTAGTTTCTGAGATGCTGGTATACTATTGAGATTTCGGACGTGAAGATATTACTGATGCAGGATACAGGTACCAATGTGATACATGAATTAGTTATGCACCTATGTACTTTTTTGGTCATTTGTTTTGAAAATAACATGATCAAATCAGTTGAGGGGCTGGGGTGAATAAATAACACAATGGAATCTATTTGGATTTTGGAGATATCTTTGTTAGCTATCTAAAATGTTAGCAGGAGGTTATCTGTTAACACATATCCTTCAACATGATAAAAAAAAAAAAAAGTGAAATTCATCATCAATATGTTACATCTTCAAACTAAACTATTATTTGAGAGAGACTTGAGAGTGATAAAGAGAATTGAAGAGTATTGCCTAAATGGTGAGTGTAAGTCTTGTTTGAAGATTCTGGGTTTTAGATGTTTTTTCAGACAGCAGTTGAGCGAAACCATGAAGCCAAGCTGTCAAATAATTCTGTACCTATTATGCATGTTGTTGCCTCTTTTCAACAGATTGAAAATTTTATTACTTTTGTAACTAGATAAAATATGCTTTTACTGTTAAAATTATTCTAAACTCAAAATCCGCTGGACAGAATTAGCATTGTGATGTTAGTAAAATTCTCAATTTGAGGATTATGAATGTGAATTTTGTCTTGCTGTATGCAGCTTGAGTATGGTGAAGTTCTTAATCGCCTGAATGGTTGAACTCTTTTGTTCATTTGATCAGAGGCAACACAAGATCAAAGTATAATGGTGGTCTGCACTCCTTAAGCCATGATCGTGGACTTGTTGAAGTAAATTTCATCTTGTTCAACATATACAAGTAATTTTCCTTCATGCCATGCATTGAAAGGTATCATCTGGGAATGAGCATTTATCAAGTTAAGATGGTCATGACATGAGGTGCCATCCTTGTGCATTTGAAGAGCAACATCTGCCAATTTTACAAGAGATTGTGGATTTCAATTATAATGCAAGAGGTTGATTTTGATTCTTCTATCCTGGTGATTTGACTTCTAACAGCAATAGGCATGTCTTTTGGTTCTCTCTTACCATTCATTTATTGCCTTACCAGATATAATGTTAATATATAGTTTTTATGGTGGCTTAGTTGGGTGTTACTTGGGCAATAAAAAGGTGGTATTTTCTAGTTGTTGTATATTTCATCATGAAAATCTTATTTGTTTGTGATTCTCTTGTATAGTTAGTACCCCAAAAAAAAATTAAAATATTTCTCTTGTATGGTTGCACTTGGTAATTTTAGTTGTCAAACATTGAATTTCTCTTTCTACCCTTTCCACATGTTGAGAGGTGGTATCAACATAGGATATTTTAGAGATGGCTATGGTAATTTTCTATCCACGTACAATACACGGTTAATCTTACCCAAGTGTATTGCACTACTAATATCTATAATGCTTTACGATGAAAGAAAAAGGTAAAGAATCAAAATATTCAGCTTGGTTATATATTTTGCTTTCATTTTCTTTAGGATAATACCTTCCTTGAAAAATAAATAAATAAATAAAATCACTCATCTTTTTTCATAAAATTTTTGTGCTTTTTTTTATCACTATAAAAATTAAATCCATAGAAGAATAGAAATAACCTTTTTAAATTACATATTTACAATTTATCTTTTCGAGCATATCACGTTTAAATGTCATATTTTGATTTCAAATGCTTATAATCAGTATATTTGAAAGAAATTTTTTTACCAGTTTTAAGAAATCCGAAATGTAGAAATTTTGTAAGTATGAAGAAAAAATTGAAAAACAGAATCGTATCTAAATTTGTATAATAATGTGGCTGAATTTTAGTTTGCTTACATGTGACTATTGTTTTGAACTTCTACCACAAGTTCAGATACATAGTTCAATATTTACAAGCAGGTTGCTTTGATAGAATAAAAAAGAAAAAAATTGACAAATTTTGAAGTGAAAATTTATTTTGACAAGAAACACCATAAATTTTTCCTGTTTCGATTTTATTAATAATTTCTTATAACAATTATGTAAGTAACAAACTTTTTCCAAGGACTATCCAATTAATAGTTAATAATGTATAAAGGATCATTATTTGTTCATTTGCATTAACATTAATGAATAATTGATATCATTAATTGCTCTGAAGGCAAATTTACTAGTGCGAAAAATATAAAATAAAGATATAGATCACCGAGATCTAAGCTTTCCAAGTTCTTCTATCCTATCCAAAGGATAATAATAACATTAAAAATACCAGACTGCAGGAAAGATTCAATATTTGGTAGTATTTATTATCGTAAAAAGATATTCAAAATTTAGTACTTCACAAAATAATGTCATTGGCATCATTATACGGAGCACAGAATCTTATAACTTCATCTAAACCCTTTTTTTTTTTTTTTTGATAAATGAAACTTCATATAAAAAATTAGTAGATAAATAAATACATAGATTCAGAAATGTAAAGCGGGGGTGGGGGAGAAAGAGGAAGTACTATACTCCCCATTGAGGATAAAAGCATTGAGAAGAATGAACTGCTGTACACTTCAAACCCTCACTATTTCCCAGCAGCCCCTCCCTCATCTAGCAAGTTATTACGATTCAAACTTGGTGTTGAACCTTCCATGCAACAAGAACCCACAAGAAATTTAAGGATAATATGGTCACTGAATATACTCCCCTCCCTAACTCACAAAAGAAAATTACGGATAAAAGGTCAATGAATATACAAGAATGAATCCTTTCACATTAAGTTTTTACATGATCCAGTAATGTGTGATCTTTATTGATTCAAAAAATGAGACCTAGACAAGGATTAAGACATGCCCAAGTCATGTGAAAATTTTACAATAAAAGATCCATTCACCTGCATACTTTCCTCCCTAACAGTAGGAACGGCTAGAAGTCTAGCAAGAGCCTCTTTCTTGACATCCCATTTAACTGTCTACATGCAATTAATCAACAAGACACATTACCATATTAAAATTCTAGTTGAGACTTTGTCACTCTTGCGGCACTAATAAGTGATAAGGAATTAAAAATGTCCAAAAACTCTCTGCCATCCATGGCAGCTACTAATAAATTGTCTCCTACCATGCCTATATTAGGAAGTGTTCTGCAACTACTCCCTCCATCTCATAATAAAAGTCAAGGCCAAATTTATTAAGAAATGGAGGGTGTACTATTTTGGGCCCACTATAATAAACGTCTACCTACCCCTTCCAAAATAAGCTTTTCCTAACAAGCATAGGCTATGGCCCACTCCAATCAGTTTAAACCCACTTCAAGCATCTATCAGGTATCCCATGGGGCTTTTAAAGCCATCTATTGCATAAAACAGACATGTTAGTATCAACATAACATAAAAATAAAATTCAGAACTTAATATCTACAGTAAATTTGATGGGCAAAAACCTGGAGCTGTGATAGATATGGATGTTCTATGAGCTGTGGATTACCATTATGTGTAACCCATTTGCTTCTAAACCAATTAAATTGCTGCATTCTATCCATCTATCATTGCCAACCACAAATATCATCCCTGTACAGGCTTTGAACTTACATTATATACAATGACAAAAAGCAAGTTAACAAAGCCGAGCTACTTCCTAAAACAACGTGGAAATAGTAAGACTTGCACATGTGATGCCAAGAACAGGAATGGACAAAAATGACAGCAGCAATTGGGAGAAAATTTGCGGAAGTGTTCAAGATTAAGCATACTTGCAACTCCACTTCCCGATCTTCACCACACAGCAAAGGCCATGCATTGGCCAACAAAAGTTAGATGAAACCAGGATCATATATAATGGCTATTATGCGATTTTCAATACCCTATAGCATGCACTCCAATCCACAAAATCTGGTTAGGTCAAGTCCTTCTGAAAATCAGCTCAGTCTGCAAATGAATATAAAAACAAATCAGTGAGTATTTATTACTAAGACCAGCACAAAGTAATCGTTCAGTCTAAACTCAGTCCATTAATTAGACACGCAAACATCAGTGGGTAGGAGATATAGTAATAAGAAGACACTAGAGAAACAAAACTGTCAGAATTCAGTTTTCAGGATGATGTACCAAAATTATTGACTCTTTGATGAATAAAAATACCACACCACTTCATTTTACCTATCATGATTTCTGTCAAATATTCTGGTTGTGCAGCATTGCAATATTAAGAACCACATTAAAAGCACAGTATATTAACCCATCTAACCTACCATTTTCTTTAATTTTAAGGTTAAGTTAGACCCATGGTCAAACCCGCTTGACCAACCATTTGTTTTTTTCACTTTTTTAGGCAGATTGACCTGTCCAAGGTTGTCAGGAGCGAGCTCCTACGTAGGAGCGGGAGGGGGGACCAGGAGCGTAAAGCGTAGGAGCGTAGCACGGAGCGTAAGCTCCTACTAGAATATAGGATAACATTCACACAAAAATATATATGCATATAACAATACAAATAAGCAAAATTATTCATAATTAATATAGTAATATTTCAATAAAAAAAGATAAGTCATAACCCATTTTGATGACATTTTTTTTTTAAACTCAAATAATACCTAATCAACAAAATAATGTGAACAGAGAAAAAAAATATCAGTAACCCAAAAATTTTAGCAACCAGCCACGTCAAAAAATAAAAGCCCAATCTGTGTCCCTCAAAACAAAACAAAAAAACCAATCATTCTGTACCCAAAAAAAAAAAACCCAATCATTAACACACTTTAAAAACCCAACTATAGTTAAAGAAACCCACTGTCACGGCATCAGGTATCACCTACCCCAACCTACGCCCCCTACTAATGACTGAAGAAGCAAAATAACAGCACAACCCAATAAAAAAAAAAAGCAGCAGAAACAAAATGAATTTACGATGAGAGAGAAACAAAAACAGCAAAGTCAAGGCACGCGGAGGTGCTGCGATGTGGTGGATAGAGGTTGCGCGACGGCAAGGGGGACATGCAGACGGGGGCACGACGGCAGCACGACGGCGGCACAACGCTAGCACGACAGCGGCGTGGCGGAAGAACGATGACGACGCGACGGGAATCACAAAGAGGGTGCAACTGTGCGAGATGCAGATCGGGCCTCCAAGGAGCGCGAGGAACGCAAGGAGCGGCCGCTCCCACCGCTCTTACGCTCTAGCACGACGCTCCGACGCGCTCTGCCGAAAACGCGCCCATGAACGGGAGCGAGCACGGTGGCCCGTCGTAGGTGCGTAAGAGCGGCTTACGCTCGGCCAAGGCTCTTGACAACCATGTCAATCCGCTAACTATTTTACTTTTTATTTTATTTTAGATGGGTTGATTTGCTAACCTGTCAGCCTGCTCATAAACAAGAACAAGGGGGATTGACAGTTTCAAACTATTTTTATATCATCCCATTCCCTGCACCATTTTCATGCTTACCCATGGGCCATGGAAGTTGGACTAATTGACCCCTTTTTTTAAGATCCCTAAATTCCTTTGGTAGTTGTGGTATGAGACGTCATGTGCAATTCTTACACAAATCAAAGACTCGTAATTAAGTGATTCAAGCAAATTACAAGAATATGAAAATAATGATCCAGTATCCGGACTTTCTCCTATCAGTAGAGCTCAATATAAGAATCTAACAAAAGAGAAAAATGTAAAATTCATTCACTCGTATGGCTACACTAAAAAGGATAGAAACTTAATCTCAGTCACCATTTTATGCAGGAATCTTGAGATGGAACTGAATTTAGTGAAGCCAGTCTAAAATTACTTAGCTACCTCAGCAAATGCAACTGGATGCCATGATTCAAGGCCCCAGCTATTTTCTCCAGCACTTATATAACCCTAGAAGAATAGTCTGACCAAAAAGTCTAAAATATTAGCTATGAAGTTTTGTAGTAAGAAGTAATGCATAAATTTCCAAACAATCACACTGCAGCAGTAAATGACTACACATGGTAAGAGAAATGAGTTACCCACTCTGGTACTCTTGAACGCATATGATTCAAACTTAACATAATAGGAAAAACACTTGATGAATGCACAGAATAATTAGATACAGAATTATAGAGCAGAAAAGCTTCAGTTTTATTCGAGGAAAAGCAAACACAAAATCCAATAAGAGATATTCATTTTTAGTCTCTCCTACCATTTACCGTACTATCTTGAGCCAAAAGAGGAATATAATTTAATCCTATTTGCATCTTTCTCAAGCTGTTTGCTTCCATGACATGTTGAACAAATTACTTCCAATAAACAGATATTTGATCAAAATCTTTGTCCCACAAAAATGTATCATATTTAATAAAACTAAATAAATAAATGAGGTATTTTATATAATATGAATGTCAGCTTGCTGATTGTATTTCACTAGTTTAATTTTTAGTTTTGGGTTCAGAAAGATCAGGCCACTTACTTTTCAGTCCATTAAACTCACAGCACTACCAAAATCAGTTAAGACTCTAATGCTGAAAATGGAACTAACTGATCCAGCAATCTACAAAAACCATTTGAAAAATGGACAGAGAATGTCAATCCCATCCATAGCTTTTAGACTCAGACTCAGCCCAGTGATTGACCCAGCTAAGACACCGGGTCACTGGTCCAACTAGTTAAATCGGATATAATTATATTAATATATAAAATTTTAATACAACTAAGTATCTAATATATATATATTGATAATGAAGTAAATACCAAAAATGCAGCTGACTCGGTGGTAATGTACGCAGACCCTTCCTTCATGGGATGGGTTCGAACTCCACCATTGGCATATTTGAATAATTTCACAAATTCCTTCGGTGGCCAGTTCATGCACGGGTTGCTAGCTGGCTTGTTGTCTAGTTCGAATGTGAACCGGCTGGTTCACATTGCGTTTGACCAGCATTGACCGGTTTAGCTACAAATCTGATTTGATTAAAGGAACGGAACAGACCAGTGGCCGGTTCAAACCAGCTAGTCCGGTCCGATTTTTTAAATTATGATCCCATCTTTTCATAAGTGTATCATAGATAAAAATAAAGATAATACCCCTTTTATGAATACATTAATGACCTCTAAAATGATCACATCTTACAAAGTTCTTTTATGATGAACCATTTTTTTTTTGGGATCGCAATGAGGTTTGAACCTGGGAGCTCATTTATACTACCCAAACCCCTCAACAACATAGAATCAATTAAGAATGTCTTGTGCATTCATCTGTTACTCATTAAGAAACACATGCTACATGAAAAATAACTGCAACAAGGCAAAGATTATAACCTCTACAATCATAATCA
This sequence comes from Dalbergia cultrata, assembly GCA_031216105.1. Taxonomy (NCBI): domain Eukaryota; kingdom Viridiplantae; phylum Streptophyta; class Magnoliopsida; order Fabales; family Fabaceae; genus Dalbergia; species Dalbergia cultrata. The sequence continues at coordinate 2,678,799 of CM062347.1, read as the reverse complement.
TCCACCTGTCCCACATAAACAATTTTAGAAGAATAAACAAATTTCAGGAATATATGTTCCTTCTTCCATTAGCCTAGCAACAAAATATTGTCAGACAAATGAGTTATTTTACCATGCACAACCATATCTATCAGGATTAGGCACACCAATTGAACAGAAACAGATGTTATGCTCCACGAGACAAGCAACCATTAAGGTATTGAGATTTTCAAATAAAGGCATGCCAAGGCAACACTAGAGTTCGACTCTTGTTGCTCTTATTCTTCTAAATAAAATAAGTTAAAGTTTAGAAAAAGGTAAGTGCGCTTATGCATTGCCCATGCTTCAAGCCCAAATGGATCTTGCATGAGAGGGCCTACTAAGATAGAAAGTCATTTACATGCTTCAACTTAACAGCTAAAGCTTTTCGAAGAATTGGTTTGGTTCTTGACAGCAACTTTCCAAGAAAATTTGTACACCAAAGGACATTCTACTAGCTTTTAAAAGGAATAACTAGCAGTGGTCCTTTCAAGCATTTTATGTTGAGTGGGTCCCACACACATAATACTTAATTATGCCTATTTAATGATGCCTTGGTGAGGGTGAGCCTCGGCATAATGATAAAGTTATCCTGTGGCCTGGAAGTCACAAGTTTAAATCTCAGAAACAACCTCTCCACAAAGTGGGAGAAAAGCTGCGTACATCTATCCTTTCTAGACCCCACTAGGGGGAGCCTCGTGCCTTGGGCCGCCCTTAAAAATACCTTGGTAGGTTGTTTTGCTTTTCTCCCGAGTCATGTTGAATGGCCTTGGGTTGTGAATCCTGAAAACCATGAAAGTAAACAAGGAAAAAATTTTGGGTAGAACTTTGATATATCCAACGCGAGCATTCGAAGGATGAGGATTCAGTTACTTGAAAATTGAGGCCAAGTAGACACAACTTGACAACTAGGACATCATTAGCCATGCCTAAACTACTTGCCATTCCCATCTAGTTAGTTAAGTATACCCTTTTCCACTAACTAATGATTAGTTTCTCTAAAGGAATGTATTCCTTTCTTTGATGTTTCTTTCAATTTTAAGAGAATTCCTTGTTGGATTGGACCTGTTGTGATGATTGAAAATATCCTAGCTTCGGTTGCATCAAGGACCAATTTTACTAAGCGCTTGAGCTGTCATGTAAAGGCCTCATATTGGTTTTTATATATGTAACATGCACTCTTGCCAAGAGCCCTTTACTCTTGAAGCATGGACAATGCATAAGACCTCATACTAAAATTCAACTTAATCATGAGGAATAGGATTAATTACAAAGAATGGAGTGGCAAGGGTCAAACTCGTGACCAACTGATCATGAAGGATTTAATACTATGTCAAAGACCAACTCTGACCAACACTTGGTTGGTTCAAACTTGACACTTGTTCTCCTTAAGCGAGGTCGTCACAGATTCAAGTCTTCTAGATGAAAACTAGCACTTGGAGAGCTTTACCATCATGCTCATGCAAAAATAAAGGGGTCTAGTGGATTTTGAAATCTAATGGTCCAGAGTCTAGACCCAAAAAAAAAAAAAAAAAAGAAAAGTGAAAAGACCTATTGTCCTAAAAGATTAAGCTATTTGATAAAAGCCAAAGATTCGTTTCATATGCATAACAAGTTGTATTGTTTGTGGATTTTTTATTTTCTTTTAACAAAATAAAATAAAGTGACTATTCAAAAAGAAAAATGGAATGTCATTTCCCAAGCAAGTTCTTGTTGGCTACACACTTATACTGAGAAATTCATTATCATAAGGAGTGTTATGAAAGAGGAGTTTGGAGGGAAGATGGATGGACAAAGGAGAAGTAGTTGTGGAATGGAGATTTAGAGTTCCCATGGACCTTATCCTATTGTTTTATTGTGACAGTGGATTTTAATCTTCTCATTTGAAGACATAGGAAAGGTGGTGGTGAACCTTGTTAAAGATTTAAATGTGATTTGATTTGAGCTTATATGGGTATATTTTCTATGGCTTTATTTTTTGTATTCCCCTATCAAGTTTTTATCAAAGTATGTAAAGAGGGGATTCATTAACCAACATGTCTGATCCTCTTGTATTAGGCACCTTTCTAATTTGGTGAGTTCTTTTTGTATCTAAGAAAAATATGATTCTATTCTCCACAAAAGAAAAGAAAACAAGATCATATGTTGCACAAACTATCCATACTTTAGCTTGTAGGAAGTGTACTATCATACGTTATGTGGTTCCTAGCATCTACTACATTAAAACCTACCTAAAAGGAAATAATTACAACTAGCTCAATTCATATTTGTCAATTTGACTGGAAGAACTTGATTTAGAAATCAGACTTGTTTTGTCAAAGCAAATCAGATTAGGCAAGGCCACTATTGTAGAAGCATAGAAGTTGATATCAGAACTATCATAAGATTAGCTTCAACCAAGGGTGATATGCTGAATTTCAAATGTTTTTGAATGTGAATTATGTTTTTATCAATTGTTTTGACATTGTAAGTGTAGTGAATGGATTATATTTGCATACAACATAAAAGTAATAGCTTCTATGAAGAGAAAACAAAGAGAATCAACCCCTCCATCTTGGAAGCTGAACCCTTACCGAGGGAACTAAACCCTCAAGATATAACTGTTGGCTTTGAAAGATCATACACGGAATTATGAATTTACCATATGTTTCATACCCAGTAATCACCTCAGGCTTACAGTCTACTCGATCATGACACATTTTATGCCATTGCAAATTTCCAAACCATCCTTTTTTTTTTTAACCTGGAAAAAGAAATTTATAGGCCCTTCACTTAATTTTTGTAAATACTGCAAAGGGGCTATTTGTTTTCAATTTCCAGTTTTCAATTTTCTAATTTTTCAGATTTTGTAAAGGAAATATTGAAAATTCTGAAAACTACAAATTCCAGTTTTCAGTTTTTTTAGTTTTTCCTTCACAATTTTCTGAAAACTGGAAACTAAAAGCAAACAACCCCTACAGGTTGCACTCAGTATTTCACAAATATGAATCATTTGGCAAGGAAACTGACTGAAAGAGTTGAGTCAGCAAGGGAACATAAAGTTATGTGAGACAAGTTATTAGAGTGTATGCTAAGTAAAATAGCACCCATGAAAGACAGATGAAAATAAATTGAGAAATCAGATACCAACAATAAAATATGATCTGCTAGGCCAGGCATCAAGTACTACATAAAAATTCTCATATATCAGAGCATCCATGGTCCTAATCAGTTTTCATTTTAAACCACATACTACAATAAGATATTCAAACACAGCAGGCCAATCATCCACCTCGCTGTAATAGTTTACCATCATCCAAAGTATACTTGGATGTTTGAAATACCACAATACTAATATAACATGCCGATAACCCATCATGATATAGTCAACAGAGTTTACTTTGGAGACTGCACAAAGTAACAGATATGCAGAAGATGTAATTATATGGAAGATAATGGTGAAAAACAAAAAAAGTTAAACAATAGAACTTGGCTTTACCTCAGTGAAACCATGCCTGAAACTCAGCTTCACCAAAAAAGGAAGTGCATGAACCTTTCAAAATCATCCATTACATATAGAGAGCTTGCCTGTCCACTCATCAGCTACCCCATAATCAATGCTGAGCTCTCTCATTGGAGGGATGTTCTCCATTGCAAACAGCATAATGTGAGGGAACATCAAGTTGTTGTGATCATACAGAACAAACTGAACCAATACATTCGGACTTGAACTATGGCTCATATAGCAAGCAGCATTCCTCATTCTCGACACATCAAGAGAAAAATCTAAAGGAGGAATAGACGGATACGATGGACGCTCATAATCTGAGTATACCTGAGATAAATCACCCCACTCTGCCCACCTACCAGAAAACCGATTAGGATATATCAAAGAGTCACCATTCATCGTCAAAATCTGCGCCTGCTCCCTAGTCAAAACAACCCCCGTATACTCGCAGATAAAAGCACCCGCCTGAATAAGGTCCAAGGACCTAACTCCCCAACCCGTCTCCCTAGACCTAAACACCTCCAACCTGTTCTTCAACCCATTTTGTGTTACCCGATTCCTACAACTTGGAGGACAACGGCAGAACGGCCCACACTCGAAAATCAAAGGCTTCCCTCTCACAAGCATCCCCTGCTGATTATAAGGAAACTCACCCCCATTCTTCATAAAGCAAAAGCATCCATCAATACAACCATCAATGCAATCACACCCGGTAGCAGTCCCACTCTGGTGAAACACAAACGGCGGGAAGCTAGTCCTTGCGAGATACTCGAAACAAAGAGGGTCCTTACTATCATCAATGTCATTAAAAAGCCGAACCGCGACCTTCTCCTTCTTGTTCGACACATCAACCGAAACACAATACAAAGGCTTGTAATCCACCCCACGTTTCCTAACATCCCTAGCATCCTTAAGTATAGCACTACCCATCTTAGCCTGGCCTTCAATCCTAACAAGCTTATACTTATAAACACCAAAACCAGATTTACCAACATCAAACCAGCAATCAACAATCCTATACAAACCATCATAGACATAAACCTTACCAGATTTTGAGGCACTCCCTTCATACTTCATCCCTCTGATGACCCTAACCTCAATCCCATGGTGCATACTCCTCTCCAATGCAAGGTTCCCACCTTCGAGCTTCTGGTGTGAGGCCTGCCTAACGGAATTGGTGGCCTGCCCACCATGTCCGGTGTAGGTTATGACCTCGCCGTCGTCCATATCGTCCTCATAGCCGCCGGAGACAATGACGCTCGTCGCGATCGGCTCGCTGTTCGGGGACATGCCAGCTGGCAGGTAATCAATGCCAGCCTGGATCTGATGGTGCATACCAAGAACGCACAATTCCATCCTGAAGAGAAACAAGTCTCCGACATAGACGCCGGGGATTGCTCCGACGATCCGCTTATCGCGGTTCAGCCACAAGCCGCGCTCTCTCATTAGCGCCGCCGCTTTCAGGTCTCCGCGCATCCTGACCCGCCGCGTCGCCGCCGCGATCGCGGCGGCGACAACTCTGCCTTTACCGGCATTGTTGTTGACCGTCGATTGCTGATCGGCGGGGGACGGATCGGGAACCGGTGGTACGGATACCCCGGATTCGACGGCGGCGGCGAGAGCGGCGAGGGCGGATTCGGCTCTCTTCTTCTTCTCCTCCTCCACGCGCCTCTCCGCCGCCACGCGCCTCTCCTCCGCCACGCGCCTCTCCTCCTCGACGGCGGCGAGGACGCGGAGGGAGTCGTAGATCATCCTGGTGCGGCGAACGACTTCGCGGAACTGGAACTGGTCCTTGACGGTGAGATCGGAGACTCTGACGAGCTCCTTCTTCTTGCAGCGCTTCGTCCTCGCGACGGCCACGGCGGAGGAGGGAGTGAAAGCCTCAGCCGCGGCCGGCGGAGGCGGAGGGGGGACGGCGACGATTGCGCGGGAGTTGGGGTCGGGCGGAACGGCGGTGGCGTTGACGTCGATGGTGTGGTGATGGGAATTGAGGGCTAAGGTGAGGGAATCAGCGAGGTTGTTATCGTTGTGGTCGGAGACGGAGTCGTTCTGTTGGAGTGGGGTGGTGCCGAAGGCGACGCGGAAGAGGTCGGAGACGCGGAAGAAGTGGGCGTAGAGGTCGGGGTCTTCTTCGTCGTGGTAGGACACGTCATCAGCAGTGATGTTGTTGTTGTTACTATTGTTATTGTTGTTGTTGTCGGGGGAAGGAGGGAATAGTAATGGGGGAGAGTGTGGGTGGTGGTGGTCATGGTTTTGCTGCTGAGGCTGTTGGATTTGAGGTTGTGGTTGGTGGTGGAGTTGGTGTTGGATTTGGTGAAAGAATAAGTCATCGAGAGGTTCAAGCTTGGGGACGAGTAATGATGTGGTGGTGGTGGTGGGGGTGAGGCCCGGAGGTGAGAGAGGGAAAGGGTTGTTGTTGCTGAGGTTTGTGTCGTTGTTGTTGTTGTTTGTGGTGGTGGTGGTGGTGGGGGTGTGGAGTGAGAGAAGAGAATCCATGGGTGATAGATATAAGTGAAATGAGAAATGGGGTGCTTGTGTTTTGTTTTGTGTGAAAGGGAAATGGGGGCTACATTGGAGATTGAAGCGCGGCTGGGAGTGGTGAAAGTGATGCAAGAGAGAAGAGAACAGAAGAGAAGAATATTTGAAGAATGAACAAGATTATCGAAGAAAATAGAGAGAGAGAGAGAGAGAGAGAGCAGCTGGGTGTGAAATGGCAGTGCGGAGTTAACTGAGGCTGGGAGGAGGAGTGGGGTACCCACAGTTGCTGTCTCACTCCTCTTTTCAACCGTAGCACATAGGCCCACGAGGTTAGTGTGACCATGTATTATATCTTTGATTATTCTTTAGGTTGGTATATTTTCATTCAATTGATTCATTGTAATTTGAAAATTTATAATTACGCATTCATATTCTATAAAATAAATTAATTAATTGTTCATAATTTAATAATTTATGATCAAATTGTTATATTATATAAAAGGTTTTGATGAAATCTTTGCAATTTAGAAATTTTATAATAATGTCCCTATAACTTTATATCGTATACATGTGGGGACTTGATTGAAACTTTTTACAAAATACATAGATTTGATAAAAAAAAATAACTGTACAATATATAAATTTAATTATAAAATTTTCAATTATAAAGACCTAATTAAAATTAAGTGAAATTATGGTGAATTCTAGAGTAATTAAATCTAATATATGTGTATGTGTGTGTATATATATGATTTAATTAAAATGTATTAGTAGTGTAAAATATTTTTATACATTTATCAAATCATATAATAACATATAAACAAATATGGTTGGTTACTTTCAACTCCTATTACTTGAAAAATATATAAAATGAGAGATTTGATTGGATGATACTATAAAACTCTTTTACAATATTGATGTATCAAAATTAAACTCTATATATATGGACAACTCAAGTAGGAGAAGTGACTTATTATAAGTGTGAGAGGGGCAAATGTGAGTTGTATAATTGTACATGGTGGTCATAATTGAAAGTTAATTAATGGTAATAAATAATCACGCGATCTTTTGAAAATGTAGTATGATTTTATATTTTAATTTTAACCATTAATGTAAAATATAACATTATAAATTTATTCCTTTTACTCTCACAATAAATCACCTCTCTTACTTGATTTTAGGGGTTTTTCTAAACACAGACTAAGAAAACAAAAAGATGTTAAGTTTTTAAGTTTTAAATGTGTCTCATGCATTGAAAAGAAATAAATTTTATTTACAAGACCAATGTTATGGATAGGAATTTAATTTTATTATAACATAGTATTTAAATATTTTATATTCATTTTTAATTATATATTACTTCCTCCCTTTTAAAATATTTATTACTTTTGGATAGGTATGAATATTAAGAAATATAATAAAAATATTAAAAATAATTAAAAAATAAATAAAAATATATATAAATGTTTTGGGAATGGAATAAAAAGTTGTGAATGAATTAATATGCCGCTATTAAATTAAATGCTTTTGAAAAATTAATAATTAAGAAGTAAAATAACTTATAAAAGTAATATTTTAGGTGTACTATTGGAAAAATAAATAAATATTATATTAAAATATGAAGTTGTTTAAAACTAGATAAATATTTGAAAATATAAAATTATTTGAAAGTAAATAAATATTATGAAAAAATACTAATAATATATTAATAAATGTATTTAATTCTTTGTATGGATAATATATAAAATCAATTTCTATACGTCCTGTCAAAAGATTTTATTTTTTATGAAAATGTCCTGTTGAAGGATTATATGCAGACATGTCGTCACTTTCTTACCTCATTAGAGCATTCTCATTTTTCAGTCTCCTCTTCACACAACATAAACTTCTAGAGTGTGACACTAAAGCAATATTTGTCAAAAGGGCTCGCATTAAGTTAGACCAGTAGTGTGTTTGAATAAAGAATATTCATAGAGTAATATATGTTTTGAGAGAATTTTAAATTACTTGGTATAAAGTGCTTTGTTTGGATGTTAACAAGAGAGAATTCTAAAATTATCTCCCATATTGGTTTCAAAATTCTGATTCTTCAAAATTTATTATTATTCATCAATCACTACTAGTTCATCATTGGTTAGCTACCTATCTGCTCTCGGTTGCTAACTATCTATTGCTGGCAGTTGCTGCCAGCCATGCCTCACCCATTGACGATTGTTCGCTTATTGTCCACCACTGCTCTCATGTTGTTGCATAGCTTCTGATATCCATTATCTACTCTTACTCATATAGAATGTGTTATACTTTTATCACACAAACGAAATATTTTGTATAAAAAGTCATATAATTATCTATCCAAACAATAAAATTTAAAATTAAAAGGAACTCAATTGAAATAATTAGTATTTTTTGTATCTTAAATTTCAATAAATTTAAGAATACTCGATCCAAACTCAACCTACAATAAGTTCATGTGAATATTATCTAGAGTTCGAGATTTCATTTCTCTCAACCAAAATTTTGGATTGGACTATTATGAATAAAAATATCACTCCTGTAAACTATCATTATATAATGGATTATTTCAATTTGATTCAAATTATTTAAAATTAAATAATTTTGAAAAAGCGATGATTTAGATAAATAAAAATCGAATAATCTCAGACTTGTAAAACCATGTTAAACTGAACTTATTATCGTTAGTTTTTAAGAAAATACAACAACACATTTTTCTCATTATTATTTTTTCCACAAATATAACAATATGATACTTTACTTATAAAACATCAGAAAAAAATAATGTTTTAATTTTCAAATACAATAATTAATTAATTCCTCTTTAAGTTTTGATAATATAAAATTTAATAATTTAATTTAGAAAATAATTTTTATTTTTATATAATATTTCACTATTTATATTTCAAAACTAATATTATAAGATTTCATTTTATGGAAAAATACTTTATGAGATTAACAATTATTGAGAGAAAAAATGTGTTAAACTGTTTCTAATGTTTTATAATTAATATTTAACAACATATTTAATTGAAAAAATAAATATCATTATCTATGGAAGCAAAACAACATTCTATGCTATATTGTATAATAAAAATTAATTTATATTTAAATATGTTAAATGATCTTAATATAATGTATTATGCTGATCATGTTTTGAACAATATTCTTTTAAAATAATCTCTATATTTTTTAATGCACACCTAATATTTTCGATTAAGACAATATTAAGGGATTGAATAAGGTATGAACAAATTCTCAACTTTAAAATATTTGTCACTAAGCCAATTATGAATGAATCAAGTGCATGGATTGCAAGTCTTAATATCAAGACTAAGAGATATTGAAGTTAAAATTTTTTATGCCTTGCAAATTGATGCAATTCTTTTTAAATTTCCTCCACCTTGAAATAATTTTATAAAGGAAGTGATAATTTATGCTTCAAAACCTATCCAATATTTCATTCTTATTATTCTTTTTTCTAACAATTTCACTCTTCTACCAAATTTTCTAAACATATGGAAATCAATGTAATATCATTTTGCCAAGAAATGATTGTAACTTACAGTGATTTCACCTAATAAAATGAAAATGTGCATATTGGCAATAAATGTCACGTTACAACATTTATGTAAATAATGAGTTTTTTTATTTTAAAAGAGTGAAAAACCCTATTATATTTTATATTATATAATGTTACCATTCATTTAAAAATAACTCTAATTATATATAAATATTAAATAAAAATAAAATAATGAATTTTTTATTATTCAAATTTATAAAAATATATAATATTATCATTTATTTAAAAATAATTCTAAATATAAATGAATATTAAATAATTATTAAATTAGTAATTTATTTAAATTTTAATTTACTAAAATATTAAATTAATTTTTTTATTATTAGTCCTTACTTTAATATACCACAAACTATTTATTTATTTATTTAAAATATTTGTTTAATTATTTAATATTTTATTTTTATAATTATTTTATTATTTATTATATAATCATTTAGTTTGATTAATGTTGTCATCTTCCTTATCCCCCAATAATCATTTACTGGCATGTGGTAAATATATTTTGTATATTTAATAATTTATAAATTTTTAAATCTGTTTTGATTCTTATATTTTCATATGTCAATAAATGATTTGAGGACATGAAAGGGGACACCAGAGAATAGAAAATTTCTATCTATAAATATATCATTTTTTGTTTCAATTCCTCTAAAGCTTTTGCTTTAATTTGATCTCTCTTTTTGTTTTTTTTTTTTTTGCTTTTCTTTCTTTTGGCTTTATATGGTTTTTAAATTTTATTCTTATATTAAAATATACATTTAATTTTTATAGATATTAAAAAAATCATCCTTATAAATATTTTCTAATCCTTATAAGTATTACCATTTAACACTGATCAAAATGATACGAGTGAAAAAACTTAACAATGAAAAAAAAAAAGGAGGAACCAAGACTAAAGCAAAAATTTTAGAATGACCAAAACTAAAAATAATTCAAATTTTTTGGAGATTAAAAACATATTTAAGTCCTTAAGAAAATAATATGCAGTGTGAAAAAAATTAAAGAATAAAGATCTAATCAAAGAACCAAGAAAGGATCTAAACATCTGCTTCTCAGCAATTAATGACAGGTTTGCTTGATTGAACATATAAGCTTTGAAAGCCATGGTCAAGTAAATGCAGTGATGATTAATGCAGATTTATGGTGGGTTTGTTTCAATTTTTTTCAAAAAGAAATATATCATGAAACTTGAATTTTACATATAATTAAAGAAAATTGAAAAAAAAATATTTTTATTTTATATTTTGATTATTTGTAAAAATATTATTTAAATATATGAAAAATAATATTTTTTATGAGAGATGTGATTTTCACCTGCTAGCTAGGTTAGAGAAATATAGAAATAAACCATGATAGTAGCATCACTATATGAATTCATGAATCATGAGCTAAACGTTCCTTTGATCCCTTCATCCAAGATGCTAGGCCTAAATCAAATACAGAACCAGTTATTCTCATAGAAGTGATCCTATGATTATTGAGAGGAGTACTTATTTTTTATCATCATATCAATTAAATCTTTGAATCTATCCCTACCTAATTATGAATATTTAGATGTTTTTCGTAAACTCATCTATTCACTACATAAATCAATTGGAAGAACTTTTTTTTCGAGAAAGAGGGTATAATTTTTCCTACTGAAACTACTCCCAAATATTTATATTCACATCACCTTTTATTCATCTAAACTTAACCAAATTTTATTAACTCCAACTAATTTGACTAAAGTTGAATCAACATATTATAAAAATAAAGCTCTCCCACAATACTTTTTTCACCCACAAAAACTCAAAATCTTGTTTAAGATGAATAAAAGTCAAACCTCTTAAATCAACCAAGCATTGCTGTTAACATCATCGGCATGTTGAACCTACCAAACTTTGCTGCTAATCACATCAACTTTTGTTTTACATTTTTTGGATTTACATGTGAGACTTATCTCAAATGTACTGAAAATATAAAACAATTACAATAGAAAGTCAATTTAAAGGAATTTCTTCTCTTAAGAGAAACGACCTTAATGACTACTTGAATTCCAATTTACCACCTTTGGTATTTTGAAATCGAATAAAAACGACACTGAAACTTACCACAGCTTAGGTAACATCGAAATATTTCACTGTACCAAAAAAATAAAACATTGATGATATTATCATTAACTACATTATACCCATCATTCATATTCATAAAATATGCACAAAAAGTTATAATAAACTTCTCCTAATCTTTGATCATAAACCAGCCTCATATCAAAAGATGAAAAATGGGGATCACCAATAAAAATTCTCCATAGTCTTAAAAACTCAACCAAGCAACGACTCTGAACTCAGTCCCAAGTCACTGAGATCATAGAGTTGGCAAGCCCTGATTCCTCAAAGGTTGAGTTGCTTTCATAGTCCAGTACTCTGGATGCTCCAGGAATTGCTTGTGCCAATCTGAATGGCCTTGTCTCATCTTCCCCTAGTTGAGCAGAAATGAATGACCACAGTAGCTTCAAGAGAAACAAAAACAACAATCAGAAAAATCCAGACCAGACAGGTGAAAACCAATAGAGACAAAACTAATCAAAATATGGTCAGATGTGTTTTACATTGGGTGTGAAATTAAAATTAAGTGTATAATCTGAAAAATGATTCTCAAGCAGTGTGTTTTGCTTGGATTGTATAAAAAAATTGCTGATGTATGCTAAATTACTGAAGAAAGTGTGCAATGATGTGTCTATGGTATACAACATTTGCTACTTGAAGTGAATTTGATAAAAATATCATAACTCAAATGATCAAATTCAGCTTATAATAAAATGTTAAAAAATAATAGCTTCTGAAAGTAGCTGTTACTAGTATAAAAGAAAGACTAAACTGCCAATTTGATCTCTCAAATATACACCCGACATCAGGGTTTAAGTCCCTAAAAGATTTTTTTAATATCAGTTTAGTCCCTAAAAGATATACATGATATCAATTTAGTCCTTGAAAGATTTTTTACATCGCTTTAATTTTTGAAAAATGCATGTGACATCAAATAAGTTCACCAATTTATAGGAAAGGGAGGATCAAATAGATGTCACATGCATTCTTAGGGACCAAAATGTTGTCGCATTTATCTTTTAGGGATTAAACTGATGTCGAGCATCCTTCAAGGACTATATTGATTTCGTGATATCTTTCAGGGATTATACTGCTTTCATGTGTATATTTGAGGGAACTAAATTGATAGTTTTGTCCAAAAGAAATAAGCTTAAAGATTATAATCAACTTTTACCAAACATGCAAACCATATTCCACAACAATCTCTATTTTACAACTTGTGGCATGTTAAAAACATAAGCAGATATAAAATCATGTCCCACAGTTCTTCCAAGGGAAAAGAAAATATACAATGTAACATTGAATGAATTAAAACAACTATATGACAGCAACATGTGTTACCTGAATTGGATCAGTGCGTAGGAAGTTACGCTGAGCCCGGCGTCCATCTGGAAGCCGAACACCAACCCTGCACAGGAGATTTCTTTCAGCCTTAGGTTCCTCAGGAAGAGCTGGGTAGGAGGGCCTCTTAGGCAATGCTGTTTCTTGCTGGCTGACAGCAAGATCTGCATTCTTATTTTCGGTTCCACTCATGGCAGTTGATCCTTTCATGCCTTCCATGGATAATGCCAGAGCTCTTTGAACTTCCTCATCCTCCCCTTTACCCTCATCTGAATCTACCGTGGCTGTAACATCAAACGAGTTATGATGATAAGAAAAATATGCCAAACATTAACTACATCAGAACTTGAATAGGGAGATGGTAACACTGAACAAACTGCCATAAAGATAGAAATTAGCAAAAACCTTTAGTTTTGGGTGGGCTAGGACCTCCTCTAGGACGCTTGTGAGATAAGGTAAGGTGATGTTCATTGGGCCCTGCGTCAAGGAATGCTAGTAGACCCTAACATAAAGCACAAGACTCCTCAAATCATCAAGTATAAAAAAGACAAACAGAGTCCACGATTAATAATACAAATAATGTGGAGTTTCCCCAGGAAAAAGTTCCCCCATCATGGGAAGGTAAAAGGTTCTATCACATACTTCTAATAAGGACTCAGGCTGAACCATTCCAAACCAAGATCGCATCTTTTGGCCAGTGATGGGATCAACAATGAGAACCACAGGAATTGACTCCAGTCTGTAATAAGTGCAGACTTTTCTTCCTTCAGTTGTATCGTCATATACCTATATCCGCAGAAAAATAATTAACAATGGAAAACTACATATAATTATAATACAAACATACATAACAAAATTTCATATGCACTACATTTTCAAATATAAGAAACAAATGCTGCTCCCAACATCACAATAAAACCTTGCAGCAAGCCACCTATACTATCACTTCAAACATCTAAAATGCTGAGGAATTAGAATAGTTGTCTTGGGGATAATGGTGTACAAATGCAGGCCAAATTGCCAAGATTCAAAAACTCCCTCCTTAAACCCCTGGCACCTATTCAGTGTGAATCACACAGTTCTTTTTTCAAGGGGTTTCCATCATAGCATATATGAGGGATTGGTAAGCTTTGCCTCATTGATATTTAATTTTTTTTGTATTTTCTTTTTTTGTTAAGGATGATCCTTTTCTCCAAACCTTTTGCAATTATCTTCTATTCATCTTAATGGGTTTCTTCTATCAAAAAAATATCTTAGCAAAGCAAACCATAGTTAATCCTTGGAACGTTCCTGTGTCAGTTGAGTACACAGATCCCTCAAATGCATGCCGAAATAATATCTAGACTAAGTAAACTATAGTGGTTAGGATACAAACTACCAGGCAAAATAACACTTTCAAAATGAAAAAATGAATAACCATCAGTGTTCAAGCCAAAAGAGCAACAAACTAACCTGCCAGAATATAAAGTTTGTACTAATGGTCTGAGAAACAGCTTCATTGGCCCATGTATCCCGATTAAGCTTCACAAAGCAAACATTAATACCAGTAGAGCTAATGCTGAAACACATATTCAAGGAAAATGTAAATGCAGAACTAAGAATATAATACCATATGAGAGCTGAACTCCTTGGCCGACTGAATGTTCACCAACAGCCATTTGTCCTGCCCAGAAGCAGCACCTTTTGCCTGCATTCAAATACCAAATTTAGTCACAATCTCATCTCAGAAAAACGTCTTATCATTTGAATAATATATATACATACATACAAACACACTACCCATCTAGAGTCACCACTGCCTTCTCATATTAATGCAACGTCAATTCTGAACATAGTATAAATTTCAATACATGAAGGGCAAGCACTCAACATACTTTATTATACAGTTGTATATATATGCATCATATTTTTCTTTTAACAAGGGTTCTACAAAAGTTACATTTTTCGCAAATATTTAAAATTCAATTTCTTGATCTGGAACTTTAGTTTTTTGTTTTTTGGATAAAATACGGAACTCTAATTTTTGAAAACTTACATAAGGTTATTTTGAAAAAAAGAAAAAAAGAGAGGGGGGGCAGCATGAAATTGGTAGACACTACGGACTTAATTGGAGAACGCCTTGGTATGGAAACTGACCAAATTGAAGGGAAAAAAAAAAAACCAGAATTAGAATGGGCAAACATGAGACAAATCCCATCTTAGGAAAGCAAAGTTGAGCAGGAGTAAAATATGGGCAATTCTACTCAATAGAATATTGAAATTTGAGTGATGAAATGGAAGTTTTATTTATTTCTTTTTCATTTATGAAAATTCTCTTTTGGTCATTTGCTGAATTGAATATGAATGAAAGGGGAATCTGTTTAAGTTCTATATAGTATCTTTTTTAATCATATATCATAAACGTAAATATCATACAGCTGTAGACAGGTATTTTGAGAATACACCTTAATGACCAATGCTTAATGTTGGCTCTAAAGGGTGGTTTTGCTATAGCTCAACTTATAATTAGATTTTATAAAAGGTTATAGTCAAGCTCAACTTTGTAAACATAATCATGTTAAACTTAAGTTTGAGCTTAACCTTGGCTACACCAGTTCAGCTAGTCAGCTTCAATAAATAGATGTTGCCTCAGCTTGGCCTGGCTTGGCTTAATTACACCTCTAGCAGAATCCAAACAATCCAAACTAAGAAGCGCATTTACCTTATCAAAAGTACCGTTGAACATCAGATGAAATGGAGGGCGATAGAGCGAGGCAAGATTATCCCGAGAACTTTCTGCTGTCGAAACAGCACCTTGCTCTGACTCCCAAACCCCGGGGCGTCTCATTTCCTCTTCAAAGTTACGAAATGCGATTAAAGAGCTTGGTTCTTGTGAACGTCCAATCCTTGCTCCTCTGCATAAACCACATTAATAAATAGATGGACAGGCAAAAAACCACATTGCACATTTAAGACATAAGTACATAACAAAAGATACAAACAATATATAATATTATACTGTGGAACAATAGATGCACAATGAGATAAAAAGGCAAAATTGTAACATAGCATAATATAATATGAAAGTCAGTCAAACAAAAGGATCAAATGCTTCATACAACCTATGTAGCCAACTCCACCAAAAGGGAAAAGGCTTGATTGTTATTATTATCGTCGCATATAACCCCATTCCAAATAAATACGCAAAATATTCCAAATTCCACAAGGAAAAGCATTATGCTTCTTAATGGATGAATATCTAAAGCGTACAAAACACAAACAGAGTGGAATCATTCCATAATATATTCACTATGCAGCACTGTAGTGCCTATCCAGCCACAAAAATATCTCACCTTTCTGTCACCTTAAGTTTCCAAAATTTCACAGTTCGCAAAGCCACACACAGACAAAGGGAGGAGAATTACTTATGACAGACAGGGATATGTAACACAGAATGATAAAAACACAGAATATGTCATAGTATAAGCTACCCCAAGAATAGTGATCTAACCAACTAAATCAACATGCAACTAAAGGAATTCTAAATTGAGATCCATTCTACATTAATAGCCATTGAAGTTGAACTTAAGTGATGTCAATGTCAAGACCTAATGAATTGCATCAACATGTAAGTTAAAGAATGATGAAAAGAATAAGAGAAAAAAACAAAAAAAAAACTGAATATGGATCTCTCTTAGAACATAAACCTTCAGTTTACAAGGCAAGCTAGGAAATAAGGAAAAGGAATACATACCCATACAGCATCGCGTCATCATAAAGAGTTTCTCGTATAACAGGTAAGGGAGGGCGTACTTCATCTCCATCATTGGGCTCACTACTACCACTTTCCTTCCTCGGTTCACTAAAAGCAACCAGTTAGAGTTAATAAGTAACGAATCAAATATTGCTGACCTAGAAATTCCAAATCACAGTTTAATTCTATAAATTACCTTGAAGGTTGATCAGTCCAAGAATCAACATTTTCTACAGGTGGAGTGTGTGATGGGGGCACAGCACCAGCTTCATTGCCTATCAAGAACAGCTGAAGAGCTTCCTCAAGCTTCCAACTTGTTGCCTGAGTTAGCACAACATCTCATGAATCTCTACACAATGATAATCTATACATTGCCAATTTAAGACATCTTTATCACTACTTCACTTCCATTTTCCAACCCTAAAAATTAGTCTAGTTCACCTTAAATATGGTGGTTAATAATTAGCCAATCAAGTTTTTCATATAAATGTTGTTTTCATACAAACAAACAACAATTAAGTCTTGCCTGGGTTGGCTATATCAATATTTATTATAAAATAAGAATTTTATCAAGATGAAAAGAAGAAGCATACAAAGAGATAAGAGTACAAAAGATCCTCTTAAAAAAAAAAAAAAGAATAAACAAAAGAAGAGCTTTATCACATAAAATTCATCCCAAATTTTAAGGGCAAACAAAAGAATACTTATATGAACACATCCCCATTCAATCCCTACCGGAAAGAAAAACCAAACAGTAATAAGTCTCTAAGATGAGCACCCCTGCATCTAGAAAAACGCCGCAGTTAAAAAAAGAATAAAGCATACTCACTATCATTTCAAGACCCATAACCAAATTCCAAGCATGTCCATCATGTAATTGTCATCAAAAGTTCACAACAAGCAAAAATGGTGATTTTTCATTACAGGTACAACCACAGATTATGCAAGATTTCAACTTTTTCATTGTTGAAAATAAATAAAGTATACTCATCACAGTTTCAGCTTTCAAGATCCATAACTAAATTCCAAGCACATCCCTTTTCAAATTGTCATTGCAACAAGTTAAAAGGTTCTTCATCAACAGATATAGCCACTGATCATGCAAGTTTTTAACTTTTTCACAGTCCAAAATAATTAGAGAAAAAAGAAAAGCAAAGAAAGCGTCCAATAAATTTTATTGACAGATATAACCAGTGATCATGCAAGATTTCAATTTCTTTTTATATAGTTTTGAAAAATATAAAGCATATCCATCATAGTATCAGGACCTATAAGCAAATTCCAAGCATTCCCATTGTCTAATTGTCATCACAAAAACCTAGAACGATAAATTTTCATGACAGATATAACCACTGATTAAGTAAGATTTCAGCTTGTTGATAGTTTTGAAAAAACAAATAAATAAATCAAGCATACATATTTTCTAGTTGTCATCACAATAAGCTAAAAGGGTGAATTTTCATGAAAGATACAACCACTGATCAAGCAACATTCCAACTTCATGATAGTTTTAGAAAACAAAATAAATAAATAAATAAAGCATATACAATTTCTAATTTTCATCACAATGAGCTAAAAGGGTGAATTTTCATCAACAGATACAACCACTGATCAAGCAAGATTTCAACTTGTTGATAGTTTTAATAAAAATAAACAAATCAAGCATATACATTTTCTGATTGTCATCACAATATGCCAAAAGGGTGAATCTTTCAACAACCAACCTAACCACTTAACCAATGATCATGCAAGATTTCAACTTTTTCACAGTCCAAACACAATAAAACAAAAATCAAGTAAAGGGTCACATGAATTTTGAAGGGGAAATAAAAAAACAAAAAAAATAAAAAACCTGCAAGAACTGCCTTGCAGTCTCAGCGGTCTGACCCTGTGCGACCTCAAGGAAGGAAGAGACCATGCTCTGCTGGTCATTGGCTGATAACATTCCCTCCATTCTATTCGGTTCGATTCGATTCTTCTGATTTGGAACAAAGCAGTGAAGTGAATTTTCCCCAGAGATTAGGGTTACGATGAAAGAAAAAGAAAAGAAAAGGGGAAGGGAAATAGACAACAGAAAAATATCAGCGTATGAAAATATATATACCTTGCAACCAATTCAAGATGTAATGATTTTTTTTTTCCGCATAAAATCTATTTATATCGGTTTTGGTTCGAAGTTAAGATCTGTTTTTAACTTTTGCATCGAAATTCATACGGATTGCTCCTAATTTTGTTTTGTAGGAAAATGAATAACTTCTATAAGTATTAATTTTCAATTTTTAAAAAATCACTTTCATGTAAGAAAAAAAAAATCCGAAACAAATCCACCTTAATTCTTGTTAGCCCTGCTTATTAATCCAAAAAAAACTTCCAATTAAAACTTCAATTTTTTTTAGGTATTAATGCGACTAAATAAAGTTGTAATATAAAATGGGTTGAACTTTTATAGCTTGTTTGTTTTGTTAGAAACAGTTAACTGAAAAAACTGAAAACCATAAATTTCAATTTTTTCAATTTTTCTTTCACAAAAATTGAAAACTAGAAACTAAAAATTGAAAAATGCAAAACAAACAGGTCCTTAGTTTTTCTATTTAATCAATGGAGAAGTAAGCATACGAAAGAAAAGATTTGGGAGAAAAAAATTGTATAAGCATAGCTTCTCTTTCCCATTTTAATTTTTCTAAATTTCAAGCATTCATAATCTTAAAGTAGTTCTATGAATGGAAAATACATTAAGTGACAATTAATAAATAATTAATAGGAAAGGGTGTTGGTACAAGAAATGGAACATGGTTACACGAACGTTGCATAAGTTGTCAAACCTAACTTCATTTATTAAGTTAAATGACATCTTGTCAGATACTATCATACTCGTCAAGTCGCTTTTTTATTTTTAAGATATTAGTATTAATATAATTATTTTTATGATAGTATTTCCTTAAAGAGTTTGATTTGAATATACTATCAATAAAAAAAAATTTCACAACTTGTTAACCCTTACCCTTTGATAAATTAGTTGCGCCACTTGATTTTATTTTATTTAATATAATAATCAACCTAATTTCTTTTTTTTTAAAGCCACCATAATTTATTTTAAAACTTGTAAATATAGTTTTTCATTCAGTTACATTACTGTTGATGTGAACTGTGGCTTATTATATAAAGATGAATAACTCATACACAATAGCCCATTATTGGGTTTGTTGAAAAGCTTGTGAAATTTGATGATCAAACAATAGACTTAAAACTAAACTCTTGAAAATAAGTGGATACAAATGTCTCTATATATGTAAAGGCTAACTGAGTGATGAAGGGCATGTAGACCTCTATCTAATACAGTGAAGAATCATTGAAAGGCTATCTTGCACCAAATGAAGCGTATTGGCTATGACTTAAAGCAGTGAAGAAGAAAAACTATAACGTAATGAACAAAATCAGTAAAGTTTCATGAGAATGGATGATTCTACATTATTATATAATAATAATTAGTAATAATTTTTCATGTGCAAAAATTTAAATTTTAAGAAAGAGTCACTCCAATTCATAATTTGAGTATATCTTGGTTAGTCATGTATAGTAAGAAGTAGAATGAATTAAGGGCACTACTAAAAGATCTATATTAGTGTTAATTTGTACATGCATTGTACCAATAATATGTTTAAATTACATAATGATAAAGATTAAGAACTTACATAATGGTTCCTCCCATACTACTGTTTGTTTCTAGTCAAATCTACACGTAGCAACACCACATACCAGTTTTTCCTGGTGCTTTCTATTTCCCTCAAAAGTCAAAAGCTTTAGATATAGAAAGAGTAGATGACACGTAGATTTTATTGTGGTTCCATTTATTCTTTTTTATCCCACTCAACCCACTTCAATACACCTACTATGATATAAACCCCAAAACAAAACAAAAAAACCACTCTATATCTTCACACATAAGCTTGGAAACCAAGAAAAACTGGCATAAGCCCAAAACTATAAAATGTAATAAACTATCTTTTTCTACATTTTAGCCATACTAATAATTTTTGAACAAATTATTTGTAAGGATAATTATGAGAATAAAAGTTGGATACCAAACCCAAACAATCCCCTTTATATACGTTAAAGATTAGAGATAAATGGAAGGTCATTACAGAGATGTGAGAATTAGTTTAAAATAATTAATAGAGACCACGATCAATTACCTATAAAGAAATTTCCTTTATTATATAATAGATAGATATATAAATTACAATATATTTTTTTATTAACTAATAAATAAATTTTATTCCAATATTTAATATTTCTAAAATTATATTGGTCACAGTGAAGCTTGACTCTAGAATATCATGAATACTCATAAAATTTCATTTTACTTCTAAAACATACTCGGATGATCTTTGATACATGATTATGAAGTGTTTGAGACCTATTGTAATTAAAGTTGTATGGCTTTTATGAATAGTGTTTTCTATTGTGAGCTCACAAATGGGGGATTCTACGAAGGCCCTACTAGAGGCAATCCTGTTAAGGCATTGAAGATCTTATAGGTGGTATGACTCTCCCAACACCGGTTACCTCAGACTCAGGATTTGAAGCTAATACCACTTGTTAAGGGGAAGGAGTATTTACCATTCCAAATGACCAAGTGTTGGTAATTTTAAGGATTGCCCCTTCCACTTAGAGACAAGTCTTGATACTTAATAGAGTCCTTATTGGTATAGAATAATAGATTTGGAGTTTTAACAAGGCTACATATGTCCACCTTCACTTCTTCCATGTAAATCATTGCCCTATTTGGCGCAAAATGCAATCCAAACCTATGCCTTCCTATAATCCTAAGCCTTTTAATTTTTTGGTGGTATGGTTTCTTATTATTCTTTTTACACTCTAGTTTAGGGATGGCGCTGGGGACTCATAAGTGGAGATATTCGTATATGGGAGTTTGAATGTGGGAATTTTTTCTCCATGGGGATACAAATGGGGTAAAATTTCCCCTTGAAATAGCTTTGGAGATGGAGATGGGGATTATGACCTCTGCCTGTGGGGATATTCACTTGAAAGATATATTGATAATTTCAAAACAAAATGTTCAATATGTCCAAATATGTAAGAATAACAATGATAATAATGTTAGGATATGAGTTTATTTTTATGCTAAATTTCTTATAGCTGCAATTTATATGACTTATACGTAGTTTATGCATTTTTTTTTTGGCATGTAAGTGGAAGTGAAACTAAAGCTCAATCATGAAAAATTATGAAGATATTTAGTGTTTTATTAATAATATTTAGTGTTGAATTTTTCAATTTCATTATTTTGGGGTATCTATGGATTTCCATAGGGATGGGGGAATTCCCCTGCCTCCAACGCGGGGAATAAGAATAAAGATGAACAATTTTGGAGGCATAGGGCAAGGAGTGTGGGACTATTCCCCAAACCCATTGCTATCGATACTCATACTCTAGTTATGATTGTGATATGCCCTCAAAGGAAAATGTAAACTCATTTTCTTATTCGAGTAAGGAGGTATTTGTTATCATTTAGAAGAGAAGGAATATGAATTGTATAAATGTTGAATACATGTTTCAAATGTTGAACTAGCTAACAGATAGTAAGGTCATTTAATCCTATATGACAACCAAAAATAATGTGTGATAGGGACTAAAACAAACTATTTTAGAAAAATTAGGATTGAAACCAAGCAAAATAATTTTCAGATACTAAAATTAAATTATTTTTCAAGAATAAAATATATATTTAAGCCTATATAATGTAATTATAGTTTATTAAAGCGAATTTTGCTTTAAGAAAATTTGATTTAAGGATAAGATTGACTGTTTTTTTTAAAAGAAAAAATCACGCAAGCAAGAATGTCAAAACACAAAAGTTTTAATTTATAGAAAAAAGTAAATATTTCTTGAAGATATAATAATGACACTTGAAAATAATTAGCATTATGATTTTCAAACTTATCTACCAAAAAACAAACTTTCAAACTTAAATAAAAATCTTAAAATGATTTTTTTAAACAAACAAACTTTTATTATTAACCTTTTTTTTATTGCAAACAATAATCAATATTAAAACACGTAATTCTTTTTAGCAGGTAAGCAAAATTCCACATAGGAAAGAACAAATAAAGTTAGGAATATTAAAAGTTAGACAACAAAAAATTATAATATTTTCACTGATTCAAAATCTTCAAATCAGATATTTTTAAGAGTAAATACCCAATGTAATTCTTCAATAAAATTTTGTTAGACAATTGAATTTCCATAATAATGAAACCCAAATCACTCGAAATTATGATTATAGGACAAGTTAGTCCATCTAAAGGTTGATCTTTGAAAAACTAATAGAATTGCACACATGAATTGACATGGAATGTTAAATGACATGCATGCAAAATGACTTTGTTTTATTGTTGTCCCAAATACAAAAACAACATTGTATAGAGTTGGGCCTTTTCTTCTTCATAATCTCTCCTCATTATGAGTGGTTGGATATAAAATGATGCCATTTTGGGAGTGTAAGATATTCTAAAATGACATTATTTTGATTGCATTTAATGTTTAATGACACATTACTATTATATTGTATCATATATGTTAGTCTACTAATATAGGGACTATCGTGTCCATTATTTTTAATTTTGAGGGACCACAAGATCAATTTGTTTTTTCTTAGACTAAATTGTTCGATGCAAAAATCATGAGGGATGAAATCAAGTGTTTACTCTATTTTTAAAATGACTTTTGTTTAGGCGAACCTAAGGTATCAACTCTTAGAACCAGTGACTAACAAATGAAATTTACCGTAGCATTTTGCTAATATGATTTTCAGTTTTTTTTATTTTTTTTTAGTTTCATACTGAAAAGGCCGATTCAGTCCAATCATGTCCAACTCATGATCATCGAATCCATAACCAACTCATCATGTCCAATCTATTCTCAATGTTACCCAATCCATGCTTAACTCAATCCAACTCCATTCGTATACCGAAAAAAAAAATCCAACTCAATTCACATCGAACCCATACTCAACTCACATCCAATCCCTGACCCCAAAAAAAAAGAAAATCACATCCAATCAAACACCTAATCCCAATTATTGTACTGTTTAAATCATAATTAATAATATTTTTTTGGTACAATAATTAATAAGAGATTAAGTGATTATATTTAGTACCTGATTCAAATATTATTTATAATTTTTTTATTTTCTGCGAATTACTAATATTTTCATTATTTATATCATCTACCCTTAAATCTTTACTAGTAGTATACATTTTTTTTCGACAAGCTTCTAGTATTATAGAATTTATTTGAATACAAATTAGAAAACTAATTAGATATCTTCCCTTTAAGTTGGAGTTATTTGATTAAAGTGTATGAAATAATCTAATATACGTGTGTGTGTCTATATATATATATATATATATATAGTCTGTGTATGTGTTTTGGACTATGATCCTAAACTTGAAACCAAATGGATTAGGCAATAACTTCAAGGCCTAATGCGATCCAATATAAGGATTAATCCCACCAACCTACTAAAGCAAGAGCAAAATTGTCCCTTACATTCTCTATTCAAAGCTACCTAATGGCTTAATATGGGGTATTGTAAATGCATGAAAATTTTCCTTATTTCATTAATCATCTAGAGCACTTACTGGCTTGAGTGTTGAAGTTCTTGGAGGTACACCCCATACACTCGGAGTGTGGAGCAAGGAGGGAGATTAATGTAGCAGTCTTGTGTTCTGCAACCTACTCGAACACAAGGTATCCCTTTACTAAGATATTACATCTAAACAATATATAATAAACCCTCTAAGATTGCAATTTTTTTGACTTTTCAATTCAAATTTTTGCTGATTTCGCTCTCTCTCTCTCATTTTTTAAGATTAGGAGAGGGGGAAGGGTATGGTGTATGTGTTTTGTGGGATAGAGTGTGGCCGTTGGAGATCGAACCGTAATTTACTATCAAGCCAATTCAAGGTTTTGCCAATGCAGCTTAGGCCTTGTTCACCTAAATTCTCAAACCTAGATGAACCATATAAAAAATTAATATTTATATGTAACTAAATTATTGTAAATTAAAGTGAATTTTAACTATAAACAATATTATTATTTCAATCATACAATATTTATAAATTAAATGAATTTTAATTATAAAATATAATTGCAAATTAGCGATTTTATTAAATGCAACAAAAGTGTTATGTTACCAAAGGATTTTCGCAAATGGACGTGTGAGAGAGGAGAAATTTTTGCATAATTCTAAAGTGTATTCAACATGTGCTATAGGACCATCCATAGTTATTCATTTTAGAATTAGTGATCGTAAATATTTTTAAAGCACGCATTAAATATGTTTTAGAAACATGTAAAAACTTTTCAAAAGAGAAATAATAACAAGTACTTCATCTGGTTTAGAATATAAGTCATTTTTGGATTTTTTTTATTTGATCTAAAATATAAGTTGTTTTTACATTTTAAAAAAGTATTAATTATCTTTGTTTATTTTACCCTTATATTTATCATAAGTGAGAATGATTATATATGAGTATAATTATTTAATAAATAGGTAATTTATAATAAGTGATAAAATATATTTTTTTCTTTTAATTTTATTCTTTTAAAATATCAATAAAATTCAATTATCACTTTACTTCTTATATATAATCTTAAAAGATTTATATTATGAGCTGGAATGAGTAGTTAATTTAGGTTTTTTAAAGCTCAATGTCATGTGGCTCAAAAGCTATTTGCACGGGAACTGAGGAACAAATATTCATGTGTTGTGACTTGATGTTTCAGCGAAGATCATGAGTCATGGAAAGAGTAAAGAAGAGAAAAGCACCAATAACAAGAATACAAGATGCCATGTGTTTCATAGCTTTTGTTTTCACGCTAATTGGCATTTCTCTTCAGTAAAATGTCAAATTTTTTTTTTTTTACTCCCTCTCTACTCGATTCTCGAAAGCCATGTCTGGTCATTATAATGCCCGAGCAAATGCAGAGCATAGTGAAACTCATGATAATGATATCATATTTGACCAATTAATGAATTCAGGCAAAGCATGCCCTTTTCCTTTTCACTGGAAAATTCACACAAAAATTGAAACTTCCCTTCTTCGTCATGCATGCCATGATTCCCACGTGGTGTGCCAGAAAAGAATCGCAGGTATATGTGCTTGTCCAAAGAAGGGTGGGCCTAAGGTAGCATTTGCATTAAGTATAAAAAAATTCAATACCTCAAAGATAAAAGGATAGTAAAAATATGCCATGGAGATGAAATTTGATTTGAATTTTCAGTTTTCAGTTTTTTCTTCATAAAATTTTGAAAATTAAAAACTCAAACCAAATATGCTCTAATATTTTTTCTTCCAATAATATCCATATATATATATTTAATATTTTCCTATTTATTTTCACAACCATCAGTAGTCTGGTAGTGGTTTAGCGATGACTGGTGAAGGTGGTTTGACTGTCAGTGGTGATGGTCTTACAGGGTACATAATGTTTTTTATCATATATTTATTGTCTTGTCATATATTTCCAAATAAGATATAGAGATAATTGGCATGTATTGTATTTTATAACTAAACACGATACCAAGATAACATTTTTTATCTTCATCTCTATTGTCTTTGTTTCTACTACCTTGATATATAAACTAAACACTACCTAATTGCTAATATTAATGTGGAGAAGATTAGGGTCAACTTCTTTATATTTATTTCAACCAACTTTCAAATTAAATGATGATATGAGTATACTTTTCTTGAAATGAATAATTTAAAAGTTAAAAGTATATATTTTTTTAAGAAAAATATCAACTTATTATTTTTTTATTTAAGAAATTGATGTAATGAATAGAAGAAATTTGATTTAAGTTTTTCCCTTGTAACGGGTGCGACCAAAATGTGGACACAAAAATAAAGCTGAGACGACACCGTGTTATTGTCCAAAAGGTACTAACCCAAAGCAATAAAGGGCAATGGCAGCTTTACCGACATAATAAAGAAAAAGGCAGTGGCAGCATCAGCAGAAGTGAATAATTCACTCAATTGAGTAGTCACTTTTATTTTCTGGATCATTCGTTCAGCAAAGTAGCAGTAATAACAATAATAAACTCACATTTTTAATTTGATTTTAATTAATAAATATAATATAATATCTCATCTCAAGTCTTCCGTGTGTTATGAAAATAATAAATAATATAATAGCTACATATAAAATATTTTATTATTATTAGATAGGATGAGTATTTAGTATATATTTATTATGTGATTTTATTATTTTTATAATATTATTCATATCTATGTTAATTAAATAAATAATATTATGAAACTGATAAAATTACACAATAAATACATATTACATATCTTATTATGATTAGATGTGATAAATATCACTCATTTCACTTATCATATTTAATAATAATAAAATATATAATATATATTTATTATTCAATGTTATTTTATATTTATTATACAATGTTATTGTTCTGATAACACTATTCTTATTACATTTGCTGCTCTATATATAAGGGTAACTAGCTGGCTCCATTTTGCACACTGCACCAGAACTCCTCTCTCTGTTTCTTTAAACTCCTTCGTTTTGAGATATGGCGCGTGTGCCTTTGGCTTCCACTATTTTTGTCCTCCTCCTCCTTCTTGTGGCCACCGGTGAGTCTCTCTTTTTTTGTTTTTCTTTTAATGTTTAACACCAGCCATAATCTTGGTTTTTCTTTTTTCTTTTGATAATATGCACTACACAGTACTCACGCACATATTTGTTTATTTGAATTGATTAATAATCCTTGTATGTATATTTGTGGTTGATCTTTCACTTGGTTTCCATTTTGTTTCATAATTATTAGCTAGCAAGTTTGATTTAATTTTTAGAGAGCCTCAATCTATATGCTTGCGATAAAAGCTAGTGATCTGTTGGTATAGCAAAATTTGTGATAAAAATTATTGACCAACTTTTTTATTATACGATTCCGTTAATAACTCTAAACTCTAATCTATAAATTTTCACTCCCAAACCTAACTGACCCTTGTAATGTTTTTTTGGCTTAAACTATAGTTTGGTGTTAATTCCATGTATGTGTTAAATCAAACGCGCCAAATATATTTCAATTCCTTGTTATTAATTATGTTGGTTTTTGTGACTTCATAGAGATGGGACCAACTATGGTGGCAGAGGCAAGGACTTGTGAGTCTCAAAGCCACCGTTTCAAGGGATTATGTGCGAGTGACACCAACTGTGCCTCTGTTTGCAAAACAGAGGGTTTCCCTTCGGGGCATTGCCGTGGCTTCCGTCGTAGATGCTTTTGCAAGAAACCTTGTGCTTGAAAGAGATCTTTATTTATATGGAGAAAGAGATGATGTATCCATCATCTTTTGATCCTACTGTTGTAAAACTTTGTGTTTGAGAATAATGATGCCCATATGAGCACTATATATGGGTTTGTTTCTTTGTCCTCCTGTATTTTGCTTAGTTGCTAGTTAATTAGGTCTTTTGGTCGTGTGGGGAACATCTAAGGATTTGCAGTGTTACCCAAAAAAATAACTAGTCATGTATAATTGATGCCCTTGATATCTGGTTAATATTGTGATCTCTGTCTCAATCATGCATTTTCTTCATTCTTCAATGTTAACTCCCCCCCATCCCCCTTCTCTTTCTTTTTTCCTTATTTTTGGGTAGAAAAAGCTTGTTGGGAGGGAAGGATCCCTGTTTTCCGATGTCATGCTTCAATATTTTATGGAAGTGGTTTGAAATAAGGATCATCAATAATAGATCAACACATTTGAATTGACACTGATATTAATAGAGTAATATTATACATTTAAAAAAATGTATATAAAACTTTTTATAAAACTTATAAGATTGTTGGGTAAAATAAAATTGTATGATCTATTAATTTATTTAAAAATTAATAATTATATCACGTTATTTTAAATATGAAATACAAGTTTCTGAATGTCTAATATTTTTTCATTATAAGTACAACTTAAACCGATCCTCGCTCCAAACACAGGATGCTA
The DNA here is from genome assembly GCA_031216105.1 of Dalbergia cultrata. Classification (NCBI taxonomy): domain Eukaryota; kingdom Viridiplantae; phylum Streptophyta; class Magnoliopsida; order Fabales; family Fabaceae; genus Dalbergia; species Dalbergia cultrata. The sequence continues at coordinate 2,650,010 of CM062347.1, read as the reverse complement.
TGGTGCTCATAAAAGTCTAAATGCGCGTTTGTTTTGGGTATATTTAAAAAATATTTGTTTAGTATTAAATATTATCGAGATTGTTAAGATTTTCGGGAATAAAATTTAAAATTGGTTTCATAATTTATATTTTTGAGAATATATGTCATAATTTCTAAAATATCCTTAATATAATCCTAAAGAGAGAAAGTCAAATAATTGAGAAATTATTTAGTAATTGTGTTTAATAATTGTGATTTTCAAGTTATAGGAATTTTTTTTATTTACCATTTAATTTGGGAATGAGATTTCACTAAGAGAATTATTTTTTTTATGGAATGATTAGTACCTGAGAAAAATTTTGTATAATTTGTAATAAATATAGAGCTCAACTATTGAAAAACTTTTGCTTAGTCGAAATTTATTTTTATAAAAATACACCAATGCCTTTAAAGTGTAACAGCATCCATGCTCTATGAGCATTTTAGATAAGCCCACAAAAGTAAAATACTTATGTAATTTGATTTTAACGACAAAATGGAGAAGGAAGGATGACAACCAACAATGAAATTAGTAGTGATTTTTTTTCTTTTAAATTTTTGGGTCATAGAAATTAATAGTAATCGGTGAGTGTCCTTTAGCTCTTCCATATCAGTGTCATCTTCTCTGAAAGTGACCAAGTGAGAATATCTTGTTAGAAAAAGAAAGGAGAATCAACTTTTTTGAGAGATTTTCTATGTGCTTCGTAGGACGATTAGCCACGTTTGGACGATTAGCCTAGTACCCTAGGACGATTAGCCACGTTTGGACTAATCCACCGAACACGCCAGCTCGTACCCATCACATTGTCTCACAATTATTTTATTGCCTGTGATATCTTGTCTGCCCAGCAAGAATTGAATGACAGGGATGGGTTCGGCGGAAAAATAATTTATATATGGTGTTGGTATAGGTGATTTACACTAATATGATAAAATGGACAAATTTACTTATATATGGTGTTTTAGAATCCACCAATGGCGGATTCAATAAAAAAATATTATTTTAGTAGATTATGAAATTGACTTTGACGGCGAGATTTTATTTTAATATTATTTTATTGAATCCGTCATTGGCGGATTCAATAAAATAATATTTTTTACACTGAATTCGATGTGAATTCTTCACATAAATATTTTTTTTATTGAATCCGTCTTTGGCGGATTCAATAAAAAAATATTAAAACAAAATGTTGAATCCGTCTTTGGCGAATTCTATACTGAAAATATCATATTATGTGAATTTTTTTCAAAACATCATATTGATGTAAATACATCACTCAAAAATCATATAGAAAAAAAAAGACCCTGGGTTCGGCACACAGGTTTATTTATTTATTTTTTTTCAATAGTTAATCATGGTCGTAGGAGGGATCAAAGTAATACTTCCTAATAAGTGGAAAATTGTATCATTTTAGTATAGTAATTTAGACATAATTTGTGACAAGATGTATTAGTTTTTTAATATATCAAAATGATGTGATTTTTTACTATGACTATTATTAAGAAATGAAGAATGTATATAGGCATACAGGTTTATTTGTTGTAAAATAAAAATATTCATATTATTTTTCAATTCAAAGCATAAATTTTTAGAAGAAAAAATTTATGATATGAAATTAATTTTTATAATTAAGTAGTTTAGAGTTCATTTTTTAATCCCTCTCTCTCTCTTTTTCAATTGTTCACACTTCAAACTTAAAATAGACATTCATACAAAGTAACGTGTTGGGTATAAAATCGTTCATATGCCCATAAGGTTAACTATTAATGACATTATTCGGTAGGTTAAAAAAGGAAGAATGACTTAAATAGTTTTAACATTTAGTTCGCATATAAATCATTTATCATTATTTTTTGTATTAATTATACATTTTTTTAATCTTGAAGTTGCTTGTACAACTAATTTTGAGTAGAGATAGTCTTGGTCTAAAATGATGATTTTACTGTATATAAATCATATTACGGTAAATCAAATAAAAATTTACACACAAGTTGCACAAGGGTGGTATAAATTATGCACACATCGTTTACGACTTATGCATGCATCGTTGGACACTTACAATATATAGGTCGTACAACGGTAACATGACTTATGTGCTGTTCTATTTGTATATAAGTCTCACCATGCTAGATGGACTTATGTGCAAACAAAAATACACATAAGTCTCATCACCCTATATTGACTTACGTGTTGTTTTGCCTATAAAAAAGTATTTCACTTAATCTATATTTCACATCCCATTCAATGGTCGATAAAAGTGTGTCAGCTTAGTGTCTCACATATTATGAATACGAATAGAATTACTCACAAGTGAATATTAAAGTACACTTGTGTCGGAACAAAATAATTATATTTGAGTTTGTTTGGTTTAGATTTTGATAAATTGTTTTTGAAATCATTGAAGTTAAAAGAATTGATTGATGTTTGGAAATAATATTAACAAATAAGTTTTAAAAAATTAACATTTAAGACTTTTCAAAACCAATTTTATTAAGATGATATACTTTCTCTTAAAGTAAAAATATAATCAGTTAAAATCATTAATTATAAGAAAGTGCAATAAAAATTTATTCTAACAAAAATAAAAATATTAATTTTTACTTTTACATTTAACATTAATTCTTTTAAACTTAATTTTTTTAATATCATTTTCAAACATAAATCAATTATTTTAAAATCAATTCTTTCAGAATTAGTTCTTTTAATTTCAATCATTTCAAAAATAATTTATCAAAATCTAAACCAAATAGACGCAAATATAGTTATCCCTTTTTGACATAAGTGTTCTTTGGTATTCAGTTATGAGTAATGTTATTTGCACTGACAATTTGTGAAACACTGAACCAACACAATTGCATCTACTATTAAATGGGATGTAGAGTCAAGATTAAGTGAGATTTTTTTTATAGGCGAAACAACGCATAAGTCAATCTATGGTGGTGAGACTTATGTACAAATTAAATAGAACTGCACATAAGTTGTGTCACCCTTGTACAACTTATGCATTGTAGGTGTCCAACGATGCGTGCATAAGTCGTACCACTCCTATGCGACTTATGTGTAAATTTTAATTTAATTCACCTTGATATGAATTATATACAGTAAAAAAAGGACACATTTTGAGTTTTCTTTCAGAATAGGACATACTCCAAGTTTCCCAATTTTTCTTTAAATTTTATTCCTACAAACAAATCCTTGAATTAATTCTCAGATGGCAATTTAAAATAGTCATGATTTTATATTAGAATTTTGGCCATTTATGTGAGAACTAAATTATCAAGATTTGCCCCCTCACTCTCACAATAAACCACCCTTCTCATATATATGAGTCTCTCCCCCCTCTCTCTATAACTGTTTTGAAATTTTATGAAATTTGATACAGTTGATCTATATAGTGGGAACATACAATTCAACAGTTGGATTGATGGAATTTGATGTCTATAAAAAGCTATTCCTAGATTAAACAAATCCCTTATATATATATATATATATATCAAGTTACACTCGTGTCCTTAAGTCACTATTATACCGTTGAATAACTTTTTATTGAATTAATTGTTAACAATACCAATTTTTTTTATTAGAACTCCATGTCATATAAATCATGCCTATGAAATTTCAAATTAATTTAAAATTGTTTGATATAGTTTTTATGTACATCAAAATTAACGTAATACATATGCTTAAAATAAATAATTATAAGAGCTTTGAGATTACATTATTATTGATGTTTAATATTTATGAAATTTGACACAATTGATATTTTTTAAATTATTTGAAAAATAAATTCACCCCTCCTGATTTTCCATTCATCTTCTGCCATTGGTCATAGGTAATTATGACTCAACGCCTGGGTCAATAAAAAAATTATTTTATAAAAACTTGTTCTGGGTGTAATTGTGCTTAAAATTGCATATTTGATTTTTTGGAGTTTTGCCTACCACGAAGGTTGATGAATAACAACAAACCGTGCATGAGTGAAAAAAACAAAAACTGAAGTGGGGAAAAAATAAAAAATATGCAGAATACATATAAAAGATAAAGTAAGAGGAGAGATGTTTATCTATCTTACAGGCTCAAAATTAACACCCGAAGTGATAGATGAATTGTTGATTGCTTGGTTGTTATGAATTCTTTGATTCCTTGATATGTATGGGAAAGTGAAAAAAAAAGAAGATGATTTTCAGAGAGAAAAGAGAAAATAATAAAGTTGAGAGCAGTTTCAGACAATAACAATGGGAGTAAAACTGACTTGAGTAGTGAAGTAAAACTGTGTATGAAAGTGGGGGTTATGCAATCCCCGTAAATACAATTTTTAACCAACGTAAAGCTGTTAATTAATTTATTTAAGGATTATATGGAAAAAAAAAATGAACTCCAAAAATAGTTACTCAGAGTACATTTGTTGTCTATATAAGGGTAAATAGCTAGCTCCATTGTGCACACTGCACCAAAACTTGGTCAACCTCTTCTTTAACTCTTTCTTTCTTATTGTTCAATCTCTTCTTTAACTCTTTCTTTCTTAGATATGGCTCGCTCCATGCCTTTCGTTTCCACTATCTTTGTCATCCTTTTGCTTCTAGTGGTCACTGGTGAGTCTTTTTCATGTTTAACACAATAATTTTGGCTGATATTTAAGTCATCGTAACTCGGTTTCCATTTTTTTTTTCTTCAACGGGATAACTTGGTTTTCATTTTGTTAGAAATTATTAGCATGTTTGATTTAATTTTTCGAAAGGCTTAATCTATAAAAAGTAGCTTACAATATACACACACACACACTCTCTTGGGATAGCAAAAATTTGAAATAAAAATTTATTGACCATTTTTTTTTTATTATTATACGATTTGTTAGTAACTCTCAACTCTAATTTATAAATTTTTACTTTTATTTTTTTTCTCCCAAGCCTAACTTACCCTTATGATTTTTGTCAAACTACAGTTTGGGGATTCCATGTATATGTTGAGAGCAATTCTACATCACCAAAATAAAATAATCAAAATTTTATATTGAATATATGCTAGTAATTGGATTAAATGTAATTGTGGTTCCCACCTATTTATTTAAAGGTTATTAATTATATCACATCTTGCTAACATTTATTTTCTAAACAAAATTTGATTATGTAGCACTTTCCATATGTCAAATGAATCAAACATGCCAGATATATTATTTCATCTCCTTTTTGTTAATTTGCGTCCTTGTGATGTTTTGGTGACTTCATAGAGATGGGGCCAACAGTGGTAGCACAACAAGGAAGGACTTGTGAGTCTCAGAGCAACCGTTTCAAGGGAGTATGTTGGAGTGCCAGCAACTGTGGCTCTGTTTGCGAAACTGAGGGCTTCACTTCGGGGCATTGCCGTGGCTTCCGTCGCAGATGCTTTTGCAAGAAAACTTGTGATGCAATGCCGGGTCTAGGAAATTTTGAAAATATGGGGCAAGGACTAGGATTATAAATCAACATAACAAAAAGTGGGGCATAATGTATGTTGATATTTCGTCTCAATAAAATTAGTTTCGAGTCAAATTTAATGATATAGTAGGGACAAAAATACATTCATCTTTATAATTTATTAAATAGATTTCAGAAATTTTGTGGGGCATATGCTCCCACTTTTGCATAGTGTGGATCCGCCCCTGTTGTGAGGATATCTTTATTTTTATATGGACAAAGATGATCTTTTTAGGAGAAATAATTTATGATAGTAAGTAGTTTAGAGTTCATATTTTAATCTCTCTATTTTTTTTTTCAATTGTTCACACTTCAAACTTAAAATAGACTTCCATACAAAATAATGTGTTGGGTATAAAATCATTTGTATGTCCATAAACTTAACTGTTAATGACATTATTCGGTGGGTTAAAAAAGGAAGAATGATTTAAATAGTTTTAACATTTGAGTTCGCATATAAATCATTTATCATTATTTTTGTATTAATTATTATACTTTTTTTTTTTTAACTTGAAGTTACTTATACAACTAATTTTGAGTAGAGATAGTCCTGGTCTAAAATGATGACTTTAGAATACAAATAAAGTTTAAAATAAAACACTTTGAAATGAAAAATAACAAAATATAAACATTATATATATATATATATATGTGTGTGTGTGTGTGTGTGTGTGTGTGTGCATGATTAAATTAAGGATTTTTTGTAGGAATACAATAAAAAAAATTGGGAAACTTGAAATATATCCTATTCTGAAAAAAAACTCCAAATGTGTCCTTTTTTTTTTATTGTATATAAATCATATTAGGGTAAATCAAATAAAAATTTACACACAAATTGCACAAGGGTGGTATGAATTATGCATGCATCGTTTACGACTTATGCACGCATTGTTGGGCACTTTCAATGTATAGGTCATACAAGGGTACGGTGGCACGACTTATGTGTAGTTCTATTTATATATAAGTTTTACCATGCTAGATGGACTTATGTGCAAATAAAAATACACATAAGCTTCATCACCCTATATTGACTTACGTGCTGTTTTGCCTATAAAAAAGTATTTCACTTAATCTATGTTTCACATCCTATTCAATGGTAAATAAAAGTGTGTTAGCTTAGTGTCTCACAAATTATAAATACGAATAGAATTACTCACAAGTGAATATCAAAGTACAATTGTATCGGAACAAGATAATCATATTTGAGTCTGTTTGATTTAGATTTTGATAAATTGTTTTTGAAATCATTGAAGTTAAAAGAATTTATTTATATTTGGAAATAATATTAAAAAATAAGTTTTAAAAAAATTAACATTTAAGATTTTTTAAAAACAATTTTATTAAGATGATATACTTTCTCTTAAAGTAAAAATATAATTAGTTAAAATCATTAATTATAAGAAAGTGCAATAAGAATTTATTCTAACAAAAATAAAAATATTAATTTTTACTTTTACATTTAACATTAATTCTTTTAAACTTAATTTTTTTAATATCATTTTCAAACATAAATCAATTATTTTAAAATCAATTCTTTCAAAATTAATTCTTTTAATTTCAATCATTTCAAAAATAATTTATCAAAATCTAAACCAAATAGACGCAAATATAGTTATCCCTTTTTGACATAAGTTTTCTTTGATATTCATTTATGAGTAATGTTATTTGTACTGACAATTTGTGAGACACTGAGTCAACACAATTGCATATACTATTGAATGGGATATAGAGCCAAGATTAAGTGAGATTTTTTTTATAGCCAAAATAACACACAAGTCAATCTATGGTGGTGAGACATATGTACGAATTAAATAGAACTACACATAAGTTGTGTCACCCTTGTACAACTTATGAATTGTAGGTGTTCAACGATGCGTGCATAAGTTGCACCACTCTTATGCGACTTAAATGTAAATTTTAATTTGATTCACCTTGATATGACTTATATACAATAAAAACATGACACATTTTGAGTTTTCTTTTGGAATAGGACATATTTCAAGTTTCCCAATTTTTTTAAATTTTATTCCTACAAAAAAAATCCTTGAATTAATTCTCAGATGGCAATTTAAAATAGTCATGATTTTATATTAGAATTTTGGTCATTTATGTGAGATCTAAATGATCAAGATTTGCCCCTTAACTTTCACAATAAACCGCCCTTCTCATATATGAGTCTCTCCCCCCTCTCTCTATAACTGTTTTGAAATTTTATGAAATTTGATAAAGTTGATCTATATAGTGGGAACATAAAATTTAACAGTTGGATTGATGAAATTTGATGTCTATAAAAGCTATTTAATGGAGCAAATATATTAAAATTTATTCCTAGAGTAAACAAATCCCTTATATATATATATATATATAGATTGAGATCAAGTTACACTTGTGTCCTTAAGTCACTATTATACCGTTGAATAACTTTTTATTGAATTAATTGTTAACAATACCAATTTTTTTTTATTAGAACTCCATGTCATATAAATCATGCCTATGAAATTTCAAATTAATTTAAAATTGTTTGATATAGTTTTTATGTACATCAAAATTAACGTAATACATATGCTTAAAATAAATAATTATAAGAGCTTTGAGATTACATTATTATTGATGTTTAATATTTATGAAATTTGACACAATTGATATTTTTTAAATTATTTGAAAAATAAATTCACCCCTCCTGATTTTCCATTCATCTTCTGCCATTGGCCATAGGTAATTATGACTCAACGCCTGGGTCAATAAAAAAAATTATTTTATGAAAACTTATTGTGGGTGTAATTGTGCTTAAAATTGCATATTTGATTTCTTGGAGTTTTGCCTACCACGAAGGTTGATGAATAACAACAAACCATGCATGAGTGAAAAAAACAAAAACTAAAGTGGGGAAAAAATGAAAAATATGCTGAATGCATAAAAAAGATAAAGTAAGAGGAGAGATGTTTATCTATCTCACAGGCTCAAAATTAACACCCGAAGTGATAGATGAATTGTTGATTGCTTGGTTGTTATGAATTCTTTGATTCCTTGATATGTATGGGAAACTGAAAAAAAAAAAAATGATTTTCAGAGAGAAAAGAGAAAATAAGAAAGTTGAAAGCAGTTTCAGACAATAACAATGGGAGTAAAACTGACTTGAGTAGTGAAGTAAAACTGTGCATGAAAGTGGGGGTTATGCAATCCCCGTAAATACAATTTTTAACCAACGTAAAGCTGTTAATTAATTTATTTAAGGATTATATGGAAAAAAAATGAACACCAAAAATAGTTACTCAGAGTACATTTGTTATCTATATAAGGGTAAATAGCTAGCTCCATTGTGCACACTGCACCAAAACTTGTTCAATCTCTTCTTTAACTCTTTCTTTCTTAGATATGGCTCGCTCCATGCCTTTCGTTTCCACTATCCTTGTCACCCTTTTGCTTCTAGTGGTCACTGGTGAGTCTTTTTCATGTTTAACACAATAATTTTGGTTGATATTTAAGTCACCGTAACTCGGTTTCCATTTTTTTTTTCAACGGGATAACTTGGTTTTCATTTTGTTAAAATTATTAGCATGCTTGATTTAATTTTTTGAGAGGCTTAATCTATAAAAACTAGCTTACAATACACACACACAAACACACTCTTGGGATAGCAAAAATTTGAAATAAAAATTTATTGACCATTTTTTTTCATTATTATACGATTTGTTAGTAACTCTCAACTCTAATTTATAAACTTTTACTTTTATTTTTTTTCTCCCAAGCCTAACTTACCCTTATGATTTTTGCCAAACTATAGTTTGGGGATTCCATGTATATGTTGAGAGCAATGCTACATCACCAAAATAAAATAATCAAAATTTTATATTGAATATATGCTAGTAATTGGATTAAATGTAATTGTGGTTCCCACCTATTTATTTAAAGGTTATTAATTATATCACATCTTTCTAACATTTATTTTCTAAACAGAATTTGATTATGTAGCACTTTCCATATGTCAAATGAATCAAACATGCCAGTAGATATATTATTTCATCTCCTTTTTGTTAATTTGCGTCCTTGTGATGTTTTGGTGACTTCATAGAGATGGGGTCGACGGTGGCAGCACAACAAGGAAGGACTTGTGAGTCTCAGAGCAACCGCTTCAAGGGAGTATGTTGGAGTGCCAGCAACTGTGGCTCTGTTTGCGAAACTGAGGGCTTCTCTTCGGGGCATTGCCGTGGCTTCCGTCGCAGATGCTTTTGCAAGAAAACTTGTGATGCAATGCCGGGTCTAGGAAATTTTGAAAATATGGGGCAAGGACTAGGATTATAAATCAACATAACAAAAAATGGGGCATAATGTATCTTAGTATTTAGTCTTAATAAAATTAGTTTCGAGTCAAATTTAATGATATAATAGGGGCAAAAATACATTCATCTTTATAATTATTAAATAGATTTCAGAAATTTTATGGGGCCATATGCTCCCACTTTTGCATAGTGTGTATCCGCCCATGTTGTGAGGATATCTTTATATTTATATGGACAAAGATGATCTTTTGATCCTAAAGTTGTAAGCTTTGTTTGAGAATAATGTTGTCCCTATATGCTATAAGGGTTTGTTTCTTTCTCCTCCTATATTATTTACTAATCAATTAGATCTTTACTTGGTGTGGGTATACAAAAAAAAGTTAACGTTTATTTTAGTCCGTGATTCTATATTTGTGAGTCATTTGAATTTTCAACTTTTAAAATGAGTCAAATTAGTCCCTAATACTTCAAAATATAAGTTAAGTTAATCGATCATCCCACTCTTATTTAATATTTCATTAATTAAATGATATATGTTAAGTGAAATATTGAGATACCATGTCATTTTTAATATAATGAAGTTTAAAATGACATATTTTGGTGTCTAGAATTGCACAAAATAAGTTATTTTATTATTTGAAAGAGAGATTTAAATGATTAATTTGTGTAATTTTAAACACTAAAATGAGTTAAGTTAACTTTACTTTAGATGATATAATGTATGTCAAGATATCATTTAATATTACACATTATCATTTAATTTAGGAAATATTAAATAAAAGTAGATTGGAAGACTAATATAACTCATATTTTGTAATGTCAAGGACTAATTTAACTCATTTTAAAATTAGGGACTAAAATGACTCACGGGTATAAACTCGGAACTAAAATGAATATTAACTCAAAATAAACTGTGATGTATAATCTATGCCCTTAATATATGGTTAATAGTGTGATCTTTGTCTTTATTATGCATTTCGATTTTTCTTCAATGTTAATTTTTTTTCCCTTATTCTTTTGGGTAGAAAAAGTTTGCTGGGACGGAAGGATCCCTTTTCTCCAATGGCATGCTTCAAGATTTTATGAAAGTAATATGAAACAAAGTTCATCAATAACAGATCAATGCATTTGAATTGACACTAATATTAATACGTCTGGCTTAAACCAATCCTCAATCTAAAAATATATATATACAAGATCGTTATTTGGGTGGGAAGAGAGGGAGATCCAAACAATGAGTAAAGTGAGAAAAGTGAGAGATATATATAAACAGGCCAAACACCATATTATTCCCAAAATCTTAAGGCAATTAGTCAATGTATCCTTCTATTTATATACTATTCACTTAGTTCATTCTCAGCCAATATAGGACTTTACCCCTCACACTTGAAACTCTAACATTCTCTTCCTTAAAGTGAGAGATTCGTCACATATGCTCCCTTTTTAGCGGAAGACCTTGCACAACTTTGATACCACTTGTAGGAATTTTATATATCAAAAAATATAAACATGAGTTCCATAACATATGCTCCCTTTTTGCAGAAGCCCTTACGTGACTCTGATACTACTTATAGGAATTTTACATATGAAACAATATAAACAAGTATTCAAATCCCTACATCCTAATGATTAATATGATCATAAGTATGGCAATTGTGATAATAATCCCATTACTAATAAAGAGATTAGGCTAGAGTCACTACTAGAAATCTGTGGGATACCAATGGTTGGTACTGACTCCGACGAGTTGTTGCCTTTTTCTAGTATTGATGAGTTGATTATTAATTCGCATGACTAACCGTTGGTAAATGATGGTGTCACTACATGTCATATGGTGCGCAGAGTTTTTGAGGAGTGTATCAACGAGCGATTTTTTGTTTTATTTTATTTATTGTGTTAGTAAATTATCGATAGGTTTTTTTTTATTTTTATTTTTCATTAAACTCTCGACGGTGTACTTATAGTTATTTTATTTTTATTAAAAGTTACCGATGGAAGTACCGACAGGTGTTTTATTTATTTTATTTTTTATTAAAAGTTACCAACAGAAGTACCGACAGGTGTTTTATTTATTTTATTTTTTATTTATTTTGTCATTAAATTACTAATGTGTATTTTATTTTATTTTTATTAAAATTTACTGACGGATTTTAAAAAAATTTGTACGTTGGTGCGTAACTCTTGGGATTCCCACATACCCATCGACAAACCCGTCAGTAATAAGGGAAGTGTGAAATACATCGTTTCATAAATTGGTTACCGACGAGTACACTGTAATTTTTAAACCGTAATGCCTTTTTCTTCCCCATTTCATTTTGCACTCTCTCTATTTCCTTTTTCCGCCACTACCTCCTTTGCTATCATGTGCCACCACTAGAGCTTCGTTTGAGAGATAGATACCATCATTGCGATATAGGAGCTTTGGTGAACATTTTAATTGGTTTATTTTTTTTATTTGGTTTAATTTTTTTGTTCATTTATGGGTGGCATAGTGTTGTGTTTTGTTGCATTAGAGAGTAATTATTGTTATTATTTTGTTAATGTAGGAGTTGTGTTTGAGGGTGGCAACGACTTATTGACATTGAGAATGGTTTTCCATTCTGCTTCCTTATTTTATTTTATGTTTTCTATGTATATAAGTTTGTTAAGTTAAATTTTTCATATTGGATTTTCATGATTGAATTTGATTGGACACAGAGAGATTTCATATGCTAATTTTTTTTTTCACTACTTTAGAGATTAGTAACTAGATCCTTATTATTTATATGGTTTAATATGTTTGTAGGATAAAGACTTATGTTTTCTAGGATAGGGTTGTAGAAAATGAGGATTGCATGACTGGGGGAAGGCGTAGAGGTTATTTCCTATTTTATTTGCATTGTTTGCTATGTGATTCTTTGTGTTTGTGGGGATTACAAGTGCATGTTATGGAGTTATATTATATGTAATTATTTAGATGTAGCTATTTCACTCTATCTATTTTGCTGTTGATATTTATAATAATATTTATTATTGTTGAATTGACTAAAATGTCTTATGACTGAAGCTCATAATTGAAGGCAGATGTTGTCAAAATTTTGTTAAATTTTTTTTAGGGATAAAAGATTAAAATTGGCTGTATTAAAAAAACTTAAAGACCAATTAAATGTGTTTGAAAGTAATAATATGAATGCGTTTGAAAGTAATAATAAAAATAAAACTTAAAGACCAATTGAATGTGTTTTAAAGACTAATTAAAAGAAATATCTGATAATAGAAGCTCCTAATTTAATGGAAGATACTGGCAAATTTTTATTAGAATTTTTGTTAAGGAAATAAGATTAAAAGTAACTTTATTAAAAAAAATTAAGAGAAACCAATTGAATGTATTTGAAAGTAATAATTTGACATCGCTAAAAAATTGTAAGCCTATAGCTTCAAGAAATTTATAGAGCTTTCTTGTTTTAGACATGAATATTTCATATTTTTTAAATATAAAGGAGGCTCCTATGTTAAAGTCAGAGTGTATAATCAAAGCGCTTTAGAAATAGATTATTGAAGAAGTATGAAGACATTACCCAAGATTGTGAAGTTGGCAATGATGACACTGAAAGGCCTACAACACCTGACAATCATTTACATTTCTTGAAAGTTGCAGTGCACCTTAAACAAATTTACATGATTTTCAGGTGGTGTAGACCTTTCAGTGTCATTGTTGCCAACTTCACAATATTGAGTAATGTCTTCATTTCATCTTGAATAATCTATTTCTGAAAGGCCTGCAACACCTGAGAGTTATGTACATTTCTTGAAAGTTGCGGTGCACTTTAAACAAATATACATGATTCTCAGGTGGTATAGGCCTTTCAGTGTCATCATTGCCAACTTCACAATCTTGGGTAGTGTCTTCAGTATATCTTGAATAATCTATTTCTAAAACATTTTGATTATACACTCTGACTTTAAAATTGGAGCCTCCTTTATATTTAAAAAACAACAAATATTCATGTCTCAAACAATAACGTTAAGTAAATTTCTTTGTCTATAGTTGCACTGAAATATAAGAAGACGGAAGCTCCTTATTTTAGCAGAGATGCTATTGAAATTTTGTTAGAATTTTCATTAAGAAAATAAGATTAAAAGTAGTTGGACTAAAAATTTAAATAGCGATTAAATTTGTCTTTGAAAGTAATAATTTGACATCTTTAAAGAATTGTAGGGACTAGGGTTAATCACAAGAGCAATGTTACATTCAAACCAATCATGGATGTATGATAGATTGCATTCTAATAGAATGGGGATTAAACTTGAATTTATAGTGGTATTGAAGAATTTATGAGGGTAGCATGTTGAACACAATAGTTCATTATTGAGACAAAAGTTAGATGTCCATGTAATAAGTGCCAATATAGGAAGTATTTAGATGATGATACGATAAGGATTCATTTGTACAAGTGGGAATTAATGCCTGACTATTAGGTTTGGACTAAGCATGGGGAGGTAGTTAATGTATGGAATCAAATGGGTATATTTCAGATTGGAAGTAGTTCTAGTGGGATCCATGTAGCTCAACACGACGTGGGTAATGTGCTGTGGGAGGATAACCTGGTTAAACATCAAGTGATGATTTTTAATGCTACTAGTTTTGAATTTATAGCTCATTATTCGCAGCTTACAATTAAGGAGCCCAACCAAGATGCTACTAGGTTTTATAATCTCTTGGAGTCTACTAATCAACCTTTATGGGAGGATTGTGCGCACTCTGAGTTGTCATTAGTAATTCGGATATTGAGCATTAAGTCAGAAAGGAACTAAAGCTAACGTTCTTTTGATCAGTGGGCTGCATTGATAAGCGAGCTACGTTCGAATCCTAATGTAATTCCAAAAGATTTTTATTAAGCTAAAAAATTAGTTTCTAAACTTGGGTTGAAGGAAATAAAGATTGACTGATACTCGAAAGGTTGCATGCTTTATTATAACGATGATATTCATTGACTGAGTGTAAGTTCTTTCAAGAGCCTAGGGTTAAACCCAAGAGACATGGAAGTGGGAAGTTTAAGGATGTCGCTTAGAAAAGAATGCACCATCTACTCTTAATCCCTAAACTCAAGAGACTCTATGCGTTAATGAGCTTGGCTTCTCATATGAGGTGGCACAGTGAAAATCAGATAGGTGATGACGTGATGACTCATCCATCACACGATGAGGCATGGAAACATTTCAATCAACAATATCCTAATTTTGCCTTTAATCCTCGAAATGCTTGATTGGGACGCTGTTAGATGGATTTACTCCGAATAACAAATTTAGCAAACCCTACTTTTGTTGGCCCATAGTTGTTATGCCATACAATTTCCCTCCAGAAATGTGCATAAAAAATTCTTACATGTTCTTAACATGTATAATCCTTGGCCTTGATAATCCAAAAGCTAAGATTAAAGTGTATTTTCAATCCTTAATTGAATAATTGAATGAGTTATGGTGCTAGGGTATTCTTACTTAAGATATTTCAACAAACCAGAATTTCATGATTAGGGCTATTAATATGGAGCATCAATGACTTTCCTGCTTATAGAATGCTTTCTACATGGATGACTCAAAACAAATTAGCATGCCCAATTTACATGGAGGATACTAAGGTATTCACCTCGAAACATGGAGGAAAGAACTCTTGATTTGATTTTCACAAGAGGTTCTTAGACGTTATTAATCCATATAGGCAAAGTATATATGGTTTTAAAAGTAATTGGATTGAACATGAGGAGCCTCCAGTTAGAGTAAGTGGCTGCCAATTGTTGTATTGAGTTAAGGATTTCCTAAAAATAACAGAAGTCAGAAAGATAGTGCTAATGCTAGCTATGGGGTATCTCGTAGTTGGGCCAAAAAAAGTATTGTCTGGGAGTTACCATATTGGAAGGATAATTTTGTGTGTCATTGTTTAGATGTCATGCATATTGAAAAAAAAGTGTTTGACAACATTATGAATGATGTAATGGATATAGATTGGATCAAAGACAATGACAAGGTAAGGAATGATCTGGCCGAATATTGTACGCAACTTGATTTGCATTTATAAGAATTAAGAGATGATTGGATCAAAGACAATTATAAGGTAAGGAATGATCTGGCCGAATATTGTACACAACCTGATTTGTTAGTGGCTGAAGGAGTTGAGAATGTTTGAAGGTTATGTTCTAACTTAAGTAGGTACATCAATATTGCACAGGGTAAGCTTGTTGAAATGAAAAGCCATGATTGTCATGTCTTCATGAAGTGTTTGCTTTCGATTATATTTAGAGAGCTTCCTGATGTTGTTTAGAAGCCCTTAATCGAGCTGGGTCAGTAGTTTAGGGATTCATACTCTTCTGTCTTAGGGTTGATAGTCTACAAGTCATGGAAAAAAAATATTCCCATAATTCTATGCAAATTAGAGAGAATTTTTCCTCCTGGATTCTTTGACTTAATGAAACACTTGCCCATACATTTGGCATATGAAGCATGAATAAGGTGGATGTATTCATTTAAAAGGGAAATATTTGGGTTTAAAAGAACAGCAAATAATATATCTCAATTGAAAGGATCAATATGTCAACCTTATCTGTAACACCCTAATTTTTAACCCAATACTCTAGAACATATTAGATCAATCATTAGGTTATTACTTCTTAGTCTCATTCATTTAATAAAATACTTAGTGGAAATTATGGTAGAAATTTTTTTAAAAATATAAAACGAAAGTGAAAGCCGCGTTCATCGTAAAACAGGGACATAAAGCACCATTATCAAGCATGGTAAATAAAACATATATTAATAGAACAACGATTCACACATCAAAGGAAACATTTCATTAATATCATATTAAGGTACATAGATAGTCACGCCCTTATAGAATCGGGCTGAGCTTGCAAAATATGAAAGATAACAAGAAAGCAGTAAAGTACATGGTGCGACGGAAAATAAAAACTAACTAAACTAGCTTCCCACCAAAGCTGAGTACTAAACTCAAACCCCCTCCCGAAAGATACGGCCGAAAGGGAAAATCTCGTGACGGCTCAAGCACTCGGATAGCTCTCCAAGGAAGTCTAGTGATGATGGGGACCCTCGGGTGATGGAGGTATATAACCGACGAACTGCTCGATCTCCTCCTGAGTGGGCTAGTGGAGTGGAACACGAACGCGGGTTAATTGAACATGGGCTCCTCGGTGAGGGCGCACCTCGGCTCTCCTCGCCAGGCGCGACTGCATCACGGTATCCTCACTCCTGTCTCATCTGAACGGGGGAAAGGGAACAGAGCTCTCCAAAAAGATGTGCATCGGTGAATCCTCGGACGGGTCCGCCTCCGACCTCCTTGAACTGGGCACGCACTCCGGGTAGTCACGGACAGCTAAGGTAGACGAACGAGCATGACGCATCTGTTCATCGCGGGGGCAGGTACTCTTGAAGATCAGGTTGTCGCCACCATAAGGAGCAGTAGGGGTGAACTGTTAGTTGGATACCGGGTAAGCAAAAGGTCATCCCATGTACACAAAAACACGAACAGCACAGCGACCCTCAAAGTGATAGGAACGGTGCTCGGGGTGGTAGTGCACCTCCCAAATAGGCGTATCAATGAAGACCACAAACATCGCCATCGACCTCTGAAGATGTGACGGAAGAGAAAGAAAGAAGAGAAAGGAGTGAGAATTCTTACTAAAGAATCTCAGTAGGGACCTCCTATCTAGGGTTACATCGTCCACATCCTCAGGAACCTTGGGTTTATTTATAAAAGGTGATCATGCAATTCATTATTAGGGTTTGTAAAACTAATTATCCAAGGTTCATTCCTTTTAACATGCATCTTAATGTCATGAATGTAACATATTAGAGCTTGAATGCATGACAATACTCTGAGCATATAAATCAACAAATCATAACATCAAGAAGCAATCCATGTGGCATAAAGGGCATATAAAACTCTTTCTTTCCTTATAACTATGTGACTTAAAGCATCATATCTTTTTTCTTATACTTGAACTCTTAAGTTCTTTTTCTCAAAGACCACCTTCTTAAACATGGTCACCTAAATCCAACCGACATACCGCCCCGGCGATTTTTATCATGGTCACCAAAACTCCGTCTCACCTAATCGCCTAGGAATGAGCTCAATCCTAACTAGTCATCACTAGATTTAATATGGGGAAATCGAGAGGGTAACATATAAATATTTCTTTCTCTGAAATGCTCTACTGGCATCGAGTGCACAGCAAATTGTCCGCTTTGGTAAGGCTGCATCTGCACATACCCTCACGGATTTGCCTCCTCCTCACCATAGCAGGAGAAGTACGTTTTAGTGCTTTGTCACATAAAAATCTCCTGGGGGTGCTTGGCCGAAATGGTGTCACCCAAGGTTTTCAATCTCACATGGTACTTCAAAATATTTTTCAAACCCTTTTAGTTTGATGGAAATTCGGCAGCATAACAGCTGTTAATCCTAATATCCTTCAAACCGACATTTATGCCACAAGCTCATAACACAAGCATATATCTTATTTGATTCTCATGCTTATAATAAACTTAACATCTCAATGAATCATTTCCTCATGCATCATCAAAGCATATACATCTCAACATCATACTTGCATAAACAACACCGTAGCATTAAAGATTTCTTAATGTCTTATGCATTGACCCTTAAGGTCCTTAACTCACAAGCTAAGTTATAAATCATCACAACCTAAGCTCTCGGGCACTTACAGGCTCATGTCTAAGTATTCCTCACTCATTTCTATGATCATAAACATTTCTAAACCTCAAGAATGCAGAATCTAAAATTCTAACTTTACGGGTATCTAGGAGTCACAACAATGACCCTTTCTAAGTTCGGTTTGCTCCTAAGGTATCAAGATCAAGCCCTAAACCAATTATGAGTCATTCCTACACATTTAGACTAAATATAAACCATGATTACCAACTCTAAATCATGCTGGATAGAATCCAGAAAAATCAATTACTAAGGGATCTAGAACTCTCAAATTAAATCTTCTCTAGTTACTAACTTCTCTTATCTTTCACATATGAATCTTTAACACTAATTATACATAAACATACTCATATTATCATCATTAAAACAGCACAAACAGTGAGCATATCATGGCAAGGCAGAACTGAAATTCAACTCCATCAAAAGACATAGAACTTGATTTCTAAAGCACATAAAATACTAGTTTATCTTGGAACCTTTCTAAAACTTTTCAAAACTCATTAGTAAACATTTTCATCGACTAAAATCATCAAAATATTTTTGAAGGTAGTGGCTAATTTAAATTAGTCTCAAGAGGTTTTAAAATCATAAAACTTTGTTCTAGACATTTCTTGAACTCATATAAGCTTAGAAAAATTATGAAACATAGATTTTAGTACTTGTAACAAATAAAACCTCTTAGGCCCGAAATAAAGAAGCTAAGGAATAAATATTTTTCAAGCCTTTGTTTGAGATAATAATGGGAAAATCTTTGAGCTCTAGGTTCTCTTAGGTGATGACATAATCTTAAACATGCTCATGCACATATTTTATCTTTCCCTAGGAAATAAAGTGAGAGCATAAAATAAATGAGATGCAACATATTATTATCTTTGATATTTAAGTGAGGACTTGAAAATATAAACATGATAATGCAAAGCTTTGAAACATAAATATGATAATGCAAGTTCACTTATTATTCTTGATATTTAGTGAGAGCAAGGAAAATAAATATGATGTGCAAGACATAAATATAAACATGAATGCAATGTTCATTTTAATCTTAGCTAGAGCTCTTACAAGACTTTAGAGATACAACCCAACACTTTTCCCATCACAAGGAGAGCTTTAGAGTCCTTGAACCAAGTTCTCAAAGGAACTACAAGGTTCTTGGACATCATCATCAAGCTCAAAAGAAACAAACTTCTAAAAGAAAACAAAACCTCAAGGAAAAGAGTACCAAGGCCGAAAATACTAAGGAAAGCAAACAAAGAAACCGAAACCAAAATGAGCAAAGGAAGCGAAGGAGTTTCTTGAGCTAAAATAATCTAAGTTAGAAAATGGAGATAAAGCTTAAAGAAAGGAAAAACTCAAGCTCTAGAGGTTCCTTTGAGATGGACACATGGTCATCATCTAGGAGCTCTCATCATGGAGCTATCATGAACAAAACAAGGCCTCATGGCTAAAACAAAGAAAAAGAAAAACAAAGGAAAGTTCAAAAAGATACCAAGAGAAAACTAGAGAAAAACCATTTTCAAACAAAACAAGGTTTAGAAAACCACTCCTACCTAGAGTGAAGATGAAAACTTGAACTTTTGAAAGGAAATGAGATGAGCAACTCCTCCTTGAGGGGTGATGATGATTCGGCCAAGGAGAAGAAGAAGGCAAGGAAGTGTGTTTTGAGTGAGGTTGTGTTTGAGGTTGAGTGTTTGAGAGGTTTGATGATGATTCAAGGTTGTGAGGTGTTGTTTAGAGATTATGAGATGATTATGTGAGGAAAAGATGAAGAAGATGAAGATGAAGAGGAAAGGAAACTCTCTTGAAGCTTGAGAGAAAAGGAAAGAACTCAAAGAAAGCTTGGAAACTTGAAACTTTGCAAATGATCTAAAGTGTTTCCAAGTGCTTCTAAGCAAGGTATTTATAGGAAAATGAAACAAATGAAGGCTCATAGAAGAGGGAAAGAATCCGTGTGGTTCTCATGGCTTTGGGGAGAAAATATCTCTTACAAAGTGGTCATTCAAGCATGGTTTGAGGCATGGGGGGTATGGGCTAAGTTATGGCTCAAAGTATGGTGATTTGAGGTGAGTTTTCTTTCAAATTTGGAATGAAATATTTCTTCTAGAAAGCAGGGAAGGCTGGCTATTTTTGAGCCACAAAAATTGAGAGAAAAAGTCTTTTAGAAGTTGTCCTATGAAGCATGGATGAAAGCATGGAGTTTATGATTCAAAGTATGGTTCATGGTGAGGTGGAAGCATAGTTCTTTGAGTGTAGAAAATTTATAGCATGTGATGGAAAATGGGGGAGCATGGCTTCGGCCAGAACTGGACAGCCAAGGGGGAGGGAGATTTGTCCATGTAATTGGGTGTTAGTGATAGGTTTAAGTGTGTATTAGTTCAAGTACAAGGTTAGGAATCATTAAGCATAAGTTTTGACAACTAAGAATGAAGTTTTAGGAATTTTATGACAAGATTAGGAGTACTTATACATCATTAGAGAATTTAAAACTCATTTATGAATAAACAATTAAAAACACAATTCCATGATTTAAGGAATTGGAGAGAGAAAACACTATTCAAGATTCCATGACTAGGAATCTTGAATTTAAAATAAGATTTTAAGTTGAAATTAAGTATTCTTAGATTCTAATCAATTTTAATAAATTATTTTGACTCTAGATTAATTATGAAAATTAATTAATCTTCGATTAGAGCCTAATATTACTTAGGTTTGCTTAATCACACAATTAAGCTTAAAACCACAAAGCTAGGGGCAAAATCGTAATTTTGTACTAATTTTTCTCGGGACCACCGGGACTAAAACTGAGGTCGCAGAATACATAAAAACATCTTTTAAAACCATCTGGAGGAGTTTTGGGTTCATCCGGAACTTGAAAATGGGTAAAACACCACAGGGGTATTTTGGTCATTTTGACTTGAAAAACGAGATTTTCGTTCCCGGAAAGGTACACGAGCCAACTAATCCCCTTCTAACATTGAGTTTGCCCTTTGAGGACTACCGGATCAGCCTTCCTCGAATTCCGGGCTGAAAATGACCTCAGGAGCATTTTGGTCATTTTCGCTCTATCAGAAAATCGGGGCGTTACACTATCTGTAACATCCTAATAATTATTCCCATATGCTTAAGTCATAGTAGAATTTATTATTAAATTGTTACAATTTGATGTCATGATTTTAAAGTTTCAAAATATAATATAAGCAGAAAAATAATGATAATAATTTTGCCTTTATTTAAAAATCAAACTAGAAGCCTAACGTATACATAATTATATATAATACTAATTTATAGTGGAACTAGCTAAATAATGATAAACACATTCATCCAATCAAAAGTCTAAAATAGTATATTGCAATAATAGATAAATAACTCCAATAATTATGTAGTCGCTATAATATAAATAGCATGAACAATAATAAATCTTCGGCTAAGAATAGTCCGATCTCCAATAAACCAAAACACTGAATAATGAAATAGGTCTAATCAACTAAAGTATCATAAGTGGAACTAAATCCTATCTACTCTTTAGGTACGTACTCCTTCTTGAGGGTCTCATTAGCCTGCTCCATATTTAGAGATGACACGGAAAGAAAAGGATGAGAACTCGAAAGTTCCCAGTAAGAATAAATGCACATGTTAATTAGTGTCATCGAAATCATCTCTAGCCACCTCGGTTTATTCTTGAAAAAAAAACATGAAAATACGTTAAAATCCAATTGGTAAGTTCCAAAGATCTTTACCCAAGGTAGACGTGTCTTTTAATATGATCTTTTTTTTTTTTTAATTATGGATGCACTTTCTAAATTTACATGAATGCATGACAATCCAGTTAATATATATCTACATACACAAAATTTGCAAACAGTCACATAAGACACTTAGTCCAATATTTTTCAGTCTTTCTCTTAATACATATTTTCCTTATACATCCAGTTTATCCAATCAGTGGGATAATGAGCTCATACCAAAAGTCAATCATCATCGATAATATAGTGGGGATAAACGGGGTGTTAATTAGTGGGGATCACCTGTTTCTATTGAGGATTATTTCCAAATCAGTGGGGTTTGAGACCAACATCTTTAACATTTCTTATCACATTAATACTTTATATATCAGTGGGGACTTTATCTATTCTGTTCAATATTTTATATCATTAATGGGGATTACCTCTTCTTAGTAAAAGGTCTAAATTATTATTGTAACTCATTCATAACATACATAGCAACAAGTAGTTCAAGTTCCATCACAACATAATAAAAATAAAGTGTTATTAGAATTTACTAACACAACTTAAAGGTAGATATATCAACGTAAAATTTAAAAGAACAAACACCAAACAAGAACAAGTTTATCTATATCTATTGTAACATACAAGAACAAGTTAACATATATAATAATGATAATAACTATTCAAATGGAAAGTAACAAAAACTAACATAAAATGTCCCTTTTCCTTTTTTTTTTTTTTGTTTATATGATGGTATATAATTTGTACCTAGCATAAGAAAGAAAAGAAAAACTCATACAATTGTCATCTTGACTCATTAAATGATTCTGGAACTTCTTAAACAATTTTAAATGCAAGATATAAAAATCGAAAAGGAACAATACAGGTGCAGGTATCTTGAAGATAAAATATTAAGCAAAAGCAAAGATAAAGTAATCAATTAACTTGTTCACAGTGCAGAGATTGTAAATAAAAGAAAAAGTACTAAAAATAATAACTCCTTTCACATATAAACTATTGAAAAGGAATCTATGTATACTGGAAGATTCGCAATTTTCACACACATTGAAAAACAAATTGGAGACTGCAAATCACTTAAAATACAAAAGTTGTACAAAACCCTTGATTTGAAGATTAACCAAAATTAGAGACTCCTAAGACTTGTTGAAGTGGAAAAAGGGCAAAATCTTCCTCCTTTATGCTTGGGCGTGCCACGGCTTCAAGAGCAAGAATTGGGGATGAATTTTATTCCTCCAAAAGTGATGATAATTTGTGATTAGAGGTTTTGGAGAAGATCAAAGAGATGAAGTAAAGATAAATTTTTGGAGGTGAAAGGATGTGTACTCATATGCTCTAATAGAGTTTAGTGGTGGGAGTTAAAAATGAAAGTGAGAGAATGTGAGTAGTGGGCACTATTTTCACTCTTAGGGATAAAGATAGTGGGGTCCTCCTTTCCCTACTAATTACAAATAGGATCTTTTTAAATTAAAAAAAATATATAATCATATCTTATCTAAAAAAACTATTCTCTTAATATATACTATATATGTATTTCATAGTGGCTAAATTCCATTAATCCTATACTATCCATATTAGACTAAATATTATTCTAACATATCAATTAATTCCACATACACAAATTAAAGGAACTAAGAATAAAATAAATTGGGATCTTACATTTCCCCCCTCCTAAAAAAAATTTTGCCTTTAAAATTTGTTACCTGGATACAAATCTGGATGTTGATGCTTCATATCTGACTCTAACTCCTACGTAAACTCCTTCATAGTGCCTCTTCTCCAGGTTACCTTCACTAAAGGTATGGTCTTGTTCTTTAACTGCTTGACACCTTTGTCCACAATCTGCAAAGCCGATACATCAAAGGTCAGGTCATCCCTTACTTGTACTTGTTCTAACTCAAGGACATGACTCAGGTCGGAATAGTACTTTCTAAGCTGAGACACATGGAAGACATCATGGACGTTTGAAAGATAAGGCGGTAAGGCCATATGGTAAGCCACTGGCCTAACTCTTTGGAGAATTTGGAAGGGACCAAGGAATCTTGGACTTAACTTTTTAACCTTCATTGTGCGTCCTATCCTTGTTGTGGCAGTAATTTTAAGGAATACATGCTTTCCTTCCTAAAACTCAAGAGGTTTTCTTCTTTGGTCAGTATAACTCTTTTGCCTACTCTGGGATGTAAGGATTCTCTCTCTAATCCTCCTAATCTGCTCGGTAGTTTGCCTTACAAGATCAGGTCCTAAAGCACTTCGCTCACCTAGGTCATACTAACACAAGGGGGATTAACATTTCCTACCATATAAAGCCTCATATGGAGCCATACCTATACTACAATGGCAACTGTTGTTATAGGAAAATTCCACAAGAGGTAAGTATTTGTCCCAACTTCTTGTCTCATCTGTAATAGATGCCCTCAGCATATCTTACAAAGTTTGGATATTTCTCTTAGATTGGCCATTTGTTTGGGGGTGATATGCAATACTCAAAAACAATTTCGAACCAAAGGGTTTTTCCAAGGCTCCCCAAAAATGTGACTTAAATTGTGAATCTCTATCCAAGATTATCATCGATGGCACCCCATGTAACCTCACAATCTTCTTAAGATAGAGTTGTGCTAACTATTCCAAGGAAAAAGTAGCTCTTATGGGCAAAAAGTGGGTTGACTTAATCAACTGGTCCACTATCACCCAAATGGCATCATGACTAGCTTGGGTTTTAGGCAAACCTACTACAAAATCCATAGATATGCTTTCCCACTTTCATTAAGGAATCTCTAGGGGCTGTAGCATTCCTGAAGGTTTTTTATGCTCGATTTTCACCTTTTGATAGGTCAAGTACTTACTTACCCAAACAACTACATCCCTTTTTAATCTAGACCACCAGAACATCTTTTTTGGGTCTTGATACATCTTAGTAGTATTAGGATAGATAGTGAAATGACTTTTATGAGCCTCCTCCAAAATACTCTTTCGAATATCACCATTCACAGGCACACAAAATTTGCCCTCATATCTCCATACTCCATCTTCACCCATGGTAAAACCCTTCAACTTACCTTCCTCAACACATTTAACTAAGATCTTGAACTCTTCATTAACCCTTTAGGCACTAGCAATTTGCTCCTTGAAATTGCTCATTACTCTAATTTGACACATTCTCATGCTACTAGGGGTAAGGGTCACTCCAAGATTAAGGTCCTTAAACTTTTTTATGAGCTTGGCTTCCTTCACTATTAAGTGGGACACATGCAAAGGCTTTCTGCTTAAGGCATTTGCCATTACATTAGCCTTTCTCAGATGATAGTTTAGTCCAAAGTTGTAGTCCTTAAGAAACTCCATCTATCTCCTTTTTCTCATGTTGAGCTCCTTTTAATCAAAGAGATACTTCAAACTCTTATGATCATAGAATGCTTCAAACCTCAGCACATAAATATGGTGTCTCCACATCTTCAGTGCAAAATACCACTGCTGCCAGTTCAAGATCGTAGGTAGGGTAGTCTACTTCATTTGCCTTTAACTGTCGTGAAGCAAAAGCCACTGTATTCCTATGCTGCATCAACACACAACCCAAACCTCTGTCAAAGGCATCACAGTACACCTCAAAAGGCTCTATATGATCAGGAAATATAAGTACTCGGGTAGAAGTTAACTTCTGTTTAAGTGCCATGAAGCTTTATTCATATTTCAAGGTCCATACAAACTGGGCATTTTCCCTAGTAAGCTTAGTTAAGGGTAATATGATATGGGAAAATTCTTTTATGAACTTGTGGTAATAGCCAGCCAAGTCTAAAAAGCTATGAATCTTAGTCATCGAGGTAGGTCCTTCCTAACTTATCACTACTTCTATCTTACTAGGATCTACAAAAATCCTTCTTTTTGACACCACATGCCCCAAAAATTGTACTTCTTCTATCTAAAACTTACACTTAGAAAGTTTATCAAACAACTTTTTCTCCCTAAGTGTAACACCCTAATAGAACCCCATTGTGCTTAAGTTCACATTTGGATTCTATTAGTTGTCACTTATGCCTTACATTTATTTTCTTTTGAAATTAACTTAGAAAAATAGTGGAAGTTTTTATTTTTCTTTAAATAAATTAATTTTTTGAAAACTTAAGCCTGTAATGAGAAGTGAAATACATAGCGCTTTTATAGATAATAATCAAGTTACATTGTGCACTTAATTAAATAAGCGGAATAAGAGACTAAGTGTAGCACTATTATCACATAAACTGGAATATAATCACTTAATACATAAGTCACAACAGGGCATATCATACTGATAAGTTATTACAAATAACAATATAAGTTCTACTATTACTAATTGTTTCTCACAAACTATAATGTAACTAAAGCTCGGAATGCTCCTACTTGAATGGTTTGAAATCTTCACGTGCTACCTCCTTCCTCGACACTGCTTGCTTTAGGTGGACACGTCCTGCCTCTGGTAAATACAACGGAAAATAAACATAAGAGTGAGAAATACATGATTTCTCAAGAGGAGTTCCTACTTGTACTAAAAGTGTCATCGTCGTCCCACTACTTCGGGTTTATTATAAAATGGTGAATAGGTAAGGATTCAATTATCAAACTTTCACAAACGTGATTAATGTAAGTGCGCTTACTTTTAAACTAATCTTGAACATTAGCAGAAATATCCATTCAATATTTCATCAAGCATACATATAAGCATATAACGTAAAACCACTAATAAGCAATAATCATTTAGGAGCTGCATGCATTTCATGATTACTCATCCTCAACATTCACTTGTTTAGTGATCAACATATTTCTTAATTACTCACGGATGAATGCATCAATGCCTTAGACCGCCCTAAAAGGGTAATGAGCTCATACCATGGCCGTCGCCATAACCTTATTGGTTTTCATTCCGTTGCCGTGATCTCAACGGTTTAGGGGGTTAAGCCGTGAGTTTAGCTCAAGTCCACTTTTCCAGACTTTCATTGCTACTTTTTCAAACTTTACTTTTATTATTTATTTTGAAAATGAATGTATGCATATTATCATGTAATCACAATAAATCCTGGGCAATCAATCATTCATCCTCATCATTTCATAATTCATCACCATACATTCACATTACTATAAATCACTTCATAAAACATGGACAATATCATGTAAATCTCATAGTAAACATTTTCATTGATGATTCATATTAACCAACCAAAGTTATCAAGTTGAGTTCCTAGTGTTCGTAAGAGGTAATGGATGTCTTAGTATTATCTTTTTCTCATTGTGTTCTTTGTACTCTTAGTATTCCATTAATACATTAATGCACTTCAAAATATTATTATAGGTTCTTTATATATTTTTATTATGACTTTCATATAACTCTTGAAGATTATTATTCTACTTAAATTCTTAAAATTCTCTCTTTACAAGACTTGATTCTTTTATTTATAGTTTTGACATCTTTTAGAATAAAGTTTATAATTCTTTGTATACTTGTTATCTCAGCTTAGTAAAGGTAGTTCCAAATTCCTAACTCATCAAATTTTAGCATTTACATCTTTGGAATAGTGTAAATCAACTGTAAACCATGCATAGGAGGGTTCCCAGGAAAGAAAGGTGGGTCACAATGGACATGCTTAAATACCAAGTCTTTCCTTAGCCGTAATCCTTTCCAAACTGCACTTTCACAGTACACTATCCCGAATTTTATTTCTCATTCTGTATTTACGTGGTACAAAGCTTTATACATAACATACATGGGTGTATTCCTATATGTGTTAGCTCTCCAACAAAGTTGAAATCAGTCCATTTGCATTTTTCTAGAGTGAGTTACACCTATTTTACTACTACAAGGTCAGATTTAAAGTTTCAGTCTTAGGCTCTACTTTAAAAATTTATATCTTGAGCTTGAAAACTCCGTTTTGGGTGATTCTTTTTGGAGAGTGTTCTATAATGAGTCTAGTTTATAGTAAAATTATTTTAATTTCGAGATAATTGATATTTTATGAACAGTATCTTTCGAAGTACCTGCTGCCAGAAACAACTAGAAATTCCAGCACCTACCATTTTCATGTCTTAAGTTACCTTTATTAAATCAGGTTTCACATACAATCTTTTCAAGTTATATTTGAGTTTGATAACATCATAAGGGTATTCATAACAAAATAGAACATGTCATATTTGACAATAACTCAAACTTGAGGCATTCTATCAAGGTTAGAAGCCAACAATGCTTGAACAATTAAAGATGAAGCTCCTACCTCTTGTGTAGGGTCTAAAAAGGGTCCTTCTCTCTTTCCTTAAGCTTTGAACAAGAGTCTTTGGAGTGGATGACCCTCCTTGAATCTTGGCTCTAGAACTTGAGTGCTTAAGAAAATATTTCTCACTAGAGTTAAAGATTGTAACTTTTGTGAGTGCTAGTGAAAGTTTGGACTTAGGATTTAAGTATTTGGATGAAGTTTAGAGGATCAAGAGAAATCTTTGAAGAACATAAGAAGAATGATAGAATAAGAAAGAAAGAACACTTAGGGAGTTTTTGAATTGAAGAGAGTTTGAGGAGTATTTATAGTGGAAAGATTAGAGAAAAAACAGAAGAAGGAAAGCACTTGGAGCATGATTTATGGAAACATGTTGGCTGAATTTTGGGATGAAAATGCTCCTTGTTTTGTGCAAACACGTTTCTATGTTTTGTGCAAACACGTTTCCATGTTTTATGCAAACATGTTGGATGAAAATGCTCCATGTTTTATGCAAAGATGTTAGTGGATATTTTCTAACCTTTAGTGCATGTATGTGATTCAGAAATGTGTATGATGTATGTGGTTAAATTATTGTGTTATCATCTTAATCCAATGGCTTAGATTCATTCTTGTTTAAAGACAAGTCTAGGGATTTGTGTAAATGGCGTTGTAGTAATTTCTTTAACTAAGACAAGGATATTTTTGTAATTAGACAATGATAGTGGTATTCTTGTAATTCCATTCATAGAGTGAGGGTATCTTTGTCATTTAATAAGGCAAGGGTAGTTTGGTAATTTCCTTTACATAGCAAGGGCATTTTCATAATTTCCACTAAGTGATGGCATTTTCGTAATTCTTTGCATTTTTCTCTAGACATACTTAAGTAGTCTATTTGTTGTGTTTCATAACATTTGTCCAGATTCTCTTGGTTTTACTATTGATAATTAAGATTAATATTTATCTTAGTTATAAATTTGGGGATGTTACACTAAGCACCTCTAAAACCAGTTTTAGATGACTCTTATGCTCCTCCATAGACCTTTAATAGATTAGAATATCATCTATGAAGTCTACTACAGAGTCATCCAAATAAGGTCTAAAGATCCTATTCATATAGTCCATAAAACGACATGAGCATTTGTCAGTCGAAAGGACATGACAGTGAACTCGTAATGCCCATAATGAGTCCTGAAAGTAGTCTTAAAAATATCCTCATCTCTCACCCAAATCTGATGGCATCAACACCTCAGGTTAATCTTTGAAAACACCACAACTCCCTTCAAATGATCCATTAAGTCATCTATCCTAGGTGAGGGTACTTGTTCTTCACCGTTACTCTGTTCACCTACCTATAGTCTATAAATAGCCTTAAACTCCTATCATTCTTCTTAACAAATAGGACTAAGGCTCCCCAAGGTGAAGCACTAGGTCTCACAAACTTTTTCTCTTGCAAGTCCTCTGTAACGCCCAGGGACGAGGGCGATGAGTGATCGCTGACAAGGAGTGGCTCCTCACAAGGCCCTCTAAGTGGAGGGGTAGATGAATGAACCGATTACACATCCAAATGAGAGAGATCTTGAGACTGTATAGGTATGGGACTATACAATTGAGGAGGGCTTATATGAATTGATTTGTACTACTTATTCCAATAAGATGCATCTTCTTTTCGGTAGCCCAAATTGAAAGAACTCCATAGTTAAGCGTGCTTGACTTGGAATAATTTTGAGATGGGTGATCTCCTGGGAAGTTTTCCTAGGAAGCATGTGAGTGAGGACAAAGCATGCTGAAAAGACCCGTGTTGGTTTGTAGGGATAGTCGTCAATCCATAAAGCAGCAGGGGATGTTACAAATGGTATCAGAGCCTGCACTTCTCCCAGTATGGTATGGTTCAGGGATGAACCAAGCGGAAGCTGGTGGGCATGTAACGCCTTGGGACGAGGGCGAGGAGTGATCGCTGGTGCAAAAGAAGGCACGGACAAGGAGCGGCTCCTCACAAGGCCCTCTAAGCAGAGGGGCACATGAATGAACCAATTACACACTTGAATGAGAGGGATCTTGAGACTGTATAGGTATAGGAGTATACAATTGAGGAGGGCTTATATGAATTGATTTGTACTATCTATAACAATAAGATGCATCTTCTTTTCGGTAGCCTAAACTGAAAGAACTCCACAGTTAAGCGTGCTTGACTTGGAGTTATTTTGGGATGGGTGACCTCTTGGGAAGTTTTCCTAGGAAAAGTGTGAGTGAGGACAAAGCATGCTGAAAAGACCCGTGTTAGTTTGTGGGGACAGTCGTCAATCCATAAAGTAGTAGGGGATGTCACATCTTCAATCTGTGTTTTCAGCTCAGCCAACTATAAGAAAGACATCTTATAGGGAGCTATGGATATTGGTCCTTTCCCAGGAACTAGTTCTATGGAAAACTCAACCTCTTTAATTAGGGGAAATTCAAGTATCTCTTCAGGAAACACATCCGGGCAATCCCTAACCACTGGTTTCTTTTCTAAGGCCTACTCAAGTTCCACCTCACTAGCAGCTAGGAGAACAAAACCCTTACTGATAACCCCACAATAGTTCAATTCAACCACATTCAAGAAAAGAGTGACAGGTCTAACAGGTGAGATAGGTTCGACAAGGAAACTAGGAACCTTGGCATCACAATCTAACATGACCTGATGTGCAAATAACTAATTGAAACCTAGGATTATTCCTAGACCTGACATGGGTTGTCAAATGAGGTCGTACATAAAAGGCTTAAGATTTATATTGAAATGACAATCTGGGCAGACTAGACATGTTGTGATAGGCTTGGCAGTAGGGGTAGACACAAACAAGTCATATGGCAACTCAGACATAGGTAAACATAAAGACTTTGTATGTTCAATAGAAATAAAGGAATAAGTAGCACCAGAGTCATAAAGTACAACTAGTTTTTGACCATTCACTTCACACATACTTCGGATAAGGTCATTGGACTGTATGGCATCTTCAGCACTTATGGTAAAGACTCTGCCTTGGCATTGGGGCCTGTTGAAAGCCAGCTGCTAAATGTTCAAATGGCAGTTACAAAGGATATGTCTGGGCTTCTGACACTTGTAGCAAACTACCTGGCCAAGAAGGCAGGGGCGATTTCTATGAACATTGTTGCACTTGGGGGAAACTGGTGCCTCTGTGGATATAGTATGTGTAAGTGAAGGATTGCCCTTCTGGGGTGCTTACTTTTGGTACCTTGAGAACCACTAGACCTACTAGCTTGGAAGGGCCTCTATGTACTGTAACACCCTAATTCTTAACCTAACTTTCTAGAACATATTAGGTTAATCATTAGGTTATTACTTCTTAGTCTCATTATTTTATTAAAATACTTAGCAGAAATTACGGGTAATTTTTTTTTTGAAAATATAAAACAAAGTGAGAGCCGCGTTCTTAGTCTAATCATAAGACAGAAATATAAAAACACGATTAGCAAGCAGAGAGTAACACAGAAATTATGAACAAGTAACAACAGGGCAATGACCACCATAATAACAGAAACATTTCATTAATAACATAATTAGAAATACATATGTAGTCATACCCTCATAGGGACGAGCAGAGCTTGTAATACAGTGGAAAAGGAAATACAACAGAAATAAGAAAGCAGTAAAGTACATGGTGCGACGGCAAAATAAAAACCAACTACACCACCCTCCTACCAAGCTATGAGTACTAGACTAAAAACCCCTTCCCAAAAGGTACTGCCGAAGGGAAGATCCTCGTGACTGCTTGGGCACTCGAAAAGCTCTCCGGTGAGGTCTAGTGACGACGGGGGTCCTCGGGTGATGGAGGTAGGTTACCGGGGAAACGCTCAATCTCCTCTTGGGTAGGCCAATGAAGTGGAACACGAACGCGAGTCGGCTGTACATGAGCCCCTCGGCGAGGGCGCATCTTGGCTCTCCGCGCTAGGCGCGACTGCATCACGGTATCCTCACTGCCCTCCCACCTAAATGGGGGAAAGGGAGCAGAACCCTCCGAATGGATGTGCATCGGTGAGTCCTCAGAAGGATCGGTCTCCGACCTCTGCGAGCGAGGCACGTACTCTGGGTAGTCACGAACAGCTGAGGCAGACGAGCGGGCACGACGCAACTGCTCGTCGCGAGGGCGGGTGCGCTCGAAGATCAAGTCGTCGCCACCAAAAGGAGCGGTAGGAGTGAACTGGTACTTGGACATTGGATAAGCAAAAGGTCGACCCATGTATACAAAAACACGAATGACACAGTGACCCTCAAAGTGGTAGGAACAATGCTCCGGGTCGTAGTGCACCTCCCAAATGGGCATGTCAATGAAGATCACGAATGTCACCATCGCTCTCTGAAGATGCGACGGAAGAAAGAGAAAGGAGAGAGAGGAGTGAGAATTCTTACTAAAGAATCTCAGTAGGAGTCTCCTACCCGAATGTTGCATCGTTCACATCCTTAGGAACCTTGGGTTTATTTATAAAAAAGTGTACATGCATATAAGATTCAGTTTAGGGTTTATAAAACTAATTATCCAAGGTTCATTCCTTTTAGCATGCATCTAGATGTCATGAATGCAACATATTAAAACATGAATGCATGGCAATGCCTTAATCAAATAACTCAATGAATCACAACATCAAGAAGCATACATGTGGCATAAAGGGCATATGACTTTCAAGTGGATCTTTCCTCAACTTCGTGACATCAATCATAGTACTTCAACATAATAAGGCCACCCTAAAATAACTAGGTTATGAGCTCATACCTCAGCTAGTCGTCACTAGCTCTTGCTTATTATCTGAATAAGCGAAACATAATAAAACCGGTGTCACCTCTTTTAGGATATACCCTCTTTGAAATGCTTTGCGGGCATTAAGCCACAACAGTTTGTCCGCTTTGGTAGGCTGCATCTACTCATACCCTCACGGATTTGTCTCCCCTGGGGGTGCTCGGCCGAACCGGTGTCACCCAGGAAGCGCGTTTCAGTGCTTTGTCACATAAAAATCTCTTGGGGGTGCTCGGCCGAATCGGTGTCACCCAGGGTTTTCAACTCATGTGGTACTTTAAAACATTTCTTCAACCCTTTAAGGTTTGATGGAAATCTAGCAGCATAATAGCTGTTAAACCAAACTTCCTTCAAACCGAAACTTATGCCACAAGCTAATCACACAACATATTCCTTATTTAAATCTCATGCTATGATGAACGTCATATCTCATACAATAATTTCCTCATGCATTATAAACATCTCAACATAGCATTGCATCATATACACATCATAGCATTAACAATTTCTTAATATCTTATGTATTGACCCTTACGGTCTTTAACTCACAATCTAAGTTATAGATCATCATAACTTAATCTCTCGGGTACGTATAGGCTCATATCTAAGTATTCTTCACTCCATACTATGATCATAAACTTTTCTAAACCTCAAGAATGTAGAATCTAAGATTCTAACTTTACGGGTACCTAGGAGTCACAACAATGACCCTGTTTAATTCCGGTTTGCTCCTAAGGCATCAAGATCAAATCCTAAACCATTTATGAGTCATTCCTACACATTTAAACTAATTTAAAACCATAATTATCATTTCTAACCCTTGCTGGACAGAATCCAGAAAAATCATATATTAAGGGATCTAGAACTCTCAAATTAATTCTTTTCTAGTTACTAACTTCTTTTATCTTTCACATATGAGTTTTAACATTAATTATACTCAAACATAATCATATTATCATAATCAAAACAGCATATACAGTGGCCAAACATAGCAAGGCAGAACCAAAACATACATCTCCATACAAATGCATAAAACTTGGTTTTTAAAGCACATAAAATACTAGTTTCTCTTGGAACCTTCTCAAGACTTTCAAAACTCATTTATAAACATTTTTATCATCTAAAATCCTCAAAATATTTGCAAGGGCAGTAGCTAAATCAAATTCATCTCAAGAGGTCCTAAATTCATAAAACTTGGTTCTATACATTTCTTATACTCATAAAAGCATAGAAAAATTATAAAACATAGTTTTCAATACTTGTAGAACATAAAACTCCTTAGGGCTGAAATCTCAAGCTAAAGACATAAATATTTTCAAGCCCTTGTTTGAGACCATAATGGGCAAGTCTTTGAGCTCTAGGTTCATTTAAGTGATGACATAAAAATAAATATGCTCATGCACTAGTTTTAGCTTTCATTAGAAAGTAAAGTGAGAGTATAAAATAAACATGAGATGCAACTTATTATTATCTTTGGTATATTAAGTGAGGACTTGAAATATAAACATGATAATGCAAAGCTTGAAACATAAACATGGTAATGCAAGTTCATTTATTATCTTGATACTTAGTGATATCAAGGAAAGTAAATATGATGTGCAAGGCATAAACATAAACATGGATGCAATATTCATTTTAATCTCATCTAGAGCTTTTACAAGACTTTAGAGACACAACCCAACACTTATCTCATCACAAAGAGAGCTTTAGAGTTCTTGAACCAAGTTCTCAAAGGAACTATGAGGTTCTTGAACATCATCATCAAGCTCAAAAGAAACAAACTTTCAAAGGAACATAAAATCTCAAAGAAAAGGAAACCAAAACCAAAATATTAGAGGAAAGGAAGTAAGGGAACAGAAATGAAAAACAAGAAAAAGTAAAGGTGTTCTTGAGCTAAAATCATTTTGAGTTAGTAAACAAAAGTGAGACTTAAAGAAAGTAAAAACTCAAGCTCTAGAGGTTCTTTTGAGATGAACACATAGTCATCATCTAGGAGCTCTCATCATTGAGCTATCATATACTCATCAAGACCAAGAGGCCAAAACATCAAGGAAGGAAAAACAAAGAAAGTTTCAAAAAGAAAATCCAAGAGAAAGCTAGATAAAACTAATTTTCAAGAAAACAAGGTTTAGAAAAACACTCCTACCTAGAGTGAAGTTAAAAGCTTTGATCTTTGAAAAGGAAAACAAGATGAAGAACTCCTCCTTGGGGCAAGATGGCTTTGGCCTTGTGAAGAACAAGGAACAGAAAAATGTGTTTGGGTGAGGTTGTGTTTAAGGTGAGGTGTTTTAGAGATCAGGAGGTGATTCAAGACTTTGAGGTGGTGTTTGAAGGTTATGAGATGATGATAAGATGAAGAGATGAAGATGAAGAACAAGAGAGCACTCTCTTGAGACTTTGAGAGAAAAGGAAAAGAACTTAGAGAAAGCTAGAGAACTTGAAACTATGCAATTGATCTAAAGGTTCTCACAAGTCCTAAAGCATAGGTATTTATAGAAAATAAAAACAATGAAGGAGTGAGGGGAGGAAGGCTGGCCGTAGCATTGAGGGGGAAAAGGAAGAGAAAAATATCTCTTTCAGGGTGTCATACAAGCATGGTTTGAGGTATGGAGTTTATGATACAAAGTATGGCTTCAAGCATAGGTTTTTGAGTGAGTTTTCTTTCAAATTTTGAATGAAATAAGTCTTCTAGAAACTTGACATGGCTGGAATTTTTTCAGCCACAAACAAATGAAGGAATTGGTTTATTTCATTTAGTTATTCATTTGGAAAATCAAGCTTGATTGAAAGTATAACAAGGTATGACAAGGTATGGTGATTTGAGGTGATTTTCCTTCAAATTTGAAATGAAATAATTCATCAAATGGGGGAGGAAGGCTAGCAAAATTCAGACAAGAAAATGGGGAAGAGAAGTCTTCTAGAAGTTGTCCTTGGAAGCATGGATGAAAGCATGGTTTGTATGACTCAAAGTATGGTTCATGTAAGGTCAAAGCATGGTTCTTTGAGTGAGAACACTTTGAGCATGTGATGCATATGGAGGGGGAGAGTTTCGGCCAGATTGGGGCAGCAAGGAGAGAGGAAAAATCTCTCATGTAATTGGGTGTTAATGATAGGATTAAGTGTAGGTTAGCTTAGGTACAAAGTTAGGAATAATTAGGCTTAAGTTTAGGTGACTAAGAATGAGATTTAAGGATTTTATGACAAGATTAGAAGTGCTTATACATCATTAGAGAATTAAAAACTCATTTGTGAATAAACAATGTGAAACACAATTCCATGATTTAAGGAATTGGAGAGAGAAAACACTATTTAAGATTCCATGACTAGGAATCTTGAATTTAAAATAGGATTTCAAGTTGTAATTAAGCACTTTTAGGTTCTAATCAACTTTAATAAATTATTTTGACTCAAGATTAATTATGGAAATTAATTAACCTTCAATTAGAGCCTAATATTGCTTAGGTTTGCTTAATCATGCGATTAAGCGTAAAAACACGAAATTAGGGGCAAAATCGTAACCTCTGGGACCAAAACTAAAGTCACAGAATACATAAAAATGCCTTTTAAAACCATCTGGAGAAGTTTCGGGTTCATCCGGCACTTGCAAACGGGTAAAACACAGCAGGGGCGTTTTGGTCATTTTGACCTGAAAACTCAAAAAACGATATTTTCGATCCCGGATAGGTATACAAGCCAACTAATCTGCTTCCAATATTGAGTTTGCCCTTCGAGTACTACCGGATTGGCTTTCCTCGAATTCCAGGCTGAAAATGACCTCAGGGGCATTTTGGTCATTTTTACTCTAGCAGAAAATCGGGGCGTTACATGTACCCTGCTATTTGAATTGCTACCCTTGTGGTACCATCTTATGCTTGTATGCTTCAGTCCTTAAGGTAGCCAGCCTTTTCTAACTTGCCTCAATAATGCAACACTAATTTGCCAATGTGGCGAAATCACGAATTTCCAAATGTGCTACTACATCGTTAATCTCTGGCTTCAAACCATCTTCAAACTTGGGCACATTTCCACTGCTCATCCGAATTGCCCTTATATAGCTTGGAAAATGATCAGTTATTCAAACTTGGCTGTATATTCAGAGATAGACATATCACCTTGCTCAAGTGCCAGGAACTCCATTTCCTTTACATTACTTATTGAGGCTGGAAAATACTTCCCATAAAACTATTCGTTGAACATGTCCCAGGTAATACAGTCAGTGTCTGCAAAATTTCTCTTAGCAGTAGACAACCATGCCTTTGCATCGCCCTCAAGCATAAAGATATGAAACTTGCTTTTACTTCCTTTGAACATGGAATAACTGAGAAAATCTTTTCAATGCTCTTGACCTAAGCATCAGCCATATTAGGGTCACATGTCCTTTGGAATGCTGGAGGTCTTACTCTCCTAAACTCAGAGAATACCATTTCCTCTACACCTCTTGCCCAGTGCTGTCCCTTTCCTTGGTGATCCAAGTGAATTGCCATAAGCTGCATTGATCTAGCCATTTGTCTGAAAGTCTCCATCATGTCCCCCTGGTTAGTAGGGGCATTCTCTGTTTGATTCCTCGGACGTCTACGAGGTGCCATCAGTCCCTAAGCACATAAAATAGTAAACACCGAGGTGATCAGCCTCAATACTCAAACTCAATGTTCGATGAACTAGTTACTGTGACATGAAAGTGAAACAGTCATGCATTTCTAATTCCTAAAGTCTATTACGGACAAACTACAAGCACGACATAACTACCGTTCTATGCTTAAGAAGCATAGTTAGTGCAATTCTCAAGCTCCAAGAGAATCGAGTTGCTTTGATACCAAAATATAACATCCTAATAATTGTTCCCATATGATTATTCATAGCAAAATTTATTATTAAATTGTTATGCTTTGATGTCATGATTTTAAAGTTTCAAAATATAATATAGGCAAAAAAATAAAGACAATAGTTTTGCCTTTATTAAAAAATCAAACTAGAAGCCTGACACATGCATAATTATATGTAATACTAATTTATTATGGAACTAGCTAAACAATGATAAACACATTCATACAATCAAAAGTCTAAAATAATATATTGCAATAATTGGTAAATAACTCCAAAAATTATGTAATCGCTATAATATAAATAGCATGAATAATAATAAATCTTTGGCTAACAATAGTTTGATCTCCAATAAACCAAAACATTGAATAATCAAATAGGTCTAATCAACTAAATTATCATAAGTGGAACTAAATCCTATCTACTCTTCAGATACGTACTCCTTCTCGAGGGCCATATTAGCCTGCTCCACATTTAGAGATGATACGGAAAGAAAAGGATGGGAACTCCAAAGTTCCCAGTAAGGATAAATGCACATGTTAATTAGTGTCATCAAAATCATCTTTTACCACCTTGGTTTATTCTTGAAAAAAAAACATGAACATATGTTTAAATCTAATTAATAAGTTTGATGCGAGCTGTCACGATTTACAACAAATTAAAATTTATAAAATGCTAAGTTGCACAAAAAATGTAGTAAAGGGCACAACTCAGGTCGTCTCACAAGGAAGTGTTACTATTCAGTTACAAATTGGGGGTTTTGAAGAATGAAATTAAAGCATTTTAAATTAAAAGATAATAGCAACTATGAAGAAAGCACTAGTGCAAGGTATTCCTAGGATTGGAAATTAATTATCATGACCAAATAGTAAACCCATTGGTGGCTATTAGTGACAAATTACTGGCAATTCTACTAGTGATCGATCGACCTCTAGAATTTGATCAATGCAAATAACTAATAAACGATGATCGCCAATTTGATTAGAAATCACATTAATTTAATGAACCAATTGATATAGCCTAACTGCCAATCGGAAAGTTAATTCTAATGTTCTCCCTCAAATATAAATCTATAGATCTATCAATTTATGCCTAAAGGGTTTTCCTAAATGATGATCGCCAATTTTGTTATCCCAATAAAAATTATAGCAATCACCACAATAATTATAGGAATAGAAACTGCAGAACATTAAGAAAACCAATGCATTTAATATCAAAAGAGGTCTCAAACATTATCCTAATCCATCCGGAACCCTAACACTAATAAAGAAATCTACTCCTCCTTCTCTGGAGGATTACAACAATAAAGATAAAATAACCTGAAAATAATAGCAACAATCATTGCCATAATCTCCAAGGCAAGCACCTTCACCAATAGAACCCTTAGAGATAGAAAAAAGAAGAAGAAAGAGAGAAGATGAAGGGAGATGTAGAGAGAGAAAGTGAAAAGGGAGAGAATGGAATTAGAGAGAGTCCCCTCCAAGAGTGCTCTATGAAGCCCTAAAATAATCACTAAAAGAATTAAAGCAAAATTGGGCCCATTTTGGAAAAATCGCACTATTCTGACGCTGGCTGCTCGCGTATGACCGCCTGGGTGGTCATTGATTGCCTGGGCGGTCCTGCATGACTTCGCTGAAAAATTGCGCTCTCTATTCACCGCCTAGGTTGTCATCAGTGTTGATGAGTTCCCTTTTCTGCTCTAGTGCATCAACCTGGAGGTTCCTATTAACAAACAATACTCCTACAAAGAGATTAAAAGCACAAAGCACTTCCAAAAGATGATTATGCACTAAAAGCAATATTAATAGCTATGAAATTAACCAATGATGCATACTGAGGACAAAGTGCAAATACACTAATTTAACCAACAATTAAGTACAAAACAAATGCAACATATTCATAGTTAGGATGGAAAATGGATGCATAAATGCAACCCGTCAAAGTTTTAAAGATCTTTACCCGAGGTAGATGTGTCTTTTAATATGATCTTTTTTATTATGAATGCACTTCCTAAATTTACATGAATGCATGACAATCTAGTAAATATATATCTACAGACACAAAATTCATAGACAGTCACATACGAAACTTAGTCCAATCTTTTTTCATTCTTTCTCTTAATACATATATTTTTGTATACATCCAGTTTATCCAATCAGTGGGGTAATGAGCTCATACCAAAAGTTGATCATCATTGACAATACAGAGAGGATAAACAGGATGTTAAACAGTAGGGTCACCTCTTTTTATCAAGGATTATTTCCAAATCAGTAGGGTCTGAGACTAACATGTTTAACATTTCATATCACATTAATACTTTATATATCAGTGGGCACTTTATCTAACCTGTTTAGTATTTTATATCATCAACGGGGATTACCTTTTCTTAGTGAAAGGTCTAAATTATTATTGTAACTTATTCATAACATACATAGCAACAAGTAATTCAAGTTCCATCACACCATAATAAAAGTAAAGTGTTATTAGAATGTACCAACACAACTTAAAGGCAGATATATCAATGTAAAATTTAAAAGAACCAACACCAAACAAGAACAAGTTTATCTATATCTATTGTAACATACAAGAACAAGTTAACATATATAATAATGATAATAACTATTCAAACGAAAGTAACAGAAACTAACATAAAATGTCCGTTTTCCCTTTTTTTCTTTTGTTTGTATGATAGTATATAATTTGTACCTAGCGTAAGAAAGAAAAGAAAAACTCATACAATGGTCATCTTGACTCATTAAATGATTCTGGAACTTCAGGAAGAATTTTAAATGCAAGATATAAAAATCGAAAAGGAACAATACAAGTCCAGGTATGTTGAAGATAAAATAGGATAAAATATTAAGCAAAAGTAAAGATAAAAGTAATCAATTAACTTGTTCATAGCATAGAGATCGTAAACAAAAGCAAAAACACTAAAAATAATAATTCCTTTCACAGATAAACAATTGAAAAGGAATCTATGTATATTGGAAGATTCATGGTTTTCTCACACATTGAAAAACAAATTGGAGACTACAAATCACTTAAAATACAAAAGTTGCACAAAACCCTTACTTGATTTGAAGATTAACCAAAATTAGAGACTCCTAAGACTTATTAAAGTGGAAAATGGCAAAATCTTTCTTCTCTATGCTTGGGTGTGCCACGGCTTCAAGAGCGAGAATTAGGGATGAATTTTATTCCTCCAAAAGTGATGATGATTTGTGATTAGAGGTTTTGGAGAAGATAAAAGAGATGACATGAAGAGAAATTTTATGGAGGTGAAAGGGTGTGTACTCATATGCTCTAATAGGGTTTGGTGGTGGTAGTTAAAAATGAAAGTGAGAGAATGTGAGTAGTGGGCACTATTTTCATTCTTAGGGATAAAGATAATAGGGTCCTTCTTTCCCTACTAATTACAAATAGGATCTTTTTAGATAAAAAACAATATCTGATCATATCTTATCTGAAAAAAATAGTCTCTTAATATATACTATATATATTTCATAGAGGCTAAATTCCATTAATCCTATACTATTCATTTTAGACTAAATATTATTCTAACATATCAATTAATTCCACATACACAAATTAAAGGAACAATGAATAAAATAAATTGGGGTTTTACACTATAGGGTAAAAGATACTTCAAATTTTTACTGATTTTGCTTTCAGCCACATGTTTAATCTAGGGGAACTTGGGTTGGTCATAATGATGATGGAGGTTAGTATTCTTTTCCACCAACATTGTCTGTATTCAATCAACCTGGTGGAGCTGCTGGAAAGAGCGAGCCCTGGTGGCTGACTTTCGAGGAGTAGAATTTTGCGCACTTACATTTTATTAAATTGTGATGAGGTGCAACAATGTAGATTGTAAGTCAATGACCCTTTTTTAATAAGTGAAAGTGTGATGTTATGCATCCTTAAAATAACCTAAAATATATTTTCAATAACAGATACTTTGAAGAACTACATGGTCAAGATCCTTTTCAACTATTTTCAGACTGGTTCAAATTAGTCCATTTTGTTAACATTATGTGACCGCATATATTATTATCAGTAAATCTTATTTGATGCAAGTTAGTTTGACATTTCAAACTTCATCTACGTAAGTTCATAACAAAAATAATGATGTAACATGTACCTATTTGTTTAACTTAGCTTAGAGGCCCAAAAATAATGTTGTAAGTTATCTCATATACTGTGTTAATGGGTACAAGTTTCAAACATTTGATTAGGGTGGGGGAAAAAATAGGCAATATTGGTGTTTGTGTTAAAGGTGATGTTGGGGACAGAGAATGTGATTAATATGGTGTCGTTAAGGAAATCTTTAAGTTTGAGTATGTTGATGAGCCAATGAAAAAATCTGTGCTACTCAAATGTGAATGGCATGATCCAACATGACACACTGGGACATGACAATAGAACAATTACAAAATCATTGACATCAACCAAGGGGTAGGATTAAAGCAAAGGAAGGTACTCTTGAATATGGTTATTAAGGGTAGTAATTGATGAAGATAATCATGAAAATCCTCTTCCATTGACAAATAGGGAAGTTGGCACAATTGAATACACAAGTTACCACCCAATGAGAAATCATCAAGATGAAATAAGTGATAGCAATAGTGATGATTTAGATAATGATCAGCATCAAAGTGATGTTAAAAATAACCCTGAACTTTCAGATCAACCAAGGTGTTCAATATTATATGCAATGTTGTTATGAAATTATTTAAAATTTTCCTATTTAATTTTTTGTGTGGATTTTTTCATTGTTTCAGTATGGCTGGTAAAGCCAAAGGCTGACCTCGGAAGTTCGGTTTACCTGCCACCCCTATGCCATCCCTACTACTGCCCCGACTCCTAGCCACATATCTCACTGGACTCCTACGTCCTTGGGTGGGTCGCAGACACGATACCTAGATAGGAGGCCCCTTGGGCCAAATGGTAGGGCACTAAGACCTGAAGGTAGACCGTTTCAGTAGATTAGGCTGGATTGTAAAGATAGGTAAGTTTGAAAAAGTTTTCTATTATATTCTAATTTTGCATTGCATATGATATTTGAAATATTTTCATTGTTTTTAACAATTTTGACTTATTTGGTAAGGGTCATCATAAGATCATGGAGGTTATACAGAGTACGCATGACCATCCATGGCCCACCTAGATTGACATGCCGCTCGATGTCAAGGAACTATGGTGGCGGTAATGGAAGGTAATTATGTGGTTTATTTGCATTTGTTAAAATATATATGTTTATATTATTTAATCATATGGTTATGATTAGTTATGTGTTGTGTGTTTTGTGTAGGCAGAGGACATTTTACATTCAGCCCGACCATGAGCCCATCGTTAAGAAGGCTTGGAGGATTAGGTCCTTCAAGCTCTTATGAGACATGTTCCATGATGTCTACAAGGGGCATATGAACCACTCGTGGCTGAGTAATGCCTCTCTTAGCGAGTTGCAGTGCCATTAGGCCTCTTACCCGATCTTGAAGGACATGTTGGATAAGGAAAGGACAAATTAGGCCTCCTAGAAAGGCGAATCGTTGCATACTTGTTAGTCGAGCACCCAGGAGGGCACTCGAAAGCGTCCGGTGAATCTTTAACATTTCTTCATTCAATATATTTTTAAATGTTAGTTTACTACATTTGAATTGTCACAAATACTATATTTTTATGACTTTATTGTGTCTATTTGTGCTGTCGAGGGACTTAAACTGCCCTCCGACCTAAGGTGAGCTCTTTTGGGAGACCCACACTCAAAAGAGTGCGACGCAAGAAAAGTCAGTAGAGGTCTAGGTAGATCCTCACTTCGAGGACACTTATGTAAGTTTCAATTCAAACACCTTTTTACTTAATTTTTATTACGTTTTCTATTTATATCATAATTATTGCTTACAATATGTTTTATCCTTTTCTTTGTAGCACAAGTTCATAAACTTGTGGGAGTAGGCACAGACCCAGGTGGCTACGGTTGGACCCGATGCTGATATCTCTCCTTCTCCAAAAGTGGAGGATGGCTGGGCCTAGATGGTTGGAGGCCCATACAAAGGTCACATATATAGGATGGGATAAGGTCCTACCTTGACACTAGTTCCCCATCCTTTGCCATTGGGTCTGCTACTAGGGTTAACACCTTGAGGGAGCATGTGCATGCTCTAAACCAGGAGTTGTAACAGAAAG
Source organism: Dalbergia cultrata (assembly GCA_031216105.1). NCBI lineage: Eukaryota > Viridiplantae > Streptophyta > Magnoliopsida > Fabales > Fabaceae > Dalbergia > Dalbergia cultrata. The sequence continues at coordinate 2,605,788 of CM062347.1, read as the reverse complement.
CACAACTCATCCAACAGCAATAGTAGGTACAGCTCCAGGAGTAGGTAGCAGGTCGAGTAGCAGTGGTGTAGGAGCTTAGGGAGATCCGATAGCTTAAGCTGTCTGTTGAACAGTAGCAGTACGAGAAGGCCAAGAAAGAAAAGATGAAGTTCAAGAAGATGCAATGGAAGAACACCGCTGATATTATGAACTTCTTTAGGGACTTGCAGGCTTGAGGATCCTTTGGCTACAGTAAGAAGCTCCTTTATATGCCTCTCCCCTCTATGTTTGATGGCTCCTCACCCTCCGATGGCATAGACGACTCTGGTGGGTTTGATGATGATGATGATGATGACGACATGCAAGACTATAGCTACAATTTTATTTTTGATATTTTATTCATTTATCGTACTTTGTATATATTTTATTGCGATAACTTATTTTGTTATTTTATCAATTTGTTTATTTTTCTATTATTTCATTATTTTTTTACTTAACATCACTTTAATTAGTACTTGAATTATTATATAAAAAGTAATTAAATATGATCCATTATTTGTAGAGGTGAGCTATAAAACTGCAATGACATTAGCAAAAAAAATTTGTTTAAATTTTACTGTCAGTAATTAATTATATTCTAAAAATAAATAATTTAAAAAAATTTCACACTCATCGGTAAAGTCATTAGTAATATTAATTAACTAATGCCAGCTGTGATGCCTTTAATCTAATTGTACCGATTGGCTTGCATTTTTAACACCCATCGGTACGCCCGTCGATAATATTCCATCGACGGTCAAAAAATCAATGGCCCGTATACATCGGTAAATCCATTGGTACAATTAATACCCACTGGTAATGCTGCTAGTTTCCTGTACTTTTCTTGTGGGACCTAAAGAGATTGACAATTGTTCTTTCTTCCTAAAGAGGAGACACAAAGAAAGTCAAAATAGAGAAACTTGGAAGAGAGAGTGACTTTGTCATGATCCAACTCGGGCCATGACCCGCGCATAGGGAACACGTTCCCTTACAAACCTTAACATGCAAGCTTTTATAGAAAAATGAGCAGAGTTTCCTGTGTTTTTTAGATATCCCCAAATTTAGAAATACATAATGTATGAGAATAAAAATAATATAAAAAATTGGCTTCAAGTTTTCTCAGAATGCGCCCCTAGCAACAGAACAATCAACTCAACATAATTCAGAAAATCATTTCAACATATGAATTTTAATTCCAGCTCTGATATGTAATTTAAATGAAATCTAATCCTGAAATCAAATGTGAATCAAGTTAGTTTTAAACTAGTTTCAAATGTAATTTCATAACCACAAAGTATATGTCCAACTATAACTAGGAATGTAGTTCAAAATATAATTCTAAATTAAGTTTACAAATCCTTTCCATGATATAGCCTATATATATCTAAGTTTTAACTACACATGTTTAAGTATAAATATAAACATAAACACAAAACTAATTTGAGGACCTTGCCTATGACATATGGAGCATTAAAACAATTCTAACAGTCTAAAACTCAAAGGCTAGGTTCCAGTATACAGAAAAGGCCTCTTGAGGAAGTCTCACCAACTCAGACAATTGACTTCTACGGGGTTGCGAGATTGGAACCTAGAGCTGCACCTGTATCTGAAAAAGAGGGGAAAACAATGGAGTGAATTTTGTAGTTTAGTGGTGGATAAGTTATCTATAACCCACATGAGAAAATATATGATCCATGAGTATAACAATAATAACTTGATAGTTCATATTAATTCAACCAAAATTCCTTTATTTATGGAAAGGATTTTTGAAAGCAACTAGCTTTATATAAAATAATAGGGAATCATTAAATTCAGGATAAATAGAAGGATTTAAACTCAGGTAGCCATTTGTTTATGTTATCCTAAAATAGAACGGTCCTACCTATGTGAGTAGCCGTAGTACAGAAGGATCTACGGTGTGGTTCTCATCAAATATAGCCAAGATGCACCAAGGCTAATGCCTATTGTTGCTAGCTATAGATCCTATCATAGATTCTCCCCAAAACATATAATAAATATTTTACATCTCATATCAAATCAATTCAAAGTAACTCCATAAATGGCTATAATCACAATTTTTGAAGTACTTACCTCAAGTCCATAACAAAGATAAATTAATTTTCCAGAATCAATATCATATCGTCGCATGTGTTAATTTTTGATAAAACATAAGCCAACATAAATGATGTAATTTCGTTAAAATTACGTAACATAACCAAATAATTATTTTTCAGTTTTTAAATTTCTAAATATATTTAGAACTAATTTAACAAGCGTAAAAATAATTATAAACATAATGTCTATTTACAAACTAGTTCAAAAGAAATGAAGACCAACTCTCATGCCACCAATCCAACGGTTGATGCTTAAATGCTCTATAACTTTAGAAACAAGATACATACAATATTAGTGAGCTACAATACCATTAACTTACACTAATTAGCCCCATATACTAGAAAGCCCCAAAACAATACACTTAGGGTCCCCCACAATGAATGACTACATAGAGAGCTCAATAAGATAAATAGGTCAAGATTGTCACTTACCCGCTATTGTAGAAGGAAGATTAGAGATAGAAAGCGATCAAAACTCACCACTCTAATCTTTTCCTCCACTTAGAGAGATAAATTGTGAGCTAGAGAGAGAGGAGAAGGAGGCACAATTTTGATGGTGATGTTGTTGAAGATGAGGAGAATGATGATGATAGGGAAGAGGAGGATGGTGGTTGAGGCGGTGGTGGTGTTGAGAAGGAGAAAAATGGGGAAGAGGTGAAGAAATAAGAAAAGAAAGAAGAAGGAAGAAGAAATCATGTTCTGGTGGGGGAGGAAGAAAAGGAAAGAAAAGAAGGAAAAAGGAGGGTCTAGAGTAGTCTGTGTAACTTAAGACCGATTGGTAGTCTATCTCCCTTTTTTTCAGTTACAACAAACAACTCCTATTCCATAAATAGTGCAAAATGTGTTATTGTATCAATGGGGCAGCAGACACCGATTATAAGGCTAAGAGTAGGGCCTCATCCTTAATGTTAGTAAATGATAGGTAAGGTTTCCCATTATAACTAACTCATACACAAATAGCCATAACAATACCTATAACGAATGATGCTTAATAATAATAAGCCTAGTAATAGCAGTGATCACATGATTTTGGGTTAAAATAATAAAGCCTAATTGTTTTGACATCCAATTAACTTTGATCTAAAATTGAGATTAACATTAATTAATGTTAGTCCATAAAACTATTCTAACGGTTTCTAACATGGACAACATAAAGCAAAATACTACATCATCAATACCCATATTAATTAAGTAGAAATGAAGCTTAGATAAAAAGTAATTCCCTTACACAAACTACACAACAAAAGATGGTACGGTCCCATAAAAGTTTAAATGGAGAAGTAGTGAGATCTCAGCTGTTGAGAAAAATTTACTTAATCAAAATTTATTTTTACAATAATACAACAATAGCTTAAATGACTTAAATTTATCTATCTTTAACAAAAAAAAAATTACTTAAATTGTGAGAGAATCCATGCTCTCACACATTTCATAAGTATTTTTTTTTGCAATGGTAAAATGGTTAGGAATTTTTCCTAGAAGGTATAATGAAGGGGGAGGTAGGGTTGAACACGAGATCTTCTATTTAAATTTGTATGAGATAACTACAGTCTTAGGTTAGAGGTCCAACCATCATTTTATGAGCATTTTTGACAAGCTAACAAGTGAAGGATATATGCAATTTGATTTTCATAACTAAAAAGGAGAAAGAGCATTAAAAAACAACATTGAAATTAATAGTGACTTTTCATTTTTGGTCATAGAAATTAAAAGTGATTGTGAAATTAATAATGATTTTGTATATTTAATCATGCCAAACATTATCTAATAGAAAATAAAAATGAAAGAAGATTCTAAGAGTGAAAAGAGAAAATAATATAGTTGTAAGCAGTTTCAGACAGTATTAATGGAAACAAAAACTGATATGAGGAGTGAAGTATAAGAATGTATGAAAGCGGGGGTTATGCAATCACTACAAATACATTTTTAACACAACGTAACACTATTGATTAATTTATTTGAGGGTTAAATGCTAAAAAAAATTTGACACAAAAATCAGTTGTTCCGATTCATCTGTTACTCTATATATAAGGGCAAATAGCTAGCTCCATTTTGCACAATATACTAGAGCTTGTTAACTCTCTTCTTATACTTTTTCTTTCTGAGATAGATATGGCTCGCTCAATGCCTTTGGTTTCCACTATCTTTGTCCTCCTTTTGCTTCTAGTGGCCATTGGTAAGTCTTTTTTATGTTTAACACCATAGTTTTGGTTGATATTTAATTCAGCATAACTTGGTTTATGGTTTCTTTTTATGGGATAACTAATTAGTTTTCATTTTGTTACAAAATATTAGTATGTTTGATTTAATTTTTAGAGAGCCTCAATCTATATGATTTAGATTAAAAAAAGTAGTTTGCAATAATTTACAATATATATATATATATATATATATATATATATATATATATATATATATATATATATATATATTCATAAAAGTTGAACATCAATAGGAATGTAATCATGTAGATCTTAATTTAATTTATTTTAAATGCATATATTGTGTTGATTTTGATGTATGTATAAATTATAAACAACTTTGGATTAATTTAAAATTGTATTGAGATTATCTATGTGACGTATACTTCTAACCTAACGATGGATTTTGTGCAAACTTATATGAATAAAAAATTATTGATTGAATGGTGCAACAAATGCTTATAGTTACCTTTAATATAACTTGATCCTAAACATCTATATATATTCTCTTCGGATAGCAAAATTGGAGATAAGAATTTATTGACCAATTTTTTTTATTATATGAATTTGATTAATAACTCTCAACTCTAATTTATAAATTTTCACTTATATTTTTTTCTCCTAAGCAAACTGACCCTTATGATTGTTGCCTAACTATATGTTACATGAATCAAACATGCCAAATATATTATTTCATCTCTTATTTGTTAATTTGTGTACATGTGATATTTTGGTGACTTCATAGAGATGGGGCCAACAGTGATGGCACAGCAAGGAAGGACTTGTGAGTCTCAGAGCAACCGTTTTAAAGGAGTATGTTGGAGTGCCACCAACTGTGCCTCTGTTTGCGAAACTGAGGGCTTCTCTTCGGGGCATTGTCGTGGCTTTCGTCGTAGATGCTTTTGCAAGAAAACTTGTGATGCAATGACAGATCCAGGATTTTTTGAAAATATGGGGCAAGGACAATAAATCAACATAACAAAAAATAGGGCATATTGTATCTTAGTCTTAATAAAATTATTTTGTCACAATAAAATTAGTATGGGGTCAAATTTAATGATATAATAGGGGCAAAATACATTCATCTTTATAATTATTAAATAAATTTCAGAAATTTTGTGGGGACATATGCTCCTACTTTGCATAATGTGGATTTACCCCCACATTACACATTATAATTTAATTGAGTAAATATTAAATAAAAGTGGATTTGAAGACTAACATGACTCATGTTTTGTAATGTCAAGGACTAATTTAATTTATTTTAAAAGTCACGGAATGACTCATGAGTATAAACTCAATACTAAAATGAATATCAACTCAAAATAATCAATGATGTATGATCTATGCCCTTAATATATGGTTAATAGTCTTTATCATGTATTTCCTTTATTCGTCAATGTTACTTTTTTTTCCCTTATTCTTTTGTGTAGAAAAAGTTTGTTGGGAGGGAAGAATCCTTCTTTTCCACTGGCCTACTTCAAGATTTCATGAAAGTAATGCGAAACAAAGATCAATAGTATAATAATATATCAATGCGTTTGAATTGACACTAACATCAATACGTACGGCTTAAACAAATCCTCAATCCAAAACTATATATACAAGGTAGCTGTTGGGGTAGGGAATAGACAGAGATCCAAACAATGGGTTATGTGGGAGAAGTGAGAGAGCCATATAAATAGGCCAGACACCATATTATATCCAAAAATCTTAAGGCAATGAGTCCATGTATCCTGCTATTTATATTTTATTCACTTAGTTTTTTCTCAACCAATGTGGGACTTTACCCTTCTCACTTCAAACTCTAATATTATCTTCCTTAAATACGAGATCTATTACATGTGCTCTCCTTTTAGCATAAGTGCTTGCGTGGTTGTGATATCACTTTTAGGAATTTTATATATCAAAGAATATAAACATGAGTTCCATAACATGTGCTCCCCTAATGTGGAAGCCTTTTCACGACTCTGATAACTGCTTATAGGAATTTTACATGTGAAACAATTTAAACAACTGTTCAAATCCTTATGTCCTTATGATCAATATGACCCTAAATATGACAAGTGTGATAATAATCAAATTAACAATAAAGAGATTAGGTTAGAGTTACCTAAAGAGATTTGATAATTGTTCTTTTTACCTTAAAGAGGAGAAATAAATGTCACAACCTGATTTGGGATCGTGATTGGCACGTGAGAATCATATTCCCCCATAAGCCTCGTGAGCTATTGGCTGTTTCTACATGCATGCTTTGTTCATAAAAAAATTCATGAAAACAGGAAATTTCTCTTTTTATGCATACAAATCACCTGTTCTTTAAAGTTTATAAATGATCATAACTGCTGTCTTATAAACCACATTCAAAATCCATGTATCATAATACAACATACATACTATCAGTTTGCTCTGTTATGAAAATAACCATGAGACTAATACCAATCAATCATAGGAAACAAAATGCAAAACATGCTTTATGTCCTGGATCTTGTTTGCATGGTACTGGAGCACTCTAACAAAATAAGAATGCTTCACTCAGGTGAAGCTTACCAACTAAACTCTACTATTGCTAGGAAGAAGGAGGCTGTGAGGAATCTGCAGCATTTGTTGTATCTATAATGGAAGGAAAGAGGAAAAGGGTATGTTTTTATTCAAAAACTCAGTAAATGAGTCCTAACCTAGAATCCCCTTCATGGGATATCAAGGAAAAGTGCGTGAAATTATAAAGATGATAATAAAAAAAACTTTAAAATACTTTATTTATGTTTATACACACAAGAGTTATAATAACTGTTTGCAAATTTCCACATTTTCTGGGGCATCTTACTAGATTCCAAACTTTCTAGTTTTGGAAAAGCCTGCCTCCATGACAATTTGACACACCGCCTCTATGGTAGCTAGGTATGCCAAGGTAGGGTCTTAGAGGATTGCCTCCATGGCCACGTGGTATATCGCCTCCTTAGCAGTTAGATATACCAAGGTTAACAGCTTCTAAATCTGCCTTTATGCTATATCCATGCTCTTAAGAATCATGTTTATATCTATATATCCTTTTTTATCCCTAACTTAATCTTAACAACCTAGAATCATATTAGATACTTGGATGATTGAAACCCTTAACTAACTGGTTATGGTTCAAATCTCTATCATACCATAGTGTTTAATATCAGCATTCATATCATCATAATAGTAACTCCAAACAATTACAATCGCAATTCAACTCTTTATGGGCTTAGATTAATAACAATGGTCCCATAGTTTTGTAGTTTCTATTATTTTAAAATTATAACCCCATAAATCAATAGAAATCACAAACCTCTGAACAATTATCTCTAAAGTCAAGCAGTAAAGAAGATTTTGGTGAAAGTAGTTATAATGGCAAACATAGAGAACACATATGCGAATCCATTCACGTGGTGTGGTGAATAGTAAAGACTCTACACCAACAGGACACTTGAAAATAGAAATGACAACAATATCTTTAAGCTTGAAGGATGGAAAATTCGAAGTTAAAATTGAAAGAAATGGAAGAAAATGAAGACTTGAGGTGAGAAGAGGGTAGGAGCAAAGTTTTTCAAGCTTGGGAAGTGAAAAATCATGTTTATTTTGGGTATAGAATTTAAAGGGGGTTTTAATGAAATTTTGATTGTTGCAGTGCTGAATGAGCGATGCAGCGCTCACCAAAGAGCATAAAATCTCCACTTGCATTGCCTTACTATTCCCTGAGCGTTGCAATGCTCTCCAGAGTGTTTTTTCTTATATCCTTGAGCAATAATTCAAGTGTTGGTATGTATTGGGCTAGTTTGGCTCGATACTCACTTATTTACATTTCTCAATTTTAAGTTGATGTCCTCATTTTACTCTGCATAAACTTTAAAACATAAATGTAAATAAGGAAGTACCCTCTATTTGGATTCAAATAAAATATCATAAAAATGAAAATCCCAACAAATTAAAATCCAAATTTATTGTTTTTGTTTAAATTTAGGAATTCTTAAAATTTTATAAATTTGTGGGCTAAACACAAAAAAGTTTAAAGGTTTCATAAAATTAATTAAAAACCACACTTTAATGTATTTTCCTTTCAGGAACAATTACTAGGAATTTTAATCCTAAAAATGTGGCTTTATCATATAGTCCTACAAGGACATGTAGGGTCTAGACTTAATGAAACTCAGGAACTAAAACGACAGACACTACTAGAAAATGGTGATTTTTGGATGAAAATTTCCAACGGAATATATTCCGTCCAAATATATATTTTGTCTTCAGACGAATTTGTAACTAACTTTCAACAAATTTTGACATTAATTCTATAGAAATATATTCTATTACAAATTTGTCCATATTCTGTCTCAAATTATGGCGCCAAAATATTTGCAACAGATTAGTCATGGATTTCAGACAAAATAATAATTTGTCCATATTCCATCCTAATTTGCAATTCACCTTCATACAGATTTGAGATGCATTCTAAACAAATTTTCTTATTGGTTACATAAGAATATACTTTGTTCCAAATTTGTTCATATTTCATCTGTAACTTTTCATCCATATGTTGGCACCAAGATTTCCTAAACGGGAAACAAAATTATTTCCAACAAAAAATCATAGATTTCGAACAAAATAATAATTTGTCCATATTCCGTTCCAATCTTTAGTTCACCTTCACATAGATTTGGGACGCATTTTGAACAATTTGTGTCATGGATTACATACAAATATACTTTGTTCCAAATCAGTTCATATTTCGTTCAAAACTTTTCGACCATATGTTGAAGCTAAAATGTTCCAAATTGGCTCCAAAATATTTCCAATAGATTAGCCATGGAGTTCGAACAAAATAATAATTTGTCCATATTTCGTCCCAATTTGCAATGCATTTTCATGCAAATTTGGGATACATTTTGAACAAGTTTTTATCATTGATTACATAAAAATAGACTTTGATCCAAATCTATTCACATTTCATCCAAAACTTTTCTTTCATATGTTGATAACGTAACAAACTATCTTCAATGAATTAGAATTGGTTTTGAGATGAAAAAATAATTTGTCCATATTTTGTTCCAATGTGCATTTTTCCTTCGTACAAAATTGGGACATGTTTGAAAGAAAGTTACATTAAATAAATAGAAATATATTACATTCCAAATTCTTCCATATTCTATCTAAAATTTGTCCTCTATATATGTTGGCTCTAAAAAATTCTAAATTGACACCAAAATATTTCTAATGAATTATAACCATTGTGAATACTTGATTTTGTCTGTCACATAAAAATAAATCCCAAAATTTGCATATTTTATAATTTAGACCGAATGCCCAAAACTTCTTTTATAGCTTTTTTTTTTAATTTCTTTTGAACCAAAAAAAGAGAAAAAAAGTTAGCTTTTGCTTTGAAAAATTAAAAAAAAAAATTGAAATCAAATAATGAGAGAAAACATGCTAGCCCATAGCACATTTCTTGACTTGTTTTGATAGATTTGTTTGAAGATGCTCAATCATGAACCTTGTCTTGAGTCTTGCCTATGTCTTTTATTGTGTTCAAACCAAATTTCTTTCATGCCATGAGTCTTAGGTTCATTTTATTCTTTTTGTTTCACATCTTGATTCATGTCCATAAAATTATGCCAAAATAGTCCAACCCATTTTAGGCCATGCCTCCCTTCTGTGTCATTAAAAAAAAAAGAAAAAGAATTTAGAAAATGGAAATGAAAAAAGAGACTCCTTCCTTAACCATCAAGCTACTCCTGTGGAGTAGAAAGCAGTGCAAGAAAAAGGAAATGATACAGAGGAAGCTTTATTTGTTCTCGGTCTTTGCAACAATAAGAATGACAATACGAAACCCAACAAAAGAGAAAGGAAAAAATGCATTGCCCAAAACACACTAACCAAAGCTTTCCAACTAAAAGTAAAAAGGATAAAGTAGAGCATTTTTGGAAGGGGGGAGCCTTCATTCAGGGAAGACGAAACAGGAACTAAAAAAAAGGAAAGGGGCGTGAGAACAGAAGAAAAAAAAATAAAACGCAGAGGGGAAGGGGATTCTCCACGACCATCTTCATTTTCTTCATAATGTAGCTCCTCTATGAGATTCCATTAACCCAAAACCAAAAATATAATACAAATAACAATTCATGATTTTGTCTCAAATCCGTAACAAAATATATCATAATAATAATATACTTTGTGTGAAATCTATCTGAGTAATATATTTATTTTGTTTGAAATCTGTCTGAACTATTATGTTTATTTCGTCTGAAATTTGTTTGAAATATGTAATACCCCGAATTTTAAATAAAAGAGTTAGACAAATTTTTCGAACAAAAAGAGCATCAGTCATCGTTAATTGTCAGTTCGAATCCTATCTGCCAGTCCGAGTTCTGAATTTTTTGCTAAGTCTAGGCCCTACACCTCCTTGGAGGGCCATATGATAGAGTAACATTCTTGGAACCAAAAGTCCCGGTAATTGTTCCTTAGAGAAAACTGAGTTAAAGAGTGATTTTTAAGGAATTTTTTGAAATCTTTAAACAACCCGTTTCTAATGTCTAAGTTTATAAAACCGTGAAAATTTTCTGATTTGAACTAAAACCCAAAAATGTAGATTGGGATTGGGTTGGATTTTGATTTTTTAGACATTTTCTTTGAATCCAAATAAGGGGTATTCCCTTATTTACATTTATGTTTAAAAGTTAATAGGAAATAAAAGTTAATAAGTTAGTTTTAGAGAGGAGGAGACTATAGACACCATCCCGACTGATAAACCTTTATTTGGTGAGCTGGCAAATACATAAAGAGCGCTACGCAATCGTCAACTGAAGTGCGCAGACCATTTTTTATGCTCTCTCGGTGAGCTGGCAGAGCTTCCTAAGAGGCCGCAAATGGCCAATAGAACAAAGAAGACTAAGGCGCAGAGACGCCTCTAGTGAGCCGCAATGGCCGATGATGATTTAAAAACCTGCTTTGGGTTCCAGAACACTCTCTCACCATTTTTCACCCCCAACCCCGAGCTCTCTCTCCCAAAACGTGTTTCTCACCTCAAAAACTCCATTTCTTCCTACTTTTCTCAATTCTAACCCCAATCTTTTGTTCCTAAGGCTTTAAGGTATGTTGTTCTCTTGGTTTTGCTCTCCTTTGTCCATTTCCTCCTTGTTCTTATGGTGATTTTCTATGCTTCTCAAAGAGGAGAAGTTTCCAACCTTATTAGAGATGGATTCTTGAGTATTTAGAGGTTTTAGAGGTTGATTTAGAGTTTCATTACTCTCGTATCGACATCACTGCCGATCCGCTTCCCTATTAGGTCAAGTTGGTGTTAAGATTTCCTGCTCACCCTCCCAGGTGAGTGGGTTCTCAGCTGTGACTTCTATGTTCTGCATTAGAGTTATTTTCATGAAAGTATGATTTAATGATTGATTTTAGAAGAAATATTATACAAGGACTGAAACTACTGGTGGATTATATATTTTAGAGCTATTGATTTTAGAGCATGAAATGTATTTTTGAGAAAACTCATGGGACCATGTTTGTTGAATTGATTTTAATGTATTGGATGATAATGATGATTATGGAAAGCTTTTATGAATGGTTAATACTTGAATATGCTATTTAGAGAAGAGAATGAAATTGAGATTGTGAACACAGCTATTTTGAGATATGCTGTTGAGAGTTTTAGTATGAAAACTTGATGGTTGAATTATATTTTAGAGAATTAAACAAAAACAGTTTTAGAGCTTGAATCTGATGAGATTCCAAACAGCTGGCGGATACATACTCTGTGAGTTTATGAAATCACGAATGTCTATACAGGGTAATCTCTTAGGCATGATTTCATAGTCATGGTTATGCTAAAGTCAGATTGTTAGAGTTGTATACTGTAACAATCGCCAAACACTACATATTCTATGGCTTTGAAGTCACAATGCCTTTGAACTGGGTGACCCTTTAGACACGATTTGATAACCACGCTATGCTAAGGTCTGATCATAGAATCCAATAGATTCAGAGTTCACGGAGTTAAAAGATTTTAAAGATTCTTATATTTAATTGTTTATCTAGTTAGGCAGTAGCTATAGAGAAACAGATACAATGAAAGTTAATCTACTGCATGATCGTTAACCTTGGTACCAAGTTGCCTAAGGGCAATCTCCCAAAGGCACTGCAGAATGGAACCTATTTAGGTGTCCACATTAAGTCCCCAATGAGGCCCGTGTCTGGCACTGGTGGAGCGTAGTAGACCGTTCAGTGTGGTGAGGCCCGTGTCTGGCACCCACTAGAACAAATCACACCTTTCTGGTTCTCTAAGAGCTACTATACTATGAACTTATATGATCTTAGGTATAAAAGTAAATTGAGAATCTGATTATAGAATTTGTGACATGATGAATTGAGTATATATATATATATATATATATATATATATATATATATATATATATATATATATATATATATATATTTGTATATATGTATATCTACATATCATACATAACCAGAGACTCCTATTTACTATACTATTGTTGACCATATTTATGAAAATGACAATTTGATTATGTATATGCATATATGAAATGTTTTAAGACCGTTATAGTGTTATTATGATATTATGCATTGTTTCCTTTGATGTCCCATGGAAGGGGTTTGTGTGAGGATTCACTCACTGAGTTTTGCTGCCAAACTCACCCCCTCTACTTTCATCTCCATTACAGGTATTCTTCCAGCAGCATTATAGATTCAGTGGTAAGCTCCATTTGAGTAAAGCACTTTCATTTCATCTAGAGTGCTTCAAAGACATTGCGTGTCAGGTCCCACCTTAGAGCATGTCTCATGTATTGTATAATATGACAGTATATTCAGACTTTGTACTGAACCACTTAATCAGATTAATTATGGATATTTTGACACAGAGAACTTATGTTTATAGTGTGATACAGCCTCAGACTTTAGAGGCAGTTTATAAGGATTTTAGACAGAGGTAATGATTTAAAAACAGATGATTTACATTTTTAAATGGAATGTTATATTAAATAAGCTTTGAGCATCATATTTACAGAGCATTCCAGGTCACGAGGCTTACGTGAGAGTGGAATTTCTCACGTGCCGGTCATGTGCCCGAATCGGGTCGTGACAAAATATAACATTTATTTCGTGGGAAAATTATTTGAAAAGAAATATTTATTTCGCTTGAAATTTGTTGGAAATTCATAAATTAGATTATATTAATTCCATTTGAAATTTGTTTCAAGTCTGTGAACAAAAGGACATTAATTCCGTTTGAAATTTGTCTTAAAAAAAAGGAACAAATTTGTCAATTATGTATTTGTGGCGAAATTGTTTGAAATGCGTCTAAAATAAAATTCCAATGGAATATAAATTACCAACGAGGCTTTTTTGGACGAGAAATCATTCGTCTAAATTCCGTCCCAAATAATTTGTTTGTTCGAAAATCGTTTGAAAAGCGGATGAAATCTATCCCAATTTCGTCTGAAATTCCGTCCGAAAATCAAGATTTTCTAGTAGTGAGATAAGGGTAATTGGCACCCTTCATAGTTAAAAAAATTTTCTAACCTTTTTATTTAAAACCAAGGTATTACAATAAAGAAACACAAAAGAAATAGAAACTTAGAAAAGAATGACTATTTCTACTCCATAAATAGTGAGAAATGTGTTAGTGTTACGACTCGCCTTTTTGTATTGCATGTGTTAAAATAATTAAATTTGAATAATTTGTAGGGATTTTGACAAACATAGTTATGATCAAAACAATATAAGGATTTTGTTATAAAAAAAAAAGAAAATTAATTAAATATTATTAAAAATTGAGAATAATAATATTTTAACTAGAGATATAGGATGAAACCTTATAAATTATATAGGGACATAAAAAATAAGAATAAGGTTAAAAGGATATTTTACTTGATAAAGTTATTTTTTTATGCCAATTGAGTACCAAAATGGTAAAAATTGATACACCGAAATGATAATAACCGGTATACTGAAACATCGAGATTGGTCCAATCAATGGACACTATCATCTCTTAAATAATTTTTAACTCATAACAATTGAATAAATATAGATAATTTCAATATTGATACAAAATAATTTGATCTACAAATAAAAATATTATCCTTTATGACAACTTACTCTCCAAGTAAGTGTGATATATATAAATCGACAAGCAAAACAAATGTACCTTTTCTCTGTTACAGTTCATGTTTTCTTCCTCATTTTCTTTTCCATCTTCAAGTTTTCTCCTTGTAACTCTATCAAAGCATCATATTTGCAAAGCATACTCTTAGATAAACACCAAAACTAGTTCAAGAGCACTTTCTCTACAACAAACTCCATCTAAAACCTTATTTTTCCCTTTCAAATCGATCCAAATAGCTACTCATATAGGGGCTGAAAGTTGGGTTTGAAGCTTGATTTAGAGAAGAAAAGCTAGAGAAGAAGTTGTCAAAAGCTTGGTTAAAAGTAGGAAAGATTCTAGTCTATTGCTTTGTGATTGTTTCGCTATTTTGCTAATATGAACCCTTGAGACTTGCTTGAAAATATGTTTGTGAAATCTAAAATTATTTGAAGATGGACACACACACACACACACACACACACACACATATATATGAGCTTGATAGATGTAAAAGGATGCAGGAGATATGGATTTTGTGTATAGATTGAATGGATTTGAGAGATTTATTACGTAAATGAAGAGATTTTTGGTTCTGTAAAAAGAATAAGATATCTAGAAATTTTTCTAGACTATTACTAGAAATAGTTTTAAAAAATCTGAAAGATTGGTATTTTGAAATATCATACTAAAGTCTTGTGAAAACAATGAGATTTTGGTCTATAGAAGAAAAGCTCTAAAATCTAAGGAAGATACTTGGTTTAATTTTCTGAAATTTTGAAGAATTACTAAGCAAGAAATCCTATAAGCTTTTACCGTGAGGAAATCTCATAAAAGATTAGTAGATTTTACAGAAAAATCTCATAAAAAGCTTAGCTGTTTTCTTTCAGAAATTTTCATAAAAAGTTTAGCAGCTTTTACTAATAAATCTCATAAAGATTAAAGAGAATTTATGCAGAGAAGTTTCATAAGAAGTTAGGAGATTTTTAAACAAAAAATCTAATAAGAATTAAGAAGATTCTGAAAGAGAGCATCTCATAAAAGTTTAGGAGATTTTCAAGAGGAAAGTCTCACAGCAATTCGAGAGACTTAAAAGAGAAAATCTCATAAGAGTTAAGAAGCCTTCAAGAAAATCCCAAAGCAAAATATGAGAAATAGAACTATTAAGAAGAGATTTTACTTAATAGGTATGAGATTTCTTAGACAAATGATAAAGTTTCACATGAAGAAAGCAAGCTTAAGAAAATAAGCCTTATTTAATATTAATTGCTTGATTGTAAGCTTGTGCATTCAAGCTGTGATCTATATCAGGTTATAGTACGAGGTACTACAACAATTGAACTATATTAGGTCACAACACGAGGTGTTACAACATTATGAGGAAAGTGATGTGCTGAGAATAACATGCTATTGTGATCTATATTAGGATGTAGTACGAGGTACTACATCAAGTGAACTATATCAGGATGTAACATAAGGTGTTACATAACAGGCAATACATAAGATGAGAAGTACATTAGGAATCCTATGAGTTCTATTCTCAAGCCTAAAGTTACTAATAAGCCTATGATGAAGAAGTAATAAAATAAGCTAACTCATTGTTATGTAGATAACTAAACTGATTAATTACCTAATGAATCCTATGACTTTATTCTTAAGTATAAGTGTACTTATGATATTATGTTAAATAACAAAAGGAATAAGTAAAGGTAATTATTTTAAAAGACATCAAAGATAGTTTAATTGTTTAAGACTATGTCAGACATCATTGTGTAGTAGACTAGTTTTTTCCTACTAAAAATCATTTATTCTCATTCCTGCTATATGATGTATTTTATATAGATGGCCTTGATCATGTTGGCATTATGAACCGGAGTTAAGGTCATTGTACCTGGTCGCTGAGTCTCGTATCTGTGTTTATGTACTATTTACTCACCTGTTTGCTACTACTGTTATGAGTTCTACTTTTGATCCAGAGTCTCATTTTCCTTCTTTTCCACTATATATGACTTATCCACCACAGCCACCATAGCCTGTTATTGATGCTGAGTTAGATCCTTTAGAGGAGACTTCTTCTATTTCCTCTACTTCTTCTGGAGGTAGTGGGGGGCTGGTAGGGATACTTAGCTGATGTGCCTAATGGGTACTACCCTCCTCTTGCTTGACCGACTATCGTATATCCAGCTTGTTTATAGACGCAGTATGACTTACATTCCCTCATATTATCCAACTTTTATGGGCTCTTACATTGGACCTTTTGATAAGCCACTGACCGAGGGAGTTATGTTTACTTTTGTAGTCGGTTGTATTTTGTTAGACCTTAACCCAGATTAGGTGGTCACTGTGAGGGCTGGGGTGGGGTTATTTATAATACAGATGTATTTAGGTGTGATTGTATATAGTATAATTGTATGAATTAACTTATTATGGATGTGATATAAAATGTAAATTATCGTGTGATCGACTTCTTGAAATGCGTGTTACATTTCGCTATTTCTATAAGTTGATTAGTATGTTGAAAGACTGCGAAATGTGAAAAATTATATAACTTTAAGTGTAAGGCTTCTATTCATTACAACATATACAGATATATTTCATATGATTAAGAAATAGAAAGGAAAAGACAAGTTCTTGGTAACAACTACTTACTATATCTATTGGGCAGCAGACGCCTATTATATGCCTAAGATTGGGGCCTCATCCTTAGTGTTAGTAAATGATAGGCTGAGGCTTCCCATTATCGCTAACTCATACACAAATAACCATAACAGTACCTACAATAAATAATGCTTAATAATAATAAGCCCAATAATAACAGTGATCACATAATTTTAGGTTAAAATGATAAAGTCTAATTGTTTTGACATACAATTAATTTTGCTCTAAAATTAAATTAATGTTAATTTATGTTAGTCCATAAAATTATTCTAACAATTTTGTAACGTGGACAACATATATCAAAATACTGTAGAACCAATACTCAAATTAATTCAGTAGAAACGACGCTTGGATAAAAAGTAATTCCCTTACAAAAACTACACAACATAAGATGCTATGGCCTTATGAAAGTTTAAGGTAGAAAGATCTCACCTATTGAAAAACTTTTACTTAATCAAAATTTACTTTTATAATAATACACTAATAGCTTAAATGACTTAAATTTATCTATCTTTATTTTTAAAAAATTACTTAAATTGTGATAGCATCCATGTTACCACACATTTTATGAGTATTTTTTTTTCTCACAAAGGCATTAATGCTAGGAATTTTTCCTAGAGGGTATAATGAAAGGGGAGATGGGAGTTGAACATGAGGCCATCCACTTAAAGTTGTATGAGATAAATACAGCCACTAGGTTATAGGTCCAACCACCATTTTATGAGCATTTTTGATAAGCTAACAGGTGAAGGATATATGCAATTTCATTTTCATAACCAAAAGGCAGAAAGAGGATTAAAAAACAACAATGAAATTAATAATGGTTTTCAATTTTTGGGTCGTAGAAATCAAAAGTGATTGAAAGTGTCCTTTTGGGTCGTAGAAATTAAAAGCGAGTGTGAAATTAATAATGATTTTGTGTATTTAATCATGCCAAACATTATCTAATAGAAAATAAAAGTGAAAGATGATTTTGAGATTGAAAAAGAAAATAATATAGTTGCAAGCAGTTTCAGACAATACTAATGGAAACAAAAACTGACATGACGAGTGAAGTAAAACAATGTATGAAAGTGGGGGGTTATGCAATCACTGTAAAAACATTTTTAATGAAACGTAAAGCGATTTATTAATTTATTTGAGGCTTAAATGGGAAAAAAATTAGACACAAAATCAGTTATTTTGATTCATTTGTTTCTGTATATAAGGGCAAATTGCTGGCTCTATTTTGTACATTATACAAGAACTTGTTAACTCTCTTCTTAAACTCTTTCTTTGTGAGATAGATATGGCTCGTTCATTGCCTTTGGTTTCCACTATCTTTGTCCTCCTTTTGCTACTAGTGGCCATTGGTGAGTATTTATTTATTTTTAGTTTAACACCATAATTTTGGTTAATATTTAATTCAGCATAACCTAGTTTCTATTTTTTGTTTAGGGGATAACTAATTGGTCTTCATTTTGTTACAAATTATTATCACGTTTGATTTAATCGTTAGAGAGCCTCAACCTTTATTATATATGATTTAGATTAAAAAAAAACTAGTTTACAATAATTTACAGTTATATATATATATATATATATATATATATATATATATATATATATTCATAAAAGTTGAACAGTAATTAAAATGTAATCATGTAGCTCTTATTTTTATTTATTTTAAATGCATATATTGTCTTGATTTTGATGTTTATATAAATTACAAACAACTTTGGATTAATTAAAAATTGTATTGAGATTATCTATATGACGTATACTTCTAACCTAATGATGGATTTTGTGGAAACTTATATGAATAAAAAGTTATTGATTGAATGGTGTAACAAATGCTTAAAGTTACATTAATATAACTTGATCCTATATATATATATACTCTTTGGAAAGAAAAATTTGAGATAAGAATTTATTGAGCAATTTTTTTATTATATGAATTCAGTTAATAATTCTCAACTGTAATTTATAAATTTTCACTTCCTTTTTTTTCTCCTAAACTTAACTCACCCTTATGATTGTTGCCAAACTATATGTTAAATGAATCAAACATGCCAAAGATATTATTTCATGTTCTATTTGCTAATTTGCATACTTGTGATGTTTTGGTGACTTCATAGAGATGGGGCCAACAGTGGTAGCACAACAAGGAAGGACTTGTGAGTCTCAGAGCAACCGTTTCAAAGGAGTATGTTGGAGTGCCACCAACTGTGCCTCTGTTTGTGGAACTGAGGGCTTCTCTTCAGGGCATTGTCGTGGCTTCCGTCGCAAATGCTTCTGCAAGAAAACTTGTGATACAATGATGGATCCAGGAAATTTTGAAAATATGGGGCAAGGGCTATAAATCAACATAACAAAAAATTGGGTGTATTGTATCTTAGTATTTAGTCTCAATAAAATTATTTTGTCACAGTAAAATTAGTATGGGTCAAATTTAATGATATAATAAGGGCAAACTACATTCATCTTTATAATTATTAAATAAATTTCAGAAATTTTGTGGGGGCATATGCTCCACTTTGCATAGTGTGGATCTAGCCCTATTGTGATGATTAACAGATATCTTTATATTTATATGGACAAAGATGATGTATTCATCATCTTTTTATCCTAATGTTGTAAGCTTTGTTTGAGAATAATGTTGTTCCTATATGCTATATGGGTTTGTTTGTTTCTCCTATTGTATTATTTACTAATCAATTAGATATTTTCTTCATGTGGGTATACCAAAAAAAAAGTTAATGTTTATTTTAGTCCTTGAGAGTCATTTGAGTTTCAAATTTTGAAAATGAGTCAAATTAATCCCTAACATTGCAAATTATGAGTTAAGTTAATTCATCATCCCACTGTTATTTAACATTTTGTTAATAAAATGATGATATATTGTGTTAAGTGAAACATTGAGATACCATGTCATTTTAAGTATAATGAAGTTTAAAATGATACATTTTGGTGTCTAGAATTGCACTAAATAAGTTATTTTTATTTGAAAAAGAGATCTAAAGGACTAATTTGTGGAATTTTAAACACTAAAATTGAGTTATTTTAAACTTAACTTTACTTCAGATGATATAATATATGTCAAGATATCACTTAACATTTCACATCATCATTTAATTGAGGAAATATTAAATAAAAGTGGATTAGAAGACTAACATAAGTGAGGAAATATTAAATAAAAATGCATCGCTCTTTTCCAATGGCATGCTTCAAGATTTTATGAAAGTATTATGAAAACAAAGACCACTAATAATAGATTAATATGTTTGAATTGACACTGATGTTAATATGTATGACTTAAACCAAACCTTAATCCAATACTATATATACAAGGTAGCTGTTGGGAAAGGGAAGAGACAAAGATTTAAACAATGGGTTAAGTAAGAGAAGTGAGAGAGCCATACAAATAGATCGGACACCGTATTATGTCCAAAAATCTTAATGCAATGAGTCCATGTATCCTCCTATTTATATTTTATTCGCTTAGTTTATTCTCAACCAATGTGAGACTTCACCCCTTTCACTTGAAACTCTAACATTCTCTTCCCTAAATGGGAGATCTATCACATGTGTGCTCTTCTCTAGCAGAAGCACTTGCATGGCTGTGATACCACTTGTAGGAATTTTATATATCAAAGAATATAAACATGAGTTCCATTAAATGTGCTCCTGTCATGTGGAAGCCCTTTCGCAACTCTGATAACCACTTACAGGAATTTTACATGTGAAACAATTTAAACAACTATTCAAATCCCTATGTCCTAATGATCAATATGATCCTAAATATGACAAGTGTGATAATAATCACATTAACAATAAAGAAATTAGGTTAGAGTTACCTAATGAAATTGACAATCATATCGTTATTTCTACCTTAAAGAGGAGACATAAAGAAACACAAAACAAAGACAAACTTGGAAGAGAGTTCTTTTTTTTCCATAAATAGTGAGAAATGTGTTACTGTATTAGTTGGGCAACCGACACCAATTATATGGCCAAGAGTAGAGCCTCATTCTTAGTGTTAGTAAATGATAGGTTGTGGCTTCCCATTATAGCTAAGTTATGCACAAATAACCATAGTAGTACCTACAATAAATAATGCTTAATAATAATAAGACCAATAATAACAATGATCACATAATTTTGGGTTAAAATAATAAACTCTAATTGTTTTAACATCCAATTAATTTCGATCAAAAAATTAAAATTAACATTAATTTTTCTTAGTCTATAAAATTATTCTAATAGTTTCTAATGTGAACAACAAAAATCAAAATACTATAGAATCAATACCCAAATTAATTCAGTGGAAATGACACTTGGATAAAAAGTAATTCCCTTACACAAACTACACAACATAAGATGCTATGGTCTCATAAAAGTTTAAAGGAAGAAGTCGAGAGATCTCACCTTTTGAAAATCTTTTACTTAATCATAATTTAATTTTATAATAATACACCTATAGCTTAAATGACTTAAATTTATCTATCTGTATTAAAAAAATGACTTAAGTGTAAACTCCAGAACCTTTTAGAAAGTATGACCTTTATTGTTTTGAATGACAACAAAGCCAATTTAAAGAAAATACTTTGAAGAACAACTAATAGCTACTTTGAGGTTCTTGACTAAGCTTAACATGTATTTTAGGTATTTTTGAATTGCATTATCGGACTTGAGCGAAAATAATTTCACTTTGGATGTGTAAACATGCTATATCTTGTGAAAAGAGGATAAGCCTAAATGAAGTGCAAATTATATCAAGCAAAATACACTCATCTGCATCAAGGAATAAATCTCATCAAAGCAGAAACAAGAAACTAAGGAAATGACCATCAAAAAGTAAAACGGGACTTCAGAAAGAACGCCTACAATGAAGATAGTATACAAAATCTGAAAGCAGCATGTTAATCAATCTTCAATCATCATAATCGTGGATCATTCATCATCAAAAAGCCAAGATTGAAGATCAGAAGATAGATGAATAAACAAGGAACTAGTAGCACTTTACAGAAAAGTTCGCTTCACAAAAAGGGAGGGAAAGCATTTAAAATTTGAAATTCAAAGTCAAAATTCAAACTGGTTTCTTTTAACTGGCACATCATCTCTTCAGCAACTTCGGTAAACTAAGGAAAGCATATAGAAGAAGGAGTTCAGAAACCACACTCAGACAATAGAAAATCAGTTTTTGATAGACCTTAGAAACCTCAACTCATCAACGGCTTCTGAAAAAGAGCTCTAACACTAGATGAGTTACTCTTCTAGATTATGTTTCAAGGACACAATCTGATGATCAACACGTTTGCCTGAACAGAAGATCAAGAGCAACGTCACAAAGGGAGACCGTCTATAAATAGAGATGATTCAGCTTTTTTTTTAAAAGAGAGAGAGCCAAAATGCTGAAAAATCCTTTCCTAAATCTTTTTGTGAAATCTATCTGTTAGTTCCTGTGTACATGAAAATCTTCTTTCTAAGTTCCAGA
The DNA here is from genome assembly GCA_031216105.1 of Dalbergia cultrata. Lineage (NCBI taxonomy): Eukaryota > Viridiplantae > Streptophyta > Magnoliopsida > Fabales > Fabaceae > Dalbergia > Dalbergia cultrata. Next base: position 2,583,197 of record CM062347.1, on the reverse strand, counting down.
TTGTTCACACGTTCTTCCAAGGAAGAATCAGTAGAAAGAAGTCACTCAAGTCATCTCAGATTTGTCATTCATACACACATGAAAAGAAGCTTGAGTGCAGGATAGTTTAAGCTAAACATCAAACACCAAACGTCTGTATCCTTGAACCAATAGTGATCGAAATTTTAATAGCTTGAATAGGCTACTGCAAAACTTCTTGTTGTGTCACAGTTTGTGTTGTTACTGTCATTAGTGACAGCTTGGGAAGGTTATTATAAAGACTATCCAATGTTTTCATCTCCTTGGGTTGAGGAAGATTAGTGAAACTCAATAGTGACTGAGAACTGGATGTAGGCAAGTATTAGCCGAACCAATATAAAACTCTTTTTCAGTATCTTCTTATCCTTCATCTCTTTATTTTCAGTATTTAACATTGCATAAATATCTTGGTTATTATCTATTATTCTTAATCTATTTACCCTAATTGCTTAATTTAGAAATTCAGAATGTTACTTTCTGAGTAATTTAACTTGTACTTTGCTGCAACCAAGTTACTCCTCTGGTGACTGCTATAGCGGTCCTGCTTCTGCCCGTGAGCGCTACAGTTATGTTTCCCCTCTCTGGTGACTGCTATAGCGGTCTTACCTTGCATGATCCACGGGTTCCTTCATCTGGAGAGAGTTCCAATATTGATTTCTAGCTTTGCTCACCAATTGGAAGTTCCTAATATTCAACAAAACTCACACAAAAGGTTAATAGCACAAGAAATTTTCAAAACCAATTATTTATCTCAAAATGATGCTAATAGCCATGAAATTACTTAACAAAGCAAGATGAGGACAAAGTGCAAATTCACCAATTAACCATCAATTAAGCACAGTTCACATGCAAAATAATCAAAGTCAAGATGAGAAATGGGTGCATAAATGCAACCCATCACCCCTTGTGTGGAAGCCCTTTCGCGACTCTGATAACCACTTATAGGAATTCTACATGTGAAACAATTTAGACAACTGTTCAAATCCTTATGTCCTAATGATCAATATGATCCTAAATATGACAAGTATGATAATAATCACATTAACAATGAAGAGATTGGGTTAGAGTTACCTAAAGAGATAAACAATCGTTCTTTCTACCTTAAAGAGGATACATAAAGAAACAAAAAACAAAGGGAAACTTGGAAGAGATTGACTATTTCTATTCCATAAATAGTGACAAATGTGTTACTCTATCAATTAGGCAAGAGACACCTGTTATATGGCCAAGATTAGGGCCTCATTTGTAGTGTTAGTAAATGATAGGTTGTGGTTTTCCATTATAGCCAACTTTTACACAAATAACCACAGCAGTACCTATAATAAATCATGCTTAATAATAATAAGCCCAATAATAACAATGATCATATAATTTTGGGTTAAAATAATAAACTCTAATTGTTTTAACATCCAATTAATTTTGGTCTAAAATTAAAATTAACATCAATTTATTTTAGTCCATAAAATTATTCTAACATTTTCTAATGTGAACAACATAAATCAAAATACTACAGGATCAATACCTAAGTTAATTTAGTAGAAATGGCACTTGGATAAAAAGTAATTCCCTTACATAAGCTACACAACATAAGATGCTACGGTCGAATAAAAGTTTAAAACGAGAAGTAGAGAGGTCTCACCTATTGAAAATCTTTTACTTAATCAAAATCGATTTTTATAATAATACACCAATAGCTTACATGACTTAAATTTATCTATCTTTATAAAAAAAAAATGACTTAAATTGTGAGAGCATCCATGCTCTTACACATTTTATTAGTAATATTTTTACAAAGGCATTAAGGCTAGAAAATTTTCCTAGAGAGTATAAGGGATGGGCAGGTAAAAGTTGAACACGAGACCATCCACTTAAAGGTGTATGAGATAATTGTAGCCACTAGGTTGTAGGTTCAACCACTAATTTATAAGCATTTTTTATAAGCTAACAAGTGAAGGATTTATGTAATTTGATTTTCATAACCAAAAAGGAGAAAGAGGGTTAAAAAATAACAATGAAATTAATCGTGATTTTTTATTTTTGGGTCGTAGAAATTAAAAGTGATTGTGAAATTAATTATATTTTTTATTATTAATCATGTCAAACACTACCTAATAGAAAATAAAAATGAAAGATGACTTTGAGAGTGAAAAGAGAAAATAATACAGTTGAAAGCAGTTTCAGACAATACTAACGTAAACAAAAGCTGATATGAGGAGTGAAGTAAAACAATGTATGAAAGTGGGGGTTATGCAATTACTGTAAATACATTTTAACGCAACGTAAAGCTGTTAATTAATTTATTTAAGGGTTATAAATGGGATAAAAATTAGACACAAAAAATCAGTTATTCCGATTCATCTGTTACTATATATATATAGTTGAAAGCAGTTTCAGACAATACTAACGTAAACAAAAGCTAATATGAGGAGTGAAGTAAAACAATGTATGAAAGTGGGGGTTATGCAATTACTCTAAATACATTTTAACGCAACATAAAGCTTTTGATTAATTTATTTAAGGGTTATAAATGGGACAAAAATTAGACACAAAAAATCAGTTATTCCGATCCATCTGTTACTATATATATAAGGGCAAATAACTAGCTTCATTTTGTACATTATACCAGAACTTGTTAACTCTCTTCTTAAACTCTTTCTTTTTGAGGTAGATATGGTTCGTTCAATGCCTTCGGTTTCCACAACCTTTGTCCTGCTTTTGCTTCTAGTGGCCATTGGTGAGTCTTTTTTTTTTTTAAACACCATAACTTGATTGATATTAGCATGTTTGATTTAATTTTTAGAGAGTCTCAATCTGTAAGATTTTGATAAAAAAAAACACTAGTTTAAAATAATTTACAATTATATATATATATATATATATATATATATATATATATATATATATATATAATGTGTGTGTATGTATATTCATAAAAGCAATTATATAGCACTCATTTTTATTTATTTTAAACACATATATTGTGTTGATTTGATGTATATATAAATTACAAGCAACTTTGGATTAATTTAAAATTTTATTGAGATTATCTATTTGACGTAAACTTCTAATCTAATAATGGATTTTGTGAAAACTCATATCAATAAAAAGTTATTGATCAAAAGGTGTAACAAATGCTTAAATTATAAATTTTCATTCATTCCATTTTTCTCCCTAAACCTAGCGGACCGTTATGATGATTGCCAAACTATAGTTTGGGGGTTTCAAGTACATGTTAAATGAATTAAACATGCCAAATATACTATGTCATCTCCTTTTTGTTAATTTGCATATTTGTGATGTTTTGGTGACTTCATAGAGATGGGGCCAACAGTGGGGAAAGATACTTGTGAGTCTTGGAGCAGCAGTTTCAGTGGATATTGTTGGAGTAGCGGCACCTGTTCCTTTATTTGCAAAACTGAGGGTTTCTCTTCAGGGCATTGCAAGCGCAGTTCTTTATTTTTTTATAGTTGCTTCTGCAAGAAACCTTGTCTATCTATTTCTGTAAAAGAGGGGTAATAGTAGGCACCATCTGTTGCCACTTGGCGATTCAGTTTTCCCACCTAAATATTTCTGCCAAGTGTTCACAACTTAGTGGATAGCATTTGCTTTGTGTGGTTTTATTATTATATAGTATTATATTATTGTTATTATTATTTTTGCTTAGTTCCAATACAAATAATCTTTCTGAAACATTTCTTAATGTCATCGCAATAATAATAATTATCCAATTACATGTATTGCTTAGTTCCAACACATTGAGCATGAATGTTCAAGAAGTTTCTGTTCAATAATAATTATCGAGCACCAACTACATAACTGGTAGAAGTATTTATTCAATAAAATGGTAGAAATATAGCTCCTACATTTAGTAAATAGCATTTTCCAAAACTTAATTATAGGTATTCTCTATTCGTGAGATCTCGTGCATTTTACTTTAGCCAATGCAATGTAATTTTTCAAGACTTCATACATTTATTAATGCTTTGAATGTATTCATTTGCTGGGGAACTATATGGAAACAAAGAAATGCACAGGATAATAATTTGCATACTTTTTATTTTCATTTCAATTTCTACTTTTTAGTGCCTTCTGATATCAAAGACTTACTACTCACCCTAGGATCTCTCTTACGCAATACTAATATCTTTCTCTCACTTTCTAAACATAATGGCGCATTAAGCAGTAAGGAAGAGGAGTAAGAATTTCACAAACTCACTTCAATTAATATCATACTCATTTCACAACTTCATATTACAAATGGTGCATGGAGTGGCCTATCTATATAGGCAAAAATACATAATATCATAATAAGTGCTAGTAAAGTTCAATTGAAACTCTTGTGCGACTAGTCAAATATGATGACTGAATGAATACAAATTCAACTTGCATTCCACTTTATCCTATAATCTACTAGAAGCTAGAAGTAAAGTTTAACTTCAATTCTTCAACCAAGGTGATGGCATGGATAAGCTTGGTTTATCTCTTAACATTGCCTCCCTTAAACCAAGCTTGTAGAACTTAACATTCTAAGCATTTTCTTCAATTTGTAAAATGACTCCATCTTCAATGACTTGGTGAAAATATCTGCAACCATTCTTCAGTGGAACAATAATCAATCACTACTTCTTTCTCATTCACCAATACCCAAAGTTTGTGGAATCGGATATCTATGTGCTTCTCCGTAGCCTCCATGAATTTCGTTGTCATCATGCTCTCGGTACCTGGCTTCTGCTTATACCCTTTTGTAGCTGATCTAGCTTTAGACTGATCGATCTGATCATCGGGTTTGTACTTTGCCTTGTACACCCACTTAACTTATTTTGGTTTTTTTATCAATTGGCAAATCTGTTAAATTCCATGTGTCGTTCTTCTCAATTGCATGAATTTCTTCATCCAATGGCTTCTCTCCAATTCTTATCTTTGGAAGCTTCTTCAAAACTTACTAGATCACAGTATGTGAATAAAGCAAAAATGATAATTTCTTCATCAGATGGGTCATTATCACTAGCTACAACATAATCTTACAATCTGGCTGTGGATCTGGTTGTTCATTTACTTCTACATAACTATCAATCATAGGCTTCTTCTATGATTTTGCTGACCAGTCCCATGTTCTATTCTCATCAAACATCACATCTCTACTTATTATCACCTTCTTTGTCTCTGGATTATACAACTTGTATGCTTTTGAGTTCATACTATAGCTAATGAAAAAGTATTTCTCACCTTTGTTATCTAGTTTCTTCCTTAGCTGATCCGGTACGTGGGCATAAGTAATACACCCAAAAATTTTGAGATGATGTATTGATGGTCTTCTTCCACTCCAAGTTTTTTCTAGTGTCTTATCACAAACACTCTTAGTAAGACACCTATTCAAAAGATAAAGTGCAGTAGCAACTCCTTCTGCCCAAAATTTTTTAGGAGTTTGTTTGAATCTCAGCATGCATCTGACCTTGTCTATGATGATCTTGTTCTTCTTTTTGGCTACTCCAATCTGCTGGGGAGTGTATCTCTTGGTCAACTGATGTTGAAGTCCATGTTGCTTAAAGAAATCTGCACATGGAAGATTTTCTTGTCCTCTATCTGTTCTGAGAATTTTAATTTTGCAACTACTTTATTTCTCCACAAATGCCTTAAATGACTTAAAGGCATCACAAACTTCTGATTTATATTTCAAAAAATATACCCATGTTTTCCTGGTAAAATCATCAATAAAGGTGATAAAATACCTACTGCCATCATGAGTTGGTATATCAACAGTGCACAAATCTGAGTGCATAATCTCCAATAGCTTTTTTGCTCTCCAGGATTTTCCAATCGGAGAAGAATCTGCATTTTTCCCAATCAACAAGTCTTAGAAAGACAATTAGGAATTTTAACAACCAAAAAACCAGAAACAAGCCCTTTCCTTAATAGATAATTCAATCCAGAAAAGTGAAAGTGCCCAATATGCATATGCCATAGCCAGTTGTCATTAGGTATCATTGAATTCAAGCAGGAAAATTTTTCATATTATATTTTTAGTGGAAAGATTTTGTTTGAAGTCATTCTCACCTTTACAACAAACCTCCTATTCTTGTCAAATATCATGCAGAAACCTTGATAAATATATATGTTATAGCTTTTTTCTAATAACTGTCCTACGTTCAATAGATTATGACAAAGTCTAGGAGCATAAAATACATTAGAAATAAAGTTGTGAGAGCCATCTTTCAATTTGATTTCTATCTAACTTTTTCCCAAAATAGGAATGTTTGTATTGTCGCCAAATACAATAGATGATTTAACTGACTCATCAAGTGAAGAAAATAATTCCTTTTTGCCACACATATGATTGCTACAACTAGTATCCAAATACCATGTATTTTCATCTTATAAAAAAGAATTTCTTATCAAGAAAAGACTTTGCTAATTGGAATTCTCACCAATATTTTGGTACTGGCTTTCAACAACATTAGCTTGATTGTTGAAATTATTCTGATTCATCGATCTGAATCTACAATCTACAGCTTTGTGACCAAATTTCCCACAGTGGAAGAGTTGAAATTTGTTCTCTTTTGATAGTTGTTCCTCTTCCACTTCATCAGCTAGTTGGTCCAAAATTTCCACCTCTTCCTTGGTTAAGTGGTCTTAATGACTTTACTGCCATGACCTTTTTCCTCTGAAACCTCCTCTGCCTCTACCTCGATTATTGCTTCCATGACCTCTTGCGTCTCTATCATAGCTTGATTCAGAATCATTGTTTAGATTCACCCGACTCTTCAAGGCTTCTTCTCTTGTTTTTTTTTTTCTATTTGTTCCAAAATTCTACTAATATGGCTTTCTATATTGCCTTGCAAATATGCAATTGTCATTTTATCTCTATCGTGGGACTCTAATATTGTAGTCACCACATGATCAAACTTCATTTGCATGGTGCGTAGAATTTTTTCTACCACCATACTATCTGGAATCTTTTCTCCATAAACTCATCTTATTAACAAGATCAATAACATGAGAAAAATATTACTCAATAGTTTCTGAGCTAGACATCTCATACCTTTCATATTCTCTACGTAGAGACTATAGTTTTGATTTCTACGCCTTTTAAACACCTTTGTATGAAAGCTTCAATGTATCCTATGCTTCCTTGGCAGTTTTAGCGTTAGCAATCTTGCCAAATATTGAATAATCTACTCCCTAACGAATTTTTGACAACGCCAATTGATCTCTTCTCTGAGTAGCCGCATTAGCTCATTCGCGTATACCTTGTTCAGCAAGGCTCCAAATATTGTGAGCCCTCAAGTGAGTGGCCATCAATGTCTCCCAATAACTATAATCTAACTTCCCATCTAATTTAGGACCTAACCAAACAATATTATAATTGTTTTCCACAATGACTATCTAAAAACAACTGTATAGAACACTCTTGTTCCTCACAAACTCTCTAAACAAATTGACGCTGGATTTAATTAGCTCTGATACCAATTTGATATCAAAGACTTACTACTCACCCTAGGATCTCTCTTACACAACACTAATATCTTTCTCTCACTTTCTAAACATAATGGTGCATCAAGGAGTAAGGAAGAGGAATGAGAATTTCACAAACTCACTTCAATTCATATCACACTCATATTACAACTTCATATTACAAATGGTGCATGGAGTGGCCTATGTATATCTGCAAAAATACATAATATAATAATAAAAATAATAATAAAATCTAGCTTAATCTATAAGCAAAGTGGTAGCAAACTTCAATTGAAACTCTTTTGTTGACTAGCCAAATATAACGACAGGATGAATACAAATTCAACTTGAATTCTACTTTATCCTATAATCTTCTAAAAGCTAGAAGTAAAGTTTAATTTGAATTCTTTAACCAAGGTGATGGCATGGATAAACTTGATTTATCTATTAACACCTTCTCTTTTTTTTTTTCAACCTCACTTTCTTCCTTTACTGTTCTTTAACTCTGATTCCTCTCCATCTCACAATCTCTAAATCATCTCTTTTCTCTATTAATCTAACACCAGTTAGGGCAATAAAATATATCAAATTTTGGGCTTTGTGAGTTTTAGGGGCAGCGCTTTAAATTGCATGAAGAAGATGGCACCTACGATTGGGGATGTCCATAGTGTAGCCTTAGTAGCGGCATGGGTGCAAGCGCACAATGCAAAGTAAGGTGCGGTAGTCGGAGATGGAGGTGACGCAGCCCCATTTCTTCACTTTAGGACGGTGGTGCAGGTGGTTTAAGTAGGTTCATGAGTAAATGATTGGCGTCTCACAGTTATGTGGCTCATAGAGGGCAAGTTCATGGTGATGGCGTGGATAGTTTGCAAATGTGGTGGTTGGGACACAAATCACGGAGGATGGCAGTGGCGTTGGGTGGAAGGCGACAATTATGGTAATGCAAGAGAGTGAGGTCACCACCTATATGAAGCACTCATCTTGGAATTAGTGGCCATGGATGGTGCTAGGACCATACAGCAATGTTTCATCTTTACTTTGCATTCTTTTGTTCTTAAGCATGCAGTGTAAGATCTCCATGTATTATAAAATTTTGTTTTTATTAGTTTAGTTAATTTTATATTCCTGCTTGATTTTTATTCCATAGTCTGGAAAGGCACAACTTGGTCTATGGCATAGTTATAATAAAGTAAGCAAGTCCCCTTCTTCAACTGGCCACCATGAAAAGGGAGGATTCAATGCCATGTTTAAGGAAAACATATTTTTCTTACGCCTTTTCTTTTCACAGGGCCATAACTTTTTGTTTTCCATTTGCTTTAGTTTTTGTTTGCTATTCAAAGCTGTTGGTTATTTATTTTTCTCTGCATATTTTATTTTCATATACCTAAAACTTTAATATTGGATACTTATTGAGTTTATTATAGATATTGCACAATGAAATCAATGTTCATGTGTTTTTAGACCTTTCAATTCCTCATTACAGTTTTAGTTTCACATGGTATCAGATTAAATATTTGTTAAATTGTCCTTTTTGTTATAATTTGCTCGTGGTCTTTTTCCTTCATTTCTTTGATATTTGTCATGGTTATGAAGCTAAGAAGGAAGTTTAATTTGCTGGTGATTGGTGTGGGTGGTGTTGACACAGACGATGATGATGGAAGATGGTGTGGGTTGAACGTTGTGAATATTATTTTGGTAATTTGACTTGCTTTGTTGAGGTTATTTCGGCTGGGCATTTTGATTCTCCTTGTATAATAATGTCTTGAGTCTTTTATGTTACTCTTAATTGACCATGAAGTGGTGGATGTGTAATATCTTTGCTGTTATTGATTGATTTTTACTTTCAATACTGATTGATAAGGTAGAGAGTTTTTAATTTTTTTGTGTTAACAAAATTAAGATTTGTGAAATTCTTTTTGTTCTATACATAACAATTTTTTTTCTTCTACTTTTTTCCAGAAGATGTTAAGAACTCATCAATTCATTCAGGAGCACCATAGGCGGTAACCTTCCTCTAATCAAACCTCATTTTTATTAGTTCTTCTTTTGTTTTTTTTTTTCAATTTCATTCATATTTTTGGTGTTTTCATTCATGATTAACACTGCTGAATGGAGTTTTACTCATAGGACTGATGGTTATCGAGAAAAATCAGAAAGTTTTTATTTTGAAGTTAATGATTTCTTACCCAATAAAACTTAAGATTACCTTATTAATTTGTATTCTTTTGAGCTTGGATCAACCATTTTTTGGGTAGCTTGGATGGTCTCCATTGGTCAGTTTATCACAACCACTCATGGTTTCCAAAATCCAAGGCATTTTTTGCCTCAGTGCTTGAGAGAAGAGAATGGTCTGCAACATTCTTCCTTTTCCATTTTTGAACCAATTTCACTATGACTCTTTTTTTATTATATCGTTTTTCATTTTATGCATAATTCGATGTTGGCATGTGGTGGGGGTAGGGAACACTAATGGAATTTGGTAAATTATGCACCATGCTATACTTTTGATCAACCATTTCTTAGGGAATTATAGCTTTTATTTTGTATTTATGTGTTATCTCTCTCTTTTTTCATATGCTTAAAAATATATCTGATGGAAGCACTGTTCATTTCTTTGACAGAACAATAACCACATATACCCCTGCTCCACGAAAGTTTTGAAAGATTTATCATCAACAATTAACCGAAGAGCATGTGCGGTGGCATAATAAGATGGGTAAGGCCTAAGCTATAATTGAGGATGAAGTACATTAGGGGCTTTAAGAAGTTCATGGTTATACCTAAGAAGGGAAGGATGGTGCACATGTGGTTTCAATTTTCCTTTTTTCCATCCACAAAAAGTAGACAAAGAAAAGATGGAGCAATTTTATTCTAATGCCCAAAATTGGGTGTCTCACTCCATCATCATTGGATGTGATGGATAGATGGAAATAGATGTGATGTATAGGTGAAAATAGTTGAGACCACCATCACATCCAATGGTGATAGAGTGGGTATCGCACTTAGGCATCCAATATTTGGTGTTGGAATAATATTTTTGGAAATGAAGTAGGCAACTAAAATGTCTTCACCATGATGATAATATCAATGAGAGTCTTTATCAATCTATCATTTGTTGATGCCTACTGTTACAAAGTTATTAGGTTAATGATTTTCATGTTTCCCATAAAAATAAAAGTGTTTGCCTTAATTCTTATTTGTATTTTTCAAAAAAATAAAATACTGCGCATAAGTTTATAGTTTACTCTTATGTCTATAAATATAATTCTTTGTCTTCATCATGATACTTTTTTTCCCTTTATTTTTTATGGTCATAAGTTACTTTAGTTCAGATTTTGAATGCAATGCTTTTTTTATTATTCTTTTGCTGAGACTTTATCTTCAACGTCTTTGTTATAGGGTTTTAGTTTTAATCAACTTTTATATAAGTTGTGATACTTTGGTCAAATATATTGGTTCATTAGATATGTATATCTGCATTCTTTATTGTTGTAGATATTTTATTTAAGTACTATATTTATTCAATTTACTTTGAAGATTAAATATTTGATTTTCATAAGTACTGTAATTTATATTTGACGACAAGGAAATGGTAGCAAACATATTGGAATAGGGTGCACATTATAAAAAATAAAGAAATGGAAAACTTTGAATTCATTTTTCATTGTGCAAGCGACTTGTTTTCTTAATCCAATGATAATGTTTTTTCTCTATAATATTTTTTAATAGTGTTTGCTAATGTCATTAAGTTCCAACAAGTGATTGAATAGTTGATTGATATGAATAATATTACATTAGCTTAGAGTAAATTTATGCATTGACTGTTTTATTAATGTATTAATCAAGCATAACCAAACGAAATTTTTTGGACATGAGTACCTTGCTTTTATGTGTGATAACTTCTTCAAATGTGCCGCTGGCCAAATGCAGTCCGGAGAAGTCCATCCCTTTGGCTGTTCTTAGAAGTGCCAAGGGCCTAGAAATTTTAACAGTTGCGAAAGGTGGTGCACTGGTCTTTTACAAAACTGGGTACTGGTTTGGTTGCTGCATGAAGATTAGATGGATGATGGTCTGCACTGTCCACTGGATAATACATGCAGGTTTAGCTCATGGGTAGAATCATATCATTATTGTTATGCATTCTATTTTGAATAATATTTGGTGTACAATAAAATTGCGTAATAAATATACACCATACATCTTATTACCGTTGGATGTGATGTGTGGTCCCTACTCATTTCACTCGCTCATCACATCCAATGATGATAAAGTGTGTGATGTGCATTTATTGTACAATTTTATTGTATAGTAAACATTACCCTACTATTTTGGTCTAATTGTAAAAACCGGAGAAAGTAGAGGGGATCGGGTGGAGCTATTTCTTAAATGCGCTTGTGTTCAGAATTTCTTTTACCTGATTGACATCATTTCTAAGTTATCAATTAAATTAAGAGTGATGTTAGGTGTACAACTAAATTGTACAACAAATACACGTCACACACCTTATCACTATTGGATTTGATGAATGAGTGGGATGAGTGAGGATCCCACATCACATTCAATAGTGGTAAGGTGTGTGGTGTATATTTATTGTGCAATTTAGTTTAATTATTCTTAAATTGAATATTCCCGTTTCGAGGTCATGTCGTTAAATATTCACCTGGGCTTTCGTGATTGTGTGTTGCTTTTGTTATGAATTCATTTTTGACTGAAGAATCTATGCTTATCACGTACTCCTAGATTGGTGATGACTTACTGATTTTATAGGTTATTCTTCAATATCTGAAAACAGTGAAGACATTCTACAGTTGCATGCACCTTTTGCTTGGTGCTGTTGTCGTGCCTCTTGGAAGAGTGCTTGAGGCAGATGTTCGTGCTCGTGATAGTGGATAGCTATTTAGTTTTACTTATAATTGAATTGTTTTATGTGTTGCCTATGTAATTCTTCATTTTGTAATTTAGATATTATAATCTGTGGTAAAAAATGTTTTGATATTTCATTGGATGGTTTATCAAGGTGTTTGAACTCTTTATATTTCCTTCTTGATGACTTGGTGCTTGCTATTGTGTTACTAAATTAGCATACCTTAACCAACAAAGCCTGACACAGTTGGTAAGGTAGTTGAGTCCTTTAGGCATGTGTCATGGGTTTGACTCATGCCGTGTGGATAAAAAGAAACTTTATTGGGAGAAGCAAAACTCACTTTGGTGATCTCTATGCCTCGGAGGGAATAGTCTTCAGCTGCCGGTTGGGGGATATCCTTGAGCAATTAAACAAAAAAATTAGCATACCTTAACTTGGAATATTAAATTAAATTTTTGCATAGTAATTCGTATTCTAGGTGCAAGTTTTTTCGTTTGTAATGATTTTGGTTGGAGTAGCTATAAATTCTTATATTTACAAAGCAAATAATTAAATAACTCTAAGATGAATTTTTTTAAAACAATATATACGAATTTAAACGTTACTAAGAAATTACATTTGAATTCAAGCAATTCTACTGTACGAACTTTTTCCTGTTTAATATTTCAATGTGACTTTAAACGAATTATTCTTTATAATTATTACACTTTAATGTAATTCTTTTCATCTTTGCATATTATATGGAACGTTATATTGTGTAAGTGATAGTATTAAATGTAAGATACTGAATAAATAAATTTTATGCAATTGCCATGGCTAATAATATATAAAATGCTTGCATTTAATATGCAGCGGTTTACATTCTATAATTACTTTAACGAACTGTGTTCATTTTTCTTTTTCTTTTTTAATTTTTCAAAATATAATGTTCATGCATATTTCTCTATTTTTTTTCTCTTTTGTAATAGTAGTTTCTTCACACAAATAATTATTCAATTATTTTCATTTTAAGTACTATTGATTTTTAATTGGTATTTATAATCAACAAAATAACAGATAAGGGATTTTATAAGGTCTTTCAATTTATACTACAGGTTTATGTTAAAATCTTTTTTAACATAATAATGCTTGAATATAATATATTCATCACGTGAATCTACTTATATTTAGATTAATATATCTATCATAATGATGTTATAAGTTCATGATTGAACTTTACTCAACTTATTCTACGTCTAATGTCAAATTATACCCACATATTCATCATATGAATTTACTTTGCATTTGAGACATATAATCTACCCGAGCATTGCACCGGTAATTACACTAGACATATTATCAGGACAATTATCACTTTTAGGTGTATGATATTTTTCAATCACTTCAATAAATGGTGTACTGATTACTTCTTATTCAACTGTTGGAATACAAAAAGACATCTAATAGAAAATTTACGGTGCAATAGAAAGTTCATCTGTTTTCTCAGTGCATGCATTATATTGTCATGTTCATTTTTTAGTTATGATACTTTCCTGCTATTGATCAATGTGTAGATAACAAACGCTCAATACTATATTTGAACTATACTTTCCCATGCAAAACACGGGCACCACACTAGTTATGAATAAAAGCAATCTTTATATTTATATGGACAAAGATGTTTTGACTCGCATGTTTTAAACTTCGTGTTTGAGAGTAATGTTGCTCATATATGCACTTCACATGAAAGTTGATGTGATGATTGGATTTAATTTGTCTATATTTATTTTTTATGTAAAAGGGAGTGCTACTCCTATTTATTTATTGTCATTTTTCATTAAAGACGTTTATTTATAACATTTGTAAATACTCCTGACAAAGAATAAACGTCTGCTGCTGCATTTTACATCATCGACATAGATTGTTTCCAAACAATTTAATTTGGCAAGGTACTTTTGTAGAGAAGTGTTGGTTCCGTATGCTGATATAGCATGAGCTGGTCATAGAATATATACGTCCTTTGATTTTCGGACTCTGATGGTAAGTAAAGTGTAATTCTTCGCTTTGTATTATTGTCAATGAACGTTAACACCAAATAAAATTGACTATTTTTAATTTATCAATTTTGAAATAAAAATAATCTATTATTCTTTGAGTACTTTAATATTTTGGACAAAAAGAACGTATGTTCCTTTTACAGTTTGATACAAAGAAGGAAAAAGATACACACCTCTATTTTCTCATATTTTGAGAAATTTTGATAAATATTTTTTGAGATAGATTGAATTCAATGCAAAGATAAATTTCAATTTATAATTAAGCTTTCCATTTTTGTCAAAACAAGTGAAAGAACAAAAACAAATAAAAAAAGAATTGTAAAATAAATAAATAGTTATATATTCAATATGTGAAGGGAAAATTAAATTAGCACATATATAAAATATACAATAAATATATTAAATATAAATTATAACCCAAATATTGTTTTATGTATAAAGTTATCAATCTGTGCGTAAAATTAATATGGGGATAAATTATGTATTATTAGTTTTATTAAATAAAAATATCAATTTACTTTGTCCAAATTTCGAGTTTTAATTTTACTCAGAAATTCCCTAGTTTATTTTATCTTTTTTTTCTTATTTTAAATATAAATATGCTCAATTTATTTCTTGCATAATTAATAAATTTGAATATTTTCTGTCTTTTGAAATTTAGTTTACTATTATCTTTGGTCACTGAATTACTCAATTTGTAACTTAAAAAGATCACAAAGTTATCTTTTAGCTCACGTGTAATAAGGGTAAAATGAACATTGATTCTTTCTTTCTACCAAAATGTTAAAACACTGAAGAATAATAGATTTATTTATTTTAAAATTAAAAATAGTCAAATTATATATTTAATATGAATTAGTGTAATTGCTAAATATAATATTGAAATATGAAAGAAGAAATAGAAAAGAATTTAAGACAATATTTAATTAAGAACATTTTGGTAATGTTAAATTTTAAAACCATTAAAATATGAGTAGCAATAGATAAAAAGGAGTGATAATAGCCACTCCCTAAAAAAAAAAAAGATGAACTTATTCTCACTTATCATAAATATAAGGATAAAATATGTAAAATAATAATTGATGATTTTTTACAATGTGAAAATAACTCATATTTCAGATCAGGAAAAAAAATGCTTATATTAAGAATTGACGAGAGTATAATTCGTGCCTTTAATATTAGGCTAATAGTGTGCTCTTTTCTCTATCACACATTTTCCTTCATTCTTCATTTTTTTTTTTCATCTTTTGGGTAGAAAAAATTTGTTTGGAGGGAAGGATCCCTCTTTCCAATGTTATGCTTCGAGATTTTATGAAAGTGATGTGATACACCTTTGAATTGACAATAATATGTATGGTTTAAACCAATCCTAACTCCAAAACTATATACAAGGTGGTGGCATCAAGGCTAATATGGTGCTGTGAATGAAAACTAATTCCTTACAAAAACTTTGAAATTTGTATATATATTACACAACTTAAGATGCTATGGTGCTCATAAAAGTTTAAAGGGAGGAGTAGAGAGATCTCAACTATTGAAAAACTTATGCTTAATCAAAATTTATTTTGTTAATAATACACCAATGGCTTAAAGTTTGAGAGCATCCATGCTCTTACACATTTTATGAGCATTTTAGAAAATTGCACAAGTAAATTATATATTTATGTAGTTTGATTTTCATAACCAAAAGGAGAAAGAAGGGAAAAAACCAATAATGAAACTAATAGTGAGTTTTTATATTTTATTTTTGGGTCTAATAAATAAAATGGGTTAAATGCATTTTGCACCATACACTTTAAGTTATATGCAATTTAGACTAGACTTTTCAAAACGTGTAATTTGACACCCTGTACTTTTTAAACTTGGCAAAAGAACCAATTCATTAACTTAACATTCAATTCCATTATTAAGTGATCATGTGCAAGCCATGTGACACATTTTATTGACAAAAATATCCCTTCTCTATCACTGAAATTTCCCTGCCCTAACCCTAAACCCTCTATTCACAATCCCCTTCCCCTAACTAAAAATAGAAACCATCAAACCATGCAAATGATGCTCCACCAACCTCTCTTCCTCCTTCTTTGCATCAGTTTCACACGCCACCATTGGTAGATCTAAGTGTTATTCGTCATCTTTTGCTCTTACTGGGTTGCTTCTCTTTGTGGCTACTATATCTCGAGCTCGTCATTGTAGATGTTGTGATGAGGTAGCCATTCGAGCTGAGGGAGAAGATGTTGTGTGATGAAAGCTTACCCAGTTGATGAAGGGTGGTGACACTGAAAAGTATCAGGCAAGGGTCTAGTATAATGGGCGAGGCATCAAAAGAGAGACATTAGAGGAGGAAGGGAATTGATATTGGGTTTAAGGAGAGTTCTTAGAGTGCCCTATAAATGTTGGTTGTATGAATATTCGAAAACATCTTGAGCATTAGATTAATTGGAGTATAGTACAACATTAGTTGCAACGTGCACCGTAAACATTCTTTTTCCATATCCAAGATAATAACACAAATATGTTTAAAACTTAGCAATATGAACATCAGTTGCAATACTTTAAGTCCTCATATGAAAATCATAACATAGATAAAAACTAGTACTATAGACTTAAAAGAACATTTCATAACTTAAAACATATACATGCAATCCAAAAACCCTGTCTGTGACATATGGAGCATTAAGGACAATTTTAATAGACCAAAACAAAAAGGGAAGAGTTCCAATATGAAGAATAGGCCTTCTTAAGAAGAGTTGCCAACTCCGAAATCGACTATTGTTGAGTTGAATGATTGGAACCCAAAAGCTACACCTGTATATAAAAAAAGAAGAGGAAACAATAGAGTGAATTTCGCAATTTAGTGGCAGACAGAACATCTATAATCCACATGAGACAATATACAAACCTCTAATAAAATAAAAGTAAAACCATAAATCATATATAAATTCAACATATTATTACTTTTACAGAAAGACATTCAAAAGCATTAATTTTTTTTATAGAAAATACTAGGGAATCATCAAATTTAGGATAAGCAGGAGGATGCCCACTTGGGCGACCATTCCTTTGTGTAACCCTAAAACAAAATGGTCTTGCTCTTACGTGTAGCCATAGAATAGGAGGATCCATTGCATGGTCCTAAATCAAGATAGTCAAGGTGCACCAAGGCTAACATCTACTGTCATTAGCTACAAATCCTAAGATGATTCCCAAAACATATAATAGAAGGGCACATGCTGGTTGAATAAGGGAGAAGGGTGAGCCAACAATGACAGTGGAGTAGCAAGCAAAGCATGCTATGGCCAACCGGCTGAAATCCAAGGGGAGAGAACTAGAGATTTGAGAAGAGAGAGAAGTCACAGTTGGTGATGGGGTGCCGATCGGTAGTACAACGGCGATGACAAGCAGTGGCTAGTGTGGCTACTGTTGCCTGGCCGAAAGAGAGAGAGAGAGAGAGAGAGAGAGAGAGAGAGAGAGAGAGAGAGAGCCATAGAGGGAGGGAGAGAGGAAGAAGAAGAAAGAGAGGAGGAAGAGTTACGGGAGAATGAGGAAGAAAAATGGGAAGAAGAAAGAGAAAAAGGAAAAGAAAGGAAGAGAATAAAAAGAATGTGGATCTCATCTACTAAATATTGTGTTAATAATTATTTATTTGACTTAGTTTATATCAAACACTGATTCCATTAATTTTATTAATTTTATTTTTTTATACTGACAACTATTTTAAAGATACAAACAAAAATAAATTCATAGGTTATTACAAGTTAATCACATTTATTGATGTGTCAATATATAATAAGATGATTGTATAAAATTTTTTAAAGTATCAAAGTTAAATCTATATAAAAATAATAATTGATTGATAGAGTGGTCAAACTTTCATTAGTGATACTATATGACAGTATATAGTTAGATATTTGTGTAAATTTTTTATACTAACAATATATTGAAATCACATTCATTTTAACTAGGACTAATTAAGAAACATTATTAAATAGATTAGAATTTTTAAACTTCAATTATAGTGATATATAAGTGAAAAGTCAATCAAGTGAATTAATGTTAGCTATCTTTTAAAAAAAAATTGACATTTAACCATTTGACTTCATTACTTTGTCAATTTTTGGGATAGATTAATTGTTTGTGAAAATAGCTTTTCTTAATATAAAGTTGTTTTTAGATGGGTATATTTTGTTCGCGGTAAAAAGTTAGATAAAATTAAATGCTTACAATTAAATGATCTTGCTTACACAATATTATAAAAAAAAAACTTTTTGTTGTGAAATATTATCCATTTATGGATGTCCATATCTTTAGCTGATTAGTTAAGATTTGATTTGATTAGGCATAATCTGTTATGATTTGATGTGATATTATATTTCTCTTTTCTTTGGCTATAAATAGCCCTTTGGATGCTCTATATAAAGTACCTTTGAGACAATCAATAATATTATTCTCTCTTTTTCTCCATTGTTCATTCTCTTTATTCTCATTTTTCACAACATGTGATCAGCACAGCTTTCCTCCCAAAGTGAAGAAGCTAGCGTTAATATAGTGCATGCACGATTCTTTCTTCTAGGATTCTTGGTTTATGGTGGAAATTGAAAGAGCATTTTGATACAAGCCACAATTCTTTGTCTAGGGCCATTTACACTTACGGAGGCACTTGTTCTTAGTTAGTTCTTGCTTTCCCCTATATTATTATTATAGTATCAGTATATGGTGGTGAAAAAGAAGGCTTGAGGTAAGACATCCTAAGCATATTTTTCTTGAATATTATGTATTGAGATTCATTTTTACTCAATGGTTCTTAAGACTAATAAACAAGAAAGTGTTGCATTCCAGAAGAATTGCACAAAACAATCTCCTTTTTTTTATGAGTCTTGGAGATACCATTAAACAAAAAAAAAAGAGAGAAGAAAATATTGCATCCCAGAAAGATTGTACAAATCAATTTTTATTAATTTCTTTAATTTTGAACTTTTTTTTATTTGACTATATCAATATGTACTCCTACTTTATTCTATTCCTATATCATTCCCAAAAGTGAATGAGAATTGTACAGAAAAATGGATAATCATTCCTTGCAGTGAATGTATCCTAATTATTCAAAATTATCCGAGAAAAATATAATAGATTTATTTCTCTATTTAGTGAGATTTACATATTCCCAAGAGTGAATATGTCAAAAGATTATTCTTCGAGTGAATGAATCTATTATTCACGCCACCTAAAGTGTGTGACATTCTAAAATAAGTTTGTATATTTCCTATGAGGAACATTGTCATATTTACTTTCCCTGAAGTGAATGTATCTCCAAGGATAATTTTGAGTATTTACAATACATAATTTTCTAATTTTGAGTATTTACATTAAATACTCATATTCTCGTGAAGAGAATAAAATAATGGGTTTATTTATTTTCCTTCCTTGCTACCTATATAAAGGATTATGCCTAAATATTTTAAAAAGATCTTGCTAATCTCTTTGATAAAATACAAAGAAGAGTTGTGGGCCCATTATGATACCACTTGTAGTTGCATTATTGATAAATATATATTGAAAAATATTATTGACTTT
Source organism: Dalbergia cultrata (assembly GCA_031216105.1). Taxonomy (NCBI): domain Eukaryota; kingdom Viridiplantae; phylum Streptophyta; class Magnoliopsida; order Fabales; family Fabaceae; genus Dalbergia; species Dalbergia cultrata. Next base: position 2,563,253 of record CM062347.1, on the reverse strand, counting down.
AATGTATCAAATGTGCTCCTAGAGCAGCACTTGTCAAGAAAAAGACTTTGCAAGATATTAAATAATGAATTTTCATAAAAAAAAATTCATGAAATTTGTCCAGTTGGCTCTCGTCCATTCCCTGGTGAGAATATGACAAAAATATTATAACTCCATAGGTGGTATCAAAGCCGATGGTTTAGCTAGGCCATGACTGTTTGTTTGCACTCAGGTGTTGTATCAACCCTTGGTTAGAGCACTTGGCCAAGATTTTTGTATTTAGTTTTTCCATAAAAGCTTCAATTAAGGGGGGAGTACACCATGTTGGACCTCACACTTTGGGAGGAGATTGTTGGTTTCAAGTGTGATAATTGTGATGAATGTTATTGCTATGACATGAAAGTAAATTTGGTATGTAACTGTTGTACATTGAGATATTTGTTTGATCTTTATTAAGTATCGTTAAAAGAAAATGAGAAAATGGAAAGTCAATTCTTTTTCAAGATATATTATGAAATCATTTCATGATTAATATGAGCCATTTAATATTTCTTTTTGTCTTTTATATAAATATTGATTATTGGATTTAAAAATGAAAGTTTTTACTAGATGTATTACTTGATACTATTTTTAAGCAATATTTTAGAATATTTTATTTCAAAACTTTTAGTATTAATTGTTCTCAATATTGAATAAAATAGTTATGCTATTTGTGGCATATTTCATAATTATCAATTATATTTTTATGTGATATTGTTGATATTTAACATATCATTTACTTTATTGATTTATGTCACATGATTATCTTATATATTATCATGATTAATATATCATGAAATAATAATATATAATACTGATATTTTCGGGGCAATTGTGATACATGTATTTATATCACCATCATATCATGACAAATTTCTTTTCACTTGCATGATATGTTAATGCTCTGATAACATATTTTGATATTTTCATCTTGTAATAAGATAATAAAATCTTAACTCGATGATTAGTTTTGTAAGTACGATTAAAGCTCCGAAAGAACTACTATTGTGTTTTCTGAAGAAACAAAATTATTTAGAAATATTGATATCATTCTTGGTAGCAAGATAACTAAAGGCACTAGAAGAGCTACTCTTTTGTTTCTTAAAGAAACAAAAATAATTCTCTATTAGATACAAAAGTAATAAAGAGACTTAGTGAGTCTCAAAGATATTCACTGAACTGGATATCATATTGTGATAATAAGTGAGAAAAATAATGAGTACCTCCATATCACAACTTATGCTTCAGGTAAGAAAGTTGCTTTAGAAAAGTTTGTCTGCACTTTCTTCTAGTCTATAGTACTAATATGAGTACAATTGAATCATCATATGCTATTGTAAACCAAATGTTTACTAGCCCAAATGATTTTCTTTTGGCATGAGCAGCTAGGACATCCTGAAGCAATAATGATGTAAGGAATTACTAAAAACTCATATGAGCATTTGTTGAAGAACCAGAAGATTCTTCATTTTAATGAGTTTTCTTGTGTTGCATGTTCTCAAAGTAAATTAATTATATGTCCTTCACCAGGAAAGATTGGGTTTAAATCTCTTAAATTCCCAGAAGGAATTTATGGCGACATACATTTGGATCAATTCATCTACCATATGGAACTTTCAAATATTTATGATTTTAATATATGCATCTATGAAATAGTCATATACGTGCTTATTATGATTTCATAACCTGAAGTTTGCGATATTAATTGCACAAATTATTAAGGGCACAATTTCCTGATAATCCAATCAAAATAGTTTATCTTGATTATTTTAGTGAATTTATTTCTCAAGCCTTTAGTGCTTCTAGGCCAATGTTATAAATGTTGAACATATAATCATTTATGTCCATATATAGAAAAAGTAGGCTAGCATAATTAACTTATAAAAAACCTTCAGTTAATTGCTAGACTGCTTACTAATGAGAACAAATCTCTCAATTTCTAGTTGGGCGCAAATTATTTTACAGCACTTGTTTCTATAAGGCTAACAAATTGCCAATAATTCTCTCCCCTACAATTATTTTGGCCTGCAACCAAAAGGTTCCCATTTAAGAACTTCATAAGTTCATTATATGTCCTAACTACCTTTTTCTCAAATGGGACTCCAAAGAAAATTGGAGATATATATTGGATATGATTCTCCCTTTTTGGTCAAAAATATTGAAATATAAATGGAAGATTCTTTAAGGCTTAGTTTTTGAGAAATAATGTTTCCAATATCAGGGGGAGAGTAGACATCTAGAAAAGAAAAATATATTTGAATGCATTAATATTCTATTTAGATCCTCACACAAGGCAATGTGAACTAGAAGTTCAAACAATTATACATTTGCAAAGAATAGCAAATGGATTGCCATATGCATTTTTTATGATAGAAAAGGATAACTAAATCTTATATACCAATTGAAAATACCCCAATCTAAATTGATGTTCTTGTTGGACAATTGATCAATGTAAAATCGCATACCAGAAGTGTGGAAGACCAGTCGATTCCAAAAATGAAAATCCTAAAAAAAGAAAAGGGGCATAGAGGCCAAATGATATTATGGAGGAAAATGATACTCTTCCTGTTGAAGAAAATAGACATATAGTAAGGACATTATTGCAGTCCAAAATTTTGATATATTTGGAATGTCAGAAGACGTTCAGGTACCTGAAAATAATCATTGAAAATGATGAGATCTCAATATAATATATCTCTGCAGGAAAATAGTGGAATCGACGAGTAATTATTGCCGACAATATGTTTGCATATAATATAGCCCTAAATATTATGCAAGAAAATAAGGATCTTGAGCCAAGAATCGTTAAAAATGTCTACATAGAAATGATTGGCTAAAAATTGGAAAGAAGCCATGCACGCTAAATTTGACTCACTTGGAAAACGTGAAGTCTTTGGACCTATAGTCCAAACATCGAAAAGTGTGAAACCCATGGGATACAAATGGGCGTATTTGTGAGAAAAAGAAATGAGAAAAATGAAATTTTACACTATAAGGCGCTACCTGTAGCACAAGATTTCCCACAAAAATATGGTATAGATTATGGCGAAACGTATTCCCCAGTAGTGGATGCAACAATATTTTGATATTTGATTAGCTTATCTGCACATAATAAGCTAAATATGCATCTGATAGATGTTGCCACATCCTTTCTATACAGTTCATTAGACAATGATATTTACATGAAAAGTCTCTGAAGGATTGAAAACATCTATATCATATAATGAACGTCCCTAGGGTATGTGTACTCATCAAGTCACAAAGATCTATACATGGTCTAAAGCAATCTGGACTTATGTGATATAACCGTCTGAATGGGTATTTGATTAAGAAGAGGTTTACAAATGATATCGTTTGCAGCTATATCTGGATTCATTATAGTAACTATGTACATTGATGGCTTGAATGTCATTGAAACTCATAAAGAAGTTTCCATAGTCACAAAAGATTTGAAAAAAGAATTTGATATGAAAGATCTTAGAAAGACAAAATTCTGTCTCGACTTGCAAATCGAGCATTTAACAAACAAAATATTTGTTTGTCAATCAATTTGACAGAGATAACTCTTATGAAGTTTTCTATGGATAAATTGCATATGTTTTCTTCAGTTGTATTAGTATGCAGGATATTTATCAAATCTGCATGAAGGCAAATATCAAACAGGTTCTTTCACTTATGGAGACATGATCATATCTTGGAGATATACAAGATAGACTATAGCCACTATCTCTTCAACTCACAAAGAAATTAGTACAATACACAAAGCTCATGAATCTTTCTAGCTAAAGGCAATGGATCAACATGTTCAAACTATCATGTATATTCTCTTTGAAGAAAATCGCAAAACTTTATATAAGGACAACATGGCTTAGATAGTTCAACTAAAGAAAGGAACTGATGTCCTATTTGGTCAAGTGATAGAATTACTACCTATTTCTTCTTTGTAGAAGTGGTTCACAAAATTAAAATACACCGATTATGAGATTTTAAGTGATACTTTAAAGAGTGGGAGAAATATTGTACTCTTTTTTCCTTGATCAAGGTTATTATCCTACAGGGTTTTTCCTTGATAAGGTTTTTAATTAGGTAATTCTATATTCCCACTATAAGGATGTTGTACTCTTTTTCCTTCCCTAAGATTTTTTTCCTACTGGGTTTTTCTTAGTAAGGTTTTAATGAGGCATATTCCTGATAGACATCCAAGGGAGAGTGTTATGAAATATTATTCATTTATGGATGTTCATATTTTTAGCTGATTTAGTTAAGATTTGATTAGATTCGATAGAATCTATTATAATTTAATGTGATATTATATCTCTCTTCTATTTGGCTATAAATATTTCTTTGGATGCTCCATATAGAACACCTTTGAGACAATCGATAATATTATTCTCTCTTTTTCTCCATTGTTCATTCTCTTTATTCTTCTTTTTCACAACACTTTTTTATTTGTTTAGAAGATAAATGATAAATGACCACTCCATAAAATCCTCTACGAATCAGAATAGCATCAATTATGTACACCAAATTTCGGGATAATTGATCTCTTTCTGCTGTTAGTTGTTGAATGTGATTCCTCCCTGAATTTACCAATCCCCACTAATCTTCATGGATTACAGCATAGCATAAGACATCAAGAATTCTTAACTTCTATACTCTGGCCCATCAGAATCACCCCAATGTTTCCAAATACATCTTAGTCATCTCTAATCATTTTTTGAGAAAGTATATTTTAGAAAAATTCTTATACATTTTTCCTTTTCCATTATAAATAATAATGTCACGACCTGATTTAGGCACGTGACCGGCACGTGAGAAATTCTATCCAACGTAAGTCTCGTGACCTAGATTCCTATACATGCACAATATATTTCAAAATAATTTAACCATAAAATCTCTTCTACATACAAATTTCTTGCCTTCAAGGGGGTGTTTGGTATAACGTGTTAGGCATGATGGTATAAGCTAATACTATACTTTATGCTCTCAATTGTTGTTTGGTGCAGACAACATATTGTATAATCTTATACGTCATAACACCCTTATATGTCAAAATGCTGTATAACTCAATACAGCATGCGGAGGCCGTATTAGGCCTGATTAGCTTTTAACGTATAAAATCATTTTTTTAAAATATATTATTAAAATAAAATAATTCTTAAATAAATAATAATAAAATAAATATATATAATATATAATATTAGTTTAGTTATATATAATAAAAATAAAAATAAATATAATTGATAAATAATAAATAAAATAAAATAATAAATATTTAATAACAAATAAAGGTTTAAAATAAATAATAAATAGTATATAATATAAAATTATAAATTTAACTAATAAAATACATAAATAAATAATAATTAATATGTAATATATAAAAGTAAGAACCAGTAACTTAAATTTAAATAATCATAATTAAAAATATAAAATATTAAAATATATAAAATAGTATTTTTTTCATTTATATATATTATTGAAATAATAAATAATTATAAAATATTGAAATAAATAATAACATTTAATAAAAATTAAATTATAGTTAGTAAATATTTACATAAGTATAATATTTAAAAATTATTATAATAAAAATTCCTATTTTATTATTATTTGATTTTATTTAATATTTAATTAAGATATTATAATTATTTATAAATAAATAGTATGATGTTACTGAACATAAAATTGAATGTTTTATGCAATGTTACACCAAACACTATATAGTATTAAAAGTTTACTAGGCCTTATACTATCAGCCCTTATCCTATCAGGCGTGCCAAATGGGCCCTAAAACATATAGCTAGTATCCTTCAAACTGTAGGATAATATTCCATTTTCTAAAGTCTAAATTCATAATGCCAACAGGTGAAATAAAAGTCTTTCATATACACAACCTCTATAAGTAGTAGAATCATATAATACAGCATAACATAACATCATACATGCAAACACAAATCATGCACTATGGTCCGAGATCCTGCTTGCATCTACATTGGAGCACACTGCTCTATACGCAAGAGCTTCACCTCTGTGAAGCTTACTAGCTGGTACTCAAATGCTATTTCGGGGAAAAAGGCTGAGGAAAGTCTGCAACCGTTACTTCATTTGTAAAAATAAAATAAAACAGCGGGGTGAGTTTTGTAACCAAAACTCATTGAGTGAATCCCCACCTGAGACCCCCTGTCATGGGACACCAAGGACATAATGCATGAAATCACAATAACAATAATAATTTGCCAAAAGTCTTTCATAATCAAATAAACATATACATCTATATATAGATACAAATCATCATTTTTCATCTCAAAACAATTCCCTATGTTTACATTCATATCTGAAATTATATTGACTTATTGTGTAGTAACTACTAAGGAACAATAATCTCTTTCTCTATTTTGTTTTGTTCTCTACCTCTGTTCTGTTTTGTGGGTGCTCAGTTTCTCATGCATCACATCCCTCATGGACTAAGTTTAATGGTTTTGCGTAGTTTTGTGGTTTCTCGTGAGTTGTGTCCCTTGTGGACTAAGTTTTATAGTTTCTCTGAATAAATTGTCCCTCGTGGACTAAGTTTCATGATTCCTCTAAATAAATTGCTCCTTGTAGGCCTTTCTTTTAATTTCTCTTGTGAACTATGAATCTATCTGGTTCTGACAGCTTGACCTTAGCATACTGGTGGCTATGAAATCATGCCCAATAGTCACTCATTGTGGACATTGTGATTTCAAGCCTCCACAAAGTATGTATCCACCAGCTGTCATGAACATCATAAAGATTCATGCTCTAAAATACTTTTTGTTTAACATCTTTAAAACATATCACCGCTTCTAAGCTTTTCATAGTCTAGGAATCTCAATATCAAATTTCGAAAAACCAAATTCACAATCACAATTCCATCATCCTCTCTAAATAGCATTTCTAAGTTTACAACTATATTATATACATAAACCATATCTAGAATTCAGTTTAATATTCATAAAAGCCTTCTATAACACAGTTGTTATCAAATACACTTGAAATCAATTCACCAAACATGGTCCCATGAGTTTTATCAAAAATGAGTTTCATGCTCTAAAATCAAAGTTTCTAAAACATATAAGCCATCAGTAACTTTAAACTTACTTGCAAAAATCACTAAAATCAAACAATACATGATATCTTTATGAAAATAACTCTAATGCATAACATAGAGATCACAGATGGGAATCCACTCACCTGGAGGGGTAAGATGCACAAACACAGCACCAACAGGACTCTTGGAAGCAGAAATGATAGTAATATCTAACATAGAGGCAATAGAACTCTAAATAAACCTCTAAAACCTCTAAATATCCAAGCATCCATCTCTAACAAGGTAGAAAGCTCATTTCCCTTGAGAATCATAGAGAACCCCCTCTAAACAAGGAAAACTTAAAGGAAATGAAGCAAAACTAGTAAGATAACATACCTTAGATCCTTATAAGGAAGAAAAATGGAGTTTCAATGATGAAAAGGTGAAGAAATGAGGTGTGGAGGGAGAGGAGTCATGTTTCTCTGCAGAAAAGGGGGTGGAGGATGTGTTTTGGCAATTTTGAAGGTTCTAGACCCCGAAACAGGGGTTTTTAATGTGCTGTTGACCGTTGCAATGCTCACCAGAGAGCATATCTTGCACCAACTTACTATTCTGTCAACCGCTACAGTGCTCATCAAAGAGCATAAAAATTCACTTCTTACATCGACTTACTGTTCTACTAACCGCTGCAGCGCTCACCAAAATGGTTTTTTCCCTCTACAGGATGGTCTCTCACTCTCCAGAATGGTTTCTCACTCCTCAGAACTCACTCATTTATATTTCTTAATTAAAGTTAAATTAACTTTTAAACATAAATGTAAATAAAGGAATACCCCCTATTTGGATTCAAATAAAATATTAGAAAAATCAAAATCCTAACAAATCAAAAACTAAATTTTGGGTTTTAGTTGAAATCCGGCAATTCTCACGATTTTATAAACTTGTGGGTCAAAAACGGAGTGTTTAAAAAAGGTTTCATAAAATTCATTATAAATCACTCTTTAACTTATTCTTCTCTAAGGAACAATTACTAGGACTTTTGATGCCAAGAATATGACTTTATTATATGGCCCTCCAAAGAAGAGTAGGGTCCAGACTTTGCAGAATTCGAGACTCGGAATGACAGATAAGGGTAATCGACACTCTTTTTTATTTGAAAAAAATTTCCTAGCCTTTCTATTTAAAATTAAGGGCATTACAAATAATAATAATAATATACCCACAATAAAGGTGATGAAACCTATAATCACGGAGGGATAAAAGGGTGGCCTAGCAATGGCCATGCTTCCCCCTCCCCCCCACCACCCAAAAAAACAACAACAAAAAACTTTTAATATATATATATATACATACATATATATATATATATAATTAAATAAAATTACCTACCACTTATTAGAATACTAGTTGAACATTATGAATTTGATATTTCTAGTTATTTTGTATTGAACAACTTGTCCACAATCTTAGAGTTATATTTAGGGTTGATGAGAGAGGGAAGTTTTTATGATACTCGTTAATTGATTGTTTGATCCATTTGGTATTAACTTTTCTTGCTTGAACTCTAGTTTTAAGAGATATTTTTCGGTTATGGGTATTGGAAAGAATAATCTCAAAAATATATATAAGATGAAAGATGAATTTCTTGCCAATTATCTCTTACTAAGAATAAAAAATTTGGCATGGATTCTATTATTGATGAGTTTTATCATTTAAAGGAACATTTTACACATTTTTAATAAATATGTATAACACGTACATAAATTTTATGTCCTACAATTTTCTTCATTAGCACCTACTATAATGTTTATTCTTTCATACAAAATTTTATTTTTGGCTCCTTCTTAACAGTTTTTTTGGATCGATCACTCCCTATAATCAAGTGATTCTTTCTTGAATAAAGTAGGTAAAATCCACTGATGGGTTAGATTTATGTACCCATTTTCCACTATAACTCTAGGCATTTTACATTCTGTTTATGTTTAATTGATTGATAAATGGTGGATTTGTATTTTGTCCTCATCATGCAATTGTATTTCCGGTGGTACTTTTAATCAAGTTGTTATATAATTATATTTGAAATAAATTTTTCAATTTATTTTTATATTAAAATTGAAAGTGAGATTAATATAAATCTAAATAACATGTCAAATGCTATTTGGCTAACCGTGCAAATCAAATTTTTATCATCAATATACTATAATTAAATTCTATTAAATATTTATAAATAAAAATAAATCAATATTCTTAAAAAATCCGATAACTTTTAAACCCATGCTCTATATATATAAGGACAACTACCTAGATCAATTTCGCACATAATAATGTTATGTGTACAAAAAAATTATGCAATAAATACACATCACACACCTTATTAGTATTAGATATGATAAGTGATCCCCACTCATTCCACTCACTCATCATATCTAATGATGATAAGGTGTGTGATGTGTATTTGTTGTGTAATTTTAATATATACATAACATTATTCTTTGGGACGCCACACCAAAACTCTTCTCTCCCACTTCTTACACTGTTTCTTTAATTTCTGAGATATGGCTCGTATGCCTTTGCTGTTTTTGTCCACCTTCTCCTTCTTGTGGACACTAGTGAGCCCTTTGTTTGTTTGTTTTTGTTTCTTTTTTTATAATATGTAATACACAATACACACGCACACATTCGTTTATTAGAACTAATTATTAGTCCTTGTCTCTATCATGCATTTTCCTTCAGAATATAGGCTAATTGCGTTGTATGTGATTCATGCAGAAATGGGGCCAACTATTGTTGCAGAAGCAGGAGGAAGGAACTGTGACATCCCTAGCCAGCGCTTCAAGGGGCTATGTTTTAGTAGCGACAATTGTGCCACTGTTTGCAAAACAGAGGGCTTTACCGGTGGATACAGCAAGGGATTACTTAAGGAAATGCGTCTGCATGAAACCTTGCCCCTAAGGAGATTCATCACCCTTTTATGTAGTCCTTTTTCTATTGGTCACATTTACTGCATACTGAATCAAATGTGAGCATTCAATGTTCATCATCAACTTTTTGTCAACAAGCTTTATATGTAAAATTATGCATAAATTTCATTCATCAACTTCTTACCCGATTTTTACTTTTGATCCAAACACAACTTACAAAAATAGAACAATCATAAATAATTTATCCCAAAATTATGATAACAATGTCTCTTATAATTTTGTTCACAAGTGACAAGAGTAAGAGAAAAGCTTCACGTACAAAGAGTAGAGCAAACATGGAGCTTTGCCCCTGCAGTAAATCACGTTGAGCTATTTTATTGTTTTTATCAAACTGCACTTGCTACTTGTTGGAGCAATACAAGTCCAGCTAGCATGTGGTTTATAGCACATAAGTTTCCTGCTTTAATGGCCATTAGATATACTTTCTCTTTAAATGTATGGTTACAATGCTTGGAACATTGAATGTTCAGTCTTTAGATGAGTGATGTTAGATGAATAATAAAATTGCACAATAAATGCACATCACATATTTTATCACTATTAGATGTGATCAGTGACTGGGATGAGTGAGGAGCACTCATCACATCTAATGGTTATAATATTTGTGGTGTGCATTTATTGTGCAATTTTATTATACAACAAACATTTTTCATTCCATTATTGTAAACATAACAAATAATGTAATCCCAAAAAAACAATAAGATATTGGCATGAGTATAAGGGGCTTGAATTCTGCGAATTTGAGATTTTGGATCCAATCCTGAGATTTATAACTGGTGCCTTGCATAGGGTTTAATGATGATATGTTGATATTCAAGATTAAATATGTAAAATAAATTTTCAATAAGTAATATTATTAAAATGCATCTGCAAAAAATAATAAAAATATGTTTTTGAAACAGATTTTATGAGCAAATAATGATAAAAGACTCCTCCGTCGTCTTCTTCTTGAGTAGAAAATATTGACTGAAAAATTATATTAAAGAATATAAAATGATAATAATTATACAGCATGTAAATCTTTACTTGTCCTCCTATTATTAATCTTATACCGCAAGCAAGCAAGTATGCTTTGAGAACGATACTTCTCTTTCACCATCTATTTTTTTTTTTTTCATTGCTAAAATTTAGAATCAAAGTCCAATAATGGATGAAATTATCCTGTTTGAATAATCAATTGGTTTGGTTGAATAATATTCAAACATGATTACACTCTTCTAGTATTGGGAAGAGGAGAGTCCTATCTAAGAAGTGTTTGATCAAAGAAAGGGCTCTTCCTGGCTGATCAGCAGGAACTTGGTGCCCTACTCCTCTCACTGTAGCGAAGGTTAGGTCTCCTTTGTATACCCTCCAACCCATGTGTCCAACAAAGTTTCATGGAAAAATGTATTCTCTAATATAAATGTAAATTTAAGGAAAAAAATGTTAACTGAAAAAACCAAAAACTTGTGGCCAAATTCTAATAATGATATAACATATCTATCAACTCTTAATATTATTATTATTTTAATAAAGAATAACTTGTAATATTATAAGCATTACTTTCAATTATTTGCTGATTAATAATTTTAACTGTTCCTTTTTCTATTATCCAAGAAAATTGCATAACCCACATTTATATACATATATAATTTGAGAACCATTTTTTAGAAATCTCCGTCAAATGATAGTTTCTTCTTTGATAAATACGGTAACATATTTTAGAATCCTTATTATGTTTTTAAGAAACCAATTATATTACTTAAAACTGTTATATTTCATCTCAAAGTTGTTATAGATTTTTTTTTCTTTAATTATCCATTTATTTATTTTTTTGACAAATTCAGCTAGTTGAAATTTACTTCAAAATTAAAAATTATGTATAAAATTAATTTATAATTTTAATAAGGAAGTATTACATGAATGTATTCTTTTTCTTTAATTTTATAATTTTTATAGGTAAAAATAATTAATATTTAAATTATAAGTTAGATATTATTTCTTTCTAAAATTAAGTAAATATTGTTCCATTTCTATGTTATTATATTTTATATCATACATAAAATCTGTTCCTGTATATACAAATAATGGGTGTGTTTGGTTGTCATTTTAAAAGTAAAGAAGTATTTTTTTAACAAAAATGTAATTATGTAATTCTCAGTGTTGTTTGTTTGTATTTCTTAAAATAAGTAAAAGTAAAAAATAATTATTTTTTTCAGAAATAGACAGAGAGTTAAATTATTGAATAAACTAAATATTTTAAGATTATACATTAAATTTTAGTTTTCACGATTAATCTTTAGTTTGGTTTGAAATCGTGGAAAATGAAATGACGGAATAAAATTAAATGAGTTTTTTTTTTTAATTTAGTTGCCCAATGCTCACTTTATAAGAAAAAAATTCTATAAAAAATGCCCACATAGTAATTAATAATCTTAAAAATGGATTATACTTTTAATTTAATAATAAGTTGCTATAGGAAATATCTTCATATATTTTTTCTTTAATTTTTTAATAACAATTTTATAAAAATACTTTTCAATGTATTGTCAAGCAGAAATAATTCTTTTTAAGGTAATATTTGGTGTATAATAAAATTGCACAATAAATGCACACCACATACCTTATCACTATTGGATGTGATGAGTAAGTGAGATAAGTGGAGACCACACATCACATCCAATAGTAATATGGTATGTAATGTGCATTTGTTATATGTAATTTTATTGTAAATTAAACATTATTCCCCCTTTTAATTTCTCTTTCACTTTTTTATCGATTACATTATATATATATATACACACACACACAGTGATTTGGAACCGATAATGATAAAGATATCAAACATCTTGAGGAAGCATCAATCTATTAATAGAGGCAAAGGGAAAGGGGGACGAGGGGGGGACAAGCCGGCCCAACCCAAAATTTTACATATTTATCATATAATCATATGTATATTTTATATTATGGCCTCCTAAAATATTCAATCATCTCTATACACAATATACAAAATAAATAACAAATTTTTTTGATATAGTAGCACATATAATATAAAAGTATAAATATACAAATGTTTTCAGAATATATATTTTAAGATTTTTCTCTTATTAACTCATTTTATCCACTTAATGGAATGTCTACTTACTTGTAGTTATTTATGATCGATGCTCTATTTTGATATTAAATAATACATTGATACGTACATTTTTTTTATGTTGAACCTAAAAGATGTTTAAGAAGAACATTATTGACTTTTTTATTAAGAGAAAAGAGAGAATAAATGATGAAATAAACCATAATTTATCAATAATTTATATGAAAAATACTAGATTGTGACTCATTTTATACTTTCTATATAATGATTTATTTGATTTGATTTGATTTTATATCAATTAATTTGGCCCCTCCATCAAAATTTCTGGCTCCGCCACGAATCTATAAATTACCTCTCCATAGATGAACTAAGGATGGCATTTAGTTTTAATGGGAAGAATAGACACATTATCAAATTTTAGACATATGCACACATAAAATACTTTCAAAGAATGGGAGAACAAGAAGGGATATACGAGTTACAAAAATTTAGAGAAAATATGTCATAAGAAACACAAAGGAAGATATTATTAACCGGAAAAAAACTCCTTTAAAATAAGATTTTGTAATGTTTCTGCTTTAATTCCATTACAAAAAGTAGCTCAAGCAACGAGTATTTATAAAAGTTATCTTAAATACTACGTCTATCCATTTTTATCCGTTTTCTTATAAACATCAGCTAAAATTTAGTATATTGAAAAATCATGTGCTAAGATTATTGAAAACTTTTTCTCATTTGGAAGCTTAATATATGAATAGAATTTATCAAAAATTTCGTATACCTTTTTTTAACAATGAATTTATTGAAGGTATAATGAGTTAACACTTGGAAATTAGTTAAGGATAGTGACAAACACAATGAGCATGTCACAATTTGTATGGGAGAATGTTTGGGAATTCTAAGAAGATGAAATCTTATATGACCAGAGAAGTATCTTAAGGCATTAATATAGCTTTTAAATTGTAATTTAAAATTTTATCAATGATTTTAATATTATATTTCCAAATTTTAAAGACAAATATTGCATTTTTTCGAATAAGTTGAGATTTTCATATTGTCTTAAAAAAAATTGTATATCTTTCTATTCTAATTTCATAGCTAAAGAATTTATCCTTAATTAAAATTGAAAATTTATTTATTTCAAATGGGAGATCTCTGAAAGAGTTTAAGTTCATGTCATATTCAAATGATTCTCCACTCAACTAATTTTAAAGTCATCTCTAAAAAGCAAGAATATGACAGAGAGCAATTATCTGATGATCTTAAAGGGTACTTATGGTTATGAAGGAATTTGAAAAACATTTATTTGGAGAATATTTACTAAAATGATGTAGAAGAAAATGATGTGTAATTGAAATAATGTACATTAAATTTATTCATTATTTTTTATTAATTATAAAGTATATTTTCATGTTTTTATGAATTAAATATTTTAATTTACTAAAAATATGCAAATGGCTATGATGATTAAAAAAAATCTTTGAAGTGGGTACCCACATGGATTACCTAAAAAAATGACAAGAATGGGAACATATTTAGTCTTCATGAGGATTGAGGCGAAGTCAATGTTTGTTAAATGAGATAGGGACAAAAAATGAGGTATCAACCCCCATGGAGATCTGGCAATTCCCCATATATATATATATATATATATATATATATATATATATATATATATATATATATATATATATATATGTATGTATTTTCATTTTTAATTTGGATTATATTGCATTAGTAGTATTTGTTACTCCATTTATTTCAAAATATCTATTAATTTTGGACAAACACAGACATTAAGAAAGATAATAAAAATAATGATAATTGAGTAAAATATAGTGAATGTATGTATTCCTACATATTAATTAATATAGCACACTAATATTAAATGTAATGCTTTGAAAATGTGAAATTAATTAGGGTTAGTATTCGATAAAAAAAAATTAATGCTTTATTGAAACTCGAAATTGATAGATATTTTGAAATATGAAGTTGTCTGAAAGTGGACAGATATTCTGAAAAGGAATGAGTATTATGCATATTTATGTTTCAAATATGAAAATGCTTTTTTGGAATTATTTTAACAAATCCGCAGATACCCTATAGGGACTCAAATTCTCATGAGAAATAGGGAATAAGGATCCATGACGAGGATGAAGATGGGAATATGGGATAAAATTCTAAATGAGGACAGGCAGAAGGTATATCTGCTCTCTTATAGATACCCATTGTTATCCATATTAATAGTATATGATATTGTAAAAATATTAACTTATTTTATTTCATTATTCATCAATTTCAACCATCGAAACTTACAAAATTTTCATAAAATAAGTTTTTAAATTATTAATTAAAGTCATTTATTGAAATTTTCTCAACCTTATAAACATGGTATTCAAAATAAGAAATAAAATAAAATGACTCATTTATATTTTGTTCATTTATTTAATTATTTAACCATTAACTTATTTTCAAAATAAGTTTATATATAAATATTTTCTATAATATATATTTAAATAAATTATTATTTATTTTCAATTATGGTCAATAAACTATTTTTTATTATCATCCCGTGCATTGCACTAGTTAAACAACTAGTGTGTGTGTGTGTGTGCGTGTGTATAAGATTTACAATATTTTCAAATATTCATGGATATCTATCAATTTTCATCACTTTTTAAACCTCTCTAAAAAAATATGGAGTATTCCTAATAAATGTCATTTGTACTTCCTATTTCTACACCCTTTCCAAAAAAATATGAGATATCATATGACATCTCCAAAAAATTCCTAAGTGAAATCATCTTCATAAACCTAACTTCTAAGTCGTGTACAAGTACATGCAAATCGAAAAAATTACTAGGGTAATCATCTGTCACAACTCAACCCTGACTCGGTCGTGACCGACATATAAAGAACATGTTTCCTAGAAAATCTTAATGCACAAAGTTCCTGAAAGAATGGGACAACCGTTTCCTTTGTTATTTCAGCCATTTCCCAAATAAAATTATCCGTGGGGCCAGTTAGTTTTTAAAGTCTTTGATTGTTTTTAGAGTGCTCCTTTGTAGTAGGGCCAATTAGTTTTCTATGGTCTTTATTGTTTTTAGAGCGCTCTAATAAGTATTCAGGCATG
Source organism: Dalbergia cultrata (assembly GCA_031216105.1). Classification (NCBI taxonomy): domain Eukaryota; kingdom Viridiplantae; phylum Streptophyta; class Magnoliopsida; order Fabales; family Fabaceae; genus Dalbergia; species Dalbergia cultrata. The sequence continues at coordinate 2,546,997 of CM062347.1, read as the reverse complement.
GTCTTCAAGCTAGATAAACATGTATACGATTTCTTCTATTGATCTATTTATTTTATTTGTTACAAGATTATAAAATGTTTTACTGTGAACACAATTTATGGAAAGAAGAGCTTTTAAGATGATTATTTACTATAGGAAATCATTCCAATTGTATGAAAACTTTCTTTTGTGGCCCCACCAACACATATGAGCGTTAGTAGGTTTGTATAACGAACAGTGCCCCTCCTATGCCAATTACGGGTTAGTCAGATCATTACAAGCAAAATTGGTGCTCTAAGTATTTAATTTTAATATATCATATTCATATTATTTAAAGTGTTTGGCTCTTATATTAATTATATCAAAAGTCACATATATAAATGGAGAGACAATATTATAGTGATATATTTAAGATTAATCCAATGATTTCTTATTAAAATCATTAAAATATTCAAATCTTTGATGTACAATTAATTATAATTAAAATTAGTAAGAAAAATTAATTATTAAAAAGATGAAACAAAATCTGTTCAGTGCTCATTGTTCATAATGAACACCTTCCAACAATATACGACATCTACTTTGTGCTAGTTATAATGGTCCTGTTTCATTTGTCATAGATGAAGGATAATCTAGTCCAAGAATTTTCTGGAGCTTGTGATGGTCCTCCATCCAATTACAAAACTACCCTTATATAACATTTAATTCTTTCAATCTTTGCACCACCATGCCTATTTACAACACCCTTGAGTTAGCGCTGCAACTGTCACCGGTCACCACCAAGCCACCCATCTCGATAGATCCAACTTTGACGCACTGCCACCATCAAGTTATCCCGCTTTCCCCATCATCGTTGAATGCATCAGCCTGCTGCTCAACCAGACCTGCTTGCCTTAGCCAGGCTTGCAAGTGAGGGAAACAAAGTTTAATTTTTTTTCTAAATCATTTTTTCTTTGTCTCAATCAAAACAAAAATTGTTGATTTGTTGATGTAAATGGAGCCCAACCACCCTGTACTGGAACAAATTCAATACTAGATGGGATTTTCATTTTTTATACTCTGTTCCTTTGTGTTTATTAAAGATTCAAAATGCCAAGACCCATCGACATGACAATTAAAAGTGTCACTTCAAAAAGAAAAAAAAAAAAAAAATTTCTTCTTGCTCCTTGGAGACAGCTAGACATAAGAGGAACGTAGGCTGTTTAGAGCTAGACAATGTTTAACTTTGGATTCATGAGGTTGGATGGCTCTACTACTCTATTCGCTAATTTGGTTTTGAAGGCACTATAGAGCTGGATTGCTAGGTGAGGGGCGGTAGCAGAGAGGTTTCATCAACAGTAGCAATTTCACCAGTGATAGTGAGATTGTAGTGAGGGGGCAATGAGTCATGTGCAGTTTGAGTTCCAGATGAGGGTCCGAGCTTGACTTCACAGTGAACGTTGGTAGAGAAGATTATATGGTAGCATTTGGTATAGATGTTAGACAATGTGTGAAAGGTATAGGGGAGGAAAGGCGATGGTTGCTATCAGGGTGGTGATAGATAATGGAAAAGAAAGGGACATGGGTAGTTTAGTAAGTTTAAAGAATTTATTTTATTAAAATTATTTAATAAATTTTATTTTATAATCTCTTTGTAAAATCTTAACCATTGAAATAAAATCTAACAGTTTAAATAGAAGGACCATTACAGAGTCTAAAAGATCTGCAAGGTCAAATTATCCTTCACCTTTATCACATCATACACAACAATGGTACAACTACTAAAATCAGATTCTTGCAAATGTAACATGAATTATCAACTAACCTGTTGACTCCAAAATCACTACACCAGACCGTAATTCTTCCCAGATTAAGCCATAGTTATAAGAACAGCTAATCAGATCCCACTTACTTTGAACCTCCTTCAATGCTCACACCTGCGTTCAGAATATTGGAGTACCATTACCATGGGACCCAAATTTTTATTGCATGTACGTGAAGGGTTGTAATGAAAACTTTTTATAAACAAAGTCTGTATTAGGTCCAGGAAAAAATGCGGCTCTTTCACCAAAATAAACCAAAAAAAAAAAATATTATTTATACAAATAATCAAAAAAATATTTGATACAGAAATGAACTAAAAATATGCGCATGAACATGCAAATGGCCCGTACGTAACCAATTTGGACATGAATGTGCATGGGCCCTTGTGTATTCATGTTCAATTTGAATATGTAGAGACCCACGTATATTATATCCAAACCGCTTATACACGGATTCCCTTCATGCGTATTCATGCTTGCAATTCACTTTTGATCCTTACATATTCAATTGCACTGTCTATTTAAACCATCACTTAGTCCATTTGGTGTGTGAAGTGTTTTTGTGGGAAAATGGCAGAGTGTTTTAAACAGGACATATGTGTAATACTTTTTATAACAGAGTATATATATAATCAAACTCTACATTTAAAATTAACTAAACTAATTCAACTAAATAAAAATTAAATTAACTAAATTAATCCAAATAACTAAATTAACTAACTGAAAATTTACTAATTAAACTAAATTAACAAATTAAAATAAACATATTCCCCTAAACTAAACTAATTCAACTAACTAAACATTAAATTAATTAAATTAATTCAAGTAACTAAATTAAGTAACTTAAAATTAACTAATTAAACTAAATTAGCAAATTAAACTAAACATGTTTCCCTAAAGTAAACAAACTTAAAATTAACTAAACTAATTCAACTAACTAAACATTAAATTAACTAAATTAATCCAAGTAACTAAATTAACTAACTTAAAATTGACTAATTAAACTAAATTAACTAAATTAATGCAAGTAACTAAATTAACTAACTTAAAATTAACTAAATATATTCCCTTAAACTAAACTAGATATATACTAACTAACTAGCTTCAAATTAGAAAAAAAGGAAACAATAAAAGTATATTTAAAAAGAGATAAAATCCTCAACTATCAAGTTTGGCAAAGATATAAATATCATCAAAGCGGTAAAGATTGTTTGTCATGGTGAACAAAATTTCTTTGAAAATAAAAGTGAAAAGAAAAGGAGGAAATGATATAGCCTTTAATGAACATGAATATGCACGGGGTTTCTGCATATTGCAAATGAACATGAATATATATGAGACCCTTGCATATTCAGTTTGAACGTAAATACACAAGGGTCACATGCATATTCATGCTCATTTGCAATATGTGAGGACTCCGTGCATATTCACATTCATTAAAAACAATTTATGTCTGTAATTAATTTTTTTTCATTTATTCACATAATTAATGATTTTTTTTATTTTAAACGGTCAAAGACCCAAAAAATGCTAGTCCCAGTCTAGAGTTATTAGGATATGATTCTATACTCATCGAATATTTGCAAAGTGATCGTATTACTGATCACCCAACTAATGGAAAAAAAAATTGAAAATTAGACTTTAATTATAGTGATATATGAGTGAAAAGTCAATCAAGTGAATTAACGTTAACTATCCTTTAAAAAGAAAAGTTAACGTTCAACCATTTGACTTCATTACTTTGTCAATTTTTGGGATAGATTAATTGTTTGTAAAAATAGATTTTCTTAATATAAAGTTGTTTTGGATAGTTATATTTTGTTCGGTAAAAATTAGATAAAATTAAAGCTTACAATTAAATGATCTTACTTACACGATATTAAAAAAAACACTTTTTTCTTTGTTTAGAAGATAATCTTTCAATTCCACATTCTACTTCTAATTTACTTACGATAAATGACCACTCCATAAAATCCTCTACGAATCATAATAGCATCAATTATGTACACCAAATTTTGGGATAATTGATTGCTTTCTGCTGATAGTTGCTGAATGCGATTCCACCCTGAATTTACCAATCCCCACTAATCTTCATAAATTACAGCACAGCATAAGACATTAACAATTCTTAACTTCTATACTTTGGCCCATCAGAATCACCCCAATGTTTCCAAATATATCTTAGTCATCTCTGATAATTTTTTTGAGAAAGTATATTTTAGAAAAATTCTTATATATATTTTTGAGAACTCTTGAAACCAGTGCTCTATATAAGGGCAAATACCTATAAAATGAGGAGAAAATGTTTGTTATACAATAAAATTATACAATAAATGCACATCATACACCTTCTAACCATTAGATGTGATGAGTGGTTCCCACTTATCTCACTCACTCATCACATCTTATCCCACTCACTCATTACATCTAATGGTGATAATGTGTGTGGTGTGCATTTGTTGTGCATTTGTTGTGCAAGTTTGTTATTCACCTAACATTACTCAAAGTGAGGATCTTATTCTAGAGAGTAAAATGAGGAGTTATACTCTTACATTAATGGAGTAAAAATACTCCAACTTCTAATTTTATTGATCAAAAAATAAAATTATCTTATTTTACTTTCTAAAGTGATATCCTTTCACTTTAGAGCCTCAGAGAATCTAAATCCTTTTCTTATAGTTAACTACCCTTTCAAAAAAATGGTCTTACACATAAAGGCTAGTAGGATACTATTAAGTGTGTATATTACATTTGTGCCATTGATAGAATTTTTAGCTTACTCGTTATACAATGAAGCACAAACACAAACACAGGCATGGGATACATACACTGGACTAAAAAAAAATATAAGACATAGACACAATATATATAAAATTAGAAATCTTAGAAGAAAAAAAATCAAAATCTAATATATATATATATATAAGATTTACAATATTTTCAAATGTTCATGGATATCTATCAATTTTCATCAATTTTTAAACCTCTCTAAAAAAAAATGGAGCATTCCTAATATATGTCAATTCGTACTTCCTATTTCCATGCCCTTTCCAAAAAAATATGGGATATCATATGACATCTCCAAAAAATTCCTAAGTGAAGTTATTGTAATACACTTAACTTCTAAGTCATTACAAGTACATGTGCATCAAAACAATTACTAGAGTGATCATCTATCATGACTCAACCTACCTTAGGCCGTGATCAGCATATAGAGAACACATTCCCTAACAAACCTTAATGCACAAATTTTCTAAAAAAAGGGACAAAGTTTCCTTTGTTATTTCAGAGATTTCCCAAATACAATATAGAGTAGGGCCAATTAGTTTTTCTAGAGTCTTTTTTTTAGAGTGCTCCTTTGTAGTGGGGCCAATTAGTTTTCTAGGGTCTTTTGTTATTTATAGAGCACTCCAATAAATATTCAGGTGGTCTTCAAACTAGATAAACACGTACGATTTATTCTATTGACCTATTAATTCTATTTGTTTCAAAATACAAAATGTTTTACTGTGAATATAGTTTATGGAATGATTAGCTTTTAAGATGATTATTTATTATAGTAAATCACTCCAACTGTATGAAAACTTTTTTTTTTTGCCCGTCCCACCAACAAATATGCGTGTTAGTAGGTTTGCATAAGGAGCAGTACCTCCTATATGCCAATAATTAAAATGACTTTGTCAGATCATTACAAGCATAGTTGGGCTTCTCTTCTCTCCTATGCCACCCTCCCCACTAGAAAGCATGGGTATTTTGCGGATGTAAAATGAAAAAAACAAAAAGATAAACTTGATATATATCTTGTTTTGGTGGAAACTTGAAATATGTCATCTTTTTTTTTATATAAGTAGTACAAAGATGGTGTGAATTGATTTTGTACATAAGTCGTGCAAGTTTGAAAGCATAAGTCACACTAAGATAGAGCGGCATGCACAAAACATAAGTCACCCCAGGGTGATGCAACTTATGTTCTATGCTAGGTCACTCCAGCTTATTGTAACTTATGCACTGTTGTTGTCTACAAATTCGCAGAGAAGCTGTTTTTGTATTAGCCCAATGTGATATTAGTTGCAAAAAAGTGTCAATCAGTCAAGAAATAAACGGCTAAAAGTTGCTATATACTAGTTCATTATAATGACGAAGTTATAAATATTAGATTGACAAAACTACAATAAACAACCAACACTAAATTTAAACTAAACTCAACAAACAAACTAATTATATTAAATAAAACTAAACTTTTTAACTAAATTACACTAAATAAAACTGAAATACAAAGCTACAAAAAAAGCTAAAACAAATTATGAACTAAACAATAAACATAAATTAAAACATAAAAATAAAATAACTTAAACAAGTAAACGTAAAAAAAATTACTAGCTCTTCCAATCTTATAGAAATGTTCCTATCATTATCACAATAGTTGAGATTTTATCACTCTATAAAAAGGACTTTCTCCTTTGTACTTTATTTTCACTTTTTTTTTAACTATCTTGGGTGACTTCTATTATCTTATCTCTCTCTTGGGAGACTTTTTAGAATAGAGAGTCCTTTTTATGGAGTAATGAAATCTCAACCCCTATGATGATGATGGGCATATTTCTGTAAGATTAGAAGAGCTAGTAATTTGTTTATGTTTACTTGTTTAAGTTATTTTTTTATGTTTTAATTCATGTTTATTGTTTAGTTAATAATTTGTTTCAGTTTTTTGTAGCTTTGAATTTCAGTTTTATTTAATGTAATTTAGTTTAGATTTGTTCTTTCTAGTTTTATTTAGTGCAATTAGTTTGTTTGCTTAATTTAGTTTAAATTTAATGTTGGTTGTTTATTGTAGTTTTATCAATCTAGTATTTATAACTTCACCATTATAGTGAACTAGTATATAGCAACTTTTAGCCATTTTCCAAGCTGATATCACACTTTTCTGCAACCGGTGTCACATTGGGCTAAGACAAAAACAACTTCTCTATCAATTTATAAACACTAGCAATGCATAAGTCGTACCAAGCTGGACCGACCTAGCATAGAACATAAGTCGCACCATCCTTGGTAACTTATGTTCCATGCTAGTCAATCCATCTTTGCATAACTTATGCACGGCCGATGTTTATATTTTGTATATAAATTGTTTCAAGTTTACATAACTTATTATACAAAACTTAATTCGTAACATCTTGTATGACTTATATATATATAAAAAAAAAAACAGATTTCGAGTTTCCATCAAAACAAAACATATATAAAATTTATTATTTTTTTCATATTCGCAAAAAATCCCCAGAAGCACCATCCTCACCTTTCTCCTAGTACCAACCCCCTTTCCCTCCCTCTCACACCCCCTCCCCTCATTTTTTCCCCTACTCTGAATCTCAGGGTGCGTCTAGCTTATTGGAAGTGATAGATGAAACATTGTCAATCGTACGGGGTTATATATGCATTGGAATTTTAATTAGCCCACGAAATTTTTTGACCCCAAACACGTCCCAAAAAAGAATTGAAAGAAATTTATATATACGTCATTTGTTTTGTAAACCAAACTTCAATATAGTAGTTTCATTCCGTACTTTGTTAACAAGAACATTCATATGATTTGTAACTTCAATGAAATTTTATTGTCCAGCTTTTTTTTAAAAAAAATGGAATTGACAAGATAAACTTATTTTATATTTGTAGTGTTATAGGAATGAATAATAATTTATGTATAATAAAATTACATAACAAATGCATACCATGTACTTTATCACAATTAAATATGATATGTGATCCTCATTCATCCTATTCACTTATTACATCTAATGGTGATAAAGTGTGTGGTGTATATTTATTGTGCAATTTTATTATACACCAAATATTATTCTATAAAAATTAATTGACGGGATAAACTTATTTTATATTTGCAGTGTTACAGAAATTAAGTTTTATCATTAAAAAATTATTTTTCTATTTTTCATTATTACAAGATACTCCCCTGACTGCCACCACAGCCAAAAGAAATCAAACACAACACAACACTTTCCGTCATTCATTGCCCCATCTTCTCTTTTCTTCTCTCCCTCTCCTCATCTCTCTCTATACTGGAGAGAGAAAAGAAAGAACACACGTGCTCGTTAGCAGTCAGCATAGCACACCAATCTCACTCAGTAATGGCCAAAGAAAGAGAGAGTAATAATAAGAAGCTCTTTATTGGTTTTCTTGGAACCTATGCCGCAGAGCTGAAGCTCCTCCTCACGACACTAGTTCTCCTATGTTGTGTTGCCACTCTCCTTTACTTCATCCCTTCTTCTTCCTCACACTTCACAATCTCTGCCTCTGATCTACGCTTTTGCATCTCAAGGCTCTCATCACAAACTTCACAACAACCATCACCACCACCATCACCACCATCATCAACAACACCACCACCACCTTCAACCTTGTTATTAGTCCATGAACAAGCCCTTTCCAATGGAACCATCAAGCGTTTCTTCAACCCTTTTGGTTCTGCAGCCTATAGCTTCATCACAATGGGTGCATATAGAGGAGGACTCAACACTTTTGCCATTGTTGGCCTTTCTTCCAAGCCTCTACATGTCTATGGCAACCCCACATATAAGTGTGAGTGGGTCCCTAATTCAATGAACAACAAAAACTTCACTTCTTCTTCAAAACCCATTACCACTTTGGGCTATAAGATCCTCCCTGATTGGGGCTATGGCCATGTCTACACTGTTGTGGTGGTAAACTGCACCTTCAATAACAAGGACAACAACACTAGTAGTAGCAGTAGTAGTGACCTCGTCATCAATGGTGACAACAACGGTGGCAAGTTGGTGCTCTATGCTTCCACCTCAGGTGGTGGTGATGCTAAATTCAGTGTCACTGAGAGAATTGAGGTTCTTGAGGAAGCACCTGGTTCTGTTGATTTTTCAGTATTTGTAATGCCAAGGCCTAAGTACGATTACTTCTATTGTGGTTCTTCTTTGTATGGAGAATTGAACCCTCAGAGGGTGAGGGAGTGGATTGCTTACCATGTGAGGTTGTTTGGTCCAAGGTCACATTTTGTTATGCATGATGCTGGTGGGATTCATGAGAAGGTGATGGAGGTTTTGAGGCCTTGGATTGAACTAGGGTATGTGACATTGCATGACATTAGGGACCAGGAGAGGTTTGATGGGTACTACCACAACCAGTTCATGGTGGTGAATGATTGCTTGCACAGGTACAAGTTTGTGGCCAAGTGGATGTTCTTCTTTGATGTTGATGAGTACATTTATGTTCCACCAAAGAGCACCATCAAAACTGTGCTTGATTCTCTCTCTGAATACTCTCAGTTCACTATTGAACAGATGCCTATGAGCAGCAAGCTCTGCCTCTCTGAAGATTATGGCAAAACTTACAGGTACCAATTTTATAACGCCCTCAATTATTTTGGTTTAGCTTAAACCTGCTTAATTAATTGATCAAATAGTCTTTTGATCTTCCTTAATTGTAGATAATAATCTGAAGTGAATCTTTGTTGACTTAGGTGCCCCTTTTCTTCTATACCCCCGTTTCAACATGCATTAGATATAATTTAGGTGCTTTGGTACCCTGCAAAACAAATTGAGGGAATTGAGTTGATCAAACAACTATTAGAGAAGGTAAATGTTAGACAATTCGAAATTTATTAAAATTTTACATTCAGAATAATGTATTATAATAATTAGTCTTTAGATAAATTAGTGGTCATATTACTTTATTTTATCCAACAATTACTATGATTTATATGAAAAAAATTTTATATATATATATATATTCTTTCTAAACACGTAATATTACTTATTAGAAAATGGAGCTGGGTTCAATCGGGGACTTAATTTAGCGAAACGTGTTATTTGTCCACTTGATGCTCAATAGTAGTGGAAAGAGCATTTGCTCTGGTAGTTCATAAAAGGTGATGACCTATATTGTTTTCCTCATTTTTTTTTTAATGTTGAAAATATGGTGGATCTTGAGTGATTGGATGCTGTTTTCTCTAATGAGTAGAGCTAAGACAAGGCAATATTGTGCTGTTGTGGTCCACGTGCGCCTAGAATTATTAGCCAATTCCTTTGATATATACTGATTTGTTTTAAATTTATAGTTTTGGAAAATAATCGCTTTTTCCCCTTTCAAAATCTTTATATTTTTGAAAGCTTTTGATTATAAGCAATTTTGAATTTAACTTATCTAAACACACTTGTTAATTAGGAAAAAGGATGCTCGAGACTTTTATCTAGTGAGATCTAAGTCGAATAAGGTAAATATATATAGCTTATTCAACACTCCTAGCAGCAAAGAAGATATATATAACTGAAATTCAAACACATTATCTCCAAGTTACATGTAGCAACCTTATGATTATGTCAATATTCATACTCTTTGTTAACTTAATGACTATAAAAAACAACACTTGGCTCATATTTGTTGAAGAGCTTGTTGAAAACTCAGAACCATTCCCTTCAACCGTCAATAATGTCTTCTTCTTCTTCTTCTTCAATAAGATAGCTGCAGTGACAATGTTCAAAGTCATGCTAATTTTGGAAATTGAAAAAACACAACGGGGCGTGCTGATAAATGATGATGACATCCCTGAACGTTTTATTTTTTATTGATTTTCAAATTCTCTCTAGATTGAGACCCATACTGCCTTTTTGTCCACAAGTGAGCTTTGATCATGACTGCTTTGTAGGTATTCATTTTTTTTTGTTGCATTTATAGGTATGCATTGCATCCAAGTATTTTTAATATTAATTAAAATAACCATTTCATTATGTCACGGTCCCACAATAACGGTTAGATCTAGCGATACTAGTGTTAGTTGCTGAATTTTATTCAATAGTTGTTATCTGGTGAATGAAGCCAGCTAGTTTAGTCATGGTGCTTGAGTTGTTGAATGCACTATTGCTTTTCCAGTTGGTTTGATAGATGACTACATCAACCATTCCACGTACCAGTAATTTTGAAAAAAAATTAGGTGGTCTCAGAAAAAAATAAAAGAAGAAAAATATTTTTTTAATCATATAACCCTTCACACTTCAATTTTCTCGGTTGTTATTATTTTTCAGCTTAACTATATTTTTAATGCAATTGATTGAGAGTTGAAGATTAAATTGTTCAAGAAAAATTCGTATTTGCACTTCAAATAAGAAAGCATACTTGTTCTGATCTATTCATTATTTTAAACATAAGTAAATATTGATATTTCAGGAGACAATAATGAACTATATTTATTTATGTGTTAAATAATGAATGAATTACAACATATGTTTTTTCTTGCTATAAGAGCAACTAAAGCTATATTTGGCTTCAATTTTCATGATCTATATTATCTATTTTTTAAAATTTTGTAAAAGAAATAATGTAAGGAAAAAGAAAAACGTTTTCAATTTTCATTTTTTGTTTACATTATTTTCTTCACAAAATCTTTAAATATGTTTAAGGTTGTGTGACTTCAACCTCATATGAGAATGCATCAATTTTTAATCAATATGCTATTTGAATATTTACCTTATTATCATTAAATGAGATTGTCATCTTCACTCATTCCTATTCATTCATCTTTTCCACCCTTAGATTTGATGGGTGTCAAATGAACATTTCTCTTTGTGATTTGAATCTATTAAAGTGAGATTCTTTTCAAAGTGAGAAAGTGAAGGGATTTCTATCTTTGGATCAATAAATTGCATGGTATATGAGTCTCATCAATTGATCCAATGATAATAACCTCCATTTTTTCACTTTTGAAAAATTCTCACTTTAAATGATCCATTTCATCTAGTGATAAATACTGCCTGACAAAATATTATGTTCCATTTAATATGGTTATTACTTGTGGTTGTGTAATGTGTGGTTTCTTCACGTGGTCTTATATATAAGAATGAATTTTGCAGGAAATGGGGTTTTGAAAAGCTTGTGTATAGAGATGCAATAAAAGGCATACGTAGGGACAGGAAATATGCTGTGCAACCACGTAGCCTGTATGCGACAGGGGTGCACATGTCACAGAACTTAGCAGGGAAGACAACTCACAAGACTGAAGGGAAGATCATGTACTTCCACTACCATGGAACCATAGCTGAAAAGAGAGAGTCATGCAAAGTGCTAGTGAATTCAACACAGGTCACCTATGACAAAGTCCCTTATGTGTTGGACACCACAATGAGGGGCATTGCTGGGGTGATCAAGAAATTTGAGCTCAGGATGATTGGATCTAGGTTGCACAAGACAAGGCTATGAGAGCCTCAAATCTTTCTTTCCTTCTTTTTTTTCCCCATTAATTTGTGTGGTCTTTTCTTTTTAAGATTACATAATTTGAGTAATGTTGTTTGTATATTAATTAATAATAGGAATTAAGAGAAAAAGAATAGATATTTTAGAATGTGTTCAATTGGAGGATGAAAAATGAGATCAAAATTTTCATGAATGAATTCATACATAAATATAAAAATAGAGTTCATTTATAAAAATTTACACAATATTTTACTCCCCAACCAAATATCTTACTGATAATAAACTTAAGTAATACTTTATCTCTCTTATGTATCTACTCTTGATCGATATTTATTTTCTATATCTAAATAACATTACTCTGTAGTTAACTCTTGGTGATATATATATATAAAGCTCTTGGTGGATTATAACGCACTTAGAGGTTTATTTTTAAAATTTTCTATATGATATTTTTTTTTCTGGGGTACAGATCCAGACGGATATAAGATCTTGTTGCATTTTTAATAATGCTTTTGGGGTTCTCTGCTGTATTGTTTAACTTTAATTTATGAGCTATATTTTGTGAAAAGGAAAACAAAATTGAATAAGGATGAACATTTAGAATATATGCTGTCGGTGTGGGGGACCAGGGCCTCCCCCCCTTCAATGGCACCATAGGGAGGGTGGCCAATGCACTGTGTTGGTTACTGTTTACTTTGTGTGTATCTTTCCTTTTTATTTTTTGGATCTTGTCCTTGTCGGATCCATCCTTGTTCCTCAATAGATTTTCATGAAAGCATCACCCTCTTTTATTTCTTGTGAGTCCACGCCATTTTTTTTCATGTTATGATACATAAGTTTTTAACATAAATATACATTACACTTTTTTTTTTTAATCTTGATCAATACATGTGTATTTTGATATTCATTACAGTTGCGTATTCATATATTGTATTTATATTATGTCTATATACATAACATATTCAAATAATATATATATATATATATATATATATATATATATATATATATATATAATTTATCTGTATGAAAATATAAAATTCTGTGCTTGTTGTTAAGATTGAAAGGTTAGCATTTTTTTCATTTTTCGGTTAAAAGTATTAGCTTTTGGACGAGTCAAAGAGGAATGTGCCTCATATGAGTTCTCTTTCTATAAAGCATGGAAGAAATGGGGTTGCAGGACAATGAATCATCGGTTTAACAACTAATTTTGTTTGACATTATCATTTTTACTTTTTATAAACCCAAAATTCATGTAGAGTCATCATTATTGGTGATTAAAATAATTTGGTTTGATGTAAAAATCAAATATACTTAAACCTAATTACGTTTGAGCATGTCCGTACATTTATACAGTACAATTGAAGTCAGTCTTTTTTAGATAACATAAACATTATTGATTCTAAGTAGCTGTCATGGATACTTTGTTACCTTGTCGGTGCACAAAATGTCCTGTGTATATGCCAATATTGGGGTTTTATTACCGAGGGATAAATTTGCTATCATTATTTTAAAATTTAGAAAATATTTGTACTAATATGTAAAAAACCTTAGTTATTTTTAACTGAATTTAATAAAAAAATTACACTAATTACTAGTTATGTTATTTTTTTTAGTACCAAAAAATATATATAGCTAACATTTTAAATTATTAACACATAATTTTCCACATTTTAAGGCGAGTCTAACCGCAATCTAAACTTTTATCATCAACATATATATAACTGAAATTTCGAAATGCCAAACTAATCTTTATAAAAAACAAATAGTACACAACGTTATTGAGTGTAAATAGTTATATTCAGCATGCTACATGCTGTTATTATTATTTATTAATTCTAAGAAGCTCAATTGAAACTAGTGGAATGAGAGAGAGAGAAAATGAGCTTATACAAATTGAATCCATGAATCATAGCTAACAATTCCATGACACAAAGATTAGGATTTGTCACTTAAATTGTAATTTAATGCTAAATTTCATTGTATTTAAAACTTTGGTGTACCAAAATTGTAATTGATTGATATCTTTTATTTTATATTATTTTATTTTTGTGGTGATAGGAGATGCAAAAAGAAAGGCAATGTAACCCACACTTGAAGACCAAATTAAGCCTCTGTCCAAGGAAAGCGATTCAGCATGCTTTAATTGCAGACTGTAGAGATGAAAAGCATTGGTGTGACCATGAGATCATGAAATTGATTTGAAAGAGCTGTGTGTTGATTTGGAGGGAAGCATAAGGAATATGATAGTATTATTGAAGGCAACCGACACTTGAACAAAATATTTACTTTCCTAAAATGAGCCTTTAAATTGGTAAAATAACAGCTAACTAGTAGTTTATAGTTTATGTAGCATCAAAGGTTTATTGAACCAAAACACATTGAAGATTTAAGGATGTTGATGGTATTGGAAGTTTGATTTTATGTTGCACTATCTGATTTACTTTAGTTTATTAGTTTAATGTAATTCAATTCAATTTTTAATCAATTGCTTAGATCATTAATTAAAACTCAATCAACCATGTTTTTTGTTACCAGCTTGTTTTCACCATTGATTAGCTGTTGATATTTGAAGGAATTTCTGTTTTTTTTTTTTAACTAGCATATCAAACAGTTGTTATGAGATTATATATCTCAAATCACATAGTTGAATTTACTTTTTTTGCATGATGTGAGATTTTGTGCAATCATTGGAATCGCCAACACCGAAAGCACCCTCCACTTTTCCCTTATGAATTAACAAGTCGACAGGTAACTTAAGCATAACTACTGAAAGTGGTGGAGTAAACCGTACCACAAATAATTAGCATGTTTAGTTTGGTGTTTGAAAACTCGAATCCATGATTTAAGTAAAAGTTACAAGAGATAAATTTTTCTCCAATCATAGGTAATTTCTGTCATAAACGTATCTCTATAGATAATTTAAGTTGATAGTTAGAGGCACAAATAATTTTTATACTCTAACATGCCTCCTCACGTGAAACTTTGAAGCATGGACTATTTGTTATATCATAATAAGGGATAACAAGGATCAAGCTCATAATCGTTTAGTCATAAAGGTTTTGATACCATATTATAAAACCACTCCTCCTAAAAGTTTAAGTTGATTAAGTTGATGAGTAGAAACATATGAATGATTTTTATACTTTGAATCATTCACATGCACTTTGTGCTTCTAAGAAAGCATTAAAATCCTCTTTGGCTTTTCTCAAACTTGGAGAAATGCATGATGCTGGAGAGGCAGGATAGGATGTAGAAGACGATATAGAAAACCGAACATGGTGAGGTGACATGTCCGATTTCCTAGCACTTGTTCTTGAGGAACCATTCTTGAGAACCCCTTTAAGGTTCTTCTCAAAGACAAAAGCTGAAGTAATTGGTGCATCTACATCATTGGCATTGCATTTGATCAATTCCATGGGCAAGTCAAAGTAGGTACTCTTGGAGTCCCCTCCTTGAATCTCATGAAATAGAGCTGAAGATGCCCAAGAACCACATTCAAACTTCTCCAAAGAAGCCGTCCTAGATTTTATTACACCATCCATTTTTTGTCCTTCCTTTCTTGGTTTAACCTGCTTGGCTTTGCCAAAGCCTGGTAGGTACAGGCAAAGAGCACTGCATTTGAATTCCTCATCTGCAACCACTTTCGGCGGAACGTTGTCACTTGCAAGGCTTTCATCATTAGTTTTGGATTGGGAGAAGCTGCCATGATGCTTATCATCATGTTCAACCACACTAGATTTGGTCAACCAGAGATCGAATTCATCCGAAGGGGCACAAGCCCTTCCTTCACCACATGACTTGCTCCTGCCGAAGTTGATTTCTTCTAGTAGATGATGATGCTTGAGTGTCAAGTTACTAGCATGACAGGGTGATTCCATACTCCCAGCTTTTGATTTCTTCTTGATCATTGCTGAGGTTAACCGGGGCGACGAGTTGGCCGAATTCGGAAGACTAATACTCAGAAACTTTGGCTTTGGAGGTTGCAGCGGTGGAGGGTGCAAATCAGTGCCTGCCAAGGTTGTGGTAACAGTTGGCAAAGAAGCCTCAAAGGATCCTTGTTTGACAAAGGACTCTTTCAGTGACATTGGATCCACCACAATGTGTTTTTCTTTTTGTGAGCTCTCCTTGACTGAGATTTTGGATTCTTCCATCTTTGTTATAGAGACATTACCTTCAACTTTCTTTGCAATGCCTTCCGTTCCTCTTTGTTGGTTTTATTTACT
Organism: Dalbergia cultrata; assembly: GCA_031216105.1. Classification (NCBI taxonomy): domain Eukaryota; kingdom Viridiplantae; phylum Streptophyta; class Magnoliopsida; order Fabales; family Fabaceae; genus Dalbergia; species Dalbergia cultrata. The sequence goes on along the minus strand of CM062347.1, from coordinate 2,530,760 downwards.
ATGCCATGGGCTTGTAGAAGCAGATTATATATATATAAGCAAGAGATGTAAAGTGTGCAGCTTGGCAGCTAGTCCATCCACATCCTAATCGTGGTGACCATATTCTATATCTAATATGGATTAATTACATATTTTAACCATAAGAAAATGTTGATTTCTCATAGATAGTGACATAATGGTCAATTGGAACTTACTTTTATATCATTATTGTATGCACGACATTATAAAACAAGTGCCAAACATCAAAGTAAATCACAAGCTAAATTTTAAACGTGCTCGCATTAACTAAAATAATAATATTAAAAAAATGCAATACGTGGAAGCATACAATAGAATCTATGCCAACCACAGGGAATAAATTATTGTTGGAGTACATTTACAAGGATCAAAGGCAACAAACATTGGTTTTTCATTCGAAGCAACTCTCCTAAAAAATATTAATTTAGTAATGCAGTCAAAATAACTACATTTTGATGATGTGAAGTGAAAATTGCAATATGCTAATTGCTACCTAATTTACATCTAATGCAATATTATACACGAAATTAGAGGGGAATAGCAGTTCTTACTGGAGGGAATTGAAAAACAAAATCAAGACTACTGAAATACCAATAATAACAGGAAAGGCAGTGACCAAGTATAGTGCTCCATAGCCCTGCAGGCGGAAAGAACTTCCTCAGAGGAAAGCTCAAAGGATGGACCAAACAAAAAACTAAATTAAAAAAAGAGAGAGAAAGGCAGAAAGAAAGAAAGGAAAAAGAACATACTTTTTCATTTCATGAAGATTCAAGTATTATGTTAGTTATCAGTTGTCTAATACAATCCTCCTCTTTTATCTGGACTTAAACCAGCTAAGTGAAAATTTCATCAAAGCACAACTTGAAAAAAAAATAAAAATTTGAGGGTAAAAAGAAAAAGTGAAAAAATCTACCTACAACATGGATTTGGCTCCTCTAAAATGAGGAGGTTTGCAAAGTAAGAAATTCTTCTTCTACTTCAACAAATTTTCAAAAATAAGATGGAATAGAGCCAAAATTCTATTATAATTAGATATATCTAACTAATTTGTTTTTTAGTTCACAATTTTTATTTTCAGAAAGATTAAAAAGACTTGTGTGTGTGTCCAGCAAGTCAAACAATAGTTTGTGTCTGCATAAAGAATGTAGGAGGGGCGCACACAACAAAAAAAAATGGAGATTTTATAAGTTTATGGCTGCACCAAATTTATCTTGAATTATAATTACAGCATCACAGTAATTAAAATAACAATAGTCATGGTGGCTAACCAAACAAAGCAAGCAAAACGAGAGCATCACAAATTATCTCGAGGCAGGTTAGGAACTGACCACCGCTGGAGGCACTTCTGTCTCATTGTCAACATCCGCATCATCGATTTCAGCTGCTGAATCCCAATCAACGTTCAATTTCTTTGCGGCCTCTTGAGGGTCGATTCCAGTGTCAGTGGCTTTTGCATAAAGAGATTTGCTAGGTTTTTTCTTAGATGCTTCAGTCTGTCCATTTTTCAAGATAAAACAATTGAGTGAGTGAGTATCTGGAAAGAAAAGTATCTTCAGGGAAAGAAAATGCCTATATATGATGTTACTAATACATTATCAAAAGAAATGAATGAATGGTAAATAACTATTAGTTGAGGATAAACTTTAAAGTAAATAAATGCACCAAATTCCCTGCAGTAGAACAGTGACAATTTAAGGAAAGCACCAGTTAAATGTCTTTCAGTAGATAAATTCCAAGATCCAGCTAGCCATCCATCAGTCCAAGGTTAAATTTTTGTTTGGCAACAAGCAATAAAAATTTGTATACTAAGAAAGGGAGCAACATTGTTGCATTCATTCTCTGATTAGTGATATATCAAAGGCCAGATCTTCATATTTATTAACTCATTATTTATCCCAGATCATGGTTTATCTCAGATCATGACTTAGGCTCATACGCTGGTTTAGTGTTAGAAGTCCGTAACTAGTAAGTCCAAATATGCCTGTATCCATGTATAGCTTACATAATGGTGAGTAACTTCCCTTAACAAGCAGCACATGTTTACGCACCCTTCCAAATTTATGTTATATTATTGGGTGTACGAAGCACCAACTCTTTCAGCTTAGGCTGTTTGGTGAAGTTTCACAAATAGCTTTATATCTAACACACGCCCTCATTTAAGAGCCCATTGGGAAAGCATGATCAATACACACACCACTCTACCTAATGCAAAAAAAAACAAAAAATTGCTAGAAGAATGGGAGTGGCAGGAATTGAAAACTTGAACACTAGGTCATAGAGGGTCTAACACAATTTGAAGGATCAACTCTCCTAAAATCTTAAGCTATTAGGATTTAGGTCAAAATTGAAGTCATTTTAATTGGCGCATGATCTTATTCAGCAGTAAATATTTCCGTTGGTAATGCTTAAGGGATCTGAAGTTAATATTTCAAGGTTTTGGTTTAAAGACAAACAAATTCAATTTTGAGAGCTTTATTTCTTGCTGAGAAGATTAAGGTTTAGAAGCTGACATCATGATTGATTGAATTGACGTCTATGTTAATGATAGAATTTTTGGGCAGCAGCAAATTTAAGCAATTTAAATGGCTGGTACAAGAATAGTGCAAGGCAGAGGAGAGAAAAAAAATTATGGTTTTATTATTAAATGCATGAACTTTGGGATTCTGACAAGCCTTCAAGCATAAACTCTCATTATGCATGTTGAACTAGATATTGTCATGCGTTCAAGTGAAATCATACCTCTAAATCCGGCCATGAAGCCAGTTCCTCAGCAAGCATCTGCAGAGCAACTCTATTCTTTGGAATTTTTCCTTCATTCACCTAATAAATGTAAAATTAGACTAATTTTTCCATAAGCAGTAATAGAGCTTGTATTGAATTTAAAAGCCAAGGAAGCATAAGATAATTGCACATGATATATGGGAATTCAGACAATAAATTGCTGATTACGTCTCATTATTAACTTACTGGTTTTCGAGCCATACAATTAGAAGTTATCATAAGAGATTAACTGCAACAACAACAACAACTAAGCCTTGTCCTACTAAGTGAGGTTGGCTATCAAAAGAGATTAACTGCATCTTTCTACTTTTTATGAAAGAAGAAATTTATTAAGGCAAAGAGAAAAAAATTTACAAGGAGAAAGATGAAAATAAAGAATCCTCCTAAACAAAATAACAAATAGAAAATGAACAAGAGAAAAGGACATCAATGTTAACACAGTCTCCCAATCCTTCAACATCTCTGTTAGTGAAACGCGATTAAAAAAGTCATGTCTTTTACGCCAAATAGATACCAAATGCCCAATCTTATCCTAAAGTGATGTGCCCTTGAAACCTGGTTAACATTATGAGAGTTACCCAACAAACAAATGCACCAAACTGTAGCATAGACTGCACTCTGCCACAAAAACTTAGCCTCTTTACTTCTACCAAAACTATGAAATCTGATCATCAAGATTTGGTCCAAGGTCTAGGAAACACCCAACATTCACCAAAAATGCCAAACAAGGAGTGTCATAAGGAAACTGCAGCAGAACAGTGTAAGAACAAATGATGAACAGAATCTATGTAAACATCACACATTACACACATATTAGGGAAAAGAGCATGATGATATCAAGAATATGATCTATGGATTCTACTTTCTTGAGGAGTTGAGAGCTAGGGGCAGACAAAAACAGTTTTCACTTCAACAAAAGTGTGGCCACAAACATGAAAGGTAAAAAAGGACAAAACATATCATTTGATATTTTCTTTAAGTTATTTTGTCAAGTTGGGTTGGATGATCTGAGTAGGTTTTTCATAAGCCAAACACTGGTACCCTTAAAAATAACCCAACTTTCAACCCAAACATCAATTTGAGTAAACTCCAATCTTTTGGCATATATAAAAGTATTTATGCTTTTACGCTAATAAACTTTATAGCACAATTTTGATATTCATTATTATAAAAGAACAAGCTTACTTCTTCCAAAGCAGCAACTAAATCATCTCTTGTTGGGCCATCAGGATCTTCAATGCCAAGTAGTCTCCTTCTCTCAACTTCTCTGGGATCCTCAATCATTATGGTTAATTTGACCTGGAAATAGGATAAAGAAAGAATCACTCGATGATAACGGGCAAAGGGGATAAAAAAAGATTCAGAGATGCAGTGGTGCAGTGAACAAGAATAGAAGTAGGAAGCAAAAGCTGAAACTGTATTTTTAAAATCATAAAACATTTCATATTTATGAACTACAATCTTAAATAGCCAATGATCATATCTGAATTAGAGCTATTTCTCTTTGTTCTTTCACTCAAATATTCTAATAAGCCCTTCCCTTCCACTTTTGCAAAGTTTGTTTTATGATTAAGCTGAAAAAAAATACTAATTTAATGATAATGGAATCATCACAACCTTAGTCTCTTAGCAATCCTGAACCCTAGTAAGTAATAAGAAAAACGTTTTCAGTTTTCACATGTATTTGTCAATTCATTTTTGTGCACTCAACAATCTCTTCTTTTCTCATATACCATCCCCTTTCTCCCACAAGGTCATTCACATTTTATCCTGAAATACCATCACCAACAAACACACCATTAAAGAATAAATAAAAAATTTTAATTTTTTATAAAGGCAAAAAATAACGACAAATGAGTGAATGAAAAAAGGTTGAATTAACTACCTCACCAAAGAGCATGTCCCGGTTTTTCCTGAGAAGCTCCAAAACCTGCAAGTGGCATGCAAATGCAATCAAAAAGTGAAAAAATAAAACCAATAACACTGTCCTGTTTGGCATGAAATTGGAGTTCAGAATTGAAATTGAACGGCCCAATTCCGATTTTCGTTGTTGGAACAACACACACACACACACACACATAATTGGAATTATAATTCCACAATCCAATTTCGTAGAATTCAAAAACAACCAAAATGAACTCTTCTTAATTCCTAACTTATATCCTATGGATGGTCAATTCCAAAACTTATTAATCAAATATTTCTCTCCTCATTAGAAGTCTGTACAGTTCTATATCTGTCTAACTTATTTTCTAACAATCATGTTAGAATATTTCAATAAACCCAAACATAAAATTAAGATTTTAAGTCTGTTCCAATTCTAAAAAGATTGGAATTAAAATTAAAATTCTATACTACAATTCCAATTCCAACATTCAAAGGCCCTGGAATAATTTGCATGAACTGAAAGTGTAAAGCAATTTTACAGTGTCCTCTAATTATGTTTTCTAAATCAAGCCTATGATACCCTTATCCTATTTCTTTTTTTTTTAATAATAATAATAATAAAACACAGCTTTCTAAATAAAAATTTTTTAAAAAAAGAAGAAAGTAGAGATACCCTTTTGATTTGGTTGACGTATTCAAGGTCCTGAGGGGTTGGTTCATTGTCCTGTTGTTCCTGTTCCTGCTGAGGGGAGATACGGAGGTCAGTGTCTTCCTTCCCCACAGAGGGAACAAGGGAAAGTGTTCGGCGATGGTTGAGGAGGAGGACCCTTCTTGTGAATGGTGGTGCTGCTGCTGCTCCATTATTGCTGCCAAAGAGGGGGTGTGTGTTGTGATGGTTGTTGAAGCTGTGACGATAACAACAATAAGAAGACGATAATGATGAAGGAAGTGTTTGTGGTGTTAGTGTTAGTAGTGGCAACAGTTGAGATGCCATTGCTATGCTACCAAGCTAGCTAGCTACAGACACAGTGGTTTTCTACTCAATCATGTTTGCTGGCTTGTTAACTGAGTTTGAGTTTGTGGATAGTTAGTTGCTTTAGTTCTCTGTCTCTGTGTCAGTGTGTGGTGGGGGATGAGGTTACAGGCTTGTGCCAATTGTAAAGGGGGTAATACTGATTAATTTCACCTCATCTCATAGAAATAAATGAGAAATAATTAAGTAATTTCGGAGCAAGAAAATATATTTACTCTTATTCATTTAATAAATAACATATTAATTTTATGAATTATGATTATCTTTTATTTTTCATGCATATTTAACCGAATAACTTATGTGTAATTTATTAAATAGAATAGAATAAGTGTAATTTATCTGTTCTAAACCCTAATAAATGTATCATCTTTCTCTCAAAATACCTAATAATTTCTTGAAATGAATTCTTAAATTGACTTTGAGTCAATTGGTATATGACCTTTTGCTATTAGGATTTATTTATTTATTTTGTATTTTTTGTAAGATTGCTCTTAAAGGTATGTTTGGATGGTTAGAAATGGATGAAGCGGAATGGAGTATAATGAGATTAAATGTATCATGACTCCATTGTTTAGATGTTTGAAAAATGGATAGAATGGATTTCATCAAATTCCATCATTTCTTATTGTTCTCCTTCTCCTCTAATTTGAATGGAATGAGATGGAATCCTATTTTTTTTCTATTATTTACTCATAAAATTACTATTATTCCACTCCATTCTATTACTAAAATATTCAAAAGATGGAGGGGAATAATTATGTAACTTTACTCCGGTCTATTTTATTTCACTTCGCTTTACTCCACTATTTACTATCAATCAAAACATACCTTTAGAATTTAATTTAGAGTTAACTCTCCTCTTTATTTTTAAAATTATACACATAAATCACATTAATTTTTTGATAAAGTATACTAGACTTCCTAAGGACAAGTGAAATTCACTCCATTTGCCTTCTATTTGTGAAATTTGTTTAAATAGATCTCCTGAGTTTATAAAATCATTGCATTAATCTTTCATAAGTTTATAAAATGATTATGGTGTCATCTTCGCAATTATACAATGCACAGTGGGAGAGGTTAATGTCATACGAATAAATAGAGAGAAAACGAGATAAATTTCATCAAATCTCATGAGAGATTATTATAACTTATTCTTAATTTTTTTCAATTTAGATCTATTAAAATATCATCAATGTATTATTGATACATGATGCTAACTCACATATATTTACTCATTATTTAAAAATTTAATTATTCTGCATGTTAATATAATTTTACTCCATGTTCCACTAATTTAAACATTTGTAAATAGGTGCTTGCAGTGTATAAGAATTTTGAACTCTATGTCATTACCAAAAATAAAATATTCAGGGCGAAACTAGAGCGGCCTGCAAAATTAAGGAAGAAGCACAGCGACACCAAAAAAGAAAGGGGAACAAAAAACCAAAAAGGAACAGCTGGGACTTAACTCAGAATTGAGGTGAAGAACATCGTAGTTTCTTCGATTAGTCCATAGTTTCTTCCATTGAGATGGAGACAACAACCGTAGGTGGTGGTCGTGCTGTCTCGTCGGACTCACCGGTTGCTGATTTTGAGGGTTTCAGGCGCAGCGTTGATGACATCATCGCCACCGTTGATAAGGTACCTCTTTTTTTATTATTTTTTCTCTTTGTCATCATTTACTTGTTGTGTGGATGATGTTGCAATTTTTTTTTTCAATTTTGTGGAACCAGAAAGCTAGTAGTACTTGTTTTATTATGCTTTGTGTGTTCCTTGTGTGTGTGTGTGTGTGTGTGTCTCAAATGCTTAGTTTTGTTGTTCTTATTTTGAGGCCCGAGGTTTTTTTTTTTGGGGGGAAATGTTAGTTAGTTTGGCTTGGCAGCAGTGGAAATAGGCATGTCTTGGGAAAGATAAAATTTGTGTCAGGAGAATTTTGATTGTGAGTTGTTTTGAACTCAAAATAAATTAATTCAAACTCAACAGGATTTTGGGGATTTTTTCTTTTTTGGTTGTTTTTTAATCATTTCGAAGCGAATTTGTCTTCTCATGGGATTGAAGTTGAACTCACTGCAGTAACTTAGCTCAAATTTAGTTAGACCGGGAGAAACTCACAGATTCTCTGAGAGTGAGAAAAACCATTTGTTTGTTAATTGGCATATTAGTTAATGCATGACAGATGCGGGAAAAGTGAGAGACAACAATGACTCACAAACCTAATGTGCCAAGTAATGATTGGTGTAGAGCAAGTGTTTTTTCTTGCTCTCGGAGAGTCGGAGTGTCTAAGAATTTCTTGATATACCGGTGTTTGCGATGACTTTTTATGGGTAGTGTTTTTCTTGTTTTAGAAATAAAGAAGCTTATTAGTGGAAAAGCAATTAATGGTTTTCTGTTCGGTTTTTCCTTTTTTAGAGAATTGGGATTTTTGCACTGATTTCATTGCTCAAGGTTAGCAGTCTTGATTCATTACCATATTTAGTGTATGTTACAATATTATTTACATACCCATAAGGGGTTGGGTGAGGTGAAGAGCAGCATTGACCCTAAGGATGATCAATGTTAGAGGAGCAACTATTGTGGGGAGACTATTTACTTCCGTGCCTGCATAGTCTAACGAGCGGTTCAAACGGGTTGAACCTATGAGGATACTCTTGTGGAAAAAGGCTTAGTTGTTTTTGTCAAATTAGTTATAACTATAGTTGTGTAATTAGTCTTTGGCTAGCTCTTGTAGGTGATGCACTTGTACTATAATAAGAAAGACTATGTTGTTTGAAGATATGGTGGACAACATATCTTAAACAGAGAAATCCGACAGAACTAACTATTATCCAAACACCATAAAAAATCTAAACAATGCTATCCCCTATTGATGAAATAGACAAAGCCCTGTTTCCGAAACAACCGAATTCCCAGTGTTGGTTTAATAATTTCTATTTTTCCTGGGAATGTTCCCAGGTCTTCTTAGAGGCAGGAACAACGCTTTTTACTTTTGTGAGTTATTTTCTTTCCCTTTATGTTGTGATTTGAATTTGGTATTATTGAATTGATTATCAAATGACTAGCATGTGACCTTTTAATGACTGGAGAGCTTAGTTTAGATGCAACTTGTTTTATTTAGGTTCGACGACTTAGTAACAAGTAATTGACATTATTTAGGGTTTTGTATTCATCTGCCATATATATTTTCCAATCTGAAGTGGTTTCCGGCCCTAGAACCATAATTTTCTCATTCTTACTGCAGTTTTCCATGGTCTTAACCATAGTTATGTGAAGAAATTGGTGCCACCATACTTCCTCTGCATCATACATGTAATTCACTATTTAGCTGGTATACAAGTGAAAGAATATGTAGGTTTTTCATCAATCTTTAATGGTCTAAGGAGTTTTTTAATATTTGGTGCTAAGTGCAAATTTGGTGCGATGTATTTCATCTGTGTTTATGAGTTTTAAGCTTTCAAAATTTTTTGTTAAAAAATAATCTTTGCCTGTGCAGCTTGAAAAGCAAGTGATTGACGTTGAACAGTTCTACCAATCCAGTGGTAACATTCAAGGTAACAATTCTAAAGGTGGCTTAATTGTAAAAGAGAGGGTTCGAGAGAAGCACCACCTTATTGCTACTAAGAAGCCACTGCAAGATGCCTCACGTACGGAAACAGCTGCTGCAAAGAGAATGCAAGAGCTCATGAGACAGTTTTCAACAATATTGCGTCAAGCAAGTGCTAATACTTCAAACTTTTATATATGATTTTGTTTGTCTATAGTGGGATTAAGATGGAACTACCTGACTATGATATGCTATGAATGTGCTTTCTTCTGGGTCCCCTTATAAAGGGTTTTATTTTAGTTAAAATCCTGAATAGAAATTGAGTATTTTATAGCAGTCTCTTAGAACATGTTTTCTTCATTGGAATTGATGATCTGCCAAAATTTAATCTTGTATTGAACACACCCTTTGAAAGTTACTGAGCAGTTTTCAGTATATTGAAACTGAAACTTATGTCGGAACTGATAATCCTTTTTTTACTGTCAACCACCTTAATCTTTTATTATCTTCATACTGTAAACAGTGTTGTCCTTGTTTTTCTCCTCTTCCAGTGCTAATCCACCTTTAGTGATCAAATACCATTCAGTGTAGTCAAAGGTGCTAAAATGCACACATAAGGTGCTACGGCGAGGCATAAAGGCATGCAGCCTTTGACCGAGTTTTAATGTCTAATTTTTAATTACATGATCCTTGTACCCAACCCGGTTTAGCGGGATGAAGATTGGTTTTCTTTTTATTCTTCTTAAGAGTCAGCCTTAAAAATTCTTAAGATCCACTTTTCTTTTCCATTGTTTAAGTAAACTACCTTCTCCCCTTGGAATGTTGAATATTGTGAATTGACCCTAACATGTTTCCCGTGAAAATTAAATGGTGATATATTTGTTGATTCTCAGATCACTCAGCATAAATGGGCTTGGCCCTTTATGGAACCTGTAGATGTAGAAGGTCTTGGACTTCATGATTACTATGAGGTAATATTGCCTTTTCTTTGTTTTTAAAGCTTTTCTGTCAGGCTAGAACTTAGTTATCTTTCCTACATAAGTGGCATTTTAAATGTTTGTTTTACCTAAAATGAAATACGCCTATATACACTTTGCTGAACAAAGGTTTAATTATTGGCTTGGTCGGTGTTTTTGCAATTTGTTGCGTTGGTTCACTTGTAGAACTTGAGAGTGATTTCTGAAGAGCCTGAGAGAAAACCCAATCAGCCCACACTAATTTTATAACACAAAATTATACTATCAAATCCCTCAAGTGCAGGGATTGATACACCAATTTACAGCAAGTATCAGCTGTCCTAGTTAGGAAGGAGTATACGAATATCACTAACAAATCAGGGAATATCAACATAATCAAGGTATATCAACATTTCCTCTCATGTTGGTGCATATGTGTCATATGCCTAAGCCAGTATCCACCTATTCCCCAACTCTTTCTAACACCCTTATATATATTGCTCACTCCCTATGCCAGCTCAGCACATAGCGCTTTCTGTAACTAGGTATTTACAACCTATTTTCCTCTTCTGCCCTCACTCACAATTTCCCCACCTTATAGCATATTGGGGTCTCGAACAATATGCTACACTTGTAGCTTCGAGAGATTTGGTAAGGATGTCTACTCTTTGACTATTAGAGTTCACTAAGGAGTTGGCGATTTCTTAGTAGAAGATGTTTTCTTGAATTATATGCTACACAATTTCTATATGCTTTATTCTACTCATGAAATATTGGATAGAAGGAAGTATGCAGGGTTGCTTAGTTATCACAGATATGTGATTACTCTTACACCTTTTCTCCTGTTGCTAACCCTGCTTTGATATCATGTTAAAGAAATTTCAGTAAAAGGAATGACTAATTTAACCATGGTAGTCATAAACAGCCTATAATTCTGTTTCAATGTTCAGTTTTTGCCGTTGTGTGGCATCTTTGGCTGGAAAGGAATGCTAGGGGTGCATTTGGTTTCAAAAAACAGTTTTCATTTTCAGTTTATCTGTTTTCAGGATTTTGTAAAGGAAATATTGAAAACTGGAAATAAAAATTGAAAATTGAATTTTGTGATTTTCTCAGTTTTCAGCATTTTCTTCACAAAATCCAAAAAATAGGAAATGAAAATTGGAAACTATTTTCTGAAAGCAAATACATTTTCAAGGCGATCAGGTTATCTCTTATCTTCAATGTGCTGTTCTGCAAGCAGTCTTTTTAGAGGCGTTTTGTAGAGAGAGAGAGAAAGTGTGTGTTTCTTTCTTCTTGTGAGGGCACCTTGTCCTCTTGAAGGAATTACATGTTTTCTTTTTCTTTCTTCTTGTGAGGGGACCTTGTCCTCTATTTATGTACTATTTTCTTTCTTACTAATAAATTTATGTTTTTATTAAAAACAATTAATTTTTTATTTTTATGCCCCTAGATTATTGAAAAGCCCATGGATTTCAGTACAATAAAAATTAAAATGGAAGCAAAGGATGGCAATGGATATAAGAATGTCCGGGAGATATATGCTGATGTAAGGTTGATATTTAAGAACGCAATGAAATACAACGACGAGAAAAATGATGTCCATGTTATGGCAAAGACCTTGCTGGAAAGATTTGAGGAGAAATGGCTGCTACTTTTACCTAAAGTTGCTGAAGAGGTGAAGTATTTACCAAAATAGTTTCCTTTATCTTAGAAAATGAAACTTTCATATGTATAATTTTGGAGGTTGCAATTACAGTGACAACTGTGATTTCGGTCATGCTATGTGATATATTATATCATGTCATTACCTTTGTATATTTGACTATGCTAGGAAGCTAGGTTAAAGGAGGAAGAAGCTCAGGCACAAATAGACATGCAGCTTGCTCAGGAAACTGCTTATGCCGATATGGCTAGGGATTTAAGCAATGAGGTCAGATATTGTTTGCCAGGATTTTGCTTCTTGGTGCAATTAAAATCATTTGTTTGATATCACTTAGAAGTATATCAGATGGTTTATGCTGTCAACTACCTATGTTTTCAGCTTGAGGAAGTTGATATGCATTTGAAGAGGCTCAAAGAGATGGTGATTCAGAAATGCAGGTTTGTGGAAAAATATTCATCCATTGTTCTATGTCGTTAAAGTGTAATTGGACTGAAAATTTGTTATTGCACCTATGTATTATTTGTTCACTGCAATTGAGATTTGATTTTTATTGGATGTCTTGATTCTTCAGACATTTTGTTTGACATTTAAGTCAAATGTGCTTAAATGCTACTGTTTAGACAAAATACGAAAATCACCAGGAAATTTGCAGTGGGCATGATTTGGCCCATAAATATGTGTATTTGATAGTTTGGTGCTCTGAATGCATGCCTTATTCTGCATGACTCATTTTGTTTGAACATGTTATACGAATGTACACTCTAGTATTGTTTGATCCATGTGGCCAACTCCATCTAGTAAGACAAAACTTAGTTGTTGCTGTGATTCTTTGGTCATGCTTTGTCTCTTTTTGCACTGCTTAATGTTCTTGACAATAGCAAATGACATTACTGTAGGAAACTGTCTACTCACGAGAAGAGATTGCTTGGGACCGCCCTCACCAGATTGTCTCCTGAAAACCTAAACAGGGCATTGGAGATTGTTGCTGAGAATAACCCTAACTTCCAATCCAGTGCTGAAGAGGTGGACCTCGACATCGATGCTCAGGTCAGTGATGATGATAGCTGTTTCTTTTCTAGTTACTGAAGTTCAGGTTTCACTTTTCATTTTCTGTGTTTTTGGCTTTTAGAATTTTGTGAAGAAAATAGTAAAAATAGGAAATGAAAACTGTAAAAAAGTATTTTATAGTTTTTTGGTATTTCCTTCATAAAATCCTGAAAACAGAAAACACAGGAAATGAAAATAGTAACCAAATAGACCCTTAATATTCAGTGTCATCCATTGTCAAATTTTGACCATTCTAGTCTATATAAGACAGTTATTCTGTCTATCACGTTTCTAGCTACACACCTTTTTTGTTGCTAATATTTACAGAGCGACTTCACTCTCTGGAGGTTGAAGATTTTTGTAAAAGATGCACTGGAGGCTCAAGGAAAGACTCCTGGGGGCTTTGCTTTTAACGATTACATGGATGACAAGAAAAACAAGAGGAGGAGAGAAATTGTTGATTCTTTGGCCAAGTCAAACTCAAAAAGGACTAGGAAAATCTCTGCCTTGTGACTCACTGGTTCAGTATATAAGGCAACAATACATACTATGTGATTGAGCTCAAGTTGCTCAAAGACTTTTCGGAGTTTTGAACTATTCAGTTGGGGCCATTCTGTAGCTCACTTTGTAGTAAACTATTACCTGCTAGTGCTATGTTTGTGAAGCCAATTTATAGTCTGGTTTGTGCTGCAAATCCATGGCAAAATGAACGCTTTTTTTTCTGAGAAAATGTGTTTTGTCTTTATTCTTGATTTCAATAACAATTGCATAATTGTCACTTTATTTGAATTTGTTTTCTTATTTTCAAGACTTTGTAAAGAAAATAATGAAAATAAAATGCTTTTTATAAAAAACCTTTAGGAAAAATAAAAAATAAAACCAAGGTGGCAATTTAGCAGTTAAAAGTGAAAACAAAAAGGAAAATCTTAATAATCATTTTCAAAGCCCAAATTGACTCTGACAAACTATTATAGTTGCGAAGCAATGCTTCCTTGAATAAATGAGGTCAACCATTTTGGGTTTAGTTTGTTTTGTCTTACTATTATGCTCAAACATCACAAAAGAATTGGGGAATCTTCTGCGGTAAATGGCTGCCATGTGCTGGGAATCTTTGTCATGTATGGAACCATCCATTTATTTTTGGACAAATTGTGCTAGTATCTCCTGAAATTTTTGAAGAAATTCATTTGAGAAAAATTATATAAAAGAAAGGATAGTTCAATACATGAGATTCTCATCTAACGGAGTTTGGAAAGCATAGACATATATAGCCTTAGCTTCGCTTTGCAAAGAGGCTCGGTCACCGGGTAATAAATTTATCGTTATTTCAAGGTTTACCCTCTTCTCCCTAGACCAAAAATTACAATACCAAGTAAAGTACTTCTCCTGCCATAATTTTCTGCTGATTTGTGCAGGCCATGTATAATTGTGCTCCCTTTATTTCTTATTTCTTATTTTTATTTTATTTTTTACTCAAATGGCTATCAAGGTTCAAGAGTTGGTTTAATGGTTCTATATTTATTCATACTAACCAAAGTCTAACATTTAAAATACAGTAAATGAAAAACTAATTTGTAAGAGCTTTAAACTAATCCAACTCAAATCAAATTAGTTAAAATTTAACAGACTTTGAATACTTTTTGTTCATACATGGAAGAATCAAGTGATTGTTCTCAATAAAAAAAATTCCAATGACATTCTCACACGTAGCTCCGATATTATTTCCCAGCATAACTCCAACTACGTACTTGGACTGTGCCACTACCACCCCTTTTGTAGGTTGGCAAATTTTTTTTGTTGCACAAACAAAGAATTCAATTTTTTTAATCATATGATCATTTGTTTGAAGCAAGCAAGCGGGAGTATATATAATGATGAGCAGGCCCACCTGCTGTTAATTAAATCTCCAACATTGGCATCACTTGATATATGCCCCTTTTTTCATGTTATCAGTTCAATCTATTTAATTTTATAGTCTTTCTTTCATTACATTTTGCGAGAGATGTATTCATCTTTATACTAATGTTTGTTGCATCACATTTTTTTTTCCTTCTTTCTCTTGTTCCATATAAATTTCTTTGAGATAAAATTCAATTATTTCATTTAATTCATTGATCTTGGTGTTCTTTTATTTTTATTTTTTTGGCGATAATTATGATATGCTTGACTCTCGATAGAAACAAAGGAGAAAAAATAGTCCAATGATATGCTTTATCTTGGTGTTTTGTTTATCTATATGGAGATACTAAAATTGTCTTTGCAATGGAGTTTTTCTAGTCATCTATCAACCGATAATATGTTAGTACCTCTTTAACTTGATGAGTTAGGATGTATAATTTGATCTAAGATTTAGGCGAATCTTTCCCTCAATTTAAATTTTTTACCAACCAAAAGAAGGATATTGGAGTTGTTTTGATTATTATGCTGAATTGACTTCTTAGTGGTGGGGCTGTTAGTGAATATTGATGCATAGATTTATTTATTTTTTTTAAGGGAGAGTTTAAGGAATCGGAAAATGGAATAAAAGGGGGGGAAGCATCATGGACAGCACATGGTAGGAACATGGGAAAGTGACATCCCAAGAATATAACACAAATTCAAAGTTGAACACTGAACAGCAATACATAGTAACAGTGTGGCTTCTGAGACCAAAGGTTTCAGATTCATATGGTCTTTGCTTAAGCCAAAGACAAATAATAAGAACAACAACAACAGTAATACCAACATGTCACCTTTTGATTCTCCTCAGGCAACAACTGAGACTAGTCACAGCATCAGCACAAGTCCAAGTGGTGGTGGTGATGTTCTGTTGCAATGGGGACACAGAAAGAGGTCAAGGGTCTCAAGGGGTGTCCTTGAAGATTCATCATCTTCTGTTCATACCAAGCAGAAGAAGAGGATCAGCCACACTGTCCCTGGCAAGGTGGCTGCCAAGTATTCCTCTGGATCCATGCCGCCGCCGCCGCCATTTGTTTCCTCTTCTGCTGCCTCCAATGGTAGCAGAAGTAGAAAGGGTAGCCCTAGGTATATGAACATTTTCATCATATACTGTTTGTTTATTTTGGTTGTAATATGTTGTGCTTATTGTTCTGCATCTAGTCTTTCTAATCCTAGTTCTTGTGCGTATATTTTGAGGCCTGTCGAGGAAGACATTTTGATTCTTGGATTAGAGTCTTACATTTTAATCACCAACAAGTTTGTAGCTCAATTGGCACATAAGTTGATCTAATCTAACCTCAGCCTGGTTTAAAGTGCTAAAGTGGGGCTGTGTTCCAATTTTGTCCTTCCAAAAATAACCAAAATGCTTTCCCACTTTATCAGATTTTTTCTTGCTTGGATGTATGTGATGGATGATGAATATCACTGCTCCTTTAGCTTCTATTGTGCTTCCCTTTTATCTTGCCTTGAAATTGAACAAAAAAATAGAATTAATGTGTTAGATTAGATATAGCTAGCAGCACTCATGGCAAATTCCTCTTTTCCTTTATGCCTCTCATTTTCTGCTTGCTATCTTTTCCCTAACACAGCATTACTACTTTTGTTGTCCCAACCTTTTAAAGATACCACTTCTTAAAAATATTGTTCCGCCTATAATGGACTTCGCTTTTCCTTTAAGAATTTAGTTTCTTCTCCTTCAAAGTTAAACTTGATAATAAAGTTCTTCAATATAATCACAATGTATATTGCCATTATTCATTAATGCTAGAAATAGGCATAGAAATTAATATGTGTCCTTTAATCTAACCCTGGATCTTTCTTTCTCTGATCTCCATACAATTTCAGTAGAACTTGATTTGCTGAAAAAAACTCACTTCTGTTATAAGCCCCAAGGAGAAAGCATTCTCTTTTTTTCGTATTATTATTATTATTATTATTATCCTTTTCCAAACATCATTACTTGGCCATGATCAGGAATTTGGACGATCCATCTGGAAGTGAGTCACCTTCAAGAAATAGCCAATGCAGCAACTCAGTTGTTCCTAAATCTGCAGCACCAAAAAAGTCTAATTCTGGCATGGAAAGAAGTAATAGAAGGATGCCTCCTTCTGGTTCAGCAAAGTGTCAGAAGCCAAGTGGTTCCTCCACAACACAAGCCTCTGAAAGACTGAATAATAGTCATGGAGATTCTGCCTCTGTGCAATCTGAACATGAACATGGTATTGCTCCCGGTGCTCCAGCTGCCACCTCACTGACTGCTAATGGAGACAAGGTCACTGTTGAAGTTATTGAGTGGCCAAGGATATATATTGCTCTGTCAAGAAAGGAGAAGGAAGATGACTTCCTTGCAATGAAAGGGACAAAAATCCCTCAAAGACCAAAGAAAAGAGCAAAGCACATTGACAGAACTCTACAGGTATAATTAGGAACACACCCAATTTAGCCAAAAGGAAAACAAGATATCTAAGGGTCTGTTTGGTTTCAAAAAACTGTTTTCAGTTTTTCATTTTTTATTTTCAGTCAATTTCATGTTTTCAGGATTTTGTGAGAGAAACGGTGAAAATTGAAAATGAAAATTAAAAAATTTGTAGTCTTCACTATTTCCTTCATAAAATCCTGAAATACAGAAAACTAACTAGAAATGAAAATAAAAAATGAAAAATTGTTTTCTAAAACCAATTGCACCATAAGTGGCTTCTTTTTCCTCAAACTTTCAAGATAAACCGTAAAAAATCACAAATTGGTTTTCTTATTATAAATTTCTTTATTATTGGCTTGCAGTACTGTTTTCCTGGGATGTGGCTATCAGACCTGACAAAGAGCAGGTACGAGGTTAGGGAGAAGAAGTCTGTGAAAAAGGTAACCCTGCCTTTCCCTTTGTTGACCTCCTTTTCTCTCTATAGGCCTTGCTGCTTCATGTTCGGAATGCTGGGGCATTAGTGATGTGCAAACGAGTGAAAACTCATATTAGTCCTCCAAATATTTTCACAATGTCAAGTTAGTGCTCTAAGAATCTTGGAATTCAATCTAGTCTCTCAATATTTAAAATGGACAACAATATAGTCCTTCGACATATATTTAGACATCAATTTAATCCTTAAATTGATGCTTATTTTATCATGTAAAGGATCAATTTGATATAAAAAATCTTTCAAGACTAATTTGATGTCCAACATATTTTTTGAGGACCATTTTGAGTATATACTCGTGTATAAAATTTAGCCCCTCTCACTCTCACATATTTATATATTATAGTAAGAGTGTAGATATAACATTCTGATAAATTATTTTTTCTACATTGTGAAACCTTGTATGATTTTATCATGTTGTGCATGATGAAAGACTGACTGCTTGTTGCTGTTGTCTTTGATATGCAGCAAAAGCGCAGAGGCCTGAAAGGAATGGAAAGCTTTGACAGTGATTCCGAGTAAGCATATAATGTAGTTCTCTCTTGCAATACTAGGTGGCTGACAAGTGAAAACTCATGAAGAAGAACCTTCTTTTTGGAAGTCTTTAGAGCTGTCGCCATGACAGTACTTAAAATTGAGTCCTGGTGGTTCCATCCCTTCAAAATCTTGGCATTGTTTGTAGTTGCCTCAATTTAACAGCTGTATTGTTTAGAGATTATCCAATTGAGTCATGTTATTTTAACATAAAACATGCATAAAAGAGTGGATACTCGAAGAAAGAAAAAGAAATAAAGTCTTGGCTCTATTCGCTATTACAAGATACTTTATATCTTTTTTTTTGGACGGTGTCCACACTTATGTCAACTTTTTATATCCAAATAATATTTCTCTCCCTAATTATCTTTTTGAGTTGTAATTTGGGGAACTGCAGTCCATCCTTTATTGGCATGGAAGCCAATACATGGAAGCTCTGATGAGTTCTCATTGATATCTGATGATATTGGGACCCTTCAATTGAGGATGTCTGAAAAGTACGCAGGAAGGAAAATTGACTTCTGAGATTTGAGAATTGAGATGGTACACAATGGATTCCTTTTATTTAAACTAGCCACACGATCACTTACTGCTTATGGCTTGTTTGTTACGTTTTACATTTTGGTGAACAGAAAAAGGAAAGTTGCATCTTGCTGTGACCCTTTCACATGAAGTAATATTTTTCTCATTGTTATCAAAAGTATATTGTATCTTTTTAAACTTCAAACCCAATGAGCACTTATTTCCTTTATTGTATTACCAGTTCATTTGCACTTGGAAATATTCGACCCTATTTGTTTGCTGCTTCATTGTTTTCAGGGCCAAAATCAATCAACTGTACTTCAAGAAAATAACCGCTGAAAAAATCTTTTGATCACGACACTATTTGAGAGTAAAAATACCTTAAAATTTATTTGGAAAAAAACAATGTGCTTCACAACTGAATGTGCTAGGGGAAATCATTTGGCGAAAATATATTTTTCATATCACAAGATGAACCAAGTCAGTGTAGTTCTGAGGAGAATGGGGACAACAACACCAGTTATTGAATGACTCGTGATATACGAATAAGCATGATGAACTTGAACTGCAATGCGCAAAAGCATGCTACATAGTCTTGCATCTAGTTTAAAACCCCTCATAGGCTAAAATAGATTATCCATGTCATCTCATTAGCAAGTTTAAATTTGCATCAACTTACTAACGATCTCTTTACAATTAAAGGGAAATCAGATGAATGGCTCAAGAAGGAAGATGCTTAGACATGTAATGTAATGTAACCCCAAATACACTTACAAAGTACACCACATGCAGTTGATAAACAATTGTACAATTTAATAACTAATTTGCTTGGTCGTTTATCTTGTATCCTCTCTTTTCCTACCATGAATAAATTACAGGGACCTGGAGCAGTCTGCAAAAATACGTCAGCAATTCCATGGATGCTGAGCATGTCAAGTTCAAAAGGATTATCACATCTTCAAGTTACAAGCATCTGCAACAGTCTGCAAACATTGAAACATGCCCCAGCAATTCCTCGGTTGGCTGATTGGATGGTCCAAAAGGAGCAGAACATCTGTACTCTCTCAAACAGCTTTCACCTTTATGAAAATGAATTGGTTCTTGAATCCTTTTTCAGGCCCTATAGCCCAGAACAAAATTTTCAGGAAATATTACTATAAAACTAAGCAATGAAAACATACTAGGTGAAAACCATCACAACACTCATTAAACATGCGTATAACTAACCAGCCGTTTGAAGGATCTGTTAAGTGTTGTTTTCTTTGAATTGTCAACATCCGGTTTGGCACGATCCAAAGCCTGCAATACAAGCATAGGCGCCCTTACTATGAAAGTCAACAAATCATTAAGGGAAAATAGCAACCAATACACTTATGTCAGGGGGAAAAAAAGGCAATTAATCAGAAATGCAGACTTCAACATGGGCTAATGCCCAAAATATTTCAACTTCTGCCCCACACATTCTTCAATAGGTAAGCTACAAATTAAATCTAGCTAAGCAGGTGATTCCTTTGTTATAACCAAAAAATGAATGATAGGACAACATACAAATGGAAACAGGATCTTTCCCTGCTCATAAAAATGCTTTTCAATAAAGCATACTAGACCACGAATGTAATATCCACTACATTACATTTCATTATCAAGCATATCCAATTGCAAAGTAAAACAAGGGTGAACTACAAAAGGTTTAGTCAAACAAGTGAAAAAAAGAAAGAAAAAGAAATGAGTTTACCTGAATCAAGGACTCCACTCGACGCCGCATCCGTGTATGCATAAATCCTTCAGAGCACTGTTCCAAATATGCAGAATTTAGACTGGAATCAAACATCTTTTATGCGAATTTAGTGTGATATTAGAAGTATTAGCAGAAGCTCGAACTCCTTTCAACTATTTAATCTCAGTAGTCCTCCTTCCTTCCGTTCTTAAAAATCTAAATTAATAAACTCCATATTGCTATATCCTCTCTCCACTTTCCACCAGTGCCACTCTTTTTTTCCAATAAAAACCTTAAATCAGATAATTTATCAGCAAAATAACTTATGGAACTTTTATATAAAAAAAATTAAAGAAGAAAACGTCTCTTTGGTTTTACTAAGATCGAATAAAATATTTTAATACCAAAATTTTTTAAGATAATTATTTTTTTGGTTTACGTTTCTTAAGACAATTTATTTGCTGTCTGTTGATTTATTTGCATACCTGCTTTGAACAACCATTTGCCAATAATAGAAAGCTTATTTATGTATAAGTTTATATGCATATGCATGTACATTACACTGTAATTAGACACCCAATTAACTCTGTCCTAAGCCTCAATCTTTTCATATCCACTTACAATAACAAGAACACCAACATAAACTTCACAATGATACTTTGGTATACTTAATACATGAAAGTAATATCATATAATCAACTGAATAAATTCAGTTAATATAAACCACTACCTTAACATGATAGCTAACATATGCGTGAAATGTTGATAGACTCCACACTGTACGATCCAGCTTCGGGCCTTCAACATGACGAGGGAAGATAACTGCAGAGTTGAAGATGTTAAATCGCTTTGATACTAATCAAAAGAAATGCTATAAACATTGTGTGTTGTGACACTTCTCCTGACACTAACCAAATGTTACAAATCCTGCATTTGCAGATAATGCATCTGTGGAAACTCCTTTAAGCTCCAGTGGAGGAGTAAGAGACCACGTACAAGGAGGGGTATTATGAAGTCCAGCTGTACGCCTGGCTTCGACAAATTCCTAAATTATAATAAACCTTGAAAGTTGAAACCATCAAACCACCCAACAAAAGAGCATACATACAAAAATGGCTTGCAAGACGCAACACTTATGAGATAGGCATTAACTACAATCCATACCTGCAAGAATGAAGTTGCAAGGACAGTGTCTATTGAGTCGTTGAATCTCATAGGATACACCACAGTCACCTTATCAGCCTGTCAAACGAAACTGTTTCATCATCTATCCTGAGTGAGGCTTCCCTCTCAAATAACTAAAATTGACCAATTTAAACAATGCAAATAACAATCAAGTCAAGATAGTGAAACAAATTTACAAAGCCAGAGACAACATATACTTTTAAAGCATAACAATCAAATCCAGAACAAACTCAATTTTTCAGACGTCACATAAAAAGATTTCAATATTTTGTTACATTCTCCTCCTTTTTCTCTGCTGCCCAACTAAAAACTAACAGCAACAATTTTTGCAGGTTTTCAGACAACAGAAAAGGTACCGCCTCCCAAATAATATCTGTTATATGCTTAGTTGATTAAGAAGGTTTCTTTGGCACTGCACTCAGTCAATTATATTTGGTGTGAAGCACATGGCCTTTTTAAGGGGTTTCTCTAACAAATATGTTGAGGAATTGGACAACTTTGCTCCATTGAATTTTTTTTTCTTTGTTGTTCATAAATTCCATTTAAAAGATGATCTCTCATCTCAAAAAATCACTGTAGGTTCTTCATGTCGTCTTAATAAATTTCTTCTTTTTTCATGTAAAATAATATACCCTATGAAAATGCAGAATATTCAAGCTAAACATAAAATCCTGCTTATAAAATCTGATAGCGAACAATACTTAAGCTAAATTTAAATTAATCCTGCTTATAGGATGAGGTTACCTGTGGAACAAGAAAAAATGACTCTTTTGGCCGATGCACAAGGGCGACAAGTGGATCCATGTCTGGAGCAACAGTTCTTGAAGCAAGATGTTTTAAAATTACTCTCAATGGTGCACCAAGCACGACCTCCCTTACTGATGCAACTTTAACTAAAAAAGCATGTCTTTGCTCTGCTCAAGATCAACACCACCATCAACCAAATAAATAAATCTAGAAATTACTCTCCTTTTTTTTTTTCATAAAACAAGTTTCAAGTCAATGCATAATAGAATTTAAGCATAGAATGATTAAAAATAGTTTTTGATTGAAATTGGGAAAAGAGATTATATCAGGAAATATTATTGTATAAACTAAAGGATAAAGATTTTTTTAAAAAAGTAAACCAAAAATAAATAAATAAATACATAAATATCCTTTTATCCAGCCACACTAAAATGTAACAAAGTAAATCCAAGAAGTTCATCAAAGTATGAGGTACATGACAAACTTAAAACTAATTTTCTTCATTTGAATAGAGGGAGAATTTTGAGTGAAGAAATAAAGGCTTTGATACTACGTCACGAACATCCCAAAAGCTTAAATTGTTAGGTGAACAATGGCTCTTATTATATCTATAGCAATAATATTTTAAAAATCCTATCTTATATCAATAATAAATATTAATTCTTGAGACCAAAATGGAAAGAATTTACTGTAAGAATGCAATTGCAGTTCTCCTCAACTGTTTTAATGCATAGAAAATACAGCAGCTAACAAATCCAGCTTAAGAAGAAAAACTCTTCACAGAAAAGGGAACAGCAATAAAAATATTGAAACATGATAACTATAATAAAATGCTCATAGTATCAGCAGTTAACAAGCTTATGATGACAGGATATACAGAACCACATGTACCTTGGTTTGCGGGAAGCTTTGACAGATTTATTTTCAATGTCAGGTTAAAGCCATCCCTAGGAGGATCAAGAATTTGTACAATAGAACCATATGCTGCTTTAATTGCTTCTATGGCTCCAAAAGGAAGTCCACGAACAAAAATAGTTTCCGAAGATGGGGTAGGCAATGATACTGATAGCAACAAAATATGAGGATTCTTCATTGACACCTACAATCATTTTTGCCAGGTCAAATGCACAACCCAACACTGTCAAAAACCTACCTCTATCTATCAAAAACTATCACTGATAAATTTAACCAGAAACACTACAAAATCAAAATCAATCTTCGAAATAGTATCCACTATAATTTTTACACCAAAATCGTGCTCACCTGAACATGATATCGAACATCATCAAACTCAACCCAATGGTGATCCAGTTCAACACCTTTGTCAATACTGAAACAGATATTAGATAAACATTACAAATATGCCACAGATCATTAAAGCAGAGGCAAGTTCAGGTTTCATGATAATTTTCTTGATTACAAGAGGAAGGGAAATGATAGAAACCAAGGTTATCAAACTCTCGAGTTAACTCGTAAATGTTCCCTAATCGAGTTTAGAATTCTACGAGTAAACTCTCACTAGTTTATGAGTTGAGCTTTATGAGTTTACGAGTTGAAGAACTCCACGAGTTTAGGTAAACTCGAGTTTGATAACCTTGATAGAAACCAATAACCAGTACTGAAATATCACTGCATTATTTACTTCTAATTCACCCTCTGTTGCTGAAAATGACAGATTTCGGAAACAGAGGGAATCTAGTACATACATCTCTTTCAAACAGGAAAAGGAATATATAGAAAGACAATATAGCTGTAGGCTATTTGAGGTGCCTACTCTCCCTCCCAAAACCTTGCTCAATTTCTGGATACCCTTCTCGAGCCTCTTTCCTTCCTTCCTTCCTTCCTTTATAATGCCTTCCTACAATCCAAACCGTTCCATCACCCGCTTTCAGTCACCCTTTCCGTGTAAGCTAGGTTGTTGCAGCCCAAATCCTCATCATGCCCCCTTTCTCACATTGCAGCTCCTATTCCCCGATTATCCTTGCTCCCAAATCTCTTCCTAATATACACCGTAGCAAGTGGTGGGGGTCTATCAGGAAACACGCGACACAACCACACAAAAACGAAGCTCAATTGGTGTAGCCACTTTAGCGGGAAGAGTAAATCGTAGAAGCTAGCTATGTTTCCAACAAGAAGCTTCAATTTTTGGCATGAACTTGCATTCTAAGTTATTATCTTCCCTTCCCTTCCCTTCCCACCCCGCCATTGGAAATACACAAATAAGCAAAAAAGTGGAGCCACATAAACTCACTCTATTAGACTCTAGAATCATAGTTATACAACAAAGTACCCAAAGTCAAAAAAAGGAAGCACTTTGAACCAAATAATAACAATACATATAAGATGAGCGGAAGTGAGTAAAATTGGGAATGAAATGAAAGAGCTTTGGGAAAAATTCAAAAAAAGGATTTTTTTTTTCTTTTTCTAGATTATTATTGTTATTATTATCACTCCAGCGGAAATTGCGTGAGCAATTTAATAGATTAGGGGAAAACCAAAATAATAATAATAATAAGAAGAAGAAGAAGAAGAAGAAAGAAAAGAGAGAGGAATGATTATGAAAGGGAAGGGAGCGTACTTTTGAAGGCGATTCAATAGGGTCTGCAGTAAGAATCTGGAATGGGATTGCAAGAGTATCATGGATCCCAATTCCCTCTTTCTCTGTCTTCTGTGTTTCTCTTCTGTGTTGGAGCTGAGTGAATGAATGTAGCAGTTATTGGGACAGAGAAAGAGAAAGAGAGATCGAGATCGAGAGAGAGAAGGATTCTTTTCTTCGGGTCAGGGGATGAGATTCGCAGTAGCAAAAGACAGCAGAAATCAAAATCATGTGCTTTTTTGCTTAATGCTGATTGCTTTGATGCCATCCATGCTCACGATGCCCATGTCAATGCCTTTCATTTTTATTTATTTATTTTTTTCAAAGCCCTTGTTTTACTCTTTCTAAATTTTCAAATCGGGCAAATCGATTATGTACAAATAAAGAATTAAACAATTAATGCGTAATATTGAGTGATACCTTAATATTTCATTTGAAGTATAATAAAATTTAAAATAATTTATCTAAAATTACATAAAATAAATCATTTTATGACATAAAAAAAATTTAAATGACTTATTTTATACAATTTTAAACAGAAAAATAAATCTTTTTAAACTTAATTATACTTCAGATATAATATATGTCAAAGCATCAGTTAAGATTATTAATGGAATGTTAAATAAACGTCATTGTCCTTGCATCACACTGGATACCATACATGTGTGAGTGTATATAAGAGCAATTTATTATGAGAATGAGAAGTACATCTAAAATATATAATCATATATGGATGATCGGCAATTAAAATTATTAATGATAATGTAATCATTTAAAATTGTCAAAAAAATTTATGTTTTATTTTTGACGATTTATGTAAAATCAATCTAATACTAACTCATTTAATATTATTCCTTTATGTTGAAAAAAAAAAAAGAATTCATAAAGACAATCGACGTGCTGGTTCTTTAGATTTTTGTTTTGCTGCACAAATGTTTTTGGGGTCTAATTATTGTTGCGCCTACAATTTGATTAGCTTTTTGATTGAATTGTAATTTTACTGGGTCTTGATAAAACAATTGGATCGGATCGAAAGAAGCAGAAAGGGAATTGGTTGCTCGCATGATTTGCTTCCATCCACTGATAGTCACCCAAAGCCTAAATCCTAGAGGAACCTGATTCATCTTTCAGTAAGAGACGGCAATCCTCCTGAGGTGAAGTTTTCGTCATTTGGTGACACCAACCAGTAAACAATAGCAGATGTTGGAAACAAACATTAGAAACATGGTCAACAGGGACAAAACCATGGCCACACACTGAATGTAACTCGAATTATATAGTACTTGTTATGTACTTTTGTAAGCTGGAGTATGCTAAGTAACACCCAATTCTATTGCTACAGCAGAGGGACATAACGAAATAGGTTGTTTGCTATCATTAACTCAGTAGGAAACGAGTTTTGTAGCTAGTTGTGTACCTAGCTTCTCTCAAAATGCATCTAATGCTGGATTTGTTTGCTATTGGGTCTCAATTTCCTAACAATAACCATCCTAACAAGCTCCATATGGTTCACTTAGATACGCATTAGGAATAACATAAATTCTTCACATATCAGAACTAATAAGTCACGGGAGGGAAAGAAATGCAGAAAACTAACTGCCCTATATTAAAAAGGAGGACATTCCAAACCAGCATAATTAGTCCTCAGCTGCATGACACTTTTTCTGCATAATCCAGACTCAAGGAACGAAATTGGGCAGCAAACAATGCCAATATACAGCAACCAGATCTATAGGATGTTCCAATTGATGTCCGAAAAAAAAGGAACCAAATTAAAATGCGCAGATCCAATACATCTTCATCATTCATATATGGAAGATCAGGATGACACAGAATCTCCCTCAAAGATGAGCCAACAAGATTCTTTTGTAGCTTCTCTCATCAGTTGATATAAGATAATCCTTTTTAATCACCACCAATATCAGCAAGCTCACCATGTGCTTTCTCATAAACATACATACTTCCCCAAGACCACAGTCAAGTCTGATAGCAATCAACAAAACAAATAGCATCCAGCCACAACAGGATCTACCGATAGCAACAAAGCAAATCACAACAGTTAGGCAAATACAGAAGCACTTTCTTGCAGTGCAAATAAAAACAACTGAGTTATAGACCTCATTTAAGTAAGATCCACACCCTATTTAATAATAGATAGGATGTGAGTTAACACGATGTCTCATGCATAACAAGTACAAATAACATTTTTCTTTCGAATGTGCCAAGACACTCAATGAGGTGTGAGAAGTTAGACGTTACTCCTACTTGCTTTCAGTTAGACATAACTTGTGCATAAGCAAGTTCTACAATTACAAACTAAATTACGAATGATGTTAACATGGACTCAGATTTATAATGAACCCAAAATGTAACAATATATTAACCTTTCAAAACATAATTTAAAATTATAATATATAGATATCATGAAAAAATCAATGATTAAAATGTTGCCTTGACATGTGTTAAGATCTTATATTGTTATCATTCTTAAATTAAACAGAGCACAAGCACAACCCCACGTCAAAACTGAATAGCTGGTTCCACCGAAAGTTTGACTTTAGTTGAATATTTTTCATATACTATAATCTATTCAACGGAGAAAATGACAAAGACAAGCAAAACTTTTCCACACACAACGTTGCGGCCACGGTACCAAGCCCCTCAATTTTGAATTAAGCTCTGATCCCCTTTCTCCTCGTTAAGTTGTTTCATTCTGCAAATTGCCCTAGATATGTTAAAAGGAAGCCTCAAATAAATAATAAGGAAACAACGCTTTTCTTATGGGGGAAAAAAAAGACAGAATCTAAAATCTCCCACAAAATATAAATTTTCATGTTTTTTTAAGAAACCCAACTATTTGGTCAAATTAAACTTGCAATAAAGGAAGTACCTGCCCAAATCATTGGAGCTTTTAGTTTTTTCCTCCATGCTTAGATTTTGATGGTATCTTCCCATATGCTAAAAGCCTCTCCCGTGACAACTTCAACTTAGCTGCTTGTTGCTTTCTCCTAGCTTTCCTTGATAGATTGCCTACATTAATATTTGATTCCTCTTTGCTTTCTTTTCCATTGTCCACAACATCATTTGATGAAGTTGACTTGCCAGAATCACCCCTTGACTTCTTCTTATTCTGCTTGCCTGAACTTGCTGCTCGAAGGAGCTCCTTAGTCCTCATCTTCAGCGTGTATCTTTTTTGTTTGCTTAGCTTCCATTCCTCCTCTCTATAGGGAGCAAGCTTTTTCAAAGAAACATATTGATTCAATTCCTTGTCATCCATCAAAAGAATCTCTGAAGCACTTATGCCAAATCTGTTTGGTTTCGTTTTGGCATACTTGAATCTTGTCTTCAAGTCCCCAATTGTGTCCTCATAATCTAACTTATAGTACTCATCCATCATTGCTTGTCTTGCTTTCTCCAAAAGAGCTGTTTTACGCTTCCTCTTCCGACCACCTTCCTCAGGAATTTCCTCTTCTTTTTCATCTTCTCTTTCTTGGATGTCATGATCACTATTATCCTCCATTTTTTCTTTCAATGCTCTTTCCCTAGCAGCCAAAAATCCATCACTAGGCTCACAGGCATCCCAACCTTTGGGAAGTCCAAGCAGTTCATCCTCTTTTTCAAAATCTGGCTTCTCCAGGTCATCATTATCATTATCACTACAAAAATCAGGGTCAGCATCCTCCGCATTATAATATTTCTCATTAAATGCCTTCTTCATCATTCTGTCATATTCGTCTGGGTCAAATTCCTCTTCTATTTCTGCGGCAGAAAGTGGGATAATATCATCATCACGGATCCCTGCATTGCTCATTATCTTCTTAACCTTCTCCTGTATTTCCTGCTTCTTCAAGTTCTTTAAATGTTTCAACTCCTCCTCCCTTTCCTTCTGTGCTATTCCCATTCTCTCCTCTTTGCTCTTTCTCTGCTCTTTTCTGGTATTTGTCTTCTTCCTCACAGATCCCTCCACCTTCCTAGCGTGACCCAACACCCGATCTCCTTGATCTTCCTGAAACCTATACTCATATTCTTCCTGTCTCTCAATCTCTATCTCATCCTCTGAAATCTCTTGCAGTTCGTCTTCTCCAAGATTCACATTCTTACCATTCTTGTCAATCCACATTTTGTTCATGAAATAGCTTTTTAGAAACTTAGAATTTTCATTTGATTCATCTTCACCAAAATATTCATCCAGTTTCTCCTCAAATTCCTTGTCATCACCATCTACTTTGTCCTCGCCTACCTTCTCCTTCACGGTAAAGAAATCCCCTTCACCATCTTCTAAACCCTCCCTTTCTACTGCTTCCAAAACAGCCCTTTTCAACTCCTCTTGCTCATCGCCATAAGTCTTCCTCCCATCTTTATTAACAAAATCTGCCCCCCATGGCATCAAATTCTTGCCCTTAGAATTTTTTAATTTACCTTCCTCCTTTTTGTTTATTTTCCCCTCTTCATCGCCAAAATCTGGTCCCTCCTCAATCAAATGTTTTGCCATCACATCCTTCAAATACATTGGTTTTTCATTCTTCTTATCTTTTGATTTATTTTCCATGCTTTCATCTTCACTGCTATCATCAGACACAAAAAGCTTAACATCTTTTTGCTTAAGAATAGGATCCTGCTTCCTCACCTTAATTAAGGCATCAAAGAACTCCCTGTCACTCCTCCTAGAATTGAAGAGTTTCTCATAGTCATCATCATCACCATCATCAGATGACTCTGACTCGGATTCTTCATCAGCTTCAGAAAATGAGGATGAAGAAGAAGCGATAACACCCTTCTTTTTCAGCTCCTCATATCGCTGAAGGTCCTCCCGCTTCTTGTTGTGCTCAAACCTACGAGCATATTCCTCATTTATCTTGATT
The DNA here is from genome assembly GCA_031216105.1 of Dalbergia cultrata. Taxonomy (NCBI): domain Eukaryota; kingdom Viridiplantae; phylum Streptophyta; class Magnoliopsida; order Fabales; family Fabaceae; genus Dalbergia; species Dalbergia cultrata. The sequence goes on along the minus strand of CM062347.1, from coordinate 2,500,824 downwards.
TTTGAGACGTCATCATTTTCTGAATCACTACCATCAAAAAGTTGCAGCACCATCTTTTACACAGTAATGAAGATAACTGACTAAATAACATGAATTCGCAACACAACAGTGATACACAGAAACAATCTTTGGATATGTCTGCTGTATATAATCTGAAATTACAAATATAAAACAAGAAAATTATTAGGCTATTAAAGAAAATCTAGCAATAGAAAACACCAGAACCTATAAAAATGTGTGTATAAAAATGAACTCTAATCCTCTTATGCAGTGCATTGTTTCGAATGTTGAAGATACTTGTTTTTCAATTTTTTACACAGAGTTTAGTAAAATAAATAATAACAAACAATTAGACCCAACTCCCAAACCCAACAAACCATCGACTTCAATAGCAACAATATATTTTTCCATTTTAGGAATGCCTAGCCTTCAAGGGAGGGAACTCATTATCGACAGACAACAATGGGATAAGTTATGCATGTAACTTAAGAGCGAAAAAGGGTAAAACTTCAAAATTTTAGAGAAGAGGGTAATAGGAAAAGAAATGGGTGTACCCCTAAGTCCTCCACTTGAACAGACAATACAGAAACTCAAATTTACATCATATCTGAACCAAAAAAAGGGGCAAAAATACACTTAGTATGTGTCCATTTATAACATTCTTTAACGTAGTACTCTAGTATTAAACTGCTATCATAATCCTTATACTTTTGTATACTGAAAATCTTAACTCTACCAAGATACTTAGGTGAAAATCATCGCATGCTTAGAACCAAATAGCAATTAGTAGTTTTGTACTGAAGATGATGATGTTATGTAAAATTAATTGGATTCAAATAATTTCCAACATTTGAACACGAGTCAGAGAGAACAATTCCAATCATGTTCTGAAATTTGTAAAGACCGAGGAGAAACAGAGGGAGAGAACGATGAGCTGAGCACTACACGCACCTGACCTAAGCCCGCGGCGGCCTACAAGAACAACTTAGCGGCGACAGACGGCGGGCGCATATAGTAGACGGCGTCACAGCGGGAAGCGCGCACGGCGGACGGAGAGCAGCACGGCGTCTCAGGCGGCGGCGGCGGCGGCGTCTTCTGGCGGGGAGCGCGAACTAGGGAGTGAACAAGAAGACTGAAACCGAATCCAACACCTGCAGCAACCCTATTGTTCGTTTATAAATCCTGGGATACAAAACGACGCCGTGTTTTATAAGGTTTTCTTTTGAAAAAAAATAAAAAAGTAGAAAATTGATCTCTTGAAAAAATTGAATGGTTAAATAAATTGACCTATGTGAAAAAAAAATTCCAAATTAGTTTCCATAGTAAATTAATTGTCTGTCCTATTATTCAATTTTTATATGAACTAATTTGAAAATATTTTTGATTAATTTATTTGACAATTTAATTTTATAAGAACCGAATGATCCAATTCAAAATTTTAGAATAACTAAAATTGGGGTTTTGACACTTTTTAAATAAGAAAACAATTTAATCTCTCCAAAATAACTGTGATATCATTTTAATAAGAATATATTATTAGTTTATAGAAAAAGAATATATCAATCAAACGTCATGTATTTCTTCATGCACCAAAATAATATCGAAATTCTTTTAATAACTAATTGATTTAAAGGATTAAATTAGTAGTCTATTTTTCAATTCCTGAATTAATGCTCACTTTTTGCCAAGGTCTTATTTATTTTCACTTGTACTTTAGCTCTTTAAACAATATCTTAAGAATATTTGTTAATAAAATTCATACTTTTTTTCTTCAGAATTATTTTATCATAAATAGGATTGAAAGTGAATTAAGCTAACTTGATGTTGAATTGAAACTAATGGTTTGAATTCATTTATTCAATAAATTGAGCTTGAGCAATACCATAGCACATGAATTAATTTGATGAGTATAAAAATATATATTTAACCCACATATACTATCTGTATTATGGCATGCGTGTTACGAACAATGACCGTAAATTGATAGTTTTTAGAACGTGTATAATATGTTCAAGATATGCTATGAAATTATAATAAAAATAAATAAATTTAATTTTAATATACCCACGGTATAAAAAAAAATCACACCATCTTTCAGATAAAATTTTTGTTTTATATGATTTTTGAAGTAATATGGGTGGAAACTGGACATAGTTCAGTCAGTCCTTCCTTCGCGACTTCATTCACTTGGCTGCCTCCATTGCACTTCTCTCTCTCTCTCTCTCTCTCTCTCTCTCTATATATATATATATATATATATATATATATATATATACACACACACACTGTACACACACATACCTGATACCCCTCCATCGTTTGTGTCCTTGTTTGGTTCTTTTCTTTCAACCTTAATACTAGTATATGCCAGAAAAAAATATACATACATGTAATAGACGTAACTAATTTCCTTTTTTCATCATTTTCATTGCCGGCAGGGACGACAAAACAAAATACTAGTAATACAGATATCTGATTAGTACTTATTAATGCTAATTAACTAACTTGTTTAACAGGATTCAGTGATGGAAGAAATGGGTGCGAGAAGAATGAGGAGGTTTGGGAATCAAAGGCACACTGTTCTCCCACTTCATAATGCTGCTGCTGCTTCTTCACCCCCTCATCATCTTTTTTCCAACACACTTTCCTGCTGGTAAAATCAAATCTTCTTCTTCTTTTCTATCTATTTGGAACACTTCATTGATTTTGTACTTATAAAAAAAAGACAAATTTTAGCTCAAACAAATTAAAAACAAAATTAGAAGTTTTTTTATTTTTTGTACTTGTGAAAAATAAGGCATAACCAAAGATGGGGTAGTGTATAATCCAAAGGTGTTTGTTTGGGTTTGTTTATTTTGCGTCCAAAATAAAACTTTCTCTTGGCTCCTTTCGTGGGGAAAAAACTGATTTTTTTTTTTTTCGCCTGAAATTGATTTAATCCAAACATGCTCATATCAAAGCAGGTGATAGGAACTTTGGGTTTAGGATTCAGGATAATCTAATCCAAAGGGTGTTTTTGGACTAGTTTATTTTATGGTTAAGACAGCTTGTAATCAAAAGCTTCTTGTGGCTGTTTTTTGAAAGAAAAATAGAAGGGGTAATCTTTTCCCTCTCAATTTAATCCAAACATGCTCGTATGAATGCAGGTATTATTAGGGTTTTAGTGTACTCTAATCCCAAGGTGTCTGTGTTTGGACTTTGGATTAATTTATAGTTTATAATCAGAAGCTTCTTGTGGCTGTTTTTGGAGAAAAAAGATGTTCCCCCCCAAAAATTAATTTAATCCAAACATGCTTATAATATTGCAGGTATTGTGACTACAAAATCTCCTCATTTAACAAACCTCTTTTCCATTTCGGTCGCAGACATGCCAGGTGGTACCTTATGCATGCCCTCTGTTGCTTTTTGTTTTGATTGCTTCATCTTCCTGACAATTTTCATGGTTTGTTATCTCACAGGTTTTTGAAAGTGTGGTTTTCAATTGGGGTTGGTTTTGCACTTTCTGCTTTGCTTGGTGTTACTCTGGTATACACCACTGCTAAGAAATCTCATGTTTCTAGAAGTTCTTTCTCAGGTTGAATATTCTGTTCCGCTGCTTTCGATTGACTTGTATGCATCACACACTTGGTGCAGATTCTCCTATGGGAATTAGCCAAAGCATTGCATCTATGCGGTGGAAGCAATAAGCTTGGAAACCTTACAAGTGCCTTGCTATTCGGATTTCCCTCCTTGGTTAGCAACTACATTTTCCCTTCTTTCCATGTTTGAATAATTTTTTTGTTTTTTATTCTTACTTTGTAAGAAAGAAAAACAAACACAAGAAGATATGTCAATAGCAAAATGACAACCACTTGTGAATGTAAATATTACTTTCTGTCACACTCTAACGAAGATTTTTACTGCAATTTATGCAGCCATCGGGGTTAGGGTTATCACTTGCAGATACAGGGTATATATTTATTTCTACTATCATATCTGTTGTTGTCCATGAATTTGGTCATGCAGTTGCTGCTGCTAGGTCAGTTGTCTTTGCTTTACTGTCCCACTTTGTTTTGTTGAAATTTAGAGCTAAAACATTTTGTGGTTGGATTTTTATCCGAACTGTACTTGTTAATTGAGTGATATCACAATCTAGTGTTGGTTTAAGTTTTTGGCCTACACTCATCTACTGCCTGTTCCTAAAATAGCAGGAGATATCTTGATATTTAGTTACTTTTGTGAGTAAATGTGTAAATAGACAGTCGTAATCATCACAAGCATTCCCTTTTCCCCAACTTTATCTAAGGTTGTGGTAAATCCATGATGCAGATGAACAAGTGAGAATAACTTCATATGTATTGTGCATTCTAATTGTGATTTTAATTATTAATGAAGCAGTGAGCTTAAGTAGCAGATAGTTTTGAGAGAACATAGGGAGTTTGAAAATGAAACTCCCTCGGAATGCTGTCAATAGTTGCTTTATGGTCCTACAAAATGTTGACCTATTCCATTCTTTATAGCAATACCACAACTACCAAATGACGCGTCATGTTATGCCTGTTATTTTGGTGGCACAACAATAAGCTACCAACTTGAGTGACTTGCATTGACTGTTCCCCTGCTTCCCCAATGATTTTTCTATTATTCTCCCTGCTAAAAATGAAGGATCCTTATGCAAGTACACAAACCCTTCATTTTGTTCTCATCAACCTTGATTCCCCTTTCTCCTCTCATGAAAGATTAGGTCCAAGAACAGTTTATTGCATATTTTAGATTTAAAGCCTTTATAATTTGGAATAGATCCTAAGTCCACCAGATCTCACATATTTCAGCATCAGTTGTGATGGCGGCATTTTTTGTTTATTTAGATTGCAATTACAAAGCATTTAAAAGCAATGCAAGGAAGTATTGCCAATGATGATTTCAGTAGTAAAATTTATTATTCTTTCATTTACTTCATGATCATGCAGATACCTAGAGTCCCAAATTTAGTTTTCCATGAAATGTCAAAAGCTTGATTCTCATGCTTTATGCTATTGCACCTTTTCAATGGAAAGCAGTGAGGGAATACAAATAGAGTACATTGCCATCTTCATTGCAGTTCTATTTCCTGGTGCTCTGGTTGCCTTCAATGAAGAATTGCTTCAAATATTTTCACATTTAACTGCCCTCCGTGTGTATTCTGCTGGAATTTGGCACAATGCAGTTGTAAGTTGAATATGAAATAGATCCATTGACATTAGTGTTGAAGATTATATGCTTATGCTACTTACTAATTTTCTTTTATATACTATGATTTTTGTCCATCCAATCTATGAAGCTGTCATGCAATCTTGCATGTTACATTAGGGGATAAAAATTGCGCTGCTATGGACTTGTGAAGCAAAAGAGAGAAAACTCAATAAATGAGATTGGAAAGAGAAACCCTACTGAATGAGAATATGCAAGTGTCTGGCTTGACAATGTCAATTGTAGTTAGACGAAGATGGATAGTTATTCAAATAATAATAGTTGCAATACAATTTACCATACACTTATATATAGCAAATATGCACACTATCTCAACACTTCTTCTTAAGTTGGGTCACCTATATGTGCTTAGCTTGACACACCATAATTGATTTGAGGACTTCCTAGAGATCTAATAAAAATATGTACTACTTAATGATTTGAGTTAACAATGACATTAGCAATACTTGCTGAAAATATGTCAGCTAATAAATGTTGAATAACTTCTATTGTTTGATCCTCTCATGATCAAATGGGTCACATGCAATGTGTGACTGAGCTTCATTGTCATAGATCCTTAGATCAACTAAACTTGTTCAATTTCATATTTGGTCATATATTAGCTATGTTAGCCATGCATATGATGGTTGTCATAGCTTTTGTGCTTAATTTAATTGATTGGGCTTTTAAGAGAGCTGGTCCTTGCATGGTATCAAAGCTTCTATAGCAAATTTGTTCGGAGCTTGCTCCTTGATGCCCCCAATATTCATAATTGAATTGAATTGAATTTCACAATTTAGTTTAGGGAGCTTGTGCGTTGTTTACATTCCAAGCTTGGAAGGACTTTTGCACAATTTGATTATATAGTCATTCTTTTTATAGTCTTCAATAAGAATACAGTACCCTAAAGTGGTGTATCTATAAGAACTCAAGACATCTTGCCCAAACTGTGTTTCTGCAACCAATGGCACGCATTTGATCTCTATCTTCTAATTGCTATCACATGAGGGTTGTAAAACCTAGATGCTCCAATAGCAGGCAAGATATTTGGCTGAGATATAGTGAGATTGTGTAGCTTTTCAAAAAAACTTCCTGTAAATTTAGGGCATACTTCATTTATGAGATTGCACCAGAAAATGTTTGCAATTTCCCAAGCCTTCATTTCGAAAATAATAAAGAGATGCTTTTTTTTTTTCAATAGGAGATACCGTTCCCATCTCTTTATGTGTATATTTGTATCTATGTATATGTGTGTATTGGTTCATTTGACACTTCCAAATGATCTAGATTGTTTATTTCATTTTTACACCTTCAAGGCTTCAATCTTTTTCCTCTAGTGTTGTGCAGCTTGCGGATTGGCATTATTCCTGTTGCCCTTGTTATTGTTTCCCTTTTACAGTCATGGTCATAGTCCCATGGTACTTTTCCTATACTAAAGTAGTTTTATCAAATTATCTGGTTTTTGGATACACATCATCTTACTTATTCCATGTTCAATTGCTATACATGGGAGACAGGTTTTGGATGTACCCCCAACATCACCTTTGTCTGGCTATTTAGCTCCTGGCTATCTTATTCTATCTGTGGATAATGTACCTATCAGAAATGCACAAGAGTGGTTCGAATTTAATACCTTGACATATAATGTCAAGCTTGATGATGTAAATATATCTCAGCATGCTGGAAACTTGGAGGCTGTCAGTAGAATGAAGGGTTACTGTGTCTCTAGTTTTATGATGGAAGAAAGCAAGATTACAGGATTGTTGGGAAATCAACATGCTTGTCCCAGTGAACTTACTGCCTTTGTAGAAGTTTTATGCTCCAATAATATCACACTGGATGATAGTCGGAGTGGAACTGATCTTTCAAAGAGGGGAAGGAATATGTACTGCTTAAATGCTAAAGACGTTGTCAGACTTAATAAATGTGGTGATGAGTGGGGGCTAGTTACAACAAATAGAAGTGGCTGTACATGCTCTAAGGTAACAATTATCTGAATGTTTATAACCTTTCTAATTTTGTCCACTCTCTTGCTCTCGCATGGTACTCGGACATGATAGCAAAGATACTATAGATATTGAATGTTCTCTCCATATTCTTTTCAGGATGAGTTTTGTTTAGCTCCAGTTCAGGAGCCTGGCTCAGTATGGGTTGAGATCACATATTCAAGTCTTTCTCCTGAATGTTCATTACACGAAAGAAAAGGATTTCCAACTTCTGAAACTTCTAGCCTTAAGGAAACTGATTGTGGTGGGACTTTTATTTTCATCGGTGATGTCATCTCAATGGCACATTCAATTCAGCTAACATCATATCAACCTCGCTGGGGACTAAAATTTGTTGCCTATTTTCCAAATTTACTGGAAAGGATTTTGATATGGACCTTCCACGTCTCTCTAGCTCTGGCTCTTCTCAATTGTTTGCCAGTAAGTGATGAACAATTCATGCTTATGATAGGCATTGCCTTATATCAAGCATCAATTCGGCATTTGTGTATTTAAGCAGAAATTGTCCATGCATAATATAGTCTTATTATCAAATGTCATTTTAATACTTCATTGCATTCACTGAAATCTAACATTATAGATAATAGATGACCGGGTTTGGGTTAATTATGTGAGCTTGACTGATATTCGATAGATTTTGAAATATCTGTCCTGCCGCATGGTGGGTTTTCAATGGGATTGAATTGTGAAGGAGTTGGGGCTTATAGGTTAAATGTAACTTAAGTGATGGTTCTAATTAAGTAAAATGGTGGAAAGAAAATTTGTTGCAATAATGCAAGGACAACGTTAACTACAAGGCTTTTGTTACTTTCAAGGTTGAGACAAGGAGGTGGTTAAGTAGATTAGCAGATCTGAGAGGAACCCAAGTCAGTTTACTTCGTTTTCATATAATAATAACAAACATATGAAGGCATACATTCATGTGTAGCCAGTTCAGTCTACATTGTTTCTGCCCCCTGATGTTGTATGCTTAGTAGAAAATGGCTGTTGGAAGGTGGTGCAACTCTTGCTTTGTATTTTTATCTCTTTATTTACTCGGTCCAAAAAAATTGTCTTTATTTACATATTAACACTAGGAAACTGTGATTTACTATGTTTTATGCCTTACAAATGGACACTCTAGACTGTGATTTGGTCTCCTTATGCCATACAAACTGCTTTTGTTGGATTGACAAAGTCGAAAAAAATGAAGTGTGTGTGTGAAACTTTTTGAAACATTATATCTCAGAACATTATGCTGTTTAGTTTCTGCTTTTAAGTTTCCTCTAAATTGCGATGATATTATCAGGTGTACTTTCTGGATGGTGAATCTATTTTGGATGCGACTCTATCCCACTTCACTTCATTAGGCCCAAGGAAGAGGAAGATGGTTCTTAGACTATGCCTTCTTGGTGGGTTTCTCACTTCTGTTATTGGATTTTTCCAGGAACTCCTTTAGTTGCTTTTTGAGATAATCTTTTTCTTATCCTCTGAAATGAGTATGTGAACAGTCCAACTCCTTGTAGAAAATCTACATGTTCAAAATTTTGGTTCTCCAAATGAAGGGATCAAGTTCACACACATGCGCACACACATAAAATCAGGTGTCTTTCATTTGAATATGGTTTTCATTGATCCAAGCTTTCTACTATGAAGTAATGATCATATTGATTAATTAGTAAACACTTAAATCTAGCACTTTGAAATTTTCTAATATTTAGAAACTATGTGCGTTCATGTGTATATAGACATAAATCAGAGAACTCTTGGGAAGATATTGCTTCAGTCAAAATATGCAATGGCCTTGTGTATTGGTTATCTCGTCATCGGATGGCTTATAACTCTGTATATGCAACTTGGACTTTGAAATTAACTGAACCAAGTTAAACTTGATCAATAAGTAAATCAAACAAAAACCAATATTTTCTGTTTTTTACCCTCTGTATGAGATGAAGTTGTAGAGAAACTAGTTATCTCTTGGAAATAGTTGTACAGTGTTAATGGTCTTGAACTTGTTGGTTGTACCAAGGCATTGTAGAATTTTATCAATTCTCCACAAAAAGGGTTAACTCTTTCTAGAGATATTTGTACATTGTCCATCTGGTGGTGTGTCAAGGCTAAGTCCTCCTTAGTTAAAGAACATAAGTTTTGGATGGTATCAAAATTGACTTAATAATGATATGAAACTAGAGAGAATTAGTGATGGATGTGTTTTCTTTTTCTTGTGAGTAGGGGTGGAAGAAGGCTAGGCAACCCGTCGGAGACCTTCCACCTTGCCTACAATCAATCTAGTTTGTCCTAGTTTATTTAGGAAACAAGTTAGGCATAGACTTTTTAAAAGTCTTTTTATCTAAATAGGTCAGGCTTCAAGCTTTGAAAATAACTTATTGAGTCTAACAGACTAGTCTACTTGTATTATTATTACTAATATTATTATTTAATAATATTTAAGAATGATAGAAATGCTTTAATCTATTTAAAGATATGCTATTGACTTATTTAAGAGTCCTTTTAGTCAATTTAAAAGTATATTTTTTGACGTATTTAAAAGTAAACATTTTAGTTTTTTCAAATTCAAAAAATAATAATTAAATAAACCTTTAAATAGGCTTTTGGATTGGGTTAGGTCAGGCTAAGACTATAAAAAAAGCTTATGACAAATGATAGGCTAATGTTCAAGCTAACTGTTGGAAATAAAGGTGAGACTTACTTAAATTAAGGCTTACCTTAGCCTAATAATATATTTTTATCTCTACTTGTGAGTAGTTGAACTCAAGCTAGTAGAGATGGGAATACTCACTTATTGCCAAATTTAGTTATATTTGAAGTTGAACAATTTTACAAAATCAATCAATAAAAACTCAAGAACATGCCAAATCATGTCAAGTAGTTGTCATTGTGAATATTTACTCACTATAATCTGAAATTGTTCGAACCTTTTTTAATTAATAATAAAAAATATTTTATACTCTTAATGTATAGAAATTAAATTTTAAATTTATTCCACTCAAAGTCTTCTGTGAGCATCCAAATTATGTCCCATTATTTTTATTTCTCTTTCTCTGTCCCTTGGCTTAGAATTTGAATTTGACTCGGGGTCATAACATTGACACATGTACAGTAAAAAGTGGTTTTAGAAAAGAAATTGGTGTGAGAAAGAATATGAATTATGTTACTTAATTTTTTGACTTGGCAAAGTCTTATAAATGGGAGGATTTTAATCTGTTCTATAGACACACGGAAAGTATCTGGGGGAATTGCAGCATTTTGTTTTTTAGGAGTTTGTCTCAATCTGCTATTCAACATTCAACACCCAAGTTGGACGGTTAACGAAACCATGATTAACTGACTTAACAAACTAAGGCAGCATGAAGAGTAAAAGATATTTAAATGACCTTATCTATTGATGTTGATGTTGATGTAGTTTCAAGAACTTCCCTTAAATTTAGGACTTTGCTGTTTTGGCCTTGGAATATTCTGCTACTAAATGAATTCAGATTCCCGACAGTAATGGGTGATTTTTATTGTTTATTTCATCGAAGAAAAATAATGGAGAGCCAGAATTTTCTGTTAGAATTGAGATACTCCCTCCTAGTGGCGGAAGATGGTTAAAAAGTTATCATTCAAACATATAGTAAAACTGTATTTTCCTAATCATTAATTTTCCTAATTTTAAATTGCACTCACAATTGTAAGTTATAATTTACTCAACATTCAATGACCATTAAAAATATGTAAGGGAGAATTTATATTAAAAGGATTTTTTTATATATTAATTTGAAAGATTTATTAGTTCTTGCCAAACATATTAACAAAATAAATTTTAAATATACTGCTGATGTGTAAATGAAATGTCATGTTAACAATATAGAGAACATAAAAAAAAGTTTAGTGAGCCTTTTTTCTCACACATTAGAGAGCAAAAAAATCATGAACTTACTAAATATTAGTGAATTTTTTTCCTTTCATATAACAAAACATATTAATTCTTTGATAATCCTAATAATCATATAAATATATATTTTTAGTATAATAGTTATATATTTAGTTTAGAAAAATTTTGGGCTATTACTTTCTTCCGTCACTGCTCCCTCCATTTCAAGATAATGTCTCTTATTATCCAAATGCATTAATTTGTAAATGTACCAATAAAGAGAAAGAGATATTATTTTGAAATGGAGAGAGTACTAACTAGAATTATGTAAAATAACTAATAAGGTGCTAGCTCGAGTAGAAAGACTTATGTCCTTTAAGATATGATTCAGGATTCAACCTCATGATTTATGTATATGAAAAATATTATATTGATTATTGGACAAATAAGTGAATTTTGTCTCTTTGTTCCCCACAAAGGGTTCGACAAATATTTTGTAGTTGATCAGCATTTTTTTTTTTTTTTTTTGGATGGGTCTGATAGTTGAGTAGCATTTCTCCTTGTCAAATGACACATTTCTGGGCCAAACGCAAAAGGGGTTTTCGTTGTGTATTAAATTGACATTTTTCCTGACCAGAAAAAAAAAAATGCAATCTTTCAAAGCAGCTTTGGCTCAATCTTCTACCATTGAAGTTATCGTCAAACTTTGGATAGTATCTGTCCTCAGTATCTGACAAAATAGCACAATAGGAACGAAAGAATGGTTAGTCAACTAAAGAAAATGCTTTTAGGAATGAAAGAATGAGAAATTCTTAGATAAGCAATGTTTTCTTTAGCCATTTAATTCAAAAACAAATTAAAAATGTTAGGATTGTGTGAATTATGTTAAATTGTAATTATCTCAATTTATTTCGTACACTTGTTAATTATTGAGTGAAGTGCGTAATGCTAAAAAGTTGTCCTCACCAACTTATCGGATGGATTAGAACAAATAGGCAAAAACAGTTGATTCGTCTTTGAATTCTTTTATGGTTTCAAATTCATCCTCTAATTGATGAATCTTTTGAATTTCCCCTCTAACTAATAAATATTCTAAATTTGTCTTCTAACTTTAAAAGACCGAACACATATTTGCCGAACAAATGTTAGGCTGCACTTCATTGTCAGGCAAATATTAGGGCCTTTTGATTTGAGAAAAAAAAAATTATTCATATTTTGTTTTCAAAATTAATTATAAAAATGACACTTCATGTTCATTTTGTTCCTATTCTCAAGATTTTTTGAAAAATAATTAAAACAACAAAATAATTAAATTCAAAACAAGAAATAGGGAAGATAAAAGAGTTTAATTTTTATATACCGACAGTATCGTCTAATCAAAATAGTTTGTTTTGATGACTTTTCAATTAATAGGTGTAAAAGTTAACTATCATGAGTTATGTGATAATACAAGATTAGATGACTGTACATCATTAGTACATGGTAATTAAATTTAAAAAAAAAAAGAAAGAAAAGGACTGAAAACAGGCCCTTAGGTCGGCGTATCTCCACATATTAAGTTAGGTCCAAATTTATTGGATTTACATACACGGATATATCTTAAAGTCCCATTCATAGTTACGTAGATTCCAACATTAAAAAAGATAGAGTTACGTAGATTAGTCCTCTTTGGCAAGCCACCATAGTTGACAATATCATACAGCACCGAAAGCCTGTAAGTACCATTATTTTTTTTTGGACCACAAGATTACAAAATTTTGACAACCATGTAATCATAAATCTGACTTTTCGGGCCTAATAAGCCATATAGCCAGGAGAACCGTACCATCTATTTTTTTAGGCCCATCTTGTTTGGTTTTGCTTGTGCTTGGCACGAATATGGTTTGAGCTTCCGTGAATTGTTTCCAATGAACATTTTAGGGTTACACTTGTTTGAACTTTTTTAAGCTTTATTTTTTTAATATTTTTCTCACAAAGCATCCTTTTGAGCTTGTAAAAATAGTCTCTTTTTTCCTTAGACTCTAGTTTTTATTTTTTTTGGAAAATCTAATTATCTTAATTTTTTTTACATGTCTCTTAACTTAAAAATAAGGTTTAAATATATTTTTGATCCTTGTAAATATAGGTTATTTTGGTTTTAGTCCTTCTATCTTTTTTTGGGTTTTTGCTCCATTTTTTTCTAATATTATGTATTTGGTCATTGCACTATAGATTCAAGTGTCTAAAAAAGAAGTCTCTTAAAGTAGTTTAGAATATATATTTCATCCTTAAAAATATTAAAGATTTTTTTTTTGTCCTTATAAACATCTTAAAAATATTCCTTTGATTCTTATCAATACCGTCATTTAATAGTATAAACTAATAGTGGAAACAAAAAATATAATATTAAAAAAATGAGGGACTAAACTAACAAAAAAAATTTAGATGGGCTAAAATCAAAATAACCTATAATTATATGACCAAAAATATATTTAAGCCAACATTAATTTTTTGATGAAAAAAGTTCAAATGAACGGATAATAACACAACAATTTATTGTGCTATGTAAATAGCATTTTATTTTATTTTGTTTTGTAACCAAGATTGTTTGCCTCTTCAACTTCTTTTTGATTAATTGTTTGCCTCGATAATATCATGAATAAAGTTTACTTGGAAATGTACTTGGAAACTCCTTAAGTTTTTTGCAATGTGTCAAGGTGCAGCAAAAACAAAGTGTTTGACAAGTCCAACTTAGTAATTTCCCTTGTCAATAGAATTATTTTTTTTATACATTTTTTTGGGTACATTCGTCAATAGCCATTGGTTTACGGAATGTGCAATCATTCTCCGAAGAAACATGGCCTTAGGCATAATTAGCCACAAAAAGAATCTCCAGAGGGAGAATAACACAAAATTTAGGAATGATTGATTTGGGTATTTCAGTTTTTAATTTTTACTTTTAATTTTTCAAATTTTAGTAAGAAAATTTTAAAAATTATAAATTTTTATTTTTAATTTTTAATATATTTTTCATAAAATATAAAAAATTAAAAAATTGAAAACTCACACCAAACAAATTGTTAGTCATTAGGATGAAAAAGTGTGAGAACATTTGGAATATATTAAATTAGGAAATAAAAATAAAATGTGAAATACACTTTTTTTAGTGTGGGAAACTTTGAAATAGCAGGGACTAGAAACAGTGTATTTGGATAATAGCATGAAATAGAAATAGTGTATTTGGATTTTAGTTTAATTAAAAAATTTTAACTTTTATAAAAGAACTAAAAACTAATTCTTTTTAAGATTCTGATTTTTTTTAAAATTATTTAAATAAATTGATTTGTAATGAAAAAAAGCTATTCTGAGCTTAAAAAAAAAAGGGCTAATTCTCACTTTTTATTAATTGATTCTAAAAAAATTAAAAGTTTATTTCTTTTTGTTATAATCACTGCTCTAAAAAATTATCAAATATAAATTATTTTTCATTAAAATTAATTCTACAAGCATGCAACTAGTAAATGCTGAAGACTATGGTTAATCTTTTGGGTAACTCTAGTCAATTTCTCATCATGGATATGACAGTTGGACCATACAATAGTGTGGATGGATGATTAATTATCCACATGGCATATTTACTGCCAGATGTTCAAATCGTTGATACTTAACAGTGTAGAGGAACATGACTCAGATAATATGTTTTGACCATTCGATATCTGTCATGTCATTGTTAAATGCAAGGGCGGCACTAGAAAAATCTTTTGTTCATTTTCTTTCTTTTTATTTTTGGCACTAGACAAAAATATTTGTGGTAAATTACACTTTTTTTCATTCCCTAAAATTTAATTTGACTATCCTTTGCCTATAGGAATGGGACCGATCACTCTTTTAATATGCAATGATTACGTAATCAATATGATGATTTTATAAAATTAAGAATTTTTCAAGCCAAATTTATAAATAGAGGAGAGTTAAAATAGAATTTAATAAATCTTAAGAGAAATTAATATAATTTACAGTTTAATTTATTATATAGTGTCAATCTTTTTATGAAGAGTAAATATTTATTTTCGTGTTTAAAATTGTATGTTTACTTCACTTTAATCCATAAAATTAAAAAAAACTCAACTTAATCATCAAAATATTAAAAAGTGATTTAAATTATACTCTATGACCATTTTGTCGAGGACTAACTTGAATTACTAAAGGGACTTATTTGAATTATTTTTTATAATTTTGAAGACTAAATTGAAATTTTTTAAAATTTTAGAGACTAAAATAAAGTATACGTATAATTTCATAAACTAAAATTGAACATTTATTCTTTTGTAAAATTTAATTTAATTGTAATCATAGTATAAAAACACCCATCTGGCTAGGCTAAATTCTTGAGCTTTTTGTATAACAATGTTATTTCAAGTTTCAACATTTGTTTATCTCAAATACTTAAACACGCTACTTATAAAATATATAGAGCC
Source organism: Dalbergia cultrata (assembly GCA_031216105.1). NCBI lineage: Eukaryota > Viridiplantae > Streptophyta > Magnoliopsida > Fabales > Fabaceae > Dalbergia > Dalbergia cultrata. The sequence goes on along the minus strand of CM062347.1, from coordinate 2,485,300 downwards.
CACCACCTCTACCTTTTTTTGTTCCCCCTCCATCTTTCCTCTCACAAGAATGGGTAGATTCACATTACCTGAACTTCTAAACGGTAGGTTTTCATCTATTTTATTTTGGTCGGAGATTTTCATCTGCTTAATTAGGGGTATTTGTGGTAAAGAAAGATATATTTGGCTAGGGCCCAATGTGCCTGCCACAATGAGTTGCTGTACCCTGATTATAAGAGCGGCTTGAAGCCCAGGGAAGCCTCAAGTATTCCCCCTGATGAGTCCTTGATAAAGTCGCATTACTCTTTTGGAGCTATCTGAATTTTAAGACCAACGTGCTTCTGTCTGTTAAAAGAAGGAAAAGCAGAAAAGCCATACGTCTCTTCAAATTGGAAGTGCTTTAAAAGCGTACATGAGATTAACACTATGTACTATATATATAGTAAGTGTAAAATAAATAAATTAAAAGAGAAGTAAATTAATTGAGAAGAATATATAGACATATACAACTAAAAAGAATTGGGTCTAGCTAAAGAGGTAAATTTCTCATGTATGTCGAGTCACGGTTTGAATCTCAAGTGAGAACATGCTGAGACGTATACTATACCTAAAGGCTTTGTGTTGTGTTTGTTTGGGTGTTGGAGAATAAACCATGATTTGCCTGGAAATGGAACAAAAAGAAAAACAAATTATACTGAGATTCTTTGTGATTTGATAAAATCTCCCTCAACCCCCTCTATTTATAAAATCTATTCAAGAGATGAAGATTATTAGTTCATGAAATCATTACATTAACTTTATCTTAATTTATAAAATGATAACACTATTCTCCCCTCCATTACATGTTGAAATGTATGTTCGGGAAAAGTTAGTGTTGCTCATATAAATATTAGATAATCGACGTGAATTTTATCAAATCTTAGATGAAATTATCATAATTTGTACCAACAAAAAATAAAAAGGATTTGCTGGTTATTTCTTTTAGCTGCCAGCGTATCCACCTCGATAGTAGTAATTGATTTCTTTGTGGTGAGAGTTTCTCTAAAGTGATAGACCTTTAGCCACACAAAAGGATTTCTTTTTTCATACACACCGTTAAGATTAAAACCATTGACTAGATAGTCTGGAAACCTAGCAAACTATCAAATATTCTAGACCTCATAAAGTTTTCTGGTTTGCCAGGTGTAAACTAAACACATCCTTTGTCAATTATCATTTCTCTTAACTCTTACCTAGCACATAATAGGAAGGTTGTCATGTTACAGGTCTGAAAATCAGAATGTACTTTCATGAAAGCAATGAAATATTTTCAAAATTTCTTATATTGTAATCAACAAAAGGCCAACTCAATTATAACCTGTGAAACACAAACATGTGACACAACACGACGTAGACGCATGAGACATATTAAAGTTAAAAAAGTATAGGATACAAACATCACACACATACATATATATGTAACTAAAAATTTAATAAAAATGATATATTATCTAAATATCATTTATATAAGCTTACTTATATTTTACAAACTTAAAAAGTTATATATTATTTCCTTTGTATAATCATGTTTATGTTGTATTTTTCTATGTTAAGGTAAGTAAAAAGTAAATTTTAAATTAAATATATACAAATATATATATTTCTGTATATCATTCAATATTCAATATAAACACGAATTCAACACATAGACACAATATCTAAATGATATAAATAATATGTTCACGCTTCATATATTATAACTTATTTTCTCTTCCTTCAGATTCTGTCATTGTATTTTATGTTACATGTTAAGAAACATGATAAAAATTTCATAAACACCGCCTGCAATCATGGAAGATGCAAATTTGTCAATGTGGCAGTTATATTAGTTGTATGGAAAATTGAACTACGGTTAAATTTGTAATCAGCAAGTGGGGAAATTGATAGAAACAAGACAGATCTTATTTTGTCCTTCAAGATATGCTTCCATGTGTGTGCTCTGAATACCACTGCCATCACGTGAACAATAGAACAACCCGATTAAAAGCATACCTCACCGGTTTTAATGAATGAGATCTGTTTGCATATACTCTCGCAAACTTATATTATTTAACAATTCTTTGTAAAATTTTAATATAATCGATTTGATCGATATCATATTAACGATCAAATATGTTAAATTTTAAAATAATCAAATAATAATAGACCTGTATTCTAATTATTGATATTTATTTATATTTTTAAAATATATTATTTGTCAGAATAAAGTAACATAATAAAATATTAAATTATTTTTAAATTTGATATATTTAATCTACTTAATAAGAATTTTAAGTTTAATAATTAGATTGATAAAATTTTATATATATACAAAACTATTAAATAATATAAATATATCAAAATTTACGCACATCGTGTTCCCTCTACTCTTTTCCATATTCGTTTTCCTTTTTTTCTTCCTTTTCTTCGTCAAACTTTTTTCCATTCATTGTGGTGACAAGAACGGCACATAGATTAAAATTTGACTACACAAAGACCAACATTACGGAACATAAAAAGTGGCATTGGTTGTGGTTACACAGTATATTTCTTACATTCTAGTTTGACCTTGAGACTCATTGAAATAACGAAAATAGAGGAAGTAATTAAGAAGTTTAATCTTAATGATCATTATTTAAAAGTATTTTTAATGAAGAGAATAATATAACTAATAAGAGATAATGTGTTCTCCTTTTATTACTTAAAATCAAATTTTTTTAGCCCTCCGAATTGAGAGGTTAAGAAGGAAATAAATATAACATTTAAATAATAATGTGCCATTGTCTTTTCCACTTTCCTCATCATGTTTTTCTTTTATTATATTATTAGTCACTTATTTTCATTATTTTCAAATCCCTCAATACTCAAACAAAAGAAAATAAATATTGAATCACATGAATTGAATAAGTCTTATAATAAAGAATTTTTCTCGTACTCATAAACTAAAATTTAAAAATATCAGTATTTTTTAAATTATTTATGATAAAAAAATAGTCACGTGTGTCCTATTCAACCAAATTTTTTAAATCTATTAAATTAAAGATCAAATCACAATTATTAATTATACAAGAGTACCATTATCTATTGGGTATCAAAACACAAATCTTACACTAAAGCAATGCTTGATTAAGAGATAAAAATAATGTGTAAATCATCATCAATAAATTATATATATAAAATTACATGTAAAATTTATTTATAAAAAAATATTTTAATTTTCATTTTTTAACCAAATATACCTTCAATATTAAATAAACTTCTACTTTGCCTACGTGCAGATGACCAGGAATGAGAGAGAGAAAGAGAATAGGACCAGAAATCACGAGGTGGGGTCCCACGGAGCCACAAACGCACATGGTCTCCTGCAGATTACAACAGGGCATAAAACCTTCAACTGTGAAATAAGGGTTAGGTATGGTAGTTAGAAAGTCCAATGCCACGCTCTTCTCCCTTTATGGGACCGAATCATATAAACTATGCAAGATCTGTTCACTTTAATTTTTTATTTTTATTTATCTTTTTGCTTTTTTAGATAGGATAGAATGCAATAATTAAAAAAAAAAGTGAGAGAACTTTGCAATCCCTTTTCAACACACCTTTTTCATTTTCTAGCTAGCTCCCTTGTTTAATTACTTCTATCTCCTCCGTATCTTAAGATTAATTTAAAGGATAGAGTACACGATAACCCTTTTCACATTATGCTGAAGTAGGATGTTGGTATGTGCTCGAAATGTTCAGTAATGGAGGGAATGAATTGATAAATATAACCACATGTATTACCCGTCTCAAAACTAGAGGGTAGAAGTATACAAATGTGAAATATCTAACGCGTTTCCTTTCACAAATACTTTTTTAGGGCTCAAAATGTATAAGTAGATAATTTTATTGTAAAGGAGATTCAAACCCTAGACCATCTAGTCATGGAAACTCATGTCACATTATGAAACTGCCTCTCCCAAAAATTTCTATTGATAAGAAGACACCTGAATGTATAGTTTTATATTTTAACATACCCTCTCATGCAAATTCCTCTTTTATGATTGAAATGTGAACAATGTATCAAAATGGGGATAATAACAAGAAATGAATCCCTGACCATTTGGTTATAAAAGTTTTGATATCATATCATAAAATCTTCTCTCTAAATGCTTAAGTTAATGGATAGAAATATATGAATAATAATTTTATATGTCAAACATATGCAATACATTGTCTGTTAATTAGTTACATTTTGTATATATTGCATAAATACTATGCTATATTTTTATTTTTCAATAAAAACTCATTCCATACTTTTTATTGAGTTATGTGAACCATGACCATCCATTCCACTCCACATATGGTCAAGCATTGAATTTGAATTTTCAATATCCATTATCCTATCTCAAGAATCTAGCCTTTGAATATTTACGTAAAAATTTCATAATTAAATAAAAGGATAAATATAATAGTCAAAGATGAAGGACAACCTCTCATGTATTGTCTAAAATCCGATGTAGATGCATAACTTATAATAATTTGAAAGAAAGTTGCAAATCTTAAATAATGCTATAAGAGTTTTGAATAAAAACAATTGCAAATTAAATCTTATATTCTCACGTTAAAGTTATTGAAATTTTAAAATATTTCTATCTTTTAACTTTTAAACATTATGTAATGTTTAATTTTCTTTCGGATTCTCAAACTTTATGTAGTATAATAATGATTTTATTTACATTATAATTACTTCAATCTTAAGCGAGAAACACGACAGAATGCTCCTAAAGGTGACACACGCGAGAATGCTTTTAAGCGAGATGCATGAGAGAATAATGAGACGTGACACATAAATAATACGGATAAAAACATGATCTTATTAGGAGAGTCCAATTCTAGGGTCTTCTTTGAGATCATATATATTGAATGTTTTTTGGAGTATATTCTACTTGCTCCTAGAACAGTTATAGTGTAAGATAGGAAAATCATAGTTATTGAATCAAAAGTTATTGCATTCAAAAGATTTAGCATATCTTAAATGGCATGCATTAAAAATATAATGTAACATTTTTTGTCCAACCCGTTAATAGTTAAAGTTTGTTAAACTCTGACCAATCTAACTTAAGTTGAATCAACTTAAATAAAATTATCTCAATGTCGACTCGAACATACAACTTTTTAAAAGAAAAATCTCAAATCACATGAATCAATTAAATGTTACACTATAAAAAAATGAATTTTTACTGGTTTTTTATAATTAAAATATCGATAAAAGTGTTATCCAGGAAAATAATATTTTCAACGATCATTTTATGTCAAAATTATTTTTCTTAACAATACTTTTATTAACATTTTAATTATCAATAATTGCTGAAAATGCTCATTTTTCTTGTAGGATTAGCAAATATAATGTAAGATGTGCTATTTATTATCTGAAACATATAACAAGCACTATTTAACAACTCTTAATTAATAATATTTTTAAGATTATTTAATGCATGTGTCAAATAGGAGTTAGGCTTATCATTTGTTGGTCGGCCTTTCATTCATGCATCGACATGATTTAAGTTCGATTATTAGATTCTTCGATAATCTGTACACATTTCTATAAATTCTTGATAATCTTGAAAGTTTATACTTTGATCCTAGACTGAGGTAAGCTTTCCCTCCACCTAAAGTTTCCTTAAAAAAAAAAATCAATACATATAACTAAAATTTTGCGCTAAAGAAATTATTAAACATATTAATTGAAAAATTTAGCTTGTATATTTTCTAAAAAGGAAAATATCAAAGTGAAGATTGATGACCTTAATATTGGCAAATAAATTGCTGCAAGTTTAGCTATCATGAAAGAAAAAAATTAAGGAATTGAAGAGAGAGAACAAGAAGAGAAGATATTAACATGACCTTATGAAGTGGGTCGTTGAAGGATTTGGACTAGGGAGCCGGCAAGCTAACGTGGCAAGCAGAAATTAAATGCCCACAAAGGAAAATGCGTCAAAGCACGCCATTCATCCATTCAATACAGTTGAAAAATTCAGAAGAAACACGTGGCACTACGTGGGACTGAAAACTACAACTAATGTGCTGTGTTGTATCTGACAAGGAAACCCACCCATCATGTCATATTGCATTTCCTATTCTTGGGATGGCCCCTCCTACATGAGATTCAACTATATCCTAGCTTATTAATTAATTCTATGCAAATCTTCTAATATCCATCTACCTACCCATATTCAGTTATTTCAACTATAGATAATATTTAGTATATAATAAATATATATCATATATTTTATTATTATTAAATATGATATGAGATTTTCACTCATTCTATTTATTTATCTCATTTAATAATAAATTATGGGATATGTATTTATTATATAATTTTATTATTCTTATAATATGATTTTTCAACTATATAGACTGATTTTTTATCCCATATAATCTTATTCTTTATGTATTCATAGGTTGACAAGTCAAATACTAACAAAAAGATAATAATATATAAGAGATTAAGAAACTTTGTTAAATGTACATAGTAAAATAATCAAGAGTTTAATATTAATGCATTATTAATACAAGATATTTTTACATTCAATCAATTAACTTTCTATTTGCATAACTTTTGAAGTAGTGAAAGTAATTAACTAAGTCCATCATATTTATTGATGTAGTAATATAGAATTAGATAATAATACAGAATTTACCTATATTATTAAAATCATATGACATGATTATTAAGCCTTACATAAATAAATAAAGCGTGCGTATTGTCTTATTTTATTTTTGGTCTAAACAGCTAATATTCAAAATTTATTATACTTCAACTAATCTAATGTTAAGTTTTGATCGACTTATAACTATGGAAAAAATTCTCCCATTGTTATGTTTTGGTTGTCCACATGATTCGAACTCATTGAAATTTTATTTAAGAAAAATGGGTATCATGTCTTGGTGCCACCTTATTTTGTTTAACAACTATTATGTTTTCTTATTCAAAAAACTTGTTTATATATCTATATATACTGAAACTACCTTTATCACAATATGATATAAATTTTCTCATGAATGCTACTCAAATTTCTTATTATTAGATCAGTTATAATAACTTAAAATTGATTGCATGTTTAAAACTGTGTAACTTGCTGATAAAGAAATATTAATTTGTTCCTTTTTCTAAAGGAACCACCACGTACTTCATGGACACCAAACTTTACTTATAATACAAACTTCGACATCAATTAATGAAATACTTTATGGTTACAGTTAAAGAGTGACGTCTATACAAAAATTAGTTTTTGCACATGAAGAAAACTACTTACCTAACAAAAGTCGTTAGACCCAACTTCATCTGGTACGTGCTTATGTCTGCTACTTACAAATCGTTGATTATAGATTTTTACAAATTGAATTAACTCTAGTTAATGTTATCTGTTGAGGATAATCGTATTTGGAATTTTTTAGCTGTGTCAAATTGATATTATAAATAATTAAAAAAAGTAGTAATTGAATTAAATAAATAATCTTTAACAGTAATTAACTATACAAACTGTCAAACTTTGAATTTTAAAGTTGTTACATACTTTTCCAGGTTGTTAAAATTGAATATATGTCACTAGTCATTGTCTAATCTTAACTATACGTGTCTCAAATATGCCCATGTAATCCAAAAGCCACCAAATTAATATTTACTGAAAAATAATGTAGTAAATGTACAATGTGCGCTAAGCGCCAATCCATGACATTAACATATATGGATAAATTATATAATGCATATCTAATGAAGATATACCATTTCACGCATATGAGCTAGTGGATTCTTTTCAATTAATTGCCAATTAACATTCATTAGCATCAACTATACATTACAAACTATTTCTGAGTTGAATAACATTTGAAAAATAAAAAACCACCAGCTAAAAAAAGGCTTGATCTTAAACAAAGAAATGATTTAACATTTTTAAATATTTTTCACATACTTGTACTTTTTTTGTCTCTCAATGGCAGAATTTCACATTTCCTTTCATACATGCTAAATAAATACTTATAATTTTGAGAAAAGAATAATATTTCACAAAAATAAAACATCGCATATGATAAATTTAATTTAACCTGGTTTACCTCTAGTATATGCATCCACAAACAAGAAGGTAACAAATCTATTATGGATAATATTACAACACACATTTTCATAAGAATAAAGTTGGAGTTCTAATTTCACCAAGAAACATTTGAGGACAAAATTAGTGAAAAAGGATTCAAATAATAAGTTAATATTTTAATATGTATAATCACCGTAAAACAAAAGAGACTAAGAGAGAACCATGTAGACTTAGACACCGAAGGGGTAAACGGAGAACGTGTGTAGCCAATTTGATGTCAAAATCAATGGCGAAAAGCTTTGACGGTTTGCAATCCATAAATCACAATCCAATGTCGGCTAAACCATATATGAGTCACACTGACAATAATAATAATAATAATAATAATAGTAGTAGTGAGTCAAATCTCTCTGCAAATTCTCCCCTTCTGGCCTTTATCCTTTTACTAGTTTATTTTTCTACCTTATCCTCCTTTTACTAGTTTCTTTTCTACCTTATCCATTATTCTTTTTCCCTTCTTTTCTACATCTTATTTGACAATTTACGTTTCTATTTGGCATGGTCCGTTGGATTTAAGAAAATTGATAGACTAGTTTATTAGTTGTTTGGTATAAGTAATACAAAGTATACTTTTATTTATTAAAATTATATATATTAAAATAATAAATAGCTTAAACATGTTATCCATCTCTTTTTTTTCATTTTATTTACTTGTAAATAATTGTTAAGAATAATATTAAATATTCAGTTCAGTTTAAATTATTTAAAATAATTACAATTAACTAATAATGTTACTTTTAAAATTTATAACAAAATTGTGGGTGGTTTTTGGTCATTTCTCTATCAATTCAATCTGAGTTCAAAATGAGTCAAGCTTAACTTATACCAGTATGAATGGGTTATGTTAAGGAAATTCAAACTTAAATTTATTATAAGTATTTATGACTATTTTTCAGCACATATGCATTTATCTATTGAAATACAAATATAGCTCACACTAATTTAATTTTTGATTACTTTGTAGAAACTCAATTTAACTGAAAACCAAATAAACAATTCTCGTAGCATCTCTGACCATGATCCCACTTTAAATCCTAATTTTGGTCCTGTTTCTTGTTGTATGAGTATCACCTAATCAATACATCATAAAAAGTGAAAGCAAGTTATTAAAATTCGAATTCTTCTCTCTAATAGAAGAGACTAACTTTGATCTTACATGTAAAATGTTGACATATAAAAATAACATGTCTTTCACATATACATCACATTTCTGTTAGTTGAAAGCAAAATGAAATTGGTCCCATGTAATTGGAACCACTCCCAATTTCACTTTTTGCTCCAGTGAGAGAATCTCAATTTCAAATTTGTGAAACCCACTAATAAATGAGACTTTATTTTTCAGCCATTGAAATGGTACTTAGTGATTAATGATACTAAGCTTAGTTTGTTTTTTTAAATGTGTTTAGTTTTGACACTAGGTTCCTTTTAATCTAATCTATGTCACAAAGGGTATAGTCTACCACTCATCATACATGGAAATTCCACTTCTAAAGGTGTGTTTAGTTTGGGATAATTTTCTATAGATAAATTTCATATATAATGTTATACATGAAATTTATCTGTATAAAATTCACCTTCAATTTTACCTATCAATCAAACATACTATGAATATCGTGGTTAGGAAAAAAATATCAACCTATCATGAATGTTGCTTGAATTTTCTTTCAATTGAGCCAATGTTCTTTCTTTTTTTTTATTGGTTGTAGTAATATTTGAATTTAGAATCTCATACGTATATACTATCCAAACACATCATCATTAGATCAATCCCAGTGTTTTTTTTAATTATTATATCCGAGCAAACATTCCCAATCCCATCATCATGAATATTGATTTTTTTTCCTTTCTTTTTTGCTAATGCTTTTTTAGTACAAGGATATTATTCGTGCAGTTCATTAATTGGGCAACTTTAAGGGTAAATCGTCTGCATTGACCAAATGTATTTAGAACAAGTTAATTCTCTTGAATGCTAATCCAATATTCAAACTGATTGAAGCCACCGATTGGAGTGGATAAGTTTTGAAAAGAAGAAGAAGAAAATATTAAAATAAAGACACTTAAAATTGACAGAGTAATAAGCAATGCCTTATATTTATATCGTAATTCCTCTGTCTTTGAATAATTGTCTAGTTATAAATATTCACAAGAATTAAAAAAATTATTGGTAAAACATCAGTGTTGGTAAAAATTAGGAATAGTTTACTAACTTTTCCTTTTTCTTTGTAATACTACAACTTCCTCTCTCCTCCTTATTAATGAGTCAATACTCAATAGTATTTAATATGGGTGTTATTAGTAAAAATAATTAATATTATTTAAATTTCCAAAATAAATAATTATTTTTAGATAATATAAATATTTTAAATAGATAATTATTCAAGGATGGAGGAGCAGCAAATTTGCAATTGTATCAGTCACCCTAAGATGCTGGTAAAGAGAGAACATGTACCCTACTAGGAGAATTTTTTTGGGTCTAAATCACCAATGTTCAAAATTTACTATATTCTAGTTAATTTGATTGGGACAAATAGTTACTAGTAATTAAAAATAAAAAAAGTAAATACTAAATAATATTAAGGAATAAAATTTTGAAATCATGAGGTATGATGTGATATTAACTTCCCTTGTCTCTTAACTATATAGATCAGAATTTGATCCTTACTATAAAAAATTAGAGTGCATTTCGTGATAGGTGGTTTCCTTAGAATTTACTGTTGATCAATGCCCCGATTTTGATAGAAAAGAAAGCAAAATTTTGGTATTGATTAGTCACTTCCTACGCTCTAGAGTAGCCACGACTAACGGTGAGAAAGTTCCAAGAAAAAGACACGTTCGGGATAGTCATAAAGCAAAAAAGAACTTATTCATGAGATGGTGTCGGCATGATTCCTGCTAATAAACCAAATTGAACATGCAAAAGGATCCTTTCGTCAACCAGTCAAGCTATTCTTGGTCAAAATTATACTGCAAGATTGTTTGCTCTCTCGCACTTTCTTGGCTCGTATGTGACTTTTTTTTTTATTTTAATTTCTATTTGACTAGTATACTCACATGAGAAAAAGTTCACATTCTTCTAGTAAGTTTATACATTGTAGTGTTTTTAATCCACCTACCTCAGTACTTGCTACATGAGATTCAAAGGGATCTTTTTTTCTTTTTCCCGCCCAAGACCAACAATGTTTTTGAGTTAGTGAAAAGGGATTAGATTCTGGCTTAGGATTCTTTCTGTAATTGGATTTGGCACTGTAAGCTTGAGTGCCAAAATTTGGAATAAGCAGTCAGACTTCTTTATTGTGTTCACATTACACGTAAAGTGGATATATGGGGGGAAATAATTTTTTTAAGTGAACTTCAAATTAGTGGATATTAATATTTTAATCTTTATATATCAACTTCATGTGATTCTTTCCGTAATTGGATTAAGCTTGAGTGTCAAAATTTGGAACAAGCAGTCGGACTTCTTCTTTGTTGTGTTCACATATTGCACGTAAATTGGATATATGGAGGGAAATAATTTTTTTAAGTAAACTTCAAATTAGTGGATATTAATATTTAGGATTTGGATCCTTTGAAATGACAATCTCATTTTAGAGAGTAAAGTGAAGAGTTTCACTCTTAGATTAATAGAGTGAAAATGATCTCACTTTTAATTTTATTTATCTAAAAGTAAAATCCCTTACTTTACTCTTTAAGGTGAGATGCTCATTTAGAGAATCAATACTCTAATATTTAATCTTTATGTATCCACTTCATGTGGTGATGATGTATAAGGAATGGGTTAGATTGAGGACGCGTTCTAAATTTTGAAAAAAGTGATTAAAGTTTAAATTTTATATACATTTGAAAAAGCTAAAAATTGATTATTTTCATAAGCTACTATTTTTAGCTTCTATAAAAAAGTTGAAAATCGATTTTTTTTTATATTCTTGTTATTTTTAACAAATTATCAAAATTTATGAAAGGTGATTCTTTTTAGGTGAAAAAAGTGATTATTTCACTCTATAATATGATACAAAAGCACCCTAAATTAGATTCAATTTCGATCCCATTTTTTCCATTAGGTTTGACTAGGTCAGCTTGAGTTTGATATGTTTAGATAACATATACAAGGCTGAAAATTATGTATAATAAAATAAGAGAATTTTATAAATAAAAAACAAAACTTAAAAAAGATATTTATAATATATATTTAAAAATTCCAGAATAATTTTTTGATCAGTCCAACCATTGAATTATAATTATTACTTATTATAAAAATCATTTATGCTAAATTTTATAAAAATTGAACACCAATAAAAATGTAATTATATAGCTCATATTCTTATTCATTTTAAACAAATATATTATGTTGAATTTGAGGTTTGCAAAAAAATACCGAATGATTTTAGTAATTTGAAATTTTATAGGATTGATCTATATTATATGAAATTCTAATCCAATAGTGAATTTGGTAAAAAGTTACTCCAATAAAAAAGTTATTCAATAATGTAACACTTACTTAAAGTTACAATCATGTAATTTGATCTTAACTCTTTAAAAATAGCGAGTTTTATTTAAATACAAAATAACATTGTATGGCATAAAACCTATCAGTTGAAGTACGTACAAAAGTTTCATAAGTCATAGCTAATTTTGTTTTGAAAAAATTGTAGCTTTTAAGGAGTTAAGTGGCTTCCAGTTGAACTAGCCTGAAATATAATAGAATTCGACTAGAAAATATGCACTAGTCAAAATTTCAAAACACAAACCGAACCCATAAGATTCAAGCATGGATAAGTTATTAGATATTAGAGAAGAATTTACTTTGAAAGAGTTTATTAAGAAAAATACACAACAAATTAATTCTATATGAACACATCACAAAAACTATTTGACTTTAATAATTATCTTGAAATTCACAAATAAAATAATACATAAGCAGTTGCTAGTTTAATTTTTCATTAACATGAGTAGTTGTTAGTCAAAGACTACGTGGAAGGAGTACCTCAGTTTCTATTTACAAAAACAAGGAGATATATAAAATCCTGCTAATTATAGAGAGATTAACCTCATGAGCCATACTATGAAGTTATGGAAGAGAATAATGAAGCTAAGATTGAGATAAGAGACCATTATGATTGAGAAGGTCTATCGTGAAATCAATTTACTCATTACGAAGATTGATAGAATGATACAGGAAAATTAGAAGAATTTACATATGACCTTCATTGATTTGAAAAATGCTTATGATAGGGTGCCAAGGGAGGTTTCATGGAACGTCTTAAAGAGGAAGGGAGTTGTGAAGTTCGAATAGTCTATATTTGAGCAGTTCAAGATATACATGATAGGTCACAACTAGCATGAGGACTTAAGGTGGAGAGATAGATAATTTTCCTACAAATATATAGCATTGCACTAAGAGTCAACTTTGAGCCCATGTCTTTTCACAATGGTATGTCTTGGATGCGCGGCTAGTAAACATATTCAAGACCTGGCTTGGTGTCACGGTGTATCCTTTTTGCAGACGATAAAGTTCTAGTAGGAGGGTTGAAAGAATAAATAAATAAGAAGTTAAAGTCATGGAGAGACCGAGAATAGCTTTAGAAACATATTGTTTTGTATAAGTAGAAGATATACATAACCCTAAACTTAAATATGATATATTTTGAGATTGTTTGATCCATGTACCCAATCTTATTTTGTGAAATAAAACTGAGTTGTTCTTGTCATATATATTAAGTTTGGAAAGTTTTCATATTGTCAAGTGTGTTATATGTCTTATTTTGTTTTTTATTTAATATTTTAGAATACAAAGTACAATTAATACTTTAAAGAAAAGCAAACAATTAATTTAAAAGAATTGCATATATTTATTTAGGCAACCCAGAAGTTCCATCATACAATGAAGTTATTATACAGGAGATCTGGTGCTATGTATACATGCTTCATGGTTTAATAGATTTGATAGCTTTCTTATTCCTCGTACTTTTAGTAAAGTGGCCATGCTCTTCAATAGCCACCAGCTTACATTTTGATTTGAGTCGGTAGCTTTAATTTCTAAAGAACGTGGATCCATATGTGTCTTTTGTGCATATTAGGATGGGACTATTGTTAATACATCGTCAACGTTTAAATATTTTATTATGTATATGTTTTTAAGGTAATTATTTAAAAATTAAATGTTTACAATAACACAATAAACATAATTAAAATGAATGTAAAATAATTTGATTGAAAATATGCTAAAATTAAACAATTTTATTTTGATGATTTGGCGACATAAAAGTTTAGGATTTTTTACTCATTCGTCCAATTAAATTCTTCTATCATGATGTCATTATATGACTAGATGAATGTGTAAAAAAATTTTATACTGCCAGTGCATTCCAATTAAATCCTAAATTTAATTTATATGTACTATTATTTTAAAAAAAATTATGCAAGCATGTAATCATATATTGTTATGTTAACAAAAGAGATATATTCAAGTATTCACTATTTTGAAAAGTTTACAAATAAAAATATATAATTTGATGACACTGTAAAAAAAAATTTCACACAATCAATACATGAAAACTGATTTTAATTAAATAATAGGTTTTCCTATAAATTGCTCTTAAGCCAGTCATTAAAGAACTAAAAAGTAGCAAATTTTTAAGGTTTTAAATTCATCCATTTTCTTTAAAACTCAAAACTCACTATTCAATATAAATCTTGTTTATAATTTTTTTGTTGGATTGCTCAAGATATTTATTGATGACAGCAATAACTAATTCCTAGAAAATATAAGTTTTTCTAATAAAATAAATCTCTAATCATAAAATCTTTATTGTATGCAGAATTAGAAATCAAATCTTCAATTAGAAGATTAAGAAATTGAGCTCGCCCATAAGCCACATTAAGTCTCGTGATTGTTATTCTTAATTTCTTAACTAATATTGTTGTGACATTATACGTTACATCAAATCAAATATAAAAAGATTATAGGAAAGTTTGAGATGAACAGACGAGAGCGAGGGAAGGGAAGAAAAGATTTGTCGGTAGGAAATGGAGGGAGGTGGGGGCAAAAGGGTCCCGTACAGTGGTGCCCACAAGGCACACAGGTTTGTGGGAACAGGGGAATTGTGGGGAGAAAAGATGAGGGGAGCACATGGGTATTACGTGGCAAACTGCCATAACCGACAATAACCGTGACCCTGTCCCTCCGTTTTGCCAAATCATGCCCCATGCCTCGAGTTCCGTGCTGCTTATCACGCCCTCCCTTTGAATAAATTTATGGAGTAATGATGCAATGGACTCGGGCTCACTCATGGTAGGTGCTCCCCGAGGGATAAAAAATAATAATAAGATACCGATATAGGATACGGGACATGATACAGATATAAAGACACATCAAATATATGATACAGATATAAAGACACATCAAATATTAAAAAGTACAAGACACAAACGCGGCATATATTTATTATGCTATATGTTTATATTTTTATCTTTATCTAATTAATTATTCTTTTTCTTTTCATGATCAATAGAAGAATTTTCAAAGTAAAATGACCCAATAGTATATGTCCAAATAAATAATTAGGATTAATTTTGAACTCATATTGATATTAAAAAATTGAAACAAAATAAAGAAACCAACTCATACATGTCCAAGCTGTGTCCACAATGAATTAAAGTAGTGTCCAATTGTATCTTATGTGAGTTCGAGCTCAAAAAAATTATTTTTTAATTACACACATACAAATGCGTGTCCAACATGTATCGTGTGGGTGTCAATGACTAACACACGGATATACCACCAAGTCGATATGTCCGTGCTTCTTAGATAATAACAATGTCTCTTTCATATCTCTCTAATCACATGTAAAGATAAGAGGTAAAACAAATTTAAAAAGTAATAAATTATTAAATACATAATATATTATTTTTACTTACCAATAAATAATTGAATGAATCGAAAAAAAGGAAACACATTTTAAATTGGAAAGAGAAGATTTTCATCCATTTACCCATCCCGCCTCAACGCGCCACCCGCCTCTCTCTTTCCCGCCGACCCCCCAACTCTCCAGGTTGAAGGTCGAACGTCATTCTTCTGCACAACCTCCTTTTTCAATAAACGCAGCATTTCTTGGCTGAATGAATCCAGTTTTTGTCAGTAGAGAATTCCTGAACTTAGCGTGGCCTGGCCACCAGTGTAAAAACTGGACAGAATAGCTATGGCTAGCAAATAACTAGACATGATCCAAGTAACAATTCAACTTCAACGATTCCTCTATTCTTTATTATAAATTCTCTCCAATGACCCAGTGGAGAAAGAGATCATCCCATTGCAAGAAACATGAAGCCATGAAAAACAAACGTAAATAGTGTGAACATTTTTCGCACACATTCTGTTCTCTTTTTTTAATGTTTTCACGACCACGGGAGGTAAATTGGGAGCAGAGTAAAATAGGGATTTACTTGCTCGGGAGGGTTAGCGGCTTAACGGCGTTAAATATTTGTAAAAGCTGAGATGTTAAATTTTGCCATGTCTAGTATTCTGATTGAGCGGACAGGACGTGGAACAGGAAAGCGAGAGAGAGGATTTTGATCCTATGTGATTGTCTGTTGATTTTTTTTTTATATATATTTTCACAATAAAATTAATCTCAATTAATTAAAAATGTGATTTTTAAAGTTAATATTATTTTGATAATAAAGTAGTTTTAAAAATGTGACAAAGCATAAATGATTAATAATAAAAAAAGACTAAATATCTATTTTTCTCTCTTAGGGATATATCAATAAGCTAAGGCTTAAATGAGTCTTTTAAGATTTTAAAATCTCATATTAATTATTTATAATTAAAAAAAGAGATGAATTTATTCTTTTATATAAATCCGTATAATATGTTTCTAATTGTACATACATGTACGGATGGATCAATTTTTTTCACTTTTTTAAATTATGATAGACCAATAAGAGACTTTCAAATTTTAAGAGACTAATTTGTCCATCAATATATTTATGAGGGAACAAAATAGATATTTAATCTTAAAAAAATGTTCAAATATGTATTTTATTGCTATACAATAGGATGTTTTTATTTTAGTCATTTTTATTTTTACTTTTGGCCACTTTTTTGTATTATATTTTTGGTTCTTGCCATATAAATTTAAGTCTCTATAAATAACTTAGAATGCACAGTTAATTCTTATGAATGTTGAAAGTTTTGGTTTTGATTTTATAAATAAAAATTTAATTTTGATATACTAATAATGTAATTTTTTTAACACCGTTATCTAATTAAATCACTCTATTTATATGAGCTTTTTAAATAGTGTGTGTGAAATCAATGATATTTGCTTATTTACAAAACATAGTCTGATGATTGTGTAAAGCTCTTGTGTTATAAATGCATAAAATTTAAATCTATAAATATTATAAAGTTTTTTAAATCTTTATAAGTATTATTTTTTATTAATTCTTACTAAGATAAAGACTAAAAACATAATATAAAAAATATAATGACAAAAAAAGAGAGGAACTCAAATCAAACTATCCTATATTTATATGTTTAAGTCATTTCATTAATATTATTAGTTATTTATATTTTGTCACATGTCTAACATTATTTTACTCCCAAAATAATATTAACTTTAAAAGTTATATATAAGTTTTAATTAACTAAGAGTGATAAAATTAATTTTGAAAGTCATACATAAGTTTCAGTTAATATTGAAATTAAATTTAAATCAAAACTAATTGAGAGAGTACAAATTTTGTTATGAAAATTTATCCCCAGCCACTGCGATAATGTAATGGATAAGAGATGGATTCTTGAAGTTGAAGCTGAATGTGGTTAGATAGAAAAAAATTTCGACTTACAGGAGAGTTTACAACATAAAAATAAAATAATATATTCAATAATAAAACTTATTGGGTGAGCTCAACTCTTTATTAACCCACACTGTTATTTCCCAGACACATATTCGGG
This sequence comes from Dalbergia cultrata, assembly GCA_031216105.1. Taxonomy (NCBI): domain Eukaryota; kingdom Viridiplantae; phylum Streptophyta; class Magnoliopsida; order Fabales; family Fabaceae; genus Dalbergia; species Dalbergia cultrata. The sequence continues at coordinate 2,467,207 of CM062347.1, read as the reverse complement.
TGCATCTAGGGGGAGCTCGAGTCCATTGTATCATTATCCAAATTTTTTCATGTTTATCGAACATAAGAGCATATTTAATGCATATCTTATAAATACCACTCATTGTAACTTATACTCTCTCTCCAGAGTTTTTGCTACATCTTAACAGTGCAAAAAAAAAAAAGCAATTGATAATAGTGTAAAAATATATTAATTGATAAGGTTATTCCTATTCAATATAATTATACTCTTGAAAAAATAAAAATAAATAAGGTACTGAATAACAATGAGTATAGCTAGTAAACAAAAATTAATATATTCTTAATTTGATAAATGGACAAATGAAATGAAACAAGAATTTTAAAAATAATGTATAGTTGAGATACAATAGAGGGAGTAATATTAAAATTTATTTAAAAATAAAGTTAGTAATTGTGTATGTCTTTGGAGTCGTGTTAAATTAATGTGTGATAGAAGCAAAAAAAAAATTTCTCAAGTCAGTCCAACATGAAAATTTCCTGAATAAGCATAAGTACAGCTCCACTTCATTTTTATACACATTCATAATAAATTTAATAAATTTCATAAACAAATAACTATATCTTAAATAAAAGGAAAAAGATGTATAGCTCAAAAGCAAAATATCTCCACTGTTAATATATTTCTATTCCACATGTCTCTAAATAAAATTAATATAATTTACTTACATTGTGAATGAGTATAAGAATAATATCATAAATTTATGAATTTGTCTAATTAATATCCTAAAAATATTAATTAATAAAATAATATAAAAATTCTACATTAAAAAATAAACTTTCATATTTTCAATGCTCTGCACCCATCACAAACTTTAAAAATTTATACTTACACAAAAATCTCTAGTGTCTCGTACAATCCCAGCACGCATCCCCCCATCCTTTGTGTGGGTCCTCCACTTTCTTTGCCTCGTGAAATTCTGTAATGTTCTCCGGAGTATTACCTAGCATAATTTTAATCAAGTATCATTTGTTTTCCCTTTCTATTTTAAGATTTTCATCTGTCATTTTACAATTATGTTTAGAGTTTAATTTTTATATGTAAAACATCAATTTGATTATATATTTATGTTACAGTGATATATTTGTCATTTGATATGTTTCCGCGTTTTCTCCGCATGTGAAGAGAAAAAGTTTAAGACGGGTCCTATTAAATAATTCTTCATTCTCTCCATTTTCAGATGTGATCCAAAGGGCAGAAAACTACATAATCCACTCTTTTTCTCTTATTTTTTTTAATTTTTATCGCTTCAATTTCCTTTGATTCTAACCGGGGCTTGGCAAGTGTCTTCTCACTATTTTAGTTCTACATCGAACAGTGGGGAAATCTGCCTTTTTGGAAGTATACCTCGTGGAAGCTGCCTCCCTTGTTCTTTTTGAAGTCTTTTTCTAAACAAAATTCATGTATCTATTGACAAAACTCTCCAATAATTGTTTATTGTGTAACAGTACATGATGAAAAGTGAAAGTTAACGAATGAAACACCCAACTTTACTTACACTGTTATGAACTATTCCCTCAAAATCAACCCACGCAGCCACTGCCAATCTCTAAATCCATGTCCTTTCAAATGCTTGACCGAAGATAATCTTGTTAATTTGCCTCTCAAATTTCCTTGACCAGCACTAACTAGCTCGCATTGTGAAGTGGTCTATACATATACTTGGTAAAAAAAAATGTACTTGTAATCTTGGTGTTTGGCCCGAGTTTATTGCCGCAATCGACGCCAAAACATTGGTAGTTGTATGGAATTTAAATTCTTATCTTTTAGTAAAAATTTGAGTTTCAGACTCTATGAAGAACTATGCCAATAAAAATTAAGAAGTATTTCTGAGATATGAAAATCTTTTGGTAGAGATTTCAGGGATGAAGTCCGATTTCATCTGGTCTCTAATTTTGTTAGCCTTGTTTTCTATTTTTGATATTTTTAATGTCCTTTCATGTATCTTTGGAGTTACGTTGCATTTATTAACACTAGTTTAGAAGTATACAAAGTAGTTTAATTTTAACTTTCGCGCAACTTGTAATTAAAACAGATCTAAGTAGATCAAGATATTTTTATGCCATGCGTATATAAATGTGTATGGTTTGTGCATATAAATTAATCGCACATAAATATCTATGCTTATTAATAGTTATTAGCAATTCGATTTTTTAAATTGCTATTATACTAGTATCTGTTATATTATGACTTATTTTAAATTTTAAATTTATCTTATTTTGCAAAACTAAAATACAAAAATTTAAAAACAAATTAAAATTATCATTTTATTAATATTTAATAATTTTACAAACCCATATATAATTAGACCAAGGCCACCGTTTAAATCAATCGAAAATGTAATATATTTTTATTTGTAAAAAGTCATATCCATTTATTATCGCGTCATATATATGTCCTTTTCCTAAGTGTTTTCTCATCCGAAGCGATTCTAAATAAATATAATTCGTAGAATTTATCCAGAGTATATTGTTAGTATTTACTGCCTATTAGACTATATAGTATGAATTTTATAAAAAAAATTTACTTTAGTTTATTTAAATTTAGTATTCATGGCTTCCTGCGGAATTATATGTATCATGCTAAGATATAATTATGTGTCTTTAAGTTGTATTAAGTAGAGACATATAAATGATATCATATGTCGTAACACACGTCCCTATATATAAAAGCCCATTGACTTAAATCGCGGGTAATATGCAAACCTATCTTTATTTAATTTTCCTTTTCTTTTTTTTCGAATAGAGAACAAAAGGCTCAGACCCTCCAATATTTATTTAAAAGAAACAAAGAACTGGTTTTTAAACCACTCAGTCACATAAACTCTTGTATCATATAATAAATCATCTCTACCAAAACTTTAGACTTTTGGGTAAAATTACATGAATGATAACTATGTCTTGAAAAATGAGAAAAAACCTAGTTTGTCCCAACCGAGTTTCTAAAAGTTTGTAAGAAAATATTTGAGGTCATCATCATGTGCAAAATAACGATCTAAACCCAAAAGGTGGGGGGAGATGCTTGTGTGACTTGAATTGTTAGATTGTCATAGATTTATCTGGAAATTCTTTGACGTGACTATGAACATATCCACAATATGATATTTTGTGTAACCACAAAAGTTTGTAGGCTACTATTCAGGATTTACCTAGTTCAGTTTTGCGATAATGGATCTTTAGCTACGGCAACTGTCTTCTTTATAAAACGATAATGGTTACATTTTAGTAGTGATGCAAGGTATGTATACAATTTGACGTGCATTTGTTTTACGCCACAACAAAAAGTGTGTATATATATATATATATATATATATATATATATATATATATATGTGCTCCAGAGAATTTTGTAGTAACTTGATCCGATTCAAGTTAGATTTATTAAAATAGAATAAATTTGAGATATTAGTGTTAGACTAATATATTCATTTAAATAATATTTTTATGACATAATTTTTTTTGAATTGTCTTAGCTTTATTTTTTTACTTGTAAAAAAGTATATTAAAATGAAGCATTAAAAATTGTATTAAATTTTAATTGAAGCATTAAAAATTGCAAAACAAAAAAAAATTATGTGTTTCACGTTGTAGGCAGTTGGTTGGTCGTTAGGTGGTTTTGCTTTCGGTTGAAGGATTCTTTGTTTCGTCGGTTGCTTGACTTATCGATCTCTCTCTCTCTCTCTCTCTCAAAAGTCCTTTTCCTTTCTAAGGTTTTTGACCAAATTTCCACGCCTCATTTGCCCCAATTATTTTATCTCCTTTTTTTTTTTTGCCCATTTTTCTTAATTTTAATTATTTTTTCAAGAACTTTCGGAAAGGAAGCCAAATGAAATTGCACTTCTTTTTGTGAATCCCATTTGCTTCAGCATAGAATATCCTTTTCTTGCACACCACACTTTGTAGATATGATAGTGAGTGACCCACCTTCCTTCATCACCCCATTTTCTCATGATTATGATTTTTTTTTTTTTAATTTTCGTTTCATTTGCATTTCCTTTATGGATTTAAGCCACTAATTATATGCTTAGTCATGTTTGTTTACACTGTTAATTAGCTGTATTCACTTATAAAATTAATAAAAATTTATTTTTGATACACGGATGGTGTGGAAATTTTTTATACGGTCATTCAATCATATATTGTTATATTGAAAAATATGATTAACTTCTACCCCTAACTTGAAAGTTATGCAAATGAAAAGATTTGATTATATAATAATATAAAAGAGTTTTACATTGTCAGTACATTAAAATTAAATCAAAATACTAATTAATAATATAGTTTAATTAACCACGAAGGGTGGTGTGGTGGTAGCTCACCTTGTCCCTTAATCATGTGGTTGAGGGTTCGATCCTCACTCATGGGAATAAAGCACATTTCGTGACCAGTCATTTGCCTCTTTGGGAGAGCTACCACTGCGAGGGGATTAGTCACTTCTGTTAGCATTGGAAACCCTCATTTTGACCCAAAAAAATAATAGAGTTTAATTTTAATGAACCGATTAACATATGTCAAATCTTTTAATTTCTATGTCCATTTTTTTGTTTGTTAATTATATTTGCTGATATGATAACACATAGTTAAATAACAATATAAAACTCTTTTACTGGTGTTAGATTTTGAGTAAAAAATTTTAAATCAATTTAATTTAAATTGCACTACTAGAAATTCACAAAATACCAATAGGTGTTGCTCATAGGTTCGCACCCATCGGTAAATTTAGACGAGCTGTCCCGTTGGGTTGACCCATTTTTTCATTATTTAGATTTTAAAAATAATAATAGACGACAACCCGTCGGTAAATCCGTTGGTAGTGGATGGCACCACTATGCGCCATATGGTGCGCATAATTTCCAATGTGAATATCGATGGGTTTGCTGATTGGTTGATTACTAATTTAAAGATCCTCGGTAACTTGTCGGTTATGCATTCGCGCCAGGTTGCACGAAGTCTCTTCCAACGAGTCTATCGACCGGTCCTAATGAAATAAAAATTATTTTTTACTGTTTATCAAGTAACGACAGGTACAATAAAATTTATTTTTAATTTATATTATATTTTTTCCTTAGGTTATAGGTGAGTACACTGACGGGTTCATGTAAAATAATTTTTAATTTTTATTAAATATTTTTATTTTTTATTACAGCTATCAATGGGAATGTGTAAAAATAATTTTTATTTTTAATAAATTTTTTAAAAAAATTTTATTTTAATTATAAACAGGTATACCAATGGGTTTTTGAATTTTTGCGTCATTAACGCTTGTCTTAAGGGGTTCCCCATGTCAGTCGGTAAACCCGTCAGTAATTTTTGCATCGCAAAATATATCATTTTATTTAATGGTTGACAGGTCGTCAACAACCAGCGCATATTATCGAATAGCGCCCTTACCCTTTACCATTTATGCAACTTTTCTCTCTCATCCCTCTTTCCGTTCGTGTCGCCGCCACCTTCTTTGCCATCATTCGTTGTTGCCATAGCTCCATTTGTGAAACCAAGACCCCCATTTCAATCTTGGTATGTTGGGGAGCATTTTAATCGGTTTATTTTTTCATTCGTTTTGGCTGCCCAAAGTGTTATTTTTTAATGTATGAGAGTAACTGTTGTTGTTATTTTGTTAATGTAAGAGTTGTATTAGAGGGTGGCACTGACAGTATTAACATTGAGAGCTTTGGTTTGCCTTTTTTCCCTAATTTTATTGTTTATCTTCTATGTATCAATGTTTATTTAGTTGCGTGCAGGGAACTTTTCATTCTTTGTTTCTTGCACATAGAGGTTAGTAATAAAATCATTGTTATTTATATGCTTTAATATATATGTAAGATAAAGACTTATGATTTCTATGATAGAATTATAGGAAATGAGGATTGCAGGACTAGGAGAAAAGACTTAGAGGTCCGTTACCAACTTATTTATATTGTTTGCTATGAGATTTTTTGTGTTTTCGAATATTGTCAGATATGCTTGTTGTGGAGTTATAAGGGGATGCACTCTATAATAGTCTTTAAGACAATTTTGAATTGTAGGTAATTGAGAAGATGTAACTTTTAAATATGTCTATTATGTTGTTAACCTTTAATAAGATCTATGATTGTTGAATAAACTGAATTATTTGATGACGGAAGCTTCAAATTTAAGCGAACATGCTGTGAAAATTTTGCTATGTTTTTGTTGGGGAAATAAAATTAAAAGTAATTGAATTAAAAAAAATTTAAAGACAAATTGATTTTTTTAAAAATAATAATGTGACGTCATTAAAAATTTGTAGGGTTTAGGGTTACTCACATGTGCAATGTTTCCTTCAAATTGATCATGGATGTATGATATATTGTATCCTAATGGAAAGGGGATTAAACTGGAATTCTATAATGGTGTTGAAGAATTTATGAGGGTAGCATGTTAAACACAACAATTCATTGATGGGACAAAAGTTAGGTGTCCACATAATAACTGTAAATGTAGGAAGTATTTTGACAATGATACCTTGGGGGTTCATTTGTACAAGTCGGGATTCATGTCTGACTATTGGATTTAGACCGAGCATGGAAGGTAGTTAATGCACGAAATCAAGTGGGTATGTTTCAAACTAGAAGTAGTTTTGGTGGTGTCCACATAGCCTAGGACAATGTGAGTAATGTGTAGCGGGAGGATAATTTATGTAGAGATTAATAGATGATTTTTTATGCTGATGGTCCTGAATTTGTGCTCATTGTTCTTAGCCTTTAGTTGAGAAATCCCTTTTTCTCTTTTCCTCAAAGTAATTCATTTTTTAGATTTGAGAAATCTATTAAGATTTGAAAATTTTATTAGGATCTTATCTAAAATTGGAAATTATTAATGCTTAGGATTGGGTGAAATTTAGTAAGTGTATAAACTATTATAAATAATAGTTTTGAGATTTGTTTATGCATGAGTGGAAAATAGAATTAAGAGATTAAAGATGGAAAGCATAGACAAAAAGAGTGATAAGGATGACACGTGATGAAGACGAAAGTGATGGGACTGATACGATATCTCACTATTGATGAAGGTTTGCAACTTTTGTCAGAAAAGTTACACTAATGAAATATTTTGTATATTCTACCCAAAAAGTTGCACAAATAAAGGGTTTGTAGCTTTCACCAGAAAAGTTATATTGATAGAGGATTTGCAGCTTTTGCCAAAAAAGCTGTTTTGATAAAAGAATTATAATGTTTGCTAGAAAAGTTGCATTGATGGCATTGTGTTTTGTGAGTAGCATTGGTGCAAGTGAAGGTAGCTTGTATCGAAAGTCTTCCTAGCAACGTGGTGTTGGCAATGTGTTCCATGACCAACTATCGATTTGTTTAAGATTTGTTTAGATTAGTGATTGTATTGTTCATTGAATTAGTGAATTGATTTGTGATATTATGGATATAGGTAGTTAAGGCCAAACTATGTTAATTTTTTTGTGTTCCTTTGCTTTGTTGATTTGATAGATTTGTGTTGTGTGGAAATTATTTCTCTAACACAAATTAATATTGATTAAGGATAAGACAATTCAAATGATAAAAATAACTTTTTTTTTCCTATACTTTGTAGAGTTTGATTTTGATGCACTTATGATATATTTTTTTTATACAATCATCTAATTACATATTATCACATCAACAAACAAATTTAACTTTTACCTCACAACTTTAATAATCATATACATGAGAAAATCTGATTAGATGACATTAAAAAATTTACTCATTTATAGTAACTTTCTTGACAATTTAGTGTGGAATTAGAGAAAAGAAGAAGAAAGTAAATGGGTGGAAAAATAAACTGGAAAATATAATATAAATTAAAGAAAGTGATTTGTCGTAGAGATCATGCATTGACTATGAATATCCCGTCATGATGGATGCTCAACTTGGCATGAGAAGGGACCGGATGTGTATTCATGTTCGTAAATAAATAAAACAGTGGATCCATTTTTTATTGGCAAGTTGTTGGGTGATTAATTTAGCAGAAAAGAGGTTGTTGTTGCTATTTAGATAGATCTCCTAAAATAAAGAATAAAAGAGAGAAAAGGATATATCTAAATGAACCAAACTTGAATGGATAATCTTTCCTTAGTAACTTCCTGCTTCGACTATTATGCATGTCAAACTGAAAAAAGAAAAGCTAGCCTTTTGGTTCTTAGTTTGATAAGGGGTTTAAAATTCCTTGTATCTTATAATTTGGAAATCAAACAAAAGTATGTTACCCAACAGTAAATTTAACCAAAATTTTGCATTTAGAATATTATGACATAATTATTAGCTTTTAGATGAATTAATGAGTCATATCATTTTACTTCATTTAGCAATTACCATGATTTCTATCAAATATTCTATATTTTCTAGATGTGTAGCATTACTCATCTAACAAACCCAATCAATGTGATTTGAGTTGGATTGATTCATCATTATGGAAATTCTTCTAGTGTATTTATATTTCTCCATTTACAAAGCACGAGGCCTAGCGCAATTGATGGTTTTGTGGGCTCCTTAAGTATCTAATCAGGGTTCAATTCCTAATGATGTGTATGAAAAATGTTTCGTGGCTAGAGGTTTACCACCTCAGGGGAGCGCTCGCCTTGCAGGGTTTACACTAGTAGTGACCTTGCATTTCTCAAGTTTTTAATGGTGCAAACAAGAGCACCATGCAAAAGCCTTATCATTGGCTACACATGCTCTCTTCACTTGTACCACCGATATTCACAGGAGATATTGCCTAGCCTCCATTTGCCAGAAAGGCTTTCGACACAAAGGACCCATCATATGGATGCAAGAACCATCATTTCTTAAATACTTGACCTAAACCAGCTGATCCAAACCATATGCTTATTGCTAGCTTCCTCCAAATCACCGTGGAGAAATGTAGTCTTCGGGTCTAATTACTTAAGCTTCAAATACAAACTAGCCATCATTTTGAATATAACTCGAATAGAACTTATTTTGACAATTGGAGAGAAAATCTCATCAAAATCTATCCCTCACTTTTGACCAAAGCCTTTTACAACCAAACAACCTTTATATTTCACTAGCTTGTTACCATCTTTCTTCAGCTTGAACACCCATTTGTTTTTTAATGCTTTCTTTCTTTTAGGGAGTTTCACCAACTCATAACTATCATTCTTCTTTAAGGGATCCATTTCTTCTTGCATGGTTTTGATCAACTGAATTTTATTATTATGAGTTTGAACTTTTTCAAAACTCTCTAGCCCCGCCTCATCAGTAAGAAGGACATAATCCAAACTTGGGTGCCTACGGGATGGATGTCGCTCTCTATCAGAACTCCTAAGCTATGGTAGAAGAACTTGCACCCCTTGCTCAACACCTCCTCTACTTTTAGCATGATCAATAATTGGCTCATCATCAATCCCATGGTCCTGAACCTCTTCTCTTTCTATGGCAATTTTTCTAGGAAGAGATATTGGTGTAAAACCAACCTTACCACCTATTTATCGATTTTCTTTCAAACAGTAGAATCTGACATAGTTTCTTGCTCATGGAACACTACATCTCTGTTTCTAATAATCCTCTTCTTTTTCAGATTCCCTAGCTTATAGCCAAATTTCTTATCTTCATAGCTTATAAATATGCAAGGAATGACTTTATTATCAAGCTTCTGTCTCTACTCTTTACTTACATGAGCAAAGGTTTTGCTTCCAAACATCTTCATATGAGATTAACTAACATCATTTCTGGACCATACTCTATTTGGAATATCAAAGCTCAAAGGAACAGAAAGAGATTTATTAATCTAGTAGCATGCAGTTTGAACAGGTTCACCCTATAATGGCTTAGGTAGCTAAGCCATTCTCAACACACATATAAGTTTCTCCATAATGGTTTTATTGATTTTTCACCCACACTATTATGTTGTGGGGTGTCTGGAACCATCTTCTCATACCTGATATACCATATTCAGAGCAATAATTCTTAAATTCATGAAAAGTGTACTCTTTCTTATTGCTACTGTGAAGATACTTAAAAGGTTTCTCTATTTCTTTCTCCACCATGGCATGGAACCTTTTGAAGTATTGAAACACCTTGTTCTTTCTCTTAAGAAAACAAAGCCACATTTTCCGTAAAGCATCATCAATGAATGTCACAAAATATCTATTATCACCCAGAGTATCCACCTCCATGGGGTAGCATACATCAGAGCAAATCATATTCAAAATATTCTTTTTTAGCTTCGATCTTCTGCTAAAAGACACTCTATGATGCTTTCCAAATAAACAATGATCACAAAGATTTAACTTTGTACCTTTGGCATAAGGAATGAGTGATTTCATAGTCAAAATGTGCAATAATTTTTACTCATGTGAGCCAGTCTTTTGTGTCGCTAATTTAGCGAAGCATCATCCTCGACTGTATTCAACCTTCCAATCTGCTTAACTTGAGTCTTGTACAAAATGTTGTATAAAATTCCTCTAGCAACACTATCGAACCTTTGGAAAGCTTCCACTTTACATAATCAAACTTACTGTGGTATTCCGCTAGTTCCAAAGCTGCACAGAGATCAGATTTAGGCGTAAATTTGGACATGTTGCACATCCTTTAATATCAGTGTACATTTTATATTTATTTGAATGCACATATCACTAACTCCCAAAATGTCATAATTGCTAGTATTTCCCATACTCAATTTTTCCAAAGTCTCCTGCTTTGTACACTGTAAAGAATTATTTGTTAGGAGTGGCATAATATGAAGCCACTAAGTCAACGACCCATTCGACACATGAATTTACAACATGACACTCTTCATCTACAAAAGTGAGCAACACTACTTCCCCACTTGTCATATCAGTCGTGTCTTGACTTTAATTTTTATCGTCTTTATTTTTCCAAACTTTACAATTCCTTTTGATGTGTCATTCTTTACCACAATGGTAATATTTGAACTTTCTTCTAGATTGGGATTGCAATTGATCTTTTGATTTTCTTGATCGCCCTTTGCTTTTGCTTATCCTCTATTGTCTATGACAAGGACCTGGGAATTATCTATTCCCATCAAGTCTTTCCTTTCTAGTTTCTTCATTGAGCATATTGTCTTTGACTTGGACTTAAAATAGTTTTTCATTTCAAGCAGAGTTGCTTAGTGACACCACAAAGGCCTCTCTGCTATCTAACAAAGAACTCAAAAGTAAGAATGCTTGTAACTTATCATCCATTATTATTTTAATGGTACTTAATTTATTCACTTTATCTTGGAAGTCACTCAAGTGCTTAGCAATAGACCTTCCATCTTTGCACTTGAGATTTATGAGCTTACTGATTGCGAAAGTTTTATTCTATATAGTCATTCTCTCATAAAGATCTTGTAAATTTTTCCACATAGTATGGTCATTCGTCTCTATGGCCATATGGTGGAATGCACTAATATCCACCTACTGCCTAACTAATCCAATGGCCTTTTGATGCATCTTTTTCCAATTTTCTTCTGTCACGTCTTTCGACTTTGCATCTCCCTTTGCTATGGGATCATACAGATCTTTGTATAAAAGTATATCCTCCATTTTTGACTTCTAAATAGAGTAAATTTCAACTATTAGCTTGATCGTGGTACTTATATTTTTCTTCATTTAATTTACACAACACAATCCTGAGATCAACTTGGAGCTCTGATACCACTTGTTGGGTTCATAGATTGATTCATAGTGTAATTAAATAATGCCCATGTGTGACAATGAGCATTGAAATAAATATAATAGAATTAAATCCCCAATCGACCCAGTACAATGATAATAAATATGTGCAAAGCTAAAAGAAAATGGACACCAAATTTTAACGTTGAAACCCCCAAATACGATAGTAAAAACCACGAGAGAGACTTTGAAAAATATTCTACTATATTCAAGATGATTATAAAATATCCTTTCTATACTGTCACACCCATGAGGTAGATATATTGTTTTTTACTGAGAACCCTTCTATTCAAATATTATAATTTTATAGTATGAAAGAATAATAAAAATAATACCTAAAATATACTCAATCTATATACCCATACCGTACACTCTTTAAAATTTATTCACACTCTTTTTTTTCTTCTTCTCACTCTTAGAGAATAATACACCTTGTGTGCACTCTCTTTATTGTGCAGCTCTTGTAACTTCTGCTGCTTCGTTACGACTTCAATTGAGAAATCCACCTCTATTTATAGAGGCTTTAAACAATGTGAATACACTGCCAAATTTTCTTCCGCCTCTACACCATCCCATTGCATCTATAGACTATGAGAAAAATTACTTCACCAATGCAGCAAACAAATTTCTTCATTCACCCAATTTTTACTGTTGGAATTTAATGACATGTTTTATGGCTTTTGACCATTCTCCGCTGGAACCTCACACTATATGAAATCAAATTTTGATTAATTGATATAACTACTATAACCACCACGTACAGTCTACCTTTTCTTTCCACTGGAAATATACTTCCACGCAACGGAAGAGTTACAGTTGGGAAATTATTATCTTTTGAGCATCATTGCCGGCATAGAAGCAACATTAACTGTTAATTATCTCATAATGTTCTTTATAAATTTTACTTTTCAAAAAGCACTTATCTTTCAAGAAAATATTTTATACCCTTGTACCATTTATATGAAGCGACGATTAGGAAGAAAAATACTTGGTTAGTGGCCGTTATTAAATTTTCAAATAATTTTGTTGAAATAATTCAATTTTAATATATTATCAAAGAATATTTTTTTGGGGTGTCAATAAGTGACCGAGCCAGAAATTTTGAATGAGGGGACAAATTAGTTAATATAAAATAAAACAAATTGTCATATAAAAAGTAAAAATGAGTCATTATATAATATTTTTCATATAAAATATTGATAAATTAAGGTTTATTTTATTATTTATTTTTTCTTTTCTCTTAATAAAAGAGTTAATAATTTTCTTTTTAAATATCTCTTAGGCTCAACATAAAAAAATATGCATATCAATATATTATTTAATATTAAAATCGAATATCATAAATAACAAATTAATAAATAAAAACTCTATTAAGTGGATGAAGTAAATTAATAAAAGAAAAATCTTAAAAAATATATTCTAAAAATATTTATATGTTTCATATTTTTATATCATATGATCCTATATTAAAAAACTTTTATTATTTATTATATATACTATGTATAGAGATGATTGAATTTTTTTGGAAGTTATAATATATACACACACAACAAATATACAGAATTTTGGGGGGCGTGGCACCCCTCGTGCCCCTCCCTCTGCCTCTAACATCAGTAGTAAATTAAAATTAAATTCATGACAAATAAGTTGATATTGAAGCTACTACGCTAATATTGAATAAATTGACAAACGCACAGTTATAATTAATTGGAAATTTTCACATTTTAAATAGAAAAGACAACAAACCATGTCTATGCAACTATACAATCATGCTATCTTCATGATCCAACAAGAAATTTAATCATGGTCTCTTCAATGACTCAGGGTGGGTTAAATTTTAATGAGTGATCTACAAATACTTTTTCCAATTAAGTGCTCAAATAAAAAATTCAAAATATAAAGATCTTCAGTTTATTAATATTCATAAAAAGATTAAATTCATGTTTCATGATATTCTTTGTAGCCGTTTTAGTGTCTCCAACCCATCAATTTTCTTTGGTCTTTATACCCAAAGTGTCCATAAGCTAAGTATTTGTAATTTACAATGTAACATTAAAATAAGAAATTATAGATACCTAAAAGAGATTAATTAGTCATAACAGAAGTGATCTGCCATCTTAAACAAACTTTACATGTAATGTTAAAAGTTTAAATGCTCTTATCTCCTACAATTACAGGAGTAATGTCTCCCACCATATTTAATTAATAGAATATTTGACATTTGAACTACAGAATCGTGAATTTTATCTGGCAATCATTTTTTTTTTCAAAAATTGTGTGAGCACTTTACAATTTTTTTTCAAAAGAAAAACTATAGCTATCATGCATGTTTTGAAACTCTATCTTCTTTTTTTTTTTTTTCTGTCTTTTGAAAAAAAATTAAATAAAATGTAAAGCATGATGGGGCAGGAACACTTAACATTAGGATGAGCCCCAAAAATTTGACAAATTAGCAGTTTGGCCCTACCACCAAGTTGGCCTTGAGTCTTAATTTGCTGCCGCCCACACCAACCGCGGTTAGTCGGAGTGTCCCATGCAATATCAAAAGTTTCCCTTTCTTATTCCCAATTTCCTACATGGAGCTGACACACAATGATATGACACAATGGTTATTTTTATTAACAAAAATAAATAAAATAGCTATTATTTTCACCACTTTATTATTATAATAATAATAAAAAATTCTGTTGCTGTAGTGTTTAGCTCAGTCAAAATAAATAAGATGTGCATTGAGTATATAAAATTTTATGATATCTTCAGCTTGTTGTTATTTCAATAAAAGTTATAGATCATGGGGCTTGTTTTGATGTTTTTTAAGTGAAAAAAAAGACTTCGGAAGAAATGATGTTTTTTTTTTTCCCAGCAGATTATTCTTACTATGTCATTGCATGGATCTGATGATCAGCTGAGTCATCAGTTCAACATTGCAATCCAGCACTTAATTAAATCATATGGTCCTGACTCGTGACAAGTTTTCATTGATTAAATTCGGGCGACCTGTACTGTGTTAATCCACCTAAACTAGATTGAGCTTGTATTTTTGAAATACTTTAGCATATTAATTTTTGAACGGATAATCAGTTCATACTACCTTATTTCATGTAATAGCTCGTTGTCAAACATGCACTAGATTATCCACTAACGTGGCTTCTCATTGACCTTATATTTCACACTTAACACAGTTGGTAATTGGCTATGCTTCTTAAACATATAGTCAGAAATTCAATTTCTGATAATGTATATAGAAATAATTTTATGAGTAGAGATTTATACCATTAAAAAAAACTTCACATCTCAAAAGAATTAATAATCATTGCCAATTATGAATATCCCAAGGAAAAAAAAATTAAATAGCATATACGTGGATATGACTCTCTTTGTGACATGTGAGCATTTTTTTTATTCATTAATTTTATTGCAGAGAAATGACTAAAGACCACACTAGTGGCCATAGTTTTTAGAATAAGTGATCGACTTAGTCGTGACACTAAATTACTAGTTCAATAAGTGAATTATTGGTTGAATTGGATTTGAGTAAATAAATATATAAAATATAATATAATAATATAGTTTAAATAAGTATCTAAGGTTTTCTCTCCTTTGGGTTAGAGGTTTGATTTCCCTCCATGCCATTTTTGTGATAAGTAAATTTTTCCTTGAAACCCGAACCAATTTATAGCTCAGTTCATAGCAAACCCGGCCAATTCAACTCGAGTCTAATCGGGTTTGATAAGGTCGATTGTATATCATGTCCAGGAGAATAATTGGTCCGATTCTAAAATGTATGGAAGTGGCACTTCCTTATGTATCCAGAGTTTGGGACCATTTGTCTATCCTCTGCACATTTCCTATATGAGTGGTACTATTTAAATATCTAAAAAGTGGATGTCTAGTGAGACACTCACTTAATAACTATTGGATATGATGTGATGGATGGAGTGTGTGAGATCCATCATCATATCTAATAATTATTAAGTATGTGTCTCAATAGACATCTACTTTTTAATTGTTTGAATAACATTTTTATTTCCTATACTAACAATACTAGGAGCTATTAAGTGAAAAAGAAAATTATTCAAATTTTTATTGCTAAGAAGCCCTTAATCATCGCAGCTAGTAATTAATCCCTCTTCAAAATATAGAGATGATCGACATAGATATTGTTTCGCTTAACAAACTCTTTTTATTATACATACAATCACGAATCAAACCATGAAAAAAGACTTAACTGTTTATCATGTGTCAAACATATTTTCTGGGGATTTAAAGTATCCTGCATATATATATATATATATATATATATATATTGTTAAGATTAAAGTATCCTATATGTACACACAAAAAAATTCGATGTTTTATATAAATAAAAAAGAGTTTAATTCATGTGCATCAACATTCAATCATTTTTGTATTTATAAAACTTTAAAAATAATAGATAATTGAGTTAAATATTTATACTAATGTGATAATTCACAATTAAATACAGTAAAGCTGTTTTATACTAATAATATATGAAAAGTTAAATCGTAAAAAAAATCTATCCTATTTAATATTGAATCTTAATAATAAAATTGTATATTTTTTGTTTGTTAATTTTAATGTTGTCTGAATGTAGCATCGAGCTTTGCATATTTATCTCCCTGTTTTCTCTCTTGCTTTCTCTCTCCTCGCCCTTTTTAGGTAGTCCTTGTCATTGGAATCAGAACGGAAAAAAAGCAAATGCTGTGCCTATAAAGCAGCCAATGTTGCAATTGGTTTCCATTCCCCTACCTTCCCTGCTCTTTCTTTCTTCCTCTCATCATCTTCTCTCTCTCTCTCTCTTTCACTCATTCATTCTAACGAGTTTCAGTGCTGTTTTTGCACTCTCTCTTTGCTGCTGTTACTGCTATAAGGCCATCTGGTAAAACCATTCCAGAGTTGTGCTGTGTGAAGTTCTTTGAAAACGGGTGTTCTATTTCTCATTGGAAAGAGTGAAATAAAATATTTTTGAAAAAAGGAAGGAAAAAGAGGCAAAGGAAGAAGAAGGCATTGAAAAACCTCAGAATTCATCGTCACAAAAAAATTAAAAGGAAAAAATGAAGTATGTTTTGGTGACTGGTGGGGTTGTGAGTGGCCTTGGCAAAGGAGTCACAGCTAGTAGTATTGGCTTGCTTCTCAAAGCTTGTGGACTTAGAGTCACTGCTATCAAAATTGGCATGTTTTCTTTCTTTCCCTTCATTTTTTATCTTCCTTTGTCTTTTCCACCTTTGTTATTATTATAGAAACTAAAGCATGCACACTTTTAATCTTCTCTAGCTAGATTTGTATGAATCTTCTTTGTAAGGTCCCTTTGGTTTTCTTTTGTTAATTATGTGACTTTTTTTTTTCCTTCCATTAACCAAGGCATTCACTCACTAGTCACTACCCTTTTATGTTTCAAACACCAATCTTTTTCGTAATGAGGTTATTAGTCCTCTTGAAGGGTCACATTCTGAATTTTGTGTCTTTTGTTTGTGATACACAGATCCTTACTTGAACACAGATGCTGGAACAATGTCCCCTTTTGAGCATGGAGAAGTGTATGTGTTGGATGATGGTGGTGAGGTACACACACATACACACAAGAAACTTGTTCCTGATTTATTCATCCATTTTGATTTTGAGGGCATGCCCCCAAAAACAGAAAAGAAAAAAAAAACATGTTTTTTGAAGGAAAATGAGAGAGAGAAAGCATGTTTTTTGAAGGAAAATGGGAGAGAAAACGTAAGGTGGCAACTTTAGGCAAATTGTTCTGAGTAAAGGGTCAGTGAACTGATCAAAAGCACATGGTCTTATTAAAAAAAAAAAGTCATGAATCTTGACCCCTCTTTTCTTCTTCCTTTTTTTCCCCCTTGTTTGCGTTCATAGGTGGACCTGGATCTTGGAAACTATGAGCGCTTTATGGATATCAAGTTGACCCGTGATAATAATATAACTACAGGGAAGATTTACCAGGCAAGTTTGTTAACACTGATTATTTTCTCATATCATGGTGTTTTTTTGTTTTGTTTTTCCCTCTTCACAGATTCTGAAGAATCATTGCTAATTAACAACAAAATCTTTGATCTTCAACTTTGCTTTTTAACCTTTAACTTTTAATTTTAACTTTTTTTTTTTAATTTTAATTTCATTTTTTTAAATGACAGTCTGTAATTGACAAGGAGAGAAGAGGAGACTATTTGGGAAAAACTGTTCAGGTTGTCCTCCAGCTTAATCAGTTTTAGTATGATTTTGTTTATGATAAAACAAAGATTTATTTATTTATTTTATTTTTTTCATGATTTTGGTGTTAATATTGTTATGCTTTTCTCTTAGGTTGTCCCTCATATCACTGACGCTATTCAAGAGTGGATAGAGAGGGTGGCCCACATTCCAGTAGATGGAAAACCAGGTTCAGCCGATGTCTGTGTCATAGAATTGGGTGGAACCATAGGTATACATACTGTTGAAAACAAATTTTATTTTATTATTATTATTTTTGCAGTCCTTATGGCTTAGATTATTTCAAATTTTCATTTTTTTTATGTGACTTTTATGAGAGCATCCATCCTTTTTGGATGCAGGTGATATTGAGTCCATGCCATTTATTCAGGCATTAGGACATTTCTCATATAGAGTAGGTGAGAATACTCTCCCAATTTTGGGCAAAGTGTGTTTTTTCTTTGGTGAATGTGTGCTGTGATGTACAAAATTGATATTCATTCTTTTTGGCTGTTACATGACATGTTTATGTATGTATGCAGGTGCTGGCAACTTTTGCTTAGTTCATGTCAGCCTTGTTCCTGTTTTGAATTGTGTTGGTGAACAGGTAATATTATAAAGTCTTGAAAATTGTGAAGGAACAGTGAGCAATGAAGATAATTGTTTAATTTCATCTAAACATGGGAGATTTCACTTTTAATATGTGCAGAAAACAAAACCAACCCAGCATAGTGTTCGTGGATTAAGAGGCCAAGGGTTGACTCCACATATCTTAGCATGCCGCAGCACAATGGTTCCCCTCTCTCTCGCTCTACACATATATATATTATTAACTTTAAGCAATTGTTACGCCATTGAATAATTTTCTATAAAGTAATTATTTACTTTAAACATACATATTACATTGATTTTGATGCACAAAAAATTCATGTCAACTGATTTTAGATTAATTTGAAATTTAGACATGAACTATATGATGTTCTCCCTCCTAAAGATGAACAAATGTGCACAGAAACACATATTGATAGAAGTACAAAATGAACATAATTGCATATTTGCATTCATACAGTTCTTAGCTGCAAACTTATAATGTAGGGGGTCTAACACTATTATTTTTCAGATACTGGATGACAATGCAAGAGCAAAACTGTCTCAATTTTGCCTACTTCCGGTATGAGGTTTTAAGGATAAGGATATTTTATATGACTTTAAAGTTTGAATGATTGTCAGTTTTCTCTACTGAAGCTACATGTTTCCAGGCAGAAAACATTATTACCCTTTATGATGCTCCAAACATCTGGCACATTCCCTTGCTTTTGAGAGTAAGTTTCCCCCTAAAACTGCTGAAATTCAAATCATCTTATCTGTAGGTACCATTTCTTACAAATTATCTTCCTCTGGTCTAGGATCAGAAGGCTCATGAAGCAATATTTAAAGTACTGAACCTTAATGGGTTAGTCTCACAAACTCATTCAGCATAATTTGTTCTATTTCCTGTGCTTAGATTTTGTGGAACTTGAGGATTTTCTGTCCTCTCTGATTCTTTCTGGAACGCTTTAAGTGGTGGTTTATTGTTTATATAGGGTAGCCAAGGAGCCTAGTTTAGAAGAATGGACTACTAGAGCTGACAATTGTGATTTGCTTCATGATCCAGTGAGTTGCTTCTCCAAATCTAGCCTTAATTATTATCCCACATAGTTATTGGCTATATAGTAATACTTTTTATGTCTTGCAAATGGCAGGTTCGAATAGCATTGGTGGGGAAATATACAGGCCTTTCAGATGCATACCTGTCTATTCTTAAGGTTGAGTAAGCTGTAAATTCAAGGCTGCGTTGTTGTTAAAGTTTCTCGAGTTTTTTTAAAATTGGCTCTCCTATTGGCCTAACATTCTATAACATGCATTGCCATGGTTGTTAGTCGTCTTCAACTTTGTGTCTTGTTGAGAGTTTTTCTCCACCATGTTTGAATACATATCGCTTAAGCACATTTGCATAGAAATGAGCTTCTTACCTTTACTATTGACCTCAGGCCTTAGTGCATGCTTCTGTTGATTGCCGAAAGAAACTCGTTGTGGACTGGATTCCAGCGACCAACCTTGAAGAGACAACTGCAAAAGAGGTTACATCAATTTTCATTCATCATTTTACATGACCTGTTAATTATTTTCCATGATCCCAACTTCACCTACATGTTCTTGTTCAATGTTGCAGAACCCTGATGCTTATAAGGCAGCATGGAAGTTGTTGAAGGTATTACTTCGGTTGTCAATTTCCCCCACTAACTCGAAGAAATTTCTATGTTCATTATCTAACTAGTATTTACCTTCAGGGTGCAGAAGGTATTCTTGTTCCTGGAGGGTTTGGGGATAGAGGAGTGCAAGGAAAAATTATTGCTGCTAAATACGCCCGTGAAAACAGAATTCCATACCTAGGCATTTGTCTTGGAATGCAAATTGCTGTCATAGAGTTTGCACGATCTGTTCTTGGTGTTCAAGATGCCACTAGCACTGAATTTGATCCGAACGCCAAAAATCCATTTGTTATATTCATGCCTGAGGTGTCTATATTTGTTTTAACTCCTTCAATGCTAAGAAAATAGGTTATTAAAAGTTTCTTTTTTCGTAATGAGTGGTTTGTTTAAACTGTTCTGTATAGGGATCAAAAACACATATGGGGGGTACCATGCGTCTTGGATCTAGGAAGACATATTTCCAAACCAAAGAATGCAAATCTGCAAAACTGTGAGTATTACTACTAAAGTCAATTATTCTTCTGAAGACCTTTTTTGTGTTCATGAAGGGCAATATGAGACTATTGTGCGTGTTTCAGTATGACTGCACTATAAATGGCTTGATAATTTTTTGGCATTAAAGTAGATAAACATATACTTTTAATGTATGAGATTTATTAGGCTTTTAACCTTAGACCCTTCCTCTTAGATATGGCTGCAGAAGCTTCATTGATGAGAGACATCGGCATAGATATGAGGTATTGCATTGCCATGCATGAAATTATCATGTAAATTTGTACAGGACAGAAAATGATCTTGCCACATGCAGGTGAACCCCGATATGGTAGCTCGCCTTGAAAATGCCGGTCTTTCTTTTACTGGGAAGGATGAAACTGGTCAACGCATGGAGGTACATTCACATGGAACTTAGAATTAGTTGAGACTATAAGCATATGCTTCACTTCTGAATTATTGTTTGTTTATTTGTGTTGCAGATTGCTGAGCTACCTAATCATCCATATTTTATTGGTGTTCAATTCCATCCTGAATTTAAATCAAAACCAGGAAAACCTTCTCCTTTGTTCTTAGGTACTTCTCTATTACATGTTGACTTTATTTTATTGTCTATTGCATTGTCTTCAATGTTCTCTAATACATCCAAGTTGACTTTAATTTACTGTCTATTGCATTGTCTCCACTGTTCTTAGGTTTATTGTTGTTTGCAATTTGATGAAACATTAGATCAATGCTATTTCTTTTCCAACAACAAAGTGGAAGGTGCATAGCAAAATCTATAGCACTCCTCCTTTGTTTATTCTATATTCCCTCTCACTAGCCACATCTGTAAACACCAAAAACAGCTTTGTCCATAAAATGTTCATGATGAATGTTTTTTGTCCATGCCATGTATTTATGTAGGGCATGGTACACTTGCTCACTTTATTCGAATTACATTTCATGTATTTATATGCTTGTGTGCCTTTCATTGTCCTTTTTATTGTATGAAATACCTGCAGTGCAATTTTGATGCAGAACAAATTCATAGTGAGAGGGACATCATAGTCACAAAAACAAAGATACAAGGAAAAAAAAGTATATGCATTTAGAAGGAGTTAACTCACTCAGAGTTGGGGTGGTTGACATTTTCATACCGAAGTGATCCAGACGCAGTCAATGTTTTCTGCCTGAACAAACAATTGTTCTTTTTCACTTCTTGCCTTTACTAGAAAAGGATACGTTGACAATTTTTTTAATAAAAATGCTAGTTTTAAAAACTTTTCCATAATATAGATGTCAGAATGATGTGGTATACTTATTGACTATTGGATAAATTTGTGGACCATACCACTTCATTTCATTGAATATCCACCATGTTTTCTGCCAAATCCTAGCAATATTTTTCTTCCCATGTTAGCATTACTGAATTATTAACGACAGAGACCTTTAGTATACATAATGGATGCTTTTAGTGAAATCATCTTGTAAAATGATCACAAACAAGTTGTCTTACTCTTCTCTACATTCTGACATCTAACTTTTGGATTGCTTGATGATCATGTCAAACACAGGGTTTATCGGAGCAGCAAGCGGAGAACTGGATGCTGTCTTACAGCGCTGTCCAAATGTCGATAATAATAGTCTTCCAAAAGGAGTAGGCAATGATATCCCAACAGTCAGAACATACAAAAAAAAAGGCCAGTTAAAGCCAGCTTATAAAAGGCCACAGCCAGGATATGTTACAAGTTGCACTGGATTGCATTTCTAGATGTTGCTGGTCTTTCTTCTTGTATTAGAAAAATTCATGTGAATTTGGTGAAATATCTGTTGAGGGCTTTCAGTTGTCTATGAGAATATGTCTGTACAGTCAATTGAACCTTTGGTAGGTATATAGTGTTTTCGGAGAGGATACAGAGAGAGGAGCTTGATCCCGGTCTTTTTAATGGGGCAAAGCTTATTTTAAGTCTATGATGGTATCAGAGTGAGGAACTCCCTAGCTTTCATTATCTTATCATGTTTCAGCTCAATGGTAACTCTTGTGGTTTTTGCAAAGATCTGATGCTGTCTATAGAGAAATTCTTGTGGACTTGTGATGTTTTATTTTTATATTGATTGTAATGTGAAGTTTCTACATATTATGGAAGCTTATAGCCTACTGCTTTGGGTGGCTTGTGGTGTGTACAATCTTGTCAAGAACCAATTATTTCAAAAGTTTAAGCAGATGAGGGCACATGGTTTCTTTAACAATTATACCTCTTATAAATCTTAATTATTTTTCTAGCACAAGCGTATTTTCCCTTTTATATTTTCTAAGATTGCTCGTTGAGAGCTATAGTTATGTATTCACACTAAATTTTTTAAATTTACTAAAGGAAAAATGGAGCCAATGCATGTGTAAGTTTCTTGGTTGAGAAGGAACCCCTAAGCTGACAAGGGGTCCTCCTATCTGCCTCCACAAAACATAGGCCAAAAATAGTTCAGTATCTACCAACATTTCAAGATTATTTAGGATTTTTCGTTTGCCATTTGATTGATTCTGAGTTAGCCCTGATTGAAACACCCTAATATTTAACCTAATATGCTTAAGTCATATTAGATATTGTCACTCGAGTCTACATTTTCAGGCTCAACAAAAGAAGGAAGCTAAATGGTTATAGTTCAGTTACAAGTTAGTTGAGTTAGTTTTTTTTTATCTCATCAATGAGATTGTTAGCTATGTTAGTTACGCTCCCACCTGTATATAAGCTAACTCTAATGAATACTTTACGTAAGCCTTCATTTTGTGATCATTACACGCTTAGAGCATAATACAATCTTTTTTCTCTCAAGATTAGTCTTTCTTTCTTCTTTCTTTCTGCTCCAGCGTGATACCATTTCACAGATATAATTATTAGATTGTTACGTTTTTTTTTTCATTTACTTGACTCTTTAAAATAGATTAAGCGAAAAGTAGTGGTAATTTTTTTTTCAATACACTTTAAAAGTGAAAAATAGAAGCCTTGCATGTAACACATAAATAACTAGTAGCAAAATAAATATCTATAATCATTGCATATAAAGTTCATAGCATAAAATTAACTCAACAATTGATAACGTCATAAATATTTAAGTAATTAAATAGACAAATATCATAAGTAGCTGCCAATTAACAATAGTTCGTGCTCAAAACATAATCTCAATAAGACAATGATAAAGGAAATGTATTGAATCTATCCTAATAAATCCGAAAATGCTAAGTTAATCTCTCAACATGTGCTTCACTGCTTACATTTTAGCTTTAGGATCATCACTTGAGGACAACGCGAAAATAGAAATAAGGGTGAAAACTTGAAAGCTCTTTGTAGGAGTTTTAAGTGTCATAGAAGTCGTCCCTAGTTACTTTAGTTTATTATAAAAATATGAGTATACATAAGAATTCATTTTACATTTTTTGAAAAGTCTTCAATCCAAAGTAAACATGTCTTTTAGAGCATGATCTTTTATGTCATGGATGCAATACTATATTTCATGTATACATGATAATATAAATGAACATACACACACATACGTATAAAATTATATTCAGTCATATAAAGTATGTAGTTTAGTCTTTTCATTTTTTTTTGTCTTTCTTTATACATCTCTTTATCCATATATCTCTTTCTTTATTCATCCAATTTAACTAATCAGTGGGCTAAGAAGCTCATACCAAAAGTCTATCATCATTGACAAATACAATGGGGATAAATAAGGTGTTGGATCAGCAAGGATCACCTTCCCTTCCTAACGCAGCTAGTATCTGACAAGACCACCTTCTTGGCAGGTAAGTAGGGACCAAAGGATCACATTAAATATTTAAGATTGCCGTCCCTTCCTAACACCTAGGCTGAAAAAGTCTATTTTCCCCCAAGCTAGCTACTAGGAATCGAAGGGTCATACTCATTATGTTTCTTTTAATAGTTATCAAAAGTCTCATTGAATAAAGCATACGCGTAACCTTCATAGCAATAATAGCATTCAATGTTACACATGAAATCACATAAGTCACATACACTCGCGTACATCAAAGTAAACTGTAGAAAGTATGTGGTCTGCATTTTGCAACACCTAATGTTGAAAATCAAAGAGATTACAGTGCACATGCACAGTAATGTGAAATACAGTTGTATCACCGAAATATGCACAAGAATATGCACAGTAATCCTCAAAATCATCTATAAATAGAGCCTTGAAGGCATTTCCATTTTTATAATCCCGAACTGAGAAGCATTTCCTCAGTTGTAAAGAAAGAAGTAGTGTAGGCTTCTTGTAGTGAGAGAAAAATAGAGAGTGTGTGTAAGAAAATTCCAAGAGTGTAGTGTGAGTATACACTGGGGGGTTTTGGATATATTCTCTAGATCTCTGTAATACTACTAATTGTAGTAGAAGAGAGTCTCATTGGGGATACACTATATTGTAATTACTCTTTAAATATAGTGGAGTATTTTTGAGTTTGGCCCGTGGTTTTTCCTCAAAATTACAGAGTGGCTTTTCCACGTTAAAATATTGGTGCGCTTATCTTGATCTATTTTGTTGGTGTGAATAGTAACGAGTACTATTCATAAATAGTGAAGCTGGTCCCACTACATAGTACTATTCACGTGAATAGTGACGTGGGCCCCACTGTGGGTTACTATTCACCGTGCTCCATTTTTCCGCTCTCTTCGATTTGAAGGCCTCCGCCACATTCAAAAGTGTTTATTACACTTGGGGTGTACTCCGACTCGATGGATACCATAACAAGTGGCATCGTAGCCAGATCGTGGGATTTATTCTTAGTATGCTCTGTTGCAGCTTTAGTCCGATCTTCCACATCGTAAAAGAGTTTCTCCTAATACTTGAGGATCACCTTGGTTGTCATGTCGGAAGACAAGTGTTATACCGTGAGAGTGCAGCTTTGAAGAGGTTCCGCTAAGGAAAGACTTGGTATTTAAGCTGTCCATTGTGACCCACCTCTCTTCCCAGGGAACCCTCTTGGTGCACTGCTTACGCTTGAGTTGCACTATTCCAGATACTAACAAAGATAAGTTCACTAAGATCCAAGATGTCAGTGCCAAAATTTGAAGTGGAGAAATTTGACAGTCCAATGACTTCAGGCTATGGAAACCGAAAAGCGTGCATTGCTACAGGTCAAGCAAGGTCTTGCAGAGACGCTGGGAGGACCCAAGGTCATTACCTGATGACAAAAAGGAGGAGATGATAGCCAAAGCATAGAGTACAATACAATTGAGTCTTGCGACAATGTTCGAGAAGTCATGGATGAAAACCACGATTCACTATGGAAGGCTTTTGAAGAAAATATTCAGAAAGACCTTGTCCAACAAGCTTTATCGTGAGAAAGAGACTGCATACACATTCAAATATTCAGAGGAAAATCAATGCAAGAACATATAGATGACTTCAACCTGATGATCTCTGATGTTGGAGCAAATTGGAATTAAAGTTGAAGATGTTGATCAAGTTATGATCTTGTTGACTTCACTACCTCCGCCTTATGATAATTTCGTGATACCATACTTTATGGTAGATCCGATATCTCAAAGAAAATGTCAAAGAATCACCGATGATAAAGGAACATCGAAGTTAGTAGCCTGATCCAATGTCAAGGTCCCGCAGATGGATTGTTCGTGACGAGAGGGCTTAGTCAAGAAAGAGGATCGGAAGCAAAAGTAAGAGAAGATCAAAGTCCGTAAAGCATAACCGTGAAGTGCTTTCATTGTCACCAGACGGAACATATCGTAAGAAATTGCCCGTAGAGAAAGGAGAAATCAGAGATCTCGCCAACGTAACAATTGAAAGTTCTGAAGATAGTGATGCCGATGTCGGGTTCTACTTTGACAAGATTCACAGTGACATCTGAATGAGTAGATCCTAGATTCTCGCGAAGTATCTTTCACATGACACCTAATCTAAACTTCTTCTCATCCTATAAAAACGGAGGGAAAAGTTAGATTAGGAGATAATAGAATTATTCCGATTGTCGGTGAAGGAGATGTGCAAGTGAATTTGGACGATGGTACTAAAAGAACGCTTTCATGCATGGCATGTACCGTGCACTGGGTAGAAATCGATTTCATTGAGTGCCCTTGACACCTGGGGTACAAGTTCACCGAGAGGTGGCTTCTTGAAGGTATTCAAAGGCTCAATGGTGGTATTGAAAGGAAAGTCTAGGCGTATGGATCTATCTATTGCTAGGAAGCACAAATGATGGAACCGCCGTTTCTATCCTCCTAAAAGAAAGGATGATGCTACACGATTGTGGCACATGCGTTTGGTCATATGAGCGAGAAAGGAATGACCATACTTGTCGGGCAAAGGCTTGTTGAAAGGCCTAAAGAATTGTAAACTTAGTTTCGTGAAAACCGTGGTATTTGGAAAGCGTAACTGGTGAAGTTCAATTGCAAACACAATAGCAAGGGAATATTGGAGTATGTCCACTTTCGGATGTTTGGGGTCCAAATTTCGTTAACTCTTTAGGTGGAGCTGCTATTTTCTTACTCGATAGATGATTATTCCGTAAAAGTCTGGATTTATTTCAAGAAAAAGAAGAAGTGTTCGACAAATTCAAGCAATGGAAGGCCATGGTCGAGAAGCAAACCACACCAAGAGACTAAGAACTCGACAATGATGGAGAATTTTGTAGCAAAGAATTTGAGGAGTTTTGCAGAAATGTCAGTATAGTGAGGCACCATACTGCACTAGGAACACCACAAAGAAATGGAGTTGCGTAATCGGATGAACAGTAACACTTCTAGAACGTGCAAGATGCATGCTTAATCAACGAACACTTCCCAAATCATTTTGGGTCGAGGGCAATAATACACAGATATCCGTAAATGTGATTCCATCAACTCGCTATTAATCAAGATTCCACAAGAGGTATAGTCCTATCGATCGCAAACTATTCTGATTTAAAGATATTTGGTTGTCCCGCATATGCCCATGTGAATGATGGTAAACTTGAGGCAAGGGCAAGAAGGTGTATATTTATAGGATATGCACGAGGGTGAAAGGCTACAACTGTGGGTGTATAGAGAAGGCAAGTTCACCCAAAATCATTGTCAGAGATGTCACTTTTTTGGACGAAGCTGCAATGCTAAATCAAAGAAGGAGTCTAACTTAGATGATGCAGATAGATCATGGTGCTAAGAAGCAGGTGGAGCTAGAGATTGACTGTGGGAAGGTGAAGCAAGAAAATGATATAATGAATCAGCCAAGTACTTCAGGGATTGCTCAACCTGAAGTAGAACAACAAGATGAACCTGACTATGAGGAAACTGGTGAACCAAATCCAGGAAGTGAGAGCCATACAAGATCAATGGGCAGAGAAAGACGAAATCCGTAAACCAAAAAGATACTGGATCTCACAGCTGTTTGCACTTGACTCATTAGATGCTGATCCTATAGCCTTTGCTTTGGCTATGGCGAATGGTGCAGTTGGAGATGAACCATGTACCTATCGTGATGCAATAGAAAGTAAGGAGTCGAAGGAGTGGCTGATAGCAATGAATGAGGAGATTGAGTCTCTTCAGAAAATCAAACGTGGGAGCTGTACAATCCTCCAAAGGGGAAAAGAGTAGTTGGTCAGAATGGGTTTACAAAAGGAAAGAAGGAATCCTCGGCATTGAGCCTCCAAGGTTCAAGGCGAGACCGGTAGCAAAGGGTTATACTGTAAGGAGGGTGTTGACTTCCATGAAGTATTCTCTCCGTGGTGAAGCATAGCTCTATTCGATCCTATTAGCTATTGTAAGGGCACGCTTTGACTTGGGAGCTAGAAATGCCTTGATGTGAAGACTGCCTACATGGTGAGCTAGGAGGAGCAGATCTACATGAGTCAACCGTAGGGGTTCATAAGTCTTGGTAAGGAAAATCATGTTTGCCTATTAAAGAAGTCATTTTATGGCTTGAAGCGCCTGCCAAGGCAAAGGTACAAAAAGGTTCGATGCATTTATGATTGGTACCGGATATAGTAGAAACCAATATGATAATTGCATCTACTCTAAGGAGCTCAGATGGTTCAAGATATATTTGTTGTTGTATGTAGATGACATGCTAATTGCAAACAGAATAAGGCCGAAATTAGTATGTTGAAAACTCAGCTTGGGAAAAGAGTTTGAGATGAAGGACTTAGGTTCTAAGAAGGAAGATTCTTGGAATGGAAATTCATAGGAGCGACATAGTGGCAAGTTGTGTTTAACACAACAAAATTATATTATAAAAGTGCTACAACGCTCAATATGGATCAATCCAAACTAGTTGGCACTGCTATCGTACATTTTAAGTTATCTTTGAAAGAATGTCCAGAACTCAAGAAGAGGTGGAGCACATGTCTCATAAACCTTTACTCTAGTGCAATGGCGCTCATGTATGCCATGGTGTGCACTCAGACCGACATTTTCACATGCAAGAGTGTGCGTGCATTTATGAGCAAACCTGGAAAGACACACCGGGAAGCTGGAAATGGATCATGCGGTACCTAAAAGGTTCCAATCGATGTCTATTTGGTATTTGAAGGTCAAGAACCGTGGAGTTGTTAGGTGTAGATTCTCGATTATGCAGTGACTTGGATAAAAGAAGGTCATTGATGTGCTATATCTTTACGCCTTTGGATGTACTATTAATGAAGGCATATCAGAATCAACAAAGTGGCATTGTCAACTCATCAAGCCGAGTATATGGCATTGATCGAGGTCAAGTAAAGAGAGTATTTGGGTGCACGGTCTTTTGGATAGTTTTGATTGAATCAACATGTACCAATTGTACATTGTGATAGTCAAAGCGCCATTCATCCGCTAAAATCCACTATCATGAAAGGACAAAGCACATTGACGCCGACTTCATTTTGTCGAGAATGTATCAATAATGGCATCAAGTGATTAAGATAGCCACACTGAGAACCCACCTAATATGATGACAAAATCATTGCCGATTGACAAGTTTAAGCATTGCTTGGACTTAGTTAATATTTGCAGAGGTTGAAAGTTGCAAAATGCAAACAAGGTGGAGAATTGTAGAAGTGGCGGTGGTCAGTGCATTTTGCAAACCACCGAATGTTGAAAATCAAAGAGATTATCGCACATGCACGCAAAGAATGGAAATACCAGATCACCAAATATGCACAAAGAACATGCACAGAATCCTTTCAAAATCATCTATAAATAGAGCCTTGAAGTGATTTATTTTTATAATCCCGAATCGAGAAGCATTTCCTCAGCTTGTAAAGAAAGAAGTAGTAGGCTTCTTGTAGTGAGAGAAAAATGTAGAGCATAAGAAAATTCCAAGAGCGTAGTGAGTATACACCGGGGTTTTGGATATATTCTCTAGATCTCTGTAATACTACTAATTGTAGAAGAGAGTCTCATTTTGGGGATACACTATATTGTAATTACTCTTTAAATATAGTGGAGCATTTTTTGAGTTTGGCCCGTGGTTTTTCCTCAAAATTACAAGTGAGGGTTTTCCACGTTAAAATATTGCTTATCTTGATCTATTTTGTTGGTGTGAATAGTAACAAGTACTATTCATAAATAGTGAAGCGGGTCCCACTACATAGTACTATTCACGTGAATAGTGACGTGGGCCCCACTGCAAATTACTATTCACCGTACTCCATTTTTCCGTCTCTTCGACGGCGCTCGGCCACATCCGAAAAGTGTTTATTACACTTGGGGTGTCCCCGACTCTGATGATACCATAACAGAAACATCATCACACACTCGTACCTACATCCAAAAATTCATTTAACTGATCCTATGTCTATAATTATATCATAATTGAATTGCTAAAATTATCAGAATATCAAAACCATATTTTTTATCCTTTTAAGATTACATCCTTATCTTCAATAATTGAATGTATGTGTGTCATACTTATGCTTCTAACTATGATCAAATTTTGTATTCTTGTTATCGTTTATTTTAGAGTCTTATGAATGATTTCAGTTGCACACCTACATTTCCAATTTAAACTAGAATTTGGCTTGCGTCTACAAGGCTTGGATAATAAACGAATCAGTATGTTTAAAAATTTTATGTGGAAAGCTAAGAATTTAAATCGACGAGTTACGAGGGCAATTAAAGAAAGACTGGGTTTATATCATTTGATAATTTGGACAATATTGGATGGTCAATGGTAAGAAGGCCAGCAAAAGTATTCATCCAATAACTTCTGGACTGACACCAACAAGAGTTTAATAGCGTCAAGGATCAAAGAAAGAAAAACATTAAGAAATGCCATGCAATGTTCCACCTGCAATTACATAAATTATCATACAACTTGAATAGTAATGAAAATTAGAAATAGTGATGAAAAGCTTTTGACGTTACAGTATTTGATAAACTTAGAAAAAAGCTAGAGATAAAATCCTACGTTTAGTATTAAAATTCTAGAAAATCATGATCATTCGTAGAAATTGTAGGCAAGAATCCTACCATACAGATTGTTGAGAAGAGGACAAAATGCATACTTGAAACCTTAGCTCCACGTCCTTTAATAGGAATTAGAGGGAGTAATTTTTTACTTCGTTTTGATGAGAATAGTAGTATTTAAAGAAAGACAGCATTCATGGTTGTTTGAGAGACATCGGGAAAGTATCATTTTCTGTTTATCTATAATTCAAATTCCTGATTTTAAACTGTTTTATTTTATCATTTTGTTTCTAGAAGTACTTGTATATTTTTGTATCCGTAATCCAAATGGTTATGCATATATGTATATATATCGTATGTAGGTGTGTTGGTATCAAGTTGTAACTATACATACCTTGATATTATTATTATTATTTCCCCCTAAAATAGTCTTAAATTTTAAATTGAATAGTAAACCTTTTATCCCCTATCTTATTTGTATTGACCAAAACTGTTTAATGGGGTGTGGGGTGGTTTCAATTTTAAGTTTAGGTTAGGCTGTTTCTTGATGCATTTTAATCTAGGTTCATTCTCTAAATTTGAATATCAACTATTTTACAGTTTAATTAATTAGTAATTATTTGTAAAAAGAAACTAATATTATAGGCATAGACTACTTAGCCATAACTCAGTGGGTCCCTAATGAGTCGCAAGTTCTTATTTTAATTTATGAGTCTAATTTAATAAAACTATTAGCTTTCAATAAATAATTATTCTACCCTTATATTGTTATTTTTCTCATTTTCCCTAAGTTTTAGTCTCATCAACTTAGAAACTACCCTATAATTCATAAAACATCTAATTAATCTTACTAATTACAATTAAAAAAATGAGCTAATTACAATAAGAAAACAAATTGGGGACGTTACACCGACCTTGTATAGGAGAAAGTTACCATACTCACAAGCTATGCATAAAGTATGGAACAATAACAATCAGGCAAAAGGTGTTTGGCTCGGGAGTAAAAAAGAGATTAAAAGGATTTTGGATAAATTCCATGTATAAAATATTGGAGGTTATGGTGTGTGTACATATATATATCAACCGTTAATGTATTTTAAAAAGAAAAAAAAAGTGAAAAATTGATCCAATTTAAACAAATGCATTGGGTTGAATTACCAATAAGGGCATACATATTGTTTGAAAAGCAATCGTACAAGTAACAAGCAGTATGTATGATATTTTTAATGAATAATGTTTGGTATACAATTGAATTGTACAACAAATGTACACCATACAACTTATCACCATTGGATGTGATGTATGGTCTCCATTTATCCCACTTATTTATCAAATCCAATAGTGATAAAGTGTGTGATATTCATTTGTTATACAATTTGATTATATACCTAACATCACTCATTTGTAACCCATCCCACAAAATATATTATTGATTTATTGTTGATAAACATAGCTAGGAAGCAGGATCCTAGAAGAGAACAACTGGCTATATTCAATGTACAGGATACTGCCATGCTGATCCTAAACAATCTGTTTGGATTTGATTTCTACTTGTCTATTGCCACATCACAAGTTGGCAATGGACTAAACCAGTAGACAAAGGTATGATACTTGAAGTCTAAGTGATTGATATTCTTGAAGCATGGATCAGGCATGATGCTAGCAAAACACATCCTTAGTGAAATGTCAATCTTCAGAAAATATCCATATCAATTGAGCTAACAAGCACCCCATCATCTTCCCACTTTCTGTCCTTGGCCATTGGATCTTTTGCTATCAACCGAAGAGGAACATCCAATGGGGGTGGACTCTGCATGCAAACAAGTAACTCATAAGTGGTTACTCCAATAAGCCAGCTACTAATGATAGTTTCTAAATACCTAAAATGATTCGAGTTTTTTCTTTGTATATATTAAAGAAAAAAGGCCAAAGAATCCGAAATTTTGCCAGAATTTGATTGGCAGAATATTTTTGCAAAGACTTACAATGGTAACTCTTGGTTTTTGCAATGACCTAGTTCGCATTGTGGCCATGCACAGTGCTGCCACATGAATCGCATGTTCCTCTGCGATTCAAGATTTAAGATCAAATCGCACGATTCCAGCAATGAATCGGACGATTCTTGCATAGGTGCGATACAAAAACACGATTTGAGTCACTGGGCATGTGACTCGCATTGAAAAGGATGATTCACGAGTTAGTATCGTGCGATTCGACTACCATTCCAATAACTACCATAATTTCTATAAAAGATTTTGACTATATATTTTTCTGGATGTGTAGCGTTACTTTAAATTAAAAGCAGGAAAAGAACACTACCATGTTGCGGATTAAAGGCCAATTGATTCCACGGAAAAATGGATGCTGTTTGATTTCATTGGCACCAGTTCTTGAACCTAGACGGTTGGCTGGGTCTCTTTGCAATAGTGCATTAATCAACTGCCGGGCTGCAAGGCTTGCCTGAAAATTTTCAAAACTGTATCAATTTGTGCATGATCAGAATATCAGGTGTGTGAAGTGTCTAGATGTCTAGATATGTAAATTACATATTAGGTCATTTACTGCTGTAGTTGATGCATGATATATGTATATATATAGGGGTGATAATTATATCTTGGGATATCAAGAGACCACTGCCATTCTTTCAATGGAAACTATTATTTTGTAAACCTAAGGGATTTTCAAAGTGAATGCCATGTATTTTCATGTTGATGCTTATTTGCATGTGTTGGCTTTATTTAGCCAACGTCAGCCATAGGATTTCATGGGCCTAACATCTCAGCTTGCGACTATAATGGGTGCAACCTGTTAAGCTTAATGCGGTTCAAAGAAATTTTGCGGAAATAAAGTTGTACCGTTGTTAATAGCTATAGCTCTCCACCACAACTATATTGGTAAACAACAAGCACTTAATCCAACAATATGTACTATTGTGTACTACCTTTTAGTTAGAGTTGGAATTACATAATGGAATGATTATTAAGTAGGTACCACTATCTCGGTAAAATGAAATTATAAGGCAAACAAGGTCTTATAGTTTTCCGCTAGAAATATCTAGCACTAATTGTATTTTACCGGGATGCTGCTTGGAAAGGTGAGATCCTTGTGTAAGATGTTGGAAAATGTCTTCTGTCTATTCTTTCCTCTGAATGGTGTACGACCGTAGAGCATCTCATATAACAAGACACCTGTATACAGATTATGATAATGAAGGAAAAAAAAAAAAAAAGGCATGCTCCATAATCTGTATGCAAGCACAGGGATGAAGTGCTTACCAAGGGTCCACCAATCAATAGCGCTAGTATGCCCAGCTCCGGTTATAATTTCCTGTTATCAAGTACTTAAAACCTTGAACATGACAATGACAATGATAACAAGACATGAATAAAAAATTTTGCTGTGGTCAATTTGTTCTGAATACATAACATTAACATGCCCTTAGGTTTGATTAAATCACAGTAGCCTACCTTCCTTATTTTAAAAGAAAATTAATATGAAAATAAGAGAAATATTTAGGTGCACTGAGAGCAAGAGGAAACATTTACTCTTATCCATTTATTAATTGACATATCAGTTTTATGGGTCATGTTGTCTCCTACTTTCCCTACAATTTTAATACAAACCCACTTGCTTTTGAAGTTACAAACATCTCCTCTTTATTTGTTCTTTCTCTTTCTTTTTATTAAAATTTAAAACAATAAATATTGGGTAAACATTAGACCAGGGAGATCTTTGTAGTGTACTAAGATGTTATAAAGCAGAACTGAAATTCACCATACAGGAGATATGTATTCTTCTGTTCCAACAAAAGAATTTGATTGTGTAGCTGGCTCTGCAACAAATGTTGGTGGTGGTTGACTCCGTGATCTTCTTCTACTGCTTGGTAGTGGAGGCTTCACAACCTGCAGGAATAACTTCCAATTTAAGTTTCTGACAATTATCAAGCACAAAGACAACCCTATCATATCAGTTCCTTTCCATTTATGAGATGTGAGTGACATTATATATAGACAATGGATAGAATAAAACTTCTCTAGTCATGTGGAGCATACTTGGCAATACATTTTTCCTTTTATGAAGTAATAGTAAAGAGAAATGGTGTTAGCAAAATCAAATTGCTACAACTTAGGTTGAAAATAGAACACTTCTGTCATTTCATGCAAAAGTCAGATGATTTCACAATGAAATGGGGCGAAAAGAAGAGCATCAAAACAAATCCAAAATACCATAGGACATAGCTCAAGGTAATGAACAAAGTAGTTGGGTTTGATCTCTTGTGTCACAAATTATCTCTCCCAAAAGTTTAAACTATAAGTTGATGGCATATGATTGTTTTTATATAAAAAACATTCCATCACACAAAGGCTTTCTGGGTGGAGTATGGAAAATGTACGAGTCTACCTTGTCTCGTATCGAAGATCAACTTTTAAGAAAAGAACAATAAGGATTGAGCTTTAGATCACTTAGTCATAGAACTTCGATACTACATTATTAATGAGCTTTTCAAAAAGCTTAAGCTATTAAATAATAGTATAAAAATGGTTTTTATATCTAACATCTTGTGTAACTCTAAAAGAAGAAATGAATAATCAAAAGAGAATTCTTTTACAGAAAATATCAGAAAAACATGTCTTTTCAAAAAGAGAATAGAGAGATTTTTAAGACTTGGCTAAAGAATACTTTTCTACCAAAGCCAGATCATTGGAAATATCAAAAGCGGCATGCTAGGACCAGTAGCAGAGCCAGAAACATTTTATTAGGGGACAAATACAAAGCATTAGTCTATATATCATATTAGAGAGACTATATAACTATAATAAATATAGAAGATAAATTGAGGAGATTGGGGGTGCCATGGCCTATAGCGCCCCCCGGCTCCTCCCATGGCTAGGACACCATTGAATGGCATCTTCGCATGGCACAATAGTTTGTATGAGTGAACTATGTTTATAGAGGAATAAGGACACATACCTGGGGATTACAATTTGTCATAAAGGATAGATCAAAATCAGCCAATACAACATGGCCATCCTTGTTAAGTAATATATTTTCAGGCTTTAAGTCTCGATAAATTATACCTAGACAAACGAAGTAAAAGAAAACACTATTCAGATGATTTATGAACCATAATCTTTCTTTTATTTCCCTTTCATTATTGAGCATAATGAAACACAAGCACAAAGATAGCAAAAAGAAGAAAACAACCAGAAACCCTGCTGAAATACTTAGAAAAGAAGCTTGGAAGAAATAAAACATGCCTATCCCACAACGGGTGAGATGCTAGAGAACTTGGATAAAGATTCTAAAATTATGCTCTGTCCAAATGCACCATACTCCAGCGACTAGACAGACTGAGGATATGTTGAAAACAACGGACTGCCTAAGCAGGTCATATGAACTAACAAAATGAGGAGATAATGAGCTGCATACCTAAACAGTGGAGATATTCCAAACCAATCACAACCTCTGCTGCATAGAATCTGGAGATGTAATACAAGTTAACATCAAATAAAATGGTCTGTATTACAAATTTATAAGAAAGATAGACATATATCTTTAATAATGTTTAGGACGTATGTATAACTAGGCTGGTTTAGTTAGCATAATGCTAACATAAATGTTGATTACTATAATTGGCCCTCCCGGGCATTCAACATAATTACAATTTGACTTCATATTCTAACATAAATGCTAACTGCTCTGTTGATTACCCCATTGATTGATTGTAATCAAGCTATAAAGAAAGATATTTTGTGGAGCCCATACACCACAATTTTCTGTCAATACTCAATAATTCACTCTTTCAACAAGGTGTATTTATTATCCGAGTTAGTGCATCTAATATCTTACTAGTGTCCAGCACCATTTTTGGATGTAGAAATCATCTACAACATAAATATTGAAAAATCCAAGTAATCATGAAGCCTAAGACAGTTAGATAATGCAAGACAAGTAAGGAAAATGAAAAATACCTCGCAGATTCCTCTTTGAAAATCTTCATAGGTTGTATGTCAAGCAATGCAAACAACTCTCCCCCAGGGCAGAAGTCAGTAATCAAACATACGTGGGTAGAAGTCTGTCAAGATAAATGAAACATCAGAACAATTAGGTAACCAAAAAAACCACAAGCCTCGCGTTTCTCCCCATTCCTATTATCAATTATCTTGTTCTCTGCTTTTTTATGTTCCTTATGGGCTCTCTTTAATCTCTTTTTTTATCTTTTATTGGAAAGACAAATTCCTACATGGGCAAAACACTTGGGTGGTGTTTGGAACAGGAAAAAAATTAGTATACAGATGTTTCTGGATTTTAGAAAGGTGACATGACATTTATAAAAGAAAGGATACCTGAAATGAAGTGTACAGTGTTGGAAGAAAAGGATGATCTAGTAGTGATATAATCTCTCTCTCAATGCATGCTCGGTGAACCTGTAATAGCAATTAAAGAAATTTATTCTGACCACTTAACAATGAGTGGATCAAAAAACTATTTCTCTCAGGCAGAAACCAAAAAGGGGAGTTACATTGTGCATAAATTTAATCACACAGACACTAATTAAAAAGTTCCACATATACAGTAGAAAAAAACTGAGGTGCATAGTTAAGTGTATTTCTTTCAGCTTATCCTCCTTCTAGGATAGTTGACAACCAAGCTTATATCAGAGCCTCGTGTTTTGAAAACCGCTAGTTCACCTCTCAACACACATTATGTTTCTGCTTCATAGTCCTCCATCCATATGTTATTAACAATTATTATATCCATGTTCTAGCAGTACTAGTTTCTCCTTTCAACTGCCTTAGCATCTTGATATACACATCAATTGTCAGGATTGTAATTCACTCATTAACTTCCTACTTCATGGAAGGCTTATGTAATTTTCCATTTATAGGGTAGTAATAGGATATGAGATTGATATGGTGTGTTGAAAATACAAAACCAATTTATACTTAGAATCAGACCAAGTACCAGTTAATTAATACAAAGCAAAGCCATAGATTCACATCAACAGCATGAATCAAAATTTTTCCCACTATTCTAACAGGGATCGGTACTGGCTCATAAATATTTTGAAAATATATGATGTTGCTTGGCACAAATGAAGAGCTAAGAGAAAAATTTATCGGAAGAAAGGATCAGCATGTTGTATTTTCTGAGAACACATCAATCAGCTTATTTTCAACGTTGATGGGAACTAGCCACTGGGAAGCATGCATAAAACTTTAAAGAAGGAAACTAATAAATCCAGACCTTGTTACGATTTTGCATTACTGACTTTTCCATTGCCTTCATTGCATATAGTTCGCCTGTACCTTGGAGTTCCACCAAATGAACACTGTATCATAAAACAATACAGCGACTTGATTTATATAGATATATATAAAAGAGCATCTTTGATTCAAGAAACTGGAAAAACTTTGAAGGGCAAGACTACTCTCAAGATAATGGGTCTAACTCCATCCCAGAAGCTAGCTCATAGTTTGGTTACCAAAATTCTTATAATGACTATCTTGGCCATATTCTTAAACGATGTGAGATTCTAACAACTACAAACAAAATAATCAAAATTCCTTTTGTGGGAAGCTTGGGGATTTCTGAGGCTCCCTTCTGTTAAGTCAATTGCTGGATGTCAATGATATTTGCAGTAAAACTTATAATTTAAGGGGTCAGCAGGTAAGTTAAAGGTGCAGAATCATTTCACTTGCAGCAGCATAACATTGCTACTTGCATCAATTGGACATCAAATACACTTTTGTTCATCATGAGATGAATGAATCTTGCAACCCCCAAGTTTTGTTTCTCTGAGTAATATGGGTTAGTTTGTTGATTTAGACAGCCCTTTGGGCTTGATGAAAAGTTCTTTTTGAGTTTGATACTCAAAGATGTGGAGTTGATCACTCTGTATTGTTAAAGAGGCTGTATTGTTTGGAAGTATGGTGATGGCAAGGATTGAACTCGTAACCACATGATTAAAGAGGCTTTGATACCATGTTAGGAACCATGTCTTTTAAACGCTTAAGATGTAAGCTAAAGGCACAAGATTGATTTTACATATCTAACAATTTCTATTATACATATTGTTATAAATAAGGAAATAATTTAGTAATATCTCCTTTTTATCTTTGAATATTTCATATCATATCTTATATTTATTTAGATTGATTTAGGTTGATTTTATCATTATTGATTAGACTTTATTTTTGACTTATAAATAGGATTACTTCTGTGTATATCATATATCACATAATACCAATATATTTTCGTACTATTGAGTGTTTTGATTCTCTCTCTTTTCTTCCTCCACTATGTATCACCCTCAACTTCAACACATATGAAAATTATGCACCTTCAAGAGAAGTCATTCAAACAACAACATAACCTTTTCAATGAAAAGGAAAGGATGATCAATATCAGTGTATTCAAAGAAGCAAAGATTTGAAGGAAATTTGTTTTGAGAAGAATTTCAGAGTATACATGCTATCTATTCAACCTTGTCAGCCAAGGCAATTAAAAAAGGTTACCTGCCAGTGTCTCCACAACCCAATGGCCTAATGGGCAAGAAATGATGCAGGCCAATTTTTTTGTCCCTTGCAGCTATCTAAAAGAGTAAACAAATTAAATTAATTTTAAAAAATGTAAAATCAATGTTCAAAAAGAAACTTAACACAGACCAGTTTATAAACACATTGCACATATTCAGATGTAAAAATTTATATCACTTGGTGACTATCATGCCCTCTAACCAGCAAATAAAAACCTTAAACTGAAACAATCTAGCAACAAATCACAAATATCACCACCTACACCTATGCTGCTGTGACAGCAGATGAATATCCCAGCTAAAACTAAATCTGAGCTAACAAAAGTACAAGAAGTAGTACTAACAAAGGCTGATGACTCAGAATCTCAAGAGTGAAATTTTAAAGAAAATAATTATATAGAGCCAATCAAGTATTTTTCTGCATTTACTCCATCAATAAACCCTGTGCAGAAATTCTCACCTTCACAACTT
Source organism: Dalbergia cultrata (assembly GCA_031216105.1). NCBI lineage: Eukaryota > Viridiplantae > Streptophyta > Magnoliopsida > Fabales > Fabaceae > Dalbergia > Dalbergia cultrata. The sequence continues at coordinate 2,427,203 of CM062347.1, read as the reverse complement.
ACATGAAGCGAGTTTGAGTTGAGAATACATATTTGTGTAAATGTGATGATAAAGGAAGTGAAATATATAAACTGGTACCTTTTGTATTGCTACCCAAGAAGGATTATCCTTTTTGTGAGGTCGTGGAAAGACTGGTTGAGAATGGATTGCCCACAAATCTTCTGGTCTCTAAAATATGAAGATCCATAAGATATCAGTCAAAAAAATTGACAACAAAATAAAAAAACAAATATCTTTTTGTATTGACAAAACCATAACAAAAGTAAAACAGCTTAAAATATAGCAGACATGCTGTTTTGTATTTATGAGACTAGTATGATGCTCCCAGAGTATATAAGAACTCCTGTATGGGTTTGTGCAATTTCTAGAGAGATTGGAGGGCAACATTATATTAATGAGATTCTTGATATTTTATTCTGCAATAATTTACTGTCTTCTGATAAACAATATTTCCTCCCAAAAAGTAAAAGAAAATGAAACTTCAATTTCTTTTACAAAATGAAAAAATGGAACACTTTTAGTGTATAAACCAAGATGCTAACCAAAAAGCAATACCTTACCAAGTTGGCATCAGGAAGTTCACGGACAGCTTCATCAACATTTTCTGCAGTGGCTTTTACCTGAAAAGAGAGACAAAACATGAAGATATTCAACCAAAGTATGTACTGAAATCAAGCAGCAAAACTCAACTATATACTACACAGTTTGTATAATGAGAACCTGTGCTAAATCTTGAGGTGAATAAGGTTCTTTTCAAAAAGGAAATGCATATTAACTAATAACTTTAGTAGCATCAGAGTCACTCACAAGTTCCTGGTATTTGCAGCTACTACTTCATACAAATATGATCATGTTTCTTATGTCTTCCCGGTTAACAGCCTAAGTAAGCATTTGCACTAATGTTTTAAGTTTTAACAAAATTCTTGGACAAATTCTAGATGAAGAGGCATGCACCAAGTATTAAATAGAAGTTGACAAGAAAATCAACAGCATTTAAACAATTGAACTGAAGTAGCATTTCTTCTATTAATTTCTAGCTTATTTGTTCTCTGGTTCTGCCAAATTAAAACTGTGCAAATAAGCAGGAATTTTCTACCAACTTTATAGTAAAAGAAGGGATAAATAGTACCTAAAATGGTGAGAGAAAAAAATGAATAATATTATGATTGCAAATATTGACCCATGAACAAGATGTGACAATCATGGAAATCGTAGAACAAGGACCTAGTAGTTGAAAGTTCAGGCACTAGTGTGGAAATGTTTTCATAGGTTTGACACGTTTTGTCCATATTCCTCGAGAGAACATATCAGGAAGTTCTTCCAAATGATGATATGAGAAATATGTCTAACTATTCAACAAAACATCAAAAGGAAAGTGTCCAGTAATTAAATTTAATTGGAAAATTCTTAATTTTACTTTGAAAAATTGCAGGTAGATATCATAAAGTCAAGTATAAAAACAAAGAATCACATTAACTTGGTCCAGTAAGTAAAATCCTTTAACTAAAAGCACATAAAAAATCAAAAGAAAATTCAAACAAGTATAACAAGACAACAAAAAAGGAAATTACATAACACTCACCAACTTAGCACTTTGTTTCTCAGCTGTCTCAGACAAGCAATTTTGTAAAGGTTCGACATGATCACTTCCATCTAACTGAACACCAATGAAGTATTGAAGTTCGCCCTAAACACACATTATAGAAAATAATATAAGAAATTAAAACTGATATTGACTTTCCAGGATCCAAATTATTTGTTTTCTTTGAGGAATATCACGATAACCTTTTGGTCACGCATAGGTTGCAAGTGAAACAAATTCCAGAACTTCTTTCCTACAGATTATAAATCACGAGTTTAGCATGTAAAATTTTAAACAACAAAATAAAACAAAAGGATGCAGCCTTTCTCTAGTAAAAGAATTTTTTAACAGAAAAAAGTGAAGTACTGCTATGAGGGATGATAAATAATCCACCAAACAAGAAAAAGAGTGAGTGAACCAAAGTGCAAATAATCTATAAGTTGACCAATTATTTACCACTCTTAGTATAGTTGATCAACTGAACAGTGATTTCCCTCTGTTCTCTGATAGCATCTCTAATCTTTGCAACCGTTGCTCGATCTGTTTCTGGCCCTTGAAGAAACCTACACAATGGATGAAGTGCATTACACTTTCACAAGCCTGGTAAGTAGATATCAAGCTAAAAATATCAGAAACAGGACATGATATCCTTGCCACATATGATTGATTAGTCATTCATTTATCTAGTCTAGCTAACGTACCAGAGTAAATATTGATTGCCACAGAACTGAAAATGCTTAACTTTAAAGGTTATCAACCGCATAAAACTGATGTAAAAGAATAAATAAGCATCCAACACCTTAGAAGTGATGACCAAAATCTAAACATTTGAAAGCATTCACATTCCTTTCTTATCTCTTCCCCCTATTAAATAAAATCTCAAACTGTCATTTTTTTCCTACACAATCAGGAAACACCGAGACTAACTTATATGATTGGTAGGTAACAATATGATATTGAGGAGACAATTGATCTATTAAAACTGGCCAAAAACCCATCAGCAATTCTCAAAATATCAGTTAGCACCGGAGGAATTAAACTTTAGCGTATGAGATGAAGTAAAATTTGTACCGACAATTTCGTCCCAGAATTTCTTCTCGAGTATATTCAGTAAGTTCAAGAAAGCTATCAGACGCAAATATCTGCACAGGAATCAACAATATTCATTTAAGATAGTATCAGCATACTCCATAAATTACTCACATGATACAGTACCATCCTATCATATCCTTTTGACATATTACTATGGCCAAGTCAGTCTTGGAACACTGTCTATTTATTTTTATATTTTTAAGGGAACTAAATTGCATAAAAGACAAAAGGATATTCTTGTCCAATAATTTTTTTATTGGCATATGTATTTTTTTGTAGTTTCAATGGCTAACACTCCTAAAAGCTAAGCGATTATTTGGCATATGGCTAAAAATAGTTGTCTTTAACATTCCTTTCAGCCATCAAACATAACAGCTTGAAGGATTGAGAATGCACAGGTCCATTTTACCACGAGCAAAGATTAAACTCTATCATGAAGAATGGGGATGGCAAAGATTCAATTCCTAACCACCTGATCCTATACAATTTGATACCATGAAAAGGACCAACTCTCTAAAAGCTCAAGGTGAACATCCAAGAATGCTTTTATATCTTTTAACATCTATTATAGACATCAATATAGATTAGACAATCTAGGTAATTAAGAAAATAAAGTCATGTAATGATCCAAGGAGTATCAGAATTAACATGTATCTTACAATTGGGTTATCTGGAAGTCTAGGATCAGAAATCACAAAATTCTTTTCTATCCGCTCCAAGGTGGTTGCTAGATCAATTCCCTGCCTTATATCCCTATCTCTTTCCAAACGCTCCCAACTATCGGTCCGCCCTATTTCCCTGGTCATCAAAACCTCTGGTTCAACAATGGGCTTCTCCTCATCTCTCCCTGCAGAACTCATAGATCTCCCTTTAAAACTGGAATAAAATGGAAAATATATTAGGCACATATAATCCTGCAAAGAGTACACAGTCCGAGCTAAACATTCATCAATAACTCAGGATGTAGTAAATGAACCAAATGTAGCAGTAAAGCATTATTGAGATGAAAGCTGAATTTTGGGTGAAACTCTCAGAAAATAATTACCCCTTCAAAGAAATCCGTCCTGATTTTCTTGAAGCCTTGCCCCTATCCTGATAAGAACTCAGGCGTGACATATCACTTTCAAAATTCAGTGGAGAAGTTTGTCTACCAAGTGTACTTGTACTCCCAACTTCAGCAGACTTCGGCAAAACAAAATCAAAATCTGACTTCTCCTGCTCTTCATGCTTGGAGGCAGTTTCATCATGCATAGCCTGACTAATGGATTTTGCATCCTTCACAGTTTGGACAACCTCAGTGATGGAACCCATAGCTTTCTCCTTCTGACGAGCTGACAAATGAAATTAGATGATTACACATAAAGTCAGAATCACACATACTTCTAAAAATGGCTCCATATTTTACCATCATAACGAATTAACGATGTAGGCAATCCATTTGGTCGCAACGCCTTTTCACTCACACCTTCTGTGTACTTGCTCACCTCTACCTGCATTCTGTAGTAAATAGCTGTATTAAGCACAAAAAAGCCACAACCCTGATATGAAAGCAGCAAAAATCATATTCAACAGTTTGGAAGTAAAGAAAAAGTAAAAGATAATTCAGCATTTTCAATTCTTCTAAAAGGCTTAAAAGCTTACACAGATAGGTAAAGCCCTGAGAATAATTTTATATCCCTAACTCAACTCCTCACATATGATCCCTTTGGCTTTGAAGCATGAACAATGCACATAAACATTGTGCCTATTAATAAAAAGAATGAGGGAGGAATCACACTCCTAACCACTTTGTCATGAGGCTCTAGTGCCATATGAAAACTTAAGCTATCAAATAAAAGCCCAGGGATGATTTTATATGTTGCTTCAAACCTTTGGTTAGGTCAATGCAAAAGCAAATGACACTTGCAATTAGTCAATGAGGCTTTCCATTATCATAAGAAATTTTATTAAAAATGCCAGAAGTCATTATGCATAATTTAGTGATCACAACCTGTAATATCAAGCAAAGAAAAAGCCAGGTTAGAAAAGGCTGAACTGACCCAATGAACTTGATAGTATTGCCATGGTCATCTTTGATGGGGGTGATAGTGAGAAGATTCCAGAATGGGGTTCCATCTTTCTTGTAGTTTAAAAGCCTGCCACAATAACTTTTCCCATTTCTAGTTGCGTCCCGAATTTTCGCCACTTCTTTCTTGTCGGTATCAAGCCCCTGAAGAAATCGACTGCAACCAGAAATTGGCTGATTTGATTAAAAATAACTATATTTGCTAGCTCAATACCTACTAAGAATCACTCTCCCACATTAAATCCCCAACCCTCAACTGAAAATTTCTAGCGAAGTTTGCCAGCCAGACAGTATCTTTTGTTCAGTTAACAGCTTTTGGTGGTGATGGCTAGCTAAGGATGCAAGTAAACTGAAACAGCATATATATATTGCGATCTATAAAGGCAGGGCACATGCTCACCAATTCCTTCCAATAACCTCCTTTGAAGAGTAACCAGTCATACTAAAAAAGCCACTGCTGGCATACATAATTGGACAGTCTGGCTTGGTTGCATCCGAGACAACAAATGTCTGTTGCAGCGTCGCCAATGCTTCCTTCAACTCTTGTGAGACCCTTGGGAACGCCCCTGACTCAGATCCATAATTTGACTCGTCAGATGTCCTTGTCGATTCAACAAATCGATCCGAGTTTTTGCTTCTTTCACCATCAAAAGAGGAACTTGTTTTCTCTGCTATTGCTTTAAAATTACCTGAGTTCACTACAAGACCCCATTCAGCAGCTCTCTTAGCTATGTTTGCTCCAGTTAATATTCTATGATCTGAAGATGATGGCCCATTTAGCTGATTCCCTGAGTCATTGTCTTTCACTACACTTTTAGTACCGGAAAGATTCTTCATTGTAGAGTTACCATCATTGGTGAAATCAGACTCTCTAGAAAATGCCATCCACTTGTTGACAGGTTCCCTACTGCTGGCAGAATTAGAGGGACCGATTACCGGCAGCGATAAACCGGGCTGATGATCACTGCTGCCATGGGGATCATAATTAGCAGATAATTCCAGTTTCTTCATTTATGAGTTTCCACAGTCAATTGGTAGGCCAACAAAAGGGTATCACCTACTCAAAAAAATTATTGAAAAAAATGAAAAAACTTAAGCATTTTCAGTCTAACCAAGTCTGAAGATATGGTCAGTATCGGTAAAAGACAAGTTTCAATCTTCATGAATATACAATACAACCACCATGGCAAATCACAGAGAAACTTGTGAGCTATATTAAATGCAAACAGATGAACGCAGATATTTTTTATCATCATGGGGACATGGTATTAATGGAATGACAAAGACATTAACATGGTTTTGTAATATCTAAGCATATATATAATCCATTCAGTTAATCATATATTGGAAAAAGAAAAAATGGTAGCATGCTATGTGATAATTCATGAAAGGAACTAACTGTAGAGTTTCTTCAAGGGAAAGTAAAGTCTTTTTAACAGTCTCTTGTTAAAGAAGAGATACATTGAAGCTTGAAAAACTAGGCCTCAGGATGAAAATGGCAAAGCCTGAAAGCTGAGAAGATTTTTTTTGTGTTTGGCTTCAATTTGGATGACAAACCTGAACTGTGTCCGTGGCCTCAGCCTCAGACAGAAAGGATAATGTTCAAGGTTCACATAAATACAAAAAATGTCTCCAATGGTACATTTATGCTTGTATACGAATGGTAAACCTCTAAGAAACATTTATGAGAAACACTTATGCATATATTTTGTACGCAATATGATTGTTTGGTTTAAATAATTCAATACTTGTTTTCTTAAAATTATGGAATTCGAATATTATTAATGAATAAAAAAGTGAAACAGCTAAGAAAATTTTACTCATGCAATTGAGCCTACAACCTAATAGTTGTGATTGTTTTTTGCTCTTTAAGTGGGCGGTCCTACATCCAACTCCTAGCTCCCCCTTCTGCCATCCCTTCCAGTAAAAGAGAGAGGGAGAGTTTTACTCATATTAGTCTTATCATGTTGATCAATTTAAACTGGATTGGTTAAAGTACAATAGAAAAATGCTATATTGTCAAAAAACGAAAAAATAGCTAGAGAACTTAACAAAGAAAACAAAGTAACTAATAGTCTAATACATAAAATAAATTAGTGTGAGTCACTTTTGTTTTTTGGGTCGTGAAGCAATATGACTCACTTGTAAATCCAAAAATCAACATACCTAATTACATCATTCTTACAAATGAATTAGAACAAATATTCTAGCTGTATAGTATTTTTTTTTCATAAAAATAAATGTTATCCACAACTCTCGTATTCTTGGTTGGAGAAGAAAATAAATAAAATAATATAAAAAATCATTGAGAAATATAAAAATAATAAAATAAAATTGAGGAGGTAGAGGACTAAACATTTGTGAGGCCACAAAGCATTTGGCGTGGCATGTCTTCAGAGATAAATTTCGCTATCAGTTATTAAATATTTCGGTTCCCTTATGAAAAATGACAAGCCATATAATAATAATTCCACCAAAATGTTCCTATATAATTGCTTATGTTCAGATAAATAAATATACCATGGTATTTTATTTCACTCAACAATTACAATATTTCTGTGAAACTTTTTTAACTGCGACTATATTGTAGTCCTCTAATAATAATAATAATAAGAATTTAATTTTGATATTTTAGATACATTCAATTATATATTATCAAGCAAAAGTATCTCACCGGATTGCCTATCTAGTCTTCCAAGGAAAAACATTTGATTTATATGATATCTTAAGATCGAGTGCGAGTAACTTAATCCCAAAGATAATCTTACAAATAGGGTTATCCAAGTTTTTTTTATAAAATTAGTCTAGGTCGTCATATCTTTAATCAAGATTTTAATCGAATGAATCAAAATGAACGTCAAATAATAATAATAATAATAATAGCATCAGGGTGTTGATGTTGAGGTTGAAGAAAGTCGTGGTGGTGGGAAATTGTGGAGTGGTGGTGAGAAGTTCCACGTCAATGGGCTTAACAACGGACCCGACAATGGAAGTTGTTGCCTCATTGGATCGTCACAAATATCACAAACGACCCATCCAACACGCTTCATATTATCTATCATCCCATCTGAGACAGAGACCATATGGGGTGGCATTGCCCCTTGCACTTTGGGCCATGCAGTTTCTTTCCCCCACCTCCCCACAATAACGCAAGCAAGTTGACAAGTGCGTGGTTCACAACACAATCCACATGTATCCTCCTGCCATAGACAATTTTGCTCGAATCGAATAAGACTGATAAGACAAACATGAGATGTTGATGAATCGAAAACTAAAAGTTAAGCTAAAAAGTAAAAAATTAAAAGCGGCTTTTTTTTCTTCTTCTTTTTTCGTGTCTGAACAAGTCTTGTAACTTGTAAGCTTTGAAAATAGTTGCAACTTGCAAGCCATTTCTTCTGGAGTAATGCTATTTAGTCAAAATTTGTAGCCAAGAAATTGATCCAGCGACGTGGCATGATTATTGATTTATATGAATACAAAAGTCATATCACTTTATTATATTTGACAATTGTCATAATTTTTGTGGAAAAATTGCTAATATTTCGAAAAATTTTATGTGGCACAAATTTGTTGATCAGATTAGGTGGCATCAGAGTGAGATAGAACCATTGTCTAATCCTAATTTTCCTGTTTCCACTTAGAGTATTTGGCAGAAATTTCTCTAACAACTCATTCGGATCGCATAGCATTACTCTTGTTTGAAGATTAGAGTGTTTTTATGTTTTGTTCAATCTTAAGTACAAATATTCATTAGTTGCAACTTGCAAGCCAATCTTAATTTTCCTGTTTCCACTTGGAGTATTTTGCCTTGAGTTTGGCAGCAATTTTTCTAATAACTCATTCGGATCGCATAGGATTACCCTTGTTTGAAGATTAGAAGAGTGTGTGTGTTTTTATGTTTTGTTCAATCTTAAGTAAAAATATTCAAATTGTATCAGACTGTAATTAAGTTGACTTGAATCACATCGATTCTTTATACATTAAAATTACTTAAGCAAAAATATTTTTCATTCGAAAGAGTCGAACCTAATAACTTACAATAGATGTAATATTAAGGCATAACTGGCTATTTTATTTGTTTTTTATTTTTTCTACTAAATATATGGATACATTACCTCGTCTTTATATTGTTGGATGATTTAGTGTGTGGTGCACTAAGGAACATATTTGACAGGTGCATCGCACCACAAACCATCCTTTAATAGAATCTAACACTGGACATTGGATAATATATTGACATTTGGCACAACTTATGGAAAGAATATGTACGAGTGTTCATTAGTTGTATTTTCAAGTGGAAACCATTAGAACCAATCTAATATGACTCGTTATTGTGTCGTGTGATGATTACTATTGCAAGTATTTTCTTCTCGTATGTAACTATTTAGGAGAATAAATTTATAGAGTTACATTATTTGTATTTACAATATAGGGGATATCACGCCGGCTCACATCTCATCTATCGTTGGATGGATGTGAAACTCATTAAAATAGAATCCACGTCTCATTCAATGGAAAATGAGATATAAATCGACACGATATCCCATGTATTATGAGTATAAATAATATTTTTTTTATTTATGAATAAATACAAGAAAAAATGAAAGTTTATGCAAGTATATAGGAAGGAAATGTATGTTGGATATAAGATAGAAAACAAGTACATAAACTGTATTGAGACGCGAGAAGAAAATAATATGGATAATAAGCTACTCACATTGGGAGGGTGTTCTTTGCAAGTATTAGAACTACATCAAATGCAAAGCTTTATTCTATAAAAAGGATCTGATGCTAAGTAACTTGATCAGAGGTGTTACCCTAAATCTAGAAAATACTAAATGAATGTGTTAGCCGCCGTTACGAGGTGGTGAAGGCAGCCTATATAATATAGGTTCCATTCTCATTTGTGAGTAGAGCACTCAAATCTCAATGTCTAGTGACGCAACGGAAGTCACCCTCCCACTTTCACATATATTAATTTTACCATTTTTCCCAACATAGTAAAAATAAATAGTTGCGATTGACGTCACAGCTATATTAATTTTACCATTTCCCCTAACATAGTAAAATTAAATAGTTGCAATTGATCTCACAGCATAATAGTTGTCTCCTGCAAAATAACAATTGAGCCCGGGATATCCCTTGTTCGACTCCCATTCAACCCCTATCAAAAGCCTTGTCTTGCCTATGATACATACCACATTCAATGCCTTTAAAAGAAATTGATACCAACGACAAAAGAACCTTCACAAGGTGCTGAATATAGGTGTCAAAAGGGCCTAATGGCCATGGGGCTAGCCCCAAGTCCCCTTGATTTGGCCTCATCAAGTAGCAACTCACAACCATGTTGGGCTTCCCAAACCCCAACACGCATAAGCCCCTCAAATGTGGGGGCTAGGAGTGGGTAACCTATGGGCCAGCCCCCATCTTATTCACTTTATTTATTTATTTTTTGTCTTCTTAGAAAACATATCAAACCAAACACATGTTGCATCTTAAACATCCATCAGACTTGTAAAGTGAAAATATTTTCTTGTACTGAAATCAGAACTAAGAAAGTCAAAAAACCCTATATCCCAATTCTTCAATTTCTTAAATTAAGGATGATCATCAAACTTTCCATCATTGAACCTTCTCAGAAGAGCGCATTGAGTGTTGCGAGAATGTTCCGGAGAAGATCCACCTTCTGCTCCATCCTTCCACCACGTTCCCACCATCCTCCCACCATGTTCCCACCATCCTCATCTTCTTCTTTGCACAACACAGCACAATATTCTGTTATTAATTCTACGTGTGCGTTGTCTCCTCCATCAGCACCGATCATGCGAATGCGACGCGATCCGTCCCTCACAACTCGCTCTCCATCGATGTATCCCATCTCTTCCACCCTCCCATGCTTCGAATCAAGCGCTTCCATTCAACCAAACAAGCCCAACTCCTCTCGTGGACCCTACTGTGGCAGATCCAGCTTCGGCAACCATGACAACGACAACAGCAACCATGATGACTACCTTGAAGCTTCCCCCCTTTTATCCAATACCCTTCTCTCTCTCACTCTTAATTTCGCTCACTTTTGAAAAAGGGAAAAAAAAATCAAAAAATTGATGATTGGAAATTTGGCAATGGGCTTGAGAAGGGATCTTTTGATTAGGCTTAGAAATGACTATAATACGTTATTATTTGAATCCAAAAAGGACAAGAATATATTGCTTTTTTAACATCAATTACCAAAAGATGAATTTTATCTCGATAACCCAAAACTATAAATTATGGAATTTTTGGTTTGTGGGAGCTCATGTGAGCTATGATTAACCTTTAGGTAGACTAGGACTAATCCATATGTTAGGGCCAGAGCCGACCCATTGAAAGGGTTGTTAAAATTTGGAATTTTTACAAATGGGTTGGCCCTTACCCACATGGGCTTTTAGCCCCGTGGGCTTTTTTCAAGTGTGGGCTTCTTGGCCTTGTGGACTTTTTGGCCTTGGCCCACGTGGGACAGGGCTTTTTGACGCCTCTAGACTGCTGAACACACCTGACCAGACCAGTAAAACCTGGTAAATCACTTGGTTCAAGAAGCCTCTCTAATGCTAACTTCATGCCAGCTATATTATGCAAATATATATCGTTAGTTTAAACAAGAGCACAAATGACCTCATCTAAGCGAAAGTTTTAGCTTGCAACATATAAATTGACACTTGGAACCAGCGATCCACACCTGATGACAGAAAGGAGTACCCTAGATTCATTCCACACACCACTTCCTTCCAATCAACCAGCCATGCGAACATTAAGATCCCTATATACTGAACACCCTCACACTCATAAGCAACAAAACCTCTACTTTCAATGGCATCAATGACTCCAGACCATTGAAAATAAAAAAAAAAAGGAAGGAAAAGGAGCATCAATGACTTGACTTGGCCTCTTGAGTGGATTGATTAGCAGTAAAAATAATCCAATGGCACTCTTGGTGCTTACATATATCTTCCATGTACTTTTTCAATAAGGCAATAAGGAAAACAAACTGCACGAACAAAGGAAATCGTCAAACATCTACTACATCCAGCAGAGAATGCATTCTCCAGTTTAGCATTAAATATCTTTGAGCATTGATGAGACCTACAGTAACCTGTAACTAATGAAGCAAATCACTCCATTTGTTATCTCACCTCAATTCAATAAAATGAGTATAAGACAAGGAGGACCACACTTTGTTACAAAAATCACCATTTTTTTTCCTGATTAATGAAATAGCACTTGACACCCAAAAGAGTGGGGGAAGCAAAACAGCCCAGCAATTTGACACCTAGCCAAACAGCTGCTAGGAAACACTTAAACCTACACAGCCTAAAAAAAGTAGAAACAAGAATTAAAGAACACCTGTATCTCAATAGGACAGTCTTTTAATATTAAAATACACCTGTTGTTCATTCCTACAATGATGCCCCGATTTGATTGCATATCAGCGACTCATTCACAACCCACACCCAACAAAAACCACCCACTGAAAGCACCCCAGTCCCTTTGGCATGGCAATCAAGTATATAGGAGGATCAGAGGGAGACTGTACACCGATGAAAAAATAAGACTCCCAAAATTACCGTTTCGACCAGAACAAGATCAGCAACCTATAACAAAAAAACATAATTCAATCACATCAAGGACAAAAGCCACATATGATAGTAAAATTCCACCTGTCAGATAATAGTTAAAGCTTCAACCAGAAAAACGAGGAAGATAAGGACCATTCCCGATCCAGCAACCTCAAACACCAATTCTCAACGCCATGGTTAGACTGATAGAACGAGAAACATAAGAAAAACCAACAACAGTGCAGTCCAAATAGGAAAATCACAACCATATCACCTTTCGCTGAGAGTGAATTGTCTTTATATGTACCCACCAGTTTTTCAACCTTTGAAAGGCTAAAGGATCATATATGAATGTCTCACTCTTCAACCAGCCTTGATATTGCCGGAAAGAGTTTCTTTCAAATCTAACATCCCAATTTAGAAAACTCTTCCCATTCACCAAATCCCATAGTACTCACTCCGCCCCCAATTAACTGTCCATTTGGACAAACTGGTACACTGGGGATAGAGGGATACATTGATGTTTTAATGCACCAGTTTGTCCAACTAGATAGTTGATTGGGGGCAAAGGACTAATTTTCATTCCGAAACAATCGCCATCTTGGAATCCTTCACACCAACTTTCATTTCAGAATGAGCATAACACCAATCTCCTTATACATATATATGTACAAGAGCGAAAGCCACAAACAAAGCCACATCATCGAGTAAAAATGAAGTCACATGCTGTAATTGCAGTTTGCAGATGCATAAAGAACAGAAGGAAAATGCGGTCAATTAGATGATTCATTCAAATTAAAAAGGAAAAAAGAGAAAATTACATGACCAACTATCTCTTGTAATCATAAAATCAGACTAGAGGGACTTTATTATTATTATTATTATTATTGTTATGCTTAAAAGTGAAAAGTAGGAAGGCGGCTTAGAAATCATAGCATCTGCCGTTGCGCTCCCAATCGCCGTACCTGGTGGGCTCGGGTCCTTTGGGGCCACCGACCTCACCAGTTTCTTTGTTCACATGGTCGCCGCCGTCTTCATCATCATCATCATCATCTTCTGGTAGTTGTTGTTGTTGTTGTTGGCTTCTTATTGGGTTGGTTTGATCTTGGAAAGAAGTCTGTGGAGGTGCCTCGGCAATGGGGTCTCGTTGGCAGTGCTGCTGAGGGGAGTGGGAGCAGAGGAGGCGCGTCGCTGAGATGGAAAGAGAGCGAGTAACGGGTTCGGAGGATCTGGTGAGGAGGCTCAGTGCAGAGTTGGAGGAGGAGGAGAGCAACAAGCGAGGGACGAGAGGGGTGCTCATTGGATTGGGACGAACGAAACCCTTCCTTGCCTTGATGGAAACTGGGTAGCGAGAGTTGTTGCGTATGATATGCATATTAGTTAAAAAAATCCTATTATTATTATTATTATTACTACGGGTAATTACAACGACCTCCCCTAAGTTCTTTCAATATTACACTTGTCCCCTTGTAGTTTTAAAAATATACATTCACCTCCCTTACCTCTAAATAATTTTTTTAAAAATATCAAATTACTCTTTATTAAAAAAAAAAGAAAAACACTAAATTCTTCCTCTCATTCTCCCCTACCTTCCTCCCGCCACCCACCTCCAATATCTGGGAACAAATATGCAATCGCAACTTTGCATCAGACCAACACTCTCTTTGCTGTGTATATGCTTCTCAGTTCTTAGTTCTTAGTGAGCTTTCTCTCTCTTGAAGGTTTTTTCTGCTCTGTCTGTGCATTGCAACAACAACAACACTTTCTCACTCATCAGATCTACAACCATTCTTCATTAGCTTCATTCCCAGGAGGTGGTAGCAACAAGATCGCAATGCCGATCCGCTCGTGTTCCACCACAACAGCCACAGGCGAACGGAGTGGCACACCGCGAGAAGGTTCAGGTTTCGGTCTCGGTTCCACCGCCGAAGGCCCAGGTGGTGGTAGCATCGGCAAAGAAGTGCAGAGAGGTCTGATGAGAGGAAGAACACTATCTTTTGTTGTTTTTTTATTTGCACGCCGCATGAAAACCACCCTCAGCCACAAAAACTGCCGCTTGCAAAGCCCATATTGCACCTCCGCCCAGCCCCCCCTTTTGTCGCTACGTCCAGCTTCGCACATCTTGTTGCGTCCGCGCCACCGGAGCGCACATCCTGTTGTCGGAGAAGCTTGCCGCACCACTGCCTTTATCGGCTCGTCCCTCAATCCCAACATCGCGAGTCAAGGCCAACGCGAACCAGCCGCCTGCAATGCTGTCGACGCGGATCTTCCTCCCTGCACATCTGCCGTCATCGTCAGAGCCACCTTAAAGAACCCGTTGGTCCAGCCACAAAGCCGCTGCTACCTTCCTCGTATCAGCTTTTGCTTTCTCCTTTGTTATTTGTGTTGTTATTTGGTTTAGAGGGGGTCATTGAAGGTAAAGTTTTTTATTTGGTCAAGAAGTTAATCAAGTTTCAGATCAAGGGTTGAGGGTAAGGGAGAATGAGAGGAAGAAGATAGTGTTTTTTTTTTAAAGGATAATTTGGTACTTTTAAAAAATTATTTAGGGATAAGGGAGGTGAGTGTATATTTTTAAAACTAGAAGGGAGTAAGTGTAATATTGAAAGAACTCAAGGGAGGTTGCTGTAATTATCCCTTATTATTATTATTATGAGACACCGCGTCAACTTACATTTTCCTTTGTCATTCCACTCATGCCTTCTGTCTAAGTGATCAGAATTCCACCAGGGGTGCATGCCTTCCCTTGTCTTAGATAATGTATGAATCGACACGGTATATTATATACCATAAATATAAATAACATTATTCTTTAAAGAAAATGGTTTTCTTTTTCCCTCTTTCTACTCAATGTTAATTTTAAGGAATACTGCCCCTGAGGTTTAGAAAAATATGAGAAACAGCTCTAACAAATACATGCCAAATATATAGTTATATCCTAAAGTAAATAGTAAGTGAAAGCAGAACTACCAAAACAATAAAATGGTCTTTGGAAACTAAGGGGCTGTTTGGAAGTGTTTTTTTATTTTTATCTTTTAAAATTGTTTTATAAAATAAGTGTATGTGCAATTTTTAAAAACAAAAAAACAGAAAAACTTGTTTGGCAACTTAACTTTAAAAATAATTTTTAAAAGCTAAAAAATAGAAAATCTATTTGGATAATTATTTTAAAAAACAACTTTTAAAACTAATAAAACGAAAAACTATTTGGCAAATGACATTACTATAAATGACAAATTTTAACAATTATGTTTTATATATATAATATTTTCCATATATACTTAATAAATAAAGTTTTAATACAATTTCCTATTTTAAAAATAGTATTAACACAACTTGATATTAATTTACATTTATAAATCCACTTGTAATCTATGCTTGATTTTCTTGTAGGCACATCCAATTTGCAATTTGGTCACAAAATCTTGCTATTGCCCTTGCAGCTTCATCAGTCAATCTTATTGTGTTGTTCCTATTAAAATTCACATCTACATTCATATTATCATTCGTAGCTTCAAAAATGACCATTGATAACCAATACCAAAAATGACCATAAAGCAAATCAATGCCCATACAAATAGAAATCTAACGCAACTTGCAAGAATAAGTAATAACCAATATCAAAAATCATGAACAGAGTAATAACCAATATCAAAATATATCTTAAAGAAGTAAACATGTTGTTCAATTACAATTTCACCAGCACTAAATCCAACTTTACTCATTTTTTTTTTCTTTCCAAACAGAACAAATGGAAGAACGACTGAACAAGTTGAGAAGGAAGGAGGGACCGTGTCAGATCAAGAGAAAGAAGGGAGAGGGAGTGACTCATCATGGCAGATCTAGGTTGTGGGGTCACGGAGCACTACAGGTCTACATCGTGGCGAAGCACGGCGAATCGAGGGCTGGGTTCCGGGTTCTTCATTGTAGCCATGCAGTGGAGCTTCACGAAGGAGCTTCTGCCGCTATGAAGTTTGTTATGGTCGGCTTCTGGCATCGGGTCTTGGTTTGCTAGCGAGTGGAGGAGCGGCGGGCTTGAGGTCGCATTTGATTTGGTCGCTTGCTAGAGGAGCTTAGTCTCTCGCTAGGGCTGCTGGTCGCTCGGGGATGAGCTTGCTCGCTCGTTGGGGCTGCTGGTGGGTCGTGACCAAGTGAAAAGAGAAGGAGGCTTGTCTGAAGAACTCCAACAAAATGAAGGAGCTGTGAGCTTAATAGGAGTGTTTGTGAAAGGGAAAAAGGAGGGGAGCTTCTGTGAGCTTAATAGGAGTGTTTGTGAAAGGGAAAAAGGAGGGGAGCTTCTCATTTCTTCATTCAGCTTCTGTTTTTTTTTTTTTCTCATCACATGTGAGATTTGAAGAGTGGCTGAAACACAAGATGCATATATCTATAAAATTGCCATCGCGTTTTCACTTGTTTTCCAAAGCAAAAAAACAGAAAACATCTTTTGACTGTTTCCGTTTTCTTGTTTTTAAAATTCAATATGTGTTTTTTGTTTTTAAAATGGGGGTGACACAAAACAGCAACACAAACAGAATATTTTGTTTTTTTAGTTTTGAAAATTGAAAATTAGTTTTAAAAAACGTTGCCAAATAGGCTGTAAACTTCCCCTATCAATTAAAATCTCAACAGAATTCAATTCTATCAAAATCACAAAAGTAAATCACCCCTAAAATTGAAGAATTAGATTTAATTTTTTAATTTACTAATCTATTTTAAATATATAAATTGAATTAAATTCCTAATAAAATTTAATTTTAAAACATTTCAAACACTGCTTAGAATATGTCGAGATTAATGGAGCAAAATATAATAGAATGAAGTAAGTACTATTGAAATTATTACTCTATTTCATTATTTGAATATTTTATATTTCATACGATTCCCCAGTTTGGAAAAGAATTGACGGTATTAGAAGGAATAATTTTTTGTTAAACAAATCCAAAATTTAAAATCACAGCTCGCGGATCCAAACACACCCTTAACAAGTGAGAAATCCCGTGGGTGCCGAGTCGGGTGTAATCAACATTATATTTTAGAACTTCGAAATATCACAACTCACAAAAACATCAAATCAAATTGGTAGTTGAAAGGAAGCAACTCAATTACCGAAAGAGAGAGAAAAACCCACATGGGCATGGCAGCTACCTCGGTGTGGACGACACCCAGCAGCAGCAGCAGCAGCAGCAATAGCAATAGCTACTATCCCAAACTGAAATTCCATGGACGACACTCTCTTCAACTAAACGCAAACAGCTCTGCTCTTCCTCTGTCTCACTATACCCGTCGTCATCTTCCCCTCTTCTCGGTTTCACCTCCGACGACGCGTCGTTTTGGTGGGCCCACCAGAATCTGTTGCAGCAACTCCTCCTCCAATAATAACAACGACGACAACACTTACCGCGACAAACCACCATCTAATGCAATCCAAGTTTACTCCCAAATTGAGAGGTTCCCTTCTTTCCCTCTTCTTTTTCCCCTTTTTTTATTTATTAATTATTATATCACTCAATCCTACACTGATGCAATAATAATCAAGGAACAATAAAGTATAAATAACCATTTTGGTACCAACATTTTCAATTTGAAATCAATTTGTTCCTGATAATAATTTTTATATCAATTAGTCATTTTGTTGGGTGATGGGGTGCATGTCCTAATAGGTGTTGAAATAATATTTTCCATTTAGTCATTTCATGTGCATGTCCAGCAGGCACCAATCCATCACATCCAATTGGGACACCCACTTTTAGGTGTTAAAATAGCAATGCTTGTTTCGGGCTCGTGTTTGATTTTCGATGTTTGCAGGTTACTTACAGAATCTGTTAGACAATCACGGGATGGCTGGTGGGGTTCCAGAGATTGGAGTGAATTGGAGGTATGTGCTTTACAATTTATATCATGAAAGATTTAACGTTAATTTATTTAAGGGTGCGTTTGGATGAGCTTTGTTTAAGCTCAAAATCAGTTTTTTCAACCAAAAAAATAACTTTCGTATATTTGGACAAATTTTTAAAAATAATCAAAATCTTAAAAAAAATCAGTTCTCGACATTTTTGTAGAAGTTAATAATAGTACCTTTTGAAAAAACTAAGGGTGCGTTTGCTTTGCCTGTTTTCAGTTTTCAATTTCTAGTTTCTAGTTTTCAGTTTTTGTGAAGAAAAAACTAAAAACTGAAAATTGTTTTTAGTTTTTTCTTCACAAAAACTGAAAACTGGAAGCTGAAAACTGAAAACTAAAAAACTGAAACCAAACGCACCCTAAATTTTTAACTTTTTCAGTTATATATACAATTTAAGCTTTATAATCACCTTTTTTTAAAATTCTGAAACAAACACACCCCTAAGTGTCATATTGTTACATTTTTATTAAGGTTGGCCAATTTGTCTATAGTTTTTCCATAGAGATTAATTTTGATGCAATATTGGTGTTTAAAAAAAAAAGTTTTACGTTATTTTCCAATTCACATGCTTTTGTTTGCAAGACCTTCAAAATAATGGGTGGTTGAGTCAAACACTTTTGCTGATGTGTCAAATTACATTATTAGATGTCTGTGTAAAATTTTTTTTTTTTTCTTTACATTGTGCATCCAAATTAAATTCTTTTCTCTGTACTAACAAAGCAATTAAAAAGGACTTAGATTTTTATGGATTATAGCATACAGTGGCGCCATTTGATCCGTATAGCTTACTAACTCTACTAGTGGGAAAAGGCTCGGCTGTTGTTGCAGTATAACAACTAAATCTTACTTAACAGTGTTAGCCAAGAGCTGCAGGTTTTACAAGATTCAGTCATATTGACTGAATGAATGTGAAAGCTGCATTGATCTTGTTAATTTAATGAATATATACACTGAGTTTCTGGTATAGCAGAATGTAGTACTAGTAACAGAAAACTTAACTGTATTAACCAAATAACTATATGTGATATCATTAAATACCCACTAGGAAGGCATGGAATTATGGAATACGTGCTTCAGGAATATGCGGAATCCATGCAAAAAGACCTTACTCTGTCCTGATTGTATTTGCTGTTGGACTGACTTGGCAGTACATTACAGCAAATGGCTTGAAGTTAGAAAAATGCTAGCTTTTGTCTGCAGGTGTGATTGAGCAATACTGAGTTTCTGTCACCAAGTTTCAGCATGAATTTGTTATGTTACACAACAGCTTTAGTGCTTAAAATTGGCCTTCAGGTGGTCACACTCAAAAGAGCAGGACTGGGGCAACATGCTTTTTGCTTTCTAGAATTAATTTGAAGAATCAAATTATCCTTTTCTTATCCCTTTGTTTTGAAGGCATTCTCAGTAAACTTAGTACATCCTTATTGTATAATTTCAGGGAGCATGGATTCTCAAACCCAAAAGCTCCCAACCCAAGTATGTTGTACATTTTATTGGAGGTATATTTGTTGGAGCTGCCCCTCAACTTGCCTACCGTTGGTTTCTTGAGCTTCTATCAGAAAAGTAAGCCATTGTTTTTGCTTCTGAAATCTGAAATTTACCATATAACATTCTTATCGGACAATTTTTGTTGAATGTTATTGTAATTATTTGTTGGTAGTATGCCTCTTGAAAGCTGTTTATGTTTTTCTTTTTTTTTTTTATATGCATATATTGTTATTTTATTGTAAAACCTTTGGATATTCTAAATTCCCCGACAAATTTTGTTGTGTTAAATATCCTTAAGTTTGGATCATTTGAGAGTGAGACTCAGATCTAGGATCTGTCTGTGAAGAAAACTAATTATAAAACCCCTTTTCTGTTGCTAGGGGTGTACTAATCATTTCAACACCATATGCCAGTGGGTTTGATCACTTCCTCATTGCAGATGAAGTACAGTTCAAATTTGATAGGTGCTACCGAATGTTGCAAGAAACAGTAAGTTTCAACTTATGATTCAAGGGCTAGTTGCTTTCTGTTTTTAATTTTCATTTGTAAAAGGAAAATGTTAACAATACACATTGATTCAGATCCAAGACCTTCCCATTTTTGGTGTTGGCCATTCTTTGGGATCAGTTGTCCACCTTCTGATTGGTATATTAAAGATCTTCTGCCAAACTTGTTGTAAAGAATAAATTGATTTGATTTGTTTCTACTCAATAAATTGCTTATTGTACCAGGATCAAGATATGCAGTGCAAAGAAGTGGAAATGTTCTCATGGCATTCAATAACAAGGTATTTTGTCTAGAAAAGAGAAAACAATGGGAGTGCTATACTTTGACCTTCTATGTTTATCTAAATTCGGGGGAAAGAAATGGAAAAGTTTAAGATTAGCATATCCTTGTACAATCAGAGAAAATAGCCACTCCGTGGTAATTTGGTAAAAGCTCAAAGTTGCAAGATGCAATTTTCATCCAAAAGTCTAACTCCTTATGATAACACTAGGTATTTGAGTTATTGATTTTGACATATGGTCTCTTTAATTTTGTGGAGTACCAAATCTGAATAGAATGGTAGAAGTAAGATGTCCTCTTTTTTTTTTAAATCTTTGATTTTTTATAAAATTTTTCTACTTAGAAATGCAAGTAAGCAAGACCGAAGTATTCTCAGATTTTCCTATGTAAGAATCTTCTTTGGAATCTCTTCATGATCGACTAATTTTTGTTTTGTTGTTGTAGGAAGCAAGTTCAGCCATCCCGTTGTTCTCTCCAGTTCTTGTCCCAATGGCTCAAAGCATTGGTCCCCTTCTATCAGATATTTTATCTTCACCAACTCTACGTGCAGGGGTCAGTATAGCTACATAACAACGGAGGAGACATCTATTAATATTTCTAGGAGAAATTTCAACAACCTCCCTTGAGGTATGTCGAATGAAATTTGGCTCCTTTGCTGTTTAATGTCATATTACAACAACCTTCCCTTCAGGTTGACAGAAAAAATGTAGGAACAGTCATATACAATTGAAGACAAATTCCATATAACATTTGGGTTTTTTGTTGTATAATTCTCTATGTATATAATTCTTACTCTTAGACCTTTCCTAAGTCAAACTCTCAATTGGATACTCTTCCACATTGTTTCAATCAAACTCCTAGGCACTTAACTAGAGTTGTTTCTTTATTTATGTGAAAGATAAAGGTGCAACATCAAATAAAAAGGCGATTAAGAAAACAAACTTTATTTCCTACAATGAAACATTATTCTTTATTGAAACATTATTCTTTATCTTTGTTCATTTTTACTTGCAAAATGCTTTTGAAAGAGAGGGGTGGGGAATTGAATTGCAGAGTTTCTCCAACAAATTAAAAGATGATGTCGCGTAGAATTTCTTAAGGGAGGTTGTTGCTATATGATATTAAAAGTTAGGGAGTCAAGTGCTATATTTTAAACATGAGGGAAATTCCTCGTCATTTGACCATGTCTCAAGAGAGGGCACTTTAATTGCCCTTAAGTGCAATAAACTAATTTAATACTTGCATTATAATTGCTTTAATTTTCACTGTTTCAACCATTTCTGACAGTCCTTGCTGTCCAAACTCAAGTGCGGGGATACTCTGTTAGATTTACATATTGTTTTGGAAGCACCCACAGTGTACTTCTTTAGATGGCTAAATTTAGATGCATGGAACACTTGCAGGCAGAGATGACTTTGAAACAATTGGAAAACGTTAGCCCTCCCATCATGAAACAGGTTCTTCCTTTAGTTGAGCAGCTCCCTCCCTTGTACATGGATTTGGTCAAAGGAAGAGAATATTTTACTCCAAAGCCTGAGGAGACACGCCGACTTGTATGTAACTAATATTCTGAGCTATTTGATCCCTGGGGAGGAGGGTTTTGATTTATCATTCATACGTATAATCTCTCATAATCTCTCGCTTTTGCCTTTCAATTCCATGTCAGAAATCATATTTATTTGTTTGAGATTAGACTACTGGTCTTGCCCAAATTCTATTTCTAACTTGCATATATGTTTCTACTAGGGGTTCCTAACTGCATCAAATTCTCTCTCTGGATTTTTTTTTTTTTTTGGATAAAATCTTTCCATGGATTATATAACCATATTATAGAAGAAAAATTCTACTGAATGTCATATGAGGATCTACATTCCTTATATTTATTGCATAATCTTGCAGTTGTTCTCATGTCTTACATTATATTTATTCAATCAAAAAAGTTGGGGGACGGTGTTTAAGGATGTTGTTATTGTAGCATATAAAGCAGAGACCGCATGAGATAGGAGATTGGCCAACAAGTCGTTGCTGATATAAAAAATTGTCAATCATATCCAACTTGATTTTAACACTGTTAAACTAAAATTACCACTCTACGGATATATTTGGTTAGAGGGTACAATTTCCATAAATGAGTTTCATGTATAATTTTATATATGGAGTTCAACCTTGAAAATTTACACTCCACTTTTAACTCTAACCACACATATCCTAAAATTAGAATCCAAACACCACCATTCGGGAGGCCTTTCATTGAAATATTGGGCAGTTCTTGCGAGTATGTAACATTTCTTTCCCTTTAGATTTGCATTTATTTATTTGTTTCTTAATTCTTCAGATAAAATCATACTATGGCATATCCAGGAATCTTCTAATAAAATTCAAGGATGATGTAATAGATGAGACTTCAACTCTAGCACAGGTGCTTAGTTCAGAATCAGCCATTAGCTCAGTGCTGGACATGTCAATACGCAAGCTGCCTGGAGATCATGGTCTTC
The DNA here is from genome assembly GCA_031216105.1 of Dalbergia cultrata. Classification (NCBI taxonomy): domain Eukaryota; kingdom Viridiplantae; phylum Streptophyta; class Magnoliopsida; order Fabales; family Fabaceae; genus Dalbergia; species Dalbergia cultrata. The sequence goes on along the minus strand of CM062347.1, from coordinate 2,404,207 downwards.
CATTGCAGCAGGTACTTCTAGCAAATATAACCTTATCATTCTCTACAAATGGTGTTATCATCCTTAATTTTTATTACTCTTCTTGCAGGCCTTACCAGATGTTCCACCAGCAATGGCCGATGCAGTTAATCGTGGGAGCGAGTTTTTGTCAAATCTTACTGTAGGAACACCATGGGAGACAGTTGCCAAAGAAGTAGGGAACACATTTGGCGTGGATTCGCAAGTCCTCCGCGCAGAGGTGTCGAAGGACATGGATCTGCTTGTGGATGTGATCTCTTCTTGGATGGCCTCCAATGCTGGGCCTAAAGTCCTGAGGCCGTAGGTCACAAGTCACAACTTCATCATGCTTTGTAGAAATATATAGAAAAAAAAAATGGAAAATTCAAAGTTGGCATTAAGATCGCTTTCATCTTATATTGGCTGTTGGTATTGAATAATGCCAATCATGTTAATCCATACGGGTAAGGCAATTAGAACTCTACCTATCACTAGTTGCTGTACAAATGTGATATACGTTGTGACAGAAAAAATGTGATATACACTGCTTTCATCTTATATTACTGTGAAAATGTGATATAGCAATATTAATAGTTTACTAGAGTTAAGTTAATTTAATCTATTATGGAGGTAAAATCTTTATTGTTAGTTTTCTTAATCCATAAGGTTCAAATCCTAAATTTCAAGAATTGACTTGATGTATAAATAAAATTATTTGTTTGCAAAGCTATAAATTAATTTGGTTTGATTTTAAATTTGTTCCGATTTAGTGCATGTTGAAACTAGAACTTTCGTAATCTTATATTTCATGATAGATTGTGCTCATTCTAATTTTTAAGATGACTTACTATAAATAAAATTTGTTTGAGTCATATTTAAAATTTTTAAATAATAATGTATATAAATTAGAGTTTATTTTTTATGTACTCACAATATTTGAAATTTTTAAATAATATTGTATATAAATTGGAGTTTAATTTTGATATACCCACAATAAAAAAAAATATTTTACACTATGATGGTTCATCGAATCAAATATTATTTGTATTATTTTTTAAGTAATCAATATAAAATTTAACCACTTCTACTAATATGATAACACATAATTGAGCAATAGTTTATAAAAATTAAAATTTAAAAATTATTGATAAAATATGTCATCGATTAAGACTGAAGCATCAGTTTGTAAATGAAGTGAAAAAAATTGTACTTAAAAAACATGCAACAGTTTCTTAGTACTTGCAATAACTCAGACTAAAGAACCATTTTCCCAAAGGCCTGTAAGATGTATTAAGAGTACATCCTCTTTAGGCAATGAGCATTGACCAAGGTATGAGAAGACTCATTATCATCATTTATTGTTTGATCACTTGATGTCACTCTTTCAGTACCTGCTTCTGTAAAGTAAATTGAACTGAAAATAGGAAAAGAAAAACCATTTCAGTAAAAAATTCATAAAAATGAAGGACTAGATTGGATTAAAACTAATTCTAATCCAAAATTTCAACCAGATCGACCCAAACCTTCATAACTGAAATAAACAGCCAGAAACAATTGAGACACGTTCTTGAAAAATGTGAGCCAAATCTCCCTGTTAGACAATTAAGCCAGTGACAGAACGCTGTTGATTTAAAGTACATGCAATGTGAGCAACATTTCGTTAACTCACCGACAAAATTAAGGAGATTTCAAATCTTAAGATTACAACTAGTTTAAATTATGACCGTATCAAGAACCAAATTCTATTCAACATTTTCAAGGATAGTCTGTATAGTAAACACAATTTCCTGGTAGGCACACCATTCCTCTCTTCCACCAGCTATCATATTGCCAAAATCCCTCCATGATGACAAAAGCCAACTGTCCAGACTTATGCAAACCAATCTAAAAATCATTCGGGGGACAGTTCTCTGCTATCAAAGCATTTGAAATGTTCTTATTTGGCCCGTCTTCTCCTGTCCCTGTCCCTACCACCTCTCTCCTTATCGTGGTCGTCCCTCTCTCGGCTTCCACTCTTTTCCCGGTGCCGGTCCCTTCCCCTATCACTATCAAAATCATGACTCCTATCTCTTTGCCTGTCTCGGTCCCTTTCAAAATCATGTTCTCTGTCTCTGTCTCTGCCTGATAACCTTTGTTGTGGACTATGGCTTGGACTCCGGCTGCGGTGCCGCTTCCTTGAGACATCATGCCTATCCCTCCTCTCTGAAGATGTTCTTCCTGCAATTATAAAATAACATAAAACATTTACGCGCCTTCTAGAATTTTCTTTTCATTCTGAATGCTTGATCTTGAAATTTCACATCCTAAAAGCATTTTTGCAAGAAATCATGGTGTGTTTGGCATTGGTGAAAATATTGGGGGGATGAATGAATAAAAAATTGAAGCCTTAACCAAGGCATGTGCGGTAACTGTGTTTCCCTGAGATAGAAAGAACTTACTATTGCCTTGACCATCTTCACCAGAATCTGATAACCCGTACTCTGACTGCAGCCGTTTCCGGTGCGCTGCAACTTTCTTCTCAATTTCCTCCAAATTTTTAATTCCCCTCTCTTCAAGGGATTCACGATATTCAATTAAAGCAACCTCCAAGCGTCTTAACTTTTGCCTGTATAACAGACCAAAGTAATCTCCATAAGCATCAGACAAAGATAAAATAAAAATAAAACACTTTACTGGCATTTTTAACACTTTTCGGGAGAGTTCCCTATATTATCTGGGGAAATAGCATTACCTATTCTTAACAGGATGAATATAAATTTCAAGGATAGTTTAAACACTGTAATGATATTACAGATAAAAAGCACAGGCATCTAACAAGCAGCACAAGTATCTGTTTTCCTCCACCCCCTTCCCAAACACCCCAAAACAATTGAATCTTTTCTAAAGGCCACTATCAAACAATTGAATCTTTTCTAAAGGCCACTATCAAATACAAAGGGAAACAAAGAAAGAACAATAAAAAGTCAGCATGTCCTGGCAGAACAACCAAGACATGATTAGTTCCAAATAACATGCCAATGAAAAATGGAAGAATAAAAAGGGACAGTAATGAATGTATAACACAACCTCTGCTCTTCATTCATTCCACTGTCAGCATGAGCTGAAATACTTGTATCAGCAGCAGACTCCTGCTCATCAGCCTTAGTGAGGCCATCACCCACATTTTCACTACCAGAGGACGAATAGCTTAGCCCAAGATTCTTTCCTCTCCTTTGCTCATCGTCACTCTCATCATCCTCCCGAGCCCATTTAGAGGCTGGTAAAACCGGATCATTCTTCTCCTTTTTTGTGAAGGCTCTAAGTTCGGGCTGTGGAATAGGAAGGGTTGGAGCTATAGGTGCAGACCCTTTGCCTAGTGACGGCAAATCTTCATCCCCATAGTGGTTCCATCCAGATAATCCCACTGGTTCAGGCTCAGCACTAGTTTCACGCCGACCACTAGAATACTTACCTACATTTGCTTGGTTCTGGGCATATTTCAGTTCGTCATCTAGTTCATAACCCCTTTGCTTTTCTGCCTCTTCAAGACTTAGCAACCGTGCAACCATCATTTCTCTACCACCAACAAGTGACAATCCATTGTGTCGGCACCGTCTTTCAAGCTCAGCGAGAGGAAGACTCATTAGCTCCTGCATTGCAGCTCCTCGACCCATTGCCAATGCAGCATCTTGGTTGGTCTTGCCACCAACAATCATATCTTCAGACGTGATCTTCTGCTCAATCTCAGGTGCATCACCACATATCGAGTGGAACGGTATCACACCAGAGTTCCCCGATCGAAGGAAAGTTGCTCGTAAGCCATTCACATAAGCATCTGAAAATAGAAACCAGTCGGCCCACACTTGCAGAACTTTCATTACTCGTTCCTGGAATTATTTCAGGCAAAGATCAGAAACAAAATAAGAAAGAATAGTAAGAAATTATATAAAGGCAGTCAATGATTGATCAGCCTACCTTCAGGGCTTCAGCAGTAATACGCCCCATTATGCTACGGTACAAGTCATTAAAACTCTCCATTATGTCAGGTAATGTTGCTTCAAACTTGGTGCGATATGCTGATGCATTCCTCACAGGAGCACTACTATTATGAAGAATATCAGAGACAAGCATGAGCCTTGCAATTTTAGTTGGAATAGGGGTTTCTTTAAGTGTCAATGACTCCGTCAAAACTTCAACTATCTGCAGTTGGAAAAATGTAAGATATAGTTAAGGAAGTCACCACCGAAAAACAAAGATAATAGAGCACAATGTAAATATTAAACAACAGCATGCTAGCATCATCAACTCTGGAGAACTCTCTTTTCGTTGTTTATTCCTGAATTCAGTTATTCCATTTTATTCACAAGACTGACAAGAGCTTAGCACTTCCACAGTTAATAACGTATTCATGGAATAAAATGGAAGTGCTAATAGACTGGGCTTGTGTGGAACCAGACTCCTTTTCATGGTTAATAACGTTATTAACCATGGAAGTGCTAAGCTCAGTCTATTATTCACAAAAAGATAATAAACTGGGCTTGTATCTACTATACTAATCCCCTGTACAAGTTCTAACTCTTCTGGTAAAAAATAAGGGAGAAAAAGGGATCGTAGGGGCACATCTTTATTTCTGGGCATAATTTAGTCGGAAAATCAAGTTACCCCCAGCAAAAACAATGTACTTCTGGGCTCCTGAGTAGCAGATAAATAGAATAACAGTATTACCTCGCCAGCTGCATCAGCATTATCCAAAGAAAACCCCATAGCCTCTTTTATCTGGCTCCTTTCTAATGTTAAAGCCCGCAGCATATCCTCAAACTCATCCCTCTGTGCATCAGTCAGTGTTCTTTCAGGCTCTACACGCTGCAAAATTTAAACAAATGGAAAATTATAAAAGTGAGCAGGAGACAGTGTTGAGAAATTGTACTGATCCTGATAGAAAATACAATCATAAAAAGTACCCTGCTTCTTCCTCCAGCATGTGTGGAACCAGACTCCTTTTCATGTTCTGGACTTTTTGCTGTTGGTAATGAGGGAGGAATCCATCTGGAAAAAGAAAAATATATTTGTCAAGCTGATGTGTATTATTATGCATGAACAATCAGAGCAACGAAAAAAAGCAAAACAATCTACCAATACGCTTTTCCTTTTTCTGCTTTATAATTTTTGGTAATAAACAACAAAACTCCTTATATCACTGAAAAAGAAAAGAACAATAAAAGTACCTTCCACTACCCGTTATCATGATAAAAGGTTCAGTGCGCCATCTTTGAAGAGTATCACCCTGCATTGCAAGAAAAATAAACACGTCTTCAATCCATTCAAATGCATCCATACGTCTATTTTATATACGTTTCTTTTCATGGATTCACACATACGAAGTTCTAATCAAAACATTAGTGGAAAGTAAAATGTATCCTCACAAAATTAAAATTGATATACCTGAGCAAATGAGTATAGTCTCCAAACATAGTAGGTATGCTCCTTTGAGCCAAGAACGAACAAGAAGTTGAAAAGAGGATTTCCCCGACCCCTCTCCATAATAGCTTGTTCAAAAGCACACCCTCCATCCAGAACATATAAAGCCATTGTATCAATTACATGCCTTAGATGGTCATCCTCAGGAGGTATAACCATTATATCAGGAACATTAGGAGTGAGAACCTAGCACCAAATCACAGCAGGAACATTAGGCATAAGAACCATTACATAAGGAGCATTAAGTATAACCATAGCAAGATTATATAAGAAATATATAAAAACTAATAGGATTAAATTCAGCAGAAGCACCATTGAGTATTTCTACCATCTGTTCTCTAATTGTACTAAATACAAATCAAATTCTTGTTTCACATACAATTACATTTTTAATAATGATTCTAGTCCCATCAGTGCATGACAGTACAAGCAGGTATTGAGTTGAAAAAAGGATGACAATCCAAAATTGAGAATTTACCAGTTCAGAATTTTGATTAGGCACTGATGTCACTGGCGGACCTGATGGACCAGACAGGATAACAGTACTTCCCTGCAAACCAAAGAGTAAACTATGTTGAAAAAAAAAAATATAACATATAGATGGTCATCTGTTCTTTTGTTGTATCACCACACTTGGAAGGAAAAGTGGATACAGGATCTTATTTCCATTTTGTGGGACAGCATTATTTTTTGGGTGGGGAAGGAGGGTGTTCTTTTATTTTAGAAACAGTTTTAGATGAAATAGGGAACAAATATCCACTTCAAGTGTTACTCAATTTGAATTGAATAAACACCTGAAGCGTTATTGCTCCTTAATTGGAATCACAACTCCAGAAGGATGATGGGAAAGAACATAGAAGATGACAGTAATACCTCCTTGCTCCTTATGGCCATTTGCCCTGGTGGGGGCGCAGGTAGGGCTTGTGATGGGAGGGCAACAGACTTTCCCCACCCGATTTTCAATTCGTACTCGTAAACCACAACTCCTGCAAAAACATTTGTCCTCAGTCTCATATTTACATATTTTTTCCAAGCATTAACTCAATGATCATAAAAGTAAACAGAAATTCATCTCAATAAAGTTTTTCTTCAATCAAACTTCAAAAAATAGTCAGAAGCAATACAGATATAGATTATATGGCAGCATGGAAGCAGATCTCCCTACAACTACTCAAAGGAAAAAAAGAGAGAGAAAAAGAAACAAACAAAAAATAAGCCCTAGTCTGTCTTCTAATTTCAGACAAGAGAACCAGACCTTGCATTTCATCTTTAGCAGCCTGTCCATCAGCTCTGTTCATGAAAGCAACAAAGCCACAGTTTCTTTGCCGTCTTCGCTCCTCCTCTGTTCTAGGCCACATTATCTTCACACTGGCAATAGGTCCAAATCTTCCAAAAGTACGGAGAAGAAAATTTTCATCAACCTAGAATTATAAACAACCACGATAAGATTAATATGTCCTTGATTCTCAAAGATGAACAAAACCCATACAAGACAATCAAACCTTGGGTGAGAGATTTCCAACATAAAGATTTGTAGTTTGGGGATCACCATCATCAAATGATCCTGGAAGTTTTCCACTCGGATCAAAGTCATCAGGCAGTTCGTCAAAGCGACTGGACTGTAAGAAAGGGGAAAACCATCAGTAGAAATGCTTCCTAATTCATTGAACATGAGGAATATGCATATACTGATAATTACTTTCACGAAGTAGATTATAAAGCACACATATTGTAATGGACAAAATCAGAACATGTAAATGAAATAAAGATACAAAAAGGCAGCTAAAAATTAGATTCTATGATAAATTTTATTTAGTCTTGCTGAACAGCAATTCACAGTCACTATGAAGAATATCTACAAGAGATAAGCAAGTCTCATGCATTTAAAGATAGATAACCAAAATCCAACAATTAACACCTGCATGCAGCATCCAAACTTGTGAAAAAATAAAAAGCACCACTTACAATAGTATGTTCCCCATGGCGCCCATCACGCCAATGTTCACGTTCTTGATTCCGCCTCTCCCTCATCTCTTGCTCATGCTTTAGCTCCTCCATAAAATGATCAATGTTCCTTGACTTGCTTTTCTCTTTCTCCTTTGGCTTTTCCTCCTCTTTCTGCGAAATGCAACACAAAACCATTAGGTCTGGATCCATGAAACTTGAAAACAACAAAATCAGAGGTAAAATCTCAACTGTGATACAGACTTTTCTTTCAGGTTCTTTCCCCTTGGTTGCCAATGGAGGTGGTATAAAAGATGGAACATACCTGCAAAGAAAAATTAATGATGAAATTCCATCCTAGTTCACTAAAAATCCTATAACTAAAAAAAAAAAATTTTAAAAAGAAGTATCAGACTTATTACATTCAGCATTTTCAAAATACTCCCTCGAACATTGTTCTTTAAAAACACGGCTAATCTGGAGCCTCAGGAATTGCGGACTGGGGTAATCCAGTAAAATCCTCCAGAAGACACTAAGTTCCCATCTCAACCACTAATCAAAGTCCAAAAAGCATAACTCCATCACCTACCAAACTGAGCAAAGCACAACCCCCCCCAACAAACAAAAAAACACCCAAAAAAAAAACACCCCAAAAAAAAAAGAAAGATATGGAAACACTTTCCCAGTACAAAGCAAGAACTTATTAGTTATTCTTACTCAACTGATGGCTTGTATTGTATAATTGAAGGAAACTGACAACACTTCAAATTCATAATGAAATACATTTTATTTTTACTAAGAATTATTTGTCTTCATGTCAGATAAATTGTGTTATATGAACAAGTCATCTCACCCATCTTTATAAGGCTATTCGCCTTCTCTATGTGATGTGTGGGGTGAATTTAGAATCAGTATCTCATCTTTTGCATTGTTCTGTGATTGATTTTTTGTGGAATAATTTGTTCGGTATCTTTAGTGAGAGTTGGGTGTGCCCTGCATGCAAGCTTAGATCACTTCATTTTGACAAGTTTTGTGGGTTTTGGGAAAAAGGAGGCAAAATCTTTTGGGCAATGTTCTCCATATTCCACTATTTGGAGCATTTGGTTGGAGTGTAATTCTCACACCTTCAATGATAGATTTGCAAACATGCAAGTTTTTTAGGATTGGACTAGAAATTTTGCCTCTTTTTGGTGAAAAGCTCATAGTCTTTTATAGAGGACTTTACCTCTGAGATATGTTGAGAGATTGGAAAGCTTTGCTTCATTGATAATTTTTCTTTTGTAGTATTGGTTCTAGTATTGAGGTTCTTTTTTCCTCTTATCTTGTATTTTCCTTCCTTATTTTTAACATAATTCTTCTTTTATCCAAAGCAAAAAAGGGCATCTCACTAATCTAGCCATCCTGTAGTAAGGAACCGAAAGTTAGTTGCCACACACTCGACACTCTCCCACTCAAATGCTATTCTGAAAAGTTTCATCAAGCACAGAACTGAGAAAGTTGATAACCAAAACAAAACATGTCCATAAAGCATGTAACAAATTATTATAATAACTTTAAGCAACAATATTTTGATAAAAGAATAAATTCATGAAGGAGGAAAATACTGAAAAGAGATGGGAGGATAAGGAGTCCTCCGTAACCATAGAAGATAAAACAACAAAGAAAAAGGAGACAAATCAACGGATTGATGTTGCCCAATCCCTCAACATATCTGTCTGGGAAACCACATTAAGGTGTGCGTTTTACACTGAAAAAAGCGAAATGCCAAATGGAGCAAAATAAAATGTTTAATCATAGAAACCTACAAAAATATATGATCTCCACTCCAACCAAATGCACCACAAGTGGTGTAAGTTGCACATTGCCCCGAAAAAAAATGTCTCTTTACTTCTTAGGGGCACTTTTCATCTTTCAGTAAAATTGACATAACCGGCCCATATTTTTTAGAGTATGTAAAAATCAAAAAGTAGACCTTGTAATTCAACTAGAAAAGCATCATAAAAGCAAAAAAGTGGAGTTCAGAATTGGAATCTCACAAACACAGCCAGCAATTCAATGAGTACTAAGCTACAAGGATATCACTTCCTAGAGGACAGCACATTATACGGAATCAAGTGACTCTTTTTGGCTAGAAATGAAATTTTGTGCCTATAAAAAAAATTATTACAAGAGAAGTAAAGAGTACAGAAGAGGATAAGACATCCTCACAAGGTACATAAATCTCAACTAAATCCTATAAGGACAAACCATGCAACAAAGCATGTCTAACCCTTTGTAAATCAGCTAAAGGAACACCATTGAATAGAACATATGCAGAACACTAAACGGATGCAAAAAAGGTAATCTGTTTTAAGTTTTAACTACATTTTTGCTTTTTTTTTAAAAAAAAAAAATTCGCCTCTGATTTTTCCAAATCATGGTCCAGTGATTGAGTCAGAAGACTTAAGATTTGGCTTCAAAATTGTTAATAGTGACAGTAACTATGTTGCTAATAAGAATAGCAGATAATCTTGCTTTTGGTAGAGACAAAAAGGGAATTTTTTTTAATTAAAAGGAAATTTCTATTGAGATGAAGAGAAGAAATATACAAAGAGATAGGAGGACAACAGATCCTCTCTATAGTTTATAAGAAAAACAAAGAGAAAAACTATCAATGAAATAGAGCTTTCCAATCTCTCAACATATTTGAGAGGAAAATTCCTCTAAAAAAATTATGTGCTTTATATTAAACAAAGGCCAAATGCCTAGTCCTATCCCACAAAATGCTCTTCTCTAAGGTCTGTCATTGAAGTAAAGAGAATTGCGCTCCAACTAAATACACCAAACAATAACATAAGTAGCACATTGCCACACATTTGGCCTTCTTCTTTTTCCCAAAACCAACATAACTTGTAAACAGGAATTGATCTAACATTGCAGGGAGCAACACTCAAGGATACCAAATAAAATATTCTATGAAAAGTCAGCTAAAAGGAATTATCCTCTTTTGTGAGCTTCTTTTATCTCTTGGAAAAGACCCCAAACACCGCAAGATTTATTTACTTTCTAAACAACTAACTGTTTTGTTTACTAAAAATGGGGATATTCTAACCTCCACAGTCCACACAGGGAGGAGGTAAGTGTTCAAATCTTAAAAAATGTACATAATACACACCCAGTGACTCCAACCCTACAATAACTTAAAATGCAGAGTAAGCCTGGAAAAATCCATCTTTTGGATCTAACAAAATTTCACCAAAGCCATCATATTTGGTATTTTTAGTAGAACAAACTGTGGATCATCAAGTTCAAATGAAAAATTAAAAGTTCACAATAAGGGTATTGGTCAAACATATTCTTCTTGTCAATCTTATTTAAACTGTGATCTTAAAAATACGAAGAGTAGATTCTTCACCATCGCTGCATACTAATATAGTATCTTTTTTTCACATACTTGCAATGGAACTTGACAAAGAAAATTTACTGAAAAGGACTAAAATGTCCAGCAGTGTCAAATGTCTCAATAACAATCATGCCTATATATACACATCCAGAATGATATACATATGCAGCAGAAGAAAAAATGAACATGGTAGTATGTTTCACATGTAGTACAAGAAAAGAATAATGAACTAGTTCGATATACATATGTCGTAGAACGTTAGGTTATCCAACAACTACCAAGTAGTTATATTGAGACAATGACTAATGATCAGAATAAAGCACCTCAGCCTGTAAACTTCAAACAGGAAAGACAAATTAAAGTTAGAAGTTTGCATATCTCATACAATGGTTTCAAAAATGAAAGCCATTACTTCTATGTGGAAGATCAGATGTTATGTTTTATTTTTCCCTTTTAATTGTTAATATCAAAGCTGAAAGCCATAGAAGGAAAAAAAGATCAACCATTTCACTAAATGACTTCACAATCATAGCTACAGAGTTCCTTAACAAGCTACTAGAAAATCACAACCATTTCTCAAGCATAATGATTTATCCACCATTCCAATTTTATCAGATGTCCATGAAAGGATGCAATGTAAGAATACCGACTGGTTATGCATTGATGATAAGGATATATTTACTTAGTTTACCTCTGACTATACTCACCCAACCTACACAATGAATTTCCTTTGGCAATTTGAAATGTCTTTATAGCACAATGATATATATAATTCTTAGTCCTCACAAACAATTCTAGTCGTTACATTAATATCAACCAATAAACATCCATGAATACTTTTTGTTTTTGAGTTATACAAGGAAATGACCTTCAAAAGCATGAGCACTAAGGAATTTCAGTTTATCTAACCAACACCAAGTGTTTCCCCTATGTAAAAAGAACATACGACAAAGTAAAGGAGATAGAAAAACTGCAGCTTATTCCACACAAAAAAAATAGGAATAGTGACACCTCAATTATACAAATATTGTTTATATTAGGTTTAAGCATATCATTATTCATAAAAAACTAAATTACAGTATTCATTTTATTATTCTGAGTACAACCCTCATGAAGACAAAGCTACACCTGAAAGACAATGACATGACATTTTTCTACCTATGATGCCTGATTAAAAGAGCATAGAAACATGGTTAATCAAAAGCATTTATTTACCTACTTCCCTTCTTTGGACCAGATACCCCATCTTTGGACTTTTCACCTGCCATCCGCGAATGAATAAGAAAGGTCCATACTTTTATTAAAGTTGTTATACAAAATAATAGCAAAAAGCTATGCTATCCACAACATGAAAACACTATATAATCAGCACTTCCAAGAGGTGAAGCAGGAAGAATATAAATACAAAGGGCAGGAAGAATAGAATTAATCAGTCATACTAACCCTCAGAATCATCCTTTAATCTATCATTGGGATTAATTGTTCCTCCTCGTACAAAAGCCTTTGACCCAGGAGTGGTATCACCTTGAAATGACTCAACAAATTCAGCATACAAGCGAGCAGTCTCATCTTCAGCTCTCTGCAGGACATAAAACCCATTATGATCCTGAGCAGATGTCTTTTATAAAGAGGAAAAGAAAAAAATCATAACAAGAACTAACTGAATTTGGATAGATCAACCCTACCTTCTTCTTTGCCTCCTCTTCTTCCCGGTGCTTTTGGAACGGCGTCTTTTTCCGTGTGATGGAGAAGGAACTCATCTTCTCATTAGCAAAAGAAGAAGCCTGCCAAAAAATTTAGCATATACCATGACCTCGAGTAAGAAACTTCCTCAGAAAGGGGATATTTCGAAATAGCTCCTATCTTTTTCACTCCATCATTCCCCATTCTCAAGAAGAAAAAAATTCCCTACTTTCAATTTTCCATCACTTACAAACAGCATTCAGTCCTTAAAAATTAAGAGTTTTTTACTGCAACTTGAATCACATGGAAAACACACACAAAAAAGAAACCTCTGATTTGAATTTCCAATAACTTCAGGTCCACCATATCTCACTAAGCCAATACTCCAAAACAAGAGAGACAAAGAGAAACACAAATTCACAAAAAGGAGAAAAAAAATGCAGCGGTCACTTCCTCAACTCAATCACCAAAACCAACAACAGAACCCAAATGAAAAGCTTATCTAGTAACGATCTACAAAACCCCATCTCAAAAATTTTAAAGAAAAAGGCACCAAATTATAAAAAGACGAGAGATTTCTCAACTAAGCCCTGTTATATCTAATGCTATTGAAAAAGAAACAACACAACAACAACAACATTGACATAACATACAAATGTTGGAGTAAAAGATACATGGGTATTTAATCTAAGGCACGTTTGGGAGGATACATATTCTATAATCGCTTTATATTTTTTTTATTTTTTGAAAGAAAAAAAAGGTCTTAGAAAGCTTTGGATTAATAGAGCTGATTAAACCCTGAAAACACACAGAGAATATGTAAAAATAATATGAACCTGAGAGGAAACAAGGTGCGAGAGAGAGTTGAATGAGTGAAGAAGGAGTTGCAGTGAAATCAATCAATCAGCTAAAACAAAGTTGAATCCAAAGAAAGTGAAGATTGAAGAAGAATGCGTTCTCTCCCCTCCCCACCACTTAACCGAAGCCCAAAAACAAAGAATAACAACAATCTCATTAACACATTACTATGATAATTAAATAATAATACTAATTATTGTTACAAAGCCATAAATAATAGCAACAGGGGTTTTGGGGCCGTGTAATCAAACTCGAAAATCGTTGTTTGAGAGAGAGAGAGAGAGCTCACCTGGATTGGGTTGGGTTGTGTCGGGTGTTAACAGTAATACAGTGGAAAGGAAGGAAGGAAGGGGGAGAGAGAGAGAGAGAGAGAGAGAGAGAAGGATGCGCAGTAAACTGATGTTAATGGAAGGGAAGGAAGCAAGGAAGGGCATAGCATAGGGTAGTGTATGGTATCCTAAGAATTGGGTCGGTATACTGTTGTCAATTGATTACCACCATGATATTGCTACGACGTACCTAGTGCTTTTGGGGGAAAAAAAGATTGAAACCAAAGATAAGAAAATTAGAAGATAATTAAGTATGAGTTTGATCTTGATGTTGGAAAATAGGGGTGTAAGCAAATCAATCCCACCCAATGATCTCAATCGATCCGAACTAAACCAATTAAACGGTTTAGGTTGGTTCGAGTTATCAAATTACATCAGGTTAAAAATAATAAAACCCTATAATAAGTCATACTAACCTAATGACCCAAACTAATCATATAATACACACACATACATATACATATACATATATATATATATATGAAATTAATAAAATTTTAGACATTTGAAGTTTGTGATTTTTTAATTAAAAAAATCATGATTTTTTCTATTTTAATTAAATTAAACATACAATAATGATAATCAGGTAACTCAATCACACGAACTAAACCAATTCAATTTAAATCAATTCGAGTTTGGTACAAAAAAGCTATGAACCCAAACCAATCAAAATTGATAAGTTCATATTCATTTTTCTCCCAAATCCGAACTAACTTGATGCAATTACAGCCCTAGTGTAAAAGTGTTTTACACAGCCATCCAATTATATTTTTTCTTTAGATAGCTTTTTAAGTAATAAATATAAAAGTCAAATAATGTATTGCTAAATAAGTGAAAGTGGCTAAGTCTTACACTCACTATTTAAAGAGTCATATAAATAAGAGAATTCAATTGAATAATAGTTAGTACATTAAAATTAAACTTATTCAATAATGAGCTAATGTTAATATAAAAATTTAATATCTCTGCCATTTAAATATTCCTAAATTTAAGGATAAACATTTTAGAATACATATCTAAAGGATATACATAAATAAAATTAATTAATATTTCATTAAGATATACATGAGCTAACTTTCCTAAAACCCACTATGTATTTGCTATTTAGAAACTCTTTTCAATATTTGGATTTTGTCCAGATTGATATGTTATTAAAAATAAAATATCTAAATGTCTTTTTATAGAGTTGTGTCATTCGTAATACTACTCATGTGAATGCCTCTTTTTAGACTTGAAGCGTGGGCAATACACAGGTCCACCTCTAATACCATGTAATGAAATTATCTCTCCCAAAAGTTTAAGTTGATGGGTTGAAACACATGAGTGGTGTTTATATCTAATATGTGGGACATCATGCCAAGATGGGTTGTGAGTCGGTGTCCCACATGCAATAAGTATAAACAACATTTTTTCTTTTGTTATAAACATTTAAATATGTTTTTATCCCTAATAATATAGATCATTCTAGTTTTAGTCACTTTAAAAAAGGAAATTGGCTTTTGGTCCTCTTTTAAAAAATATTATATTTGTTGTCCTTATTTTTTATAATTCAAATCCCTGTAAATATGTATTTAGTATTTATCAAATTGAAAATTTTTTTTCTTTTGATTTTTTTTAAAAAATTTCTTATAAATATCACTTTTAATAATAGGGACAAGTACATAAACATAATAAGAATAAGATTATTATATCTTATTGTTTTATCTTGTAAAAATTTTGTAGGAGCAAATGCATTTATCTTTTAGAGGAAATATAAAGATATCTTTATTTTGTTTTCTTTTACCATTGGTGTCTATTGTCAAACCATCTTCCATGACTTCCACCTCCTCCATGACTTCCACCTCCATTATACATCTCATCGAAATCTATGTACTAGTGAACGTCCTTCCTACTACTAACGTTCACTTTCCACGACCTTTGTAACAGAGATCAACAAATTGTTAAATTTGCTCATTATTATTTTTGAATAATGTGTCTTTTGCTATATAATATAGGATTTTAACACAAATATGATATATGATAAAACTTTATGATGTCCTTTAATTCATGTAACCAACCACATTTTGTGAGACAAAACTTAGCTGTTTTTAATCTTTTGCTCTATCAAATCAAATAAAAAATCAATGGGAAAAGAGTATTTAAGTCCCTTAAACTTATACCATTCTTAATTAGTCCTTAAATTCTAACTTTAAAATCTTCTTAATTAGTTCTTAAACTCTAACTTATAACTTACTAGACCCTTCTATTGAAGAATTTGCTAAAATTACCAATAGTTATAGTGAAATATATGATCTAAATTTAGTCGATGGTCAAAATTTTATGTAAAATAACTGGTTAATGTGTTTTTATGTGTTATTATACCATTATTGTATGAACAAACTTAAAACAAAAAGAGTCTATTGTAATCAAAGTTTAGGGAGTAATGGAGAATGTTTTAAAGTTTGTGGTGGTGATTTGCAAAAGACTAAAAGTTAGGGTGCTTTTATATTCTTTTCATAATATCAAATATATACACATTGTACAATCATTCTACTGTCCCAATGTTCTATTGTATGTCACTTTCATATTATTGTTTCATAGATGCTCAAATCAAGCAGAAACAAGCTCTTCTCCATAATTCAATGCACAAAAGAAATGACTAATTTAATAAGAATCAAAGAAAATGATAAAACATTCAAGAAGCCAATACAATCAGCATGGTAGCATTTGAAAGGTAAAATTTGAACACATCTTCAATATGGCACTTAGTTCTACACTTCAGACTATTTACATAGTGAACTTTTTGGAATGAAAGTTTCATTGAAAAAACACGGTGTAGCAACCTGGCCTTTATTGTAAGCTGAAACAAGAAAAGCCTTTCTTTTCTGAAGGATGTTGCTTGGGGCTGAAACACTTGATAGCAGCTATTAGCAACAAAAGCAACCTAAGACATTAGATGACAGGATTCAGGCCTCTGCATTTTCCTCATCTTCAATGTCATCAATTCCAACCCAACGGGTGAACGCGAAGAGGAATTCCTTGAAGTTCACCATTCCATTTTTATCCCAATCCATTTCTTCTGCAGCATTGTGTAGAGAATACAAAATAAGTGTTGATAAAAGATACTACTAGGTAAGAACAAAAACAAAAGACAATATCACTTTTGAGTTATTAATGCATAGTAGTCACTAAAATGAAGTTTTTAATGAGTTTGGTGTTGTGATGGTTAGTTTTTCCCTTTCTACAGTATGTAAATGAAACAAATGTATATCCCAATATGTACATTATTGGTCTTTTAAAGGGTAGTTCTACACCCCAAAAGTGACTGGTATTTGGTCGCAGAGAAAGTGGACTATGATTCCAGGCGAACCTTACTTGCAACGTCAAGATTTGAATCCAGGAATCATCACTATAGGGAAGGATTTATCTAATCACCATCATCCCAAAAATGTGTGAGGAATTTGTTAGGTCTAGTAATAATTGTAAGGGTTTTCTAACTAATTGTGAGGGTTTTGTAACTAACTCTGCCACCTAGGCAGAGAGAGAATACTCTAGTTAGTTAGAGATAGCCTATATAGGTAAGGGGAGGGATATTGAGGGGATCATCTGGGAATTGGAATTGGGCTTGGGAGAGTAGCTAGGTCTCTCTAATACCTAGCAACCATTGTTTCCTTCAGTTTGTTCTTAATACACACTCCTATTCTATAATTCATTCTTATCCTATGGCTTGGTACCTATCAGAATTCTTCATATGAAAAATTGGGTGGTTCTGGAATTTTTCCATGATCATGACCACAGCCAATATTAACATGATTAGAAACAAAGGAATATGACAGATAAACAGATAACCAAATCTTTGTGGTCAACATGCATAATGCTAACATGAGAGATGACTTTGTTTAAGCAGAGGCTGAATGCTTGCTTCAGTGTATATCATGCATATTTACACACACATAGGGAGAGAGAGAGGGATAACTGACCAAATCTTTTCATGGCTATTCTTCCAGAAGAACGCTCCCCTGATGTGGTTTCATTTATAGCTGCAACCATCTCACTTTTGCTGACATAACCATCCTTATTCTTGTCCAAGAATACAAATGTATCAACCAAAGTCTCGAATGTGGCCTCCAGATTTGGCATTCCGATTCGAGATTTCTAGTGAAAGTCATGGAAAGCAAAAAGTGGAAGTTCATGGATTTATAATCATCAAAGCAAAGAGGAAGACAAGTACAAATCTGTTTATCAGTCTCCTACGTTGCATTGCTTCAAACAAAAACTTTTAACTTGTTCTTCAATTTTGATGGATTATTAGATCATTATTGCTGTATGGAAAAAAGGTTAGAACTTCTCATACCTACTAGTGAATGTCAATATGATAAAAATCTAGGCTGTCCTGAAGAAATGCATTAATTGTTCATTAAGTCCAAACATCTCCTTACTTTAATGAATGACTGGGGTACATAAGCTATAAAAACGCAGAAGAATCTATATTCAATTTCATGGAGTTAAATGTATAACAACTCTAAAGAATTCAAACTTCAACCAGAGGTCACAACACCTAAGACATGATATGTTCTTTAAAGAGCAGGCATTACTAGCCTACCTTCCAAATTTAACTATTTTAAGAATGCCTCCTATATTGTGTAAATGGCATCATATGGTGAAGAAATCAATACAGCACAAATCATGTGATAGGATACGGCATGAAGGGCTGCTGGATCATCCTTGAGAAGGTAGACCAGGCAAAGAAGTACAATAAACTCAGTGAACTTCATTCCCATATCATCATTAATGTCACATGCTGCAAAAAGATCATTGACCTCCTCCTCAGTAAAAGTAATTTCCAGCTTGCTGAAACACTTTTTCAACTCTTCTTTATCAATTGCCCCATTAGAATCCTCATCTACAAGAAAAGCCATAAATACACACCATTTAATGATTATAATTATATATATATATATATCAATCTAAAACAGGTGACAAAACTGCACTCCAGTTGCAGAAATAAGCACTAGTTAAAAGTTTCAGAATAGACTAGATCCAATTGAAATTCTTGTACAAATTGAAAATTTCTAACATATGATTAGCTGCAGCATGCACGTGGCATAGGCATAATACTAGGATTCTGAGAAGATAGTGACAATTTGCTATGACTTTGCCATGACATTGTGGCATCCACCTTCTGGGCCTGTATATTTTATTGATAGCAGGCTTATCTTGAAGGTGTGGAATCAAAAGACCAATTTAACAGAACCATAAATTTGAAGTAGAAACCTACCAAACTGCTCAAATATGGCTTTGCACTTTTGAAAGCTCTCATCAATTTTTGGGAATTTCAAGATTATAGTGTTGAACGATTTCACCGAACTTCCTTGACATTCCCGCCTTTGCATTGCTTCGACCATTTTAGCCTCAAGCTTGGTTTCTGGTATCCAACCCTTTTTGGGTGATTCACCCTTTCCTATTGCACCTCCCATTGCAAATCAACAAACCCAAGTAGGATTCAGAAAAAGGTGTCGCTGGTACCTTGCAAGCAGTGTAAAACATTTAGGTATATTACACAATGATATGGTGAACAAGTAATTGCCCCAACTAACAAATATTTTCATAAAGAATGTGAAAATGAATTCTCACTTCATATCTCACCCACCACCTCTTTATGTTTATACATTTCATTATCTATTTTTCTATGTAATAATAAAATTACACATAACTTCTTTTGCAACTTGTCTTGAAGTCCAGACTCTTTTAAGCATTTCTATGTATAGTGGGAATTGAGGATCTATCTTGACTTGAGTGTCAATTTAAAAAGGCCTCAGTTGCACTGTCATAAATCTTAGGCCTCTGATAATATATTAAGCTTTGGTCTGCATGTAAGATATTAGTCTTAAAAATGAAATCTATAGACAACAGAAAGAGAGAGAAGAACAAAACGGGGGCATATATGCAGATCATCGATTGAACATGTAACTTTAGTTGGATTCTTTCAAGACTGGATAGTGCGCACTACTTGCATGATAGATTTAAACTTACATCATATCAGACCTACATGCAAACAAATCAATTCAACTAATTATCTTATAATCTAATGTAAGATTTCAACCCCCCAAAATGAAATATTGCAACAAGGCCACTGACCAGAAGAACCAATATAAATTGTAAGGAAAATTAATTAAAAAGAAAAATAAATATATAAAAGGAAGCGAGTTACTTAACATAAATTAACAAAGAAAACAAACAGAAAAGATTGAAAGACAAGAGATTACAAACTCTATATAATATATCTACCTTATGATGATGAGGAAGAAGAAGAAGAAAGGAGCAAGAGTTTCCCAAGCTCCTTGGATTGAAACTGATAAGTGATATGATCAGGAACAAGCAGTGGAATCCAATAAGTCAACCCTGTGAACCTGAAATGATGACAACAACAACAGCAACAACAAAGAATAAAAGAAAGTGGTGTTGTGGGGTGTTTGCACGGTTGAAGAAACTAAGAGGTGAAAGAAAGAAAGAACAAGAGAATGAAGGGGGGATTGGCTTGTTTGCTGAGTTATGGACCTTCATTCATTCATTCACTTCTGAATGTGTATCCACCTATGTTTTTGCTGCTCCCACCACGTGTTGTCCTCTTTTTCGATCTGAGCGCATTTATTGCAACATTTACAATATATATATATTTTTTTTATGAGAACATTTACAATATGGTTTTGCCACTAACTTAGCCACTTGCTCACACATTTTATTGTTATATTATATACAGAAGGGACAATCAAGTTATAGGTGTCGTATATTGCGGGTCTTGGTAGTAAATCTGACTCAGATATTTATACATGAATAGTTATAATTAAAATTTAATTAATAATAATTAATAATTATATAATTATTTAAAAATATTATATAATTTAATATTTTAATTTTAATTATTCAATATTTAAGAACAAATAATCCAGATTTATGCTTCTAATTTTTATAATAAACCATTGCTTACTTGGACTGATCATATATACCTTTGCGTGTGTGAAATTTCAAAATCTTTCGTTCATTTTGTTTTCCATTTTATGCATCTCAATAAAATATTGATCATAGTACAATAATGAAAACACTAATAATTTTATATATGGCAAAGTACAATAGAAGAGTCCAGACAAGGAAAGGATACGGGTGAATTTTGTATAGATACATGATACAAAAAATATTACAACATTAATACATACAAGATCAATAATTAAGTCTTGTTTAGTAACATAAGAGGAGATTGATTTGAGTGATTTGATAGCTATTTCTTTTATATAAGGGTTCAATTGATTTTTTTTGGAGGAAATAAATAATTTAGTGCTTGATAAGAATTCAATTGATTTGAGATTGATTTAATAACCCAAAACAATTACATCAATGAAACAATATTAATAATAATAATATTAGTAGTTTTGAATAATAATAATAATAATAATAAAGTCTTGTCTGATTAAATCACATCAATTACATCACTGAAACAATATTACACTATTCTACCACGGAGATACGACAATATAGATAAATGGATAGAGTTTTTTTATTTTTTATCTATTTTTTGTAAAATCTTTAGAATAAAAAGATACTACGTTATATTATTCATAATTTAATAGTCTAATTGCTTTATTAAGACTATAATAAAAATCAAAGATAAAAAATCACTCACAAAATTAAAATATTTAAGGTTTAATAATAGCACGCAATGATATCCTTTTTCTACTTTTATACTAGCAATGGTATCCTTTGCTTGCTCTGCAAATGTCAAATGCACGTGTATACAGTTGCTGACTTATTGCCACCAATGTGAACACTTGGAGCATGCATAGACCAAGCACGTGTTTTTGTTTAATTACTATTATTCCTTAATAAGTGTTTAGGTGATGTTTAAGACTAACAAATTTCCTGTTAAACAAGATTTTAGAAGTTTAACTCATAATATTATTTAGTTATTTTCTTTCAAAAATGAAAAATATAAATTATACATACATACATACATACATACATATATATATATATATATATATATATAAACACACACTCACGTTTGATAAAAGTTGATTTTTTTTTAAAAATAAAAAACTTTTCTCATCCTGATTTGTGTTTTGTGTTTATTTAATTAGTGCAAAATGCATTTATCATGTGTAATATTATGGATAATTTCAAAAATAAATTTCAAGAAGTTGTAATTAATATTATATAATATTATAGTCATTACAATATGAAAAAATAGGCTTAGAAGAAGACGAAAAACAATGAAACAGGAGGTCTATTTTAGCTTCCCACCTTTGAGCCGTCATAATAGAATCATAACATGTTATACGTACTTACGATATGTTCAACATGGACACACCCTACAGTCCCCATTAGTCATTTGTGCATTTGTGAACCCAAATAATATTATTGGGGAATTATAATTCTCTTTTGGCAACTCTTCCATTGGTCATTGGGTTCACATTTGAGTAGAGGCAAACAATCACTAAAAGCTATTGTGCGTTAGAATATTCTCATGCCATTAAGTGCTGCTTTGAATACTTGAATAATAAAAGAGAAACTTCCACATGCAGTGTCCCCCCTTTTTTACCTTTTTTGGTCATGCAAATATGCAATGTCCCCTATTTCACGTGAAAGAAAGTGAGGAACATAAAATGGATCACTTCAACCCAATCAAGCCCAACCCATCTACCCTAAAAATTAATTGGGTTGAGCCTAATGAGGGATCGGTCTTAAATGGGTGGGTTCATTTAGCGGGTATAACCAATGTCAACAATTTTTAGTCAGACCCAAAAAAGGAGTGGTTACTAAACCATCCAAGCTTCCGTAAATGCCTATAAATATTTAATGAATCCAGAAATATATCTAACCTTAGATTAGAAAGAATATTCTCCAACCTAAATTTTCTTATAAAAAATTATATCTGTATCCAAATTATCAGCATCCAAATTTACTTAACTTTAATTAATTCAATTTCATGCGAATCAACTTAACTTATTTTAAGATAAAAAAAAAACAACTGCAAGACCATTTCAAAATTTCAATAAATCATTGAAATGACTATTGCAATTCTTCCAAGTCTAAAAGGCTTGGCCATCCTTTAATCCATACAAATCTCTTCTACTTTTCTTCTTCTTTTTTTTCTCTTTTTCTTCACCTTTTTCTTTTTCTTTGATAAAAGAGTGTTTTGTCACCAACCCCCTTAGCACTCTTTCATAAAGCTTGCATTCCACTTCGGTGGTCACGGCAATGTCTGGCTCCTTCCCTATGCAATGCAGTGCCATTGTTTTTTGGGTCAGTATGCTCCTTTATGGAAGAGGACCATGCTATGGCGCCATAGATGACGCTTTCTTCATTCTCATAGAAGTCACACGAGCTTTTCTTTCGAGCATTGAGTCGTCTCCATCAAAAAATGGTCCCGACATAATATTGTCTTTGACTAGCTAACCAAAAGTGTAGCTTCAAGTAATTGTTTCAATTAGCATATTAGAGAGGTATAAAATCATTCATCTATATCTACTTACAACGTAAGTTGTTTGAAGGGTGGTGGTTAATTTGATCCTTGTATATTTGACACCCATTTAATGGTCCCTCTAATATTATTGTTAATCTACTAATCTATCCTTCTTTTAATATTCAATTCCCCTTGCCATCCACTTTTTATTTTCCATGCAATCACGTCATCCCTCTCATCACCACCACCACCACCACCACTACAACTGCTTAATAGGCACTGGCCACACCTTCTCCATTTCAACGATGGTGGCTTATTCTTGTACATCTTTGTTGTTGTACATCTTCTTCCTGCTGTCACACAACAACTAAACAACAACTAAAGATTGAGACTTGATCTCTTAAATAGTACTCCTAATTTGAGTGTGATTGTAGAATTAATGAGTATGGAAAAAATATTATTAATAAAAACTATTGCTTAATTAGCCCAATGATTCTATATCAAGAGATTAATCATGTCGAGTGAGAGAATACTTTGAAAAGCAAAAGAAAATAATCAATGCGATTCTAGATAAATTTTACTCATATAAACAAAAATACAATCGTGTAAAATTAAGACAGAAAAAACTTCTAAAATTGTAAATCAATCATTCTTGAATAAAGTAGAAGTAAGTTGAACCACGGCAGCTATTTGTTAGCTTGAGCCACTTCCTGATTTAAGTCATTAAAGAAGATAAGTAAAGGTTAGGTACAAAATATTTGTACAGGATTCACAAACCATATGTTAACTGTATTATTTTACGATTTTTTTGTTTAAATATATAGAATGGAGATTGGAGAGAGAAATCAGCAATACCTTATCTAACATTCAAGTGACTCCATGCTGTATTATTAAGTTGAGTGCAAATGCCTGTGAGATATGATTAAAAGAATGACTCAATGTATCAAAATGCCGCGACTCCTTCTTTTTTATAAATTTATTTTATTAGTAACTTCATGTGATTAACTTAGAAATTATTCCCATAACCATATATAATAGAATATGAGATGAACTCATCATCTTTGGTCAGTGGCAATCAGCAGCGGAATTAGAGGTCATAGATTACTATTTTTGGAGGCCATATGCCGAACCTTATTTCTTTATTATTATTATTATTTGTAATGCAAAAAGTAATATTCTAGATTTTTTAACTTTGTTGCCCCAGCCTTGAAGTGTTTAACTTGTTTTGTTTCCCATTAGGTACATTATCCCCCTTATTAACTTTTATGGGGTTAACGGGTGAAGGGTGGCATTCTTATAGGTTGATGTAATAGATACTCTTAACCTCTTAACATTAATGTCTGTTTTGTGCTTTTGCTCTAAAAAATTGCTTTAGCAATTTCAGGTTGAGGATGGTAGCTAGCTAGGTAAAATTTTTTAAAGCAGTAATTATAACATTTCAACCTTACAAGTAAAGTTCATTTGGGGCCACAACTCATTTTAACTGTGGCCAACCACTTTTAATTTAAAAAAATCAGTTTAAATATTTTAAAAAAATCTATTTCTGTAATTTCGATATCAAATTATGAGAATTATATGACTATTAAGCTACAATATAATAATCTTAATTGCATACAGAGAGAAACAAAATACTTAAAATCTCAAATAATCTAATCAGCATTGAATAAAAAATCACAAGAAATAAAGTACATTTTTCCATAAAATCACCGCTCAATATTCAATCATAATTCATAAGAGTCAATATTTGCTTGGTCTGGGGACTGTACGATGTGAAGTTTTAAGAGTTAAAATTTTATAAAATAGGTTAATTATTCTGCCTATATTTATTTAGTTAAGCGATAAAAATGAGAAAAATTTTATTGATATATTTTATATATAATTTTATACATAAAATTTAATTATAAAAAATTATCTCTTATTTTTATCTCCACATCAAGCAAACTAAAATAAAATTTTCTCTCACTTGAGATTAAATCTTATCGAAAAATATGAATAAAGTCAATTGCAGTATAGTTTGAATTGATTTTCACATACAAAGCTAACCAATCTAAATAATAAAATGTTTAAAACCAAATTGTTTTGATTTACAATTATGATTTTCTTTACGATCAAAAACTATTTTATATGATTAAGTAATCACTCAATCATAAACAACAGTCATTTATAAATTTCTTCTTCTTGTTGTTTCGCTAGAAGTTGAGCATGGGCTAGTATTTAGGTTAAATACGAAGATGTCTTGCTCCCTCATCTTAGGGATATATAAAGTTGAGGTATTGGCGATAACAACTAGAGAAATTTTTGCGTAACCCCGTCTATCTTGTACCATGTGAAAATCTTCAATCTCTCACTCTTAAATTTTGTAGCACTTCCATTTGAATTTAAAATTTTAAAAAAAATCATGTTTCACCTTTAGATTTGAGTGGATGTGCCATGGACAATTTTTTTAAATGTACAAATAACACCACCTCAAGAGTTATGATTGGTTACCTTCGTAGGAGCATAACTATGATTTTAATTAAGAAGGATAGAAAGTGTGGACGGTAACCGGGAATGGAAAGGGAGGGGAGGGGGCCTCGAGCTAAAAGGTAGAGTTATGCCGTTATCTAATCATATAATTTTACATAAATAAATATAGTTATCTCTTGTTTTTATTATGTAAAAAATCATGTAAATAAAGATATTTGATTAAATATTAATATAAATTTTTTTACACTGTGAATATATTAAAATTGAACTCAAATAAAAATAAGCCTAAATAATTTTAAAATTTTTATACCTTGAAAATTAAATATTTGTTGTTAGGTTCTTTTTAGATTAATTTTTCATTAAAAAAATCCTTTCTTTATCAATTAAAAAAAAAAACATTCAAGCGACATTTATGCCCCTCTCGCTTTGTATCCCAGCAATTTACTCCCATTTTACACCATGGAGAAACCTCCAAATCACAATCACAATTAAAAGTAAATGAGAAAAAAATTCAATAAAATCTTATTGGGTGGCAAATAAGTACTTTCACAACAAAAAAAAAAAAAAGCAGACACAGCAGTCAAATTTGGATAGAACCTCACAGGCCTTAGATCTGTCTTCACATTGATCCCACATTTTTCAGCACTACCAACTGGTTATGTTCTGCTCTCATAACTCTTTCCCACCCAAAACAAAAAATTCCCTTCAATGCCAAGTTCCTTAGCCTCTCTTCCCTCATTCCCTTGTCCACTTCTTTCTCTGCTCCAAATTCTGAACACTATTCCCTACTCCTTAGGTAACTTCCCACCAGCTTGGCTTCCACACCACAAAGTTCTCGCACACATGCTTCCTTTTGTCCTATCCCCTCATGGGAATATTATTCTCTCATGTAAATAAAATAAAAATGAGCTCCTTTTAATCATTTTCATGAGACCCAGATCTTAATTTTCCATTTTATTCCACCCCATTATCTCAAAATCTCAAATTTCCTGGACTTTTTTCATGTGCGATATTGAGTCCACTTGGTGCTTATACACAAAGATAAGATTTTTCAGATAATGAAAACTACCCTCATGATGATACTTGTTCTAGGACTAGCTTCAGCCGCATTTCTTGTGATTGTTGCACTTTACTATGTGTTGTTTTATTGGAAAAGGATGTCAAGACTTGATGAGAGGAGGAGAGACATAGAGAGCTCGGGAAACAATGAGGAGGAGGTGGTTCAGAAGGAGGACTTGATCATCTTTCAAGGCGGGGAGGACCTTACAATTTGTGACATATTGGATGCACCTGGTGAAGTTATTGGGAAGTCCAATTATGGTACTTTGTATAAGGCCTTCTTGCAAAGAAGCAACAAGGTGAGGCTGCTGAGGTTTCTGAGGCCAGTGTGCACAACAAGAGCTGATGAGTTGGATGAGATAATTCAGTTTCTTGGAAGGTTGAAGCACCCCAATTTGGTGCCTCTCCTTGGATTTTACACAGGGCCAAGGGGTGAGAAGCTCCTTGTTCATCCTTTTCATAGGCATGGAAATCTGACTCAATTCATAAGAGGTAATGATTCTCCTGATTTTATCTATGTTCTGTTATTTTGTTTGTTTTTTCCATGGAATTCGTGTAGTCTCTCTTTCTTTGTGAAAGTTCATTTGATGTTGTGTCCTGAATTTCTCAAGATAAGGACTTAGAAGGCATATCAATGCTTGATCTCTCTAATAAATTTGAAAATAATTCACTTAATCTGTGTTTGATATTTCTACTGAGATGGAGGATGTTGAATTGTGAGGATTTGGGAATCAAGGAAGTAACAAGGCTGAAGAAACATAATTTTTTGTGGTATCTGTTAATATTAGTCTGGAAACAGCATCTTTGCTTAGACAAGATAAGAAGACTGCGTACATTTACTCTCCTCTCCTCAAACTCCACAAGTTGGAAGCTTGTGCACTAAACCATCCTTTATCTGTTAATTTTAGTACTTAAGTGATTCCTTGTTTCTAAATGCTTGATATTTGTTTGAACTTCAACGAAATAAACTTGCATTTTTCTGCTGAAGGCTAAATATTACTCGTCTTCTTTCTTCTTTTAAGCGTTACACTTTCTTGGCTGATATTAATACTACTCAATTTTAGTTAGCATACATTTTGGTCACTATGAGGCCATTGGTAAGCATTCTTATGGTAATGTACCCTTAGTTGGACTAGCAAAAATTGGATTCTCCATTAAGAAAGACTAGTAATCAAGTAGCTACGGTGCACGTGCAGATTTCAGAGAATGACTTTTTTATTTTGAGATTTCATGTTTCATTCATTGATCAAAATGTTCACTTAGCAGGTGGAAATGGAGAGTGTTACAAATGGTCTAACATATGTAGAATATCCTTTGGTATAGCCAAAGGGTTAGAGTATCTTCACACTGGATTGGAGAAGCCTATTATCCATGGAAACCTCAAGTCTAAAAACATCCTCTTGGATCCCTCCTGCCAACCATACATCTCAGATTCCGGCCTCCATCTTCTGTTGAATCCTACTGCTGGCCAAGAAATGCTTGAAAACTCAGCTGCTCAGGGATATAAGGCACATGAGCTCATCAAAATGAAGGATGCTAGTGAGGAGACTGATATATATAGCCTTGGTGTAATCTTGCTTGAATTGATTTCAGGAAAGGAACCTATCAATGAGCACCCCACTCCTGATGAGGATTTCTATCTGCCAAATTTCATGAGAAATGCCGTCCTTGGACATAGAACTGCTGATTTGTACCATCCTGCCATTCTTCTAAGAAACAGCGGAGATGACAAGAAACCGGTGACAGAAGAATGCATTCTCAAGTTTTTCCAACTAGCAATGGCCTGTTGCTCCCCTTCACCTTCAGTTAGGCCAAACATAAAGCTAGTCCTAAGGAAGCTTGAAGAGATTATACACTAGAAGCCAATGGGGGGCTTCTAAGAAAATTTATCTGACTAGTGGTAAGCATTAGCCTTTTGGCAGCAATGATAATAAAGTCATAACAAATGGTTAAAGACATTAACATTTGTGTATGAGAAGTTATAACAAATGTTCTGCTTACAAAATGTGGAATTAGCTACCAAACAAAGGGTTCAGGACAGTTGATGTTGATGTCAAGGGTAAAAGCCAAAATGAGAAAGAAAGTATATCTTCAAGCTGAAGCTGCCTATTTGAAGAGATAAAGTCTGGCTCACAAATTACTGACTTCCTTATGGGAATTTTGTGATTATGCTTTGTAAAATGTGACATGGACAGCAACACAAGGAATTCGTGTGATGTCACCCATCCTGGTACTTTTCTCGCCCAGGTAACTTGGATAACTGTAGAGTTTTGAGGGGGAGCTTGTGAAGATTCTTTCACTATCAAGAATGTAGCTAGTTTCTCAGTTTTGCTGTTGTGGAAAGACATGGAATCTGTGATGAAAAATGCTTTCATGAACAGTGACCGCATCACATTTCATGTTGGAACCATAGGAATTGAGACTGCAAAAGTGCAAAAGAATCTGAATCATTATGTGAGCCAGGAAGTGGGGTAATTTGGTCCTTCAACCAACTCTGTTATGCACTACAAGAGTCTCTGGAACTATGATAGATAGATTTTGAAATCTCACACCTATTGTTTGTCCTCGTTAGATCTCACAGCAATTCCATTTGAGTATGTCCTTGTTATTATTATATTATTTTGTCAATACTCAATATATGCCCTTTATTGACTTGAGACAATTTTGCAGTCCTTTATTTGTATGATACCTAGTTTTCAAGTGGTGGTATTGTAATCTTCATATGACAAAATATAAGGATCTATATTTTGTTATTTTCACCGTTTGATTTACAAAATCTTAAAAACAGAAACAAATTAAAAATAGGGTGGTGTTTTATACTGAAAAAAATTCTTTTAAACCACTCAGAAGATTTCAGCTATGGAGATTATGATCTAAGTAAGCTTTTATTACATAATAATTCAGATGATTCTAATTCTACAAGTTTGTCAGATAGAAAATTTCTGTTGCCATCCTTAATTTCTCATTGATAACTTGTTGCTAGTGGAAGGTGGTGGTGGTTGGCAGGTAGGTATGGGAGGGTATGCAAATTCATTGCTGGTGCATCACTATCTACTTGAGAACTAATCAAAGTGGTTTTTGGATTATTGATCCCTCAAATGACCACTAGCAGTTACTAAAAAAATTGTGTTTTGTAACTTTAGTCAAATCAATAAGTGCTTTTAGCAATGTGATTGCCACCTTAGCCAAAGACCAATCAGCCGTGATTTCTCCATACAAATTGGGGGGCATGTGGGGCATAAGGGCCAGGTGGGGAACATTAAGCAATCATTTGCTTCTCCCTTTTACCCTTATATATATATATATATATATTAGTTGTAGCTGTGTCACGACCATCTTCTACACAGGCATGGGATGCAACATTAATCTGCATCTAGTGTTATTTAAGGTTCTATTTGATTTCCACTTTTATTTTCTGTTTTTAAGATTTTGTGTAAAAAATAGTGTAAACAATAAAAACAATAAAGGCTTCTAGCTGGGGAATGATGGCTGGTCATTAAGAATTGCAAGTCTAAAATTAGAATATTATAATCTTCCTCAATAATATGAGTGCTATGTTATAAGAGAGTAAAAAAAATGATATATCAATCTAAGTGAGAATTAATTCTATCAAAACAAGATTTTATGTTTCTCTTTCCCTTAACATATCACCATCACATATTGTTGTCTTGACAAGGATAAAAATTCTCGTTGAGACCTTCGCCTCTTTTAGGAATCTCATATGGATTGGATCGAATTGGTTGGATTCCTCATAATAGGACCCCAAACACCAGTAATGTTATTGAGATAACGTGTCACTCTCATTAATAAGTAAAATGAGAACAGCTTGATCCAATAGAATTTGAGAATTTGTGTGCATGCTCGGAAGTAGTGCTATTAGTTTTTCACTTCTCCCTTCGATCCCTCCTTTTTCTTTTTGTCATTCTTTCTCAACAATTAATGTACACTTTACTAAGTGTAAACTTTAGAGAATGCAAAGAAAATACTCAGAATATATCACTGATTTTGTGGATGTGGATGTTCCCAAAAAAGAATTTGTTTTGGCCTTTCACTGTTTTTAAAGCGGTTGAACTACTGTACACTCTTCTATTCTTAAACGTCATTATGCTAGAGTGTTCCGTAAGTTTTGTCTTTGCTACTTTCTTATGGTCTTCTTAAAGATTGAAAGCAATGAAAAAGTCGCAAGAAAACATGCATTAGAACTTCTTTACGTGATTAACATCATTGCACTGTCTCCATCTCAAAAAAAAAAAAGAAAGAAAGAAAGAAAACAAAGGATGAGCAATATTTTTATTTTTCTGTATGCAGTGTATAACACTCAGATCGACACATGATGGCCATGGCAATAGAAGTTGAAATAAGTACAGATTTTAATTATTTTACGTGGGAAAGGTAATATGAATTAAGAATTAAGGATAGAGTTTTGCTAAACCACTGGCATCGGTCTAATCAAGAGAGATTTAGATTGTATATATAAAGTCTTAAATTTAAATTTTATTACGATCAATATAATTTTTTAAAAAATAATAACAATAAAATTTTGCTAAATGGCGCGATGGAAACTGCGCTACAAAAAATAAGGTGGTATAAAAGTTGGAAATGAACACATTTACTCAACTAGAAAGAATTCAATGAGGGTAGAAGGTAAAAGTTAAAGAACTTGTACAATATTTGTCGTTATTCGTGTACACAATATTCGAGCCAAATATTATTTTCCTTAAGAATAAAGATATGTGAAAACAATATAGAAATTTAATGCGTACGTAACTAAAATTTGCACTTATTTAAATCACCATCATTGCAAATTTAGTTGGGCATTATAAATCTCTACGTTCAAATAATGAAAGAACTTCATTGCATTGTCAGCTTAATCCAGTCGGAATCTCAAAAGTAGTAGAATCCCGTGGATGTTGCTTGGCTCCATTCGTCAATTGATGTTTAGTTTCCTTTTTGATATCCTTAACCAACACATGTTGCTATTATTGCAAGATCAAGAGTCGAGAAAAGTTTTCAATGACAACCATTAGATTCTCTTATGTGTCACTCTCATTTATCTATTACAACTCCCTCTAATTTAGCTTTTATTTTATTTTCCTAAAATACCCTTTTTTTATTTTTTTATAATTAAACTAGCGATCTATCCTCACCTTTTAACTTCATTCTAATCAAACTCTTCTTTTATATATATATAATTATTTGTGGTTTTAAATTATAATTTTTCATGTTATTTTCCTAAAATGCCCTTTTTTTATCCTTTTATAATTAAACTAGCAATCTATCCTTATCTTTACTTTCATTCTAATCAAACTCTTTATATATATATATATTATTTGTGGTTTTAAGTTATAATTTTTCATGTTATTAAATAATAGCAAAAATTAAACGAAACGTACATACATCTCACTATATGCACTTTAGCTACCAACTACGTATGACCTAGCGGCTGTTACATTTTCTACTCAAGTATTAAATGCAAGGAAGAGAAAATTGGACCGGACATTGAACCGGTCAAGGTACTGGTTCAAAGGTTTAAAGGTCTGATTGGTTCAATCGGGATTTAATTGGAATATAATAAAATATATATTTAAATATAAACATATGATTAATTAGAATATAAAAAATATATTAAATCATTAACATTAACATAATCAACAAAAAAAAAAATATATTCATAGATTCATAAAAATAAATATAATCCATATAAAATTTATCTAGTCTCAGTCTCACAACACGGTAATAAAAGTATTTAAAAAAATATTTATTGGTGAGCAGCCTGCAAATGACAGAGAAAGAAGAATGATAATCCAACAATCTTTGTTAGTGTTATTCTTTTGTTTCATTTTCTTCATTTTTACTCTGTAACTGTCACAAAATATCAATATTTAAGCTTCGAAACCAAAAAAAAAAATTCAAAGGCTCGAGGCAGGTTCGTAAGTCCAGTTTAATTTCGATGGTTTTGACCGGTTTTGACTTCCTCCAATTTTTAAAAGTTAACTGGACCGGCCAGGTGACCAATTTCCGATCGAACCGGTCAGTCTAGTCCGGTTTTCTCTTCCCTGATTAAATGAAAGGATGTGCTAAATTGGAAAAGAGAGGGAAAAAAAAAAAAAGAATATACTCCATCTATTCATTGATGAATTTCTTTTCCTCCTATTTAACGCCCAACCAAACAAACCCAAGATAAATTTTTATACAGTAATCATATCGTGAACAAATTAGGTTAATAAAATTGTTTTCTTAAAAATTCATATAAATCTAACTTACGAAACAAAATGGAGATTGCTGAACTCATTTAAGAATGGACATCACGGCTCCCAATAAATAATCCAACAAATTGTTGGTTGGCTCGGCTCATCTGTAAACTACAATATGCCTCGTGACCATGAGAAGCCATAAAAAGTATAGAGTGAAAAACATCATTTTAAATTTAATAAAACAAACATGATAAACAAAACTACGGAAATACAAATCCTCATCAATAATAGATCAAAAAACCAGTCTCACCTGGCTAATAGACTGGTATACCGCCATAAAGCAACTTAGCAAAACAAAACGCATATTCGCTTAGACTATTTAACTTATCACAAATCTAACTCACTCTTGAATTTAGCATCAAGAGAAGTGTATACCAGCTTTGTTAAATAATGAAAGCAGGTACAAGAATTCCTGCAATGTTAGCTTGGATGACCTCTTCTCTTCAAAATCTCCCTCCTTAAGAACACCCAAAACCTTGTCCTTGAATTCAGATTGCACATCTTCTGCTTCCCCATCCTCAACTTCCATCTCATCATCATCATCATCTGTTCCGCCATCCATTTCCATACCTTGATCCTCAATAAAGTCGCCAAAAGTGGAGAAATCCATTTTACTGCCTATTTCCTTCACTGGACCACCCTCTTGTGAAAGTTTTAGTGCCTGCACAGTCTTGTAGTTCTTTTCAAGCAAAGATATGACATTCTTTTGCCTGAAAATTGAACCAAGGGTTTTATTCTTTCTGTTGAAACAAATCCTTAGAAAGCCATCCCACTCCTTGTGGTTAACTTCGATCCGTGGCTTCCTGGGCTCAATTCGAACTACAGAAGAATCGACCTTTGGTGGAGGGCGGAAGTTGTTCTTTCCAACTTTCAGGAGGTGGAAGACTCGGGCATGGAGTGAAGTGTTCACGGTGAGACGACAATAGAGTTTGTCACCAGGCTGAGCAATGAGTCTCATGGCAAATTCTCTCTGGAACATTATGATTGCGCACCTAAATGCAGGATGGTGGCTGAGTAATTTGAATGTGAGAGGAGAAGATATTTGATAGGGAATATTTGCCACACATATGTCAAAATAAGGAAGTTCAGTCCTAAGCACATCACCTTGGATAACCTGAAATCATCAATACACCAAATTTAGGTACTATTTGAAAACAATCAATGAAAAGTCAAATTCAGCTGGCACAAAGCAACATTGAATGTTCAAAACATAATTCAAATACCAGTGTGTCAATTTGTCCAGAAAGACATCAAACAAAAAAATGAACTCCTGGCTCATTATTTCTACTAGTTGGATAAAAGTGAAAAAAACAGTGAAATAGAGAACTCTATACAATCTGTAGGCATTTACTCGTCCTATCTATGAGCATTATCAACATACCAATGACTTTTATGACAGAAATTCACCAGCTAAGCATAAACAACTAAATCAATACTTCACACGCCATAACAAGTAATCAGTGCTGTCTGTTGTATCCTCTGGGTCCTAAAACATGGGATCGAGCCATATAACTTCTATAATACTCACTATTATTTCCTAGCATAAAATTCGGACTTTTAGCAAATGTAACAAGTAATAACCATAGGTTGTCCATATCCGTAAGTAGTTATCAATCAATCAAGTCTCGGGAAAACTTCAAATTCAACCATGCTATTAAGCCAAGACAAAAGACTCTGCCAGGACTTCTGAAATTTAGCATGTGATTTACATAGATTTTAGAAACTTGTTTTATAATCCAGTGCATACAATAAGATAATCATATAGAAGTAAGGGGCAATTGACCATTACACCATTATTTTCAACTTCTTGCCCAACCTCTGTGAGAAGTCATCATTTTCTTATGGGTAAATTATAAAGTGAATCTATAAGTAGCTTAGCCAGCTACCTGCTCACGTTCTACAAGTCCCTGGCGAGTCAAGTTTCAGAAACAGAAGTCCCCATTTTCACAAAACTTGGCTCAATAAGCAAACAAAACCAACAAAGAAGAACAAGATGTTGCAAAGACAGCTGAAGTTAGAGTGAAGTCTCAAAATAGTTTTTGACAAATTCAAGGTCAGCTAGACTGGTTCTTAAAAGGGGCAGCCAAGTGCCCTAGACTCCTACTTGGTGGGAGTCTAAGGAGGGTAATATGTGCATGGCTTTACCCCTTTAAGCAGATAGACTATTTCCAAGATTAGAACCCATAAGCTCTAGATTAGAAGGCAACAGCCTTATTGTTGCGCCAAAGCTCACCCTCTCATAC
This sequence comes from Dalbergia cultrata, assembly GCA_031216105.1. Lineage (NCBI taxonomy): Eukaryota > Viridiplantae > Streptophyta > Magnoliopsida > Fabales > Fabaceae > Dalbergia > Dalbergia cultrata. The sequence goes on along the minus strand of CM062347.1, from coordinate 2,369,099 downwards.
TGGTTGTATGGTTGCTAAGAAAATCAGGTATGAGGTCCCAACCTATTCCAATCATCAGTCACATTAAACCCTTTTTAAAGAACTAACATATCCCGTGATTAAGCACTATTATGACAATTATTTCGACTAGTATTGGTAACTACCTCAAACCTATCTTCCTTTTTTCTTTTTGTTCCCAGGACCAACATGAGAAAAGCTGAATTTATCATGGACCAAAGGTGTGTTTGTCTCAAATTATTCTGACAAAAACGGTGATTTTTTTAAACTAAGACTACAAAAAAAAATTCACTTTTCATATAAGCTAGTTGTATCAGTTTTTAAACAGATTCAAGTAAGCTGTTTTTACCTTGAGTAAAGGCTAATAGAACTAGCTTCTATGAAAGTTATTTTTTTTTTTTAGCTAAAAAAAATTCAATCAATTTTGTCAGAATAATTTGAAACAAATGCACCCTAAAATTACAAAGTGAACAAAATTTCTCCCCCAAATACAATAGCAATTCCAACAATAATGGATCCCAACACTCCCTCCAACTTCCTCATCACACTTAACTTCCAGCATAAGAGCAAAATCATCAAATATATTAAATTCATAAGCTTGCTTGCATCAAAAGAGTATGACGGGTATGATATCACCAATTGAAGGTCAAAATATTAAAATATTAAAAAAAAAAGTGAAAAAAGTGAAAATTTGTCTCAGTCACAAGGCATACATTGTGCATCATAGACTACCTCCTCATAAGTCATAACTAATCCCTAACAAACGAAGTTGTAACATAGACAGTGATAGATACATACCGTTAGGCGGGTAGAGTAGGGAGTCCCCTGAAAGCGTCTCTGAAGCTCGAGAACCATGCGGGGGTCAATCTCAACGGCGATGACCTTCTTGCCGGCTTCTAGAAGCTTCTTGGTGAGGTTACCGGTACCAGGACCGATCTCGAGGATGACATCGGTGGGCTTGATGCCGGACTTCTGGACAATGGCGTCGACGAGGAGAGGGTTCTTGAGGATGTGCTGCCCCTTCGATTTGTGGAAAGAGATTCCTCCTTGGTAAGGAGTGTGCTGTTGTTGCTGCTGTGATTTTCTTCCCTTCTCCTTCTTCAACTTCCCTCCAGCCATGTTTTCTGGGAAAACAAGGTAAAGTTATGGTTATGGTTACGGCTATGGCTGGGGAGTAGTAGAAAGAGTAACTATGGCGGGCAAAGATTGAGGCTATGTTTGGTTACCCATAAAAATTCAAGGAAGAAACTTTTAAAGGGTAACCATCAATAAACCATTCCAGCATAAAAAAAAATAAATAGAAAAAGCCAGAGTCAATAGCAAAACAATAAAACTCAAACCAATTTCAATCCCCCAATCACAAACACAAAACCAAACCTATCTAGAAGAACCACAAACAAATTGCATTACTTTCCCAGCTTAACTTTCTTAACTATCTAATAAAACAAGGAAATCCATGAGATCAACCCCTTTTCAATAAGTTCAGAAAATCCAGGAACCAGGACACTCACCACTAGAATCCAGCAACCCAGCTAATGAAATTTCACTTCTGAATTATAAAAAAGGATAGGAAAAATCAGAGAAATATTCCAATCAAACAACAAAAGAGAGTTTGAAGAACCTGAGATTCACTATATTGTTGATTTTTCTTGAGCTCCACAGAGAAACGCGGATGGTAGCGGAGAGAAGGTTACTGAGAGCGAGCAACTGAAAGAGTTGCAGAGCGAGAACGAGCGAGAGCAAGAGGAAAGCAGAGCAGTGGCGGGGCAATGGCGAAGAGAGCGGAGCGATGGCAGAGACAAAGCGGAGCAACGACGAAGAGGCGGAGCAACTACAGAGCGACGACGGAAAGAACCAGAGCGACGGCGGGTTTGAGGGAGAGAATGAATGAGGGTTTGAGGGTTCTTTTGGGATTCTCAAAAAGTGGGTCCAGTTGGTATGGGCTGACTGACTGGTTCTCTTTTCTTTATATTCACTACTAGTTCTGGCACTCCGCCCCTCTCAAGATCCATTTACAGATTAGCAAAAAATGCAACCTTCTTTTTGTGGAAGAATAGAAAAAGTGTAGAGAATATTGTTTACGAGTTCATGATGGTTACTTAATGGAATATCACTGTTAATTTTTTTATTTCTATTTTATTGTAAATTATATAAGCTATATATTCGTGGACTTAAAAAAGGAGTTCAATATAGTGAGAAGGTACCAAAAATAATTACCAAACTTAATCCTTACTATATAGTATGGTATAGATGTAATTGCACATTGAGAGTATAAAGATATTTTTATACTGTCATTCAATCATATATTATCATATAAGTTATTATATTTGATTTTTTATACTCATTATTTGAAAAGTCATTTAAATGAAATGTTTTGATTGGACAACAGTATAAAATGATTTTATATTGTCAGTGCATCAAAATTAAACTCATTATAAAAACTAAAAAGTGTCAACCAAATATATATATATATATATATAAGGAATTAATTTGAATATCTTTACAACTTCCAACTATGCTACTTAAGTCATCTAAAATAATATATTTGATTGAATGACAATATAAAATTTATTTACACTATTAATGCATCAAAATTAAGTTCTATATAAAAAATGATTATGAAACTTAAATTTATATGAATCTAGTTGATCATAAAAAGTATTTTACAACGAAATTGAAAATTAAATTTATCCAAAAACTACTCTTTTTAACTTCTTTAAACAAAAACTAAAAATATAACTTTTTTTAATATCGTGATGATTTCCAAAGAAGCAAAAGTAGAAGGTAGTTAGTTTTATTTTGTTTAGAAGTAAATATGAAAATACTTATAGTATAAGCAGAAGCAGTAGAATAAATGGAAGGTTGTTAGTTATTTATTAAAATTAATTGAATTACAAATATATCCTCAAAATTTTATTAAAAGATAAAAAATAATCTTACATTAAGTGGCTCTCACTACTCATCCTATTTAAATTAAAAATTATATTATTAATTGTAATTTTACATCCACACAGTTTAACAACATCTAATTGTAATAAAAAAATACTTTTACAATTATGTCCAAATATATACAAATTTTCTACTTTTGCTCCTGCTTTTGAAGAAGCACTTCTCCCCAAATTTTAACCAAACTTCACCACTAATTTTTTACTTCTCCTAAAATCAATTATAGAGAAACAATGATAAATGGGAGAAATAATTTTGGGCCTTGAAATTGATTTTGAATTCATCGATCAATCATCCAAACACAAACTAAGTCAATATTTTGTTTGCACACACTTAAGTTAATATGGGGTGAAAACCTCGTGAACTCAAATTATATCTCATTTCCTGTTCCCCAATTATTTATTGTCAAATACAAAGATAACAATTAAAATAAATTTAAAAATTTATAAGTTACTAAATATATAATATTTATCTTTCACGTGCTAATAAATAATTTAGAGTACAGGAAAAACATGTCATTTAGGGACAAAAGATTTTCATTTGTCAAAAAAGATAGTAAACAACTTTTACTTAATTGATAAGTATATAATTTAATTATTAATGTCTATACAATATAAAAATATTCAAATTAGTTACTAGAACAAGAAAATATGGAAAAGGAATTTAATTCTTGTATGTTTAACTTATTTTTAGTTCTTATAATTGTTATAAACCCTTATATATATATATATGAGTTCAACAAGTTAAATTATAAGAACATTGAAGTCAATATAAATGGGTTAGTGGTGAGGGACTTGGGTAATTAGCATAAGATTGTAGGTTTAAACCTTATTATTATCAATGTAAAAAAAATTATAAGAATAATTTATTTTTGAAAAATATATCGGGATCATTTACTTTTTATGGACAGAAAATATGTAGATCAAAGACTAGAAAAGTGAAAAGTATAATTACCAATATTCAATTATAGGAAGCCAAAGTGTAAGTAATAAAAATAAGGATTGAAAGTAAAAACAAAATAGTATAAAACCAAAATGTAAAATAAGTAAATTGCAAAAACTAAGATCTAATCTAATTGGACAAAAGCGAATATATAACAACAACAACTAAGTATCGACATGAATCAAATAATGTTGTTATAAATCATGTAAAAAATAAAACCATTAAATTTAACTAATTTTTAAAAATTCAGTCTGCCCTATTTATTAAGATTTTATATGTCTTATTTTTACATGTTCAAATCATTTTAAGTGATATTCAAACTTCTTTTTAAAACAAATATTGGTCCTTGAAAAAATTGCAAAATATTTCAATTTAGTTCAAACAATAGTCTTGTGAAGAAATCACTAATAGATGCATAATGTATTACATTAATTAATAATGTATCACAAAAAAAAAAAGTGGGATTAATCTTTGACTACTGACTGGGGGATACCCTTGAGCAATAAAAAAAAATGTATCACATTATGTGATGATGCACATAAAAATAAGCACTAAATTGGTCCTCAAATGAATTGAAATGTCAATTTGATACTTAAAAAATTGAAAATTAATCTCTAGAGCATATTTATTAAACTCGAATCAGTTATTGACTCAATCGCACCATCTGGTCACTGGTTACTGGATTTAATTAAATAAATATTAAATGTGTAATATATGTAATTATAGAGACAATATAACCCAACAATGTTGTTAGCCAGCAGTTGGTAGGCCCATCATGTCCTCTCTTTGTGTGTAGGTCCCCTATGCAAGATTCAAGCCAGTTCACTTGCGGTTTGGTTGGGTTGTGATCAACGTTGACCAAGTTAGATTCATGTTCGATCCAAATGAATAATCGAACTGATCAAGCCAATTCATCAGTTTCTAGTTTGAACCGGTTGATTGATCCAGTCTGAGTTTTAAAGCTATGCTCTGAAGATGTCTTGAAACTCTCTTAAGGGCTAACATGCATCCATCTTAATAGATGGTGTGACATATCTTCACATGACACATGTCACACATGTTGATATTTTAAGGTATACCAATCAATTTTTATTCTGAAAGCTAACGTTTCAACTAAATAAAAATGTTTTGAGAATCAAATTAATGTCCTACTACTGTTTGAAGAATCAATGTGATGTTTTACTCTATTTATTTTTAATCATGTATCAACTAATAGAATTTAGTCTTGATATATTGATAATATGAAAAAAGTTTACATTATCATCCGATAATGTATTATCATATCAGTCATGATAGATATTTGAAAAGTCATGTAAATGTATGAATTTGATTTGATAACAATGTAAACTTTTTTTAAGCTACCAATGAATTTAAATTATACTTTATCGAATATGTATGCTATGCATATTTTAATGATTTTGAACCCAAAACCCTAAATTAAAAAAATCGTCTATACACGATGTCATTGTAAAAGACTTTTTTACACAGTCATCTACTCATATATTACCACATCAATCATGTTGGTTGACTCTTATATCCATTATTAAGAATTCGACAAGGGTTGACCACCTATAATGACTGTCTGAACGACAATGGAAGACTTGCAAAAGATACTCTGATGATCAAGTTAGTGTATGAAAGAGGGAGAGTGTAATTGCAATATGATTAGTTATTTTTTTTTATCATACTTGGAGGCATTGAGTCCCTTGTAATGAGAGGTTATGGTCGGGATATATCCGAAATAGATCTTGTCATTGTTTCCTTGTTCAAGGAAATGTTGTAATAAATCATATAAGTAACAAATACTCATAATATCAGTGATCATAAAGGAAAGATGCGTCTTATATTTTTGTGAATCACTGGATATGTACAAACTACAGTATAAATATGTATAATCGGCGAAGGATTAAGTCTAGATTCGTGGATGATCCTTAGTAAGATTCGTGGATAATAGCTCAAGTTCTCAATGAGTAACTGATGGAAAATAATTTTAGTATAAATAGGGGTAGTATCATTTTGTAAGGTATGGAAGTAAATTGTTAGTAAAAGGCTCGCTATTCTCTCTATCTTCTCCAATTCTCTCTTGCTCTCTATTATCACAAATTATACACGCATCAAATGGTGCTTTCATTGACCTCCATACTTGATTTCTATGGAGGTTTGCCGAGCTCAATCAAAGAGCAATCTGGTACTGTAACGGAGCATTATCTAGCCTTTGTGGCTCATGCTCATCATGTTCATATGCATGATCCTAAAATACTGGTCCCTTGCTTTGTGAATGGATTGGAAATGCAGATTCGAAGAGAGGTTTTGTATGAAAATCCTAAAACTCTCTTTCGAGCATGGTACTCAGCAAAAATATGGGAAGAAAAATTTGCAAAAGCAGCACAACTTCACAACATTTCAACAATTGCAGATCAGATTCAACAAAGGCAAGAAGAGAAATTCCACAGCAAGCTCACCATGGATCCAGAATCATCAACAACAATTCCAGATCCAGAATCGGCAGAAATTCAACGAACCAAATTTCAACAAAAAAATCAGAGATCAGAAGCAACATTAGCATATCCACAGCAAATGCACAAATCAACAACCATCACAGATCCAGAAATTGCAGCATCAAGAATTAAAAAATCACCAACAAAAATTTACAAAATAAAGCGACAAAGTAAATCAACAACACCATCAGATTCGTGCCTTCATGGAGCTGATTTAGGATCTTCAGATCCAGATCGAAGTAAAAGAGATCCACTCGCGGCAACGAACCGTGTCACAGTGGAGGAAGTAAGCGGCAACAGAGGAAATGCGGATCGCGGCGGAGTCGAGGACGCCTCCATGTATATGAAGGGGGGAGAGCCACGAGCAAAAGCAACTGAGAAGAACCTCGACATGGTGGCTTCACCAAATCGGAGTAGCAGCATCGTCACGATGGAGAAGATGATTGCGGCGGCGTGACGTGCATGCGGCGATTCTGCGACCATCATATCTAGAGACTGTGACAGCGGCTGCCACAAACGCCGGAGTTGAAGATCGTGGCGGTGAAACGCAAGAGCAGATCGAGAGAGCTCCACAAATGCCAACATTGTCAGTAGCCGTCGCGAATGTCGGGGTCGTGGCGGGGGACGTGCCCAAGCGCGGGCGAGTTCCGATGGCGACGGCAGTCCCGATCCGAGAACAATCCTCGACGCTTGATGCTGGTGCTACAGCGGTGGAAAACCGAGGTGGACGCATGGTGTTTTCGGTGACCAGCCACGGGTTCCCAGCAGCGAAGGGGCCTAGAGGCAATGTCGCCGGCAGCGATGGGGTGAAGCAGTGGGAGAGGCTGGCTGTCGACTTCATTGGTTGGGGTGCGGTAGGCAAGCGGGCAAGGCGACAGCGATGAAGGGGATCGAAGGTGAACTTGCTGCAGTGGCCGGCGAGGAACCATTGGCGGCGTGGGAGACAACTACTATACTTGGCGGCAGTGGGGTGCCCCAGAGAAGAATCTGGAAGGGGAGGAAGAAAGGGGCTTTGGCAGAGCTTCTTCTTGAACCAGGGAATGGGTTTATTTTGTTTGGACCAAGCCCAATGGGGACTCATGAAAAATGGTTATTGCACCAAGCCCACATCTTGGCTGTAAGGAGTTACGTGGACTACTCCCTTCGGGCTAACATGGGTCTGAATTGCTTTAAACAGTGGGATCCAGGAGGAATTTTAATTTTTGTGAGCAATAGAAAAAAAAAATTTAGGATTAAATTTTTATTTGTAATTAGGAATTATTGTAATTAGGAATTAAATTGTGTCTTCTTCTTTTCTAGCAACCTTGAGGGCAAGGTTGATTTGAAGGGGAGGGTAATGATGGAAGATAATTTTAGTATAAATAGGGGTAGTATCATTTTGTAAGGTATGGAAGTAAATTGTTAGTAAAAGGCCTCGCTATTCTCTCTATCTTCTCCAATTCTCTCTTGCTCTCTATTATCACAAATTATACAAGCATCAGTAACCTAGGTTGCTTGATCATAAATCTAGTCCATGACACCACAAATTGAAAAGTGGTGTAAATTGAAGAATTTAATTGAATATAGTTAGTGAAAATTGAACTCAACTATAAAAAGAAATTTCTATGTACATTTAAGAGAATTTTCTCAATATTCTATAAAATTCAAGGTGCTAATGTTTTTTAGTTGTTTATGGCTAAAAATAGAGCATGTGTGAAACTAACCTAAGTCTTTTAAATCAATCAAATTAAAAATCAATTCACCACTGCTAAGTACACAAAGTAATAATATCCCATGGTATCACATTTTAAATGATTTGAGAACTGAATTGTTATATAATTCAAACGAAGGACTAAATTACAAATAAAATAAATTAAGGGACAAATCACAAAAAATTCTACTTTTCACAGGAAAAAAAAAAGAGAAATTGCAACGACTGGAAAACGAAGCGTTTAGATGTTAGAACATTGAAGAACACAAGGATGAAGCTTCGTCGATCTTGCTTCCTTTATCATCATCTTCTTCTTCTTCTCCCTTTGCGTTAGGGTTTCCAGATATCCCAATTTCCCTTCTTTTTGTTCCTCCACCTCAAAATTTCTCTTTCAATTCGTCTCCGCAAATCATCAATTCTCGAAATTTCGTGCTTCAAGGTACGACTTTTCCCTTCCCCGAGATTCATTTTTTTCGCTGATTAGGTTACATATTCGGTGCCTTTTTATAATTTACATCGACTTCAATGAAAATTTTTAACTACGAAAAAGAATTTCAGCTTCAGTCTATTTTTTGTGGATATTATTTTTATGTACAGAATTAATTAGGTTTATGAATTGGATTTTTTTTCTGTCCCTGTATGCCACATTGTGAGTTTTGACTTTTACTTGTATTCAACAAATATGACCCACAAGTTATGCAAGCAAGTTGCAGCTGAGGTATGATTTTTTCGGTTATTGAATAATTTTTCATTTTTTTCCCTTAATGTTTACAGGGAACTCAATCTTTGGTGCATTCGAATTTGAATAGCATGAGCATATAATAGGGGGAAAAGATGCAGGCTGAGGCGCAAATCGTGGTTAATCCTAATGCTCACCTTCATCCAGAGAATGTTGTTTCAATTCATAACGGGGATCCTGGTGTTTCCTCATCTATGCCAAATGCTGTCCCTATTCAGCAGCCAGGTCAGTTATTTTTCCATTTATGTGTGACATAGGGTTTCAGTGATTGATGCATGCGATTTTGAGAAGTAAAAGGTTTCATTCTCTTACCTATCGTCTTAGTTGTCATGTCATGTGTCGTAACATGTATCAGTTTCTTAAATTTTACTTGTATGAATATTTACTGATGGCACAATAATCGATTCTAGCGAAACATTAAATCGTGTGTGTCCTATGATATTAACAATGTATTTTTGTCATTCATAGCTCCGAAGAAACCGACAAGGCAGTGGGCTGCTTGGACTCGCCAAGAGGAGGAAAGCTTCTTCACTGCGTTACGACAAGTTGGGAAAGTATGTTCATATTTATTGATATTGGCATATTGCTGTTCGTGTGGTTGGTTATGTTGTTAACAAATAATAACTGCTAATCGTGCTACTTTTTAAATGTAGAATTTCGAGAAAATCACTTGTCGTGTGCAGAGTAAAAACAAGGATCAGGTATCTGTTATGAGGCTTTATTATCCTTTCACTTTTCTCCTTTGACTTTTTCCCCTAAACAATAGTGTTTGGGTTTTATTTCCAATAATATCATGGCTTGTTTTCCATTTTTCACCCTCTGTCTCTACTGGGTGCTGAGTTGCAGGTCAGGCATTATTACTATCGACTTGTGAGACGGATGAACAAACTTCTTGGTCCAGGATTGTGTTTGGATGCCAAAAATTCGAAAGATACAAATGCCGCAATGCTTCGCTGGTAACACAATTTTCTCATCGTTTTTTTTCCAGATGAGTTACATTTATTATATATATTATATGTATTCCGTGGAAGATTTAGAGTAGCATTTTGTGCATCAAGTTTGTGAGCTTATTTCTGTTAAGCAGATCAAGGGCATATGATGGAGCATTCAGAACTGGAACCTAGCTGATTTTATAGGCTACATGTAAAGAAAATAATAGAAAGAAAGGGTTGATACAGGGATAATATTTCCTTGGATAGAACATCTGAGGTTTCAGATATCTAGTCCTAGACTACAAGGGTAAACACAATTAACAGTAAGAAATTATTAAAGGGTGAAATTCTTTTCCAATCTGCTTAAAAGCCCATAAAATTGCCTTTATAGAGCCCTTTTAAGTTCTAGAATAGACTGGACCCTTTGGTGACTTGGTAAATGACACTTCACTTGCTTGGGTTGATCTCTTCTAGAATGACTGAAAAGTATATTAGGAATTTGGACACCAGGCTATCTGCATCACTGATTCTATGCTTTGAAATTGTCGGGAATGGCTTAGAAGAGTAGTAATTGGGATTTTGATTTTATCATTTTATAGTAACTTCCAGAATAAGAGTTTGGGAATATTACTATAGTTGTAGAAGTTTCTTGCATTGAAAATATCTGAGGAATGATAGAGATGCTCTCTTCTCAAATTATCTGACTTTTGACACAGGTGGTCTTTATTAGAAAAGTACAGCTGCAAAGCCTCAAAGCTTCATCTAAAGCCCCGAAGGTTTAAAGTTTTTGTAGAAACCTTGGTTAGTGAAGACTATTTTATATTTTCCTTAGCACTTTTATTTTTTATATCCTCAGTATGTGCTGGAGCTCACCTATATTTGTTGCCATAAAGGAGCACCAACTTTTGAAGGACCGGAAGAAGAATGTAAGAAAGAGACCTCTACAGGGTGTAAATTGTTCTCCTCCTGTTCCTAACACAGTCTCAAATCAAAGTAGAGCATTAGGGAATGATCCTCGTGCAGTTAAACTGGTTCTTGTTGATAGTCAAAATATTTTAAAGCTTGGACCTTCAAAACCATCATTGAAGCGCAATGTAAACATGGGTGTTAGCCGAAGTAACACTAAGGGTGATTCAATGACCATGAAACCTTCGAGGCAACGAAAAAAATCTGGTGATTCTTATTCATTCCCCTTCAAGATCTTTTCCCAATTTTCATCATTAAACTAATTTTTCTTTTATGATGATACATATGTAAATTAAAATGTACATACTTTAATTTATTGTTTGTCTTTCATGGAAATTAATTTTTTATATCCCTCCCTATCAGGTATGATCACAACTGCTGCATATAAAAAATGGGAGAAGGCTGCAATTGCTGGTGTTTCTTTAGTTGCAGATGCTGCTGAGCATTTGGAGCGAGCTTCCTCCGTTAAAGAGGCTGAAAATGACCAAGAGAATACAGGTAGTCATCACCGTGATAGTGATCCAGTTCTTGCTCCCAAACGGACTTGCTGGAGATATGCTGTGACTTGACACTTATTTTCCCATCTTTATTCCAGGAGAAAAATGTTCTGATCCTGCTAATTATGTCCTGCCCTCTTTGCCCACATTTCCACAAAATCACTTTGTAGATAATAACGTACAGAATAGTATGAAACTTAAGCTCCAGCTATTCCCAATTGACGAGCCTACTCGACGAGCCTTGGAAATGGTGAGCATCAAAGAAAACTAACAAACATCTTACTGTAGTATGCAAAAGTGCTTCTGAAAACAACTATATATTCATTCTTCTTCTGTCTTTCTTCCTCTTTCTTTCTTTTTTACCCTAAGGATAAGCACAATCCATACCTGGAGCTTACACTTAGCACACGGAAGAAGATATCATCAATTTTGGAACATCTAAACCGTAAATGGGGTAAGTCAAGCATAGCAATTGGAGAATTAATGCTATTTCCCTATGGTACGCAAAGGGAAAACTTGGTTAATTATCAGAGATGGACTCAGGAGTCTACTCTTAGTGCAGCAGATATATATGCAATGATTGGAAGTCCGCCCATATTCCGTTTGAGGTACCTCATTTCCATGCTTGATTTCGTTTTTATATATGAAGGTACTACATAGTTGCATGAAAGACATGCAAAGTACTGGATTTTATGTTATTTTTTGTAGTAATTGTGTAGGTAAATGAACATATGAAATTCCGTTTTTTTCTACTTTGTTATTAAATGGTTAATTCATGAACATGCTTTCTGTTGAAACCATGAACTAATAATGAAAAAAGAAGCAAGATATTTTTTTGAATGTACAGAGTGATATAAAATGGATATAACTCTGGGATTCTATTCATGCAAAAGTATGATATTCACGGAAAGCTGTTCCACTTTATCTTTGTAGGAGGAGGTTGAAGATGTTAAATATTTGTAGGAGTGTTCTGTCAAAAAATACTTGTAGTGGTGTCTTGAGTCCTTTCTTACACCAAATGCTCGTGTGCTTCTGTGGGTAGAATATGGATATCTGTTAGCGTCAAACTGATTGAGATAGATTAAAAACAAAATTTGGTATGGAACTTGAATAAACTTCAATAATACTAGCTTGTCAATCATGATTTCTTCAGTGGAGAAAATTTTAGATACTTGCACAGGTGTTAATGTTGAATAAATTCAAATATTTAGAGAATAAATTATCTTTCATTTTTCTTCATTGAGAGAAGCCGACAACATATACTTCGGTCAACCTTTTGTGGAGAACTTCTGTTTTACCATATCCAGATTCTAAACTGAATGATCATATTTGCATATATTTGTGAAGGTATGGTTGGATTTCCAATACCGAGCTTGGGTTATTAAATATGCAAGTGCCTGCATCAGCTGGCGGCATGCTTGGGCAATCCAACATTACTATGCACAATACCAGGGGCCATATGGTGAATCCGGTATCACTCCCTATGGATTCGACAAACTATCATTCCGTGGAGCTCTCTGAAGATCGAGGAACATCCGTGATCAGAAACACAGCTGTTAACACTACTTCAACTGATTTGCCTCATACTAGTGACGATAATGTTTACCTGAATACAAGAACCGATGAATCTGGTGATCCTACGTCCAATGTATCATGGCACGGAAAAAATATTGGGGATGGAACTGTGACTCGACAGCTGGAAGATGCGGTAATTGTCATCCTCTCATTTGTTCTCATTTTTATTAGCTCTGAGATCATACTGTAGATTTTCATCTTTTTTGTTACAGGACCGTGAAGTGCCACTTATCGTACTTGTTGGCTCTTATGACATTTTCTTATTTCTCCTTTGGATCTTGAATATATCCCACTCCCCCATTTAAATTGTTTAGATCTAAGTAACAATTGCTTTTAAGTTTCTGATTGGTAACATTAAGCAACTGATTTCATCTGTTTTGTTAAGAAGCATCATGTGCTACTTGTATGTATTCAGGACGAGATGAAATTAAGCAGTGGAGCAGGACTGTCAGCTGGTGAGTGGGCTGACAGCCTTACCAACATTAGTGTGGGGGACCTGCTTTCAGGAGTTTCTCAAGATCTTGAAGATAACTGCATTGATCATCCTATTGCTGACAATTGTCATGGTCTGCAGCAAATTCCTTTCAGTAGTGATTCTTTTGATGCTGCTATTGCTGCTCACATTTCTAGACACCAAGACAAGATGGGACAATCAACTCTGGCATCCCACATGTCTTCCATCTGGGATGCTGAAGAAACATGTGATGCTTTCTTATTTAAAAAGGATCTTATTCCTCATGAAGGTGGTCCTCCTTTATCTCCCCTTGCCTCGTTAGATTCTGAGAAGGTTCCTGAAAGAAGCTCTGACTGCTCTGAGAAATTGGTCAAGGTTGTATTTCTTAATTTTGTTATCCACTAAACATTCCTTGCTAAGTGAAAAGGAAAATTTAATTTTCATTGTTTCTACAGCTGTCATCTAAAAGAGAGAGGCTTGTGGATGATTTTGCTCAAATAGACCCTATGGATAGTGGTGAGTCTGATGCAGATATCCAGCATCATTTAGCAAAGGATTTCAGTGGGCTATCAGATATCTATTGGGTATGTTTCTTTCTATAATCCAGATTTTACCCTTTCAAAGTCTATGTCTTCTTTGTAGCAGTTTGGGTTCACTTCCTGCAAGATAATTTAGGGTAAGTGTATCTCACTTAGTTATAACGGGTGTTACACACTGTAACTATGAAGTATCAAATAAAAATGATAATTCCGTGCAAAAATCGCAGTTGAGACGTACTAATTTGTACTTTCTTACTGGCATCTGTTTTCAAAGCACAGAGTACACAATACATGTACTTAATTACCCACATAATCTTTCTTTTCTATCATGTTGCAGCCTGAGTCTTTGGGACCGTTGGATTTGGATATACCATCAACTAAGTATCATAGTGAAGATCTATTTTTAAGTGATAGTCTTAGTGGTCTGAATCGCTTGATAGCCAGCAGTTTGGATGCGTTCCAGAATTGCTCCTTTTTTGGGTTTGACAAGAAGGAAGCACCATCAACAGTTGAAGCTCGAGAAACTCCCCCTCTTTCAGATTTTAAAATTGGAAGTGGTATATAAGCCTTAACATCATAGAATCATCTTGGTAATGTTATCCTTTTTCAGCATGAAATTTTCTGGTTGAATCGAAGTATGTTAAGATTAACATTTTACTAAAACTGACTTGAGGTGTGCACGTTGAGGATGAGCCACTTCAGACCTGTATATGTTTCTCTAATCAGGGTATTTTCCCCTTTGTACAAAAAGAAAAAGGTCATGGAAGGATTTCACTGTATCAGTCCTCCGTTGGGGTTGTGTCAGCTTCTGTAGAGATAAACTGTTGTTTTAAGTAAACATAACCCCTCTCATTTATTCTTAGCTTCTAGCCTTCTCCTCATTGTATTATATTAGGCCTGCACATGAGTGGGGTGGGTTCGAGGGAAAATCTATAAAGCACGGTCACAGTCATGGGCATGGACACGGGACATGATAAAGTTGAAAAATTATATAGCACAAATATGGCATATATATTAGTAAAAATTTAATGAAAATGATACATTATTCAAAATATCATTTATATAAGTTTCATTAATGTTTTATTTTCTTATAAACTCAAAATGTTATATATTCATTTATTTTTATAACCTTGTTTATATTATATTTTTCTATGTTAGAGTAAAAAAAATATATTTTAAATTAAATGTACACAAACAGGTGTCATTGGTGTGTCATGTAAGATTTGACACGGATACATGTTTAATACGTAGACACGGCATCTAATTGGTGTGTCTGCACTTTATAGGGGAAAATTAAGGATATGTTTGGAAGGATGTCAATGGAAGAAATGAGGGTTAAGAAATTAAGGTGGATCTCTTGCCCCTCAAAGCTTCCATTTTACGTCCATCAAGATCGGGGTTCCAAGGAAGGAATGAAATGGTTTTTGGTAGAAGTCTCACCCTTTCATTAAATAACAAAACAAGATGGTGATATGTATCTTTTCATTCCATTTTTTTGCCTCTTCATTCTATTTCTTTAGTAGCCATTCCCTTCTGTTGTCTTTAAATCTTCCAAATATACCCTGCAGTTGGTTTAGTTCGGATTGAATCATTAGGTTTGCATTTTTTTTTTTTTTAAATAAAGACTATGCATAAGTCACAATTTCTAATTTGTAAATCCACACTACACTAACAAACCTAGAAATCGAAGGAGGAAAAGATGGTTTTTGAAATTTAGGTTTTCACATATTTTCTTTATTAGCTGAGTACTATCGATGTCGAACTTGTGGAGATATATCGGTTTTATCCCAAAAATAGTTTTTTGTTTCAATTTTGTACCTAACATTTTAATAAAATCTCAATGTATATTTTGAACCGAGATTGCTAATGTAGCTCAAAATGTGTCAATTTTTTATCTCATATAGATTCTATGTTATACAATTAAAAGCTCTGTAGTTTTCTTTGATCTTCTAGACTTTAGGGTTAATAGTTAAAAGTTGTCTACAAATAAGAATTCAATTCATTAAGCATGACTAGATAAAAATAAAGTTTTTGTATATATAATATGACATTCATATGAGATAAAAATAGATACCTAAAAGTCAAATTGGAAGTATTCATTAATAAAATTGACAGAGTAAGCAAATAGGATAGTATTGAGAGTTTAGCAAAAGATTAAAGATGAAATCGAAATAAAAACTTGAGATGAAATCAAAATATCACTTAAAGATAAGGGATCAATATACAGTTTTTTGAGATAAATATTTCACTGATAAAAATATTTGAACCCCATTTTTGTGGGATACTCTCTAGACACTAAGAGAGAAAAGAGAGGAGTTGAGAGAGATGTCGGAAGAAGAGAAAAACTAAAGGACTGTTTGGTTTGAATTTCTAGTTTTCAGTTTTCCAGTTTTATGAAAGAAATACTGAAAATTCTGAAAATTATAAAATTTAGGAGGGGGTTTGGTTTATGAAAATCTTTTTTGTTTTCATTTCCTATTTTCATTTTCTAAAAATGATTTTTATTTTCAGATTTTCAAACTTTTGAAAATATGTTTGGTTTATCCATTTTCAGATTTTAGTTTCCAAAATCAAATTTGAAATAATCAAATTGTTTTATATATATATACACACACACATTGCACATTTGGTTTATCTATCAAAATTATTTATTAAAGTAATAATTAGTTTTACAAAAAGGTACTTCTAATAGAAAAAAATATGTTTGGAACGTATTTGATTTTTCAATAAATCATATATATGTCTGGTCTAGATATGATATGCATAAAAAAGAAACTTATACGAAATATGCTAAAAAAACATAAAAACAAGTATTTAATAATCTAAATATAATCCACTAAACGATTGATAATTGATTGTGTGGCATTGTTGCAACGTGAATGGATGCACCCGGGTGGCCTTGAGATTAAATCTTCGTAAAATACACTTGGGTACCATTTTGTTTTCTCCATTGAATTGAGTATCGGTGCGTCTCGAAGCCGCATTTTGGAAGTAAAAAGAAGAAACTTTCTTGATATTTACAATTGTGCCACCGCCTTTTCAAAAGAAAATATTTCCAACAAATAGAGAAGGAAAGATTGAAAACGTCAAATTTGTGTTTTCAAATTCATGACACTTTTAGGAAATATTTGCATAGAAAATATTTTGAGAAGTTTAACCAAACATATTTTCACGTGTATTTTTTGTTTTTGTCAAAAATGAAAATAGAAAATGGGTAAACCAAATACACTCTTAGAGTGCGTTTGGTTTGTGAAAATATTTCCTATTTTCATTTTCTGTTTTCATTTTCTGGAAAGCATTTTCATTTTCAGATTTTCAAAATCAGGAAATGCGTTTGGTTTATAAGAGCAGATCTTATTTTCAGAAAAATGAAAACAATGAAAATATGTTTGGTTTGTCTGATTTTAAAATATATTTTCAAAATCAAATTTAAGATAATAACAATATATTTGTTATTCAATAATAAAAGATATATATATATATATATATATATATATATATATATATATATATATTATTATTTTTTTGTATTAGTCCATTTGGTAAATAAATTTATAAAAATACCTCCATAAAATGTAAGAATAAGAATAAAATAAATTGCTCACTTTTAAGTTATTTTCATTATAGTTATCAATTATTATGTTGTGATTTGTACATGGATAAATATTTAAACACTATAATATTATTTTATTACTTATTTGAAAAATTTATAGAAATTTTTGCTTTAAAGTGATCAAACATAAATTATAAATACTTGTAATGACAAATATATATGTAGAATATATTTGATTTTTTAAGATATTGCATAATAATTATATATGAAATTAACGTGAACAACATTCGTCCAAGCCATAAATGGAAAGGAAAGTTGGAACTGATGCTATAAAACAAGTGATGCAGAAATGCAAGGAAATTGTATTACGAAGCCATATTAAATGGTGACGATTAGGTGTGAGAGTAATCAAATGTTTGATTGAGGTTTAAGTGAAAAATGAATAGTTTGACGGTGGTTGCTTAAGATGAAGGGTCATTCTCACTCAACGCTCCTCTCCTCAGTTAACCACTCCACGGTCCAAATCAAACAAGAAGCCCACCGACGAAGCTAGCATCACTCATCCTCCCATGTTGACTCCCTCGTTTTACTTTTATGCTCTCAGCCCATCGACGCAAACGTTCGCGGAGTCTCTGCAAGGAACAGGGGCGATGCTGTTAACAGGGACCAAAAATAAAATGAAGACACAAAGGGAAAAGAAGGCTGATCGGTGGCCAGGGACGACGACCCGGTGGCGTGCGGCGGCGGGACGATGGCATGAACAGCAGGGAAGAACAGGCGCGCAGCGGAGAGGAAGGATGGTGAGGTTCTTCACTTGTGTGGGTTGAATGCCAGGACCGTGTGTTGAATAAACAGAGAGGATTTGGAATGTGTTGTAAATCACAAAATTCCACCGCGTTTTCATTTTTTGGATATGTTTTCAGTGTTTTCAAATGAAAAGTTGGAAATGAGAATTTGGCCAATCCATTTTTTCCTACATTTCTGAAAATATTTTCAGACAATATTTTTAAAAGGATGAACCAAACACATTTTTGCTTCCATTTCCTGTTTTTAGTGAAAATGAAAACAGGAAAGGGTGAAACCAAACACCCTCTTAGTTTTCAGTTTTCATTTTCAGTTTTTACTTCATAAAATCCTGAAAATTGAAAAACTGAAAACTTAAACCGAATAAACCCTAAGTGATGAATTCCACGTGTTTTTGTGCCTTGATGTTGGGCCTTTTTTTTCTTTTTTGAGTGTTTTTTTTTTTTTTATAAAGTTCAAATAACACTTGATATTTCACATATCAGGGATCCACGGGTATGCAAGAAGTAGTCCCTGCGGCCTCGTTTAATAAATGAGCATTTGATTCTCATACCTGCTGGGAAAAAAAAAAAAAAAAACTTTACCCCATACCTGGCGTATCAGGGGTACTGGTAAAGTTGTTATGCCAAATGCCGAACAAATGAAATTATTTGAATTAGTTCGAGCAATCGGTTCATTTAAGTCGAACACCAACCAAATCAATCACCATTAATTCACTTATTGGTTTTATGATTTTTTTTTTTTATAAACTCAAAAGCAGAACACTGAATTGAAAAACTGATTGATTTGAGTTTTCAGTTTTTCAGTTTTCATTTTCAGTTTTTAATATTTCTTTCATAAAATTCTAAAAATTAAAAAATTTAAAATGAAAATAGACAACTGAGAACTAAAACTAAATAGGCCTTAAACTTCTAATATTTTACATTTAATCTTTTAGTAATTGTTTATTTTTATCTTATTTGTTTGTTCATACTTAATAAGTACGCATAATCAAAATTCACTGTGAATCCATTTAGACCCAAAACCCAACTTAACTAGAAAATTTTGAATTTAGTCATGTCATTACTCATTAGGTTGACTGTCTATCACAAGGGCAAAGACCCTTTTCTTCCACCTTCTTTTGCGTTAAATCAAATTAATTATCTAATTTATCTGTATATCATCCTTATTAATATTTGTAGTGAAAAACCGTGTCACTTAGACACATTAAATAGCTTTTAAATGGAGGTAATAGTTACTTGTGGGTCACAACCGGAACACAAGTAATCCCAATGCCTTAACTCATGAATGAGTTCATATTTCGAAACTTCACCCATTAAGAAATTATGGACATATATAATGTCCATATATTTCACTTCAAGCTCAATAAGAGTAGCCCAGTGTACAAAATTCTCACTTGACAAGATTTAAAAATAGTAAATATACGAAACCTTATCCCTACTTTATAAAGAGGCTGTTTCTAAAATTTAAACTTATAACCTCCAAATTACAAGACAATAATCTTACCATTTCACTTGAAACTCAAATGCCTAAATTGTTTGTCGACTTCTCATTTATCATTGCATACAATCTTTTCTGGCAATAAAATACTCTTTAATATACTCCATCTATTTAAAAATAATTGCTGATTCAAAAAAGAAAAATTTTCATTCGTTTGTAGTTTTAAAATTCCAATAAAAACCAACTAATTTATACTAACTTTATTCTTATTTTAATTAATTACAACTTTCTTCGTGTCTCTTCTCTATTCTTTCATTGGTCAATCATAACTCTTTTTCTAAGTCAAAGGATAATTCAACATTTCACATGATTACTTTTATAAAAATCAAAACTATTAAATTTTTTATTCTATTTCCATTATCTTAAACTACTATTATCTTACCAACGAGGGATTGGTCAAAATGATAGATATCTTAATCTCTTAGCCAGAGATCTCATGTTTGAGCCCTGAGAATGGAAAAAATTCTCATTGAAAAACCTCTACTTCCATCAAAGGGACCTAAGTTGGGTCAAGCTGGATTAGTTAGATCGCGATGGATTAGTCAAATTTGTAATAATAGAACCTAGATACCGATGGATCCGTCAAGACGGCAAAAAAAATTGCTATTACTTTACAAATAAGGGAGTAATTGATAACAACACTTGACCAAATCTATTTCCAAATGGTTGCCAGATCGGCTCAATTGAGTGTAGTGTAGTGTCCTGTATCAGGTCAGATGCTAAGAAAGTGCATTGTTGCAGCACTAATTTTTTTTTTTGCTTTTATAGAACTACTAATCTACTCCTTAATTTCCTCCTCTATGGAGAAAGAAACCTGCTATCTTTACATAGGAGGACTAAAGGCAGGTGATCATGCCTGAAATTCACAAAATTCATATTTGTAGCAGGAAGCTACAATACAAGGAAGATAACGAGAGGCAGCTCCTTCAAATAGGATGTTAGTTAAGTAGTGACTTACAGAAACATGCAAATTGGGATGTCAGCTCGATATTATCATCATAAATAGAACTTGATTGAGAAGGGCAGTGATAAGATTCTCATCCCTTGATTAAAATGTCACTAGCTGCCATTATTTATTTCTGGACTTTGAAGCAGCCCATTTAAAGTAACCACAGTTTGATTCAGGATTAGATGCAGGACCCTGTAAGAAGAACATGTTAATATTCACTACACAGTCAATAAAAGGGTTTCAGCTATGGTGGTACACAAATTCTGAAGTAAATTGAAAAAAACAAAAAACATAGGTTTCAAAACAGAATGTTAAATCAGCAGTTGCAAGCTATAAGAAATCTTATGGAAGACACATTCAAAATGTTAGCTCATTAGAACCCTACTCTCTCCCTTAAAACATGATAAGCTGCGAGTGCGTGCAGATTCTTACATCAATGCCAAAGGTTCCTACCCCTATATAAACAAAATAATATAAACATAGCTATATTGCATTTTTGGTCTATTCAGTTTTCCCATTATAGAAATTTACTCCCCAAAGTAATTCACTATACTTTATTTCATCGACTTAAGCCAAAAGTTAACTAAGGTTGTTAATTGCTTGAGTGAACACCTCAGTTAACTCTTTCAAACACAACTGTCAATTGCTTTGATCAAATAACTGAAGAAGCGACACCGCTATAATTGGAATTGGGAAGAAAATTGCATGGACAAATTAGTGGAATGACATTGCTCATATTGAAATGAGAATGACTAAATTCCTTCAAATTTCAATGAGCAAGTACAGCAAAAGTGATGTTAAACCTATGATCTATCACATTTTCACCCTCCTTTATTGGGTTACAAGAAAACGCACCCTCATGGACTTATTACTTCCTATGCAAGTAAGAAATGCTTTGTGGGCATACTGTAGGTGCACAAACAAAAGGATAGCCAAACACTTAAAAGTTCAGAGTTCAGACTATGAATTTTGCTACCATCAAAGAGCTACAAGATAAAAAATGTTATGGACATACTACAGATGGACCATGTACTCACAAGAAACATGCACAAGAATAATTTTCTGATAGTCAGAAGCACAATGCCCAAAACCACTCAATGGAAAGAGATTACCTCAGCGCGAGCACAAACATAGAATCTGCGACCAGAATTAGGCCCTTGTTTCTTCACCACCCGAGCAACACATGGCTCCTTATGGCCCTTGCAAAGAGGTATGCTGTTCTGCATCAATTGTTGTATTCTTTGCCATTCCAATGAAGCCATATTACTCTTTTCTTTCTTTGTAGAACTATCATTTATTTTAGCTAAATCCTGTTCACATGCATCAGCATCTAATTCAAATTGCTCAGGACTGCCATTACTATCAAACATTTTAGGAGTTTCAAGCATGTGTGGGTCAGGTTGTGAGGTTTCTGCCTGACTATTTGAATTATCGGTACAACAGTCATTCACGACATTTTTAATATTTGTGCTTTTCTCGAAAAACGACTTAAGTGAGAGTTGGGACCATTGACTGTTCCTAGCCTTTTTCTTAGATTCATTGCACTGAATGGTTATTGATTTTGAATATTCACTTCCTGACTTAGAAACAGCCTCCTGAGAAGAACCTCCGGAAATATCATTTGGGTCCACAACGCTACTTTCAGAATCCTGGCTTGGAGGAAAATTACATTGACTGGGAGACATGACAGGCAAACCAGTTCTGTCAACTGGTTCTTCCACCTTCTCACAAGTACTCCCCACTGCAATGTTCTCATGTGACGTTTTGCAAGATTTCATTTGTTCAGAAGCTTGTCTTTTCATCAAAACTGATACTGCAAACAAAAAAGGCTCAGAAACATAAACATTAATATCTTAAAAAACTGTCATCCAAAAAGAAACAATGTTTTGTACCTAGAGTTTGCTGTAAGCCACGCACCATGGGAACATATCTAGCAGATAAGGAGGGAGTACTATGCAGAGACACCTCAGGAATATCAAGTAAAGTCATAAAAACAGGAGCATGATCAGATCCTTCCAGTTTAATGCTCCGCCCTCCTTTCCACCGGTGGGCACTGCACAGATCATAAATTCAAAACTATATCCTAGCTTCAAGGAAGACATGCAGCGCTAATCTTGAACCATTTGACACAGTACCACCGACGAACCACACTAGAAGTGGGAAGAAGAAGCACAAATATGTCTCTACTAAACCATAGAAATGAAAGGATATAAAAAGAAATACAACTTGCAAAAGTAGGGAGAACATCTTTGCAGATTCCATGGACATATAATATATAACACGGTATAGTCCACAACATAGGGCACATTGTGGTACAACCACTTATGTAACACTATATTCCGAAATGAATCATAGAAAAAATAGCTCACAATTCACTCCATGTGTAATGCATGCATATTACCTCAGTGTGATTTCAGGTTTACCCCGTTTATACTGTGTCAAGATGTCACATTCCTGAACATGGCATCCTACAAAACTATGGTATTGCAGGTCATCTGATTCATGTAAGCATGAACCAGCACATAGAATATGGTCAATTCTACTCCCAAAGTTGAATACTTCAGCACCTGTACTTTGTGACCAACATGTGTATGCTTCCCTTCTGCATAAAATATAGAAAACAAATTACTAACAATCCTTATCCCAATGACATTGAAGACTTAACCATAAAATATTAAAATTTGAAAGGAAAATATAAGAACAAATAAAATATGGAGGATGATTCATATAATGCTAGCCTTGTGTACAGCATACAGGCTAAAAATAATAATTAAAACTAAAACATAGTTCATCATTTTTAAACTCCATTTTTATCAAACACAATGAATAGGAGACAAGTCCCAGAATTTGAAATTTGAACAGGAAACTTCAACTTGAAAGCAATATAATCCCATTCAAGGTTGATAAGATATAATAAAAGCCAGAAAAGAAGGAATTAAAACATTTTACACTTTCTGAGAAGGAAATGTTAGTCAGGTATTAGGACCAGAAATTAAATTTCTAAGGGGATATTGTATATCACTAACTGATATTCAACACCACAAGTGAGTTGTAAATCAAGCACATTACTTATCAGGATGCTTTGCTCTGAAGACATCAGAAAATTGGCCTCCATTTTCAAGTAACATTGATTTGAACCATCTTCTAAACCTACACAAAAATTCAGGAGAATGGTTAAGGTAATTATCGTCAACATTATGCATTAAAGTACCTCAGAAATCTGGCGTTCAGCTCACTCATTATTGTCAAAATCAGGTCCTGCATCACATCGATCAATTGCAGATGGTGCAATGTTGAGATCACCAACAACAACTATTCTCCTTCCCCGATGCAGGAGACACTCCCATCTTTTCTAATAGAGAAATTATGAATATCAATCAAACAGAACAAGATAAACATAACAAAAGTGAAAATCATCTGCTCTTCAAAACAAAAGAACAGAGGCAAGGAAGGGGGCATAAACTTTGATATTAACATATCCCAATATTCAGAAAAATTCATAGAGTTTCCTAAAAGGCACAAAAAGAAGAAGATAATATCTGCTTTAAATTCAGTTAGAGGTTATGCTAAACATATCCTAACAAGCAAAGGGTTTTCAGGTCACCTCTTCTCAGCAATAATCCAATTGGATATACCAATTCAAATTTCATCATTATGAGAATCATGAACCTTGATTCCAAATTATAAATTTGTCTCATAAATACTGTAGTTCACTCAATGACACACTAGCAGTCAAGGCATAAGATATCTGCCAGTGCCAAGATCCACATAAGAACAGGAACCAAAATTTGAAGCATGGAAAAAATTCTAGAGAGCAATGAATTTTGGTCATATTATTCATCAATTCCATTATTATATCAGCATTTTAAATACCTGTAATATCTTGTAAAACTTTTGCTTAAACTGAATCCTTTCTTCATCATCACCTCCGGCTCTTGGTCCATAAACATTGAAAAGAACTGGACAGATGCAAACACAACCATGTCAGAACAACTGTAAATTCATATGCAAAATGGAACTCGGTAAACAAGGGAGCCAGCTTTCAATAAGCATATATACACACTCACCAAAGTGACTATGATCTGTGATAATGCAACGCCCTTCACTATCAACACTAAGAAGCTCGTCGTTTGAAAATTCCTCAATATCTTCTGCAAGGAAAGGTAATTCATCTTTGCTAGCTTTAGAGTTTCCCAGAAGACCAGTGAAGCCTTCCTCTGCCGACAGCGGCAAGGCCACTTCACCACTTGAAAATGCTGACTTCACGCGACAAAATGTTATAACACCTGCACAATCAAGGCAACTCACTGCTTAAAAAAGAGTAATGCTATTTGGTAGGAATGACTTTTCATGAAAAAGTATTACAGGCACATTCGGTAGATGATTGTTTTGGGATATAGTTGCTTCTTTAAAATTATAAGCAATTTTGAACTCAAAATAAGCTAACCCAAGGGCACACTATATATCAATTTTTAACCAATCAAGCAATAGGTGTAAGAAAAGAGAGAAAGAGAGAGGAAAAAAAAGGTTATTTCGTAACTACAATATTATCAGGATTCAGGAATTTTACAATTCCATTAAGCACTATTCGCTTAAGAATTATGATTGAGAGTGGTTTTCATTTGCATGAATAAACAAGTACTTGGGTCAAAAGCATAGTAATTCTTCCCGATTTAATTTTGATACACTATCATTCTCGCTCTCAGTGTAAAGTTCTTTACATATTTATTCAATATCATGTATCATGATTGACACAATAGCAACCGTATTTCACACTCATGGAAGCAAATAATTGTATGAATCAACGTGTAAGACTCTTCACTACGACATATCAAAATTGATCTCGGTTCTTGTTTGGGGGGGAAAAAGTAGTGTCTTAATTAAACTAGGTTGAGCACACTGGGATATATGATGTACCGATACTCAAAAATAGTCTACCTACCTGTACCAATACCAATGACTTTCAATATCGGATATCTTATCCATACTTTTAAATACTCCTTTTAAGAGTTTAATTATCACATTCGCATGACTTTTAATATAGTGACTGTGAGATTTAACCACATTTACTGATATGGGAAAACAAAAACATGATTGGATGATAGTAAATTAAACTCTATAATTACATTTTACATGTTTCTAATTAGATTTGTGTGTCGTATTCGCGTCGTATCGGATGCTTGTATGAGTATCCCAGACATAGTTAGTGGCGGTTGAGGCAATAAACCAAACAGGTAGTTATGTTATACCGGAATAGCCGGTTCGGCCTTTCTGGGAGGTGCGGGTGCACGAGAAGAACGATTCATAGCCGTCAGCCATGACCAGATCCGCCGTCACGTCCTGCCTCCGCAGCTTAGTCTCCTGCGATGATGCTACGCTATGTATGAGATGGTTTCGGTTTCGGTTTCAGTTTCAGAAACTATGAACGCAAAACAAAGGAACAATGTGTGTGGAAGCGGAACACAGAGAGAGAGAGAGAGAACCTGAAAGCAAATGATGTCGGCGTCGAATGAGTTCAGCAGATTCCGAAGAGAACCGAACTGCGCTATCCTCTGCCTCACGCCGTTCACGTTGTAACTCACCATCTTCATTCTCTCTCTCTCTCTCTCTCTCTCTCTCTCTGTTCTAGGGTCCGATTTTGTTTCGTCGGATTTCTGTTTTGTTTTGTACGAGATGGTGATGAAGGTGAACCCCCTGCTTGCTTGGAAAGGATTTCTTGTTTGTTGAGTTCGGAGAGTGTTTATTGGTACTCATTGGTGTTGGATACTCTCTCGACTAACATCTTATTCATCGATGAAGGAGATGTGGATCCGGATTAGAAATAATATTTTTTCTCTAAGTAATTTTTTCTTATTAAATTACCAGTGACTCGTTTGCTACTGTCGTTTTATCTTCTTGCAAAGATCGCTGCTAATATTTTAGGATATGATATACATCTTTTTATATAATCCCAAAAACTATTTTGATAAGTAGATTTTAGAAGGTTGATTGTATATGCTGATGCAGATACGCCATCTTTCAAATATTTATATATGAGTCAACCTTAAAATAATTTTTAAAATTTTTTAAATAGGGCAAAATGATTCGTAAAAGATATAAATAGTAAGTTAGTCCTTCCTTTTTTAAAAACTGGATAAAATGATCATTCTATTAAATTATTAGTTAAGTGGATGACATGATATTTTTGATTATTCCTATCAAACTTAATTACATGTTATTTACTCCCTCACTAAACTACATCATTTTCATTCCCTCGTCCTTAATGATATGTTTGAAGGAGGCATTTCTTTATGGGTTATTTGGGTGGGTATGTTTGTTCAATGGAGGGAAGAAGGAAGAGAAAAAGGAAGAGTACGAAGATGAAGATTTATGAGGGAATTACGACATGTAGTTTAGTTTGATAGAAATAATTAAGTGTGCTATGTCATCCACTTAACAGATTGTTAATAAAAAAATTTGATGGAAGGAGCATTTTGTCCAGTTTTTGAAAAGGTTAAGGGTTGATTTATCTGTTTTTATTTTTTATAGACCATTTTATTCAATTTTTGAAAATGTGAAAAACTAATTTATCTATATTTATTCTTTAGGAATTATTTTGGTCTATTTAAAAGTCCTCATAAATTTACTCTTTATATATTTGTATCAGGATATACTTCCGGTGAGACAATGGTCATGGTGAAAGCATCATGATCACCATTCTTTGCATGCTCATATCCCTTTTTTTTCACGGTTTTTTAACTCCTGATTAGAAGACTAAGTTAAAGGAAAAAGAGCACTAACCGCATGTAAAATAAACATTATAGACAGAAGATTAGGAAAATTGATTGTTATCTTCAAGTCACCACGAATCAATGTCCAAATATGTAAAATTGGTCCTAATATCAAACCAATAAAACTCAAACTGTCTTTGAATATGCCCGTTAAAAGAGTCTTAAGCAAAACAAGCAAACAAACAAACAAAAAACTGAAAATTACAATAAGGGTAAAAATATCAAAAAGAATTGAATACCAAAACCAACCAACTCAAGAGGAATTTTCTTTATTATATTGTATAGATTATAAGAATTATTAGGAAAATAATCAAGAGGATATATTTTTATTTCTGATACATTGGCAAAGAAAATCAAGAGGATATATATAATTTCTCTAATCCATTTTCCAATATTCCAACAAAGTATAGAGTACAAACCGTAAGGGACAATTGCTTTCCTATTCTTATAAAATTTAAGAAGTAACCGTGTCTTATAAAAACTTATGATTAAGAATAAAATACATATCTTATTGATCTAAGTTATTTAAATCTATAAAATTAATTATTGAATTACAATTGTTAAAGATGAAAGTATTGATACCTTGGTACAGAAGGATTTACCTTTTTTGAATAAAATAAAACTAATAAGTTATTTATCTGACTGAAAAAATAAAGCACTAGCTTAACCGTTAAAAGAGTTTTGCAATTTGATCTTTATATACATATAATTTAGAACAAAAATAAATCCTAATACCCTTAAATTCTACTATAGTTTAACTTTTTTTGTTTCATGTGACGAATACATCAATCTTAAAAGATATTAAATCCTTTTTTAACACTTTCAATGAAAGAAAAATTTATATAATCATTCAATTACATATTTATTTTTTAAAGACTTAATAAGTGATTGAGTACAATATTGTTGCTACAGCAACAATAATTGAATGTTTGTAATTTTTTTTTAATATTAACAAAATATCAATATTAAATTCCAAAACTTGTACAATGTGATAATTTTATTGACATTACTTTTGATGCCAGAAAATGTAACAAAGAAAGGTGGAAAAGAGTAAGACCAATTGAATTCGATCAACATATTTCATGCTTATATTCGTAGCTATTTTTTTTTTTCTCTTTTTTCCTTTTCTTTTCCTTTTTTGACTAGAAGAATTTTATTTATAGTTACACGTTACATCATTATTACACGTATGAAGCAACCAAGAAACCCCCAACACTTAAAATCATGTACGCTAGTGAAACTGATACCTGAAGCCAATCCTCGCAAACTTTACACAAACTCCAAGAACCTCTTAAGGTATAGTCCTGAAGGACATGATCCCTCGGAGGGATGCCAAAGTCAGTATCTGGAGTTGAGTTCCATAGATTATCACAGCAGATGAGTGGAAAAGAATATATATGCAGAATAAACAATAATCTTAAGGGCCTCAGCACACAATCTGCACTGGAGATAATCTTAGAGGAACTCCACCACTCTGACATCTTATCTCAGCTACTGAAACACCTCTAATCTAAGATAATTCGCGGATTGCCAGTAGGGCTCGTCAAATTTCGAGAACCGATGCTTGCAGTTCTTAGGAGCCTACGAAACTCCGGCAGGCTGATTTTTCCATCTTTGTCAATATCGGCTTCCTCGAGCAGAGGATCAATGGAGCCTCTTAAGCCCGTATGCTGAAAAGCCAGAAAGTAAAGTTAGTTGGAGCAAGTATGTTGGATGCAAATATTGGTGAGGATACCAAAGAAGAACAAATTTTAAATAATTGAGAGAAACTTTCATAGAAAAAATGTTTTGGCAGCTTGGGGGGAAAAAAAGACATGAGATCGACCATTCTAAGTTCTTCTGGAGTAATATAGCCATCCTTGTCTATGTCAAATTTCTCAAATGCGGCCTGCGACCGTAGCTGCCACTTTTCGGAGTCATGTTCCTCCAATTGATGCACATGTAACGTAGCAGCCACAAACTCAGTGAAATCCACCAGCCCATCTGTGTTACTGTCTATCTGCAAGGATGCGAAAACTGAGTTTTACTCTTTTAACAAGCCAAATGTATATGCCACTGTGTCAAATGCAGAGCAGTTACCCCTCCCCCCCCCCAAAAAAAAAAAAAGCAGCCCTAAGTCCATAACTGAAAAGGAGTGATTTGGGGACAGTTATTGTGATGAAAGTGAAAGTAATATCATTAATCACCAAAACAACTCCATGTCTTATTTTCAAACTTCAAAAGTAGAATTAAGGCTGATAAGTAGCCAATTGTGTGTGTTGCCTGCACAAGATCACGCATACTCACCGCCTGCAATATCTCTAGTACACGTGATTCCTTCAGCTTCCAAGGTTGATCTTTAGCAAGAGCCTGTAACAAATCTTAACTTTAGACCAGTATCGGGAAACTATATCTAAAAGAACAATTTACTCACTGATAGATTAGTGATGTACTTAGATTTAAGTTAGTCACAAAGCCAGTAAATTAACAGGTTACCTGTCTCATCTCTTCCAGACTAATAGAACCATTTTTGTCCACATCTATTGCATCAAATTGATCTTTTAGATCAGCCAACTCTTCTTCATTTAGTGTGCTAGCCAATGCCTGCAGGGTTCTTATAGGGTAAGGAAAAATCTGGATATCAGAAAGCTCTTTCCCCAATAACATGCAAGGGCTAAAATTAGTTTGTCTTACCCTCAGTGCAAATTGTTTCAATCGACTATACTTCACAAATTGCCGCATATTGCTCAGAACAGATATATCAATAGGAATCTCCAATGCTTCTCCTCCTTCTCTAACCCATGGATGAGCTGGAAATATAAGAAATTCAGAATCAAGCAAAATAGTTCAACATTAGGTAAAGCATTTAGGATAAAAATGTTTTATGAAGTAAAGGCAAAGTTATACAGTTCACCTAAGGGTGTGTTTGAGACTCTTAATTCCTTGCTAGACTAAGCAGCAGTTAGATACATACACAGGCTTCCTCATAACTATAAAGTTTTATCATAGAAAGAAAACAATTGGATACATACACAAAGCCTGAGCAGCGGTTAATCTTGCCCGAGGATCCTTTACCAGCAATTTCTTCACAAAATCTTTGGCAGCATTGCTTATAGTTGGCCATGGTTTCCTGCGGAAATCAGGCTTGTTACGTAAGACCTGCATATATCATATCATAAGTTAAATGTCGTGAGAAACAAAAATTAAACAAATAAGTTTATCACAACCAAGTAGGCAATGAAAATAAGGGCCAAAGACTTATTATGCTATTAAAGAAACAAGGGCAGATAGTGAATACCAACATAAACTGGAAACTGAGAAAAATGAAATAATAACAATAATGTACAATACCTCCTTGAAAATACCATCCTCAGTCTTGTCCCAAAACGGGCGTCTTCCACACAGCAATATGTAAGTAATAACACCAATACTCCACACATCTGATTCAGGGCCTGACTTCCGTTTTAGCACTTCGGGTGCAACATAGTATGCACTGCCAACAATATCGTGAAACTTCTTTCCTGCAGTTTTGTCAAAGATAAAGAACTAAAATCCTCAAATAAAGATTGCAATAACATGTCTGATAACTCAAACAAAGAAAAGGAGGAAATCTCTTATACAAAAGAAGGGGGGAAGGAGGAGGAGGAGGAGGAAATGCCTTATACAAAAGAGGGGAGAAAAGGTAACAAATTGATCATAAACATAAAGAATTTTTCTCACCAGGTTTTATGAAATCTGACAAACCAAAATCCGTAGCTTTTAAAGGTGAATTTTCTTTGGATGATTTGAAAAGAAAATTCTGCATGCAAAGGAAAATAATAATATTTTTTACTATCTAGTTGCATAGCTCCATATCAATTTAATTTGCCAGATATGCTAATGGACTTGACCATACCTCTGGTTTCATGTCCCGATGTACCAAACCATGTAAATGACACTCAGCTGCAACCTTGAGCATCTGCCTTACAACCACTGCTGCATCTTTTTCAGTGTAACGGCTGTTCTTCCTGATTAGAGCAAACAAAGACGAACTGGTACAATTAAAAATAAAACACTGCCAAACACATAAACTCAGACATAAAAAATGGAGTCATTAATGACTGTGGTCTGTGGTACTGTAATTTCAACATGAACATTCAGAATAGATACCCAGCTAAGAGAAATAGCAATATCAAACAATACTTACTTAGCCAATATCCGATCTAGCAGTTCTCCACCTTCGCACAACCTAACGAAGTAAATGGTCAGACCGGAGAGGATTATTTCAATATTAACATAACATATGCATACACTGATATACATAAAAAAAGCATCATAGAAAAGTAATCAAATAATTAATACATTATTAGATAAATCCAGACTATATTTGGAGTAAAGTAATGGTAAAGATCAGACAAGCACAGAGAAGAAACAAACATGAAAGCAACTTACTCCATAACTATGTACACATACGAATCATCTTCAAAAGCATTGTAGAACTGAACTACATTCTCATGGCCGGCAAGTGCTTTCAATATCTTTACCTCTCGCTTAACATCCTCAACAGCTATAGGGAGAACCATCTGCCACAAAATTCAAGGGGTCGAATTAGGAACACGCGATTTTCATGGCAAGTGCAACACTCCCAGGACAAAATGGGGGTGCTTAGTTGGCGCTTATGTTGTAAGAAAAACACATCTAGATACGATTCAAATCAACAGAACCAGAAAATCAGTTTTGTGCTTATTTTGTAGGAAGTTGCTTCTTATCAAATCATTATTCATTAGTAAAAAATCAATTCTAAATAAGTATATCAATTCTATATCATCTTAAAATCACATTTTATCTAAAAGTTTATCCAAGCACGCCTTATATCAAAATGTTAAAGCTTATTTCCGTTCACACACCACTGCTTTGACTAGGCACTAATCAGCAGAAGTGAGAAAATGCAACCAACCAAAACCTTAATTCACACAAGTTGCAGGACAAACATCACTGTTCTTTTTTTCTTTTTTTTAACAAAAAGTTCAGGTTAAGGAGAAAGCTCAGCTCAGTCTGCCTCCAAGCTCATGGAGCCCAAGTTATGGCAGCGCATGAGCAGAAAGTCGAGAAGCTGAGCTAACTCCTGTTGGTCGACAAGCATCACTGTTCTATTAGCATTACCATTGCTCAAACACGTGAAATCTGAGCAAATGGAGGTCAACATTGAACAAAATTAACCGAAGCAAGGATCACGACCTCAAGCACCAAAAAAAAAATCAAAAACAAGATTCCGCTACAATAACTGAAAAATCTAACTAACCAGCTAAAAATAGAAAGCATCAAATAAATGCAAAAAAAAAAAAAATTCAAGCCGTTTTGGTTCCCCAAAAATACATCGGGAACAAAGTCTCTTATGATTTAAAAAGTCTGGTACCTCAAAATTTAGGAAAGGGAACAACTTAATCCTCAATACAGTAGAGAAGGACCAATTTATGAGGGATTAAAATGAATATTTCGTTGAAAAATGAATGAATGAAATAGCTATAGCTACAGCTACCTAACCTTACTCTTATCGAGCCTCTTAACGGCGACGCGATTGCCATGGGCTTTGTCAATTCCGACAAAGGTGTACCCGAATTGGCCGTGCCCTAACAACTTCCCCAAACTGTAACGGTTACCGAAGTCCTTCTCGTAACCGAAATCGGTTCGCTTCCCGCACGCCACGTGCCGCGAAGTGGAGGTTGAGCTTGAGCTTGAACTCGAACTTGCCCTTGCCTTGTGCTGCTGTGGTCGTCGTTTTTGTTGCTGTTCTTGTTGTTGTCGTTTATTGTGTTGTTGGTGCGACGTCGTATTGGAGGCACCAATGACTTTGGTAGCGGAAAAGCATGAACCCATGATTGGGGAATAATAATGAATGAAAAATCGTGAGAGCGAGTCAGAGAGATATATTGTAGAAGGAGTAGTAGCAGTAGTAGTAGTAGTTGGTAATTATCGTTCATTTGCTGAGGGGGGGACAGGCAGACAGATATAATAGATTGGAATAGAGAAGGAAAGGTTGGAGCAGGGAGGACGAAGGAGGGACGAAAGAGAGGGTGGAAGTGGTGGTGGTGGTGGTCAAAACTGACCTTTGAATCACAGAGAAGAAGGGTCGACTCAATCCCCATTTTCCCTATTGCCCGGACCTAGATGGACATTAATAAATAAACAATCAATCATGTATGTACATTCATAATAAAATATAGACAGAACCCCGTTCACACTCTTCAAAATTTTAAGTCGAACAGGTTAGTTATTGTAAAAAATAAATTTTCAAATTAATCTATATAAAATTAAAATGTTAGACAAATTAATTTTTGAAAAAAACTCTTAAATTAGTTCCCGTAAAAAATTAATTCTCAAACAAATTAGTCCCCCTAGTTTAATTTAATAGAGGGACTAACTTGTCTAATCATTTAATATACAAGGACCAATTTGTTTTAGTATTCAATTTTGTAAAGATCAATTTAGGAGATTATTTTTACAGGGACCAATTTGTTCAACTTTCTAATCTTATATGGATTAATTTGAGAATTTATTTTTTATAAAGACTAGTTTATCCCAGTTAAAATTTGAAAGGGATTATAATGAATGTTTTGCCTAAAATATAAGTCCTCCCTTTCTTTATTGAAGCCAGGCCCCTCTCCCAACTACGGGTCCAAAAATGGGTTGAATATGCTTAGTTGACACACATCAAAATCCTAATCCATCTTGTTGCACTTTTAGGTTTAGATGTGTAGGGATTGGTTGAATTTGCAGGTAAGTTGACTCATTTTATATAATTTCAGACACCGAAATGAATCATTTAATCTTCATAACACAATAGATGACATGTGGTATGCATAAGCACTACTTAGTGATACACATCATTATTTTAACAAACAAAATGCAAATGGATCTAAGCAAATTGAGTAATATAACTCACATTTATAAAATCAAGAATCGATGTAACTCATTTGAAACTTCAGAACTAAAATAATTTACGAATATAATTCGAGAGCAATAACTCTTGCTTGTTGTAATATCGACACAAAAGCTACAAAATAGTACTCTTTAATGTCATGAATGAAAATCAAGCTGCAATTATTATTTCTCTTGCTTCAGAAACCTCAACACTAAGTAGCATCAAGCTTCTCCGTGATGTTCACTTGAACAACGGCACACAGCACACTGCCCTCATCGCCTCAACCTCTGGTGGTGGCCTTACCTTTGTCTTCTCGTTGGACGAAGACTCCCTTGGTGGCGTGGGCCATGACTCCCATCCCACCTTTTCATAGTCGAATTTGACACGAACTCAAAGACATTAATGCTAACCACCTTAGTGTGGCCCTTAAAAACATGATTTATGAGGAATCAATTTACACATTTAGTCTATTTTAATATTTTTGTGAATTTTTGTTGGTGCGGATTTTACATATATATGCACACACAAAGATACACACATGCTTCATTTGCATAACACACTTGCTTTTATGTGAAAAAAAAAATGTATAAGAAAAGTTTACCTCAACTAGACTGTCTCTCAACTCATTTAATACTTATAAAAATATTTACAGATTATCTATTAGAAGGAGAAACCAAATAATAAACCCAATTTATAACTGTGGCTGACTGAAAAATCAATCAGCTAAACTTATCCGTCTTCGCTTTCTTCACATGGCACTGCTGGTACAGCTAGCATCAGAAAACTGATATACTGTTTTAAATTGTTCCACTCGCTGGAACACGGTATCTAATCTTCTAAAGAAAAGTATTAGTTTAACTCATATTTTATAAAATGTTATATTAATATATTAATATTTATTATTGAATAAGATATGAGATCTAAATTAGATAGAATTTATATTTAATTTAATAATAAATATAAATATATTAATATAATATTTTATAAAATATAAGTTAAAATATTGTTACTCAATATTCAAAATATCACGGGGAAAATAAAATATCGAGTAACCATAATGTTGACTAAGTCTTCCCTCGTAATAACAAATATTCGGACATAATAATGGAATCAGCAACAAAAGTCAACATCGTAGGGTGTTTCTGGGGCCACCTGGCGCTTGCAAACTCGTTTTTAAAAGTTAAAACTCATTTTCTCCTCTTCTACATCTATTATTTTTTTTTTTTTGGTAAATACATCTATTATTTATTATTAATGGGAAAATGATACTTATAATAGGGAAACACGCTCATCGTGCAACTATCATGACTATCAGAATAACAAAGGCAACTATTAATTGCAAGTTACCTCACTCGTTATCTTTACATTCATTCATAGTCATAATTTAAGTTTTATTATTTTGAATTTATGATTTGGTTGAAATTGTTTTCCAGAATCATTAGTGAGTTTCTACCAGTTATACTTTTATTATTTTGATGATGAAGATTTATTTTTAATAAGTCGAGAATTTGAATCATTTTCTCCTAAGCATTGGGGATAAGAATTGATTTTGAACCACAAAATTGGTTTTTCCAATTTTTAATATTTTTTGTTTTAAGAAATAAAAATTGGTTTTTACTTCTAGAATTAATTATGGATAAATGAAAATTTATGCGGTATTATCAATGGATTTGGTTGTAGCGGGTAAAAGTCACTTCTTTCAACAACAAAAAAAAAATCTTTTGTATATTTATATAATTTTTAAAAATTATCTATCAAGGTTTTTTCTCTTTTTTTCTCTCTTCAAAACATGTGTCCTTTTGTGATATCAATGAATCATTAAATTTTTTTCAATATTATCTCTAGTGTAATTAATTATATCATTATTTACTTTTATTTTTTAATAACATTGAAATAAAAATTCATTTATTATTTAATAGGGTCAATCCTGTCCACTTACCTAATTTTTTTTATCACTATCAGGGTTCTTTTATTATTTTTTAATAATTATTTTTTTTTTGGTTTGTGGACGAATAAAGTGAAAAGGATAAAATAATTAGAATCTAAGATAAAAAAAAAACAAGTTTTTACTTTTATTATAAAAGCTTTAAAAACTAGCTTTTGAAAAAAAAAATTAGATTGCAACTTTTTTAGTTATATATGAAATTTAAATTTCATAGAATTACTTTTATAAAAATATGAAACAAACACATTCTTATTACCTTTTATTAGAATCACTTTTAGAGAAAACACAAAATATAAATTATCTTATTTTAAAATAAATTATAACTAAGATGATTGCTTAGGTGACTATGGTAGTCAATGCTTATGTTGCCTATTAGCTTTTCACCACATTTAAAAAATGTGGCGAAACCACATTATTTTAAAAAAAAATTTCCTTCTTCCTCCCTCCAACCTCTCTTTTGAAAACCACTTTTCTCCTTATTCGTATGAGAAGAACCCACCGCAAACACACTCTTAAAGAAGGAGCTCCTTGCTGCTAGAATGCAACGATGCATGGCGAGTTCTTTACTGTTGGCGAGCACAATCCTCGCATCAGCGTAGAAGTCATGCTCTAACAAGGAGGAGTCGAAGATCGGGCCAAGATTCTCAAAGACCTGCATGAGGGTCGTGATGTCGGAAGTTGGTGGTGGCAGCTACAGTAGTGATGGAAGGTGTGAAGGTGTTAAGTAAGGGGTTTGGTGGTGGTGGTGGGAATGGTATAGAACACACCGCTACTAGTGCCCACATTGTTTGAGTCAGAAAATACGGTTCTTAAGTCCATATAAGACAAACAGAGAGAGAGAGAGAGAGAGAGTTTTTGTGTGTGATGTTAGGAATTTGAAGGATGTGGAAGAGAAAGAGTGATGAAAGGAGTCAAAGATGTGGGTTCTTTTCAAGCACTAAATGAAAGAAAGAAGAAGATAAGAAAGATGATGATGATGAATAGAGAGAGGTATGCATTTTTGTTAGTGTTCAGAAATCATGAAATTTAGGAAGTAAAAGTTCATGGGGTTAGAGAGCAAGAGAGAGAAAATGAAGTTAGTAGGGATAAAAATAAAGTGTGTGTTTTGGTATATAAACATTTAGCCACATTTTGGAGGGAAGAAAAAAAGGGGAAAAAGCAGTTTTAAAAATAATGTGATTTATTCACATTATTTTTCATTTAGCCATATTTTTTAAATGTGGTTAAACACCAATTGGTACCATAGGCATTTGAGTAACCACCTATAATTAAATCAATCCTGACAAAAATAAGGCATATTTGTTCTTGAATTATTTCGAATTTTTTTGACAGAAAAATTTCTTATTTAACACTTCGAGGGAGATTGGTTTCAGTTGTCTTTTGTCATTTGGCTGGGAAATGTACATAATTTTGTGTGTAAATTATCTTGGAACAACCAGCTAGCATATTGCTTGCTTCTTTCCAGTTAGGGAATTATCTTGACCTATTGTCCCCCTATATTTTTCGTTCTCTTCGTGCAAGATATTGTCCATAAGTAACGTTAATTGTACAATTTTTTGAGATATTAAAGAAAAATTATATGGTATATTCTTATAAAATTCAAGTACATCAGTATTTTTTTTTCTTATTTTTAGCTAATGAAATTATTCATGTGTTATACTAATCCAGATTTTTAAAATATATCAAATCAAAGATCAAATTATAATTGTTAATTACATAAAGAATACCTATGACATGAGTATCAAAACAAAATCCTGAACTAAAAATTTTAAAATATTTCTTAAACCTAAACATTGATCGAGATAAAAACTGAATCTGACCTATGTTTATAAGGGAGATACTCTTTAAAAGATGTCTCAAAAAAATCCAAATAACATTTTTATGCTATCTATTATTGCATTGGTTTGGCGGTTAAAAATAAGCCCTACGGTCCCAATTTTTTTTTTGGTAGACCCTACGGTCCAATTAAACTTGTGAAAGGTGCCTACCTATCTTCCTCGTTAATCAACGCGCTCTTTTTAGTGATCTTCACCTTGTTACTGAAGCATCAAACTTGGACATTGTTTCAATGAAATGCATGAATTTGTCTTGTTCTAAGTCAGGTCAAAAAGTCAACTAGCAGAAAACAAGTATATTTATTATCTCTAACGCCAATTTTATTAAGGTCTTTTGACTTAGGTCCCAGTCACATATCTTGGGCTTCCGTGAACTTCTCAGCTACTCAAAATTACTTGATAATTTCTTATAAAATGCACAACAAATGCATAAAATATTTGCTGAGAGATAGATTACTGGTTGTTGATCAACATTTTTTCTTGTTAGTAAGACGGTTAGACAGTGTCAAACCGAATTATAACTATAGCTTAATACAGGTCTATTAAAATTTAAAAAGATGTGATTAAATCATATAAAAATATTAATCATACAAACTATGTATATTATATCTAAAACAATGTCATTAAAGAACTTTAATTAATAGTAACTTTTATTTTTAATCAATTTTTGGCATGCTCCATTGTGATTGATTAGGAGATATGGAATATTTTTTTTTCTCTAGAAAAAATTAGAGTGAAAAAAGCAAGGAAAACCTCCTAAGCTTTGAAAACACTATAGAAGAATTTATATTTACTTCATTTTAAAAAGATGAGCGAAGATTTAAATTTATGACTTGTAAAATGCAAGACTATATCATATTCCATTTAACCAACCCGGGTCTAACATGGAAATATAAACTAATTCAGAGACCATATATGGAAACTTAGCAACTTACTATGAATTAATCATTCAAGATCTTCACGATGTGTTAACTTATTTTTCACTGACATAGTTTGCCCTGCTTGATAAGTAAGTTAGACTCATTAAATTAAGTTGTTCTTAAAAATTATTTGTCAAATAGATTAGGAATTTTCACAATATTTAGATAAAATTTTAAATGAGTCCTGTGTCTCACTAATTGAATATATATATATATATATACACACATACACACACTCGACGTGCACTCCTATGTATGTGCTTCACAAGCAACTGAATACTGTTCCTTTTATTCATTGTCTCTTTTCGTGATGCATAATTCTACTTTTATGACTTGTCGAAGACTAGGTCTTAAAGTTTAGGTTGGAATGGTTCTCTTTAATCTAGCTGATACGACAAGTAACATTAATATAATAGTTACAAGAACTGTTGC
Organism: Dalbergia cultrata; assembly: GCA_031216105.1. Classification (NCBI taxonomy): domain Eukaryota; kingdom Viridiplantae; phylum Streptophyta; class Magnoliopsida; order Fabales; family Fabaceae; genus Dalbergia; species Dalbergia cultrata. The sequence goes on along the minus strand of CM062347.1, from coordinate 2,329,736 downwards.
AATCATATACGGAAAAGTCATATTACTGGCCAAATCTTTGGACATTGCCAATGCGGACACACTTTGTTATATGCGTGGATATATACATGTTCACATTTTGGGGTACGAAAAATCAGAGTGGAGAAATTACGCTGACCTAGCAAGTGGAAACAAACAAGATCACACGTAGTACACTTTCAGTACTCGGTTATGAACTCCAAGATCCTTGACCAAACAAAACACAGATCTAGGCGGTGCAAATTCTGCATTTTATAACATTAGATGACCGACATCTCTATTTCTAGTTAATATATTTAACCCTTTTCTAATTATTTTCAATTGGGGGTTAATATTGATTAGAGTAATGAAAAGAGAGAACACTAGTTATGAAAGTAATTAAGTTTGACTAGCTCGGAAAGAAATCAATGCGCTCCTGATAGAGAAAACAGGGAAAAATGGTATATGCTTAAGATTTGAAATTTGAAATTATGTTTTTAAAAATCACATTCTTAGTATTGTTATATGGAGGATTGTCATTCTTGGGTATTTTAGAAAACTTATTTGTTTAGTATTAAAATATGTAATCAAATATAAGCTAGTAATAAATAATGGTATAACTAGAGATTATTCCCGTGCATTGCAATTGTTTATTAGTATATTTTATAATTATGTTTAATAAGAATTTTATAAAAGGAAAACATGTCATAGTAATTAACAATTAGATATGGTAAGAAAACACTGATTTTTAATTATTCTATATATATATGATTTTTATTTGTTTTAATTATAAGGGCTCTCAACCCTTTCAGTGAGGTTATTTATTAATGAGAAAATATATGTTTTGGCGTGTATATAATTGCTGTACATTATATATGTTTGATAGAACATAATAATTACAAATTAGAGTGAATAATATAATTTTAATAATATTCTTAACCAATTAAATAATTTGGAAGAAGTGTCTTCTTGAAAAATTTAATTTATGTTAACAATTTAAACATATAATATATCAAATTTTAATCAAGATATATATAGATAAATTTGAATTAATCGTTGAAATGTTTATATATCATAAGATAACGATAGTAAACTAATGATATATAATAATTATGATTATAATTTTTAAAAAAGCATTAATTATTAAAGTCTTGAAATTTTTGGGCTCTAGATTACCCAAAGGAGTGTTTTAAATATATTTAATTTTTATAGTGCAATCCTGCTATTAAATAATGATTGTCAATGATATTCTAATAATATATTATGATTGTAGTTTTATTTTTTAAAAAAATTAATGATTGATTTCATAAGAACTGTGGGCCCTAAATCATTTTCATTTTGACACCTGGAAAACTTCCCCTCATAGGAGTCTAAAATATTAGTATTATAAATTATAGATAAATTATTCATTACAAATTCAATTAAATGCCAACAATTTTTAACGATATTTAATTTTTTGTAGTACAATCCTACTATTAAATACTAATAATTGTCAATGATGTTCTAATAGTATGTAATAGTTTCTTTTTTATTTTTTTAAAAATTAAGAATTAACTTTTTTAAAAAATTGTAAGCCCTAAATCGTTCATGTTATGACACCTAGAAAATTTTCTCTCATATGAGTATGGAATATTAATACTATAGATAGATTAAGTGAAAGAATTCAGTTGTTTCGAACGTCAAAATGATTTTTTTTCAAATTAAATGATATAATCCATACAAATTCATAAATATGCTAAATATATTATTAATTAAGTGAAATAATTAACTTTAGATGTTAAATTTTGAAGAATGATAGTTTAAAATTTTTGTTATTTGTGCATTTAGAATATTGTATATTTATTTTTTATGAGATATTGTATATTTATTATATGCATTAAAAATGTTGTATGTATAGATTATGTCAATTAAATGAATTAATAATTATATCCAAGTTTAGGTTTTGTTATGGATAATGATATGAGTCTAAGCCCAAAGACTGACCCATCTCGGAAGGTCCACCACAGAGGCCCATGATGTGTCTAATTAAACCAAAGACGAAGATGGGCGCACATCTAACTGCATGATCCTGGGGCACATGGCAGCAGTTACCGAACACGTTCTCCTTCTAGTCTACTACTCTTTCCACCATAATGGATGTGAGACATGGGAGCAAGTACACAAGAACACCTCAATCTCAAGTAACCACTCCGCCCCTCCTGCTATAAATATTTCCAGGGACTCGATGTATGGTTATGTTCTTTTTATTGTATCCTCACTCTGTTTGAACTCATACTCATTCTCTAGGTGGAGTCATTGTAGGTACCCCCACCCTTGTTCCAAGTGCGATCAAGACATCCAGGAAGGACCAAGTCAGACTGCTTCCGAAGTCCTATCCCCCAAACAAGGTAACTCTCATAATCTCCCTCGTTACAGTTTTAATTAATTTCTCAAAGAAAATTGACTGCCCATTTCGATTTTCATATGCAATCTAGATGACATTCAAACCATGCAGTATAAATATAAATATAATAATACATTTTATTATTATAATTACATACTTTCATATAGCAATAAATATTTTGTGCAACGATATGTGTGTGTGTGCGTGTGCGTGTGTATGTTACATTATAGAAAATGTTAAAAGCTGTATTTTTTGTGCATAAGTGTTAGAGTATCTAATTTAATGCAATGTACTTAGATTATAATACTAATCAAATTAATTACAAGGGAATATTGCACTTTATCTTTCTAAGCTATAATTTGTGTATATTTTAGACCCTAAACTTTTAAAATGTGCAATCTAAACCTTTTGGACTATCTTGAATATATAAATTAACCTTCTTGGTAATTCTTCCATCAATTGTTAATAAAAATATCACAAATTTAAAAAAATATATGTTATCAAGCTACACATATTTCAAAGTTCAATGGGTATATTAGATTTACTTTAGTTAAAATGCACATTTGTAAATGTTTAGAGGGTCAATTTGTATATTTTCAAAGTTTATGAGCTAACGTGCGCATGACCTATAGTTCAGGAATAAAATATAACCACAAACTAATCTAAATACAAAAGAGAAAAAAACTAAAAATGATAACAACTTTGTTATTTCAACACCTAATATTCTCAAATATCCAAACATCATACTCACAAAACATATGGGGTCCTACCATTTACTTCTTCTTTTTTTTTTTTTTCTAATTTATCCTCTCTTCATCACTCGTATCACATTCATATGGACCCACATATACCAATGTGGGTGTTGAAATATAATTACCTAAATGACAAGCATATGACAATCACCAAATAAAGGAAAAATTAAATTTGACTTCCCTTTAACATATCGGGAGTGGTTATTGTCACTACTCATTGTCTGATATCACTCCCTCTTAAATGAGTTTTTATTCAATTGTTCTAAAATGCCCTTCATTATATTTTGTTGTTATTTCTTTTGTTTATGTCATGTTTTATTTTATTACAATTCTTTGATTTTTTTTCCTTGACTACGTTTAATGTTTTGTTCTATTTGGATATTGGATTTTGTGATTTCGAATTTTTACGCACTCAGTCCAATTCATGGTTTTATTTTCCTTTGTCCTTTTTCGATTTAGTTGAAGAAAATGATCAAGTAATATGTTATATATGTAAATAAACAATTTAATATATTATATTTGTTTCCTTACTTTTTAAGAACAAAAATAAAGAATAAAATTGAGAGATCAACACGGCAAATGTTAACATATTAATTTTATTTAATATTAGATTGAATTATATAAACACAAAAAAATTTATTGGGAATTAGGAATATTGTATACTACAATTTGTTTACTCATATTTTTTTATTATTTTTACCTAACATACTACTATGTTCTATAGAGTGGTAGATAATTATTACATTATCAAAATTTCAAAGTAATTTAATGTTTATATCTAAATAGTTATATTAAATGAATTAATTAAGATATATACTTATAATATTTAGTGACCATATAAAATAAAAATATAACCTATATTAAACATTTTGACATTACATTAATTATCACTTAATATAAAATTCATATAAAATTATTACGAAATTCTTTTTGCAATAAATAAATAAATACAAAAAAATAAATCATTGTATATTGAAGGGGATTTATTTACCCAATTGTTTCTAAACAGCAAGGTAATATAATATATTAAATTTGTTGTTTACTTGATAATTATAATATGTTTGGGATAAAAAATTTATACTAATATTTGATGATATATTTTCCCGTAACATTTAATATGTTTTAACAATGTATGAGATATTAAGATTAACCAAATTGGTTTGCTACATTTTTTTATTACTTATGTGAAAATATAAATTTAATATACTTTATCATTCAAAAAATGATTCCAAAATAAAAAAAAAATATTAGGGTAATTTACCCTCTTATAATATTTTTTTAAAACATCACCTCTTTGTCATTTCACAATTTTGTTAAAATTTCTCCTTCAGGTAAATTGAAAAAAGACAATAAAAATAAAACCATGAATTAGGTCAATAGTATAAGAATACAAAATTATATATATAATTCAATACCTAAGTGAATCAAAGCATTAAAGGTAATCAAGGGAAAAATTAAATAATTTTAGTAAAATAAAAGATGACAAAAATAAAAAAAAAATAACAATAAAATAATAAAGAACATTTTAGGATAATTGAATAAAATCTCATTTATTAAGGAGTAGCATTAAATAACGTGGAGTGACAATAGTCATTCCCTAACATAACACATGGTATTGACTTCAAGGTCAGAATCTTTACAAATCGCTTTTTAAGTACAATAATCAACACCTATCTATTTAATTTGTTCACAAAGTGGACCAGATGAGGATAACAAAGTTGAGAATAATAAACTTGGCGTCCACTGCATGAGTCCGCCCTGCTTCTTCTGACTTTCGATATTTTATTTTTTATTTTTTCTGTCAATATTCTGTTTTCAAACTCCGATTTTTAAAATTTATAAAGAAAATATCGAGAATAACAAAATCTTATTTTCTTATTTATTTTGAATTTTTCATTATAAATAAATGAAAATAGTGTAACATTTTGGGTAAATTATATTGATCTCTCATGAGATTTATTGAAATTAACTTCAACTCCTATCTATTTATTTGGATGACATTGATCTCCTCTAAACATATCGTTTAATGCGTAATGGAGGAGAGAATGATATAATGATTTTATAAATTAATGAAAAGTTAGTGTAATAATTTCACAAACTCAATGATATTCAATGCATATTTTACAAATAAAAGAGAATTGAGATTAATTTTACCAAATATTATGGAAGGTCAATATAATTTTTTTGAATATTTTTATAATTTAATCTTAAAAATATATTAACCAAAAAAAATTAAAAAAAATAACCCCGAAATATCACTAACATTTTTGCCGCTGGCCAGATGAACATGTGGTAGAAAATATGAGAAAGAGCAATAAAAAACTCCAACGATTGTATAAATGCAATGAATTTAATTAATGCATCAATAGTTTTTTCATTATTATCTAATTATATATTGTTATATTAGCCTTAATGGTTAGCTCATTTTTCACAATTTAAAATGTCATATAAATTGATAATTTTAGTTATATAATAATGTAAAAATTGTTTTTCTTTAGATTAAAATTAATACAATTATCTATTATATACATAGTTAGAATCATTGGCAAATTTAATTAAAATTTAAGGAGGGAAGTTTAATATATTAATTGCTGTTTAAGATGTAATTCCGCTCCTTAAGAGTCAAAGACACTCCTTAATTAAGATTAATTTCTTTGAGGGTAAATTAGAGGAACCTCCCATAAGATCTATTGAAATTACACATACCTCCTTTCTAGATTTCAAAAAATCAGTCACCTCCCTTACTTAATTCAAGAACATTACAATTACACCATTGTCATTATTTTTCAGTTTATAATACTAAAAAAATTCACATAAAATGTCAATTGCCCTCCCGCCCATCTGCCAACCCTAAACACTATCTTTGCCCTAATTTTTTTTTAGCGGATGCAAACCCCAAGAAGAGAAAAAAGGTAGTGAAGGTTGGTTACAACAGCAAAACAAGGAAAGCTGAAGAGTTTCATAAGGGAAAGTCGTTGAGCGAGGTTGGTTTCTTAGCAATGGGGCTTCACATTCACAGGATTAACAATTTGAAGGAAGGAGCTAGAAAAATTTGAAAACAAAGAGAATGAATAAATGGATTTGCTTTGGAAACAGAGAAAGAGACCTACTACTCTACTCTTTGAGATTGAAGATTGAAGAAGGAGGAGGCATGGGTTTGGGTTTGCAAGAAGGTGAATTTTGTTTATTTATGGTTTAGTAAGGTTATTGTTTATGAGATGTTTGATGGCATGTCAATCTTAGACAGCCATTTAGGCACCAAAATCCAATTGTGTCGGTCACGCTGATAAGCAATGTGTAGGCTCAACATCAACCTTTATTCTAAACGAGTCGATTCCTAGCAAATCCATAATTTTAAAGTTTTAATTCTCGAATTTTAGTTAATCTCTCTTCCTCTCTCTCTCTCTCTATATATATATATATATATATTGAGCAGAAACATTGGGGTAGAAATGGGGGTTCAGGGTTGTTAGAGGTAAGGAGGATGAGGTGGGGTGTGGGAGTGGGTGGTGGTGGGGATGGAGATAAAGCCAATTTTGACGTCTTATTTAAATTTTTTACTATTATAAATTGAAAAATAATGAAACACATGTAAGTGATGTGATCTTGAATTAAGTAAGGGAGATAAGCGATTTTTTAAAATTTAGAAGAAAGTAAGTGTAATTATGATAAAATTTAATTGAGGTCCTTGTAATTTATCATTTTTTATTGTAAAGGAAAAAATATTAAGCTTTACAATGTGTTTGGAAATGAAAAAAAAATGAAAATGATTTGATTTATAAATCAATTAACATGTTTAGAGTAAAAAAATAAGAAATAAATTGCATTATCAAATTTCATGGAATTCCAATATTAAATTTTTGAAATCCTTTGATTTTTAAAGGATTTGATAGAAATATATTGATTTTAAGTCTAAATATTTAACAAGATTATTCTGTCCTTCTAAGTTTTCAAAATCCTAAAAGAAGAGATACAAGAATGAAAAGTGGCAGGTTTTGTATTGAAAACTTCCAATGCACTTAATACATTAAAAACTTCCAAAACTTACTACTTTTGTTTTCTTAACAAGTATTATTATTAGGACACTCATTAGAAAAAAAAACCATACAGTAAGGTATAAATAATAAAGTCAAATCAAATCAATTCTCATTAATTGAATTCCAAACATAATGGTTGATTTTTAAAATTCAATTTAAATACTGTTTCATAAAATCAATTCCAAGCATGATATTTGAACACTCCTTTTTTCATGCAAACATACCCTTTAAATTGTTTTTGGTCGATGTTGTTTTTAATTTTGTGGCAGCTGATTCTTTATGGGCCGAAGAACGCCAGATCAATTTTTGCCGAATCATGTGAAATGGGCATTAGTTTCCATCACCATAATGCTGAGCATAAAACCAAAAGCAATCAATAACCCCAAGGATGACATTTATACGAAAAGAGCAAAAAAAAGATACTCGGACGATCTTATCTGCTCTGTTTTTTATATTCAATAATTTGTTCTCGGCTTGTGGTAATCCACTTGACTTAATTTTCCCACACGGTTCATCCAATGGAATCAAAAAGAAAATAAAAAACTTTGTTTTTATGTATAGTTAGTATAAAATATTTTCACTTCATCATACATTTTTATCTATAAAACTTTTAAAATAGCGAATAATCGAGTCACACTTTTACTAAGATTTTAATTTTTATACATTGACATTATAGAATACTTTATATTGCCAACCAATATAATTTTACTTAAGTGATAGTCATATAAAACAACCATCCACTATTACAATCGCATCGCTGCCATGATTTGTTATTTTTGTATTGTTAATATATAAAAGTTAAACTCTTTTATTAATATAATAATATATGAAAATATATCTTTTGTAAAACTTATTAACAATATATCAAAAACTTAAGAAATTGCCCATTTCACATTAGGCTGTGAAAAAACTTAAGAAAAAACTTAAGAAATTGCAATAATGACAACCGAAGGTTGATAGGCTGTGTCGTAGCCCAAATCCCATTCAAATTCCCTCACATATTGTTTTCTTTTAGGCCATAACCATTAAAGGCCAGTACTGCTCTCTTTCGTCGCTCATTTTTCTTGATAAATGATATAGTAATCTAGTTTGGCAATATACCAAACTTAGTTAACAAAAAACAAAAGGGCTCTCAATCAAAAAAAAAATTCAGGAAAAAGACTTCTCTTGGTTTGGTTCCCAAATGTTAACCCAAAAAAAAAAAAAAAACAGAAAAGAGAAATTGGTTCCCAAAAACCCTCACGGCAGCCACTTGTCCTGGATGTTGGCATTCAGCACCCAATCATTGCTTGTATAAAAGGGTTATACTCCAATAATTTTTTGAGTTTTGCTACCGAATGGCCAGAGAATATAAAAGTGGAAGGGTTTTTTTTTTTTATATAAGTTCCAAAAATTTTAAGTTTTTAATACATGCATTAAATTTTTTATTTCTTTTTAACTTTTAATTTTTTAAAGAGTGTCCTTAGACATTCATCCTTCTTTTTTGGTTTGCCAATGGCACTTATTATTGAAATATTTAAGACATTTAACGAATTGGAAATTTAAAAGTTTTATTTTTATATAAAAAACTTTAACTTTAAAATCCTTTGCTCTTATGACACTTGTTAACAAAATTTTTATATATAGATTAAAATCAAATGAGATTATTAAGTTTTTGAAACATTGGCCATTATGGGGTCTTCAATGCGCTTTTTTTTTTTTTTTTGCGTTTGATATAGTTTTCTTCTATTCCTTTGTCTTTAGGTATGTGGCCTTTCATTCTTATCTTTAATTATTTTTTTTTTAGGATTCAAATGTCCTTGACCATTTATTCTACGCTAGTAAAGTGTCAATATTCTATTAGCGTTAGAGAAGACCTCCAAAATTTTCTAGAGAAATTATAGATTAATTAATCAATGAGATTCTTTTCAAAATATAACCAAATTTTAATTAATTGTGCCTATTCTTATTGACCTTTATTAACAAGTATAAACAATAATACAAATAGGAGAAGTGTTATTTTGACATTTAAAAATGAATATTTATTATAACACTCACTTTTTAATTATTTGATCTGATGGATGGAAGGAATAAATAAGAATTACTATCATATTGAAAAATAAAAAAATGAATATCCTAATAATTATTTATTTTTTAAATGTTAAAATAATATTGTTATACAGATACATCCAAATGTATTTACTGCACTATGTTAACACTTATATATGAAATTTGTGCCTTTCAGTTCCTGTCACCAGGGACTCAAGTACTTTGCCATGAAGGCATTTTCTCTCGAGCTGCTACCAAGAAATTCAATTCAATTGTTTAAACACTTTTAAATTATATAAAGTAAAATGCTATTGAAATATTTTATTTCATTTAACATCTTCATTTTTTCCCTCCATTGAGATAGAATGAAATAGGATGAAATTAAATAATTTAACTCCTAACCACCCTATCTTGTTATATTATATTTCTATATGATAAACTGCAAGCTTTTTTTTCTTCATTATTTTGTTATCGATATCCAAGTAATGAAATGAGGCGTTTACTTCATTTCATTATTATTTTATTTTACACACTCGGTATGAAATGCCCAAATATAACTAATTCAACTAAAATAAGCAATGCATAATTTAGAGAAATGCTGAGATAAAAGACCGTGTAATATGCACAAACAAAAACTTAAAAAAAAAATCGTATTTTGTTTATACTATCACTTATAATAAAATATTATAAGTGATAATATAAGATTATTATAGAACAACTCTATGGCCACTCCTCATTATCTAATGCCACTCTCATTTATACTAGCTTTTGTTCAAATGCCCTAAAATACCCTTCTTTCTATTTGATAATACAACTAATAATTTATTATTATTTCAATATTCTATTAAAAAAATTTATTATTAATTTGAAATTATTTATTTTATTTCTTTAATTTTTTGCTTTTGAAATTTTTCCTTAATAATTTTATATAAATTTATTATTAGAATATTGATAATTAATTTAATCATAAAATATTTAATATTGATTACATTATTATCTTACCACTAAATATTATAAGTATATATAAATTACATGTTTAATATATATATATATATATAAATATTAACTAACCTTTTAATATTTTTATAAGATAATAATTGCATAACAATGAGTGTTTTAGATGAAAATAACAAAAATAACAAAGTGAGAAAATTGAATTGTTATATACAATATAGGGACCCAATATTATATCCAATAAATATAATTTGATCGAATATTGAATAAATAACTTAGACTAGTCTGCGTTGTGTAAATCCCTTAACTTTTATTTGAATTCTTAAAAATTAAGTAAATGTAATATATTAATTTTTTAAAATTATTTAAAATGTATTATTACATTTAAAAATTTATGCAAACAATTTTTGATATATTATCACATCATTTAAGGTGTTTCAACAATATATAAGATATCAAGCATATACATAAAATGATAACAAAAATATAGTTAGATGATAGTATAATTTTTTTTCACATTGACAATGAATATTAATTAAAATTTTATCCAATAACTACTTTTAATTCGAAGTATGTTATGTTATCATAGATTCTGTTAAATTATTTTAATCTTATATATTATACATTGAATATTAAAAAATATAAAGTACTATTACTTTTAAAGAGAAGCTACGTGAAATCAAAAGCTTACTCAATCTATAAAGTATTTTTAAGATTAGGAGAATTAATTTGTGAAAATATAATATTTTTCATTTTTATAAGAAAAAAGAAAGTTAATATGTTTCATAAGAAAAATATTAATAATATTAAGTTTTTTTTATAACGAAAAAAAGAATGAAAACCAAGGAATGTACCTAAAGAGCCACACAGGAGCGACTAGTTACGGAATTAGGAGACTCCATTAGTAATTTAGTATTAGGTTTCAACAAAATAATCGAATAATATTGAGTTTAAATAAGATTAGAAGTAACAATATTTTGATATGATGAAAGAGGATATTTTTGGAAAAGTAACTAAATTGAGGGTGGAAATAGACAATAAAGAGTAGAAATAGCCCCTCTACGATGATAATAATAATAATAATAATAAGTTTGAATAATATATTGAAATAATAATAAATTATTAGTTGTATTATCAAAAAGAAAGAAAGAAATTTTAGGCCATCTGAATAAAAAGTAATATAAATGGGAGTGATATTAGACAATAAAGAATGACAATAGTAACACCCTAACTTTATTATTAAAAAACATTACTCTTCTCCTATCTTAGTTTCTTCGATCATCTAGAAAAAGTGGCCACCGATGATCTTTGTGTGAAGTTGCTGAACAAGCACGACAGTTATAATGGCGACAATGCTGGAGGCATGCATGCATAGGGAGCAGAGTAGGTGTAATGAACGGTTGAGATTGAAGCTATGCCTCTCGACTCTCTGGAGAGATTTTATAGGGTGAGATGTTCGGATTAGGTTCAGTAGACGGCTGAGATTAACTTCCATTAGAAGGGGACCATTTTAGTTCAAAGAATTCGAGGCTGATATTAATTTAACTTTGAAAAAAAAACATTAATTTATTTTGATTCTATAAGATTTGATATCAATTTTATCATTTTATCAAAACATCATTAATTTTCTATTACGATTCATTCTAATTCCCCAAATTATGTTGTTTGTGTTTGATTAAGGAGGCCAATGTTCGCATCATAGATTTGAAAATGGTAAATAAAATTAAAATTAAAATCACTTCAGAAAAAATATTCTCAAGTATCTTAAATACTTTATTTATTTTTAGTCTTTTAAGATGGAAATATATAAATTATCTCTGCCACTCCTTCAAAATAGACACATAAACAATATAACCCATCGGATTAATAAAGCTAATTGGAAGACCCAATGGAATTTTTATCAGTATGAATAAAAGTATCCGCATATTTTATAGCTTCATTTAATATGGCCCCTCAAAGTCAAAGACAATAACCAATAATGTGCCGTTTCGTGTATCCGAAGGAAAACAAAAAAATAAACAAATAAAATCTCTCTTCTTCTTTTTTTTTTGTCTGTGTAAGATATTAAATTAAATGTTAGGAAGAGTATTTGACACTTTTAGAAGTAATTTTACACAAAAAATCTTCAATGAAAATTGAATAATCTCAACGGTAGGTTAAATTAATAGAATTTTATATTACAATAATTACTTGCAAATATACACAATAGTTAGTTTTAATATACTTTTAATATACATAATATTTTTATACAATCATTTAATTTTATACTATATATTACAGTAAAACGTTTGATTGTAATTATATATGATCAAAATTAAAAGATATTCAATTTTTAACAATTTTCACTTCAATTATTACTGTTTTGAATTTGAGTCCTATATGTACAGGAAAAACCAATGTTAAAATTGTTTTTGTCTTTACGATGTATATTGACTCAGCTCAAATTAGATAAATCAGAATTTACTAATATCCGAATACCGATAATTCAGAATAAAAAAAAATATACATTGTAATTTAAATGCAATGGCAGACAATTCAAGCAATAACTAAGAGCGCTCAACTTATTTTCCTTTATAAAGTATATAGTAGATGGTTTACAGAGATATGTCGTTAGATCCTGTAATGAATGCAAACAAACAAATCCCTCTCGCCCTAGAGAGGACTTAGTTTATAACATAATCCAAAAAAACCACAAAGACCAAGCCCCAAAACAAAGACTCATATATAATGGCACTTTGAAATTGCAAAATCATATAGAGTAATTGGCAATATATTTATTGTTTAATCCTTGTAATAAGTCCAATTAATTAAGCAAGAATCTGATCCAAAGGCTTGGCCTCATCAGGTTTCGCCTTCTCCAATTCCTTCAGCAATTGGTTTTCCTTTGCCAATTTCTTCATCTTAGCAAGCTCAAGGTCCTTGCTCATCTTCCTCTTATACATCTCTGCAAAGGTTATTGGTTCCTCCATTATAGGCTTCTCTCCCTCTCTAACCTTCAAAGGGTACACAATTGCCTCTGGTGCTGGATTCTGGAATGTGGCTATGGATAAACGGCAACAGTTAGAGTTCACCACTGCTTGGTGGTCTGCATTCTTGAACCTACCATTGCTCAGAAACTGCATGCGACGTATAAAAATTTAACTTATTGCAAGGAAATAGTACAGAGAATAGAAAAGATAAATTATCTGCTAAAGAATAAAATGTATAACAAGACTATTATACCCTTAGAATAAATAAATTATGCTAATTTGTTTTTTTAAATAATTACCATAGTAGTTGTAAAAGATTCTAGTTATATATATATATATATGAAAATCAAATATTTTTGTTAAATTATATTTGATTAGACATTTATGTAAAATATATTAAAATTATATATATATATATATATATATTTGAAGTCTCGTATATAAATTTTTTATGACTAACTGATAATATAAAACACTTTAACGTTGAGATTATTTTAAAATTAATTTTACAAAACAATATATGGCCAAAAGTCTTGGTTGAAATATTCACTAAGTATTTTTCTTAAGAAAAAAAGTTACAACAAAAAATATGGCTACATGATTTTTTTTTCCAAAATAATTGAATAATCATTTCTTACATAATCTTTTAAGCTAAACCACGCATGAGAATCGATAAATTTTCATGGACACCGTGAACTCTTTCTATTTTCCAATCAGGCAATACATTTATAAAATATCTAATATATAACTAGAAAAGGAGAAATTTAAATTTAAATTATAATTATGAAGAGTCCCTCACGTCACCGAATCGTTATACCATCTAGAAAGAAAATTGATGGTCACGGCAAGGCCCACGAATTCTGCAAACTCGAAACAATTCTGCACCACAATATCCTGGCTAGAGCTGCATCTAGCGGTTCTATTACTTATTAGTTTCGGCAGCCCCTACATTCTACTAGGGCATTAGGTCCTACCAATTAATGGAGTACATTTAAGTGGCGTTTGGACGAGACTTTTTGAATTGAAAATCTAGAAAAAAAAATTTCGTTGATTTAATATTTTTTTTTCAAAGATACAGAATATAAAAAGATAGTGTTCTGTTTATTTAAAAGGTTAAAAAAATAATATATAAGAGAATCAGTTTTTGATCTTTTTAATTATATATAAAATTTAAATTATATACACATATTTTTAAATATGAAACAAACACATCATGAATTATTGGGAAGCTATACATATGGAAAAATCTACTCTCCTCATTTTTTATTAACGGTCACTATCATAAAATCGTGTCATTTTGATATATTGAAAAATTAATATATTTAGGCATAACTGATAAAATTTTCAGAAGCGATTATTAATTAAAAAAATGAAAAAAAAAATACAGAATAATAAAAGATAGTTTATTATGAAATATTAAAATAAGAACGGAAAGTTGTATTTTTGATAGCGAAGAGTTGGATAGTGATTGATTGCACATGTTGTTTGGTCAATAAACGAATAACTTGTCTTCTAAAGTTCTAGTGGACTCTCATAAAACAAAAAATTATTATCATTACATAAAATAAAAATAATATGATTTAATTATTCATTAAAAAGTTAATAGATATATAATATCAATCTTAACAAATTTTATACAACAAAAACAAATTTAACAGTTTCTCAGAGTGCTTGGTTTATTATTAAAAAATGCAGTTTGATTTAATTTAACCAAAAAGTAACTTTCTTTATTTAATCACGACTTAAGACTAAAAATTATTTTAAAATTCAACTCAGTATAATTTTACCAACATATCCAAATTAGTTAAGATACAAATTACATTCCTCAAACTATGATTTTAAGGCCAAAAGCTCAAAACAAATGCATGCTTACTCTAGATATTTTTTCTCAATTTTATTTTCTTCTTTTAAAAGATTTGACTTTTTCCCACTCATTGAGAAATAAAAATAAGAAATTAATTTTTTTGTAAATGTACCTATTATATAGGAAGCTTTAAAAACCTATTCTCAATTCAAAACTAACCAACTTTGATTTCTTAGCAAATATTCTTAAAAATTGAGTTATTTAGTCTCTTTCTTGTTCAACGGTTAATTGTTTGGGCTCTTAATCAGCCAAGAGTGCATTTATTGCAGCATTTTAAAAAATAATTATAAAACTTAAATTATATATAAACTGAAAAGTTGAAGAAATATATTATATCTTTTAAGAACTACTTTATTTAGTTTTATAAAAAAAATTGAAAATACATTTTTTTTTAAGATTCTAACTATTCTTGAAAAAAAATCTAAATATACAAAAATTGGTTTTTTATTTTTGGATTAAAAAAACCATTTTGACCCAAGAAACCTTATCCAAAGGCATCCTAAAAATCCTGGAAGAATAATCAACCAAAAGTCTAGTACAGTAGGAAAAAATACAAAAGTACAAAAGGATGTAAAAAATTGCATACTCACGTGACCATGGTCACCAAGGTTGACCACAAAAGCACCCTCTACAGGCTTCACAGTTATCCAAGTCTCGCCATTGTCCTTGGTAGCTTGAAGGCCACCAACTTGGTCCTGAAGCAAGAGGGTGATGGTACCAGGGTCGGTGTGTCTTTTAAGCCCAAGTGTCAGGTCAGGTTGTGGGCACTTTGGATAGTAATTGACCACAACTTTTTGATCCATATCCACACATGCCTTTGTCAGAGCATCTTTGTCTAAACCCATAGCCTCAGATAGCACCCCCAGTAGCTTGCATGCCAAGCCCATAAGCATCTCACTGTATTGCTCTGTCACGGCTATCCACCCTTCCGGCTTGTTTGGCCACCTTGAATAGTCCCTGTTCCTAATTGGGTATGAGAAGTATGTCACAATCTCCCTCCAATCCTGCACTGTTTCTCCCTGCCGGGTAACACACACACACACACACACACACACATAGAAATCAGATTCACCACATCACAAAACAAAGCTTCCTCAATTTTCAAGAAACGGTGCAATTATGTAGGTCTACTTTAATTTTGCAAGTTACTTAGCCTGTGAACCATGTTAGCTGGTGGCAATGCTCTATTATTTTACACGTATCTGCTGTTGCCCCCTCTTGATCCGGGATTTGAGCCTTATTTGTACAATTTATAAAATAAATAATAAAAATATAATAAATTTCAAATATAATTTTAATAACCGATTTATGCTTTATTCTATTATAGACTTAATTTTTAGATATTGGTAGTGTAAAGTTTTTTTTATACAATTATTTAATTATAAATATTGTCATATAAGTATTTATAATTCAATTTTTATCTATTATTTAAAAAATTATACAAATAAAATATTTTAATTAGATGACGGTGTAAAATTATATTTACACTATATCAAAATTAAACTCTTCTATTGTTTTATGTAAACATGAATTTAAATTCAAGCGCATGAAAACAACCAGCTCTCAAAAAACTTTATTCTGTAATATATCGACTCATTCCGAATCAGTGTAATTATAATTGAGAGAATTGGAGATATGGAGAGTTTAGGCAAAAGCTTTAATAATATAAATTTATAATAATTGATACCATTAAACCTAATTGTAAAAAGTTCTTACCTATTCATATATTGTGAATCATATTCAATCTCTTGTTATAGAAAATATTGTTATCATTAATTTCCAAATAAATTTTAATAAACTATAATATAAATCAATATTTTAAAGGCAATATAATTCATGATATTATGACAAGAAATGATTGTGTTGTGAGATATGGGAAAGTGTTATACTTGGAGATGGCTTGAGACGATGAAACCACCCTTCTTGCCGCCGGACATGTCGAAGCGAAGCTTCTCTTCCGGTGGCAAAGCGAAGAACTCTTTAGCAAGACGTGTCATCTCAGACACGAGCTTCGTGTCAACACCGTGGTCAACAACCTGAAAGATGCCCCAATCCTCACAAGCCTCCACGATCTTCTTGCATATCTCGTCCCTTTTACCACCCACACCATCGTCAACTCCAGCCAACGAAATCACAGGGATCTCGTTGCTGAACTCGTTGTATGCAACTCTCGGACGCTCATCTTCGTCCCTCACAAAGCTAGATTCAAGGGTCTTTTCCTCAGCCAAATACGTGAGTGTTTTAGCTGGTGCCATGTCGTTGGATAGATATTATGATCGATGATATTCACTTGTGATATATATGTTTCTTTGCTTTGGTTACGTGCTTATTATATATACTTCGTTTTGTTGGGTATATACGTGTATGTGTGAGTGGAGAATGGGGAGAGTGAGGGATGGGAAATGGAAGAGGGGGTTGTGTGTATTTGTAGTGCAAAGTGCAAACAATTATAAAAAGAAACGGTAGCTACCACTTTCCACTCACTCGTCTTGTGTGACATGGTGATTGTTTTCCCCTTCCAAGAGCCACAATCACAATACCCACCTAACTCCCTTCCTTGTAGGTCCATATCCCTTCCTCTCACAATGCTGCCAAACTTTTTCTAGAAGCTGCTCCAACGGGCAATTTTAATGACATTTATTGTTTCTGAGTGAGAAATTAATGTTCACGAAGAAAAACCGTGGGTTCCCAAAGAATATCTCTTTGGTGTATATATCATCGAGCATTTCTTATCACACCAAAGATAAGTAATCTATATTCCCTCTATTTTATAATAATCATAAAAAAAAATCAAATAACACATATTAATAGATTAAAAATATATATTAGTAAATCTGTAGATGTATAAATTATATGAGCTGACAGAATTATAGATGTATAATCATTACTATTCATATTGATAGATGTGTTAATTACTTAATCAACATATTTATATTAAAGGTGTAAATAAAAAGAAAAATATAATACTATCTAAATATTATAAATAACTAAATGGATAAATATTTTAAAATATAAAAATGTAAAAAGAATCTTTCTTCCCAAAATAAATTAATGGGGTACCCAATAAACCTTGCGTATTCAACAAGATTGCAAATTAATACAGTAATTTGCTGATGGTCGTGCATAGTATTTGGTGGGTAATTATTATGAAAAATATACTCACCCTCTTTATTTATAACTGTTTTCCAAAATTTTTATATATAGATCAAGAAATTACTAAAAATATAAATACATGTAAAAAAAACATATTTTCCTTTTAAAATACTCCTATCGAACAATTTTTTTTAACAATCTTTTTGCTAAAAAGGCGGATATAAATGAACCGAAGGACTAACAATAATGATGACATGCTGGAACGACACAAGTCACAAATTGGATATGCGATGCAAATAAATCGGAGTCATCTTGCCTTTCTTCACATTAGCTGAGGTTTCAGACCTTTCACCCACCGTAGCAATTGCCACTGTGTGAATAATCCTCCACGTCAACATCTTAAGCAAGTTTGACAGGGACGTTAGATCAAAGGATGAAAAGGTTACTGATGTTTGCACTTCTTGGTGGGGTAACTCTTACATATGGCCAGGAATTTCTCATGAATATCATGGGGTTCATGAATTGGTACAATGATATGTACATAGCTCGCGGTTTTATGTGCTGTGTTGTTATTTGGTGTATCTTGTTGGGATATGTTTCTCGTTCGGATTCCCTCCTTGAATTTGGTGGGTTTAGGTGGTGATTGAATTATGGAAAATACGAAGATATTCTTACATCTTTCTAGAGTATTGAGGTGGATATGTTTAGGATCAACAATTGAGTGCTCCTTCAAGGAAGAGCAAATGTTAAAGGGGGATCTTAATTAAAGTGTCATTCAATTATTGAATATGAAATATATTCACCTATTACTTCATAAATATATAAGAATATCTCTTGTTAAAAATCACAAGACTTTTATTTTTTCTCGTATGGATATCGATAAAATATTTGAAGACCAAGTTGAGGTTCACCAAAATTTGAATAATATTTCTGCATAAAATATTTGTTTCTATATGGGGTATTTTAAAATGTATTTTTTTAATATTTATACATGAATTAAATAATATAAGTCAATAAATTATTGTAGTAATAATAAAAGATAAGTTAATTTTACAAAAATTGTCTCTATTGTAAAATTATAAATTGATTTATTTTTGCACTCATTTGATTAATAGTCATAATTAAAGTAAAGGTAAAATTTTAAAAATATTAGTATTTAAATTTATTGTTAATTTAAAACATATTTTCTATTAGAAAATAATAGGCATTTTTTATGTCGAAATTTATAGGTATTTTTAAATGGGGGAGTATGTAAGAAAAGACCATATTATAATATAACAAGAGTTATAATTCTGACATAAAAGATAGAAGTGCCTAACCCTTATTTCCTTAAGATAATTGCTATATATTGGTTGTGATATCTTATAAATCCCGGTGTTTGGTTCAACCGAAAATAAGAGGAGTGAAAACACAAAAGAGAGAAATTTAAGGTTTAGGGATTAGAGTTCCCTGGTTTGGATAAAAAAAATTAAGAGGGAGAGATAACTAAACTGGTGGAGCCCAGTCATAAAGTTTTCTTCCATTACATGAGAAGAAAATGTAATGGAAGAGAGAGGTTAAATAAAAAAACTATCATGCCCATTAAAAAAAAAAGTATTGAAGTGTGTACATATTCATTTCAGTTTCAATAAATTATTTTGAAATATCTTTTAATAATTTAATTTTAAATTAATAATTTATTTTATTAAGATAATTGTAAAATTATGTATTTATTTGTTTGTTTTATTTATAAACTCTTTCTAAAATTTAAATAAAAATAACATATTTTTTACTAAAATAAGAGTTTGTTGGTACCAAATTTTACTAAGTGTCAGATTGTTGAACTAATATTTGACTTTGACAAGTTCGAAAATTAATCAAAGTTTGACATGACTTAAGATTGATAAAAAATTGTACGATTGATAAAGTATATTATTTGTCAAAATACATGTCAACCCAAAAGTGGCCAGTTATGATGACAAGAAACTAATTTAACAATTCAACATTGACAATTCTCTCATTTGACAAGTCGAAGCTAAAGTTTATCGTTTGTGACTTTGAAGATTTTGGATAAAGTAATCAGAAGTTGAAGGCAACTATCATACACAAGGTTCAACAAGTCGTTACTTGAAGACTTAGAAAATTTTGAAACTTTAGAGCAGACCGTCATAATGACTCCAATGTAACATCCCCTGCTGTTTTATGCTTTGACGACTATTCCCACAAACCAACACGGGTCTTTTCAGCATGCTTTGCCCTCATTCACACGCTTTCTAGGAAAACTTCCCAGGAGGTCACCCATCACAAAATTGCTCCAAGTCAAGCACGCTTAACTATGGAGTTCTTTCAGTTTGGGCTACTGAAAAGAAGATGCATTTTGTTGGTATTGGTAGTACAAATCAATTCATATAAGCCCTCCTCAACTGTATAGTTCCATACCTATACAGTCTCAAGATCCCTCTCATTCGGGTGTGTAATGGGTTTATTCACTTACCCCTCTGCTTAAAGGGCTTTGTGAGGAGCCGCTCCTTGTCCGTGCCTTTTTTTGCACCGGTGATCATTTCTCGCCCTCGTTCCCGGGCGTTACATCCAAGACAGGCGTTCGTCAGATGGCAATTATTGACGATTTTCAGCGGTTATTGATAGTAGCCTGACAGAGACATGACAAAGTAATGACAAAGGGCAAGTGACAAAGAAAATAACTGTCAAGGCATGTGGACAACATCCAAGTGCAACCAGAAGACAAGTGTCAAAATTCTAGAGTTCTACGCTGTCTATAAATATCAATTCTGTACAAATTGTAAATGGTTGAAATTTTCACTCATACACTCACTTTAAAATATCTCCAATAACTAGACAGAGTCCAGAGTTAACTGAGTACTATTCTCAATCCTTTCTTTTGCTTTCCTAGGATTAGATTTCTTTTAAGTTCTTTGCATTTCTTTACAATTTCTGTATTTCAATTACAGTTTGTCAATTAATTTACATTATGCATTTCTTCTTTTTCTTCTTTAATCTGTCAAACATTACATTTACATAATCACAACACAAAATCACTTTACATTCCATCCTCATTCATTAAAAAATAGTTTAACACTCGATTCTTTTGATGAAGAACCTAAGAAGAGTAGCTTTTCGCTTCCCGAATTGAGATCTTGAAAAGCAAAGGTTGTTATCCAAACTCATGAAGTTTGTCGATTTACGCCTAGTTTAGAGCAGTTTGGCCTCCTGCACAAGGAGTTTGTCAATTATATGTTGTTGACAAATAAGTGCTAAAATCTGCCATAAACAAAATATGTATGTCATTTTAATACAACTCTCATTTCTTTCTTTCCATTTTCACTTCATCCAAACATGAGAAGATAAGCACTTTTCTTTTCATTTTTCTCTTCTCTTCCTTTTCTTTCATTCTATTGCATAAGGTTACCTAAAAAGGTGATTTGTGGTTGATTGGTGGTCTAGGGGTTGGCTCTAGTGGTGATCCTAAGGCCCAGGTAGGGAAACTGCAAGGACTTCGATACTTAAACTAGCAAGGGCCCGATGAGGTTCTATTAGGTGGTAGCTTAGAATAGCTTCCTTTTTTTTTAGGGAAATATTCCCCCTATTTATACCTCTTAGGTTGTATTGCATTAGATATTCTAGTAATGAGCTGTCATTCTTCTGAAAGATTTTGTCCTTTTGTACTGGTGCATATAACTGTTAATAAATCAGCAATGCTCTGAAAGATTTCAAGAATCCTAGAAGATTCCAAGGTGAGATTGGAATTTTGCGCTCCTCCCATGCTTATGGGCTTCGATGTCCCGATTCCTATCTCAAGCTATCTTTGAACCTTATTGACCTGAAATCAGGTATTGGGTTAGCCTTTCGATTTCGAGGTTGGGAAGTTCCCCGTAACACATTCCATTTTCTTTCTTTATCCAAACATACTGTAAGGAAAAATTAATCACATATCTTAAAGTATATATCTTTTACATATACTAGTGGATTAATAGGCATAGTCACTTTTGTGCCTATCGATCCCCATTTTTTTTTTTTTAAAAAATTCAAATTAATTTAAATATATAAATTATACTATTTTAAATTAATTTATTCAATTATTTTTATTATATATTTTTATGTTTTTCTATAATCTATCGTGGACTCCAATTTAATGATTAAGAAATTCTTTTACAAGCCGTTTGGAAATTTTTAATAAGATGAAATTGAATTGAATTCTTATATTTGGAACAAATCAGTAAATTAAATAATTGAATTCAATTCCTTGATTTGGAATGAGACTAAAAATGAATTAATTTAATTATTTTTACTATTTTATTCTTCATTAATAGCTTAGGTTAGAAACAAAATATTATATTCAAATAAGGTTATATTGGTATTTTCATTTATTGAAATTCAATTCTCACACCAAATCACACCGATTTGAGTCTGATTTCAATTTTTTAGTTTTGTTGAATTTCAATTCCTATGGAAATTCAGTTCCTTTACTTAACTTGTTTCCAAAGCATGAAATTCAATTCAATTCCTTAATAGAATTGAATTTCAGGCTTTTCTAAATGCTATGATATACATTTAGATGTGATATATTTCTTTTTTAGATTAAAAAATAGTTACACAGAGAATCCACTTTATATATAGTATACGTACAATTCCACCACAGTCAGCACTCGATCAACACACCAAAATCTACATCAGCATCGCATTCAAAGTCAAACATCATAAAAGAGGTACACGCATTCATCTGGAATATTTGAAACAAACAATTTCTCTTTAAAGAAAATTGGTTCATCAAACCGAAAACTAAACAAAGTTGGTTCATGACAATTGACCTTAATATCACCAAGACTAAGAGCAAGTTCCCCGGAATTGGGTGAATAGGGAAACAGTTGTGTGGTCCTTGAGCTATACATCTCATGTAGAAAGTTTATCTTCTCATAATAGGAATTACGTATGATGATTTGATCAAATGGATATACTAGTCTAGAAAGCTTAAAAAAGCAAAAATATAAAATCACTAGGAATTAATAATAAAAATATACACATAATTTGATCATGTATAATTTGTTGATGTTAGCTATAATTTCCATTTAGGGCGAGGTCATGGACAAAATTAGTAAGATAAGTGTACATTGATTTAGAGAATTAGGCCAAAAGATCAGATAATTTTTTTTTGGGTCATGAAGGATAAGACATTTGAATTTTCATTTTTTATTTTTTGATGATGTGCTTTGATTGCAGAGTTGGGCTTCTTTTATTTTGTGATCTGCTTTTTTTCGTGAACGTCTATTGTTGTCTATCTTTTAAAACTCATATTTACTTTTTGCATCTTAACTCTTCATTGAGTTGGGCCTAGACATGATAACCAACTATGTCATTCAAATAAAATATAATTTTGTAACAAAAAAAAATATAATTTTAATAACACAAGGATGTTATGTCATTTTAATACAAATCTCATTTCTTTTGTTCCATTTTCAATTCATCCAAGCATAAGAAGAGAAAACACACTTTTCTCTTATCTTCCTTTTCTTTCATTTTGTTGCATGGGGTTACCTGAAAGGGTGATTTGTGGCTGATTGGTGCTCCTAAGGCCCAAGTGGGAAACCTGCAATGATTTTGATGCTTAAGTCAGCAAGGACCCAATGAGGTTCTATTAGGGTGGTAGATTAGAATAGCATAATTTTTTTAGGGAAATCTTGCCCCTATTTATATCTCTTAGGTTGTACTGGATTTAGATATTCTAGTAAAAACTTGTCATTCTTTTGGAGGATTTCGTCTTTTTGTATCGATGCATGTAACTGTTAATGAGTCAGCAATGCTCTAGAAGATTTCAAGAATCCCAGAAGATTCCAAGGCTAGATGGTTGGAATTCCATCCTCCTCCCGTGCTTATGGGCTTCGATATCCTGATTCCTACCTCAAGCTATCTTTGAACATTATTCACTCGAAATTGGGTATTGGCTTGGCCTTCCGATTTTGATGTTGGGGAGTTTCCTCCAACACATTCTATTTTCTTTCCTTATCCAAACACATCATAAGGAAAAATTAATCACATATCTTAGAGAATATATCTTTTATATATACTAGTGGATTAATAGGCATAATTACTTTTGTGCCTACCAATCCACATTTTTTAAAAATAAAAATAAATTCAAATTAATTTAAATATATAAATTATACTATTTTAAATTAATTTATTCAATTATTTTTATTATATATTTTATGTTTTTCTATAATCTATTGTGGACTTCAATTTAATGATTAAGAATTCTTTTATACATTTAGATGTGATATATTTCTTTTTACTACGGTCGGTGCTCGCAAGCCATTGAAGGCTATACAACATGGAATGAATGGATGTTTAATGAGTTGTATTATTTGTACTTATGAGGTGTAGGACATTTTGTCAACTCACACTCCATCCACCATTAGTTTGGGAGTGGATCTCATTTAAGTATTATCTACATTTCATTTAATAGTGGATAAAGTGTGAGTTAACACGATGTTCCACAATCTATAAATATAATTGACATTTCTCATGTTTAGTTGCAAGATAGCAGTAATTTTACTTTAAAATACTGCACGTGTTTATTTTAAAAGATATATTAATGGATTAAAAACATAATTCAATCTAATGAGGAGAGACTGCAAAATAGTTATACTGAGAATCCTCTATATATATATATATAGAGAGAGAGAGAGATTAAAACCACAATTCAATCTATGAGTACAATTTGTCTCTTTTTTAATTGTATGGAATGATCAATTTGTCCTTTTTTTTTTATAAATGTGAGAGATTAATTTGAGATTTTTAAAATTTGAAGGACTAACTTATCCTTTGAATATATATATATATATATGAGAAATGTTATTTTGATTCACACTTTATAGGACGCTGTGTCGACACACTCATATCCACCATTAGATGGGTTGTGGAACCCAAACTAAGTGGAGTCCACATCTAATTCAATGGTAGATGTGAGTATGTCGACACGATATCTCACAAAATATGAGTCAAAATAACATTACTATATATATATATATATATATATATATATATATAGACACACACACACAATTCCACCACATTCAGCGGTCAATTAACACACCAAAATCTACATCAGCATCGCATTCAAAGTCAAACATCATAAAACAGGTACACATTCGTCTTGAATCTTTGAAACAAACAATTTCCCTTTAAAGAAAGTTGGTTCATCAAACCGAAGACCAAGAGCAAGTCCCACGGAATTGGGTGAATTGGGTGAATAGGAAAAAATTTGTGTGGTCTTTGAGGTGTACATCTCACGTAGAAAGTTGATCTTCTCATGATGATTTGGTTAAATGTATATACTTGTCTATAAAGCTAAAAAAGCAAAAAAATATAAAATTACGAGGAATTAATACTAAAAATATACACATAATTGATCACGTATAATTTGCTGATGTTAGCTATAATTTCCTTTTAGGGCGAGGTCACGGACCAAAGTAAGATGAGTGTACTTTGACTTTGAGAATTAAGCCGAAAGATCAGACAGATTGATTTTTTTTTTGGGTCATGAAGGATTACACAATTGAATTAGCCTTTTCGTTTTCTTCTTAATCCAATTTCTTTTATTTTGAGCTTGGATTGCAGAGTTGGGCCTCGTTTATTATCTCTTTTCTTTTTGGTCGGCAACCTTTGTTATTGTCAATCTTTTAAAACTTTGATTTGCCTTTTGCATCTTGATTCTTCATTGAGTTGGGCCCAGACATTATAACGGACTAAGTTCAAATTTATTGACTGAAGGCCTAAATAAACAAAAAAACAACAATGTTGGGAAAAACATATGAGCCCATGACCAAAAGGAGTATAGAAGCCCATCCAAAACTTCTTCCAACACCAACGATGAAAAAATCGCAGAGATAGAGAGAAGAAAAACATTCTTCAATAGAGAGTGATGCAGCACGTGTATAAATTCTACCCTAGCCCACGACAGAAATCTTTTGCAACGAGAACAACCCAAGAGGATATTGCGAGGGGAGTCCAACATGTGGAGATACACACAGCATGTATGGGAAGAAGACTGTTTCAACAGGAAAAACGAAAAAAAAAAAAAAGGGAAGGAAAAAGTGAGAAGACCGTAAAGCTCCTAAAGGCAGGTGGAACTGCCAACATGGTATTCTTTTACCTCTCACTTCTTTCTTTTAGTCGAAGCCTCCCATGCTTAGAACTCCAGTATTCTTTCCCTCAGGTGTGTGAGGCCTAACACAATAGTTAATAGGGCAATACTACAAAAGTGAATTAAATACCAGTCTTAATCTAAAATCTTTAAAAAAGAGGGGAAAAAAAAATCAAAATCTTATGATAATGAACCTATAAGTTCTTTTTTT
Source organism: Dalbergia cultrata (assembly GCA_031216105.1). NCBI lineage: Eukaryota > Viridiplantae > Streptophyta > Magnoliopsida > Fabales > Fabaceae > Dalbergia > Dalbergia cultrata. The sequence continues at coordinate 2,303,335 of CM062347.1, read as the reverse complement.
TTCCTTTTTTGGTTTGGGAATCTATAAGTTCTCTCACATTTTCTATTCTTCCTGGAAAATTTTTTTTACAATCTTCACAGTATGCTTCCGGAAACCTTTCCTTGGCTGTTATTAGTGGTGTATAAAGAAACGGGTTGGGTCAGGTTAGACAAAATCCAAACCCAACCTAATTTTTAGATCAAGATAGTTTTTTTAAATTTGAACCGGTGATAATGACTTGATTATGTATTGAGTCAATCTGATATTTGAATAATATATGAAAATTTAGATATTGTACATAATTAAATTATAAAATATTATAAGTAAAAAATAAAATTTAAGAAATATTTTATAATATAGATTTCAAAATAAACAATATTAATATAAAAATAACATTAACTTATGTAAAATATATTAATTGAATTTTATAATTTTTCACAAATTATTATATATATATATATATATATTAAAAAATTATTTAACTCTGAATTGGATAGGACTAACCCGACATATAATCTAAATTTGATCCAAAAAATATGCCGATTTAAATTTCAAAACTTAAACTCGTTGCAGGAGTGAATAAAGAGAGCGCTTCAGACAAAATCAACAGCAAGACCGCAAAGAGGGATAAAAAATTTGAAGGCTTCCTTTTATATTCAAATCTTGACAATATTTTATCAAAATTTTTGTTATGTAGCACTGTTATTCGTCTACTTTAGTTGACTGCTAAATATATCACCATTAAAAAAATGCAAGTTGAATTATTTTTTAATGATCGAAATAAAAGTGGACGCCAGTATCGTTCATTAAGAATATAATATAGCGATGGAGAGGCTGGATTTTCAATTTGAATATATATATAGTTAGTAGATTTTGCAACTTAGAATATAAGTATAACATATTATATATATATATTGACATTTACTTGACCTTCACCAAACAAAGTATTAATTAAGTAGTAGACACTAACACCTTCACTCCACTTTTATATAACAATTCAGATAAATCAACTGAACACAAGATATATTATTCAAGTATTTCGAAGGCCTCCTTTTCTATACTTTGACATTATTACGTACCCAGGTATTCATTAGTAAATTTTAACGTTGTAAAAAGAACTAAATTGAAAAGCATCCAAGTAAACATTTACAATCACATTATTGGGTTTCAGCATTTATATATATTTTCCCTGACAACGAAACAAAATTTTTAATTAAAGGTAACTTTATTGTTGGGATGGATTGGATATAAAAAGTGGCGCTATGTTCATAAACAGAAAAAAAAAACCTTGTTTGTTAGCACTTTAATTTATTTATACACATGAAAATACTTAAATATATTTATATAAAAATTATTTAATTATGTTATTATATATTTATGATTTTTTTATAAGTTGGCACAAACGATTAATTATAATAGAGTTAGATTATATGTCAACATTGGATGCTTCTGAGGTATCTGCCAACATCAAAATTTTAAAAGCATGTGTAGTATGCCTTTCTTAACATTATAAAATCCGAAGTAGTTAGGTATTTTGTTGTTATTATTATTATTATTTTTAAGTGTCATGAGGTGTTTTTTTCCCTAAAAGTTTAAGTAAAGGAACCTGAATAAATTCTATTTATTAATTAACAATTCTATTACACAATAGTCATTTAGATTTTAGACTTAAAACATGTACAATGCTCTCACTTATTACCTCAGTTTTTCTTTGTATATCAGAATTTTAAAAATTTAAACTTATGACCCCATATAAAAATATCTATACAATATCCTTCACTAGACTAGTCCTAATGACTTTCACTCACTTTAAAATGAAAGATACCTTAATTCTCAACAAATAAAAATCAAGATATTTTATTTTGTTCTCATTAAAAGTTAGAGACAACAAGTATCAAACTATCTGTGTTAAAGATCCTAATAATCTTAATAGTAACAAAAGTTTGGTATTCTACATAGCGAATGTCTTTTTCCCCAATAAAAAAGAATTAAATATAGTTAGTAAGCATGTGAGAGGTCCATGGCCAAGTAGCACCGCATGCACTTGGGGTTATCTGTCTTCGCTGGACTAGCCTGGCAAAAGCAACTTCAAGGTGATCTCCATGGCAACACAATTTGCAATTGGCATCCAATTCATTGCTTATTATACAATTTATTCTAATTGGACATATCTCAGTCTAAATTCTACCTATAAATACTTGTAGTCGTCCTTCTCATTTCGTGTCCTAAAGTAGTTGATATTATTGTATTTGAGTTTTATTTGATCTATAGTTCCTAGTTTCCTACTCCTCACACACTGTTAGCTTCCATATGGCGGCGTTCTCTAGAACTCACATTGCCCCATCACTTCTCCTCACCCTTCTCCTCCTCCTTCATCTTGTGGAAGCATACCAAACGGTAATGCATACGTCTATCCCACTACTTAGAGCATATTTTATATTTCTTATTTTGAAGAAATAATCGTTTCTTTAGACTATAATTTTTAGATTTTCTTCTATTATCGTTGACGGTGGATACCTGAAAACTCAAAAAGGGAAAAAAAAAAAAAAAGAGCTTAAGTATTTCAACTTGTGTTAAGATACCGGAATTCACTCTATTAAACTTCAGCTTTTTTCTATTTACAAGACTAGAATTTCAAACATTGTTTAAGAAGCATAAATACTAAACTTTGGTATTATAAGCAATTTTAAAATCAAAATAAACTAATCCAAACAAATAATTTATAGCTAGTTAATTGGCCATGCATGTTATTAAATTATAGCTTTGTTATTCTTGAATTATATTGAACCGTTTTGCTTCATATTTTAACTAACAGATGGGCGTCTATGGAGCTCCAACGCCAACGCCAACTCCAACTCCTCTTCCCCCAAAAATAGGTATATCTACGTGTGTCATTATATCTTTTAACTCTTTAATTAATTATTCTTTGTGGTCACCTTTTTTTATTAATGTGCACATAAAAATTAATGCACATGTATGTTTATATATATAGATTGTGGAGTGGCTTGTGAAGGAAGGTGCAAACTATCATCAAGGCCACGTTTGTGCAAGAGGGCTTGTGGCAGTTGCTGTGCCGTTTGCAAGTGTGTCCCTCCTGGCACTTATGGCAACCGTGATTCATGTCCTTGCTATGCCAACCTCACCACCCGCCATCTTATTCACAAATGTCCTTAATTTTAATTAAGCATATCTGGAAAATGGATATTCTTGTGATCCTGCCTCTGTGTGTGTATGGGAAAATGAATTAATAATGTGCTTGGGCAGAATGATTATGGTATTATTAATTAATGAGTTTTTTAATTGTTATTTAATTTGTGTTATTATTATTTTCAGAAAAAAGAGTTAAATGGTCTTGTTATTTATATTGTGTTTCTGTGTAAGAGTAGAACAAGAAAAAAAAAAAACAGAAGATTTTTATTGAATACAAATGGTGTGCCATCCTACTTGATTTTTCAGAGCATGTTTGTGTGTTTGAGTTTTCAAGCAAACAGTTCAAACATACCCTTGAGGTACTCGTTATCACTTATTCATTAGTAGTGCAGTAAACTAAAGGATATCTATCCAGTGATGGTTATTTGATAAACAAACTAAGAGAGTTACCTTGTATTTGTATACCATTTGGTTAATGATGATTAGGCTAGCATTTTTCAGTTAAAAAATAATTAAATATATATTTCAAAAAAAACCAAGAGAAAAGTTAAAACCTTAAAGTGAGTATAGGCAAGTGTAACCATTATTGAATATGACTCGGTTCTGATATGACTTAAGCCTTGGCTGAAGGTTACTAGAGCCTCTAATTTTAAATTTAATTAACTTGTGATGTAGTACTTATTCAAATTACATAGCATACAACCACATGTATGGTATTGTAGTATGATATCATATCAGTTTCACTAGCTAGATCCATACAAGCAGTACTCATACGAGAATAAACAATTACTAACAAAAATCAAAGTGGTACAAGCTATTATGAACTAATTATTCAAATAGGCACCACCTCTCCTGCCACAGTGGTGCCTATTCAGACAGTCAAACAAGATCAAACAAGATTATAGATGTCGGACAAATGAAGTATACAACAGAACATCACATGACTATTCTATTCATATGATTCCAAAGCTCCATCATGGGTGTCCTGCCATAGACGAACTGATCCTATTCAAGGTAGACATATATGAACCAGACAAATTATAATAATGTGCAAAGTTACATTGTCTTGTTGGAGACTAGGGGAGGAGACCTACCATGTTTGAGGAGATGATCTAACCAATAATGGTTAAAGCAGAGGCTTAATTTATCACATTTGATTCACATATAATGTTCTATTTTGTTGGTAGTAAAATTCTGTACTGTTTAACCCCATAAAAAAATCTATCTTGATTATGGTTTTAATTAGCACCAATGATCTTGGAGCTTTGAAATTTCACCTCTTTGGGTGTATTTGATTTGAGGGTAAAAGTCTGGGTGAAAGTTTTCATGGATTAATTTCATATATAATTCTATACTTGGGTTTCATTTATGAAAAATTTTATATTATTTTTACTCCTAAACTAAACATATGCTTAGAGTTAAGTTCAGCACGAATTTGCTAACCAATGATATTTAATTAATTGCCATCCAAGTCAACTTTTATACCTATGTTGAAACCTTCCCCAACTGGAACAGGATGTCCCACCCTACAGAATATTGATTGAACAACTTGCTGTACTTAATTGCTACAACAAGATTGGAGGCATCATGTAACCAATTTTTGCTCAATCATTTGCATCCCTATCTTGAGTGATGAGTCTACTGTGCTTATCCTCCTCTGTCATATCAATAACGATGCTTGAGCCAAGGGTTGTTTATAGCAGCGTATTAGGACCTCCAAGACTTTTAATGGATATGTAACATGTCACATAAAATTATTGGCTGTTATGTAGAATTGAATGCGGTGACCTTTCGATAAGCAGCTTGAACTAGTGATTGCGATAGGAGCTAAACAATTTTGTAAGTGTTTGAATCATTTTTTCTATTTTCAGGGATCAATCAAAATTTGCACTTCCAATACTTCAGGGAAGGGGTTGTTTATGGTAGCGTACTAGGACCTCCAATTTTTCCGATACATTCAATCAAATTCCAACCAAAACGGTAGGTTAGAAGAATAAAAGCATAAGTTCAAAGCAGGAAAAAAAAAAAAAAAACATAGAACTCCATCACAATAATAAAGTTCCATGCCTCTGCTATACCAAATAGTAAAAACTAAATACCAAACTCATCCCCTAGGTTTGTATCAGGGGATAAATTACTCCTTCAGGTTATGAAAATTTTAAATTAGTCCCTCAGGTTTTGAAAATCCCAAATTAGTCCCTCAGGTAGGGGACAAATTAGTCCGCTGTACAGTTTGTACGGAGGGACCAATTTGTCCCCTTTTGAATTCTGAGGGATTAATTTGGATTTTCAAAATCTGCGGAACTAATTTGTCCCCCAATACAAACTTGATGAATGAATTTGGGTATTTAGTCAATAGTAAAAGACTGCCCCAAATACGATCTGCAGAATGACGTAGCATCTTAGCTTCAGGAGCTACCATTTGATTATGCAGAAAATCATTGGGCCGCTTATTTATATATTTTGACTATCGAAGGTTTGTAACATGTGTATTTTCTTTGGTCCTCAATATGGTGCTCCAATAAGGAAAACATAATTAATTTACTTTCTTTGGTCCAAACATGGTGCTCCAAGAAGAAAAACATAATTTTTTTCCAAGACCCATATTCTTAATTCGAATATAGTCTTCGCCTCTATGGCTTGTGAGATTGTGGTGGGTTTCAGTTTGTGGCATGATGTAGTTAAGCGTGATGGACATGTGCTCTTCGCTTGTAGTGGGTGTGGTGCATGCGTGATGTGATTATACATTTGGTTGACATATTCATTAACCCTTCGATCGGTTCAATGGAAAAGGAGTGGAGAAAAAACTTCCAGTATAGAGAAAATGTCTTAGTGTTAGAGTTCCCTCAGTTGGTTTAAGAGAAAATATAGGGGAGAAGAGGAGGAAAAAAATGGGGCACATGCGACCATGCTTGAACTTTTCTTCCCAGATGTGTGCAAAAAACTAGAAAGGGAAGAAGAACATATATGAATGACAATTATAACCGTTCATTTAAATATTGAAAATTAATAAAATTACAAAGTTTATTTATTTATTTTTACTTGAAGAATTAATAATATTATATGTCTTATATTTAAAAAATAATTTAATAATTAAGACTTTAATAGTTAATGTTTATTAATGTTTTTGAAAGAATATTATTTATTTATTTTATGAAAAAGTGTTTAAAATTAAATTATCATAATATAATTATAATTTATTACAATAAGAATACATATGTCAGTTTAATCCAACTCTCACTTTCTTTCCTCTTATTTTCTCTTCATCCAAACATATAAATTTTTCACTTCATTTTCTTTCCTCTTTATTTTATTTCCTCTCATTTCTTCTCCAAACAAACCATAAAGCCATAAACAACAAGCCGTTTGATACAATTTTGGTGCACTTCAAGTGGTAGCCAGTGTTTGTTTCTTTCTTTTTTTCTAAAGGGTTTACTTAACCAGTATCCTTTTAGTGTTAGTAAGATAAACTTTGATATCTTCAAAGTATGGACTCACTTTAAAGTTTTAAATCTTACTTTATTTAGGCCCCTAGTTAACTTTGTTTAAATTACATTGATTTTAATGAGTGAGGTTTAAATATAGAACCTCATGTATACCATCAAAACCCTTCATCACTGGATTGATTCTAAAGACTTAGGGGTATGTTTGGATTGGTGGAGTCAGATGGAGCAGAGTAAATTTTTTATTTATTTTATTGTTTAGATTTGTCAAACTTAAATGAAATGGAATAAAGATGAATGAATTTCATTTCATCCAATTTCATCAACTCTTTCCAATTTTCTTCTTTCAAATTGGAAAGAATGGGATGAAACAAAAGATACCCAAACAATTAAATAAAGTAATATTTCTACTCCATTTCGCTTCACCATCACACTTCATCAATCCAAACATTCCCTGAAAAGATAGTCAATTCAAATAGCTTAGTTTGTTTAACTACCAAATCATTATGATTGTGTAGCCAATTTTCATTTTACTCCGTGTGTATAAAATATTTGGCATGTGAATAAAGGAATCAGATCATATTCATTTCTTCAACATCTTTAGACTAATTTGTAACTTAATAATCGTGTCAATAGTTTCTGAATGTGTGAGTATGGTGATATCAGCTAAGGTTGTGGACATTATAGGTGTAAGAAAATATTGGACCAAGTGAGAGTGTGTTAGATTTTAATATTGAAGTTTAAAATTTAACCTGAAGTGGTCGCACATTTTTTGCCCACTAAACCACTTTTAACTAGGACAGATTTGCTCCTTAGAAATAAACTGATACTATCTAAACTAATATATAGGATTGAGGATATCAACTTCTCTGAAAATTCGGAGTCAGTTTCTTTGATAGACGGAAACTGTTTCTCTGTTTAAACCCCACAAAATCCCTCATCTAAATGAGAAAAAGAATACGCATTCCATCATAAATACCTCACTATACATTAAAAGGTTCTGTGCTGTGATGTGCTAATCAAGGTGTGTGTGAGTGGCTGCTGGTGTGTCATGTGTGGTATGGCAGTGTTGCGTGTAGGTGCTATGCCGACGTTGCGGACTTTTTGTGTTCTACGCATTGAAACTAAAGCAAATTAAATAAGGGCTATGGCTGGAGATTAGTTGTCAATGAGCTCCCTCAATTTTTGTTAATAGTCATGATTAGAAATCATATTATGTTTGTACATTAAAAAACTAATGAACCATTTTAATATATTGAAGGGTTAATGTATGGATATATTTGTTTTTTAATGTATTAAAATAATATAATTTTTCACCATGATTATTAATAAAGAATGGAGGGAGGATATCAGTAATAAAAACATGTTGTTGTTTTTTGAAATTAATTTATCCTACATTTTATTCAAAGAAATTCTTTTATTGCTTACTAAGAAAACAATACTTGTTCATGATCGTCTCTTAAAATGTTAAAGGTATATCAAAATATTGAGGGCTTTTGTTTGCTTGACTGTGAAATAATAATTATAACATGTATAGATGATAGTTTGCAAACAATGGTATAGCATATAACAAAAAGATAATTTTCTTATAATTTAATTTTAATGTGCTAATAATATTTAAAAAATGAATACTATTATTTAATAATATAAAGACTTAATTGAATAATAATATAAAAAAATTATTATATATCAAAATATTTAGATCTTAATTTTTTTAAATATTTATTAATATACCAAAATTAAATTCATTTCTTTTAGTTCCTTAAATCATGGGTTGAGATTGAAAATCATATTGAAAGATAACCAACCAATAATTTTTTTTTTCAAACATGCTCTTTATGAATAAAATCTAGTTTATACGCAGAAACGAAATTTGGGGTTTGCCAATTATATTATACGATTGTTTCATTCATAAATTGCCAACATTAGGGTCGCATTTTACAGTAAATAATATTATTTGTATTCACATTTTATAAAATATCATATTGACATAATTTTATTTATTATTGAATGAGATTAGATCTCAAATTAAATTAAATTCATAACCCATTTAATAATAAATAGGAATATATTAACATAATATCTTACAAATAACAGCGATTATAAATAACATTTCTCTTTATAAATAAATGAAGTTTGGAATTTTCAATTGAAATGCAAGTGTCTTGTCACAACTCGGTGGTGTACGCATTGACTGCAACATTGAATTGAATGCCGCTATTACTGGCCGACGACAATTCATTTCGGCCACCACTTGTTGTGGGGAAACTTATTTTTGGGGTGTGGACAATTTGGTTGCCCCCTACTTTTCTATCTTTGCATGCTCCTTTGTTTTTAGCGTGAGATATTGTTTGAATGAGGTTTTTTACGCAAATAAAATGAAAACAATATTATCTACATAAATGTTCCGTTTGTAAAATTTTACATATATGTCTTAAAATTGTTACATATCTGTCCTAAAACGTATTTTAATAGAAATATGGATTTAGCATCAATTGACTTCAAAATAGAAGAAAATCAATTTACCTTACAGTGACGCCATCACATACTTAACAACATTGAAGTTGATATATCCTGAATCGATTTCAAAGTGGTTGAACTTCCAACGATCATGCTCGAGCTAGCTTGAAGTCGATGCACCCCGGATATTATTCTGCCCGCATACATAGTGCATTTATTTCAAATTTTGAAAAAATTGATCATAGAACTCAAAATTTATATATAATTAAAAAAATTAAAAATTGATTTTTTTTCAGAAGTTATTCTTTTTAGCTTTTATCAAAAAGCTGAAAATTGATTTTTTGAGATTTTAACTATTTTTAAAAAATTATTCAAATATACTAAAAGTGATTTTTTTTTGGAAAAAAAGTGATTATTAGCTTCCATAATTACATCCAAATGCACCCATAATTCACACTCTGGCAGAACTTGATTTAGGGTGTATCGACTTCTAGAAAAATAAATAAACCATACCTAGCCATCTTAGTAAAGCTATTTACTTATTTTCACCAACAAATAAATAATAATCAAAGTTACTGGAATTGGAATTGGAACTGATTTATAATATTAAATTTTGTGTTGGGTTTATTATAAATTTGTAACCTGATTATTAGGAAATAAATAAAAAAGATAAAGAAGTACAAAGAGATTAATGAGGAGAATGACATTTAATAAGTTTTGGAATTGATAATTCATAAGTTAAATGCTAAGAATTAAAAAATAAAAAAAAATCTATTTTAGTTGTTTTTAATTCTATGAAATTGACTACAAAATTATATAATTCTAATTCTATATGTTACTCCAAATATAACCAATTCTATTTTTAAACTCTAATTTCATGTTAAATTTCAAATTCTAAACGGGATGAAAGTGATTTTCTAGGGGTGCTAGTTGAATAATAATTTTTTAAAATTTTTAATGCGTAAGATCTATATAAAAAAAATCAAAAACTTATCTTTTAAGAGTATTGATTAAAAAAATCCAACTAATAATTATATAATTTTAAAATTATATATATTTTTTATTAACTTTGCCTACAATTTTTTCGACATGGATGTATACTTAGTGCAGTGGGGCCATGTCATACCTACCTAACTACTGTCATTAACTGCACTGTTTGCCACTTATAACATGAACCAATGACTTGTCGCAAAAGATGCAAGATATTGTTTTTTTAGTGTTTATTACGAAAGCAAAATGAAAATGATGATAAGGGTCAAACCTCAAAAAAGTGTTATTCCGTTTTGGAGGGACTAGTTGTGGAGTGAAGGTAACGGAATAAATGTCAATTTATTCATCATTAGACTTAAGTTTGGAGATGGAAAGTAAGAAATGACAATGATGGTGTTAGGGGGCAGTGGCAAAGTTAGATTAGCTTCTAAGACAAGAAAAAATCAACAAAATAGAGCCAAGTCATGCTTTTCTCTTTCTTTTTCATGTGTGACACTTTATGGTATTTTTGAAATGCTCCCTCCTTCTCCTCCTCTTCCTACTCAACTTGGCCAAATTTTTCTCTTTGGTGCTGTTGCTATAGTTGGCATGTTGAACATGCAAAATATGCATATCCTTGTTGCTTTACTTGAAGCAAGTATTTTTCTATGATATCATTGTAAGGTTTGTTTTGTACAACAAGTGTGTTGAGATGCTGAGAAATCTTCATAACATGACAATCCTCCGTGTGTTGCTCTTTTTGGGATTCTTGTGGGCTGAGACTCATGTCATCTCCTCTTTTACTGATCCTCAAGATGGTAACGTGCCGTCCCTTTTATATGATCTTAAGTTCCAGCTGTTAGAGTATAAAATCATTCATGTGCCTCTACTCATCAAGTTAAGATTAGAGCCTCCATAACCACGTGTTCTGTGATTTGAACCACTACTCTGATGAAATTGTTTCCGCTTCCATTTGTTGCAATGAGTCACTTTCTTCTAAATATAGCTCATCAACAATTATGGTACTTTTCTGGTTTTATTAATGTTGATTACCTTTAAATCTAATATCACTTAAAGCATGTATATGATGCCCCTTTCTGATCCTTATTTGAATCATCCTTGGTCCATATCTTGTGGTTATGTATTACAATCTTTACGATTTGAATGAAAAAATGCTAGAATTGAACTGCCTGAGTTAGATAGCATTGTAGTGGATGAACATATCCTTTTTTATTTTCACCCACGAGTTTTGTATTTCCATTCTATTATGTTAGAATTTTGACACATCATTTTATAGTATATCATATTCGGGTAGAAATTCATTGGATTTGAGTATGTTTACAGCTATGATTTGCAATATGGTCGGTTATAAATAAACAAGTGAAAATGTTCGTTTCATGCGAAAAGAAATATATATTATGATTGCAGAATTAAATTCATGCATATGTTGGTTTAATTAATTTATGTACTATGTGCATTCTGGTGCAGCTGCTGTACTTAGATCTTTAAAGGATATATGGCAAAATGCTCCACCCAGCTGGGATAAATCAGATGATCCTTGTGGAGCACCCTGGGAAGGAGTGACCTGCAACAAATCAAGGGTTACTTCATTGTAATTATTCTTCAATTCAACATTTTGATTCCTGTGTCCTGAGCAATTGAGCATTTTAATTTTTGTTAACCTTTTAATCACTCTTGCAAATACTAACTTAAGTACTTTGCCACTTGCATTTTAAATGTAGGGGACTGTCAACCATGGGCCTCAAGGGTAAACTTAGTGGAGACATTGGTGGACTCACAGAACTCAGATCCTTGTAAGTATGATTTTTGTGTCTTGTTATTAAGGTTGTATCGTGTTACTAATCTACCTAGCCACACTGACAAGACCTGCGAATGGATCCTTTCATGTGAAAATTCTCATGTGTCCTGATCATTTGTGATCTTTCACCATTGATTCAGAAAGTGGGACTCAAGGCAGATTGCATGTGACTTAGATCATGTGAAACTTCCACATGAAAGAATGCGTTCCAACGTAGACGACTACAAAAAGAAACAATCTTTCATGCATGTTTTATCCTAGTTGACTAACTCTGTTAATTTATTCAACCGTAGGGACTTGTCATTTAACAGAGGTTTAACCGGTCCTCTCTCTCCACAGTTAGGAGACCTAAGCAAACTAAATATTCTGTAAGATTCAAGAAACCATATAAATGTCATCTCAAGTGCATATAGTCATAAAACTAGCATACTAATTTTCTTCTTTGTATCAGAATTTTGGCTGGTTGCAGCTTCAGTGGCAACATTCCAGATGCATTGGGAAATCTGTCAGAGCTCTCTTTCCTGTAAGAATAGTCTTTGGAAGAAGCATTTGCATGTATAACAAATAAGTGACACCCCCGTGCCCTTCTTTCAGAACGTTATGATTAATTTTGAACTATACCAATCTCATTGAACATACAGGGCTTTAAACTCAAACAACTTCACTGGAAAAATACCTCCTTCATTGGGAAAGCTCTCCAAACTTTATTGGTTGGACTTGGCAGACAATCAGCTGACAGGGTCTATCCCAGTTTCAACCTCCACCACCCCTGGATTAGACCTCCTTCTAAAGGCTAAGCATTTGTCGGTATTTTATTTTATTTACTGGTTGACACTATTAGATATAAAATCTACTTGTTATGAAATCATTTTGTCCAAATACTTAAGCTGATGGGTAGAGGCTCATTAATGGTTTTGTACTCTAAAACACCCCCACATAAGAATGTCTCTTTTAGTCTTGTAGAGTGAACAATTTGTTAATCATAACGGGGGATAACAAAGATTGAACTCCTGACCTCTTAGTCATAGTAGCTTTCATACCATGTCATAAAACCATCACTTCCAAAAGATTATTCATGTGATTTTAGCTAATAGCTTAAGCTTTTAGGAGATATGTTTCGTGACACTTGTGATGACTTTTTAGTTACTGCTTTCAAGAATAATGTATTAGAAAGCAGCATTCCCTTTATCATTCCTTTGAATGATAGTTGCTATATTGATTGAGTATTATAGCAACAGTTTTGATTTGTATTTAATGCAGCCATTTCAATAAGAACCAGCTTTCAGGTACCATTCCCCCAAAACTTTTCAGCTCTGACATGGTACTCATACACATGTAAGTTGACATTTTGACAACAATTAATTAGTGTTCTTATAAGAATCTACTCTCAACTGTCGTGATATTTTGAACTGTTTTTCATCCTTGCAGATTATTTGATGGAAACAATTTAAATGGGAATATTCCATCAACACTAGGACTAGTTACAACACTAGAGGTTCTGTAAGTAATTAATTCATACTTCAATTCTTTTTATACTCTTTCTTCCCTTTATCTCATTTTATTTTATTCTTTAATTCTATTTTACTAAATATCTTGTTTTGATGACCTTTTTTTTTCTCTTTTGTTTCCAATTTATAACAGTCGGCTTGATAGAAATTCTCTGACAGGAGAGGTCCCTCCAAATCTCAATAACCTTACAAACATCAATGAATTGTGGGTACTTACATTTCAGATATGAAAACATTACAAGAGAATTTTATAGTAACTTTGATGAACATTTACTTACACAATGTTGTTCTCTTCCAGGAATTTAGCACACAATAATTTGACAGGTCCTTTGCCAGACTTAAGTCAAATGGATACCCTCAACTATGTGTAAGTGATTGCCATGAGTTTTTGTCTCTACATTATTTTCTCTAAAATGAATTTTATCTTACTCATGGTGTTGATCAATTTATAATCTTTGTGTAGGGATCTTAGTAACAACTTTTTTGATCCATCTGAACCTCCTATTTGGTTCTCAACTCTACCATCACTCACCACACTGTAAGTCTTTGCCAGTTATTTTACTAAAAAGAGTTTCTCCCTTATGAGATTACATGTAATCTAACAAGGACTTTTTGCCCCCCGTTATTTAAGTGTTATGGAGTTTGGATCCCTGCAAGGTCCTCTTCCATCAAAACTCTTCAGCATTCCTCAAATTCAACAAGTGTAAGTTCCTAACTTCTATGAAAAACATAAGTAGAGCTAGAATTTAATCTTATTATACTCTAAACAATGAAATAGTAATTGTTATCACTCACCTTTTTTCAACTACTCTCAGGAAACTAAGAAGCAATGCATTGAACAATACACTAGACCTGGGTGACAACATTTGTCCCCAGCTTCAGCTTGTTGATTTGCAAGACAACCAGATTTCCTCTGTAATATTCCGTTTGCAATACAAGAATACATTAATGTGAGAAAGTTTTGGCTCTTTAATCTTACACTGTATTCATGATATTTTATTTGTATGACTTTTTTTTCTTAACTGATCCCGACCTCATTCATGCCTTTCAGCCTTATAGGAAATCCAGTGTGCAGTGTTCTCTCAAATACCAATTACTGCCAACTTCAGCAACAACCTAAACAACCTTACTCTACTAGCTTGGCTAATTGTGGAGGCAAATCTTGTCCTCCTGATCAAAAGCTCAGCCCACAAAGTTGTGAATGTGCCTATCCTTATCAAGGAACGTTGTACTTCAGAGGACCCTTGTTCAGAGAACTATCAAATGTAAACATTTTCCATTCACTTGAGATGAGCTTATGGGTGAAATTGGGCCTAACTCCTGGATCAGTTTCTTTACAAAACCCTTTCTTCAATAGTGATGATTATCTTCAAGTGCAACTAGCACTCTTTCCTCCAACAGGTCAATATTTCAACAGGTCAGAAATTCAAAGAATTGGGTTTGAATTGAGTAATCAAACTTACAAGCCTCCAAAAGAGTTTGGACCCTTTTACTTTATTGCATTCCCTTATGCTTTCCCAGGTAACATAGACAGCATATTACACTTACAATTGCAACTTCTATGCTACTGTTTGCATTGACATGCAACTAAACTTGAATTTATTCCAGATTCCCACAGAGGAACTTCTCTTAGCACCGGTGTTATTATTGGGATAGCAGTTGGCTCAACATTTCTGTTTCTGAGCCTCATAGGGTTAGCGATATATGCAATTCTGCAAAAGAAGCGTGCAGAGAGAGCCATTGGATTAAGTAGACCATTTGGTAAGTATTCAATGTACTCAATGTCTTGTTATCACTTGTGTAACTTTGAGAATCAATGTGTACAAAACCTCCAACACAAGAATATCTATTATGCCTTATTTAACATATAGAATTGAGCCTGAAATTGGAGTTTAAAATTGGGATTGGATGGTCCAATTCTTATTTTCATTTTTGAATTCTTCTTAATTCACAACCTTCCAACTCCATAGAATTAAAAACAACCAAAATGGTCTCTTCTTAATTCACAACCTCTACCATATGAATTGTTGATTCCAACACTTATTAAATATCTCTCTTCTTAAGTCTATATAGTTCTCTCTCTTTTTTATTTATTTTTTAACAATCATCTTATAATTCTTTAAGATTTAATATTCTAAGAATTGAAATTAGAGTTCTACAATACAATTCCAATTTCAACATCCAAACAAACCCTTAGCAGCATTGCTTATAATGTGAATATGTTCCAGCATCTTGGGCACCAAGTGGCAAGGATAGTGGAGGTGCCCCACAATTAAAGGGAGCAAGATGGTTCTCTTATGATGAACTAAAGAAGTGCACCAGTAATTTCTCTGAAAGCAATGAGATAGGCTTTGGAGGTTATGGCAAGGTATGCTGCTTGTGTGTTAGCACATTTCTAGTTCTACTGAATGTTTACCTTTTTCTTTTGGTCTAAATTAAAGCCTTTAGACCCCAACTAAATCAGACTTAAGCTATGTTGGCCAACAAGTAAATGTTTACTGATTCCCTTCTATTGGCTTTAGGTGTACAAAGGGGTGCTTCCTGATGGAAAAATGGTTGCAATCAAGCGAGCTCAGCAAGGATCAATGCAAGGAGGCCTAGAGTTCAAGACTGAAATTGAGTTGCTTTCAAGAGTTCACCACAAGAACCTTGTTGGCCTCGTGGGATTTTGCTTTGAACAAGGAGAACAGATGTTGGTTTATGAATTCATGCCCAATGGAACACTTAGAGAGAGTTTGTCTGGTCAGTTCACAATGTAGGAAAAATCAAACATCATGCTTATCTTGTGAAGGAAGACCAAGTTTATAATTCATGGATGAATATTTTATTTATTAAATCACAACAACAACTAAACCTTATCTCATTAGATAAGATTGCCTTACATGGATAAGATAACGCCATAGTATATTTGCATTCAAAGCATCAAAACCTAAATTTACTTATTAAATTAATTGGTAATAAGTTCATTGCATTAACAGACATACTAGAGTAGTACTAATTTCTTTGCAGCTTATTTTTTGGCATTTATTATACAGCTACAAGAGAAACAATCCAATAACACTCCTTGAACAACTAATATAATCTTCTGCATCAATGTGAGTTGCAGGCAGATCTGACATTCATCTTGATTGGAAGAGGAGACTCCGCGTCGCCCTTGGCTCAGCCAGAGGACTTGCATACCTGCATGAACTTGCCAACCCTCCCATAATCCACAGAGATGTTAAGTCAACTAATATCTTGCTGGATGAAAATTTGACAGCAAAGGTTGCAGATTTTGGCTTGTCCAAGTTAGTATCAGACAGTGAAAAAGGACATGTTTCTACTCAGGTTAAAGGGACATTGGTGAGCAACATTGCACTATCACTTGCTTAGATCTTTGTTCTGATTTGTTTTAAAATATGCATGCTTAGCTTTCTTTCTTATACACATAGATGCACAGTATAACAATCAAATATGAAATATTTAGTGTAATCGTATTACTACATTCAAATTTTATTTGGAGTTAAATCTTTCAACTTTGGCATAAGCCTTAGGTTGCATAAAAAACCCTTTTGAAATAAATAGCATAAGCATAAATAGAAGCAATTTTCTGTCTGCTTCTTAAAAAAATACTGATTATTTTTATATTATGCTGAGAAGATTATTCAAACAAGTTACACAAACTTCAAAGGTGTTTTTTAAATTAAAATAGTACTTTTTTTATTTAAAAAAATTAATTTTGACGCACTATTAATGTAAAAGTTTTTTACACAATCTTTCAATAAAGTATTGCTATATCAGTAGATTATGGCTTATATTATCACTATTTCAAAAGTCATACAGATAATAACATATAATTGAATGATAATATAAAACTCTTTACACTAACAATAGATCAAAATTAATCTTTAAAAGAAAACACACAAACAAACGAACCTTTAAACTATGATACATAGTGCATATCATGAAAAAAAGGACCTTTAAACTATGATACATAGTGCATATCATGAAAAAAAGGAACAAACAAAAAAAGAAAGACTGCTGTCATGTGAGCTTTGATAGTGATTTCCATGACTAATATATGTCATGAGTCATGAAAATGTTACTTGGTTTTTAATATAGAACTATTAGTTGCAGTTTTTTTTTAACAAAAACAACTTGATGATTGAGATGCTTAACATCTGCTGCAGGGATATCTGGATCCTGAATATTACATGACACAACAACTAACTGAGAAGAGTGATGTCTACAGTTTTGGAGTAGTAATGCTTGAACTCATAACCTCAAGACAGCCCATTGAGAAGGGTAAGTACATTGTGAGAGAGGTTAGAACCCTTTTCAACAAGCATGATGAGGAACACTATGGCTTAAGTAACCTCATGGATCCAGTGGTAAGAAGCACACCAAACCTCATAGGATTTGGGAAGTTCTTGGAGTTAACACTGCAGTGTGTTGAGGAATCAGCTTCTGACCGCCCTACAATGAGTGAAGTTGTGAAAGCACTTGAGACAATTCTGCAGAATGATGGGGTCAACACAAACTCTACATCTGCATCCTCATCTGCCACTGACTTTGGAGTTTCAAAGGGTATCATGAAACACCCTTATATTGATGCTACCACTTTTACTAAGAAGGACAATGTTAGTGACAGCAGTGCCTTTGATTACAGTGGAGGATACACACTTTCAGCAAAAGTTGAACCCAAATAGATGCTATATATCTTTGGAGTTTAGTTATTTGTGGTACATCAAAAGTGGACATGAGAGTTAATCATAGAGAAAGACACGAAGTGTTTGATACAGCAAATGAGACAAATTTTGTGTTTGTTTCCATGATGTCCATTCTCACTTTTGATGTACAAATAATGTCACTTTATTTTTGTTAGATATTCAGTTTTTCTGTTATTTAATTCTCAAAAAGAAAATATTAATTTTTTGGGTTACTTTTTATGTGGTTTAGAAAGATATATTGAAAGTTTATGTCTTAGTTCCAGCACATGTGCTGAGGGAGTCAAACAATCTTGATATCGCTTGAGTTAATATGCATTCGTATCTATAAAGCTAAGTAGGAAAGTTCAGTTGCAGAAGTTTATTGTCTGTTGGATTTAATACTGTAGTGTGTTGAGGAATTAGCTTCTGACCGCTTCCTACAATGAGTGAAGTTGTGAAAGCACTTGAGATAATTCTGCAGAATGATGGGGTCAACACAAACTCTATGTATGCATCCTCATCTGCCACTAACTTTGGAGTTTCAAAGGGTACCATGAGACACCCTTATATTGATGCTACTACTTTTACTACTAAGGACAATGTTTGTGACAGTAGTGCCTTTGACTACAATAGAGCATACACTTCTAGCAAAAGTTGAACCCAAAAAATTGCTATATATTTTTGTTGTATACTTA
The DNA here is from genome assembly GCA_031216105.1 of Dalbergia cultrata. NCBI lineage: Eukaryota > Viridiplantae > Streptophyta > Magnoliopsida > Fabales > Fabaceae > Dalbergia > Dalbergia cultrata. The sequence continues at coordinate 2,284,624 of CM062347.1, read as the reverse complement.
TTTGTGGTACATCAAAAGTAGACATGAGTTATAATCTAAGAAAAACACGCAACATGCAATATCGGCGAAGGAGACAAATTCTATCTTTCTATGATGTCCATTCTTAATATCTACTTTCGATGTACAAATACCGTCACTTTTTATTTTTGTTAAATATTCATTTTCTTTCATTTTTTATTATAAAAAAACTATTAATTTGTTTTGTTACTATGTTATTTTGAAAAAGAAAAGAAATGTTGTTTAGGAAGAGATATTGAAAGTATATTAATTAGTTGGGAGTGAAAACAATCTTGATATCATTCGAGCAACATAAGTAGGAAAGTTCCCTTATAGAAGTCTATTACTCTATTTTCAGTTCCCCATTTCATTTTGTTAATGTTTCATCTATTAATATAAATAGTTGGCTCAAAAAGATAATATATTCTCACTCTTACACTATCCAAAATAACTAAATAACGATTTTTTATAAGAGTATATTTGGTTGAAGGATAAAAATAAGATAAAATTTTTATAAATGAATTCCATTTATAAAATTAAAAAGTTTATCTATAAAATTGCAATGATAAGTTAATGCTTGAAAAGAAAATCTACTTGGGATCATAAGAGATAAATCTAATATGCAGTTAGCTTTGATCAATCAAGGAAACATCAACTGCAACAGTAAGCTAATGATTGAATAGGAAATCTACTTTAACTGAAGTGTTATTGATTCTGAAATGAATATAAGGAACTATCCAAGATTGCAGCGCAAGAGCATTCTCATACTGAAACCTTAGTCAGGGAAAAATATTATTTGTACACAAGTTATATGATACACTACGTTAACTCATATTCTATTAACAAGTACCCAAAGGGTGCCGATTGCAGTGGTTAAAAGTGATTATTTGATCCCACCAAAAAAAAAAAAAGTGATTATTTGAACCCCCTAAGGTTAAAAGTTCAATCCTTAGAGTAGCAGCGTTGGAGACTTTCAGCCTTTACCACACCTGGGTTGAAATTGTAAAAGCAATATCTCACAATTTTCTTTGCCAAAAAGAGGGGAAAAAAAAATACTCCATCAATGGGTCCAAATCTCATGGTGAAAGAAATATGAGCTGATACAATATTCCACACAACTTAGGTACAAGTACCATAACTCGTGGGGCGGGTCACAGAGCTCCTCCAATTTGGGTCGGGCTACCTATTTTTCCATGTGATCCTGTCCATGTGTCCCGGATCTGCCAGCTCAGCTTCTTCATCCAGTTGCGGCTTGCTTGAATTGGGCTTTTCATTTCATATAGGCTCCCCAATTCATTAAAAAAAAATCCCAATAGTTCATCACCGTTCAACAGCTAGGACCCATTGATCAAAAACAAGTGGGGCAGCTATGACCCATGGTCAAAATTAGAAAAAGGAAATGACCCAAAAAAAAAGGGGTTTGTTCTTCTTATGCTTGAAATTGTATGTGTTTTTTTATAAAATTAAGAAATTATTAATTTAATTCATAAAATTATAAAAAGATAATTTATATTAATTATTTTGATGATTTGAGTTTGTTTATATAAACATTATCTTAGGGACTAACAAATTTTTAATAAAACACACTAAACTTATATTTTTCACATAAAAAAATAAAATACATGATTATTTATTAAATTCGTTCTCTTGATTTCAAATCGACGTTAAAACATTGAATTCAATCTTTTACCTCACATTACTTCTTTATGTGTGATAGTCTCACTATTTTTTAATTTTATTATTCAAGAAATATGATATGCTGATTTAATTTTTTACTTCAACTGTATAAATATTAGACTCTGAAATATCAATATGTGCATTGTATAGTGAGATTTATTGGTTGACTCATATTTCTTTTTTTTTGGGAAGGTATTTATTGTTTTTATTATTTGTATTAGAATTTTACTACTTGTTAAGGATATTAAAGCTGAAATTTTTTTATAAAAAATAAATTTTTTAGTTTCCTTTTTTACAGAAATTTTAAATTTTTTTAATGTATTGGGTACATTGAAAACTTTAAAATACTTATACCTTTGACTTCTTAACAATGATATTTGTTAGCAAAATCCTTATAGGTGACCTTATAATTCCGGATTTGACTTCTTAAGCCTTTCATAAAAAAATTATTATTTATTTATTAGGTGTTTTTTAACTAATCAATGCTATATTGTTTAGATAATTTTTTGAAGGGATTGTTTAGATGATTATTATAGTAACAACATTCAGAAAAAAAAAATTAATATGTAAAAGTCTAATAATAATATCAAATACGTTAATCATAAGTACCTATAGTAAAAAAATGTAACAAATTAAATGTTTCAACAGAATTATATTCATTACCAATAAAAATGAAAGCAATAAGTGTAAAGAAAATTAAGATCAACTACCAAAAAAAAAAAAAAGACTAAACTACCAAAACAAAAAGAAAATTAAGATTAATCATAAATAATGACTATTAAACTATTTTTAATTGAAAAATAATAGAAAAAAAATTAAAGTAGCAAAATGAAGTTATGTTGCCACTCCCTTGTATTTGTGTGTGTGTGTATATATATATAGTTGTTCGATTGCAACTATTGGCTGCGAATATATCCTATCTTAGGAACAAATTTAACAGAATATTTGAAGCAAAGTGATGAAATTGAGAGGTAGAACTTCACATAAACTTCAGGAAAATTCATTCCCTTTTTTTCACTCCATATTAAAAGGGTTAAGATTTTATTCAGAGATCTTAGCTCACATGTCATTGTCCGTGTATCTTTCTACTCAATCTTGTAACCCAAGTCATTCTCTGTTTTGTTTTTCCTTTTTGGTTCAAAAGCACCAATAAAAGGCAACGAGGTCAATGTCTAATGAATTGAGGGCAAAAGAAAAAAAAATGCTAAATGAATGAGCACATATTTTGAATTACAACGTGTTTAGTGCTGCAATTTTGCAAGTTAGAGTTCGTCAATTAGAATAAGATTTCTTAGTTCTGCTTTTATTATTATTATTTGACAATTGACATACACGTTATTATTGAAATTGCAATTGCATAAACTAATATCATCAAATTTTTTTAAAAAAAAAAGTATAAATGATTTTAACTATGTGTTTGTTTCGGAATATATTTAATTACTACCGGAAATAGGTAGTTGGGAATAATGTTTTCTATGTTTGTTACAAGTTTTACAAATTTTTTCCCGGAACTTAATTATTTGATGGAAAAATATTTTCCTACGATTTAGTGAAATCTCATTCCCAAGTTGAAGGGTAGGTAAAAAAAATTCCCATCACTTGGGAATCACAATTATTAAGCACAATTACTAAATAATCCCTAAATTATTTCACTTTTCTCTTTTTATGATTGTGTTAAGGGTATTTTGAAAATTATGACATTTATTATCGATAATATAGATTATAAAACAAATAAGTTTTAAATTTCCTCCCAAAAATCTTAACAAATAATCCCGGGAATGTTTAATACTAAATAAATAATTTTTTTAAAAATACGCGAGAATAATATTTCCAAGAATATCATTACCAGAAATCGCATTCTTGATAACGTAGTTTCAAACCTTAAAACAAATGCTCCCTTAATTCTTAATCTATAACGTAAAAGCATATATTTTTAAAGTTAAAAAATTAAAATCTACGTTATTTATTTGGAAGTAATTATTTTTATCCATACTTAGTGTATTTATTAAAGGTTATTATGATATTAAACGACTTCAGTGATTTAACTTTTTTTTTTCAACAAATAATTTTCATAAAAGTTACTGTCTGACTATTGATTATAGTGTCGTTTAAATTATTGATGAATATTTTTATAAACTTTTGATGCTATTAGTATTTTTTATAGATTTTAGATCACTCATTTAAATAATAAAATTTAAGATTATAATTTTGATAAACATTCAATTTATAATTATAAACCAATTCTTTTAAAGAAAATTATAAACCAATTCTATTTTTTAATACATTTTATTTCAATACAATATAAATGTCAAAATAAATTTACTAAGTTATTCAATTATATATAATCAAATTATTAAAATTATTGAGGGTAAATTAAACTTATCTTCATTGAGATCGAATAATATTCCGCACAACAAAGAGGGTGACTTATATGAGAGAAATAAGCTATTGTGAGAGTGAGAGGGTAAATCTTGACTATTTTATCATGTATGAATGATTAAAATTAAAATATAAAATCATGTGACAGTTTTAAATAATCATATGAGCATTAAGTATTATTAATTAATTTTTAATCTTAACTATCAATATAAGGTTATATGGCTCAGATTTATTTCTCGCACTTTTATAATAAACCACTCATCTTATGTGATATGCTCTCACAAACGACATATTTCAATTTGCCATGCCTACGATGGTCGTACTCAATAATAGAGATGTCAAAATAGGCTCGGTTCACTGAATTAGTCTGCCAAAACCATCATTTTTAACAAGTTAGGCTGAACTTTTAGGCCTGCAAGAAATTTCTAGCCCACCCGCTCCAATTAGCCTGTAGGTTTTGATGGGCTAGGGCAGGCCCAGCCCATGGGCCAAACCCTTTTAAAAAAATAAAAAATTCATAATTTACTAGTATTTAATTTACAACAACTGAAAAGGCCTAAACCGATGAGACATAAGACTAAATCCAAACCAAATTTAATGTGTTTCTGAACCAAAAAAAGGAATAAATGCATAGATTATATGTAATAAATTATAATATACTATGTGTAAATGATTAAATTTAATGAGTTGGTGAATAATTATTATGAACTTTAAAAATTTAGGTATGCATCAATTAATAAAAAAATATATTTTTTAAAAATGATCAAACTCTTAAAACCTTTTCTTTTGTAATCTTTTTTTTGCAGGCTCATCCATCAACACATTTATCTACCCCAAAATGAACAGGACTGACTATTTCATCCTATTTAATTTTGTCCACCCTGCCCCTTTTTTTGCAGTCTTTTGGTGAGGCAGACCTAAATAGAACGAGCTAGTCCGTTTTGATATCTCTACTCAGTATCATGCTTTGTAACAATATTTAATATGATATTTCACAATATATATATATATATATTTTAGGTATCAAGGTTATGAAATTTGAAAGTTTAGGTAAACTCATAAATTCATGTTAAACTCAATTTGTAAACACAACTTAGAGATTAGTAAGAATTTATATATTTTAAAAATTACTAAAATATATATATCTTAGTAAGTAGGCATAATTAAATAATTTGTTGTGATGTATATTGAAGAGTCTTAACATTATAACAACATGATTGAAAGAAATATTATAGAGTATATCTCAATACATATTTTAATCTTTATACCATATGTTATTTCTTAAATGTATTATTTTATGGTTAACAATAACTAATCAAATAATAATGCAAAATAAGCTAAATAAAATTCATAAATATTGTATAAGATAAACAAGTAAACTAATTTAACACCAAAAGTGACAAATAGTTTACATGTGATGTCAAAATCAAGTATAAATCTAAACTCATAATCTCTTTAGTATGATTGAGAGTTTATTGATTTTGTTAGACTCTATTTAAACTCATATGAGTTTAACCAAAAAAAAAAAGTTTGTGCTAAAGTTACAAGCTACTTGTTTTGTGTGATAAGATGATAAATTTATAATAATTTAAAAGTAAAATCAAGAGTATAATAACTATGTTAGTATAATGTCATCTAAATTTTAAGACATTTAATTTGTAGTTTTATAAATTATGGGACACTTAGCGTATATTTCTTCAAATAAATGGAATTGTGTGTAGTATCACCAAATTTTAAGACATGTCAATTTAATTTACTTAATTGTTAAAATCTTGCCATAATTATTTCAGAAGCCACATTAAAGATCATATATGTTGCTTGACGACATAAATACCGACAAGGTGTTTTTTTAAAAATATTTAATTTTGATACATTATTAATAATTTTTTATGAGTTTAATTTCTATGTATTAACAGTGTAAAATGTTTTAAACTATCATCCAATCGCATATTGCCATATTGACATAAGTTATTAAACCTTGAACCCACTATTTGAAAAGTAAGGGTGATAAACAAAGTAGGGTGGGTAGGCCCATTTTAGTTATTTGAATAAAAATATCAGCTCACCCTGTAAAAAAATGACAGGTTGACAAGTTAACCAGGTGGGCTAACCTGATTTTAATTAGATTTTAGTTATTTTTACCAACCCACCTTGACTAGCCATGGGTTGGTCATAAAACGACACAAAACGAGGCGGGGTGGGTTGAAAAATTTTAGTGGATTGTAAAATCCAACCTACCTCGTCAAAAAGTGGTGGGTTGACGAGCCAACCCGACGGGCTCAATCCATTTTACCACTCCTAAAGAAAAGTCATGCAAATCAAATGATTCAATTATATGAGAGTATAAAACATAAAAATTACACTTTTTTAAAAAATTATTCGATTATATTTTACGACGTTAAAGATGTACTTAATATGAGGATAAAAATAGAATGAACAATTTTATTTATAAATTTTATATATAATTTTACACATAAAATTCATTCACGAGGATTTTCCAGTTTATCGGTGCCATCAAATATTAGTTAAGGATTAAATAAAAGGAAAACACAATTGCACTTCGCCAATGCGTCTACACAAAAATAAACTTGCTCCCTGAATTGATGTGCTGATCGCTTAGCTAGGATGGTGGCTCTGCGGCAGCAGGAGTTCATTGTGTGGAATGTGCCTCCACTAGAAATCTGACCGCTGCTTTTGTGTGAAAGGTAGTTTGCTTTTCTTTCTTTCTTTCTTTCTTTCTTACTCTACCAAAAATAAAAAAGGAAAGTACTTAATAGAAATATATTTTCAAGTTTTAATGGAATCTACTCAACATTTCAAAACTTAATTTTTTTTCCCCTTTCTTAATGATATAGCTTCTAGAGCACTAAGGAATAAAACCTTGTACTAATACTAAATACTAAATATAACCTAAGAGTGACACACACAATGCTACGCCGTTAATTTTTCTTTTTTCTTTGAATCTCTTATTCATAATAGTTAATTGAAACTCCTAAAAGTTAACTTCTTTTCAAAATCACATCAAAATTTACACTTTAATTCTTGCTTCAAGCCAGATTGCATGTCATTTTAAAATTGAATTTACCGATGTTAAAAAACACTCATATATATATATATATATATATATATATATATTGATAGACTAAGGATATCCATCATTTGAAGACTAATACCTCATCAAAGCATAATACTTATGAATGTGGGTATTGTTTCTACTCACGAAACTCTCTTCACATGTACTAATACGAATTGAATTCCTGACTAGATGTTTAAATAGTCTAATTAGCTGTCAACTGTGTTAGGGCACGCGATAAGAGGATTTTTTTTCCAAGATATTTGCTGTTAGACATAACAATTAATCTCTATGTACTGTAGATCCACTTAAAGGATTAGATATTATACATATTTTAAAGGGTTAAATGCATTTTACTCCCCTGAACTTTAGGTCATATGCAATTTTGCCCCCTGACTTTTTCAAAATGTGCAACGCAACCTCTTGACCTTTTCAAGTTGTGTAAAAAATCCCTTATTGTTCAAAATATGCAAAAAACCCCTTGGCCTTTTCAAATTGTACGAAAAACCCTAGTGTCGAGTTACACACATTAAAAAGTCAGGGGGGTTAATTGCACATATTATTCACGAATAAGGTGTCGAGTTGTATAAATTAAAAACTTTAGGGGGGGTTAAGTGCACATAATCTTATTTTTATAGTTGGCAAAATTATACTAAGGAGTGTATTGCACAATTTCAAAAGTTCAGGGGGTCGCGATGCACATTTTGAAAAGTCAGGGGGTAAGTTGCACATAACCTAAAATTTAGGGGGTAAAATACATTTATCCCTATTTTAAAGTTGTTTCATTCTCAAAACGAGTTTGAACGTTTAACACTTACTTAAAAAAGAAAAAAAGTCCTTACTATTGTTGGTTTTGATTGAAATAAAGCATCTCAGAAGAAGTCCCATATCGCCTAGAATTGCAAGTGGAGAGGGGAGGTCATGGCTCTATATATATGGACCCAAGTTCTTTGGGTAAACAATTTCAAAAGTTTAGGGGGTCGTAATGCACATTTTGAAAAGTCAGGGGGTAAGTTGCACATGACCTAAAATTTAGGGGGTAAAATACATTTATCCCTATTTTAAAGTTGTTTTATTCTCAAAACGAGTTTGAACGTTTAACACTTACTTAAAAAAGAAAAAAAGTCCTTCATCTTAGAAGAAGTCCCACATCGCCTAGAATTGCAAGTGGAGAGGAGAGGTCATGGCTCTATATATATGGACCCAAGTTCTTTGCTTCAATTTGTACCAATCAGAAATACTTTAAGCTTGTATCTGATTTTTTTCTTCCTCTGTACTCTTGTTTTAGAGTGTTGTGAGGGGTAGTTCAAATATTTGCTTTGGACAGTGTATGTGTATTGGGGTGCGGGTATTTGAGAGAGAAGTCTATGTGTTGTAAAAATTTTCACATAGTATTATTCTCTAGTTGTCATTTGGCAACAACCGTGGTTTTTCTTCGGTTTTGGAGTTTTTCACGTTAAATTATTGTGTTGTGGTTGTGTTCCTGTTTTATTTCCCTGTTTAGGATGATTCTCAAAAAAGGGAATTGATATATTTTCCCAACAAGTGGTATCATGAGCTTTGGTTCGGTGGGATTTATTCTTAGTATGCTTTGTGATTGCAGTTTAGTCTGATCTTCCACATCAGAAAAGAATTTCTCCCTAGTGTTTGAGGATCATCCTTGGTTGCTGTTGCTGGAAAGTTGATTTACACTATTCTAGTACACGGTTGCAACAATGTCAAATTTTTCAAGTGTTGTGAAGTATGACGTAGAGAAATTTTGATGGAAGAATCAATTTTGGCTTGTGGCAGATACAAGTCAAGGATGTGCTGATACAATTAGGTTTGCACAAGGCATTGAAAGAGAAGATCATTGATATGGATGATGAAAAATGAGAGGAATTTGATTTGAGAGCAGCAAGTGCAATTCTCTGTGTTTGGCTAAGAATGTTCTTGCAAATGTGCAAGGAATGTTGATAGCCAAGGAACTTTGGGAGAAACTTGAAGGGCTATATCAGGCAAAGGGCATCTCAAATCGGTTGTTGTTGAAGGAGCAATTTCATAATCTACGCATGGATGATAGCATAAAAGTCCCCGACCGTCTTGGTGCTATCAATGGCATTGTCTCTGAATTAGAGGCTATTGAGGTGAAGATTGATGATGAAGATAATGCACTCAGGCTTATATTGTCTCTTCCATCTTCTTATGGGCATATCAAACCTGTATTGATGTATGGGAAGGAAACTCTAAATTTTGAAGAAGTTACCAGTAAAGTCATTGCTAAAGAAAGAAGAATGAAAAATGAGGGTAGCACTTCATCAAATTCAGTGTTGGTAGCTAGAGGTGACATTTATGGGAAAAGGAATCGTGGAAGGAGTGTGACATGCTGGAAATGAGGAAAGCTTGGGCTTGTAAAGAAAAATTGTTGAAGTGGCACAGTGTCGGAAAAAGACTCTCAATCTGATGCTTGCAACATTGCTCTCCTAGGAAGAGAGGATAATGCTTACTAAAAGGTAAGAAGTGTATCCTCATGGCATTACTGCGCTGCCATGAAAAAGGATAAGTTATAGCGGATTCACAGTTGCACATGGACATTGGTTAGCATTGAGATGCAAGGTATGTGGTGGGGGTTATATCGATGGCTGAGGAACTTCTGGAGAAAGCCAACATAGAAGTTGCACCATAATTTTTCAGCAAAGCTTTGACATGTGCCAAGGTAAAAATTCTTGGAATTATCTCATTCCAAGTGAGTATACTTTTTATGGTGGAGTATGATAGTTCTTTGAACTATGATTGTTGGTGTAGACAATGGAAACTGAAGATGTGCTCATTTCAATCAAGGTGGAGATTGTTGGTTTTGATTGAAATAAAGCATTTTGGAAGAAGTCCCACATCGTCCAAGATTATAAGTGGAGAGGGGAGGTCATGACTATATATATGGACCCAAGTTCTTTGCTTCAATTTGTACCAGTCAGAAACACTTTAAACTTGTATCTGATTTTTTCTTCCTCTGTACTTTTGTTTTAGAGTGTTGTAAGGGGTAGTTTGAATATTTGCTTTGGAGAGTGTAGGTATACTGGGGTGGGGGTATTTGAGAGAGAAGTATATGTGTTGTAAAAATTTTCACATAGTGTTATTCTCTGGTTGTCGTTTGGCAATGACCGTGATTTTTCTTCTGTTTTGGAGTTTTCCACGTTAAATTCTTGTGTTGTGGTTGTATTTCTATTTTATTTCTCTGTTTAGGGTGGTTATCAAAAAAGGGAATTGACATATTTTCGCAACAACTATCTAATAATATTCTTGCATACACATGAGGGTTTGTGACCACACAAATACACAACCATACAAGAAAAACACTATACTTGTTAAGAAAAACTGACCTAATCGAGAGCAAATTATTTTTTATCTCTGTTATATTTAGTTATTGCCACATAAACAAACACTTGTTGTAACATTTAACTTAACCATAGCTAAACTTTTGACAATTTTTAAAAAAATATATGAAAAAACACAATGGGTTCACACCATTTACATAGCAATGATTGAATGAACAAAGCCAAAAAGTGATTTGTTCCCGGTGTAAGTAAGTTTATCTCATACTTGTTTAGTACAAGGGAAAAAAGCGGTTTAATTACTCTACGGGTTCCTATCGTTTCATTCAATTTTCAATTAGGTCCCTACAATTTAAAAGCTTCTAAGTCTCTATAGTGTATTAGATTTTTCAATCAGGTCCTTACCGTTATAAAAAAATAGAATATTCCATGGGATATGAAATATTCCAATTCCATCTCCCTCTTCGTGCTAACGGCACGGACCTTGATTCAAAATTCTCATACACTATAGAAATTTACTTAAAAATTTTAAACTATAGGGACCTAATTAAAAGTTGAGTAAAATTATAAGGATCTGAAAAATAATTATACCTTTAAAATATGCATTTATTTTTTAATTGATGCCTTGGTTTCAATAGAGGTGCAAATTTAGTTTCTTAGTGGAGAAAAATGTTTTTATTGTATATTTTACGTTACTTTTGATATTTGATTCATTTGTCCCTCTAAAATTATGTTTTTTGGTTTATTATATTTGTTTAATTTTAGTAAATGTCCTATCTCATTCCAATTATCACCTTTGCAATTTTGAGGTTATATTATGCTAGTTTCTTGTCATATCACCCAATCTTTTTCTCATGTGACAATCGTCATTCCCTTACTATTAAATTAAAATTGGCTAAGATTTATATTATTAAATTTCAGTCATCTTTATTACTTCCTTACAACTCAATTCTTCTTTTGTAGTATTAAGTTGTGTCATTTATTTATTGCATACATTGTGTAGGGTTTCCTCAAGAACTTGATACATGATAAAGACAGTGTAATAATATTATAAACTTAGAGAATAATAGAATAATAATTTTTATAATTCAAGAAACTCCTGAGTAAATTACATAAAAACATGTGAGTTACAATGAATTTTACCAAGTATTAGAGATATCAATGTATTTGCTTCAAAATTAATCAACTCACCTATTTTTATTAAACTCATATGAGGTTAAGTAAACTTTTTCAAAATCAATAAACTCTCGATTTTACTAGGAAATTTATAGGTTTAAATTTATACTTGTTTTTGAATTCATATATCATATAATTGATTTTTGGAGATTTGATAAATTCTCATATAACAATCATAGTATATATAATATTAAAATAGTACTTCTTTGGATGTCAAAGGTTTACTTATTCTTAAAGTTCCTATAATTTCACTTAATTTTTAATTAGGTCTTTATAATTTAAAAGCTTTTAAATAGGTCCCTGCAGTTTAAAAGCTTTTAAGTTAGTACTTATAGTGTATGAGAATTTTCAATTAGGTCCCTACTGTGAAATATTAATGGCCTATTTGGTTTGTTATTTTTATTTTTCAGTTTTTGTGAAAAAAAACTGGAAACTGAAAACTAAAAATTGAAAACAGCAAACCAAACATACCATAAGTTTTTTTTAATAATAACAGAAATCTAATTGAAAAATCTCATGCACTAGAAGGACCTATTTAGAAAATTTTAAATTATAAGAACTTAATTGAAAATTGATTGAAACTATAAAAATCTATGGAGTAATCCAATAAAAAAAAGCAATAAACTAAAAAACAACAATATTTTCACAGAATTTATTATTTATTTATTTCTTTATTCTCCATTAGACCGAAGTTAGACGGCGTTACAGTGGTGTCTGTCAGCGCAAAAAAAAAAAAAAAAAAAAAATCGCATTACACATTTTGCACTGCATCATCACTCCCATTATTCATTCATCTTCCCGTCATCACATTCATATTCGTAGTTTCATACTCCTTCCTTCTTTCTAAGCAAAATCCAAAGCCACCTTAGTAACAGAAAAAAAAAAAAATCGTGTCCCACCATTCAACCACAAAATAAAGAGAAAAAAAAAAAACCAAAAACATTTTCCGATCCAATTTTTTTTTTCCTTTCAATTTGCACTTCTCCCAACAATCTCCCCCAAAAAATTTCCCCTCTTCATTCACAACAAAAATCTTCAAATGGATCTCGGGTTCCTTCCCGTTCGGCGATGATTCTAGAAGGTTCTGTTTACGATGGGATTGAAATCCGTTGGTGGGTACCTCTCTGAACGCCAATTCTAGCACCATAGCAGCATTAGAATTGAAAAAGGTGGGTACTTGAGTAATTTGATTGTGTAATTTATTTTATTTTTTAATTTGATTTTGGGATTGCATTCTTTGTGTTTGATTTTGTGTTTATTTGTGATTGATTGATTGATTGATGATTAGATGAGAAGAGAAAGAGCAAGAATGGAAGTGAAATTGGGGAAAGTGAATCCCTGAGTTTTGGTGGAGCTGTGTTCTTTTGGAATTTTGTTTTTCTTTCTGTTGGGTCATGGATGAAGCTAGAGCTCGTAACAATGAAGCAGCTGCATCTTCATCATCATCTTCATCATCATCATCGGTGTGGCGTCCGACTCAGCTTGTGTTTGGTCCTTATGTGGCACCACAGGGTGGAGAAGCCACTCCTCAAATTTCACCGAGATTGACAGTGGTAGTGAGGAAACCAGTAAGTTCTTCTTTTTGTATGAATTGTTCTGATGATGATTGTCATGATTGACTTGATTTAGGATGATTCATCTATTGTTATTTTGTTATTAGTTGTTGTAGAAGTGTAAAGTGTTGTGTGTGTGTGCGCTTGAATTAGCTTGTTTTTTGTGATTTTAGAAGTGCTTGTGAAGGAAGTGTTACAGTGAGAGTTTTTAACTGGAAAGTTGTTTTTGTTTATTCGGGTAGTAAAACATGGGGTATACTAACGTTGGGTTGGTCAAGATGTTTGGTGCCTTGGCCTCTTAACTAGAGGTCTTGGGTTTGAGGCCAGGGAATCGAAAAAAAATCTCCTTGTTAAAGACCCCTAACCCCTTCAAGACTTCTGTCCGGTCGGAAAGATTAGTCAAGTTTCTAGTAATAGGGCTCAGACACTGGTGGTTCCATCGACACATAGAAAAGGGGAAGTGGGGGTTATAGGCTGCTGGAGGAGGATGTGTGACTTTGAAGCTATTGATCTAGTTATTGAAATGCTCTTCTTGAGTTGTGTTGTGGTTAGTGGAGGTTGTGGATGTGATCTGGAAGTTCTCTAGGCTGTGTTCATCTCTCATTGTGTTGAGTCTTCACCCCATCTTCCCCCACAGCAACAGAGAAAGAGAAGAAGCAGACTAAAGGGAAAATAAAAATTGGAATGTTAATGACTTGATACCATCACTAGTGGAATTATCAATTCTGTAACAATGCTTGATAATTCAGTGGATTGGCATGTGTTGTTGCATGGTTTATCCTATCAGGATTTAGCGTCCTTTTTATTGTTTATTTGTGAGGATGCCTTATCTTCTTTTGTGCTCTTTCCTTCTCTTCTGTGAGTTGATGATTATAAAGTTTTTCCTTGAAGTGCTCAAAGAGCATACTTTGGGTCAACTTCACTGGTAAATTGTGATGGTTATTACATGTGGTTAATAAATCAAATGACGGTAAACATGTTATCCTTTTGTACCCAATCCAGATATTGTGTTTGCTAATGCTCTTGCTGGCCATGCTGGCAACCACCATTTCAAAAGACTGTGCAATGATAAGATTATTAGCCTATTACTATTGTGTTTATTGTTTACTTCCATTTACAAAATGAAGGACACATATCACTGAAAAGTTTAAAGTGCAGAAAGAGGCTCAGCCTGTATTTGATTTTCCTATATAATTTATTTTAGTTTCAATTAAAAATTAATGATAATGGACAATTACAATTTGAATATGTTTTTAATTGTGGAATTTTACAGGGTTTTTGATTTTTAAAAAGGATCTTAGACTATGAATTGCACCCTTTAACAGTTAAAGGAGGCAGCGGTATGGGCCTTAAGAACATGTTAACAAAATGAGAGTTTCATAGAATCAGAAGCTTCAAAATTAGATTCTTGAAGATCTTGAAAGGCCAGTGGCCCAAGCTAGTAATATCAGGGGTAAAATCTCCTGAAATTTTTCAAGGGCTGGTTTTGTTGCTACTTTGCAGAATCAACAATATTGACCCCTCTGCCATAGGTTTTAAGTTAGGTGGATACAATGAGGGAGTGCTTGGAGTGTTATTTGTGATGGAAAAATGCTTCTTAAGCTTACGAGAAAATTTTGAGATACTACTACAAGACCTTGATGTTGTATGAAATTGAATGTTGAGGGATAAAAAGCCAACAAAAGGATAAGCCCGATGTTGCAAAGATGAGAATGTTGTCTGGGGTGAGTAGACACATTGAACAAGACATGATTAGAAATGAATGCATTGAAGAGAAAGTTGGGGTGGTACCTATTGTGAAAAAATTGATAGAGTCTCGCCTTAAATGGTTTGTTCATGTGAAGAGAAGACTTATAGAAGTCACATTAAGAAGAGTAGATTAGATGAATGGTAACCTAATAGTTTGATAGGTAATGACACACACACACACACACACACACACACACACACAAACACACACACAAAAACTCTACAGACAAAACCAATTAGAAAAACTAAATTATTTATATGGCTTCTCTATGTATATGGTTTATGATACGCCACAATGGCATCAATTGGTCCATGTAGCCATTCCCAGCTTATACGAAAATGCTTTGTTGTTGCTGCTGCTGCTGATGATGATGATATAATATGAGATAGATTGAAACCTACTCGTATTTTGAGCTTTTTAGTCTTTAGGATTTGTGAATTTAGCTATAAATTGATGATTTTTTCTTCATTTCTTTCTTGTTTCATTGAAAAATATCTTCCAACAATTTGTGGCAACAATATTTTGTTTGAACGACCTCCATGTCGCACTTGGATAAGTTGCATTACATTTTGCGTTTAGCATATTGTTAGGCTGAATAGTTGGAGCAAGTTTAAGGCTTCTTGCATAAAATTAGTTTTGTACTAATATTAGTGCTAGAAAATTGAGTTACGAATGCTGCAGAAGGCTACTTCCTTTGATGTGTGTGTTATGTGTGGTGTGAGTTCTGGATCTGTTCACTGTGCACTGTTCTGTGGTTGACATTTTGTGGAATCTTTTGTTTGCCCTAGAGGCTAGAACCTTAAACGAATTCTTGCTGACTAGTTGCTTTAAGAAAAGGAAGGAAGCTGAATCGTGTGCAGTGTGCTGTCTATGGTACCTATTTTGTGTATTTGATGGTCTATGCCACCCTAGGTTGTCAAAATTGTAGATCCTACCTTGAATTGGATAAGGAAGATAGAAACGTAAAGCGTGAGATACGGAGATCGTAACATGAGACAGAAGATTCTACCTATTATTTAAAATTAGATTCAATAATATGTATGTGCTTATAAAATGATACAAATAATGCCTAGTAACAACAAAATTAAAATTATAAACATTTAAATATATTTTATTTTAAAATATTGCTGAGTACTTGAGTTTTTATGATTGTTTTATAAGCCTACCAGCACAACAAATTACTCTAACTTAAAATTAAAAATCAACTTATCAAAACAAAGGGTTCAAGAATACATTTTAAATCTTAGAAAGTGGTAGAAGCCACTAGAATGCAATTGCACTTTCCAAAACCCAAGTAGAGAACAAAAATTGAGGCCAGACAAACTATAAATCATGTGAAGTTAAGACACAATGTTTCACTTACAAACAAGGTCGAAGTCGCACGGACGAGGTCGCAGTCACACCAGTGCAGATGAGGTTGCACAACCAACCCCAACATCTCGCAGCACCACAAATGAGGTCAGACCACTAGCCTGGCTTGCTGCACCTCGTTGTGGTCGCTGTGGCGGTCGCATCTTCAGTGAATCTTAGGGTTCCGGCAAATTTGGGGGTTGGTAAGCTAGGGTGGGTAAATGTTTTGGGGCTCAGCTGGGTTATTTTTCCAGTTATCCAACACAACATCTGTATTTGGTGGAAGAAGTTGGAATGTAGGAGACATACGATTTCACTGATTTTACGAGGTAGCACACAATTCACCATTGATGCCATCAAAACATGTTCGGAGCTAGGAATGGGATCCGAGAGACAAGGGAAGCATGTAAAGTTGTACGATTCTATGACTTGAATCGCGATTTTGACAACCATGATGCTAAATATTTGGGGTATTTGATGGGAGCGTAATTCTCATGTTTTCAATGCCAGATTTTTGGACATGCAAGTCTGGTGGAACAAGATTAGGCTTTTGGCTTCTATTTTGTGTAAAGCATATTATCTTCTTAGAGGGATTTCTCTCCTTCTCTTGTATATGTTGAGAGATTCAGAGCTTTGCTTTATATATATATATATATATATATATTTAACTTTTGTTAGTTCGTGTTTTTATAGGGGGGATCTCTTGTTCTCCTATATCTTTGCATTCTTCCTCTCTTCATCTTGATAAAACTATTTTTTATTTTTAAAAAAGGGAAATATTGCCAAAAAATGGATTTGATGTTAATAAAATAATATGAAAGCAAATTCTTTGATCCCTTTAAGCTATAAGTGTATAGTTTAGATGTGTTATGTTCTTTGGCTATCAATTTCTAATATAGTTAAATCCTATATAATATGAATATTTATGTCTTTGTTACATGGCCCAACTTAATCGGACTCCGACCTACATTTCCGTGCCATGGTGGAATGTTAGCCTATAACCAATAGATAGCCTCATAGCCCCCAGTAGTTGCCTTTGTGGGAATTGAACTCATGGATTTAGCTTTGATACCACTTGTTGGATTGAGTGCTTATTACTAGGCTAAAAGTTATTGTTCTTAGTCACGGTCTAACTCGTTGTACTTAAGTCCATCATCAAGGGCCATGGTTACTCCATCTCTATGTGTATAATGCCAAGGCAAGATGCTGGCCCGCAACTAGCATCACGAGACGAGGCATGGGAAGCGAATGGGCAATAGTTAGGGGCAAGGATAAAAGTGAGTGAAGATCCTGTGAGGACCATCCACTCATTGAGTGAGGAATTGGGGCCTTTAGGTAGGTAGGGAGGAGACGTGCCATGTTTTGTGGTGTCTCAACCCTTTTCCCCTTTCTTTCTCATTTATGAGTATATCTACACCTTCCTACTTCGCTGATATCCATCCAATATGCATAGCAGGAGGTGTTTGTGTTATTTCAATGAAATAGTGTTTGACAATTAGGTACTGTATCATTTGGTATCAGAGCTCTTGGCTTAGGACTCTAGGTGTCTGCAAAAGCCCACATTGAAGGGGTTCATGGGGAGTTGCTGCAATTACTTTATAGTTTGTAGCCTCAACAATGAGGCGGGTGGAAAAGGCAGAAGATTGGAGATTCTGATACCAAGAAAACCAAGAAAACCACTTGACGGATGCGGATCAAGCTTGTAAGTTGAGTGCGTGACAGGCATTTCATTTGGATTGATTTGAGACTAAGCTGCAGAAGTGTAATTGTGAGCAGAAGTTGAAGACTAGTCTTTGACATGGTAGTCAGGAGAGGTAAGCTACTTTGATCGAAGGAAAATACAGGAAAGAAATTTTTTGGGAAGGAAGCTCTACTCAATGCCCTACAATAGGAACAATATAATAAAACCAGTAACTATGCCAGCAGCAACTAGTTGAACCAATAAGCAGAGACCAAGGATGATGTAAAATCACTGCTGTAGTAATAACCAGAGTCCCTATGAATAGAGCTTTGATACCATCTTGAAAAGGGGAAAAAAGAAAAAGAATAAAAAAAAAAGGTTTGAGAGCTTTGTTTGAGTGAGTATACACCCAACAAACTGATATTTATGTACATAAAAGAATGATTACACCCTACTATTTCTGATACAATATTAGATACTACTACCATCTCCAACAGAAACAGCGATCAACACAAACAACTGAGTAGAAGCAGTTGTTACACAGTTATAAAAAGTGCCATTAATGAAAATGGCTTTTTAGTTATTCACAAAATTGCGCCCAATTGGTGATAGTGATTCAGGAATAGAAGTTCAGAACATAAAAAATAATGTGTTCTGTTTCTTTTAAACATGTGCAACAACCAAGTCTTTCCCCATTTGCTGGAGTTGGCTATATAAATCAAATGACACCATAGTGTAGTCTTTAAACATGTATGTTGAGTTTTTTTTAAAAATCAAATAGAAACTAAACCCTTTCCCAGCCCATTGGGTCGTCTTTAAACATGTATGATGAGTGTTTTCATTTATTTATTTGTTTATGTCTGAGGGTGAGACTTAGTGCAACAGTAAAGTTGTTGTTTTATGACCTAGAAGTCTCAGGTTCAAATCCTGATAACAGCTTCTTCGCAAAGCGGGGGTAAGATTGGGTACATCTTTCCTTCCCAGACCGTGCCAAGTGGAAGCTTCGTACATTGGACCACCCTTTTTAATCAAATAGAAACTAAAACCTTTCCAGACAAGACATTTTGTTCTTTACCCTGTGCCCTGTGATAGTTCTTTGGGATAATATTTGGCAGTTTGCTTCTATTTGGTGCAAAGTTCATGGCCACTTTTCAAGGGTTTCTCTAAATGATATGTTGAGGGATTGCAAAGGTTTATGACACTTTTGCTTTCGTTTTTTCTTCTGGTTTTGTTCTTCCTTTTTGGTTTGGGAGGATTCCTTATCTTCCTCACTTTCTTTAATTTTTTTCTCAATAAAATTCATTTTCTATAAAAAGGGTATCAAGTTGATATTGAGTCTAGATAACCGTTTTTATTATTCAGAAAGTAATTTCATTGTCATCACACTAGGCAGTTGTTGAAATTGCTGTGCTTTCCCACTATAGGAACATTTCGATATTGGGTAGCAATTTGATACATGATCATGTGCTCGTTAATATCTTACTGCTTGGAGCTTGGAATACCTAACATTTTGAACTGATGCTTTACTTATAATTTGCAGTTGGTGGCAAGATTGACCAAGGAAATAGTTGAGACATATCAAATATGTAATCCAAAGTTTAAATATTCTGAAGATCTTAATCCAAAAAGATTTTTGACAAGCCCATCAGTTGGAGTGCTTAATGATGGCTATGATAATGTAAACTCGGATCTTATTCTGACAGTGAATTTTGTCTTGATCCATTTAGAGAAAAATAGAAGGTTCGTCATGCATATTTCCCTCCTTTGTTCTATCATTGTTATCACTATATCATTAAGTCTATTACTATTCATTTATGAAGTATGAAAATGAAAGAAATACAGATTTGAATTTTAGTTGATAGCAAAGGTGTCATGCTGCCCTTCACATGGTAACATCAGCATATTTTATAAATTTTCTTTCTGATATGTTGTAGATATATTGTCAAAGATCTTCTTGGCCATGGGACATTTGGACAAGTGGCTAAATGCTGGGATTCAGACACCAACAGTTTTGTTGCTGTGAAGATTATTAAAAATCAACCTGCATACTATCAACAGGCGCTGGTTGAAGTAACTATCTTAACAACGGTAACATCTTATAGCTATTGTTGTTATTTGAGTTGTAATTATTTTCTTGGAAGTGCAACCATGAGAAGTTATTCTGGTATATTCTTTCCTTCCTGCAGTTAAATAAGAAGTATGATCCTGAGGATAAGCATCACATTGTTCGTATATATGATTATTTTGTATATCAACGACATTTGTGCATATGCTTTGAACTGCTGGACACAAACTTGTAAGTTGTGGATTTTCATTCCAGTTAGCATTTGTCCTGCTAAGTGTTATCATCATTGAATCCTTTTACAGAATGGTTGGTGTGTGAGTTCAACTGAACTAAAAATGTTGGATGGATTCTCAGATGTTACTGTGATAGATTTGTTACTCTCTTTCTTGCATATTTTGTTGTTGACATGATAGTTATACAGGTATGAGCTTATCAAGATGAATCATTTTAGAGGATTATCACTTAATATTGTTCAGCTGTTCTCGAAGCAGGTATGCCAAATCTTTGTATGACCTTTGTGCCTGATCTTTTATTGGTTTTGATATCTTACCATAATCTATTTTCTTAAATTT
This sequence comes from Dalbergia cultrata, assembly GCA_031216105.1. Classification (NCBI taxonomy): domain Eukaryota; kingdom Viridiplantae; phylum Streptophyta; class Magnoliopsida; order Fabales; family Fabaceae; genus Dalbergia; species Dalbergia cultrata. The sequence goes on along the minus strand of CM062347.1, from coordinate 2,264,040 downwards.
ATGTTTTAAGATATTATGTGGATTGGCTCTATTAAAGGATGCTGGCATTATTCATTGTGATCTGAAGCCAGAAAACATTCTTTTATGTACGAGGTTGGTTTTTAAAATGAACATGTCCATAGGGAACCGAGTGCTGTAGCTATTTCTTCTTGAGATTTGATGTAATTATGTCTCATGTGTAGCACTGTGAAGCCAGCAGAAATTAAGATTATTGACTTTGGATCGGCATGTATGGAAAACCGCACTGTTTACTCCTATATCCAGGTTTACATTTATCATTGGACATAGGCTTTTGTGATATTTCCTGTTGTAATTATAGGTGTCTGGCACTTACACTTACTCCTTGTTTTCTATGCAGAGTCGATATTATAGATCTCCTGAGGTTCTTCTTGGATATCAGTATCCTAACCAATGAAATCAGTGGTTGATAACTTTTTTCTCATGATTTTTCTTTTTTTGGGGTTTCCTTTTACTGCTTTACCTTTTCTTGCCTTTTCATCTTGCTGTGGTGCGAGCCACATGGGATTGACCATGTATTGTCTCCCACTTTTAATTTTCAACCAGAGTCTGAGATTGTGCTTTTGTCATTTGTAGCTATATTTTGGGTCTATGTTGACGATTTCATGCTTATGCATATTCTGGGATCAGATTGGAATGTAATTGACGTTTTAGGGAAAGCTTCATGTAATCACAATTAAAGATTGTGCATTTGCTTTTTGAGTAGTGGGGCATCATTTAGATAATTTTAAATTGTAGTTCAACTGGATCTACTGTAGAATCACCTTGTGGCATGTTCTCCTTCCATTTGTTTAGGGAAAGGGTGGGCAGAGCTGGGCCTTGGTTTGGGGGTGGGGGTCGGGAGGAAGGAAGGAATGTATTAATGCATTTGGTTTATTTTTTTACATCTGCATGCTTGGTATCCACTGATGGAATAATTAAATAAGCATGCGATATCAAAATGCATTAAGATCTTAGGTTAACTGGTAGCATGCCTTTGCTTATTGTTTTTTTAGTAGAAAAACAAATTTTGTTAGAAGAGAAGGAAAGAGTACAAAAGAGGATAAGGCATCCTCACAAAAGAAACGAAAAATGACGAATTAAATACTGGATGAATAAGCTACGCGACAACTCACGTCAATTCCTTTGTATTTAGATAAGCTGATAAGGCATGCCTTTGTTTAGGTTGATGGCATACCAAACATTCTTATTGCATATTGTTTAGACTATATGTTCTATCTGTTTTAATAATTAATTCTTTGGATTTTTTTCATGTACTCTTTGCTTTTTGTTAGTCCTTAATCCTTGCAAGATACACAACAGCTATTGATATGTGGTCCTTTGGGTGCATAGTGGCTGAACTGTTTCTTGGGTTACCATTATTCCCTGGGGCTTCAGAATTTGATCTGTTGAGGCGGATGATTGAAATACTTGGGTATGCCTCTATCTCAAGTTGGATACATATTTCAAATATGTGGCAATTCAATTTATATCGCAAAGTGTGACATCGCAATGAAGATATTTTTTCCTTTGTCCATCCAAATTATACTGTATCCAGCCGAGAGAAAAGTGGTAAAAGTAAACTTAAATTCAAGTATCTATGTTCATTCAACAAAATCTTTTCAGCAATCATATGGAAAGAGAAATAATCCCACCACATTTGAAGATCGAAATTGCTTGAGAGAGTAGCAATGTGGTTAGTGTGAGATTCTGAAAATCTGAACCCTTATGATTAAACTGATAAGATCCCTGAGGAAAATATTTTTTATTAGGAAATATAAATGGTATATGAGGGCAGGTTCTTCGTAATTCTTTGGCCAGTTTCTTTACTTTTATACCTGTCTTCTTTGTTTTATCCCTCTTTGTAGATATTTTGTCATCTCTTTTCTGCTCCTTCCTTATCAGTTGTATTTCCATTTCGTATGCCAAAACCTGAAGTCCCAAATTATGCACTGCAAGACTGATTTGAGGTCCATGCTGTGGGTTCCGCCTATGACATCTTAAGGAGTTTCTTGCTTCCTCCCTTGCCACCAGTCTATGCACATCTTAGAATATTCACTCTTCCTCAAACAGAAGTGTAGTTATTAGATTTTGAACATGAAACAAAATTATTTCATTTCTTGTTTGCATATCAGTTGCCTCCTTTTTTTCTCACTATTTTGAATAAGGTTATAGATTTTGTGAATATATTGTAGAGGACAGCCACCTGATTATGTACTGAGGGAGGCCAAAAACACAAGTAAATTCTTTAAGTGTATCGGAAGTCTCCAAAACATAGAGAACAGTGAGGGTTCCAGAAATGGAAGAAGTGTTTATCAAGCATTGACGGAGGAAGAGTATGAAGCTGTAAGTTTTACATGCCTATCTCTTGACTGTAGTATCTTTCTCCAAAATGAACATTGCGGCATCTCTTCTTAGTATTTGGTGGTTCAAATCCCCTTTTTCTGTTCAGAGAGAGTTGAAGAAGCCATCTGTTGGAAAAGAGTATTTTAATCATATGAACCTTGAAGCAATTGTTAAGAACTATCCCTATAGGAAAAACTTGGCTACGGAAGATTATGCCAAAGGTTAGCTTTCACATTCGACTATAAAAGCTGTGAAGGCTAGAAGTTTCTGCTCATCATGATTTTGTTATTTTATCTTATGTTTTTGTGTGTGTATTTTCTTTTTATTTCTTGCATTCAAGTTGATGGTACTGATGGATGTTACTATATCTGAACTTGTAACAGAAAGTCAAATAAGATTGGCTCTAATTGATTTTTTGAGAGGGCTTGTTGAATTTGATCCTGCAAAAAGATGGTCACCCTTCCAGGTAAATTGCCTTTGTCCTCCTGTCCGCATTGACCCGTATTTTCCAACTAAATTGTGGCTCGTGGAGATGCAAAGTTTAAGCTGTATATACTTAGATTGTTAATTTGTGTTCCTGCAGGCCTCGAAACACCCCTTTGTAACTGGGGAACCTTTTACGCATCCTTACATGCCTCCCCCGGAGACCCCTCGAATGGTAAGTGTATCTCAATTCTGAAGCATCCGTTTTTTCTTTTAAATTTTTTTTCCATAAAGTAATGCATCTTCATTTTTATTTTTGCCTTAAATTGTTTATTCAAATCCTATAAATTGCTCATTGATATGCTTCATTGCTCGTGCAAAAATAATAGTTGGGTACCTTTTGTGTGTCTATGTTATGTATGCATGTGTGCTTGTGCAAGCACACACTTGTTTGCTCAAAAATGATGCTGGAGGTGTGGCAGGGATGTGACAATATATACCAACAATAAGTTTATAACTAACATGACTTGATATTGACTAAAGATGATGAAGATTGAACAACATCTTTAGTCTATAAGTGCAACTAACTAGTTTGGTTCTCTTCATCTTACCTATACCTATATTCTCATTATTCAATCAGTCTATTTTATCCGGATGTTGTCGTTACAATGAGTTACTTGATTCATAGGTGAATTCCAGTCTCGTCATGATCTAAAATACATCTGATTTATTTTGCTTTTTAGCCGGTGGTTCAAACTGTCAAGGTGGATAATCATCCAGGTGGAGGGCACTGGTTTGCTGCTGGTCTATCACCTAATGTGAGCCTGCTACTGCTGTAAATATTACTGCCTTTATCTAAAGTATAGAGAAGTTGAGTGCATTTTTGATGAATGTTTAACACATAACGGACAAGAAAATGTGTTGAAAAGATTTCTAAGTGAAATAACCTTGGTATACTACATGAGAACATGTAAAGTCCATTTCCTCTTGATGTTATTGAAGCATTACATTTAAAATTTCCTGACTATTTATATTTCATAGCATATCAGCACAAATGTTTTTCTTGAGATTGAACAATTCAACACATAAAATTAGTTCATTAATGACCTCTGAATCCAAATATCAAAGGTATCTCACTGAATGCCCATTTTGATAATTGATACTTAATCACCCTTCCATCCCAATGGAAGCTCCTCTTTAATTTCTCTACTACCAAAGGATTTGGAATACATGTATGTGGTTTTTCAATTTTGAAATAATGATATCCAATTCTTCTCTTAGTTGGTTATATTTACTATTTGCAGGTTGCAGGCAAGGGCAGAGCTTCCCTGTATAACAGTGCACATTTTCAGATGGTGCAATATCCACCTTCTAATAGTTATGGCAGTGTAGGAAGCCATGGGAGCTATAATGATAGTGTTGGGCTTGGTAGCAGCTATGGAAGTTATGGAGAGAGCAGTAACATGTTTGCTTACTATTCACCTGTTGGTCCATCTGGTATGCACATGCATAGCCAAGGTAGTATGTCAATGCTTGGAAATAGTCCTGATGCTCGGAGGAGAGTTAAGTATCAACCTGGGAATGGGTTGGGTATAAGTCCATCAGCCGGAAATTTTACCCCCCTGCCCCTTGGTGCCAGCCCATCTCAATTTACTCCACCAAGTTCTTATAGTCAGGTTTCAGTTGGTTCTCCTGGACATTATGGACCTACATCTCCTGCAAGAGGAACTTCTCATGGATCACCTTTAGGGAAGGCAGCTGCAGTTAGCCAATTCAATAGAAGAAAAAATTGGGGATATTCTGGAAGTCCTCAAACTCAAGAAACAACGTTTTCTTCACATTGGCAAGGTCAGTGTGCTGACAGCTCAAGCCTTGCTGAGGGAACACCACAAGCTCTTGGCAGTTCACCATCTTATCTGCAGTCAAATATTAATCCTGGAAACTGGAAGCAGCGAGGAAGTGGAGTGATATCTTCTAATCAAAACACAACATGCATGGCTATACCTAGTTCTAATATGACAATGCAATCAACAGAATTGGCTCATGACAATGCAGAGTCAGGTTTGCCATTGCCTGATCCTGGAGACTGGGATCCTCTATACAGGTATACAACTGACTCCCAAGCAGACCTTTTGCATTTGATTATTATTTTTTTTTTCAAAAAATTTAAAACTGATTTCTTGCATATATACTTTTAATGTTTTATGAAACATAATTTTTTTTTAAAAAAAGAAGCATCTCATGCCATTTTATTGAAGATTTTATTTATTTACAATATACAAGACATTAAGAGTTAAGACAAAAATTCAGATGATGGTGGTAGAATGTAGCATGCAATTATTGACTCTAGCAATCACCTTGCTTTTTGAAATGTGTTTGAGGCACTTCTACAGATGAAAATATTGCAAGGTTATGAGTGAAACTTGTTAGCTAAATGTGAGAAGTTAGGCTTTCCTGTCTCCAAATATAGTGAGTGGTATAGTGTGTTTTCTGTGTGCCACTGGCTAGGTTGTTAATACACAGCAATTTTGTACTCTTATCAAAATCTTATTTTGCTAGGCCCATTATTGGAATAATCTATTAAGTTCATTCTTAGCCCTTTCTTAACAGTTTAAACTTTTAGTTTATTGATAGCTCCTACTACTACAGCTGGATTAGGACTTAGGAAGACAGAATGGGAAACTAAGCAGAGTATTCGTGATGAGGAGCATAAGCAAATGCTAAGCTGGCAAGATGTTGTGGGAAAAGGGAATCCGGTTGTCGGAAATGAGTGAATATAAGATGGAAGAATTGTTATTGGGATGTAGGCATGAATTGAGAGGTAAAGTGTAGTGTTTGACTTTAATGGGAGAATTTGGGTTTCAGGTTTTAATGGTGAGCTGTAAGCTTAGTATCGTGGTCAACAGAATGTGCAAAAAGAAGATCCTCTGTCTCCTTTTTATCTCAACTTAGTGATTTCCTCAGTTTCAAATGAATAAGAATTAGAATGGGTTTGGAATGGATTGTAGTTTCTCAGTTGCAATTTGTGGATGATACCATTTTGTTCTTCGATGGGGATACTGAAAGCTTTTGCATTGCCCGTGCTTTGCAATGGCTTTGGCATTTTCCTTTGGATCCTTGCTTTCTCTGGCATTAAGTAATCCATAATATGGTTTAGATGCAAATGGGTAGTATGCCAACACTGCTATCTGAACCTCTCATTTTAATCGTTGGTTTAGATCTTTCTTTTTGTAATTGTTTCTGTTTGTCCTAACTCTTAATAATGGAATATAAATTCAGCAAAAGGCATGCTAAATCTAGCTTAAATGTGAAAATTGGAAACTGTCATACCACAAGTGATGCGGTTTAAGCATCTTGGGTCTATCATACAAAATGATGGGAATATATATATATATATAGAGAGAGAGAGAGAGAGAGAGATGTAAATCTTATGATTCAAACTGGGTATATGAAAAGAGTGCTTCAAATGTTCATTGTGACAAAACAGCATCATTAAGCTTAAGAGAATTTTATTGCACAACTACAAGACCTGCGATGTTATATGAGACTAAATGTTGGATGCTTAGTGGCCAATAAGAAAATAAGTTCAATGCTGCGATGGAATTGCAAACACACTAGATAAGATAGTAGGACTTAATGCATTAGGAATAAAGTTGTCATAGCAGCTGATGTGGAAAAGATTATAGTCTTTCTTTTGGCTGTTTTCTTTCCTGAAGTTAATTATTCACTTAAATTGTGATGATATTATTGATTTCTGATCAATGAATTTAACTTCATTCCAGTGATGAACTTCTTCTGCAAGAGGATGGTTCAGATGAAAGTTGCTTTACAACTGAGTTCTCCAGAAGTATGAATCTTGGATCCACAGAATCAAGGGTAGGATTTGGAAGGCTGAACAATGTCTCCATCACCAGCTCTCCATTGAGCATGAAGAGGTGGGTTATCTGCTGCTGAAATTTTCTCAGTTTACTTTACTTGCCGTTGGTTCTTGTAGCATCTCATGTACAGATTTGTTTAACTTGCTGATGAGTAGTTCTATGGCCAAAGATTTGCTGATAGAATGGATTCCTTATAACAATACTGTTAAAATGTTTTCCCTGTATCAGCATATCAAAATTTATGAACGCATCTTGCCTTTTCTTACACAAACCAATGAGGATTGTCATGAAATCATCTTCCCCCTGAAGCTCAAGCTATTAGGTAGAAGCACATGAATGACTTTACCTCTAATACACCCCCTCTGAATGCCTCTTTTTAGGCTTGAAGCGTGGACAATGCACAAGTCCACTTTACCATGTGATGGATTTAATTGTTATACCTAAAAGAATGAGGGCAATAAGGATCAAATTTTACATCACATAGTCATAGAGGCTTTGATACAATGTCATGAAGCCATTTCTCCTAAAAGCTTAAGCTATAGGTAGAGGCACATGAATGATTTTATATCTAAAAAGGGTAAATTCTTATGCAGTTTTAGAACTATCAGGACATAAATATTATTGCAATTTATGAAATTTTTAAGGTTTACTTAAAGGGGAAAGATATCCAATGTAATATATCGCTCAGTTAAAATCTGAATGTGGTTATTTTACTATCATTGATCCTATTTTCACTGTCTTATGCTTCAGACTAAATGGACCAGGTCAAGCATTTTCTAATGTAGAAATGGGTAGCCCTCCGGTGCATGATCTACAAGCATCATATATACCCTCAATGTCAAAGTCGTTTCATCTTATGCCTCATATTTCACAAAATTCTCCAAGCCGTTTTGGACACCAACCTGTTCAAAGATTCACACATGGTAGACCTCCCCAAGGGGGTGAGTGGAATCAAATTAAGGTTCCACCTCCTTCTAGTTTCGGCAGTGTGGGCCAACACTCTCCCAGGAATAGCTCATTCGCCAACAGCATGACATGGGGTATGTAGTATTTTCCCCACTTGGTTCTATCCATCCTCTTTGTTTTCATTATTTAAAGTTAAATTAATTTGTTAGTCCTTATAATTAAAAGTCCATAAATGGATCCTTATAATTTTAAAATTTTTAAATAAGTCCTTACTCATAACCAATGGTATTTGCTAAGTTATAAGGATCTATTTAAAAATTCTGATAATTATAAGGATTTATTCAATTGCATTAGTCTTTAAACATATCCTTATAGCTTATTTGAGCTTTCAAGTAGATGCTTTTAATTTAGTAAAAAGTTAGCCAATGAGGACTTGTTTAAAAAAATGTGAAAAATACGAGAATCCAATTACAAACTTTTAAAATGCAAGGACTTACTTGAAAAGTTAGCAAAATTATCCGGCCCAACTGATTAGTTTAATTCTTTTCTTTTTCCCTTTAAATTTTGCTAGGATCTTATTTCCTTCAATTTGCATTAGGTGTCACTCTAATAGCCAAACTTTTTCTTGGGTCCCATGATCTGATTAGTTGTCAAATTAGTTGCTGCTTATACTTGGTGGACTTAATTGAAATTTAATACGGTCCTGAAAATATAGGGAAGCATTGATGGACATTCTAAAGTACCTGCCATTACAAATTTTGAATATTTATATTTCAACCCCTTTGTAACACAGATCATGTTAGTCTTCCAAATACTAATTAGCATCAACTTCTGAGGGCGACGTTTCTCCCTATCTTATCAACACTGGTCGTGTTGTGCCTTGCAAGGAATATGGTTCTCGGTGTGTTGCCAACATAGGACAATCTATGTTGCCAACACATGTAGTGTTGTGCTCTGCGAAAACACAATTCTTCCTGTGTTGGCAACACAGAAAGAGCTGTGTTCCTTGCTAGTGTACTGATTTATCAAGTTCCCCTAAAAATCACAGCCATTCATCTCATTTTCTTACCTAATTTACGGTCTTTATCATATGGGCCATGGTTAATCTTTCTTTAGGACCATATTAAATGCCACTAATGAACTTCCAATATTTATCCAGAGAATAGAACTTGAGCGTTGTAGCAACTCCATATACGCACTCCATCTGCTTCCCCTTTGTATTCACAGTTTTTTCTCCCACTGATTATTATTATGCATGCAAAAAAATTGAAAAAATAAATAATAAAGGACTATTATGACATGACTATGGGCTCTTCTGGGTAAATAACTTATTTAAGTACTTATATAAGAATAACTTTTGAAAAGTAATTTATAATTAAGTTATTTTATATTTAAATATGTAGTTTCAAAAACACTTGTTTGAAATGTTTTAAAAAGTATTTCTTGAGAAGTAAGGTATTTTAACTTTTAAAAAAACACCGAAAGTGAGTTTAAGGCAATAATGAGCTATATAGCCAAGCAGGATAAAAAGTTGAAAATATGACTTTTGGCTTTCAAAAGGCTAAAAGTTATGAGCAATGTTATGCAAGCAGATCCTATGTCTGACTTGGCTGGGATATGTTGTAGGGCGAAGAATGAATCCTCCAGTTTCAAGCATGCCACCAACATCCCGAGGAAGAAAAGATTATGCAAGGATAGACTAGCAGTGCTCCAGTTCAGTGGACTATCTTGTTTTTTTCTATTATTGTGGTTCATGACAAGCGGTGTCTTAAGAAGGGCCAAAAAAGAAAAGGATATTGAAAATTTGAAAAAAGAAAAGGAAAAAAAAAAAAAGGCCAGCACCCAATAGTTCATTAGCAACCCCTTGTATTGTATCCTTGATTATTTATTATTATTGTCCTTGCGCATAAAAATAATTTATGCATATAGTTTGGCATGCCATTGATAATTTATTTGGGTATTTGTGGTTTGGCAATTCATTCAAAGGGCACTGAATCCGCCGGTGTCGTACATTTTTGGAAAAGGCTTTTGGTTGGTTAATGAAATCTTGTTGGTCGTGTGCCAAAAACAAAAAAAAAATTATATATATGATATTCACATGTTTTCTTCTGCCTTAGGGGCCTTTTTGAAGTACTCTCTTCATTTTGTTATTGTCCTTGCAGTTTGTCTACAATTGCTGGGACGTAAAATTGAACAATTTTGGAAATGTTTGTGCTGTTGCCCTCTTTTGAAGAAAGATTAGTACGCATCTGCCATCACAAATACCATCGGCATCTGTAAAATGACCAATTAAAGGGATTAGTTATTGATTGAGATTTCTATTAGAGTGTAGCCGTAGGGACGCATGCATCAAGCCAAAAATTATTGATCATATCATTAGTTCTTTAATGTTTTGTAGTTATAGTTTTAGAATCTCTGTTTCATCCTGCCAAAAATTATTGATCCAAAGTTAGTTCTTTCTAATGCATATCTAATTGTTTTCTTTTTCAATTTTATTAATGCCTTAGAATTTTTGTTCTTTATCACTTCCTTTGTAAGCTTATAATAATATTTTAATTAATAAAAGGATGATTTGGTCATTTAAAATTGATTTCTTAATAAAATAAAGACTATTATTTTTCAGTCTTTGTCAATAATCTAAAATAAGATGATTATTTCGAGGATTAATCAAGAATTCCGACATTAATCTCCAATATATTGTATATCGTTCCTGCGACTTTGAGGATTTGCTGTGGTTTTTCTTTCAATAGTTTTTTAAGGATTAATAATCAAAATGACAATTAGGATATTAATCACATGCATAAATACTAGTACTTATAACTATATAGAACCTAAGGAACCTTGCAATGTGTTCAGAAATGTCCTAAGTGGTTTTTCCAATTTAGATTAATTTGCATTAGGAAGAGATTGGATTTTCACATATTAAACTTTTATGTAATTTTATCATGTATGATCTCATTATTAATTTAAAAGATGGGGTCTAAACAAAATAGTGACATAAAAATATTAATGATAAAAAATTATACACGTTACGTGAAAATTTAATACAGATCTGGGTTGGGATTGATTCTGAGAATACTGAAGACCGGAGTAGCAAGTATTCCACTGCAGCTAGTGCACCAGAGTTAAGGGGCTTAGGTAATACCTAAGAAGGCCCCCGATTCTTTAGTCCCCATCATTTGTGACTGAAGTTAGTCTCCTTGTTTTGAACCGTTAAATGTATTTTTAAATGTTCAGATTTAACAAAAGTAAATAATTAAATAAACCTTTTTTTTAATGATATAGTCCTTTTTTTAAAAAAAATATTTGTTCACTTTCAAATAAAATTATCTTTCAAAATATCTATTAATTTCTCATTTCAATAAAGTAAAATTTTCTTGTTCTAATTACACTCCTCAATAGTAAGTGACCGTTACTGTAACCTTTTATTTTCAATCATTTCATAATTAATGCTAATTAGGTATATTAGTACATACACCATAATTTTACATAGAAATACTTTATTTATCATCTTCCTTAGTGCACTTATTTCTCCAAATTGTCATATATTTTGCCAGGAAAGAAGTAATATTTTGGAAGATTCAAGTTTTTGAGAAATGTTTTTCATTACTTAACATTTATCGAATATCATATTGACACACGTTAGCTACTATTGAAATGATGTAAATTTCAATTATTTTAAGACACATATCTCGTGACATGGTACGTGTACGTGAGAGTGTGACCATAACACTACCCAAATATTTTTTTGGTAGAGGCAAAGTTACAATCTCACACCACCGTCGACGTCACAGCACCACTGAACACCACCACCGCGCCACACCACCCTCCCTCCACTCTCGCCCGTTCTTCTTCACAGGTCTGTACCCATTGCGTAGTTCTTGCATCTTCCTCTTCACCCCATTCCAAATGTCCGGTGACTACTCACCCACCACCTCCAAGAAGGCAAGAACCCAACACTGTTGCATGCAGCCAGCAAGAGCCCCAATACCCTTCTGTAAATACACCCAACGAAGTGGATCCGTCATATCTTGCATTTCATTCTAAAATGTTACAGTTCATTCCAAAACGCAGTAAAAAGTTAAAATTTTTCTGGTTCCAAAGTGCTGAAGAGATGATATTGCCGGAACAAGAGGGAAAGTGGATCAACAATTGCTTGCAAAGTTTGCGTTCTTAAAGAATGGATCATTAAACACAAACAAAGTATGCATTATAACCCAAATACAAAACCGGGTCTACCAAATCTTTCTCATGGAGAATGACCCACACGAATGAGGCGTGCAGTTCAATTAATAATCCGACGGTTGCATGTAGGAGGGGGGAGTGGCGCGACGGCAAAGCCTCCGGCAAAGGGTGGTTCTCATGGCCTTCTGGCAACACCTACAAGTGCGAGTTCGCCGCTGGAAAGGCCGGAATGTCCGTCGGCGCCAACGGCAAGGGGAAGGAGTTTGTGAGTGATGGAGAGAGGTGTAGGAGCAGAAGACACTGTGGTTGGTTTGGTTGGGTTGGGCAGAGGAAGAAGGAAGGACTAAATTGGAAATAAAAGAGTATTATATGGTTAAATAAGTAATTTGATAGGTGCTTTGTGAGGGAAAGTAACGCTGGTCTCAATCATAGGGAGGACCAAGGAATCGGCTACCAGGTAAGAAACCTGTCAGTGAAGTGAAAAAGTGAAAAGGAAGAAGGGAAATTCTCATTCTGTGATTGAGTGTGATTCAATCAAGGAGCTCCAACTTTAAGCAAGGCATCTTTAATGTGACTAGTAACGAGAAACTGGTGTTTGGATAAGCTTCTTAAGTATCCAAAATAGTGTATTATAAAAAATTTCTTGAGGCAACTTTTGAAAAAGAGATTGTGATTAGTGCTAAAAAATAAGCTGGTGCCAAACCTGCACTAGGACAAATATTTGTGGTGGCAGTGCTTCCCTGAGGACTTACAAGCCACTTATTGTAGTAGCATAAACATGAGAGAAGATGATGAGAATTTAGCAGCGAATTCGTGTTCGAAACTTGTTGAGGGTGAAAGAATGCAGCACGACCAATCTTCTGTGGAAGAAGATCTTTTAATTGAGTCTATTTGTAGCCTTCAGGCTGCACAGGAAGCACTTGAACAAGGTTTGCTTCTTTATGATTCTGACTAGTTTGGTTTTCGTCCGAGGCTTTTATTCTTTGGTTTAACTCTTGATATTTGGTTGAGAAACTTAAATGGTTTTTTTTTTTTTTTTTGTCTTTGTTTCTGATTTTTGGATTGTAAAATGAATCTAATGGTTTAGACTAGGTAGTAGGCACAATTGTCAAATTCTTGATTTGTCCAACAATCCAACCATATTGGATTCAAAACGGTTGTTCTGCATGCTCCATGCAAGTGTATTCTCATATTTGAAACATTAGTGTTTTGTAGTGGAATCATAAATATTTTTTATATAGTGGAGATGGATTGCTTCATATGAATCCATTTCCTTTGAGAAACACAAGAACATTAGTAACTAAATAAGGAAGGTTATAAAACTCTCAAGTCAAGTCATAAACTCATTATGTCCCCTAATCGAGTTTACGGTTTTACGAGTAAACTCTTATGAGTTTACAAGTTGAGTTTTATGAATTTACGAGTTGAAGAGTTTATCTAAGCTCCATGAGTTTAGGTAAACTCTCGAGTTTAATAACCTAGTAAATAATATCAGTCAAACACTTGGACTTCATTGGCTGACTTGTATTTTTCATCTATTTGTTTCTTCAAGCTTACTTGCCTACTATAATGTTGTTGTTTGCAGAGATTTATTCATTGTTTCACAAACTTACCATACATTTTATAGTTCCAAAATCTTAATCTGGGTTCACTAGCAGCTTCCTTTATTAAAGGTTTATTTTGTTTAGTGTGGCCATATATATAGTTAGTTCCATAATTTGTTATTTTCCTATGTTTTCTTCTTTTTGCAACATTTTTGTCATATTTTAAGATTATTGCTTTTCATTTCTTTTTTGTCAGATGTTCCAGTTCATAGTTACATGATTACTTATTAAGAGATCATATGAATCCTAGATCAGCTAATTTTCCTGTAAGCTATTTCTAGTTTGCTAGTTTATTACTATTGAAAAATTATTGATCAACATGCTTATGAAGAAAGAGGAAAGCAATGTATTTTCCTTTGTATTTGTTACAGTTGTCTTGAATGTTAGTATCCATTGTGGCAGTTCAGTTCATTCCGTGAACTCTTATAACAAACACTGCCAGGAATCGAACTCATAACTAGATGCTTAATAATTGACACTCACTTTTAGGTGTTGAAATAATACTATTATTATTTTTGTTACTTTATATCTTTATGCGTGTCTCCAAAACGATTGTTATATATGTACAAGTAATATTTTTTTTTTTTTTGGGTACAGAAACATTTTTTCTGATTTGAAAATTGACATCCCCATTTATAGATGAGAGGGGACCAAGCTAGATGGATCTTCTGATCTGTAGTCCAATGTTTAAGATAATGGCACACTTTATGGTGAAGAGGCCACATGCATGCAGAAAGCGCAAGTAAGTGCACTAAAAGAAAGCCTCCCTTGTTAGCTATAACCCCTCATTTCGTTTTCTCTGTCCTTCTACCTTTTTTTTTTTTTTCTTTCTCTTTTTTAACAAATTTACCAATAACCTCGTAATAATTAATAGTTAATTAGCCTTCTTAAATTGATAAGCACTAAGATGATATTTGATTATATTCTTACTTGAAACTAGAGATAAGGCTGCAGATGTCTTTGGTGTCCATGCAAGTGGGGGTGGGTATCTGCAAAAACATTCTGATACTCAAGTTAATAGATGAATGAGGGGTAAAATGATAAAGCATATGAGTGATATAATTAAGTGTTATACCTGAGGCGTTAAGTCTCTTTTATAGTGTGAGGTGATCCCATACTAAATCTGAAAACAATCTTTCCTAAATAGGAAATATAGTTTAAGGATTTAAGCGATATTAGATATATTTTACCTCAGTAGAAGATATGATTCAATATAAAAGATACAGTAAAGTAATAGGAGATTGGCTAAATTGATAGGATAATAGGAGATTCCATAAACGATTTAGAGGATATTCTATGCTAAATTGGGGGAGAATTTTTGGGAGATGGTAATATCACATGATTGATATTGAGTTGAGATTTTCGATTCATATTTTTAGTCCAGTATATATTCTATTTTGTTTCGAACTAGTTATAAATTTTTTAGAGTTATAAAAACAAATAGGAGTTGCAATGTAATTAATGAGCTCAGTTTAAAGAGAGGTTGGCTAGAATTTATTCAAAAACTTTGAACTTTTTTTTAGTATTACCATTGGAGGCAAAGTTTTGAATCAAACAGAGTTCTCCCACTTGGCAAATCTTTTACAAATGGAATAATTCTTTGGTACGTATCATAACCAACCGACATGATTTTGCCAAAAACGATCCCATACATGATGGCATCAATCCCAAAACAACAACAGTTTTAGTTACCTCACACTAAATCTATGTGTGCACTTTCTTGCAGAAATAAAAAAAATTGGGGAGATAGGAAGAAAACCTCTCTCAACTATTGATCTAGGATTCCATAAGTCATGCTTATTTGGCAATCAAGTGCAGGTTCCAAACAAGCTTGGAGAGTATTGTGGTGACATTTTAGGAGTTGAGGAGACTTTTATGATTCAGACCAGTGTTTATAAGCTGACATTTTTACTTTAGTTACAGTTCATGTTGTTAATCTTGGTTTTTTGGCTTTTGGAGCCACAGCTATGGCCTGATTCTGGGGCGGTTTTACCCACATAAATCTGTAAAATTATGGTTGTTGTAAGAAGCTTCTTTGCTGATGTTTGAATGTAAAATTTCACTATCTTCATATAAAGTGATCATTTTTTAGGACTTTTTGAGATGGCTTGCCCGCTTTGAAATACTTGATGCAGTTGTGAAACTTGACATAACATTTTTGGGGGAAAATATTCTTAGATCAAGTTCCAACTCTACTTTCTTGATAAATTAGGAAAATCATTCATTATTTTATACAACACTCTAATCTTTTCAAATGAGGCTATCACTAGTCACCTCCAATAACTATGAAACAAGAACTATGCATACATTTAGTCTCATTTTCTTTGTCGCGCCCCTACATTTAGAAGCAGTTCACATACCAAAATTAAAGAAAGAGAAATAATCCTTAAACTTCATTTCCACTGAGAAATCTTTCTAGTCTACCAATCAAGTATCCCTTATCATGAACTTTTTTCCTTGTATGGTTTTTTCCAAAGAAATTCTTAGGTGCTATTGGAACTTGGAGTAAGAGATTTCTCTTATTATCACATCAATTTTTAGGCCCCATCCATTTCTCTAACCAGCCACAATCTCCTTCACAAAGCTGATGTAGCAAATGATGAATGGATAAGAGCAAGACAAGAGCTCTTAGAATTTTCTTTGGTAGAATTTTTAGGCCCCAGCTATTTCTTTAATGACCCTTAAGTGACATCTAATCTTCTTCTGTAACGCATTATTCTTGCTTAAATGATCTTGTACTACAAATATTCTTGATGAGGGACTGGGCATATACATAACAACACTTGTTGTAAGTCATATAAAAGGTTTTCTCCGGAAACAAAGGGCAGAGAACCATTAAAAGAACAAAAGATTCAATTAAATTCCAAAAGGATATTTCTAGCCACCCTCCTTAAGTGAGGTGCTCTCGTTGCAAAGGGAAGAAAGTTATGAATTCATAAAGGCACTTGTTAAGGAATAAAATAAAAGTTACATGAAAAATAAGGTATTTAATTTTCAATGTATTAAATATATTAAAAACTTAGCTCTTATATAATAATATCTAATTTTTCCTAACAAGTGTTCTTAAAGCATTATCTTATGTAAGACAGAAGTTGTTCGCAAATCTTAAAGAAGTTAGTTAGTTCTTTCACGAATTTTGTACATGATTTAAATAGGTACTATGCACTATTTCTCAAAAAAGACCAAGCACCAAATTCCATCTTTTTATTCTATTACAAATTGCAAATCTCTAAAATTTATTTTTATCATCCATAAGTTCGAAAGTTAGAGACAATAAACTCCTATGCAACATAAAAGTGATCATGTAACGATTATTTTGGCATAGGAAAAAGTCGAGCAAGTTCAAAGAAGATAATAGACCGAGTGCTAAGAATCTACGGCTTAAAAGTAGATATAATATATTCAGTGTCAAGCTCAACATGAAGTTTAAGTATATGATCTTTGCCTGTTCAACAATAAATTAAAGCCTCTTTCTACTGGCCCCACAACAGTGTTTATGCAAAAGCACAATTCCATTAGTTCAACTCTGAAATAAATTAATTTGCTTCCAAAGCTGCTTCTACCGGAACAACTTTCCCCATGTTCAGTATATAAGTATTACATTAGACATAAGCTTCTTAGCGTGGCCTTTTTCTTTGATTTTCAGTTCACTTCATTCATCTACCATTCACATAAAGGAGAAACGCTGCAATCAATGCAGTTTTTTTAATGTGAACAAGAATGCAATTTAGGCACCAAAGAATCAGAATGAAGCTAAACAAATTTCAATCAGGCACCATAGCAAATACCAAAGACTAATAATACATTAGAAGAAAGTGATAATGGTCAAATGATTATTTGATAAAAGCAAATGAATGATAAGAATTGTCAAATTGCATTTAAGCATGATTTCTATCCCATTGCAGTGAAATCCTCAAAACAAGGGTCCTTTTGGAACTTGGATCTTTCCTTTGCATGAAAAGAAGTAAACAAATAAAGGCAAAAAACCATAACCCTACCCAAAAAATTGAGAAACAACCAAGATGGTTCCTTATCTACCACTATGTTTAACTAATGCAAGCAAGACTAGGACAACCACTTGAACCATTAGAAGCCAACACTTGTTGTGCTGAGTACTTGTCTTTCCTGTTCATAATCTTCAAGCACTGCAACTTTAACTAACTAATGAGTAACAGAGTTCTGAGAAGATGAAGCATAACCGGATGATGCCATAATACCAGCTGGAATGATTAAGTCTGATTGAACACCCTCTTCCTCATCCATAGGTGGAAGCTCATTAAGATCAAAATTCAAAACCTTGGGATAATTCTGGCCATTCTCCACAAGCTGGATTGATTGAGCTGACTGAGCTTCTGTCATGCTAGTCCAATGAGATCTCTTGTGGCCCCCAAGGACTTCTACTGTTGAGAAAGACTTGTTACAAATAATATCATCAACAACAGCATCAGTTTCATCCACTTGCATGATTGTTCTCTCCTTCTCTTCCTCTGTGGCAGCAGAGACATCATCTGATCCAGATTCATTCACAATTTGAATGTTGTTTGATTTTCTATGGCTTCTTAGATGGCCACCTAAAGCTCGGTGGTTTGGGAAAGACTTGTTGCATGTACCGCATTCATTGCACCTTTTGGCTGTCCCATTATCCAAATTGTTCTTCTGCTCAGCTGTTCCTAAATCTGTTAATTTCATCTTCTTAATCCCCTTCTTCTTCTTCTTGTTGCTATTCTTGTTCTTCTTGCGCATGTCCATGCCAACAGTGCTGCCATTAGAATTATGAGAATCCAACACTGAACCCTCTTCATAACTCAGTGGCTGCTTCTCTTCAGTCTTGAGCTTCTTCTTGATGAGTGAAACTGATGATGAAAACTCAACCTGATCACCGTCATCAAATTTGGAAGTGTCCTTCTCAGATACAGACTCTTTCTCAGGGTTCCAATTAGCCAGAAACATGAGCTCATTCACTGCTTCTAGCTCTTCCATATGCTGCTCGATCTCCTCATCATCATGTTCTAAAGGCTCAGAAGCTGTTTTGTTGGAGCAAGAAGATAGGCTTCTTCGGCCTCTCTTGGCTGTCACAGACCAACCCTTCAAAAGGGTAGAATCAAATGTGGAATTTGAGTCCTTTGGAGGTTGAATCCCCCTCCACACCCTTTCAGGGTGAGACCTCATGTGACCAAACAAGGACTTCTTTGAAGGGAAGCACCTTTTGCATAGGTCACAAGTGACCAAATCCAAATCAGTGTTGTTGTTGTTGTTATTGTTGGGTTTCTGTTTGGCCTCATGAACAACTTTCTTGCTTGATAAAGAATGCACCCTCATGTGTCCACCAAGAGCTTTACCTGAACCAAAGGTTTTGTTGCAGATATGGCACACTTTATGGTCATGCTCATTGTTGTTGTTATCATCACGAGCTGCGGCTATGGTAGTAGTAGCAGTAACCTTGAACTTGATGCATAATCTCCTTCTTGACTCATCATCACTACCCCTCTTGGTGTTTCCATTGCTTTTGTCCCAATTGGCTAGAGACTCTTCTCGATCATCAAAACGGTTGCTTTGATTGTGATCATCATCATGATGGCCTTTCTCTGAAGGTGATTGAAAGTGAGCATCTTGGTCTTCTTCCATTGATAAAAAGAGAAAAAAAAAATGATCTTTCTTTGATTTTCTCGGTGTGATCAATGGAGAGAGAATGCAATTACTTGCACCTAGCTAGAGATTAGAGTTGAGGGCACTGAAATGGTTGATGTGATAAGAGATTAGGGTAGCTTAACTACCAAGAAAAGAACCAAAAATTCTCTTTTTCTGGGTTTTTTTTTCAGTGGAACATGAGGAAAACCGACTTGGTTTAATTGAAGGGTTTTTGAAATTGACGCTCTCCAGTAAATAAAAAAAAAAAAAAGAAGAAAAGGGTCTCAGAAAAAGTAGAAGGAAGAACAGGGAAAAGTTAAGGAGAAAAAGGTGACAAGTAGTTTCCTCAGAATTTCAGAACAAAACAAGGTTGGTTTGTGGCTTCTGTTTTTGTTGGGTGAGTCAAATATAAGAGGGTTTTAAGAGTAATGTGCTTGTCTGTTCTGTTAAGATTTTTCCCAATTCAAGTGTGGGGACTCACCATTTTATCTTGTTTGTGGAAAATTGGAAAGTCACGTTTTTAAGACCTTTTACATTACCCATTTTCCCCTATAATTTCACTATGCCCCACGTTTCCTTTTCCATATATTGGCATTTATAATTTGAAACCGTAAACATATTATGTGATTCAATATGGTAGAATAAAAATTACGCCACTAAATAGGCATTCACTTCCACTCATTCCTTCCTGCGCTCTCTAATGAACCATTAATGGATATCACTACACGCCTAATAAATAATTGCCTGATTTTATTGCTGGTTTGTGTGGTTTGTGCTGAAGAAATTATCATGTCATAATAAAGTTTTCAGTAGAATAAAATGGGAAACAATTCTTTCCATTAATATCGTCTCTCAACGCTTTTTCTACACCATCAGCTAGCCACTTCATTTTGCACTTGGGATGTTGTCCTTTTTGTTGGTTTGCTTTCTTTTCGTCACTCAACAATAAATATTGGAATTGGGATTTGATTTGAGGTTAGCTTAACTCTAAAAATTACTAGAATTTTGTTTTAAAAGAATATTTTAAGGACTTATGGGATTAGTGCTTTTAGAATACTGGATAAGGAATTAAAAATGAAGAATTTTTGTATTAGAAAAATGAGTTTCAATATTTTTATATAGAGTAAGATATAACTCCTTTTTTGAGAGAAGACTTTATTATACTCTTCTCTCCTCTATTTTTAAAACATACACTCTCATTCCCTCTATAAATCATATACTCTTATCCCCTCTATTTCTAAAATATACACTTTCCACTTCTAAAAAAATTGAGAAAAGGCTACACTTTAATATGTTTTATTAATTTTTCAATTTTTTATACTTATTTTATTTTTAACCAAAAATACACTTTATTAATAGTTATATATATATATTACAAATCGACATATATGTATGTATAATAATATAAAATATTGATATACTTATATATACATGTATTTGATTTAATTATTAAAATTTTACTGTATTAATAAAATAAACTATAGATAGTAACAATAATTTATAATAATTATTTTTAAAAATAAAAAAATTACATATATTTCAGGTGTTTACACTGGAATATTAATATATATAATATAAAAATATTTATTAGATCTTTATATAAAGATAAGCTACTGAGATCATAACAAAAGTGTCACGATCCAAATTAGGCCATGACCAGCGCATAGAGAACATATTCTTTAATAAGTCTTAACACACAATATTTTCTGAGAAAACGGATAGAATTTCCTCTATTTTTCGAGCATTCCCTAAATAAAATATAACTTGCAATATTTTCAATTTAACTTCACAGCAAATGGGTATCAAACATTCTCAGAATGCGCCCTTCCAGAGTAAAACAAATATCTCAACATATGTTTCAAACATAATACCAAATTAAGTTTACAAATTATTTCCATAACATAGTTTGTATAGCTAAGTCATTAGTTCTTAAACATAAACATAATATAAGTCTATGAACCTGCCTATGACATATGGAGCAACTGACAAACTAAACAAAATGAGATTCTAACATAAAGGCCTTCACAAGAAGGCTCACCAACTTGAAATGCACTTAAGGTTGAGCTGAAGGAACGGAACTAGATCCAACACCAGCACCTGTATCTGTAAAAAAAATGGAGGACAACAGAGTAAGTTTTGCAACTCAGCGAGAGATAGGATATCCATAGTTTATTAAATGTAATCATGAAACAATATAACATAATAAAGTATATGTTCTCCTAAAAATACATATATAACTATAACATCATATTTCTTAAAAACCTAACTTTACATGATCACATAATTTCAAGTATAATGAGGAGTTATCCGAAACAAAACATAATAAGTCCAAACATGACCCAAGGTCATGTGTGGGTTAGCACCTCACCTGCTAACTGGGATTGGCCCACAGCCATACAAATTCAGACATGACAAAAGTCATGTACGGGTTAGCATCCCTCCTGCTAACTAGAGTTGGCCCATGGCCTAATACAAATCTACATAGCTGCAGCTATGTGTGGTTAGCATCCATTCTGCTAACTGGAGTTTCTCACGGTGCACCGAGGCTAACGTCCCTGCCGTTAACTACAGGTTCTATCTAGGAATTTTCTCCCAAATTAACTCAAAATCATGCACATTCTACTTCCACAATATTTTCCAACACAAAATCCATTCTCATTTTATATGAAATACATTAAACATAAAATATACTCAAATTTAATAATCAATATAAAATGTCCTAAAATTCAATATTTTTTACATTTCAACCAAAAATATTTAAATAAGAATAACAATCATATTATGGCCTCCAAATAAATATTTTTCATTTCAAATATAAAGCCTCCTTTTCAATAAATAAATTATTTTCTTCTATATCAACATACTTTTAGCTCTTTATATAATTTTATATTGTTTATCATGCATAAAGTAACCTATAGATACACTATCTACTCACAAATATTGGTTCAAAGAACTGAAGAACAACGCCTTTGATGCCACCAACTCAAGTGTTGTCGTTCGATTGCTCTATCGCTCTAGGAATAAGACAATATTAATATTTGTGAGCTAATTACGCTATCAATTAACGCCAATTCACTAAAATCCCCAAATTCAAGTCAAGAAACCTAACAATATTCCTAAAATAATTAGAAATTTCAATAATTTAAATAAAGTATGGTAGAAACTTACTTACCACTTGGAGAGTAGAATTGATGAAGAAAAATCACTCAAATTCCCTCCTAAGTTTCAAGCTTTCTTTAATGGAGTTTGAGAGAAAAATGGAGTAAAGAAGAGGGAAAGAGAGTGAAGGTGGTGAGGAGGAGGAGGAGATGATGATGATGGAGGTGGTGGTGATATTTGTTTGTGAAGATAATAAGAAGAAGTAAGAAGGGAATGGAGGGAGAGGAGAAGAAAGAAAGAAAGAAATGAAGGGGAAGAAGAGATGAAAGGTTCTGGAAATGATATGGAGAAGAGAGGAAGAGAGAATTAAAAAAAAAAAAGAAACCTATGGTGGTCTATACCACTTAAGGTCCACAGCGGTCCTTAGTCCTTTTTTTTTTAACGGTTCATCACAAAAAGATTATTGTGATGTTACAATAAAAATATAGATTAATATTGTAAAATTAATAGTTGAAAAATAATTATTAGAAATTATTGTTACTATTAATTATTTTTACTTCTACTTATTTTTTTAATATAAATAATAATTTAAAATTAGTATATATAACTCAATATTTAATATTATTATAAATCATATATTTTATTTAATAAAAAATTAACATGGATAATTAATAAAGGATATTTTAGTCTAAAATAAAATAAGCATGAGAAAATGAAGAGTTAATGAAAATTTAAAAATAGATTAACGTTTAATTTATCATAAATGTTTGGGGGAAAGCAGTATATATTTTAGAAATAAAAGGGATAAGAGTATAATAATAATATTTCTCATGGAAGGGCATTGAATTTTACTTTTAAATTTATAAGAAGGAGAATGTATCATTGTATGTTTTAGAAATAGCCAAATGGGAAATGTATTTTAAGGAAGGGGGTTATATTTTACTTTTAATGTATGAGAACCACTTAAAATCTTAGAAGTTTAATTTTTTTAATATTGTTAATTATTTTTCTTAGGGTACGTTTTAGCAAAACCCATATTTTAATTATACACTTATTTGACACGAAACGAAGATTATGATTAAGAGAATGAAAATAAAAAGTGTGACAAGGTTAAACTTAAGTAATCATTACTTGGAAGTAATTTTAAAAGAGGGAGTGACATGACTAATAAGAGACAATATCTTTTTCCTTTGCACTTATTCCCTCCTTCATCTCCCAATTTTGGAGATTAAAAAAAGCTTGATTTTAATGGCAAGGGAGAGACATATTTTCCAAAAATTTGAAGTATAGGATTGAAACTAAGACCACCAGCATGGTTGTGCACCTATTTCACCACTAGGCCAACCATGTTTTTCTATCATTTATATGTATGTGTGTGTATGTATATATATATATATAGTTGTATTAAATTATATTTTTATATATTGATTTAATTATATTTAGTTCAATCAATAGATAATGACCTAAAACCATGATCAAGTCAATCACTGAGCCTATTCTAAAAACTATGATTTCATTATTAGCCATTCTCTTCCATGGTGTACAAAAGACTCTCGATCATAGTCTTTAACATAATACTTTCCCGTCCTAGGCATAGTGTACAAAGCTTGGAAGACTATATATATATATATTTTTCATAATTCAATAGAAATGTCTGGACCTTTGAGAGCAGAGACCCCAATTTTGAGCGCACCAGCAATTGGAAGTTATAACTATTTCACGCATGAAGATAGAACCGCCAAATTCTGACACCAGAGACACGAAAGCCGTAAAGTACCATAGATGATAAGAAGCAAAACCAATCAATACACCTATTCCAAATTGAGAAGCCTAAAAGTTATGCGAAAAGTCTGATCGACATGCAGCCTCATAATTTGTATCTAGCTGTACGCAGCACAAAACAAGTTTTGCATACCCCAAAAAGAATGGACAGCAGAGACAGCTCAAAGTCCATCGATTTTAACTCAGAAGAAAACCAATAAAATTCACCACCCAATCTTACACATCTGCAACATGGAGAAAATCTTATATAATCAAAGTTCCATGAAAAAACCAAGAGGAAACACACTAGATTTATAAACTAAGACGTGAGAATAGCACTAATAACTAGCACACTGTCCCCCGATTGAAAGATCCTCATTTTAATCGGACCCTTCGGCACAGTTATCATAGTAAAATTCATCACCTCAAAACAAAAGCCACCCTATTGAATCTTCATCAAATCACAAGACCAATACAATGAAAGAGCACCAACATAAATCAGGACAAACACACACAACACACACGCCTAAACCAGCTAAACCTCACAGAGTGTATCGCTCGAATAAATCTGCTTCAAACTTGGTATATCGCTCCACACAAAACACCATAACAACCCATCATCATCCCCCACAAAAGTAACACCTCGCCAAGTATATCGCTCAGAAATCCTCAGTCTCGCTCCAAACAAAGAACTCTGGTATGTATGGCGTCTCCACATTACTAAATTCCTGGTTATCAAGAAGAATTGATTTTGAACAAATTCTCATCTACATGATTGGGATTAGATTTCTTGGAGTCATACAGAGGCACACATGGAAGATTGTATCGGTTAATTCCGACAAGTGGGCACATAAGCAACGATGCTGTTAAGACATCATGAAAACTGGAAGGGGGATTTGGGATTTGTGAAAGATACTTTTTTTTTAAGAAAAATAGTTATGGGTATTCTTCTATGAAAGACATGACTACAATTTGAGGAATTTGCAGAAAAACAGAATGAGTCAAAAAACTCATCGAAGATTTTGTATCTTCTATACGCGATTTGGATGCTCTTGAATTGTATAATTCAAAACTGTCACAAAGTGCAATCTAGTGATTCGCATGGGTATTCCAAAAATCCTTGCTTTCTATTCCTTCATCGCATTTGAATTTGACTGTTTGGTTCGAGCCCGATAGACTTTTCTCTTGCTCAAAGCTCTCTCTTCTTCCAAATCATATCAGACTCTTAAACCTCCAAAATAGGGTTCAAAACATGCATAATTACCTCCAAAATTATCCTAAACATGCGTAAAAGAAACTAAATGGGAGAAAACCGCACATGTCAACGTCGTCACGTGAATTTCAACATGAAAAAAATTCACTTCCCGGTAATTTTACTGTTGACACGTGTGACTTGTCAGACGGGTGAAAGTAAAGAGTCCAAGGCGCACGGTTTCCACATTTGCAAGTTGCAGGTTATTGCAACAGAGTCCACCTCGCTTTCTCTTTCTTCGTCACTGAGTCGCCGTCCATTGACATATGGCGACGCTGTTGAGAAAGCTCTGCGTATGCGAAACGGCGTCGTGGAAGCACCACCGATCTTCTTCTTCTTCTTCGAACTCATCGGAAGCTGCTGTTCCTGCGGCGGTTCGTCATGGTTTGGGCCTGTTCGACCCGCTCCCTACGGACATACTCATGCAGATCGTGCGCCTATTGGGCCCTAAACAGGCCGCGAAGATGAGCCTGGTTTCCAGGTGCTGGCGATCCATCGTGTCCGATAACGAACTCTGGGCCCACTTCCTCAAGGCCCACCATCCCCAGCCGTGGGAATCGCTCCTCTTCGCTGAGACCAATTTGACCTCCGCATACCCTCTCCCAACTCCGTATGTTCTCTGATTACTGCGCTCTCTCGCTTTTCCCCCGTGAAGGTCAACATGCATCAATTCATTTGTCTTCTTGTTTGATTTTAGGGTTCATGTCCTAGAGGATGGTTTAATTTGAATTTTTTTTAGGTTGTTTGTAGTACTAAATTATGAGTGTAAGGAAGGTGGAGATTTTGTTGGTTTTTTGGGGTCTGTAGAGATTTGTGAGTGAACGAGGCAAAACTAGTCCTGATAGTGGTGACTTTGAGGAATAATACATGATCATGGGACTTATCTATCATGATTATCTTACTTTTAGCTCTAAAAGAGAAAAGAATTGTTATAACTTCCTAATTTAAAAGATTAAACAAAAGATGTCTTTTCTCGGGAACTAAATTTTGCTGGGTTAGGTTTTTAAGAGAATTTAGGTAGCGTTTGGTAAAGGGGACGGAGACATAAAAAATACTGTCTCTGTATCATGTTTGGTTGTAGAGACGGGGACAGATATTGACTTTTCGTTGACCGGCATTGACCACCGTTGACCGGTGGAGGCTGGCAGTGGCCGGTGGTGGTCTAGCAGTTGACCAGTGGCCAGACCACCACTGGAAATTTGTGTCCCTGTGTCTCGTCCCACTTTTTGGAGGGACAGAAATACAGGAAATTTTTGTCTCTGGGACGAAAAATTTTTCCATTCCTGCAATCTGCCCCTTACTAAACAAAGATACAAGCATGATTGTCTCAGATTCAGATCTCTGTCCCCCAAACCAAACACTACCTTATTATTAAACTCTTTTGATGTAAGAATCTCTTTCATAAGATAGGGTTGTGAGTTTGACTTTTTGGAGCTTTTGGTGGGGAATTGTCGAATAGAGGGTAGAGGAAGCCTAACTCACAAACACCCTAGGATTTAATTTTAATACATTATGAAAAAAAATTATATTCTTATTCAATTATATATTACCACGTCATTTCTCACATCTACAACTTGAAAGGTCAAAGATGAAAGGATTTGAGTGGATAATAATGTAAAAGTTTCTCACTGTTTCTTAATTTAGAAAATGTATTTACCTACCCTATGCTTGGAGTGGTGGAATTATAACAAGTTTCATTGTTTGGAAACAGTAAAATTAGAAAAAATGAAATGGAGATGAATGAAACCATTCTATTCAATACCACCATATTTCTCTATTTTTCTTCCCCTTAGATTGGTGGAATAAGATGGAATGCATGTTATTAACCTAATATTCAAACAAAAGAGTGAAATAATTTTGTCACTATGTTCCACTACTTACTGCCAACGCCAATCCAAACAATAAACATAGCCTTTGGTTCAAAGAAGACACATGATAGCAAACCGAGAAAAACCACAACCAGCACACACAAGAAAAACCATTATGAATCTCCATGAAGCAGCCTCCCTTGGTAGGTAACCAGCATGGTTTTTATGATACACTCTATGGTGACGAGAACAGAAAACCACTTGGAGAAGGAGGATCACAGAACCAGACCTCACAGGGGAGGTGTATGTTCCTTCCCCTTGATTGAAAAGTAAACCCTTTCACTTTCAACCAAAGTTTGGGCTGGTTTATTGACATACTAAAAGATATGTTTTCCGTTCTTTAACCTCTGACAGTATCAAAATAAAAAGAAACACTGAGCAGTGATAACTAAGCTCCTAATTGCAGCACCTCAGTTCCTCGGCCAAGTGTGCCATTCAAACAAGTTTATGCCCAACGTGCACAACTTCCTCGTTCTGTTATCATCGATGGTTAGTGTCCATATTCGCTTGTGTGCTTGCTTCTGTTCTCATGTTTACTGTGGTAAGTTAGTTTTCCTCTTTCTTTTTTCCAGGTGGCTCTGGTTATTGCAAATACGGTTGGAGTGAATACTCGTGTCCCTCATGGCGATCTGCAACCTTTATGGTAAGGCTATTTGGTTGAAGTGAAAAATGGCAATGTTTGAAATTACTGTATATATGGCCTCAATTTTTGATAAATGACAAACTATATTTCACTCCAACTGAATGGTTATATGTCTATTGGGAATCGATATGCAGGAATTTGGTAATGTGGAAACGCCGATGTATACTAGACTCCGACACTTTTTCGCCACTATCTATAACAGGTATGAGTCATTCTTGGTTCTTTTCTTCCTGCTGATAAATAATTGATTACGCTTTGTGTACATTGATGATTCATACACTACCTGAGCAATCAAGTTGTGGAAAGGACAGTTAATTTTATTGATTCCTTGATTATAATTGGGATAGAAGTATTCCTATCTATCATGAATAAATTCTGTGTCTAATGGAGGTAATATATTGGTTGCTTTCTCTGCAGGATGCAGGCGAAACCAAGTTCTCAACCAGTTGTTGTTTCTATACCAATATGCCACTATGATGGTCAGTTACATTTTATGATTTACATGTGGTTAGAATGAGAAAAGAAAAGTAACAATGAAAACTTCTCTTTTGATACTTCTATATTTGTAAAATATTATTAATTACATTATATGTGGATCAGCGTTTTACTGAAATACAAGCCATTGTTATGAGGTTTCAATTTGGTGATTTGCCTTCTTAAGAACCAATTTGTATTTCATTTGAGTAAATACATTTTTTGGTTCCAAATCTCAACCATTTTCAATCAGCTTCGCGGTGTATGTGCCTGCACCAGCAAAGTGGTTGTTCGTTTCAAATGCTTGGTCTATTTACCCAATGTAGCACACTGGCTTATAATTGAGCTCTAATCATTCTAGTGGCTGCATGAACGCACATATTCTTGTAGTGATGGTGCACTAAGAAGGTAGAAACCACATATCAGTCCCCAAATTTTGCTTGAACTATGTCAGCTTGCACAGGACTTTCAGTACATGTTGTCTTCACGCAGATGAAATATAGATTAAGTTAATAATACCAAACTTTGTTATATATGTTTATCCAGCTGTAAAGTGTACCATTTTCTTATTGCAGATACTGAATCAGCCAAAGCATCAAGGCGGCAGCTTAAAGAAGCAATCTTTACTGCCTTGTTTGACATGAATGTTCCTGCTGTTTGTGCCCTCAATCAGGTAACATTATAATATTGAAAAAATGACGCCGATATCCTCATTATATTTTACCTATTGTTGAGAAAATTTGATAAGATGCTGAATATGATTTATTGATTTTGGGAGTTGGACTTAAAGAGCCCATTTTATTCCTCATTTAACTTCTCCGTTAATTAGATAAATGGATTTAGGTAAATGCGCCTGTTTAATGCGTGGATGACATGTCTCCATATCTTCAAATATTTGTAACCTTGTTTCAAAATGCTTATGTGTAATTGCTCCTATCTTCTTTGTATTTCCATCTCTTTCAATAAAGAGAGCACATGTGTCCTTACTAATGGTCTCTTGTTGAAAAACAAGTATTTAGCCTAGCCCCATTTCCACATTGTAATTAAATTCATGATGGTCAACCAGACTCTTTATACCCACATGTTCATATTGATTACAAATAATTGTCATTTTCATAATGTTGAGTCTGGTATCATGATGTCCATGCAGTCTAGAATACCCTCTCTAACTCCAACTGGAATGTGATGTGGTGCATTTTCTATTCTTTGTGGGAATCCTCCAAACTCATGTTTACTTTCTAGTTCATTCTAATGAAAATTGACAATGTTTCTCAAAATTTAGGGAAAAAGTATTTTATACATGCTGAATAATACATCAATGGGTGAGCTATATAATGAGAACCTAAAATTAGAATGGGAAATAAATTAAATGTTAAGTCCCATGATTTGAGTGATGTCCTAACTACTGAGGAGTATAACTAAATGAGCCCAATCATATGGATACAGCCTGTATTTGCTGTAACAAGATTTACACAAATGAAATGCTCCAGAGCAAGCCTTTCACTGCTTTCTCTCCAGATATGTGTATTATGTGTACATTGTCCTATGGCAAGGCCATTTTGGAACAGGCTCTTTTGGTATCTTTGGAGAGTCATGGGTTGTTGGCCCTATGGATTTATATCATTTTCTTCTCATTAAGCTCAGAGGTTTTGTTTCTCCTAAAGATACAACGATCTTGTGGTAGTCATAGGTTAATGCTATGCTTTGGTGTATCTGATTGGAATTTGGAAAGGAATACTAGAATATTTGATGATTCCTTTTTAATTGTAGACTTTATTTGGCAGGATTACTTTTATGGCTTTCCTTTGTTGGTTGGCACACAAAACCATCGGTTTATGATTTCTTTCACTCCAAATGGTTTATCAATTCCAACACATGGAGTGTGTCCTTACTTGACCTACAAAAGGATTGGCATGCGTTGTAATGGTTTATTGTTATAGATTTAGTTTTTGTTACTTTTGTTTTCTTTGTGAGGATGCTTTTGTCCTCTTTTGTACTTTTTCTGTCTCTTCTATATATATGTGTGTATGTATATCCGCAATTCTTTTTGTGCTATTCAGCATTGGATTGCTGGTTCATTAGGAGTTGGCTGTCATTGATTGTGTACTAGGTTCTTCTGCTGAAATTGTTACATTGTAGGTGAGTGTCAAAATACTGGATTAACGCATTAAGCGGGGTACAATCATTATTCTCTGTCAACTTAGGAGTCTAGATCTAGGTACAAAAGACCTTGTTTTCAATTACCTAAGTCAGTATAAAATGAACTACAAAGGGTAGGTTTTTACAAGTTTTGTGTTCTTTCAGTCACTTTTTATGTGTGCTGTTCTTGGTTTACATATTGATTTTTTTTTTCTTTTGTAAATGTAGGCCACTCTAGCTCTTTATGCTGCAAATCGAACTTCTGGAATAGTTGTCAATATAGGCTTTCAAGTCACATCTGTAGTTCCAAGTATGCTCTCCGATTTCTCCCCTTCTCTCTCTCTCTCTAAATTCTTAATTTATGGGTGACAATAAATTTATTGCATGAAGTACCTTAACAATCTGCTGTCTTGATGGTTTAGAGCTGTATTCAATGCTTACAAATCACCTCTTGCATTCTGATTTTTTCCTTTGTGGTCCAAAGCAAATGATTTGATTGTCAAACTTCTGTTTTTCACCCTAATGTAAGTGTATCTGCATTGTTGTTTTACAGTTTTAGATGGTAAAGTGATGCGTAAGGTTGGTGTGGAGGTTGTGGGGCTGGGAGCACTAAAACTCACAGCATTTCTTAGAGAGCAAATGCAACAGAACAACATGAGTTTTGAATCTTTGTACACTGTTCGCACACTGAAAGAGGTATTGTTAATGTCCTTCATGGTCTGAAATTCATATTGAGGAGATATTACTTAAATTTAGTGCCATGGTGCAACTGAGGGTACAGAAGAGGACCTCTTCACTGCTTACGAAATGTAGTCTGCATGAAGCATCCCTAAATCTAGTCACACTATTTGCTTTCTTCTAAGCAGCACTGGACCAAGTGGTTTTCTCTGTCTAATGCTCAATTGATGTGGTTGGTGTAACAGAACAGTTTGTCTCTTCTTGGTTGGATAGATTTTTCCCCACCAGGGAGAATATGTTTCAGGATCTGGTGTAGAAGACTTTGCCCCGTCTTGCTTTTAATTATTTACCCATTTTTCTAGTCTCGTTAGGTTCAATGAGGTCCCACCTATTGTTCTTTTGAGGGGAAGTGAATTAATCATCGTCCCTTCTTCCCTTTTGTTAATGGAATGTGAGATGCTTGTTGATCAGAAGAGTGGAACAGGAATAGTTTTCGGGACAGAAGCTTTTGACAAGACACTTTTAGAAATTGTTGGTGCTCTTTCATTGAGGAAGTCATATGTGATCTCTTTCGCAATTTTCATTGTATTCGTGTCTCTTTTCCCTTCTCTCTTTTTCTGGCTGAAGTGTGATGAGAGAAATTACTTACAGTTCCAAATCATCTAACTGATATTTTCTGGTATTTTGTTGGTTGCATGGCTACAGAAGCTATGCTATGTTGCTATTGACTATGAAGCGGAGCTATTAAAAGATACACGAGCATCATTTGAAGCTGTAGGAGAGGGATGGTTTACACTTTCAAAAGAGCGCTTTCAAACAGGAGAGATCTTATTCCAGCCGCGTCTTGCCAGGGTGTAAGTTTTTGTACTTTCTTGCAATGTGGTTAGAACAGCTTCACAATTCATATTTGCTTTGAAGATTATGTTCAGGTCTGCAATGATTGTGGCCCGACCCATAAATTAGCATGTCAAATCATCTCCTAATTATTGGATGAACCGATAGGAAAAATGCATATCAGCCATTCAAATAAAATTAAAATTGATATGGTCTCTTTTTGCTTTTTTGTACTTTGAATGAACTTGGGTTTTTTCCCTTTCCATTTATTTGAGCAGTATGCTTGTTAGTGACAATAATTTTTGAGCTCATCTACCTACTAATAGCAACAAAATTGAAGAAGGTAACATGAGAGATTGAAAAGGATTGGGAGTAAAATACAGCATGTGTCAGGGGTTCACCAAGTAGAGTTCTTGGTCCCCACTTTTTTAAGATCTTTGCTCAGTTGTTGCTCAAGCAAATCTTGCACCTTTCGTATAGGCGAACAATGGGTTTGCACCAGGCCATAGCTCTGTGTATGGACCATTGCGACACCGCAGAACTATCAGGAGACAGCAACTGGTTTAAGACTGTAGTCTTATGTGGGGGTAGTGCATGTTTACCAGGTTTGTCAGGTAAATATCCCTTTTTATTTTGTAGCTTTTTTTTCTCCATCTGGACAGCAGAGCACAGAGATGATATGGAAATATAGTACAGAAAACACCTGGTAATGTGGTACTAATAAAGAGTTTCTGATTCTACTTTTGGCATCATTGTGTTTCAGAAAGGTTAGAGAAGGAACTCCATGACTCACTTCCTCCTGACATTTCCGATGGAATTACTGTCATACCTCCTCCATATGGTTCGGATACTGCATGGTTTGGAGCAAAGATGATTGGCAATGTGAGCTATCCACTCTCTTTGAGTAGTATTCAAATTTAGCTTGCTGCTTTGGATGCTAAGAAGCACATGTACTTTAAAATGGTCATTGACACATTCATATAGGATACGTTTCGTGTCATGTTTTATGGAGACCTTTACATACTATTAGTTATATTTTACTGGATTTTACTTTTGCTTTTAAATCTTTTACGTCTGCATAAATGGAAATTTCATAATACTCAAATCGATACGTGTTTTATTATGAGTTTAACTTGATACACTAATGGTGTAAAAAAGTTTGACCCTATCATCCAATCAAATATTTTCTTTTGTATAACCCTTTAAGTCATGGAAATGAAAGTTAACCATATTAGATGTTATTAAAATATTTTTTATATTGTCAATGTATTAAAATCAAATTCTTATTATATTTGCAACTTTTCAGCGGTTAATCTAATATTTATGTTGCTGAATTATGTACAGTTGAGCACCTTTCCTGGTCCCTGGTGTACAACAAAAAAGCAGTTCCGTCAGAAGTATAAAGCAAACCGGATACGGTGATTACTTCGATCCGCATTTTATTTTATCAATGCTGTAAATAATAACGCACCAGCAACTTTATGATTCATAATTTCCATTTGGGGGGCAGCAACTCGAAACGAGTGAACTCGAGTTTCAACATTATTTTAGCAAACAATACTTGTATTTATTCTTCATAATAATGATGATTATTATTTATTTTCATAATGATGATGACGACGACGACGGTGATGATGATGTCTTTGCTTTGTTGATAAGAAGCCTGCAGAAACGTTCAGCTTCTTTAGAATAAAAATTGAAATACCATGGATCAGTAGTGCTAAGGGACGTCAAATCATCGGCGTTCTCACTAAAAGAATCAAGGTTTAAACTAAAAATAAAAAATAAAAAATAAAAAATGTTGGGAGTGTTTTAAAGTTGCCATAGTATTTAATGGGTTAATCTCACATCAATGCATGAAGAATGCTCTAACCAATGAAGAATAGAGATAAAAACAAGCACAACATTCTGTGTGCCTTGTACGACACCATTTGAAGAAAAAGTTGTTATGATACAATAACATATCCCCAAGCTGAAAATTTTAAATGCCATAACTCACAAGAGACTAATTTTTATACATTGTAAAATAATTTAATAATTTGCACAGTTATTCAAGAGGAATTAGGAGAAATGTCATGTTATGATAGATAATAATCTAGAAATAAACTAGGTTAATACTGTCCTTGATGGTGAAGTATTTCACTACCAACTTGAGCTTATGAGACTTAGGGGCTGTTTGTTTGGGATTATTTTTGGTGAAAATCACTTTTCTCATCCCAAAAAAGTCACTTTTCATATATTTGTATATATAATTTAAAAAAATTATAATTTTAAAAAATTATTAGAATAAAAAAAAAATCAGATTTCAATTTGTTTGTAGAAGCTAAAAAGAGTAATTCTAAAAAAAAAAATTCAGTTTTTTCAATTATATATAAAATTTAAGTTTCATAATAATTTTTTAAAAAAATCTAAAACAAATACATCCTAACAGTGGTTGAGCCAATTTGATTTACTAGGGGTTAAGTCTTGTTAGTATTAATTTTTTCTATTCACAAGACCTAAATTTATATGTTGATTAAAGAAAATAATGTTAAACTACTTGAATTAATCATACCTAAGTGGGTTGTAATTTTTCAAACTAATTTAAAAGTTGCAAAAATAAAATATAGAGTTTAACTTAAATATACTGAAATTGTAAGTGTCATTTAATCATATTTTTCCATTTACATGACCTAAAACATCGAGCATGAGAATCAAACATGGTTTTTTGGTGTAATAATATATAATTAAATAATAGTATATAATGTATATCAAAGTTAAATCCTAAAATAAAATTTGAGATTAATTTTAATATACTATCAACATTAAAGAGTTTTATACTATTATATTTGCAAGACTTAAGGTAATGAATAAATTGAGTGTTTAATTTTTACGTGCTGATATTATCATTCAATAATATATTTTCAAAATAAGTCTCTTTATTAGTGTGAAACATTTTATTAATGTGAGAATATATGATTTGAAGATGATGTTAAAATATTTTACACTGTAAGTATACATAAATTAAACTTATAATGAATAACAAAGTGAAATATTTGTACTAATATAACAATATAATGTTTAAACGTCTCGCACAAATTAAACTCTAAATTAAATCAAAAGTTTAATTTTCATGCACTAATGGTGTAAGTTTTTTTTTATACAATTATCCAATCATATATTGGCCTATCTGCTATGATAGTCGACTTTTATACTCATTATTTGAAAAAGTCATCCAAATAAAATATTTTGATTGGATGACAATGTAAAATAGTTTTACACTGTCAAGACATCAAACTTAAACTCTTAAATTAATACTATAGTTTATCTTAATTAGGCTGTGAATGCAAAAATAAGGCAAAATGGAGCATTTATATATGTGTGTTTTGTTTTTTCAATCAAAATATCTGACGATAATAGATGAAGATGAGAACAAACTCAGACCTAGGGGTGTTCATAACCCGTCTCGTCTCATGAACCCGACTTGATCCAAAGCTAATTTGGACGGGTTTGAGTCTTGAAATTTGACCCCGGTATATTTTTTGGGCCGGGTTTGGATCATATGTTGGGTTGGCCCGACCTGGCCCGAAGTCAAATTATCCCTTAAGAGATATATATTTTTATAATAATTTATGAAAAATTATAGGATTTTAAAGTTTAATTAATATATTTTATATAATTTGATGTTATTTCTACATTGATATGATTTATTTTGAAACCTATATCGTAAAATATTTCTAAATTTTTGCTTCTTACTTGTAAAATTTTATAATTTTATTATGTACAATATCTAAATTCTTGTATATTATTCAAATGTCGAGTTGACCCAGTACGACTTCTGACATGGGTCATTATCTCGGGTTCGCTTTTAAAATTGACCCAGTATAAAAATCGAGCCGGGTTCGGGTATTGTCCAACCCGGCCCAATCTGTCCTTTGTACACCCCTACTCAGACCTCTCTTAGCTCATTAAAATAAGTGAAATAATGATAGTTAAATCTTGATTGTTGAATCTTACCTGAATAGTCAATATTAAAATATAAAGTAATGTGATTTTTTTAAATAAGTATATAATTATTAAATATCATAAATCAATTTTCAATCATAATCATGTATAATTATACAGTCCAGATTTACTTCTTTCATTATCATTATCGTAACAAACCGGTTCTCTCATGTGTGGTACGTGTAAATGTGTGTATAAATATTCTTTGGGATCATTTCACTTGCCACTACATAACAAGCACACACATCACACATTGAAAGAGAGCTACTACGATACAGCATGTCTTCCTCCTTAAACACAACAGACAACACCGAATTATAATTTGCCTTTGCTTCGTGTCGTGATTCCCAATTTCGCTTTCTCTCTCTCCTGCTCGTGCGCGACAAAAACCCTAGATCTCCATTCTCGACACATCAATCGCGGTATCAGACACAAACAATCCCACAAAACAAAAAAACCCTAATTCATCGGTAAAAACCCTAACTGTCTTGTGTATCCTTTGTATTCTCATATGATAATTGAAATTCGAAACTCTTTATTGGAATTTTTTTTTTGAAATTATTTTGAATGTTTAGTTAGTATAATTTGAATTTGTTAACCATGATTGATGTTTGTTAAATTTCTTTTTTTTTTTTCATTTAATCGAAATTTAGCTATAGAGCTGATTGGTTTTGTTGTGTGGTTGCAAAAACAAAAGGCGAGGATTTGGAAGACGGTAATTATGTTTTAGAGGATTCCATTCAAAGGGAGAGAGGGCCAAACAAGGTCATTGGGGGAGTTATTGGTTGTTGGTACAATGGTGATGGATATAACTCTATCTGTTTGTGCATTATATTACAGGGGAGAGAGGTTTTGAGACCCAATTTTGGCATTCCCAAATTCGAAATCTTGAGAGAGTTTCTCGCCTAAAGAGCTTATCCGTGGGGTGCTATTGGCTCGGCAAGAAATGGATCCTGGTCGCTATGGTCTTCATCAAGGCTGGGATAATAACAGCGTAATTGTGGTTTCCTCCTTAAATAAATTCACACCTATAGTGGGGGAATGAATGATTATTCAAAGAAACTACTATTAGGGGTTTTGGGGATGTCATCCTTAGAGAAATTATGAAAGAAAGCTAGCTGTGGGGGCAGTGAGGATATGGACTGGATTTGCCTAACCCCTCGTCTCTCATCATTGATTATTTGTTGCTGACATAGCTTATTCTCTTGAATCCACAGGCTCTTGAGGGTTATGGTGCAGTCCATGAGCCAAATTATCGGTGAGTGCAACTGCTTGTTGCTTATCATCATCACTACGGTAATATAAAACCCGTGGGTAAATTTGCATACTTAATGAATTTTGTCTTCATAGTTTGGTGTAATGGTATCTATCTTTAGATATGTTATTTCTTTTTGTTTTGCATAACGGTTGCATAATGTATTTGTTTCCATGCACAGTATCATTTTTTTTTTTTTCCCTTTCCTCCCACTTTACCCTTTTCTTTGGCAGGGTTGGTGGTGCTTATGATGATAGACGGTTTGTAGATGAAAGATATCCTAGGGATGCCATATACCACAGAAATACTTTCCACCGAGACATTTTGGATAGGGATGGGTATCTGCCACCCGGACCTGCTGTTGGACACTGGAATCAATCCAAAAGGAGAGGTTATGATGAAGACTATCCACTTGACAGGGAATCTAGACGTTTTCAGAGGCCTTATCATGAGTCATATAATCAGATCGATGCCTTCAGGGAACATGATATTGACGCGTACCCAGAATATGATCAGTTTCGGGATGGCTATGGCAGCATTGAAAACTATGGTGAGCGAGGATATGATAAACCTGCCAGGTTTGGAGGACATGACCATGATGAATATGTAAACGATGATTATGGCTACAAGTCCCGTGTTTCTCATCATCGTAGGGAGGATAGCCATGAGAGGGATTATGATCATGGTCGGCACAGTTATGATTCTGATTATGAAAGAGGTAGTAGAAGAGATAGTAATTGGAGGCGGCGTGAATCTCGTGATCGGGAGCGTGATAGGAGTGGCCTAAGTCGGGAAAGAGATCTCAGCCCGCATAGGAGGCATGAGCATTCTCGTTCCAGGTCCAAGTCCCGGTCCAGGTCTCGGTCCAAATCCCAATCCCAGTCCCACTCTCGCTCCCGCTCCCAATCTCGTGGATATGATGATCATCCAAGATCAAGGTCCCCTCGAGGCCGAAGCCATGGTCGAAGTTATCGTGAAGACAGCTATGGTGACAGTCGATATGATAGAAGTGAAAGGCGCAGGGATCGTGAGGAAAAACGCCCGCGGGAGCATTATTCTGTGGTATGTGTTTTAGGTAATTTGTACTTTTTAGGTGATTATCTTACAACTGCTGGAGGATTTGATGTAAAAGCTATTCTGCCAGGCCCCATCTGCAACTATTGTTGTGAAAGGTCTTTCACAGAAGACAACTGAAGAAGATTTATACCAAATCCTGGTATGTGCTACTGAATCTGCTTTGTAGAGCGTTACTATGTGGGTTTTTGTATTGTCTTACTTTACTGACATCATCACTTACATGATTTCTTCAGGCAGAATGGGGGCCCCTTCGTCATGTTCGTGTTATAAAGGAGAGAAATTCTGGCGTCTCTCGGGGATTTGCATTTATTGATTTTCCATCTGTGGTATTAATCATGTCTAATTTCCAATATCATATATTTTGGTTTCAAGAATGTTATAATGAGAATAGTGTTCTGGATTAGGGAGCTGCACAAGGAATGATGGACAAACTGGGGGACGATGGTCTAATTGTGGATGGCAGAAAGCTTTTCTTTGAATACAGGTAATTTTGCTTTTTCTTTTCTAGGACTTCGTGAACTGTTTGTATTCTTTGTTATATTCCAATGCTGTAAAATCCTACTCATACTAGCATCCGTAATACAAATCTGAGCTTATATTTTGTTGCAGTAGTAAGCCGACTGGAGGTCCAGGTCCAGATGGAGCTATGAAATCTGGCCATAATCATAAGAGCATCACAATACCATCTGATTGGATGTGCACCATTTGTGGCTACATCAATTTTGCACGTAGGACTTCCTGCTATCAGGTTCATACTTCTAGCCACATAACTTTTTTTATTGGTATTGCTATTCAAAATCATAGTATTTTTTCATGCCTATTGCTTTGAACTTTGAATGCTTATGCCTAAATTAGTTTAGGATACTGTAGTCTGCCATTTTCCCTCTGATTTGTATGTATAATTGTTATTGTCTGTACATGTTCGCTGACATTTAATTACGTCTATCTTTTATTATCATCACTGCAGTGTAATGAGCCACGAACTGAGGATGCTCCTGCAGCAGATATTTCACTGTCAAATTCAACAGCCTTAGGAAGGAAAGGTTTGGAAGCAGGTTGGTATAACTCCTTTATTTGACATTGTTATAAATTTATCTGCAATTAACTAAGTTTATAATATGTAATTAACTAAGTTTATATCTAATCAGGTCCAACTCATGTTCTGGTTGTTCGTGGATTGGATGAAAATGCTGATGAGGAAATGCTTCGCTATGAGTTTTCTAAGCATGCTCCAATTAAGGTTTTATTACTAAATAGTTGATTAGATAATTCATCCTTTTACAGGGTCTAGGGAGGAAGAGAAGGGGAGAAAAAAAGAGGGGGGGGGGTTGGTTCTTTTCTGTTACCAGTTATGTGCTAATATTGTTTCAATTACAGGATCTGCGACTTGTGAGAGACAAGTTTACTCATGTCTCAAGGGGATTTGCATTCGTACACTTTTATTCGGTGCGTACATTTTATGATGGACAACTGGGCAGTTCTTGTTTCATACTTTTGTCTCTTCTTTTTTTTTTTTTAACCTGGTGTTGAATCGTCAATATTTACATCATGTAAGGTCAATAAGAACTTATAAATAAACTGTATGCATTTGAACTGCTTTTTGGTCATAGCATTTTGAAAACCATGGTAATGATATGACATGATATTTACTTTTAGGTGGAGGACGCTACCAAAGCTCTTGAGGCAACAAACGGAACAACCCTTGAGAAAAATGGGCAGATTTTAAGAGTAGCATATGCAAAAAGTATCCTGGGCCCTGGATCAGGAACAGCAGGAACTTCCCAATCAAGCAGTCTTGCAGCTGCTGCTATTGAGGCTGCAACATTTTCCCAACAGGTGTTTTATGCTTTCATGTGTTATGAAATTTGTCTTGGAGTTTGTGTATGGTTAAAGAAAATCATTGTGCATGAGTCTATCCATGTTGTTGCTGGTTTAGTGCCAACTTCCACATCTGACGGTTGAAGTAAAATAAGTTATAATTAGTTGATGTTGTCTCCCAGTCTGTAAAATAGAATGGATTCTGCCTCCTGTTTCATCAGGAACACCGCAATGTTTTTGAAGAAATATTTGCTTCATCATAATCCATGCATTAGGAAAGTCTTAAAATTGGTTTGAAAATGATTGAAAGCATTTATGTCGCAAATTGAGAAACATGCAAAACAACTTGTTCTGATTTTGCTAAGGAAGAATACGGTTGAGTATTACTGAATATTTGTTCTTATTTGATAATTTTTAATTAAGTAATCGTTACTTATAAAATAACAGGTTAAGGTTTATGGATAATTAGTTTTTTTATTTGAATGCGTTACATATTTCTCTCCTCTCTGTGTTTGAAACTTCAGGAAAAAATATACTTAAAAATTGTTCTCATTCAAAACCAGATTTTATGCAATCTGAACATAATCCAGACCTGTTCAAATCAATATTGGTTTATGAAAGTATATACAGTGTAAATAGTTGAGTTGGTTTTCTACTTGACAAACACGTACTAGATGCATTTTTTTTTTCATGTTGGGAGTTTTACTGTGTGCTTTTTCACTGGTCTTCTAGTGGGGAATTCCAGGCAGGAGATGTTTCTGAACATATTGAAATTACCCCAACATTTTATGTACTTTGTGAAATTCAGTGTTTTTAAGTAGTTCCAATATACTGTCAAGTTATCCTAATTATGAGTGTTGTTTTGTTCTTTTTGCCCGTTCTTAAGTATGATTCTGTGGGATGGGCTCCAAAAGAATATAATCCAGATGACAAGCAATCTACTGCTCCAGAGCAAACTGGCTCAGAAATTGGTGCTCCACAATCAGGCTTTGTCTGGGATGAGGCATCCGGTTATTACTATGATGCTGCTTCTGGGTTTTACTATGATGGGAATACTGGTATGTATCTTGTCTGAGTTGATCAGAGGAAGTCCATATTGAGGAACATCTTAAAAGTGTCTCAAAAGCACTTATGAATTCTTGACTCACTTTTATATTAAGATTGTTCTTTTTCAATTTTTGGTCCCTTTATTGGTTGAGCCTATTTTTTGAGCAGCATCAAGACTCAGAAAGATTAATAAGAGTTGTTTTCTTCTTTTATTTACATTTTCTACATTGTTGTGGCATGTAGGTCTTTACTATGATGGTAATAATGGGATTTGGTATTCATATGACCACCAAACTCAGCAATACATCCCTTGCACTGAACAAAATCAGAATAACACAGCCAATAACCAGTCTGAACCTTCCAAGGCATCTGATGGTTCCAGCAGTAAAAAGGTGATAATTTCTGCACCAGCTACTACTGTTACATCAGTTGAGAAGCCTGCATCATTGGCAGATGCTGTGCAGGCTGCTGCAACAGCGGCTTTAGCTGCTGAGAAGAAAGAAAAAGAAAAACTGAAGGAGATAAAACTTGCCTCAAAAAGCAGTATTCTAGCAAACAAGAAAAAAATGAACAATGTGTTGACAATGTGGAAGCAGAGGAGCCATGAGGGGCAGGCCACTCGCGTGGCCCTGGAGGACAATCAGCTCTCCACTTCTGCTGATGATAGGTCATATTCTTCTGGAAACTCTGCAAAGAGTAAGTTAAAAAATGAGGCTACGGCAAGGGAAAGCAATGCATCTGGTCTGGGAACTCACACAACTGTTACCCAGGCTGCTGCTTTGGATTCTCAGGGACAGCCACGACCCTTTAGCAATAGCCTTGGTGGAACTGTGATGGGAGTTATAAGGGGGTCAGGAAGAGGGGTTGTTAAATCAGATACTTATTCTGGTTCTACAACCACTGCATCATCCATGTCAAGTTCATTCCCGGCAGATGTTGATGCACAGACTACTTCTACTCCCTTTAGAACAGATGTCTCTGCACTGGGTTCATACACCTCATCTGTGGCTGTTGGAAGTGGCAGAAGAAGATTTTCAGAAATGCCTCAGCCTGCTTCAACTCACAAAGAACAACCTCAAACAACCTACAGGGATCGTGCAGCTGAGAGGAGAAGTTTGTATGGCTCATCGTCCTCGGCTGGGAATGATTTGGCTGACTTGGAAATTGGGGATTCAAGTAAGACTGCATAATTTTTCATTGCTTGAGTTTAACTACTTTTCAAAAATTGCTGAGGTCAACAAAAAGGATTTCTTGAGGGCAATTAATTCCTTATTTAAAAACGTTGTCTTGTGCCTTGTGAAAGGTTCTGGTAGTAGAGGAAGTTTTAGTTTTACATTAGGTGCTAAGACGGGTGTCACTTACATTATGGAAAGTGGCTATTTAGGTGATTGATGGCCTTAAGGTATGAAGGATTGTTTTTTTAGTAGTTTTCAAGGTAAATATAAGAGATCTTCAGGGTAAGGAAATC
This sequence comes from Dalbergia cultrata, assembly GCA_031216105.1. NCBI lineage: Eukaryota > Viridiplantae > Streptophyta > Magnoliopsida > Fabales > Fabaceae > Dalbergia > Dalbergia cultrata. Next base: position 2,221,676 of record CM062347.1, on the reverse strand, counting down.
AAACAGAAGGTATATATACTTATAATTTAGGTATAGACCTTTTGTATAATATAACTTAAACTGTGATTTCTATTAAGTCTGCAAACGAGTGTCTTTATTCCAGCCAGCGGAAAGGGGGTTAACTCTGTTTTCCCCCTACATCTAAAGCTCTAAAGTTACATTGAAAAGTTTTCTTGTAGCAAGCTTAATATGAAAATGGCTTAAATATGTTTTTGGTCCCTCTAAATATAGGTCATTTTTGCTTTAGTCTTTGGTCCCCCTTTTTCCTCATATTATGTTTTTGTTCCTTGCAATTTATATTTAGTTCTCCAAGTGTAGTTCAAAGTATGAATTTGATCCTTAAAAATATTGAAATTTTTTTTTTGTTTATTGTTATTATAAATATCTTTAAAATCTTCCTTTGATCCATATCAATATTATCACTACAATCTAACGGTAGGGACTAAAAACATATTAGAAAAATGAGGGACTAAACCAACATAAAATTTTAGAGGGACTAAAACCAAAACGATTATATTTATAGGGACTAAAAATATGTTAATGCCTATGAAAACTTGCTATTTAATAGTTGGAAAACATGAATAACTGAATAATAAGTTTTCAAGCCAATAGGTTCACTGGTAACTACTTTATACCCTGGACATGTGGATTGACTTTCTAGAAAAAATTTGTTTTTACCGGATGTGACCGAAGATCGAGATTTTGCATCAAGGAGGGGGGATCCAATGCCTTTCCCGCCTGGGGTTGGTGGTGGACGCGTGGTTGGAGAAGTCAATGTAGATACTTTTGAGGTGATTACAGCAGACAAAGCAATTGATGAAAATAATGTCGGCAATCGGATGCTTCGCAACATGGGATGGCAGGAAGGCTTGGTATCATTTCATTCTCACTGCACTATAAGTTTATTATTAATTATATTTAAACTGTTTGGTAGAACATGATAGTCATTTGTTTATATTTGCATTTGCAATCAGTTTCCTGTGCTTCAAATTCTCTTTTATTGCATGTGCTAGTGATCTAGCATTCTAATCCTATAAGTAGGAAAAAATTTCCTTATATATGTCTATTTTTCCATTGAACTACACCTCAAAGAGTTGGACGGGATACCCCTGGACATTTGATGTTCCCTTACCATATCTGTTGAAGGATTCTAAGATTTCCATGTTGTGGTTGTTTCTTGTTCTATGTATAATTTGATGCACAGGGACTTGGAAAGGATGGAAGTGGAATGGTAGAGCCTGTCCAGGCACAAGCCATGGAAAATAGAGCAGGACTTGGCAGTCAGCAGAAGAAGTTAGATCCTAGCCTCGAGGTGCAGGCAGGGGATAGTTACAAGATGCTTATTCATAAAAAGGCTCTTGCCAGGTTTCGGGAAATGTCCGAGAGTTAAGGTTTGAACCCAAAATATAAGATTTAGCTTTGAGAATATAATATCTAGGTGTCTTTTGACGTATCCCTACTGTAAACTAGCTTGAAGGGACACGAAATTCGAATATTTAAGTTTTGAAATTTAGTCAGCTTCTGGCTATATTTTGCATAATCCTTGCTTTGGTTGAATTCTGAGTGTGGTGGAATGCCATTCAATTTATGTTTTGCCTTGATGGATTAAGAATAAATGGTCTTGTGTTAATGTAGTTTTTTTTCTTTCCTTGAGTTGTTCTCTTGTTATATCGTTTTTGGTACATACAATATTTAGGGGTGAAAGAATAGCCTCCCTTCTGTTGGGAGATGTGATCATGGCCATCAACTAAACCTGGTCTGCCTCCTAGTTACATATTTCTAAACATATTCCTCTGATTTGAAGAGTATTACCAAAGGGCTTGTTAATGGGCAATGAGGATACCAGCAATTTGCATGAGAAATGTCCACTATTTTTTTGTTTTTTGTGCCGATGTTCCTTAATTTGATGTGTTCCTTGTTGGATCAACTTAGTGAACAAGTGGGCTTGTGTTTTATTTTTTGCTGCCGTGCTATACGCGAGTATCCGATATTATGTAAGTGCGATGATTGTGAAGAAAAGGGGGAAAAAAGTTTTAATTATTCTGTCTGAGTCCTATAAATTTATTCAATTTTTAATTAGGTTATGATAATTTAAAATTTTTTAGGTAAATTCTTACACTATATAAAATTTTTCAATATGTCTGGTATGAAAATGTTTTGGTCAATGTTTTGGTGCATTTGATATATTTAGGCGCACAACACACCTTACTAATCCAAATCGTTCAAAATGTATATAAAATGAAAGGCAAAGTCTAAATCGTGAGTTTAAGCCACTAAATTATTTTGCTCTCACAGATACTGATGTGCCTAGTTACTTCTTGCACACACCTTTTTTGGATGGAATCATCTTCCTTTAAGCTTTGGTGATCTCCTTTCGATGGGCACCGTTCGTGGGCATTGATGCTGAACCACCCACCGATAGCTACCCCACAACCTTCCCCCACCCTCCTGTAGCATAACCAACAACATAGCACAACGGTAGCCAAGAGGGGATCTATAATCTTCACTGTTACGGCACTAATTTCCCTTCCCATTTTCTCGTCATTCTCCTTCCTTCTAAACCGTTTTCCCTTCAAGCATGCCTACTCTAATTAGGGAATGAGGAAAAATTCACAATTTTTTATGATTACTCTTATTATTAATTTGAAGGCACATGCGAAATTGTTCAGTTTTTGGTTGCCTTTATTGCTTTTTTTATCTGAGAATGATAAAATGTTTTTAACTTGCATGTTGGTTGCATAAGATCGGTACGGTATTAATTGTGGTTGTCCTCCCGCTAGGTTCTATTGAGATTTTTACAATCCACGAGTGGCTAAAACCCACTCCCAACTATGTATTTCCTATGCAAAAGGAGAAGAAGGCAGTGTTTCCTGATTTCTAGAAAGCCCATGTCTCCCAAGCTTTCTAAGGGTGAAGAATCCCTTGGTACGGCTCATGAGGTGGTGCCATAGGGGGTAGGCCACAGAAAGATAGTGCGCTGTTGTGATTAGGAGATAACGAGAGGGATGGATGTAAGCTATAGGAGTTGCATAGAATTTTTTATTTTTTTTCACGCCCCGGCAGGAGGAAGGAGAAATTTTTAGAGTGCATCACAAGTTGAGGGTGTAGAGTTAAGAGATGGAGATGCAATATTCTGAGTTTTTTTTTTTTTTTTTCTGTGTACAGTTGTTGCTTTAAGGGATTTGATTGAAAAATTTTATATAGTATAAGGACCATACTAAATTTTTTTGTACAATAATCTAATTTAAAATTGAGTAAAACTGTATAGACATGTAAAATAATTAAAAAAAAAAATTGAAGGTGTGTGTATGACATGTTACATCAACAATAATTCAGTTTTGTCAAGTTTTGATTGATTACCCAGATCAGGTGATGTAGTATTTTACTAGAAACCAAATTCAAATCACCAAAATAATCGAACTACATTGACTTATAATGAACACTTGACACCCTTGATAGGGATATGATTGTTATTATATTGTGGGCGTCAACCTTCCCGTATGCCTTCACATCTTCCTCCTTTAAACAAAACCAATTCTATTTGAAGGAATGGAGATTCACTTGCAATGACAACATTCTAAAGCACTTTGCCGGTAGTTTAAACAGGGTTGCGTTCTCAGGTGTAGATTAAAAGCAAAAATTGGAGGATGAAGATCTGGTTTGTAAAGAATAAGAAGTTGACATGCAAATAGTATATCATGCATGCCCCCAATAACATATGTTGTGTGTAACATCCCTTTATATATATATATATATATATATATATATATATATATATTGTATACATTATTTTTCTTGTATAAAAATCATACACCTATTTCTCTTAATACATTTTATTCTTAACTTAGTATAATATATACATTATTTTTCTTGTATAAAAATTATACACCTATTTCTCTTAATACATTTTATTCTTAACTTAGTATAATGTATATATATATATATAATAAAATAAAAAAAAGAATAGTATGGGGGCGGCGCACATAGGCACCGCCACTCACCCACAACATTTCAGCCACATAAATGAATTCTGTTGGCTGTGTCTTCCTATATATATACGTGAGTGTGTGAGTGTGTGTGTGTGTAAAACAAGGAAAAGAAAGAAAAAGAAGAGAGTGACAGAGAAAGAGAGTGACGGGGAGGAAGAGAGAGGAGAGAGAAAGAAAGAGAGAAGAAAGAGAAAGATAAGCGAGGATAGAAACAACTACCCACATAATCTCCATCCGGTACCAAATTTAAGGTGAGAATGAATTTATTTATGCAAAATAAAACCATAGTTACAATTATTATTACTATTACTCATTTTATATACTGTCATTTTACATTACAGATACTCATTATTATTTATTATTTTTATTCTTTTATAATTATGGATTTGAATATTGGTTAAAATAATATTAATAAAATTCCCTTCTCTCTCTACCTGTCAGCTTCTGCTCACCGCTGCTCCGGTTTCTTTTTAATATTTAATTATAAATGTTCCCTTCTCTCTACTTAGGTCATTGCTTCACTCACCTCAGGTTTCTTTTTATCACTAAATTATAAATATTCTCTTTCTCTCCATCTAGTCTATGAGTAATCTGCTCCGATTTCTTTATTTATTTTAATGTTTCTTTATATTTATGCAAATTGCTATTTAATTCAAGTGAGTTAAATATTCCTTTTTATTTATATTGCTATCTGTTGTACATTAATTTATCATAATTTCATTTTAGAATTTATTATATTATTTATATAATAATATATTAATTTGAGTTGTCAATATTCATATTAATAATTAAATTGACAACTCTATGGGTTAATAAATTTTATTAAGGCATTAATTTATTTGGTTCAATTTATTTATGCATGAATTTATAAATGTTATGCATTGATATTTCACTATTTAAATTAATTTATGAGCTCTTATAATAGATTAATTGTATTATTTTTCTTATTATGAAATTATGAATAATAACTATTAAATTAATATGATTAATTAAAATTTTCCGCTAACCACAGATAAGGCAGAGGGATACACATAAGATCCTTTTAAGTTACCTGTTTTAGTTAGAATGACGCAAGAGGTTTGCTTTGTCATCACGATGTAAAGAATAAAGAATGAGAATTCCCTAAGTTAAGGCCTTCAACTATGCAGATGAAAAGATACAAATGAAAGAGAAATTAAAGTAAAGAAATTACGGATTTAATAAGATTTGTATGACATGTTATACATGGCATATTTTATATATAAAAAAATGCTTATGTTCATATAACACTATTGTACCCATGTGTATTTTAAGAGACACTAATAAACCAACCATACCAACTTATTTTAAAACCATTCATTTCTACTAGAATTTTCTTAAATTTCATTTTTCCTTTATTTTATTTCATATTGGTTCAGACAACAAGTAAAGTAGATCGAATGGCAGCTACTATAAGTTTATGGACTTATGTTTAATTAATGTGTGATTTTATGTTGAAATTTTTAGTTTGTACCTAATGACATTAAGTTGTCATGCTATAACTTTATGTTTGTAATCTTTTTACTTAATATAACTCGTTGTGTTTCATGTATAAAATTACATAATTAGTTTCTGTCTAAACGGATATTACAGTGTGTATCATAGATGTTCAACAATCTCTCTTCCAAATTGCCCCCACTGTCAACCTTTTGCATCATCCCCATGCCCTTCGATCCATCGTCGCTAGCTGCACCACCCACCCACCAGCTCAACTTCATCAAAGTCCGAATGTAGCTCCAAGGCGAAATCCCCAACCCCATACCCAATCTCCGACTAGCCTCCCTCTTCCATTTTCTCCAGCATCTTTGGCACCGTCCTCAGCCAAACTTTCTACTCCACCACCTGCGTGGGCCTCTATGGGACACCCTCAAGCAACATGGGACCACCAATGCCCACCATGAAACCATGCCTTCTCCATGCATGATCGCCATCGGCGGCATCAGCACCACTGTCGGGAACCCCGTCATCGTCACCGCGGTGTGCAAACCTCCTTTTTCTTCGTGTCTCCACCACCACTGATTGACAATCCCACCTCCGTCTTCGCTGTCGCGACATTGAAGCACAGCATGAAGGAGCTGGTTAGAGTTTCTGATCTCGGCGTAAAGGAACAGCTCCATTCATGGGAAGTTCTTCCTCCGCATCTAAACCCATCAAGGAGGAGAAGTGTGTGGAGCAGGAGCATCCCGTGGAGGGGAAGGAGAGAGTTGTTCTCACCTTATCTGCCACCGCACCCTTTCCTGAGCTTGTCGGCTATCAACAATGCCCATGGCATCGCAGTGGCTTCAACTACATGGTGGCATGAGGGCAGCGACTAATGAAGGAGACTTGTTCCTTTTGCATGATGGAATTGTCTATAGTGTATCAGATGGGTACTAGTTGCATGATACACCACACAAAACTCACTCCACATGTCTTTTAGTCATTGAGACAACTCAAATATTCATCTTGCATTTTTTTTATTTTGGTTTCGTCTGCACCTGAGAAGACGCCTGAAATAGGCTATGTTTTCTTTGTGAAGATTGAGGAAGCCCTACACCTTACACAGGGACACGAGACAGGAACTGGGGATAAACAAGAAGGCAACATACATTAACAGTGAGAGTGGTATGAGAGAAAACACTAAACTCCTTTCACTTAAATTGACAAAATTCATTCATAATGTTGTAAATCAATTTAAAAGAATTCAAGGACCAAAATTAGAGTCTCTATACTCGATCATGCACTTTTTCTATATATATATATATGCATTTTTTTATGTTTCAGCATTGAATTGCTGCTTCATTAGGATTTGGCTGTGATTTATGGTAAAGGAGAGATTTTTCTCGGTAGGGGAAAATCATAAGAATCCCAGATTGTAACATATTCTCATGATTTTATGAAGGCCTGTTTTTAGAATTTTATTAAGACTTCCATAGGGTATTTTTAATTATTTATTTTCCACATTTACTTTTGTTACAGGGCAATTGATGAATCCCCATAAAAAGGCCTTCCCTAAAGACTTTGGTTGTGTTTTGTCGAGTTAAATTGATAGGTCCATTCGGACCAAAAACAAAAATTGACAGTTCGCTCACTACACACTGTCTAAGTCTCAATGGGAGAATTTCAAATGAGCATAGCTAGAATTTTGCCATCTATTTACTATGAAAATGCGATTTAGAGAAGTAAAAATTATAAAGAGAAAAAGGACTCTATCACATATGTACTCCAGCTGCTATTAAACTCTGAAAGCTTCTGAGGTGCTAACAACGCTGTTCGTTGCCGAGGTTTGAATTGTTCAACAGAACAGCCTTCTTCGCTGCAAGAATAATAGTAGTCAGTCACAGAAATACCAAAACCAAGCCGTAGTGAATCACAGTGTGTACATAACAAGCAACTTACTCGACGACACTTTGACACCCGCAAGTTCTCCACCAGCTCAGTAAGCTCAACCTGCTTCATCATCATAGCATGCAGTACCTGAGTTATAATAGCAAAAACTATCAGCATCTTATTGTCAGACCAATCAAAAGATGTAGATGACTTGAGAAAGCATAGAGGAATACCCTTTTTGTCTTCTCAAGGTCAACCTCAACAGATTTAATCCTATCCATGGAAACCATAAGCATTTGCTCCTTTTCCATAGGTATACTTGAAGGTTTGTCACTAAGTTCCTCAACTGCTTTTTCTAGTCTCTGAAGACGCTGTATACATGGAAGAATTTGATCCCTTTCCGAAACAGCTTCACCAGCTTCCGAACTGTTATCCATGTTATGTTTCATGGCAATAGATGGGAAAACGTTGTTCCGCCTTCTACAAAATTCAGATCTTAAGGTGCAGAAGAATGTAACTAGTCTTTCCAAGAAATGTATCAGCACTCTTGACAAGTGTAGGAAATTTGTTTTCTCCAATTTTTCTTTGACAAGGCTGAACCAATTGCTGACTAAAGTGCCTGAAAAATTATATGAATTTATGTAAGCCTACAAGGTTAGGAAAATAATGAAATACTTGCTAGTGATACCAGTTAGACAACAAGAATAATAGCCAAGGTGAGTTCCTAACTTTCACATTCAAATGTTATAAAATGAGGCATATGTACAATTTGGATTCAAAATCCAAATGCTGCATAAATTTAAGGCATAATTACTTGGCTCACAGAATAGCAAAGCATGTAAAAAACTAACACAATTGCTCCATTATCTTAAAATTAACAGTACCTTCACAGTTTTCTGTACAAACAATCTCCCCCACATCATCATTGTGCAATGACTGCTCCCCACTAAGATGAAATTTATCACTTTTGTGCACTTTCTCAGGTGTAGGAGTGCTATCATCACAACTATAGTAGCTATCTGATACCCTGACCTACAGAAGATACAGCCTTTGTATGATTAAAAGCTCAAGACCCCTACACTATGTGAAAACAGTATGTAAAGACAAGGAAATGGATTCTAAAATGAATCAGATTTATAGGTTTCAAAACTCACTTCTTCATGAACTGGGGCTAACCGAGGATGAATAAAGCTCCTTTGTAAGTTGGGTGTGCAAGAATCATCAATATCTGACTCTGATTCTGCTGCTGAAGTATTATCACCCCATCGGTCCTGGAAGATCATAAAAGTCAAAAGCGTAAGTGTGAATCATTTCTGGTAAGAGCTATTAGTTTAGGGCGAGGAAGAAGAAAAAGAGAGAAAAGGCTAACAATATTATTTATCTGTTGAAGGATATTTTCTTGTATTATTTCTTAGAGTATCCCCTCACCTGATAGATAAGAGATTAATCTCCTAGAGTGCAATCAACACCTAAGCGAAAACCCTCCTATTGGCTTTGTATTTATTTATTTATTTATTTTTCATTATGAAATCTTGGGATCGAACTTATAACCACAAGCTTAAGGGGCCCAAGCTCCTTCCACTTGGATCAACACCTTATTGGTTATTAGGTCATGTATTCTTAGCATTAGGTAGCACATCTCTAAAGCCCACTAAACTATTAGACTAATAGCCTCTAACTAAATAAGGAAACAAATAAGACAACAGAGAGAGATTAGAATTCTAAGATTGCTTCTTCAATTAAATGGTTAATTGATTCCACAATATATTCTAATAATCTAACAATACCCTACATGTATTCTAACAATATCGAAAGCAAAAATTTGTAAAATCCTAATTAATCATCCTTTGTCAGGAAGATTGAGACTTGCCTTTTGGGAGTGTATCTGATGAGAGTCCAATTGCTGTTGTTCATTGGACACTTCGGTGATTTGTCTCACAAATGTTGTCTCCACACTATTTACCACCTACAATCAAAATAACTAAATTAATGTCCGAAATACTAGTGCAACAAGGTAATTAAGACATATTTTTCCAAAAGCTGACAGTAAGGAAAAAGAAACAAGAGAAAGAAAAGAAAAAAGTTACCTTCATGATATCAGGATCATTCCATGGACCCTTGCTAGACCTAAGACATCCACCTTCTCCAGGACATGCACACGAGCCACCCAAAAAATCTGGCAATTGACTGTATAGATTTCACATGGTACAAATTAATACATACAAATGAAAAGAAATTGTAAGGCAGTATGAAATCCAGTAACAGATGCATACCTAGAGTCAATGACATCCAGTAACTTACATAAAGACTTAGAGTCATGAACCTGAAAATTTAGGAAGCTAATGTAGTATCAGAGGGACTTGGGGGAAAGGGCATATAAAATACTAACAGCACCAGACAAAAAGTTATATCCTTCACCTGTATCTTTGCAACAGTTTTGGGATCAAGAAACTTCTGTGCAGCAGGCCAAAGCATCTTTTTGAAACCAGTACCAGCGTTGACAATATACATTCTATGTAATGTCTGTAAATATATGTGGAAAATGCTTTCAAACAAAGAGGAAGAGGACTAGAAAAAAATTTACTTTGGGAAGGTACAGGGTAAAAACCTCAGGATAGTAACTGTTATCTATTTTTGTCATAGCAGCCAAGAGATTTGCAGCAGTAGATGAGAAATTTTTCATTCCCTGCATTAGACACAGTCAATGGCCAGTTAAAATTTTCGGCAAAATAAGAGTACTGAAAACAAGGGAACTCATAAATTTTGAGAAATAGCTAAATGAAAATACCCCAAATAGATCGGTGTTTAAAATATGGGAAAATTACATTCACCTCTCCTAAAGATGTTAAGTAAAATCTTTACACCATCTCCCCCAAGTTCATAAAATTATTAGACTACCCTCCCCTCTATTGCATATTGAATAGTACGTTCAGGGTGTCAATATCACCGGGACAAATAGAAGGCAGTCGAGCTAAATTTCATCAAACCTCAGGGAGTTCAGTATAACTTGCCCTTAAAATATTGAGGTGAATACCATAATTGATAAAATGCCTAAAGGATAAGTAAATAAATAATCAACCATCTCAAATAAGGATAAACCATAAAAAGTATTAGGGGTGTTTTTAGTGATGAGGCACACAACATGAGTGAAATTTTTTTGAGTGTAAATGCAACATACCAAGCCTTGTACATCCAATATTGTTGTGGTTGAAGAAATACGTCTCTTTGCCGCAATGGAACATGCTGGGAATTTCTCCTGCAGAGCCCTCTCAAACTCCCGGACATGGTACTTCAAATATCTGTCTATTGTGGTGATGCGCATCAAGCGGCTTGGATGAGCTTTCCCAAGCCTCTCAATGTAAACTGGCCTACCTTCCTTGTCAACTCCATGATACCCTTGAGGGTAATACTGCAATACTTCTTCCACCTCTTCAAATTCAAAATCCTGCAAAACACCATGGCATTAGACCCAGTATACTAAAACTTGTGTCAAGTGCATCCTAGCAAGGAATACATGCCAATGCTAAAATAATCAAATCACACAATACTATAAATCTGTTCAGAGTTGAATAACAAATTAATTCAATTTAAAGCTGCAATTGTGAAAACAAAAGATGTAATGGAACAATGCATAGTGAGTTAAATTTCGTTCATGTATAATATTTTTGAAAAAGACTTATACTATTGTCTAATCATATGTTACCATGTCATCTAATTGTAATGTAAAATATCACATGAAAACCAGATTTTTTAAGATATTAATATTAATACATGGTCACTATAAAGAACTTTACATGACCATCAAATTAGATGGTATTACACGTATAACTTTTGAGATAGTAATCATAAAAGTCAAATAATTTTATTAATGTGATAATACATTTATTAATGACTTAAAAAAAAACTTAAACATCTATTGTATATTAAATTTAAATTCATTTTTTCAACTTTTTTTGTATTAAAAGTTTTACAAATTTTATTTTTGTAAAATAATATTTTAAAATCTTTACTGAGTGCCCTAAAACACCTTTAAAAAGACAAAAAAACTAATTGCAGCCAGATATATTAGCTGTAAGATGTATCAATCTATCTTGATTTCCCAAGACAATTATTAATAAGAAATGAAAGAAGCATATACTTCTCCGTTCTTGAATAATTATTTAGTTATAAATGGGCACTAGAATTAAGGAAATGAGTGGAAAAATATCAAAGTTTGAAAAAGTTAAAATAATTTATTAAAACACCCTTATTTCTTTTTAATAATTCAATTTTCTCTCCCCTCCTCCACTATAATTCTCTTATCTTTCAATAATATTTAATAGGAGTATTATTAAAAAAATAATTAATACTATTTAAATTTTTGAAAGGAACAATTTTTTTAGACAAAATTTTTTTTAAAAAAAAGGATAATTATTTAAAGATAGAGAAAGCAATATTTAACTGATAACTCGGGAAAAATAAATACTGGTACCAAAGTAATTATTAATCCACCGTACATGGAAGCATCCCTCGAAACTTTACATTCATAGATTGGCAGCATTACTACTTACCTGGAGGATGGTATCAGTTCCATATTCTTTTCTCCAAATGAGCATCTCCTCCCACATCTGAATCGTCTTCTCTATGTCAAAGTCCCTAGCTTTAAGAAACCTACCAAGTGAAAGAAAAACCACAACAGTGAGCGTGAGAGCAAAACAAGCAACAACATTAGAAACAAACAAAATGAATAGTAAATGAGAAAAACTACTACTATTTGTACATCAAATAAAAAATATATAAATTTAATAAAACGAAGTACTACAATTATCAATTCATAAAAAATCTCATAAATAAGATTGAATGATTTGATAAAATTTATCTCAATAATATAATGTGTCTATCTTACCCTTTTTTTTAGAGTAGCTTAATACTCTATTTACTTGCGGTTTTCTAACTACTACCCACACTGGTTAAGGATTAATATAATAAGTAAAGTTTATCAATTTGTTAATGGACTATACATTTGAAAGCTTAAAAATCAGATTTTTCCGATTAATAAAAATTGCCTTTTTGGAATCTTAAGAAAAACCCTTTACATATATGTACTATTTCTATGTGCCTCATAAAAATTCAATTTTCAGGTATTGTCGCTATAGTAAACAGAATTCACTCTCACTCCTAGTACTTGTATAAAACTTTTTTAGTGCATCAAAATTAAGAGTTGTTGAAAAAGAACTAATATTAACAAAAAAAAGCATTAGATACCTTAACAATGCATGATAATCATCATGCCTTGGAGGCAGTGAGGACCTTTCCATGAGCCTCCTCCGCAATTCTTGCACAGCAGACTCCTCTTGTGCATCTCTGACATCCTCAATGGAAACCCTATCATAGTAATCCACTATCCTCCTCTTCCCTCTCTTCTTCAGTGAATGAGTGAACCTGCAAGAAGCACTAATCGCCTTCTTCCTCAGGCTCCCAATTCTCGACCTCCTACTTATCTCCTCTTCACACTCCTCAACCACGTCAACAACAACCCTTTCTTCTTCAAACCCTTAAATTTCACACCACCACATGCATTCCAACAATAAATTAAAAAAATAAATAAAGTTTTAAACATAAAAAAAAAGTAGTAATAATTACTTAACTTAGCAGAGAGAGAGAGAGGATACCTGACATTTGATTTGAGTCCATTGATTCCAATTACTGTTGAACAAGGAAAGCAAAAAAGGGGGAAAAAAAAGAAAGAAAAAAAATAAAACACATTTATTAGCACACACAAACAGTTAAGGTTGTGTTAATGTGAAATGAAGCATTTACTATTATTGATTTCTACCAACCAGTGATGTTTTTGGTTTCAGTGAATGCAATGCAACAATGTTTTTTCTGTTGAGGTTGTTGTGGATGTTCTTCTCATTTGGAGAGAATAAAGGGATTATTGTATTGTATTGCAATTGCAAAGGAGTGAATGTGAAGTGCAGGGCCTATAAGGGCATGGGTGTAGGTATAGGTAGGTTATGTGGCGTGGAGAGATTTTTTGGTTTGAAGAGAATCTCTTGGGAAACGATAACGCAGAAGAGAAGAAAAGGAAAAACAATGAGAAGCAGTTGGGCAAATAAAGAAAGGCGCTACCTTTGCAGTTTTTGGGGTGAGCCAGCTGAGAAGAAGAAAGTAATGGAGAATGTGAGTGTGAGATAGCAGAGCAGAGTTCGAGCACGGGAATCGAATGAAAGAATGGATCCTCTGCTCGTTTGCCTTAGGCAGTGTTTGGCTGGGAGATAGGTAAAAATGAGGTTAACTTTTATGTGATCAAACTTCTTGTGGTCTTGTAGAAAATGAAATTTTGACAATGTTTAGTTTGGGATAAAAATGGGAAAAGAAAATTCAGGTTTCATGTTTTATTTTATACAGAGAACTTATCATAGAGTTTTATTTTCCATTTTCGTCACATATCAAACATATACTTAGTATTACAGTTAACTTAAGTAATATAATTTAAAGATTGAAATTTTTCTGATGAATTTAATTTCTATATACTGGCAATGTCATTTAACTATATAGTAAAAGTAAAGTCTCATACTCACTACTTAAAAAGTCATTCAATTATGATAATTTAATTAAAAAAATTTACACTAACAGTGCTTCAAAATGATACTCTTTTGGTTTATATTTTTTAAAATCATAAATTATAATTGAAATTAATTTTAATTTATTTACAGTCTAACTGTATATTATTATATTAATAAAATAATTGATTTTCGCACTTAATATTTGAAATATCATACAAATAAAAAAATTTAATTAGATGACTAAGAGCTTTTTATATTGTTAATGCATAAAAAATATGATTTATGATAATTATAATTTGGATTAAAAAAACCGACTTTCTCAAAATTATACTTTGACATTATCTATATATTAAATTCTAAAATTATAGTCTATTATTATTGTGGTTAATTAGTTTTCAAAAGATATTTAAATAACAGATAATAATACTACAAAATCAATGTAACAAAGCTCCTTAATTGTAAGTACATTGTTGCATTTGTAATTTAAAAGTACACATTATATAATAATAAATACATTTCAAATATTAAATGGAATTTTCAGACAAATTCATTTTTACAAATCCTAACCATTTTACAGTTTTTTTATGATAATAATCCTTGTTTAATGAGCTTTTCATATTTTTCTTTTCCTCTAATGATCTTACATGAAAATCAACAATCACTTTGCTTATAACATTTTCAATTCGACATTAGTTCATCCTAACAAAAATTTTGAATCAATGTAATCCTAATCAATTTTTTGACATCAATTTAATCGTAATATATTTTTAATTTTGAGATAAATTTAGTTATAGCATTTTTATCTTAACATCAATTTAGTCATTTCATACAAGTGAAAATCTAATAAAATGATAAAATTGATATCAAAATTATAAATAATAGGACTAAATTTACGTAAAAAAATTTATTAGTATAAAATTGATGTCAAATAAAACATATCAGAGTCAAAATGACTATTTAATTATAACTTTACAATTAGTTATTGGATTTTTTTTTCAGGTTGGAAGTAGTTTCTTAAATAATAAATACAAATCAATGAATAAAAAAACTAAGATATAAAAAACAATAAAGAAAACTTGGCTCTTTTTTTTACATATGGGGTTCTAGAAAAATTTAAATAATATGATATTTTCCGTATAAAATCTATCAAAGGTAGATTCAACACTGAATCTGTCAAAGGCAGATTCAATAAAAAAAAAATTATATTGAATTCACAACAAATTTAATGTAAAAATATTATTTTATTAAATATATCATTTATTATTGACGAATTCAATAAAATAATATTAATACAAAATCCACCATTAAAGTTAGACTCATAATTCACTAAAGATGGATTCATTATAAAATAAAAATAACACAGAATTTACTTTTAATAAATTCTAAAATACTATATATAAATAAATTTATTTATCTTATTATATTAATATAAATCACCTATAAAAACATAGTACGTAAATTACTTTTCCAGAAAATTTAGCTACCTCAATGGCAATGGCTGTGACGGTGGTGGCAGTGCTTCTGAAACAGTGATTGTGATGTGAGGGTTACGGTCTACAGGCCTACTCTTTCTCTACCCTCCCTTCTTGTCGCCACGTGTGCACCTCTCCCCACATCCTCTCTCCTTGCCTATCTTTCGAAATTCACTTTCATTTCACCAACTACTTCCTTAGTTATAATTGGGTAATTTTTCTGTTTTTGGTATATTAATTAGGTAATTATCTTTCTAACAGTTTTTTGATAAATTCCTATCTGTTCGTACAATACACCTAATGTATACTTGGAACAGCCTTTTTTCCCCCTTTAAATAAGCTATACTCATAAACATGGGATGGAACAAAATCAGTTAAACATTATATTGTGACTAGAAACTCTTTTTAATAATGATATTTTTCTGATTTGAATTTTGATAATCTCCTTAAGGGAATGCCTTGCTTGATTTTGCATTTTGGTCCCATTTGGGTAAACAGGGTACTTAATTGCTTATACAAAAGAAAAATTTAAAAAGTAATTTATGAATCATAAGTTATTTTATATTTAAAGAGTTTAATTTTGATGCATTGACAATGTAAAATTATTTTACACCGTCATCCAATTAAAATATTTTATTTAGATGACTTTTTAAATAGTAAGTATAAAAGTCAACTATTGTAGTTTATGTGACAATATATAATTGAATGACTGTATAAAACTTCTTTACATTGTCAGTGCAAAACAGTGAAATTTATATTTAAATACATAATAATTAAAGTATTTGTTAGTGGTTTAGAAAAAGCTTGTTAAAATTATAGATATTTTAACTTTTTTTAAAAGTATTAAAGATACTTTCAGAAAATATTAAGTTGTTTAACCAATAAGGGCAAAAAGTAAATTAACTTTTACCTTTTCAAAAATTAAAAAACACATAAGTTATACTATCCAGACACCCCCTTAATCCCTATCGATGTATTGTAGTTATATTTTATTAGTTACTAATAAAATGAGTAAATGTGATGTATTTAACCAATAAGCCCACTTTACCTATTAAATTTGATAAATATAAGTTTTTTTTATATAAATTTAACATTATATATTGTAAATGTAAAAAAGAATTATACATACATTTAATAATGTATTATCACATTAGTAAAAATATTTAACTCAACTTTTATTATGTTAAAAGTCTTATAAATAAAAATATGTGATTAATTATATGACAATGTAAAACTTTTTATATCAATGAGGGGCGTAACTATTTGCTAACTAATCCCATTGAAATTTGAAACTTTTGTTAGAAATACTTGGGTATATACATAATTTCCCCTACTAATTAATTAACTTTAACCTTATGTTAAGATAAAAATTATGTAAAACTCTTTATTATATTTATGATTTTTGTTTGGATACCCATATGGTATTGATACTATTTGTATAATCAACGACTGTGATTTGATAAAAAATTTTAAAAAAATTAAATTAGTAGAATACATTGATCATTGTTAACTATAAATAATTAAAAGGTATCGATATCTTTAAATTTTATAAGGATTACAAAGAAATCACTATATTTATATTATTTTTTGTCTCCGCTACCAAAATTTTCTGGATTCGTGTCTAAAATCAATAGTGTATCAAAATTGATATTTTAATTTATTTTTGCACAAGATATCTACATGAAATGCCAAGGTAATTTACGTGTATCATTTGACGTGATATCATACGGCGGTACCTATATAATATTTGGCCCAGACTTGTACAATTATTATTATTTTTTTAGGTACATGTACAGCTAACCTACAGCTAAATTTACTTACATATAATTTACGTTAGTAAGTCTTCAATTTACCTTATTATATTTTGTCGCAAATTTTGGGCCATTAATTACTGTTTTTGTTGTAGTGAGGGTTGTTCGAAGCCTAATCTTCAAGAAACTAAAAGGCAAAAGTATTTATTTTAACAGGAAAATTGAAAATGATAATAATATGTAAATTACATCATAAGTTTTTAAAAATTTTATGCTTACTGTTTTATATTATATTTTACACGGCTCAATGATAAGTCAATCACCTGACACTCTGATAGTAGAATTATCATCTTTCAATGTATAAAAATGATGAGACATTTATGAAAAGTTTGGAAACGGAATTTGACTCTTTTTTTGTTTATTTATGAGATAATTGAGATAGCAACCGTTACTCATTAATTTTTTAGTCAGAAAGAAGGTCAGATAAGTAACTTGGAGCCCGTAATTTTTCATTCCTTTATGCCAGAGATTGTGACACCGGTCCAAAGGGAATGTGAATTCCTTTCAGCATTAAAATATGTGTACAATTTATTTTTAGCACACATTTATGATATACACATAATAATGAATTAGACTGCTTGTAAAAGGACAAAAAAAACATACAGCTAAATATTACTAATTAACCAACCCACCAAAATAATATTTTCAAATTAAATTGTCTGAAAAGCAAGTTTCTCTATACGACAAATACATATACAAACAAGGAGAAAGGAAAAACAAGATTTTGCTTTCATCCACCATTTTTTATTTCATTCTGATGCTTACAGTATATAAGGTGAATTGCAGAATAAAACTAAGAGAGCAGAAAGTGAAACTTCACTGTCCCCATGCATGATAGCGCCATGTCAATTACCATCCTTAATGCCTCAAGAGTAATGTTACATCAATCTGGCCCAGAGACACATACACATACACATACATCGTTTTGATTAACTACACATACACATACATGTACATATATAAAACAGACATAGCTATTTGAATTTCATTACACAAAAAAAAAATTGCAATTTGAATTCTAGTTGAGAAAATAATTGGTACGACGTTTTTGCACAAATACTTCATTAATTAATCTCCAATTTTTACCAAATAAAAAAGAAGAAGAAGAAGGAGGGAATGATGCAGTACAAGCAATATATTTTATTCACATAAAAAATTATAATGTATTTTATTTGTACAAAATATTATTGTTTGCTTTACAATTAAACTTCTCGTCAAGTTAGCAAAGTCTCAGGTAACTTCTATGAATTCTGTTATGATTAATAATTTCATAATTAATAATAAAGTAATAATATAACAACAACTGGAGGTAGAGAAGGGAATAAAAAGTAGAAAAATTGATTTTAAGCATGGAAATGGAGGGAAGGGGGATAAAGGATACAGAGTGATTCGTTGATAGATTAGTCTCTTTCTATGCAGAAGAGGGAGAGAACTGGGTCCATTGTCCATGGGCTCATGTCAACCCCCAAAGCCCGAGAGAGTGGCAGTAACTTGTCACTTTCAATTTGGCTCAGCTGTGCTCATTTAGTTATAGGACTGAACATAGCTGTGTGTTGCATATATAATTGTGCCAAATATGCTAATCTTAAAGGAAAATACAGATATCATTTCACCACATAACCTAATATATTGTATATCATATTGACATTCAATCTAATATTTTCATATTTCATACGGATCCTATCTAAAGTAACAGAGATCCCATTTTTTAGCCTTGAATTTATGTGGGTGTCTATGAATATCTCAATTTTTTATGGTTAAAATAACGTAACTTAGAGAAGGAACAAAATCTCTCTCACAAAAGGAAATATACAAGTACCCAAAAGAAAAAAGTGGAAACACATAGGGTAAAAGCCTCTGTCACATAAGACATAGTTTAAAGGCCTAAATTCGTAAAGTGGCTTACGATGCTTACTTTTATATAAGTGTTCATGTCTAGTCAATTATATTTAACCCTTATCCAGTGTAAAATTAAGATAAGAGAAATATATTTATACATGAAAAATAGCATTATAAAAATATTTAAAAAACAAAAAGGTCAAAAGCAGTGGATAATATATATATATATATATTTGTGATATTTTTTTATATTTAAATAACATTTCTAACAAATTAATGTAGAGTTTGTTTGATTTAGGTTTCAGCAGAATTATTGTTTTTGAAATAATTAAAGTTAAAAAACAATTTTAGAAGAATCAATTTACATATAAAAATAATGCTAAAATGAGTTTAAATATATTAACATGAACTATAAAGAGAAAAGCTAATATTTTCAGCTTCATTAAAATTGATTTGGTAAAAGAAAAAACATGTCACTACTTTCCATAACAAAAAACAAACCAACAAAAAGGAAAAACTTTTTAGCAAATCAATTTCGTTGAACTCAACTGGAAAATTGATGTCAACCAAAACAAATAAAAAATAACTTTTTGTTTAAAAAAAATCTTTCTATTGTTTAGTTCTTTTCGATTGGCCTTTAGCTCCTACCAAAAAAAAAAACACAAAACAAAAACAAAAACGCATTCTAGCGGGCATGTTATCATGTCCTAGTTTCTTTGTCAAAATAGCAGTTATTTCACGACCCAAAAACAAAAAATTGTAGTTTTTTTTTTCACCTCTAATGCTTGTCCAGTGAAACTCTGGTCAAACATTAGTTTGATAGATCATAGGCTTGTGCCATAATATTCTCAAATAATGGAAAAAGTTTTACAATAAATACTTATTCTTTGATTTCAACAAATATTTATTCTTTTACCTACACAATTTTCTGTTTTTTGGGTTTGTCCGACACTACATAATATTCGAGTGACATAGCTGTTATGTTGTTTTATTTTTCTAACTTTTGGTATAATTGTTTGATTTGGTTAAGGGCAGTTGTGGTTCCCCCAACTAGTGGGTTAGAAGCTAATTCTTTCAGTTTTTTGCAAAACACTTGTAGTTGGGCCTGGTCCTTTCCTCTGTTAAAGTTGCCATGATGATTCCAATGAGATTTGGAATGATCAATGATATCGGGCCTTAAGGCCAAAAACTTTCTAGTGGGCCTTGTACTTTGTTTTCGTTTCCAAGCCTGTGATTGAGTTGGGTATTTCGGCCTTTTTGGCCCTAGTTGTATCCCCGACCTCAAAAGAAAAAGAACACCAAGTGAGAATGTGAGAACAAATCCAATTGCAAGTCACTAACCTAGTGCCGCAGACCCTACCTATGAACCAAAGCCCTCCTGTAAAATACCAGTTTAGTGCCGCAGACCCTGGCCTCGTGGAGTTTTTTCTCCATGATGGTTCGGTAAACCCTCTTCCCTGTGATCTTCTCTTCTTTTGTTTTCCATTTTTCTTTTTACTTTTTTTGTACGTTGTATCATTTATTCACTATAATAAGTTTGTTTGGTTTCCCTTCTATCGAGTTTCTTTTGATAGTCTTAGTGCTTAACTTTTGAGCTGTGCAAATAACGTTCACATCTTGAGTTCCTCATGTTTGCTTATACTTTTGATGGCGTTGAAGTATTGCATCATGATAGGTGATAAATCAACAATTTATATTAATATTGATTTTGTTGAGACTCTTATTGTTTTTGTTTTCATTTATGTGCTCATCAGGCCTTGTTTAATCAACTGGGGCAAGGTAGGACTGTATCTGTATACTCCCAAAAAAAAAGGGTTAATCACCAGAATGACTCAAAGAGCTCTTACTAAAAGTAGTATCCGTGCGTTTATTCTTTGTTGATTGAATGGATCTATGAAATAAAGAAGCTTACAAAAGTCTTTTAGAGTTGTGTTTTTAGCGTGTTAGGATGCCTAAATATTTGGTTGTGTTTGTGCTCTTTAATTTATATATTATGGATGACTTTGTTTGGCTAGCTTTGTATTGACCTGCTTTATCAATAAATAGTTTCTTTGACAAAAAAATAAGGATGACAAAAAAATTTTATTTCAAGATGTTAAATATTTTTTTTGAATTCATTTTAAGTCAATCATTTATATCTTTAACATAGATTTACATGAAAAGCCGGCCAAAGGCTATAGTCTAACTAAATATTATGTATGATGTTGAAAAGAAAATATCAGTCTATTTGCATTAAAAAAAGAGAGTATATGAGTATATTCTTAAAAGAGAATAATAGTCCTTCACAATCACAATCATAATCAGACACGGTGATATACCGCTGAAACCAAAACATGTGTCCGTTCACAGAATTTTTCAAACAGATGGGTTTATTCTACTGTATATTTCACGGCAAAATAAACACAAAACTCGAAATGAGTGTTAAGGAAAAAGAAAAATAACTAAAATTGGTCTGTTTGTTTGTTTTCTTTTCTTTTCTTTTTATTGACGTGTTGTTTGTCTGTTTCTGTCACCGTGCTTATAAGATATCTATTTTTTGAAATAAATTTACACTTGGTCTTTGAAAGATTTTTTAAATATTTTAATCTTTGAAAAATTGAATCCATATACTTAAATCTTTAAAAAGTTTCACGTTAAATATATATCTTTTGGGTGGTCATTTAAATATAGATATTTATAAAAAAAATTATATTCAACAAACAAGTAATCTTATCGGTCAACAGAATAAGATCAACGCACATAAATTAATTTCGTGTGAGTTTATTGTCCATCAACTTATATTACCAACCAATAAAAATTCAAAAAAAAAATAATCAAATTTTGATGGTTGATTATCATAATGGATAATTTTCTGGGATAATTTGGTATTGTCTCAAAATTCTATTAGTTAACGAGTCTAATTTGAGTGCAATGTAAATTTGTTTTACCCTTTTTATTTGCATAAAATAATTTTATAAGTTTAATTTCTCTTCATTAACTATGTAAAATACTGTTGTCCAATCAAATTATTATATTTATATTATTTTTTAAATAATAAATATAAGATTTAAACTCTTTTATTAATATAATAATAATAATATATGAGTGGATGAAAATATTGATCAATAAAACACTAAACTGGAAATTTATAGTGTCCGGCTATATGAATAAAACTCTTTATACAAATAAACTAATTAAATATACCATGTGGTCCGAGTGGGAATCGGATGAGTACCCTTAGCCAACAGGCCTACTCTGTAGCCTTGAAAAGAAAAGATAAACTAATTAATCTTTCATCCTTCAACCAAGGATCTCACACACACACACACACACACAGAGTCACAGAGAGAGAGAGAGAGAGAGAGAGCATGGGTGTGGTGATAATCGACGGGACCACGGTGAGGGACTTCGTCCTCGACGAGGCGCAATTCACCAAGAGCGTCGACGACCAGTTCGCGGCCCTCGACACCAACAACGACGGCGTTTTGTCGCGATCGGAGCTCCGAACCGCCTTCGAGTCCATGAGGCTCATCGAATCGCACTTCGGAATCGACATCCAAACCCCTCCGGAGGAGCTGAAGAAGCTGTATGACTCCATCTTCGACAAGTTCGACGTCGACGGAAGCGGCGCCGTCGACAGGGAAGAGTTCCGGTCGGAGATGAAGAAGATCATGCTCGCCATCGCCGATGGATTGGGATCTTTTCCGATTCAGATGGTTCTCGAGGACGATAGCAACAGCCTCCTCCAGAAAGCCGCCGATCTAGAAGCTTCCAAGACCGCCGCCTCTTGATTTGATCCGCCGCTGCCGTACGTCGTTCTTGCTGATCTATCTCGGTAACGACTTGTCGTTTTAAGTGCCGTGTACGTGTATTGGATATTTTTTCCCCTTCTGATCGGTGTGTCGTTTTGTCAATTTATGTAGCTGGCCCTGTGATGAAAGTCGTAAATATTATATTTGTGAAGTAGACTGGTCGATAATGTGATAATATTTTCAATCCGTGTGAAAAAATAAAGGATCTAATTTTGATAATTAGTAATCTGTTACGTATTCTTCTTATTAATAAATATGGTTAATTCTTGTATGCAAGATGTAAGTTACGTAAATAAAAATATTTGATAAAAAAACAATGTATTTTTATTTATATTATTAATATATCAAAATTAACTCTTTATTATATTTATATTATCAGTATCAAAATTGTTTGTACGGTATTTAATAATATATTATCACTACATTAAAATTATTTAACTTATTTAATAGTTGTTACAAAAAGTTATGTATAAGATAATTATGATTGGTTGATGGTGTAAATTATTCAATAAACCTTTATTTAAATCCCTTATGTTTTATTACGATTTCAATTTAGTTTTAAGAGTTCTTTTTTTTCTTTTTGTATTTTCGTCCTTAATTTTAAAGATGTAAATAATATCAAATTATAAATATATACTTAATATTTTTTATTTTGTTGTGATTTTTTAATATTATAATT
Organism: Dalbergia cultrata; assembly: GCA_031216105.1. NCBI lineage: Eukaryota > Viridiplantae > Streptophyta > Magnoliopsida > Fabales > Fabaceae > Dalbergia > Dalbergia cultrata. The sequence goes on along the minus strand of CM062347.1, from coordinate 2,198,220 downwards.
TAACATTTACATACATCAATTTTTTCCATTTACAATTTGGATGTTTTCTATAAAAAGAATAAGATTGAAGTATTTTAAAAATGTTAGGAACCTAAATAGAATTAAAAAAAAAAAACCTTAGAACTAAATTAAAACTTTGATAAAATGTTAGGAACCTAAATTATTTCATCTAAGATGTATCAAAATTAAATCAGTTGGTTTGTAAAATTGTTGCTCAATGTTCACCATTCGTCTTTGTATAATGAATTTTAATTATACGAGTATTTGATATTTCAACATTTATTATCAACCAGCCCTATCGTTTATATGATTAGACAATTGCAGGGATGAGTAGCTAAGTGACTACCACATGAGTAATTATTCTTCAGTCTTCACTTACAAGTGATCAACAGTGATCAGCAATTTGATTTTTTATGTTTTGTTAGCTACTCCTTTTGTTTCCAAATAAGTGTCACGTTTCAAAATTAAAATTTTATCATCAAGAAGTCAAGTATCTAAACTGGCGGTGAGGGGCGAAGAACAACGGAAGAGGACTAGAATGCCAAGGATTCTAAACAGACATGGAAAGTCCTGTCCTTGACCACTTCGAAAATTTTCAGTTACTTGTTTATGGGTGTATAAAAATAAAAATGAAGTACAACCATGACGCACTAGTTGCAAGACATAAGGTTAGTCTTGTGGCTCAAAGCTTTACACGATAAGCGGGAGTAGATTTTTTTCTTCCGGGTGAAAATGAGGTACAACCATGATGCATTAGTAGCTTTACGATGAATTTGGGCCGTTAAATAATCAATTCCCATTTCCTTTTTATTGTTGATCAAAACGCTTGATTGGCTGCAAGCCAATTTGTACCTTTTCGTACTCAACATTTTTCAGCCACCCAGCAATTGTTTGATGATATCATCTTTGGCGAGTAGAAGTCAAAATACTCAAACAAATAAAAACTTTGTAATTTATTTTCAAATTCAAAGACCTACAAAGTCTTAAGTGTTTTCTTGACCTTGAAATTGCAATATCATCTCGCAGGATAACTAATCAAACTAGAGAAAATTTAGCCTATCTTTATTTCAAGATACTAGTTTCCTTACTAGCAAACCATCTCTCCCTCCTTATGAATCCCAACAGTAAAATCAATTTGGATGATGGTGCTCCTCTGACAGATAATAGGAGATTGATTGGTTGTCTCTCCTATCTCACTAATATTACCAACCCTAATAATTTGTGTCTAAGTCTTAATATATTCATTTGCACGGTGATCATGCAGCATATACTCAGGTATCTTGAGGGCACTATCGGCCAAGGCTTGCTATTTCCTTCCTAGTATGTTTTCAATTGACCACAAACACGCATATGCAAATTGGGGGAATTGTGTTAATACACGGAAGTCTACGAGTTATAATATGTTCCTAGCGTAATGTCTCAACCAATAATAATAAATTAAGCAAAAATTTAGTCAAACAAAAAAACCCATAAGAAATAAAAATAAAAGAAGAAGAAGCTAAAGTCGATAATCTCTGTCTCTAATTTTATCCCAATGTCTAACGTACAATTAAGTACCAAACTCGCAAGAAAACAGGACGTTGCGAAAATAACAATCCAGAAACGAAAAAAAATATATTTGTCAATCAAAACTCTTGAAATAAAAGGCCACAGTTCACATCAGTTGTAACATAAAACATAGTTAAAAGAAGAGTTTAATTTGAATATACTGTTGATACAAAAATAATTTTATACAAAACTCTGTTTGTATGCAGCTATATTAATAAAAATATTTAACTTAATTATCCACTAATTAAAGAGTCTTATAAATAGATACACATAATTGATTGATAATGTGAAATTAATATTATCAGTGTATCAAAATTAACCTTATAAAAGAATGGAGAAAAAAATTAACTTTATTTAATCACATCATTCTTTCTTTTTTTGTTTCATAGCATTTACTATATTACCTTTCTTTTCAGCAACAACTTTGAGAGACAATTATAGTACTCTAAAAAATTTATGGTTGTACAAAATATTTTTTTCATTTTTATGATATTTAATTTAAAGTAAACTCCCAAAATAATTTCTAAGAATTTTTAAAACAAACAAAATAATCCATAAGAAATAAAAATAAACAAATTAGTCCTTACCTTTTTCAAAAACTAGACAAAATAATCCTTCTGTTAAATTATTTTGTTACTAATCTATTAAGTAGAGGACATGAAACGTTTAATTCTTCATATCAAACTATAAATTACATGTCGCTCCACCCGACCATAGTTGCGAGGTTGGTTATAGTCGCAACTATTGTCATAGTCAACGAGGTTGAAACTTTCACCCTACCATAATTGCGAGTCTGTTTATAGTCGTGATTGTTGTCTTAGTCAACAAGGTTGAAACTTCTAATGAACGGTATGTAGTTTAGTTTGATAGAAATAATTAAGGATATCATGTCATCTACTTAACATATCATTAACAGAATAATTTGACGGAAAAACCATTTTATCCATTTTTGAAAAGGTGAGAGACTAATTTATCTTTTTTTTATTCCTTTTGAACTATTTTATCCGATTTAAAAATTTTAGGGACTATTTTAGCCATTTATTCTTTAATTTATGTCACCAAGAGATTTTCCTAACATATATTTTTTTTTTTGGAAAATATAAGTCCTCTCTATGAGCAACTTATCAACCACTATACTCAACCTTTTTCTGTTGTACATACAAACATATTATCAGAGAAAAAATAAAATTAAAATGAGTTAGCCCTCCCTTCCCCGTATACCGTGTAATGTATTCAAACTTTTGAAAGAGCCGTACGGTGACACACACACAAAAAAAAAAAATGGCAATGCTTTTGTACCTAAATATATATAGGAAAACAGATAGTATAATATCATGTTGAATGGGAACCTGTACAATGATGCATTTGATTGGGATTGTTCAGATGATTCACTAGCGATGGATAGTGAGAGATCGCTCAAGCATATACTTATAAATTATAGACCGAAAAAAAAATAACCAATTCGATGAATTAAGTACTTTGCACAACAATACCAAAAACATCAAATGCATCTTAACAGTGTTATAAAGTTGCAACAAACTAATTAAGTATAAAAGAAGGAACACTATTCTTTTACAGATCATTATAAGGAAAAATTATGAAAATATAAGAACATATTATATATAACAACATCAAATGTATATATGTAGGTATTGACGGGCTTAATCTATGCACACTGAAGCTAGCTTGATTATATAATTTATTCTCATAACAAAATTCTGTGCTCTTATGTGTAATCGTTCATGAGATCTTTTTTTTTTTTACCTCTCATTGTGATGATGGTATTAGTTGCTACAACCAATAATTATGGTTTGCACTCGTGCAGAGGTGAGGGATTGGAATTGGAGCGAGGGTGAGAGTCCGTGCGTGTGATTTTCCTGCTGCTGCTGAGTACTGCTGAAGAAGATATGATAGTGATACTGATATATGCTCCCTCTTTCTTCTCTCTACCAAGCTCGTTACTAACTGTTTATTATATATGTATATTATTCCACACACGCCCACGCGCCTCTATTTCTTCCTCTCTCTCACTATCACACTTGCCACGACTGCCCCTCAAACCGTTCGAAAATTTGAGTGTCAGAGTGAGTGTGTCTGTGTGAGAGTGAGCTTTGCTTAACGAACCCCAGCACGCACGCATTGCATTTGCATTTGCATTGCATCGCAGCATCACAGCAAAACAATCATTATTAGCCTTTCCCACGCACGCACTCACCCTCCCTTGCTTTATTTTCCTTCCCCTCTGCTCTATCTGTATATACATATATATATACCCTTTCCAGTTCCCCCCATTTCTGCAACACTACTCCACTCTGCCAGAAGAAAAAAAAGGAAAGAAAATGCAGAAGATGAATAATACTATTGCTAAAGAAGAAGAAGAATATTTGCAAGTTGGCGCATTTCATGAAATCGATCACTCCAGCCTCTCACCTCATTCCCGTCTTCAACTCAAATCTGTCCGCATTGCAATGGTATTTCTTTCTATCTATATGATATAATATAATAACAATATGCTTTTGTGTATTCATCTATCTAATAATACGCATTGTTTAGTTTGTTTCTGTATTGATATATGATGAATTTTGATTATTATTAGGTGAGTGAGATTGAGAAAGAGGAGCACCGCGTATCGCTGAGGTACCCAAGCATTCACTCTCTCCGCACTCACTTCACGCACACTGGAACGATCAAGACGATTCCAACACTTGATGAGAAGTACGTCATGGGTTATGATTTCGCCGTGAAAGCGCTTCGTAGGAGAGTCTCTACCCAGGAATTCGCAGACAGGAGAAATTCTTGGGCCTTTTGGGCCTCACCCCCTAGTGGCGGCCCAGGCCCAATAACATGCACCAAGCAAGGGCCGTGCTGGTCTCAGCTCAAGTTCGGGGGGATGGTGCAGTGGGGGAACCGCCGGCAAGTTCGGTTCCTGGGCCGCCATGAGGCCCATATGCTTCCGCCTAATTTATCCAATCAAATTGGGCCTGGGCCCATTGTTGCTGTTGAAGAAGAAGGCGCTAACACTGCGAAGAAGAGAAAGACTAGCAAGGCCAAGAACGTTGAAAATGAACAATGTAGCAAAGACATGAAGAAGAAAAAGAAGGAGCAAGGCGTGGTTAATAGGACCAGAAGCAAAAGCAAGCACAGAAAAATCTCAATTGACAGATGGTCTGCTGAAAGGTATATAAATTTATTTTTTTGGTCATGATAAATTAATTATTATTAATGTAATTACTTGCGTTACTTATAATACAACTCTGTCTATATGATTATGATTAGATTATTAGAGTAAATTACCTCGATTTTAGTATTTAATATATTGGAATTCATCATTTAAATTTATATTTTACATTTTATTTTTTTAAGTTAACTTAATTACACTCTGAAATGTATCCGAACTTTTTAAGTTGCCAATTTAATCCCCGTCATGTTAATGCAGTAACTGTTTTGATTGACAGATCAAGTTATAAAGATAACATCATACCTATCCAAAAACTATAGCATCATACACTAAATCAATAATTCTTTAAAGAGATTAATTTTGATGTGTTAACTATATAAAATAGTCTTATACTGTCATTGAGTTACATGCTTTTATTTGTAAGTGGTTAAGTCAAATACCTATAGTAACACTACATAATTAGATATATGTATAAATTTTATTTTTTTACACTCATGTTACATCTAAATTAAATTCATTTTGAAGTGAGTCTACTTTAATCTACACGTACAATTTTTCAGTAAGTGATCTGAGGTTTATTCTATAAGCTAATAGAGAGACTATTTGATTAGTATTCAGTTTAATTGATCTTGTGCAATAGTTAGGTGTTATTTAATTATTATTTGTTATTGATCATGTATGTGAACTACTACAACATTTACTTGATCTGTAGGTATAAGTTGGCAGAGGAGAACATGTTGAGGGTGATGAAGGAGAAAGGAGCTGTGTATGGGAACCCAGTACTAAGGGCAGAGCTGAGATCAGAAGCTAGGAAGTATATTGGTGACACTGGTTTGCTAGATCATTTGCTGAAGCACATGGCAGGTAAAGTGGCACCTGGAGGATCTGAGAGGTTCCGGCGGCGGCACAATGCAGAGGGGGCAATGGAATACTGGTTGGAGAGTGCTGACCTTGTTGATATCAGGCGCGAAGCAGGGGTCCAAGACCCTTACTGGACTCCTCCCCCTGGATGGAACATTGGTGACACCATCATTATTAATCCACACGATCATGTTCTTAACACTACACAGCTTAAAGAAATCAAGCAAGAAATTCTTCAGTTGAAACAGTAATTTCTTAATTGACGCCAATTTGTTATTTGTTGCCCAGTTTTTTTATTCTGTGTTATTAGTGATTAATTGGGATTTGGTTAATAACTATATGAACAGAGATATGCTGGAGCTTGCATCAAAGAAGGGTGAGGAAGCACTGGCTACCCCTACTTCCTGTTTGTCCAGTTTGAATTGGGAGGACTGTGGTTCCTTGGTTTCAAAGCAGGTGAAGCATGCATGCGTACAATTAGGCCTAGCTAGTGCTAATAAATTGCTAATAGGGGTCTTTGTTATATTGCAGGAAATCTATGCAGAGTTGCTGAATAAGAAGGCTATAATTGAGGAACAACTGAAGGAAATTTCCCTCACTTTGAGCACCATGGCGGTAACATAATAATTACTCTTCATTTTATTTTATGTTCGTGGACTGAAAATTTGATCACTTGCAATGAGGTCTAATGAGAATCAATAATTAAATTCTTCAGTTTGCTTGACACTGATCAATGCAATTGATGCAGGAGCAAATGGGGTTGCTGAAACCAACAGTAGTTGAGGAACTAGCATTGTCAGAATCAGCAACACCACCACCAGCATTGTTGCCATCACCAGGGGATGATGCACTAATTCAAGAAAAGAGCATAGCAAAGGACGAGGCAGCAAAGACAGAAAGGTTGAGAAGTGGTTTCCAAATTTGCAAGCCAAAAGGGACCTTTAAGTGGCCAAAAATGGATGTGTCTCCTCCTCAGGTTGTTGTCCCCATTGATAATCACTATGTGCTCCAAAGACCATCCACTGCTTCCTCTTCTACCACCTCAGCTCTCAAGCCCCACACTCAACACCTGCCATTGCCAATGCCTAATAACCCTTCTTCCCATGTTAAGCCACTAGCAGAGAAACGCCCTCTCAGCACTGCTACTTTGAAGCATGTGATTGGGCCCTTTCCCCCTCCTCATCTTTCTCCACCTTTAGAGACCCCATGAATCCAAAATCATTAAACTTACCAAGGACCCTCTTACCTTACAGTAGTGCTGGCAAAGTCCTAGTACTTACATACATACATTTTATATATGAAAGAAACCTCACACCTTTTTGAGTCACATGTTAGGAAAAGTGGATTGAGGAACTTCACAATATTGACACTTAATCGGAAGTGGTAATTTAGTTGGTGTTACACAGTTGGAGTCAGATACTGCTAGTACAATTTACAAACTATTAAAATGACCAGTCATACTATAAAATTAAACATGTCAATTGAGGATAATTTTTGTAATAAACAAGTTTTTCTTCCAGTGGTTACTGTTGAGAGACAGAGAAAGAGAGAAAATCATAGAATGAATCCGTGTGTGTTTAACTACACAACGGGTGAATATATATAGACAATGTGCAATAAATACACAATAATTACAAAGATATATTATCCCTATTTACAGATAACAAAAGATAATAGAAAAGATAATAAAAGATATTCACATATTCTAACACTCCCTCAAGTAGACATATAGATCATATGCACCTAGCTTGTTACATAAATAACTTATTCTAGGACTTCTCAATGATTTGGTGAGAACATCTCGCCAAATTGGTCAATTGAATTGACGAAGCTTGTGGAGATGTCTCCAGATAGAATCTTCTCTCTAATAAAGTGACAATCAACTTCAATGTGTTTGGTCCTCTCATGAAAAACTGGATTTGAGGCAATGTGTAAAGCGGCTTGATTGTCACAAACAAGTGTCATTTGTTTGGCTTCCCCAAATTGAAGTTCTTTGAGGAGTTGTTTGAGCCGGATAAGCTCACACGTGGGCCATTGCACACTGCATGCCTTTCAAAGACTAGATCGAGCCACTACAGCTGCTTCTTGCTCTTCCAGGATATGAGATTGCCTCCAATAAGTATACAATACCTCAAGTGGAACGCTATCGTAAGGAGATCCCCAATCTGCATTAGAATACCCAACTATATCGCATGCCCTATCTTCATAAATAAGGCCCTTTCGGTGCTCCTTTGACATACTTCAAAAATCTGGATAACAAAGATCCCGCTGAGCTTCACATGGTGAGTTTAAGAATTGACTAACCACACTTACTGCAAAGAAATGTCCGGGACGAGTAACGTGAGATAGTTCAATTTCCCAACCAATCTTCTATCTCCTGTATCGATAGTGGCTCCCCTGATTTGGTAGAAGCTTGACATTAGGATCCATAGAGTATCACTGTGTTTTGCAGCAAGTAAACCTGTTTCCTCTAGAATGTCAACAAAGATATTTTCTCCGAGAGAGAACTATGCCATCTTTGGACCGTGCTACTTCAATTCCCAAGAAGTATCCGAGTTTGCCAAGGTCTTTGGTCCGGAAATGCTTGCATAGGTGTCGCTTTTGATCTGCTATACCTGAGTGTCGCTCCTCAGAATGACAATGTCATCAACATACACAACAAGGTAGATGCAAACCTCTCCGAGTATGACGATAAAACACGGAGTGGTCGCCACTGAGTCATACCAAATTGTCAACTACGTTGGAGAACCTTCCAAACCAAGCTCGAGGAGACTGCAAGACCATACAATGATTTTCGGCTTACAAACAAGGCCGAAGACTTCCCGAGCAACAAACCCAGGAGGTTGCTCCATATAAACCTCTTCCTCGAGATCACCATGGAGGAAGGCATTCTTAATATCTAATCGATGAAGAGGCCAATGGCGCGATAGCAATGACCATAAAGAGAAACAAACGAACAGAAGCCATCTTAGCAACAGGGGAGAATGTATCACCATAATCCAAACCAAAGATCTGAGTGTACCCTTTGGCAACAAGACGAGCCTTCAAACGATCAAGTTGGCCATCAGGCCCCACCTTAATCGTAAAAATCCAACGACAACCAACCGCAGATTTACGGGAGGGAGAGACACCAGCCCAAGTACCACCGTCTCGTGCACACATCTCAAGAATCATAGCTTGTCTCCACTCAGGATGGGAGAGAGCCTCACCGCGCCTTAGGAATAGACACTAAGACAAAGAAGACAGACAAGGTAATGTAGAGAAGACAAATCGGATAACTCAAGGCAATATAGTGAGGAGATGGGTTACGAGTGGAGCAGTACCTTCTGAAGGGCAATGGGAAGATCAGGTGAAATCGGCAGGACCGAAGGCGGCAGAGGATCAAACACCGGAGGAGAGTCCATACTCAGCCAAGACAAAGCTCGGAGGAAGGAGCAAAGCGAGGCGGAGTGGTCGTGTGCAATGGGTGGGTCAGCTCTTCAGGATCTCGGCGGTAGACTCAAGGGGGCGAGGCGGTGTAGGTAGAAGAGGTGGCAAAGGCATAGGGATCACAGGAAGTGGGAGTTCTCGTAAGTAAGAGGTGGAATGGTTAGATGGCTCAAAGAAGGGGAACAAGAGGTCAAAAAGGTAACATCCGCGAGACCAAATAACACAGTAGGAGAAAACACCGAAAACCTTTTGAGACCGAGTGTAACCAAGAAAAATACATTTAAGTGAACATGCTGAAAGTTTGTCAAGACTAGGAGTTAAGTTGTGAACAAAACAAGTGGACCCAAAAACGTGCGGGGGAAAGGAATCAAGGGGTTATGGGGAAATAAGATGGAGTGGGGAACTTGGTAGTCCAAAGCGTAAGAGGGCATGCGATTGATTAAATAACATGCGTAAACAAGATCCCCAAAAACGAAGCGACATGATTATGAAGAATAAGAGTACGTGTTGTTTCAATGAGATGATGGTTCTTGCGCTCAACAACCTATTCTGTTGAGGTGTATGAGCACAATACGTTTGATGAAGAATGCCATGAGAAGCTAAAAATTGTTGAAAATCATGAGATAAATATTCTTCTGCATTATCACTATGTAAAGTGCGAATAGCAACACCAAAATGAGTTTTTATTTCCTGATAAAAATCGGTAAAAACAGAAAACAACTCACACCTGTTTTTCAATAAAAATAACCAAGTACAACGAGAATAGTCATCAATAAACGTAACAAAATAACGAAATCCTAAACTAGACACTCGTACTAGGACCCCCAAATATCTCAGATGAACTAAAGTAAAAGGAGACGCAGACCGCTAACACTATCGGAAAATGACTCGCTGGGTGTTTCCCAAGTTGACACGATTCACAAGGCAACCGGATAGTTTGGATAGGCGAGGCACCATGAGCTGCAAGTTGGCAAGGTTTGGGATGACCCTAATCAAGGAAGGGTGAGAGGGTGGCAGGGGAGCAAACACTAGACAAAGTGAGCCAAGAAGGCCACGAGACTCACATCCGGTGCTAATCATCCGGTCTCTGGTGCTCCCGCATGAAACAGAATCTTGGGTGAAGGAAATGATGCAATTAAGGGCTTTAGTTAACCGATGAATGTAGAGAGTAGGTTGAATGGAGAACCAGGAACATAAAGGACAGACCAATCAACTGACATAGAGCTGTAGGATGGGCAGTGCCCACCCCGTGAGACTGTGTGTGAGAACCATTGGCTAAAGTGACAGTAGGTAAACAACCAGAAGTAGAAAGTGTGGAAAATAAAGCTTTATTACGTGAGAGATATGGTCGTGGCGGGGAATCAAGAACCCAAGGACCCAATGAGGCCGAGAAAGACAAGCAAAAAGAATTACCGTGAGTGTGCAATTGAGGCGGTGGAACCAGGAGGTCCTGACGCGTTGCTCAAACCACTCGTAAAATTCCAGATAGTCACCGAGACGGCGAGAGAGAGTAGGTGCGTCCGAGGTAGCAAGAATACTGGCATGGGCAACATTAACAGAAGGGCGCAAGTGAGGATGCAAAGTGTAACATCTGGTCAATGGTGTGGCCCAACTTATGACAATGATCACACTTGGGACGGGACTTCCGAGAACCACACGATTGTTACTTTGGCGTGACGAGCGAAGAGGTATCAACCGGTCGAGGAAGGAGCAACTTCGATGTAACGGCTTAAGGAACGCATAAAAAGCAGAGAGGCGACACCGTGGGAGAGTGTAGGTACAATGCGGTGATCCTAGAAGTTTATCACTGCAGCGTAGTACTCAAGGTAAACCATAAAGGGCCAGAGCATAAAGAAAGAGTCGTTGTTTCTAATTCCTTCGCCGGTATCGTAGAGGCAAAAGTTCATTGAAATCATGAAGAGCGCCGTGAATCGCATCCAAATAAGATGATATAGAACCATCAAGCTGGCGAGGAGCAATCATACTCATAAGATCTCGACAAACACGATAAAGACGTTGTGTGTCATTGGTGAAAAGTGTTTTGCAGGCCCAAACAGATTCACAAGTGACATGAGCCCGAAATATCTGCTTTGATGGAAGGAGCAATGGTAGACTTGAGAATGCTACACAACTGAGCATCAATCTTAACCCAACGAGGACGCTCAGCTTCTGGGATGTCAACAGCTATCTTGGTAAGATGATCAGAATAATCCTGTCCCAACAACCAAAGACGGAGCATCGACGCCCAAGTATCATAATTATTTCCATCAAGCTTGTCAATGGAGAGGCACACCACATAACTAGTGAACGCCGGGGATCGGGCTTCGAACACCCTTATTATCAAAGGAAGAGTTGCCAGCTGACCATGGGCACAAGAGAACAGCGCAGATCGGTATTTTCAAAATACGAGGTTGGCAACCCGCACACGGATTGCAAGGGGGCCGATCTGGAAAGAGTACAATGGCGAGCACAACGGCGGCGATGAATGAAAGGTCGGCCGACGCGCCTCCACAAGGTGAAGATGCATGGTGAACAAGATCACGAGAGGAGCTGGTGGCGCCATGTGTAAGGATTCCTGGGAAAGTGCATGGTCGTGGTACAAGACGCAGGCGAGGGCGAATGGTGATGCTCTGGTCAATTCGGCCGGAGCGGGCCCGGCGATATGATGGGCAACAGGGACATTGCTATGGCGATAAGAGAGGCACAACTTAGGGAAAAAGGCAAAGAAACCGGAAAGGAAACACTGTGTTGAAAAAATTTCACCAGAGCAAGGCCCTCCTGACTAAGACGCAGAGGGTTTTCTTTCTTCAGGCTCCTAGATACCATGTTGAGAGACAGAGAAAGAGAGAAAATCATAGAATGAATCCAGCAAAGTGTTTAACTACAACGGGTGAATATATAGACAATGTGCAATAAATACACAATAATTACAAAGATATATTATCCCTATTTACAGATAACAAAAGATAATAGAAAAGATAATAAAAGATATTCACATATTCTAACAGTTACCTTTCCAATTTTCCTACCATTGTTCTGCATAATTGATTTCGAGGTTTTCATGTTTACCTAACTCGTATAAATTTTTATGGGAAAACAAATAAAAAGTACATGAAGCAGACATAGGACCGGAGAATCTCTTGGTCTTGAGTCTTCATTTTCACAAATAGCAATATAAAGTTTATAAACAACGCAATCAACCTTTCCCCTCATCAATTGAGGTGTAACTCACTCTGGAATGGATATTTATACATATAAGGGCACTGCTACAAAAAGCCTCGAGAATTTATAACATATCAATTTTTGCAGCATTATTTTTCAATCTAAAAGTCAGCTGAAGGCGCTCAAGCTTCGAATAGGAACATTCTATACATAGGCATAGACGTAGAAATAACTTTTCTCCTTTTCAATTTGAGAATACTCAAAAAACCGAGCAACAAAAGATGGTGCCAACAGGACAGATTGCTCTACGTTTATTAATTATCATCTTCCTAACAGGATTACATTGTTGTGCATGACACTTTCTCCTCCGTTACGTTTGAATGCCATTCTTTCTAAACATAATATCCTAAACTAAGCCGATAGCAAAGTAGTTGTAGACAAGAGTTGAATAATTGCTTCGCTTGATAAACAGTGAAATCAGTTACCTACATTTTCCATCCAGCAGATAAGCAAACGGCGATTACTTACATGTCAAAGAGTGTACAAGTACACAACAAGCAATTCTAGCAAATTGGTGAGAAAATTGGTTTAGACTTCTATATAGTATATACGAGTTGCTGCATCCAAGTTTCAACCAAGATGGACAAAATCTTTTTCCTTATATTACAAACCAGCCTCCATCACAACTAGCTCTTGTTGGTATTGCATAATTTGCCACAATCTATCCAGTCCCATAACTGTTCTACTAATAGATGCCCACACACTAAATCTGGATCAGCTGATTTTGCATGTGATGTAATAGCTGGTTTCTCATCAGTCATCACAGCTGGGTATAAACCTGTATTAATAGAGTATTTCAGTTGTTTAGGTAAAACAAAGTAATAATCAGAACCGGGTGTAAATTAGGCCGATGTGAAGTATATTATCTTGTTCATAGTGCAATATATTAGTCGCATACATTATTGTCTATATTGAATACCCTTGTAGCTTGAAAAACACAACACTACACTAGTATTGTTCGTTGAAACTTTTATAATCATAAAGCATGGATTTAGATTATTTCAGCATTATATAGCCTACACAAGAGATGATAGGACTATAAGAGCCCTCAACTGAGAATTATGTACCATAAGCCACCATCAAGGACGAAACAAGATTTCACCCTAAAAAAATTGATAAAGATTGTATCTTTCAAGGACATAACAAGGTCACATAAAAAAGGACACAATAAATTTTTACCCAAAAAAATAAAAATAAAAATAACCATCAAGTTCTAATTTCTAACTATGCGAATTAGTGGACAGAAAAAATGGATGAAGGGAATTCACATGAAACTCAATCAATATGCATTTCCAGGTATTTCAAATGGAAGACAAATTTCATAAAAAAAAGCACTTACTCGTATAGTTGTCAACTTGAGGTGATGAGTTTTATGGAATTCTCAATCTTCATCATCAGAGCTGGCATCATCAGTGCTATAATCACTGCTATCACTTCCTCCAAGATCCAAATTAACATGCTGCACTTGAATAACTTCAGGTTGCTTAGGCTGAGGAATGTGATGGTGTAACTGCTCCTCAAATCTCTGGGCAGGAAGTGAGCCCATGGGTGGCAATGGCACAGGATCCCCTGGTTTCCACCCAGGTGGGGGCATTGGAAGATCAATTGGCAACTGCACAGGCATTCCAGGCTTCCAGCCAGGAGGAACCGTAAAATTTGGTGGAAGCAGCCCTTGAATTGCAGATAAATTGGTAAGCGGATTGGTATCCGCCGGCTGTGGAGGTGGAGGCTCAATAATAGGCTCGATCGTTTTCTCCTTGCTTTCAACAGCTTTAGGCAATCCAACATCAAGATCTGCAAAATTATATAACTGTGAAGCTCTCATTTGCTCCTCTTGTGGTGCAGGTGGCAGTGCACCCCGCAGAGGCGCTTGCCCAGCTCCAAATTCTGGTGGTGCAAAGGTTGTATAACTTATCCTGTGGGCATATGATAATATATCTGACAGCTTCAGTTGAGATGAGACAGTTGAAGAAGTCAAAGAATCATCTTCACTGCCATCACCTGATTTCAACCTCTTGGTGCGGCGATAATCAGAGTAATCGTCAACAAGCATGTCAAGACGCTGCTCTGCATCTTTGAGTTTGTTGGCAAATGCAAGAAGTGCTGAATCTTTTGCATGAATTTCATGATCAATCTTCTGCTTAGCGTCTTGGAGGTCAAGAATTTCTTGGAGTTCAGCAACAGCTTCGAAGATCTGAGTTTGAAGAGCAGTGAAATGTGAAAGAACTTCTTTGGTTGTGGTAGGAGAAGACTCTAGTGGGGTAGATGTATGGGCTTGGCCTTGGGAAGAAAGGAAGGTAGGGAGCGATCCTCGGAACGCAGTGACCCAAAGAGATCTGTTGGGTGATACTTCAAAGAGCTTAGAAGCTAAGGAAGCCATTTGAAGAAGAAGTGCTTGTGCTCTAGGGAGAGGTGGGAGAAGAGAGAGGAGAGCCGCAGAAGGGGTAGCTGAATGGCGGTCTTGGTGGGGCTGGTGGTGATGGGTCTGTGAAGGAGGGAGCTTCGGAGGGGTAGGATTCGGAATTGATGGTGAATTTGGGTTTGTGAGGCCCAGCCTAGCAGGGGATTGCACAATTTGGTGTTGCAGCATTTTGTACCAACAGCTCTGATCCTTTTTTTTTCACTCTTCTACCTGCATATAAAAAATTGATGTGTCTGATCCAAATGAACGTAACTAATAATATTTAGAAATTTCAACAATGTTACAGAATTTACAAGAACATTTATTAGTACACTACATAAACAACAAGTGAGAGGCTGTTGGATATTAAGAATGCTACAGCATTCGTCTCTAACACCAATGTGGGGAAATCGCAGGCATTAGGCATCAACCTTTTCGAGGAAGGAATAAAGATTCCAAGTCGGGGTGTCAACCTTTCGGTTTTAATTCAGTTTTGGAAGAAAATCCCAACCAAATCAAACCAAACTGGATCTAATTGGCTTGCTTTACTTCAGTTTTTCGGTTTTTAAGGAAATAAATTCATGACCGAAATTTGAGCCACTTTTAAGTAGCTTGAAGATCTGATAAACACAAATAAGGGAACCAAATCTGCATTTTTTTTTTCTTCAGCGTATTGATCATACAACTAAAAAATAGCTCCAAAACTAAATGAATTAGCTATAAAACCAAATAAAATAGCTCCTAAAATCAAGAATCAAGTGGAACAAAACCTGCTGCATTTTGTAACAAATATGAGATGGGCCTAAATAGCCCAATTAGGAGAATTATCTTAATTAATAGTAAGTAGTATAAATAGGGACTTTGGGTGATGTAATGGGTAACTAATATGTGAAATGAAATGCGATTTTCCCTCCCTGATATTTTATCATTTTCTCAATTCTCCCTCAAAGTTCATAATTCTTCTCTATCCAATTTCTTACTATTACAGTGGAGCTTTCATTAGCGAACTCATCCTCAATCCCGGTGCAAATCGGTAACATTGATGATTATTATCGCGATTTTATCTCTCACTCTCAACAAATTCACATCAGCCATCCTGCAACACTAGTTTATATTCCATTGATGGATTAAAAACTGTGATTCGCAGAGGAGTATTTCTCAAAAGCCCTCAATCCCTTTCATGTGCAGTTTACTGGGCAAAATATTATGAATCAAGGATGGAAGATCAGGAACAAGAACTCAACAACATTTCAGCAATTGCAGTTCAGAATCAATATCCAGATCCAGAAAATAAAAAATCCCACAAAGGTTCAACACAATTTCATCAACAACAACTCAGAAACAGCATTTCATCCATTACAAATCAACAACAACAACCATCACGGATCCAATTTCAGATCCAACAATCAACATTTCAGAAATCTAGATCAAAGATTGAGATCAACCACGAAGTTCATAACACAAACACTCACAAATGCAAGTCCAGCAGAAGGAGAGGGAAGCTGCGACGGAAGCACTATAGTCGTAGACTGCGATCGGAGCTGAGACAGCGGTATTCCGAACAGAGACTTCAACGATCTGAGCCCACGCACGGTGGTAGCAACCGCATCGAACCCGCCCGCGGTGAAAGTGTCGTCAGAGAAGGCGATTCCAAAGGCGACGAAGCTTTATACAAAGGAGGCAGATCGGACGACGGAAGACGATGATGAGATGACGGCGGTCAGTGTGGCCCCTCTTCTCTACAGCGGCGGAGAGGAGAAACCGAGGGCGGCGATGCTGCCTCGGGGTCGTGTGAGCGAGCTTCCGCAGGAGGAGAAGGAAGATGGCGGAGCAGCTGCGGCCGACACGGAGGAGATGGTACCCGTCGACTTCCTGGGATGGGGGCGCGATGGAAGCAAGGCTGAGTCGCGGAGGCTCGAACTGCGCACTTGGAGAAGAGAAAGGAAGCGTGAAGTGGAAACTCCCGGAAGCCATGGCAATTGGGGCTGGGTGGTCTGATGCCTTAATGGGCTAAGCCCAGTGTCCTCCCAGAGCTCTAGCTATGGGCAAATTAGAATTGTGGGCTCAACCCAATCCAATTCAGCCACAGGACAAAAGCGAAACATTTGGGTACATTGTCATTGGGCTTTATTTTAAATAATGGGATACTGGTGCACACTTTTTGTACAGTACTAAATAGTATAAATAGAGATTTTAGGTGACGTAATGGGTAACTAATATGTGAAATGAAATGTAATATTCTCCCTCCTTGCTATTCTCTCATTTCTCTCTATTCTCCCTCGAAATTCATAATTCTTCCCTATTCAATTTCTTATTCGTTTCAGGGTATAACTATTCTCCCTCGGATTCATAATTCTTCCTTGTTCAATTTCTTATTCGTTTCAGAGTATAAAACTAAACGCAACATCAGAACCAAGGTTCTAAAAAATAGGTGGATATGGAATCCGAATTTAATGGTTCAATTGATTTAACCGGGCTTTCAACATATATATATATATATATACACACACACATGGATATATAATTAATTATATGTTATAAAATAATTAAAACAACACGGATAAAAATTAAGATAAAATTTTGACATCATAAAGAAAATTAGAGAAAATATGAGGAAGAAATCAATCTGATTAGCGATAACAAAGAGGAGAAAGAAAGTTAGAAACCTTTTACAGCTTGCAGAGTTGCTGCAAACTGACTCTTGGTGGCGACAACGGTGGCTGGTCTGACAAAGGACGGTGCGACTAACGCAGTTGAACGGACGAAGCAAGGAAGAGGGAAAGGGATATGCTAGGCTTGCGATTCATTACTTTCATCTCTTTTTTTAGTCTTTTTCTGAGGCATTCTGGAACAACATCGTTTTATGTGAAAAAGAGTCACAATCCAGGCTTGAAAAAAAAAAGACTCTATTGATTATTGGGCCTTAAAAAAACACAATATTCTACAAAGCTATGCCTCCTTTGTAGTTTCTCCTCTTTTTTTTTTTTTGATCTGACAGTTTCTCCTCTTTTGTCTTTCATTACTTTGCCTTTCTAATTATTGGGCCATCGAGTTTTTCCCATGGGCCTGATGATTTAACATTTTGTATTATAGATGATGCAAGTGTTTCGACGAGTTGATGCAAGTGAAAAGGTAATGTTCGACCAAAAGCAAGTGTAAGGGTAATGTTGTATTCGACCAAAAAAACGTATAAGTGTATACAAAATTATTTAAAAATAATATATTAGCCTCCGACAAATCAAATTTTAGATTTAATTTAAATACACTAACGGTATAAATTTTTACTTTATTTGGTATAAAAATTTGTAAAAAGATATGCATGAGGATATATCATTGCTCTACTTTATATAGTATGCAGAAAAATGTGTATAAGGATATATCATTGCTATATTTTTCAATCAGACTACGTCTTACCGAAACGTTTTCATAATAATTAGCATTTTACTTAATCTTATTCTTACATCAATGGTATATATTTTAAACAACATAAGAATAAACTGCCTAGTGGTCTAAAGTTTTTATAAATGGATTTAAATATTCAAACTAAGTTATTATATCTTTACTCTCATTGCGCATTTTAGCATGGGGTATCATGTTTGGGTCATCCTATCAGAATGACCAATAAGACCTCAAGTAATTCTTTCTTCCTTTTATCACGCTATTCTCTCTAGCTGCTCACTTACCATGGCGGTGAAGGCCGTATTTGCTGTCAAGGGATTGGCAGGTGGGGGTGAAGAGGAAGATTTACAGGGAACCCAACTCTTGTTATCTTACGGACACATTGGCAAAGAATTGGAGGGTCATATTGGTTCCTATGGTCTAATTTGTTTTTACTCTAGTCCTAGCTAGTTTCCTTTACCTACATCTGTTGGCGGATAGTAGGCGACATTATATTGTACCTCTCTAGTTATTAGTTTTCTTGTTTGTGGGCGATAGCCTCTAACCCAGGTTGCAAATAAAAACAAGAAAATCCACTCATTCTTCTAATATTTTTTTTTTAAAATTAATTTAATTTCCTGAGGGAACCAGAGAGCAGGATGAGCTTCGACAAGTGATCAGGGTGAGCTATTGAAGCAACGATCATGGCTGAAACGGGGTGACCAACAAATTAAAGATGCAGGAATATATACACCTAGTTCTTCTAGGATGGCAAGCAAATCGTAGGCATAGCCTTCTAAAGCTTGAGTGGCACTAAAAATCGATGTTGGTGTAGCGGCGATTGCAAGGCCATGTATGGCAGCTGAGATATAAAGCATGTGTAATTTTAATCGGATTTGATGTATTAATAAATTATCTATAGATCATTTAACAACACTTATTCTTTGACTGGCCACATTTCTGTGTGTAGTTAAGTGATGGGTTCCCGATGGATCCAAACATGGTGTCCCCATGCTAAAACGCGCCTTACTCTCATATGTATATGTTTTTTTTTATTATTATTATTCATGTTCTTTAGTCACGATCTTTAAGAGGACACCAAAGTAGTCATAAATTATTTGCCCCGCAAATCATGTTCGAGTGCAATGGATGAGGAGATTAACTTTAGCCAAAAATAGAACAACAGGGCAATTCCCAAGAGACGACGAAACTCTATCCGATGTGCAATAGTCCAGACAATAAAAAGGAAAATAGTGTGATTCATGAGATATGCTCTTGCATATATATATATCCATTGCATTTAGACCAGGTCTGTTGTCGGTTTTCACATTATTGTAATTTCGTGAAGAATATTTAATACATGCTCTTTGAAGTATTTTACAATCACTCATTTTCGTTCATAATATTTAGAAATAGTAAGAAGGAAATCAAAATAAATGGTTATTCATGCCCATCAAATGTGATGCACAAAAATATAAAAGTGTTTTTCTAATTTAATTAGTTGTGCATCTGTCCACAAGTTTAGGTTTCTAATCCAAAAGGTAGCTAGGGTTCTTTTGTTCTCTTGATTTGCGTCTTAGATCTGTGAGAACGTAATGGCACGAGAACTTCGTTTTCCTTTTGAAAAAAGGTTTTCAATAAACTATTTACATTTTATTACATTTTGAGTTTGGTTGTAGAAGTTATTTATCTTCTACGTTTCTATTATTTCATTCTATCAAATTTAAATTTTTATAGTTTTTTGGTAAACACCTAAATTGATCTATAACAATTTCATTGATAGATAAATTACTCCCTAATAAAAAAATTAGTCTTGAAGTCCTTCATAATTATAAAAATAGAACACTATAGGTCTTTAACAATTTTATTGATGGATAAATTGGTACCTGATAATAAAAAAATTAGTATTAAGATCTCTCATAATTATAAAAAAATAGAATATATAAATATCTGACTCACCTGTAACATGTTAAATACTAATGTGAAATTTAATTATTAATTTAGATGGCACCCACTAATCACAATTTTCTTTTTTGTAAATTCCTTGCTAAACATTTCAAAATTTCACCGTACCCATTATCAACAAAGAAACCCCTATCCCCAAACTTGTCATTTTAAGAAAGGAATTAGATTTGAAATCTAATTCTTTATATTTCATCACCACCTTATTTTGAGATACTGTGGTACTAATATCATAATTTCATAACCATTTCCCCAAAAGACCTGTCTGCTAGAGTACAATGATTGTATATTACAAAACAATACAATATCACTATGCTTGGTATGGAATGCTTTATATTAAATTTTGAAATATTTAGGGAGGAATTTGCAAAAAATGAAAGGGTACATTTTAGTAACTTGGTGATGATTGGGATTTGTGGGTGCTACTTAGATCAATAATTAAAATATGTCTTAATATTAAGTAGGTTGCAGCTGAGTAAAGGATTTATATTATCCTATTTTTGCAATTGTGAAGACTTCAATACTAATATTTTTTGTTAGAGACTAATTTATTCATTAATAAAATTGTCAATGACCTATAGTATCATATTTTTACAATTGTAAGGAGTCTGAATATTAATACTTTTTTTCAAGTACTAATTTATTCATTAATAAAATTGCCAAAGAGGGTTTTTGCATTTGTTTTCATGTGATAATGATCCTATAAAAAAAAACCTATCCTAATTATTTTAATTAGAATTAATTCTCAAATCTATTTAAAAGGAGATAATACACATTTCCAAGTTGTTACACTTCTTTCTCCCGATAAGTTATCACCACTCAACACCTTTTAATAAGAAAGAACGAAGCAAAAATACAAGAACACAGACACAAGATTATGTAGCGCATGGGTAGCACAAACACCATACCACCCGATAGCACCAACACACCACACCACAAAGGAACCAAATGAGAAAAAAAATGACTATAGATGAACACATGTGATGCTCCCCCCACACAATCTCTTCAATATGGCCATCAAGGAAGGAGAAGGTCATGAAAAACTACCAAAAATAAAAGCACTGACTAAACTCCTAGACAAACACCTTAGAAACAAAGCACTATCCAAAGAAACCATCCAATACTCACTGCAAAGAAGAACTAGCAAAGGATAATAACAACAACAGAAACATTAAGTAGTCACCTCTACGTAGCCATCTGCATAGGGTGCTTTGTTGCCTAAATTTTCCAAACATTGAAAGTTAGCTTAGGAGCATATGCCTGAGTAAAATTCTATAGAAGTGCACAGAGTCTCATAAAGGAATTCCTAACAAACCTTTTCCTCCTAAACCACCTTGTTGTCATCTTTAAAGCACACATCCAACAAAAGGAAGTCAGTTCGAATCTCAATAAGAGAGGCATCAAGATTCAACTCATTTGAAATATACTCAATAGAACATTTCAACGAATAAACTTGAGCCTCACTAATTCCCTTAGCAGGAGCAACATCAGTCAAATATCATAAACAATTATTATCCCTTGATTGCATAACACCCTCTATTGCATACACATCTATTAGAGGATAATACAATGCACACAGGGGCAGAGCTTTGGTGGGGCAATGGGGGGCCATGGCCCCCCCAAAATTTTTTTCAAAAAATTATATATATATATATATATAAAGAAAATAAATTTAAATTTTGATGTAATATAAAAATATAAAAACTTATATAATATCATCCAATTATATCTTTTTTATATGTATAATTTTTTAAGTAATTAGTGTGAAAATTAAATATGTATGATAAATGAGAAGTGTGATATTTTATCATATATAGATTATGTTATTCTATATAAATATTTTGTTTTCAACTTAAAATCCATTAACTTGTCTTTTAATTAAAAACAAAAAGATTTCATCATAATTATGCATCATTTTAGTTTTTTTTTTTACATTGGATAAGCAGTTATAATAAGAACACATATTCAATGTAGATAATGAATTTGTTAACTATGTCCTCTACTTTGATTCTTAAAAATACTTATAAAATTTTTGACATTATTATATGTATGTTTGGGAATATAATATAAAAAGAAATATTTTTTCATCTAAATATGAAATGACTTTAGATGATTGGGTAAAAAAACATAATTTTCATTCTAAAATTCACTTATGAGTGAAAAATAGATTTTTAATTTTTTTTATTATAAATAAAAATAAATTATTTCATCATTCAATGCTTTTATCAAAACAATCCTAAATAGCAAATATTACAAAATATAGAAAAATTATTTGACAAATTTTTTAGTAATTTATCATATAAAAGTCATTATTTTTACATAATCCAAACAAAAAAAATTATTTAAAAATTATTTTTGAGCTAGTATAACTGAAAATTGATTTTAAAATGATCAATTATAAAAAATTAAATTATAAATACATTCAATTATTGAAATAATTTTAATTTTACAATTAATTCAAATATGCATTAGTATTTATCATATTAATTATTTACTATAAAGTTTATATATAGATGTGTAATTAATTTTAATTTAAATTAATTTTTACTGTTTAATTAACATGTGATAATTTTTTAACCCCATAAACTTTTTCTTCAAGCACCGCCACTGAGTGCACACAACCTCCAACGCAAGCTGCGAGATTCATGCAAATGCGCACCTGTTTGCAAAATAATTTGTTGGTTGTGCTCGGGACGACTACTAATCTTTTTACCATGTAACAAGAATGAGGACCCACTTAGCCAGTGCCGAGTATCCTTTGAAGCAATCCTCTTTGCTGACAGTTACACCTTCAAAAACTAGCTTGTTATGAATCCCCCACAAGCACCAAACAATTGCAAAAATAACTGGACCCATTCCTTCCCGCGTTGTTACGCTTACTTTGTATAAGTTTTATTTTAAAAAATATTTGATTATTGATAGTTTTGGAGTGAAATTAATAGTTTGATTTTTTTTACATTGGCAATATAAATCAAAACCTTTTATTTTCATTACCTTTCAAGTTGTAAAAACGTTACCATAAATATATAATTAGATAATAATATAAATATTATTAGTACATCAAAATTAAATCCAAGAAATAAACTCTATTTATTTTTAAAAAAAAATCTGATGTGTCATTTCTAGTGTGTATACTTGAACTTTTATTGATAAATAATTTTTTGATTTCCGTTAAAAGGAAAATATTCCAACCAACAAAGTTACAAATTTATAGCAAAAATACTATATCTGTACACTTTGAAGTGTCTTTTAAGAAATCAGTAAAAATTTTGTATATTACAAAATTAATATATCTAATTACATCCAAATACATTGATTTTATAACATATTAAATTTTTATTAATTTCTTAACAGGGCATTTGGAAACCTTTAATGAAATGAAATTGAATTGAATTCTATTAGGAATTGAATTCCATCAAAAATTGAATTGAATTCTTATGTTTGGAATGAACCAGTAAATTAAAGAATTCAATTTAATTTTTTCGTTTGGAATGGATCTAAAAATGAACTAATTTAATTATTTTTACCATTTTATCCTCCATTAATAGGTTAGGAATAAAACATTATATTTAAGTAAGGTTATTTTGGTATTTTCATTTGTTGGAATTCAATTCCCACACCAAATCGCACCCTTTTGGGTCTGATTTCAATTCTTTAGTTTTGTTGGATTTCAATTCTCATGGAATTCAATTCCTTCATTTAAGTTGTTTCCAAACAATGGAATTCAATTCAATTCCTTGATGGAATTGAATTCCAGGAATTTCCAAACACCCTGTAAAAGACACTTAAAAATAAATGGAGGAAATAGTATTGAATAATAATAAGGGAGTTGGAGCATATGTCTGAGACACATAACCAACTGTACAAATATATGACAACGATGGTGGTTAATCAGAAAATATATATGACAACGATGGTTAACTGATACCGGCATTGAAGGAAAAAAAATAATTTAATAAAATGTGCTAATGATATTAATTAATTATCGAAAATGTTAAATATTGATTAGACTTTGTCATCCTTGTAAAATAGAATTGTACTATAAAACAACGAAGGATTTCACCTCTTTCTTAGCCTATTGTATTGTCAGGTACTCGGGCACGTAATTTAACAAGAGAATATCGGACTAATATAACACTAGGATATCAAAAGAGAAATGCTCTTTAACTCATGTCTTAAACGTCATTTTTGACATTTGTGATTGGCATATAAATAAACGTCACCTAATCACTTTAGACATTTGTGATTGGTATACAAATAATTAGAAATTTTAATTATCGTTTAACTTTTGGTAAAAATGTAACAAATAATTAAAAAAAAGTTAAATTTATACCGTCATTCAATCAAATTTTCCTATTTATATGATTTTTCAAATTGTGTGTGTAAAACTCAATCATCTTTATTGATATAATAATAGATGATTATATGACAATATAAAGAAATTTTATATTGTCAATAAATAAAAATTAAACTCATAAAATAATTAATAAAAAATATAAATTTTTTTAACAAAATTTATCATTAAAATAACTTCAATTCTTATATATCAATACACAATTTTTCAAATTATTTTGTAAACAAAATTACTAATACTTAGTTATTAATCAATATTTAGTTCATTCAAGTGATTCAAGATGTGTTTCTTGCTTCTTCTTCTTTTTCCAGTAAACTCAAGATATCCATGTCAGATATAAAACCTATAGACACGGGTCTTACCTCTTATTAAGAAACCCTTGCCATACATGAAGCTAGTAATCATATCCCTAATTAAATGTTTAGTAAACTCAATTAGTTGTACACTTTAGCATAACTGGTAACTAATTAGACTTATTAAACATTTAATAAGATGTTCAATTTCTAACAATATATATTAAAAATATTTTGTGGTTAGCAAGACTCATATTTTAAAAGAATTAGTCATTCTTATCCGCTATAAATATCCATACGAGAAAAAATAAAAAATAGTTTATAATAGAGTTTAGACTCAAAAATATCAAAGTGGGATAAGGCAGCGAGGTGGGAGTCAGCATCAATGGTGAAAGTAACACTCTTCCCTTCCTCTTTATATATGCCTTCCCCAACTGCCATCCGCTTTCCATCCACAACTCTGAAAAACTTAATCGCAACGACGTCGTATCATGCTCTCACCATCTTTCCCTTCACCTCTCACCGCCGCCACCACTACCAATCTCTCCTCTCCGCCGTGCCCCGTCAGATCCCGGCTAAGACTCGCCGTTGTTGCCTCCGCCGGAGCCACCAGTCCGCCGACGGCATCGTTATACGAGATTCTCGGGATTCCCGCCGCCGCCTCGAGCGGTGAGATCAAGGCGGCGTACCGACGACTAGCCAGGGTCCGCCACCCTGACGCGGTGGTGACGACCGGCGACCGGAACGGCCAGTCGTCGTCGGCGGACGAGTTCATGAAACTCCATGCTGCGTACAGCACACTATCGGATCCCGAGAAGCGCGCAAGCTACGACAGGAGCTTGTTCCGGCCGCGCCAGAGGCCGCTGACAGCGGCGGCGGAGACGGCGTCTAGGTTTTCCGGCTACGTTAGCCGGAACTGGGAAACGGACCAGTGCTGGTAGCGAGTTGACTCGGGGTGAGTTGATTTTGAACGAGTTAGTTATAGCTGGAGAATTTGGAACTTGGGCGTGGTTATTGAATCGCCTCTGAGTATCATTAGTTAATTACATATATTAGTTTTAGACTTTTAGTAACCGCTGTTTGTATCATATACATCACGAATTTGTATAAATATGTATATACGAGTGGATTGGAGAAAAAGAAGCTTGATTTGTGCTACTTTAATTTGTTGGTAATTGCAAATTGAAATTTTATACAAATATAGAAGAAGAACAAGAGTGTCAATTGCATTTCATGAATTTTTCATGGGTTGCAGAAAAAGAAGAGGGAAAGAGATTTTGTTTTGTCTATATTAAGTAACATCTATTTCATCTTTCTTTTATCCTAAAAACTGGCCATGCAATTTTAAGTGAGAGTTCTGGACTTCAAGCATGGACAATACGCAGATCCTTGTCATGATGATATAGATCCTGTATCCCCAATATTTAAATCGCTGTGTAGAGAAAAATGAATTATTTTATGTCCAGAGAATTACCATTAATATAAAACTTTCGTCAAAACTGCTTGCCTTGTATTCAAATTTGCAGGACTTTACTGTCATTACAATCAATAATTTTCACAATTTAATTAAATGGATGTCTGAATATGTTTTTGCCTTTTAAATAAAAAATATAAATTAAGAATACACTTCAGTTTGTGGACAAAAAAAGAAACGCAGCAGAATTCCTTACTTTAATTTCTTTGTGAAAAAGAAAATAGATAGAGAAGTTGAGGATTCAAATCTTAAAAAGAAAATATTTCATTGTTGAGAAAGATTGATCTTTCAATGTGTGATTGATTAAAGGATAAAAGTAGGATAAAAAATTTTATAGATGAATTATATGTATAAAATGTCTATCTTATTTTTTTTTCATATAAAAACATAACCTTAGTATTATCTATAACTACTTGCTAAAAAAACAAATGAATTCATTGGAAAGAGGGGACATGAATGGGACAAGTTCTTACTCGGATGATTAAAAATTTCACAGTAAGAGAAATGAGAAGTTGAATTATTTTCCCATAAAATCTCACTATTTATTTTTCAAAGAATTTTTTTGATTAATCTCTAAAACACAATCTTAGACTTTATTAATAAACAATAATCAAATCGATAATTATGTGCTCACAGAAACCTGATTTTTTTTTTTTTTTGCATTTCTGAATTGAAATTATAATAGTTATAATAAGGTTTGAACTTAGGATCTCATATATACTACTCAAAGCTCTCTCACCACCAATGACTTTCACAGAAACCTGATTTAGTAGACATTAGGAGTGTTTTGTTTGCGGTGATTGATATTTGTGAGGTTGATTGGTTTTGACTTTGAGGCGATTTAAATTTAACCAAAAGGTGAAAGTGCATGTGACGTTAATCAGGTTTCTTGATACATTGGTGATAATGAGATTTATACCTATGGCTTCATACAAATCACCTAAAACCTCACCACTTCATACAAATTACCTTTGGTTAAGGAAACCTTGT
This sequence comes from Dalbergia cultrata, assembly GCA_031216105.1. Taxonomy (NCBI): domain Eukaryota; kingdom Viridiplantae; phylum Streptophyta; class Magnoliopsida; order Fabales; family Fabaceae; genus Dalbergia; species Dalbergia cultrata. The sequence goes on along the minus strand of CM062347.1, from coordinate 2,171,130 downwards.
TATAATAAAGCTTGAAACTGTACCATTAACTAGATGTTTAGAAAACTCACCTAACTACGGAGTCTAGCGTAGCTAGTAGCTAGTTAGACGTATTAAGCATTTAATTAGATGTTCAATTTCTAGCGATATATATGAAAAATATTTCATGGTTAACGATTCTCACATTTCAAAGGGATTAGTCATCGTTGTCGACTATAGATATCCACAAGAGAAAAAATAAAAGATAGTTTTATAATACCATGTATACTAATCAAAGCTCTCACCACCAACGACTTTCATAAACCAAATTGAGTAGACATTAGGAGTGTTTTGTTCATGGTGATTGACATTTGTGGGGTTGATTGGTTTTGACTTTGAGGCAATTTAAATTTAACCAAAAGGTAAAAGTGCATGTGAGGTTAATCAAGTTTCTTGGTATATTGGTGATAATAAGGTTTAAACCTATGACTTCATACAATTACCTAAAACCTCACCACTTCATACAAATTACCTTTGATTAAGAAACCCTTGCCATAATAAAGCTTGAAACTATACCCTTAATTAGATATTTAAAGAGCTTAGCTAGCTACAGAGTTTAGCATAGTTAGTAGCTAGCAAGACTTATAAAACATTTTGTCAGAGGTTCAATTTTTAATGATATATATGAAAAATATTTCACAGTTAGCGATTAATACATTTCAAAGAGATTAGTTATTGTTGTTGGCTATAAATATCCAAAAGAGAAAAAATAAGAAATAGTTTATAATACCATAGTTTAGAGTTTAGACTCAAAAATATAAAAAAAGTTATGTTACTTTTACTCATTAGGCATGAAATATTGTATCTACTCATATATCATTCAAAAAACAGATGAAGTCATCGAAATGAGGGGACATGAATGGGACAAGTTCTTATCCAGATGATTAAAATTTTTATAGTAAGAGCAATGAGAACTGGAATTATTTTCCCACAAATCTAACTTTTTATTTTCCAAACATTTTCTTTGATTAATCTCTTAAGACAATCAAACACAATCTTAAACTTTACTAATAAATAATAATCATATCGATAATTATGTGCTCACACAAACCTAATTTTTTTGGCATTTTTTTAATTAAAATTACAATTGTTATAATGAGATTTGAACTTAGGGTCTTATATATATTACTCAAATATCTCACAGACTATGAATTTCACATAAACCTGATTGAGTAGACATTAGGAGTGCCTTGTTAGCGGTGATTGAGATTTATGAGGCTGATTGGTTTTGACTTTGGGGCGGTTTAAATTTAACCAAAAGGTGAAAAAGTGCACGTGGCGTAATTCGGGTGTGGAAATGGAAAATAAACAACTTTGGCCAACTCCGCAAGTTTGGAATCAATTTCTTCAATTGCACCCGAGTCAACACATTCTGTACGTAACCATTTCCTAGAACATGGTAGTGATTGGGTTTTATTGGCTTGAACAAGTCTCTAGAAGAAAAGTGTACACGGCAATTTCAGTGTCCGTTGATTAAACTATGATATGGTTGCCAAAATCTATATTTTGATTCTTCAATTTTAATCTTCCAACGCGATAAGAGGAAGGGATGGCCCAATGTCTAGACGTTTTTGGATGGGAAAGTGAATAATTAAATGCTTGAAAGGGAAAGATCAAAATGGATACGAATGAAATTATTATGGTATGATGGAGTTGGGATTTATTTGGGTAAAATCATAGGAAATAGTATACCAAAAAAAAAAAATCATAGGAAATAAGGAGAGAGAAAAAGGGGAAGAGAGGAGAGACCAAATTGTAGATAAGTAGAATAAAATAATTGTTATAGAAGTGGTGGAGTTGGGATTTAATTTTGGGAAAGAGAAATAATAGTATGATGTTAGCTTTATGGTGAATCTTATACATAGTAGTATATCAATCATTTAAAATATAATTTAAAGTTATAAATATATAAATTTTATAACAATACCGGTTGAGATTGTGCTATATATAGAATTTAACATAAACTTAAATTTATATTAATATTTTTCTCGAAGAAATAAGATGGAAATAAGACGGGAAAAATAAGAGGACCAGCAGAATTGTCACAGTACTTATTATTATGGCTAATGTTCTTTTGGCATATTGGCAATAATGAGGTTTAAAACTATGATCTCATACAAATTAATTACCTAAACAGATCACCACTAGCTCATTTCTAGTAGCTTATTCTTGTGGGCAGTTTCAATGATATTTTAGATAAAGATTTTGTTTAATTGATTTTAAAATAAGAAACAATAAAAGTTGTTTTGTTTTGAATGTAATATTAAAATATCTTTATTTATTTATTTTTAATAAGACATTAGAAGATAGGGGTAAGAATGAGAATCTAACTCGTGACTTTTCATTGTCCAATGAAATATGTAGGAGTTTACTACTAGATTATGAGCTTATTTGTATTAAAATATCTTTATTTATTATCAAACTTTTTTTATGCTATACAAAAACTTTTTTCCTTAGAAGATGAAAATTATAACTTTATTTTTTAACTTTTTTCTATTATTATATTTTTACTTTAAAAATATACCCAAACATACTAAAAGAATAAATAGAACATTTTCTATAAACAATATATTCTTTTATATCAACACAATGTTACTAAAAATCTAACAAAAACTAAGAGATAGAACAACTGGGGCTAAAAGTTAAATACCACAGCTAATATTTTTCCTTGTTACTTCATTCCTTCTAAAAGATTACATTTATAAGGAAAATATTGTACATCCATAATTTTTGCTCAAAAACAAAATAACGTGTTATAATTGATAATATTTGGATGAATAGGTCGGTCCTGCTACTATCATAATATATCATGTATTCTGTATAAAATTATAGCTATATTGTTCTAGATATGTCATATCGTTCCATTTATAATTGTATGAAAGTTTCTAGCTCCTTCCAAATTACTAATACCTCATATTTCTTCTCATACATGTCATCATCCTATAATCACTCAAGAATATTCCTAAATATTCTATCACGATACTTCCAAATAAGCACTTACTTTTACATCTATATATATTTTTTAAGAGCAACTAATATTAAACACTCTTGAGATTTAGAGTTATTGCACTCCGCTCCATTCTTCTAAAAATATGGCACATCATCTCATTTCTATTATTAAACTTTTTTTCTTAATTCGTTAAACTCATCTTTTCCTTAATAGATATAATAAAAATGATTAAATAAATATAAAAACTTATTATTTGATGAAATGCTACAGCTTCAAATTTTAAAAATATAATAATTTCTGAGTTTAAAAAATTAAATAATATTTTTAACCTTTTCTTTTGAAGTATATAAAATTACTTTATCAATGATAGTGAATAAGGTTTATAATTAAATGAATATTATTTCATAAAATAAGTTAATATTTAGTAATTTTATATATTTTGAAAGAAAAAGTTAATAATTTTCTATCAAACGTGTTTAGTGATTACATTAGAGTTCCAAAAATAAAATCATGTTTTTAAATTTTTCTTTCCAAGCATATAAAATTATTTTAATAATATTGTATTGAGTATGATTTATAATTAAATGAATATTATTTTATAATGTAAGCTGATGTTTTAATATCAAATAAAATTTTACTTTTAACAAATTATATTAGCAATATTAAGAGTTCCAATATTCACAATTTAAAATTGTGCTAGCAATTTCTCTACCCAAAATAAGAAATGAAGAACTTATAGAATTAATAGCTTTTTCAAAAATAAATTATACAAATAAATTTTAGTTGTACCAAATGTGTAAAATAATTTCGAGAGTCATTATCAAAAAAGTAAATTCATTCTTTTACTAAAACATGTACCCTAGTCCAAATATTAACAACCATAACTATTAAGTACATGTAAGGTAAAATTTTGATATTAAATATTAGTTTATTGCATGAAATATAATATTAATTTAATTATAAATCTTATACAATATTATTATTAAACTAGTCTTATATGCTTTGAAAAAAAGTAATTAAAAATATGATTTTATTTTTTAAAGTCTGAAATTATTAAATTTTTAAAATCTGAAATTGTAGTATTTCATCAAATAATAAATTTTTAGACTTATTTCATAATTTTTAATACATATATATATATATATATAGAGAGAGAGAGATTAAGGAAAATATGTATTTAATGAATATAAAAAATAAATTTAATAATAAAAATGAGGCCTAGTATCATATTTACAAAAAAAAAAAATAATAACAATGTACTGCAATAACTCAACTTCAAAAACATTTACTGTTATTTATCTTTCTTTTTTTTAATTATTTTCAAGCAAGCTGCACTTCACTTTATCCAAAACAAGTTGCTTCTGCTTCAGTAGAGCGCAGGTTACTCCTGTGTAAAGAACAGCAGGTGAAGTAGCCAATGCAATCTAAAGCAAGAGAGAATAGAGTAAGAGGAGAGCTTTGAGCTAGTCTTTCATCAGGTAAGACTCTATGCACCAATTCTCTTAGAATTTTCTTTTGTCCTCTATTTCCTTTAGAATTTTGTAGCATCTTCTATGCCAAGAGAAAAAGAAAGAAGAATCAATTGACCACAGCCAAAAAAACACACATCCATATCCTCCATAATCATTCAAAGCACCACTTCAGAGTCCCATAATATACAGCTATAGCAAAACTCAAAAGACCCAAACAGCCCCATAATATACAGCTATAGCACCACTTCAGAGTCCCATAATATACAGCTATAGCAAAACTCAAAAGACCCAAACAGCCCTCTAACCAATTCAAAACAACCTCAAACCAATTCAACAAGGCAAGCCATATTAAACAAACAACATTCATTTAAACCCCAAACGAATTTCCGAACCAGATAATTCAAAATGCCCCTTTCATGGCCGCACGCAGAGAGCTGAGAGCCCTTCTTTCCTCTCTTCTCGGCCGCCCCACAAATCCACCCCTCAGACCTAACATTTCAATTTCGTTTATTGGTACATTTTTTGTTGGAGGATGGAATTAGTTTGGGCTTGTTTTCTTCTTTATTTTTTGAAAACTTTGCACAATGGTATTTGTGCTAAGCCTGTTTGTGTTTATGTATAATTGTATATATGTATAAGAAAAAAAAATATAATATGAGGAGTTTAGCTCGATATCTTTTAAAATATATGTATAAAAAAAATAATTGATAAGTATTTCTTTTTTTTGTTAAAAAGAATGGAGTTAGCTAAGTCATGACACATTGTTAACCCTGTGTTTTAGAATACCTTAAGTACGACAACGTAATTTTCTAAAGCTTTTTGAATAATATTTTTTTTATATTAAAATCAAACATAACACACTTTGTAAATAAAATAAAACCAAAAGTATTTTTTTTTCTTTTCTCATTAAAAAAGTGGTGAAACAAATACTTTAAAATGCCAATAATAATAAGCGCAATGAATTAATGTGACCATTTTAATATGGAGGTGTGTACTGTAAAAATAAACTTTTTGTCCTTCCTTGCATCTCATTAGCTCTCGAACCTTAATCTGATTTTAAGGCCATTTTACATTTTCAAAAATAAAATTGGGTTTTTCAATGTTTTCCGATCTTGCTCACTCTATCGACTTATACTCATACTGGAATTTGACCACAGGCACGGTAGAGAAAACTGAAATTGGAAGCTGTAGGATGGAAAGACAAAGGTTAGAGATGTTCGAAGTTGGACCATGCAGGGATGCATACCAAATGGGCTTCTTCATAGGCCAAAGGTTTTCTGAACAAATAAGCAGTAGAGTTGCCACAGATCTCATTCTTCAAAACCAACTCCGACCCTTCGCCCAAAATACCCCTCAATCAAAATCACTTCTCAAAACACTTTTTGATAATAATCGAAGGCAATTCCCACGATATTGGGATGAACTATTGGGGACTGCGGCAGGAAGCGGGGTGCCTCTTCTGGATGTAAATTGCAGTACATAGTCATATTTATATAGAGTTTAATTTCTATATAATGAAAATGTAAAACATTGTAAATTTTTTGATATTATCATTTAATACTACATTGCCATATCAATAAGGGTGATTGGGTTTTATATCTACTACTTGAAAAGTCGTGCAAATGAACAAATTTGATTGGATATTAGTATAAGAATGTTTACACCCCATTTGGTTACTGTACTTGGACAAAAAATACAGACATATTGAGATGGTAGAGATAAAAATTCCGTGTTTCCGTTGTTTCCATTTTTTGGATGAACGGAAATTTGGGCAAATTTTGTTATGGGATGAAGATATTTATAGTGCTTTTGTATCTACCGCTTTCTCCATACATATTTATGCCTCCAACACCTCTGTATTGTGTGCCCTGAGACAATAACCAAACACTGCCTAAGTGTATTAAAATTAAACTCTACGCATAACCTGCACACTATCATTTTTTGACTTGTGGCAAATGCTGCAACATACGAGTACCATTAACGTTTTGTTTCTTGTTTCTGTGCAGATTTTACTTATCAACTTCAGGAAGGAGATTCTTGCCTTTGTTCCAAAAGAAGGAGCAAAAAGTTCCAGTGCAGATACCATAGATGACTGCTCCGATGTTCTTGTTGTTGGTGAATCTATGGCCACTGCGGTGCATAATGAGGATGCGAATGTTGCCCTTGTTGGCCACACGTAAGCTTAGCAATAATTCATATGTTGTCATAACTTCAAAATTCGAAATAAAATTGATTTTTTGAGTATATTCCGTGTGAACTTGCATATGCAGTTATTTAATCAAAGGAATCTTGCCAGATGGACAGTTCTTCGTAGGTTATACTTATGCTGGAGAGCTTCCAAGCTGTGCCTTTGGGTTCAATAGCCATGGACTGGTAAAGATTCCTCACTTACAAAGAATCTATATGAGTCTATGGAGATTTTGACCATTAAGTTTATAGATATAAGCCGAGTTATCTGATCACCTGTTCCCAATTCATGTCTCATTCAATCGCTGCTTGCCTTCTGAAAATGAGTAATATATATTTAGCAATTGTTTTAAAATTTTAAATGCTATCTTCCACATGCCAAGATTTGAGGACAGGTCCGTATTTATCTTGTCAAGTAACAACATAATGTATATTCAAAATGAAGATTCATAAGAATTCTAATGGGTTATCAATAAGGTGTAATTCTGCACCTGATATTCAATCCAAGTCTTCCTCATCATATACAAAAATGTTATCTAAGTACCAAAATGCTTTTTGATTCTCAGGCATTCACTCTGAATTCTGTGCCTCCAGCTGAAGATGAGATTGTGGCCGGTGGCATTGGCCGCAACTTCATTTCTCGAGACATTCTTGAAGCAACAAGCATAAACGATGCGACGAATGTTAGATTTTGCAGCCTTTGCCTTCTCATCTTTGTAAACTGGTGATGAGTTTAATGTTTTCGTATTATGCTCTTGTTTCATCAGAGAATCCGTTCATCAGAAGTTTCCGTAGGGCATTGCTACAACCTGATTGAAACAAGTACGCGCAGGATTTTGAATGTCGAAACTGCATCCAGGAAGCGGGTTTCAGTTTATGAGGTGGGGAAAACACCTTTCTTCCATGCAAATATGTATCTCCACCTACATATTAATCAGGTAAGTGACACAAATAAAATTATGTTTTGCAACTATTTGATTAGGATTGTCTCATGTCCACAATGCCAAATCATGCCAAAAATCACAACACACACACACACACACTCACATATCTTACATTCAATAATTGCACAGGTTTTGCCTCATCAAACTTTCTTATAATCCACTTAAGCAATCAAATATTTGAATCATTAAGTAACTGTGAGTCAAGATACATAAAGAATTCTATCAGTTGAACATTTCTTATTTCACTGACTAAAACATCTTTGGAGTTTAATTGAAGGTACAAGATGAGAACTCAATTAGCAGGCAGAGAAGGGCAGATTTCCTGACCAAAAACTCAAAGGAGGATTTCCTGTCACTTTTAGGAGATGCGGATGACAAAAAATACCCTATTTACATGACAGGTAATTTTGAGATATTTGAATCCTTACTTTTCAATCTTCTCTTGATTATCCTTTAATACCCTTGTTCTCAGGTCCACTACTTTACACGCTCTGCACTGCTGTTATCGATCTGGATGAACAAACACTATCAATTATTATAGGGAATCCTAAAAAAGGAGAAGCTTCACATGTTTTCTCTATCTCCCCAGTTGAGGTTAAAAGTCGCCATGATGATCACTCTAAAGCAATGTAACGGTGATTGGGATTACAATATATGAACCATTAATGGAGCTCCTATGTCATGTTGATTCATAAATGCCAAGGATATGGCCATCAAGACCCCTCGTTGCTGCAACATGATGACAAGCAAATGACAACAGAAATCATTTTCTCCTCATTATCTAAGCTTTGAAGTTTGAAACTATGGACTTCTAAACGTTAAATGAATCATTAGTTTCATTACCTCTCCATGGATCTCATGCTTTATAGAACCATCTACCTCAGCTCCTAATGCCATTAATTTAGTCACCGTATGAAGCAATCATGCAAAGAGTAACCCTTCTGCATGACTTGATCAATAGGCAGCCTCTAGTTTTAACTTAAAATTATTCGATTTTTTTTTTTCTTTAAAAATTCTATCAATCACAATAAAGTTTAAACCTAAGATCTCATGCATATTATCTAAATTCCTCGCTACTAAACCAATTTTAGTGGCTTAACTTAAAATTGTTCATTAGACTACTAGTTTTAAATCAAAATTAATTTTCTAAATAACAAGATCAAAATTGATTTTTTTTAATCCCGGTATTTCTCTCTAACCTTTTTTACTTATAGTGCTCTAAAAAGATTGTCAATTCGGGTAAGCCTCACCCATTCGGACTGACCGATTTCGGGCTACCCTTGAATATGGGTTTGCTCCTTACAACCCAATACTTTAAGAACGAAATTTTGTTGGCCCATATTAACCTTATATATACTGTAGGTTAATCGTAGTGGCCCATTAAGTTAGATGATTGACTTGAGTTAAATTAAAATCAAATTTATCAAACTAGATTATTGACTTGACCCAAAAAAAAAAGAAGCAAATTCCAAAATATTAATTTCAATAATTTGATTTGATTAAATTATATCAAAATATATAAATTCACCCATATTTATATATTAAAAACTTATTATTACTTATAGTATGTTTAGTTGAAGGGTGAAAATGAAGGAGAAAATATCATGTATGAATTTTACACAAGAAATCTATTGATAAAATTTTCTCTCTCATTTTTAATCCAACAATATTATTTGTATATTTAATAGTGGGCCTACAATCACTATTAGATGTGGTGATAGTCTCCACTCAACTCCACTTATATCTAATAATGATATAGTGAGTGTCTTATTATTACACCATTTTTGAATGCACAAATGACATTTTTGTTTTTAACCCTCAAATAAAAAAAATCCTTAAATTGAAAATTATTTATTTTAAAACAACATTCAAGTAGACAATAAATGATAAACATAAGATTTTGATAATTAATTTCAATGTTTTCTGACTCGCACACTAGTCCGTGTCCGGTTGAGTTAAATCAGAGCATGTTAAATCAAGTCAAAATTATTTTTTACGTCAATTTTTTCAGTCAATTAATTCATTTTGTCAGATTATTCAAGTTAGCCAATTAAACTCGACCACATTTCAATTATATTGGACAATACACATAAAACTAGTTTAAAATTAATTTCAACTACCTAATTTTGATTAATTCATTTATGTGTCACTATAATTGGATCTCTTCCCTCAACATGTCTTCTGAAAGATTGTTGGGCTTGGTCTTGTAATCTATCACGGAGTAATGCTGTATTACTGCATATTCAGAAGCGTAGCTCGAAGGGTACTGGCTCCGGAGAAGATTTGGCGCCTTGTTTGGCTGATTTGACTAACAACTCTTCTGACAAACTTATTTAGTAACTGCAAGTTGGCTCCCTTCATTTGCAGACGCCAATTTCCAGCTCATATCAAATATAAATTCAAAATTTGCTTGGAAAATAAGGGCACATTAGATTTGCGGGGACCTCTTAGGTCCGTTCATTTAGATAATACTGCTTATAATTTAGTTTTTCAATTTTCTAGGAGTTAAGAATCATGTTTGAAAATTTTTGTTTTATTTGACTATATACCTTGTCATTTTTCAAAAAGTCATTTTTTATATCATCAAACACTCAAAACAAACACTTTTTATTGTCATGAATCTAAATTTCATAAATTACTTTTAAAACATAGTTTCTACGTAAAGATTTAAATGTTATTTATTCGAAAGGAGTGAGGGCCCAAAAAATATCTTAGTTGCATATATCATTTTGGTCAGAGCTATTACTTCAATAATGCTAAGTATGATCCATTATTTATATTAAATATGATTTCGGATCCAAATCAGGAATCAACTTATCAATATCAGCATGTGCTCTCTTTCTTTTCGTTTGCTTATTGTATTGATCTTATACTATTTCAACTAATGAGCATTAGCCTAAGCTGTAAAGGATTTGACATGCAAGCAAGTCACCTGTTGTTATGGAATATTATTGTTCGTTGGTTGGCTAACGTTGAGGACCAACATTACTCCCAGCACAAAAATACAAAAATGTAATTCAAATAGTGGAGCAGAAGTACCCCTGAGTAATATTTGCACGATGGATCCTAATGTTTTTTATTTAGCAAATACAGTCCTCATCATTATTTCCTTATGTTGTAGGAGCTGTTTTTGAATGAATTTAAATTGTGGTTGCGATTGCGATTGATCGGTTGCGCTTGTGCTGCGATGCAAAAAAATTGTGTAAAATGATGTTAGCATGACTGCAATTGTCATTGTGATATGATTGTGGACACAGTTTAAAAGCATAGAACAAAGATACTTTTCTTAGATGCAATTTGGATGCAGCACTTAAGAAAAGGAAATCAAGAGAATATTTCACTTGATTTTGTTCGTACTTGTTGCCGCCCACAACCCATTGAACAACGCCCGCGATATTTCTAACCATCTCCAAAGGAAGAGCTCAGAGGGATTGAGTCTCAAATATTATAAGTTTAAACATTGAAAATTATATTTTAATCCAAATCATCATTGGCTTAATAACATCAATTGGATTTAAATGGAATAAATCTAACCATCTACATACTCTAATCCACATGGGAACTAACATTATTTACATGTTGAGGTAGAGTAACGAAACAGGCACCCCTTGTCTATCGCACTTCATGCCCCACAAATTTTATTTTTTCAAGTCATATCCCACTGATCAAAATAAAATGAATAAATTACAAAAACCGCTTACGAGATTTGGTGAAATTCAATCTATCTTTCCTCTATTTATAAAATTTGTTTAAGAGGCCTCCAAGTTATGAAATTGTTACATTGATCTCCCTCGAGTTTGTAAAATCATTACACTGATTCTCACTTTATCGCACAATGAACAGTATATTTAGGGGAGGTTAATGTCACATGAACAAATAGGGGGTAGTCGAGGTGAATTCTACCAAACCTAAAGTGAGATAAGTGTAATTTATTCAAATAAAATATATGTAACTAGCAATATATATATATATATATATATAGATATAATCACTAAAAAATGACAAGTCACTTTCTCAATATTATAATGTCATTACTCATTCTCATTCCGCTTAGGGGAATAAGAATTATCGTACTTGTTTCACATCATTCTCAACATCAATTAAGCCCGCGGTCCTCGCATCCTCTAGTTGCTTGATCATTGTCACTATCTTTTCCTTTACTTTTTTGTTTTTAATTTAAAAACGACAGATGAAAAATCTTGCTTTTAGACGCACGAAAGGTGATGGGAGACGAGGTATGTGCGCCAATCATGTTACCTTACATGTTTTATCAATTATTTATTGTTATATAGAAGATAAATTTTATATATTTAATAATTATTTTAAATTTTTAAATCTTCCTTGTTTTAAGTGATAATAAATTATTGATAAGAGATAAAATAAAATATGAATTGAGGACATGTGATTACTAGCCAACCGTGAGAATTTGAGTTTATAGAATTCAAGTCAAGAATACTATTTTAACATAATGGGCCAATCAATGGGTTAAGTCGTGGAGTAACCAGCCAGCAAGCAACATGAATTGACTATTTCATTAATCATAAACCCTAGCACAATTGATATTTGATTAGAGTCCTTAAACATTTAGTCAGAAATTTAATTATTAGTTGTGTATATGAAGAGAGTACCTTTGCAAGTGCATTTGTAAGCTCTTCTTCATCTCTGGACGAGGCGTCAACGGGGCAAAAAAAAATCTCATGTTTAGGTGAGATAGCACCAGTAAGATGATTACTAGTTAATAAAACAAATGTTGTGGTGTTTCACACTTTCAATTGAGTTGACAATAAGTTTCAATTGTAAGGACATAAAAAAAATAAAGAAAAGACAGGAGATTATTTGAATCCCTGTGTTCGCGACGCAATTCCATCCAACCCACCACGTTGAATGGTTCACAAAATTTGGACAGCGAAAAGGAGAATGAGAATATGGATTATTTAACATGATAGTTTTTGCGATGGCCAGTTTTTATTAGCCACCGTTGCTTTAACTTTTTGAAGAACTCGCAAAAGTGGCCATTGACACTCAAAAGTCTAATACGAAGGCTAATGTCAACACTGCAGCTATCAGCTTTGAACTGTTATTGGCGAGAAAATGAGTGAGAGAGGACTAGAGGAGTGAGTAGCATAAATTACAATAATAGCCTTGTAAAGATTGAAGATTTTAGAAAATGATTTAGTGACATAAAAAATATTATAAGGATATAAGTGTTATTTTAATACAAATCTTGTTTTCTCTTTGTCCAAATAAATACAAAAGAAAAGCCTTTTTCTCTTTATTTTCTTTTCTCCCTATTTTCTTTCTTTTCATTTTCTTCCTCTCATTTTCTCTTTTAGTTCAAACAAACCATTAGTCTCTTATATTAGTAATTATCAATTTAATTCTTGAAATTATAAAATTGATTTAAGTTAATCCTTAAAGTTTTGTTTGCGAAAAGTAACTTGAATTAGAAAAAGGACTAAATCCAATAATTTTTTTGCAATTTCAAAGATTAAATAGAAAAATTTTTAATTTTAAAAACTAAAGTAAAATATACATACAATTTAAAGAACCAAAACAAACCTTTATCCATCAAAACTCTTTATATTGGGGTATTGTTATGATCGGTTGGTGGAAATCTTTTTAAAAAATTAATTAAATTTCAGTTTTAGTTTTCATATAAGTTAGGGTAGTGTTATATTCTTTTTCGGTAGAGCTTTTATCCATGAACCAAATGTTTGATTTGCAAGGTGAGCTTTAAGTTACATTTTAATAGGCAGTCGCTTGATGTCTTATAGCTCTGGGAGAGATGCAAGTTATTTGAGGTTTGAACATCTGCAACAGATGCCAATTAATTATATTATGAACTCGTTATGTTAAATTCAAAAGTGTCATTATTATATGAAATGATCACGCTAAGGGTGTTTTGGGGGCGGTTTGGATTGATATTGAATTAAAAATTAATTTGATAAAAACAATATAATTTATTGAGGTATGAATTGGATTGGTATAATATAGATTGTTATCCGATCCTATTCAATCCAATTTTAGTCAATTTGGATTTGATTGCTTTGATCGGTTTTTCCAAGATAAGATTTTAACCTTTAAGTATTATAAAATATAAGTAAATTAAATTAATAAAATAAGTAAAAATTAAAGTAAAAACAACTCAATTAATATTTATAATATATTATTTAAATGGATATGATTCCTATATCAATGTTTCTAAAGAAAAGTGTGTTTAGTGGAGTTACTTGGAACATTTTTTTGGGTTTTTAATTTAGAGTATCTCTACAAAGATTTAGATTAATAATTTGGGTGCTATTATAATTAAGAGAGAATTTTAACAGTGATTTTTTATTTTTAACTTTTCCTAAGATTTGTGTACTCTTCTTCCTATACCCAGTCATTTTGATAGCTCAAACGATCCTTGTAAAATTTAGGTACAAACAATTCATCCCAATCCCTAAATAGGACATATCTCTTAACTCATCAGGTACTTACATGGGCATTTACGAATAATCCACCAATAGAAAAACTAAGGAATCACACTCTAATCACGGATACATTTGCTTCATATAAAATGATTTATAGTATTTAAGAAAAATAGTTCATAACATATATTAAAACTAATCAACTAAGTTATCAAACCCCATTTACTCAATTGAAACTATTAGAGTACATTTGGTTTAGAAAATAATTTTCAGTTTTTAATTGTTAATTTTTCATAATTTTATGAATAAAATACTAAAAATAAAAAATTAAATTTTATAATTTTTTAAATTTTTAGTATTTTTCATAAAATTCAGAAAATAGAAAATAAAGACTAAAAACTGTTTTCTAAAATTAAATGCATCCCTAAATTTTGTACAGGAAAAGAAAGAAACATTTATAATATTTTTTTATAATAACTTTACACTTTTAATATAGGGGTAATTACAGGGATCTCCCTTGAGATTCTTTAATATTGCACTTACCCCCCTCTAATTTTTAATATCTACATTTATCTCCCTTATTTTTAAATAAATTTTCAAAATTCCAATGTTATCCTTTTTCTTTCTTCCTCCCCTCCATCTCCTCCATCAGCACTGCCACCACCCCCCACCCTTTCACCCTTCGGCACAACACTGCCACATATCACCTTCCTCATTGTGGTGCAAATTTAAATTTTATATTTAAACATCATATACTTTTGTGATGTTGCTCAGCTTACTTATTTGGTATCCGCAATTTTTACAGGGATGACTTTCCCAGGGATTCAAATTGACATTATAAGAAAGCAAAAGAAAACAAATGGTATGTATATCTGAAACTGATTTGTCATCTGGATTGATGATACCTTCTGGATGTATTCCTTGTATCACCTTGATTTATCATGTTTTGTTTTCTCAACGAAGAAGGTGCAGAAGAGGCTCAGCAAAGTGAACAGAGTGAGTTCAAAATATAGAGAAGATCACCAACATACTAATTGAAGAACAGATACCTGATATACTTTCCCTTCCTTTTATTTCCTCCGCGTCAACAGCACCACCTACAGCCCGTTCACGCCTCCGCCGTCCCGCCTTCCTCCGCGCTCGTGTTCCATGAAACCACTGGTCTCCGCCGTGAATCCGCCCTCACCTGGAAGCTCCGCCACCCAGATCGCGAACCCAGAAGCAGCTCCACCGTCCCGTCGCGAGCCACCCAACAAAACAACCAGCCACACTGCCGTGAAGCCTTTCGCCGCTGAGCCGCCATGGATCCGCAGATCGCGCGCTAGCCGCCACCCTTCTCCGCCCCGCACCTCCCCTGCCCTGCCGCCATCCTCGACCCTCTGTTTGTTTGAGAGGGTGAATTGTGGGTGCGGAGAGAGGATTAGGGATTTGGGGAGAAACAGAATGTTAATTATAAGGGTAAAATAGATTTTTTATGATATTTAAGGGAGGTGTGTGTAATATTAAAAATTAAAAAGGATAAATATAATATTAAAAAATTTCAGGAAAGGTCCTGTAATTACCCCTTTACTATATAAACATATATGAAGTCAAAATAAATATAGAATCCACGTGCTTTTACACACTAGAGATAATTTTACACTAGAGGCATTTGATATGTAAAATTATTATAAAGAAATATTATATAATAAATATTCCTTGAAAAATAAAATAACTGATAGGGAATGAGCCCAAGCCTCTCACACCGGCGAATGCCAATAGTGATGCATTTCCGTTTGTTATGTTCGACCTTTTCAGTAACAACATTTTGCTTTTCCTGTTCAAAAAACAAAAGGTTCTCATCACATCAAAATACTGGAATTATGATAGTAAGGATTAAGTGACGAGTATGTTTAGTTTCAGAGGCTGGAAGATTTCCATGATAAGACTTACTTGTGTCTTCCCACAATGAAGAAGTCTTGAGTTTGGCCTCTTCTTGCTTAGGAGCTAAAACATCAAAAGATACTACGAGGGGGCTTCAAAATATTTTTGTACAATTTCATATAATTGATTTTTTTCATTTTTTTTTTCAATAATTAGATTGACACCAAATTAGGGAGTAAGAAAGGCTCAATACGTTACACAATACAACTGGAAACTCCACCTATAAAAGGCTCAACACTACACCTACTCAAAAACAAAACAACATGGCATTACAATACTGCCATACCCATTCTGTTATCTTGTACCTGCAAGATAATGCATGAACCCCTTCAAACTTATGGATATCCATTTAGCAACAACATTTTATATTGACTGAATATCAAAAGTCAAAACTAAATTTCAAAAATATAATTTGTTAAATGACTTAATTTGATACATTTTAGAGTAAATAGAAAAGTTTTAAGTATATTATTATTTAATTATATATTATCATATCACTAAATATATTTAATTTTTATATCCATCACTTAAACAGTCAAGTAAATGGAAAAAAAATAATAAATACTTAATATAAAAATATTATACTATTAACAATTAAAATTAAACTCATTTTTATATTTCCAAAAAAATTACACTCTTTTTTCAAAATTTGTATATATATATTTTTTTGGCAAAAAAAATTGTATGTATTCATTTATTTATGATTTATGATGTATTGAAGATGTAAGCATGTAATTATTTATCTTCGTTGACTTCCCGAAAGAGAGGTAAGAAGGATATTCACAAATGACTTCAGTCATAAATCCCCACAAAGTGTTGCACTCTTGAAAAAATTAAGGGCATATTGAAAAAGCTTCAATGATATTAAGGAATTATGATTTTAATTTTGATAGAATATTAGTACAAAAATTATACAATATTTCTGTTTGTATAAATTTTAAAATAATGAGTGATTATTTTTTTTAATTTAATATGGTAATAAATAATTAGATATTCATACAATCTATTTAAGTTAAGGGGGTTTTGGTATATATGAGATAATTTATCTGGATTACTGGTAATGTGAGTTAAAATTATCAAGGCCCACAACATTGTCTGTTTGATTACATCACATGACTGATAATCTTCAATTATAGATTATCAAGGTTATCTACATTGTCGTTTTAGTGGTAATGTGGGTTACTTCTATGGCGTATTTATGTGGATTTCCTTTTAGGTAATCTTTTTCATCATCATCATCATTATTATTATTAAATATTATTTAGTTATAATAATAATAATAACATTTTATTAATAATAACATTGTCATTATTAAATAATAATTAATAATAAATATTAATGAAATATTTAAATAATATTATTATTGTTAGTAATAATTAAATAATATTACAATAATTAAATAACAATAATTTTTATTATTAATGTATTAGTAAAAACATGTGTTACTTAGTAATCCTTATAATATACCACACAAGGTAGTGTATTTTGCCAATTAGATTACCTACATATACTAAACACTACATTGTAACATGCATTACTAGTGATTTAAAAAATGGTAATCTTTCTAAGAATTAATCTAGATTACTAGTAACCTCGTAAGCAATGCACCAAATACCCCTTAAGAGTTTAATTTTTATACATTGACTTTCATTATGTATTACTAGTATTAAATTGCCTTTGAATAACTGTCCAATTTTAAATGCTCATTGGAATTAAGGAAATGATTAGTAAAATATCAATATTAGTAGAAATTAGGAATGATTTACTAAATTCTACATGTCTCTTTTTAATATTTCATCTCTCTCTCTCTCTCTCTCTCTCTCTCTCTCTCTCTCTCTCTTCACTAATGAATCAATAGTATTTAATAGGGATGTTCATGACCCGTCTCATCCCGCGAACCCGGCCCGGCCCAAAACTAATTTGGATGGGTTCGGGTCTTGAAATTTGACCCGGTACATTTTTCGGGCCAGATTCGGGTCATATGTCGGGTTGGCCCGACCTGACCCGAAGTCAAATTATCCTTTAAGAGATATATATTTTTATAATGATTTATGAAAAATTATAAGATTTTAAAGTTCAATTTATATATTTTACATAATTTGATATTATTTCTACATTGATATGGTTTATTTTGAAATCTATATGGTAAAATATCTCTAAAATTTTATTTTTTACTTGTAAAATTTTATAACTTTATTATATATAATATCTAAATTATTGTATATTGTTCGAATGCTGGGTTGACCCGGGACATAGTCGGGTCATTATTGGGTCGGGTTCGAGTTTTAAAAATTGACCTAATGTAAAAATTGGGCCGGGTTCGAGTCTTGTCCAACCCGACCCAACTCGTCCCTTGTACACTCTTAGTATTTAATAAGAATATTATTAAAAAATAATTAATATCACTTATTTTTAAAATAAATAATTATTCAACAGAAAAAATATAATATTAATAAAAATAATTAAGTATCACGTCCTTTAGTCACTTTTAAATTAATCTCATAAATTGTTGGGTCCACACTGAAACGGTTGCCGAATAACTCCAATAAAACTGATTATAAATTATGCTCTCTCCCTCTTCTGACCTCCACGCTACTCTCCCTATTAATAGCTACGTCTCTCTCTCTCTCTCTCTCTTTCTAGTTTGACTTCAGTGAACACATTCATTATTCCTTCTTCTTCTTCCTTCGACGCTCTTAAAAAGCTGCGTCTATGTTCTTTTTATTTGCGTTCTGTGCCTAAGATCACTCTCGCATTCATTCCAGGTGATCATAGCACTATTATGTCTCTTTGTACTCTCTACATGTTCAGATTTATAATGTCCTACTTGTTCGTTTTTTCTTTTTCTTTTTCTTTTTTTTTATATTGGTTTATATATGATCCTGATTCGGCATAAGATTTTTTTAGCATGATGATTTTAATTTGACTTGTGGCAGCTAGCTAGTTTCAAAACAATACGTGTCTCAATTATAATCTAATTAATTAGAATATATATGGAGTCTGTTTGTTTGAAAATTGAAATAATAATCAAGAAAGTGTGTTGAATAAACATATATATTGGTTTATGGGCTCTTATCATCATCTTATAAGATTTGACTTGTATAAACTGATGGGGTTTGTATGGTGAAAAAGTGAGGGACAACTACCTTAGATCAATGACTTTCATTGTAGGTAGGTCCCGTTAAGGTGATTAATTATCCGGTCGCTTTCCCGCTTTTCCAGTTGTTTGTGGTTTAGAAGAGTTTCTTGTATAATTAGTCAAAATTTTGAGGTGATCGGAAATTATAGAGAGAAGTTTGACGTGATAGAAAATTATAGAGAAAAGAGAGATGCATTTTCGGGCTCACTTGTGTTGCAGGACAGATATCTGAGATGAGTTATAACAGAACAGAGAGAGAGAGAGAGAGAGAAGGGGGGGGGGGGACTGTGGCATGAAAGAACAGTGGGAGAGGGAGACAGAGAGAGGGGACCAGCCAACACTGTGAACGTTGAAAAAATGAGATGGAGGCGGAAGGATGAGAGGAGATAGCAGTAACAACCCTACTGGACTTGATGAAAATGAATACCCATCTTCTTTTGAAAAAAAAGAAATGTCTTGATTTTGTCAAGAATTTTGTTATTTGTGCATATAGTATCTCGCGACCCAAATTTCATTCATTATTAAACGAGATATGAGAGAGGATCATTTCATGTAGAGATTGCACATGTCCTTATAAAGTTGTAATGTGTACATCTCCACAACCGAATTTTTATCTTTTAATCTTTTCAAGATAATTCAATCAATGGTGAAGACATACACATAACTAGGTCATGTGCAATCTCCACTTGAAAGGATCCACTCGTGACGAGACATGGACATCATTCAAGTAGGGGTCACACCGCATCTAATAATAAGTGAGAAATAAGTCGATACGATATCTCATGCACTATATTTACAAATAACAATATTCTTTTGTAAAACCTACAAATAACATTTTTCTTTTGTCAAACCTACACGCTATGGCCTCCTTTTCATTTTTATGCGAAGAGCCCGTAGGGTCATATCAAGTAACCAAAAACTAAGATGAGAGACGGTATTTGAATGGACTAGTGGACTTTTTCAACGTTTTAATGTTAAGCTCGTTAGTCACAATATTTTTATTATTCATTTATTAAATAAAAGAAAATTAATATCTTCTGAAAAAATTTAAGATCAGAGAGATTCCGTTTCAGAGTTGTTGCCATAATTTGGATTATGCTGTTATTGAGTGTTTATGTCTCTTGATGTTATGAGTTCTTTATTGAGTGCTCTGTAAGAGGATCCCTCTGTGTTTTTTGTGCAGAAATTTAGGTGACTCTATTGTCAGCAAGTGGACTTTGTACTGGTGAATTGAAAATGACTTCCAATGCTACATCTGGAAATGTTTGCCCGCCACCTATGAAACCCACATCAAATGGTGCATTTCAGGGAGATGTCCCTCTTGATTTTGCACTTCCCCTGGCTATTTTGCAGATATGCATTGTTTTTGCAGTCACAAGGGGACTGGCATATCTTTTAAGGCCTTTAAGGCAGCCAAGAGTCATTGCAGAGATTGTGGTAAGTTCCAACTCTTTTCTTCTTTAAATATGTGCTTAGTCTAATGAATATTTTAACTTACAAAGTTTATCTATCACATAATTTTGGACAACACTTTTTACTCAATCACCCTCCATGCAGCAGGGAATTTAAATACACTAACAAGTCAGACATTTCTGGTTTTACAAATTTTAATACACATATGTAGAAGTGAGCTTAATAGAGTGCGTTTGGTTTCAAAAAATGATTGTCAATTTCAATATATTTCCTATTTTCAGAATTTTGTGAAGAAAATGATGAAAGTTAGAAATGAAAACTAAGAAGTGTTCTTTGAAACCAAACGCATCAAAATGGAGGAATTGTTTGTTGCTCCATGATTTTAACAATTTTGAGATTATTTCTTATTGACAGGGAGGAATATTACTTGGGCCGTCAGCCCTGGGAAGGAGTAAAAGCTATTTGCACGCCATTTTCCCAAACAAGAGTCTTACAGTACTAGATACCCTAGCAAACATTGGCCTTTTATTCTTTTTATTCCTAGCAGGCCTAGAGCTAGATCTAAAATCTTTGCGTAGAACAGGAAATCAGACCCTTGGCATTGCTATTGCTGGAATAAGCCTACCCTTTGCATTAGGAATTGGTACATCATTTGTTCTTCGAGCAACAATTGCCAAAGGTGTAAACAGCGCTGCATTTCTTGTTTTCATGGGTGTTGCTCTGTCCATAACTGCCTTCCCTGTGTTAGCTCGTATTCTGGCCGAGTTGAAACTTCTAACAACCAATGTTGGCAGAATGGCTATGTCTGCAGCAGCAGTTAACGACATTGCTGCGTGGATTCTGCTTGCTCTGGCTGTTGCCTTATCCGGCAATACGCAATCTCCGCTTGTGTCCTTGTGGGTCTTCTTATGTGGGTGTGGTTTTGTCCTATGTGCAATCATCATTGTCCCTCCAATTTTCAAATGGATTACACAGCGGTGTCATGAAGGCGAGCCGGTAGAAGAGACATATATATGTGCTACATTAGTTACTGTCTTGGCTGCTGGGTTTGTTACAGACGCTATTGGAATCCATGCCATGTTTGGTTCATTTGTTATTGGAGTGTTGATTCCAAAAGATGGACCATTTGCTAGTGCTCTAGTGGAGAAAGTAGAGGATCTTGTGTCAGGTCTTTTCCTCCCACTCTATTTTGTTTCAAGTGGATTGAAGACTAATGTAGCCACCATTCAGGGGCTGCAGTCATGGGGTCTCCTGGTTTTGGTTATTTTCACTGCCTGTTTTGGGAAGATTGTAGGGACTGTTGTGGTATCTCTTTTCTGTAAAGTACCCTTCAATGAGGCTTTAGTACTGGGATTCCTAATGAACAGTAAAGGCTTGGTTGAATTGATTGTCCTCAACATTGGTAAAGATAGAAAGGTACTAAAATTTTCTTGCTATTGCTTATTCAGCAACTAGTTTAACATATTATATATGTCCCTATCAATCAAAGTAATGGATATTTAATATATGCTTTTGCAGGTTTTGAATGATCAGACATTTGCTATTATGGTTCTTATGGCTCTCTTTACTACCTTCGTTACCACTCCTCTTGTCATGGCTGTGTATAAGCCTGCAAGGAAGGCAAAAATGGCTGATTACAAATACAGAACAATTGCAAGGAAAAACACAAACAGCCAACTCATGATTCTTGCCTGTTTCCACAGTGCAAGGAGCATTCCATCAATGATAAATTTGATTGAGGCCTCAAGAGGAACCCAGAAGCGCGGTGCACTTTGTGTCTATGCAATGCACCTTAGAGAATTTTCTGAGAGGACCTCATCAATACTAATGGTACATAAGGCAAGGAAAAATGGGTTACCCTTCTGGAACAAAGGTCATCACGCAGATGCAAGCCATGTTATTGTGGCATTCGAGGCTTACCGCCAACTTAGTCAAGTTTCTGTCCGGCCAATGACAGAAATCTCATCCATGACAGACATGCATGAAGACATTTGTGCAACTGCTGAGAGAAAGAAAGCTGCAGTCATCATTCTTCCATTTCACAAGCATCAAAGATTGGATGGCTCGCTAGAGACCACACGAAATGATTTTCGAGGGGTTAACAGAAGAGTACTTGAGCATGCTCCATGCTCAGTTGGAATCTTTGTTGATCGCGGGCTTGGTGGTACATCTCATGTATCTGCAAGCAATGTTTCGTATTGCATTACAGTGCTTTTCCTCGGTGGAGCCGATGATCGCGAGGCCCTTGCTTATGGAGCTCGAATGGCTGAGCACCCTGGCATAAGATTAGTGGTTCTTCGCTTTGTTGTGGAGCCAAGTACTGCTGGAGAGAGAGTTAAAGTTGATGTGGAAGAATCCTCCAGCACCAAATTAGTCTCAGAGGATGATGATGAAGGGTTCCTTACTGAATTCAAAGACAAAGTGGCTAATGATGATTCCATCATCTATGAAGAGAAAGCAGTCAAAGATGCTGCAGAAACAGTTGCTGTTATCAGTGAGTTCGGTCGCTGCAATCTTTTTCTTGTGGGTCGGAGGCCACATGGTGAAGTGGCCTGTGCTCTGAAAAGAAGTGATTACCAGGAACTGGGACCGGTTGGTGGTTTGTTGGTATCACAAGATTGCCCAACAATGGCGTCAGTTTTGGTGATGCAGAAGTATAACAATGGTGTGCGAACAAAATTTGATACTGAATAAGGCACATGCGATGCAACAATGTCACAATTCAGTGAAGTTTTTTTTCAAGGAATTATCCCTATTAATATTGTGTCAATAAGTGATTGTGGTGAGTGCATTAGAACAGAAATGATATTTGGTACGACAAAATTTTCGTCTCATTGCTACAAATCAATGTGATTGGCTCGCTTTAACAATTTTCTAACTCTACCATTACTGTTGTTTTCATTCACTACCCAATTCTATTGGTTGAAACTGTTTCGTACTCCCATTCGTTATTTTTTATTCGGGCCAAATAGCATTTCTAACTTTAGAAACATCATTCTTCAATGAATGGTATGCTTTCAGGAAAAATGATAGTGTGACAGAGATCTTTTATAAAAGGCAATGAGAAATAGGAGCTGAGTAAACACAACACAGCCTTTGGAGTTTAAAGTTTAAACAAATTTATTGCCTTCTCTATGCCTGCATAATTGTGAGCATGAATTCATTGGAGAAAGCTTGTGATGATGATGTTCCAATGGCATTCAGGAGAATCAAACGTGGTTATGCCCTCTTCGCTTGCATATTGGTCGCATGATGGCAAATGCAAAACTACTGTCATAGTTTACTTATAGCTGCTCCTTCTGGAAATAATTTTGTAAGGAATTTGTAAGTGTTAATTCTTCCAACCATAATTCCTAAGCTAAATAGTATCTGTTCTTCAATCGGATGCTTTATGAATATTTTTATATACTCTTACTTGTATTTTAAAAGTTTTTCCTTTTAGTATTTTGAATTTTTATACTTATATAAATGGAAGTTCCATAACAATAAACAAGTAATATATTTTTTTTATGTATATACCTCAATGAGATCTTTAAAATGATGGAAATCTTAATTTATATCAAACTCTAGCTATCTCATCAAGTTTAAGTAGCTCATGATCTAGTTCAAGTTGATGAGATTTTGGTAAGTTAAGCTCGAATTTAGAAATTCAATTCATTTCTTAGTGAATTTAAGTTTGAGTTGAGCCCATATTAAACAAACTAAGCAATAAGTTTTGATAAGTTTGACTCAATTTAATTCACTTCCACCATAGTTATTATTGCCGTTAGCTTCATTCATATTGGATATCATAAAGTTAAATACACATCATTCCGTCAAATGCTAAATGTGTATATATATATATATATATAGTAATTATAAATGTTATTTAAGCAAGGAATTTTTTTAATTTAGAGAATTATAAAAATGCAAAAAAAAACTTGTGTTATTTTATGTGAGATTCACTTAGTATATTTTCCTTATTTTGAAATAATTCTTAAATAAGGAGAATATCTACTTGAATTGAAAAAATTGTTTTCCCTTCTACATATTCTAAATTATTATTAAAATAAACGAGAAAAAGAAAAGCAAATCATTGTGGTCCAACAAGGACTGTGGACCTTCTTTGGGATTGAAGACCCAAACTACTTACCTCTTAATAAAGCTTACATAAAACAAAAACTAGGACCTAAACGAAAAATATTAAACTACAACCCAATCGATCGAAATGATAAAGCCCACAGTTCAACTAAAGAAGAAAACAGTTGGACAAAAACGAAAGCACGTGTGTCTTTCTTATTTTAGTTTTCAGATTTTATTTTTAATTTTCTAATTTTTATATTTTATGAAGAAAATATTAATAACTGTAAAAATTATAAAATTCAGTTTTCAATATTTCATTCACAAATTCTTAAAAAACTGAAAACTGAAATCACCTAGTAAACTTTAAACTCGCTGTCCAAAACTAAGTATCAAGAACAAAAGTTGAGAATTTTTGTTTTTTCCTTTTATTATTATTATTATTATTATTGGACTCGTTTGGTTAAAATTCTAGAGAAGTACTTCTTCATAAGCAGAAGCAAAATTAGAATTAGAAACAGAAATAAAAAAAATATATGTTTGGATGTAATTATAGAAGTACATTTTATTAAATTAAAAAATTTTTCCTTACCAAAAAAATTAAAAAATTTAAAATGTTTGGAAGAAATAGATATAGAAGTATTCTTTCAGCTAAAATTATAATCAAGGATAAGATTTGTAATTTAAATAATGCAAATAGTTAAAGTTATTTAATGGAAAGTAATTGTTGTCTCTTTATAAAATTTGTGAGGACAGATCTATAATTCAATTAAGTTCAATCCAAAGTCCGTGTTAAAAAATTGACTATCTTCTGGTTTTGCTTTTTTGAAAAACTAGCACAAACAAATATATAACCAGATACCAAAAGTAATTTAAAAATAAATTTTTTTCTTCTCATGATTTTATCCAAACGAATTCATTATTTTGCTATCTTTGCATTGCCTCTATCACCTCTCACTTAAAAAAGTAAAGCTTTATGCAAAGATAGAAATGATTGAAGCTGATATAACTTGTGTAAAGCTTTGTACATGTCATTTTATTTTTTCATGATACAGATTTTGATAAGAACACACACACACACATAAAATATGAATTTGTGAAAAATAAAAGGATGAAGAGTTTTAAGTGAAAATTGTTGGAATAATTTTGTGGACTAACATAAATCAATGTTGAATTTAATTTAGACCCAAATTAATTTGATGTCAAACAATCAAAGTTTATTGTCTAAGCCAATAATTTGTGATCATTGTTGCTATTGGGCTAATTATTGTTAAGCATTGTTTATTATGGGTGTATTTATAAGTCTTTGTGTATGGATTTTGCTATGATAGGTGACTTAGCCTAACACTTGAGTGACACAATGAGAGACCCTCCTCCTAGCTAATATATAGGGTGCTTGGTTGCCCCATTGACACCATGACACACAAAACCTAATATGGAATAAGAGGAGTAAATCTCCTAACTCTCTCTTATTGGATTTCTCTTTATCCCTTATTTTGCTTGCATTTTGTATTCAGGTTAGAAGATGCTTATGACTCTGTTATCTTCTTCCTCAACCCTTCCAGATAACTCTAATCCAATCTTCTCATTGTTGTTGAACATGCCATATTCAGGATTAAATTGATCATTGGGATATAGGGATTTCATCTATTATTTATATCATTTGATATATATGAAATTCCTTCAAGAATTACTTTGCATGTCAAAATAAATATAAAATTAATTATTTTTAATTTGAATTATATATCTTTTTTCAACATTTAATTATTTGTTAATTGAGTTCAACATTTAAATATTGTTTCAAATAAACAAATAAAATTAACATGAGCCTCTCAACTATATTTTAGACGATTATAAATCCGTCTAGATTGATTCATTCTATATTAAAAGAGATTACTTCAACCAAACTCTATCTTTGAATATTTTAACAGTAAATATTTTAAAGAATAACAATTTGATTCAAATATGTGTTAAATATTTATTTATTAAAAGCTCACGTTAATATATCTTTAATTTAAACGACCCGTAAATCTACGAGAAAGATAATTGTAGTTAATAATATTGGCCATTGTTGTAGCTATTCCTCTACGTACCATACATAGAGAACTTATTGCCATGGTATTTTCCTTTTTTTTCGGTTTACGTAACACGGAAAAAGGATAACGTGTCTTGAAAAATACGTGAAACATCAAATGCTTTTTGAAAGTTTTGTTTGATAGGGAAAAGAATAATGAATTTTGTTTGAAAAGTACTTAAGCTATTCATTCGACAATAATATATGTTTCATTCACAAAACATTACATTAGATAAGTATATAAAATTCAATGTTAGCCGTGAGCAACTATGTACGATCAACAATGAAAAAAAGGCGAAAACAAAAAGAATAATTATAATGCAAAGTCCGAATGTTCCTTTGAAAAAAATGGCTTTGCAAGCAACGTAAAAAGTATTGAATGAATTGACAGTAACAGATTATTAAATTTTAGCGGGTTCAAGTGATCCGATATTTATATTGTTAATTTGAGTCTTATAAATGTAAAAAAAAAAAAATTAGGAAAATTTTACTTCCCGGCAAATCAACGTAACTCGAGTTAAATAAGTTGAAATTCTGAAGTATTAAGGAAACAAAAGTTGTGTGAATAACTTTATTACGTTAAAAAAAAATCCATGGTAGAGAGTATCCAAGATAGGGAGAATTAAAATGGTAGATTTTACTAAATGAGTTTAGCTGAAGACAATGGACCTACACTAAGACTTATATAGGGGAAGGATTTAACTAATTACATAACCTTCTAACTAATCCCTTTTAACAAACTTTACATACTCAATTACATGATTAAAAATTAAAATATGTGAAAGAATGAGTAAATCTAGAATAAATAACGTTTAGCCCAGTTACTCACTATAAATTGTATCTAAAGACACAATAGTTTTAAAATATCAGAAATTTTTTTTTATACTTTTATATCCCAAAGTCGAAATCATGCGACGTGAAACACTTGAAAAAATTTCATTAGCCAAAGGCAATTTCCTCTTGTGTCATTATCGTTCCCACTTCTCTCACTTTATCATACATTGTGCATAAACAATGTATACATGAATTGTAATTTGTACATAAAGATCTGGGGTAGATCAATTGTAAAAAGGGGATTCCCCTTGTTCCCCTCGATTTTCCCCCATCTCGTTTTCTGTTTAATTTTCTTCAACACATATGAATTCATGAATCATGATCTTTATTATCTTCACACGTGAAACACATGAACAACCCCTGTCGTCTTCTCATCATGTACGGCTAACAAAAAAGGTTTAAAGGCAAGGGTATTCAGATAAGGATAAGTGGAACTCATGCAATTTTTCATCTTAATTAAGGTTATTTTAGGACTGCGGTACAATTAAGGGTGCTATTTTTACCAAACTTTTGGCTACTCTGTTTCATTTTTGACTAATTGTACACTTTAAAATATAAATTAAAATTAAAAATAATTTACTAAATTATCTTTATTTCTTTTCAATACTCTAATATTCTCTTCTCTTTTACTAATGAGTTAATATTATTTAATAGGATATTATTAGAAAAAATTAATACTTCTTAAATTTTCTAAATGAATAGTCATCTTTAGATAAAAAAAAAACTTTTAAAATGCATAATTATTTAACAATAGAAGGAGTATTTTTCTTTGACCAAAAAAGTCTTAGATTTGAGTGTTGTAAATGAAAAACTACTACAATGAGGGTTTTGTAAGCCAACCAAAAATCAAGTTTATATCAATTACAGTAGTGTTCAATATTTCAATCTTTGGGATATCCATTATTCTTCATATACGTAAATAAATTTAATTTCTGTTAGGTATGATCCCCGGTGCATTGTACACGATGCTGCCTATATGATTGAGGCCAACAGTGATTAATATGGTTATTTATGCAAAAAGGAAAAAAACTAATATCCTCCTAGAGAATATATAAATGGGTAAGAAAAATTATCATCGTCAAGGTGACAATCTATAAGTGGTCCTGGAATAGGATTGAGACATGAAGGATGAGATGGCCCTTAAACTTGTTATCAGTTGCATTAATTGATAGCATAGCCTATTGAAATTGAATAAAAATTCTTACATAGACATAAATTAAACACTTCCAATTTAACGAAATAAATTTGATATAAGAGCACCCG
This sequence comes from Dalbergia cultrata, assembly GCA_031216105.1. Classification (NCBI taxonomy): domain Eukaryota; kingdom Viridiplantae; phylum Streptophyta; class Magnoliopsida; order Fabales; family Fabaceae; genus Dalbergia; species Dalbergia cultrata. The sequence goes on along the minus strand of CM062347.1, from coordinate 2,142,444 downwards.
CAAGCTTTTGGACAAGTAGTAAACATTTTAATCTTTCATAAGGATAAGGATGTAAATTTAAATCTCAAAAAGTGCAGTTGTTAAGAGGGGAAGGAATCTAAAATTTTGATGTTTTTTAAAAAATTGATATAAAGGCATCCCCCATGCTGGTTCCATTTTGGACCCTAACTTTGATCACACTTTCTATCATATCAGCACTCCCCAATCAATATATTGTGTCATAAAGATTGAGACTCTTTTTAAAATTAAGACTAGACTTTTCTCTCTAATGACAGGAATTAATTTTGGCCCCACATTCTTACGCCTTAAATGTACAAGAGTGACTCAATACAATACAATTGTATACAAGAGAAGCGATTTTGATCCCCCAATTTAGGATGCGTATGTTTTTTATTATTTAGGTAAAGAATCATTTTTTTTTCCTAAAAAAATCATTTTTTTTCTTTGGATAATTTATAAAAAATAATCAAAATTTAAAAAAAAATAGTTTTCAACTTTTTTGTAGAAGCTATAATTAGTTTTTTTTAAAAAAAATAAAATCAGCTTTCAACTTTTTCAATTATTATAAAATTTAATTTTTATAATAATTTTTTTAAAAATCTAAAATAAATGCAGCCTTACTAACACTAATCCCAATTTCATTAATCACTTCAATAGACACCTAAAATTTGGACCATCTCATTTAATGATATCACCTCAAAACTGGGACTTTTCGTATTCCCATCAAAGACACTCTCAGTCCCAAAAATAAAATGAGAATATCTTAAACAAATTTATTGAAATCATTTTTATCGTGAGGTGTGGGTGAAGCTAAGATGTTAGAATTGCATCTACTAGAGATTCTCTCGTATATCACATGCAACTGCATATTATGGATCTTAAGTGTCTTGCGTGACTCAACTAATGCCACTTTCGTAAGATAAGGGGGTTAGCAACAAAATAAACTTAAAAATGAAATAATCTTGTACTCTTTGGTTAATATTCACTAGTATATGCTTGATCTTTTCATGTGTCCACGTTCTGAAATGCGAAGGCGTGTACTTCATTGCCAATTGAGAAGTGGCGGATTTATATATTTGAGAGAATCAAAGTAAACTTTAAAGGATGACATTGATGTGAAACCTGCTTAGTTGGAAATTTCAATGCTATGATCCAATTTTTCTATTGGACTATATTTGACAGTCTCTTTGGGCAAGGAGACAGTGATAAGTACTACGAAATTAGACATAATGACGACTAGACATATATGTTTAATTACTATGGCCAAGATGCCATGAATGTGCAAACATAACGATCTTGACAGCTTACTTTTTCACTGTGTAGTTTGTGCATGGATAGTCCAAAACAATGATGCTTCCACGAAAGATGTACCACTAGGAATGCAGGTAAAAGAAGGTACACAATATACCAGTGAAGCTCAATTAGCTTAGTTTTTCTCATTGTTTGTGACATTAAATTGGTCTTATTGACCATTGTTCGATGTGGATTTCCTTATCTATTTGGTCCTTTCATATTATATAAGCTATCGTGTATACATTTGGTCCTTTTATCATAAATCTTGAAAATGCAGCTCCCAAGTTTAGTTGGCTTTTAATGATAAAGCGATTTGATATGATACAAGAAATCCAATGACAATGGGGGGTCCCAAGAATCTTCTGTACAAATTGGCTTGGGTATTGGAGGGTTAATCCTTGAACTTTTTTAATAGTGTTTATAGTAATGGTTTAGAATTTGAATTGAAGAATAACCTATCCAAACTTTTTTTTAAAAAAATTTAATTGATTAAATTTGTAATTGCATCACGATTAAACTATATAGTTAAATTAAGATGCTTAAATAAGAAACCATAGTTCGGCCAATTCAACTGAGTAATTTAATCTAACTTTTAAAACATTAATTCACAGCGTGCTCATGTAAAATTAAAGCACAACAGGGTGTACAATGCATTGTGCCAATACCCTTTTGGTATCCCAAAGGCTATATACGACCGCGTGAGTGTTTGGTAGCATTGTCATGATACAGAACCTAACAGCTTCTTCATATAACTTTTCACATCGTTAATTGAATTTAACGTTTGTACTAGCTAGCAATTCCCAAGCTAGAAACATTGCTGTGTATGGTGACTATCGCATCGAATTACAGTTTTTTGAAAAAAATGGTGAAAATACTTTTGATTCTTAAATAATTAGTTATTAATTTTAACATAATTAGTTGTTCAATTGATCAATAATACTTAAACAATATATAGTTCATGGACATTTATTTATACTTTGACTTAATTAGTTAGAGTGTAATTTTTTAAAATAGAAGCATTTTAACATATATTTTTTTTATTCAAAGTTCCCTTGATTATAAGGCTGTTGCCAGAAGTGATAGTTACTACCAAAATGTACTTTGTTTGGGGCTGTTGGAATATACCATTTTTGGGGGAATTGTTCAAGGATGACTATCATCCACACATCATCGTGTTGGAATATCCACGTGTATGCTTGACACTTATGAAGAATAATAATCCCACTTTTTGAGGTAAGAATCCAAAAAGAAATACTATGTAATATGAAAGCTACAGGGAACAACACGTGTATGGTGCCAAATTTAATTCCCATCCCAACCCATTGCCAGTTTGCGACATCTATAGGGTTCTTTTATACTGTTAATCCTCATTTATTTTCTTCGTCCTTTTACTGGAAAATACCAGCTCACATTTCCTGTTATTTTAGTAATTAATTACCAATATCGTGAGCGCTTAAATTAAACCGCTCCAAGTGTCTTTTGTTACCTGCTTTTGAGCATGTGCTTGTGTCGATGTGTTTACGTCCACTAAACTTTGTCGAATCTTGTTCACTAATGTTACACAAAACAATGTAGCCTGCAAAGGGATCTTTTGCAGTATATATATGGAATCTTCAAGAAAGAAAAGAGGAATCTACACTTTCCTCGGTTTAAATACGTTTTGAACTGTACTATTCTTTCTTTTAGTGCCTATTTTTTATCGGGATAAAATGTGGTAAAAATTTTAATAGATGGGTTCTAAATATAATAATGCAAATAAAATTTATTTATAAAAATTTTCATCCAAATATACCGCTTAGTGAGCAACTTTGACACTGCATCCTTCGGTGTTAACCACTTTATATCTAGTATTGAGCCACATGTCTTTTTTCCATCAAACCAACTGATGAGCATGGCACTAATGCCCTCTCAAATTGATAAACACCATAGAATGACTATCGTTTAGGGTTTATTCACATTAAAATAAATTTAAACATGTTGCATTTTAATCTCTTCCAAGATATGAGTATAATTTTAAAACCAATAATTGTTTAGGAGTAGTAATTCGGATAAGGGATATACCTACTATCCAGTGTAGGTTGCAAGACATAAATTATTTTGATGACCCTCCTCCTTGCTCCAAATAGGTAGGGTGTACCTATAAGGACTTCAATACTCAAATTAGAGAGTGCTCAAGAGGCTTAAAAAATATAAAACTTACATATCTTTGTATTGTTTTTCCCTAACCATCTATTTAGAGGGTATTTATAGAGTTGTGGGGTGAGTGTTTAGGAGCAGGCATACTCTTATTTTTAGTGGTATTAATCCTTTTCTTAAGTTCTATTTGATTGACTTGGGTCTTAAAAGGCATTGTCCAACTAACTCAATATTAAGCTTATAGTATAGGCCGTAACAAAATTATATTGTAGATTTTTTGGTAGATAAAACATATTGTAGTTTGAGTATCTTGAAGTAAAAAACTTTTTTTTTTGTCCTAACCTCGGGAGTGAAATTTATTGATTAGTTTAGTTATGTAAGATTTTCTTAGAGTGTATTTGATTAAAAGGTAAAAATAAAGGTTAAAATTATATAATTAACCTCCATATATATGTGTGTGTGTAAAATAACATATGAATCTCATCTATATCATTGATATTTTTATTTTTACCAAGCAAACACACGCACCCCTCACAATTTGATATGGTACTAAAAAGAATGTCAAATCCTCATTACCCTTTTGATTTACTGGCCGTGACTAAAGCAGAAGATTAGCGGCTTAAGTAGCTGAAAAGTGGGCTGCTTAATGAACCCATTGAAACGCTATTCCAATACAGTTTGGATTTTTCTAAGTACCATCTTCTACTGAGTTCACTGCAAATGCCGTCTATTTCTTGTTTCTTGGCCTCCATAGTACAATGTCTCATCCCCTTCTGTCCAACGGAGAAACGAAAAATTCAAGTGACAAGAAGTTCACCTACCTCTAGCCATTATTTTGGTCATTTCGGGCATGTACATGGAGTTATTTATTTATTTATTTTTCTCAATTTGTCACAGATTTTTTCCACCGAAACTTGCTGCTGCCATCACCCTAATAAAGATCCGTATGAGGACTACTTGCGGAGGGTATTTAATAATGAGTAATGCATTAGTCCAACGATTTATTACAAAAAATTTTAATAGGAAAATAAGTAGTTGTTGAATTATATAAAATAATATAATTCATTTATCCATTGAAAGTTTAATATCCATGTTAATGATAAATAAATTTGAGTAAAAATTCTGATTATTATGCATTTTTCTTCAATAATTAGCTTAAGTGACTAAAATTTCTACAGTTCAATGATTTTTTTTTATATGGCTTTTAATCATTATTCACTAAAAATTTTATACGAGCGTTATTTAAAATGAATTAGAGAACATGAAGGATAAATTGAAAACAAAATTAGAGATCAAAAAAGTTAAGAGTAAAGCGTTTATTTAGTCTGCATACAAAAAGGGCAAAAAAAAAAAAGTCAGATATTGACAAAAATATCACGAATAATATCAGTATTGGGAAATGAATACCTGGCTCAAGTATAGCTCTTGAAAATTGAAAATGTGGATTCTATTAGTCCTTTTATGAAACTTATGTGTCCTGTCAAAAGCATTTGTTAATAACTAATCCATCTCTAAAACAATAATTTAATCCATAATTTTAATTCTTATGGATTATAATAGAAGTTCCCATTTTTTGTGACCAAATTTATCCGGGGATATTTTTAAAAGAGATCAAGTTGAGAGTTTAAAAGATTAAATTTGATGATGCACAATAAGTCCTATTTTATAAATTACAAATTATATAATTGAAAATATTAAGCAAATTACGACTACGCTTAAAATAGTACCGCTATTAATTTTTTTGAGTAACTATTTATTTCTCGTGTACAAATACTCTTTCGATACCTAACATTCATTTGTTTTTACATAATTATTTTCTACATTTTCAATATTTTGGTCATTTTAAGGGTTTTTTTATTTATTTTAAAGTAGTTATTGCATTTTGCAGGTAAGTATGTATAATAATTGTGCAAAATTTATAATGATAAAACATAGGAGATTTCTATGATATCCTATAAAATTTATGGATACTAGTACCTTTTAGATAATTCGTTATGTATACTAATTAAATTTATTAATATTTTAAATATTTATAATAAAATAGCAATTCTTGAATCCAAAAGGATATTGATGTGCTTGGGGTACTATAACAAAAACCTAAAATGTATATTAAATTGGTAAAGTATAAAAAATAATTAAAGCATATAGAAAATATAAAGTTTGAATTTAATCATTTTTATATAACTTTTTTTATACTTGAATATTTTGAAAAAAAAAAGTGCTTCATTTTATAGCCAGGATAGAATGTTAGTGAGAATTTTCAGGTATTTTTATAAAATTCAAAAATATCAATATCTTTTAATTGTTTATAATTATAAATTAATGATATATCATACTAATTCAATTTATTAAGATCTATAAAACTTATAATTGGCTCACAACTATTGAATATGGAAAGACACTAATATCCTATAGGTAACACAAGAAATCCCAAAATTAATTAATAAATTAGTATTTTAAAGTTGAATACATGTATAACTAGGTATATGTAATTAAAAAACAATTATTATATAAAGAGATTGTGTAAAAGATATCAGATAATTAAAGCTATAAACAGTTAAAATAATAAATAATTAAATATGAAGAATGTAAATAACCCTTAAGATAAACATGCTCATTCTTATACATAAAGAAGAAAACGAACTCACATTACGTATACCTATCACAACGTAGTTTCTTCTTTGGCGCTTTGCTTTTTCTTTTGCACAAAAAGAAAGCAACTTTTCCTTCATTTGAAAGTATTAAAAGAGTTTTCAGTCCTTTTTAAATGTTAAAAGGTGAATTACACATCAAATAAGTTAAATTTCCTTTCTTTCTCTTTTGAACTGCTTTAAAGAAAAGATAGGACTTGAAAAAGCATCTACATTAATATCCTTAATCTTTCATTGCACTCTTAATATAGAACTAAAAAATTACTAAGCTTATGTTTTTAGAAAGATAATATATATAATTAGAATGAATTGAAAGCATAAAATTTTTTTTTACACATTTATCTAATTACATAATGATACATAAATACATATAGTTATTTTTCACTTCTACTATTTAAAAAGTCATATAAAAAAAGAAATTTAATTTGAATGATAATATAAAAAAGTATAAAATTCTTTCGTATTGTCACTGCATCAAAATTAATATATATATATATATATTATTTGAAAGGAAAAGAATATTGCTGTGTGAAAGAGTAAGATTAATAGTGCAAAATGCCGGTTGTTTTTTTTTTTTTCCTATATGGGATTTGCACTGTCACGACCCACCTAGAGAATGTGACCGGCACGTGAGGATTTGGGTCCCCACGGAAGCCTCTGGTAACGTGACTGACTAATATGCATAAATAACCCAAATTTATTTAAAATATGTCAAGTTCAACTAAAACTTGATAATATGGAATTATTTCTAAAACATAAATTCTGAACATAAATCTGCATAAAATCCATATTCTAGGCCAAAGCCAGACATAATAAAACAATTAACATAAATTCTGAAAATAATATCATGCATGTCAGGGATCCCGCCTACACAATTTATTGGAGCACTATTAAATGACATAATTGACAATAAGCTCCACTTCAAAGCGAAGCTCACCAAGGAAGCCGGAGCACTACTGCGGAGGATTCTGTGGTACAACGAACTCAGAATCAGTATCTGTAGGGAAAGGAAAAGAGAGGGTGAATTCATCAAAACTCAAATGAATGAGCCTCTACTCACAACCCACATGGGACAATAACAAAATACATAACATATACATGCAATTGATGTGAAATATATTACATATATAATTACATATAAATTAACTGAATCTATAGCAACAATTAGTAGAGAAACATGAATTATTCAGACATAATTATCCTGAAATTTGAATAGCTAAATCTGAGCCGATGGGCTAACTGACAAGACCTAACTAGGTCCCATAAATGGACACCTCACTAGGTTCCTTATTGTGGGTGAGCTAGTCCTCTAGTGGACCACTTGGTACCAAGGTTAACGATCAATCCTGCAACCGTTAACTCGCTGATCTGTTTCTCACTATTTATTAGCTAAAAAAATAATAGTAATAATTTCATACAAAATTGAGATTTAAAATATTTTCTAACTAATACATAAATCTAAATATTTCATACAAAGACAAGCATGGTCCCATGAGTTTTCCAAAATAAATAGTTCTCATGATAATATTTCTAAAATTGACATAATTCATAACAACATGTTCTCTTGACATAAATTATTCTAAAATTTCATAAATAATTCATATAATTTGAAAATATATTAATAATGACCAAAAATATGGTCATGAGCTTAAACCCACTCACCTTTGATAGTCGGGAGTGTGCTTCTACTAACAACTTGATTTTGGAAAATTGGAATGGTACAAGTAACCAAACTCGTCGATTAAAGGGAGAGAGCGTCAACGCGTCTTAAGAGATGATTAGTTAGGTCCCACTGAAGTTAAACCTTGAGGATTATGAGCTTGATAAGAGATGAATTCGGCCAAAAAGGGGTTTGGCTTAGAGGAGATTTGGCTTAGAGGAGGTTTGGCTTAGAGAAGTTTTGGCTTAGAGGAGATTTGGTTTAGAGGAGATTTGGTTTAGAGAAATTTTGGTTTAGAGGAGGTGGAAGCAAAACTTAGCAAAATGAAACTAAACATTTCTTACACACACACACACTCCTACACACATATATTTATACACAAATATAATAATCATAAATAATATTAGTGCTATATGTCTATACTTACTAATAATAATAAATAATATTAATGCCTACTACACTTAATAATTATAATGTTAAATAATATTTGTGCTATTTACACTTTAATAATAATAATACTAATGCTAGCTACACTTAGTAATATTAATTATAATTAATGTTAGTGCCATATATCTAGATTTAATAATAATAATAACTAATATTAATGCTAGCTACACTTAATAATTATAATGTTAAATAATATTAATGTTAGGTGCACTAAATAATAATAATGTTAATGCTAGCTACACTTAGCAATATTAATTATAATTAATATAAATGCTAGGTACACTTAATAATAATAATGCTAATGCTAGATACACTTAGTAATATTAATTATAATTAATATTAGTGGCATATATCTAGACTTAGTAATAATAATAATTAATATTAATGCTAACTAAACTTAGTAATTATAATATTAAATAATATTTATGTTAGGTTTACTTAATAATAATAATACTAATGGTAGCTACACTTAGTAATAATAATTATAATTAATATTAGTGTCATATATCTAGACTTAATAATAATAAGTAATATTAATGCTAACTACACTTAGTAATTTTAATTCATATTCTAACTATAATGCATTAACACTACTAACTATAATGCATATTTAAATTATAATGCATGCAACACAACTAACTAAAATGAATATACTAACTATAATGCATATGTATGCTCATAGTTTACTATTAACTATAATAATAATAATTATTATTATTATTATTATTTCTTTATTTGGGATATCACATGCACGCACAAGTACTAAATTGTGATATTTAAAGAAAAATTACATAACTATGGGAATGAGAACTAGTAGTTGGCTGGTTGTAATTAAATAATAATTTTAAAATAATAAATAATAAACTTGTCAATAATGAATCAATGATGAATTTTATAAAAAAATAATATAATAATAAAATTGCCAATAATAAATTTAAATAAATATTATATTTGTATTATAATATCATATTTTAATATAAATCTCATCCAAAATCGATGTACAAAATAAAAATACCACACAATGCAATTCACAAAATTTTACCATAAAAAGAGATAAACATTTACTTGACTCAAATAGTTTGGCATTGATCTTCTTTAAATAAGGCTTCAGATTTAAATTGTGAATAAAAAAAATTATAAATTTTATCTCATAAACAGTTGCACTTCTCTAACTATACTAATCAAATTTAACAGACCTCATGAATGGTTTAACCTAAAAAATATAAGATAAAAGAGAAGAAATGGTACCAACAGAGATAATGTGGGAATTAGCTACAATCATTTATGGTACATTTGTGAAAATCCATTTACTTTATGAATAAATCTTGTATATTTATTTCATTTTATAACTCTTCATTTATATTAAATTTAATTAATTCGATTGTTAATATATGTTATATTATATTAATGATCAAATATGTCAAATTTTAAAAAATTTGGACAATAATAATCGTGTAATCTATTAATCAATATTTACTTATATTTTTAAAAATATGTTATCTGTCAAAATAAAATGAAATAATGAACTATTAAATTATTTTTAAATTATATAAAATTTTATATACTTAATCTACTTGATAGTAATTTTAAATTTTGTGCGGAATAATATATATACATGGGTCTTTTTTTTACATATGATTTTTGAGTGGTGTATTTACATCAATATGGTGTTTTGAAAAAAATTCACACAACATGGTGTTTTCAGTATAGAATTCGCCAAATAATATTAAAATAAAATCTCACCGCTAAAGTCAATTTCATAATCTACCAAAATAATATTTTTTTTATTAAATCCACCTTTGGTGGATTCTAAAACACCATATATAAATAAATTTATCTATATTATCATATTAGTGTAAATCACATGTACAAACACTATATATAAATTATTTTTCCCTACATTGCTTTGTCAAATTATTCTCATGTCTTTTAAAAAGAAGCTTTTTCCATTGCGACATTACTTATTAGCGTTATAGCTGAGGCACAGAAATCCCTGGGACCAAAGTTCGTAGAAAAGAAAGAAACCGCGTTTGAGGTTGTTGTTAATCCCGTCCACCACCACCGTGGGACTCTGCCACACCATGACACCCTCATCAGATTCCCCTCTATACATGCGCCTCCATCACCAACCCTAAAGCCCCACTTCATCGCCTCAAATTCATTCCCCCACCCCCATCACCCATCATCATTAATTTCCCACACATTCAATAGCCAGTTCATCATATTCTTGGCATCTTTCACCCACCACCCTCCTCCCCTCATTTCTCATCTCAACTCCCGCCATCAAAGCCGCAATCACAGCACCCTCACCAATCAAACCAAAAAAGAAACAAAAACACCTTCACTTCGTTCCAAATCCAATCACTCCCACTTCCCCCGCTCAAAACTTGAGCCTTTTCCTCTTTTTCTTTTGGTCTTGTCAGAGTCTCTCTCGTTTTATCGTTTAAACAAAAAAGACAACCTCGGATTTCAATTTCATTTTCATCAAACAATTTGTCTCTAGATCCACTTCGATGGCAGACATAGTGAAGCAATTACTTGCAAGGCCGATCCAGCTTGCAGACCAAGTAACCAAAGCCGCCGACGAGGCCAGCTCATCGTTCAAGTCCGAGTGCTTCGAGCTCAAGACCAAGACCGAGAAGCTCGCCGGCCTCCTCCGCACGGCGGCGCGTCTCTCCGCCGACCTCTACGAGCGCCCCACGCGCCGCATCGTCGCCGACACCGAACAGGTCCTCGAGAAAGCACTCTCTCTGGTCCTCAAGTGCCGCGCCAACGGCCTCGTGAAGCGCGTGTTCACCATCATCCCCGCCGCCGCGTTCCGCAAGATGTCCTCCCACTTGGAGAATTCCGTCGGCGACGTCTCCTGGCTCCTCCGTGTCTCCGCACCCGCCGATGACCGCGCCGACGAGTACCTCGGCCTCCCTCCGATCGCCGCCAACGAGCCGATATTGGGACTCATTTGGGAACAGATCGCCACGCTCCACACAAGCTCCGTGGACGAACGCGCCGATGCGGCGGCATCTTTGGTGTCTCTGGCGCGTGACAACGACCGCTACGGGAAGCTGATAATTGAGGAAGGCGGGGTTGGTCCGCTGTTGAAGCTTGTCAAGGAAGGGAAGCCAGAAGGACAGGAGAACGCTGCGAGGGCGATTGGGCTCTTGGCGCGTGATCCCGAGAGCGTGGAGCATATAATCCACACCGGGTTGTGTTCTGTTTTCGCTAAGATTCTCAAGGAAGGACCCATGAAGGTTCAAGCTGTGGTGGCTTGGGCTGTTTCGGAGCTTGCTGGGAATTACCCAAAGTGTCAGGATATTATTGCTCAGCATAACATTATTCGTTTGCTCGTTGGGCATCTTGCGTTTGAGACTGTTCAGGAGCATAGTAAGTATGCTATTGTTAGCAACAAGCCCACTTCGATTCATGCTGTTGTGATGGCGAGCAATAATAATAGTACCGATTCTGGTTCGAAGAAGGCGAATAATGAGTATGAGGATGAGGAGAAGAGCCGAGTGCAGCATCCATTGGGTAATAGGTCAACGAATCAGATGCATAGCGTGGTTACGAGTACTATGGCAATGCATGCTGCTTCCAAGCAGCAGTTGAATCAAGGGAATGATGCAAATGGAGTTAGTAATGGGAAGGGCGATGGAGTTATTGTCAGTAATGGGAAGCAGGGTAATCAGACGCAGCAGCAAAGCTATTCGTATTCTGGGATTAACATGAAAGGGAGGGAGCTTGAGGACCCTGAGAATAAGGCTTATATGAAGGCAATGGCAGCAAGAGCCCTGTGGCACCTAGCCAAGGGTAACTCAGATATTTGCCGAAGCATAACGGAATCAAGGGCGTTGCTGTGCTTTGCCGTTCTCCTTGAGAGGGGGCGCGAGGACGTGCGGTACAATTCATCCATGGCCGTGATGGAGATCACGGCCATGGCAGAGAAAGATGCAGAGCTGAGGAGGTCCGCCTTCAAGCCTAACTCCCCGGCTTGCAAAGCAGTTGTTGATCAAGTGCTTAAGATCATAGAGAAAGGGGACACGGACCTCCTCATTCCTTGTGTCAAGGCCATTGGGAATTTGGCAAGGACATTCAGGGCAACAGAGACTAGGATAATCGGCCCCTTGGTGCGGCTTCTTGACGAAACAGAGGCTGAAGTATCGAGTGAGGCAGCAATCTCCCTGACAAAGTTTGCTTGCACGGAGAACTACCTCCACAGTGATCACTCCAAGGCAATTATAAGCGCTGGTGGCGCAAAACACTTGGTTCAGCTTGTGTACCTGGGGGAACCGATAGTTAAGAAATCAGCAGCAGTTCTGCTGTCCTACATTGCATTGCATGTCCCAGACAGTGAGGAGCTTGCCCGGGCTGAGGTTCTTGGAGTGCTTGAATGGGCATCCAAGCAACCTAACATGAGTCAAGATGAAACACTCGAGTTATTGTTGCATGAGTCCAAGAGTAGGCTGGAGCTTTACCAGTCTAGAGGTTCAAGAGGATTTCAGAAACTACATCAATAGGAAAATCAGCTCCTTATTGTTGTTGCCGTGTAAGGTTTTTTCAAATCAATTAATTCTTATGGTCTATTGTTCTTGTGAGTGTAAATATAACCTTATTCAATTGTTCAGATGCAATTTTTAGCTATTTACAAAGTTGTTTGCCTAATCCGCCTTTTATAGCTTTAATTTGCCTTCTCTCCAACTGGTTGCATGTTTGTTGTAGAAACTAGAAAGTTCCAAAAGTAAAAGCTTCTTTCTTGTATCTTTTGTCCAAACCATAGTTTTAGAACTTTGAAACAGAGATCTTAACATGCACTGACGCTCTGGCAGAATGTAATACCTCACACGTCAATGTCAAGTTACAGATTATGGGCTAAACCAACTCAGAACACCTGAAACAAGGGAACATTTCCCTTCGGGTAATGATACCTACAAAAACAACTGTCACATACCATAGAGAATAATCATCTCCACCAATCATTTTTTATCTGTTATGATGTCAGCTTTCTTCATCATCATCAGCTGTAAATTTGGTGTCCCAGTGATGCGTGTAGTACAAAAGTTGTGTTAAGTGTCCTCTTGATTTTGGGGGAGAGGTGATGAACAGTGAATGTTTGCATAGTCGCTTTGGCATGAGCTTTCTGTAGCTAATGTTTCTTGAGCAAAGCACCAGAACTCACAATGAAAAAAAGTAAAAAGGATATGTGGAAGAAAAATTGTAAAAAGACTGGAAGAATAATAAACTTAATACTATTTATATATGATTTTATAATATTTTCTATTTAATCCAATAGTCAAGTGCTTTGTTTGTAATAAAGCATAATAATGCATTGGGAAATGACCAAAAAACCCTCATCAGTTCTACTCCATGTGCACTTTATAGTCCTGCTACTTTAAAAGGGTGCAAATTGATGCAAATTGGTTCTGATAGTTTTCCCTTTGTGCACATTACAACATTTTGTTGACGGTCATTAGTTTTTTTGTCTTTTAATAGAAAAAGGCATGTGAAACATATGTGCTCATTGAGGGCCTCATTGAGTGAAAAATAACATTTTAATTACATGCCTTTTCGATTAAAAAAAAACATTTATTAAGAAAATATGGTGATATGCACAGATGGAAAAGTATTAGCATTAATTTGTACATTTTTGAAAAAACAGGATAAGAGTATACATCAAGGCTGTGTTTGTTTCGTCCCAGGATAGAAATACATAGACAATTTATCTCTGTATCATATTTAGTGGTGGAGACGAGGTATGGGGACAAAAAATTTTTTTGCCATAGAGACAAAAATTTTATGTATTTTTATCCCTCCAAAAAGTGGAGACAGTGATCAGCTGCCGACTGGTCAACCACTGATTAATGCCGGTCAATAGCGGTGGTTAATAGCGGTCCAATACTATCTTGTACTTCACATACTAAATATAATACAGAGACAAGATTTTTTATATCTCCATCTTTACTGTTTCTCTATTTTCTATGTCGGGACAGGAAACATATGCTATGCAAGTAAACCTCAAGGGAGTTTTTCAACTTTTCCCTAGTGCATTTTCGGTGTAGAATCTTTCTTAAGGCTCCTGCTTAAGAACTTATGTATTGAGATTCAACTGCTAGAATTTGACAAATTCTCCAGTTTGTTTATTTTTTATGCCATTAACCATACACCAGTTTTGACCGAAAAAAGAATCCCTATGTACAAGTAACTTGTTCATTTCTAAATCAATATTCTCCGACTGTCCCACATCGTGCATTAGTAAAGGTGCCATTGGCTATACTTCTAAAAGTGGAACAGAGAATAAGGTATACCGATTGTGTTGTCTAGTTTCAAACAACCTGTTCTAACATTCAAGTCTAAAAGCGTCGTCATCGTGCCTCTTGCCAACAACCTCATATGCTCACATTTTTTATTCCGTATGAAACCAATAATATTGCAGGATAGATAAACCAAGAACTCAGAATTAAATGCAAGACCAACAAAGTATAAAAGTTAAGTCAAAAGATGTTCTAATGGTAAGGTCATTGGCACAGGGCTAATCACAGAAAATTACCATATTTTTGGCATGCATATAGTAACTTTCAACCAATCTTGAAAGGTTTAATCATAAACCACGCGGTATCTGGTCAAAACATTGACACTGAAAGGAATGGCCATATCGTGTTTTTCTTTAAGACTCCAAACCAAATTTTGATGGCTTAGGGATCCATCTCCTTAGTAAAAACAGAACATGTAAATCTATAGCTTTCAGACAGTGCCAACTTAATCCAAGCTTTTACCGGCAGTTTTTCACATGACGACATAGATCAGCAGTCACTACTCACTAGCAAATCCCTTGCACTTGAATTTAACGATTTAGGAACATCACACTCCCTATTATCAAAATTTCAAGAGCTTGAAATCTGGTTCGAAAAAGACATTCCCTATCCTAGCTCAATCAAGACCAACTTCCAACAAGATGTACAAAGCTTCACATGAACAATTGACAAGGAACTAATAGCTATGCACCACAGAAGCAACGGAATTTTAAGAAACAAAAGACCAACTGAGATGAGACACAGGCTAGGAAACTAGCGTTGTATCTGTCATGACAAGAAAAACCATCAAGATATCAAAGGGAAACAATTCAACCAAACAAGAGAAGCCCTGCACTCATAAGACATAAAGAGGATAAAAATCATCAATCTAGAACCGGAGATCTAAATCAGAGCATTCCACGAGAAATTTAAAAGTTTGGTATTTCTTTTCTCGTCCAAGAATAATTGCAGATTTAGTGCCCCCTTCAACAATAACACCAACAGCAGAGTCTTATCTCACTGAGCGACTTGGCCAAATCAATCAATGCCATGGTACTCTTTCAAAAACCAACATTTTCCTAAAATCATTAACCATTTATAGTAATGTCTTTTAATGATTTCTCCTGATGTTTTCCCAGGTCTTCCTTTTCTCCTTTAATCAGACTATTTAGAGTAATACATGTTTTCCCATTACTCTTCTGAGCAAGTTTTTGTTGTCTTTCCAATAGGAACCACCCCAAGTCTTCAACTTCCTCTTGGATACATGTATTTCCTTCTCATAAACGAAAATTCAAAACCATCAGTAACTTCACAGGTATTTGTATCATGATAAGGGGATAATACAAACAATGCAGTGTTAAAATCTGAACTGTATATTTGCAGGTGAATTTTTTTTTTCCTTCTCTTGTCTATTTAAAGGCACTATCATTCTCCTTATAGCCATTCCATTGTTGCACGCCTATTGTATGCAAGTTTTGCCAATCACATCAGTATAGACAGAACAAGAGGGAAATAGTAAGTGCCTGTTTGGTAACAGCTTTATTATGGGAACTAATCGTTTTTCTTTTGTCAAAAGTTATCCTAGGAAGCTTTTGCTTACACGCTGTTTTGAACTAAAAAAGAAACCTTACCCTAATGCACCTTAATGAGTAAATAAATAAGCTTATTTCAGATCCTTCTAGTTTAAGTGATCGAAAATCGAAGGAAACCACATGTTTCTCATCTTTATCTACCATGAAGGATATCAAACAATGACTGTGTCAAATATAAAAGTCATTCATATGCTTGTTACCTATCAACTTAAACTTTTTAGAAAGATGGTTTCATGATATGGTATCACGGGATAGAAAGAACATTTTGCTTAAATAGCAAGATACATATTTATGCAATAATTCCAGTCTCAAGAAATTCTCTACAATTATTGACTTGCCATACAAGTCAACGAGAGAAGAACCAGCAATGCGAATGCTGCATAAGATCACATAAAATATTTTCCCTTCATATCCACCAAATGATTTTCAGTTAACTGCATATGATTCTCCAAATAGATTTCTATTAACTAACGGGGGAAAAAAATGTCTACTTCACGTATTTCATATTGATGTGCACGCACATATGAAAGCTGGGAAATGTATAAATTAATCAAAGCTGAGCGAAAATAAATGACAAGAAAACGAAGGAAAAAGCAAAGAAGAAGATGATGAAGAAAGAGGCAGCGACTAAACATCAAACAAACATAAATGCTACTTTCGTTTATGATGACGTGACTTCCATTCTATTCCATGCAACAATGAGAGAAAACACTAGATTAAAAACAGAATCACTGAAACAATCATAGCCTAAACAGTTTCACCTAATTGATTTCCAATTTCAATCATTCCAAACACTACCTAAATGTAGTGCATTCATTTCCATGCATTCTCGCAATGTTGATAAAAAACAAAACCACGAGAGATAGAGAGAGAGAGATTCACACAGAAAAATAAAAAACTAAAAACAAATTCAAAATCCTTATTCTGAATGTATAAATGTTCCGCGCACCTGGTATCTGGATCCAACGTGGACAAAAGAACCTTCGCATCTGCATTTGGTTTTTCCGAATTCAATCCTGTGAGAAACAAATTAAAATTCATTTAACATTAAAAAAAAATTTATACGACAAACTGATAAATCATATGCAAAAAATAAGTAAAAGAACAGAAAAGGAAGTGGAGAATTTCGAAACATGGAAAATCAATGAAGTTCGTCATTAATGATTTCGCAATGTGGAAGAGAAGCGAATTTTTACCCGGAATTAAAAAAACAAATGTTCCACCATTCCGCGCCATGGTGTCACAAATGCCCGCCATTTTTTGCGTATTTATTTGAGCCCAACACCCTTTGACTTTTATATTGGGCTTGGGCCAAATTTACAAACACAAGTGTTCCATTTGTCAATTGAAAATTTGATCAATTTGTAAAAGGATTTAATTGGAATACATTTTTTAAAAATTTTTACACAATCATGTAACGATACATTAGTGAATATAGTTATTTTTAAATCTCATTACCTAAAAAATCATGCACTATCACTATATCAAAATTAAACTTTTTGTAAAATAGCCTAGAGAAATTCTAATCTAAAAAAATTAGTTTATTAGATTTTTTAAAAAATTTTCATGAGATTAATTTTGCTTACCCGAGTTTTGAAGTGTCATTTAACCATTTATATCTATGTATGACTTTCAACATAGTGAATGGTTTGTCAAATATTTTTATTGATATAATATAATTAAATATCTATGTAAAATTTATTTATACCGATAGTGCATGTAAATTAAACTTTTTTTAAATGAGTTACTAGTTAAATCTAGAGTTTAATTTTTATGCATAAAAATATAATTATTAATCAATAGAATTTCAGGAAAGTGTCAAATTATACCAAATAATTAATCATTATAATGACTACATATAATATAATGTAACACATTTTTCAAAAAAGTCATATTGAGTTATGTGGAATAAAAACTAAACTCGTAAGTCTATGGATGTGTTTGCTTAGGATAAAAATGAATCAAAATTTTTCATTGATTAGATGAAGCTTATCAGTAAAAAATTCTCCACAATTTTTACTCAGAGAATCACACCACGTTGGTTTTGTTTTGACAACTGAAAAAACAAATGAACAAATTGACAGAGGGCTGGATTGGGTGATCTTTTATAAAAATATTATTTGAAAAAGGAAAAATTATTTTATATTTAGATGCAATATCAATTTATATTTAGAGCTTAATTTTTATACACCGATAATGTAAAACGTGTTTATATTATCATCCAATCAAATCATCCTGTTTACATGATTTTTCAATTATTGAATGTAATACTTAACCATTTTTATCAATGTGGCAATATATGATTAAAAACATTGTAATACTTCTTTACACTACATAGATATTAAACTCTTATATTTAAATATAATATTAAAATACTTTTATTTATAAGAATTGAATTGAATTTTTATATTTAGAATAAGTTATAAATTAAATAATTGAATTCAATCATTTGATTTGGAATAGGTATAGAAATAAATTAATTTTATTATTTTTACTATTTTATTGTTTATTAATAAATTATGAATAAAATATTATATTCAAGTAAGATTATTTTTTATATTTTAATTTATTAGAATTCAATTCATGTATCAATTTGGATTTGGTTATAATTTCTTGAATTATATTGCTTTCAAATAAAGGGAATTGAATTCTAGAATTGAATTTAGGAGGTATTCAAACGCTTGTTGGAGTACAAAAATAAAAAACCTTAATTAATTAAAAATAGTTATCAGTTATTTCCTAGGGTTAGAGTTGTTGATCTTTAGCTTTGCTTGTTCTGTTTTCCACAGTAGAGCGAGTATATATAGAGATCCTGTTCCAATTGCTCATCGTTTCGCAAATCCACGATCGTTTCTTCTTTTCGATTGTTCACCAAAAAAAATCCACGATCGTTAGGGTTTGCTCTCAGAAGAAGAAGAAGAAGAAGAAGAATCTCATTCACCAATGGCGGAAGAGAGGTTCACTGGCGTTGTTCAGTGGTTCAACAACAACAAGGGCTTCGGCTTCATCAAGCCCGACGACGGAGGCGAAGACCTCTTCGTCCACCAGTCCTCCATCAGATCCGACGGCTACCGAACCCTCCACGACGGCGATCGCGTCCAGTTCTCCATCGCCGCCGGCGACAACCACAAGACCAAGGCCGTCGACGTCACTGCCCCCGACGGCAACCCTCTCCAGTCCCGCAGCAGGGACACTTTCTCCGGCGGCCGAGGCGGCGGAACAGGATTCGGCGGCGGATGGAGGCGCAACGGCGGTGGAGGAGGTTCCGGCGGCGCCGGATGCTATCACTGTGGCGATCTCGGCCACCTCGCTAGGGATTGCAATCGGAGCAACAATTCCGGTGGTGGCGGCGGTGCATGTTTCAGTTGCGGCGGATTTGGACACCTCGCGAGGGATTGCGTGCGTGGAGGCGGTGGCGGTAGTGGCGGCGGTGGCGGTGTCTCGTGCTTTAGGTGCGGCGGATTTGGTCATATGGCAAGGGATTGCGCCACCGCGAAGGGAAGCGGCAGCAGTATTGGTGGCGGTGGTTGTTATAAGTGCGGCGAGGTTGGTCATTTGGCTAGGGATTGCATCAATGGCGATGGTGGTGACGGTGGCGGTAGTGGTGGTGGTGGTGGTAATGGTGGTGGGAGAAACACGTGCTTCAATTGTGGGAAGCCTGGGCATTTTGCGAGAGAGTGCGTTGAAGCCTCTGGTTGATGCTGAAAAAAGGTGAGAAATTTGCATCAGAGGGGTTAGTATTTAGTAAATTTTGCAGGAAGGGGGATGGAAAAGGTTGAAAATAGTACATAACAACTCTATTTTTTTTCCCTCTTTTTTAGCAACTTTTTAACAGTTAACATATTGCTTATTATTAGTTGTTATTAGTCTCTTATTGATAACTTTTTTGAGGGGGATAGTTCATAGATAGGATCTTAATCATCCTGTGGCAAAGGTTGGTGGTTGGAATTTTGACTCTTGGTACTGGTTCACAGGCAATTTTGCCTTCTTTTGTGGGTTCGTTTACACTTGCTAATTTATCTATGCATTATTGATCTTGTCATTGATGGGCCTGTTATGCCTTGTTTCTGATTAATAGTCTGCATTTCTTGTTCTAGAGCTGTTGAAAATTTTTATCCTAGTTTTTCCTTTTGTGAAAGAGAGGTTGTGTCTTGGCGCATCAGTGAGGTTGCTACTTTGTGACTTGTATACCACTGATTCAAATCGTTGAAACAATCTCTCTACTTGTGTGGGATAAGGTTGCATAGGTCTACCCTTTTCCAGATCCCACCAAGTGAGAGCTTCATGAACTGGACTCTTTTTTTCCTGTTTGTGTGAAAGAGTCCTAGACTTTGAATTGTAATTTGTACATTAGACTGAACTTCATGAGACATTGTGAAGTGTTACCCTTTTATCAACAGCATGTATTTGTGAAAAATTGTCCATGATCGAACCTTTTTTGATGGCGGGCATGTTAAAGTACTATGCTTTTCCCTTTTCAAATATACATGTTTTGTGGAGTTGGAGTTGATCATAGGTTATTATTAACAACATTAATTGGATTGAGATTTTCAACAATGCAAACATACATTTACTTCAGAAGATTTAGATGATGATTATTCATGGTAGTAGTTTGGCCTCCTGGAATTTGCTCTCTCTTGAGTCTATCGACATTGTCATTATAACCCCACCTAGTGTTGCTTTTTTAAGCTTGAACAACATTTCACTTGATATTTTATCTTGGAAGGAATGAAGGATTTGTCATGTGATAACTGGTGCTTGGGCATTCCGCCCCTTAAAACTCTTTCTATATCATGTTATTGGCTTAATTGATTACCAAGCTTGTTATGTTCTGGCCAATTCTTTTGAGCTTCTGTTGGGAGATGAGGATGCATTTCTTATTTTTTATTGCTAGATTTGGCTTATTTTTGCAATTCTTCAACAAGTGTAACTATCTTAACAGAGTTGGAGCACCTTTTTAACCGTTCCCTCATGATATCCTGTCGCTAAGAGATTATTAATTCCAGTGTGAATCTTCGATAAGATTGGTAGTTTGTCCCTGTAAGGGGCTCCTGTCAAACCCAAACTTTTTTATCTACCAAAAAACTGGTGGCTATTACTGTGTTTCCGCAGGGTCCCCAGCTCCTTTTTAATGTTTCGAACTCTTCTAAATCAGCTATATTTTTTCTCTTCCCTTCCTAATAATTTCACGTTTATAGAACACAATATGACAATATGCCTCTCTTCATCTCTTTGAAGGGGGATTATTATTCACTACTTGCATATCAACTTGTATCTGAATCTCTAATCACCAAGTGTACTGGGACGTGAAGTTTTCCCGTATACTTTGCTAGAGAGTAAATTGAGACACATCATGATTCTTTTTCTGATAGCTTTTGCTTGGTTCGGGCTTGTGACTAAGTTGGCCCTGTCCAAAGTTATGGGATACTGAACTGGGCATGATAACCTACCAGTTCTAAGCGATCGAATTGTGATTTGCTCTGCCCAAAACAAAATATGGTCTCACCAATAAAAATCACATGGAACGTTGTTGATATCTACTTGTTTAGCTACTGGGACGATAGAGAGCCATAGTAATGTCATGAATGTTTTGCGTGCCATGTTGCAAGCACATGTAAATCACCTTGTTTTGTTTCCCTATTTTCTACAATGTCTATGATTTGTATAATGACCTTTTGCTCTGTAGATCACATCTACGTACCGACTGCTTATTCAGATGTTAAGAACAATCTTTATGAGCCCATTCAATATTAAATGGTTTTAAGTCTTATTTTCATGTATTTTCTTTTAAAACAATATGCATCCATTATCGAGTCTGACGGCTGATCTTTAATCTTTTCATATTCGTTTGTAATAAAATCGAATTGTTACTCGAATATAATATTAATATGGAAATTACGTTGAGTAGCGAACTAAATTCTAATTGATGAAATTTCTTTACGTCAATTTTACTTATTTACTGTCGTGAGAATTCTTAAACGTTCCAATTAAAAGAAAAAAAAAAATGAAGTTCTAAATCATTTAATAAATACATCAATCATTAGATAAAAATATAGTTAAAAAGGGGAGGCATTAATATGGCCGCAAAGTTTATGTTATGAACGTTAGTATCCATTTTTATTGTTAAGTGGTCATATGCGTATTGAGTGTGGACAAAAATATCTTTCATTTTAATCAAATTTCTCAGTTTTAAATGTTGCTTTACTCAGAAATGGATAAAAATACCCTTTTATTACAATCAAGCTCTAGCATCTTTAGAGTATTTTTGTCCATTCAAAATTGATTAAAATGAATAATGTTTTTATCATTTAATTATGCATGTAATATGCATATGATTACTTAATGGTAGAAATGGATGTTAATTTAACTGAAGGGGATCTTTTACGCTGTTTATAAAGTATAAAATATCGTAATGCACGTTTTGAAAAGTATAAATATAAACTACACTTAACCTAATGTTCAGAGAATAAAATATATTTTACCCTTTTGTTAATGCTCGAAGGTCATCTAATAAGCTCTCATATCTCACATACCTTAGTCGAGTTATCATATGAAAATTATCGAATAAAACTATGAAAGTAACATAAGGACAGACAACGGAGGGGCTCATCGCCGGGCTGTTCAGCGTTTTCGCCCTTTAGACTATTCAGAGGGCATCTAACTGAAGTAGCAAATTGCGTTAGTTGGTTACTAGCTGTTAAAAATGTTACCCCTTCTAATCTATTAAATTGTGGTAGTCTTCAATATTCCTGAGGTTGCAATTGATTATTGATTAATAAATTAATTTCGAAATCTTTGTAATCTTGTTCTGCTCTTAGTTGTAATATATTTAGTGAAAGTTGCTTTTAGAAGGCAAACAGAATCTGATATTATTTTAAGCATAAGCTTTTGATCCAATTATTCTGTTTGAAGAAATAAAAAACAACAATTATTGCAAAATGCATCGTATTGCATATGGGTTTATGGCATTCATAGTAGGAAGCATGTGATCACAGGTAGTTGGGCGACTTTCAAGACAGAATCAAGAGGGACAAAAATCAC
This sequence comes from Dalbergia cultrata, assembly GCA_031216105.1. Lineage (NCBI taxonomy): Eukaryota > Viridiplantae > Streptophyta > Magnoliopsida > Fabales > Fabaceae > Dalbergia > Dalbergia cultrata. The sequence goes on along the minus strand of CM062347.1, from coordinate 2,119,343 downwards.
ATTAAAAACTGAAATAGTTTAATTACAAAAGAGGATCACTACTGTTGCATTAATACTGCTCAGTCCTAAACTGACCACAATCTTTGTTCCTATGCTACCTGAAAAATGATAACGCCTTCAAATTCACTGGAATTCTAATATCTCATTTGGCATTGTTCATTTTATTTCCCCAAGTATTGTAAATTGGATCTAGCCACCCTTTAGGCGATGAAAAATATTATTCTAACTCCAACTTTTTAGTGTCTAATTTGAACACCCATCTCATCACCATTAGATGAGATTATAGACACCATTTATCTCTACTCATCTATCTCATCTAGTGGTGTTGAGATGAGTGTTCAAATAATATACCAAAAAGTTGATAGTGGAATACTATTTTTATTATTATGCGATTGGACCGTTTTTACTTCCATAACTTGGGTCATCCGTGGGCACTACTCTGGACTTATTCGAAAAGCCTCAATCTATGTTTTATTTATTTATAAATAAAAGTTAGCCAGAGAGGTCCAAGTCCCCTTAACCTAGAATGGTAAATGGGTGTAACCAAAAAAAAAAAAAAAACCCTTAACCTAGAATGGTAAATGGGTGTAACCAAAAAAAAAAAAAACAAAAAGAGAATGGTAAATGGTGTATAGCCCCTTCCCATGAGAACTTAGTAGATTTCGAATTAAAAATATTATTTCAACACTTAAAAGTGAATGTCTTTTTGATACATTCATTTTATTATTATTAAATATAATAGTGGCTCTAACTTTTTTCACTTATTCATAACATTCATTTATGATAAAGTTGGATGTCAGAATAGCAATACTCATTTCATACCTTCAACTTTACAAATGAAACTTATTTAGAACTCAATCCACTTCCATTTAACTAACTCACGTTGGGTTCAATCCATGTTTTTATATATATGTAGGTTCTTTGGATCCGGAGCTTATGCAAATAAACTCAAAATCGTCACCGAAAAATAAACACACTTTGCCAACCTCGACTGTGACTGTTAATGCATGCATGTGCACATGACATGCTAAAGTGGGAGGTGACCCATACACTACTGCCCCTGCAACCTACAACTTCACATGGTTCCCCAACAATGAAATTCTCTATATATATTCCCTTCCCACCACTCCCCCCTCCACTAAAACCTGTTCCATCTAAGCTCCAACACGAACCATACTCTAAGTTACTCCATCCTTATTTCACGGTTTATCCTTCATCAATTTGCCATTTTTCAGCAATGCCTGCTTCAACTGATCAATTCGCTGCCCCTCTGGTCCTTCTCTTTCTCTTCCAATTCCTAACAGGTGATTATTCCATTACCACATAATACCAAGCCATGTTGTAAACACTTGTTACAATGAATGAACTAGACAAGATAGGCCTTAATGTTGTTGAACTACGATGTTCACATATCTCACTCTACAAGCAAATTCATATTTACTTAAAATAATTTGATATATTGCCATGCTCATGTAAGGTTGATTGTAATTTTATTTTTCCCCCTAATCAAAGAAAAGAAATCTGAGACACATTTAGATTTTAATAACATTAAGTGACCATGTTCATAAGTTGCTTAAATTAATGTTGTACAGGTTCAAATTCAGCAACATTCACAATACTAAACAAGTGCAGCTACACCGTTTGGCCGGGAATTTTGTCCGGCGCCGGCACAGCACAGCTTGCCACCACTGGATTCACCCTGCAACCGGGCGAATCCAACGCGGTTGCTGTCCCAGCAGGCTGGTCCGGCCGCCTATGGGGCCGTACCTTGTGCTCCACCGACTCCACCGGAAAATTCTCTTGTCTGACCGGAGACTGCGGCTCCTCCGCCATGCAATGCAGCGGCGCCGGCGCCATCCCTCCGGCAACACTGGCGGAGTTCACCCTAAACGGCGCCGGAGGACTGGATTTCTACGACGTCAGCCTCGTCGACGGCTACAACCTCCCGATGATGGTGGCGCCTCAAGGCGGCGGAGCCGCCGGAAACTGTTCGGCGACGGGGTGTGTGGCGGATTTGAACGGAGGATGTCCGACGGAGCTGAAGGTGAAGGTGGCGGGAGATGAGGCGCGTGAGGGCGTGGCGTGCAAGAGCGCGTGCGAAGCGTTGGGGGATCCGAAGTATTGTTGCAGTGGCGCTTACGCGACGCCACAGACATGCAAACCGAGCGCGTACTCCCAGTTCTTTAAGAGCGCGTGCCCACGCGCTTATAGCTACGCTTATGACGATGGCACCAGCACCTTCACTTGTGCCTCTGCGGTTTACCTAATCACATTTTGCCCCACACCACCCTCCAAAAGGTAATAACTAAATATTTTATTGTTCATAAAATATCACAATTTTTTTTTTTGAATAGAAAAATAAGTTAAAATCTTATTGCCTAGTTATATCAATTTATTTTAGATTTTAAAACCTTTCTTAAGTGAAATATTTTTTGGGTGCTGTTTTCTAAGTGGAATATAATATCATATGATTTGTTAATGAAATTGATTAATTTCAAAAATGTTTTCATTAAAAAAAAAACTTAATATTTAAAGCTATTGTTAGGATATGGAATATATTGTTGAATATTCATTGGATATATATCATTATGATCTTCTATTTTTTTTTCCAAAATTAGAAAAAAAATTAAAAATGACAACTAAAAATCGTTGTTTGAATGAATGCAGTTCGATCAAGTCGGGGGATGGGAAATTCCCAATGGCAGCAGACATCTCTGGAGGCCATGCGCATAATGGTAGATCAGCCACCTTCATGACAGTGGCTATTAGTGCTATACTAGTGTCGATTTTGTACATCAGACCATAGATAAGCCAATACACAAGTCAACCTGGTGGAATGTTATTTGTACATTAAAAATAGCCTATACCATGTAGAGAGACACAAAGTATTTTTATAGTTGTAGATAAAGGTAAAATTTTCTGTCTCTCTATATAGTATATACTCTTATATTTATCTTTAACGTACATATAACATTACTGTTTGGTGGGGAATGCAGCTATGCCCTATATATTCCCAATGCCAATGACAGTCGCTCACTGTCACTGTGGATCCATCAACTTGAGTTTGCAAGTTGCATACTTCAGGGTGCATGCAGAGAGCAACTAGATGATGATGATAAAATCAGGAGAAGCACCAACATTGAGACTCTCTTTACTTTGAGGATGATAACTCAACTAAACCTTAGCTTGCCATTGTTTTACATTCGGATGGTTTTGAAGAGCTATCACAGGTCACGGGGTGAACAGCCAAGAATATCATGTTAGTCATGTATTGGCCTCCAATTTTCTTAGTCATGGCTGTCAGAAAAAATTCTACCCAACTACACTTTTATGTACTCTTTTCTCTCCTTTTGTTTCCCCCAAAAGAGATGAGTGTAAATAAAAGAATTTGGGACATTATTTCAATATTTCCCCTTGCAACAATATACCGTTTCTAAATTTACTTTTTTATTTTTTATTGATAACAAAAGTGCTTATCTTCTTGTCACTTCACCATCCACAAACAGGAATGAGCTATAGAGACTCACAAATCAAAACTAGACCCCAAGAGAGGGAGGGAAGAAAAAAAAATGAAAAAAAAAGACAGCAGAGCATAACATATAGAAGATACCAAAACTTTGGAGCAGAAAGGCGAAAAAGGATCACCGTCTTTTGCCCCAAAAATCAATTCAAAAGCTTAAAATTTTGGTCCTTTAATTTCCAATTAAGCTTAAAATTTCATTGTTTTTACGTGTCTGGTTATAAAGTTCAAAAGAGTTGGCTCGGATTGGGTCATAACACCTCTTGGCTCAAATCCTATGTGTCAGGTTATGAAGTTTAAATGAGTTGGTTCGGATCGAATCATAACACCTCTTGGCTCAAATCCTTTTGTTCATATATATATACACACTCTATGGATTATTAATCTAATTAATTATAAATTTATTTTTTACACATTAGCAACGTAAATTATTTTTACACAATCATCCAATTATATATTTTAGGCCTTTTGCCCCAAAATTCAATTCAAAAGCTTAAAATTTTGGTCCTTTAGTTCCCAATTAAGCTTAAAATTTCATTGTTTTTACGTGTTTGGTTATGAAGTTCAAATGAATTGGTTCGAATCGGATCATAACTGCCCTCGGCTCAAATCCTTTTGTTCATATATATATATATATACACACTCTATGGATTATTAATTTAATTAATTATAAATTTAATTTTTACGCATTAATAGCGTAAATTTTTTTTGCACAATCATCCAATTATATATTGTTATGTCAATTACTATATTGACCAATTTATCTCTGCTTGATATGTCATCTAAATGAAATATTATGACTGAATGACATTATATAAATATTTTATGACGTAAATTCATCAAAATTAAACTCATCAATAATTAATGTTTTAATATCATTGTAAATCTTTTTTTTTTTTGGTAATATCATTGTAAATCTTTTCTTTTTTGGGTAATATCATTGTGAATCTTTACTACACACATAAATTGCAAAATATCTCAACGTAAATTAATAAAGAAAAATAGAAACTCGTGTGTGGATGACTGGATGCTTGACTGTGTCAACTATATATCTGCTAGCACCCACATGGTGAACATTACCCATCACACTCATCTACTAAACTTTATTGCATCAGCCACCATCTTCATACTTACTACCAGATCACAAAGTCACAATTGCAATTTGCAACAACGTGAAAAAAGGGAAGAAAGGCAAAGTAAAGAACACTACTGTAATCACAAAGTATAATACCATAGATATAGGTTGACAGAGCAAGTGCGCGATTTCAACAAAGCTGCGATCATTATCATGATAAAATTGCACTTTCAACCTTTTCTGCTGAATTGATGATGGATAATTAGTCACCGCGCTAATTAAGCTAGCCACCCAGTTATGTCAACCATTCAAGATTCCAGATTCCAAGCCTCCTTTGAATTTTAATATACCAATTCCGCTTTCTTTCTGTGGACACTGCATTCCTTCTTTTTAGATATCCCATAAACACATAGCCTAGATGAGGTAGCAAGGGTCATCTCCTTGCTCAATCATTGTGTTAAACGTTTGATTTCTGCTCTGTCCCAAGAATGAATCAACTTTAAAATCCGTCTTCCATGTCTGCTCTACAGTATGCGAGAAGATTATTGGTCAGTGCTCTAGGCTAGATACCATTATATAGATTCTTTTCAATTTTTTCCCCTTGTCTTTCAAGTAGTCTTATACTAGCTGTGAGACCAACAAATTTGATTAATATATTTAATTACCTTCATTTCACTGACATTTTCATCTTTTAATTTGCTGATGTATTTAATCATTTTATTTATAAAGCTATGGTTCCATATACATCTATCTACTTACTATTGTAAAAGAGGGTTAATAGCAACATCCACAATGCAACACTTGACATTCATTTAGCAAATGTCATTTTTCAGCAAATGACACAAATCCATTCGGCCAAATGTCCTTTGTGCTTTAATTAAGCTTCTATCACGAGCTTATTCAAAATTCAAAATAATTTGAATAAAGGAGCTTCTTTGATAAGCCTTTTAGTACCCACTTTATATAGCAATTTATAAGAATCATTAGACTTGCAACAATTAGTATCATCTAATATATATCTATATTTATTCTTGTGATAAAATAGTATCCTATTTTTAATTCATCATACTGTTTGTGAGCAGTATGTTATTATTATTATTATTATTTTACTTCTACCTATTATAATTCATCATTTTTCTATTTTTTTCCTTTTACAATACATATATAATAATATAATAATATTACATATAAATTTATAAATATAAATAAATAGCTATATTAATTAAATAAATAAATATTAATTCTTAAAAATAAATAGTTTAAGATAAATAATTTTAACAATTGCACATGTTTTTAAAATGCAATTATATGTGATAAAACTAAAAAATGTAAAAGTTAATTGCTATAGATAAATAGTTTAATTATTATATTTTGGAAATTCATATGTAAATGTTTGTTAAAAATTATTACTGTATATGCATTTTTTTAATTCACATATTATAATGAAAAGTGCAAATAAAAGCTATTAAGATGTATAAAAGAAAGAAAATGTTATGTTCTATAATATTTATAAAATGCATTCGTATATAATAAAACTAAAAATTTTAAAAGTTAAATGTTATATATAAATATTTTAATTAATATTTTTTAAAAAATTATATGTAAATTGTTGTTAAAAAATATAACTTTATATGCTTTATTTTTTTATTTCACATATTATAATAAAAAGTACAAATAAAAGCTATATTAAGATGTATAAAAGAAAGAAAATGTTATATTCTATCAAATGGATTACATTTTCACTGTTTTTCACATATTCTTTTTTATCAGGCCCATATATTAAAATTTTTTAACACATCTATATATTAGTTTTTTTTTAACACATCCATAAATTGGAAATTGTATATCTATTTAATTTATTTATCTGCACAACTACACGGGTCAAATACTAGTTTCTATGTATAAGGGGGAAAATCACTTGAGCAAATGTATGTACTCCACTCATATACTTGTTAATCCTATAAGAAACTGTTCGAGATTTTATTAGTAGATCTTTTATTTGGCTGTATAAATTTGCTACTAGATTTAATCATTTTCTTTTGGAATTCTACCGCCTTTATTTTCTTGGGTAATATAATTACGTCCATTTCTTTCGGGTTAAAAATGTTTCGTATCCGTTGACTTCTAGCGAATAGAATAATGCACTTCAAGAGTAATGATGGAGCAATGGCAAAAGACTCGTCTGTACTGCAATGGCTAGTTTTAGCGATCTTTTCTATAATCATTAATTATTTATCTGCTTTAATTTACTGGAGGCATCTATTGGTGGGACGAACATTGTTACAGATTTATACTCCCTCTATTTATACGGTTAATATAAATGTATTAATTAAGTAATTAATATATTTATCAAAACAAATATAATAATTATAGAATGATGATTTTATTAACTTATAATTTTATGTATTTATCAAGATGTTTTATTTGTTTTTTTTAATATGTGTATTGTTTGGTTTTTGATGATTATTGTGAAACAAATGGAATAATATATAATATTATTCATGTGTTTTTACTCAATAACTTAAATTTTTGGAATAGATGGTCTCATGACTTGATATTAGGGCCCTAATAAACTAAGTGATTTATAGTTTAATCCTTATAGCTTGTATTTTTTCTAAATAAAATAATTAAATTTTAATACAAGACTAATTTGAGTCCATATCTTAAAATTGAGTGGGTCTAATTCAATCCTAATAACTAACTCAAAAGATGAGGGATGCTCAAGACCTATAAAAGTTATCTAGACGTTATCTTTAAATGATATGACCATTATATTATCTCACTGAAAGATGGGAGGAGAGAGGAAGAAAGAAATGGGAAATGAGAGATAATTTGAATCGACAAGCTATTTTTATGGCACACCACGTACCAAATGTTTGGTCATATTTATTGTTTGTGGCTAAATGTATTCAAAGTAAGCTGACTGAATTTAACCACATTTGTCCGTAGTTGTTGTTAAATGAGTGATACACTGTACTCTATACTATACCCAATGCACTGCAGCCTTTACCCCCATTCTTTTTAGCGGCAGCCTTCACCTATTACCACGTGTTCTACAATATTGATTTAGGTGGATTAGACATCTTTTTGTTTATAAAAAAAAAAGTTTATATTGAAGGGGAAGCTAATTCCAGTCTAGTCCGGGTATTATTTCCAGACTCATAGAACACTTATATAGAGTTTCTAACATATCATCAACTAACAAGGAAAACTTAAAAATCAAATTTAAGTCATGTAAGAGCATAAACAAAAAAAAGTAGATGAGCTAACTCTTGGTGGTGGATTAGACAATATAATTCAGCAGATCATCAACTTTCCAAAAGCTTCCTAGTTTTCTCTGTGGGCTTCTAGCAGCAAATTAGTGGGCTTAAGGAAAGTGTCAATTTCCCACCACCATCAATCTGTATGATCACAAACAAGTTAGCATCCACACCAAAACAGAAGTCAGCATTGAAACAAGAAGCCCACAACTTTACCTCAACTGGTTGGCCATTTCAACATTTGACGTAGTGTCGTCCAAAATAAATGAAAAACGTTTGATGTGGTAGACCTGAATAAAAAAAAGGGATAAAAACAGCATTTGACGTGGATCAACCCCAACCTCATCCCTATCGGTGTATCTTTCGGTTTGGTTGTTGACAATTCTCTATTCTATTTTCCAAAAGTTCCCACAATTAATTAGGATAGTTACTACCGATTCAAAAGAGCGTTGTTTCTGTGTGACTTATTTCCTTTGCCATTTTTATCAATAAACATTTTCATAAAACTATTTCTCCCGAAAAGCTTATGGGTAGACCGATAGATACATATAAGAATTCATTCACAAAGTTTTTCCTCACTCAATCTAACCAACACTACAATACTAGGATTCTAGGAAAAGATATACATGTTTGTCTATTACGTGACCAAATTCTACAACACATGAGACTTTTAATGTGTGCATACACTAAGTTATATATATATATATATAAAATTAAATTTAACCGCCCCTACTCAAATAAAGCATCGTATATATGAAACTTTTAAATCAAGCCATGAAATCTTTAATATAGAGAAATTGATCTCAGTTGCCATGTTGTACGTACTTAGAATCGAAATGCCTTTTTCAAAGAAATTAAATCTTAAGAAGATAGGGATCGGATAAAATACATTTCATCTAGCAATTAAACCAACGCAATAATCAAGCTCAAAGCTACTACCCAAAGGTGCGTACGTACGAGTAGACCCTTTTCACTTTACCAGCTATTGCTTAGGTAGAAAAACTGTAATGTGATCGTGATGTAAGAGTTTTCTTGTCTATGTCTAACAAATGGAGTGTTGTGTTCACATGGCTTTAGTTTTAAACTGCTGTTCAGTATTGCAGATACAAAGAAAACAAGTGTTATATTTTTTAAATCAACCAAATACTATTGATTTAATTATTATTAAAAATAATATACAGTATAGTTAAGTGAAAATTGGAGAGGAACAAAAATATGAAATTATTCAGTTTTAACTAAAATAATCCCAGCCATATATGCTCATATACACACTAGCGCTAAAGTCAATGGCAGATATCTCACAATGTATTTATAAGCTAAAGTCTTGTGATGGTGTAATGTCAGAATTGGCACATACGAAATATTGCATATTTCTCAAACAAAATTTCTATCCCATCGATCTCCCACTGAAAAATTAACAAAATCTAAAGCCGAAAAGATGAAGTTTGGACAATGCTATAAGAATAATGTTATTTAGACTTATAATATATGACATATCATAAGTGCTGACATATTTTTATCTATTATTAAAAGTAATATTGGATCCAAATTAAGTTAAGTACACATCCTATTAAATGACAAATAGAAATATGTTAACATGATGTTTCACATATTATAAATACAAATAATATTTGGTACGCTATAATACGTAGCTTTTTGCGCTTTATTCTAAAAAACATTTTTGTACACTATTTTGCTACCAATTTTTGCGTTTGCATATAGACACTTGTTGTAGCACTTCATAGTTTTCTAACCCATTTTGAAGCACATTTTGGTTTAGGGTCTATAGATTATTTTATTATTTTATTTTAGATGATTTCTTTTCCTTTTAAACCTATATATATATATATATCAAACATCTATCCTTAGGATAAATATTTGCTGGAGTATAAATGAATCCGAATGAACTTGAATTATCTTAGAGTAAAATGCACTAAAACCTTTATGAATGAATTTGCCAAGGAAAAGGAGATTCAGAATAAAAGGCACTTTAAAGAAGAAACGATATCTTTATAATTATTATTATTTTACTAGGTGAAAAGCCAATGGTTTCTCCTTTTTCCATATCCTCTATATATTTTTGCTTTTTAACTTTTTAATTTCCTTCCTTTGACTCTGCTTTTCATCTTGTTTCTTTTCTCTCAGTCCCTTCCTTTGTTTTTCATTTAATTTTTTTTGGTAATATAATCGTTTTCGTATTCATATCCCTTCATTGTTTCCTCTTTATTATCGTCCATCCTCAGTATGTCACCTTTCCAAAATCGAACATATATAAATTAATTAAAACCAATTGAATCATGAACATATTAGGTTAGCAAAGCCAATTAGTATAAAACAATTTCAAAAGCCTTTTTTTTTTTTTATCACACAAAATCACTTTTGCGCAAACATGCTGATCAGCAGCTGATGCAAACCTTTATTAAAGAATGAAGAGTGCATGCAACCAGAAGAAAAAGGGATATGACGACGATGACGATAGGAAAAAGTTGGGGGAAAAAAATAAAATAAAGGGAGAAATCTTATCCACATCATTACTTTACACGGCATGAAAACGAATCAACGAAGGACTAATACGTCAATACCGTCGTGAAATTCAACTATATAGGAGGCTAGAAAAAGCAAGGAGAGAGTCTTCTCATATTTAAATTCCTTGATAAGCTTAAAGAGGTTATCGTATTTATTTTTTTATTTTATTAATTAGGAACAACAAATAATATCTATAAATCATGTCCCTCTCACCATCTCCTGTTTTCTCTTTCCTTCACTGTTCCTCTTTTTATTAGGGAATTTGGATCCCCACAATGTATGTATAAGTTTACGAGAAAGAAAATTATAAAAATAAAAAAAATCATAAAAGCACTATTAAATATGCATGAATAAATTATACATAATATTCATAATCCAATACAACACTACTAACACAATACGATTCACATTAATAATAAAAGTTTACATGATAAAAAATTCATTAATTTTAATTATTATTATACAATTACAAATTTACAAGCACCCGCATGCAACCGTACACCCACACACATATTCTCAATATCTAAAAAATAAATTAGAACACACACAATCTCTTCCACATTTAAGTAAAGGAGGGCAGAATCCCCATCTTCATGGGGGATCAAAGCCGGCCCCTACCTACATGCCCCATTGTGGGTAATTCTCCATTTTCTTTGTAATGTCAAAAGTATAAACCACTACATAGTAGAAAGAAGATAAACATAATAGAGTAAAAAACTTTAGTAGAACTTAGTTGTTGGAATAATATGATGCGATTATATTGACTCTCAAATGAATAAGTGGACCATATCTTGCACCTTATTTTATTTAATAAGAAGACAATGCTTATTTTGGCAACACACATGAAAAATAGTCTTTTTTACACATAAGCAACACTTCCTTTAAAATATGTTGTCTTTGATCTCTAAAAAATATTGTCTTAGATAATTGACCGTCCATACTAATATAGCAACACAATAAAAGTGAAGTTTTAGCTTAAAAAATATTGTTTTAGACAATTGAATACACTTAATTTAGCAATCTTATGAAAAAAGTGATACCTTAATTTGAAAAGTGTAGCATTTATTATATCGAAGGCAACACATGCATGTCAAAAAAATGTTATATATATATATATACTATAGGCAACATTTTTCAGTTTTGCCATGGGCTAAATTTCTTGCGGTGATTATAAATTATTTGTTGTCGTTCATGATAATATTTCCATTAACACGCGATTTTATCTAGATGACTTTAATCCAGCAAGGACCACATTAGAATGTACAAGAGTTTGATTAAATAAGAAGTCTAACTAAGATGCATGGCCTCTACGTAATCTCGAGCCACATACAAAATAAAAGAAAAACAAGAACATGGGTTCAGGTTGAATATTGGCACTACTGCTAGGTGCTGAAGTCTGATTGCGGCTATGTAATTTAACATTGTTGGTGGGATGTATAGTCACGAATCATAGCATATGGCTATATCTAGGGTCTCGGTCTCACTTGCTGTCATAGGCTGCTCATGTCTTAATCGTTATCCACGCAATTTTTAATTTAACCACGTCAGTTTTGGCATTTTCCACACATCAACCTATGGTGACTTCCATATGTTTATCGACCACATTCGGGGACAAATTGAAGGTAAGATTTGGTGTTAGTGACATCAGATAGGTCAATTCTGGTGTTCTAAGTTGGGCGAATAATTGAATTGCAAAGTTCAAATTTATTGCAATTAATATCTTTTTTGGCTATATACTGGAATAAATCTCTTGGGAATATGTTATATATAAGTAGGATTTTTATTTGATTTATATAATTAAAAGTTAATGTTTATTTTAGTCTCTGAATTTATGTTTGTAAGTCATTTTAGTTTCTGATTTTTAAAATGAGTCAAATTAGTGTTAGGAAAATACACCACTTCCCCTCCTTGAGAATCACCCTAAACAGAGAAATAAAATAGGAATACAACCACAACACAAGAATTTAACGTGGAAAACTCCAAAACCGGAGAAAAACCACGGTCGCTGTCAAAAAAACAACCAGAGAATAACACTATGTGAAAATTATTACAACACATAGACTTCACTCTCAAACACCCCATTGGCCCCCAGTACACCCATACTCTCCAAAGCAAATATTTAAACTACATCTCACAACACTCTAAAATAAGAGTACAAAGAAAAGAAAGTCAGACACATGCTTTGAGTGTTTCCGACTGGTGCAAATTGAAATGAAAAACATAGGCTCATATGTATAGCCTTGACAACCTCCTCTCATCCTAATTCTAACCAATGTGGGACTTCTTTCCCAACCCAATTTCAATCAAATACTCAACAATTAGTCCCTCATGTTACAAAAGGTGAGTCAAATTAGACTTTCATCCCACTTGTATTTAACATGTTGTTAATTAAATGATAATGTGTAATATTAAGTGATACATTGACATACCATGTATAATAGGAAGTATAATAAAATCTAAAATGAATCATTTTTGTTTCTAAAATTGAATAAAATGAGTCATTTTTATTATGATATGAAAAGGAGATTTAAATGACTCATTTTATATAATTTTAAGCACCAAAATGAGTCATTTTAAACTTAATTCTGCTGTAAATAATATAAGATATGTCAAAATATCACTTAATATTACACATTATGATTTAATTGATAGAATATTAAATGAAAATAAGCTGAAGGACTAATATGACTCACATTTTGTAATAGAATGAACTAATTTTAGTCATTTTAAAAGTAAAGGACTAAAATGACTCAAATTTAAAATCATGGACTAAAATAAACATTAACTCTATAATTAGATTTGAATTGTTGAGTCTGTATATTAATTTTACTAGTTTAGTGTATTCAATCTATCTAGTCGAGACATGAACCAAGACTCCTCTAAAATAACAAGGTTTGTAATGCAAGAAAGCTAAATAACAGGGTAATCATCCTTATATCATCAACAATTTTTATTATATGTGAATCACTATACGATCTAAAGATGATTAGTTATTTTCTTATTTTACAAACTTTTCACTTTAGAAAAACCAAATATCTTAATAAACACTTATGGCTTAAGAAAGTGATCTAAGTAGTGCACGAAAAATTCAACTTTGAAAACCATATATTCTTACATCCAAAAAAAAGAAAGAACCAAACAAAATTGATTTTTTTTTTTAATGCTAATGGATGGCTAATTAAACGGATACCTTTGTCCAGTTTGCCGGCACATAAATAGGTATTTAATTCTACGCAATGCCAAACTTGCTTTTGAACTTTCAAGTATGAGTCCATAACATGGCACTGTCACCAGCAAAGCTTGACAGAGTAGTCCTACAATCGCTGAGAAAATGAAGGAAATTTCTCGATTCATTGAAAGGGTTTAATTTTATTTATTTATTTATAGCAAGCAACAAAATAATGCAAGGGCTGGCCAAACGATAACCAATTATAAAATTAGTATTAGAATCCTAGATATTCTTGTATTACTGATCAATGTTCAACATTTAAATTTAATTGGTTACGTTGTTATTGTCTTATATTTGAACTATATATATTTGTAATACAGAAGTTAATAAGTGTTGAATATTAATTCAAAGAGAAAAATAACTATTGTTTCTCTTAAAGAAATTATGAATTTTTCTTGATATTATATATGTCTTGCAAATTAAACGATCCACATACGTGCGCTGTTGTAAAGGTTTCAAAATCTGGCATTGGCACTGAATTTGGGACATTTGGATGGGAATTCAAACGTCAACCATGCGAGATAGTTTTTTCTTTGAAAATTCTCCCCTTTATTTACTGGTCTCACCCACGCCTGATGTTGGGAATAAAAGTGACTTTAACTGATTGGAGTTCAGTTTTAATCGTTAACTAGCCATGATGATGAAATAATTTGATCTAGACCATTAAAGGCCTTATCCCCGACAATGTTAGGCAGTTTTCAAGTTACTATTTAAAGAAGGGTTTGCCTTTAACCATTTTTTTTCTCCGTTGGTCTAAAAAGTGCTCTTAAGAGACTGATTAAAGATTTCAATAAAAATAAGTTTAAAAACTTTTAAGTGGTTTGTACACTTTGAAACCTCAAAAATCTCCGTTTCTTTTTTCAGTTTTCATTTTTTATTTTTTCAGATTTTATAAAGAAAATACTAAAAATTTTAAAACTATAAATTTCAATTTTTATTTTTTATTTTTAATTTTTAATATTTTTTTTACAAAATCCTGAAAATTAAAAAAATAAAAATGACAACTAAAAATTAAAATCAAACATACCCTTACTTCTTACTTCTTTAGAATATTTAATTAATGCCAAAGTGCTGGTTAGATAAACATTTTAAAGAAAACGAAATAGATGATGTCTAGAATAATTATACATACAAAAGCTACTTAAATTATTAAAAAAATTAATTTCTTAGTAAATTTCCGTGTTTGTTTATTTTAATACTTTTCAATGTACTATTTTATACAAATATTCAGTTATATAATGTCAAATTGAAATACATAATTCCCCCGTCAACTAATTTAAAAACTTCACATATAATTACATGTAAATAGACAAAACAATCTGTTGAACTCACAAAATATCAAAACTAATTTCTTTTACTTATTTAAACTTAAGTATAATTAACTTAGACAAGATTAATTTATCCCATTTAGTAATTAAGCACGTAAATCGTTGGGCAACTGATTCTTAACCCTCTTATACTTCTGAATTTATTTATTTTGTTCATTGATGAGACTAGATAAAATAGACTACTGTGTGACTTTCACGTAGCTGTTAGATAAAAGTGGGGAAGATGAACAAATTTCAAAGTGATTGAATGACTTAAAAAAAAAAGTGAAGTTAACTAACCTCTAGCTACATATAGATCAGTCTCACTCAAGTTTTTGGATTTGAATCCTCTAAAATAAAAATAATTATAAAAAAAGTGATAGATTAGTCACTTTTAAATGAGATTTAGCTAAATAAAGGCTCGCTTAGTCTCTATAAGACTATAACTGATTAGCTCCTTGACAATTCACTGAAACCACGAGTCACTCACGACATAAAGGTAACCAAAAAAAAAAAAAAGTTCATATTCTCATTGTTGATATTTGTCTGAAAAAAATGTTGCTGTCGTTTATACGTTTTTACATCTACATATATACATAATGGTTTTGTTTTGTTTAATTTTTCTTTTGGAACATTACAAATTATTGTTTTTCATTTTAATTCACAAGTTATGGACACTGTTGAAGAGAAACGTAGTGGCAAACACAATGTTCGTCTTGCTTCCCTAATTGCTGTCACGATCTTCAGATCATGGTTTTCCAAGTATTTTATGCGTGGACGAAAAAATAAGAACAAGTTTTCGCCAAACAAATGCTCGACAAAAACCCGAGAGTTGTCTTTCTCTCTTTTTCTTTTGTTCGATTTGTACGTGTAAAATTATGGACGGATATATATCCCAGAAAAAAAAAGACACATATTTGAAGTTTCTAGACTCCTAGCTAGTAATGTAATTTGGATTCTTTGCAACTACATTGCAGTGGAAGAAGAAAATAATTTGCTTTCATAATAAAAAAAAATTTAAATATATTTTTAGTGCTTATAAATATAGGCTATTTTAGTTTTATTTTTTAAAATTTATTTGTTAGTTTTAAGTCCTTGGACATTTTAATATTATGTTTTTTGTCCTTACCAGTCCATTAGTTTGTATTGTTAAGTGGTAATATTTATATAAAGGATCAAAGGAAAAATTTCAAAGACATTTATAACGACACAAAATAAAATTTTCAATATTATTATTAAGGAGTTTAATTAATATGCATTGACAATATAAATTTTTTTATACTGTCAACTAATAAAATATTGCTACATAATTTATTTTGTAACTAACTTTAATTCAATTTTAAAAAATTGCACATAACAAATGATTTGTCAATTATTCATTAACTCGCAGTATAAAAATATTTTGCAATATCAGTACATGCAAATTAAACTATCCATCCTTAAATATTAAATGCATATTCTAAACTACGTTTAGGAACTTGAATATAGTGTGCAATAACCAAAACCATAATATTAGAAAAAGGAGGTACTAAAATCCAAAAAATAAAATAAAGGGACTAATGATGACAAGTGTTGATACCCACAACCAATTAAAAATTAAGTAATTGCCAAATTGCAAGAGAATGTAGTTTATAATGCAATTCAAGTCGTTTCATGTTAAACTACTTCTAGTTAATTAAAGAAATTTTGGGTTGTTTGGATAGAATTATGGAAATTAAATTTGATGTATAAAATTCAATAAGAATTCTTACCTGCACAAGGAGTGCCTCAGATTAAGAATTATTTAATCATTGATTAAAAGATTAATTTAGTAGTACGTGGTTGCTTTCATTAATTATGTTTTCTCACAACAATATTGCAATTCTACTTAGTGGTCATACGAACTTATCATTTGCTAACAAGAGTTTGATTATCACATGCACTAGTAATCCATTATCATGGTTCTATGAGCCTATGTCAGTTTAATTACCAATTATAGCAATATGATTATTTTGTAATTAATTCTAAGCACTTATCAAATGGATATAATTTAATCAATTAATTAAATACCCAAATGGAATCCTAATCATGCATGTAACCCACAACATGAATATATGAATGCACACACACAACCATGTTACTCTTATTAGAAACACAATTGTAATAAATTACAATCAATATTAAAGAAAGATAAATACGAGGGAATGGAAAACCAAGACAAATTGCATTAAAAACTAGAATCTCGATCACAATTCTCAATACTCAGTTGTTCTTGCACTAGGTAAGAAAACTCCTCTTTACCTGGAGCATCACAATCAATAGCATGTAAAAATACAATTGTAATCTCAAATAGGAGCTAAAACAACGATTAAAAGCTCCCAAAGCCTATAGAAAAACTAGAGAGATATAGAGAGAGAGCTTTGACAACAACCCTAAAATCAATCGCCAAGAGATGTCTCAAGTGTTTAACTTAATACTATTTATGCTGTAACATAACGAACATTAGAAGAACGGACGTCCACTAAGTGAAGTAAAAATTCCTGGTTGACGTAGTTGTGCTCGTATGTGACCGCTATAGTTGTCCTCTTGTTTTGGCCCCAAGCTCATCCTCTGTTGACTGCTATAGCAATCTTGCCTCTTCCTATCAAAAGTTTGTTCTCCTTGTTGACTGCTGTAGTGGTTTTGCTATTGCAAATCCACGAGCTCATCATCTATTAACTGCTATAGCAGTCGTAACTGTCACTGATCCTGGCAAAAAATGCTACTCTAGGTTCCTTTCGTGGAAAGTTCCTGTCATTAAGCAATGTCAGAAGAAAAGATTAAAAGCACAGACAACTTCAAAATACAATTATTCCTAAAAAAAAAATGGTACCAACAACAATGAATCTATTGAATGATGCATAATAAGGACTAGACATAAACCCTAAACATTAATTATTTTTATCATATTATTCCTTCAAAAAATAATTTTTAACATACATAATAATATTTAGCAACTAAAAATGTCAGGGAGCGTTTGATTTCAATTTTTAGTTTTTTAGTTTTTCAATTTTTAGGACTTTATGAAGAAAATATTGAAAACTGGAAATAAAAACTAAAAACTGGCTTTTATATTTTTTTTATAGTTTTCACTTTTCAATTTTTTTCATAAAATCCAAAAAACAAAAAAAAAGAAAATAAAAACTAAAAACTAGAAACTAAAACTAAATGCACCCTTTCCTTTTAATATTTTAATCTTTTATAAGCTAATATGTACATGATTTTCTCGTTAAGGAATTAATGTATGAAATCTTTTAAGAGTTAAAATGTATACGTAATATTAGGTAAATTTCAGTAACATATCCTGGGATTTAATGCAATTACACTTAGAACTCCTTTATTTACAAAATTGTTACTAAAGGTTCTTGAAATTTTTTAAAATTATATTGACCTCTCAGCATGTAGTAACCAATTTATTAACTTAAATGACAAAAAGATAATATGTGACATGTACATGATTGTTGATAACAAAATTATAATATTTTGACAGTATTTGACATATAGATTAAGTGAGATACCTCTTTTATTATAAGTTATAATTATAAAATTTATCCATATTACATGATTAAGAAAGGGTATTTCAGACTATCTATAGGTAAAATATTGCTAAAATACTATAATTTTGTTATTAACAATTATATACATGTCACATGTTATCATGTTTGTCATTTAAATTAGCGAATCAATAGTTATAGGGAGACCAATATAATTTTAATGAATTTTTGGGAATCTCTAATAATATATTTGTAAATAGAGGTTGTTGGGATGTAATTACACTGAAATGTTAAAACACAGATATATTAGTGTACATTTGGATGAAGAATTTTTAAAATACAAGGGAATTTAAAATGCTAGAAAATCAAAATTCTTCAATTAAATTCCCTTTCATTTTTAAATTTTTTATCTGGATAGATAATTACATTTTTTTCATTTGTAAAATATTTCGTTTGGATGAGGTAATTACATTACCTTAATTTTAACATATTTTATTTGAAAAATATAAGGTAATTTTTTTTAAAAAAGGTTTTTTTTTATTAATGATCAAAATTCAATCGATCTAAAATCAATTATAATAAGTTTATATTTCATAAGTTATCTTAAATTTTATTCAGAAAATATTTTAAATTTTAATTATAAAATTTAATTGTTATATAAATAAATAAAATGATACGTAAATATAACATCATGTAAAATAAATCCAATATTAAAATATTTAAAATGCAACAAAATGAATTAAAAATAACATCAAACGAAAATCTCATAAATATAAAGAAATTGTAATGAAATATAATAAAAGTAAGACTTACTAAAATGAAAAAAAAAAGTATACTTATGCATGTAGAGATTTCCAAAATTTCCTTTTTATGGATAAAAATTAAAATCCTTTATTTTAGATAGATAAAATCCTTTTTTAAAATTCCTGTATTCTGTAATTTCTTCTAAGTTAACATCCAAATAGAATATTTTATCATGATAAATTTTAAATCCTTCTAAGAATTATATTCATTCGTATAATTGCTTTATCCAAATATACACTTAAGAATTAAAGTATGAAATTATTATAGTTTTTTTTTTTATCACTGGCAATGATTACTAGTACTAAATATGAAACTTTAAGCATCTTTCAAATCAATTGCGTGCACCTTAATTACTAACTTACCATCGTTTGGGTTGTTGATGAGAGATGGAAATCTTCTGTTATTAGATCATGTCCCTTTTTCTGTCCCGTCGTGCGTGTGTGTGTGTGTGATTAGTGGGATATGGAAGATAACGCGAGAGTTGGGGATAAAATATTTCTATCGTGTTGATGACAAGTGTTGAACAATCACTTTGAACGTGTGTATCATAAATATAGCATGGCGGCATGTGGTGGGGTTAGTTTCCATTCCTAGTTAAACATCAAATTAAGGTGACTAGGGCAGCCATCAAGTTAAGGCATGAAACATGAACGGTGCTGCTTGTCTTCATCGTCTTTTATCTGAGTTAATGTAAAGGATGGGGCAGAGATAAATTATTACATACTTTTGGACCATATTTACTCAATTGAAATTAAAGCTGACATTCTAGTCGCAAATTATGATAAGGTCTATCATTATCTTATATTAGTGTTTTTTAAACTTTATTCTTAATTTTTAAACTATAAAACATCATAAATATATAAATTAGTGATGAATCTTATAAAAAATTATGATAAAATGTCATGTTCTAATAAATGAGTAATTAACACAATCCAATATATATAATGTTTTTCTAACTCCAATTCTTTTGGGGTATTTAAACATTCAGGAGAGAAAAGAAGAGAATTAGAGAAAGAAGTTGAAAAGAAAAAAAAAAAGAATTAGTGGATCCCATGTATTTTTTGTACTTTGGATGTTGAATATATTAAATTTTATCAGGTTTAAATAATATTATTGTATATGATATATAATATTTTTAAAATTATTATTAGAAAAATACTTAGATGATCAAAGGAAAAGAAAACTCATTTTTATTTGATTTTATTTATTAATTGACATATCAATTATTACATAAAGAATATAGAGAAAATAAATAATAATAATAATTCATAAAACTGATATATCAACTAATTAATAAATATAACAGAATAAATATTTTATTTTGCTATATATAAGAATTTTTTCCTCTTCATTTTGCACGGCAGCATAACAACTATCTTCAATGGTGGGCACGTGGAGCCTACTCACGCAAGTATGCCAATTTATATATATTTTTTGCTGCTATGGTGTTCCAATTATATGCTAACACCACACTTTGCTTCATGCAAATGATTATTCTCCAAGACGTCTTTCTTCTTCTTTTTTTCCCCATTAAAAACAAATACTTATCTCCTTACATTAATCTCTTTCTTTAAAAATTTATAATAAAGTGATGTTTACGTGTTTATCAAAGAGGAAAGAACAAATCATAAAAAAGGCTGTGAGTTCACATGTTTAAAAAAAGAATCAGATCATATCAATTAAGAGAGATGAATTTAGAAAGAATTGCTAGCTCCTCTTTAATTGTCTGTAACTTATCCAACTGATTATGATTATTAATTAGTATCTCTTGTTTTAATTAAAGACATATACAATGTTAGATGAGTTGATTCATTGCGAAAAAATAAAGCTTAGCATTGAAGTTATGTCCTAAACAAATATAACTTGACTTAATTAATGATAAGTGCCTAATTCAACAATTAGAGAACTCGATGTGAAATCCTGATCGCCATGAGCAACTTATGAAAGAATTTAACTCAATAGTAAAAGAAGAATTTTTCTCATTCTTAGTTAATGTATATATATATGTGCCATTCGATTTTTATGTGAAAACACATCGAAGAATTTCTCATAATAAATTATTAAAGTGTTGTTGGAAAGGGATGGGGAAAGGTGCATGTCTATAAGCTGTCCCCGTGGCCGTGAGATCTACGCATCTGTCAATTCAAAAGTAACTGCATTTTGCCAACTCATCCAGTTGGAATTGAAGCAAGAGAATTTTAACTGACACCAACGATTTTATTTTCTGTTTCCTTATCCATCATTTTTTTTTCGTTAGGTATTAACTAATTTCTTATACAACCCTCGATTAAGTCTATTTTGTGAGCCAGGAGCCTCCTTAATAAATTTCTTAAGTAGGTAGTGTCCAATGAGATATAATGAATAAGGAAGTAAAGCACAAAAATATAAAGAAAAATTAATATAAGAAACAATTCGTGGACATGGAATTTTGTTACTTTCTTAATATGTTTTTATTTTAGAATATAATTTCTATGCATTGTATCATCCAATCAAATAATTATATTTATATTTATGTGATTTTTTAAGTTATGAGTATGAGATTTAATTATTTTTACTTATATGACAATACATGATTGGATGATAATATTAAAAAGTTTTACATTATCAGTGTATAGAAATTTAATTCTTGTATTTTCAACAACTAGATTATATTAAGAAAACTTGAATTGTTAATTTGCATGAAAAGAAGACTTGAACTGTCATATATAATATACACTAATCACTAACTTTAATTTTTATAAATAGATGACCAATAGCTAAAAACATGATGCATGAAATTTGTGAAAGTATTATCGTTTAAACTTTTCCCTCCTTTTGATTTTCGGCTGCAATAAGCCATTAACAAATAAAGTAATAATAAACAAAAACCATGGGTAGGTGAGTGGAAACTTCACTTCATTCCTTCCCCTCTCTCACGCGACTTCAATCTCTATAAATAGCAATGCATGTGGTAGCGTTCAATTCCCCCCTCCTCTTCATCATCTCTTCACTCATTCTTTTCACATACAGTTTCAGTTAAGTTTCGTAGGTGGCACTGCCATTTACAAATTAAGTACCAAGAAAACCACTCCTTCCGTTTTCACTAACTGAACTACTTTCCATTTTCTACAACCCAATTATGTCCCAACTCTCACATCACCAACAACATTCTTCTAAAGCACTCTTCATTTTCCTACATCTCCTAGCTTCCACAGGTATATATAATCAAAACATCACTTCTTAGCATATGTTTTGCTAAGAGGTAAAAAAAAGACAGAAATTTTTCATAAATGAGTTTCATACCTAAAATTACAAATGAAACACATATGAAAAAATTTGCTTTCTTTTTAAACCCATAACTGAACACATGCACGTTAACCTATTATGAAAGAAACAAAGCACGATCTTAATTGTTTCTTTTTATTCTAATTCTTATGAATTTGACTCAAATCTATTTTATTTACAGCAAAATACTTTAGACATTATGTTAGGAGTCCGAAGTATTTTAGAGCGAATGAAGTCATTTCGAGTCAAATTACTGAGAGTAGAAAATGACAAATTACTTGCCAAAAAAAAAGCATATCAAAATACATGAACCAAAAAAAAAAACTTAAATAAATACATGAACCAAATCTAGTTTTCTTACATAAGGTTAGTTACTCTGTCTCTCCAACATTTGTTGTCATCATCAGTTTCAGGAACAACATTCACGTTTGTTAACAAGTGCGACCACACAGTATGGCCCGGGATTCTCGGAAAGCCCGACCTCGGAGCAACGGGCTTCGAGCTCAAGAGAGGAGCCACGCGCTCCTTCCAAGCGCCGCCAGCCTGGTCAGGCCGATTCTGGGCCCGGACCGGCTGCAAGTTCGATGACTCCGGCCGCGGCTCGTGCGCCACCGGCGACTGCGGTTCCGGCGAAATCAACTGCAACGGCAACGGCGCCGCGCCGCCGGCGACTCTCGCAGAGTTCACTCTCGGCGCCGCCAGCGGCCAGCAGGACTACTACGACGTGAGCCTCGTGGATGGCTACAACGTGCCGATGCTGGTGGAGGCGGACGGCGGCGCAGGGGCATGCGCCGCCACGGGATGCGGCGCAGATGTAAACCGGCGATGCCCGGCGGAGCTGAGGGTTGAAGGCGGAGACGCGTGCAACAGCGCGTGCCGCGCGTTTGGGAAAGATGAGTATTGCTGTAACGGCGCATTTGGATCGCCTGCGGCGTGCAAGCCTTCGGTGTATTCGGAGATTTTCAAGTCGGCGTGTCCGAAAGCGTATAGCTATGCTTTTGATGATGCTACAAGCACTTTTACTTGTGCTGGTGCTGATTATACCATCACATTTTGCCCTTCTTCTTCTCCAAGGTATATATATACATATATGTTTTTTTTTTTCTTTTTTCATTTTCAAAGAAAGTAATTCATGCAATAGGAAAAGTCTTAATAATAGAAGAATATCTATATTTTTTTTAATATGGGGTAAGTTGTATAATGAAGAAGAGAATTTCATATAAAAAGAGAGAGAAATAGAGAAATGCTACTAACCTATAAATTTTGGGTTCTCTACTACCTGGATATAAAATTTAAGGATATTAGTACCACTTAATTATTTTTGACTAAAAATGAGTTGTACATATCCCATCAACTTAAGTTTAATTTTTTGAAATATATCAAATTACAACCATTTATTATATAAAAAATAGCAGTAAAAACCATACATTTTTTAAGAAAATTCCTAGATAATTTATGTGTTTAGATTTTAAAATAGAATAAATAACTTGTAACACTAAATTTTAAACATTTACACTATAATTTTTTAAAAAATTTAAACTCACAAATATTTCATAAAAAAAAAGTGAAGTTATTGAATGAAATGAACCAGTATAGTCTACTCATTGCTCTACTCATTTTTCCAAGAGTTAAGAGAGTGTTTTTCGAAAACTGGAATATATATATTCAGATATTTAAACATGATGGGGCCAAATTTTATACAAAATTAATCTTATAATTAAATAAATATTAAAATTTTATTTTTATCCAAATTGACTTCATCTCAAAATTAGTTTTTTAAAAAATAATTTTAAATGAGTTTCATTTAATTTTATGTTTTCTCTCTCTATCTATCACCTTATCTTTTCCCAACAATTTGGAAAATTGATTAAACTAATTCAGTTGTAAACTAAACACTATTTATTCACAAACCCACTCATTTTTATACAGTTATACATAACTATATATTTCTATTTTTGACCATGATAAATCAGTT
This sequence comes from Dalbergia cultrata, assembly GCA_031216105.1. Classification (NCBI taxonomy): domain Eukaryota; kingdom Viridiplantae; phylum Streptophyta; class Magnoliopsida; order Fabales; family Fabaceae; genus Dalbergia; species Dalbergia cultrata. The sequence continues at coordinate 2,094,871 of CM062347.1, read as the reverse complement.
TTTCAAGTTGCCAAACACCCATTTATAGTAAGTCGCTTCATTCTGAAGCTCCATTTTATCAAATATTTTTGACTCCGCACAAGTTTTAGCATAAAGAATGATGACCTACTTTATGTCAGTCGTTTATTTGGGATTGAGTAATACATTAAAACCACAAGGAAAAAAATGACATATTTATTCATTGAAGGGTAAATAAGAATGGCACATCATTTTGGCAATTGAATTTGGACAAAATTTCTGGTGATCTGACATTTTCCTTTAAAATTTATTTTCACTGATATACAGAATATATATTATAATAAAAGTAGGATTATTTTATTTTATTGTAGAGCTAAGGAAAATTTTTGAATGACTGGATTTTATCAATTTTTTACCTACGTGCGTGACACTGTTCCTCTATCCTTTTATTTTTCTTTCTTTTTGAATGAAGCTTGGTCAATTTTCACATAAGGATGCTTGTGCTTGACTCAGTGGAAGTTGTTGGTTTCTTGCAGTTTGAAATCCTTGATGGATTCTGGGCCAGGATCATCGGTTGAGCAGGCTGCAGCAGCTACTACTTCATGGATAGCCAATTTGGCTACAGGAGCCTCCGTCAGAAGCCAACCATTTGCACCTTCCAAGGGTGCAATTTTTGTGGCTGTCACTTTCATTCTTTCCCATTTAATCTCTTAGTTTTTGTGTGTCTCTTTAGAAGTGACATCTCAATTGCATCCTTATCTCCCTCCTTTTAGTGACAAACAATAAATAGTAGGATATCAACAACATTAATTTGTTGTTAAATTATAGTATTATAATGATTGTTGTAAATTATAATAAGCAGTTTAATCATTTAGTTGCAGAATTTTATTTTTATTTTTTTTGTTATCTATATGGTACATTTTCATGATTTGAAGTCATTGGAATTGGAGGGTGTGGTGGGGGAATGAAAGGGCATTCCCTTCATTGATTTGTAAACAACAAAAAAAGGTCTTGTGTAAATTAATAAGTAATCATGTTAGTGGGTGTTGAGGCCCATTATACCTTTTTGCTGAGTCGATCTTATTAGATAATTGCAAGAAACACTACCTGTAATGTAACCGCATACACAAAAAAATAAAAAGGAGCCAAAAAAGAAAAAGAAATGAATATATATATGATAAAGTAGAGGCCACACTTGACTTGCTAAGATTTTCAACAGTGAAAAGAGTTTGCCAGAAATCCTTTCAGTTATAAGCATATATTCTGACTCATACATTTTAAAGCAACTAATAATTGATCGATGAAATATGCTGACTAAGCTCTTTGGATTGTACAATTCAATTATAAGACTCAACGGTTAAACACATCGAAGATATTTCTAGATATTTATGGGGAATATGACTGGGATCAAGGTTTCAACTTTGGGATGATTGTTTGATTGATGGATCTTATCGTCTTTGGACTGTAAAATTCAATTATATATATGACTCAACGGTTAAACACGTAGAATATATGTCTAGATATTTATGGGGAATATGACTGGGATCAAGCTTTCAACTTTGGGATGATTGTTGGATTGATGGATCTAATCGTCTAGAAAAGGTTAACAAAGGTTTAATTGGCTGGGAAAGATGAAGGATAATTTTAAACAAATTGCATGGCTAATGTATTTTCAAAACCTTTTGTGAAATGTCATCATGAAGGAAACCCAACCTATACAGATTCTTTTCCGTGCAAGCTAGGAAGGGATAGGTGTGATGAAAAGGAAAAAAGAAATTGAGGTGAAAGCTTAAAATGACAATCTGAGAGGTTAAAGCTGGAAGAAATTGTAAAGATGATGACATCGTTTGAGTGATCAATATCTTGTCATCAAATTGCACTAAAGTTGCTAGTTGCTACCAATTCTCATCTCATACCTCCAACATTATCAACATACTCTAGTGACAATCAAGCATGAAATATGAACTTACTTCATGGGTAGATATTTTATGGTATTGAGTTGGCATTGTAAATTTTGCATATGTAGATTTGACCGTTACTTAAATACATACATGTGAACGAGAAATATTTAGATGCATCAAAATTAAAAGGCAATTAATACTTATTCTGATCTATTTATTAATTGTCACATAAGTTTTATGGGTCATTATTGTCTCTTACCTCCTTTATATTTTTTATATAATAGTTGATTTGTCAATAACTAAATGGAACAAAATAAATATTTTGTTTTACTTTAAGAGCATTTAAGAATTTCTCGATGCGTGTCCCACCTTACTCCCAGTTGTTTGCGCACATGTGACCTTCTTTTGTTAACTGCTACAAACATACTTTAATGAGCCAATTTCTGATCATTGGAAAAGGCCTACATAACTTTTTGTCCAGTCCAAAACCCTTACCACAAAACCCTAATTCTTGTTCTCCATTATTCCCAATGCAACCAAGGTTCCCCTACAACCTCCATTGCACCTCTGCCTCTGTAATGAGATAATAGCTGGTTTGTGTACTAGAATCATCATGTGGACGAGTTCTTGAGGAGACCACATATGATCCTTGTATTCGAGGGTTTTCATTAAGGTGATTCTATCTACCATGCATAACTTCAGGTATACGGCAAAAAAAGACCCTTATAGAACAGGTTTAAGCATGGATTATGATAATCTTGTTCCTTCCCTTCTTCTGTTCTTCCTCCGCGTGTGCTTTTTGTTCTGCCAAAAACTATGGCCAAAATGTTGTTACTCACAACTATATTTCCAACATTTTGATCTAATCATAAATAGCTCAATGTTTTAACATCCAACTGTAATATATAAACTTTCCTCGTTGATACCACAAAGGGCCTAAAACCTCATATATATATATATATATATGTTCTAAAACTCAATCACGCCAAATTAACTTTGATGTAATTAATTTTGTGCAATAATTTTTGTTTATATGGGTGTCCAACCCTGAGCACAGAATTGAACAGCTCCAAACCCACCTAAACTTTTAGTACAAAAAAGAAAAAAAAGGGAGAACCGGCCAATTGAAAAGCATGATGACAGAAAATTCATATTTGTTACGCACTTCTATTGGTGTGTAATTTTCAATTGTCGTCATCATGAACGCCGGTGGGGATAGGCTCTGCAAAAGTCTAACATAATTTAACAAGTCTACATTTTTATGTTGAACACAACAACACAAATGAGGTGATGCAATTTGGCTGTACGAGTAAATTATTAGGTAAATTAATTATTTGTTTGATAAAGTGCTCATGATGGATAAACACAATTCATTGTGAGATTATGTAAAACGTATTAAGCTCTCACATTTATTCGGAGTGTATCGTGATGAGTATTGTGTGCGTGTAAACATATCCTTAACTATTGGACAAAGTCAATCTACAAACTCCTAAACTTTTTTTTAATGTTCACACTGGGAAATTTTCATGCATAACCAAGTTTTTACGAAAGAAGGTAAACCCTAATAATTACTATAACTTTTGATAAAGATTCCAACAAATTTTTGAAAAAAAAATAAAATTATGTGGCATTGATCAATTTTTCAAAATACTTTCAAAATAATATTTCAACAATTGTGATTTGATTTACATTGTATATGATTTGTCAATTATAATTCGATGAGTTACGTTGGACAAATGACAAGTCATACTTGAAGTGGGAATTGGCATTGGATGTAACACTATCACTGTGGGTACATAATAAGAGTATATCCTGCATTAGGGTGATCCAAATTGCCATCCCAATGACTATGGGATTCCAGTTTGGCAGACACAAAGCTTAAGAGTGCGACTGGTTCAGCGATGCTTTCACCAACTAGGGGGATTTCGGAAGAAAGAACACCATGAGCAGCAGTACAAAAGAAAGAAAACCAACTCGCTTTTTAGCCCCAAGATAAGATGACAACTTGAAGTCCATTACTCAATGGTTGATTACTTTCCAATTTCAACTTTATTTTTCTAATTTTCTTGTTTCTGCACAACAAAGGCAATGGAAAACAAAACCCAATACCCTGCACTGGTTGGTTAGTTAGAAACTTAGAATGACTAATTGAGGGTTAATATATTTTACTAACAATCAACTTATAAAAATGTTCCTAATTCAAATTCCGCTCATGATGACATGAGTTTTAATTTATATAACATCTAAGGGGCATTTATTTCAAAGTTTGAAATTACGTTTCCAGGAATTATATTCTCATGTATGACATTTCTGGAAATTTTATTTTTGAATATTTTAAACAAAATATTTATTTAATATTAAATATTCCTAAAATTATTTGTTGAGATTCTCAAAAATAAATTTAAAACTTATTTGTTTCGTACATATATTCTTAAAATATGTCATAATTTTCAAAATACTCCTAACACATTTATTATTATTATAACCCAAAATTAAAATAACATTTCCAAAAAAAATTAACAATTAATTTTTTAAAATTTATTCATCTCAATCAATATAAAAATTAACAAAATATTTTAAGTCATATGAGTGTGGGTAAATGAAAATTATGAGGAAAGAAAGTCAAAATATTGGAAGATGTTTTTGTATTTATACTTAATAACCACCATTCCCAACTCATAGAAACTTTTTATTCCCACATTTCATCGTAAGAATGAAATCTCACTAAATCGTGAATTTTTTTTTTACCGGGAACAATTGATACCCAAAAATAACTTTATATAACTTATAAAAAATTATAAGAACACATAATTTCTAAGCAGTTATTTTTTAAAATAACTAAATATATCTTAAAATAATAGCCACCTAAGGACTGTTCAATACATAAGTAAAAGAGAGAGAGAGGAGTTAAAGAGAGAAGTGGGATGAGAGAAAAATAAAGTCGTAAATCCCATTTATTTCTGTGCCGGATGTTATATGTTTTGGGTGTCATGCGGTTCAAATGACATTGTTGGATATATGCATATATAACCAAGCATGAAGTGCCATATGCTTGTCTCTAGCCCCCACTCCTTTTCTGGCAAAAGACACTTGAGATCAGAAAATCATCCTATTTTAGAAAGTAGGAGGAAGATTGGACAAGGATAAACAACACATGGAGATAAGTCCAATCGGTAAATCAATAAATGGAAATTAACACTACTATTTGCTTCCGTAATAGCTAAGTATCCAGGGTCATGTTATAAATAATCTCTATGCAAAGGGAAAGCATATCATGTTGCTGATACGTACAAGACAAAAGCAAAGCACGAATCCTCCACTTGGATTAAAATTCTTGTTTAATTGAATCCAGTTGCTAGCTTTTGACATAGTGCAGCTTCATCACAATGGTGGAGTTGCTTTGTTTACTCCATGGACAGATCTTCTAAAAGCTTCTCACTCGTTAACTTCGATGCTTCAACCAAGATATCGAGACTTTTTTCCTGTCAAAAGTTGCAGGGTAGAAACTATTAGTAGCAAATCCAAAATGAGTTCAACAGTGTAAAACTTTTTTATACAATCATTCAATCAAATTTGTCACATAGCAGAATATGGTTGACTCTCACTACAGCACTTCAAAGATCATATATATGAAAGAATTCAATTGAATAAGTGTAAATCTCTTACAGTGTAAAAAAGATTTACCTTGTGAGTGTATTTAAATTAAATTCATCCAAAATGAGTTACCATTCCCCAAAAAAAAAAAAAAATCTAAATAACAAGTTCACACATGATTCCTCTAACTACTATTTTTAAAACATAAATGGAAGACAGCAGTAATTAAAGCTTTTTAAAACCTAACTACTATTTTTAATCACTATTAGCATGCTATTATCATACCAAATACAGAACTTTTAATCACTTTCTTCTTTCCCCCTTTTTGGGTTTGCTAAGACCAACTGTAATTAAGAAAAAGCTTTAAATAATATCCGGGTACTTTTGGGGTCCGAAATTTTAATCTTCACTTTAAAGGTGAACCACCGAATATGCTTCATATTCATTTTAAGTCAATAGGGGTTAAGAATAGTGCTGTCTACTAAGGATGTGACCCCAACAAATATTATGCAATGGAAGCGTGCAATTGGCTAGTGTCTACAACAGTAAATTTCCTGTGTTGGAAGAATAGATTTGTACCTTATCCAAGTCTAACAAGAGTCAACCAACCATGATAAGAGGCCCCATGTGAAAATACTTGAAAGCAAAGTTCAAAGGGTGATTCTGATTAAGAGTGGATAGCAGTGACCTTTCTCATAACTAGGCCAGGAGTCCTTATCTTCACCATTCAAGAACCCCTCGTGACGTTTCCAGACTTCAGTATCATAATTCTCTGTGACACTGAAATGCAAGCCATTTTCTTCAACCACACCCAAGAACAGGTCCAGGGAGTTGCCTCTTCTAGGACTTAAAAATATGGCCTCTGAAGATCCTGATTTTGATAATAATTGTTTGACAATTAGAACAAGGCCTCTGTGGAAATCCTTAAAGAAAGTGCTGCCAAAAAGACCAATCAAAGTCGTAAGTATTAAGATACGGCTAACATAAAGACCAAACCAAAAGGCATGCCAAGCTGCACTGTATGTGAATCTGCTCCGGCATTATGTACAAGATACAACTGCCTTTGGTCCACTGGAGAATAAATTTGAACATCCAAACATATCCAACTTAAAATTTTAAACTGATAAAAAGGTTAACAAAAGAAAACAGAGAAAAGTAAACCCATTTGCCAACCATAGCACGAATGCAAAAATTTAATCGTAGGAAAAGAACATAACTTACATCAGATAAACAGGAGAGTTGTAGCCTCACGACTACAATCTCATGCTGAATTGTTGGCGCACTATTATTGTTATATGGCCATGAAATAAAATTTCCTATTAAGCAAGCAGTTACAGGCTTACAGCTATATCACTACAACTGCAAATAAGATTTTTACCTAGAGACGGAAATTCAATAAGAAAATCTTACCAATCACTTGCAACAATGATGTCAAAAGTGTCAGCAACATTATCTTTCTGATCCCAGTGGAGCAGCATAGACTTCACAATTGTATCCCCAAATGCTCTAGAGTTGGTTTCAATGTTACGCTGAGTATCTGATTGTCATGGATGAGCAATTCCATTCAAGAAGAAAATATTGAATGACAACTTATTTTTCAAAAAGGATATTCCTTCAAGCACCTGCCTTCAAGCACCTGTCCCACCCGCCTCCTAAAAATGGGGAGGCTTAGTAATTATGTTGCTTGGGGATGGGCATGTACAATGGCACGGGAAACTTCCCATTTAGCACAGCAAAGGCTTAGGCTAGTATGATCATGACATAATTAACAACACTGCCTCCAAAGCTACATGAGTGAGGCACTAACTGATATTTTACAAACCAAAAAGGTGTTTTCTCAGTTGAACATAAGAAAAGAATTTGTGCATTACAAATTAAAATAGGATTAGTAACTATGTTTTTGGAAATACATAAAAGGAATATTAATTATATAAATTAAGGGTGAAAATGGATAGTGAAGCAATGTGGATTAAGAACAAGTGAGAAATATAATTTAGTTGAACATATAAATTAGGTGAAACCTAAAGAGTCATAGGTTGTCATCATGCTTCCCCCTCCACGCATCTCTCAATAAGGGGGATTTTTTTCAAAATCCTTAAATACAATAGTATCCCACAGGAAGTGTCCAATTTTATATTGATGCATGATGAGGTATGGATGATCTAACATACACACAAATACTACCAGGGAACAGATCACACCAACATCCAATTTTAACTCACTTAAATACTGACAATCACTTCAGAACAAATTCTGTTCTGTGAATTGAACGGGAAGTAATTATAACTATAAATAACAAAACAATACAAAAAATTGTGAATCATTTGTGGATTTAAGGTCATTACACCAGTTAGTTCTGATTACACTATAAGTTCCAGGACTATACATAGTATTTAGTGCATCGATTCTAGATTAAGGATCATTCAAATTGAAAGTGCTTGTTATGACTGAAAATCTAGAATATTGTTTCTTATGCGCTGGAAAACAAAACCTGTGTTTGTGGACAGTTCCCCTCCCCTAATCAAAGGGAAGAGACAAGTTATCCACAACTCTTAGTAATAAAAGAAACTTCTACCTATTTTGTTTTTTGAAAAAAATAAAAATTGAGCTAGCAATTTACTGCACAAGAACAAGAAAACACTTGCCTAGTAACAGACTAACTGTCAATGCTCAACTTTCACCGAGTAACTCCCCCCTTTTCACACAAAAAAAACAAAAGAAAAAAATTGGGATGCTGACTAACAGGCAACACTCAACACAATTACTTTTTCTTTTTGATAGAAAAATGAAAATTTATTTTAGAAGAGAGGAGTAAAAATGGGATGAGGGATCCCCACAAAGAAACCAAAAATTATGAAGTGAGACCTTTGTTGATAACGATGCAGTAAAGCATGCCAATCTCTCTGTATGTTGGATAAAAACACACCATTAAACAGACCATGAGAGCAACAAAGGGATGCCAAAAAAATAATCCCAACTGTCCACACACTTATAAAATATTTCCACAATGCAATAAGAAATGTTCAGATCACTCACTATGTTTGGGTATCACTACTCATCCTACCTGTGCTATCAACAGAAGACATCACATTGCAGTGAATAACAACTTCTGTAAATGAGTCCAAAAAAGGTTTAAAGAGAAAAATATCAACTAACCATGGCATCATAGCTATTATCAAATTCAATTTTACGAACACAAGAGAGTTACTCTCCTTTATGAACAAAAGTTTCAAACATGATCACCAGATGTAAGCCCTGATGTTTACTTGTTTCATGTTTTTAACCTAAAATATAAAAGGAAAGTGCAGAAATTTGTTTTATATCCACAATGCACTATACTATCCTTCTTCAGATCCAGTTACAGAAAAAAGTTGATTTTTTAAAATACATTCTTTTAGAAACATAAAAGGTTAAGAACTTTTGTCACACATACTAAAGCAAAAGGATACAATTAACCACTAGAGGATTTCCATCTGAGATTACCACCTCTGATGCCTCAGTAACAGCTGCAATAACAAACCCAGCCAAGCCATAGCCAGAACCAAGCTCAATAACTTTTTTAGACCTAAAAGAATTTAAATGCATACAAAGAAATTATGCCAATGGACATTCTGAAAAAAAAAAAAAATAAAAGCGAAGAAGAGGCTATCAAACAGAAGAACAAAGTGGTAAAATAAAATACAGTTCTTCAAAGTTAGACCTGAATAAAATCTTCAAGATATTTTAAAAAAAAAAAAAGTTATTCAAACCTGAAATTATCTGCTTGTGATAAGCAAAAGTGAGCAAGAACATCTTCTGATGGCCAATTACCTGCAGAAGAAATGATGAATTTATAAGCACAAACTGTAACAATAGATAGACCTAGATCATGTTTTATGTATGTATTGAAAGAATGAAAATTGCAAGTGACTGAAATGATCAACTATAGTGTATCGTCCAAAATGTAGAAGAAGCTAACATCAGATTCAGTTTCTTATAATAATTACACTTAAAGATAATAGTGCTTGAAGTCATCCCAAATCAACTACTAATACAAATAGATGTTTAAAATACAAGTGTTAATATGTTACGCTCGAAAGTCCAACCAAATCCACCAAATTGCTACATGGACTGCACATAAAATGTGTTGGCTCAAGAACTAAAAGAAACACTTCCCCACAATATAGTAATATAAAACTTCACCAAGAAGGTTGCAGCTCAGGCATCACTTTATGCTTAAGGGTGCTGTTACAATCTTCTACTTCTCTAGGCTGACAATAGAAGAACATAAATCTTTTACCATATTTTCAGTCAACAATGGCTATGATGCGCTTTATTGAAAATCTATTTTCATAGTCGATCCCAAACCCGGATAAAAGAGAAGGGTTGTACTAGGCCGTCGACACCAACGTAAAATTTTTTCCAATCATTATGACATGAATCAAAGACGAAACATAGCATGAAACACAGCTAATGCTAGGTCATTGCCCGGAAGCAATGCATTGTATTGCTCGAGTACAGTGTCAGATGAGCAACGGCCGCTGCATTGATGCCTGGATGCAGTGCAAAATAAGCAAGAGTTTCCGCATTTTCGTGAATGAGTGCGGGCAAATAAGTTAGTTCACAATGGTAAGTCATGATTTGGGATTAGGAACATAGGCACACTTACAAGTAAATCGATAGAAATAGTTGATACCATGATACGAATAAGGATAAAGTTTGTATGCTTACAAGAAAGTAAATAGGTGGAAGAGAAGGCAAAGGAGTTAGATACTTCGAGTTTTAAGCTGTGGTATACCGGTAAAGCAAAATCTAGAAAAGGTGTGAGAATAATTGTGGATAAGTCCTAGAAAAAAGAGGTTGTGGAGGTGAAAAGGGTGGGATAGAGGATTATAGCACTAAAATTGGTAGGTGGAGGAGACCCCTTCAATGTCATTAGTGCCTATGCACCATAAGTTGGATTAGAAGAGCACCACAAAATAAAATTTTGGGATGATCTAGAAGGTTAAATTCAAGGCATACCTCCGCAAGAAAAGATTTTCTTAGAAGGAGATCTAAATGGACATGTCAGTAAAGAAGCGAGCGGATATGAGAGGTCACATGCAGGGTATGGCTTTGGAGAAACAAATGAAAATAGTAAGATTATTTTGGACTTCTCGATAGCTTTGGATTTCATGATACGTAACACTTGTTTTCGGAAACGGAAACGGGAAGAGCATCTTTTAACCTATAAGAGTGGATGGGTATGCTCCCAAATCGATTTCTTCTTGATAAGAAAATCAGATCAAAAACCTTGCACGAATTGAAAGGTTATTCTGGGGAAGAGTCTAACTACTCAACATAGGATCTTAGTGATGGATGTACGGTTTACAAGAACAGGGAAAAGAAGAGACCAAAAGATGACTCCAAGGATTAAGTGGTGGCATTTAAAGGATAAAAAGCAAAAAAAATTTCAAAGGAGGATTGAGGAGGTATTAGGATGGGAGATAGAAGAAAATGAAAATGAAATATGGAACAAGATGGCAAGAGGGATTAGGAAGATAGCCAAAGAAACCTTGGGAGAATCTAGAGGTTTTGGTGTAAATGGTAAGAAATCTTAGTGGTGGGAGAAAGACTTGCAAGATAAGCTTAAAGGCAAAAGAGAGAACTTTAAAGCGTAGTTTTTGGATAAAAATGCTGAAAATTGGAAAAAATATAAGACAATTAGGATAGAAACATAGAAGGCGGTGAGTAAGGCAAAAAACTAAAGCTTTTGAAAGGCTATACCAATAACCGGGCACTAACGAAGGGGAAAAAGGTATCTATAGATTGGCAAAAGCGAACGAAAGAAAGACAAGAGATCTAGATCAAGTGAGATGTATAAAGGATGAAAATAGTAATAGGTTGGTTACTGCATAAGATATTAAGGAGAGGTTGAGGAGCTATTTTATCAAGTTGTTTAATGAAGGACATGGTATTCCTTTGCAAATGCACAAACTAGTGACAAAATAAGAAGACAAAAATTATACCTTCTACCATCGAATAAGCTTGAAGTAAAGGAGGCCTTGAAGAGAATGGAAAATAAGAAAGGAGTAGGTCTTCATAACATACCTATTGATGTATGGAAATGCCTAGGAGGAAATGGTATAAGATGGCTTACAAAGCTATTTAATGAGATTCTAAGGTCAAAACATATGCCTGATAAGTGGAGAAGGAACATCTTAGTTCCTATTTACAAAAACAAGAGGTATATAAAAAACTATGCAAATTATGGAGAGGTAAAACTTATGAATCATACTATGAAGTTGTTAGAGAGGGTAATAGAGTTGAGACTGAAACGAGAGACCAATATGATAGAGAACTAGTTTGGTTTTATACCTTGAATGTCTACCATTGTAAGTGATCTACTTGTTGCAAAGGTTGATGGAGAGATATCAAAGAGATCAAAAGGATTTACATATGGCCTTCATTGATATGGAAAAGGCATATGATAGGGTGTCAAGAGGAGTTCTATGAAAAGCTTTGGAGAGAAAAGGAGTTCGGATAGCCTATATCTAAGCAATCCAAAATATGTATAATCGGGTCACAACTAGCATAAAGACTCGAGATGGAGTAACAGAGGATTTTCCAATACAGATCGGACTACACCAAGTGTCAACCTTGAGTCCATATCTTTTCACACTAGTCTTGGATGTGCTCATGGAACATACTCAAGATCCAATGCCTTGGTGTATGTTGTTTGTAGAAGATATAGTCTTGATAAAATAAACAGAAAGTTAGAGTTGTGGAGGGAAGCTTTGGAGGTATGCGGATTTCACATAAGCAGAAGTAAGACAGAGTATATGTTGTGCAAGTTTGCCAAGAGACACATTCTAATTTCAAAGTGAAACTTCGGGACGATACCATACCACAAGTCACAAAATTTAAATATTTGGGTTTTATCATTAAAAGTAATGGAGAGATAAAAGAGACATTAATCATAGGATCTAAGTAGGATGGTCAAAATGGAGAGGTGTTTCAGGTCTTGTTTGAGATTTAAAAAAAAAAAAAAAGGGTACCACTAAAGCTTAAGGGTAAATTCTACAATATAGCAATAAGACCAGCTTTGTTGTATGGACTGAATGCTGAGTAGTACATGTGGCAGAGATGAGGATGTTGTGATGGATGAGTGGCCACCCAATACATGATAGAATAAGGAATAAATGCATTAGAGAAAATATTGGAGTGGTTCCTATCATAGAGAAGATGGTAGAAGCTCGTGGTAGGTGGTTTGAGCATGTTTGAAGGAGCCCTGTAGAGGACCCAGTAAGGAGAGTAAACCAAATGGAGTATAGCACCATAAATAGAGGAAGAGAAATACCGAGAAAAACTATAGAAAAAATAATCAAAAGAGATTTAAGTGTCAATGCTTTTAACATGAATATGAATATGAAATATGATAGATCTCTTTGACGTTATTTGATCCACGTAGCCGACCCCACTTAGTGGAACAAGACTTAATTGTTGTTGTTCAGTCAACAATGGCAAGAATTTTTATGCACATGTTGAATTCTAGTGGGAAAAGGCTTTCATTGTTTTATTATCAGTCGATGCAACTTAGAACAGAAATAACCCAAGTGTGTTTGGATTCATTTAACTTGTGTTCAGAATAGCTTATATCTAAATTGAGAGAGCATAAAAGGCAACTTTTTGGCAAAATCAATTAAAGCATAGCTTGCATCAAGTGCTTGTGAGGATGATAAAAGGAACCTACAGACAAGCCCAGTGTTGTCAATGTTGTATCTGCTACATAACTCGAAATCACTGAGGTGAGCATGGTCGTCCACTCTTTGTCTGCACAATCAAAACATGCTGCATTATCGTTCAAAAGCAAGTAAATGTTCAACTCAAATTGTCATTTACTGCTTCTATAGAAATAAAATCCTAGGTGCAGGCATATGTAAACGAGAATCAATTTAGAGAATGCCTGTTTGACAGAATTTATTATCCAAAAACAATTTTCCCTAATTTCAAATGTGAAGTAAGTAAACTGCAACTCAAAACCAACAAGGAATCTCCTTGGTGGAAACCAGAAGCTGTTTTTATGGAAAACGATTTCCACTTTGCAAAAGGGAAAACTGTTTTCTCCAGCTCTCTGTTAATCCTAGTTGTATGAACCAATTACTGCCACCACAAACTACGTGTATCCACAGTTCACTAAACCCCAATTAATTTGGTTAGAGCTGAATATACTCACTATGGAGTAAACCTTGCCCAACGCTAGTTTTTTCATTTTTTCCCCGTTCACAAGACTTTTAACCTAGAGGGTGACCTTCGGCACAACAATAAAGTTGTTGCCTTGTGATCTGGAGATTATAGGTTCAAATCTTGAAAACAGCCTCTCCCACTTGCAAGGGTAAGAATGGGTACATCTACCCTCCCCATACCTCACCGTATGGAAGCCTTGTTCATTGGCCAACCGCCCATTCACAGGACTTTAACCTGAGACCTAGCTTAAGGGGGGACTAGTGCTGATTCACTTGAACCAACCGAGCATTGGTATTTAACACACGCACACACATATCACCACGGCTGAATACTCAATAAGTCTAGAGCCAATACTTATATTTTATCCATTAGTCAAATTTATAATAAAAATCACAAAAAACACATAAACCAAAAACCCAAAAAACCAACTATAACCTCTTCAGCTTAAAAAATAAAGCATATGCTTGGAGAACTAATAATTAACTAATACACTCTAAACATAATTAATAAATAAATTTTTTCAGTCACGAACTTGACAGAAAACACCAAAAACACGGGAAAATTTTTCTCAAAAAAAATTAAAAAAAAAAAAAAGAAACTCACATCAAAAGCAGTTGTGGAGAGCCAGGGATGGGAAGAGTGTAACAAACGCGCGCATCTTTGGTGGAACCGTTGCGTTTATTGGAGTCACATTCATCATCATAATCATCGTTCATCACATAAAAGGGTATCAAGTTGAATCCACGCCTTGTCCTTCTTGAAACTCGCTTAATACTCATTTCAGATTTCTCATCTAAATAATAATAATAACAATTATTAAATTATTAAATAGTTAAAGAAAATAACAGTAATATCGGAAAAAGACAAATAAATAGAAGCATTTAAAACTGGGACTACCTGGGTCTGACTGAGAAGGGTGAGGAGGTAGAAGAGCGTGACGGAGGATCTTCCATCTCAAAGACGAAGCTTTCTCCTCCGTTCTGTTTTCCATCGAAGCTTTTTTTTTCTTCCGTGTATGTGTGAGGAGTGAGAACTGAAGAGTGTCGTTTTTTGAGGAGCTCCTGGGTGTAGTGTGCAGTAAGGCAGCAAAACGACGAAGAAGAAAGTGGTATGTGAAAGGAAGAAACAGACAAATTCAATGGCGCGAGTTAACACGACAAAACATTTTGGCGTCGTTTAAGTGCTACGTGGCATTGCGTGTCGACTCGTGTGCGTGCCGGGTAATATGATGATTGATTGATGGGCCTGGTCCTGGGCCTGGGCGTATAGGTTTGGCAAGAATACTAATTTTAATTAGATTAATTTGTATTAATAAATTTACAATTCAAGCCACTCTACTGTCTCATTTGTTTTCAATTTTTCATTGCACTTATTATACTCTGGTCACAAGTTTTTCTTATAAGCTGTGTTATATGTAAAACTTTTTTATAACTCATCAAAATTTAAGGATGAAAAGTAATATATTTTATCTTTTAATGTGAGTTCTATAAAATTTAATGGTGATAGATAGGATGTCAAAATATTATACAAGATGAAAGTTGTGCAATCAACATTTCTCTTTCCATATTACCAGTTTTGACTCTGAAAATATTTGATCACAAGTGATGTGAAAGTATACTCCCTCCTTTTCACTTCTTTTTCCCAAAACAATATATATATATATTAAAAAAATAATAAATGAATCTTGGTAATATTATAAAGTCATGTAATAGATAAAATTATCCCTGTTAAAATAAATATGTATTAATTAGTTATGTCAAGGGTAGTATTGATAAAAATTAATTAATGTTTTGTTGGTGGTAGTGATTGTTGTATGCTCCGCTCCGCAGCAATTGGTATGCGTGGAGTCCCTTTACAAGTTGAAATTGTTCAAGTGTACATTATATATTCATAAGTCATATGTGTATTAATAAAATAATTTGATTAATTTGGTGAATTCCTAATTGGGCTTCATTTCACCTAAACAATTTCAGTTTGTAAAAGGACTCCACGAACATCAATAGTTGCAGAGCATGCAGCAATCACTACTGGACCACCCACGAAGCTAATTGCCATAACCAATTTTTTCCACAATCTATGAACTTGGGTTGTCATGCCACAAACAAACCTATTTAATATTATGATATAAATGGTTACGATAAAATGAACCAAAATTGGTTGAGGACACTGACAAACAGGGGAGCAGAAGTGTTGTAAGACAAGTACCTAGACTGAACAGAGACATTCCCATCCAGGTATTAGACACTACTGTAATGGATCTTTTAATAATAGCCAGCATTTTGACATGATACCTGTGTGTCCAAAAGCAAGGTTTGATGAAGGATACAAGACAATAAAATTGAGAAGGGCAGAGAGAGAAATTTTAATGTTATTCTTATCATCTTAGGAAATGTCTTCTAAAAATATATATATTTTTAAAAGTATTCAATGTAATTTTGAAAAAGTTGAGAAGATTAAAAATTTAAACATATTAAAAATCTTCCTTTTGCTTTATTTAAATATAATCTTATGAAAGTGACTAACATATATATATATATATATTGACATTATTATTTGTACTGCACTTTTAGATAAAAACATTATTATTCTTGAAAACAAACATGAAACGTATTTTTAAATAAATAAAGTAAAAGTAAATAATATGAAAAAGAAAATATAGAAAAATATGATTACACCTCTAAGAGTTTGATCTATATTAATAAAAACTAATCGAAAATAAATAAAGATTATATTTGAATATTCAATATTAAAGCATGATTAATTTAACGGTTGTTTCACTAAAGATATAAAGTAATGAACTTTTTATTTTCACAAAATGAGAGTTTCAATCATTTAAGATGAAGTGTGAGAGTACCAATAACCTCGGTTACTTTTATGATATAGATTTTATGAAAGAATTGACAATCTAATCTTTAGCACATGTGGGAAAAGTATTAAAGACACATTTTTTCTTCATAAAGTTCAAATAAACGGACCAATAGAATAAAAGAAATTCTAAGCGTATATTTGTTGGGATAGAAATTTATATGGATGAGATCCGAATATAGAATTGCACATGAAATTTATTCATGAAAACCTTCACCCCATTTTTTTGTCTCAACCAAGCACACCCTTAGTAAGAAATGTACCCGAATGCTATAGAAGACCATATGATGCCCAAAATACTTGCTCAGACATAGGAATTTCTGATAAGGTTCCTAAATACTATAATGAGCCCGAGCCTTGTAAAGACACTAGTAGATGACATTCGTTGCTTTCTATTGCCATCTATTTCGTAGGTATCCATCTCTTTTAGAACTTAGCTTAAAAGATATGTGACTTTTTCTTCAATTTCAATCAATTCATATGAATCTGTATTCAAAATGAGTCAATTTAAGTTATAATCAAAACTAAAGTTAATGGGATTTTTTTTTTACTAATACAATAATACATGTTACATCATTTTTCAAACAGAAAATGAGAAGTTAGTTTCCGAATAAGGTCAACATATCCATTAACTCAACATAAAGTTTCAAGCAAAAAAAATCATATACATATTCCTTTAATATTTGGAAGGAAAGTTAAAGGAAAAGAGACCGAATCAGTGTATGATACAAGAAAAATGATAAATAACTCGAAACCATATATCTTGTGAAACAGTGAAACTAAATAAATACATGAAGTTTTATGTGTGATTTATTCTTTTTTTTATTATTATTTCATGATTGTAGTTAGGCACACCCAAAGTTGGCCAGCTGTTGGCTTCGGGCCAAATCGGGCCGAGCTATGTCGAGCAAACTTTATTTTTGTTCGAAATTTCCCAACTCAGCCCGTCCATTTTTCTGGGCTAATTTGGTTGGCCCATCAGTCTCATCAGCTCATTTTGATGGCTTTACATGTGACTTGTGCATGCATGTCAAGTAATGTGACAATTCATGAGCCTACTATGGGGAGATTACCACTAGACAGAAATCTTTTGTTCTTTTTCTTTGTCTTACTCAACGTTTCCTTAATAAAATTTTTTGACATATATATAATAATGATGTTATTTTTTATTTTTTATCCAATCAAATCATTTTTAATGACTCATTATTTCAATACACAGTAAAGTTTGATTCGAGAGACACAAAATGGAGACAAAAACGAAACAAGAATTTTGTTCGGTTACCACGTCTGTTAGGAAATAATTTTGAAGTTCCTCGCAAGTCTCTTTCAAAATAAGCAGGTTAATAATTTGTTCATTTATGTTCAAAGTGATTGAAAATTGAACAATTAAGACATTGCAATAAACACTTTGGGATTAATTTAGTAGTTTTACACCTTTTTTTTTTTAAAGTAGTGAACAATTAAAAAGTTTTCTTCCTGTAAACGAGTACACTCAACTCGAGTCAGAAAAAAAAAAAAAAAGTTTTGTGATGAAATCAAAATAATCAACACGCGCAACTTGCAGTTTGCTAGACATCTTCTAAAACAGAATGCAAATTGACATCAATATTCATAATCAATCCAACATATCTCATTTCATTGACATGGTATATCATACAATGACGCTTCACAAGTTGAAGAGTGAGGAATTATGTAGACAATTATGAATAACCGCTACAAAAGTATGGAATTATGTGACTTCCCCCGTTTCCTAGTAAATGTCATTTTCATTTTTCTGTACATTCATAAATTAATGAATCAAAGATGTCAAAGCAATATCTATTACGATTTAAGGGAGTACGACTCAGTAAAGAGGACACCCTTCAGCTTTGATCCCCGAAGCAGTAGGACATGAAGCTAATGCGCAACCATCCACATCACTGCCCCACCAGTCTAGGTTCTTTTGCTCCATCCCCACACACAGGTAAATCAACACTCCCATGAAGGCTAATCCAGCATCAAGTCCACCAGATAACAAGTAGTTATGTCTACTCCACAACCCACGATAGTATCTATAGGCAACAAACCCTGAGAGAAAGGCAACAAGAACCCAACTAGTGTAATTCACTGGTGTCCCTGGAGGCATTTCAGCTACAGCTGCCAAGATAACTGGCATAGTGATAAGTCTAATCCATTGTTTATCTGGGAAGGCCTTGTGTGCTAGCCAAACTAAGAGAGGAGCAATAGCTCCTGCCAAGAAAAACCAGTTGATGGCTGAGTAGTGTCCAAGATCTCCAAAAATTCTGTGAGGCCCAATCAGGCCCCATATCACAGACGCGTCATAGAATACATGATCTGAAGGGCAGGTCCATGGACTACTTGCTGGGAGCAACTCTCGGTCACATATGTTTGGAACAGTGCTCATGAGCCACCATGCTGTTCCTAAATGCACCATTGCGGATATAGTGGTGCCAAGTATCTGAAAAAGAATAAGGCAACATACTACATACCATTGAGAAGTGGAGAGGAAATACAGCAAAAGTGAAAAAAAATATATACTTGCAAAAATTATGTGAGGAATGGGAATAATGTGAACCATGTAGAAGAAAAAGTTATTCGGATTAGGGTGTTATCTGATAGAAAAATTCTTGAATGCTCTGAGGGTGAAAATTTCCTCTTACTCATTTCATTCAGAGCATGACAATTTAGTATGCTGGGTCATTTTTATTTGTTTAATCACTGACTACCATCTATTTTAACTACTACCATGCTTATTTGTCATGCTTTGAATGGAACAGAACAGGAATTTTTTGTTCCCCGAGAGCATGCAAGCATTTTTCTATGTTGGATTGCATGAGAGTAAGTGAGATTGTGAGTGTAAATTTGCACAAGCATCTACATTAAAAGTCACATTTATCAGGTAGATTGGGTGTGCAAACCTGTGCTGCAAACATTGCTCTAGGAGGAATCTTCATGTAATGGCCGAGCTTGAAATCTTGCAAAAAGGAAATCCCCAGTTTCATACTTCCGTTCCCATAAGTTTTAAACAATATGTTTGCAATGGGATATCCTGGGTAGATGTAACCTATTATGTATTCTGTGATAACATTCAAAGCCGGTGCCTTCCTCAGGACCAAAAGAAAATTTGTTAATGACATCCATTTGATAATACAAGGGACAATGTAAAACTATTTCAAGTCATATGGGGTTTGAATAGGTAGCACCTATACCTTGGAAAAGCCTTCACAAATTCAACCAATTAAGCTTAGCCAAGCCTACATATGGTGCTATGACAATATAGTTGCAACAGTACAAGTAACACTATGGTCGTTTATGAACCACTGGATGGAATTTAGAGTCGTTTAGCAGATTCTACAGCCCAAAATTGTCACCTATTTGTTGCAAAAGTGCAATGTTGTACCACAAATAATGCCATTATATTTCACAATATTACCATACGAAATTGTCAGCTGTACCTGATTTGTTGTGGCTCTGATAACTCCAATTGGAAGAGTGAAGGATATGGCAAGAATACACGCTAACACCACACCCCACCATGGCAACTGGAGTTGATCCTCGTAATACCCACATATGAACATAATTGCTGTGAGGTTGAACAAAAGAATGCAAATAAACCACCATTCAGGAACTTGTTTGTAATATTTTCTCATCAGCTTTGTGTGTATATCCATCTTCTTCTCTTGGAAAGCAGACTTGCTTAGCTGTAATATGTCTCTGCATCATTGAAGCACTTATTTCAACCACATTACCACAATGTCCCAACTATGTTTACAGAAGTTCAAACGACAAGAAAACAAAAATCTGAAATATGTACCTCCCATAGAAGAGCAGTACATGAACAAGGGTTGCAGAAAGGCATGCAAAAGCAAAGCCATATGACATTGCAAAGCTTATGCTAAGATAAAGAGGGCCATCACGCTCATAAGCCTCAAGGTCAAGGTGAAAGTTAGGGTCTATAATATCTGATATGTTGTATTTTTGGCCATTGGACATGAACATATCATCTGAAAGTATGGGAAATCTTCTTGCCTTGTAAATATTCAGCCAATAAGCAGTGGGAGTAATCACATAAATGAAAATGGCAAAACCAACAGCAACATTAACTGTAGCAAACCAAGGACTTGCAAGAGGGCTACCAAGATAAGCACATATACTGGACCAGTCAAAACCAACAACCCCAACTCCGAGACCATGCAACCCTGAACCTAACTGTTGTGCTATAATTGAATTGGGAAACATCCAACAGATCCAAGAAAGTGATGTCAACATTGGGAACAAATAGCCTGGAAAGACATAATAAGCAAAACTGCAGACAAATGCCATGAGGAAGAACTGATTTCGAGTTAATCCACCCTTTGGCCTCTTCTCTTTCTCATGCAGTGCCCTAAACCATTATTACAATTGAAAATTAAAAATACATGCACAAGTATAAGATCAACTTAGAAGCAAAGACATCTGAAGAATTATCACTTCTACTTATAAGTGGATAGTAAGTTGCTCAAGAATTTTTTGTTGACTCCCATTCACAGTTGTGTTGCAAATTTCTATTTACGGCTGATGAAGATACATGTGACACTCTAAAAGACAAATCATTATTCTTTCTCCAAATTCAATTATGTGCAGGCACAGCATGCTCTGTCTTGGCATTCAACTTTTTCCTCCTCTTTCCTTTTTCTTGCTTGTTATTGCGGCTTCTTTGTTTTTCACAAAAATTTATTTATTTTATAAAAGGTTAAAATATAAAATGCCAGCAATTATATTTTTTATAGTAATTCTAAAAGAAAATGAAAATGATAGTGTGCATGTCAGCTCTCTAGTTAACGAATTCAAGCTGATTAGTTAACTAAATCATTTTATTCATTGCTTGTAGTTCTAAATTAAATCAAACTCTTCGGCACTTGTAAATTTGCTTTAATTTATGCGTTATTCTCTCACTTTTATATTTATTGATAAATTCAAGTTATTGGCATGCCATTGTCACAATTTTGAATTTTGATATATAATTAGAGTCTAAAATTTTATACCATTATCCAATTATTATATATCATTATAAGAGATATGAGATTTGATATGATAGAGCTTTGCCCTCCGTGTAGCCAAAAGAATGTGTGATACACATTTTTGTAAAGGAAAAAAAAAAAAGGAAAGCTAATGGTGATTAACTCAAAAGAAGTGAATAAAGTTTTTAATAAGCTTTTTCTACAAGGTTAGAGGTTTAAAATCTAGGAAACTAAGCTAAAAAGGGACCGTATTGTTTATCATTAAATGTCTTGGGACTTAGGTTTTTTCGTGACCTTTATTAATAAAAAAAATTCAAAATTAATAATAATTTTTTTATACGGCCCCTTGAATGTTTTCCACGCATGTCTAAATAATTGATTGACTTGTATATTTGAATTCTTAACCAGCCACTTTTAAATCCAAAGTTACATATAAAATAAATTGATCGATTGCAACAAACAATACACTTCACTATATCAAATTAATCTTCGTTCTTCTTTTTTTTCCTTTGAAAAATTGAAAGTAATCTTTTTCAAAAAATATAATAATATAAGAATGTAAAACATCTCTACAGTATCGACTGTGGAGTTTCATTAAAGTCGCAAATCATAGGGAAAAAACCATTTACTATCATAACGGACTATCTTGATTTATCATTTTGATAAAAATTTATTAATTGACAATATAAAGTTTTCACATTAGCAGTATAGAAAAATTATGATTTAATTTTGATGGATTGGTAATATAAAATCTTTTTACATTGTTATCCAATTAAATCCTCCCATGAGCATGATTTTTGAAATAGTGAGATGAGAGTCAAATTTGTTTTGCTAATGAGTTAATATGTGATTGAATGACTTTGTAAAAAAAATTATACTATGAATGCATCATTTTTTTTTTAGAGTACATTAAAATTAAACTCTACAAATTAAATTAATAATATAAATGATAAATTACATTGATTTCTCCTAAGATTTGGTGAAATTCACCTCAATTTTCATCTATTTGTCAAGTTGACACTGATCTTTCCTATATATATTACTTATTGTGTGATAGAGGGGAGACCAATGTAATTATCTTATAAACTCAAGCGAGATCGATATGAAGATTTTACAAACTCAAAAACCTCATAATCAAATTTTATAAATAGAGAAAATGTGATTTGTATTTTTTCTAAATTTCAAAAAAGTTAGTGGAAGTTACCTTAATGTAAAGCAACAAAACCCACTTGAGTGTGTACCTGAAAAGGGAAACCTGAACTAGATTCTGTGGCCACCACATTGAAGCCGGCTCTACCAAATATTTCCTTAAAAGCCCGGCCCAACAAAAGCCCAACAAGTGCGTCGTTATAACAACCAAGAAAGCCACCAACACCGTCAACTCTTTCCGATAAAACACCTTAACGGCGCTGACGAAGTGAATCGCGTAAACGCTCGCTGCACCAGAGTTCGCGAAGATCGTGACAAGCACGTGCTCCTTCACACTGAACCTCCCCGGGTTCATCGTGAACTCAAATCTCGTTCCCTTCCAGAACCTTCGACCCGTCACCGTCGCCGCCATCATGTGCCCCAACGGAACCACCGCGATCTGGGCCGATATAGCTGTTAAAGATAACGGCTCTCGCCGGTACCAGAAGAACTGGTTTAGGAACGAGAGGAGCACGCACGCTAGTGTTCCGAGGATCCATGTCCTGAACGTGAACACCGGTAGGGAAGGATCGTCGGTGACCGGAACCGTCATCCGAACTTGCTCGATCGGAGAATCTTCGTCGTCGTCCTCCCCCGCCAGCGAGTTTTCCGGCGCGGTGGATGTTTCGGTTTCAACTGAAGAAAAAACATGAAACGCGAAAACGCAGCGTTTTAGTGTGATTAGAATTTAGGCTGTAAAAAATTTAAAAAGATATATGAAAAGAAGAGAGTGAAACGGTGCGTTACGGAGTGGCGCGTTGATTTCGTGGTGACTGGTCATTTTGTTTTGGGATACTCAGTGCGTTTCTTTCCTGCAATGTTGGATAAGCTAGCTTTGGAGCTGAAACAAGCTTTTTTTCCTTTTCTGATGCAGAAGATAAAGAAAAAGACAACTATGATTGGGCACCTAACACCTTTTTTATTAATGATGATGTGAGATTTGAAGAAATTGATTAGAGTTATATTGTCCTTACCACATCGAGGAAATGGATGAAACATGAGTCAGTATGTATTTTATATGGTATTTTATACATTATATTTATAAATAATATTTTTCTATTGGTTATTGATTGGAATATGAGGATGCGTTGAGAACGACATGTCAGGTCTGCAGGTGTATTGGGGTTTCAACATTCGCAGCTGCACATGCCAGTGCAATTATAGCATAGACTATAGAGAACTGTGGATAATTTAAGGAAAGAATGCTCCGCATTACTTCAGGGTTGACACAATTTTCCCCTTTGTTGACGAATAATAAAAAAATGAGCTCCGATTGGGCATCCAATAATGTACTGTGTTATCACATTCTAAACCGGTGCCCCCTCAGCAAAGAAATTTCTTATTGTTAGACCCAGAAAATCACAAATATAAGGGACAATATAAAGCCATGTTCATAGCATAGCTTCTGAAGTAATAGGTACCAAATCCTTTTGAAGTCTTCGTAATTTAACATTCAACCATTAAAGATTTGGCCGAATCTACGGTACCAAGTAGTAAATGCACAAATTTTGTACCTGATTTGTTGTGGCTCTAATGACTTCAACTGGAAGAGTGAATGGTATAGCAGCAACACAAGCTAACATTATTATTATTGACGATTTTGGATCAAGTGTTGTTATTGTATATTTTCCTAATTTAATAGTGTTCTGTTTTAAATGCACTTTGTTTGTTGTGATTATCTTCATGCACTTTGATATTACTAAACAGCTGACGAGGCAAATTGTTTTAGCTTATAGTAATGATTCTGAAACTGAGCTAAAAATAATTCGTCTAATAAGCTAAGCTATATATGGAAAACCAATTATTTAACACCAGGAACAAAGGAGAATACAAAATGCATGGAAAATTAAGAGGGTGTTTGGTTGAGTTGTTTTCTGTTTTCATTGAAAATGAAAACAAAAAATATGTTTGGTTGATCATTTGAGAAAACGATTTCAAGAAAATATATCCTAAAACACTATGAACTGAAAACGATAATTTAATGCTTTCGTTGTAAGTTATTGATACTATAAAAACGGTGAAAATGCGATGACACAATGGTAACATTACATTTCCTTACCTGATCGAAATGAAAATGAATAGAGTATGTACCATTAAGTGAGTTGCTAGAGCTATTAAAAAACACAATACAAGTTATTAGGTATTCAATTGAATCCAATATTTTACAAAACTTATGTTGAAAAAGTTTAAACTAGGCAATAAATCCTGCACATGCGTGGAAGTCTTTGTATTAATTATAGCAACCGCAATAAATACTCCACATGTTTTGAAGTCTTTTGCATTGATTAAAGCCACTCTACCATGTCCGCATAGACTTATTATCAATATTGACATTAATAATGTTTATTTGTGATGCGTACTTTTACATTAAATGTATTTGTCCTCTTCTGTTTAATGTAGAGCCTATAAAAGGCAATTTATTGTGTTTGCATTTTCTAAGTCAAGTTATCAAGGTTAAGAATTTTCTCTTCCATTTATTATGTGTTGCGCATGTTGTGTGAGAAAAAAAAATCTAGTGTGTTATTTGAGTGAGTTTAGGATATCAAATTGGTATTAGAGCTGATTAAATCCAGTGTCAATTTTTTCAGAGAGTTTGTGAGGAATAAGAGTGGTTTCATACAGTTAATTTTTTTTTTTTGAGTCAGTATGGCAAATAAATACAACATTGTTTAGTACGGTCCCAAATTAGATGGGAAATTTGATTATTATTATTGGGAAAATTTAATTAGCACCTATTTAAAAGCTCACAATATTTGGAGCTTTATTGAACAAACATTCAAGAAGGAACAGATCAAGCAACTCAAAGGAGAAACCAATTGGCGTTGTCAGAGATCCATCAAGGAGTGGATTACTCAGTATTTGAAAAAAAATTGCAAACGCCAAAACTGCTAAGGAAGCATGAGATACTCTAAAACTGTCTTACAAAGAGTGGTGAAGGCACAAAAATCCAAATTACAATCTTTGCATAGAGAATATGAAAGGTATGAAATGTCCAACTTAAAAATTGTTGAACAATATTTTTCATGCGTCACTGACCTTGTCAATAAGATGAGAGTATATGAAGAAAATATTGAAGATAGCAAGGTGGTTGAGAAAAATCCGCACTATGCCAATCAAATTTAATCATGTGGTGATTACAAAAATTGAGTCACATGACGTAGACAAAATGACAATTGCAAAATTGTAGAGAAGCATAGAAAATCATGTTAACAGGATCTTGGAGAAGATAGAAAAATCAGCAGAAAAAAGTCTTGAAGAGTCAGGTGAATTTAACCAAGTTTGCTGAATCAAACCATGGAGGAGAAGAAAGAAGTTATGGCCAAGGTAAAGGTAGAGTAAATCTCAAAGGAAGAGGTCATGACATTAATTACAATTAAAGAAGAGGCAATAATTTCAGACCACACAATTAAGGAATAGAAGGAAATAATTTTGGGCCTGCTAATCGAGCAAGACGAAGAGATAATTTTTATCAAGAAAGAACAAACTTTAATTGTTTTCACTGTAGAAAGTTTGGGCATAGAGTTGCAGATTACAAATTTAGACTAATGAATCAAAAACAGTAGCACTCAAGCAAATATTGCTGAAAACTAGTGTCAAGATATTGGTAAGAATTCTAATTCACAAAGTCTATTTTTGGCAAGCAATTCTTTTGATGTGGAAGAAAACATATGGTATTTAGATACTAGTTGTAGCAATCACATGTATGGGGAAAATGAGTTATTTTCTTCATTAGATGAAATTGTAAAATCATCTGTGGAATTTGGCAACAAATCAAATATTCTGATTTTGAGAAAAGGTCGGATAAAAATAAAATTGAAAAATGGTTCTTACAATTTTATTTCTTATGTGTTTTATGCTCCTGGTCTTCATCACAATTTATTGAGTTTGGGATAGTTGTCAGAGAAAGATTATACTATTCAAGTTTATCAAGGATACTACACAATCTTTGATAAGAATGGAAGACTTATAGCAAAGGTAAAAATGATCGGAACAAACTTTTTCCATTGAAAATTCAACATGAACAATTTTTTTGCTTGAGTTCAATGATATCTGATGATAACTGATTGTGGCACATGAGTTTTGGACATCATCATTTTTTTAGATTAAATTATCTGTTAAGAAAAAAACTTGTTTCTGGTTTGCAAATTGTTCAAATTCCTAATTGTATTTGTGAGACTTGTCATGGGAAAGAAGCATAGAGAATCATTTCCTGTTAAAAAATCTTGGAGAGCAAAAAGGTTGTTGGGGATTGTGCATTCAGATTTATGCACCATTGATGTTCCATCACATACTGTAAGCAGGTATTTCATTTCTTTTATTGATGACTTTAGCAGAAAAACTTGGGTGTATTTTTTGAAGCAGAAATCAAAAGCATGTGATGTTTTCAAGTCATTCAAGGCATCTGTAGAGAATCAAAAAGGCTACAAAATCAAGATTCTAAGAACAAATAGAGGACAAGAATATCTTGTATGTGCAGATTTATTTGAGCAGCATGAGATTCAACACCAATTGACAACCAGATACACTCCCTAGTAGAATGAAATCGCTGAAAGGAAGAACAGGACAATCATGGATATGGTTAGGTGCATGTTGCGGTTCAAACAGCTGCTAAAAGAATTTTGGGCAAAAGCAGTTGTTACTACTGTGTATATTTAGAACAGATGCTCAACAAGGAGTGTTCAGAATAAGACTCCTGAAGAAGCTTGGAGTGGAAGAAGCCCTTCAATTCATCACCTCAGAGTTTTTAGGGTGTATTGCATATGTGTCACGACCCGACTAGGGATCGTGACTGGCACATGAGGAATCCCATCCCCCACGTAAGCCTTCTTGGTGTCGTGGCTCTCTAAATGCATAATTTATGAAAATATTCATTCTTGAAACATAGTTTCCTTTAGATCTTTAGTTAAATTCTCGTCCGGGACTGAATTTCTGAAATCAAAACTTTGAAATGCCTTAATATTTAAAGCTTTAGAAATCCTTTAATTCAATCTCTGAAAATCTATTTAATACATGCAAACTAAATCATCAATACATCACATCTCTAGCTGTTTACAAAACTTTTTGTCCATACTTTACATTAAATCTCATGCACATATTCTGAGAACATATACATAAATAATTAACTCTATAAATTCATGTACATAGTCTGAAAATAATGCATGGCTGGATCCTGCCTACACATCTACTGGAGCACTCTACTCTAATGAAACTCTAAACTAAGCCTTACTCCAAAGTAAGACTTACCACAGGGAAATTGACAGCATCTCTGGCATCGAAGTATAACCGTCTCTAGACCTGGGACTATGAGGAAGGGAGAGGGGTGAGTCGATAGACTTAGTAAGTGAGCTCTCACCCATCACCCATATGGGACAACCAAGAATATACGATAATATAATATGCATGCATTACCCATAAACATTTAATATCTATATACATAGTTGTATAACAAAACATTTTCCACTTTATAAATTCATAAACACGCATTCAAAAATTCATAGGAAATCCTCTCTAAGTTCTTACTCTAAAGAGAAATCATTTTCCATATATATATATAATAGCTCTTAAATCAAATATTCTCTGAAATAGAAAATAATCACTGAAAACATATTTATCTATAATCATAAGGACAATAAAGCTGGAAATCTCTAGTAAAACATAAAGAACAGTAATCTCATAGAGAAACAAGGATCTCTGGTTATGCCTCGCATAACAAAATATAAATTCTCTAGTTATGCATGTCAACCATGACATAACAATTTCTTTGATCTCTGGGATCCTTCTGGATCCAATTTGGACATCTAACTAGGTTTCATTTTCTGCTCTGTGAGATTGTCCTCTCAGGACAACTGGTTAACGATCGTTTTTCCCAACCGTTAACTTACTGTTTGTTTCTCTATAGCTACCATTTAGTCTCTAAATCACAAAATATATCTTTTCTCTAAAACTCTGTGTTAGACTCTGCTCTGGAGTTTAAAACTCCATAATACATAAATTACTTTACTCTTCAAATCATTGTGGTAATTGATAAAATCTCTAAATCAAGTCATAATCATATTCTAGCTCTTTTAATAAAATCATTTTAAATCTGAAAGGTGGATGCTCAGTTCCTGGCGAACAAGAGCCCCTAAATTTCTTAGTACTCTGAGAGTTCTGGACTCATACAACTCCAACAATCTGACTTTAACATAATTGTGGCTATGAAAATCGAGCCCAAGGGATCACTGCTTGTAGGCATTCCGATTTCAAGCCCACAGAATATGTATCTGACAGTCGCTAGGAATCATACTGAATTCCGTACCTCTTGGTACTACAAACCGAAGTTCTAAATCCGTTTCTCAACTAATACATTTTAATATACTTAATATATCTAAAATCATAGTACAAATTATTGGGGTTCTAAATCATATAAAAATCTCTAGCATCATAATAATATCTCACGTCTTGAATCATAAACATATCATAAACTCTTAAAATATATTTGATGAAATAATAACTATTAAATCATATACTCTTGCACAAATCTCTTAGAGTTGAACAATAAACATTTTAATAACATACAATCTATCAATCATGATCCCATGATTTTCTAAAATACATTTTTTCATGCTAGAATCATAAATCATAAATTCCTCTAGCTTACATAAGCATGTAAAATCATAATATATACTTAGTCTTGTCTTTAACTTCATATTTACATAATCATAGTGCATGAACATATCAATAATGAGGAAATCTAAGGTTATGAAGTCGAACCCACTCACCTGGAGGGGAGGGAGGGGTAACGTCAACTCTAATTGAGCTCCGAGGAGCAGGAGAGGGCACCATATCGACTAAAATAACCAATAAACTCAACATTAAAATTTATCAATACCTAAAATAACTCTAATTTAGCCCTAACAAAATTGGGGGAGCACCCCCACTTGACAAAAAGAGAGAAATAAAAATGCCCATTTCGAGAATGTGCAAGAATGACAAAAAGGAGACAAGATCTTGTAATATATACTCACCTTGATGATTTATGGGAGCTAAGTTGGAATGGGGTTGAAGGAAAATGAGAGAAAAAGAGAGGGGAGAGTTTCTGGTTTGAAGGAAAAAAGAAAGAAAATGAGGGGAAAAGGTTATTCCCCTTCATTCGCTTTTTTATGACGGGGGTACTGTGCACTTACGAGTTACTGTGCACTAAAGGTCTCAGCTCTGACAAACTTGTCACAGCTGTGGAAACCCATTATCAGTTGTGGAATTACATTCCCAGCTATGGAAACTTACCCTCAGCTGTGGGAAACTCATCCGCAGCTGTGAGAAACTCAAACTCAGCTGTAGGAACTCATTCTCAGCTGTGGGAACTCATTCCCAGCTGTGAGAATTGATTCTCAGCTGTGGGAACTCATTCCCAGCTGTGGGAACTCATTCCCAGCTGTGAGAATTGATTCTCAGCTGTGAGAACTCATTCCCAGCTGTGAGAACTCATTCCCAGCTGTGGGAACTCATTCTCAGCTGTGAGAATTGATTCTGTGAGAATTGATTCTCAGCTGTGAGAACTCATTCCCAGCTGTGGGAACTCAATCTCAGCTGTGAGAATTGATTCTCAGCTGTGGAAATTCTATGATAGCAACATTTTGCTGTCATTAAACATTTTCATTACTCTTTTTGAAATCTCTAGCCGTGGAAAGCAAGGCCCAAAGACCCAGTAGTGGGCTGACAACATAGCAAAGCCAGTGGGACACCACACAACAAAGCCACCAGTGACAAAGAACATAGCAAGCCAGCCGTGGGCAACAATAGAAACATTAGCAAGCCAGCCATGGACAGCAACAGCAACAGCAACAGGAGCCGTGGACAGCAACCATGGACAGTAACAGCTTACTGTCATGGTATCAGCAACATTTTGCTGATATAACAGCAGACATATTGCTGTCATGATTGTTTACATTTCTTTACTTTAAGGTATTAACTTTAAAACATAAATGTAAATAAGGAAATACCCCCCATTTGGATTCAAATAAAATATAAAAAAAATAAAAAATCCAACCAATCAAAATCTCATTTTTGAGTTTTAGTTCAAAATCCGAAATTCTGGCGATTTTCTAAACTTGGGGGCTAGAAATGAAACATCTAAAGGTTTTCTAAAATTCATTAAAAATCACACATCAATTCATATCCATCTAGAGAGCAATTACCGGGACTTTTGATCCCAAGAAAGTGGCTCTAACATATAGCCCTCCAAGGAGGTGTAGGGCTTCAGACTTATCAAAAATCCCGAACCCGACAGCATTGGTGGGTCTCGGGGGACCTTGAGAACATATAAAACTTGTCTACGGACATGTGTACACCGGGTATTACAATATGCTCATATATCAGATCAGTTAAGGAAGAAAATGCACAACAAAGGTGAGAAATGTATTTTCATTGGTTACCGCATGAACTCTAAGGCATATAAATTCTATAATCCAGATACAAAGAAGGTGATTATCAATCGAGATATGATTTTTGGTGAAGAAGTAATGTGGGATTGATCTTCCAAAACTCAGAAGGAGCCTATGGCGATTTCTGACAATTTTGAAGAAGAAGATGGACAGGCAGGCACATCAACTCAACCAGAATCAACAAGTCGACCTAAAAGAAATCGTCAATTACCAACAAGACTTGCCGATTATGTTGTGAGTAATGAAAATGATCAATCTAATGAGGAGATGATCAATTTTGCATTATTTGTAGATTGTAAACTAGTAAGTTTTGAAGAAGCTTCTGCTGACAAGAATGGAGAAAAGCTATAGATGAAGAGATCTTTGCAATTGAGAAAAATAATACTTGAATACTTACAAATTTGCCTACAAATAAGAAACCAATAGGAGTGAAAATAGGTATACAAGATAAAGTATAAACTTAATGGTGAGATTGATCGGTTCAAAGTAAGATTGGTTGCAAAGAAATACAAGCCAAAGTTAGGTATTGATTACTTTGAGGTATTTGCCCCTGTTGCTAGGCTTGATACAATTCGAATGATTATTTCACTTTCTGCTCAAAATAAGTGGAAGATATATCAAATGGATGTCAAGTCTGCTTTTCTGAATGGTACTTTGGAGGAAGAAGTATATGTTGAGTAACCTGCAGGTTATGTGATCCCTGGATAAGATGATAAAGTCTACATATTGAAGAAGGTATTATATGGTTTGAAACAAACACCAAGAACATGGTACAAGAAAATTGATTCTTATTTCATTGAGAATGATTTTCAAAGATGTCCATTTGAACATACTTTATACATCAAATTTGTTGAGTCTGGAGATATATTCATTGAATGCCTTTATGTTGATGATTTGATTTTCACTGGAAATAATTTGAAGATGATTGCAGAATTCAGGGAGGTCATGGTTAAACATTTTGAAATGACAGATTTGAGTCTAATGTCTTACTTTCTAGGCATTGAAGTTGTTCAGCAGGATCATGGCATTTTCATTTCTCAAAAGAAATATGCTAATGATATTTTGAAGAAGTTTCAGATGGAGAATTCAATAACAGTTTCCACTTCAGTTGAAAAGAAGTTGAAATTGATAAGGGAAGATCAAGAAAAAGCTGTGGATCCTACCTATTATAAGAGTTTGATGGGAAGTTTGAGATATTTGACTACAACAAGACTAGATATAGTTTTTCGAGTTGGATTATTAAGCAGGTTCATGGAGGAGCCGCGCACCTATCATTTGCAAGTAGCTAAAAGAATCCTTCGCTATATCAAAGGTACCATAACTTATGAAATTTTTTATGGTGATACTAATGATGTGAAGCTTATTGGATATACAGATAGTGATTGAGCAGGTAATATGGAAACAAGAAAAAAAAAATTTAGGATATGTTTTTCATCTTGGATCTGGAGGAGTATCTTGGTCTTCAAAGAAACAGTCAGTTGTTGCACTCTCCACAGCTAAAGCATAATATATAGTAGCAACCAGTTGTGCTATATAGGCAGTATGGCTGAGAAGAATTCTTGAAGCATAAGCAAAATACTCCCACAAAAATATTTTGTGACAACAAGTCTGCTATTGGACTTTGCAAAAATCCAGTGTTTCATAGAAAACCCAAGCATATAGATATAGGATTTCACAATATTCAAGAACTAGTTGCTAAGAAAGAAGTGTTGATTGATTATTGTTACACTGAAGAATAAGTTGTAAATATTTTTACAATGCCTTTGAAGAATGAATTATTTTGTCAGTTGAAGAAAATGGTTGGAATGATCAACTTTAAATGCTTGGTTTAAGGGAAACAATGTTGAAAAGGTTTAAACCAAGCAATAAATGCTGCACATGCTGGGTAGTTTTTGCATTAATTATAGCCACCCCAATAAATGCTCTACATGCTTGGAAGTCTTTTGAATTAATTAAAACCACTCTACAATGTCCGCATAGGCCATATTGTCAATATTGACATTAATAATATTTCTTTGTCATGCATACTTTTACATTAAATGTATTTGTCCTTTTCTGTTTTATATAGAGCCTATAAAAGGCAATGTACTGTGTTTGCATTTTATAAGTCAAGTTATCAAAGTTAAGAATTTCCTCTTCCATATATTTATTATGTGTTGTGCATGTTTGTGTGAGAAAAAAAAAATATTAAGTGTGTTATTTGAGTGAGTTTTTAATATCAACTTATGCAATGAAAATCTACAACAATAGAAGAATGAAGAAATTCATGCAAGCGTTTGTGTACAACTCAGTTGCTATTACTATACAGTAGAATTATGCCACTCACAACTCAGTAAAGAGGACAACCCTTAGCTTGGACACCTTGAGCCGTTGGGCATGAAGCTAATGGACATCCATCCGAGTCACTACCCCACCAGTTTAGACTGATATGCTCCATACCCAAACACAAGTATAGCAAAACTCCCATGAATGCTAATCCTGCATCAAGTGAACCAGATAAGACATAGTTGTGTCTGATCCACCAACCACGATGGTACCTATAGGCAATAAACCCTGATACAAATCCAACAAGAACCCAACTAGAGTAGTTCACTGTTGTTGCTGGTGGCATGTCAGCTAATGCTCCTAAGATCACCGGCACAGTTATAAGTCTAATCCATTGTTTATCTGGGAAGGCCTTGTGTGCTAGCCAAACTAAGAAAGGAGCAATAGCACCAGCCAAGAAAAACCAATTAATGGCTGAGTAGTGTCCAAGATCTCCGAAAATTCTGCGAGGCCCTATCAAACCCCATATCACAGATGCATCATAGAATACATGATCACCAGGGCAAGTCCATGGGCTACCCGGTGGAAGCAGCTCTCTATTGCATATATTTGGAACTGTATTCATAAGCCACCACGCTGTTACTAAATGCACCAATGCTGCGATGATGGTGCCAAGTACCTAAAGGGGAGATAAGGCCAAAGAAAAGGGATGATAATTGCATAAAAGATCATTAGAAGCTGAAGGGTAATATGAAATTAAAAGTCACATTTCTTTGTTTTCTCTTTAGCTTGTGATGAAGGAGATTGGGTTTGGGTGAGCTAACCTGTGCCAAGAACATTGCTCTAGGAGGAATCTTCATGTAATGGCCAAGCTTAAAGTCTTGCAAAAAGAAAATTGCTTGCTTCATACTCACATTCCCGTACACTTTAAACAACATGTTAGCAATAGGGTATCCCGGGTAGATGTATCCAATTATGTACTCTGTTATCACATTCAAAGCCGGTGCCTTTTCAGCAAAGAAAAGTTGTTAATTAGCTATTGTTAGGCCACGAAATTCACAATACAATGGACAATATCAAACTATTTCTGTTCATAGCATAAGAAATAAGGGGTAGTAGTAGCACCAATTCTGTTGAAGCCTTCACACTCACCCATTAAAATTTTAGCACGAGATTAAATTTGATGTCATCACAAATTTTTAAATTTGTGCGTTTTTCAGCATAGAGCTTTACCTGATTTGTTGTAGCTCTAATGATTCCAACAGGAAGAGTGAATGATATGGCAACAGCACAGGCCAACACCACACCCCACCATGGAAGCTGAAGTTGATCGTTATAATACTCGCATACAAATATAGTGACAGTAATGTTGACAAAAAGAATGCAAATAAACCACCATTCAGGAACTTGTTTATAATATTTTCTCATGAGCTTCGTGTGTATATCTATCTTCTTCTCTTGAAAGGCAGACTTACTAAGCTGCAATATTTCACTGCACCATTAGACACACACCTTCAACCAGTGACACAATAGTTAACAGCAGTTACAAATAAAAATTGTGAAACTATTAAATTAAAAGCTTGATTTATATACCTCCCATGGAAGAGCAAAACATGAACAAGAGTTGCAGAAAGGCACGCAAAGCCAATGGCATATGACATGGCAAAGAGGGTGCTAAGATAAAGAGGGCCCCCACGCTCGTAAGCCTCCATGTCAAGGTGAAAGTTTGAGTCTATAATAGCTGAGATGTTGTATTTTTGGCCATTTGACATGAATAGATCATCTGAAAATATGGGAAATCTTCTCGCCTTATAAAGATTCAGCCAATAAGCTGTTGGTGTAATGACATACATAAAAATGGCAAAACCAGCAGCAACATTAGCTGTAGCAAACCATGGACTTGCAAGAGGGCTACCAAGATAGGCACATATACTGGACCAGTCAAAGCCAATAGCCCCAACTCCAAGACCATGCAACCCAGAACCTATTTGTTGTGCTACAATGGAAGTGGGAAACATCCAGCATATCCAGGAAAGTGATGTTAACATTGGGAACAAGTATCCTGGTAAGACATAATAAGCAAAACTGCACATAAATGCTATAAGAAAGAATTGATTCCGAGTTAACCCGCCCCTTGGCCTCTCCTCTTTCTCGTGCAGCGCCCTGAAATCCATTGAGTTGTGCACAAGTTGTAAAATTTATTGGTTAACATGGAACAAGAATTAGAAGTCATATAATTGATATTGCATATACACTTTAATTATGATAGGATTACTTGAATTGAAATCATTCAGCAGGTAACAATACTTAGGAGTAATCGCTTCATAGCAACAAACAAATTCTTTTCATAGTTTCAAGCACAAAAAGGAGTGTAACGTAGCGTTGCTTTCACAACTATAGGGGCATGCTAGTGGGTGACCCCAAGTCTAATGACACGAACAATGGAATTTCTAAACTTTGTAATTCGAGAACATAGGTAGCATCACCTGTCATTACTCATTCCCTACGGATTTTCTCAAACCAACTCTTTCATAATTAGCCATGATTATAGACATATCGAGTGTGTATAGGAAAGACATGAAATG
This sequence comes from Dalbergia cultrata, assembly GCA_031216105.1. NCBI lineage: Eukaryota > Viridiplantae > Streptophyta > Magnoliopsida > Fabales > Fabaceae > Dalbergia > Dalbergia cultrata. The sequence continues at coordinate 2,058,887 of CM062347.1, read as the reverse complement.
TGACACGAAAATGAGGCAGAGAAATTGAATCCAGAGCACAAGAATGGTAAAAGACAGAAAGCATAGGAAGAAAATACAATAATAATAATAATAATAAAGAGTTATAAAAAGGTTTGTAATGACATTTATATGTCATGACCGCTAATGAAGTTGTTTATCTTTCTTATAATTCAGCTACTATTTTATCCTTATGTTGGATTATATTAATAGAACCATGTGTTATTGTTATAAAGAGGGTAAATTAAATTATGAAAATATCTCTTATATTTTCTAAAAATATAAACATAACCATACAAATTGTAACTTTTTATTAATAATTTCATAAAAATTAAAAATAAATAGTTATTTAAATATTGCTTATTCTTTAATTACAATATAGACTTCAAACATTTATTAACTTCTTATTATCAAATAGTAATTTACTTAGTTGCCACTTTCAATATGAAATTGCAAAAGTAGTTTTTAAAACTAAGAATTGAAATTCGTGAGAGATTATTTTGTATGCATTGATTTTTATATTGTCACACAATCAAATCATCTCATTTGTATAATTTTTTAAGTAGTTGGTATTAAATTTAACTATTTGTATTGATATAGAATATATATGATTGGTTGATAGTGTAAAGTCGGTAATACATAGAAATTAAACTCATCTTTTAATCAAGATAGGCTTCTCACTCACTACTAGTGAATTGTGAATATATTAAGAGCATTTATTAAATAAAAATTACATAAATTTAAATGTCATGGTAGTATTAAAAGGTTTTATATAGTCAACCAATTATATATTTCATATCAATATATATAGTTAACTTTCACCTTCACTACATGAAAAGTCATATAAATGGAGAGATGATTTGATTCAATGACAAAATAAAATTCTTCACTTAAAAGTAAATTTTTTAACTCCATCAATATGTCAAAATTAAATACTTTACTTAGAAGTAAATTTTTAATTTTTAATATATTAAATCTTTTTCTTTTTCTTTTTCTTTTTTTTCAATCATAGAGGACTTGGTAATAAAATTTGAAAATGAAATGTTAGAAAATGACGTATTGCGATTAGCTGGCTTAGTGATATTTTTCATAGAAACGTGTAGGAGCAAAAGTGATATTTTACAATTTTTCAAAGCGGGTATGGAATATTCACTGTTTGACTACGAAGCCAAGAAAAAAAGTCCACAATTATGCCCTTTTTGTGTCCTTAATTATGCCTACACTTAAAGTCCATTTAGTGGCACGAAATCAGGCTTCTGAAATGAAATGTGAATTCACAACGGATCCTATATATTATCAATATAAATAATATTTTCACGAATTTAAGTGTTCCAAAAAAACACAATTCAAAAGGGAACACATCTCAACAATACGCAAAAATTTAACGGCACGTTTCGTTTGAGCTTTTTTATTTTCAGTTTTTTAATTTTTAAAATTTTATAAAAAAAATTAAAAAATAAAAATTTATAAATTTTAAACTTTTCAATATTTCTTTCATAAAATTTAAAAAACTAAAAATTCAATCGAAACATATCCTCAATATCTAACTATGGAAGGCTAAAAGTGCACAAGCTTCCTTCTTATAATTCTAAAATACAATTTTCCTTTTTTTTTCTTTTTTTCAATTTCCTAAGTTGTGTGTTTGTGTCTTGAGTTGTGAAGGTCAACGCACCTGAACAGCGAGACCTGGACAAGGTTCTGCGGCCACCACATTGCAGCAGGCTCCACCAGGTACCTCCGGAAAATCCCCGCCCAACCGAACCCCAAAACCTGCGTCGTCAGAACCACCATCATCGCCACCAACACCGTCACCTCTTTCCGATAAAACACCTTCACGGCGCTCACCAAATGAATCGCGTAAACGCTCGCCGCACCTGAACTCGCGAAGATCGTGATTAGCACGTGCTCCTTCATGTTGAACCTTCCAGGGTTCAGCGTGAACTCGAACCTCGTCCCCTTCCAGAATCTTCGATTCGTAACCGTCGCCGCCATCAGGTGACCCACCGGAACAACCGCGATCTGCGCCGAGATCGCCGTCACAGATAACGGCTCTCGCCGGAAACCGAAGAACTGGTTCAGGAACGAGAGGAGAGCGCACGCGAGGGTTCCTAAGATCCATGTTCGGAAGGTGAAGACCGGAAGGGATGGATCGTCGGTGACCGGAACCGTCAGCGCCACCTGCTCGATCGGTGAGTTTTCGTCTTCCGGTGAGGTCTCCGCCGAGGATAAATCAGAGCCGCGGTGGTAGTGGCTGTGTTTTTGAACTTAAAAAAATAATAATAATAAATGAATGACTCAAGTTCTATATACTAAGAAATTCCGTTAAAGAAAAGCTGAAGAATGATGGGTAACCAATTTATTGGATAACATATTAATTAATATACTAAAAAGCAATCGTATTATTTATATAATAATAACAATGATTATGTATATAATCTTGTATAACTTTAGTACGAAAAATGTTAGTAGTCTTTAAGGTTTTTTCCGCCATTGGAGATAGAGCGAAAAAAAGAGAAGATAAGTGGGGAATGTTAGAATGAAAGTTTGAAGGTGCATACTTACTTAGAGGTGCGTTGATTTCGTGATTTTCACCAGCCATATTTGTTTTGGTGTTTCTATGCACTTGGAGCTTGGGAAGGGGTTTTGTTAATGTTGGGGATTTTTCGTTTTTATTTTATTTTTTCGTGGACGTTTCTGATATATATTATTTTGATGTTTGCATGTTTGACACGAGACATAAGCTAGACCGCAAAAATGATTGGACTTGATTTGATTTGATGATTGATGCGGTGTATAAAAGTCTTGCTGCTTTCTGGGTATGTATTCCTTCTTTCTGTTCCTTGGGTTTTAATCTTGACGAAGAATCGAGGCGGATTCATTTAAGGACTGTTTGAATTTCTCATGTGAATATTATCTAAGAGCTTAGTTTTTATGCAGCCTTACACTCTAAGTTAATAATATTTTACTAAAATAAAAAATATGATATAATGATAACTGTTGATAATTATTTTATATAATTTATTACTTTTAATATAATTTTTTCTATTAGTTAATAATATAAAATTATTTTAAATTGTTAACGTATAAAAATTAAATTTATTTTATAAATAGCCAATAAAAAATAATTATATAAATATCTCTTAATATGCGTATTGGGCTCATCGTTTGATGACTAGGCTCTGTCTTCGTTGTCGGTGACGCCGGGCTAGGGAGATATGGTAGGCATCCCCTTCGTACGTAGACTAGATTCTAGGCAGGATACGTTGCACGAGAAATTTGACACGTTTTTTAAATCGAAACCGGGGTTTTTTCAGAATGGGGAGATGGATCACTTTACGCCTTCGAAAAATATAACTCTGGAGAAACAATATTTACTCATGGCCAAGATTCATCTCAATCAACAAATTTGCTCAAACATCATTTTCATGTAGACCAAGCAGCCTTCTTTTTTGTTAATAAAATTAATTTTCTCAAGAATTATTCTGTCAAAAAAATGATATTTTAGATGATAAATTGGTGGTTTTGCATTCCCAACTCGGCATAAAAAATAATTTTTGACAAAAACATGATCTACTGAAATTAAATATGGTGTTTCTAAAGTGACAACTTCACAAAAAGTATGAAAGATGATCACTCTATTAAAAAAAATAGACATCAATTGACATTTGGATCAATTTATCCAGCACCATGGATCTTTGGAGGGCCTCATTTATATATAATTATTTTTAAAGGCTATTTTACCGACAACATAATTTTTGGGAGCCCAGATGATACTCCACCTTTAGAATTCTTACAAATAGAATAATTTACTTTCAAAATGATGATTCTCATTGATGGGTTTCATTATAACTCTGCTTGTGTCTGATCATTTCTTGGCCTTGGAGGCATTGAACTGTTAAGCCTAAAAAATTGCATTCAACCCAATATATATATAACAGTTTTTAAACATTTCCTCAAATATCGACAAAAAATCTTCATATATCTCGATAATTTGAATTCGTTTGAGTGAATTGGCTACATAATAATAATAATAATAATAACGAAAAAGTATCTGCTGTATGAATCCTTATAATACATTTGGAGTATAACAAATTATTGGCAACTGAAAATAAGATCAAATGACTACTTTCGTGAACTTGGCTACAAAGAGTCCACTAGTTTGTGATGTTAACGGGTCAAATCGCCATGTTTTTGGTATCCGACCCCCTTTGCAAGGCCAATTGCTGGCAGCATCTATCTCTGTCAACTCTGTACAAAATAATAAAGAAGTGTATGTCAAAACCAAAAAGAAACAAACACCTCAAGGACATGTATATCATCATGATAACTATTTTACAAGATATGAAAGCCATAATGTCCAACGAGAACAACCACCACCAGCAGCCCATTATTGGGTTCGGTTACATAATTCGGATGCCCCTTTAGTGTTCTATCATTTTTTTTTCTTAGTATCTCCTCACCCGTTAGGTGAGAGACTTATATCTTGGGGTATTATGGTGTTCTATCATAAACCATATCTATATAATCCAAGGAGAACAACTTCAAAATATGCACACTTGAATCATTATGCAAGTTAACTTAAACGCCATTAGCCTGATAGTACCATCACATCAATAATTTTTGCCATGAAAGGTCTACCAGCTAAAGTTGATAGTTTTGTAATCTGCAGCAACTTTACATTCAACCAGAACACTATATGTCTACTCTCCTCAAAGAAGAAAGGGGCAGCTAGGGACAAAGGCATCAGGCATCTAAGAATGGGGAAAGAAGGGAAACAAACAACATTAGACAACAAATATGCATAGCAAAGCTGCTAATAATATTAGTGATATCACTGGTATGGTTGATGCTTCAGACATAATTTTCATGCAGGAAAGTAATCAAAGCATAACTGCATAAGCATCATACCAGCTGTTACATTTTCCTTCAAGAACTGTTCCACCACATCTTCATTCTGAGCCAGAGTCAAGCTAATCAACAAGAAGGTATTCGTGAGAATAAATCACATGATACAAATGATAGTGTGTTTGTGTCCACGTATTTTCACTGCATTAAAAATTATACGGTACCTGCAAGTGCTGTAGACAAGTGACCCTCCAACTTTGAGCAGTCTGAAACCGTTAGTGAGAAGATTCAACTGTAGCAAGAAAGAAACGGTATATGAGGGTTAAGAGAAGGGTATATTTATGACCTTAACCACGTGTGATTTATGCTGAAAATGGCAATAGGAACAATCTCCAATATTTATTTCAGAAATCACATACTTCTCTTTTGGGTTCAAACAATGCCAAAACATTTAACCGTGTGAACGAGAAATTGAAAGCATAATATACTGCTAAAGTGCGGATAATGAGATTTGCCACAATGGAAGGTACAGAACATATACTTTTACAATGCTTTCAGGGTAACAAACTACAATCACAGCTGCATGGCTTTAATTGAAAGTCAAGTCTTCCGTCCTAGTTTCTTAGTGAGCATGTGTAAATTGTCCTTGTTATGTTGATTACTTTGTATGGAGTCTAGACATGTAAAGAGAGTTGGCTTAAGCTCTCTTTACGACACAAGCATATATCATCAGTTCAGTATTGTACCCTTGGATGTGTCTCAACACTTGAACACTTAAGCTCAGATATTTAAACATTTTACAGGCAATACACTTTGCAAAAATTCCTAAGTGCACCCCAGTTCACCATAGATACATATTAGCCATTGATCCACATTTTATAGGCAATACACTTTGTAAAAATTCCTATCCACACAAAATGCTGTTTGATACCAACACCATCAATAGACATGCATTATGAAATCAGTCATTGCAAAATATGTGTTAATTCATCTTGGATGCACTTTTTGTGTAAGGATATGTGTGCGAGAGAATGAGTGAATAAATGAAGTTAATAATTCCAGTAAAATGTTCTAGGATGGAGAAGATGTATTTATGGATCAAGGGAACAATGACAACTCATTTGCTTGCCTGCAGAACATGTAAGCTATCAGTCCTCTCTGCATCTAGTACACGACGTTGAAGAGTTTTCCAGCCCCAATGTTCAAACTTCTGAATATGTTTAACTGAACCATCATGAGTGCACTCTGCATCCACAAGGACCTGCATCAAATCGCAACAGAATTTCAGGGCATAAGAAAGCAAATAACAAAGCAAGATAAATTCAAAGGAAAGTATTAGTAACCTTGTCATAGCCCTGATTTCCCATCTCAATGTCAGATACAGTTTTATATAACTGTCCTTTAGTAAGACCAACAACTCCAGAATGCCGCCCATAATATATGAGTTCAGGAGGCTGAGACTTTGATAGCAATTGAGGAGTATCACTTCTATTTGCCTTCCTTCTCTCTTTCCATGGTCTTCTTAAGGTCCACTCCTTGAACACATCATCTTTTTCTTCCAATCCAGATTCAACTGTTTGACACTACATAGAATGAAAACATTTCAAAAACAGGTAATATTGAGTAAAAAATATGACAATAATTTTGCAGTATAGCATTCCAAGATTGACTAACTATATATTTCAAATTAAACTTCAATTACATGATTTACAGTCAGAATGAAATCCCACAGGAATAACTGAAAACATTGTTCCATCAGCAACAAAAAGCCTGCATCGACCACCCAGTGAATATTTCTGCAGCATTGTTCTACATGCTGCCAATCGATGCCTCGCAACGTCTACTCCAGTCACAAAGCCCGAATCACCAAGAAGGTCAAGTATCATACAAAGTTTAGCACCTGAAAATCAATTTTAAAGGACGACCATCATAATCATGACTCTTGCAAATTGAAAGAAAAAAAATCAGATATAAAAGTTTTCCTTCAGCTAAAGACATCATCCAAAAAACAAAACAAATATGGGTATGTGTGGTAAATCACAATTGGAACGTAACAACTATATGCATTTTCTCCCTGAAATAAATCTTAATAAAAAGAATTGTTTTCAGCATTTATTCTTTCTTACATTTTTTTAAACATATTAATAACATATACTAGGAGGAATAGAAAGTTAGCACAACAGGAGGATATGGGTGTCTACCAGGAGCAGCACATAGGTCAAGGACATGATCGCCTGGTGATACATTCAAAGCCATAACAGCAGCTCCTGAAGATGCATCAATCCCATATATCTGAAAACAACCCGACCCATCACCAAAAAAAAGACATTTGAAAAAAAATAAATAAATAAAAGAATTTAATTTCTAAGCATATAAACTTCTTTATATTATCATCCAATCATGCATTGTCACATAATTGAGTTTCACACTAAATACTTGGAAAGTACGTGGAAAAATTTGATTGGATAGCAGTGTACCAATGATTTGCATTATAAGTGCATCAAAATAAAACTAAACAAAAAAAAAAAGCAAATTAAACCAAAAAAAAAAAAGAACCCAAAACAACTCAAGCATCAAATAAACTGCACAACAAATTAACGAAAACAAAAATTACAAAAAACGGCTTTCCATTTTCAATAAAAAGGAAAAACTTTGAACAGAGTTAGTGAAAATTCCTTGTTCACCAACCTTCCCTTCTTGGTATACCCTAGAACCAGCAATTTGGATATGAGGTGGAAGAGAGTAAAACCCTTCCAACCATTGCACTTTTTCGAGCTTGCATTTCACCTCTGCTTCAACCTCTTCAAGGCAAGCTTCGAAACCCAGTTTCAACCTTTCCAACACAAAACAACCACACAAAAAAAATTCCAAATTGAAAATAAAAAAAGAGGAAAGTGGTGAAAGAAGAACCAAAAAAGAGAATGAGAATTGGGATTACCGAATGAATCGAGGGATGGAATCAATTGAAGTGTAAATAGAAGGGTCGAGACCGTTGGCGTCCAGGAATTGAAGGAAAGCTTCTGGCAATGGCAGCGTTGCGGCGCCTTCTTCTTCTTCCATGAAAGCTCAATCAAGGTTCAGCGGGGAAAAGCAAACGCTTGTTAGGTTTTGTCGTCTACAAAGTTGAGAGGGACCATAGAGTGAACGACAATTAGAGTGGTGCGTAAAGGCTGTTGTTCTCTGGGGAGGGGTACGGCGATTGGTAAGTAAAAGTTGGAAACAACCATCCGGCAGCAAGGGAACGTCGTTTTATTAGTGCTTAAATATGATTTTAAATAAATTTTAGGCTTAAATAGTTAAATACTTAGTATGCAATTCACTTGACAATAAATAAGATCATATAAAATTGAATAAACTTTAATTTTAATTTATAAAATGACTATATGATAAAGGCATTGTATAAAGATATTAAAGGAAAAAATTTTATATGATTAATGATATAAAAAGATATCATGGACAACACAGCACCATCAAAGTTTTGGCTTTTTCTTGAGAAGTTGCATTAAAGTAAAAGAAAATATTAAAATATTAATAATTTATTTGATTGATTAATTTTTTGTAGTTTGATTTTATTCCAAGAACTCCTATAAAATTTTTCTTATAAATTTATTTCAAACTTTTTCGATAGATAATTTCAAACTAAAATCAATTTAGATAAAAAGTAATTTTAAAATAAGAGCTTAGTTTATATGCAGCAATGGTGTGTAAAATTTATTCAGTCGAATCATCACATTAATATGATTTTTTATTTAATAGGTGTAAGACTTAATTATTTTTATTGATATGATAATATATAGAGCTGCTAAAATGGGCCGAATCACTTTAATTCTTGATAGTTTCAGACAAAAAAAGTGATGCCCCAGCCCATTTTGTTTAGGCCACGGGCTAGCCCATGCATCAATTTTTTTCTTGTTCATTTTTTTAATTGTATAGTTCATGTAAAATGTTAATAAAAATACTTTTTTATTGTAATGGATTAAAAAATAAACTATTAGTAAGTAGTGTTATTATTCTTGTTTTATTTGTAAAAATGATAAATGAAACTTGATTTTTATTTGATAATTAAATTTCTATAACTTAATTTGATGCAATAGTAAAGTGAGAAAAAAATATTTTTTATTAGTTTGGATTTTTTAAGTAAAAGTGGGTTAAAAGGTCTAAATTCAAGTATTTGTAGCTTATATGCAATTTATTATTTAACAAAAAATTAGTGTTGGGGTCATCAGGCCACCCAAGTCAGGCTAATTTTTATTTTTCCTCCTATTTTTTCAGCCCACCTTGCATATTTTTTCGAGTCCATTTTGATAGCTCTAGCAATAAATGATTGGATGACAATGTAATTTTTTTTTCACTATCAATGAATCAAAATTAAATTATTAGTAGAATTGATTAATTATCAAACAATGTATTCCAAATTCAATCTCATTTTATATCTACATATTTAATTTTTCATAATCATCAAACACATTTTTAATTATCAAATAGGTATTATTTATTTAAAATATGATTTTATTGTAGCTAATATTTAAAATTTAATTTTATACGGACCAAATTTGAAAATTAAAAATTTGGATTGATTTTTAAAAAAATTCATCAAGAAGTAATTTTATATCGCGCATTTGAATAGTAGTTTGTATTTTTAGTAAATTATTTAAAAATTTTAATTTTCAACCTGCTTTAGAAGTTGCCAAGTGGCATAGGTTTCTGTTAATGGTTCTTAAATATTAATAGTATAGATGTTATCAAATTATTTGATTTTAGTCATTGCAATTAATTTATCTTTACTAAATACTAAACTGCCTTCTAAGAAACCACGTAACTTATATTTGAGTAAATGTTCAAATTAGTCTTTGAAAATGTTACCGATGGGAACACGATCCCCGCTCTCGGTCGTCTGAAGTCGGAGCAAGAACGGACCGCGGCAGGATGTCCGCAATAACAAGGTCCAACTTCGATGAACCCGGAGACGAAGACCTAAGCAGAGCAGGGAGATTCCGTGCTAGAGAAATTTCCCACCACCTCGGAAGAAGAACGGATCGATGTCTGACCACGTGCTTCCAAGAAGAGGTGCCCGAACTAGTAAAATTACTTTCGTACCGTACGGGAGGAGGGACGATTCGCATTCCGTCGCATCGCATGACTCATCAAGTCGATTGGGATTCCACCCGTACCGTACACCTCAGCCCTAGAATCATCACGTAGGGAAAAGAAGCGCCTATAAAAATGTGCAGAAGGAACGACACGAGGTATGTGATTCTTATCACCTTCTATAGTTACCCCTATATTCTGACTTGGACGTCGAAGTGCTTTTTGCAGGCACCCCCGCTGCTGGAGCCAATCACCAGTCACCGTGAATCACCCTGGCTACCAAAGTTGTCTTACTCGGAGGTAACAGAAAATATATATGTGAGTTATTTTGGTTCCTGAAATTTAAAAATTAAATATGTATCCCTGACATTGCATAATGTGAATCAAGTTAGACCCCAACTCAACTTTATATGTTGGTTCACAGATGCATCATGTTAAATGACTTATTGGTAATAAAATGACATTCTACTTGGTCTTAAAAGTGATGTGGTTAAATAATAGGTTCAAATTGTTACCATATATAAAATATATTAACAATATTATTTATAAGCTAAATTCATATTATAGTCTTGGATTATGCTTATCTCCACGCAATTTAATTGGAAAATGTCAAGTAGAATGTCATTCTATCTCTGTCATGTCAATTAATGTGAAATATCAACAAAATAATAATAATAAAATAGGATTATTAAGGATTAATGTGATTAGCACTTACAATTTCAAAGACAAAAAAGTTAAATTCTAAATCTCACAGAGCAAAATTAGCCGTATGTGGTAGATCATCTTTGAACCATATGTGTCAAAACCCTACTATAACATGAGTTATTAAGTCCTATACAATGGGTAAATAAGTTGGGTCTAATAAATTATTAAGTGAGGATTTTGACACATAAGATCATCATATAACACATAAGACTACTTTATGAGTTTAGGAAATTGGATAGTGTGACTTTCTATTAGTCAGTTCAATATTTAATAGAAACACACTAATTATAGAGATTTAAGCTAAATAATTTTTGAAATATTTGGACCAAAAATATATTTAGCCCCAACTTTTAATTTGATAAACTAAAAATATTGATCTTGGCATGAATATTTTTCAAAACTAATTAATTTTGATCTTCATTATTAGGGGGTGTTTGGATTGGTTAAAAATATTATTTTTATTTAGGGATTTAATTTTTATGCATCGATAGTGAATAAATTTTTTATACAGCCGATCAATCATGCATAATTACATCAGTCATAATAGTTGACTTTCTTATTTATTACTTGAAAAGTCATGTAGATAAAAGATTTTGATTAGATCACGATACAAAAATATTTTACAATATTTTTGATAAATGAATATAAAAATATTTTTTTATAATAGAATGATTTTTTAAAAAATATATGTGTATTAACAAATTTAATAACCAAATAAATATATAAAAAAGATTTTACTCTCTCTTTTCACTTGTAAACCTTGTTAAACCAATTTTCTGAACTTTTTTATTTTTGTTAGGAATTTACCCTACATTAAGGCTAAGGCGTCTTATCCCACTTGATCAAGTGGGCAACTCCCATCATGTATTATTGGCTATGAAAGGAGACAGTGGCTTATTGGTATTCATCACGAATGCAAATAACCAGTATAATCCGATTAAGGTGATGTTTGTTTGGGAATTTTTTTTGTGAAAATTAATTTTTTAAAAAATTAAAAGGAATAATTTTAGAAAAATCATTTTTATTTATTTTTTTAATTATATATAAAATTTAAGTTTTGTAATTTTTTTCAAATTTTTAAACAAACATATGCTAACATGCACTCAAATTCTTAACACTGCGTTTGAAACCTTAATGAGATAAAATTAAATTGAATTATTATATTTGGAATGAGTTCGTAAATTAAATAATTGAATTAAATTTCTTGATTTGGAATGAGTCTAAAAATAAATTAATTTAATTATTTTTATTATTTTATCATTCGTTAATAAGTTAGAAATAAAATATTATATTCAAATAAGGTTAGTTTGGTATTTTTATTTGTTGGAATTGAATTCACACACCAAATTACACTAATTTGGTCTGATTTCAATTTCTTGATTTTGTCAGATTTTAATTCATTTCAATTATTTCACTTAAATTGCTTCTAAAGTATAAAATTTAATTCAATACCTTAATAGAATTGACTTTTGGAATCTCCAAACGCCCAGAAAGTTTGTGGGGGTAAATGCGAAGCAAATTATTTTAGCTACCAAACTTTTTCTCAAAAAAAGTTACAAATGGTGATATCTAAACACGCGCCATGAATGAGACCTGATTCTGAATGAGATTCTCTCCCATGTAAGCATGCCCCATGAACCTGGAATCCGACACACTTCGCAACAAATCTGACGTGTCACGCAATTCATCTCTTTATCTATCCATTTATCTATTGATTACTTTATCATCACAAATCATTGACGTTGCCTTTATATTATTAACCACAAGCAATATCACCTCACCCAAGCTATATCCACAAATAGTGGAATCTTGTTCAATTTCGTTCTCACACTCAGGTACTGCTTGTATAGTATTACTATTCAATACCTGTCCAGGTGCAGAACCAGCACTCTTTCCCACCCTTGATTCATGCATTGTCACCATATATATGTGTGTGTGTGTGTGTGTGTATCCTTCTTCACCCATTTCTTTCTTCCATATACAGATATATAGATAGCGCTTATCTTCGCCATGGGCTCAATTGGACCTGCAGAAAGGTTTCAGGATATTTCTTCTCTTTTACACCTTTGTGATTGATTATCTTGGCTCAATTAGCTTACAATTTTATAGTCACAACAGTGCTAAGCTTAGCTTATGCTTGGTTAGTACTTATTTCTCTTGCTCTTGTTTTTGTCTTAAACATGTAGCCCAAAGGTGGAGGTTACCACCGTTGATGTACTTGCAGCCAAGGCTCTGATCCAGACTGGCCATGTTTATTTGGACGTCAGGTATAACAAATGCTATTTGTGATTTGTTCTTTTGGTTGTAATTTTGAGAAGTAATGTTTTATGCAATACAAATATGTAGCCAGAAAGAAATCATGGGTAATTGTTCAATGATTACTTATTTGTCAAATGATTATGGGTATTGGCACCCTCTTTTTATCGATCAATTGTGATTTAATCATTAATTTTATGGATTTTAATGATTTTAGCCGAACACGTGATTTATTTTTTAAGTTATAGATAACTACTGGTACCCATGATTTTTTTTTTCCCTCCCTGATTAGTTTACTGGTTTTTGTCATCTGGGTCTCTTTGGATTTCATGGGTTTTACGTTTCATGATGTAATTTGTTTCTTCAATTTTGCTAATTTGTAGGACGGTGGAAGAGTTTCAGAAAGGGCATGTGGATGCAGAGAAGATCATTAACATCCCATACATGTTCAATACGCCACAGGGTAATATAATGGGCTTTTTGGTCTATGAGACATTAAGAACTTACATAAATATCAAACTTTTCGGATACGATTTTTCTTGGTTTAGCGTATGGTAGCTTAGAGATATTCTATTGTTAGAATGTGAAGTCCTGTGATTTTGGAGAATAGGCAGGGTGAAGAACCCGGAGTTTCTGAAGGAGGTTTCATCTGCTTGCAAGAAAGAAGATCGCCTCATCGTGGTAACTTCAGTTATTTTTTCACTAATCAATATAAGTTTTCATAAATACAAAGCTATGGCCTTCTATTTCATAAATTCATCTTTCTACCTGTGTTTTAGGGTTGCCAAAGTGGGGTGAGGTCTCTTTTTGCAACTGCTGACTTGCAGGCAGAGGTAAGTTAAACCAATGCAAGACTCTAAGGGCGTGTTTGTGTTAAGGTTTGAAAATTATATTTTTAGAAATCACATTATCGGGAATGATATGCTGAGAAATATTATTCTCGGATATTTTAAACAAATTATTTGTTTAACACTTAATATTTTCAGGGTTATTTATTGAGATTCATATAAACAAATTTAAAACTTATTTGATTTATAATATGTATTCTCAAGAATATGTATATAATTAATTTCTAAAATATCTATAACACATTTATTAATATCATCCAAAATGAAAATTACACTTTTAGAAAAAAATATAAACTTAACAATTAATTTTTAAAATTTGTTTGTCTCGATCAATATAACAATTAACAAAAAATTTTAAATTAAGAGCATAATGGATATATGAAGTGCATATAAGTGTGTGTAAATGAAAATTGTGAGGGAAGTTAAATAATTACGGATATTTTTTTATTTATGCTTAATAATTATCATTCTCAAGTCATGAGAATTTTTTATTTCTATTTTATCTTGAGAATGAGATCTCATTAAATCATAAGAAAAAAATTTCTAAGAAATAATTGATAGCAGAATAATTTTACAAAACTTGTAACAAACATGGAAAAAATATCATTCTTACGTAGTTATTCCCGGAAATAACTAAATATATACTAAAAGTAAAGCCCCTTAAATTTAATTTTAATATACTGACAATGTAAAAATATTATACACAATTATTCGATTACGTAAAATCATGTCAGTAAAAATAATTAATGTCCACCTCTATTTGTTGAAAAATTATTCAAATGAGAATATTTGATTGAATGACAATATAAAAGAGTTTATCATTGCGTGTATAACAAAATTAAACACAAAGGATATTCTCATTAGACCAAATCATGATTTGCAAACTAGGAATAATCTGAATAATGCTTAAAGTTTCATGTGAAGTGGCACATCTGCTTTCTTTAATTCTCTGTTTTTTTTCATTATTTTATTCTTTTAGTTTGCTAGGTGGCAAACAATGGAAGAGAAGATTAACTTGCATACTGAATTGATATATATAATTGGCAGGGTTATAAGGATGTGAGCAACATGGGAGGGGGCTATCTGGATTGGGTTCAGAAGGAATTTCCAGTGAAAGCATCACTAGTCAAAAAGAAGCAGTGCCAGTCATCCCATCAAGATCAGGGGTTGGACCTCGGGATTCAAACCCATATTCTTGTAGAAGATAAGCCAACTCCATAACTATCTGTGCCATGCTCCAACTGCAATTCTGAGTGGTTAATTCCCATTGATATTAGCATATCCATCCGTGTTTCCCACTTTCAGCCTATTTACTAGTTCTACTTTTAAATTGCTTGGCAAACTACGTTTGCAGCTGTATCTGCTTGAAGTAATACAAAAGGATTATGTGGGTAAAGCCATTCAGAACAGATAGAATCTTTTTGTTAATTGGTCTTCTATTTCATGCGTATACAATAGTGATGATATGATTATCTTACATAAGAAAAACAAAATAGGAATCATGTGAAGGCCGTTGATTACGTTTCATGTGTTGTCCATACGGGGTAGCAAACAGAACATCAATCAACTGCTGCAACTTGTGAAACTATTTATCGTATAAATTTTCAACATGTAATTTTCGCGCGGCTGATGTATGATAAATTAATACGTTCATATTATTATTTTTTTTAACAAAAGTATTAAGGTTTGGAATTCTTTCTTTAAGGAGATAAGGGATGGGGAGACGAGTCAAATATTGAATTACTTGATCAAAAGTGAAGAAGACAATCACAATGATCTAGGCTCAACCACATCATGTTGGGAAAATAATAATGTTAGTCTTACATCAAAGTGTAGATATCTTATTGATGCATTCACCCTTATGAAGCACATACACTAATATGGACATGGACACGATACCATACGGACACAAAGAACACACCAAAGTTGAAAAATCATAGAACATGAACATGACATATATATATACCTAATTAAAGAAAAAGATACATTTATTCAAAATATTATTTTCGCTTATATTTTGTTTTCTTTTAAACTTAAAATGTTATGTATTATTTCCTTTTTATAACCTTATTTATATTTTGTTTTTCTATGTTAACTTAAAAAAAAAAGTAAATTTCAAAATTGAATATCTACAAAGATGTGTCATTGGTGTGTCATAAAGATCCGACATGAATATATGTCCGACACGTAGACACGGTACTCTAGTGGTGCGTCCTTGCTTCGCATTGAATGTCACCGGTTCTCATTCATCCATCACATTAAATAATAAGCCACACTCACTCTTAAATATACAAATAATATTTTTGTAATTGCAAGATTCGTCGGGTTAGTTTCAATTCTAAAATATAACTTGATTACATAGTTTCAACTCTAAACTTGATTACATCCAAAAGGTGGTAAGCAACTATTCTGGAGACGAAGACACTAGTTTAAGTATCAGGCTGTATTATTTAGATGGAATGTTAAAAAGAAAATTGAAATAAAAATTATATATATAAAAATTATACATAAATCTTATTCATAAGATTTTTATCTGTATTTTTATTCATCAATTAAACATACCCTAGCAACTCTAGTATAGGGAAGTATTATACTTTTGCAGTCAAATAAAAATAAATCTTATAGATAGTTCAGACCGGTTGAATCTATAAAAATACCTTCTGATCTACACAAGTTCTTAACGTAAGTAAAATAATCTTGAATTATATGTATTTTAATTCGTTTATACCAAACAGATAATTAACCAAAGTTATACATAAATATACATAAAAAATATTTTATTTAGAATAAACTTTCATTTACATCTCTCACATTTTATTAATTTTTTGATTTTGTGCTAACTTTCTTTTTTTTCCTACTTTCATTTCTGGCATTTTCAAAACATTTCGGTGTATATATTTTGTTAGACATCATGCAAATGTAGAGCTCAAATTACAGTATTTATAAGAAATCACAACAAAATGTAAAATGTCATATTATATTAATGTATTAGGGAGTTACAGTTAAACATAAAATATCAACTTATTGTTTATAATTTGAATACCATTTATGTTTTGAAAAAATGTTGAGACTAAATGGAACTTAGATAAAACGTAAGGATGTAAATAAAGCTTTTTCCTTTATCTAAAAAAGATATTAAATTTGATAAATGTAAAAAATAATTTACATTAAAGTTTAGTTTTGATATACCAATTGTAAGTATATCAAAATTAAAAATATTCTTTTTGGATCCAAAAAACTATAGTCCAAAACAGAAAGCCCTTGAACTCAAAAAACCACTTACCTATGATGCATATAAATTAAGTCAAAACTTTCTCACACACATTAGATTAATTTATTAATTAAAAGGAAAAATTGAATTTCACACTTGAGCTATATATTATGTTTATTTTAGACTCTAAACTTTAAGTATGTGTAATTTGACCTTTGTATTATTTGAAATATGTAAATTGATCATTATCAATTATTAACAAAATATTACAACAAAAAAAAGGATGTTGGGCTGAACATTTTGAAAAGTTTAAATGGTCATTCAAAGTTCTGGTGGTACAGTACAATTACTCGATTCAAAATCCATTTTATATGTTTTAGGGCTCAATTTATACATTTTTAAAATTTAGAGGCTCAATTGAATATTTCCTATAATTGAGGGCTCAAACTGCAATTTTTCCTGAGTTAAATTCGTAAAAGAATTGCTTTTTCACGAAGAAAGTGCTCTCAAGCAAGTAACCCGGAGCTTCTCCTTCTATTCTACTTCCAACAAATTCAAAAATAAATAAAAAGGGCCTCTTCTCTCTCTCTCTCTCTCTCTCTCTCTGATACTCGATCTGCTTCGTGTAGCTTCCGAATCCTCCAACGATGGTGCTCGAGGTAAGCTTCGATTATTCCACCCTCCCTTTCTTTTTCCATCTTCAACAGACCTCCGCCATCACTAATTCTCCCAATCTGTTCCCTTTTCTTCTTCCCGCTTAACCGATTAGGGTTTGCTTCTTCTTGCTGTCACTGCAACACTTCCCCCTGCACCATTATTATTATTATGTTAATTGATTGCTCGATTAATTAATTAATCGGTTAATCATGATTTGCGTTTGATAGGCGACGATGATCTGCATCGACAATTCCGAATGGATGCGTAACGGAGATTACGCTCCTTCTCGATTTCAAGCCCAAGCTGACGCTGTCAATCTTATTTGCGGTGCCAAAACCCAGGTTAACCCAATTTCCTTGCGCACGCACGCACACACACACACACACGCATATTGTTCAGTAAAAGAAAAAAGGAGTAATGATATTAGAACATGAATTTTCGCAAACACAATTTTGACCCTTGGAGATGATAATGTGTCGATAATTGAGACTTTGAGCATTTCAGTTATGTTATGTAACTGAATTTACGGTTACTGACGAGCTTGTAGATCAACTAGGGGTTGTTTTAGCTTAACTAGAGGTCTCGGATTCAAGTATTGCGTATCCAGTTGCGTAAAAACTCAGGAGGGAGAGCTTTGCCACTTTAGTGGTCCTACCTGGATTGAGCAGGATTCTCTCCTGTAGGAGGACACTTATACTTGTGGTTTTGACACCAAAAAAAAAAAAAAAAGATTGAATTTACAGTTATGTCAGTGAATCTGCAGGGGAATGATGTGCTAACAAAAGGAGGTTCCGATTTTTATTGGTTACCTTATCATAATAATCATAACTGAAATCCCAATTTAGTAACACATCATTTCACACATGCATATTAAAGTAACTGAAATTTCCAATTATTTGATACATGATTTCCAAGCGTGCAAATGGTGTTTGCAAAATTGATCTATGATTATCATTACTTTGCGTTTCAGAATTCAATTGTGAATATGGTTAGGTAATTAATTGCATAGGGTTCACTCGAGCTAATGATTTTTTATTTTTTGGTTTTATTAATTCAGTCTAATCCAGAAAATACAGTGGGAGTTCTCACTATGGCAGGGAAGGGGGTCCGTGTTTTGGTCACCCCTACCAGTGATCTGGGAAAGATATTAGCTTGCATGCATGGTCAGTTGTTATCTTAATCTTTTGTATTTCATTTTTCCCCCCCTGAAATTGTGTATTTTTGTTCTGTAATTTAATATTGTCCATTTCCATATTTGGGAGAAGTATTTGGAATTTGTGGTAGTAAAGATGGTGCCAGAGCAAGCATACCAAGAAATGGCTATATTTGCTGTTTAATTTTGATTAATTATTGCAAGAAGACTGTGCTGATAGTTTGTTAATGCTGGCGCAGTTGATTCTTTTGCGCTGTAAAATGACATATGAATTAACTGATTATGTTGGAATTTTTTGGATGTGTGAGCAATTTTGTTATGTTTATTTGTTTCTTTCTTTTCCTTTTGGATGTTACTAGCAGCTATGTAAGATCAATTGTTATATGGCATGTGTTTCTTGTGAGGTATGACTTTGATGAAACTCAGTTATTTAAATATTGAACAATAAGTGCGACAAGCATGCACTGTATTCCTCTTCCATATTATATTATGCTTAGATTCTTCTGATAATCTAAAATCTGATTTCCATTTTCCATTTTTCTTTCTGATTCAGGATTAGAAATAGGTGGCGAGATGAACCTAGCTGCTGGCATTCAGGTGGCACAATTGGCTCTTAAGCATCGGCAAAATAAGAAGCAGCAGCAAAGGATTATTGTCTTTGCTGGAAGGTATGAATCTTCTGAACTATTTTGAAATTTTTAAAATTATTTCCCCTCTAATTATCTCATTCATATCTTCTAAAGTCCTGTCAAGCATGATAAGAAAATGTTGGAGATGATTGGGAGAAAGTTGAAAAAGAATAGTGTAGCTCTTGACATTGTCAATTTTGGCGAGGAAGATGAGGGGAAGACAGAGAAGCTGGAAGCACTCCTTGCAGCTGTTAACAATAATGATACCAGCCACATTGTTCACGTTCCAGCTGGTCCAAATGCTCTTTCTGATGTACTTATAAGGTTTGTGAGTTCTATTTCATCCTTTTTTAGTTTTGGTTTTTCCAATCTATTTCTTACTTGCTGTTAAGGATTCCCATTTGAACTGGAATTTCCATTTCAGTAGAAATTTGAGTTATAGAGAAGTTATTTGCTATCCCATCTGCTTCTACCGAATTGTGCTTTGTTTTCTTCTTACTCTGATAGGAGTTTTTGGGTTTTGGACTCTTATGCATTTTCTTGTAAAGCCCTTTCCCTATCCTTAACCAGCAAATAGATAGAGACTCTTCCTTGATAAACTCATTTGGAAGTCCAAAGCTTCTCTTAAGGTCAAATCTTTTGTTTGCTGAGCTGAATTAGCACAAAGGACATTTTTCAGAATGCTCTTTTGAGCATTGTCTGTCTTATTTATTCGCTTACCCATGTTTTATCCCTTGCTTATTTGTTTGTTTTTAGAGGATTCCTTGTACTTCCTCCCACTGCAATTACTCTTTCTCTGCATTGTAATGATAAATTCCTTTTTCTATCAAGAAGTAACATCTGATACTTATGTAACCTTGCTTTATATCAGTACACCTATTTTTACTGGTGATGGGGAAGGTGGAAGTGGATTTGCAGCTGCAGCAGCAGCTGCTGCAGCTAGTGGTGTATCTGGGTTTGAGTTTGGTGTGGATCCAAACTTGGACCCTGAACTGGCCCTTGCTCTAAGAGTTTCAATGGAAGAGGAGAGAGCCAGGCAGGAAGCAGCTGCAAAAAAGGCTGCAGAGGAAGCTTCCAAACAGGAGAAGGGCAGTGAGCCGCAAGCCAGCTCGCAAGATGCAACGATGACTGAACGTGCCAGTGCATCAGCTTCTGAAGCTGAGACTAAGACAAATGATATGATGGTTGGTGTCATTTGTTCTTTATTGTCTGTTTATAGGACTATCCTACAGTATATGTTATTTCTATGGTATTTTAATTACGATAAAGTACTTGATTTAAAAGGTTGTCGACCTGATGTTAGATCCAGGTTAACTTTAATTTTCTTGACAGATTGCTTTGTCACTTACGTGGTGGAGTTAATAAAACTTTATATTTATGGAATTTAGGGAGCTACTTGCTTCCTGATGGTTTAAACCATACAGATGCCATAGTTTATCCTTCCAAACTACTTCAGTGGTAGCAATTTCATTGACTGTTGTTGCGACCTATCTCATTGGTGATTTTAATATCAAGGACCATCTCTATTTCATCCATGGAATCATTATTATGGCAGTTATATTGCATGTCTTTGCTTCTCCTAATGTGTGACGATTTTCACAATTTTAGCCATCATTAGCTTGCCGTGCTATTCATTTTTCCTTTGCCATTCCTGGTGTTTCAATGTGATTGGTTTTGGCTCACATTCCCACAATCACCACCATTATCATGACTCTAAAACGACTCATTGGTGGAGGTCTAGTCTAGCATTTCATTCTTCGTTTGTATTTGGCTAAGCCTTGAAAAAAGTTATACTTTTTGGCTTTTGAGAAAGCATCAGATTGTTTTTTTTTTTAAATGCTTATCCAAGCACCTTGAAATTTTTAGAAGCATTGTTTGATTACAATAAGCATTTTCCCCCTTTTACAAGTAACAGTCAAATGGGGCCAAAAAGGTTTGGGTACACAGTTTGGAAGAACTCATTTCTAGCAATATTTTGCTTTTCTAAGTGCTGCTTAACCATGGATAATGTCTCTTTCATCAGCTGATATTTAATTTCAAATGGAAGCAGGATGATGAGAATGCTCTACTGCAGCAGGCTCTTGCAATGTCAATGGATGATCCTGCAATTAACAAGGAATCGAGAGATACAGATATGTCTGAAGCAGCTGCAGAAGATCCTGAGTTGGCTCTAGGTGAGTTTTTACGTTAATTACTTACTGCAATTAACCATTTAAACATATTACTGCTCTTCAAATCTGTCCTTGCATTTAATCTTGTCATCTATTATGAGAAGTGCACTTTTTTTTTTTCTTTTCTTTTTTCTATGTTGCTTGATGATTGACCTGGTTCTGGAATTGAGAAAAATTTGATCAGCCATTTCTTAGTGAAGAAGGATAGAGATTTTTCTTAGCCCTTTTGTTTTGGAAGTGACATCTAGGATGTTGAAGGTATCATTTTGCATTGGGATTGTTTTGTATTTATTGCATATGACAGATTTGCTTAGATAACTCCTTTTTTGAGGGGTGGGCTTTGTTATGTAATGGACAAACAAATGCATCCAACACGTCCGTGTCATATTTTGTATGACAAACTAACACTGTGTGTCTGTATAAAAGTTATTTTTCCCCCTATTTGAACGCGACTTGATACAACATAGACAATGACATTTACAGTTTGAAAATATAAATAACACAAATTTTTAGTTAATTTTAGAATTTTAAGCGTTTTTCGATAGTGTGCATAGAAAATAAGGCAAGAGTAAAGCTTATATGCATGGTATTATGAATTATGAATAGTACTTTTTTCAAGAAATTTTGATTATATATGCTATGCATTTGTAATTGTGTACTACAATTATTAAAATTTGACATCTTCTGCGTCTGTGTTGTGTCATGTCATATCTCGTGCCCTGGTCAATATTAGTGGTACATACATAGGCTCTGTTGAATCATGAATGTTATTGCTCTCTTTCATGAGATGTCGTGCAGACTTGGGATTTCATGGATTTTAATCTTCATAGAATTTCCAGGAAAAGCCTTACTTATCATGATTTTTTACTGACTGATATATATTTTTTATTTATTTTTATTGCTCGAAGCTCTCCAACTGTCAGTAGCAGATAGTACTAAGGACTCATCCAGCCAGTCAGACATGAGTAAATTGTTGGCAGATCAGTCCTTTGTTTCATCCATCCTTGCATCGGTATGTGTGATGAATCCAGTAAAATCCTGTCTGTTCTTTAAATGTATTAATAGAATGGCATGTAATATATTCTACACTCTGTAATATTTGGTTGCTTCTGCAGCTTCCTGGGGTTGACCCAAATGACCCATCTGTCAAGGATTTACTGGCCTCCATGCAAAACCAGTCTGATGTAAGTCTACTTTAATGGCCAAGTATTATTGCATTTGAAAAGAATTTTTGTTGAAAAATTCACGGTGGGGCATATTTGAATTTAACTTCTTCACCTAGATTATTCTTTAACAGCGAAGCTGATTTTCCTTTCTCCCCCTTTTGATTGATATTTGTAACTTTTGGATTTTGTGGTGTGCTGACATGCTAGCTTGGAACTATAGTGTATCTAAACATTTTATGGTTTCTGCCAATTTACCCACTTTTGGAGAAGAAAGAACGATGCTGTAGGTGGAATTTTATATTGTGGCAACATAATTTGTCTGTGTCCTTGTCTATTAATTTGAATGAGAAAATGAATACGTGGTGACCAGTAAAATTGGTCTGTGTCTCACACTCATTAATATTTGTTTGTTCAATATTCTCTTTTTTATGAAGGGCATTGACAAGCTGTTTCTATCAAATGTGCAAATTTAAATTTGCTCTTGTAATTTTTATCTTTTTAAGTTTATCTATTTTTTATTTTATAACTGGAGGATTGACTTTTATATAAGTTAGCTGATAGCATCTTATAAATCAAACTATTATTCTTGTTGTACATTTCCTTCACTGCTTCTACTTTTCTGATTGTGCTATCTATCAGCCTCAGCAGAAGAATGAAGAGAAGCCACCAAATGAGGAGGAGAAGAAATAATTTCGAGAGTCTCTTTGCTGTTTCGGGTTTCATTTTCTGTTACTTTGACAGAAATGAGGGTAATATGTTGGATTGTGGTTCTAGTAGGGGCATGAAGTCGCATGTATCTCAATTATTGATTCTCTTCAGCTGATTGGAAATGATGTATTTCTCTAGGTTAACTATGAATGATTGATCAGGTTAGAAGGCTATTATTTCTCATGCCTTTTTCTTTGCGACGGTATTGTAATGCTATGAGGGCATTAGGAGGAGTACTTCTTGTGGTTAAGAATATTCCATCCTTTTCTAATGTACTTCATTGTCATTTTAAAATTATATTAATGCTCTTTTTTTCTTTTTTTGTTGTTATATTTGTTTAGGAGTAGATGCTTAATGCCTTGGCCTATTATTTGTTCTTTTCCTAATGCCAGACATAAGCATTTTGCTTTCTAAACAGATTTATACACTATCCTGTCTGTCTCTCAATGTCGTCTCCTTAGTTTCTAGATTGGAAGAATGAATTTTATAGCGAGATGAATTTCAAACGGAAAGGATGATAGATTTCCTTTTGTGGACGGTTGAGTGAAATATGCAAGGATAACTTCTAGATCAGTATGAATTTTGCTGTGTGATTATAATTAGGAATTAAAATAATCACTCCAATCCAAGTGTATGCCTGGTTCATCCCGTGATTGGTTCTGATTTGTTTTCTCTTCAAACCTAAACCAGTTTGATCTAATTATATGGATGAAAATCTTGTCTTTAAATGGTGTTTTCTTACGTGTCTTTTCAATTTTTAATTGACTTGTGAAAGATATATATATTATATATTTGATAATTTATAAATTTTTGAATTTGTTTTGATTTTTGTTTTTTCATATGGTAATAAATTATTGAGAAAAAGGACAAAAAGGTAATATTTAGGGGCAGAAGATTTATATCCTGATTACACCCCTAATTAAGAGCTGTATCTATGGTATGATGGAGGTAATAAGAGGAAATTAGCTCTCACGAGGATAATACTGTGCGGTATGAAACTGTATCTCAATGAAATGTGTGGAACGTATGTGGCTTTAATTGATTGGATTCCAAATTTTGCCTTTTTACACACAGGTGAATTGATATCCCCTCAAAATTAGATTGTGTTTCGTATGTTTTCACACATCCTCCTTTGGCGGTACATGGCACAACTACTCAAATAAACCATGAAGGCAGACATAACGTAACTGTATTTCAATACTCCACTAGTAGCTATCAATGAGTTATCAAGGGCCCTACTGGCAGAAACAGACAACGAAAAATGCAAGGAAATATGGTTTTGTTGTTCGATTTGTTGCGTTTGACTTGGCTTCTAAACTAGGAGGTGACCACAAAGTAAAAGAGCTTCCGCATTCCAACTAGGGGGCAAAACAGGTTGAGCATTGTCGGATTGGCCCGTTAACAAGCCACTTTTTGAATGGGTGGGTTAAATTTTTCAACCCATCAAAAATTTTTAATCCACCCCATTTTAAGGTCAACCCTCAGCGGGTTGGGGCAGGTCAACACAAATAGTTAAAATCTAATCAAAATTGAGTTGGGTCGCCAAGTTGATCCTCCAATCCGCTAATTTTTTATGAGGCGGGTTGATATTTTTAACTTAAATAACTAAAATGGGTCAATCCATCCCACCTCATTTTATGACCAATCTATGACGGGTTGAGACAGGTTGACTTGCCTCACCCCGTTTGCCATCCCTAATTCCAATTGAAGTTGGTAAATTGGCTGGATAATCAGGTTAGTAAAACTTAGTTTTCACCTACTTAACATTATAAATTGATTATTCAGCATCTTAAAGTACAATTAAGAAGTGAATAGACTAATTTATAAGACCAGGCAAAACTTTAAATTAGGTTCTCATATATTATAATATTATCACATATATGTGATTCTTAGTTCGGTATTAGTAGGGGAATAAATAAGGGACTACCACTTAACACTCATGGTGAATTGATAATTGTAGAGAAATTTAGTTCATTTTGGAGTTTATCTTCCTGGTTCGAAGTGAGTTCTACAATTAATGATGACCCGTAAAGATATCCGTCAATGAGCAGTGTTTAATAAATAATAATAGAGACCCAATAATAATAGAGATAACATATTTTAACTTTAAACAATGGCTTTCATATCTTTTGACATTCAATTAATCTGAGTTCATTAAATACAATATTGATTAGTTTCACAAAAATAATCCAACAATGCTCTCCTAGAAATTTATTAGTTTTCACTCACATATAAAATATAGAGATAGGAAAATGTAGGTTTCATGTTGTTATTTTACTTGAGGTGAAAAAATGTGTGTCTGACACAGGAAAAATCCCATTATTAGCGTCTTTGAAGCTTCACACTTACGTCAACTACCTTACTACCATGCCAAATTAACGTTCCACGCTTCGTAAAAACGAAGCACATATTTGAAGCAGACAATTTAACCCTGAACGAGCACATAAAGTCAAAGTCTAGAACGTGACTTTCACATCAACAAACGATTCTTAACCCTTCGGCTTCATAGAATCCTCCAATCAAACGTGATATTTGAGAATGGAAATGAAAAACTCGCATCAAACTATGCAAGGAGCAGGAGATTAGTATAATACATATACATAATTTTAATGCCCAATACAAGTTATGTAACTATGTATTATTATATTAGCAAAAATATTCAAATTTTGCAATTGAATTTAATTTTAATATTTTGTTAATATATTTTTTTTGTTACACAATTATCTAATCTTTCATCGGTATATCAATAAGATTACTTAAGTTTTACAACCGCCACCTCAAACACAAAAATAATAATATATGATTTCATAACTGTAAAATTCTTTACAATAGCAATGTATTGAATTACTTTATTAACAATTATTACGTCAGAATCACATGTAATAATAACATATGTCAAAACCTTTTAACATTAATTGTACGTGTATCAAAATCATCCTTTTTATTTTCCAAAATATTTCATCATTCGTTAGGTAAAAGACTAATATAACGAGTAAATGACCACATATTTTTTCATATCCAAGCTCTATGCACTTGAACGAATACCTTTTGGTTAAACATTTCACGCCAAAATTGTATTAATGAACTTGTTTTTAGGCTATATTACAAAAGTATCATTTACCCTTTTGAGATTTCCTTTGAACGTTGTAAACGGAGTTTCAACTTCAGATCCTCGTGATAATCTCTACCTATTCAAGGTTTCCTCGGCCGGCACCCGCCGGCGGGGGGGGACCAAGGAGCATTTCTTTTAATCATTTATTGTGGCCAATGCCAGCTTTCATGTTAGGTCCAAATATAAATACAAGATACTCCTATTCCTTCATGCAACTACAGTAATATTATTCCTGATTAGTTTAATTATCTATCAGAATTCACCAAAGTTGACTCCAATCAAGTCCACTTACAATAGAAATAAAAATTTCTTAATATTACTTTTATCTATAAAAATCATATTTAATATTTTATTTAAGTGAAATACGTGTCGAAATATCTAAATCAATCAAAAAGTAATTGTTTTTTTAAAAATAAAACATATGTTATTTTTTGAGTAAACAACATGTTTTTCTCCTAACATTTTGAATTTTAGAGTAATTTAATCCTAACATCTTTAATTTCAATGTCAATTTAGCCATGATATTTTTAATTTTGATATCAATGTAGTTATTTCATCAAAGTAAAAATCCAATGAAATGACTAAATTGATGTTGACGTTAAATATGTTAGAATCAATTTGATGAAAAAATTTTAGCTAGGACCAAAATGATATTAAATTGAAAATATTAGACCAAAATTATCTTTTTCTCTATATTTATTTAATTAAAATTTACCACTATAAAGGTCTATGCATGCATCAATGAAACACTAATGTTACTAAGACATCCAAAAGTACGTGTCCTATTTTAACATTTGTCCTATCACTATTAAATGATAGTATAGCCCCCACTCAACCTTTTTATCTATCTTCTTCACCCTTAAATTCACCCTTAAATTCAATGGGTGTTAAAAAGAGGAACTCACTTTTTGGATGTCTACGTCATCATTTATATGTTTTTTAATGGAATAGCTAGCACTTAACTTTTCTCATTGGTATTATCCTTGTTTTGTGTGTATTGTAATTAATTAATGGAGTAGTATAAAGTAACCCCACAGCCAGAGAGTTTGGCGGGTTGGAAATGGGGAAAACAAGAACGACTTTAGCTTCATATCAATCTCTCTCTGCTCTTCTGTTGCTTTGTTTCTATGGCACACTTGTCTGTGCCAACTACATAAAGTACAACACTGGTGCTGGCGTTGTGGAAGGGAAATTGAATGTTCACCTCGTTGCACATTCCCACGATGATGTTGGTTGGTTGAAGACCATTGATCAGTACTATGTTGGATCAAACAATTCTATTCAGGTAATTAGATGATTCTTTGCAATATTCAAAATTCATTTGTGTTGTAGCAGAACAATATATATGATTGTTGACTTGTCATTCGTCAAAGGTTTAAACTTTCATTGTTTGTTTGTAGGGGGCATGTGTTGAGAATGTGCTGGACTCTGTGGTTGTGTCCCTCCAGAAGGATCCAAATAGAAAGTTTGTGTTTGCTGAGATGGTAAAATCTGGGAACTCAATCTCTTCTATGTCCAGTTTAAGAGAAGCGGGAATAAGGGACAAACAAAAAAAAATCATTGGTCTCATAATAGGCTGATTTGATTTGAACAAGATTAGTTGAGTTCTAATGTAATTTAGATACCAGTAGTTTAGAAAGAAGATAAAATAAAATAAAATTCAGCTGGATGTGAAAATTGAAAAATGTTAGCGGATCATACTTGAGTGTATGATCATACTATTTTAATCCATTAATCAACATGAATTTTATAAAAAAATTATGGCAAATTCTGAAAATTTTGTAATCATGTAGGTATGATGTCGTGATCATAATCTATCTCATTGTGTCACACCCTTGAATGAGCATTATATGTTATAGTAACTCCATTAATTAACTTCAATT
This sequence comes from Dalbergia cultrata, assembly GCA_031216105.1. NCBI lineage: Eukaryota > Viridiplantae > Streptophyta > Magnoliopsida > Fabales > Fabaceae > Dalbergia > Dalbergia cultrata. The sequence goes on along the minus strand of CM062347.1, from coordinate 2,030,458 downwards.
ATTGGTTTGTTTATTTATTTTTTATTATATTTTGGGTAGGCGTTTTTCCATAGATGGTGGGTAGAACAAAGTCCAGAGACGCAAGAACAAGTCAGAAAGCTTGTGGATGCAGGGCAGCTAGAATTCGTGTATGTGCAATCGATCTGTACTTGGAAAAATTCTTCGGTGGACATAAGTGCAACATTCAATTCTTGCACACACAATCAAAACAAAATTGATAGGTCCCATAATCAAGTGATTATATCATAAATAAAATTAATATAGCCCACTTTTGTTGTGAATATATGTAAATATGAAATGTTAAACTTTTATCTACACAATAATCTCTTATATATTTGTGTGTGTAAAAAGAACTTGATGATAATAATCAGTTATTGATCCAGAAAATTTTAATAATAAGATAAAGATAGCACGTAAACATAACAAAAGAAATATTGAACTATAATTGGACTATATTTTAGTATTTTATCTCATTTAAACTTAATATGAAATTAAATTTAATAAAATAATAAAAACAAATATACACATATCTATCTAATTTCGTGGGAATCTTCAAAATTTTTGTGGGGGCATAAGCCCCACTTTATTAGACGTGCAACCATCCGTGATGATGACCCTATGATTAGTGTGCAACATGTGACTGACTGTGAAGCATTTGTGTGTTTGTGCTTTGTGTTTTGTGTTTTTGTGTCGGTAGGAATGGGGGATGGTGCATGCACGATGAAGCGGCACCACATTACATAGACATGATAGACCAAACCACGTTGGGGCATCGATTCATAAAGGACCAGTTCAACAAGACACCTCGTGCTGGATGGCAAATTGATCCATTTGGCCACTCTGCTGTTCAAGCTTATCTTCTAGGTGCTGAGGTGGGTGGATCTCTTTATGTCAATTCCTTTAGTTTCCACGTATTAAATTATAAAAATCTTTTTAAACATAATTATGCATTGAATTGTTACATCTCTTATAATAATTAATTTTCTCATTTCTTAGTTTGAAAAGTCATACAACTCAAAGATAATCAGACAATAAAATTAAACTCATTTTTTTGTTATTTACTCTCTTTATTTCTTAATAAATATCTATATATAAAATTTTATTTTTTATTATTAATTATTTTTTTCATGATATGCTTAGGAGAGAGTTAATGGATAAGATAAAATATGAGAAAAAGTGTTAGAGTAGATGGTGATATTAAATTTATCTAATTTCAAGTTTATTCAATTATTTTTTAATATTTATGTATAAGTAAAGATGAAAACTTATTAGAGAATAGAGATAATATTAAAAGTAATATTATATAATTTAAAAATATTAACAGAAAATTTCAGTCAAAGCTATGACAAGTCTTAGAAGAAATAAAGCGATGTCTCGCTTATTTATTTAAAAATCATTAACTATATGATGTGATTTTCATTTTGATGATTGAGTTTTAACTTTTAATATAATTTAACAAATTTATAAGTGTTTTTTAGACTATGAAAAAATGATACTACAGTTTCTGAATTATTTTTTTTTATTATGTATTTAATAAAATGAATATAATGTTAAATATTGAATAGAATAAAACAAGATGCTTCTTAGTTTAATGAAAATGTTATTTGTACTTATGTGTGTGAGATACTATGTCAACTTACACTTTATTCACCATTGAATGAGGTGTGGAATACAATTGAATGAGTTCATACTTTATTCAATAATAAATAGAGTGCGTGTTAATATAATGTCCCAATAAGTATAAATAATACAACTATAATGTAAAAGCAACTAAAAATTCCTAGCAAAGCTTTTCACCATGTGACATTTTTTTGGTTTTTTAAATAATTTTGTCATTTGAAGAAAGGTCTCCGTCGGAGTGGGCCTTAGAGACTTTTCTTAATTTCTGGATGTTTTGGGTACGACAGCTTTTTGCTTTTTATATATCTTTATCTCATCTTTTTAAAAAGTCTTGCGAATTGAATCACCCGTATTGTATGGTCATTGACTATAATGGATCTCGTCGATTACCATATCTTTTATTCATATAATAATTTATCATTATCATATAAGGGAAAAACACGGATAATATTTTAAGTGAGGGAGATATTATCTTTTTCTTCGAATGAAACATTTATGTGAATAAAAAAAATGAGAAATTTTATTTTATATATGACAATATTTACGTAACGAATAAATTAAAAGTATTAATTTTTGGGAAAAAAATACACATAAAGATTCATGTTATGATCAATTAGGATTATTTCATCTTACGGAAAAGGCAAAGTTTATTAAAAATAATAATAGCAAATTTATTCAAAAACATTATCTTATTTCTTCAAATAAATGCAAAATATCCTTAAAAATATCTCCTATTTTATTTTTCGTTTAAAGAATTGCTAACTAGAATTTGAATCATGATGGCAACTAAGTAAAACTCTCTCTAAAATAAGGAGGCTCTAAGATTCAAAGCCTTAATTAATATTGCACACAAAGTTCTTAAATAAGTCACAATCAATTTCCAATATATACTTGTTGATATCTTCTATTTTCTTTTGATCCGGAGCATACAATGGAAAAGATAATGATGCTTTGTTGGGCTAACACAAGAGTGTTGAATGGAAAAATCATAAGATGTGTACAGAACACGTAAAGAACAAATAGCATTCAGTTCGAAATAGAAAATTGAACAATTTAACAAAGCCTGAAGGAGACTTAATTGAACACTTTTTTTAAAAGTATAAACATCTAATTACAATTTTCAAAACTACAACAATTTATTTAAAAACTCAATGAGATATTTGAAAAACCAATGCAGCTTACTTATTTGCTTAACATTTATAAAACATGAATGGTATTAAATTATTAATCTTGCTTTGATGTGTTTGCAGGTTGGCTTTGATTCTATACACTTCGCTAGGATTGATTATCAGGATAGAGCTAAGCGCAAAGTTGATAAGTCTCTAGAAGTTGTTTGGCGTGGGTCCAAAACATTTGGTTCTTCAGCTCAGGTTTGGATTGGAACTTTAGCAGCATGAGTCAGTATTGATTTATTTCTCAATAAATCTTCAAATTCTCCAAAAATTAAAAATTGTTTAATTTGCATGTGTTGACGATGTAAAATTGTTTTACACTTTCAACCAATGAAATGCATGAAAGTGCCAAATCATAGTGGATAGTTATCGAAGTATGAGTTGACACTTTCTTGCATTTTTGTTTGTTGAAAATCAGGGCATAGAAATTAACCTCTTAAAATTTTTAGTTATACTAGTCACTTTTAGATATTAATGTGTGTCCGGGACTGAAAAAAATTAATATAACTAATATTTTTCATTTTCAAGAACTATTTTAATTCTTAGAGACTAATGTGTTTGATGCTGTTTACACTTTATTTCTTTAGCTAAAATGACTGGTTGTGCACTATTAATTTTTACCATTTTGGCTCTATTGCAGATTTTTACCAATGCTTTCCCGGTTCATTATAGTGCTCCAAGCGGCTTTGATTTTGAAGTCAACAACGATGATGCAAAAGTGGTCCCAGTGCAGGTTCTAACACTCAAAGATTAAAATGCTAATATTATTTGGCATATTTTGTTAAGCACATGGCTCATTTGCATGTAACATTTTACAACTGCAGGATGATCCTCTTATTTTTGACTACAATGTTCAACAACGAGTCCAAGACTTTATTGATGCCGCTATTACTCAAGTAGGCCAATTCTCTCCAAAAATCTCATCAATACACACTGCAATTTCCTATAGCATCTTTCAATAAGTGTGCCTTTACCAACTAGGATGGAAATCACTCGATCCCAAGTCATATCCCTTTTTCTATCCTATCGATCACTTCTTGTCGCATGGAAGATGATTATTAAATAGCATTTAAGATTTTAAACCAATTATTATATATGTATATACATACTACTCATCTTCCATGTGGTAAAATGTTATTGATGGGACAGGAAAGGCCGAAAGGGGACATGACTTGGGAACAAATGATTTTTGCCCAGTTTTCATGTCACTCAAATGGACAAAAATATGCTAATTTAATTCTCTTGTGCTAATTCTAGGCAAATGTGACAAGGACAAACCATATCATGTGGACAATGGGTGATGATTTCAAATACCAATATGCAGAATCTTGGTTCAAGCAAATGGATAAACTGATTCACTATGTTAATTTGGTAAGGGTTTATAATGCATATCCTAGCTAGCGATTCATTTGTGTACTTGTGTTGATTGTGTGGAGTTTAAGTGCATGTTTGCTTTTGTTTAATCTTGCCAGGATGGTAGAGTGAATGCCTTGTATTCTACTCCATCTATTTACACCGATGCCAAACATGCTGCAAACCAATCATGGCCACTGAAAATTGATGATTACTTCCCGTAAGAATATCTTATGCACGTAAAATCAGTCATGAGTCATGTCTTATCCTATAATTTTTTTTTGAAAACTCTGGTATCTGCATATTCATATCATATCATATCAGTGCCGCGTGTCGCATCCGTGCTTCATAGACTTACGCACATGCCTGATGATTTGTTATAGGTACGCTGATAGACCAAATGCTTATTGGACAGGCTACTTCAACAGTCGCCCAGGCCTTAAGCGATATGTTAGGTTGCTAAGTGCATACTACTTGGTATAACATTGTTGTTCTAATCATATGATAAAATTGGGCGGATTTTTTCTTGTTCGCCAAGTAGGAATGTAGGATTCTAAGCAAATCTGAGGCATTGCTAACATTTTTGGTATAGGCAGCACGCCAACTTGAATTTTTGGCTGGAAAGAGGTCAACAATAGACAGTAATACATTTGACCTTGGAGATGCTTTGGGAATCGCGCAGCACCACGATGCTATCACTGGAACCGCCAAACAACATACAACTAATGACTATGCCAAACGACTAGCTATTGGAGCCTCTAAGGTTAGGAACTCAAGCTTTTCCCATTCTATATTTTGACAATGTATTCTGGTTTATGTAAGACACCATAACATCGTTTGATCTATACAGCTGATTGCACATAGTGAGACAAGACTAAGAGTCCGTTTGATTTAGATTTTAGTAGAACTACTTTTGGAATAATTGACGTTAAAAGAATTGATTTTGAAATTTGGGAAAGATGTTAAAAACGTGAGTTAAGATAAATTGATGTGAGATGGAAAAGTAAATGCTAATATTTTTCGATTTCACTGGAATAAATTATTTTCAAAGTCCTAACCAAACAAATTTGTTGTTGTTCTATTGCGTTCTGCGTTTGTTTATCTGAATTGTTCTTCAAGAGCAATGATTTCTTGTAGGCTGAAGCAGTTATTAGTTCATCTTTGGCTTGTCTTACTGGTAAGCAATCAGGTGATCAGTGTTCAGCATCTGCAACGGCATTGGCCCAGGTAATGTTTTAAGAGTAAATAAAGTAAAATAAAGTAAAACAGAATTCATTTACCTATTCTTAATGAAATGCTTTAGACAGTTACTACTCTTGTCCAAGTGTCAAGCAAACACAAAATGTTGAAGTAGCTTATTTCAACTGTGTCTGAGTAGGTATCTAGTTACTATCCTTGTCTTGATTGTTGAATTGTTTTTCTCATTTTTAGTTTAATTATTGTTTGATTTTGGCAGTGTCAATTGCTTAATATCAGTTACTGTCCATCAACAGAGGACAATATTCCAGAAGCTAAGAGTTTGGTAATATTTTTATTATTCTTGTTTAGGAATTCTAGTTAAAATTTCATTCAACATATGTTAATGGTTTGTTTACAGGTAGTAGTTGTGTATAATCCACTTGGATGGAATCGTACTGACATTATTAAAATACCAGTGAGTGTCTATCATTTGCTTGTGGAATATTCATAACATAAATCAATTCCAGTATTGTGCTGAAGGTGTGATAATGACACTTTGTGTTAGGTTAATGATGATAATCTTTCTGTCAAAGATTCTTATGGCAATAGCATTGAAACACAGTATGTGGATACAGATGATGTCACTGCAAAGTTAAGAAATTTCTATGTCAGGGCCTATTTGGGAGTTACACCAAATCAAGCCCCAAAATATTGGCTTCTGTTTCAAGTGTCAGTACCTCCACTTGGATGGAGTACTTACTTCATTTCTAAAGCAGCTGCAAATGGTAGAGTCCCATTTTTTATTTTCTTTTTGGTTTTAAGCATATTACCTCTCATTTTCTCCCATGTCCAAACAAGACTTTCTTATGTACTTTCAAAGTAAGAAGATAAAGTTTTACTGTGCTATATATGATTTGGCACTTCACCTTTGTAGGTGAGGGATGTTTTCGACTTTCAATATATTTTTAATGAAATGACTGATGTGTTAAATTATGAATGAGAAGCAAAACTTTTTTGTTTTTAGCTCTTGAAATGCCCGAGAAATTTTACATGGAAAGATTGCTTTGATATATTATTTCAATTGTGGGATGCACTTAGAGCACACAGTGATAATAACATTTTAATAACTGTACCTACCTGAGATACATTTAAGAAGATGGATTCCCTCATGTTGAAATTTCAGATGATCTAGTCATGTATAATCTTTCACTATTTATTTCCTTATGTCACATTCATATTTAGGTCCCATCATTTGAATCAATGGTAACAAATTATATATGATAAGGTTATGTGAAATTTCAATATGAGAGGATCCAATCAGCACTCTTCCATTCTTTTGTATTTTGGCCGTGCATAATAAACTGCTTAGTGATTGGTTTTTATCATGGTCAAATAACATACATAATTATAAATTTAACATTTTACTCCAAATTTTAAGTATTCATTAACTCTATTGTTGTTTCAACTTGATAGGGAAAAGTAGAAATCAATTTATCTCAAATCTCAAAAGCAGGAAAGGTGATACGATTAACATAGGGCCGGGGGATTTAAAGATGTCCTTTTCTTCAACCTCTGGACAAATCAAACGGATGTATAATTCCAGAACTGGGGTAAGTTATTTTGCATGTTCATACAGCACCGAAGGATGTTCATAATTTTTTGCTAACTGGGTTGTTAAACATGGTAGACTTCCACACTGTAGAGTACAGACTATAATATAGTGCACCAAAAATGGACATCAATAAATGTAGGCAACCAATAAAAATTTGGCTTTATGCGCCAGGTTGAGTATATACTATATAGTATGAAGAATTCATATGAATGAAATTGTCTTAATTCTGAACATAAACCATAGGTAGTCAATTTATGGTTGTTTCAACTTAACTTTATTGGTTTCATGGAACACAAATTTCTAAGGGTATAGCGGAGATTATTTCACAATTATAAAATTTTTTGCAGGTTGATATACCAATTCAGCAAAGCTATCTCTGGTATGGTTCTAACAATGGCGATGATGGTCAGGTGTGTGATTACTTTGCACAAACAAGGGCACATATTCTAATAACAATTTAAATTATTACAGTGTATGATTAAGTGGTGTGAATGTGATTTTCTCCTGCAGGCTTCTGGTGCATATATATTCCGGCCTAATGGATCTCCCCCAACTATTGTTTCAAGATCAGTAGGTTTCTTCTTCCAATCAGTTAACTCATGGCATTAGATTTTAGACAACATAATAAGTTTGATTTTATAACTTCTCAATGGACAAGATTACATTGACAGAAAAAATTCATCCAAAGAATCTTGGGTTGGCTATTCTTCTTGCTTTCAAATTTAGAGTATACCTGTCCACTCCCTTTAAGCTTTTATAATTCTTATGTTATCTTAATAGATTCATTTTTATTCATTTGATATGTAGGTTCCCTACAAGGTAATCCATGGACCGCTAGTTGATGAGGTTCACCAGACATTTAGCTCCTGGATTTACCAGGTCAGTAACAAAGGAGATATATGTACCAGGGATTTTATATATTTTTCTTAACATTTAATGGAACGTTCTATTTAATTAAATGCATGGACTTAATACACAACAATGGATGTTGTGTATTGATGTTTTGAGGTGGTTTCTCAGTATCAATTTCTGGGGGTAAGCAGTATTCAATATTCATACACAAAACCTAAGCAGTATTTCCTTTTTGGTGTGAGAATAGTTAGTGATTTAATACTGTCCAATAAGCAAGTTTATCTGCTTATTATTTATATGTTTTATTTTATTATTTAGGTTACTAGGCTCTACAAAGACAAAGACCATGCTGAAATTGAATTCACTGTAAGTTGCATTATCTTGCCTAGTGAAAGACCACTCTTTTTGTCAGCCAAATAGAATACTGTGCTTTTAATTGGCCTAATTGTTGTACAAATAACAAATAAGGCTCTGAAAGAAATTGTTTTATGAAGATTGGTCCAATTCCAACTGATGATGGAGTTGGAAAAGAGGTGATCACACAAATCACAGCAAATATGGCTACAAACAAGGAGTTTTATACTGATTCTAATGGAAGAGATTTTCTGAAACGGGTAACTCTCATACAATTTTTCATCAGTTTATAATGAAATCCTCCCAGGGGAAAAATGTTCAAATTTGACTTTTGTGACCTATAAAATGTTTATGCAGATTCGAGATCATAGGGACGATTGGCCCCTTCAAGTTACTCAACCTGTTGCTGGAAACTATTATCCAGTAAAATTCCTTTACTCTATTAATTTCATAGGGACTTGTCTAGTAGCTCTTTTTGCATCATAGTTGATGAGTTTCTACAAAGGGTGGCCCAGTATATAAGGCTCTCACCCAGTGAGATCTGGGGAGGGTAAATGTATGCAGCCTTACTCTCGTAAGCTGGGAAGCTGTTTCCACGATTCATACCTGGAGGTCACAAGGCAGCAACATTACTGTTGCGCTTAGGCTCACCCTCAATTAATGAGTTTCTATATCTTAAATATACTCAAATTTGGTCATAACTCAAATATACTACTTTTTCCTCTTTCCAGCTAAACCTTGGAATTTATATTGAGGATCAGAAATCTGAACTCTCAGTCTTAATTGATCGTGCCACTGGTGGAGCCAGCATCAAAGATGGTGAGGTGGAACTGATGCTTCATAGGTATAAATGCCATTTCAATTGTTCAGTTCAATATTATTTCACTGTAACAATTACAAACTGCTAATAGTTAATGCTTACTACGCCAGGCGTATTCTCCATGATGATGCTAGAGGAGTAGGCGAAGCACTTGATGAACAAGTTTGCGTTAACAATAATATTACATGCGAAGGACTGACAGTATGGCAATGACACCTATTAGTTTATATTTCTGTGCATCCTGATTAATTGATTGAATGACAAATTTAGTTTGTTTATTGGAAGACATAGATTAAAACACTCCCTTTCATAGCTGGGGGTAGAAATACTAGCAACAAACTATGTTTTCCTTTCTTCTGTCTATATATAGCACATGGAATTTCAATACACTTTCTTTTTTTTAAATATCTCATTCTAAATGAATCAGGTCAGAGGAAATTACTATATTGGCATCCACAAGGTTGGAGCTGGTTCCCGATGGCGCCGTACAACTGGTCAGGAAGTTTACTCACCACTCTTATTGGCCTTCACTCATGAGGTTCGAGTCAATTATAGCTACATACTTCATGGACCAATAATTATTACCACATCACTTCTTCTGAGATTATTTTATTGTTCAGAGCTTGGAAAATTGGAAGTCCTCTCATCTGACTGAAGGAACTGTCTTGGACACAAGTTACACCTTGCCTCCCAATGTTGCTCTGATAACTCTTCAGGTAGATCAAATGCAGCACAGAAATGCTATAGCTCTCTTGACTCTTTCTTTCTAACTTAATTATTTTTGCAGGAGTTGGATGGTGGAGCTGTGCTTTTCCGTTTGGCACATCTATATGAGGTAAATAAATCAATAACAATTACCATTATCCTCTTTCTGGTGAACTAGCAAAAGTATTATAACTAAAGCTAAGCAGAATCATATACCAATTCCAGCATTAATCCATATTTTGGTGCAATTCAGTTTTAACAATTACTCCTCTCTTTCTGTTGCTGCATTATTTGTAATGTACTTATATACTTGTCCTATGCTTTCAATGGAATCAGCCAAACGAAGATGCTGAGTATTCAACTCTGGCCAAAGTTGAATTGAAGAAATTGTTTGCCAAAAAACAGGTACATATAACATAATGCTTCTTCTCAACCCCCAAAATAAAAAGTTTACCCATTTTTTTTATAGTTTTTCTTTGTGATGCACATACTTCCCTTAAAGAAGCATAACTAGGATTAGAAAAAATGCTAGATAAATAGAAGTTTTTGCTCAAATTCATTTGTTAGTGTATGTAACCATCTCTCAAAAGCTTAAGTCAATGACTCAAAGCACATAAATCATTTTATATGTAACACGCCCCTTACAAGAATAACTCTTTTGGGCTTAAAGCGCGAATATTTTATCATAATGGAGGATAATAAAGTTCAAATCTCTGACCTCTTGGTTATGGAGGCTCTGATACCATGTCGTGAAATCATCAATCTCAAAAGTTTAAGCCAATGGGTGAGGCATATTGTTTTTATATCTAACCTTCAAAACGGTGTGTTATATTTTTGTTAATCCACATATAAATAAGTAGGTCATACCATACTATTTTATTCCAAACAATTGTCCTCATCTTCAGTCAAAGATTTGGGCAGTTTATTCTGGCCATTTACCGTTACTCTTTGAATTAAATTCACGCGCCCTTCTGTGAAATTGATTAGTGAGGTCTGTAATGAGTGATTGGTGTTTTACTGTGCAGATAAAAGAGTTGAAGGAGGTAAGTTTATCAGCAAACCAAGCGAAGTCAGAAATAAAGAAGATGAGCTGGAAGGTTGAAGGGGACACTGAGCAAGAACCTCAACCACTTAGAGGTGGCCCTGTCAACACTTCCGATTATGTTGTTGAGCTTGGTCCCATGGAAATACGTACGTTCCTGCTACAGTTTTAGGAAACTATATATGTAACCTCAAATCATCATTGATGATTTTATTTGAATAAATAAACATGTTTCCCTGTTAAACGCAGTCTTCCATTTCTGATTGCAAAAGCTTGTCATGAAGTGGGCTGTGAAATTGCCTCTTATCATAAAAAAACGCATCATGCGTACATATGGATCATTTGAGGTTATGAGATATGAGGTATATATATATGTGCCAACTCTTGAGATTGGTTGCATCTGTATGTAATATTTAAGGACCAAACTGGATTCTTTTTTTTTTTCCAAGCAAAAATGGTTCATCAACACCAGTCATTCAATCAAAATAATAGTACCAACATAAAATTCATTGTTACTTTTCTTAAAATACAGAATTTTTTTTCTCTCAAACTATTTCTACAGTCTTCAAGTATGAATGTGTTAATTCATGAATGAGTAATATATATGTTTTGACCTCAATTAGATTCATATCGGATTAGTCAGATTTCTAACAATAGGATTTAGATACAAGTGGTTCCATAGAAACATAAAAAAAGAAGAAGTGTATATAATTTGACATTATGAAATCCATTTTTTGCAAAGAAAAATGTTTGATGGTATGAACTAATGAGAGGAAAGTCACATAAATACAATATAAGTAAATAATAGTAAGATTGCTCCATTATCCCAATGGGATGTAGAATCAATTATTAGTGAAATTGCTCTCTCACATGTTACACCTGTGAAATAAAAAAATGAGCAATCACTAGCAATATGATCAATCATTAGTACGTAAAGAATTTTGTAATATTTAGCAACCCTCACTCAACTAATCACACTGATTATAGAAAACACGAAAAAAATCATATAAGAGATTATAACAAATGATTAAAATTTAAAGCATGCGTTTGAATATCCAAAATATTTAACATTCGAAGAAAAATATTTATTTACTAATATAACCCTTATAATAAACCGAAAAAATAAAAAGTTCGTACCGGTATTTGCGCGGGGAATTTCCTGCTTGGCTCAAATACGTTCTAGCAGGCCGCCACGTGTCATTTCTTCATCTTTCAGCTCCTAACAGTTACAACTGTTTTTCCGTTACCCTCTCTTCTCTCGTTCTCTCTCCATTCCCCCAAATCCACACAGACACACACTTCGTAACCGTAATAACGACCTTCTTCGAAGTTCAAACCATTTTCATCAATGGCATCGTCGGAAAACCCTGACGAGAAAACCCCTCTCTACCCTTCCATCGACGCCAGCGACCAAGACGATCTCTTCCCGGATATCACCACCACCACCACCGCCGGAGACGGCGGCCCTTCGGCCCCGCCGGTGGCCACCGAGGAGGTCCTCATCACGGTCCCCGGCGCCATCCTCCACCTCATCGACAAGGAGTGCAGCGTCGAGCTCGCCTGCGGCGACTTCACCATCGTGCGGCTCCGGCAGGACGAGAACGTCGTCGCCGTCTACGCCATCATCGCCGGCGAGATCCAGTGGCCTCTTGCAAAGGACGAGGCCGCCGTCAAGGTCGACGACTCGCACTACTTCTTCTCCTTCCGCGTCCCCAACCACCACAAGGAAGGATCATCGGATTCCTCCTCCTCCGACGAAGATCGCCGGCCGGAGACATCCACGGCGGAGAAGGAGGATTCCTCCGCCGCCGCCGTGCTGAGCTACGGCCTGACGATTGCGTCCAAAGGACAAGAGGATCTGCTTCGGCTGCTCGACGAGGTTTTGAAGGAATGCAGCTGCTTCTCCGTTCACGAGGTGACGTCGGAGGAGGCGAAGAAGGAGGGAGAGGCGTTGGACGGATCAGTGGCGAAGGAGATCTCGCCGGCGGATCTGGAATCGGAGAATGGGAAGAAGGAGCTGATGGAGGAGAGGAGTGCGGCGTATTGGACGACATTGGCTCCGAACGTGGAGGATTACAGCTCGACGGCGGCGAGGCTGATCGCTACCGGGTCGGGGCAGTTGGTTAAGGGGATACTGTGGTGTGGGGATGTGACAGTGGAGAGGTTGAAGTGGGGGAATGAGTTCATGAAGAAGAGGATTGCTGGTTATACAAATACAACGATTAGTCCTCAAACCTTGAAGAAGATCAAAAGGTTTGGTGTGATGCTACATGTGTTTAATCTTCTTATGGTTGATTATGGCCATATGTGTTTGATATCTTTCAAGTAGAAAGATCGCTTTTCATCGAAGTTATTCATATAAACTCTTACTCACTAGTTAAAAATAGATTATTTTAAGAACATTTTAACTTTTTCAATAAAAGCCGATTCAAAAAAATGATTTTTTTTCAATTGAAGAAATCATTTTTCTATTGAAAAAGATAAACAAATATGCCCTAAATTTCATTATGAAAATCTCGTTTTCTTATTTAATACATACTTCAAAAGATGGTTTTAAAATTGGGGTCTATATGACCATAATTTTCAATGAAATGTATCGTAGAACACTTAGTTAGTTAAAGTGATTTAATATTTATTTAGTATGGTTTGTAAAATGAGAAAATTGATGTATATATATATATAAAAAGCTTTATTCTCATAATGTGTTCGATTAAGGGTTAAAAGTGGAGAGAATATTTTCATAAATAAGTTTTGTGCATAATTTTATGAATAACATTGATCCATGAAATTTTTTTCTCAATTTTAGTGAATGTAATGGTCTGGTACAAGTTATTTCTTCAATAGCCATTGATATTGCTTGCTTGAGTGTAAAATATTAAACTGACTAAAGTGTAGCGGTTAACTAAAAATTGTACAATATTGAGTGATATGGCTGGTTTATTGTAAGAGATGAAAGTAGAGCGTCATGACTGACAGAGCATGTGTAGAAAGTCAAGACTGGAACGGAAAAAAATAATTTTGTATATCTGAATGGAAACTTTTTTTGTATCATATTCATATTTAGACAAATAGTTTAGAGCTTTGGGTGACCAAGGGATCCTTTGCCTGCTGCATTTAGTATCATATATTTGTTGACAGCTGACAGAAGTCAAGTTCTTAAAATGTATTCAGGCAACTCTAATTATGTATCCATCTAATATTCTCTTTCTGGGTTTCATATGCTCATGTTATAGTAGAGAATTAGGACTTGTTTAGAAGTGTTTTTAATTTTAAGTTTTTAAAACCTCTTTTAAAAAAGTAGTTTAAATTCTATTTTTAAACAAAAGAGAACAAAACAATTTGTTTGGTATTTTTAACTTTCGAAACAATTTCATAATGATAAAAAACTAAAATTTGTTTGGATACTTTTTTTGAAAAACATAAGTTTTAAAAATAAATTGATAAAAAAATTTCAATTTGTTTACCTTTGTAGGGGGTGGGTGGGTGGCATTTGAATTGGAGTAGTAAGTTAGTCAGGTAGCATGTCATAATTGGATGAAAAGACGAAAAAAAAAAAAGCACAAACGAGATGGGTGAGAATCAAATACAGATAGAAGTAATAAAACATCAATATTACATTAATGCCACTATTTGTTTTGTTGTTTCCAAAAAATCTATAAATTGATTTTGAACTTTTGTTTCTAGAAGTCATAATCGGCTTTTTTTTTTTTTTTTTGTTTTCAAATCAATATAAATAAAACAACTTACAAAACAGCATTTTTTGGTTTTTAGTTTTTAAAAACCAAAACTATTTTCAAAAGCACTTTCCAAACATGCCCTTAATTACCGTGGGACCTTACTTCATCCTGGTGCTTTTTATGGTGAATGTATAAGTTAGAGTCTACCACTTTTAAGTAGTTATGGCTGTTTTTCTTTCTTATACTTTGTCGGTTTGAGTATTTATATAACTGATATTATGTTCTTTGATGTTTATATAGGGTAAAGAGAGTGACTAAAATGACAGAGAAAGTGGCAAATGGGGTCCTCTGTGGGGTTGTGAAAGTCTCCGGATATTTCACTAGTTCAGTGGCAAATTCAAAAGCAGGAAAGAAAATTTTCAAACTTCTACCGGGGGAAGTTGTGCTTGCAACACTGGATGGATTCAGTATGTCAGTTATCTTAACCCCTGGCTTAGGGGGGCTTATGATTTACATGCCTTACTGAAATGTTGATTGAGTAACAAAGGAAGTAAATCAAGCAACAGAAAAGACAGGAAAAAGAAAAGGATATTTTAATTAAAAAGAGAGGAAAATAAGATGTTTTGTTAGTTAAAAAGTAAGCAAAATAAGATAAACTGCAACTTCATATACTTTACAAAATAAAATAAAAAGAAACTTATTTTGTTGGATACATCATACATGGTAATATGGAACTCGTACAGGGTGCTAAACAATTAATGACATCCAAAACTAGTTGTGATACATTTTTTCATTAGCCTGGAATTCTTGCCTTTGACCAAGTTTAATGTGGAGTTAGTGTGGAGCATTTCAAATTCATGATTTGGTTATGCAAATTCATGAACTAGCGCATCAGATTGGTGGAAATTAGATATGGAATCCACAAACTATGGAAAGCCAGCTTATTCTTGTGTTTAGTAACTCATTTGGATCAAGTTCTTTTGCAGCAGTAGGACATATGAACTGATACATGCAAACTTCGTGAACTGTTGGCATTGCATTGTTAGATCAGACCCACCAAGATTATGTGCCTACGTGTGTGATTTCTATTAGCTTTCAAACTTAGCCACTAAAAATCATTTTACCTTTCATTTGAGCTCCTTGACCAACTTATATAAATTAGGTTGGGGTCTCGTCCAAAGCCGGTCTTTAAATAATTTTGTTCTTTTGCTCAAAAATTTTTAACATGTTTGGACAATCAACCAGCCCTTATCATGTTGATAGGCACTCTAAAGTCTGCTGAGTGAGTCATTGTTATACTGATGATTTTACATTATTATCTAAATATGTCATTGAAAATTTTTAATTTTCAATTTACGCTTATGTAAATAGGTAAAGTGTGTGATGCTGCTGAAGTAGCAGGAAAAAATGTCATGGTAACATCATCCACTGTGACTACTGACCTTGTTCAACATAGGTAAAGCACAATAGATTTATTTTCTACCGCGAAACATACTTTTAATCTTCATAGTTCATACTCTAATTCAAGATGGAAAATACCCTGTATCAACTACCTAGAGTTCAAGATCCCAGTTTTGGGTATGAATATCAAACGTTTAATCTGTTATGAACTATCATCCGTATGAATATAAAACTATCTATGTGCCTCTATTAATGAATAAAGGCACATGAATAGTTTTGTACTTTAACACGTCCCTTCACACAAATGCCTCTTTCATGCCAGAAGCGTGAATAATTTTGTTAGGAAGGGGATTGAATCACAAATCACTTGGTCATAGAAGCTGATATCATATTATGAACCATCTCTCTAAAACTTATGTTGGTGGATAGAGACACAAAAATAATTTTATAGTCTAATATAATCATTTTTCTTCTCTAACTCCTGAGAGAAATTTGTCAATGTGTACACTGCAGATATGGAGAAGAAGCCGCTAAGGCAACAAGTGAAGGGCTGGTTGCAGCTGGTCATGCAGTTGGAACTGCATGGGCTGCTTTTAAGATTCGGCAGGCCTTTAATCCCAAGAGTGTTCTAAAACCAACGGCCCTCGCCAAGACTGCAACTGCTGAATTAAAAAAGGCTAAAAAAAATTCTAAAAAGTGATTTATGGCATGAATTCATTCTTCAATTCAAGGTTAGACCATCCAAACATCAAAATTAAACCCACTGGTATTCATGAATCATCATTACGCATAGCTTCTCTTGGGACAGGTGGAAACTTTGTATATATTATGTAGGTCGAAAACAAATGATTTAAGATTTGATGTTTCTTCTTCACTATATATATATAGATATAGATGTATAAGTATTTATTGCTTTGGTGGCAAGAACTTCACTCATGTCGGGTCAAATGTTAAAGAGTGACTGCAAGTATGATTTCGATATTGATTATAAAGAATGTGAAGAATAAGAATAAAAATAAATGGTACAACATCAAATAAGTGATAAAAAAATAGATATAATAAAAATATGTTAAGA
This sequence comes from Dalbergia cultrata, assembly GCA_031216105.1. Classification (NCBI taxonomy): domain Eukaryota; kingdom Viridiplantae; phylum Streptophyta; class Magnoliopsida; order Fabales; family Fabaceae; genus Dalbergia; species Dalbergia cultrata. The sequence goes on along the minus strand of CM062347.1, from coordinate 2,013,596 downwards.
ATAGAAAATAATCAACGAAAATACCATTCTTAGCATACGACTTCATTTGAATTTTTAATTTAATCGATTAAATTTCTTAATACATGTGAATAAATACTTTCGTGTTATTCTAAATAGTCTTAAAAATAAAGAATAAAATTCCTTTAATCCGATAAGAAAATTATCATTTAAATAATATTGATAATGCTAGAGATTAAAATACTAGAGTCGTCCTGTTTAAATAAGGCTTTATCCAATTACCACTTTCAATTGAAATTATATGAATAATTCTTAAAAAAGAAAAAAATGGCATCCTTTGTCTTCATCTGATAATTTCAACATGGATTTATGGTTAGAGAATTGGGGATACATAGTGGTCCATTACCTGTTGGCTATGATATGGCATCTTTAGATGATGGAGATGCTTAACCCTATTTCGGGGCAAGCAGATTTGCCGGTGGCAATTATTGGGGTACCAACTTATCTTACGATGGTGATGCTTTCCCCTTTTAAATGTATACCACAAGTCCACAATTTTCAATGGTTATCGACTTTTCAAGTCTTCGCAGCGAATCAAATGCTTCTTTCAGCCAATTCACCCTTATTATATATTAATATACTATATGCATCTTTACCTAAACCTTATAGTAATAATGAGCACACCACGTCCAAGGCTTTCCCATACGGCTGGTAGAAGAGCATGGTTCAAATCTCAATTCCTCATATCTCAGCCAGAAAATTTAGCAATGACAATCTATGCCCAAAATTTAAAATAAAACAATAATATGAATTACGCTATCAGCTATCTTGGTCTTCCAAAGGTATTCATTGCGGGACGCAATAATATCAGCAATCGTAGGCCTAGTCGATTAATTTTATATCAGTATACTATAATTATGGAACACTGAATGGAATTTACCTTAATAAATGAATGAAGTGACATGAAGTACATGGAATTTTAATCAAAGCCATACTCCTTGGTCCTATGGACTATGCAATTATGATATACAAACGTTGTTTTATGACATGGTCCTTCTAGACAAATCTGCTATACGAACTCCATTAGGAATAAATGAGATGTCAACGAAACATAATGCACTAAAATAGCGGAAGAATTGCGGTACTTGTACTGCTTTCTTTCTTTGACAACTAGACACTCAAAGAAGAGAGAAGAAAAAATCATTAAAAAAGAAAGAAAGAAATAAAGGTGACAAGACAAAGATGCAAGAGTAAAAAATGAAAGTATTCTATAATCCAAGTGAATTGCTTGGAAAGTGACTGCACAAAATATTCCATATAATCCTAGTAAAAAATGACTTGACAAAGTATTCCATATAATCCTAGTAAAAAATGACTAGGCAAAGTATTTCTGGTTATAAAATGAATTGCTTGGAATTCTTTTAGAATTGGACATTGGTTCCATTGTTCCACTATCTATACTAATTGATCCATAATCCAAATTCCAAAGTCTAATCGATTGAGCTATGCTGGGAGATTACTGAGATATTCTGATGAAGAGGCTTCTGTGACTGCCATTAAAAATGCCTAAGAGTGAAGCGGTGTTTTTTACTGCTAACTAGGAAAGAAGTTCCCTTGAAGCATTTTCTGGAAACCTCATAGGCTCACACCTAAAAATATGCAGTGATAGCCTATGGACCTCAGGAATTTAATTCCTTTTTGTGGCCCAAGCAGATGGTATCTGCATTCATGGAGTAGAACTTCAAAATTATTCCCTTGGGACTGACCCAAAAAAAAAAAAAAATTCCTTTTGGAGAAATGTTATATTAGCATCAAAATAAACATGAGTAAACACCATAAAGGAGATAATATAAAACTTTGGCTTCGGCTTCACCAATCATAACAAGATACTTTATCTCTTTCTATGGTGTCGACTCTTAATATAAACTTTTGATGTCAAGATAACATGCTCTTTGTTTTGAATATGGCTACAAACTAAATTCTCTCTCTATCTCTCTAGAGATTTTTCCATATCTACCAATTGCTTGCTGCTGGCTTAGTACCAATATATTTGTACATCAATACTATTGCCGTAATCATACTTTGCAGCTAACGAATTTTCAGTGGTCGACCATATCAACTTTGAAAGTGGCTTGACGTGTGTGCATATCTTACTTTGGAACATCCTTATAAATTTTATCTTCAACTATACCTTGTCTTCTTGTCTTGAGTGCACAACCACTATTGAAGTCAGCAATATTACAGTCTTATCGATCACGACTGCGTCAACTCTAATGTCATTTATAACCATGCCTTTCTCGTTTCTTTTTTTTATTATTATTATTTTTCCTTTTAAGACTATCAATACCATGAATCCAGTCCTATAATCTTACTAGAGCCGTGTTAGGCCCACTATATAGGGAAAAGACAAAGTCCTAGTCGTTGTAGGGTTGCTAATGTGGTGCGTGCAGGGTTTGGCATGGTCCTGCGCGACTCTAATGGGCTGTGGATTGAAGGGTTCTCTGGATTCATTGGGGTGAATTCTATTTTGTTTGCGGAACTCATGACTATCAAAGTTGGTCTTGAAAGAGTTTGGGACAAGAGCTATCGTTTAGTGTGGTGTGAGAGTGACTCACTTCATACCATTACTTTGATTGCGGAACTCATGACTATCAGAGTGCTATTATACTCATAGAGGTTGCTCATTTATTGGCGAGGGACTAGGACGTTCGTTTATCCCATGGGGTGTGCAAGATCAATTATTGTGCTGATGGTATGGCCAAATTGAAAAATACCAATGATGATCCTGTTAGATTTTGGCAGACTCCTCTTGCCTCTTTATTGCATAACTTGCATGAGGATACTCTAGAGAGTGAGTACTTGCGTATTTAGAGTCTGTTGGTTTTCTTTGCCTTACTTTCACTTGTAACCAAAAAAAAAAAAAAAAAACGGCTCTCCCATTAATGTCTCATATATCCCATGGGAAAAGAGGGCCAGGCAGCTTCATTTGGAGCCTAAAAACTACCCTTTGGCTACTTCTAAGGGATACAAACGTAGAACTACTTAAATGATTGTCTCTTTTATATAAGAAAAACCACTTGTTCGTACTTTTATTTTGTTTTACATATAAGAAAAACCACTTGGTTGCACTTATACTGACGAGAGTTTGTGTTTTGATTTTGTAGCCATGCAATGGAAATGGACTAACGTGGAGGCTATTTGTCACCAAGCAAATGGCAATTCAAACTTTCTCCCACTATACACCATTAATTAAAGAGAGGTTAAACCACATCTTAGTGCTTCAATTCATATTCTAATTCAAGCATGTATGAGGATACACCACGAAATTAAATGGGTTGATATGGATTAGTGAGTTGGAGCACAAAAACTGTGTTATGGTATGGAGGACCAGATTTCGGTTACACACCTTCACATGCTTTTAATTTTGTGATAAGAATAAGATCGTGTATTGGTTAACAGCCACCATCCATTAACATAGAAAAATAATTGGGACCTTTGCTCTCTCTTATTATTAATTGACACCTTTCACATGACTTTTTTCACTCTTTTTTTTTTTACTTCAATTTGGATGTCTTTGCTAAAAGGCATATAGTTTAGGTAATAGGATCGGAGCAGCTCTTCTTTTAGCCACCACAGTAAGAGAGAATCTTAAATAAGTACTCTTAAATTTAATTACTTGAATCTAACTAATTTAACTTAGATCCATTGACCCACTATATGATGAAACTCTCCTTGGGCTAAAAGAAATTGTTAGATGTGTACAGAATAAAAAGTACAATTTATTCAGTACCATTTATTAATCAACACCTTAATTACTACCCAAGACTTCTGGTTAAAAAAAGAAACAAATATTATCTTTATTCTTAAATGTCTAATTTTAAATGTGTACATGAATTAAAGGAATGATTAATAAAGTCTTGATGTTAATATAATTTAGGTGAATTTTACTAAATTACTCTCATTATTTTTCTCTATCTTTTTTATTATTCTCTCTGCTCCACTTATCATTTAATAGGGATGTATATTGGAAAAAAATAATATTACCTAAATTTCTAAAATAATCAGTTATTTATGCAAAAATAAAATTCTTACAATGGACATACTTATTTAATAACCGAGGCAGTGCTAAATTACTTGGACCACCAAGTATTGGTAATTATCACCTTTAGTTTAGCATTACATTATCTCAATAGTCAACATTAATCTTAACAGTATGAGAAGATGAAAATAGAAACTTATAATTTTGTTAGTATTGATTGAAATAGTTTGGGGAAAGAAGTCCCACATTGCTAAGAGTTGGGATGGAAGTGGGTTGCCAAGGCTATATATATGAGCCTAAATCCTCCATTTCAAGATGCACCAGTCAGAAACACTCAAAGCATGTGTCTGACTTTCTTTTCTCTGTACTCTTATTTTAGAGTGTTGTGAGATGTAGTTTAAATATTTGCTTTGGAGAGTGTGGGTGTACTGGGGGCCAATGGGGTGTTTGAGAGTGAAGTCTATGTGTTGTAATAATTTTTACATAGTGTTATTCTCTGGTTGTCTTTTGACAACGGCCGTGGTTTTTCTCCAGTTTTGGAGTTTTCCACGTTAAATTATTGTGTTGTGGTTATATTCCTATTTTATTTCTCTGTTTATGGTGGTTCTCAAGGAGGGGAAATGGTGTATTTTCCTAACAATTGGTATTAGAGCTTTGGTTCAATGGGATTTATTCTTAGTATGCTCTGTGGTTGCAGCTTAGTCTGATCTTCCACATCAGAAAAGAATTTGTCCATGGTGCTTGGAGATCATCCTTGGTTGTTGTTGGTGGAAGGTAGTGTGATACTGTAAGTGCAGTTGGAAAGGTTCTGGCTAAGGAAAGACTTGGTATTTAAGCGTGTCCGTTGTGACCCACCTCTCTTTCCTGGGAACCCTCCTATGCATGGTTATACAGTTGGCGTACACTATTCCAATATATGGTTGGATAGAGAAATTGATGGAAGGATTGATTTTGGCTTGTGGCAAATACAAGTCAAGGATGTTATGATACAATCAAGATTACACAAAAAAAAAAAGTGTTGCTAGCCGGTCCACAATTGCACACGGGCATTGGTATTTATGCAAGGTGTGTGGTGGGATTATGAATGTGTTGCTAGTAGGTCCATGATTGCACATGAGCATTGGTTTTAATGCAAGATGTATGATGATATTATGAAAGTATGGCTAACGAATCCACAATTGCACACGGGTATTGGTTGGCGTTGAGATGCAGGGTGTGTGATGGGAGTTATGTCGATGGCTGAGGAGCTTCCGGGGAGAGCCAACATGGAAGTTGCACCATAATATTTTCAGCAAGGTTTCGATATGTGTAAAGGTGAAATTCTTGGAATTGTTCCATTCTGAGTGAGTATACCTTTTATGGTGGAGTATGATAGTTCTTTGAACTATGATTGTCGGTATAGACAATGACAGCAAGAGATTGTCGGTATAGACAACGACAGCAAGGGATTGTCGGTGTTGACAATGGAAGATGAAGTTGTGTTTATTTCAATCAAGGTGGGGATTGTTAATATTGATTGAAATAGTTTGGGGAAAGAAGTCCCACATTGCTAAGAGTTGGGATGGAAGTGGGTTGCCAAGGCTATATATATGAGCCTAAATCTTCCATTTCAAGATGCACCAGTCGGAAACACTCAAAGCATGTGTCTGACTTTCTTTTCTCTGTACTCTTGTTTTAGAGTGTTGTGAGATGTAGTTTAAATATTTGCTTTGAAGAGTGTGGGTGTACTGGGGGCCAATGGGGTGTTTGAGAGTGAAGTCTATGTGTTGTAATAATTTTCACATAGTGTTATTCTCTAGTTGTCTTTTTGACAACGGTCGTGGTTTTTTTCCGGTTTTGGAGTTTTCCACGTTAAATTATTGTGTTGTGATTATATTCCTATTTTATTTCTCTGTTTAGGATGGTTCTCAAGGAGGGGAAATGATGTATTTTCCTAACAAATTTTACATTATTTAATGGATTATTAATAATTAATAATATTTGCTGAACTTTTTTTTTAACCAAACTCAAATCATACGTATAGATAAATGAATGTGGCCAGATATAGATTATTTGAGTCTTATTCCTTGTTGTTGGAAGCAACATAAACATAATAATTGAGGACAAAAAAAAGTGTGGGCACCACTGCACCCGATTCATAGTATCCAAACCCAAACAACAAGAAATGTGGTTCCAAATGTGGTTTGTTCATTGGTCATGATTTGTTCCCTTTGCTCGCTGTAATAGCCATAGAAATGTGGTTCAAATGGCACCAACAGTAGAATTGGGCCAAGGCCAAAGGGGTCACAAGGAAGGTAGCAAGTGTGGCATAAACCTTGTGATTGTGGATAAGACATAGGGAATAAATCACCCCACCCTTCTTTCACTTTCACACAAGAAGGGATGGGAATTGACACAAAGTACAAGTAGCATAATTAAAAGAAGAATAATATTTCATTAACTCTCTTACAATTTGATGAAATATACCCTGATTTTCTTTTATTTATCTGAGTGACATTGATTTTTTATGAATATAATATGCAACATGTAATAAAGGGGATATAGTGTAATGATTTTAAAAATTTAAGATAGATTAATATAATAATTTCATAAATTCAAAGATTTTTTTAGAAAATTTTACACATAGGGTAAATTTAATCAAATATCAAATTAGAAAAATTTGATTTACTCTTTTAAATATTACTGTTTGGACATCCAAAGATCATTATAAATAATTGGAGATCATTGTTGACACATGATTTTTCATATTTTGACAGATAACAGATTTACTATTAATATAACTGAAATCGCATTATTTATATATGATTTGCAAAGGGTCTAAATGGTATAACAAAAGTGATGTTCAAATTCACTTTTACAGTCACAAGGAGTGGGAAATGACACTACAAAGGACAAGTAGCATAATTAAAAACACTGAATGGCTTATCTCTAATCTCACACACAAACAGATTGAATTGGAACCTCTTTGAAGTCTGAATCCAATGTGCTAGATGCTTTTATAAGTATGCTCATACTTTAACTGAACATTCAGTTATATATATGCCAGAAGACAAAGACCAATCCTCTCCTGAAAGTTCCATATGTTCACCAAGTTCAAGCTCACCAATGAGTACCAAGTACAGACATGCTTTTGGTAGATTGTGGGGTTTTGCCACTTCTTGGAAGAAAAGCAGCACCCCAACTGGAAGAAGAATTCTACAAAGGGATGTGGAAAAAGCAGAATTCCAGTATGCAAGTACTCTATGCCTCTCATCCTACTATAGTGTCTTTGTGGTTCGCCTAGCAATCATGGTCAGTTAATTTCTCTCTAGATGATTATAAATTTTGGTCTCTAATTGTGTAGGATGAAGTTACGGTGTGATGGATTTGCTTAGAGGTATTCTTAGCGCTAAACTGACATAAAAAATTAAAACAAAACCAATTGTTATGAAAAGGCTAGACCCTTTTGTGTGCATATAAGTAAAAAGCCATTTTGTTGGAGTAACCATTGTTTTGCTTCCTGCAGGTGATGCTAGCAGTCTTGATTGGTTTGCTTACTATACTGACATGGCACTTCACAAAGATTTATACAACAAAATCTCTTAATAGCTTGGCCTATGACTTGCGTTATGAACTTCTACAACGCCCCATCTTGAGGATGTGGAACATTTTGAATTCTACTTCTGAAATTACAGTAGCTCAGGTCAAGCTGTCTCAGTATGTGATCAGAAGCCACAGCAACTTTTCCACTCAAGCAGACCAAATTGAGGTTGACCCTTAATTTATTCAACAAACTCTTGCTATGTTCTTGTTTAGTTTGATTGATGACAATACCCAATTATTCATTATACTCTTGCTATGTTCTTGTTATGCTTATTCGTGCTGTTCCTACTCTTAGCAGATGTATGAAGCTATGAAGGCTGTAACATGGGCACTGTTTGCTAGTAGAAAAGCTCTCAACTCAATAACTGTCAAATATAAGAATGGTTTTGTTCAGGCATTTCATAGAGATCTGAAGGATAACAACACATTTTACATTTACTCTGATCTTGCAAATTACTCTATTGGTGCAAGTGGCTATAATGAGGTCAATTCACTTTCAGCACAAGAAGCTTGGAATGATAACGACAACAAGTCTGCAATTTGGTATCATCAGCCACTTGATCCGGTTACTGGTGAGAAGATTGGAAAAGCAATGCAAATTGCACCAGAGGACTCAATCCATATAGCTGGCCTCTCCCAAGTGCCTGATGGGGTAGCTTCATGGCGTGTTGCTGTGAGCAAGTTCACAGATTCACCACTGCTTTCTGCTGCATTGCCAGTTTGGGACTCTTCTAATAAGAGCATTGTAGCTGTTGTGGGTGTCACAACTGCACTTTATAGTGTAGGGCAGCTAATGAAAGAGCTAGTTGAGTTGCACAGTGGCCATATGTATTTGACTTCCCAAGAAGGTTATTTACTAGCAACTTCTACAGATGTGCCACTTCTGACAAATTCAGCGAAGCCACCTAAGCTTAAGATGGCTGTTGACTGTGAAAATGAAGTAATAAGACTTGGAGCTGAGTATTTACAAAGAACTTATGGTAACAATTCCCCTCCAAGTCATGAAGTTCATGCGGAGAATGTCAAGCTAGGCCACCAGAGATATTATGTTGATTCATTCTTCCTAAAGTTGAAGAGACTTCCTCTGGTAAATTTGAAGACACAACACCTTTTCTCTACATTTGATCTTTTGTATAACATTGCTTTTAAAATTTAAAGGATCTATACATGTTGAGGTAGTATTAGTATTGTATGTGTTCAACTTCTCTCTATTTATATTTTTTCCTAGATGATTTTCTGCTTAACATGTTCCAGGAAAATTTTCTGCCCCTACTTCACTTGTATTTTGAATGATTACAATTTATTCCTTTTGAGTGCTTACAAGTTATTTTCTGAAACTTTGTGCAGGTGGGTGTAATCATCATACCAAGAAAGCATATCATGGGACAGGTTGATGAAAGAGCCTTCAAAACATTGGTTATTCTGATATCTGCATCATTGTGTATTATAGTCATTGGTTGGGTTTGCATTTTGATATTGACAAATGGAGTATCAAAGGAAATGAAACTAAGAGCAGAACTGATTAGTCATCTGGAAGCAAGAAGGAAGGCAGAGGCATCAAGCAATTATAAAAGTCAATTTCTTGCAAACATGAGGTTTGTTTTTAAATTTCAGTGTGAATTTGAAGACAGTTGATTGTGCTGCAATCATATAAAAAAGATCCATTATATGCAGTCTTAGGTACCTATTTTTGTTTCATCAAACATGTATATCATATTCATATGCTTTATCCAATTTATGTTTTAATTATAATTCAGAGAACAAGGAACAATATATCCAATAATTGATTAGGGGTTTGAAGGAGTTTGAGACAACAACTTTGGCATATTGATACAATCAGTAATTTCTAGTTCTTGATTGGATCAGTTCTTGAAAGTATAGGACAGTGCATAAGATCCTTGTTGCCTGAGATCAAGAGTTAGTGTAACCCAAGGAAGGCTACAATCTATGCACCACAATGTTATTTATTTATTTATTTATTTTTCTCTAGACTATGATCACAGTTTCAAACCACAATAATAAGTAATAATTTCCTTCTTCTTTCTTATATAGATCAATATTAACATCAATACATGATCACTTGCTCCAAGGAGAATTTAGTAACATGCTCAAGACCTGAAATTAATTACCTATCCATGCCATTTGGTTCACATGTCTAAGAAGATCCTACCTTTATGTGCTCACAAATGTGCTTCAATAGCCTTTTTCTTGGGTGCATTACAGCCATGAACTGAGGACACCTATGGCAGCAATAATCGGTTTACTCGACATCCTTATGTCTGATGATTGTCTCACAAATGAACAATGTGCAACAGTTACTCAGATAAGAAAATGCTCAACTGCGCTGCTCCGTCTTCTTAATAACATCTTGGATATCAGCAAGGTGAGATATATTTTGTTCAAGAACATTCAATCTCATGCTTAGAGAAATTACTGGAAAACAAATGTCAAGTTCCTTTACTATTGTGTTAAAACTGCACTGTTTACTTCAAAAAGTCTTCTAATAACTCATAGAATACAGGTGGAGTCTGGAAAATTGGTTCTAGAAGATGCAGAATTTGACTTAGGACGGGAACTTGAAGGGCTTCTGGATATGTTTTCTGTGCAATGCATTAACCACAGTGTAGAGACTGTCTTAGACCTGTCTGGTATGATACTATGAATCTTATTTTGGTTGCACAAAATAATTTAATTTTAGTGAAAACAAAGTGACTATAAATCTTTTCAACAAGTTTTTGATGCATCTAGTTAATTTGCTGCAGATGATATGCCAAAGCTAGTTCGGGGTGATTCTGCGAGGGTAGTCCAAATTTTTGCAAACTTGATCAACAACTCAATTAAGTTTACTCCATGTAAGTAATTTTATTTTCTGTTCTAGTTTTCTACACAATACTACTTATATATATATAAAAACTACTATAGGGCAAGCATCAAGTTGATATCATTTTTTCCCCCTTTTTTGACAATCAAATTCTAATTATCAATCATTGGAGGAATTTAAAAAAATCTGATCTGTTGTTGCTGAGTAAACTTGCAATCTTATTAATGTTCCCTAGCATGTTCCTTGATAATTTCAAAAAAATTTCAAATGGTTAGTTTTATTACTATGAATCAATCACGAACTGAAACAATGAAGGAAGACTAAGCTCTTTGAAATGGTTTACAGCGGGTCACATTATTCTGAGAGGATGGTGTGAAAACCCAAATTATTGCAGTGACAGTACAAATTATCCTCTTGAACAGAAGAAACCACAGTGTGCACAAAAGACCAGAGCAAAGCAACATGAGACCCATGAAAAAAGGACATCTAAGAGGGATAACAAAATGATCCTTTGGTTTGAAGTTGATGACACAGGCTGTGGTATGAACCTAAACTTGTCTGAAAACTGCACTAAGAATTGTCCCTTTTGTGGAAAAAAAAAATTAAATGAAGTTTATGGCTAAATCTTAATAATTTGCCTCCTATTTATTTTTACATGTTTATGTCTAACTAATTTCATGCATTCATAGGTATTGACCCAAGTAAATGGGATTCTGTGTTTGAAAGCTTTGAGCAAGCAGATCCATCAACTACGAGATTGTAAGTAATTTAAATTTTAATACAGACAAGGCATAAATCTGCTGAAAATTACCTTTTAGCTAACAAATGAACATGACCTTATTATCTGAGAATGCCATTGAGCTACCAAATTAATTTGAACCTATATCCAATAGTAAAAAGAACCTTTCAAATGTTATGGGCTGAAGACTAAAGGAGTTCTGAAACTTTTACTCATTTCAGGCATGGAGGCACTGGTCTTGGTCTTTGTATCGTCAGAAGCTTGGTGAGTTAGACCCTTAATATGTAAAGTTTCACACAAGTCAAGGACAATTATCATTCATAATTACCTTGCATGTGATTGACGATAGACAAAAGGTGTTCCGGCACGGACATATAATCACATAATGTAAACATATGAAATATATGGTCATATCGGTTGCATGTTTTAAGCTTTGAGAATATTTTGAATATAGACAAGAGAATAATGATCTTGTTTAGCAGAGTAGGATATTATCATAACGTTTCTCAATTCACTTGTATGTGTTCTTTCTCTTCTGAAATGGCATGAGTATGCTGATTTTGTATATAATTCCATTTGATCTCTTTAGAACTTTGGGGTGCAGGTTAATAAGATGGGTGGAGAAATCAAAGTTGTCAAAAAGGAGGGTCCAGGAACACTGATGCGATTATACCTGCGCCTCAGTGCACCTGGGGATGCTAGAGAACAACATTGCCAAGTAGATTTTGCTAACAATGGCCTAGTGGTGAGTACTAGATCATCATTTTGGCATTGAGTGACTGCAAAGATAATAATCAGGCCTTGAAATATTCAATGCAGGTACTGCTTGCACTACATGGTAACATCGGGAGATCAATTACATCTAAGTGGTTACAGAAAAATGGGGTGTTTACTATGGAGGCATCTGAATGGAATGGATTAACACAAATTCTGAGGGAACTCTTTCATACAAGAAGTTCAGCACACAATAGTAATGGCTTTGATGCACATTATCCAATACATGAGAGTATGAAGTCTAAACTACTGAGCATAAAGGAAATTAGGAACCCAAGTTTTGTCATTGCTGTTGACATTGGACTACTTGACTTGAGCACAGATATATGGAAGGAACAGATTAACTTCCTTAACAAGTACTTTGGGAGAGCAAAGTTCATATTGGTGCTAAACCATGACACCTCCAATACCATAAAGATTGAGCTTAGAAGGAAAGGGCATTTGATGACAGTCAACAAACCCCTTTACAAAGCAAAAATTGTTCATATTTTGGAAGAAGTCATTAAAGAGAAAAATATGGAGACTCTAAAAACCACAACAATGAAAGAGGGTGATTTGGATGAGTTTCTAGAGACTGAGTATACTCATTGTGATGCTGCTAGCTCTGATGATTCTGACATATCTGAAAGTGGTCCTTCTAATACTTTTAGTCCAAGTGGAGATAAATATAGAGAAAATGTAGAAAAGTCTCATCCATCATCACAATATCAGATAAATAACTGCATAGTAGGATTAACCAATGAACATTTGGAAGATAACTCTACGGGGAAGGAAGAGTTATGTCAAAACAACCACAACTCCAATGATGTCACTGCAGAAGCCACTTCAAAATCATTGTCTAAGCAAGCATCTTTTCCAGCAGGAGCTCCAGGTGAAGATTCTAAATGTGGGGAAACACGTAGGATCACTAGCTCAAGTAGAGTAGTGAATGGAAAGAAATCTCTAGAAGGCCTGAGGATATTGCTTGCAGAAGACACCCCAGTTATCCAAAGGGTTGCAACCATAATGCTTGAAAGAATGGGAGCCACTGTTGCTGCTGTAGGTGATGGACAGCAGGCAGTGGATGCTCTGAATGGCATGTTTGGTGTTGAAGATTGTAGAAGAAGGGAGTCTCTCCTTAAGGAAAGAAACACAAGATCATCTCAAGCTGAAATTCTTAGTTGCCCTTCATATGACTTGGTCCTAATGGATTGTCAGGTATGAACTGGAAGAAAAATTATATTATTATTGCTTTAATTTTAATAGATTTAGTAGCTCCTTCATGCTAATGAAAGAAAATCAAAAGTAATTGCCATACATTGCTAGCAAACCCCAATATGTTTAGTAGTTCTTTTTGTTTATTTGGTCTAATTAGCTCGAAGTCCACTAGGCTTTAACTAATCTGACTCGAGCATTTCGGTCTACCATAGGATAAAACAGTTCCCCAGTTAAGTTTTTATGTTTACAAAACTCAAACTCTATTAATTTGGATTAAGTAAATAATACACTGAATTTTTGCTTAAATGTTCTGATTCCTTGTTTCTTTGTGATAAAAGCAGATGCCAAAGATGGATGGCTATGAGGCAACAAAAGCAATCAGGAAATCAGAAGCAGGAACTGGCTTGCACATTCCAATTGTTGCTCTTACTGCTCATGCAATGTCATGTGATGAAGCCAAGTGCCTGGAAGTTGGCATGGATGCTTATTTAACAAAGCCAATTGACTTCAAACTGATGGAATCCACCATTCTTTCACTCACCAGAAGAACATCCTGACTTCTTTAAGTTATGCGGAAGCTAACAAAAGGGTTTGGCTTAGATAGCCTAGACTAGTAGAAATTTGTATACAAGTTTATCACATATTTAGCATCAGAAGATATGGTTTAACATATGTATTTCAGAAATAAAGTCCAATTTTCCTGAATTGATTTACTTGTACAGCGATTGACTGAAGTTTATTGCTTTTTCTTTCTTTCATTAATCAGAGGAAGGCTAATTTTTCCTTTCTATCAAAAGGCTAAACTCTACGTACATTTGACTTCATTCTGAACAAGATAAACCTCATGTTACCAAATTGAAATGAGTATAATAACACAAGACCCCAATTGGAAGAACTCTTTGACTCTAATTTTAGGCGCACAAACGAGCCTAAAATCTAGTGGCTTATTTAAATAAAATAAATAATTTTTTTGATAAACTTAAATAAAATAAATTACTTCAACTGTATCACATCAACTATTTGGCATTTGCACCGTTTAAGAATATGCATTAGAAGAATGTTTGGTAATACTATGAGAATTTAACTTTTATGCACAAGTCCAAAAATAACTTTATATTATCAATCAATAAAATTTACCAAAATAATAAATTATAGAAAATAACTATTCATATTACAATTTTGAAAAACAGTATAAAATTTTTTATGGACATTATACAAAAATTAAACTCGTACTTTTTTGCCAATCTTAAATATCCAATACCAAAAGCAATGATTAATTCCATAAAAGTTTTTTCTTTTAATTTGTTAGAGGTTACAAGAAGAAAAAAAAGGAATGAAACCCAAAACCAGATACAAAGGGGAAAAAAACCAAACAAGCATGAGAAAAAAGGCTAAGGCACATAGGTGAATTGTACCTCTTGCCACAAGATAATATTTTTCTTCAAAATTGTCTCAAATGGTTTATTATTATAAATATTATTGTACACAGTTTTGGTACATCTATTTTGGTGGTCTATTATAGATACACATCTTAAGCTTTTTTGTATTTTTTGGGTCATGTCTTAAGGTTTTGTATGGTCAAAACATCCAGCTAGTTTTTGGTGAAGACATCTGAAGAATTAAAAAATGAGCAAGGCCAATTCTGCTCCTAAGCCCAGAAATACGGCCCAATAATAGTCTTATGCTCTACTTGTTCCCTAAGTAGCTGCTGCATCAAACCCCCACACAGGCGTAGTGAACGAATACGCCAAAGAAACACCAACACTCATTTACTTTACACAAAAGAAGAACAAGAAGAGGAAGGAAGCTTTTTGACTATATAGATTTGAATCACAATAGAGAATCATAGCATAGCATAGCATAGCGATGGCAAGATACGACAGAGCGATCACTGTGTTCTCTCCCGACGGCCATCTCTTCCAGGTCGAGTACGCCCTTGAGGCCGTCCGGAAGGGCAACGCCGCTGTCGGCGTCCGCGGCACCGACAACGTCGTCCTCGGCGTCGAGAAGAAATCCACCGCGAAGCTCCAAGACTCCAGGTACACTACACGTCGTTTTGTGCGACAACCCCATGTCGTTTTGTTCCAGAAGTTTGCCCCTTTCCCCAAAACCCATTCCCTAATTGTTTTCACTTTGCTCAATTGCCACTTATTAATTGAGTTTTTTTTCTAGTTATTATTATTTTGGTTAGGGTTTTGGGCTGTGTCTCCGTGTTTTTTATGATTGTGCTGATTGAGATTTTTGACAGATCCCTTTTGGTAATGAGAATAGCTTCTGGGGTTTACAGTGTAAATTGAAACTTACTAGAAATTTAGAAAGTGTTTGTTGGCTTCACTGTTGATTTTGCTTCAACAATGACAAGGATGCAGTTAGTTTTTGAACCAATTTACAGAGAGATGGGTGTGAAATTTCAAGTACGTATATATTCTACACAGGGATTTTTCGGATCCTCTCACGTTTAGAGAGAGGAAGACACAAAATTTTGTGATAGCAGGACTCACAATTGTTTATTACATTGACCGTTGTGTGTGTGTGTGTGTGTGTGTGTGTTATCTCATAAAGTGAACTCTCGTGCTAGTGCGAAACATGAGAGAATCCTGATTTTATTGTAGAGCTTGCTTGTGGTGTGGTGTATAATACTCACAATAATGCAATCTTTCTGTTGCTTTGGTTAGCATTGTTCTCATTGATGAGTTGTGTTTTGAACATGTATTAAAACAATTCTGTGGGGACTTTTGAATATTTATATGTACCATCTTTTGGAGTTGTTGGGAATATTGAATCCCTTTGTACTCTTAATTTGTTGAAAGAATAATTTTCTTATTATACATTCAATTTAGAGTCTGCTCTGTAATTCTCAGGTGTTGATGTCATTGTGATCTCAGTTTTTCATGATTTATGATATGAATGAAGTGTGGTCCAAGATGCCTGTAATAACTAATAAGTTTCTGGTGATATTTTGAATGAATTCATTGTATTGATCTTTTGCAAGGATGGTTCTTTACAAGAATTTTTAACTCCTGGTTAGAAGCACAAAAGAAACATGGGTTTTGCAATTTTTGTTGTGTTTTAGAGGAGATAGTATGGTGTTTGCTTGTTCACTATTGTGTTGCATTTTGTTTTGCAGAACAGTGAGGAAGATTGTCAATCTGGACGACCACATTGCCCTTGCTTGTGCAGGACTAAAAGCTGATGCCCGTGTCCTTATAAACAGGGCACGGGTTGAATGTCAAAGCCACAGGCTTACCGTTGAGGATCCGGTGACTGTGGAATACATAACTCGTTACATTGCAGGTCTTCAGCAAAAGTACACACAAAGTGGTGGTGTTCGACCCTTTGGCCTTTCAACCTTGATTGTTGGCTTCGATCCATACACTGCTGCACCATCCCTGTACCAAACAGATCCTTCTGGTACATTCTCAGCTTGGAAAGCAAATGCGACTGGTAGAAACTCAAATTCTATCCGGGAGTTCCTGGAGAAGAACTACAAAGAAACTTCTGGGCAAGAAACTGTAAAATTGGCAATCCGAGCACTGCTTGAAGTGAGTTCATTTGTTCTTTTGGTGTTTGTGGAAGCCAAAAAAATTATTATTTATCTAGGTTCTTTGCTGCAACAGTTCAAGATCTTTCTTCTTGCAAATTCTAAAAAGACACAGGCATTCTTCTTCTCTGTTTTTTGAATGTGTCTGTCTTTTAATGCTCTCAATGGCTTGGGAGGAACTTTAAGGCTTCAGTTCCATGTTTGCAAATGAATGAGTTGAAAGAAACCTTTACATAAGTAAGCAATTGGTTGCAAATTAGAAGTAGCTTTTGATAAATCACTTGCATATAAAACTGAAAGACATTCATTTGGTCATAAGTAGTTGTCTTTATACATTTGAGATCCCTGCCGTCTGATTCTTGATATAGACAGAGTTTACTGGTAGATATGGTCATAAACAATAGTTAATATAGGTCATCAAACTTGGTATATAATACAGACATGTACCTCTATTTTTCAGAAGATATACCTCTGCACGAGATTAAAGCACAAATCTTATGCCGTGATTTGTATCAACATATACCTGTGTTTCAATACAAGATTCATGCCTACTTGAATTTGCATTTCATGGCATTCCTAGCTTTCAAGTCTTTGTTAATTGATTCATGTTCCTGCAAACGATGTGGCACATTATTTTGCTATTTATGCAAGTAAACACAATTTGCAACTCCAAGTAAACAACTGTTCTACTCAAAACAATTGTGTGAATGTCATAAAAATTTCAGATCTTATCTCTTTGCCAACTTCAGCTTGTTTTATGTATTGATGTATGATACTGGCCTGTAAAAGTTTTCATGATCATTTTTGGTTAATCGTCCTTGTTTGGTTAATGATTCTTTCTATGCTTGTTGCATGATTACAGTACTACTGTGAGCTAGCAACTCATTATATAATAATATTTGGAACTGGACCCTATGAATATGCTTCACTTATGACTTTTCCTTGTTGGCACATGAAATAAGGTCGTCGAGAGCGGCGGCAAGAACATTGAAGTTGCTGTGATGACTAAGGAGGACGGCCTGCGTCAACTGGAGGAAGCTGAAATTGATGCCATTGTAGCCGAGATTGAAGCTGAGAAAGCAGCTGCTGAGGCTGCAAAGAAAGCCCCTCCTAAGGAGACATGATTTGTTTTCTATTTCTCTTGCTTTGTATTATGCGAGCATTGTTCTTACCTAGGTGTTGACAAGTGTTTAATGAAGCTGAAAAATTGACGCCATTGTGGCTGAAATTGAAACAAAGAAAAGCAGTTGCCGAGGCTGCAACAGATGTTCATCTAAGGGGACATGATTTTATTTTATGTCATATGTTTTTATGTTACTTTTGATTTACTTGTGAATTGTTCTTGCTTCTTGTTGGTTGAAAATGACTGTTCTATTGTTTTGAAGTCATATCAAATAGTATTTCTTTGTCAAATTAATTACATGGCATTGTTAATGGAGATCACAAATTGGGTTGAGAGGTGCGCTAGGAAACCCAGGATTATCACAAGGCACAAACAGTTTTAAATTTTAATATTAATATTATCATACAAGTATATTTAAGTAATATATATCTTTGTTATTCGTAATATTAAACAAAGTGCAGGAAGCAAGCTGCTCTTTGTATGTGATGGATTCTTTAGTGGTCAGTGTATTAAAGTTAAATTCTTTGGTGTTTTTAGTTAACTTTCTCGAATTTCAATCCTTATAATTTTTTTAATTTTAGTTTCGGTTATTCAACAGTCAAATAATTAGATACTAAGAAACCTGAAGATCAACTTTTCAAGAAAAAATGAAAGGCTTAAAGCATTTATAATTAGATCCTTTATAGATTAAAACTTATATGGATAAAGAATATAAGGACTGATATGCAAGTCAAAATAAAAGAGGGCTAATATGCATGTAAAGAAAAAAAGGGCTCATATGAATATAACTTAATGATGTGAATAATATCAGAACTAACAACTATATCTAGTTCAACCTAAACAAGAAAAATATACATGCATCGCAGAAAAACTAGCGAGTTGTCAATGGAAAAAATCCAGCCCAACAAAATCACAAAAATTTATTTGTAGTGGCCCATGCAGGTCTCGAACCTGCGACCTTCGCGTTATTAGCACGACGCTCTAACCAACTGAGCTAATAGGCCAGTTTGCTGAGGTGTCAAATTATAAATAATAAGTACTCTTCCTCACACAACATATTATTGCCCAAGAGGGACCTTCTTCAACCAAGTGCAAGGGAAGAAGCGGAGAAAAGAGGAACAGCAACATCAATTTATCATTTGCTGACATTGCCATACATACACCATGATCGAAGATTACGAGGTTCTTTCCCTTCCCTTCAAATTAAGCACCTTATTTTTCACGCTTCCCAACTTTCTTTATCATCAAAAACCCTAATTTTACATTTCCCCCCTTTTGGTTCAACGTTCTGACAAACCCCTTTTTGAGAAAATCTGTTATCTTTTATTCGTTTGGAACTCGTTGATAGCATCAATTTTGGGTTTATTATTTTGTTATTCGTTTATTTATTTGTTGTTTTGTTTTTCTTGAGATGAAAATCTAATCGGAAATGCGTCTCGGAAATTTTTGGATCAATAGTTTTATCATCTTGAGTTTATGAATCTATTAATTTATACCCTGCAGTTGTGATTCTTTGTCTTTTTTTTCTTGCGACTGAATGATAATTGTGATAGAATTTCATTAGTTTTTTGTCTAGGTTTTTTTTAAAAAAAAGTAGGTAAGTTCATCGTAGTACTTAGAATTATCCATACAATGTGTCTGTAAAAGCTTTCTCCTCAAACAGCATCTTAAAGTGTGATTCTTGATGGTAGTCGTTCATCGATTGGTTGGTTATCTGAAAATATCTCTCTAAACGTTGCGAGTGGTCTTTATGATGGTTTGACCGTTTCTTTCGAAGCTGAGGTTCAGTGTGGTGGATTCTCATTCCGGTTGCTGGATGGTGCACCTATTGTTGGCTCCTTATTTGTTTTTTGGATTATAATTCTCTGCAACTGTTGGCGTCTTCCAGTGAAAAGCTATGGGCCTGTTTGGTTGCCGTCTCAATTTCCTTTTTTTCAATTTGTGTTTTTTATTTTCAGTTTTCATTTCCTGTTTTTACTATTTTCTTCATAAAAGTCTGATAACAGAAAACACAAAAAATAAAAATAGAAAATGAAAACAAAATCAAATAGGCTCTATCATTTTTGACAAATCAGGGTATTAGTTATGTTTTGAAAGCTAGAAACATACATAGTAATAGTGATTTTTGTATTCTTAATGCCAAACTATTGATTATAAGGCCTTGTTTGAGGTAACATGTCAGCAATATCCCTTGACCGAATGAAATGGAAAATAATTTGGTTTTGAGCATTAGCAACAAACTCCAGCATCTGAGATTCAAAATTGGCGGTGGTTTTGAGAAATCAAGTGTTTACTTGCTGCTTCACTTGTGGCTTTCCATTGGACTAGTTACTGTTTATGGGGTAATTTTGTATTCTCGTTGTACAATTTGTGTGAAGAACTGAATTTGGTTTCAGGCAGATGAGAGAAAGCAAGCTGCTGCTGATGTATTGTTTCAGTACTCAAAATTTGTGATGGCATGCATTGGATATCAGGCTCGACCTTGCGATTTGAGGATACATTTGATGAAGGTAGGAGACAACCTTCTCAGTTATTTTCTCATTAGCAACAGTACCACTTGTTAATTTATCTATGCTTTCGAACCTACCATGGAATATTATCTTTTTCAGGAGATTTCGGGTCTGCCAACTTCTCTAATTAGAGAATCGCCGCAGACTGCAGCCTCTCCTGATGCAATGGGCGAGTCATCAAGCTCAGGAACAGCTAGACTAGATAACGTAGACAGTTTTCGGGCACTTAGTTGAGAGTGGATGATGACCAAGCTCTTTGGCTTGGGAGTCTGGCATATCAAGTGGTCCTTGCTTCATAGAAATAACTAGTTATGCTACACTTCTGCCAGATTGGTATTTCACCAGTTTCTTTCAAAATTTGTGACACTATTGTATTGTCTAATCCATGAGCCAACTCCACCTAGTGGAATATGGCTTAGTTGTTATTGTTTGATCCATAAGCCAACCCCACCTAGTGGTATACGGCTTAGTTGTTATTATACTCCATTTTCAATGTGTTTTATAATTGTTATTGTTCCACTTTGGTTCATTAGAAGTACTGTTCTCGCACATTATGGTAGGCAAGTAGTTATACTATGTTGTATGCAATGTCTCACAGATTCTATGTATGGCTGAGATATTGCTATATGCAATTCATTTTAAGTTTGTCTTAAAATTAGTGTAGTTGAACTTCGTATCATATTAGAAAATAATGAATGTGCTGATTAGGATCGGCTTGTGGGATATTCGTCTAAGTTCTTGCAAGTTTGAATTCATCTTGTGTGGCTTACACAATGAATGATGAATGAAAAATAAAACTAACTAACGTCACATTCTTAGAATAAATAAAAACGTCAAATTTGTCTTTTGTCCATAAATATAGTAAATCCCCAAGTTAGTCCCTGAAAATTTCAGCGTCAGATGAGTTGGTCCTTGACAACTAGAAAGTGTCAACCAGTCCTTGACAATGTCAAAACTCGAACATTCAGTGGTTCTTGGATAAAAAACTAATGACAATTTCAAACTTGGATATATTGATCCCTATCGTCTTTCATTCCTCATCCCTTTCCTTCGTTCATTCTCTTCATCACCACCACCATCACCACAGTCACCATCATCCCCCACAACCACCATCATTATCCACCACCAACCGAAGCTAACAGCCAATCCAACTAAAGATTAAAAAAAAAAATCCAAGCCAAAATAATAATGAAAGAAGCATGACAGAGGATGGGGCTATGGTGGTTACTACTGGTGATGGCCGCAAATAGGTGGTGGTGGGACATTCCTTCAAGGATTTAAGTTTAGAGATTATGAGAAATGGGGTTGGGATTTTGGGGGTGGTGGGAGATAAGGCATTTTTGGTGGTGGCGGAGGGGAATGGGGATTTTATGGGAAAGAGAGTGGTGGTAAAGATAAAGAGGGTGAACGAAGAAAGAGGATTTTAAATGACGTTAGGGACCAATATGTCCAGTAATGAAATTGTCACTAGTAGTTAGGGACAAATATTTTCAAATTTGAAATTGTCACTAGTTTTCCGTCCAGGGACCATTGAATGTTCGCATTTTGATGTTGTCAAGATTGAGTTGACACTTTCCAGTTGTCAGGGACCAACTCATCCGATGCCAAAATTATCAGGGGGTTTACTTATAAATATTTGTTCTATGATATTTTACTGCCACTTTGAATTGAATATATTATCCATTACTCAGAATAATAAGAACACCAAAAAGTTCACATATAAAAGTGTTTTTATCATAAAACTACTATTTTTTCATGGAATATATGGTATTTGAAGAATTTAACTGTGATGCATATTGATATTATAAAAAAAATTTATATTATCATTTAATCATATGTTGTTATATCGATAAATACAAATAAGTCTTAATATCTACCACTTGAAGAATTTGATTAAACAATACTATGTAATTATATTGTTAGCGTATTAAAATTAAATTCCTTCCTGAAAGTATTGTGTGTGTGTGTGTGTGTGTTTGTTTTTTTATTTTTTTATCTTTTCTTTGAAGTTTTAAAAAATAGTGTGACCGATCACTTTTGGGTGAAATTCCATAAAAACAATCACTTTTGCGGTGAAAGAGTTACAGATGTCATATATATATACAGTGATTTAATTTAAATATATTATCAGGATAACTTTTTATATTTGATCAATTATTTATATATTATTATATTATTAAAATATTTGGCATTCAAGATAATTATCTAAAAAATTACGCATATAATAATCTGACTGGGTGATGGTATAAAAAATCTTAAAATTGATAATGTGTCAATATTAAATTGGAAAATGTTATGTTGACGCACCATTGCGACGCACTACGCGACGCATACGGTACAGAAAAGGGTGTCTCATAGTGTGCATCCATATAGTAAAGGTGTAGTGTAAGCTGCAGCAGGAAAAAAGATTGAAAAAAAGAAAGCCGCGTGAAAGGAGGCTCAGTTTCCCCCTCTCACTTTCCCCCCAAACCCCACCCCCTAACACAAACCTCTCCTGGTCACTCTCCCCCTCTTCCCACGAACAAGGCAGCGAACTCTCTCCCAAGCGGCCTTCTTCTTTCATCCTAACTACTAAGTCTGCCCACGCCACCACTCCCTCTTGCCATTGAGCCATGCAAAATCTCTCCCCTAATTATATATCTCCTGCATCGATCTTTCTCGTCACCGGTCTTTCTCTTCACCGTAGCATAGCTGGCCACGCCTCACCATCACACCCTTTTCCCTGGAACTCCACAAGTCCCCCACTCACTGTGCTTCTTATTCCACCCTATTTGAGACAGCATCCACCCTTCACACCAGTAAGGGAGCCACCACGAGGTCATGACAGCAAGGGAGCCATCGCGAGCCGTGAGCTCCTTCGTCTCCAAAGCGGCGCATCATCCTCTTCTCGTGACAGCTTTCTACAAGTTAAAGGTTTGCCATGTTTTCCCTTATTTTGCTACAATGGCTAGGGTTTGAGTGTTTGGAATTTGAGTGTTTGGAATTTAAGGGTTTGAGATTTTAAACATTTCTAGACAGGTTTGGTCATTTTTCCCTACCATTTGACTTTGTGAGGAATTATTATCTGTTCTTCAGATGAATTTGTAAGGGCATGTTTTTCATTTCAGGTTGCTCAGTTCTTGGTGGGCCTTGCAAAATGGCCATCCCCAAATATACATCCCAAGTGGTACGAATGTAACTTCTTATATTTGACTGTAGTTGGGTGTCATTCTTCTCACTTTAGAAGCTATTGTTAAGAATAAGCAAATTGGATAATTCTGATCATATTCTTGGACCAAATGGATTGCATTCAAATTTGAATTCAATTATGTTTTAGTACATATACTATATATTTCTCTTATATTCTTAGTCTTGGAAGCTTTTGCTAGAGAAAATGGGTTTGACTTAATTTAGCACACTCAACTTTGCTTTCTTCAAGTAAAAATAGTTATTTTTATCAAGAAAATCAATAAAGAAGAAAGAAAACTCATAGGCTTTAAAGCAGGTGGAACATAAAATTTGTCTAAACAAATGACCAAGGTCCTGTTTCTTTATTTCTTTGCTGTTATTTTTTTTTTCTACTTTTGCTGAGTAGGATTCCTTGGTTTCCCTTCTCATTGTAGTTTTTCCCTCTGCCTTGTTAATCTTTTCGGACAAAACAAATCCATTGAATGATAGCATAGCATTAGCTTTCTAGCTGTCCTGTCTAAAAGGATTTAAGGGTTTGTTTGAAAACTCTAGTCCTGAAAATTAAGATTTAGCAATGACATTATTTCAGTGGTGCTTGTTTAATATATTCCAAATATGCAATCAAGTAAAAAGTGCTGAAAACATTGAGCACTTGGGAGGGAATGTGGACTTGTGGTAAAGATGGGATGTACTAGAAGCCATCGTCGAGGTATGTCATGTTTGATTAATTTTTTATTTATATTTTTTATGTTGCCAAAGTTAAGAACACATGAACATGTTTTTGTAACTTAAGATCCCTAGTTTAGGTGTGTGGCTTCCACCTTATTTAATACTTTAGCTGAAAAAATATGCTTGACTTTATTAACATACAAATTAGAAGTTGAAATCCTCATAACAAATAAAGGTTAGTTATGATTTATTGTCGTTGGTATGGTTTTTACAATTGTTCTTAGGCTTGCTTTTATTTTCAAAAATCTTAGTTATGATTTATTGTACATATGAAAAAGTTGTTAGATTAGACGGTGTTACTGATCTAGGTTGGAATGTTTTGCTAAGTTTCTAGATCAAGTTTAAGTATACTGGCATATATAATTTCAATTGTCATTCTATAGGCCATAGTTAAGCTTGTGGATATGTCTTGGACTAAAAACTGGTGCATAGATGGATTAGTTTCATATACTTTCTGACTTAAACTATATTAGGAATCAGCATGATGGTTGTCTTCTGATGCTTATGTATTATGCATTTAGATTTTTGATGATGTTTGAAATAGTTGTTCTATCATATATACTTTTTTTTTTCCTAGCAGAATTTTAGTGCACTAACTTCGAAAAAGAAAAGAGGAATAAGATGCTACAACCGTGGTTGACCCTTATGGCCTAGCTTTCCGATTTGAGTTCATTATGTAGATATTAATTCAGTTGTAATTGCTGCAATCTTTATCCACAATAGATACTCTGTAGCCCTTTAATTTTGATTTATTGTTGTTGTTGACTAACATTTCCATACTATTTTTTTTTTTTTATCTTCTTCTACTTTTATGATTTCCCAATCTTTTGCCAAGGCCATTCGACATCTTGCAAGTGGATATGTTCAGGGGGTAAATGATCTTGTTACACCATTTTTAGTTGTTTTCCTATCAGAGTACTTAGAAGGAGGTATGGATAATTGGTCAATTTCGGATTTATCTTCAAAGGAAATCTCCAATATAGAGGCTGACTGCTATTGGTGCTTGTCAAAGCTGCTTGATGGCTTGCAAGATCATTACACACTACTCATCTAGGAATTCAGAGACTTTTTTTAAGTTGAAGGAATTGGTCACAAGGATTGATGGTAACCTTTACTCAGGCCTTTGTTTTCCTTCAAGCATCGGTACATATTCATTAACCTAAATGGCACATCACTTTTTATGAATTTGATAGCTTTTTTATTGTTGAATATTGTCATTGACTGGTAATGTGCAGTTGTATTATTTATGTATTGTGTCTTTTCATTTATTGTGAATATAATCTCTTTGGGTTTCACAAGGGCTTGAAAGATTCAACTAAGACATTTCATTCAAAATCCTCAATGATGTAGTGAAAAGCGAAAACCGTATTTTTCTTATTTACTTTAACAAATAAGTGTCCAATTTTGATCATCATCTTATTTATGCACGTTGGCTGAAGATAAAATGTTCATGCAAATAAATTATCAAACCTTCTCATTATTTTTATTGCTAAATTATTACTTGTATGTCTCCAAATATAATCTGATGTGCCATAGTGAAACTTTTGCATTGCACCAGTGCTTGTTTCATGGCACCTTGAGGATCAGGATTCTTCAGTTTGCTTTCCGCTGGTTCAACTATCTTGTAATCTATGAGGTTTGCTGAGACATACTTTTTCCCTTATAGTGGAATATGATAATTCCAAGATGACTTTATCAGTAGTCAATACACATAGAATTACTAAATATAATCTTTTGTATTTGTAAAATAAATTATGCTCATGCAAGATTGGTTGTTACAGATAAAAGAAGTCCTAGTACGAAAGATTTAAGTGATGTTCATATTTTTTCTATTGAACTTGTGGATAAACGCAAAAGGAAGCACCTTAACAAGAATAAGAGTGAGGTATGCGTTCAATAAAATAAGTTAAAATTTAGTTATTATGTTACTTATGTGCTTTTCTTTTGGTTAGAGCGAGAAGACCAAGCAACATAAGAATCTTGGTGGCAAAAGAGCTAGATGAATAATTGGCATCACGACTTGTGAGGAACCAAATGTTGTAGGGGATAAGCATGTGCAAACTTTTTAGCATTAATGTAATTTCATTATATAATTTATATATATGCAGAGAATTATGTAGTATACGTCTTTAACATGGAATAGTCAATGATTGTATTCACTATTTAATCTTTTTTTGTACTTAGAACACTATTGCTTTATTGCTAGAGTTAGATTAAGAAAATCTTGTAAACTGTGCAGGAGTGATATAAATGTCACAGGTTTTGCTTGTTCTATAAAGAGAAATGTTATATATTAGCTACAAAGTTGTTATGTGAGGAGTTACATATTGAAATATCCATTTAAGTTATAGTTGTCGACTTTAACAACAAAGATGTAGTAAATTGAACTTAAAAACTGTATAGCATTAATATAAAGAAAACGTGATAAGATATCAACATTCTGTAAAAATCACCAACAATATGTGTTGGAATCACCAGCATATCTAAAGCTATTACCAACATGTATAAGAAAAAAAATCGAATTACTATAATGTTAGAGCACAAATGTAATATCATATTGAGACTCAATTTATGAATTTATAAATCCATGAGTCCTATAAACTAGTTTTCCCACATAAGTTTTCATAAAACTTCATATCTCTTAATATAAACAAAAAACTAATTGGATACCAACATTTTTAAGAACTCACCAACCTTTTTCACACAAATCACCAACATTTTTCAACTACTTACCAACATATGTCAGAAATATTTTAGTCAGTTTTTTTTTTATTTATTTTGCACATCTTGGCTGTTATTGTAAGAACCAATTCATCTACCATAGTCCTAAATCTCAATTTCTCAAGAAAACTCAACCTCTTTTCAGTATTTCCAAAACTGAAAATATACCAACATTTGGATTGCTTACCAACATTTTTCACAAGAATCACCAACATTTCCCCACCACTTACCAACGTACACCAGAAAAATTTTGATTAGTTTTTTTATTTTTTATTTTGCACATGTTGGATGCTATTGTGACTACTAATTCATCAATTTGAAGGGTCCCTAAGTCCTCTACCATAGCCCTGAAGCTTAGCTTCCCAAGACAATGCAACCCTTTTTCAGTATTTCCAAAACTGAAAATATATCAACATTTTCAATTACTCACCAACAATTTTAACATGACTCACCAACATTTCTTATTGACTTACCAACAAGGATCAGAAAAATTTTAGTAAGTTTTTTTTTTCATTTTTCATGTGTTGGATGCTATTGTGACTACTAATTCATCAATTTTAAGGGCCCCTAACTCATCTACCATAACCCTAAAGCTTAGTTTCCTAAGATAATGCAACCCATTTTGAGTATTTACAAAATTGAAAATATACCAACATTCTTTCTTCCTCACCAACAATTTTAACATGACTCACCAATATTTCTTATTGACTTATCAACAAGGATCAGAAAAATTTTGATCAGTTTTTTTTCATTTTACACATCTTGGATGGTGTTGTGACTACTAATTCATCAATCTCAAGGGCCCCTAAGTCCTTTAACATAGCCCTGAAGCTCTGTTTCCCACGACAATGCAACCCCTTTTAAGTATTTCCAAAACTGAAAATATACCAACATTCTTTCTTACTCACCAACAATTTTAACATGACTCACCAACATTTCTTATTGACTTACCAACATGTATCAGAAAAATTTTGATCAGTTTTTTTCATTTTGCATATCTCGGATGGTGTTGTGACCATGAATTCATCAATATAATGTGCCTCTAACTCTTGTAATATAGTCCTTAATCTCAATTTTCGAAGAAAATTCAATCCTTTTTAAGTATTACCAGAACTAAAAATATACCAACATTTTGGAGTACTCACCAACAACTTCAACATGAATCACCAACATTTCTTTACCACTTACCAATAAGGACCAGAAATTTTTTTATCAGTTTGTTTCGTTTTGCACATCTTAGATGTTATTGTGACCACAAATTCACCAATCCAAAGTGGCCCTAAGTCCTCGCGCATAGTGCTCAACTGAATTTGTCCCCAGAAAACCCAATACTCACAAATGTATTACCAAATCCGAGACCACACCAGCTTTTTAGTCACCAATAATTTAAGGAAGAAATTTTTGTCCCAACCAAATTCAAATCCCCATCAACATTAACAAAACTGACATGATACCAATTTCTTATCATCATCACCGAACTATTTGTCAGCAAATCTAAACATTCGTGCACTAGTCAATAAGTTTAGAACCTATAAAATATTTGGAATGGCTTTGCCCATGGGGCACACTCTACATACTGACCCTGTATCAAAAAATTTTATCACAGAATGAATTAGTATTATAAACAAAAATGTATTTTGAATCAATACTTAAAAATTTAAACTCTGATTTCTTCATGTTGGAAATATTGACCTTCTTATACATAAAGATTAGTTCATTACAAAATATGTCAGTATATTTGATGGCACATGTGGAGTATACAAGTACCTACACAAAATTCTACCACCTACATACATAATTACTATCAATCATGTGTCGCCAAATAAATTATCTATTATATTCCAATAATAAAAAAAAAAAATAATAATTTTTCCTTTAACTTCTTCCATAACCACTAGTAATGGGGGTTTCTTGCTAAAATACTTAATTGTCCGACACATCTCAAAAAACTTATGATGCGCATTTGGACCGAATTCACCTATATACAAAATATGTGTTGTACAATAAAGAGGGTAACGATCATCCTGTATAATCATAAAAAGAAAAAAAAAACCAAGTTAGTGTAAAATCTATTATCAAGGCAACTCCAAAACAAACATTATTAATAAATTGTAATAAGCATATAACTTTACAAAAAAAAAATACAAATTTCATTGTCCTAATTCATCAAACATAATATCTGTCACATAATCAAAACACAAGATACATCCTTTCTCTAAAACAACCATAAGCCAAAGTATTAAGCTATGAACAATGATGCCAGAACAAGTGACATAAAGTTTCTTTTCAATGTAGGCTAGTTTAGCATTGCCTCAACCAAAACGCATCTAAATAACACTTTTTGAAACAATAGAACTCAAAAAAGTTGCTCTAAATTACTCTATACTTGAGCATGTAGTATATCAAGTTCATGTGCTTGTAAATGGCCCATCAAGAGCAGGTAGAAATAGTAAAAGAGCCAAAATGCCTTAGTCTGAAATTTGTCATTAAACTAATGTATATTTGCACAAACAAATACTGGTATATTTCCCATGATCACGAAAAGCAAGCCACTAGACCAAGTAGATTTCTCTAACAAAATTAACAGAATTGGAGATGATATATTATTTGAAGTGAAAGAACACATTTCAATTTAAGATGACAAACCTGCTCCCTAGTAATTGTTTCAAAACCTCCTAAAAGTAACCCAAGATTCTGACTGATACCTTTAGAACTGCTCTTTAAGGTAAAAAGCAAACCAACAAAAATGGTTCAAAGAAAAATTACCAACTTATTGTTCAATGAATCATATGATTAAACTATGTAGAAAGTGCAAGGGATATCCCTCCAATAATCTCACTTGAAGAAAATAGTGAGCATTCAGTTGAGTTACAAGATGGATGGATATGAAATTGGGAATTTGATGCATACCTGATCTTTACACTGCCTTCTCCAAAGGGAAACGCTGAATAGCTGAGCATAGCAAAGGAAAGCATAAGTCTAGTCAATCAAAATGGAAATAAAAATAAGAGCAAAGGAAAGCATAAGTCTGGTCAAGCAAAGGAAACGTTGAATACCTTACCAGAGCAAAGGAAAGCATACGACGTTGTTCCTGTTTGAAAAAATAAAAAATTTTACTTTGTGATGAAGACAAAATGGAAATGGATGATGAACCTGGTGACGTTGATGAAGGTGTAGCTACCAATGGGGTGACCCGTTTGGAACCAGTCGGAGTTGGTAAGGATGTGCGGTTGATGGGGAGGACATCATGAACTTGTGGTCACCCCCAACCAAGCTAGCGATGGCTCCATTGGAAACTTGCAGTGGCTACGTTGTCAATTCACAGTGGCTCCGTCGCGGACACCCACTGCCTCCATCACGAAGACCTGCTGCTTTCGTTGCGGTACTTCCCGTCGATGATATGCGTTGCCTCCGCTGTCTCCGTTGTTTGTACCTTCCCTTGCGTGTGGTGGATGAACAAGTGAGTGTGAGAAAGAAGCTGAGAGTTGAAACAGAAAGGAAGTTCCCTCTTTTCCTTTCCTTCGCGCCTGCAAACAGCCCCTGTTCTTTTTCCAGATTTTCTTTCACACACATTCACTCCACTGTGTGCCCTTCCTGCTGCTTGTCCATAATAGACGCTCCTTGAATTACCGTATGCATCGCGTATAATGCGTCGCGGTTGTGCGTCAAAATAACGGACCTCTATTAAATTATTTACAAAACAATAATTAACTAATATTTTTTCTATGATTATTTGCTGTTATATGTAACTTTTAAATCAAGGTTGATGCCTTCTCAAATTATGAAGATTTAGTAATATAACATTATATTATTGAATAATTATTGAATTTAATTTTAAAATACTCTCACTGCAAAAGGCATTTTATGGAGAAAAAAAAGCTATTGTGATATTTTTAATGAATTATGGAAATTATTTATAAAAGTAAATTTCACTTTAGGAGAGGAAAAATCTCTCAATGAATTATCGGATTATTAATACAA
Organism: Dalbergia cultrata; assembly: GCA_031216105.1. NCBI lineage: Eukaryota > Viridiplantae > Streptophyta > Magnoliopsida > Fabales > Fabaceae > Dalbergia > Dalbergia cultrata. The sequence continues at coordinate 1,982,713 of CM062347.1, read as the reverse complement.
ACTTCATTATTTTTATGAAATTAATTTTGATGCACTAATCATCCAATTATGTATTATTATCCATAAGACTTTTAAGATAAGAATGGTTAAATCAAACATTTTTACTGATATGATATTACATGATTAAATATTCATGTAAAACCTTTTTATACTAAGGGCATATGAATTAAGTTCTATTTTTATTAAAAAAAATCGATAATTATGCAATTTGTTTTCCAAATAAAAAACATGCAAATCGTTTTAAGATAAAGACCCGAAATTACGTTAACACCTGATCCAACTTGGATTGCATCTCTCCATCGACCGAAATAAAGAAAAACACTTGCATCTCTCCAACGGCTACTTTCTAACGGCTATCTTGTTTTCAAAAACTTAAAAACCTGAACACACCACACACTCTCTTCTAAACCCATGCGCACGTTCTTCTCTCTGCTACTTCCTTCCTTCCTTCCATCTTCATCTTCATCACTCTTCTCTCTGCTTCTCAACACTGTCCATCTTCTCTTCCTGCAGAGAGAAAGTACAAAGCATCATCATCAACCCCACCATCGGGAAAAAAAAAATAGAATTAAGTAAAAGCTTTGATATTTTCAGAAAATTGTTGAAGAATGTTGCAGGACATAATGTGGAATGCTCCCCCAGGTTTCAGACCCTCCAAGTCTGCACCTTCTTCTCCGGCGAAGCCTCTCGGCGTCCCGAGAACACGTTCTGAAACGTTCCATGTGGCCCATAAGGTCCCTGTTGGTGACACACCCTATGTCAAAGCCAAAAATGTTCAGGTAATTTAGCTTCTTGGGTATCTTGGTTCTTTGAAAATTTTCAATTTTTTCTTTGTTTCTTTTTATTTTTGTATCATGATTGAAATTTCAACTAATGGGCACCTTCTGTTCTTTTGTTTTCTTTCTTGGTGTTCTTTTTTTCATTGTTTATTACTTGTACAAGGTCATTTTTAATTTAGATTTATGATATATTTTAAATTTTAACTAATGGGCCTTTTTTGTCATTTTCTTTGTTTCAGTTGGTGGATAAGGATCCTGAGAGAGCAATTCCACTGTTTTGGGCAGCCATTAATGCAGGAGATAGGGTGGACAGTGCTTTGAAAGATATGGCTATTGTGATGAAGCAGCAGAACCGGGCTGAAGAAGCCATTGAAGCCATTAAATCGCTTCGAAGTAGGTGCTCGGATCAAGCACAAGAATCCCTTGATAACATCCTCTTGGATCTTTACAAGGTCATTATTCATTATGATCCATATCATCACTTTTGCACTGAATTTCTCAATTGTTTCTGAACTAGTTAGTCCTCAACATTCATCACTTGCAATGCTGAAAAATTCACTGTTTATTCTTTTTCTCTTTCTTCAGAGGTGTGGTAGACTTGATGATCAAATTTCCTTATTGAAGCACAAGCTGTACTTGATTCAACAAGGGTTGGCTTTCAATGGCAAGCGCACAAAGACTGCCAGATCTCAAGGGAAGAAGTTTCAAGTTTCTGTGGAGCAAGAAGCCACAAGATTATTGGTAAGAAATAGTAGCTAAATATTGGGGAATTGTTTTGTCCTCTTAATTCTCACGTTGAAAGTTGTTGCTTATGGAGAAATGGTAGATACATTGTTCTTTTTTGTAAAGATTTTGTTTTTCAAAAGAATGTTTACCTAAACATATAAAATATATATATTTTAAAAATTCATAAAAAAGGATTCTCACTTTCATTGAAAGTTGTTGCTTATTGTTGTTTATGGAGAAATAGTAGCTATGTTGTTGCTTTTTTGTGATGATTTTGTTTTTCACAAAAAAAGTTCACCTAAACATATCAAAAAACATATTTTAAAAATTCATAACAATAGGATATCCAACAAGTACCTTTTGTGTGGCCTATGCCTTACATGAAACTGACAACTTTTTGTTATTGTAGGGAAACTTGGGATGGGCATTGATGCAGCAGAATAACTACACTGAAGCAGAAGAAGCATATCGCCGCGCACTCTCGATAGCTCCAGATAACAACAAGATGTGCAATCTTGGAATATGCTTGATGAAGCAAGGTAGAATTGGTGAGGCGAAGGAGACCCTCTTTCGGGTGAAGCCAGCAGTCCCAGATGGCCCAAGAGGCTCAGATTCCCATCTGAAGGCCTATGAAAGGGCACAGCAAATGCTCAAAGACCTTGAGTCCGAGATGATGAATAAGGGAGGTGGTGATAGAATTGAACAAAAGAGGCTCTTCGAGGCTTTCCTTGGTTCTTCATCCATCTGGCAGCCTCAGCCTTGTAAGGACCATACAATAAGCATGCCAGCAATGAATAATTCAATGAAGAACCAAGATGAATTTGCAGATGAGAACATCAATTCCAACATAATACCAAATCACACAGCAGCACCAATGCAGCAGAAAGTTAACAAACAAGTTCCCCCCATGTTGGGGAACTCACTTAATGTTGCAGCTCCACCATTTTATGGATCAAAAACTTTCAAGGAGCCTATGTTAAGAGAACAACCAATTGAGAACCCTTTCTTTGAGACCCTTAAGAGGACAAGGTCTGGCAATGCCGCAGGATCCATGAGGGTGGTGAATGATGTTGGGGAATCCAACAAGTTGCATATGGAAGTAGGGGTGCTAGAGAACAACAAAACGAGGAGGAGGCTATCATTAGAGGACACCGAGAAGAACAAGTTGACAGACCTGTTACCAGACAACAAGGACTTTGAAGATGCTATTCTTGCTGCAATTCTGGGACCAGCAAATGAGTCAGATACAGCAAATGACGCAAGCACCAGCACCACTGGGATCTTCCAGAGGAAAACTACTGACAAGAGGCTTAAGGTTTTTCAAGATATTACATTATCTTTGAGTCCAAGGGCCTGAAAACCAATTTGATTTAATAAATTACCTCAATAACATAGTTTTTTTAGGTTGGAGATGAACTTGGTCTCCATTTTATTGAACTTCATTTTCCTTGCAGAGGGATGAAGGATGCTACATTATTAGCAGTTCTACGGATAGGAGTAGCTGCATGTAGACTTCTTTTTGCATTAGCCCTTAGTCCTCACATATTTGTTATGCCTTGTAAAGAAGGCAACATTATTGACTTCAAAATAAGTCTGATTTGAGTTGATGTTTATCTTGAAACCAAATTAATACATGCTACCTTTATTGATTTGAGTAGCTGCATGTAGACTTCTTTTTGCATTAGCCCTTAGTCCTCACATATTTGTTATGCCTTGTAAAGAAGGCAACATTATTGACTTCAAAATAAGTCTGATTTGAATTGATGTTTATCTTGAAACCAAAATAAGTCTTGAAACCCTAAACCCTAAACCTTTATTGATGTTTATCTTGGAACCAAATTGATACCATTCCCCAATGTTAATCTCTGTTCACTTAGTGATACAATTGATGCGTTTATAATTGATGCGGTAATTTTTAAATACCATCACGTTGAAATGAAAAAAGCATTAGAAAAGTTGAATTTTAAGGCTTTTTGCATTGAAGTGCATTGCCAGTTTGCCACTTTCTGCAATAGATCGAAGCCAAGTTGTATCTCTTACAACATTCTTCCTGAATTCCTCCAACTCAAACAAATTGTGAATTGCTATTTTAAACATATACCTAACTTCATTACTTCAAATTCCTACTGCAGATGAGAAACATCTAGCTAAAACCAATACATCAAGAACGAAATAAATCAAATCTTGCGAGTTCATTGTGAACTTGTGTTTTTTGGACTTTGATATGAAAAATTACTTTCAGCTTCCAAGTAATAACAGTTGATATATACAACGGCTTGTAAGATGCCCTACTCATAAAACTTGACATTCCCCTGGTAGTATCCTTTAGCCTCAATCAACGATTGAGGTGAAAGGAAGAGAAACGTCTAAGGAACATCATATATATTACATGTTGCATGCCTACCAATCTTCTATATCATCATCGGAAGTCCAACTTTCTTGGCCATCTAGACTCATTTTGTCAAAATCAACATCTTCAACATGCTGCACTGATTCTCGATGTGGTTCATGGTATCCACCACATGCCCTATTTCCAAGCAGTTTAAACATGGGCATGTACTCTGTGGCCATAACTGACATATGATAAGAACTCAACAATTCACAAGCAGGGACTGTCCGCTTAAATATCTCATCCTGCAATGGAAGATCATGATCAGAAGACAAATTTTAAGAGTGATGAAAAACATAAAGGAGTTCGTGAGGTAGTTGTTAATTATGAAACCAGGCAATAACTGGTTCCAAAATCTTTTGCTAAAATAATCAAGGACGAGCTAGAAGATGAAATACTCAGATCATCCAGTGAGAAGCAACCTCTGTAAATAATTTAGAGAGAAAAGTAATAGCACAAGTATTTTGATCATGAGAACCTATAACAACCACATCCCACTGGTTGCTCTCTATACTCCTTTTTTATCTCCCAAGTTAAACTAAAAGGTAGCACATTTATATTTCAAATTAGTTACTCAAACGGGAAAATTGAAACATTGCAGGATAATAAAATATAACAGAAAGGAGGATCCATAATCAAACACCTTGTTGTATAATGATTCTTTCTCAACCTGCCAGAGCTTTGGCCGGCGAATTGCGTGCCACCTGTAAAAGTCCTCAATTAAATATAACAGACTAACAAGGGAACAGAAGGTCTTTCTCTCAGAGAAGACAGCAGGCATATAAGTGACAACCTGGAGGGTACTACATAAGAATTTCCATATAGAACCCCACGCACAGCAATTGATGCAGCAGCTGACTGAAGAATGCTCTCTGCCTCATGATAACTGGATAGCATTCCCCGAAGTTTAGCAAGAAGAATGTCTGCATCGCCAAGATATGAAGACAAAGTGTATGCATCATCTATTGCCTCATCATCCAAAAATTCCAGAACTGCAAGAAATTATAAAGTGAGAATGATAAATAATATCTTCACTATATAGTTTTCACTGAGTATGTTGAAAGGGCATACCATTTTCATGCAAAAAATCAGCAACCTGACCCGGTTGCACATGGGCTTGACAAAGAATCTTCTCTGGGACATCCATTTTTAATGGTAATCTTGAAAATCTTTCTTGAATAATTAAGCCATGTTGGTCTACCACATAAGAAAAATGAAGTTAATAAATAAGCTGCATCACAAAGATATCTTAAGATGCAACTTAACCTATTTCTATTGCAGTTTCCCAAGGTAGAAAGATTGACAAGTTCAAATTTCACTCAAGTATTGTACCATATTCGACTGCTGCACCAGCCTCCCTTTTATTGTGTAAAAATTTCCCCAAGGCATGAAACAAATTAAGTGACTCATCTCTGCCAAAGTGCAAAGAAAACCCATCATCTAATCTTTCGGATTTATTACTTTCATTTTTTAATGCACCTAGAGCGCGAGTGGACCGAGCACAAGTGGACGGAGAAAAGGAATGGACTTGATCCTGCTTCAGGCAGAAAAACTGTAAAGAAGTAATTGCATGTCTGATGTCACCTCCACTTGCTTTTGCTATTTGATCAACATGGTCAGCAGTCACATCACACCGCTCCATTTGGCAAATTCTGAAGAGAATCTTCTTAATAGAATTAGTTGTGATTGGATTGAATGCAACCTGAAAGTTTCCTGAATGCTGTGTAAGAATTTTCTCATAAAAGGGCATCAAAAACTGCAAGAGAATCTTTCAAGAAAGTAACCTTACAAGCCCCAGAACTCTCTAGAGATAGCTGAAGTTCTTGTAGGAACCGTGCATTATGATCTGCTGAATCAGTATTGCCATAGTCCGTGAACAATATTGCTGTGGGTATCTGAGTTGAGTGCACCAAAAGCCGCAGGCAATCTTTAAGTCTTCCAAGAGCAGCCTTCCCATTTGTCATGGGAAGGTCATCTATTAAAAGGATGACTGATGGCTTAGGCTCCCCAACAAAGGAAGCTGACACTAATCCATATTTCCGTATTCTCTCAACAAAAGTTTCAAACTCATCCAACTTAGACGTGTATTGTGCTCCTGACAATTAATCAGAAAATTTTTAAAAAAATTATCACAATTAAGATTTACAAAGCACAGCACTGAGAATATTGCTTTCTTCCCCAAAATGTAATGAATGCATTTTTCTATTTGGACTGTACACCATCATCATTTTGCAGTAAAAATGGATGATTCAACAGAGAGGCTAAAAAGGATAATGGTCAAGTTTTTCTCATTCTAGCCGATCATAAGAAGACTAGCTTGACCAACCTGTGCCAGAATTATAAAGATGTTCTTGCCAAATTACAGGTGTAGGTGTGTCCCACCCACACACTATCGCTCCAAGGTGAGATGCAATTACATGAATAGTAGCCTACATAATGAAAAGAATAAATTTTTCAATGTCAATGTAGTATTCATAACAAAATACATTAAGAAGTGGCTATTCATAACAATCTTCTAACTAAAATTCTTTTACATGTCTATTAGACATATGATATGACAGTTTATAAAAGCGAAGTGAAGAAATTCAATAATAATTGAGGAAACTTGTGCATAAATAAGAAAGTCAAGATAAAGAAGCAAATCAAAGTGCTGATAAAAGACGACAATTTTGACACCAAGCCACATTAGCATGCCCGAGATTTTAACATTTCTAAATTGTCCAGAGTGGGGTTGCGCCCATAAAAGAAAGAGGGGAAATATGTTAACAAGGGAATGGAAAAGTGCTTACAGATTTTCCAACTCCAGCCTGACCACTGATGACAAGAACATTATTTCTGAAGACACCATCCTGTAAGTTTCTCAAAAATAAAGGGGAAGAAAGAGGAACTCAAAATATGAGTAGAAGACAAACAACACAAAACATATATAATGGTTAGAGCAACTTAGAATCACTTATACAAGACCTGGGGAAAGCATTTCTATAGAAATTTAAATTCCAGAACTAAACATTTCAGATAGTTTGAAGAAATGAGTCTAAGTAACCAACAGCTAACAAATCATGCTGTTCTCTTTTTCTGCCAAGTGAAAATCCTCCCTTTTACTTCTCAGATATTATTTGTTTGCCATAGACGATGGTAATTTCTTAGAATAGTAGCACTAATGTTTATAAAACAATAGTGCTGGCACAGCAAGCCAAATTAAGGGAGGGGGGGAAGCTAAGTGCAAATAAAAAATACAGCACCTAACTTCCGTACCATTAATTTTATAGTATATAACCAAATATAAAACCGAAGATCTGATTGATAAAATCTTCCATAACAATCACATCTAATAAAGAGCTAATGAAAGCAAACATTCTTAAAGCATTGACAATCCAATATGTGATTTCCCTTATCATTAATACTTTAATTATGCCTAAACATTGTTCAAGTTCACACAAATAACAATCTCTATAACGAAGCTATAGATTCTATGATCGTTGAACAACAAGATTACAATTATGAGTGTGAGAAACTAACAATGACAACAATCCTAAATCTCTTTTCCTGGAATTACCTTTGAAGGTTTCAATCTTTTGTCAAACCATGCCTTAACTTCATCAACCTGAAAAACACAGCAAAAAGTGAAAATTGAGATGGCATTCATATTACCAAAATCAAGAACTTAATGATCAGTGCCTTGACCTTTTTCTTGTGAACAGCAAGCTCTTCCAGTGAATGGGGCTCATATTTATCAACCCATAGCTCCTCTGCAGTGCTCCTCCGAGTACCTGATGCATCCATTTAGTACTTATGACTTGTGAGAGATGGGGAAAAACAAGATACAGAATACAGATTCAGAAGACACAACAACTGCACAGGCAGGAAGGAGTGCGAGTTAAAGACTTCCAAATTAGTTAAAGTAAATATTGCTTGAAGTCAATGCACTTTGACTCAGGCATGTTTACAAATTTCTAGCATTCCATTTTCCAACATAGTCCATGCTCCATACATTAGTAAACAGGGGGAAAACTGAAAAGGCACCACTGTAATATATTGCAGAAGGAAGCTCTCAGCTTCATCATGAAATCGAACAGAGGTACAAGACCACAAGCTTCCATTCAACATCAATTTTTCTTTTTCTCTAAAAAACATATTAAAAAAAAAATCACAATGTTAAGCACAACACACAGAAAGCATACCAGCAGATACCTTTGACCCAGTAAACACTTCATTGAAGTCATCTTCAAATAAGCTGATCTGCAATAAATTGAATTCATCACATCCTCACTTTGTCAAATAACCCACATTCAAATAATAATTTTAAAAAAACTAAACTCGATCTGAAGTACCACAGGAAATATATACAACAACATTGCATAATGTATACAAATAAGGGAAAATTGCACTTTACCTCCTCCCCCCCCCCCAAAAAAAAAAATATATATATATATATAGAGGTCATGCGCACTTTAGATCCTAAACTTCAAAAGTGTGCAGTTTGACCACCTGAACTTTTTTCAATATGCAAATTGACTCTTCTGCTAATTTTCCCATTAATTGTTAACAAAAAATCACAAATTTAAGAAAATACAGGGTATCAAGTTGTACATTTAGGAAAGTTCAAGGGGGTATAATATACTTACATTGGCTAAACTACACATTTATGAAAATTCAAGGGGTTGATTTACACATTTTTAATGTTTAGGGGCTAATAATTCACGGAGTTAAAATGCAATTTTCCCTACAAATAATGACAAAAAAAAAAAAAGGATGATCAAACGATGTCATGGTGACTTACTATAAATCATTTCTACATTCAAACCATTAACATTATAAATCTATTTTAATAGTTTTCACCTCTAGTTTTTCTAAGCTTCCCTCTGTTTCCCTATAATTTTTCAACAACTAACTTGATGTCAATGTCAAGAATCTTTCATGACTATCTTTGAGGGACATTGGTAATTTTAATAATAATAATAATAATAAAAATAAATAAATAAATCGAATTTTAACTTTTAAGTCCACAATCCTAGCCTACCCATTTTACTTAAATAGCTTAACTATTTGGGGGTGCAAAAATGAAAATTAAGGAAAAAAAAAGAAAAAGAAAAAGGAATGCGATACCTCATGGAGCTTAGAGAGGCGAGTCCGAGAACCTGAAACCCGGGCCCTCTTTTTCGGATGAGAGGTTGTCGTAGAGCTGGACCTCGATTTGGGCCTCTTATACTTGCTGCTGCTGTTACTGTTGCTGCTGCTCCAACTCAACCTCGAACGGTTCTTCTGATCAGAACCCTCTTCATCGTCCGACGACACAACAACGACGCCGTTTCGCTTTGCCATCATGACATTCAGAGCGACAAACAAACACTGAAAGAAACCCTCTGAGGTCTGTTATAACTAACTAACTCGGTGGTGTTGAAAACAGTTTCTGCTTGCTTTGCTTTGTTTACTGAGTTTGAATAATAATAAGGTTCTGAAAATTGAAAACCCTATCATGGCTAGGCTATGCTCATGGATTTATTGCTGAGAATAATAGTGCTGCGTTTGGAAAACCCCAAACTCAGTTACTCAATTCATGCCATGCTAGTGGGTTTTGTGAAAATGCCAAGTGGAGAGAAGGAAAAAAATCTGAGGCGCAAAAAAATGAAGGAATCAAAATCAATTGATTGGAAAATAAAACACTATACATTACGCGGGCTTCTGTTCTGTGCGCGACTGAGTGTGGGTTTTGGTTTTGGATGGCTTAGAGGAGAAGCAGCCTTCGGCATTGGCGGGAGCGGTGATCTTTCTGGGACCTATGGTTTTTGTCTGGCCCAGATTTGGCCCAATTTAACAAAACAGGGCATGGCCTTTCCATCAAGATATTCCCTTTTTTTATTTATTATCGATAACTCGTTTTTCTGTTTTTAATTTACTTGATAGATAAATAAAAACTACTCAGACAAAAAAAATAATAATCACATAAATAAATAAATACTTCTTGAGGGTTTTTTTAATAGTTATACCAAAGAACTTTAAATAATGAAACAAATATAATTACACTTGCCTCCTCAAGTTTTGCTAATATCAAGGTTAACTCCATGCTTCCTCGAATATAACATTCCTCCAATCCTCCTAGTTGATCAAGATGTTAATGGAATACTCTTATAGCTTACCATGGTGATATTTTTATACATTTCAAAAGGCAGAAGAAAAAGAAAAGCTAACTAATTTTTACCAATGGAATTAGATTCCATTTTGGTTTGGTAAGTTATGCACACACACTACACTTTCCTAGCAGCATAGCATCCAAGCAACCAGAATCACATGACTATACGAAAACCATTATGCATCAAACAAGCAAATGACCATGCCTTCTAATTCACATTCCCCACTTGACCCACACTAAAATATCGCATACGTAATTCACAAAATATAAAGTTTACACAAGCCAAATGTTTTTTCCTATTAGTATTTATTGTTTTAGAATATGAGTATAATAGAAATTTTATGACATTTTCCCAATTATTTTGTTTGATAAATTTTAATATAGCAAACACTGTAACCACCATTGCTTTCTTGGCCATAACAAACACGACATGAAAATAAGTATTCTTTAACATTTCTATTTTTCACTCTCATCTCCATTCTCATGCTGTAAAAAAAATCAATCCATTTAAGTAAACATGACCTTAGACGTTGGGATTTGGAAATATGTAATTATAAAAAATGGGTTAGGTTTGAATTGGCTAAGACAAAATAGGGTTAGTTCAGATATATATGATATAAGGTATAAAATGTTCCTGCTTCTGTTCAAGACCTTGTGTCTGAGAATTTTAGAGGGCCAAAAAAATGATGTATGGTCTAATTTTCAAATGCAAGGCATGAAGAGAATATTGATGAGTACACACACACACAACATGTGAGTAGATCACCTCCTCCTACTGTGAGATAAAGTTCAAATTTTGAACTCAAAAAGGAAATCATACTAACATGTAGATTTTTTTTTTCGCAATGAAATCACTAATATTTGAGTCCAATTACTATGAACCCTACTAATTCGACTTGATCCAATTGAGGTCACTTTGATAAGGGTAAGGGTCTTTTAGGGAGAATTTTTTCTATTCTTAGAACTCGAATCTAAGACTTCTAGTTAAGAAATCAAGGTACCTATCATCTTGACCAATCTCATGTTGGAATCTCTTTGACATATAATTTTTATGCTATGATAATATACTTTAGGTTCTTCTATGGTAATCAAACATAATATAGATGCACTACAACGAAACTGCTCTTACCAACTTAATACAACCAAATGACAGCAAGCATTATAACAAAATACAAAATAATACACACACACATAAGGTTGCTGATAATTTAATCCCACCTTAATTTTGGAGTATTGCACGATCCATTATTCATGGCCGTTAGATTGTGTTTAATGGTTCATATTTAATTATAGAATAATTATATAAAATAAAAATAACATATTAGTTTTTAAGTTAAGAATAATAACTTTTATAGGATAAAATTACCCATAAACATCAATTAACTCTTCTCCCCATTCACTGTCATCACACCACCATCACTGCCAGCACAATTTTATTTTGGAAAAATTAAGTTAACAAAATATAGTTTCAAATAATAATAATTCTCAAATGCTCACGAATATAATTTTGGATTTATTGATTTAAAAAAAAACATTTATCATTTGCTAAACTAAGTTCCATTTGTTCTTGTAATCTCTCTTTCATTCTTTTCTTATTGATTTCGAATCCTAATTAGATTCCCCCCAACTTGGAGCGACTATCCATCAACAAGGAAGATGTCGTCTTGATTGACCAAGGTCTACTACCTCATGTGGATCTCCAACTCCAAAAAATAAAGACAATGAGCTTGAAGAGGAAGATAATGTGGATTAAGAGGAAGATAATGAGCTTGAATTGTGCTCCACTGAGATTTGATAGTGGTGGAAGATGGTGGCTGCACTGAAATGAGAAGGTAGACATAGGATAGAGATGAGAGACAAACTAGTAAAGGGATAAAACCAAAAATTAAAACTAAAATAAGGACATTTACATAATTTGTGTATAGTAGAGCAAGAACCATGTAAAGCTTTAAAAGTGAAGCAGACCATGAAATGCAACTTTGACAATTAGAGTTTCACAATAATTCCAAGAAAACAATGCATCAACCACCTTAAGCTTCAAGGAATGCCCAAAATGAAGGGAGGGGTTGGATTGGAGAATACGCAGGTTTTTTTATCGCTTTTGGACAGATGTATCTTCTTTGGCAATTGGATACTCCAACAAAATTGCATCTAATGGCTAATTTTCAACTTCTAAAATAAAGGATCATGTTCAACAACAATCAAGATGGCACAGATTTATAAGATCTTGCATCCCGATTGGATGCATTCGTATAAAAAAACAACGAAACAACTTCAATGCTTGTAGATTGTACAAGTTTCTCAATGAATCGGGCAGTCTCATGATAAGTGTTTCAGAGAGGTCCAAAAAACACAAATGAATCAATTCACCAATTGAATGGAGCAATGACTTAAGAGGAGAGTACACAAATGACAAAACTCTTAAATACTTAAATTGTGATACAAAGATACGAGGATGTTCTCCATGTTAAATTGATCTGCTTTAACTAATTTGATTCCTAGAAACGTCCTTATATGTTTGGCTATATCACACCCTTCACAATTTTCAAAACTTGTGTACTCCCTTTAACTAATCTCGTTCTTTTCATACTTGCCAACAATAAAATCTATTGAAAACTGCAAATGTTTTAGTTTGCTCATTCCTTTTGGCATCTCTTTTAAACTAGTTCCTCTAATATCAAGATGGTGGGAATTTACATGATCTTGCATCCCAATTGGAAGCATTTGTATAAAAAAATAACGAAACAACTTCAATGGTTGTAGATTGTGCAAGTTTCTCAATGACTAGAGCAATGTCATGATAAGTGTTTCAGTGAGGTCCAAATAACACAAATGAATCAATTCATCAATTGAATGGGGCAATGACTTAAGAGAAGCGTATACAAATGACAAAACTCTTAAATACTTAAATTGTGATACAAAGATAGAAGGAGCGTTCTCCATGTTAAATTGATCTGCTTTAACTTATTTGATTCCTAGAAACGTCCTTATATGTTTGGCTATATCACATCCCTCACAACTTTCGAAACTTGTGTACTCCCTTTAATATTAAGTGAGAAATGACGAGCTCTAATCCCAATCTCTGGTGGATTTTCAAGTTTTTTTCCTCTAAAATAGAATTATGCCGCACATACAGTAGCTAAATCATGCACGAGATCATGCATCACAAATGAACCTTTAGTAGCATTAGAAGATTGAAAAAATGGTCTTGCAACTAATTCATTGAAATATTCACAACCAATTTCTTCGAAAGTTATTACTCCATTTGGCTGTAAAAAATTTCCTGCCATCCACATCAAGATTAAGTCATCTTTGTCAAATTTAATGCTATCCACATTCTCTAATTTGTCTATGCAAAGTGACCAATGAAGATTCGCAAGTGCTCCGAACTCACTAATCTTGTTCTCTTCATACTTGCCAACAGTAAAGTCTCTTGAAAACTACAAATGTTTTAGTTTACTCATTCCTTTCGGCATCTCTTTTAAACTAGTTCCTCTAATATCAAGATGGTGCGGATTTACATGATCTTGCATCCCAATTGGAAACATTTGTATAAAAAAATAACGAAACAACTTCAATGGTTTTAGATTGTACAAGTTTCTCAATGACTCGAGCAATGTCATGATAAGTGTTTCAGTGAGGTCCAAATAACACAAATGAATCAATTCACTAATTGAATGGGGCAATGACTTAAGAGAAGCGTACGCAAATGACAAAACTCTTAAATACTTAAATTGTGATACAAAGATAGAAGGAGCGTTCTCCATGTTAAATTGATCAGCTTTAACTAATTTGATTCCTAGAAACGTCCTTATATGTTTGGCTATATCACATCCCTCACAACTTTCGAAACTTGTGTACTCCCTTTAATATTAAGTGAGAAATGACGAGCTCTAATCCTAATCTCTGGTGGATTTTCAAGTTTTTTTCCTCTAAAATAGAATTATGCCGCACATACAGTAGCTAAATCATGCACGAGATCATGCATCACAAATGAACCTTTAGTAGCATTAGAAGATTGAAAAAATGGTCTTGCAACTAATTCATTGAAATATTCACAACCAATTTCTTCGAAAGTTATTACTCCATTTGGCTGTAAAAAATTTCCTGCCATCCACATCAAGATTAAGTCATCTTTGTCAAATTTAATGCTATCCACATTCTCTAATTTGTCTATGCAAAGTGATCAATGAAGATTCGCAAGTGCTCCGAACTCACTAATCTTGTTCTCTTCATACTTGCCAACAGTAAAGTCTCTTGAAAACTACAAATGTTTTAGTTTACTCATTCCTTTCGGCATCTCTTTTAAACTAGTTCCTCTAATATCAAGATGGTGCGGATTTACATGATCTTGCATCCCAATTGGAAACATTTGTATAAAAAAATAACGAAACAACTTCAATGGTTTTAGATTGTACAAGTTTCTCAATGACTCGAGCAATGTCATGATAAGTGTTTCAGTGAGGTCCAAATAACACAAATGAATCAATTCACTAATTGAATGGGGCAATGACTTAAGAGAAGCGTACGCAAATGACAAAACTCTTAAATACTTAAATTGTGATACAAAGATAGAAGGAGCGTTCTCCATGTTGAATTGATCAGCTTTAACTAATTCGATTCCTAGAAACGTACTTATATATTTTGCTGTATCCCATACCCCCACAACTTTCGAAACTGGTGTACTCCCTTTAGCATTAAGTGACAAATGACGAGCTCTAATCCCCATCTCTGGTGGATTTTCAAGTTCTTTGACTCTAAAATAGAATTCTCCCGCACATACAGTAGCTAAATCATGCATGAGATCATGCATCGCAAATGAACCTTTAGTAGCACTAGAAGATTGAAAAAATGATCTTGCAACTAATTCATTGAAATATTCACAACCAATTTCTTCCAAAGTCATTATTCCATTTGGTTGTAAAAAATTTTCTGCCATCCACATCAAGATTAAGTCATCTCCGTCAAATTTTTTGCCACCCACATTCTCTGATATGTCTATGCAAAGTGACCAATGAAGATTCGCAAGTGCTCCCAAAGTCACTTAAAAACTGCAAATGTTTTAGTTATTAAACTGCACACTTAGCACACTTTTAGTTAAAATGAGGTGTTGAATTAAGTGTTCTTAAAAAACTTTCCTGTACACTTAACACACGTTCATTTAGTTTAATAAATTCGGGAAATAATGGGTTTAGGTTTCTTTAAGACTTATTAGAGGTAAATATATTATTTCACATGGGCAATTAATATTGTCAAGCTTCATTTGATTTGAAAGGAGGTTGATGTAATTTTAAAATCTAGAGAAAGGTAACTACAATTTCAATGGACCTCAAGGTTACTGTAGTTACCCCTAAAATTCAATCCAACAACAAACAAAACTTACCCAACTAAGTGGAGTTGACTATATACATCAAATGATATTATAGTGCTTTATCATGTAGTATATTTATATTTAACTTATTGGCACTTAAATCTCACTTGATTTCCCTATTGTTTTCTTAGGTCTTTCTATACCTCTAATGATAATACTATTCCTTATCCGATCCACAGTCCTTCGTGGGACTTCTATAGGTCTCCTCGTTATAGGTCTATCTACTAAAGACAAGATTCTATTGTCTTCTCTATAATTGGTGCTACAATTTTCTCCCTATTGCACTCATTCTTAATTTTATCACATCTATTTTGACCACTCATTCATCACAATATCCTCATCTCTATTACATTTAGTTTTTTCCTTGTTGAATTTTTACCTTGCAATGTTCATTTTTGTACAAAAATGTTAATCAAATCATTGTGCCATAAAATTTACCATTAGTCTTTAGTGGTAAATAAAACTTGATGTGTTTCTCCATTTTGAACATCCCACTTTAATCCTATGTTTCTTTTGTTTATTTGTGTAGAAAAGTGAAAGGAAAAAAACAAAGATAATATAATGTCAAATGATAATTTTTTCCTGATCTTGGTTTAAGAGATTATTGCAATGCATTAAATATGGTGAGTATTGTTGGAATGGAAATGGGTAGTGAATTTCCCCTTTATTTTCCATCCATTTCCATCCACCAGTGAGAGGAAACAAAATATGATAGGTCCCATATATTTTATTAAAATGACTTGCGAAATTTTTAATTTAAGAAATTGACTTCACCTAGGATGCTGGTAGTTTGTTGGTCGGCAGGGTGTTTCCATCATTTTTTCTTTCTATATTTTATATTTTAATGCACCGTTCAAAGATTTGGGTGCCAAAACAAGCTGGCCTTGCCAAATTGACCAAGTCAATTTTTGATGCGATCAGCTAGATATTTTAACTTATTAAAATCTTCAAGTTGTCCCGACCTGCTACGGGTTGATTATAAAACGAGATGGGAAGGGTTGGTACTTACTATTATTGACTCGTCGTATCCCATTTTATAGTCAACTAATGACAGGTTGGTAAAAATAGTTAAAATCTAATCAAAATTAAGCTGGACACTCGGATTAACCAATCAATTGATTATTTTTTGACGAGATAGGTTGATACTCTTAATCCAAATAACTAAACATGTCAATTCATCATGTCCCGTTTTATAGCTAACTTACGATGGGTCAAGGCGGGTTGACCCGCCTTGCCTAATTTACTACATATTTTCAAATATATGTATAAACAATTAGTGGAAACTTTCAACAATGTAAACAATAAATAATTGTGCCCATCTATTCAATTCAATAGCAATTAAAACTTATCCAACTAAGTAGAGTCGACTATATAGATTAAATAAAATTATAGTGCTCTATCATATAGAATATTTATGTTGAATTTATTGACATTTAAATCTCGTCTATTCCCCTATAATTTTCTTAAGTCTTTCTCTACCTCAAATTATAGGAGAGGGGCTATTACTACTCTATTTAGTCTACTACCACTTCTACTCAATTAGTTTTTTATATAGTTATTCTAATATTCCCTTTCTATATTTGCAATTAATAAAATAGTTATAGATTATTGTCATTCAAATATTAGTTAATCTTATTATTATAAATATTTTAAAAATATTCTGTTAACATTTTATTATTTGTGTTTCTATATTTTTTTTCATTTTGCAAAAAAAATATATTACATGAAAAATATCTTTCCATTTTGCGAAAAACATATTTTCCTCTAATTAACTTAACTAGTGAGCTGAAAGTAAGTATAGTAGTTTTTTTTTATAATATATATAACATTAAGGTTGGTGCAGATGCATGCAATATCATATACTACCTCTGGTCAATAATAACAATCACCTAGGGAAACTAAGAGGAGTAGCAAAGTCAGAGTCAGTCAAAAATATTTTATTAGGGACTGATATAAAGCATTAGTTTATATATTACATTAGAGAAATTATATAACTATAATAAATATATAAAATAAATTGAGGAGATTTGAGGGCCATGTTCTATAGAGGCCCCCTTGGCTCTGCCCTTAATTGCGAGAAATAAATACATTAAAAAACTAATATATATATAGCTATAAATTATAATTAAATATATTAATATTTTAATGTATCAATTTTTTTCAATTTCTTTAGGTGACTAATTGTTATACGAAGGGGGCATACCCAATATTATACCATCTAACATCAATCTATCATTATTAAAAAAATTTAATTTATTTGATACATCAAGTTACGAGGAAATCTATTAAAAATGTTAGTGGTTACTTTACGAGGAAAAATATCTAGTTATGTTACGTTAATCTAAAAATGTTTTTGGCAAACTTGAAAAATATTTTTTGTGTAATATATGTTTTTGCAAAATGAAAAAAAAAATAGAAGCACAAATAATAAAACATTAACAAAATTTTTAAAACTATTTATAATAATAAGTTTGAATAATATTAGAATAATAATGTATAACTAGTTTACTAATTATAAAAAGGAAGAGGATATTTTAGAATAACTGTATAAAAAACTAGTTGAGTAAGAGTGACAATAGCTAAAATAGAGTTATAATAGCCACTCCTCTAATTATAGTACTATCCCTTAGATGGTCTCTCCTTTTTGGGACTTTTACATGTCTCCTCCATAAATATTTGAATTTGAATCACTATAAGCGATATACTATCATCTTTTTTATAATAAATGTTACAATTTTTGCTATAATGCACTCATTTTTAATTCTATCATGTCTAGTGTGACTATTCAATTACCACCATCCCCATCTCTATTACATGTAGTTTATTTTCTTGTTGATTTGTCACCACCCAACATTCATTTCCGTATAACAATGCCAATCATATCGTTGTGCGATAAAATTTAACCTTAATTAACCTTTAGAATATGTCTAGTTAGGGAGTAAAATAGGAGTAAATTTTCTATAAATAAGATTCATATATAATTTTATACATAGAGGTTTTTTATGAAAATTTACTCCCTATTTTTACCCTCTAACTAAACATACCCTTAGTGGTAAATAAAACCCAATCGGCTTTTTCACTTTGAGTATCTCACTTTAATCCTATGTTTCTTTTTGTTTGTTTTCGTGAAAAAATAGGGGGAAAAAAGATAATATTAAATGACAATTTTAACCTTATATTGTTTTAAGAGATTATTTCGATGTATTAAATATGGTGAGTATTGTTGGAATGGAAAAGGGCAGTGAGTGAACGTGCATTTTCATTTTTTTTATTGGTAACCTTTTGGAATGGCGTAGAGGAGAAGCCTTCGGCGTTGGCGGGAGTGAGGATCTTTCTAGTCCCTCATGACTGTTGTTCGGCCAGCTAGCCCAATTTTTCAACAAAGGATGTGGGCTTTCCACCCAGGAATTCTTTTTCTTTTTATTTGTTATTGAGATTTGGTTTTGTGTTTTTTTTTTTTAGGTTAAATGTATTTTTTTTCCTAAACTTTAGGTTATGTGTAATTTACACTATAACTTTTCAAAATATATATCGGGTATCACAATACACATTTTCAAGAGGATAAAATATATTTAACCATTCTTTTTTATTATTTCAGGTGATAGATAATAAGTCAATCTAACTCAAACTAAATTAGTTAGGACGTAAACTTTCAATACTACTTGAGTTTTTTTATTTTTTTCGATGTGCATTAAATTTAAATATTGTAGAGTTATACTATTAAAATCTTACTTTATTCTCTCTTTTCTTTCAAAATTTAAACCCACAAACATACTATAAAGAAATAAAAGAGATTGTCATAAATAAGGAAACATGGCAATGGCAGAATTCAATTAAGAGAACTGTCCATTCACCGAAAGCATATATAGCATCCAAGCAATCAGAATCACCCATAACCATACAAAAAGTTCCTTATAACCAATATATATATGAGAAATTCTTCCCTGCTCCCAGAGCAAACCATGTTATTTGCTCTGATCCATTAATCATGTGACACATCATTTCAGTGGGCCCTTATGTGGCATTGGCAATTAACTCTAGTTAACTAAATTTGTAAAGTTAAAATAAAAATAAATGAAAAATACAATATGGGATCAGACAAGTGATGATCGAGAAGGAGAGAGAAGAGGCATTAGGCGGCCATGGAAGGCACGTGCATAACGAGGGAGCGACAGCCCATGGCGGCGATCACGGTGGCTGACTTGAACTGAGGAGATGCGTTGGTGGCTGCTGCTGGTGGCATCCGCAATGAGTCAATGACGGAGGGAGGGGCTGATGTGGTGATGGAGGCTGGCAGAGGTGGAGCACGAAGAACGGCGGGGCTGGGCGGAGACCCAACGACGGCGTAGCGACATGGAAGGTCACGAGGTGCTGGTGCGGCAGTATTGCATGGTTCCCAGTGGCTGTGCACAACGGCAGCATGTAGCCCCTGTGCGCGATGGCAACAATCGGCGGCTTGAGGACTGTAGCGTTTGGAACGACGGAGGCTGGACACGATGGTGGCATGCGTTTGGGTTTCCGACAACAGCTCCCATGGCCATGCTATTTTCATTTGTTTTATTTTTATTTAGTTAACTAGAGTTAATTGCTAAGGGCCCACGGAAATGATGTGTCACATGATTAATGGATCAGAGCAAATACATGGTTTGCTCTGGGAGCATGGAAGAATTTCTCTATATATATATATACGCACAAATAAGTCAAAAACCATTATGCACCAAACAAACAAATGACCATGCCTTACAGCTTGAAGTTCAGGTAATACGTTATTCACATATCCGACACGACCCACATTCAAAAATCGCGTGTTTCACAAAATATGAAGTTTGCACAAATAAAATGTTTTTGTATTAGTATTTATTACATTTTAGAATATGAGTATAATATAAATTTTATGACATTTTTCCTGTCATTTCGTTTGATCAATTTTAATATAGCAAACACTGTAATCATCATTGCTTTCTTGGCCACAACAAACACAACATGAAAATAAGTGCATTCTATTAGACGTTGGAATTTGGATACATGCAAGGAAATGACCGGAAAAAATGACAGGAAAAATAGAATTCCTTAGGCTCTCTTTCCGGTAATCAAACATAATATATTTTAGGTTTAATTCCTTATAATTTTTCTCAATTTTTAATTAAATCCTATAATTTAAAAATTTATAATTAAATCTATATACTTTATCAAAATTTTTAATTAAATCTCTATTATTTAATAATTTATGATTAGATCCCTACACTTTACAAAAAAATTTCATTTTAAGTCTTTTGTAGCTTAAAAATTTTATGATCAGGTCTCTATAATTTTGTATAGTATAGAGACTTTATTACAAATTTTTAAATTATACAAAATTAATTGAAAAAATTTATATAGTATAAAAAGTCAATTATATATTTTTAATCTATATAAAAACCTAATTAAAAATGGAGTGAAATTTAAACTTCAGATGCATTAGAACGAAACTGCTACTACTAACTCTAAAACAACCAAATGACAGCAACCATTATAAAAAAATACAAAATAATTTATGTATATATATATATATATCTTCAAGCAAACAAGGTTGTTATCCTAACTGGGATATTCCAGTCTATTAATACATAAAACAGTAAGTTAAGAAAAATGTGGGAACGATGAAATGCAACTTTGAGAATTAGAGTTTCACAATAATTCCAAGAAACCAATGCATCAACCACCTTATGCTTCAAGGAGATTCTAGAGTATATGTCAGATAGTAACACCCACATAGAGAGCTATAGTAGCTAAAAACATATTTGAGCTTTTAATTTTATATATATATATATATATGATTTTTTTTATATAATAAAGTTTAGCTAGGCTGAGGGCAAAGCTCACTTAGTTCACGATGAGGTCACGCTTCTCGGCTTATTATAACATTTATTTGATAATTAACATGGTCTATTTTTTAGCCCTTCTGTTAGATACTTTTTGGATACATCCCTAGTTAGTTCCATTTGCAAAGTGAAACACATTGCAAATGCGTTTAGTTTATTTAACTCTGTTAAAAATTTAAAAAATACTTTTGTATGAAGTGTAGAAATAATTTTTAAATTATTAAAATAAATATACATTTGTCAAAGCCTATAATTTTTTTTATAGACGCTTATATATATGTTGTGTGCTGGACTAGAAATATGGGCCGAATACCTTGGCCCGAAACCACGAGAGCTAGAACATGGGTCTCGAAGATCGGGCACGTGATGCCTAGGTCTCCCGTGGATGTACCCCAGATTTAATTGAGAATATCTCCTAAATCTCATATAGGATTTCTCTGTATCTCTCATTATCTTTTGTCATGGTTATATCATATTTTGTACAAATATGGAATGTATATAATATCTACTAAATCTCAAGAATATTTCTCTTATACAAAGAAGATTATCTCCTAACTTATCACGGGATCACCTCCCACTATATAAGAGCTTAATGCCCTTAGATATCAGAAGTCTAGTACATGCTACCCTTTTACTATTCTATACCTCATTCATTCACTGAATTGAGCGTCAGAGTGTTTTTACAAGTACCTCATTCCCCACGCACGGCCGCGCACAGACGTTAGAGCTACTTATACATTTACCACATTTCCAAATAAGAACATGTTGTATCACCAATAAAATAATAACTTAAACAAGGGATCATGATCAAAATAAAAATTAAAGAGTTCAAAACAGAATTATGTACAGTCATAGGGATTCAATGATATATTTAAGTCCCCTAAAAAAAATATTTAAGCCTTATTTTTCTAAGAGACAAATTAGATAAAATACAGCTTTTTAACAGATGTTTTATTTCAATTTTTTTGTTTAAATATTTTCATTGCATAAAATAGATATGTTTAAAAGCTTATAAATAAAATGTTCACAATTAAGATAATTCTGTTAATACGAATGCTTTAGGAGTTTTATATAAAAGTGAATTTGTATATTTTCACTATTTAAAATTAGACTCTCAAATATGAACTCATTTTCTTAAAACGACGTACTTTTAATTTCCTAAAGAGAAGCTTTTAAAAATTTTAAATTTAAGTAAAATTGGTAGAGAATCCATCCCCCCCCCCCCAAAAAACAATTCTCATTTTTTTTTTCCTTTTTTAGTTTCGTCTTGATCTTGGTCATACCAGCTTGGGAGAACAAACATTTGGAAAAATAATTTTTAACGAATAATTGATGTAAAATAAATCATAAACTCAACATTGAAATCTGATATGAGAAAACACGCTCTGTATTAAAGGCAAAAGTAAATAGTGAGACAACAATTGACACGAGTTGTATGAATATGTAATATCTCATGCTGATATTTAATCTTTTGATTACACCATCATGCCTCCCTTTTATTGTGGATGCAAAGCCTCTGCGTTGTCCAATGCGCACTCTCTCTCTATCTGCCAGGTAAAAGCTATATATATACTAGACAAAGAATTAGCACACATCACATCGTAAAAACTAGACAATATAGAAGGCCCCCTGCAAAGAAAAAGGAACATTATATTGAGACTTAATCTGCAGCGAACATGTTTTGCTTTGGCTGCGGCAAGGAGTCGTCACCTGAACCCAAATCGGAGCCGGTTTGTTATTTGCTTCTTATTTCAATGATTTTATAATATAAACGCCCTGCTACAAACAACTTTGATTTTACCTAGTACTGACATATATATAAGCATTTGTGTGATCAAATTAAATAATAGTTAAATTTTATTTTGGTGAACGAAAGAAAAGAACAAGTACTGCACAACTAATACTGCGAAAATATTTTGACTCACATTATCGATACGCAAAGATGTCTGGTCGATGCTAATGGGAAAATCTTAAAATAAATAACAATAGGTTTTATCGAAAAATAATGACGTTTAACCCTTTTTTGTTTTTTGTATGTACCTTATTAATGCCGCATCTTAAAATAGTTTTTGCTTCCAGTATAATCGCAGAGAAGTGCTATACTTTGAGGAGAAGAAGAAGAAGAAGAAGAAAGCGGACTCCGGGGAAAAGATGCGGCTAAATGACATGCAAATGGACGAAGTCAAGAAATTCTTTGACGACAAAAAGAAAAATCCAAGTATGTTTATTTTATTCTATTTATTTCCGTTAATCTTGCATGAATGCAATAGTTCTAAATCATCCATCTTAATAAAGAAAAAGGGGAATAATGAACTTTTGCCTACCAAGACGGAATTGGAATTAGATTTGTGTGTGTGTGTGTGTGTTCTTTTTTTAGGGGGGCGATTGATGGGCAACAATTTTTTTTTTTTGATAAGTTTTTTATATCATGGGCAACAATTTTAACTTTTGTCATTTAATTTTAAAAATAATAGATAATTTAATACATTGCAAGTTTTCATATGTATAAGAATATTAAAAAAATTGAATTTTAGAGTTTAATATGACACAATTTAGTTTGACTTAGAGTCTTAGATATATAACTATTAAAATATCATTACTCCTAGAAAAAACACTAATTGTGAGGGCAAGTCTGACGGCACCAAATGAGACTAGGACTCTCATTCCTTTGTAATAGAAAGAGAAGATACCATTAGAAAACCAAGAAAATACAGGAATGAATCATTTAATCTCAAATTCACATTTTAACAAGGCCAATTCTACGGTGCATGATTTTAATTATGATGTGCTGTGCCCCAAATGTGAAAAAAATTAAGGTATATCTTATAATCTGTGTTGGTTTAAGTTGATGAATTCTTATTGACAATTGAGACATTATGAAACAACGATATAACTATTTCAGAAGTGACCAAATTTTACCTATATGTTACCAAAAAAAATAAGTAATTATAAAATCATACAAATAAGTTAAGACATTTATCCGCATGATCCTAAAATAAATTGGAATTTTTTGGAGAATCTCTGTAAATAAAATCTGATAACCTCTTAAATTCGAAAATGTGGTTCAGCATGTTTCAGAAGGGACTAACATTATCTGCAAGATCCTAGAACTAATTGACACATTGTAGAATATCATATTGATAAAATATGATAACTTCTAACGTGGTTGTATTGTTGGTCCTTAAGAGCTTAACCATTAATGAAAAGTCAATGATTTAGATCAATATAGATCACGAGATGGAAACATTTTCACTTGGTAGCTAGATACATTACACACCATAGTTAAAATGGTGCACCACAAAAATTGGCCTTAATAAGATGAAGTTTATCCTAAATTTTTCAATTTCAATCTAAGGACACGCTTACCCTTTGAATTCTTTTACTCAAGTTCTTTGTTTACTTTTTTCTTGCCAGGATACTCAATTAACGAAGTTAAAGTTGATTCCACAAGAGTAACCTTGGAGGGCAGAGTTGATATTGAAACTCTATGTTCAGAGTTTAATAAAAAGTCAAAAATACGTATGGCTATACATAGAAAGCCCTGAGGTAACAACAACAACAACAATAATAATAATAGGAAGCCTTGAGCAATTACAATGATTTTCGGGCTTTAGGATTACATCTAATAATTAAGGTCTTCTTCATGTTACTTTTCATATTATCTTTGATCGATTTGAGTTAATCTTTTAGGCATTCTGGCCATTACTTATACTTAATTTATTGGTGTTTAGTTTTGTCTTCTAGAATTTTGTTTTATTTTACTTGGAAAAAATTAATGAAAATTAATTAGCTAGCAAACGATGTGTAGCTCTATTCCTTGTCCAATGAGTATCGATCAATATCAACACATTTTTCGGATAAAAGACTAACACAAAAAAATATTGCAGCTTAAAAAGGTATTATTCCCCATTCCAAAATATATTTAAACGTCACTCTATATGCAAGATTATCCAAATAGAAATACCCACAAGAGAAAACCAAAACATCAACAAATGGGACAACAAAAATATTCGCAAAGAAAACAACAAAATGACCACAAAGGGGCAATGAAAACAAATAAACAAAAGAAACAAAAATTTTAAGCAACACAAAGAAGAAGGAAAAAAAAAAAAAAAACAAGAAGAAGAAGAAGAAGAAAAAGATGGGCTGCCACCCAATGAAGAGAGCGATAATAGTCTTCCTTAACAGCATTTACATAAGAAAAAGATAGAGACTAAAGAGAGATAAATAGGGGTTAGTGCTTGATGTATAGCTTTCCATTTTAGTACAGATAAAAATATATATTTAGATTTCGTTTGATGGTTCTATATATTTGAATTTAATTTTATATACTGTCAATATGACAAAGAAATATATGTAAATATTTAATCATATATATTATATTAATAAAAACAGTTGACACCCATTGCTTTGGAAATTTTATAAATAAAAATATATGATTGGATAATAATAAAAAACTCTTTTATACTATTATCATATCAAAATTAATATTAGAATGCCGCGGTAAATAACTTCATGTTCTTATATACGCATTACAAGTTTGATTTTACCTAGTACTTGCATTGCACACAAGCTGCATTTATATTTATTAAACATCAGTTAAGATTACTTTGTTTAGGTGAGGAAAGGAATGAACAAGCATTGCACAACTACACCAAGGAAAAAATAGTTTGATTTTTGTCAGTCATATATTTGCATACTTGTGGTTTTAAGTTATGATTTAATTTATACATACTGTCAGTATTAAAAAAAAACTTTATACAAACACACAATTATATTAGCATATTAGTAAAACTATTTAATTTAATCATTTATTTATTTGAAAATCATACAAATATAAATATATGATTGGATGATAGTATGAAACTCTTTACATTGTTAATATATTAAAATTAATTTCTTTAAGTCGATAATTTAGAATTAAGGAATAATTTGGTTCCTATTTAAAAAAAAGCTCTGATCCCGTAATTTATATTTTTTTAGCCTTTGGCCTCTAAAATTGTCCATAAATACAAATATTAGTATCCGATAATATTAGCTTACTACAGTTTACCCTTCCATTAGTAGGTATTAGAAAACCCTAAGAAGGGGTTGTTTGTCACCATCAACTACATTAAAAATATCTTTTTAGTAGAAGTAGAATGAGAATCATTAGAAAAGTATAAAAAGATAAACTATAATTCTCATCTTCTAGAAAAAAAAAAGTCTTTATATATTACATATAAATATAAATTAATTTTTCTTTTTCAAAAAAATATTTGAAAAGATCAATTTAAAATATACTTATTTGTTGTATTTCAATTGTCCATTTTTTTTTAATTTTTTCTTACAGCTATCCATTTATTAACTTAAGAAAACATTAATTTTTTACTTATCAGTTATACCTTTATTGTAATTAATTATATCTTATCTATTTTTTTTAATAGCATAATCATATTAAATAGAGGTAAATGTTGACAATTAATATACTTTTATATTATTATCAATATTCATTTCTTAATGTGTATATTTTTATTTTAGAAAATTGAAATGCAAGATATACATATATATATATATATATTACACATCTAGAATAATGTAATATAATTATTAATATTTAGATAAGAATAATGTAATATTAATAGATAAGAATAATGTAATATAATTATTAATATTTAGATAAATTAATGAGTCATACTATTTTATTTCATCAAATAATTACCATAATTTCTATCAAAGATTCTGTGTTGGATATATAGCATTACTCAATCCATAATATCTACTAAAATTATTCATATTTCTCTACCTAATATCTTGAGCTTAAATGATTCATAATAGGATATCACTTCAAATCCAAAAAAGATATCCATGTATGGATGTATCTTAGATATAAAATCATTTGTGTTCATCTACTTACCGGGTTACTCTTTTTGGTATAGTTGACGAAACATAGATGGATGAATTTTCAAAAAATATTATGTACATAAACACTTGGGAATCAAAGGAACTCAACTTGCAAATTTTAAGGATCCAATCGTTGAAAGACTTTAAGGACAGAGCCAAGTACCATATAAAAGTAGTAATGTTAGGATATTGCATATATTACCATAGAAGATGCGTTATACAGGTGGACTCCGATGCCTGTCCCTTTTGGAAATATAATGTGGTAGTGGAGAATGGAGATTGTATAATAGAGCAGCTAAAGCTTCCTTATGTACAATAATTGATTGATTGATGTTAATTATTTTCTTGTTGCAAACAAAGAACTTAGTACAAACTCTCACAATTCGCAGCCAATAATACACAAGCCCTTCATCAATAAGACTACGTTAAGACTCAGCATACTAATTTTCAGTTGAAGGATTACACTCCCTTGGTTGGGTGCGTTTTCCTCTTGGAAAAGAACATTGCAACTTTTGTTGGAAATAGTGACTTGATCTTCTTCTTCTTTTTGGTCTTTGTATCTGGAGCCGGGACTGATCCAGTTTCAGCAACTTTACCCTTTGAGCTTAGCAAATCATGTTCAGGAGTGGTTGCATCAGTAGCAGCGGCAGCAGTGAGGTCGTTCAGTTCACCAACCCATGTTCTCATCTCCTCCTCCACAGCTAGCTTGCCTTCTTTGGCCTTCTCAACATTCTCAGTTGCAATCTTGAGAGACTCACTTCTCACCGACAACTCCTCACTCAGCTCCTTCAACTTCTCCCAGCTCCTTAGCTCAGTCTCCTTGGCCTCCTCAATCTGAGCGTTTGCGGCTGCAATCCTAGCAATGGCCTGCACCTCCGCCTTGTAGGTTCGCTTGCTCAGCTCTTGGTATTCATCGAGCGTGAGCGTCACCTTGGAGGAAGAATCAATCTCATTGTTGCTTCTACCTGATTTCGTCTTTTCCAATGCCTGGATTGCATCTCTTGCCATCTTTTCAGACACCTTGACTGCTTCTATCTCCTTCTGGGTAGCCAGTAATCTACTTTCCAATGTGTTTGCTAAGGCCTTCGCTTGTTTGGCCTCTTGCTGTGCTTCAACCAGCTCTGCTTGAGCAGCCAGAGCAAGTGCTTTGGCCTCATCAGCCTCTTTTGCCACTTCCTGCAGCTTCTTGGGCAACTCAATCATCATCTCTCTCGCTTCCTCCTCCTTCATCTTGTGGAAAGCTAACACGGACCGTGTCCTGATCTCCAGTTCCTCTTGGAGCTTTGTCATAGCAGCAGATGCCATTTCCTCGCTCTCCTTAAGGCTGGCAAGAACCGACTTCTCTTCTTCCTGTTCTGATTTTAGTGACATGGAAGACTCCCTTAGCAGATAAACCGCAGCAGTTGCTTTGTCAATGTTCAGTTTCACTTCCTTGAGTTCCTTCTTCCGCACTGTATCCCCTTCCTCTTTCAGTTTTGATTCCATATATGCTGCTAATTCAGCTTTCAGATCATGCAGTAGAGAAGAAGATGCATCTAATTTGGATTTGAGAACCCTTGCTGACATGACCTGCTGGTTGAGTCTTTCTAGCTCCTCTTCTGCTCGTTCAAGTTCCTGCTTACAGTTGTGAAATTCCGCATCCACAATGCCTAATCTTTGTTCCTCTGCTACCGAGTGTGTGGCTCGTGTGGAGCTCAATAACTCCTTTGTTGCCATCAACCCCTTGGTTAAATTTTCCAGTGCCTTCTGAGCCTCCTTGGACTCGGCAACAACCTCTTCTGCCTTTTGGACGGCTATATCCCTACACTCATCATAGAAGCATACTCCTTACTGAGTGTTTCCATCTCCCTTTTAATGGATTCCAAGTCCGAAACCGCAGCAGCATGCCTGGCCTTTTCGGCCTCTAGTTGATCCTTGGTTTCTAGATTTTTCACCTTTCTTCGCCAATAGCAATACTGTCTGGCTCTGCTCTTCTGGTTTGTTCACCAGCATCCTCATAGTCAAGTTTATCCTGTTGTTCCACTTCAAGTCGAGCAATCCCTGAAGTACTTGGCTGATCTTCTTACTTTAAATAAAATTTGGCTCCAAGGAATCAGATTATCCTAAGAAGCTTTCAAGCAATCATTGAACCAATCCATGTCATATATTACCGTTTCATGTTGGATTGATTTTTTGAGTACCAAACAAAAAATCATTGTTTTATCATTAATTAGAATGAATGTTTCGGATCAAAAGAAACAAACTTCATGCTCTATTTTCTGTAGCAAAACTCTATGCTGATCCAAGATTCCAAATGCTCTAGTTTCTATATAGCAAAATTGCCCAAAAGAAAATTTACGAAGGAAAATTAATGACAGAAAATTTAAAGGATGTGTACTTACAGAACAATTTCCTTTTGTGCACAGCCCATGCCTTGGTGATCATTGAGCCATTCCTGAACTGGGTCACCAGAGAGCTGTTGTAACTGACTGATTATGAGAGGAAACACCACAGGGATGAGCACTGTCTGAACAAAGTAGGAGCAGAACTGATAAATTTACCATCCCCAAATCTCAAATCTCGATGGCTTCTCTCCTATTTCTTGATATTCGTCAATGTCACTAGCCTCTTTGGATTTCACCATGCCTTTTCCATGACCTTGTGGTGGTGCTTGAGCTTCCACGGTCACTTCCTTTTCCATAATGTCAGGGTCAAGAGATCAATGTCAGAAAGAGAAAAGGGGATAGAGAGCAATATAATGGCAGTGCATGGGAGAGGGAAAGAGCATGGTGGGTGTTTAAGAAAGCCAAGGTTGGAATAATAATTAATTAAACACAGCTGTGCTAACGAGTGGC
Organism: Dalbergia cultrata; assembly: GCA_031216105.1. NCBI lineage: Eukaryota > Viridiplantae > Streptophyta > Magnoliopsida > Fabales > Fabaceae > Dalbergia > Dalbergia cultrata. The sequence goes on along the minus strand of CM062347.1, from coordinate 1,952,740 downwards.
GGTTAATTTAGTCCTCTTATGTTTGGAATCCACTTGATGGCACCCTTAATTTGGCTATCAAATTACCAAACTATCCCATTTTAAATATTCAATTTTCCTCTTCAACCCCTCTTCATTCTCTATCGTCGAGCTACATCATCCCTTCCACCACTGATCACCTTCATTGGCCATCCCACCTCCATTTCATCCAGTGTCAAAAGTGTGATGTTCAAGCCAACCATTATCACACGTGTTCATCTTCGCCCTCTCGTCCAACAACAAACTCAAGTTTGAGACTCAGGAAAAAGATGAGCAACTCTTGATAGATTGAGTCTTAAAATTACTCTCAGGCCCACCACTTTATTTTCACTGATGGCTTCAACCCCTGCGCTTGAAAACCATCCATTTTTGGGTGAGAGTTGAACTCGTCGAGGGAGAAGAAGCTATATCTGTTGGAGAAGAATGGGCTGACGTTGGGGTGAGATGAAAGAGGAGGAGGATAAAGGATCAAAAGAAAGATTGAGAATGGGATAAAGACTAAGGACTCTATAAAAAATGGCTTCAGCACCCATAAATTCTTCATCCTCTTGTCATTGACGCCATCTTCTCCACCGATGAAGGCAGCCCGGCATTAACAAAAGGAACAGAACATGGATTTTTCGGCGCTCCCTCTTTCATACAAGGGTGATCTCGTAACTTCAAAACTATATTTAATTACTTAATAAGCATACATGTTTCATCTTAAATTATTATGAACCGTTGATCGAGTTTGTTTTTAAATCTAATGGTAAAAAAGGGGCGGACCATGATTCTATGCATATGTGGCTTCAAGCTCTGTGAAGATGATATTCGCAACTGAGAGAAGACAATTTTCAATCAGCGCGTAACAGCCTATTTGCAAATTAAGACAGCATAGGCATTTCTTACAAAGAAAGGCAACAGAACAAGCGGACATATAGCAAAATGCATAAAATATACCCTGCACTCGCTTCGGAATATATAATATTAGACCATCATCAACACCATAAATGTGTTTAATGAGTCAATATGACCACTGTTTTATCAAAATATGCAATATTTTTTTACTATATTTGTGAATTTAAATTTTAAATTTTAAAAAAAAATTTATAATATAAAATTATATTATTAGTCCTTCTCCCCTCCACTCTTTCCCTATAAAACCTAAAATTGAAATGGTTGACTGGTGAAATATAAACAATTTAAAAATTGGTTGGTGCAGCAGTGGAAAGTACGAATCACGTGCTCATGAAAAGAATCCGAAGCTGCAGCTCTGCAGGATGGTTCCTGCTTGCTTCTCATGTCTTTTTAGTGCCTTTTTTTTTAATTGCTTCTTCGGACGATGATTAGAGATAAATTAAGGAAACACTTATTTCAATATTTGAAATTATGTATAAAAAATCTTTAAAATAATGTTTTTGTGATTGTTACTTATAGATATTTTTAAAAAAATATTTATTTAGTATTAAATATTTTTAAAATTATTTATGCGGATACTTTCAACTTTTATATTCTCAAGGAAATTTTTTATTTTAATGGTTATAGATTGAAGAGTTCTCTATTCCTTTTCCCACAAGGACCATATATCTATTTTATAAAAACTCAAATATTTAAGAATTAGCATTAGCTAATTAAAAAAGGTCATACATGAAACACGATTTGTGACATACTGATATATAGGATCTATGCTGCAGGACCAAGCACGACATACAGTTACATCTATTATATGCATTCATTCATCTAATCAATGTAGAATGGTTTGGAAACTCTTCCGTGGACATCAAATGCGCACTTCAAAATTATTAACGCCTAAATGTTACATGTACACCTCTAAATTAAACTTACACCATACTCTTCCAATGTATGGAAATGGTATGGGATATGAAGGGGCATTTTGAGAACGAAAGTAAAGGAAAAAAAAAAAAAAAAAGGAAAACCGCACGTGCACAATTTGATAATGTCTTATTTTTTTTCTCTTTCAAAAAAAGGAAAACACCACAACCCCACCTCTCCCATGATTAAATTCCTCGTACTATCTAGTCTCACTTAATCAAACAAGCCACAAAAACTTTCCTTTTGTCTGCATTCACCCCCACATTCTCTCCCTCTTATTGTGCTCTATAATTGGTTTATTTATCTTTAATTCATTGGCATTTAAATCTTGTCTTATTCCTCTATTGTTTTCCTAGATCTTTCTCTATCTCTAATTATAGTATTATCCCTTAGCTAAACCATTCACCCTCTTGGGGTTTTTATAGGTCTCCTCCGTACACGTCTCAACCACCAAAGGTAAAATTATACTATTTCTCTATAATAGGTGTTATAATTTTCTCTTTAATGTACTCATTTTTAATTCTATCATGTCTAATGTGGACATTCATCCATCACAACATTCTCATCTCTAGTACATGTATTTTATTTTCTTGTTGATTTTTTACCACCTAACATTAATTTCCATACAACAATATCAATGGTATTATTGTGCAATAAAATTCACCCTTAATCTTTAGTGGTAAATAAAACTCAATGTGTTTCTCCACTTTGAACATCTCACTTGAATAATGTGGTTTACGTCTCCCTCTATTTCTCTATCACTCTGGATAATAGAATCCAAATATTTAAATTAGACTTATGATATGATATTGTCCCCAATTTTCAGTTATAGGTCAGAATTTATGTGTCTCTTATCAAACTTGCACTTTATATACTCCATCTTACTTCATCTTACTTTTACGAAACCCACATGCCTTTAAAACTTTTATTTATTTCTTCTCTTGATTATCCTATCAGGAGGTCCATATATTCAGGAAAAATTCTTATATAGGAATGTTTCTAAAAATGCATTCTTAAACACGTTCACATAAAAGTTAGTGGAACCCATAAATAAATGACTATATGTAAGAATCTGTCTATATTCAATCCATCAACATAATTAAAAAAACAACTGAATTAACAATTTTCTTAAAAATAATGTTTCCCTCACGATGACACCACTCCTTCTATAACTACCAGTCTACTTTAAATTTTACATGCTACTTTGCTCCATAGTTCACATTATGCAACATAGCAAGAATTGGAACATACATCTATGAGCTACAACCACATTAGCCATGCAAAGAAGCCAGCCCATAGAAAACTGGATACTGAAGATTTTGACAATAGATTTTGGTGAAGAAACAGAATTCGCCAACATCTTGTTTTATTGAACCAAGAGAACGGGTTTCTATTAAATCACCACCTATTTTATGAACATATTAGATTCGGTCTCTGTCCTGCAAGCAAACAAAATATATAGGAAGTTTATGCCCTATCTAAAACTACAGATCAATCATTGTTGGTAGCCAATTTATGAAGACATGAAATATTTTGGTAGTGGTCAAGTGTAGCATGCATATTGGAATGGAATGTCCAGATAGCTAATAAGAACTCTGATTTCCAGACGAAAAAACATAAATAGTGAACCAGATTGCTTTACTATACATATCTGCATTTTGAGCAACAAAACCAGATACCAAGAATAAGACGTTCCAATCTGATTTTGGACTCAGTTAAGCAAAGATGAGCGCATTGTTTAAAGTCTGGACCTAACAATTCTTTAATTACATTGATTTGACAAAGCGAAGAATGAAATGAGTTAGCTATAGCTAGCCCACTGAAAGCTAACAAACACTGGACTAATTGTAACAACAAAAACAGTGGACGAGGAATAGTAGCAAGGTTCACCACACCAAAACTTTGTTTCATCAGTGGAACCGAAAGAAAAGAAAAGTTAGAAACATGGGTAGGAAGTTCTTCGTTGGTGGCAACTGGAAATGCGTATGTTTCTAACATCACCTCCTTTCCCTTTCATTCTATTTTTATTTTATTCTATTTTTCGGCTGTAAATTTGGTTGTTTTTATCTTTTGTTTTATTCTTTCGTATTTATCGTAGTATGGATGAAATTGAGGTTTAACGGAACACCCTTTGAGAGATCGACTTGATATAAGAAGCATTGATATAATGAATTAAATCAACCCCGTGCTCTGCAATCTCTTCGAGTGATGTTTCTAATTGATTTTGTTGCAGAATGGAACCACTGAAGAGGTGAAGTAGATTGTCACTACTTTGAACGAACCTCAAGTCCCTGGGGATGATGTTGTTGTGAGTGATATCAAGCTTTTGGAAAATGTATATCTGCCTCGTTTCCCTACTAATTTGGATCCAGCTTGGTTTGATGATTCTGTTAACCATATAAGTGCTAACCTGGGGGGTCCTACATGAGAATTTCCAAATAGAACCCCACGCTCAGCAATTGATGCAGCAGCTGACTGAAGAATGCTCTCTGCCTCATAGCATTCCCCGAAGTTTAGCAAGAAGATTGTCACCATCGCCTAGATATGAAGACAAAGTGTATGCATCACCTACTGCCTCATCATCCAAAAAATCCAGAACTGCAAGAAATTAGGAAGTGAGAATAATAAATAATGGAATAAAAACCCTCACTAGACAGTTTTCACAAAGTATGTTGAAGGGACATACCATTTTCATGCAGAAAATCAGCAACCTGACCCGGTTGCACATGGGCTTGACTAAGAATCTTCTCTGGGACATCCATTTTTAACGGTAATCTTGAAAATCTTTCTTGAATAATTAAGCCATGTTGGTCTACCAAATAAGAAAAATGAAGTTGATAAGCTCAGTAGTAAAGATATCTTAAGATTCAACCTAACATATTTTGATTGCTGTTTCCCAAGGTAGAAAGAATGACGAGATATGAAATTCAAATGTCACTTAATTATTGTACCATATTCGACTACTATGCCAGCCTCCATTTTATTGTGCAAAAATTTCCACAAGGCATGAAACAAATTAAGTGACTCATCTCTGCCAAAGTGCAAGGAATACCCATCATCTAATCTTTCAGATTCATTACTTTCATTTTTCAATGCCCCTAGAGCGTGAGTCGAACGAGCACAGGTGGACGGCGAAAAGGAATGGACTTGATCCCATTTCAGGCAGAAAAACTGTAAAGAAGTAATTGCATATTTGATGTCACCTCCACTTGCTTTTGCTATTAGATCAACATGGTCAGCAGTCACATCCCACTGTTCCATTTGGCATATTCTGAAGAGAATCTTCATAATAGAATTAGTTGTGATTGGATTGAATGCAACCTGAAAGTTCCTGAATGCTGCATAAGAATTTTCTCATAAAATGGCATAAAAAACTGCAAGAGAATCTTTCAAGAAAGTAACCTTACAAGCACCAGAACTCTCTAGAGATAGCTTAAGTTCTTGAAGGGTGCATTATGATCTGCTGAACCAGTATTGCCATAGTCCATGAACAATATTGCTGTGGGTATCTAAATTGAGTGCACCAAAAGCCGCAAGCAATCTTTAGATCTTCCAAAAGCAGCCTACCCAATTGTCAGGGGAAGGTCATCTATTAAAATGATGACAGATGGCTTTGGCTCCCCAATAAAGGAAGCTGACACTAATCCATATTTCCGTATTCTCTCAACAAAAGTCTCAAATTTATCCTACTTAGATGTGTATTGCGCTCCTGACAATTCATCATAAAATTTTTAAAAAAATGGTCACAATTGAGAGCTACAAAGTACAGCATTGGGAATATTGCTTTCTTCCCCAACATGTAATGAATGCATTTTCCTATTGGACTGTAAACCATCATGTAAAAATGGATTATTCAACAAGAGAAGCTAAAAAAGAACAAGAGTCAAGTTTTTCTCCTACTAGCCTATCAAAAGTAGACTAGCTTGACCAACCTGTGCCAGAATTATAAAGATGTTCCTGCCAAATTACAGGAGTAGGTGTGTCCCATCCACACACTATCACTGCCAGGTGAGATGCAATTATATGAATAGTAGTCTGTATAATAAAAAGAATAAATTTTTCAATGTCAATGTAGGATTCATAACAAAGTACATTAAGAAGTGGTTATTCGTAACAATCTTATAACCAAAATTCTTTCACATGTTTATTAGAAATGTGATATAACAAAGCTGATAAAAGTGAAGTGAATAAATTCAGTAATAACTGAGTTAACATGTACATAAAAAAGAAAGTAAAAATAAAGAAGCAAATCAAAAGTTGATAAAAGAAGACAATTTTGACATCAAGCCACATTAGCATGCCCGGGATTTTAACATGTCTAAATTGTCCGGAGTGGGGTTGTGCCTATAAAAGAAAGAGGGGAAAGGTGTTAACAAGGGAATGGAAGAGTACGTATAGATTTTCCAACTCCAGCCTGCCAACTGATGACAAGAATGTTATTTGTGAAAACACCCAAGAAAAAGGAACTCAAAATATGAGTAGAAGACAAATAACACAATATGTATATAACAGTTAGAGCAATTTATAACCACTTATATGAGTATGCGAGTCCCGTGGAAAGAATTTCTGTAGAAATTTTAAACTCCAGAACTAAAAACTTCTGATGGAGGAGTTTGGAGAAATGACTCACAGTAACCAACAGCTAACAAATTATGCTGTTCTCTTTTTCTGCTAAGTGAAAATTCTCCCTTCTACTTCCTGTATTTTCTTTGTTTTTCCCATAAATGATGTTTGATTTCTTAAAAATTAGAATAGTAGTAAAATGTTTAGAAAATGATAGAGTTGCCACAGCATGCCAAATTAAGGAAGGGGGGCAAGCTAAGAGCAAATTAAAATACAGCACCTAACTTCCATACCATTAATAACAGTATATAACAAAATATAACACCAATGATCCAATTGATAAAATCTTCCATAACAATTGCATCTAATAAAGAGCTAATGGAAGCAAACATTCTTAAAGCATTGAGAATCCAATATGTGATTTTCCTTATCCTTAATAATTCGCCTATGCCTACACATTGTTTAAGTTCACAGGAATAACAATCTCCATAACGAGCTATAGATTCTATGACGGTTGAACAAGAAGATTACAATTATGAGGAACTTACGATTATTATAATCCTAAAGCTCTTCTCTGGAATTACCTTTGAAGGTTTCAACCTTCTCTTAAACCATGCCTTAACTTCATCAACCTGCAAAACACAGCAAAAATGGAAAATTGAGATGGCATTCATATTACCAAAATCAAGAACTTAATGATCAGTGCCTTGACCTTTTTCTTGTGAACAAGCTCTTCCAGTGAATGGGGCTTATATCTATCAACCCATAGCTCCTCTGCAGTGCTCCTCCGAGTACCTGATGCAGCCACTTAGCACTTATGACTTGTGAGAGATGGGGCAAAACAAGAGACACAATACAGATTCAGAAGACACAACAGCTGGGGTGGGAAGGAGAGCGAATTAAAGACTTTCAAATTTGTTAACATAAATGTTGCTTGAACCCATGCACTTTGACTCAGGCATGTTTAAAAATTTCTAGCATTCCAAATTTCAACACAGTCCATGCATTAGTAAACAGTGACAAAATTGAAAAGGCACCAGTGTAATATATTGCAGAAGGAAGCTCTCAGCTTCATCATGAAATCGAACAAAGGTACAAAAACTACAAGCCTCCATTCAACATCAATTTTTCTTCTTCTTCTTCTTCTTCTTCTTCTTCTTTTATCTGAAGGGAAAAAAAAAAAGAAGAAGCAAAACTATAATGTTAAACACAACAGAGAAAAGCATACCAGCAGATACCTTTGACCCGGTAAACACTTCATTGAAGTCATCTTCAAATAAGCTGATCTGTAATTAATTGAATTTACCACATCCTCACTTGGTCAAACCCACATTCAGAATTACCAAAAAAATAATAATAATAAGGAAGAACAGCAATTAAAACTCAATCTCAAGTACCACAGTGAAACACAAAAACTAATCATTATTCCACTAAATGCTAGTGGATTTAGCTGCATAGATTTCGGAAAATACTAGCATCCTGTGGTAAACAATGTCAAAATTCAAACTATGAAAATCTAGATCTCTTTTAATGATTGATTTTAGTTTTAGATACATTGGTAGTTTTACACTATTATCCACTCAAATTACTCCATTTGCATAACTTTTCAAGTTTTCATACAGTTGAATAGAAATTAACCATATACATTGACAGTGGTAATATATGATTAAATGATTATTATAAAAACATTTATATACAATCAGTGTGTCAAAATTAAATTCTTAATACTTTATCCAATAATTTTTCTAGGTCACATAAATAGATTATATAGAACTAGCATACTTTCACCAGCTATTAACTTTTGAAAAAATATCACCATAATCACATACCCCCAAAATCTACTTATGGCGGTGTATATAGAAATGATCTTGTGATCAAAGGTTTACCTGCTTTAAGGAGCTCTCGTCTCAAAAAGATTAATCACCACTTTAAGGGAGCTCCCATCAAGAGAATGTTAACTAAATGTGCATGAGTTGCTCAAAGAAATGAGGAAAAGTTCTACTTCAAGGACACAATTTATATAATTTTTCAGAAATGACTTCTTAAAGATACTTTAGAAACAAAGATGACCATATAAAATTGGTCTTATAAGTAATTAAGAGAAAATAAGTTTAAGCAAGAAGGAAAATATTTGAAAGGTTTTTCTAAAATTATTTTGCAAAGCAAGAGTAATAAATGATGAGGGAAGAGCTTGCAAGCAAAATTTATACTGGTTCGGTTCTAAAAGCTAGAACCTACATCCAGTCCCTACCCTAAGGTGAGAGTTCCACTAAACCAAAACTTTACAAATCCAAATACAAACAAACACAGCTACACAAACTCCAAGCGCTAACTTTCAAAGACTCATGCTTTCCCTCAACAAAGGAACCTAGTTCCTAAATCAAAACTCACGACAAGTATGACTTTTCTCATCCTCACAGAATAATTTTCCTTTTATAATAATATTTTCTATTTCCTCTCAGTTGGTGATATACAATAATTCAAAACATAAGCTCTCAAAAATTGTTGTGCAATGGTAGCTCAAGAGAAGAAAAGGAAAATGTGCTCAAGCAGAAATTTTCTTTCAGAGTAGTATGTAATTTGATGCTCCTTTTCTTGCTTATCTTTGATGCTATGCTGATTCTTTAAATGAGGAATATTCTGACCCTTGCAGAACTTTTTCAGAATGGACAGCTTGGCCATATCCTTCCCTGATAAGGTGGCACAGGATACAACAATTTGAAATTTTTCTTTGAGCTCTGTCCTTTTTTCCATGATTTTCTGTTCCTTCCAAGAATGTGTGAGCAGTCATTATCCTTCCTTGCACATCATTGTCCTTCAGCACAGCATAGGATAATTTCTCTGATCATCACGTTTTGCTGATCATCCAATTTCCAGCCACTGTGATGCTGCCATGTCAGCTTGCAATATTCTTTCCAAACACACATTGCTGACAGCTCCCAAAATCTCTTAACTCGATAGGAGACATCCATTGCTTTGTGTTCTAATCTTAGAAATAACATCCTGAGACACTGATCACACACATCAATAAGTTCATTGTTATGTTTGTCATCACAACTAAAATCCACAATGGAACCAGCATTGGCCCAATAACAAAACTTTGCTCCACAATGGATCCTACATTGCCCAAATAACAAAACTTTATCATCTTATCAGAGAAAAATAAAACACAAACAATAATTACCATACCAATAAAAATATTGTAAAGAAATTTGGAAAGGAAAAAAAAAAGGAAGAATGTTCTGCATGTGCATACTTGTTCATGACCCCATTAAAGAGGCCCTGCCACCCACATTGATAGTATCCTTCCATGTAGCAAAACCAAGACCTTAACCATAACAAGTATCTCTTTAGACCTCTTGGAGAAGCCTAATGAGATGTTATACTGTGTGAGTAAGGAATGCCATGACACGTTAGAGTAATGTAGTTTAGAAATATACCTCACAAGCCATCCACCTTGATGTTCCCTTTGTGGAAACAGGACACTTGAGGTATATACCTAGCTCACGCTTGAATATGCAAATTCTAAGCAGGACGATCAAATGAAATTTGAGAGTATTTTTCAGTGGTCACATAACTTATACGAGGATAATATTAATGTTTTACCAAAAAATCAAAAGGAATATCTGAATTAGGCTTGCAAGGAGCACTGCACTTCCTCAAGTCACACACCTAGGAGTCTAAAGTAAGCATCACAACATCAGCATACAGTGGTTATAGTTACATAGAAAACTTGAAATATCTTTTTTATTAAAAAATTCAAATAAGTGACTGATGTATTCTGCAAGAACTTATTTTAACTATATTGTGTTTAACGGGTTCTATAATTAATAATTGCATATTTCAATCTAAAGGACTTTTTACAAAACAATAAATTTGAGCATTTTTAATTTAAAGTGTGTACTTGACACACAAGAGAATCAATAACCAATGTAGCCCTGCCATGCCCCTCTATCCAAGCAAGAAAAGGAAGAAAGAAATATAATAATCAACATTTTTGCTAAAAATAATAATTTTCCACATGACAGTATTTCACTAACTACCATCTACTTTTAGATTTTTTGTGTTTGGATGTGATTTTTTTTGGGGCTAAAATCACTTTTTTCAATAAAAAAATTATTTTCGTATATTTGAATGGTCTTTTAAAAATGATTATAATCTTAAAAAAAATATGTTTTCCAGTATTTTTGTTGAAGTTAAAAAGAGTAGCTTCTGAAAAAAATTGTTTTCAGTTTTTTCAATTATAAAACAAATCTAAGTTTCATAATCACTTTTTCTTAAATCAGAAATAAACGCACCCACAAATTATATGCTACTTTGCCTCAGGCCCTCATAGTTGAAAGCATGCAGCAAAGCAAGCATTGAAGTATACCTCTGTCAACTGCATTGGTGATTGAAGTTTTTGACAAAGGATTTTCTTGATGAACCAAAATCTTTGTCAACATCCTGCCTTATTGAACCACCTTGAACAGATTCTGTCCAAGCAGCAGTTGGTTTATGAACACATTAGATTCAGTCTGTCCGGCAAACAAACAAAATATGCAAATGGTATTATGTCTGTTCTAAAACCAGGTGATTGATCATTGATGGTAGCCAACTCATGAAGGCATAAACTAGGACGTCGCTCACTATTTTGGTATCGTTGAAGTGTAGCATATTACAATGTCCAAATAGCTAAGAACTCTTGTTACCTGAAGAAAAAAAATTAAATAAATAAATAAATGATAAGAAGCAGTATGTTAGAGATAAGTTCCCTGACTCATTGAAGGTTTACAAGAGAAAGAAAAATAGGAATAGTCTAGGAATTTAAATTATGAAAGGCTTATGGTAGTTTAGGAGTTTAAATTTAAATGTTAGTTAGGATTTTAAATAAAATTGTAACAGACTAGAGAAAAGCAGGAGGAGTCTGTTTTAGGAAGAGATTTATTAGCTGAACTGAAAGTATTTTCCTAGGAGGAATAAACTTAGTTAGTTTTGGAGTGCTTGAGCTACTTAGTGCTCAAAATCTCTCTATTATTGTTATTTCTAAATTGACTATCTTCTTAGCTCAATAAAGTATTTCATTAGAATACCTTCAGTAGTTATCAATTGGTATCAGAGCCTAGAACATAATTTATCTGGCCACCAATAATGCTTCCACTAGCAGCTTAACAATTTGACTTGACAGCTCTCTGTATTTCATCGTTTTTCTTGATCAAATAGCTGAAATGGAGTAAAATATTTTTCAGCAAATCCCAACAAAACAAAATATTGAATTGAGAAAATTGGAGACATCAGAAACCGCATATTCTAGAAATAAAATTGTAAAAGTATAAACTTGAAAGAGAGAAAAAAAACTGAAGAGATAATAGGAGTGTAGTAATTCTGTTATGTTATTTCATAAAGAGAAGATACACTTTTATATGTACAATGCTGGACCCATAATAAATTGTAGGACCCACACAAATAAATGTGAAGAATTCTAATAGATACTAAAATACCTACACCTATCTGTCATAATGAATATAAAAAACAAGGCAATAAATGATAAAGACAATGCTGTCAGACATATTTCAACAAATGCTGGCAGACATATTTCAACATATACCATTTGGATGAACCATTTCCAGCATTAATAATCTCATCAGCCAAGCATTCAGCAATTGTCTTAATATTTCTGAAAGCAGCTTCACGTGCACTTGTCAAAGAAGATAGAGATGACTTGAAATATGCACAACCTGTCTCCCTATAATTCCCGCATAACCAATTCAACCAGCATCTTCACACGGACCACTAAACAGATAAAATAAACATAAAGGATCAGATAAGTCAGAGAGATGAGATAGTAAAAATTAATGAGTAACAAAATACTTGATTCCTAATAATACATATAAAAAACTACAAATAGTATTCTTGTAGCCGCGGTTCTATTGTAGCATACTAGCATATATTGATGCACATTTGGAATTGCTATGCATATAGCAAACCTATACTTACTGCAAGGTATCTCTGCCCACTATAGCATTTGTATATTCAATTATATCTTGTAAAATATGTCTACAGCATATACAAGTTGAGAAAAGTATGAAACTTCAATTTGATGTATGACCAGCGAACATGTAAAGCTAACAGCTTTTAACGTACAACCACTAACAAGTGTATCCAACATAAAAGATTCATAGAACTAATACCATCAAGGGTGAAGAACTATTTTTTTCTTCCCAAAATGCATGATAATGATTATATGACGGTAAATAAATAAAGTCCACAACTCTATTTTAAGCTATTAAGGAGAGTGATCAGATACAGCCAATACATGAGAGCTATTACATGAATGCCATTACCCAGTCAATCAAACCAATAGGGAAACAATTAATCATTATTTCATTCTCCAACTCTAAAAGTCATTGGTCTAAAGTATAAACATTATAACTTAATGTAGCTTTAACATCAAACTTGGCTTCCTTTCTGCAGCAACCAATTAAAACACAAAAAAAAAAAAAATACAGAAACAACGCGCAATATGTTTTCCATAGAAAATAATGTGTGCTTCTAGTTCCTTACATTTAATCGTGCACACAATAGTCATTTAATCCCCCTAAATCTGTAAGTCATGCAGGTGTAATTTTTTACCTTTAAAAATGCATAAGTTAGAGTTTAAGGCAATTTAAAGTTATTCACGCAGCAAGGAATTTTTCTTTTCAAATAGCAAACATTTGATCAACAATTTCTAATTGGAAATAACAAACCTAAAAGCACAGAGATGGAGAAAAAGAGAAGAGTCTACTAGAGAGCAAATACAAAATGGCATCATTCAGGTAATCAAACCAATAAGGGAAAAAAATAATCATCATTCCATTCTCCAAATCAAGACAGAAATTAAAGGCAGAAATCAAATCAAATGTAGTTTTCGCAATAAGAAGCTTCTATAAGTTTCTGCACCAGCATGCTTGCTTAATTTTCTACTACACCATTATGTAACTCATTTGCGACAAACCATTTCTTTTCTTAGTCACATGATACATTTCTTTTTTTCAAGACAGAAGACCTTACAATTAAAGTTAAAACAACAAATATATAAACCATAATAAGAAAACATGTTCCTAGAACCTGCATATACCTGTTAACGATAGCATCACCAACAACCTGAATGGGGCTCTAGTCAGTGAGCAAATGAATAATTTCAAAAGCATGCTTGAAAATCCTCACAGCCACAATTTTCATTCTGTTGTTCATGTCATGCATCAAGGCCTCAAGAGATTGTTGATTTTCCTCCCAAATGGACCTTTCCTGAATTGCGTGACTGAGTAACCACCAGCAATGTGAGGAATGCATGTTTTCCCCAACTTAAATATAATTAACGAGAGAAATGTCATTGACCTAATGCAACAGCAAAAAGACAAAATTCAATATAAATAAAACTACATTTGAGATTGATTTTCAGGGATAATGATACAGTAGATGTATAGAACACAATTAGTTTAATTTATAAAAAAAAAGTAACAGAACCGTCAGCTGAACCATGAATGGTTTACCAAGGTTTAATCATGGTTCAACCACAATTCTAATCAATTGAACCAATCCAACCATGAATTAGAGACCTAACTGGTTCAATATTTGTTTTAGTTAATTTAATGTACAAATAATCCTATCTTTAACATAAAATGAATTTCACTTAAACCCTTGTATTTCATTAACTATGAACATGTCATTTCCCATAGATCTAGTCAACTTAGATAAAAAGCCAAGGCAACATTGCAAGGATTTTGATTTGTGGGTGCTAAGTTAGATTACCGCATCGAAAGGATTTTGATTTGTGCATCTTGAGTTCCCCTTACGACCTGCAGCTTCCAAGGGTATACTTGCCCATGGTGGACTTTGTCACCTTATCATCGAAACAAGAGAAAAATCAGTCCAAATAAAGATAGTGTCAACAATAATATTTGATGAAATTAGGGACAGAATATCAATTAGATTGTCTAATTCAAGGTACAAGTTGTTTAGCAGGACAAACTAGAAAAGGATAGAAGAAAATTTGATGCAAGTGCTTACTGGTACCTAATCCCACCAAAGAGGACACCCACTGCACATTTTGATGACACTACATTCTTGCATGCAGTGAAAGCAAACCCTTGACCATAGAAGTCATCTCTTTGGCTCCCTCACAAAAGCTGTACAAGAAGGTATGCTATGTTAAGGAATGATAAAGACATATACAGCAGTAAAAAATTAAAAAGTAAGAATATACCTCTATAGTCATCCATTTGAAGTTCCTTTCATGGAAATTAGAGTGTTAGCTATAGATCCAACTTGCGGTTGAACTTAGAAATTCAAGTTACTCTAGTTGAATGTAAAGATAGTCAGATAGAATCCAGAAGTATTATGACGGCCACAAGTAACTAATACAAGTATAATGTTACTAAAAGTAATATCCAAAGTTGACCAGTAAGATCACCTCATTTCATCAACTCAATCTAAGTGTCTAAAGTAAGCATCACAATACAGTCACATAAACAAGCATTGAAAATTACAAATTAGAAAGCTCCTTTATATGAAATGCACCAATCTGACTAATCCAAATAACTGGTATGACTTTTCATAAATCAAATGAAATCCCCTCTTTCATGAGAATAAGGCATGTACCTTTTTTCCATAATGGCCATGAATAAATGGAATCCTTGCATGTTGCACAAATAGAGCAAAATCAAAATTAACACCAATTGAGCCTCTGGATCTGGAATCAACCAAAGACAAACACGGCTAAGAAATAAAGATGTGATTTAACTTCACCATAATGTTAATTTTTGTTAGAGTTTTTCAACACAAAAAGGAAGATTTTTTTTAACTATGTAATTTGTTATCCATAACAAAAAGAAAAACCAGCACCAGTAAGAAGAAAAAACAAAAGCTATAAATATGAATGTATTGAAAACCACAATAGACAGTAGAGAAAATAATTACCAGTATCAACTTTGTTGAAATAGCAAAGACCGACAACAAGGCAAATAAAAGAAGAAACAAAACTCAAATACTGCAACTGGTAAGGGAAATAGTAGTTTTATAAATTAGCAAAAGAATACTTCATGTATTGATAAATGGCCAGGAACCAAAAGTTAAAACCAAAAAAGCAAAAAAAGGAGCTTCCCATATTGAAGAGAGAAACAAATTTTGATGCCAAAAATCAGTAACATGCATTGATTTAGGGTGAGAGCAAGACAATTACCTGTTGACAATGTTGGGTCATTGAATCTACTCATCATCAACTTCAATAAAAGAGATGTGTGAAATTTTGGGCCAAATCTGCAGGTCCTTCTTTTTGCAGCGTTTACCCAGCAAGGGACTATCCCAGATGTAGAGCTCTGTTAGAGAGGCAGGAAACCTTTCTCCAACTATATTCTCCAACTTGGGACAATTTGTAATTTGGAATTGTTGGAAGGAGGTGAGGTGGAGAAATCCCCTGCAATCTAAGGTCTCTAAACTTTGAAAGTCACCCAGACACAGATACTCGAGGGAGGCAGGCAGCCAACCCTCCTTTGGGAAGGCATTTACACCCTCACATGGACCATTGATTTGAAGGTGGGTAAGATGGTGACTATGCAAGTCCATTGATGTTAGGCACCTCACTAGCTTATCACATTCCCAGATACCAAGAATCCTCAAGTTAGGTGGCAAAACCCCATCAGGAAATGAATCAATTTCTGGGCAAGCTGAAATGTGGAGCTCCTCTAATTTGGGTGCATTTTTCCATAGTGTGGAGAAGGACATAAAATTCAGGCACTCACTGATGAAGAATGACTCGAGACTTGAAAGATATGTCTCCGATATCACAAGAGATTTTAAATCTGCACATTTTCTAATTCGAAATTTTGTGAGACAAGTTGGTAGGGTGCAGGTCATGGCCTCAAATGCAGACTCCACCAGCTGGCTTCCTTCAATTGATAGAGAGCATAATGAAAGGGGTATATCCTGGATTCTTAGTACATCGCAGCCAGCTATCTTTATTTTCAGAATCGCCGGAGCTCTGGGCAGAGAACAGGCAAGCTGATTGCATCCAATAATGCTAAGAATTTCCAAGGCTGGAAGGTGATTGGGCAAATCTCCCATTAACATGGGACATTTACTTATTCTAAGCTCCTTAAGTCGAGGAAAAACGTTCAACTTCAATGAGCGCCATTCTCGCCAACAACACATTCCATCAAATTTCAAAAATTCAAGGGATGGGAAAGGGGTCTCTCTACAAGATTCATCAATCCAGTAAAAATCATCGCCAATGATCTCCACCCCATCAAAGCGTGAAATGACCAAGACCTTCAAAGAGGGTAATTGTCCAAGTGAAGGAAGCCTATAACAATTCCTACAACTATTCAAATTTAGTCCGGTCATGTTGTGGTAGGAAGAATGCCCTAACCAATCTGAAAATTTTGTGCCCCTGTAACCCGTGATTCCTAGATTTATCAATTCTTTGTGTGGCTGTAACTTATCCAGTATATCTCTTTCAACTTGGGAATCAAGAAAACTAGCCTCCGATGACCACCTCAAGGTTAAATCCGTAATGTGCTTCTTATCAGCCATCCTTGCCTTCAAAGCTTCATCACTACTGGTGACATTCTCTGATTTGTCTATGCAAAGTGACCAATGAAGATTCGCAAGTGCTCCCAACTCACTAATCCCGTTCTCTTCATACTTGCCAACAATAAAGTCACTTAAAAACTGCAAATGTTTTAGTTTGCTCATTCCTTTCGGCATCTCTTTTAAACTAGTTCCTCTAATATCAAGATGGCGCAAATTTACAAGATCTTGCATCCCAATTGGAAGCATTCGTATCAAAAAACAACGAAACAACTTCAATGTTTGTAGATTGTACAAGTTTCTCAATGACTCAGGCAATGTCATGATAAGTGTTTCAGAGAGGTCCATATAACGCAAATGAATCAATTCACCAATTGAATGGGGCAATGACTTAAGCAGAGAGTATGCAAATGACAAAACTCTTAAATACTTAAATTGTGATATAAAGATACAAGGAGCATTCTCCATGTTGAATTGATCAGCTTTAACTAATCCGATTCCTAGAAACGTCCTTATATATTTGGCTGTATCACATACCCCCACAACTTTCGAAACTGGTGTACTCCCTTTAGCATTAAGTGACAAATGACGAGCTCTAATCCCAATCTCTGGTGGATTTTCAAGTTCTTTGACTCTAAAATAGAATTCTCCTGCACATACAGTAGCTAAATCATGCATGAGATCATGCATCACAAATGAACCTTTAGTAGCACTAGAAGATTGAAAAAATGATCTTGCAACTAATTCATTGAAATATTCACAACCAATTTCTTCGAAAGTCATTATTCCATTTGGCTGTAAAAAATTTTCTGCCATCCACATCAAGATTAAGTCATCTTTGTCAAATACATAATCCTTGGGATACAATGAACAATAAACAAAGCACCGTTTTAGATGTGAAGGGAGATAGTGATAACTAATTCTTAATGCAGGAATAATCCCGCTCTTATCTTCCAAAAATTTCCAAACCTCATTTTGCAATATATTATCCCAATACTTGACATCATAGTTTGTTCGTAATAAGCCACCAAGTGTTTCAACAGCTAAAGGTAGCCCCTTACACTTTTCAACAATTTTTTGACCAATTTGTTCTAGAGCTGAATACTCTCTAGATTCATGGGAAAGAAACGAACATTTCAACAATATTGACCAACAATTTTCAATAGACAATAAGTTTAGGTTGTAAGGTCGAATACTTGGCATCACAAAAGCAACATTTTCATGACGAGTTGTTACAAGAATTTTGCTTCCTCTATTCCCATGTTGAAAAGGTTTTAGAAAAATTTTCCAATCATCAAAATCATTATTCCATACATCATCCAAAACAACTAAGATTTTCTTTCCGGACAACTTTCCCATTAAATCAATTTGAAGTGAATTTAAATCAATCTTGTCACAAGAACTATCAGTTACTTCCACAATTACAGCCTTTGTAACCTTAACAATGTCAAATCCTTGTCCAACACAAACCCATGCTTTATAATCAAACTTTCCCTCCAATTTATCATCGTTATAAACCAATTGAGCTAAAGTAGTTTTTCCAACACCACCCATGCCCACGACGGGAATCACAGACACTTTAGCATCACAAGTATCATTCAACAATAATTTTATTATGGCCTCCTTATCTTCATCCCTGCCATATATTTCAGATTTTTCAACTAGAGATGTTGACGGAGTTCTCCGCAACATGTTCACCTTTGCAATCTCTTTTAGACCGAGGATATCTTTGTGTTTTTCAATTTCTTCTAGTGTATCAATGACTTCTTCAATCTTAGATACCATTTTTCTGTCTTGCGAATTGAAATAACGAGTCCAGATGTTACCTGCATCCTTTTGAGTGACAGCTTTGGTGGAGATTTCATCCAATAAGTCATCAGCCTTATAGACAACATCTTCGAGATCAGCAAGCCACTTCTTCACGAGAGGGTTAGTGATCTGTTTCTGCTCAGCATCATTAAGAACAACTTGAACAACATTAAGGGTTCTCTTCAACCTTGTACACAGCTTTTCGTCAAGCTTCTTTCCTTTGATCCAGTTGACAACCTCGGGAGAAGACAGCCTATCGAAAAGAACATCGACAAAAGAAGAGAGAAAAGCTCCACCCACAAGTGCAGCAGCCATGATATGAGGATCGAGTGATGAGATTGGAAAAAAGAAAGGAAAGAACTAAAGGGAAGGAAAGAAAGAAAGGGGCTGTAGTTTGCAGTAAACTCGAATTTCTCTCGAGTACAAGTAAGCTCTTGCAGATTGCAGTGCATTACTAACTCCGGCCTTCCTTAAAGTATGGAAAAAACAAACAAAAGTTGACTTCACACGCTTGGCTCATGGGTCTTTCGAGACAAATGAATGGCTGTAAGGTGCATGCTCAAGTGCAGCCTAAAGACCTGAGGCGTGCAAATGATCGGTGAACATATGGAATTGTGTCACGCCTAAGTCAATATGGCTTATGACCATAATTAATTGCTTCTTTTTTGTTGTGTACAATAATTATGATGGGCTTAAGGCAATTAAAAAATAAAATAAAATAATGGTCATAAAATAAAACAAGTAAAAATTAAAAAACATCCAACTTGTATATGCAGGTTTGGGCTTAGGGCAGTGAGAAGTTGGTGGGTCGCGGCGGTAGTGGTAACCCAAGGTTGCAGAGAACACCGATCATGGCAGAGAACGTGGAGGCATAGGTGGAGACGATTGAGCTTAGTGGTGGAGGGGAGCTCAACGCGTACGTCGACCTCCGCGCTTGGCGTGCATGACAATGAAAATGAGGGCAGCAAAGTATGACGGACAGAAACAAGAACAGAGGGTTCGGGGTGGTGGCTACAAATAGCAACCTGGAAGGCATGCAGTGCGTCAAATCGCCATCGCCATCGCCAAAGAAGAGGAAGCTCTGATCGGCGCGTTGAACTTTGAAGCTGTGAAATCTGGCGAACGAGGTGTCGGCGCGGAGGTTGCCGTCGCGCTTCCAGATCTGGTACGTGTCAGATGGTAGGATCTTGTCGAAGAGTGCACATGCGGCAGAGAGCTGTGACGAGGAGCGGGAGGCGGCGCCGTCACTTTTCCCGGCCAGCACAATGATGGAGTTTGACAAGGAGGCTCGGTGGCAGAGGGCCTCCTGGAGGGGGTTCCAGCCCGCATCGTTCCGAAGAGAGCCGCCGGCGACTGCGAGGTGGAGACATGTTTCTCGCGACGGATCATCGCAGCAGTCGAGGACGGCGGAGATCCTGTCCGCTTCCTGAGAGAGGGCGTCAGAGAGAGTGGAAGAACACTGCCAAATCTTTTTTTTTTTATTTTTTTGTGCGTGTTGATGCCAGATCTGTGACATTTTTGTTTTTGTTTTTGTTTTTTTTTTAGGTGTAGATCTATGATTTTTGTTTATCATAAATTTAAATTTTAAACTTAACCAGCATCGTTAACTAAATCATTACTTTAAAATTTAAATTTTAAACCACATTTTAGATTATTATTGCGTGGACCCCATTGGAGCAACCACAAGTATTACCTATCCATTTAGACTTGGACACGTAAGATCTGCTTGCTACAGATTAATTTTTATGTCTCTACCTGAGAATCCCCGAAAGAGTTGGATTCTTTCCGAGCATGATCGTTTCTTTTGTTTTTGATTTTTTTTTTTTTTGTGTTTTACTCAGTTAGTAATGCCTCTAATGATGCTAATTAGAGTCAATAGGACTTACTAATATTTGACCCTCACTGTACTACCACTTGCACATGTTCTTTACCAATTGGTTCAGCGAATATCTTTATCCTACATATAACTTTGTTATCAACTCCCCTGAAGGGTGAAGGTTCTTTTTTGTTTTTCAGTCGAAAGGTAAAGGTTCTATGTTTTTATTATTGAACCGTTTTTTGGTCATAATGATATAACTTGTTTTTTTCAGTCTGCACACTATGAGAGAGGCCCAGTGCTGCTTTTACATGCCCACAACCCACTGTTTTTCTTTGGTCAAATGACCAGAGCCCACTCTTACCTTTTATGTATGGGCCTTTATATTGAATGATTTAGCACTCTATCAAATCAACTATGGTCCTTAATGAACTTCAACGAAAAAAAAAGTAACAAATCATTGATAACTCAGAAAAAAAACATACGAACCCAACAAGTTTTGGCCAAAAGAGAAAAAATTGTTTTTTTAAGTAGTCTCGTTTATGTAACATAAAGTATCTTCGGAGTCAGTGAACTAATCTCAACTTCCTATTTTAAAGAAAACATTTTAAAAAATAACATAGCCATTGAACTACCACAACAAATAGTTGTACCTTCTAGCCTTCTAGGAGTAGTAGCTTTTGTAGTTGGATATTCCAAGTACTGAAAATCGCCAATCCACAACATCCATATTGTTGTTTGAGTGTCTTTATTATTATTATTATTAAAAGTACATAAAAGTATATTAGGTTTGGTGATAAAAATACAATTATTATCTATTAAAAGTATATTTAATTGGGTGATAAAAATATAGTATAAATATTTATAGATGAAATCCATGTTTATTGCACATTTGATTTGTCAAAAGAAAAAATCAATATAATGCATATGCTTTGGTAAAAAACTTCAACTATTGTAAATTCATAGGTTATGAATAAACAAAATATCATGCTGAATTCAATTAAGAAAAAAGAGTTGTTAAGAAGAAACGAGAATTACTAATTCGATGCAACAATTTTATCTAACAATGGAAAAGAGCCAAAGTATTAGGGGTTCACAAGCCTTTTTCCCAATTTAAATCAGAATTTTATACTAATATTTTTAAATCTTATTATTTAAGCCAACTCTAATTAATCACAATAAATGACCTACTTTTTTTTATGGGTGAAAGTAAATGCTACTTAACAAGTATGAAAATGAAAAAAAAAAAATGTTAGTTTGAATGTACACATAAAAGATAAAACACTCAGCAACCGCCAAACTGTGTTCCCTCTGACTCCTGTAAAGGCAAATCGAGCCAGGTTCCCTCGCAGTCTTGGCGGCTGCGCGCAGAGTGTGTTCCCTCTTGGTTCGCCCCCACATCACACTCATCAGTCTACTGGCGATGGATCCAGCGAGCACGCCCGTTATGATGGTTCTCTCCACTCCTACCGTCGAGGACTCTTGCGTCAAGTACGGCCTCTCCTTCGTCCGCAGAAAAAAATTCTCAAGAAGACGTTAGTCTTTCTCTATCTCATCGATTTTCTTGGCAAATTAGGATTTGTGAAGATTAAATTCAAAATTTAGGGTTTTCTGATTCAAGAATTGTTATCTTTCACAGTTGGACAGGTTCATCCCGAACAGATCAGCGATGGACTTCGTGAAAGAACAAGCCTCTTACCCCTGTTCAAAAGATAAGCACACATTCCCCCCTCTCTCTCCTTCTTTCTTAATTTCGCTTCTTTATTTTAACATGTATATATATATATAAAATCATGAAAACACTTTGTGTTGTGCTTTTGTTGTTGTTGTTTTTTTTTTCTTTCTTGGTTGTTTGTTTGTTTTTTCTGTTCCGTGCTTGTTTGTTTATTTGTTTGTTCAATGGAAATTCGAACCGTATCTTTCTTGCCCTTCTTCTAAGCAAGTGTGTGCAAGTGTATGGATTGGGAAGGAATGCAGTTCTTGATGTGGGGGTCGGGCTCACGGTCAAGAGTTGCCAGTCCTAGTGCAACAGCGGTTGATGTGGGGATCGGGCTCACGGTCATCAGTTCGCGCCCCTGGTCTATGCACTTTCACATGCTTGTTAAGAAGGGGAGGACATGGATACTACAACCAAGGAGTATGGAACAGTGAAGGAATTGGGTTCTTGATGTGTGGATTGGGCGCACGTCAAGAGTCCAAGTCCGAGTGAGAGCTTTTGATGTGGGGGTTGGGCTCACGGTCATCAGTTCGAGTGCTCTTCAATGTTCCATACTCTTTGCTTCCAAGCATACATGTATTGGTAATGGTTCGTTTCCATGTATGTGTTTTTTTTTTTTCTTTTTTCTTTTTGAACTTAACGTGGTACCTTGTGATGAAAACCTACTGCGTCATCAATTGATTCATAGCTAATCTTCCTCACTTCCTCTTCTTTTTTTTTTAATCTTTTTCTGTTGATGTTATCCTTCTTTTATGTTGTTTCCCTAACCAACTCGTGGATTTTCTTTTACTTCTGTGAGTGTTTTGGAAACTATTTTCATTGCCAGTCAAGGTAGTATTCCTTTCTTGGCATTATGTTTCTTACATTTCATTATTATTATGTTTGTTCCTTTTATGTTGCTAATAGTATGGTATTCTTGCGTACAGAAAACCTTCATTTGTTGAATTTTATTTTTTTTGCTGGTTTAGATAGAGACAAAAATCAATTGCTACTATCTTTCCTTATTCCCAGGAATGAAGACCTTGAATCCCTCTTTATTTCGTTGCTAAAGGAATTTAGTAGGTTAGTTTAACTTCCAAAATACAATTACATTTTACCTGAACATTTAAGGTTTGTGTTTCTTTTCTTTTCTTCTATTGGTAATAAAGATGCCATTGGACAAGTTGATACCTATGGAAGCTGTCAAGATTTCCAACGGAATGGAGTCAGGTCTAAGTTCATGGAACTTCATTTTGAGCTAACAAGTAACTGACTAAACCATTTCATTGATTCGTATCAAGCTGTAGATTTTTCATGCTTCTGAATTGTAGTACCTATTCACAGTGAGTATTTATTCACAATGGGTATTTGCAATAACAAATGATATTGAAGCTGTGAGTATTTTGATATTGATGTTTTGGGATAATCTTAGAGTTTAACATAATCTTAAAGAAGCTTTAATCACACTTATACTCATTATTTATAATTAATGCAAGCTGTTTTGACTCCTTTAAAAAAATCTACTTTAGCTTTTGATAAAGAACCTGCTTTAGCTAGTAACTACAGTATAGATTTTAACTGGATTTTCCATTCTTGCTGCATCGTGGTCTGGTAATGTTTACTTTAATCCTCTTGATTGGTATTAGTGTCTCTCTATACTATCATTATAATCCTAATGTTTCTTATTCAAGGTTTTGATCGATTATGTTTGTCTTTATTTATTTGTTTCACCTATCCTATTTATCATGTTGTGGTTTTATGAAGTTCCTATTATTGGTGTTCCTTAATTGTGATTCTTTCAATAAGTCAGATTGTATTCATATTTCTTTGGTTGTATTTGCAAAGCATAACTATTTCTTAAAATGTATTAGTTCTGATGCAGTGTTGATCCCCATTTCTCTAATTGTATCTCACTTCTCAATGTTGTGTGATACAAAAACTCTTGCAGTTATTACATGCAGCCCAAAAACTTCCAATGGTCAGTATTATCATTTGTATAAGATCCTTTTTATTCAAACTTATCACATGATTGTCACTGTTAGCTTATGCTTCATTTGATCTATTTCTCAATTTTAATATTAGACACTGCTACTGTAACTCTAGGAATTTAGCAAAGGTAATGCTCTTTTCTGCCAGTGCTATGTTTGTGTCTGATCTGAGCAAAAATGTGAGATTTGACAAAATCAAGTTTAACCTTTCTATTTAGCTATTTGTTCTATTATTACTATTACTGTATTAGCCTTTTGATTTGTAACCTGACATTGTTTACTATTACTATATTAGCTTTATTTATTTTTATTCTATGATGTATTGTACTTTTTTGGATTGCTCCACTTTGTTGAAGAGTTTTGAGCATGTTTCAATTATATATGTCAAAAGAATTGTATGATGTATTATATCAGCCCAGAAACCATGAAAATACAGTGAGAGCAACTAGAGAGTTAGTCTTAGATTTTTTAATCTTTTATTTAGGATTCTCCACTGCTTGGTGTTTGTGTTTTTTTTATATGCTTTGTTCTGCATTTGGCTCTGCTCTACTGCTATTTTTTTGCTCCTGTTCTTTGCCTTTTCTCTTTATTAGTCTTGGTGAATGGTTGCTGCTATGTAGTTACTTATATAAAGTTATTAGAGATGTCATGTACTGATATTGTAAGGGTTGTTTTATGTGTTTGGGTTGTCTTTGCACCTACTGCTTAGGATGCCAAAACAGATACTATATGCTGTCTTTTTCTTTGTTTTGTATGATTCTCTTCCTTTTGCAGTTTTGCTCCTCCGGGTTGGGGTTGAGTATCAATAATTGTAAAAAAAAATTGAATGGAAGACAACCTATAAGTAACTCTAAAAATGCAGAACCTACTAAAATTGTATGAGTTTTTGCTGCCCAATACAAATTATTTTGGCCCACACTTGATGCTATGAACATGGTTGATTGTGAGGCCTCTTGGTTTTTTACAATTATGATTAGTTTTACATGAGGTTTTGAGTTGATATTTGGGTAGAAAATGGATACTATGATGATAGCTCGGCATTTTGTGTTGTCAAGGTGTCTATGAAAACTGGAAGGGTTTGGCTGTTAGTTGTTTGGTGTGTTTAATAATTATGAACTGCCATGTATTTGAGCTAACTTAATCCCCATATGATGAAGTTTTAAACTACGCAGATTTTTTAGCTATTTAAATCAGTGTTATCAGAACCAGACCGAACCGGCTGGTTCGGACCGGAAACCGGTGAACCGGTCACTGGACCGGTCCGGTTCTCTGATTGGACCGGTTCTGCATTTGAACCGGTCAAACCCAGTCAAACCTGGATCAACCCGCGAGCGAACCGGTGAACCGGCCCATCAACCCGCGCCATCAACCCGCGTTGACCACACATCAAAGCATTTTTTTTCAAAAATGCTTGAGGCAAGGTTTGAACACATACACACCAGTGTGTGGGCGCGCGCTGCAACCACCAGGCCACCACCATCCCTTGTTATATATATGAAAAAAATTATATATATCATATATTTAGCACAATAATTTTTTATTTATATTAATTTAATTAAATCCGGTTCAACCGGTTGAACCAATGACCCAGTATCTTGACCGAGTCGATGTCTGGGTCGGGTCTGATAACTATGATTTAATTATCAAACTATTTACTTTTGTACAATCTAGGGAACAACCAAAAATATTGTAAATTTCCTTGATATCCAACTATTATCTTCTTTTAAATTTTATCTTACTATCTTGTGTTTCATTTTTTTTCCCCCTGTTATTCCAATATTTTTGGTCCATGCATTGCACTGATGATACAACACTTGCTTGATTATGGATCAATTGAACTTTATTCCATTGGTTTGGATTGTGTTTAAATGTAGTATTCCCCATTTACCAATACGGACCACTACTTTAGGGTGATACTAATTCACCATATAAATATATAATCTCTGCATAATCTCTGCATTACGAACTAATTATGAGTTTATTTTATTATAGACAAGTAGTTTTCTAAGGATAGAGGAAGATTAAAAATAAATTTATTTAAATATAAACATTCTAAATTCTCGATTTATTTCTGTAAACAATATATATATATATATACACACAATTTATTTATATTAAATATACTTTTTATTACTATTACTATGCATCACACGGTTATTAGTTCCAATTATATTTCAATTTATTTAATTAACATAAATAAAATTGAATTTAATATTTAATGACAGCATTGATAGTTGGCATCCATCAATTGCGCAATCATAGTTACTTGAAAAGCGAAGATATAGCCCAACACTCCAAGTCACTGCCTTATATAAAACAAATGTAATGTCAATTATGAAGTTTAACACATCCAAACTTCAATTATATAATTATATACTGAAAATCTCTCACCACAGATCATAAACATTTATTTTCAATCAATTTAAATGTTCAACTTATACATTAAATTTGTATATATTAATTACCTAATTTTACATTCACTATTTTACTGGTGCTGCCACAGTGCGTATCACGGGTTATTTCACTAGTTCTCTTTATTTGGTCCTAATCATTTAAGGGTGAGATTCTATCATATTCTCTATAATATATCCTAATTTTCAGTTAGATGTACTTATTCCTATTTTAGTTATGTATTGTGATTACTTATCCATCTCAACATTCCTACTTGTCACGTTTATTTTTGTGAAAACTTTTTTACCACTCAACATTTAGTGTCATATATCAATGTTGGTCATTTCATTGTGCGGTAAAATTTTACCTTTTAAGTTTTAGTGATACTTTTATCACAAATAAAACCCAAGGTGCTTCTCCATTATTTCCTCATCACTTTAGATAATAAAAACCAAATATTTAAATCTCATGGCTTTTGGTTTGATATTGTTCCCAACTTTCACTTCTATGGCAAAAATTGTATGTCTCTTTCCAAATTTCACTCCCCATATTTCATGAAATTATCTCTTACAAAAGTTTAAATTTATTAGTAGAGGCAAATGACTGTTGTGTACTCTAACACATCCCTTCACGTGAATGTCTTTTTTGAGTTTGAATCATTAACTATTAATCATAATGGAGGATAACAATGATTGAATCCCTAATCTTTTAGTCATGATGGCTCTAATATCATATTATGAAACTACCTCTCTTAAAAGTTTAAGTTAATAGATAGAGGTACATGAACATTTTCATATTTGTTTATACAAAAATCATGTCACTAAAATGTCTCTCTATAACTTTAACTTATCTATTCTTCTCTCATTTCTCCTATGGCAACTATATCATTGGCCAAGAAAGCATAGCCATGGCACTTGGTCTATATATTCAATCCATAAACAGTAAAGTTAAAAAACAACTAAATTCATGGTTTTCCTAAAAATAGTAATTTCCCACACGATGACATGAATCTTTCTATAGCTACTGGTCTACTTTAGATGTTGGATGTATATTTTTTAAAGGGAGGATTTCATTTTAGAGAGTAAAGTGAACAATTTTAATTTTAGATCAATAAATGAAGAGGTCTCGACTTTTAGTTTTATTAATGCAAATGATAAAACCTCTTCGTTCTAAATTCTCTTAGATGTTACATGGTACTATGCTCCATAGTTTACCCTATGCAACATAGCAAGAATGGGGGAACATACTCTAAAAACTACATTAGTCATGCAAATAAGTCAGCCTAGAGAAAAGTGGCTATTAGAGCCGATAAATTATGTACTTACAAATATAGCAGGAACATAAATCCTTGTTGAAAATAGCAAGTAATTCAATTCACTTTTATATCCATTTTTTCTATTTGCTATGGCTTATTTACATGGCTAATGTAGCAAAATTGCATGCAACAAAAACTAAGCTTTATTCAATTAAGTGGAGATAGTTACATAGATAAGACAATACTAGTCTTCTGTAATAAACAATGTCTACATTCAAACTATTAAAATCTAAATCTTTTTTGGTAATTTTTCTTCATTCAAACCATTAACCTAGCCTAGTGATTTTCCCAGTAAATAGCTTAACTATTGGGGGCAAAAATGAAAATCAGTAAGAGAAAAAAAAAGTGATTCATTGTGGAGCTTGGGGAGGCAAGAAACTCGGGGCGTCCTTTTTGGACGAGAAGTTGCTGTTGACCTGGGCCTCAATTTCGGCCTCTTATAGCTCTGCTGCTCCAACTCATCGAAAGATTCTTCTCAATTCTCAGAACCATCCTCATCGTTCAATGATACATCAACGATGTCATTTTGCTTTGCCATCATGAGCGAGTGAGAAACAAACACTAAAACCAACCCTGGGGTTTGTTTGTTTGCTAATGTTAGGGGTTAGTTGTAACTAACTAACTAGTTGGTGTGGTTGGAGATTGAAAACAGTTTCTGCTTGCTTTGCTTACTGAGTTTGAATGAATAATAATGAGGTTTATGAAAATTGAGAGACCCTGTCATGGCTATGGCCATGGATTGCTAAGTACCCTACACAATTCTTGTCATGCTAGTAGGTTTTGTGAAAATGCAAACTATGGAAGGGAGGACCAAATTTGAGCACAGGGCAAAATGAAGGAATCAAGTGATTGGAATTTACCATTGCCTAGGTTTTTGTGTGTTGGGATGGCAATGGCTTAGAGGTAGGGCGGCCTGCCATAACTTAGGCTTCTTTATAAGCCTATTTATCTTAATAGGTCAAGTCCAGGCTCATTGGTCAGGCCAGCTTATTTAGATATAATACATATTTATATTAATTAAATTGTAAAATATCAAAGATAGATTTTGACACGGGATACTTTCCACATAGGGCGTGCATCTTGACAACTAGTCCACCACGCTTTTAGTGTTAGCGTGTGTACTTTTTCATTTTAAAGATTAATATAGTTATATTTAAATTCAATTTAAAAATCCTAATACACTCTTCAACTCCATTCAGCGCTCCATTTCCACACAGTATTACAGTAAAATCATTTTGCCCTAACTGTGTCATTGTCACTTTTCCATCACAACCACAAACCCCACTCTTTGCTCAATAATGGCCACCACACTGGACTCTCTTCATCACTGTGGCCATGCTAGGCTCCTTCTAGATCATTATTGAGGCAGGCTGTTAGTTCGCCATCGATTTGAAGCACAACATAGTGTACCAGAAAAAATGGGTCATTGTCTAGTAGTGTAACCACCCCCCCCCCCCCCCCTCAAAAAAAAAAAAACAAAAAACCCTTATTTCTATGATGTGCCATATGGTCATCTTGACCCTTTTAGTTAATCTCAGGCTGCTGGTTTTTGCCTCTTTTTTTTGGTTTTGAAGACATTTTCTTCCCTTTATTATTGACTGAGGCAACCCAAACTATTACAATGTATCTACTTGATTTTTTGTTTATATCAAATTTCATTGTTTTTGGTTTTGGTAGTGTCGATTTGGTTTGTGAACAATCATTCCCATAGGTGTTGTTTTTAGTGGTGTTGATTTTTTCAATCAGAATGATGTTGATCATTTATTTTTACTTTCAACCTATATAAACAGGCTTCAATCCAGGCTCAGGCCTAAACTTATAATACAAGTATGATCCATTAAAGGGAAAGTCTGGGTTGGCCTGACTTTTTTCCATCCCTACTTATAGGTTAGAGGAGAAGACTTTGGCGTTGGCGGGCACATGTATCTTTTTCTAGGCCTTCATGGTTTGTTGTTTAGCCCAGCTTTGGCCCAAGTTGCCAACAAGGGACATGGGCTTTCCATAAAGAAATTACTTTTGTTCTTAACAAAAAAAGAATTATCATTTTGTTATCAAAAATTAGTTTTGTTTTGACCAA
This sequence comes from Dalbergia cultrata, assembly GCA_031216105.1. Taxonomy (NCBI): domain Eukaryota; kingdom Viridiplantae; phylum Streptophyta; class Magnoliopsida; order Fabales; family Fabaceae; genus Dalbergia; species Dalbergia cultrata. The sequence goes on along the minus strand of CM062347.1, from coordinate 1,922,707 downwards.
GGGAAAAATAAATTTCTTTACTAATCCCAAAGAAAAAGGAATTTGTTCTTTTTATTTATTTATTTATCTTGTACGCCTATAAAATTTAAGTGTATATATACTTCTTAGTTATATAAGGCTAAAAATGAATAATGTGTCTCCTTAATTCAATTTTTTTGAAATTTATCAAATCACAACCATTGATTAAACAAAGGATATTGGCACCCTATAGATATCAAAATAAAACCCTTTTTTTTTTGTTATTTTAGTAAAATAATAAAGTTAGTTTTCTCGGTACAAATAAAATGTTGGTTACTTTTGTAGTTTTATATTTGTCCCAAGCCAACTTGGGAAATCTCATCCTTATATAAGCCTATTGGGTGATATGTCTCTATAAATGTTTAATTTATCAATAAATATAATTATTAAAATATGATCTCTTTGAAATATAAACATTTTCTCTAATTAAAACATGGTGCTCAATTCCATAAACTGAAAATATTTAATAATTTAATTTCTGAAAACTCTTATTCAAATATGTTGATCTATGATTCATAACCATCTCATCACAAGAATTAGTTTTAAATCTAAAAATCCTTGATATTTGAAAACTAAATTACAAATTCATCTTTAGTTCATCACATAAGTCTCTAATTACAATTTACATTCCATTTACATGCTTAATATTTGAAAATACTAGAATATATCAAACTACATGCGTGGGTAGGATTCTGCCTGCACATCTACTGGAGCACTCTACTCCAATATAGTCCTGCTCTAGGCCTTATTACAAAGTAAGACTCACCATTGCAGTAACTGTGTCTATGGAATCGGAATCTGAATCACCTTTGAACCTGCAACTATAGAAGGTAAGGAAAGGGGTGAGTCAACAAACTCAGTGAGTGAGCTTTCATCCATCACCCACATAGGACAACCAAGAATATATAATATATAATATACATGCAACAATAATAAATCATTTGATATTTGAATACTTAGCTAGCTAAGAAATACTTTTCATTCTATAAATTTACAACAACCTTTTCTAACTCATAATTAAACAAGAATTCATTTTAACTGAATATTCTAAAACATAGCTTGAAATCTAAATCTTGAAAACATATTAATGTTATAAACTTGTAAAACATATTTGAATAAATAGCAAGGTTGCTACAGTATATATTTGCTTAATAAATCCCTTCTCATGCATATAAACATTTTCTATAACACACAACGTATCAATCATGGTCTTATGGTTTTCTAAAACTTATTCTTTCATGCTATCATTGTAAACCATAATTTTTCTATCTTAGTGTAAGCGTGTAAAATTCATAACATATACTTTTTCTCAAGAATTACTAAAAGAACGGATAATCCATAAAGTGAGAATGGGTGCTCAATCCCTCGTGAACCACATCCCTTGTGGACCGATCTAACGTGTGGATAGAGTGCCTCTCGCGGGTCTTAGTACCAAGGTTAGCGAATTAACTATCGTTAACTTATAGTTTTGTTCCTCTCAGTAATTCTCTAGTCTAATTTAAACTGAAGTCATAAAATTGGGTCTTATCAATTCTAAGTTCAACATACCTCAATTTCCATAATAAACATAAGGCTTGGCATTTCATTTAATCAATCGTAAATAATCTAAATTTTTAAATCAATGAAAAGACATAAATTAAATCATTTAAAATCTTTATAGAGCAAATATGGTCCCATGCATATTCTAAAATCATAATATTCATGTATAAGTTCAAATGCACCATTCTTAACTAAAACATAGCTATACACATGAATCATACCATGCAAAAATCCATTTTTAGCTCTCTAAATACTCTGTAATATTTGAAAATAATTATATAATGACCAAACTAGGGACATGAGATCAAACCCACTCACCTGGAGGGGAGAAAGAAATGACGTCAACACTAACTGAGCTCCGAGGAGCCAGAAGGACACCAATGTCGACTATAACAATCATAAAACTCAAGATCAAACTCAATCAACCTCTAAATAACTCTAATCTAGCTTCAACAATATTGGGGGAGCACCCTCACTTGACAACAATGAGAGAAATAACAATACCTATACCAAGAATGTAAAAGAATGGTGAAAATAGAGATAAAATCTTACAACATATACCCACCTTGATGATTTGGGGGAGCAAGACTTGAATGAGATTGAGAGACAAGAAAGAAAAAATAGGGTTAAGGGTTTCTGGTTTGAGCAAAAAAATGGGGGAAGAAGAGTGAGGAAAGGTTTTATAAGGGTTGAAGGGCAACAATAAGTGAAACGTCATTGTTTCTCACTATCTGGGTTTCTGGGGGATCGTTATAGCAGTGTATGACTACTATAACGGTCATCAGTCATTGCATGTCCCCGACTGTCCCGACCGTTTCATTTACGAATCCTCAAAATGCCCAAAGTTGTGAATTTCCTTTCTGTAACTGCTATAGCCGTGATAGAAACACCCAGCTGCTGCATTTTTAATATCCATATTAATTTTACTCTCCATTAAATTTAAAATATAAATATAAATAAGAAAATACCCCAGTTGAATTCAAATAAAATATCTAAATAATCAAAACTCTAACCAATCAAAATCTAATTTTTGAGTTTTAGTTCAAATTTCGGACTTCCTACGATTTTCTAAACTTGTGGGATAAAAACGAAACATCTAGAAGTTTCCTAAAATTCGTTAAAAATCACCCTTCATTCTCTTTTACTTTGGAGAGCAATTACTGGGACTTTTGATCTAAAGAATATGACTCTAGCATATAGCTCTCCAAGAATGTGTAGGGTCCAGACTTAGTGAAGTCTAAGAACCAACAGCATGGGTGGATTCTGGGGAACCTTAAGATCGTACTGAGCTAATCTTCTCACACGTGTACACTGGGTATTACAATATTTTTTTTATAGAAAATTGATAGTGATAATAATATTTTGAATACTGGACAAAAAAAATATATATTTTAAACATTTTAAGGGAGTTTCTCTTGTACTCTCAATTTTTTCAAAAGTACTGGTCCTTTGTAGGAATTAATAGTTATGATTAAGCCATGCCACAATTTTGTAAAACAATAAAAATATATATTTAAAAATAGAGGGGTTTATGGTTAAATAATAACCATTTATTCGCAATGGATATTGATACGCTTAAAATTATCATGAGTAACAAAAGAATATTCTAAACAATAATTTAGTTTGATAAAATTATTCTTTTTTTTCTCTAAATTATTGACATACAAAACTCACTAAACTTTGATTAATATGTTGAAGCCAAGTTAGCTCATTACAGATATAAAAGTCTCATATACTGGTGAGTAGTTATCATTGTGGGTAGTTTGAGTTGAACTATGCGATTAATTAGAATTATGCGATTACTTTTTATCCACTAATTGTGTAAAATAATATTATATTTGCAACCAATTGAATTTTGGGGCAACTATAAAACCATGGTGAGTAGTTATCATTTTAGGTAGTTTGATTTGATATTCTTCTCAAAATCTATTAGTAAGCCACTGGTGCATAGGAACTAAATCTTGTTTTAATATTTTTCTTAAATACTATGCAACAACTTTAAATAATAAAAAATATATTTGATTCAAATAATTCAACATTTGTTTTCATCAAGTAAGTCGCCAAGTTAAGCACTCACTCAATGTTAGTTCATCATAATAAGCCAATCTAACTTAAACTAAAATATTCAAGACGTAATGAACTTTAAATACTATTTCAACTTTTATGTTCCTTAAATACTATTTTTTATTTAGAGTTCTTTGATATAATTATGTGCCTTAAATACTATATACCAAAGAACTTTAAATAATGAAAAAATAAAATTACACTTGCCTCCTTAAGATCTGCCAATATCAAGGTTAATTCCACTCTTCCTCTAATATAATATTCCTTCCCGTTGATTAAGATATCAATGAAATATTTTTGTAACTTGCCATGGTCGTATTTTTATACACTTAAGAAGGATGAAGAAAAAGAAAGCTAACAAATTTTTGCCAATGGAAAAGGATTCCATTTTGTCTAGGAAAGTTAATTGCCACACACATTGCACTTTCCTAAAAGCATAGCATCCAAGCAATCGGAAATTCAGAATCACACATAATGACTATATGAAAACCACTATGCATCAAACAAGCAAATGACCATGCCTAATAGCTTGAAGCTCAGGTATAGGTTATTCACATATCCCACATGACCCACACTTAAAAATCGCATAAGTAATTCACAAAATAAGATGTTTGCACAAATAAAATGTTTTTGTATTAGTGTTTGTTATTGTAGAATATGAGTATAACAGAAATTTTATGGTCACATTTAAAATGTTCCTGTGAGGTATGGAACATTCAATGTACCTATAAACTTAAATTTTTGAAAAGATAAATCTGAATATAAAATGCAGATCTGATGATAGGAAGTGTAGAAGACAATTTTACTATAGTTATGCGTAAAATTGAACCATATATACTCTTCAAGTCAACTGCCAAAGAATTTTAATAATAAGAAATATATTGCTAGTAAAATTACTTTAATAACCTTGCATCAACAAACATCATACATGCCATGTTACTTTGTCTCTATTCGCTACCTACAAACAGTGTACATATTACCCTACATATTAAAATATTAAATTATATGCCAAAAAATATTAAATTTTTTATCATTATAAATTTTTATATTTCTATAGAAATTCATCTTAATGTATTGATAATGTAAAAAATATTTATGTTGTCATTTAACCATATGCTTTTATTTGTAAGATTTTAAAAAATATAAATGATTGAGCCAAATAATTTTGCTAATATGACAATATGTGATTTTATGTTTGTGTAATTTTCTTTATATTGATAGTGCATGTAATCAAATCCAGATAATTAATAATATATATATAATCATATATTGAAAGTTAAGATTAAAAGTTAATTATGGATAATTAATGCTCTTAATCTCATTTGAAAAATAAACTTGATCTTTAATAATATATTTTAAACCTGATGAAATGATAAATATTTACTCTATTCACTCTCATAGGAATAAGAGCACACATGGACGTACCCCTCCTTGCCCCCCTTCCTTTTCAATTATTTAATACAGACATTAGTTTATTGTATATATTATATGAAATATTACATCTTTCAACTTATTATAAGTTTGTTTATATCTAAGGTATTATCAAAATTATAAAATAAATTTGATGATTTATTATTTGATAAACTATTCAAATTTAAGGGACGATGATATTTGAATATATAATTCTATAGTAAACTATTCAAATTCCTCATTATTAATAAAATCCTAGTGGTTAATGTTAGTGTATCTTAAATTTGATGCAATTGAATTTATTTTATTAATTGATTATAAGTATGTGATAGATGTTTTATAATCAATTGCTTGAGAAATTAATTTTTTGTTTAGATATGATAACCTAAAAATCATTTTAAAGTAATGTGTTTGTTTAAGACTACGTCTTCCTAACATCTAAAAAAATAAAAAATACAAAAAGAAGATAGTTTAAATAACAGAGTAGTCATACCACTTGGAGAATTCCTCTCTTTCTCAAGCTCTCCTTCCAGGAAATGTTTTACAAATTCTACTGAAAAAAAATTACATAATTCAAAATTTTAAATATCTTATTTGTTTTATGCATGACTTCAATTTAGCTTAACCTTGTAAATATTTAAAATATTTAATAAAATTCAAAAAAAGATATTACAAATAAGTTTAATTTCTATATCGATAATATAAAATGTATCATCCCTTTTTTCGATAAAATATTTTATAGAATACTTTATCATATTTATATTTATTTATAGAGTTAATCATTGTGAAATAGCCTAATAAAAATTTATCATAGAAATAAATTTTTTATTAACGAATCTCTAAAGTATAATGTGTGTGTACGCGCGTGTGTATTTATATTTATACATAGATTAACGTAGCATGAAACAACATAGTATATATGTATGTATTGATGTATATGTCACCATAAATGTAATAACTAGAAAGAAAAGATGGAAGAGACTTAAGTCAAGGTTTGGCGTAAACAATAGGTAAAAGCATCAAATCAAGTAAATGTGTCTAAGGTCTGAGAAGATGATCCAGCAATAACATGAAGTTAGGGGCACTGTGTCTGAGGTCAATAGCAAGGAAAGAATGAGGAAATTACTTGCACGAAGATGATCCAATAATAACATGAAGTTCAGGGCATTGTGTCTAAGGTCAATTGCAGGGAAAGAATGAGGAAGTTACTTGCACAGAGAAGAGGAATAGAGGATGAGGGAAGAAGAGCTTGCAAACAAAATTTATACTGGTTCGGTTCTCAAAACTAGAACCTACATCCAGTCTCCACTCTTATGTGAGAGTTCCACTAAATCAAAACTTTACAAATCCAAATACAAACAAACACAGCTGTACAAACTTCGAATTCTAGCTTTTAAAGACTCAAATTTTCCCTCAACAAAATAACCTAGCTCTTAAAACAAAACTCACAATAATAAGTATGGTTTTTTTCTCTCTAAGACAAATCCTCACAGAATAATTTGCCTTTTATAATAATATTTTTTATTTCCTCTCAGTTGGTGATATACAATAATTCTGAAAATAAGCTCTCAAAAAGGGTTTTGCAATGGTAGCTTAAGAGAAGAAAAGGAAAGTGTGCTGAGCAAGAAAATTTCTTTCAGAGTAGAATGTAATCCGATGTTCCTTTTCTTGCTTTCCTTTGATGCTCTACTGATTCTTTAAATGAGGCAAAATTCTTACCATTGCAGAGCTTTTTCAGAATGGATAGCTTGCCTTGTACTTCCCTGTGGCACATGGTACAACAATTTAAAATTTGTCTTTTTAGCTCTTTGCCCTTTTCTCCATGATTTTTTCAAGAACGTGTGAGCTGTCATTATCTTCGTTGCACATCATTGTCCTTTAGCACAGCATATAGGATAATTTCTCTGATCATCACATTTTGCTTCTCATCCATTTTCCAGCCACTGTGATCCTGATGCCATGTCAGCTTATAATATTCTTTCCAAATGCACAGCGCTGTCAGCTCCCAAAATCTCCTAACTCGATAGGAGACATTCATTGCTTTGTGTTCTAATCTTAGAAATAACATCCTGAGGCACGAAGCACACACTTCAATAAATCCATAGTTATGTTTGTCGTCACAATTACGATAAATAAGCTAACACTGACATATCAGCCTAGCTTTCGCTCCACAATGGAATACATAGCCCAAATAACAAAACTTTGCTCCACAATGGATCCTACACTGCCCAAATGACAAGATTTTATCATCTTATCAGAGGAAAAAAAAAAAACAATAATTACAATACCAATAAGAATATTGTCAAGAAATTTGATAAAAAGAAGAATTTTCTGCCTGCACATACTTGTCCACGACCCCATTAAAGAGGCCCTGCCATGCACATCAATAGCTGTATATCCCTTATGTAGCAAAACCAAGACCTTAACCATGAGTATCTCGTTTGACCTCTCGGAAAAGCTGTATGAGATGGTATATTTTATACGTAAGGAATGCCATGAGACGTTAGAGTAATGTAGTAGTTTAGAAATATACCTCACGAGCCATCCAGCTTGATGTTCCCTTTTAGGAAACAGGAGACTTCAGCGATAAGGTGTAAACCCAGCTCACCCTTGAATTTACAAGTAGGTGAAAAGTATTTGTTGGTGGTCACATATAACTGATACAAGGATAATATTATTGTGTTACCAAAAAAATCAAAAGGAATATCTGAATTAGGCTTGCAAGGAGCACCACAATTCATCAAGTCACATACCTAAGAGTCTAAAGTAAGCATCACAACATCGGCATACAGTGGTCATATTTACATAGAAAACTTGAAATATTATTTTTATTAAAAAAAATTCAAATAAGTAACTGATGTATTCTGCAAGAACTTATTTTAACCATATTGTGTTTAATGGATCATACAATTAATAATTGCATATTTCAATATAAAGAAGGATCTTTTACAGAACAATAAATTTGATTTTTTCTTTTTAATCTAAAGCGTGACTCACAGAAGAATAATCAATAAGCAACGTAACGTAGTCCTTTTACTCCCCTATATCCAAACAAGAAAATGAAAAAAGATAATAATTAATATTTTTGCTAAAAATAATAATTTTCCACATGACGGTATATTTCACTAACTACCATCTACTTTATATTTTATGCATTTGGATGTGTTTTTTTGGGTTAAAATAACTTTTTCATTAAAAAAATTTATTTTTCATATATTTGAATATTTTTTTTTAAATAATTAGATTCTCAAAAAAGAATTTGTTTTCCTGCTTTTTCATAGAAGCTAAAAAGAGTAGTTTTAGAAAAAAAATTATTTTTAATTTTTAATTATACATAAAATTTAAGTTTTATAGCCACTTTTTATGACTTTGAAATAAACACACCCACAAATTATATGATACTTTGCCTCATTGCCGATAGAATGCAACAAATTAAAGCAAGCATTGAAGTATACCTCCATCAACTACATTGGTGACTGAAGTTTTTGACAAAAGATTTTGTTGATCAACCAAAATCTTTGTCAACATCTTGCTTTATAGAACCATCTTGAACAGATTCTGTTCAAGCAGCAGCTAGTTTATGAACACTTTAGGTTCAGTCTATCCTGCAGGCAAACAAATGCAGAAAGTTTTATGTGTATTCTAAAACTAAGTGATTAATCATTGATGTAGCTAACTCATGAAGGCATAAACTAGGACGTCGCTCACTATTTTGGTATCGTTGAAATGTAGCATATTGGAATATCCAAATAGCTAAGAACTCTTGTTACCTGAAGGAAAAAAAATAGTTAATAAATTGTAAGAAGCAGTATATGGTAGGTATTACTAAATTTTGAGGCCACAAATAAGATGTCCACAATAAGACTGGAACAGAATCTATATGGTCAACAAAACTGCTTCCACTAGCAACTTAACAATTTGACTTGACAACTCTTTATTTCATCATTTTTCTTTATGAAATAGCTAAATGGAGCAAAATATTTTCAGCAAATCTAAAGAAACAACAATATTGAATTGAGAAAGTTGAAGACATTAGAAACCGCATATTCTAGAAATAAAATTGTAAAAGTATACATGGTGAATGAACCTTTTCTAGTGCTAATAAGCTCATCAGCCAAGCATGTAGCAGTTGTCTTGATATTTCTGAAAGCAGCTTCACGTGCACTTGTCAACAAGATAAAGATGGCTCGAAATATGCACAATCTGTCTCTCTATAACTCCAGCATAACCAATTCAACTTGCATACTAACACGGACCACTAAATAAATAAAAATAAGTATATAGGATCAGATAAATCAGAGAGAGATGAAATAATAAAAATGCATAAGTAACAAAATACTCTATTCCTAATAATACATATAAAAACTACAAATAGTATATTCTTGTAGTTACGTTCTATTGTAGCATGCTAGCATATTAATGAGCATTTGGAATTTCTATGCATATAAAAAACCTATATTTACTTTAAGGTATCTCTGCCTACTATAGCATTTGTTTATTCAAAAATTTATTTCAACACCTAATATATCTTGTAAAATATGTCTATGGCATACACAAGTTGAGAAAAGTATGAAACTTCAATTCGATGTATACCAGAGAAGATGTAAAGCAAACATCTTTTAACGCGTACAACCACTCACAACTGTGTCCAACATAAGATTCAAAGAATTAACACCATCAGCATCAAGGGAAAAGAACTATTGAATTAACAGCATCAGAATCAAGGGAAAAGAACTATTTTTCCTTCCCAAAATGCAAGATCGTGATTACATGACAGCAAATAAAGTCCATAACTCTATTTTAAGCTAATAAGGAGAGTGATCAGATACAGCCAATGCATAAGAGCTGATACATGAATGCGATTATCCAGCCAATCAAACCAATAGGGAAACAATATAATTAATCATCATTTCATTCTCCAGCTCTAACAGTCATTGGTTTAAAGTATAAACATTATAAACTAAGATGGCTTTAACATCAAACTTGGCCTCGTTTCAGCAGTAAACAATTAAAATTAGTCAAAAACAATCATAAAAATATCGTGCAATATGTTTTCCACAAGAAAATTTCAGTTCCTTACATCCGATTGTGCATGTAGTGGTCCTTTAATCCCTCTAAATCTGTAAGTATTGTAGGTGTAATTTTTTACCTTTAAAAATGGAAATATTTTAGAGTTTAAGGCAATTTTAAGTTCTAGTCACTGCAAGAAATTTTCTTTTCAAATAACAAACATTTGATCATCAATTTCTAATTGGAAATAACAAACCTAAAAGCATAGAGACAAAGATAAAGAGGAGCGCCAGCTAGAGAGCAAATACAAAATGGCATTACTCAGGTAGTCAAACGAATAGGGAAACAAATAATCATCATACATTCTCCAAATCAAGACAAAAATCAAAGGCAGAAATCAAATCAAATGGGGTTTTCGCAATATGAAGTTTCTATAAGTTTTTGCATCAGCATGCTTGCTTAATTTTCTACTATACCACTCTTTGTAACTTACTTGCAGCAAACCGTTTCTTTCTTAGTCACATGATATATTTCTTTGTTGCATAGATAGAAGGCCTCACGATAAAAGTCTAAACAACAAATATATAAACCATAATAAGAAAACCTGTTCCTAGAACCTGCATATACCTGTTAATGATATCATCAACAATAACATGAATGTGGCTCATGTCAGTGAGCAAATGAATAATTTCAATAGCATGCTTGAAAATCGTCACGGCCATAATTTTCATTCTGTTGTTCCAGTCGTGCATCAAAGATTTAAGAGATTGTTGATGTGCCTCCCAAATAGGGCTTTCCTGAATCGCTTGATTGAGTACCTAGCAGCAATGTGAGGAGTGCAAGTTTGGCCCCACTTAAATATAATCGACGAGAGAAATGTCATTGACCTAACGACAACAGAAAAAAAAATTCAATATAAATAAAACTAAATTTGAGATTGATTTTGAGGAGTAATTATACAGTGAACATATAGAACACAACTAGTTTAATTTAAAAAATAAATAAATAACAGAACCGTCACCTGAACCATGAATGGTTTACCAAGGTTTATTCACGGTTCAACCACAATTCTAACCAATTGAATGAATCCAATCACGAATTAGTGACCCAACTGGTTCAATCTTAGTTTTAGTTGATTTAAATGTAGAATTAATCCCATTTTTAACATAAAATGAATTTTACTTAAACCCTTGTATAAGTATTTCATTAACTGTGTGAACATGTCGTTTCCCATAGATCTATTGAACCTAGTTAAAAAGCCGAGTAAAGGCAACATTGTAAGGATTTTAATTTGTGCGTGCTAAGTTAGATTACCTCATCAAAAGGATTTTGATTTGTGCATCTTGAGTTCCCCTTATGACCTGCAGCTTCCAAGGGAACACTTGCCCCAGGGTGGACTTTGTCACCTTATAATCGAAACAAGAGAAAAATCAGTCCAAATAAAGATACTGTGCAAACAATAATATTTCATGAAAATAGGGACTGAATATCAATTAGATTTTCTAATTCACGGTACAAGTTGTTTAGCAGGACAAACTAGAAATGGATACATGAAAATTTGAGGCCAGTGCATACTGGTTCCTAATCCCATCAAAGAGGACAACCACTGCACATTTCAATGACACTACATTCTTGCATGCAGCGAAAGCAAGTCCTTGACCATAGAAGTTATCTCTTTGGCTCCCTCACAAAAGCTGTACAAGAAGGTATGTCGTGTATTAAGGAATGATAAAGACATATACAGCAATACAAATTAAAAAAGTAAGAATATACCTCTACAGTCATCCATTTGAAGTTCTTTCATGGAAATTAGAATGTTAGCTATAGATCCAATTCGCGGTTGAACTTGGAATTTCAAGTTTTTACTTTAGTTGAATATAAGGATAGTCAGATAGAATCCTTGCATGTTGCACAAATGGAGCAAAATCCAAATTATCATCATTGAGCCTCTGAATCTGCAATCAACCAAGACAAACACTGCTAAGAAATGAAGATGTGATCTATCTTTACCATAATTTTGTTTTTGGTATACCACCATATATTTGCTTTTCAACATGAAATGTAAGGTTTTTTAAAAAAAAAAAATCTAATTTTTTAGCCATAACAAAAAGAGAAACCAGCACCACTAGTAAGACAAAAAAAAGCTATAAATATGGATGTATCAAAAACCATCAACAGACAAAGTCGAACAATAGGGCAAATAAAAGAACAAGAAAGAGAAAAAAAAAACAACTCATATACTGCAGCTGACAAGGGAAACAGTAGTTTTATAAATTAGTGAAATAATACTTCATGTATTCATAAATGGCCAAGAATGAAAAGTTAAAACGAAAAAAAAAAAGGAGCTTTCCATATTAACCAGAGAATCAAATTTTGATGCAAAAAATCAGTACAATGCATTGACTTAGGGCGAGAGCAAGACAATTACCTGTTGACAATATTGGGTCATCGAATATGCTCGCCTTCAACTTCAATACTAGAGATGTGAGAAATTTTGGGCCAAATTTGTGGGTCCTTCTTTTGGCAGCGTTCACCCAGCAAGGGACTCTTCCAGATGGAGAGTTCTGTTAGAGAAGCAGGAAACCTTTCTCCCACAATATTCTCCAACTTGGGACAATCTGTAATTATGAATCGTTGAAAGGAGGTCAGGTGGAGAAATCCGTTGCAGTCCAAGGTCTCTAAACTTTCAAAGCCCCATAGATCCAGAGACTCGAGGGAGGTAGGCAACCAACCCTCCTTAGGGAAGGCATTTACACCCTCACATGGACCTTTGATTTCAAGGAGGGTAAGACCGTGACTATGCAAGTCCATCAATGTTAGGCACCTCACTAGCTTATCACATTCCCAGATACGAAGAATCCTCAAGTTGGGTGGCAAAACCCCATCAGGAAATGAATCAATTTCTGGGCAAGCTGAAATGCGGAGATCCTCTAATTTGGGTGCATTTGTCCCCAGTCTGGAGAAGGACATAAAATTGTCGCACTCAAAGATGGAGAGTGACTCGAGACTTGAAAGATATATCTCTGATATCACAACAGATTTTATATTTGCACATTTATAGATTATAAGTTTTGTGAGATGCGGAAAGGACTCCAAGTGGAAGGATGCGAGTGAATCACAACTGCCCGATATATTTATCCACCGTAACGACTCGTGTTCTTGTTGCATTGGGAATTCCAGTTTTGGGCAATTCCTGATATACATTGTTTCTAACGAAGCAGGTATAGAATCCCCTGGAAATGATATGGAAGAGGAACAGTCTGCGATTTCTAACTCATGGAGACAAGTTGGTAAAGTGCAGGTCATGGCCTCAAATGTGGACTCCACTACCTGGCTTCTTTCAATTGATAGAGAGCACAATGAAAGGGGTATCTCTTGGATTCTTAGTCCATCGCAGCCAGCTATCTTTGTTTTCAGAATCGCCGGAGCTCTGGGCAGAGAACAAACAAGTTGCTTGCATCCAACAATGCTTAGCTTTTCCAAGGATGGAAGGTGATTGGGCAAATCTCCCATTAACATGGGACAACTACGTATTGTAAGCTCCTTAAGTCGAGAAAAAACATCTGACTTATATGAACGCCATTCTCGCCAGCAAGACATTCCATCAAATGTCAGATACTCAAGGGATGGGAAAGGGATCTCGCTACAAGGTTCATCAATGCAATAAAACTCATCGCCAATGATCTCCACCCCATCAAAGCGTGAAATGACCAGGGCCTTCAAAGAGGGTAATTGTCCAAGTGATGGAAGCCTATAACAATTCCTACAACCATTCAAATTTAGTGCAGTCATGTTGCGGTAGGAAGAATGCCCTAACCAATCTGAAAATTTTGTACCCCTGTAACCCTTGATTTCTAGATTCATCAATTCTTTGTGTGGCTGTAACTTATCCAATATGTCTCTTTCAACTTGGGAATCAAGAAAACTAGCATCTAACGACCACTTCAAAGTTAAATCCGTAATGTGCTTCTTATCACCCATCCTTGCCTTCAAAGCTTCATCACTACTGGTGACATTCTCTAATTTGTCTATGCAAAGTGACCGACGAAGATTTGCAAGTGCTCCCAACTCACTAATCCCGTTCTCTTCGTACTTGCCAACAACAAAGTCACTTAAAAACTGCAAATGTTTTAGTTTGCTCATTCCTTTCGGCATCTCTCTTAAACTGGTGCCTCTAATATCAAGATGACACAGATTTACAAGATCTTGCATCCCAATTGGAAGCATTTCTACCCAATAACAATGAAACAACTTTAATGTTTGTAGATTATACAAGTTTCTCAATGACTCGGGCAGTGTCACAATAAGTGTCCTAGAGAGATCCAAATAACGCAAATGAATCAATTCACCAATTGAACGGGGTAATAACTCAAGAGGAGAGTATGCAAATGACAAAACTTTTAAATACTTAAATTGTGATACAAAGATACAAGGAGCGTTCTCCATGTTGAATTGATCTGCTTTAACTAATTTGGTTGCTAGTAATGTCCTTATATGTTTGGCTCTATCACATACTTCCACAACTTCTGAAATTGGTTTACTTCTTCTAGCATTAAGTGACAAATGACGAGTTTTAATCCTAATCTTTAGTGGATTTTCAAGTTCTTCGACTCTAAAATAGAATTCTCCCGCACATACAGTAGCTAAATCATGCATGAGATCATGCATCACAAATGAACCTTCATTAGCACTAGAAGATTGAAAAAATGATCTTGCAACTAATTCATTAAAATATTCACAACCAATTTCTTCAAAAGTCATTATTCCATTTGGCTGTAAAAAATTTTCTGCCATCCACAACAATATTAAGTCATCTTTGTCAAATTCATAATCCTTGGGATATAGTGAACAATAAACAAAACACCGCTTTAGATGTGAAGGGAGGTAGTGATAACTAATTTTTAACGCAGGAATAATCCCGCTCTTGTCTTCCAAAAATTTCCAAATCTCATTTTGCAATATATTATCCCAATTCTTGACTCCATAGTTTGTTCGTAATAAGCCACCAAGTGTTTCAACAGCTAGAGGTAGTCCCTTACACTTTTCAACAATTTTTCGACCAATTTGTTCTAGAGTTGAATACTCTCTAAATTCATGGGAAAGAAACGAACATTTCAAAAATATTGACCAACAATCTTCAATAGACAATAAGCTTAGCTTGTATGGTGGAATAGTTGGCATCACAAAAGCAAAATTTTCATTACGAGTTGTTACAAGAATTTTACTTCCTTTATTCCCATATTGAAAAGGTTTCAGAAGAATTTTCCAATCATCAAAATCATTATTCCACACATCATCCAAAACAACTAAGATTTTCCTTCCAGACAACTTTTCCTTCAAACCAATTTGAAGTAAATTTAAATCATTCTCGTCACGAGAACTAGAAGTTACTGCCACGATTATAGCCTTTGTAACCTTAACAATGTCAGATTCTTCTCCAACACAAACCCATGCTTTATAATCAAACTTTCCCTCCAATTTATCATCATTATAAACCAATTGAGCTAAAGTAGTTTTTCCAATGCCACCCATGCCCACGATGGGGATCACAGACACTCGAGAATCACAAGTATCATTCAACAATAATTTTATTATGGCCTCCTTATCTTCATCCCTCCCATATATTTCAGATTTTTCAACTAGAGATGTTGTTGGAGTTCTCCGCGACATGTTCACATTTGCAATCTCTTTTAGACCAAGGATATCTTTGTGTTTTTCAATTTCTTCTAGTGCATCAATGACTTCTTCAATCTTAGATACCATTTTTCTGTCTTGCGAATTGAAATAACGAGTCCAGATGTTACCTGCATCCTTTTGAGTGACAGCTTTGGTGTAAATTTCATCCAATAAGTCATCAGCCATATAGACAGCATCTTCGAGATCGGCAAGCCACTCCTTCACAGCAGGGTCAGTGATCTGTTTCTGCTCAGCATCATTGAGCACAACTCGAACAACTGTTAGAGTTCTCTTCAACCTTCGACACAGCTTTTCGTCAAGCTTCTTTCCTTTGATCCAATTGAAAACCTCGGGAGAAGACAGCCTATCGAAAAGAACATTGACAAAAGAAGTTAGAAAAGCTCCACCCACAAGTGCAGCAGCCATGATATGAGTATCAAGTGATGAGATTGGAAGATAGAAATAAAGAAAGGGGTCGCAGTTTGCAATAAACTCGGATTTCTCTCAAGTACAAGTAAGGTCTTGCAGAATGCAGTGCACTAGTAACACTGGCCTTTACTATATAGTGTGGGATTGGTATTCTTCAATTAATAAAAAAAAAAAAAGTTGACTTCACACGCTGGCCATACATGAAACACGATTTCTGACATACTGACATATATAGCATCTATGTTGCAAGACATATAGCTGAATACCCTGCACGTCATATAGTTACGTCTATTATATGGATTCATTCATCTAATTATATACGAATGATTTGGTTTGGCAACTCTTCCATCGACATCAAATGACAGATAGCAGCACACTTGAAAATTACTAACGTACTGTTTGGTTCACATGTCGCAGTATTTTGTTTCATGCTTCTTGTGAATGATGCTTCCAGATAAATTAGGTAATTTGTGGAAATTTTCAACCTTTATATTATTGATAACAAGCCTCTATATAGTATATATTCTTGGTGCTTTTGGTGGTACACAAGGAAATACTCTGTTAGCAGTAAAAGGATGGAGTTACCACTTACCACTTACCATTCCATTCCTAAAGGCAGTGAGTTATTCTTTCATATTTCTGCTAGTATAGTGAATTGAAGCAGAAGAAATTTCTATATATTTGGTAACCATAGTTAAACAAATACTGAATAGTATAATTTTGGTTGCTTTATTTCTCTCTTTCCTAAACATATGCATCTCTGCACTTTCTGAGTTTAACTTGGTACTTGATCACTTAATTAAACACTTTGAAAAAAATTATTTAAACTTTTTAAAACACCATTGTTCCTCGAGTGGCCCAAAACAGAAAGTCACCTATACAAATATAGACAATATATTTATACACACATACAAACACGAGGGCCAAGAGGATTAGTTGACGATGAAAGTGAAAAAATAAATATGGATCATATAACTATATATAAATAGTTAATATTAAAGGTTAATTGATGATAATTAATGCCCATAAACTTATTTTAAAAAGTCATATGATTTTATATTTTAATTTTGATCATTTATGTAAGATTAAATTGTTAAGACTGACTTCTCTCACTTACACAATGAATCATTTCTCTCGATTAAGTTGTTCTGTATATATCAATAAAAAAGTTATTCAATAGTATAATAATCATCTAAAACTATACTAGTATAATCTTATCCTAATCCATAAATATTTTAAGATATTACAATCATAACATATAAAATAGATGATGAATAATTAAAGGTTACACTGATAACCTACCAAAAAAATAAATAAATCTAACGAATAAAAGGTTACACTGGCAAAAAAAATAGTAAAGTTATAAATAATAGAGTTGTGTTATTTGTACTCATTTTATAGGGAATATCATCTCGGCTCATACTTCAGTCATTATCGGATAGGTGTGGACTCTATTCAAGTATGGTACACACTCCATTCAATAATGAATGAGATATGAGTCAATATGTAATCGTATACACTATAAGTATAATTAATATTTTTCTAAATAATATAGTTATGAATTCGGTGACTTGAATAATGCATTCACTAAAATTAATATTAGCCTAAGACTTCGCCATATTTCTGAAAGGTAAGGTAAAGATGTTGGCTCACCTCCGGTCATGTTTATGAAAAGAAGCTAAATACAACTCCTCGTGATGGGGCCCTATCATTGAGCTGTCAACATGCTATAACGGGTTGGTTTGATACCATGTGTTAAGCATAAAAATATAAGCTAATACTTTATCTTATGCCCTTATTTATTATTTGACATAACTAATGTATTGTATAATTTTATACGTTATAATTCTCTTATATATTAAAATATTATATAACTCAATACAGTATGAGAAGATCATATTAAGCCTGATTAGTTTTTAATGTATAAAATTATTTTTTAAAACTATTTTATTAAAATAAAATAATTCTTAAATAAATAATAATAAAATAAATACAAATGATATATAATATCAGTTTAATTATATATAATATAAATAAATAAAATAAAATAATACATATTTAATAAAAAATAAATATTTTAAATAAATAATATGTAATATATAAAAGTAAGGATTAGTAATTTAAATTTAAATAATTATGATTAAAAATATAAAATATTAAAATATTTAAAATACTATTTTTATTTATATATTATTGAAATAATAAATAATTATAAAATATTGAAATAAATAATAATATTTAATAGAAATTAGTAAATATTTACATAAATATAATATTTAAAACGTATTGTAATAAAAAAATTCTATTTTATTTTTATTTGATTTTATATAATATTCAATTAAAATATTAGAATTATGTGTAAATAAATATTATAATATTATTAAATATAAAATTAAATATCTTATATAATATTATATTAAATACTATATATTATTAAATATTTATCAATTTTTATTATATCAAGTATTATATACTAATCTTTATTTTATCGGGCGTGCCATGTGAGGAGTTTTTTACATAAATAAAATTAAAAAAATAGCATATTATATATATACTCGGTTATAAAAAGTATTACATAAATGTCCTGTTTTGTATTATATAAAAATCGATTTAACCCGATTTTTATTGAGGCAGTGTTTGACTTGGT
Source organism: Dalbergia cultrata (assembly GCA_031216105.1). NCBI lineage: Eukaryota > Viridiplantae > Streptophyta > Magnoliopsida > Fabales > Fabaceae > Dalbergia > Dalbergia cultrata. The sequence goes on along the minus strand of CM062347.1, from coordinate 1,903,914 downwards.
CTAGAATCGATTTAAATCAATTTTTGACACAATCTGACAATCACTGACAAATTACTGTAATCGATTCAAACCGATTTCTACATCTTGTCAATGTCTATTGGATTATGTAAATAATCGGTTTAAACCGATAGCAATATGCTTGGGTTTGCCACAGAATCAGAGTATCTACTTCAAGCTTACCCACTATAGCTATTATTTAATGGTAGCAATAAAAAAGATGCTGCTCTGATGACGTGTGCAGTGCGCACCAGCGGTTGGAAGATGATGAGGCATATATATATATATATATATATAAAAGGAAAATCAGAAAATGTGAAGTACTCATGAAAATGTGGATATTGCATCAGAAAATCGAAGTACTCGTGTGAGAGTAAAATAGAAATTAAAATTTAAGATTAAATTAAAATAAAAAATAAATTTTAGAGACAAAATTAAACATTATAACTTTCATTGACAAAATTTTAAGCACACTTTTCAATAATATTGCGATTAAAATACAATGTTAATTCTCTCTCACACTCTATAAATTAAACTCAATCCAAAAATTTTAAAAGTTGTACAAATCACTAAAAAGGGAAAAAGAAAAAGAAAGAAAAAACAGAAACTAGTCTAAGTTTGAATTCATATTATAAAGTTGATATCATGATTGCAGAACTCAATTTCTAGTTGGAAGAATTCCTAAGTCTACAATTATATTGTTGTCAATGTTTAGTCCCTTTCATGTTTGAGCAATTTGAATCTATTATAGCACTACCATTGTGTGGTAAGTCGTAAGCTTGATATTGACCTTAACGCCAAAAAAGAAGACGAAAGCAACGAGGAAAATATATTCCAATCAACAGATAATTTATTGGATTATTATTAATGTTAATTAATTTATTATAAATATATAATAATATATTATATAAAGTAATTAATTAGTAAATAAACATTAATACTTTATTATATTTTTACTCTATATAGTTTATTTATAAATTTTGAATTAATTATGAATTAAAGCTGGTTGCAATCTAGACCGCCACGATAAAATGTGTAAATTTACATTTGGTTTGACTACCCATATCTAAAATAATATCCCTTTATCATCTCTTAATGACATTATTTGCATATGAAACTTAGGAGTCTGAGGTTAAGGGCAAACCACGAATTGGTGCTATTGGTAGAAAATAGAGATGATCCTGCTCCCAGTGCTCTGGGATACTGTTCTGTGTATATAATTAGCTGGCTATTACTAGTATGTCGTGGAGGCAAGGTATTTGTTGATATTGTGCGGCATAGTTGGAAGAACTAATCAACTACTATTTATTGAAAATTTGTGTCATGTCCTTCATCAAACGTATGTGTGTGTTACTTGCCTAAAATCGATTTAAGTCGATTTTTGACACACTCTGACATCTACTGACAAGCTATAAGAATCAGTTTAAGTCGATTACTGTAGCTTGTTAGTGGCTGTCAGAATCGGTTTAAATCGATTTTTGACACAATCTGACAATCACTGATATGCTAAAATCGGTTTGAATTGACTCTTGTAAAGTTGATTTAACTCGATTATGGACCAAGCCAAACATTGTCTCAACGAAAATCGGGTTAAACCGATTTCTATATAATGCAAAACAGGACATTTATGTAATACTTTTTATAATTGGGTATATATATAATATGCTATTTTTTTTGTTTTATTTATGTGAAAAACTCGCCATGTGAGTCCTAACTACGGCCATGTGAATCCTAACTATGGAAGTCCTAGTTGTTGGTATCGTGTCTATTAAGTATTAACCACCTGTCGAAATTTTCGATTTAAGAAACTGACTTCACGGCCTATCTTGAGAGTATGGCCCACGTCCTATATAGGATGCTGATAATTTCGACGAGGGCAGATGTTTTCCTCACATGTCTGTCTATTTTTCAATGCACCGTTCAAAGATATGAAAAAGCAATTAGTGGAAACTTCCAGCAACGTAAACAATCAATAATCAATGATTGCGTCTATAAATTCAACGGCAACTTACAAAAGCTTTTCTTGAGATCACTTAATATTACATTAACTTTTTTTTTTTTTTGGTTTTTAATATTACCCTCAAGTCTCAACTCCCTCAAATCATTTAAACGTGTTTCGATTACCTCCGCTGTCTCCAGCAGATCGTGAGCATCGTGAGTTGCACGTTAGTAGCACTTGGTTTTCATAATTTCAAAGCTTAAAATGACACGTTCAATGACCAGATTACCCTTCTCTTGCTTTCCCTTTGTTTATTTCTTTTTCCTTGCTCAGGTGCTCTTCTTCTCCTCCATCGTGAGAGAAAGAAAGGGAGTTTAATTTCAGACCCATACAGCTATCTCATGAACCATAGTAGTGAATCCAAAGAATTTTTTTTTTTTAATCTAATCCAAACAAACTGGTCTCAATCTAATTCTATCGCATAACTATGGTCGTAGAAATTGAATCCAATCAAATTGAACCTGCATTCAAAGTTGACGGTGGTGAGGCTATTAACCAATATATGAGCCCAAAGGTATATGTGGAAGTGAAGAGAATCTTATTCATTATCTACCCAATTTCTTGCATTAATTTTTTCATCGACTTGCTTATTTTTTTTATTTTCTTCCACCATCATGGATTGCTGGAAAAAGAAAATACCAGAACAATTTGATTCCAGCATATCATAGTATAAGAAATAATGAAAGAAATAAAAAATGAAAAAGACAGAAAAAAAAAACTAAAAAGGAATGACGAGGGCCAGAGTTTCATTTAGTTTAATAAATTCGGGAAATAGTGGGTTTAGGTTTCTTTAAGACTTATTAGGGGTAAATATATCATTTCACATGGACAATTAATATTATCAAGCTCCATCTAGGTTGAAAGGAGGTTGATATAATTTTAAAATCTAGAGAAGGGTAAATATAATTTCAATAGATCTCAAGGTTACTATAGTTACCCTTAAAATTCAATCCAACAACAAACAAAAGTTATCCAACTAAGTGGAGTTGACTATATAGATCAAATGATATTATAGTGCTTTACCATATAGTATATTTATGTTTAACTTATTGGCATTTAAATCTCATTTGACTCCCCTATAGTTTTCTTATGTCTTTCTCTACCTCTAATGATAGTACTATTCTTCATCTAATCCACTATCCTTCATGGGACTTCTATAGATCTTCTGCTTACACGTCTATTTACTAAAGGTGAGATTCTACTGTCATTTCTATAATAGGTGCTATAAATTTCTCTCTAATGCACTCATTCTTAATTTTATCATATCTATGTTACATTTAGTTTATTTTCTTGTTGAATTTTTACCTCACAATGTTCATCTTTGTACAACAATGTTAATCAAATCATTGCGCTATAAAATTTACCATTAATCTTTAGTGGTAAATAAAACCTAATGTGTTTCTCCATTTTGAACATCCCACTTTAATCCTATGTTTCTTTTGTTTATTTGTGTAGAAAAGTGAAAGGAAAAAAACAAAGATAATGTCAAATGATAATTTTACCCTAATTTTGGTTTAAGAGATTATTTCAATACATTAAATATGGTGAGTATTGTTGGAATGGAAATGGGTAGTGAGTTTTCCCTTTATTTTCCATCTACTAGTCGGAAGAAACAAAATATGATAGGTCCCACATATTTAATTAAAATGACTTGTCAAATTTTTAATCTAAGAAATTGACTTCACCTAGGATGTTGATAGTTTCCTGGTCGGCAGGGTGTTTCCATCATTTTTCTTTCTATATTTTATATGTTGATGCACCGTTCAAAGATTTGGGTGGCAAAACAAGCTGGCCATGCCGGGTTTTGACCAAGTCACTTTTTGATGCCATCAGTTAGATATTTTATCTTATTAAAATTCTTGAATTTGTCTCGACTTGTCATGGATTGACTATAAAATGAGATGGGATGGGATGGTATTTATTATTATTACCTCATCCTATCTCATCTTATAGTCAACCAATGACAGGTCATTAAAAATAGTTAAAATTTAATTAAAATCAAGTTGGACACTCAGATTAACTAGTCAACCGACTATTTCTTTATGAGATAAGTTGATACTTTCAATCAAAATAACTAAAAAAGATCAATTCACCATGCCCCATTTTATAGACAACTTACAATAAGTCAAGGCAGGTTGACCTGCCCCATCTAATTTACCACCTATTTTCAAATATATGCATAAACAATTAGTGGAAACTTTCAACAATGTAAACAATCAATAATTGTGCCCATATATTCAATCCACAATTAAAATTTATACAACTAAATGGAGTCGACTATATAGATCAAATGAAATTATAGTGCTCTATCATATAGAATATTTATGTTTAATTTATGGACATTTAAATCTCGTCTATTCCCCTATAATTTTCTTAGGTCTTTCTCTACCTCAAATTATAGGAGAGGGGCTATTACTACTCTATTTAGTCTACTACCACTCCTATTCAATTAGTTTTTTATATAGTTATTTTAAAACACCCTTTCTATCTTTACAATTAATAAAGTAGTAATAGATTATTGTTGTTCAAATATTAGTTAAACTTATTATTATAAATATTTTAAAGATATTCCGTTAACATTTTATTATTTGTGTTTCTTATTTTTTTTTCATTTTGCAAAACAATACATTACATGAAAAATATCTTTCGATTTTGAGAAAAACATATTTTTCCTCTAATTAACTTAACTAGTGGGCTGTACGTATGGTAGATTTTTTTATATATATAATATATGTAATATTTAGGTTGGTGTAGATGTAGGCAATATCATATACAACCTCTGGACAATAATAACAATCACCTAGGGAAATTAAGAGTAGGAGCATAGCAGAGTCAGAAACATTTTATTAGTGGGTTGATATAAAGCACTAGTCTATATATGACATTAGAGAAACTATAATAAATATATAAAATAAATTTAAGAGATTGGGGGCCATGGTTTATAGGGGCTGCCCTTGGCTCTGCCCTTGATTGTGAGAAATAAGTATATTAAAAAATTAATTTATTTAGTTATAAATTAAGATTAAATATATACACTTTTTAATATATCAATTTGTTTCAATTTCTCTAGGTGACTAATTGTTGTACGAAGGGAGTATACCCAATATTATACCATATAACATCAATCTATCATTATTAAAAAAAATTAATTTATTTGATACATCAAGTTACGAGGAAATCTATTAAAAATGTTAGTGGTTACTTTACGAGGAAAAATATCTAGTTATGTTACGTTAATCTAAAAATGATTTTGGCAAACTTGAAAAACATTTTTTGTGTAATATATGTTTTTGCAAAATGAAAAAAAAATATAGAAGCACAAATAATAAAATATTAAAAGAATTTTTTAAAACTATTTATAATAATAAGTTTGAATAATATTAGAATAATAATATACAACTAGTTTACTAATTATGAAAATTAAGAGTATATTTTAGAACAACTGTATAAAAAGCTAGTTGAGTGAGAGTAATAATAGTCAAAATGGAGTGATAATAGTCACTTCCCTAATTATAGTACTTTCCCTCATGTGGTCAACTATCCTTCTTGGGACATTTATAGGTCTCCTCCATAAATATCTGAACCACTAGAAGCGCGATACTATCATTTTATTTACAATAGATGTTACAATTTTCACTCTAATGCATTCATTCTTAATTCTATCATGTCTAATGTGACTATTCATTTATCGCACCATCCCATCTCTATTACATATAGTTTATTTTCTTGTTGATTTTTCACCGCCCAACATTCATTTCCATATAACAAGGCCAATCATATCGTTGAGTGATAAAATTTAACCTTAACCTTTAGAGTATGCTTGGTTGGGAAGTAAAATAGGGCTGCATTTTTCATCAATTAGATTCATATATAGTTTTACACATAGAGCTCTTCCATAAAAATCTACACCCTATTTTTATCCCCTTAGTGGTAAATAAAACCCAATCTGCTTCTCCACTTCGAATATGTCACTTCAATCCTATGTTTCTTTTGCTTGTTTGATTGAAAACAAAAAATATGAGGGGAAAATGATAATAATAAATGACAATTTTAACCTTATGTTGTTTTAAGAGATTATTTCAATGTATTAAATATGGTGAGTATTGTTTTGAATGGAAAAGGGCAGTGAGTGAACTTGCAATTTTTTTTCATGGGTTACTTTTTGGAATGGTGTAGGAGAGAAGCCTTTGGCGTTGGCGGGAGCGAGGATCTTTCTAGTCCCTAATGGTTGTTGTTCGGCCCAGCTGGCCCAATTTTTCAACAAGGATGTGGGCTTTCCATCAAGGGATTCTTTTTCTTTTTATTTGTTATCGAGATTTTTTTTTTAAAGAGTTAAATGCATTTTCTTTTCTAAACTTTAGATAATGTATAATTTAGACTTTAATTTTTTAAAATATATATCAGATATCATGATATACATTTTGAAAAATCATATGTAAATTGCACATGACTTAAAATTTAAGAGGGTAAAATATATTTAACCCTTCTTTTTTATTATTTTAGGTGATAGATAATAAGTCAATCTAACTCAAACTAAATTAATTAGGACGTAAACTTTTAATACTAGATGAGTTTTTTGTTTTTTCCAATGTGCATTAAATTTAAATATTGTAGAGCTATACTAAAGAACTTTAAAATCTTACTTTACCCTCTCTTTTCTTCTAAAATCTAAACTCACAAATATATCATAAAGAAATAAATGAGACTGTCATAAATAAGGAAATATTTCCATTAGGTCTTATAATATTCAATATCATATCTTAGATAAATTTAGACTTATTTAGATTGATTTAATCATATGTTTTAGATTTTATCTTTTTCTTATAAATAAGATTACCTTATTGTATATCACACAATACTGCACATCAATAATACATACAAATTATTCTATCTTTTACTCCATATTCCTATTTCCCACCATGCCTTCTAACAAAGATTACGCTTGCCTCCTCAGTTCTCACGATTTGCCAATATCAAGGTTAATTTCACTGATACTCATAAATAACATTCCACTCCGTTGATTTTAGAATATGAGTATAATATAAGTTTTATGACATTTTTCCTGTTATTTCGTTTGATCAATTTTAATTTAGCAAATACCGTAATCATCATTGCTTTCTTGGCCATAACAAACACAACATGAAAATAAGTATATTCTATTAGACGTTGGAATTTGGATACATGCAACTATAAAAAATGGGTTAGGTTTGGATTGGCCAAGACAAAATAATGGGTTAGTTCAAATATATACTAATGATATAAACAATGACGTGTTGCTTTGAATGTGAAACCATCTTTTATAAACTATACACATGGGCTCCGCAACGCTAAAGGCTAGTGTGGAATATTTTGTAAAGTATCACTTTTATCCCTGAAATTGTATGCGTGTGTTACTTTCATTCCTGAAATTTCGAAATTAACTGTTTAGTCCCTGAAATTGTATTTCGTAGTTCACGTTAGTCCCTGGTCAAACTACCGTTAGTCAACTGTCACATTTTGATGACGTGGCATGCCACGTGAACTAACATGTGGCATGCTGATGTGGCATGACACGTTGACTGACACGTGGCATGATGGTACGGAATGCTAACGCGCCATGCCACATGGCATGCTGACGTGGCATCAGATCAAAAATAGATTCAGATTAGTCCCTGAAATTTTAAATGTGTCAAAATAGTTTTTGAAATTTTCTAAAATGTGTCAAAAAAGTGCTGAATCCTAAATTTCTTCTCTTTTGGTTCATAAATTCTAAATCCTTGATGATTCTTAAACCCACTTATTTTTCTCTCATTTTCAAATTTTATTTAAATAATTTAAATCTTCAAATATTCTAAATATAATTAAGTGCTTGATTAGTTCAAATTTGATATCTTCTATGTTTAGCTAACATGATCAATTTATTAGCTATTACATTATATATCTTGAAATAAAATGAGTTTATCAAGGGTTTCTTTGAATTATTCTAAATTAGTGTCATTGTATTTGCTTAATTCGTATCAACATTCTGAAGAGGCAGTCATTCCCTATGATCCACTATCGTTGAGGTCGAATAAGAAACACAATTCTCTACTTGAGCTTGATTAAAACTCTTATATTTGAGATGATTTGCAAGTATATTTGACATGAGGGTAGAGTTTATTTTCATTGTCATGCTAGATTCTTTGGATACTAAATTTCTTCCCAAATTGCAATTAAAATATTCTAATAAGGCCCTTGATAAACTCTTTCCCTTGAATCCTATTTTTAATATTTTAATACTCATTTTAGTTCAACAAATATAATGTAATAGCTAATAAATTGATTATGCTCTTAATTATATTTAGGATATTTGAAAATTTAGACTATTTAAATAAGGTTCGAAAATGAGAGAAAAATAAGTGGGTTTAAGAATCATCGAGGATTTAGAATTTATAAACCAAAATAGAAGAAATTTGGGATTCAGGACTTTTTTGACACATTTTAAAAAATTTCAGGGACTATTTTGACACATTTAAAATTTCAGGGACTAATCTGAATATATTTTGATCTGATGCCACGTCAGCATTCTGTACCATCATGCCACGTGTCAGCCATTGTGTCATGCCACATCAGTATGCCACGTGTCAGTCCACGTGGCATGCCACATCAGCATTCCATAGTCTTTATGCCACGTCAGCATGACACATGTCACTTAACATGCCACATCATCAAAATGTGACGGTTGACTGACAGTAGTTTGACCAGGGATTAACGTGAACTACGGAATGTAATTTCTGGGGCTAAATAGTTAATTTCCAAATTTCAGGGACGAAAGTGATATACGCGTGCAATTTCATTGACGAAAGTGATACTTTACTCATTTTCCAAAGGCAACATAACATGGGTGAAGATGGCAGGGCCAAGGATAAATTAATTTTTTGTTGAAACCATAAACTATGGTCCAATTTTCAAGTGTAATACATAAAGAGAATACTTGATGAGTACATACAGATATATGAGCACTTTGTTTAAAACATCAAATAATGTTTCAAATGTAATTAGTCCAATGAAAAAACATAAATTTATTTCTTCAGACAAGATTCTGTTTTACATGTAAATAATTTTTATGCTATGATAGTATACCTTAAGCTCTCTTTCCGGTAATCAAGCATAATATATTTTAGGTTTAATTCCTTATAATTTTCCTTAATTTTTAATTAAATCCTATAATTTAAAAATTTATAATTAAATCTCTATACTTTATTAAATTTTTTAATTAAATCCCTATTATTTAATAATTTATGATTAGACCCCTGCACTTTACAAAAACATTTCATTTCAAGTCTTTTGTAGCTTAAAAATTTTATGATCAAGTCTCTATAATTTTGTACAATATAGAGATTTTATTATAAAATTTTAAATCATACAAAATTTATTAAAAAAATTTATATAGTATAGAAAGTTAATTATAAACTTTTAATCTATAAAAACCCAATTAAAAATGGAGTGAAATTTAAGGAGCTTCTAGAATAATTAAACATATATATTAGTTTTGGAACCTAACTTTAGATGCGTTAGAACGAAACTGCTACTACTAACTCTAAAACAACCAAATGACAGCAACCATTATAACAAAGTACAAAATAATATATATATATTCAAGCAAACAAGGTTGTTATCCTAACTGGGATATTCCAGTCTATTAATACATAAAACAGTAAGTTAAGAAAAAGGTGGGAACCATGAAATGCCACTTTGACAATTAGAGTTTCACAATAATTCCAAGAAACCAACGCATCAACCACCTTATGCTTCAAGGAGATTCTAGAGTATATGTCAGATAGTAACACCCACATAGACTCCAACTTCTTCAACAGCAAAGGGAATGAAGAAAAGGAAGAAGGGGAGAGAGGGAAATACAAGTAGGAACATATATGGCTGTCAAATGTTTTTTGACCTAGTGAAATCACAATATTGAACAGGCCTTTTGTGCTTTACTCTTCTTTTTCTTCTGCTTCGGTGGTTGAAGGACAACTCTTATGGCCGCATCAAAGACCGCCTTCACGTTCTGCATCGGAACTCAGAAATAAATTTCAAAACCACGATTTGAAATGGATATTAATTTTGATACAATGCTAATGTAAAGAGTTTTACGCTGTCATCTAATCATATGTTATTAAATTTATGACTTTTCGAAATAGGAAATATTAAGTGCAGAAGTCACACACTTCTGCTGATCAAGCAAGTCATGGTTGGATAATTGTGTGAAAAACTTTTACACTAATAACGCATGAAAATAAATCTATTGAAATAACCATTGTGTTCAGAAAGGAAGACTCAACTATGTACCTGCTGTGTTTTCGAACTGCATTCGATGTAAGCTGGTGCATTGATCAGCTTCCTTAGCTCTTCTCCCTTCAAGGGGATATGCAAATTTTAGATTCAATTTAACTAAATGACTAAAATAGATTCTGAACATGCACTAGAAGTTTAGAGCGATTCAAGGAGCACCGGAAACAATATTCACCTGAGCAGTGGTAATGGGTACGGCACCAGGATGGTCTACGAAGAACTGCTTATCATCCCGAAGATCTGTCTCATGTCAAATAACAAAATGGTAAACGGTGAACTCTTAGTTGAGAAAACAATTACTACCTCTGTCCACTTTTGAGTGTCTTCTAGGGAATCAGCAAAAATTTGGTACATTATAAAATCAATGTATTTTGACACATTTTGTATCCAGATACATTGATTTTATAATGTACCAAATTTTTGTTGATTCCTTAAAAGACACTTAAAAATGGACAGAGGGAGTAATACACAATCATTTGTCCCCTAAATAGAATTAAACATACTACAAAAGTCATTGGCAGATTATTTGAATCAATAAATAGGCAAAACTTTAATAGATTAAGAAGAATAACCCCATAAATAAATTACAAATATTAATACATTTCCTCTGAGATATTAATTGTACAAAACTCCAAATCAACACCTTTCAAACATTACATCATTTAACAAATAATCCCAAAACCAACCCATATAAAGTCAAGCTTGAAAGCTGAAACCTCAAGCACTGAACTATATACTTGCTAGTGCCTTCGATCTAGTTGCTCATATAACAGGCAAACAGAGAAAAAGGAGGGAAAAAAAAAAAGCACAATTCATCATACAGACCTATCATCAAGTATATAATAATGTTTGAACTTTACTAGCGAGTCATCTGCTAAGACCATTGTATGAAGCTAAAGAACACAAAAGCTGGTCAACGTAAGTATGCATAAAGCATCCCCAGCAAAACATCCTGGACTATATAGACAGGTAAGAAAAGTAATAGTGTAACACCCAATCAGAAACATAAAAAGCATAACCACAACTACCCTAGGAGGCTCCATAAGAACAAACAGAGGTGAAAACCAGAGATGAAAAGATAGCATGAAATGCATCAACAATCCTCTACACTTTTCCTGGAACACAGGACCCTTTTCTGCAGTTTATCACTCATGATACGAACGTAAAAAGAAGAAATATGAATCAACTTCCGTATTTATGATGAAGTGCTCCCAAAATTTATATTCAGTCAACATATATGGATCAATGAATCCACAGAATTGAATCCATATGATTTCACAGAACAACCAGTTGCCAAAAATATAGAGTAATTTACACTCACTCCCCTGAGATTTAGTTTCATTAGACCCAACACCCTCTGTTTTATAAAACTATCACTAACCTCCCCTGAGACTTTCTAAAATTACATTGACCTTCCTTTTAAATATTAATTCATTAATCTAAGTGATAAAGAATATAACATGTCACATATACATGGTTACTAATGAAAGAATTATAACATTTTGACATATATTAACAAAAATACCTCTTTTCTATCATAAGTTATAATTATAAGTTTTTTTTTCATGTGACAAAAAAATATTATATTCAATTAATGTGTTAAATATTGTCAAAATACTATAATTTCATCATCAATAATTATGTATATGTCTCATGTTACCTTTTGTCATCACTTAGATTAACAAACTAGTATCTGCAAGGGAGTTCAGTGTAATTATAGTAAACCTCAAGGGAGGTCAATGATAGTTTTGTAAAATAGAGAAATGTCGAGTGAAATCACATTAAACCACAAGGGAGGTTAGTGTAATTTTTTTCAAATATAAATTAATATGCCAGAAGGAAGCAATAAAAAAATGCATAATATCAGGTATCACATTAAACAACAATAAACTTACCAAGCTTTGTGCCAACCAAAATTATGGGGACACCAGGTGCATAATGCTTCAATTCTGGAATCCACTGGAAAAGTAAACCCATGCAATTCGTTAGCAATTTTTTGCAGATATAAATAGCACATTGTTCATTCTAGTTCATAGAGAAGCCTAATATTCATATCAAAGCGAATATGCAGAAGTGCATTTTAAACTCGAGGGAAACTAGGCACATAAACTCAACTCTGAAAAACAGTATGAAAAGTACCTTTTTAGAAACATTTTCATAACTGGCCTTGCTTATGAGAGAGAAAGCCAATATGAAAACATCAGCACCACGATAACTCAAAGGTCTTAACCTGTTATAATCCTCTTGTCCTGTTCCACGAAATAACACAATAAAAAATTTTAAAAAAAAAAATCTCCGAATGATAAATTTAACAGAAAGAATTGTACATATGTAAGATTACCTGCAGTGTCCCACAAACCCAGATTAACAGTGCTTCCATTCACAACCACATTTGCACTGAAGTTGTCGAAAACAGTTGGCACATAATCCTGTTTCCAAGCAAAGTGGAGATGAAAAATCATATTCATCTCTCTTTTTCCAATAAGCACACATATATGATATATGGCATTACAAATTACAATGCAATTGAAAATCTAATTCTAATGACAGCTAGGAGGAAAAAATTCAGCACTAAAATCTCATCATAACCTTTCTCACATTTAAATTAATACCAAATACATCTTTAACTTAATTCCAGTACTCTCCAAACAAATAATTTTAAAATTTCTGAAAAATAAACAAACCATGAATAATCAAAAAGTCAACAAACATTGCAACACTACATGCAGACTAATCCAAACGAGGCATGGCAAATATTGATTTCTTCATCCATACTCATTAAAAACTCTCTTAAGAAAACCGATTATGTTGCATTTATTACAGACATTAGCATCTTCCATTACGTCCCCCAACCAATGGAGATTATATTTATGTACCCATTGAATTCCAAACAAATTTCTTCCGTCCAATCCAAAAGAGAAAAACCTTAGACAAACTACATTTTTTTCCCAACCCCCAAACAATATAGAGGATACAACAGCATTCCCATTCATTTCATCTTAGCATGTATTGCCGATCAAACTTTCCAAATAAACCAATGGGAAGAACCTACCAACACCAACAAACAGAATCCACCTCAAAATCCTAGTCTCTCCATAAAGGGAAATCCAGATTTCCCTAAACATATTTAACCCTCTGCAGTCATTTATCTCATTTAATAAAAAAATTCACAATAATAGAGCTCAACAGCCATCAAATTAAAACACCCCCCGAAAAGAATCCAACTTTTAAAAAATTCTCATTCCAAAAGCGGAAAAATAAATAAATAAATAAGAGAACTTACGGTGGGGAAGGTGTTGCTGGTGTAGGAGATAAGCAAGCAAGTTTTTCCCACAGCTCCATCCCCGACAGTAACGCACTTGATGAACCTTGAAGCGCTCATCTTCTCCTTCTTCTTCGAATTACTCCCTCAAATACCCAAAATGCCCCCAAGATCTTCTTCCACCTGAGGACCCTTTTTTTAATTCAATCTCTCAACCAACACACAACACAACACCAACCCCTTTTTTCTTCTCTCCTCCTCCACTTTGTGTTGCAAAATTCCTCACGCTTTAATCATGCACCATCTGTAACCATCCAAAAAGAAAATCCACGAATTTCCATGAATCAATTAAAACAAACAAAAGGGGAAAAAGGTGGAATCTTGAAAATGCCCAAATCAAATTGGGAACGAGTTAAATTAGAAAATGCAAGAGGGTAATTGAAAATATGAAGAAGAAAAATGATTGTATGAAAAGATTAAGTAATTGGGGGGATTTTTGAAAGAGGGAAAAAATGAGAAACCCTAACCCTTATGGAGGAGATGGGAAAATAATGCGTGAGGGGAATGAAGGAATTGTTGGGGGAACGAGATCAAAGAGAGAGAGACACAGAGACACAGAGAGAGAAGAACGAACCCTCTTTTTTTCTTTTTTTTTTTTGCCCGGGAAATTTTGCCGTTGAAGCGTTCGTTGAGCGAGCCAATCTTTCGCCAACAAAAACTCGCTAACCTCTTTTCGTGGTGGTGGTGTTGTTATTGTCGTTTTCCTTTTCTTTTTTATTTTTGACAATTATTTACTGGTTTCTTTCTGGTTTTTCGAAAAAATGTAATTGAGCTTTCTAAAATTGTATTTTTTTTCCGCCAATTTTAGTATTTGATGTTGGTAATTGCAGAGAAAATTGGACTTCTCTCAGTAATATTCGGATCTTGACTCAATCATGGCCACAAATCAGGATGACAAGTGTTTCATTTGTTTGGAGATTTTTCCACACTAAATTTAACAAAAAATAAAAATGGAAAGATCAGTGGGACAAAATAAACAGGTAAAATACGGTGTGACCAGGTAATATTTTTTTAATGTATAAAATTATGAGAGATATTATTTTTATAATTACAGAATAGAGTATCTAAGACTATTCTCTCTTTTATAAAGTATTTTTTGGAATTTAAACTTGTATTATTATCCTTAGGAGGGGTAAACTACTTTTGTTAATAAGTGTCACCATAATATGCATTACTATCATATACTCACGTTTAGTTATGCTACTCACTCTCTAATAAATTACTTCTACACGAATCGGTAATTGCCTAGCACGGTTAGAAAAAAGAATGAAGTCAGATTAATTTTGATGCAGGATATTGTCATGTTTATTTTGAATGTATATGAAAGGGTCATATCAAGTGAGAGATAAAACAATTTGGATCTTACAAATTTTAAGAGGGATCAATTTAATTTAAAGTATTTGTGTGTATGTCTTACTAGCATGCATAACATGATATGTTTAAAATCAATATGAAATATTTTTTATTTAAGATTAAACCTTTTAATTAAGAGTTTAATTTTGATATGCACGACACTATCATCAAATTATTTCATTTTCATTTCTATTCAAATAATAGATGTGAAAGTCAACTATTATAAATAATATGATAATATATAATTGGATAATAGTGTAATTGAGTTTTACATTCTTTATATTCCCTTTAATTAATAGGGGAGAAATTGTATTAATTATTTGGTCCTATCTGTATATTGTAACAATTTATACTATTATATTTCGTGGATTTAACAATTTACATTATCTGCATTGCATGAAATAGATGTCAAAACAGTAGTTAAAAAAATGTCTTGCCACGCACTTCTTTTGTGCAAATTTTAAAGGGACTTAAACCTATTATAATATTAAATTTTTTAAATTTTAAAGAATAAAAAATTATAAATAAAATTTGCATAATATACTGCCATACATAGCACTATTTCAAATTGCTTTCTTGACATCTAGTTCTTACTCGAGTGTTATCTTTGAATGCTATTTGACTTGAAGGATTTTTGTGCGAAAAAGGTTTTTCCATACACCGGGAACAATGTTACAGGGGAAAGGAATACAAGTCATCAGCCAAAAGAAATGAGAGACGTTATGACTAAAAATGAGAATGATGGCTACAATATTTGGTACAATGTCAAACATTGTTTCTTTTTTTAAAAATAGCATTATATTCTATTTGAATCAAAATGCTAGAAAATATTGAAATAAAAATTTATATTTTATAAGGGTTTGTTTAAGTAAAAATAGAGGAAAAGTTTTCATATATAAACTCCATCATGGAGCTCATGTGATTGTTGCTTGGTGGTGGCTGCAAATATTGGTTATACAAATTAGTCCATTCTAGAGGCAAGGCCAAATGCAACAGTAGCTTTATCTGCTCATCGATCAGGAGGGTTTGTTATCAGTTGCTTTCAGAAAATATATATAAGCACATGCCAAGACAACGTATATCAGATGAGTAAAAAAAAAACCCTCCTAAACATACATATTGTTCTCAATGAGATTAACATATTAATCATAGAGAAATGTTAAAAGTGCTAGGAAGTTAATTATAAGAATTTAGTTGACAGAAGGATGTGATACAATTTTATTTTATCAAACAATTATCATAATTTTGTTAAATAATGTTGACAATATTTTTTGACTGTGTAGTACTGTCTTGAATCATATTGTTGGAAAATCTGTTTATTAGATGTTGGAGTGTATACGGTACATCACCTCTTTAATATATGATATCTATATTTATGTTTGATGCAAAAGCTATACAAACTTATGTTCTTCACGTATTTCCTTTATACGTTAAAGAAACCGAACTCTGTATGGGATTATTATAGGCATGATATCATCATTTGTTGCGGTTGCTTTTTAACCTTCGCTAAGAAAATAGGCCTCTTTTTACAACCTCTTCTTGCTTCGCCTCCTCATGAATATCTACAACGCAGCACGTGCTTAATTAATATCATAGAAAAATGTTGCATGCATGCCCACATGCACAAATTTGACTTTCAAATTATTGTGCATACTTTGAAAAAATTGTACTAACTAGTTGATAAAACTATATTTGAGCCTAGTTTCCAAACTCCAAGAATTAATTTCAATAAGAATTCACTAATTTGATTACTTAACAATATCCCTTTACAATGAGTTAATTCTCCTATTTATAGCTTGAGTAACTAACTAGTAACCCACTAATATTTTTAACAAATTAACCGACTAATAATGTTCATAAAATGAGTTTTATGTGAAGTTCTTATGGCATTACTTTCGTCAGGTAGGTCCATATGCATAGTGTAGATTATTATTACACCTTACACAACGTATTCATTATGTTTCAACGATTAAGGAGGCTCAACCATGATATGGATGGCCCATGAAAATTTTGTGACTAAACATGTGACTTGAATAGCTTGATTTGTTTTTTATGTTACAAGGAGCACCTTCTTGTCGTTGAAATTTTAAGAGAGTTAAAAGGGAAAGGATAACTTGTATATTTATGAAATTTAGATATGGTAAAAGGTATGTCATCTAGAATAACACAATGTAAATACATTATTTCAAAAATATTTTATATAATAATTGATATATCAGCTTACAAATCATCAATCCATGATCGGTTAGACTAGCCACATGCTCCTTCCTCACAACCAGTGATCTTAGGTTCATACCTACTATGAAACCTCAAATACTCAAATATGATAAGTAAAGAAATACATGTGATCATTGTCATGATATCTTTAATCGGAGATTATTTCATTTTATATATAAGGGGATTTATAGAAGGATGTAATAAGAGGATGTATTATTTTTCTTCATAGTTCCTAAACCTTTTTAAAATGATGCCTCATGGCGTGCCGATAATTGTATTTTTAATCACAATTCACTCAATAATAATGTAACTGGAGTCATGCAAGTTGAACACACTTTGATGTTTATTGATGCTTTGGTGATTCATGTACAAATAATTAGAAAAATCACCTAAGTTATTAGGGAATCGAGTGAAGTAGTAATATATGATAATATTATCATTCAAGTCCACATATGTGAATTCATCATTTATTTATACATGAATCACCACGATTCGATTGACACACATAAGAGTGTCTCCAAAACACGTTTTTCTAATAACTATAATTACTATTTACTGGGCAAGGTAATGCAATACAAGTATCATGTAGTAACTATTCGAAAATTTTCTTTATAGGAACAAAAGATGAGATCCAAATTGAGAAAAAGTGGGAAAAAATGGAAAAAAAAAATAACGCTAGCTTTCTTGTTATATAAGTAGCTTCACCAAGCTGAAAATGTCATTTGCATTTCAAAAAGAAAAGTGGGAAACATTAGTCATAGAAACATGAGGTCACTCTTGCAAAAGCTTCTTTTACAACTGCCTCTAGTCATTCTCTTTTGTTCTGCCATAATCTTTCAACATGTTTTTGCTGTGACTCTACCACACAATGAAACTGTGCCAGCAGTCATTGTGTTTGGAGACTCAATAGTTGATCCAGGAAACAACAACTACATCAGCACTCTTGTCAAATGTGATTTCCCACCATATGGTAGAGACTTTGCTGGAGGAAATCATCCGACCGGAAGGTTCAGCAATGGATTAGTCCCATCAGACATCATTGGTACAAAGTACCTTGCTCTCCAATATGGAATTTGTATAGTTATGGAAAGATAACAGCATGAACAAGTCCTTTCTTCAATTTCTTACAATTTTTTCTCATTTCAGCTGCAAAATTTGGAGTCAAGAAGCTTTTGCCTGCTTATCTTGATCCAAATTTGCAACTTCAAGATCTCCTCACTGGTGTAAGCTTCGCCTCAGGTGGTGCTGGATATGATTCTCTAACAGCTAAATTAGTGGTAAATGAATATATCTGCAGCCTTATATATATATCCTTTTTGTGTATAGTTTTTTGTAGCATAAACTAAAGCTAACTCTAGTTTACTTTCTTCTTGATCAAGTCTGTAATGTCATTACCAGATCAATTGAACATGTTCAAGGAGTACATAAACAGGATAAAAGAAGCAGTTGGAGGAAACAAAACGGCAACAATGCTAGCTAAGAGCATATACATAGTCTGCATAGGAAGTGATGACATCGCCAATACTTACGTTCAAACACCATTTAGGAGAGTTCAGTATGATATTCCATCATACACAGACCTAATGGCTTCAGAAGCCTCAAACTTTTTGCAGGTATGATTTGGTTACACATCCACATCTAGTGAAAGGTGAAAGATAAACAGAAACTAGCATCTGTCTGTGCTGAGAATCACCATGCATGTGCATGCTCCATGTGCATCTTGAATTTAACTAACTCATAAATGCAAAGTTAAAGGATACTGTTACCACCTTATGCTACAGTCAAATTTAGGTAGGTGGAGCAGTGTGGTTGCAGCAGACAAATGACTTGAAGGCCACTATTTATAGTTAGCTTTTTTGTTCATTGGTGACTAAACTTTCAACTTTTCAAAGTGATATTAATACATTTGGAACATCAAATATAGAGATATACTGATGCGCTATTATTTAAATATGAAACATGTATTTACTGTTTGAATGTCTCTGCTGTCCACATATTGGTAAACTACTTTTGCAATCAAGAACAATTTGGCTTGGACTTTGGACATTTTAATTCTGTTTTGATAGATTTTATTGTATACACATTTCTTATGCCCTTTTTGGGTTAAAAATGCTAACTGAGTAGGATGCAGGAACTTTATGGACTAGGAGCTAGAAGGATTGGAGTATTTGGTATACCAGTTATCGGGTGTGTGCCCTCCCTGAGAACAATTGGTGGAGGCATACTTAGAGCATGTTCAGATTCTTCCAATCAAGCAGCAATACTCTTCAACTCCAAGCTCCACTCCCAAATGAATGCACTTCAAAAAACGTTTTCAGATGCTAGGCTTGTCTATCTTGATTCCTACAATCCATTCCTTGACATGCTTCAAAACCCTGCTAAATATGGTAATCAATACTCACTAATCAGTCACATTCATTAGCATTATCTGTGTCTCACAGGTAGCTGAAGATATTGGACCATAATTATACACTTCTGAATATATGGCCTATGGACACCAATTGATTCCACTTACTCGTTGGTGCCTTCACAGTCCCAATTATATTCATAGATACTTTTGACATAAATCAGTTAGCTGCATCAGATTCATTTACATGTTCATATAATTATTGGAATGTGTTACTGTATTTGTTACTCTCAATCGCTCCTTCAAGCACTTCCCATGAGACCTGCAAATTAGCATGAGAATGCCCTCAACTACAGACTAAAACAACAATGAAGTAGGATCTCGTGTAGCTAGGAAAAGTTGTGATATGGGAGAAATTCTTCATACACTAAGGGTACACTACTTTTGTAAATGAACACTTATATAAACCAAGTTAACAAAAAAAAACAAACTTAACACATCATTGTTGTTCAATAGTGAGGCTTATAATATT
Organism: Dalbergia cultrata; assembly: GCA_031216105.1. Taxonomy (NCBI): domain Eukaryota; kingdom Viridiplantae; phylum Streptophyta; class Magnoliopsida; order Fabales; family Fabaceae; genus Dalbergia; species Dalbergia cultrata. The sequence continues at coordinate 1,883,837 of CM062347.1, read as the reverse complement.
TAATATTATATGAAATGCATTTTTATCTGCGGAAAATACTACACAACAAGAATTTTGTTGCTTCGATGATGTGACACTTTCTAATCTTTGTATGCAACAGTAATCTTCACTCATTTGACTTGTTCAACCATCCTTGAATCTTGTCAAATTCTGACAATTCTGAGAAATAATTTTGGCCATGTAACATTAATCCTTATTTTTTCAATGGGTGGTAATGACACGTCAATTTGTTTATGGGCTTAGTCTATTTAAGTTATATAAGTCTTTGGAAGAATTTCTAATTATTGTTACTTCTTTTCATTTCCTTGACTCCTTCCTTTTATCTTTAAATTCGGTGGTATAGGTTTTGAAGAGGTAGATAGAGGATGCTGTGGCACAGGGAATATAGAAGTCAGCATTTTGTGCAACCCTTTCAGCATAAACACATGTTCTAACTCCTCAAACTACATATTCTGGGACAGTTATCATCCTACAGAAAAGGCTTATTTTGTGCTTAGTTCTTTGGTGCTTGATAACAAAATCAAGAACTTCTTCTGACAGTACTTATGATCTCATTCTAAATTGCTAATTATTACTTAGTACCATCATGTACTGTATCTCTCTTCTTGTTCTTGTACCTAAAGTGTTTTAATAGGTCTCGTTATCTACTGTGTTTGCGTATAATTATGGAGCAGCATTAAATGTGTTACAAGAGTATGCAAGAATTTCTCAACCATATGATAGTCCATAGACCATAACTCCATAAGTCCTCAATTTTCATTGTAAAGATCAATTCTCCTTTATCAATGGAGAATATATAGTTTAATGGGACATGTTTACTTAATTACTTTAATTTGTTCCAACTTTAGTTTTCACCTCTATGTTAAGAGTGAGTCTGATTTTAATATAACTTTAATCAAGTTTTATTTTAATGAATATAAATAAGGTCACAAAAAAGTTGGTTCTTCACTTAAATATGATCCTTTTTCCTACATTAAGATGTTATTATAGGTTAAAACATTTTTTCCTTGAGGTTTCTTTGTTTACTTATTTGTATGTTTTTTTCACCAATTTATGTAGTGTCACCTAAAATTCATTTAACAATCCATCATATGTTGGAGTGTTCACTTAACATATGGCTTGTTTGGTGAAAGTGTACAAGTTTGATTTCTGAGAATTAAAAAAAAAAAAATCTCATTGGGAGACCCCTACCCCTTAAAGGACCTCAGTCAAGTAAGTCCAAATTAGTTAGATTCCTACTAATAGGGTCCGGATACCCATGGTTCCATCAAGGTTATAACTGAAATTAATCCTAGATTCATTTATTTCTTGGCTCTTTTTATAATAGAGCATGCTTCAAAATTGTGACTACTTGTTGCTAATTCATATGGGAAGCTGCCTGCTTCAAATGAAACCAATGCACTAATAGTCTAATACACAGGACCAGTACTAGTTTATAATACAATGTATAATCACTAACCAAGTTTCCTTATAAATATCCAAGTGTGTAATAATGACTCATATTTGTGATGACCACATCAAACTCGCCCCTTGAATAGAGATTAATTGGAAATTTATGTTTTGACTATAAAAAAAACAAAAGCTTGCTACCACATATAACAACAATAACTAAGCCTTGTCCCACTAAGTCTAGCTTTCTACCACAGAAAGTTGTTCAATTTTTTATTTTCTTTTTTGGTAAGCTTATAAAATGTAGGCAGTATCTAGTCTTAAGATTTCCTTTCCCTGTGCTGGTGCTGGTCTCCAAGCATCAAATGCATGACTTCAATTTTTTACATATTGCTATATGTTTCCTAACAATGAAAGAATTTATGGCTGGTACTTTAGGGGTAACACAAGGTATGTATGAGCTATCTTTCGTATAAAACAAATAGAAAAGATATCCCAATGAGTTGAGTAACTGCCCGTCCCTCAAGCTATCATACCATGAATCTGTTTTAAAGAACTAAGAAGACAGATGGCAGAGGTAACCTTATAATGCATATTTAAGGTTGGATTTAAACCAACGTTTAATTGGTTCGAGTGGTTTGACATTTATTTCTCTAAACTAAGTTCTCTGAATTCGAGTCTTGTGAATAGAAAAATTGAAATACTGGGAGAATTTTTCCCACATCAAATGCCAATCAAGTTATATTAATTAGAGTTTAGTGGACTCTAGATATTGGAGGTCTAAAACCGGAGGATGAACATATGTTAAAACGAGACTCCCTTTGGCCGTTAATAATTGTCTGAAAGTCAATGTAACTATCTCACTGGACAGTTATTTCTGGACGGAGGTATTACTTACTTCCATACCTTATTATGTTAAATTTGGAGTTTCTATGAGGGAAAATTGAAACAACACACGCCACTCAAGTTAAGAAGTTTTGCAGAAATTTTAAAACTGCTCTTTGCCCTTGGATAACAACAAGAAGCACCCTCATCATAAATCATAATAGTTAAGTATCAAATTAATACCAACAAGTAAATTGTTAAGAGTTCCAATCAACAGATATGTCTAACATTAATGTTCCCTTTATAAATTTATACTCCCAAAGGCCAAGCAGAGGAGTGAAAATCAAATCACATGATGGAGCTTTCCACTCTCAAAAATCTTCATGTCTTTCCTCTTGCAGTTTTGTTTTATCCATTTGTTGTCACATCCTTATCACAACCAAAAAGTATGAACTACTTATTTCCTGCTGTCATGACGTTTGGTGATTCAGTCTTGGATACTGGGAACAACGACTATATTCAGACAATATTGAAGGCAAATTTCAAGCCTTATGGGAGGGATTTCATAGGAGGAAAATCCACTGGAAGGTTTAGCAATGGCAGGATCCCTTCAGACTTTTATGGTAACTAATGCCAGTTACAATTGCTAGTTAAATAAGATTCACTTTTGAGCATTTTGCTTATAAATAGAAACCGATCATTTTGGAGTTATGATATTCTTACCAAACTGACCCTAAATATCAAAGATTATATAAGATAAACAAATCAATGCATATCCATTTTAGTAATTTACTATGCATAAGCAATTTCTTTCATATAATTCAAACAAAACAAACTACCATAAAATTAATTTAACACATCCAAACATGAAATTAGTTTTATCATAGTCAATTATACTTATAATCAATTATTGAAATAATTTTATTCCCAGCTAATCCAAAAAATTGTCATAGTTCATTGTGCTAAAGGATTCTGATATTATTTTCAGTTGAAATACTTGGTATTAAGGAGAGCTTGCCACCCTATCTTGATCCAAATTTGCAGACTGAAGACCTCTTAACTGGGGTGTGTTTTGCCTCTGCCGGATCGGGATATGATCCTATTACCATTGAGCTAGCAGTAATCCTCACTCTACCCTCCACCATAGTCTCTTTCTGTCCCTAAAATTTTAATTCTACTTCCAACTTTGAGTTGCAATATCCTATAACTTTTTTTTTTGTCATTTTCTGATATATCAGTCAGTGTTGTCAATAGAGGATCAAATTAACATGTTCAAAGAGTACATTGGAAAACTTAAGGCAGCTGTAGGGGAAGAAAGGACAACTTTCATTCTAGGAAAAAGCCTAATTATGATCAGCATGGGAAGCAATGATATCTCAGGAACATATTTCCTGACACCATATAGAAGGTTTCAGTATAATGTCCAAGAGTATTCAAGCATGCTAGTCAATATATCTTCAAATTTTATACAGGTATGCCGAAAATAGAAAATCTGTGAGCAATATTTGAATTAAAGAAAGAATCATCTAACAATACCATGTGCTATATAATTAAACATTGTTATCAGTTCTGCTTCTGTTTTCTATCGTCTAAGTCATAAACCAGAGTAAAGTTGAATCCAAATTTTGTTGACAAAACATCAATATATGATATTAGGCTACTCAATGAGTAGTCATCCCCTTTCTTGCAAATCCTGCCCACCTTTTCCAATGGAAAAATGTTAATATAGACTCGAGTTTATAGTGAATCTAACACGTGACATGATATCAACGAGTGCTTTTATAATATCTATATATTTATAACTTTAAATTATGTTTTGACTTTTGAATAGTTAATACTTAATATATTGTCATGTGTAGGGTTCACCCATGAACCTGAGACTATACTGTCATTACTCTTTTCAAAGATGTTTGAAATTAGAACTTCCAACTTAGAGTACATAAAGCCAAACCCTATGAAATGTACTTGTTTCCTGATAAACTTTAAGAAAATTAAGTTTTAGCATCTTAAAAGTTTCTCCATTGATTTTGGTGTTAACAATAACATCCCTTTTACTAGAAAAATTGACATGTTGATGTAAATGTCATGAAATTAATGGAAGGAGCTTTATCATTTGGGAGCAAGAAGAATCGGAGTGCTCAGCTTATCACCACTAAGATGTCTTCCGCTGCAAAGGACAGTAGGAGGAGGCTTAAAAAGGAATTGTGTGGAATCAGTAACCAAAGCAGCACAGGTCTACAACTCCTTACTTTATGCTTCAACTATAGCTCTCAAAAAAAGTCTTCCCGACGCTAGGATTGTATACCATGACGTCTTTCCTGAAATGAATGATCTTGTCCAACACCCGCATCAGTTTGGTAAATTTCTCCATCTGTGTTTACTTTAGCACTTGTACTGTTTAAGTCGCCTCACCACAGCCACATTTCATCGTAGAAAAATGTTTGAGAATCAAAAGCTTCATTCGAATTTAGTCGTCAGAATAATATCACATGATTATCGCTCCTACCACTTCATTTCATCTAACAAACACCGCAATTTTTGCAAAAGATTCGGACGACATTTTTCTAGTTGTGGAGGATTGTTCTGAATGGAATGGCAGCCTACATTAGAAGAAGAAACAAAATCCAAATATGAACTATGATTCACTAATTGAGTCCTTGATTTTGTAACAGGATTTGAAACTGCGGATAGTGCATGCTGTGGCATTGCAAATGTGGAACTTGGTCCTCTCTGCAATAGTTTTTCATTGAAAATCTGTGAAGATGCCTCTAAATATTTGTTCTGGGACAGTTATCACCCCACAGAAAGAACTTACAGTATACTTGCCTCAGATCTAATTAAAAAAACCATTGACCAATTTGTATGAAAATTCTTTCCTTATTAACTACTCTGCAATGAAGCTAATGCTGATATGGGAATAATATCATCTATACATTGGACCAGTTTATGTATTATATTGTGCCATGAAGAAGGTTCAACTAAGGTAACGGGCGCAACCGCGCAAGCTTATGTTATGCTTAATACTGAGCTCAGAAAAGAACCAACAATGCATCTTGCAATAATTTGGTTTCATATAATAAACATGGTAATTCTGCATGTAACAGAAATAGAGCATAATGGTTTTGCGGAATCTTAGATGGCTGTGTTTGATACGACCCAATTAGTAGTTGGGCCCACTGATTAGGTCATAGGAGTAGTTGGTTAATCAGGAGTATAAATACGGAATTACACTATTGTAATTAGTAAGAAAATAGTTAATTATTAAATGAACTTGATTCATTGTGGAGTCTTTCTCCCTTACTTGAAGAGGGAGATGTAACAGTGTTTGATTTTACAAAAAAAGCACAAGCAAGATGTATATGCCTAATAAAATATATCAACTAAGATATGTTGTTGTATTATGAGAATAGTTCAACTATGATGTAGCTTCATTGGGTGAGAATATACTATAGTTTATATTAATAGGGAATTAAAACCTTAAATCCTATTGTTGTTGAAACATTTTATGGCACATCTAGGAAAATTTTCTTACATGCTCTATTCAATAATAAAATAACATTTCACATAAAAATGGGTTATACTATTAACTAAAGTTACAATATCACTTCATTATTAAATAAAACACAATTTGCCTTATTTTTTCAATGATTATTCAAAAAATTCTCTTTGACGCTAGACAATTCTAGTTAGGTAAAGCCTTGCCTGAAAATTTCAAGAGAGCCTCAAGCAAAGTGGTGGTAGTTTATGTATAAATGCTTTAGTTGCAATCGGTCTTTGGATTCTATTGGATTGTGTTGAGATACCTCGAGGTCTAAGGAAAATGAAAAAAAGAAAGAATCATAGATGTACATAACGTTAGTATACAGTGAGAATTTGGGATATTAACCACCCAAAGAGAACTCGCTTATATTGAACAATTATGTGAGAGCTTAACACTTCAACAACTTCCAAAACATTAGGGTTCAAAAAGGACTACTCACAACCAAACAGAAAAAGGACTACTCACGTTGTCACCATTAGGTGGCACTGTAATTACATTGAGATGGTGATACATTTTGGTAGCCAATCTTCATCATTACTTCGAGGACATTTATTTCATAAAATGACATCTAAAGTGTTGCTGTTTGGCTAGAGGTAGAGGATGGGTGTGTTTAGCTCGAGAATGAGCTACCCACTCCCTCTGCAAGAGAGGTTATATATATTGGCCAGGCATTAATGAGGAGGGCGGCTATGAGGCATTAATGTGAAAGGTCATGTTTTTCACCCTGACATGTTGGGTCGGGGTCCATGGGCTAGGTGTGCTCGAGGCTGGTCCACATGAGGATCTAAGTTAGTCTAGTGCTGACCAGTCCACAAGCCTCTCAATCTTGAGGCTTGTAGGGTCAAATAAACTCAAGCACAAAAGTCGGAGACTTGAGGGTATAGGTTGGGCTAATGTTGACCAGTCCAAAGCATGATAATAATGTACATGTACCTGATGAAAGTACCAGGTGGTTCTCAATCATAACATTCATGTCTATAAAAACCAACTTACTCTTTTGACATAATACTCATAATAGCTAATTGCCACTCAACTTTAGTAACACTAGCACCCTCTTATCATGTAAACAAAACACAGCCTTCTTCTATACTAATGTAGAAGATCCTTCATTGTTTCAAGAAGAAACTCTCAATCGTTTCAGGCACACAAACATATACAAGTAATGATTACATAATATTATTTTTCCACAACCATTGCCAACCCTCCACATCTATTTAGACATCTGAAATATCCACACCAGCTAAACTGCCACAAGACAGACTACAAAATTGCAACCTTACTATTCTAACATTCACTAGAGACCAAACAAGAACTATACACAATAGAGAAGCAAGAGGCAGTGAAGGAAAGGAAGATAGAAGAGAACAAAACTAGCGAAGTTTGTTCTGAGCAACAGCCTGGCATAGCTCATCCTCATAGAAGAGAACTCTATTAGAAGCCAAGGATTTGCAGAGGGGCTTTGGTATAGCTGATGGCACCAAGCAACGAGAAGGGAATGCTGACTCCTTTCCCTTCTCCCGGAAAAGAACAGCTGCAACCTGCCGCATGTCAGAAAGTTTTAGGCGAGAAGGTGGTCGGGGCCCATGTCTAGGTGCTTTAGGTGTATGTGGGCTTGGAATCCTCACTCCCTTCCCATCACCCTTGCTGGAAAAATTAATGAAACTGTGTGAGGAAAACATGCATAAAAAGTTGCAGGAAAAAAGTATATTGTTAAAATACCTACCACAGAAAAGGCCAGTGGTCAGCAGGACGTGGAGTCATTGTGAGTAACATCTCTTGCCGTGAGCGATCTGGGGTGGTATAATTGAAGTGAAACTGCCTTGCAATGATAACCTAACAATATTTGAAAGTGTTGGCCACATTAAGAACTGAACTACTTCAGCTAATCATAAGCAAACTGCAAACATTTACAGGCATATATACACAGCACATTAACACAGAACTCACCGCTTTTCTAATTCTTCGAGAAACATGGAAGACAGCCCTCAGTTGGTCATGATGCAAGTGGCAGAGTATTTTAACCTCAAATTTGTGAAAGAAAACGGGTCAGCACAGCAGACATAATAGAAACAAAGGTTACATCAATAAAACAAGACATGAAACACAGGGAGACTAACATATTGCAGAAAATATGTGCCTGGAAGCTAATTAACTAAACAAACTCAATTAATATCGTATGGCATCTCTCCGTTAGTTAAAACAGGCATCTAGTCCCCCCCCCCCAAAAAAAAAAAGGCCCAAAACCAACTACCATTATCACCAAAACTAAACAAAACCTGATTCCTGTGGCAAATAACTCGTCCAGGGCTACCAAACAGAAAATCACAACAGAATGAAAATTCTTTAGCATTATACAAAGCAACAAATCAAACAAGAAACAGACCAACCGATCATCAATCTCAAAGAGTATTTCCAGGGCCACCTTCACAAAAACAGATAGAGAAAATTCTCACACAAGCAATAATCTAGTGTGTTTCTTTATGGCAGCATATCTTACATGCTCCTGAATTCAAACAAGTCAGAACATATCCCCAAAACCAACAAATAATAGACATAAGATTATTGGCAAGAAAAATAAAAGCTCAACAGTCTACTAAACATTTGAAGCAACATTGAGGCTTTTTTGACATTTTGATACATCCCTCAATCTCCAAAATTAACTCAACCCCAATACAAACAAGCAATAATCAACAACAACCACTAATAAGCTCTGTCCTACTAAGTGTAGTGGCAAGTGGCAACATGGATCACATTCACACAACAAATAAATAATAAGCAGCTTTGTCGCATCATAAATCATGTTTACATTTAAACTCTAAAATCTAAAACAAATAAGCAATAATCATGAACAAGAAAAAAGGGAATCAAATTATACCAACAAATCTATGGGAAGAGACTCTAGGCGAGACTCCGATTGACAATCCTCAATTCGAGGAGTCTTGGGCGTTCCCCCAAGGAATCCACCACTCAGCTTAACCAAATTCACAGGGGACAGCATCGGGGGACTTTTATCAAACACCTTATCCTCACTCCCCTCAGCACCACTGTTCTGCCCTTTCCTTGAATTCAACACTGCCACCCTTTTCTTCCCGAGATCAGCACAAGCCTTAGCAGCACCAGAAGATGATGACGAAGCAACCAACGTTGAAGAAGACTTATTGATTCGAAGTTGAGCAAGAGTTCCAGGCTTCAGGTACCTGTTCCCTGAGCTCCTCAATTGCCTCCTCCCTTTCGAACCCTTCCAACTCTTCTCTTTCGGCGACACCTTTCCCATTACTATTTTTTTCTTCGATCCTAAACCCTATCCCCTAAACCCTAAAATTCGATACTGAATTCAACTACTTCGAATCAACCAGCAATTGATTCAATTCAATTCATCCTGGAAAAAAAAAAGAAAGAACGATTTTTTTTTTGTCAATTTAACTGACAAACCAGCTAGATTAGAACAAGCAGAAAGTAAATAAATAAATGAGAAATTCGAAATCGAAAATTGCGGGAATGAATGAAAAAGGTAGAAGAACACTTACGAGAATTAAATTAGATTGTAAGAGATCACAGCCAAAAATGAAAAAAGAGGGGAAAAAAGTGAAAAAAAAAACCAGGGAAACGAATTGGGAATTAGGAGATTGAAACACTAAATGAGGAAAGGAAGAAGCAAAGCAAAGCAAATGAGGTAGAATAGTTAGGAAGCTTTTTCGGAGTAGGTGGAATCGGAATTGGGAAATGACAGAGCTGAGAAAGAGAGAGAAAGGTTAGAGAGAGAGAGAGGTGTGTGGAATGGGGCCGCTAGGGTTTATGTTTTGAATTTGCTTAAGGTGCCCGCCAAATTTTCCATGAACAGTTTAGTTTGGTCACGAAAGCCGTGTGGTTTTATTTAAGTGCATATAGAAATTTAAAAATTTAGATTAGACTAAAAGAATATTCCATCTCAATGCTAAACTAGGTGATCATATTTCTAGAGTCGAAAATAGCTGTGTTTGGTCTACCACAACTTGACCTATATAAAAAAGATTTAGGCATTTTTATACTTTTTAAAATGTTATAAATTATAAATTACATTTAGGTCAAATCAGACTTCTGAATAAATTAGAGTTAGGCTTAAAATAAGTCACAGATTAGCCTTAGATCAAAGAGTTAGACTTAGTTTGATATTTAAGGGAAAAGTCTGACCTATTCTTATTTCATCTCCTTTTTTTAGTGGATTTCCATTTTATTTTTTTTTGTGTGGATACTTTCCACCTCTAGCTGCATCTAAAAGTTTGTCACCAATTCCTACCATATGGGAAAATTGAAAAATATGGGATGTTGTTGTTTTTGTTATGATTTTTTTTTCACTTTTTACTTCTTTTTTTTTTACGGGGCTTTTTCCTCATTTTGGTTAAATGGATGTTTCAAAATTGAGAAGAGAGGAGGAAAATATAATATTTGTGGTGATTTGACATTTTGAAAGGGAAAATGAAAAAAATAAAAATAAAATTAAATGACTGATTTTCCCATGCTTGATCGCAGCGCCCAAACCCAATGTGCTCATGAGAGCGATTCGTTCAATGCACAAATATAAGGAATCACCCTTTTAAGATTTCAGTATTCACACGTGAGTTGCGCGCTTCGAAAAATAAACCTTACATTAAAAATAAGGAGTATAGATAGAGGGTAACATGGACATGCATTTATATAAAATTTATTGTTTTTAACTTTTCGAAGTGACATAAAATTGATAGAAAAATTACAAACAATTGTTTTGTTAATAATTTGGGTTGAAAATTTGTGTTATGCTATAAAAGGAGTGTAACTAGAAGGATACGATAACTTTTTTCTAAAAAAGATTACGTACATTTGCTGGGAAGCAAACTTAAGAAGCGAGCTAAAATATTACTAAATCAATATATAGGGTGAAACACTTACCACTAATTCAAAAGTTATAGCTATTAGCAATGATAAAATTTTATTTTCTTAAAGGGTTTAAACTGCATCTAACTTAAGGGGCTATACACATTATAGATACCATGAGTTGAGATGTTAAACTTATTGAATCATAAGGGTCAAGCTAACTAATTAAAGGCAACAAAACACATATCAATAAGAACGTCTGGAAAAAAAAATGTAAAATTAAAATTATTTTAATAATCATGTTTGTATAATTAATTATATGAAAATCAATTTATATTTAAATACTTCAGCCAAAAAATAGTTTTAATATAATATTATGTTTGAATTATATGAAAAAATTGTTTTGTACAATAAATTAATAAAAAGAATATAAAATAATTTATTTCAATTATATAATATTTGATATTTGGGGTTACTTTGATAAACATATTATAATTATAAAATAATCAATTTCTGTCTGTAGTAAAAATTTTCAAAAAAATTGAACTATTTTCAGTTTAAATTTTGTAACTTTTATTATAATCGATTTCGATTTCATTATCAAACATGATAATTTTTAAAAGAATTCTATCGTTAAAAAAAATGCATATTTTTTTCACCCAAACATGCAAACTGGTTGAAGCATAGATTAAGAATTATTGAGTTCTAATGTTTTTCCAAGGCAATACGGATTACATTATTGTTTTTCTCCTTATCATGAGGGTCTTATACGCATATATATATGGAATTTGGATGGCATGTCTACATCAATACAGTATTTTAAGAAAAAATAATAATATTTTCAATATATAATTCATTAAAGATAAATTTAACATTGAATCCATCAAAGGTAGATTTAATGTAAAATGAAAATAACACAAAACTCACCTGTGACAAATTCTATAAATACCATATAAAAAAAATTACTATTTATATTAATATAAATCACCTATCAAAACACCGCATATAAATTATTTTTCCTCTCGCTGTGCATCACTGTTTTCATTCTTCCTTCGTTTGGCGACTTTTTCATTCTCTTTGCTATGTCTTTAATGATTAACCACAGCAGCATAGGATCCCAAGCTTTATGGATAGGCAATGAAATTCCCCTATTCACTGTTGACCACTTTAGACATTCTTTGCATGGCCTTGTTAGAATAATCAGTATCTTGTTACATGAGTAGAATGGTTTAGATAGAAATAGCACTAACCAGTTATTTTACAGTGTCAAATTTATGTTTATCTTATCAATAATATTATAAAACCAGAAAATTAGCCCGAACGTACTTATTTGGCATTTGTGTACTATAATATTTTAATCATCACTCATTATTTCTCTTCTTGCCTTATTTTTTTTATTTTTTATCTTATTATTTTTTCCCTTGCCTTTTGAACATTTTAGTGCCATTTGTACAATTTAAAATCCGTTCTATTAAGCACATCTTATTAATACTGAAAATGAGATTAAATTGATTAAAAATTTAAATAAAATATAGAAATATAAAAATTATATGTGATTATCATATAAATATTACGGGGTGTTTCATAAATTTTGTTTTATTATCAATATTTTTCATAAAAGTATTATATCATATTATAAATGAGGTATTAATTTTAGCGTTTAATTTCTATGCTTTTAAACTTATTTACATATGTTATCTAATCATTTGTTGATACATTATCAAAGATGGTTGAGTCTCACATCAACTACTTGAAATGTCATCCAAATTATATGATTTGCTTAGACGATAAAGAAAAAAGTTATACATTGTTAAAGCATCAAAATTAAATTCTTAATTTTAATATACATTATAACATTTTGGATTTGATTGAAATATATTGTCAATGTAAAAAAAAATTTACACAATCATCCAGTTATGTAATGATATATAAGCAAATATAGTTACTTTTCATCCCACTATTTAAAAAGTTATACAAAATGACATATTTAATTGTATAATAGTTCATAACTCTTTTATACTGTCATTGTATACAAATTAAACTCTAATATTTTATTCTTTCTTTTACTATAATTTACCCTGTTTTTGGGTACATACAACAATTTATCCTTATTTTGAAGAAAAGAAGCATTCTTAAAATAATAGGTAACTTGGGCTCCTTTTTTTTTCGTTCACACTAACTTGGGCTTGGCGTAAGCCAACCCTAAATGTGGCTAGCATACTGTCATCACTTTTGAGTGTAATTTCTCAGACTTGAATTCGTAGACCCAAAAAAATAATCGGCCCAATAAAATGTGGGCTAGGTTGGATATAAGCTTTCCGTACAGGAAAATTGAGAGTAGGTTTAGTAATACTCCTGGTTAGATACTCGCATAAGCCAATATTTTTCTATTTTGCAAACCAAAAGCAGGGTACTTTTTCAAAACTCACTTCTGTTCTTTGAAATTTAAAATATTAATATAACTTTTAAATTTTAATAAAAATTTAGTTTTATCCTTATATTAATTAAGGTTTTTAATTTTTAATTCTTTTCACAAATATTCCTATCCATTATAATTATTTTATATTTTGAAAATAATTTTACAATATATTTACTAAACAATACTTCAATGACTTTGTTTATTGAGAGTAACTTTTGTATTATTATAACAGTACTACTATATATGGCTCTTTTTGATAGCAACTTATTGAGAACCCAAAAAGTTTGGCATTTTTTGAGTGCAAAAACAATACCAAATCAAGCCTTAGTCAATTGACTTAGCTAATGGATGAATATTGTTTAGATGAATAAAAAAAATGTAAATTTCGGAACTAATCTCTAACAATTTCATTGTTGGAAAAATTGATCCTTAACAAAAAGAAATTTTACTGTTTAGACGAAAAAAGAGTAAATTTCGAAACTGAACTCTAACAATTTTATTGTTGGAAAACTTGGCCCTTAACAAAGAGAAATTTTCTAGTTAGTCCCTGAAAATTTCAAACACCTAACACTTAGTAATTCTTAGACAAAAAATGTTAACGGTGTAAGTGATAATTTCATTATCAGATAACTTAGTCACTAATGTCATTTACAAAAGTAATAATAATAATAATCATAAAGTCTAATCATCCTCCTCATCTCCTTCCTTCCTTCCTTCATCTCCTTCACCTTCACTACCACCACCACCACCACCACTCAGTCAAGCATAACAACTTAGTCCTCATCATCAATAATCCATCTCAACCCCAAAAGATCTTCAAATCAATTCCAAGGTGCAGGTCTACTTTTGGTACTGTGTTATAACTTTTCACCCCATTTATGCATTTGATGAAGTTATCCAAGACCTAATCTTCTTCGCAGCATCAATCTAGATTGTTTTTAGAATATTAAAAAAACGAACTACATGGCTCGTCTTTGTACGTGATCACCCAAGTTATGATATTTAAAACCAAATTCAAGTTTCATAAAGAAAATAAGAAATTAAAAAATAATAATAATAACAGCAAAATGGGTTGTGGGTGCTGCAACATTTGACTTGGACTAAACACCCAATTGAGGAAAAGATCTAACCTTTGCGTGTTTGATGCAAACTAGAGAGCTAACACTAAGGAGAGAAGCGTGGGAAAGGCAACATGCTACAGAAGCAAGGAGAAGAAAACATGTGAAGTGGAATGGGATGACTGAGTTGGTGATGGTGCTAGGATGAAAAAAGGAAGGGGATGACATTTGTAAAAGATGTTAGGGATCAATTTTTCATATAATGAAATCGTTACTAATACTGTTAATGTTTGGCATTCATAAACCACTAAATGTTTTATGTTTGATATTATCAGAAGTCAACTAAGTAATTTCTTTTTGTTAAAAAGCAAATTGTTGAACAATGAAAACATCATGGACACTAGTTTGGGGTTTACTCTAAAAAACCAAATGAGTACCATTGGTGTAATTCATAACAATAAAATTATTATAAATATAAGCATTAAGAATTTAATTTTGATGTATCAATGTCATTCGATCATAGAGTGTTACATGAATAAATATAATTGACCTGAATACTCACTATTTGTAAATAGAATAATTTAATTGGATAAATTTTTTATACTGTCAGTATATTAAAATTAAATTTTAAAAGAATATGTTTTTTAAAAAATACAATGCATTGGGGCATGATATAAGTAAATATATTATGTGGTTCAACAAAAATTAAAATAAGAGATCAATATTTTTAAAAGATTTTAATTTTTATATACTGACATTTTTAATTGGTAATGATTTCTTTGAGTATTTTTATTTAGAGGAATCAATTTAGAGATTTTTTGTCTCTTATTTATTTTTCAAAAAATCAGATTTTTTTTAGTGGTATATTCCATTTGCGCCCGATCGGACCTACTTCATGCTGGACTGTTGTAATGATTAAAATTTAAAAAAGAAATATATATTTCATTGGACGGGCTACAAGCCCAATTCCTTTCTTCTTTTCGTATTATTTAAGTTAATCTGCATTATTGTCATTATATATATAAGATATATATATAAGATATATAAAACAAGATTGGAATCATACGTATACAGTAATATATGGTAATTAAACCGTAGCTTGTAGATTTGATACTAATTAATATTAGAAAAATTAGCACGGTCTATGCTGCGCAACATTAAAATTAATACTGTTTATATAAGGTTTGTGCTCGAATCATTCACGTCTCAACATTATTTAGAACCATATCTACATTACACAACACTAAAATTAATATCTATACTATTAAATGAAGGGGATTAGGGTTGATAATTGTATTTTGGTGTCTCTTTGCTTAATTTAATTTTTTCCATGTCCACACTATACTATTTTTTTTATGTCCACACATGTTCCTTCTACTCCCCTTACGAGTTGGAACCCAATTTTTAAACAATAGTGGGTGATTTATTTTGCAGTTATATTTCTCTTTCTACTAACTCGATCAACCCACTTCTTTTACTTATCCTCATATTTCTCTCTTTATCTTTACGAATCAACACCAATAAAAAAAGGATGACTCAAAGGCATGGCATTAGTATTACATGAAGTTTCAGCTAGAATCATTCATGTTACAAAAGTCCTTAGGACCATAAGCAACCATATATATACATATCAAATGGCCTCATTCTCCATAGCCATCGAACATCATGCTTGAAGCACACATAGGTGCAAAATCACAAAATCAATATTTAGTGGACCTGACATATTAAAAACATATGTTTAGTGGGCCAGGTATTAGACATTATCACATTACTAATAAATCGGGCAGCCGGGGGTTTGGTGGGACTGCTTAGGATCGGCTGGTCCAACATTGACAACTACCACCACCGGTGGTTTTCAAAGTTGGTGAATTGACTTTCTATCAGCAAGGTCCTACCACATTTCATGTTCAGATCATTTTAGTTGATTTCTTTTAAAAAGTAAATAATATCATATTTACCGATCAATTTATTATTTAGAGTGCGTTCTTTTTTCTTTTTTTACATATTTAGAGTCTGTTTAGTTGAAAGTGAAAAGGAAGAAAAAGATTTATAGGTAAACTCTATGAGTAAAAATTACATATAAAATTATCTATAGATTTTTTTTCTCCTTTTTTTTTCATCTTTAATAAAACTTATCTGAAAGGAAAAGTTAAAAGTTAGGATCGACTTTATTGAACGTATGAAAAAACTAACTCATGCGTACTAGATCAATAATATAATAAATTATTTTTTAAAACTTTTAAACTAATTTTGTAATGGAATTACGGAGTTTTTTTTTTCAATTCAAATTGAGTTTTCTAAATAAATTTTGACTCCGCAACTCTGTGGAAATAGTCACTTCTGCATACCTCATGAACCAATAGTCAATTATAGCATTCAAGCCAATTAAGACTTTGACTCTTAAAACCTAAACACTCAAGCTAAGCAAAAACAAGTTTAAATAAACCGAATTTATACTTTATGACCTTCGAAGAAGTTAAACAAGTTATTATTAGAGTTAAACCAAACACTCAACTATACTATGGTACGAAGGATTACTATGGTCGACTTTCTACGGTCCATCAAAAACCATTGCAAATTTCCAAAATGCAACTTCCGAGCTTACTGTATTTAACAAGGAGCCACTCATCTTCCTCTTCTCATTTTCGGCTCCTAATTATATTTTTTGCAGGCATTTTTTTCTGCTTTTTAAATGTGTGGAAGACCATTGTTAATCCCACGAAACCTTCTTTCGATTTATATTTAGGTAAATAATTAAAATTCAAGGTGATAACAGTAGGTATTTTATATTTGAGGTTTTCAAGATTAATGAAGTAGTGCATTCAATTACATTATTTAATATATAAATTTTGACTTATGACATTCAAAATTTAAAGTCACTGAGATAGAAGATGACAAGTTTAAAAATATTTGAAGAGCTAATATCGCACGATTGTCTATATTAAAAAAGGAGTTAATGTTTATTTAATCATGACTATTAAAATGAATCATTTTAGTTTTTAATATTGTAAAATTTGAGTCATGTTAGTTGCTCAACTTCACATTTATTTAATATTTTATCAATTAAATAATGTTATGTAAAGTTAAGTGATATTTTAACATATCTTATATTATCTAAATAAAATTAAGTTTAAAATAAATTATTTTAGTGTATAAAATTACATAAAATATGTCATTTAAAATTTCTTTTCAAATCTAAAATAACTCATTTTATTCAATTTTAGTTACAAAAACTAGTTATTTTAAATTTTATCACACTTTAGAAGATACATGGTATGTTAAAGTATTACTAAATGTTTCATATCATCATTTAATTAGTGAAATATTAAATAAAAATGAGATAAAAGACTAATTTGACTAAGGTTTTGCAATATTAAATAAGTCAATTAAGTTCTTATTTTATTTAATCATTCGAAACATAAAATTTAACTACCAAGCTAGATCAATTTAAATCTTTCCAAATTAAATCAAATCATTTTTTAATTATAGTCATTCCAAACACTACCCTATTTACACTTCATTTTTTTTCTTTTCAAACATCCTCAAGAGTTTGATTTCTATGTGCTAAATTCAATCATATGTTATTATATTTGCACACAAAAAATGTATTGTTATATCAACTTTGTTAAGTCTTATGTCTATTATTCAAAAAAGTCATACAAATAAGAATAATTTAATTAAATAATTATCTATGCATTAAAACTAAATGCTATTATAAAAGTAAGTAGAATATTTGTGTCCAAATTCATAAAAAAAAAATAACTCCATTACTGTATGAACCGAACACGTCGAAAAACCGGGGTAAAGAACATAAATAACGTAAAATACAGGGGGAAATACAGTAATAACTACAATACAAAATTGGATTTGCGTCCGCACTCAGCACCATAGTGCAGTTGACCGATGGGGGCAGTTGTCAGGTTGGTGAAGAACCAAAGTAACTACCCTCCAACCTTAATAATAGAAGAGGCTCATTTTCACTCTAAAACCTTTGTTACAATACAAAGAAAGTGTTTTGCATAAAAAAAAAGGTACTGTTGTTCCAGCTAACTTTGCTATCGCTTGGTTGGTGCTTCTTTCTGATCTTCCCTTATCTCTTCAACTTGTTCCTTGCATGTGTTGTTGATCACCCTTTTGATCTTATGACATGCCCTTTTTGTTCAAGTTTAAAGGAGAATCTCTTCTTTTTTGTGTGTGTTTTTTTGGGGGGGGGGGGGGGGCGGGGTTCTTGTTTTTCTTTTTTCTTTTTTCTTTTCTAATTTCAAGGTTGATTCTGATTCTTGGGTTGGCATCTTTCTTTTTTAGCTTTTATTTAGTTTCAATTGTGTTTTTGCAGACAAGTGTAAAAAAGGCTTTCACTTTGTGTTTGTTTTCTTCTGGGTCAATTTTTACATGCATGATGATTAAAAGGGGTATTTTTGTTTTCCTTCTTTTTTGTTTCTTTGGTTTGTAATTGAGGTTTGGTCATAATAGCGTTCCAAAGGGTATACTGTACTTGGATTCGGATGGTTTGATTGATTTGTTTCTTTTGGAATTGATGATATAGTTTTTGTCTGATTCCCTTTTCTTGCTATGGAGAATTGATTTCTTTTTTGTTAGTTTCTGGGAATTCTTGATCATTATCAACTTTGTTTCTGCCATTAATTAAAACCATGCTAGTGTATTTGCTTACTTCTAATTTATGGTTTGATCATGATGATAGATCACCCCAATATATTGCAAAGTACTAATTCTAGTACTGCTAGAGGATGGGAACAAATGAATGGCACATTGAGAAGAGATCTAGCTTTGGAACCGAATCCCCCTTATCAAGGGAGGCAGCAAATTCAGCTGAAGTCGGGCCACTTGCCATTGTTGTGCTTGGTGCTTCTGGTGATCTTGCTAAGAAGAAGACGTTTCCTGCACTTTTCCACCTGTTTAAGCAGGTTCGGTGTGCTTCAATTTTATATAGTAACTAAGCAAAATCTTTGTGGATCATGTTGATTAGTGAACTGAGTGACATAGAACTGTTGTGAGCAAAAAGAAATTGATGAAGATGATCATTGAACCGATGATGGAAAGGCAGCCCGCCCCACACACCGTAGGGGCAGGGGCTGCTAGAGTGTCTATCTATAAAGAGAATGCGCTTCACGTGTGTGGAGCGCTCTCTCTATAGCTCTAGACGCCTTCTCTATATCTAAACTCCCTTGCTCTGGGAGTGCGGGTGTGTTGGGAGAGTGAGAGGGGGGTTCAGGGGAGAGGGAGGCCGCCATTCCTTCCTAAGGAATAGAGTAAGGCCTCTACAGAAAAGAAGGTTGCCACCCCAGCCCTCAAACAAACATCTTTAACTCTTTAACTCTTGAAAAACCATTAACATAATGTATCCATATATTGTGTCGTACACAATAATTTGACATTAAACTTCTATTTCTAATTTGGCCTGTCATGGAAAAACTACCTGGAAATTTTCTGATTGTTGTTTTGTTTCTCTAAAAGGAATTATTTCTAACATTTGGTGTCTATATTTGCAGGGATTCCTTCCACCAGATGAAGTTCGTATTTTTGGCTATGCAAGGACCAAAATCACTGATGATGAACTGAGAGATCGATTGCGAGGGTGAGATTTTTTTTTTAAAGAATCTATACTCTTTTTCCCAAGATTTCGGTGAAAAAAGGGGGGGGGGGGGGGAAGCCTATGGAAATCAGTTATAACATACTACTCCAGAATTAAGGATGTTAGTTACATGTAAATGGAATGAGTTCACAATTGCAATTGTTTCCTTCGAAGTTTGAACCACCTAAATAGTTAATGCAGGCTATTTCCTGGATCCTTATTTTCTTTTAGCCAATATTCACTGTGAAGTTTGTGTTATGATCAGCATGTCATGAATTTTTGCTTGCTGCTTCTTTGTTCTTTCATGAAGTTGTTCTGTAGTGCTTAATGCTATCCTATTAGTTCATGCATTTCATTGGTGCATGTTTGAACTGCTTGTAAGCATAATAAATGTGACTCAATTTGCAGCTATCTTGTCCCCAACAAAAGTGCTTCCCCAAAACAGTTGGAGGATGTATCAGAGTTTTTGCAACTGGTTAGCATTGGCTGTGTTCGCGTCATTGTGAATATAAACTCTGTAGTGGTCTCACTACAAGTACTCTTCTTGTCAGTCTAAAATGTGCTCATTCTGTTTCCTTTTTCTTACCCTTTTAGATCAAATATGTAAGTGGCTCTTATGATTCTGAGGATGGTTTTCGCTTGTTGGACAAAGTGATTTCAGACCATGAATCTTTGAAAAACAGTGTAGAGGGTTCATCTCGGAGGCTTTTCTATCTTGCACTTCCTCCTTCAGTATATCCGCCTGTTTGCAAGATGATCAAGACTTGTTGCATGAATAAATGTAAGATGTTATAGTATATGGTTTTGATGGGTACCTTTTGCTGCCAATCAAAGGACCAGTAGCTTTTTTCTATTTTTCATTTTTGGGATAGTGTATGCCATTGCTTAACTGTAGGAAATAATACTTAATCACTTCTCCTTTCAATTGACTCTAGTTTAACTGTTTGCTTTCTGATAGGTCATTTTTCTTGATAATATTGAAGCTAAATTAAGATCACTGCTTAGATATATAGGTGCTTCCTGTTTAGATTTTGGCTTCAAAGGATGATTCGATGTGTTATATTTATCGTGTTTAAAATAGAAAGAACTAATGACAAAATAAACTTGAATTCCTGTTAGATAACAAGCATTCGTGAAACAGATCTTATGGTCTGAAGTTTCTCCACTGGCTTATTTCTTCTAACAACACATGCCATAACTTTTGTGCTAAGATCATGACAACCTGACTAGTTTCTTTTGCATTTTGTGGTTCCTGTTTATTATCCAGAACATCTAATTTGTTGTTTCTTTTCACACTACATCTGCTTCCTTTTCTCAGCTGATCTTGGTGGATGGACGCGTGTTGTTGTTGAGAAACCTTTTGGAAGGGACCTACAATCTGCAGAAGAACTAAGCACCCAGATTGGAGAGTTGTTCGAGGAACCACAGATTTACCGCATTGATCACTACTTGGGAAAGGAACTAGTGCAGAATATGGTATTAAATGGTTATATAATGGCTTACTTTTTGTTTTCTTCATGAACTCTGTCTAATCCATCTTCATTTGATTCATATTGGCAGTTAGTACTTCGTTTTGCAAATCGATTTTTCTTGCCTCTGTGGAATCGTGATAACATTGACAATGTCCAGGTGAGAGTTTTTCTTTTTTTAACAACTTAGGCTTAATGGTCTTAACCCAACTTAAGTGTTAAACAACTTATGTTATACCATGTAAGATAGACAGAAACCTTAATTCTCTTTTGTTGCCTGTTCAGCTACTGCATTACTAAATTAGATTGCACTATTTTAAACTTGAGTTCGGCTGTTGATTCACTGGCAGATAGTTTTCAGAGAGGATTTTGGAACTGAAGGTCGAGGTGGATATTTTGACCAATATGGGTATGTGTGGAACATTGTTTTAGTTAGATTGTTCAATGAAGTTTATGCCAATAGAAGGTTATGCAATGAAGTGATACTAAGATAACAAATTATTGTATACCAAATTTACTTTTGTTGATTATATTGAAAGAAAAACTTTGAATTTTCATTCTTAAGTATTCATCATTATTGAAAATTTATTATGTAATATGTATTTTTCAATAATTGTCTATTATTACGATTGGGAAACCATAAATCATAAGTGTACTGCTTTTCATTTGGCAGAATTATTCGAGATATTATTCAAAACCATCTGCTTCAGGTGAGGCCTTCATTTTTGTAATGACATAGAATTCATATAGTTTGACATCTATACTATATATAAAGAGAATTCCTTTTATAACTGTTTTTGGTGTCTCCTAATTAGATTGGATTGCGTTTTTCAAGTCCATTAGTATAATTTTTATAGATAGCATGTAACCAATGTCAAAATAAATTAAAATAACTGCTATTTAAAACAAACATAATTAATAGCCTAGTCACCCCATGATGAGAAGCACGTTCAGGACTTGCTAGCATCAAAATGCTGAGTCTGTATTGAAGAATACTGCCATTATTTGACAAAATGAATAAGGAAGCACAGAAGAAAATTAATAATTAAAAAATTTAAGCAAGGAAAGCCTTGTTGCTGAATTCAATTGTAACTTTAGAGTTTTAGACAATATTGAGTAATTTCAGGGTTCATCCCTGAAAATCCATTTTTAGTATATACTAAACAGGCACCAGATGTTTAATAATACCTATTGAATAACCATTTGTAACTTTAGAGTTTTAGACGAGAATGTCAATTGTCAAATGTTCTCACTTTTTTTTTCCAATTCAGGTTCTTTGTTTGGTTGCTATGGAAAAACCAGTTTCTCTCAGGCCTGAGCACATTCGGGATGAGAAAGTGAAGGTGTGCATCTTTTCATTCAATTTATGTCAAATTATTACTCTCTGATGCCATTTGATCTCTCTAATGCAACATGAAGCTATCAGTATCAGTAGCTACTCCACATAAATTTGATTATGCATGCTTGCAAATTGCAATTGCATCAAGGAAAGATATTTTCATGACGTAACTTCAAACTTTCCATGTTGTACTTTGATATATTTCTAGATTTTGAGATGCTTCACATCATGCCTCTACAACTCTTTCTGGTTGCTACGAAAAATGCAGGTTCTTGAATCAGTACTTCCTATTAGAGATGATGAGGTTGTTCTTGGACAATATGAAGGCTATAGAGATGACCCGACTGTACCTGACGAGTCAAACACTCCAACCTTTGCAACTGTTATTCTAAGAATACACAATGAAAGATGGGAAGGTATGCTAAATTTCAGTGTTTCCTTCTTTGGAAACAAATTTGATTCCGAATCATCCTTTCATTTCTTTTGTGCTAAACAAGTTGGAAAATAAAGTGGGTCCTATTTGTTATGGCGCTTTTCCTATTTTTAAATTTCTGCTATATATTGTTGTGCATTTCATCATTGTCTTTTTTTGCATCAGGTGTTCCTTTCATACTAAAAGCAGGGAAGGCCTTAAATTCTAGAAAAGCAGAGATACGAGTTCAATTCAAGGATGTTCCTGGGGATATTTTCAAGTGTATGACACCTTACCTTTTAATTTTTGGACGTCTTAATGCATGCTTTCACCACTCTTGTTTTGTTATTTGATCTCTACATCAATCTTGAAAGTGAAATTATAGTCAGATATAGTAAACATGTCTTCCTATGAATGACAACATTTTTATGACATGATAAGCTTGGAGGATTTTTATTTTTCTTAGTGTCTTGTGGCTCGTCTAGTGTCATGATTGCAAAAAATAATAATTGTTTCATTCATTTGAAGAACTAATGGAAACATTCTCTATCAGTGATCATCCCAAGTGTCACACATAAACACATTTCGTAGTCTAAAATTATCATCATATTACATTGGAAAGTTAAAAAAATTTTAAGCTGTGGGCCATCTCATCAATAATCCATAATCACAAATGTGACAAGCAGAGAACCTGTTTTTTATTGGCACAGCATGCATGCCATGAAAGTTAACATTAGCTCGCCTATGCCCTTCCTTGTCTTGATAACTGATATTTTTTTATGGTTAAAATATCAATTTATGCACAAACCTTACTCGAAACTAATACATGTTTAGGTAAAAGGCAAGGGAGGAATGAGTTTGTTATCCGCCTACAGCCTTCAGAAGCTATTTACATGAAGCTTACGGTATGATCTGATGACCCATTAGGGGAACAATCATGCAACTCGCTTGACCTGATTAGCTCTCTATTTTTGTTATATGCATTTATTGAGGATCTGAACTTGCAGTGAAAAGAGGATCTATGGAGTTAAATTCTTCCATCTATATCTGTATGAAATGCTAAAAATGACTCCATGACCATGATATTTCTAAGAGTGTACTGACATGTGCAATGTCTCGTCATGCAGGTCAAGCAACCTGGTCTGGAGATGTCTACAGTTCAGAGTGAACTAGACTTGTCATACGGTCAACGGTATCAAGGGGTAACCATTCCAGAGGCTTATGAGCGACTAATTCTCGACACGTATGTTCCTTTTCCTAGTTCATGTCTATAGCTTGTCAGTTGTTTCTAGGGGTAATAATACAGATGTATGCCGGTTTAGTTACAGAGGACTTAAAAATTCATGATTGACTCAATACGTGAAAAACATGTCTCTATACTAAATTTTGCATTGTGTATAGATTTATATATTGAATTATGAAAAAAATAGATATGTTACCTTGTATGGTCCATCATAGATCCAAAGTCCACAGTAATACCAACTGATCTATATTAATTTTGATGCATGCAACCTATAGAAGACTTAGGATTGCATACATCAAGGTCACCTATGTTCGAAAGAAATAGATTTGCATTAAATAATGATGGGAATTTGATTGTGTTTTGCAGAATTAGAGGTGATCAGCAACATTTTGTTCGCAGAGATGAGTTGAAGGTAAGATCATTGTTGATAGACACTATTGCAAGAGGTTCTTGATTCACAAACGTTGATGTTAATATATTCTCATGAGTAAATATTCAAATATTTTCTCCAAAGATGCACAAAGCATCAAATTATGCCTTGAAAGATTTTTTATATCAAATTTAATCTTTTATATATGATACAATATCCATCAATTTAAGGACCCACTTGATGTCAAAATATACAGTAGAGGATGAAATCGATATTTATTTTAAGGGCAAACTATATTGACTTCTCCTAGATTTGATAAAATTTACTCTAGCTAATTTGCTCCGGAGGTCGTTGAGTTTATGAAATCAATACAAGGACCTCCCCTGAATTTATAAAATCAATACACTATCCGCCCTCTATTGCACATTGAATAGTCCATTCATGGAAGGTTAGTGCCACCTGAACAAATAGAGGAGAGCAGAAGTGAATTTCTGAGTGTAATTTACCCTTATTTTAAATGTTAAGGACCTTAATCTGACATTGCGTGTAGCTTTAGAGGATTGATGCGGCTGTTAACATTATATTTTGTTGTCTTATCAGGCATCGTGGCAGATCTTCACCCCACTATTGCACAGAATTGATGATGGGGGGTTCAAGCCACTCCCTTACAAACCAGGGAGTAGAGGTCCGGCAGAGGCAGATGAGTTGCTGGAAAAAGCTGGCTATGTTCAAACACACGGTTATATATGGATTCCCCCTACCTTGTAGAGTGACCAAAATGTAATAACAGCATGAGGATTTTTCAGTTGCTTATGATGTAATAAACAATAAGGTTGAGGAACTTCCCTTTAGAACCAGAACTCTCCTAATTGGTGTGTGTGAATCAAAGCATTTGAACACGGTTTGTGTAATAAAATTTTGCTTCTGAATTGCAAAATAAATGAAAAATGAAGTTCATCTACAAGTACTTCGATTCATTTCAATAAAATGATTGGACTCTACTCTCTTAAGTCTTAACATGTCCAAAGACACATTTGACAAATATCATCCCAAGAGAATGTAAAGGATCCCAAGAGAATGTAAAGGATTGGATGATATAGTCATAGAAAAATGACAATATAGACTTGCGTGACAATATAGACTTGCGTGACAATATAGACTTGCGTTCATCATGAACCTGAAATGTGACAATATATCTGTCTTTTGTTTTTAAAATATTTACATATATATAATTTTATTTTGAATTTTGCATACCGAATATTTTGTCATGAATAGGGTTCACAATAAATCTAGGTCTAACTATTATTTCCAAACCCATCTCTAAGTCTTTTTGGTCAAAGTTATCTCAATCTAAAGTTTACTTAACTTTGACTTTTTTAATAATTTTCTTAATTCATGTATATATTTAAAATTGAATAATTATTTGAGAACAAAGATATTAATACTTTTGAAATTGTCTTGCGTAAATTAAAACTTTTTGAGTTCGATCACTGTTAGTGACTAGTGAGTCCCTTACTGGTATGCATACACTAGTTGATTGTTTTTGGCAGATAGCAAGACAAAGCTAGTTGATGTTTGTTTCAAATGTGGAGCAGCTCATTCATCACTGAATCAAAATAAATTGTCATGTGCCGACAATCCATGTTATCATAACAGACAATGATTGATGGAAAATAGTAGTCAAATAAAACTGGCATTGTTCGCAAGTTGTTGGTTATATTAATGGTGCATTCTGATTTTGGTGTTCCTGATTTTTGGATGAAACCTATGGGTTCTCCGGTTGCTATTATTAGGAATTTAATTAACCCGGTTTGATTTACATGTAATCCTTTTTTTTATATGTTTTTAAACGTAGTGCTTGAAATTATTAAAATTAAAAAATAGTTTGATTTGATTTATAAGTTAAATCTTATGTTTGGAATGATTAAATAAGAAATGAAATTGAATTTATTTGAAAATCAATTTTTTAAAAAATAAAGCACTGGATTTGTAATGATTAAATGGGAAATGAATTGATTTGATTTGTGTTTAAATTTAAAGTTTAAAATCAATTCATTTCCATCTAAAACCTACAAAAGTTGAAATAATTTCAGAATTAAAAGAATAGAATTCCATGGAAATACTATCCAATTCATTTCTTAATTTTTTTTTACCAAACAAATAATTTGATTATTTCCTTTCTTTTTATGATTCCAAATACTCTTATAGAGATGTTAAAAGGGACTTTAGATATTTTAAAAGTGATTTCTTTCGATCTCAAAACTTTAATACAAGACATTTGATTAAGAGGTCAAATCACCTAGTCATCTCGAAGTATTTACCATTTTTAACCTTAAATTATTTGAGCAATTTTTAAGGAAAAATTGATATATTTTTTAAAAAGTAATTTGATCAATTTCATAAGTTTCTTCACTAGAAGGATAGAACTAACCTCTCTCCCACATTGATTTCAATTATTCTTCAATTTTTATTTTTATTTTTGGTCTGAATTATTCTTCAATTGGAGAGGGTTTGCAATGTAACAAATAATAATAATGTATACCTTGGACTTGTATATCTTTTGGGCCTAAAGGCTTTTACGCGTATCAAATGGTCTAACGCGATGTTCTGATCACAATGTTAGGCCAGTTTTTGTTCATGACCCAAAAAACAAAACAAAGGTAGCTGTTGGCCATAGTGAACAAAGGTAACCCCGAATGCCTTCTTTATTCTTCAAGCGAGTAAACTACGTACAAGTCCATTGGGGCCTCACACAAACAAGAAACTTTGCTTAGGATATTTGGAGAAAGAGTTACAATGGCAACGTTAATCGGTTCGGTTGTTGGAATGGTAATTCTTATAGCACAAAATGTGTTTTTGGACCAACCCAGACAATAACACATTAACAGCTTACGGTTCTTTTCTAATCATACCTATTTTTACAAGAAGCACTATTTTGGTTATTGATCTTATAATCCACAACCAAAATAAATCGTGACACATAACTAGATTGACAGAACTGGAGAACAATTTCTTCCCAAAATGCAAGTAGGTTATTGACTTTCCGGTCATGAATGACCATGACTTAGGTTCGGTCTCAGCTTTCCCATATGAGCAGCGCTGAGTGTCTCGAAAAAATAAAAAATTGTGTGAAACATGATGAAAACTCCATCAACAACGGTTGTCTCTGCAAAGTTATTTATAAACAGCTCACACTTAAAATTGAAGGGGAATTATCCTTTCTAAAAGCCTTTGTGTGCTTGAAATTCGAGCCATTTATCATTTTTCTTCCTATGTTGACGAGTGATTCATAAATGTTTCTCTGAGTACTTTGATGAACTTGAAGACATATCTTAGTCCTCGATTAGAAAGAGCTTTTAGTTTCTCTCAATCTAAACTGTAATTCAATTTTTTTTAGGAAAAAAAAAAACTTGTCCCTACAATTTACTAAATTGCTGTTCAGTCAACTTTGTGTTTATCAGTGTGTTTGGATTTGGTTGAATTAGGAAAGAAAATTCCCATCTTAGTAAGCTCTTTTAAGTGTTTTACTATAAAATAATAATTTTTTTGGTATAAATCTTTTAATACCTGAGTTTATTGAATTTAACTAATCTAACTCAATACAGGTTGCCATGCTATGTGATAAAGATCTCTTAACGCTAATTACATTTTCTTTTTCTTTTTCTTTTACAAACCGAGCTTAACATGGGATTTTACTTTTTTTTTAAAAAAAAATATTAGACCACTTATATACAAAATAAATTGATCTGAACATACTGTGTGACTGATTCACTAGAGACAGTGGGGGTCATTAGTGACATTCATGTTCAATGATGGATTGATGGCATGCAACATTACTTTTCCTTGTCCACTATTACCCTTACATAATGGTACTGGACCACCTCAGGGGTTAATTGAAAATTGTAGTACTTGCGAGTAGAGAAGTTTGTGCCAAAAGGAATTCCTTAAAATAGGTTGAACTGAATGATGTTGATGGACATTTTTTGTGAAGGACCACCAATAGATAGTTTAGGTTTTTGTATACATTTTTTTTTGGGGGTCATGGAGGATAGTTTAGCTTATTTGCACCTAGCTAAAGGACCTGCTGAATGCACCACTTCAACTGAATTAACCATACCCTTTTGGTTCCTTATCAGACATTTAAAGGTGTGCAATACCCTAATCCAAGGATAGAGATCACTAAACATGCATATTAATAAGTGAAATTAAACTAGAGGGTAGATTAAAATATATAACATAACCTATGTACCTTCTTAAATTTAACTCTTTTATGTCTATCTATGATGAGTTTTTGTTTGGGAACAGAAAAATTGGAACCGAGGAATTAAATCTCACGTTGACATGCACACAGCATCTCTATCCTGTGAATTGGGGGTCTTTTTCATGATCGTATGCAGGGGTCCCATTGTGGCACTTCCAAACATTGCTGTGCAAAATTAATGGATTCAAGTTTGCCATCTAAATCCACTTTATTTTTCCAGTGAATTTCAGGGAAAAAGAAATGATTATATGTCAAAGTCAAGAACAAAAGTAAACCTAATCAAATGAGATCAATTCGTATAACACTGAATCAAATGAGACCAAAAGATATTTACCAAAAAAGAAAGGGGAAAAATATGAGACCAAAACATTATAGTCGAGTCACATTCACGGCAAGTCGGCAACTAAAGGGTCCAAACTTTGATAAAACTGTTTTCAGAAAATCATTCCAAGTTTAAAGTATTATATAGCTATATTTAACACAATACATCTGGATTCCTTTTGGCTATAGTGTCATGTAAAGCCATTTGAGAATTATAAATAAGTTTTTGTTAACGAGCGAGTATCTTGAAGGAATCAAGGAACTATTTAAGAAATTGATCAGTGAAAATTTTAATTTTTTTTATGTATTTAATGTATTAAAAACTCAAACATTTCAGTGCTTCAAACAATCTCTTTTTTTTCTTTTTTTTACAAAAAATTTCTTTACTAAATTTTGAAAATCACTCATTACCGAAACCCTTATATAATACTACAAAAATTTCAATTAAAGGCACTAGTTAAGGATAGTCAAATAATAAGTTTTTATTAGAAATATATGACTTTTGAACTTCTATAATGTGTGATCCGTTATAAAGTTTATAACTTACTTTATGATGATCCTTAGCCAATACTTTGACCCTGGTTATAAACTCATATTTGTATTTACATACATTGAATTTCTACTGTATTAAGTTTCTACTAATTTTCTATAGTGGGCAGTTAAAAATAAACAAAAGGAGTAGAAAAGAATGATACAAATTTGTCTACAAGTAGTAGGAGTACCGTGCTAATTTGTCTCTTGTGAAAGATTAATTGCCAAAGAGTAAAGCAAGTGACCGCACCGCACTCATATAAAGCATCGTTTGTGTGCCAAGTTAGCTGCACAGGGAAGACCACATGAACAGCATTAATTATTGCCAAAGGATTTAGATAGACTTCAATTGTACTGCAAGCTTTTTATTTTTAAATACTGAAAGTGGTTCAAGTATAAATAATTATCGCTTGGATTATGATACTGTTTCTCTCCATGCTCCATAGGTGACCTTCATGCGAATTGAAACTTTTAATAATTTTTCCCTTTATTATTTTTTGATTGAATTTTTTCCTTTATTATTTCAAACATATTCATCATTTAATTAAGTCATTTATTTAATTTATAATTTTATTTGAAGGTATAAGTATTACTTTAATCCCTGATAAATAATCAAATTTTAGTTTTGGTCCCTAAGTTCTTTTGTTTTTGTTTGGTTTTGATTTAAATATTTCTAAAATTTCTTAATTTCAGTCCCTATCACATATGATTTTTTACTATCATATAGATATGAATATGATCTGACTCCTCATTAGTGAGTTTAACATTCAACATAAATGGTCTAAACAACAAGCACTAAATTAAAATAGTTTTAGTAATGTCATGATGAAAACCAAACAATTTTTTTTAGAAATTAAAACCAAAATTTACTTATTTTTCATAAATAAAAAATATATTTAAACCTTTATTTGAATGTTTATGGTAGAATCGCAAGAAACATAAAATTTACTTTACATGTACAAGAAAACATAATTAGAATGTACTGTTTATAAGCATAAGCTCCTTTTGTTGTAACCATCAAATGTAGGTGTTGTTGTCTGGTTAGAGGTAGAGAGTAAACTACTGTTTAGACTGGAAACAAAGCTACCATATTCTATTTTCCCAGCGGGTATATATAGCTAAGACATTAATGAGAGGAGTACTGGGGCATAGATCAAGGGATTAGGGGGGAGGTTTTGACCTTGATCAGGGCATAGTTATGGCCCTAATTAAAAGTGAATATTGAGCATGGGATGCTAGAGTCAACATTAGGTGGGAAGAGTGCCCAAGCTGCAAGGCCAAGCTGGAGGATGTCAAGGTTTGAAGGCCGATCCACAAATCCTCCAATCTCAAGCTCGAGCAAAAGCGAAGAAATTAAGGGTTAAGATTGGTTAACTAAGTAGTCTAAGAAAGCCCATAAAGCTGTACTTTTTGGTTTGAAAAATGTTTTTCCAAAGGGAACTTGTCTAGCAAATAAAAAAGTGAGGTGTTATTTTTAAATAATCTAATGAGTTATAATTACAATGCATTTCGTTAATTTAAAGATGAACAATTCTGTATTTATTTAAGATAAACTCACATTAAATGAGTTTAACCTTTTGTTTAGCTGTAATTTTTGTTTTTAACTAAACAGCCTTTAAGTCATTAGGAGTATGCATTAATAATGAAAAAATTGAGTAGTTTGTATAAAATTATAAATTTAAACTTCATTGTCGGACCAAAATTACACAGCCTACATAAAATGCAGAAAATGAAAGAAGAAAAGTATGATAAATAATTGACGCCATATTCTTAGCAACTTCCTAAAAGAATTTAATTTATTTTTGTCATATTAATTATTTGTTTGCATTCTAAATTATGAGTATTTGGTCTCATGTAAAGAAAGCAAATATTAGAATCAGGTAATCAACCGAACAATGATGATTTGAAATGACTGTTTCTACTACTACAAAACAATGCAAATTAACTAAATGTGGATAATGGATAAAACATGATCCGGAAAATGTCTGTTTCTACAACTCAAAAACAATGCAAGTATGGGTTACGGATAAAACATGTCTCGGGGATCCATGAAATTAAAGTTACATAAAGATACGTGGGTGTGGGAGACATACAACGACTCGCGAGAGGGTAATGCATAATACATTAAACACTCGATGTGGTCACTCAAAAATATATTAAAGGGCTGATTAACCCCTCAAAATTTAAAATTTTTTATTAGCATTTATACGGAGAAACTAATTTGTATTCTCTTTTAAATTATGAGGAGATAATAGGGGTTTATTTGTCACGTGGAATTAGAATTAACTCTTAATCTTAAATTTTATATCTGACTCCAGATAATTAGGATCCAGACCTAGAATTTTAAATTCAATTCTATTTTTATTGCTTCGATATATGATCTATAACTTCGAAATATATTGGTATCGAGTGGTAGGACATAGGCGGCTAATCCCCGTGACCGCAACAGTCGGTAACTAGTGGAGGGCGATCAGCCACCGTCGAAGGGCGGTTGGCCAACTAGGGATGGATGGTTGCCCATAGGCGATGAGCAAGTCACCACCAGTGAAATGTAGTCATAGTTGGAGAGCGATAAAAATTATGATATATGAAACAGTAGTTTTTAAGATATGGGTTGATAATTGAAAAAGGTCAGGTTAATTATTTTTTAATTCGATGAAATTATTGTATGGAATATGATTTTAATTATAAAAGAGTTATCAAATATAAATTTGGGAATTAAGACATTCAATTCAAATTCTAAACTCTAATTTCATACTTAATTCCATATACTAGATGGATACTAAAATATTTTTAAATTTTAAAAAATTAATTTATCTCGTAATAAGAATCAAAATGAATATTTATTTTACCTTAAAAGGTCAAGGTCACTGGTATTGACAACTTAATATTCTCTTTATCATTGTCTAACTGTGACAGGGCCACAAGACAGTTGGCAGCTAGAGTATAGAATTGATGTCCAATTATTCAACGCCCTCATCTCTTACATCAGGAATGGGTTATCTTATATAAAAAGTTTCAATAATTGAGTTATGCGTTAACTTTTAAGGGTGAATATGACACTAAATTTCACTCAGCTACAGTACACTTATGTTCAATACCTCCTTATTTATAAACTCGTCAGTAAAGGCCTCTCAAATTCATTAAAATTATATGGACATTTTTTAGTTATTAATTTATTAATCTAAATGATAAAAAAATAATATATGATACACACATAAATTATTAATAACTAAAATTATAATATTTTAATAATATTTAACATATATAAATTGATTAAAGTAACTTTTTTTTTATTATACGATGATGATGATGCTTACAATTGTAACAAGATAAAAAAAAAGGGTACATACCAATCAATCTACATATCAAATATTACTAAAATATTATAATTTTATTATTAATAATTATATACATATCACATGTTATCTTTTTATAATTTAAATTAATCAACAAATAATTATAAGGAAAATTAGAATAATTTTAGCGAATTGGTGCTTTAATGAATTTTATAAACAGAGAGGTATCGAGTGTCTTTGCATTAATCTACAAAAAAGATTAATGTAATTAATTTATCCTAATGTTTATGACGGATCAAAGTTAATGCAGTACTAGTTTAAAAATATTTTATACTATAATTCATTTATATATTTCTATGGCAGTAAGTAGCACTTTTGTTTATGTGTGACCGTACATTGATCTATGTAAAGTTTGTTGTATTAATAATATATCAAAATGAATTTATTTTATTATTGATTTTTTTTTAATATATAAATCCTGTGTTTAGCCTTACCTTTTTATCATTGAAAAAGACAACTAGTAACACTGTAACACACAACTAAATCCTACGGAGATGGGAGAATCAATTCCACTGTTAGAAGTCATAAGTCATACTAGTAATTAAATTAACTCATTACACTACCTCTTCATAATTGGCTACTGCTAATTGATGTCCTACAATTCGGCAGCAATCAGCTCATAGCTCATTACACTGCGTTTTTATAATTGGCTAACTATAAAGCATGGGGAAACATAATTTGGATATCATATTTACGTATCACACATGTCAGACCTAACATATAGATATTTATATTTAATTTAAGATTTATATTTTTTTATTTTAACATAAAAAATATAAATAATATTATAAAAAAATAATACATAAATAAAATTTATATTAATAATATTTTAAATAATATATTATTTTCTTTAATTTTTTAATTATACGTATGTCATTTCTATGTGCTATAATTTTTTAACTTCAGAGGATTCCTTATATCCGTGTTATGGCGTGTTTCGTGCGGACGTTGGTGTCTATTCTTCGGAGTTGGCTAATACTGTATCATATTTTTCTCTTTGAATAGCGCATGACCTTTTCATCGTTCTCAACGTGGGAGGCGATGTTTACCCTTTATCAATTTATTTCAACCTCTTAACTTCGAATCTACCCACCTTTGTTCATTTCTTAATTCGGAGTTTCAAGTTGCCATATCTTCATCCAACTTCCAACATATACATTTGATTGAAGCAGAAGTTTAGCTTTTCATTATGCAAATTTATTTTATTCGAATAAAAATTTTTTGTTTGATTTTGTTATAATTTTATTCTATTGAATATTGACCCTTTGACGTAAATTTAAGAAACTAACAAAAATAAAGGAAAAAAAATACAGTATTTTAAATTCCATATTCATAAAATAATTTTGTTTTACTTCATTTTCATATTGAATCTCTTAAACACTTATAAGATTCATCACAACTACTAGACACGAAAATATTAAAGAAATTTAGTTCTGACGTAACATCCATTGTAGGTACAAGAACATATTTAGCATTCTCCATGCCATCATTTTGTTAATTTAAATGATTTTGCAATTGTTCTTCATAAATAAAATTTCAATTTGAAGTGCTGTCAATGAAAAAATTAAGAGAGTATTTTGTAACAAGTGTTCTAATTCGAATTAGATTTTTTGGTAAATGAGAACCAAAAGCAATCGATAAAACAAAAACTACAATATCACTTTATTGTCGAAAGATAAATCCAGACCATTAAAATGAAAAAAAATTTATATGCTCTGAAGCATATTTAATATGTGCTCCAGAAATAATTACAATTATTCATTTTGATTATTGAGATTGAGTGGTTATAAATGTTTTTGGAGCCACTTCAAGGGTATAAGAATTTGTCATTAGAAGGAATGTCCCTTATCTTGATCTCATCATAGCCCTAGGCTTTGCCATGAAGTCTCCTGCGTGACTGGCTGACATAAAGAGTTGTAGTATATCCTTTCAAACTTAAGTCTAGTACAGGAAAAATAATTTATATACGGTATTTGTACAGATAATTTATACTAATATGATAAAATAGATAAATTTACTTGTATATGGTGTTTTAGAATTCGTCATTGATAGATTCAATAAAAATTTATTATTTTGATAGATTTTGAGTCTGACTTTGATTGCGTAATTTTATTTTAATATTATTTTGAATCCGCCAATGGAAGATTCAATAAAATAATATTTTTTACACTGAATTTGATGCAGATTCAGTACACAAATATTTTTTTATTGAACCCGCCTTTGGCGGATTCAGTGTTGAATCCGCTTTTGGCGGATTCTATACTGAAAACACCATATTGTGGAAAATTTTTTCAAAATATCATATTGATGTAAATACATTACTCAAAAACCATATGTTAAAAAAAGACCCTCTAGTACAATTTAATACTCTAAATTAATAAATAATGTGTAAATTGATATTCTAAATTTTTTTAAATAATAAATGAAAAAAATAATAGAAACTAAAAATTATTAATAGATTAATTGATTTTACATATTTAATTAATATATATTTAAAATTAAATAATTATTTAAAAATAAAGAGAGTATAAATATCATATTTCTTTATTCAATTGGACTGGGGTATACTCTTTTTCTTTGCACGTAAAAGGTATTAAAGGGTGACGAGAGTCAACATGTGCTTATGGCAACGAGAAGTTCTTCTCCATGTCAAGGCGAAAATTTCTCGCTCCACCCATAATTACCATACTTTATTGCTGTTGGCCCCACCACTTTTAGGTCTCTCGTTTGCGGTGGCTGTTTTGAAGCGAGGAGTGGCAATGTAGTAATAAAGGGAGCAAGTCAAGGTGTGTGGCGTAATTGGAATCGGATGGAGCTTGGCATAACAAAATCCTCGCTGGCAACTAATGCAAGAGTAACTCACCCGAGAGAGTTTTCTTGTGCTTGTACAAGCTCATTTATCGCATCATGTTCACGGTCAAAATAAATAGGTCTATCACCATTATTTGATGTATAGTTGTTTATTTATGAGCTTCATGCCTTAATTGATTTTGTTACAACGGTATCTAAAAAGCTCATTCGTTAGAAAAGTACTTAACTTCACGTAGAAATGTTCCATATCCAATGAGAAATAATATTCCCTTCCTTGTAAAAAATGTGTTAAATTTGAATAAATATAAATATTAAGAAAAATAATAAATTTCTTGTAAAATAGGATATTCTTATATAAAATTATATTATATAAAATAATATATTTTTATGAATTCTCTAACAAACCTTTTTAATACACTAATTGTTATTATCAGTGGCCATTAATACTTAGGGTACTATTGAAATAAAAAATTACACTTTATTAAAATATAAAATTGACAGATATTTAAGAGATGATTTTATCTAAAAGTGAATAAATATTTTCAAAAGGATTGTATAAGGAACTAAAAATGAATGAAAATGGGTAAATTTTATCAGAACGAAAGAAGGAATTGATAGAATTTTAATGGTATGAAATGAGAATAAATATTACTCTCTCTTTAAGGTATTAATTGTCCCTACTAATTACTCGCATTTTATCACAAGTAACCCCGAGGATTAATCCAAGCATATCGAAGTCTTAAGTGATCAAATCCAAAGAAAGAAATTTTGATTACCTGTTTGTTCAGCTTGTGGCAAAAAAACCACACACACAAATATGTAGTTCTGAATCCGAATGACATTAGCCATATTCCTTATTAGTAAACATACCCATTATTAATAGTAGCCAATAGATATGTACCTATTAGTAGAACCTATTGGGTGTAAACTTAAGGGTATGCTGAGGATAATAGTTAAGCAAACCAATATATATTCTTAAAGTGGATCTCATTTATAAAATATCAAAACTCAACTTTCCAATGTTATAAACTTTAATTGTTGATTTTTTTTTAAGGCACTGATCTGATAAATGTTACACTTAACAGCCTTATTTATTTTGCATTTTCCAACCGTGAATTCTAGCATCCTTGCTGAATGTGGAGTATATTCACGGAGCACTCCCAGTGTACCTAAAAGAATTTCGCCAGGAGCAGACACAGAGGCATATACTAAACTCAGACTGAACTCTGCACAAAGCAATAAACAAGACACACAGAATCACCGAACCGAAACTGTAAGCGATAAGATCAAACAACAGAGTACAAACAGTTTTCTCTCAGGAAGAACCACCCCTTTTCTTTTGTTTTTTTCCTCCAAAATTTCCACACATAACAACAACAACAAACACTTCCTTCACGCAAAGCAATGCCTGCCATTACCTCATTTCTATGTGTTCCTTTTTCCCCGGGCTTTAGCCTTGTTGTCTAGCATGTGATCCCTTTTCTCTTCTCCTGTTTTTTCTTTTTGGCTTAGTTTGCTTAAGCTAAAGTGTTACTGTTTCTTATCCTCTGCATTGTAAGCATTAACCTTACCTTCCAACATTCTCAACAGCTTTCTTTCTGCATTGAGAACTGAGCTATCTTTTTTTTTTTTTCCTTCTTTTTCTTTTTCCTTTTCTTTTAGTCAGAATTGTTCAAAGTTCATCTGACTCGGCTCGATTAATGCCAGTATAATGATCTCTATAGCTGAATTTTTAAAATTCGCAACACTTCAACCCAACATAAGCTTCTTTTTTTTTAACAAAAAAAAATTATTTTTTCTTTGACTTAGAGGGGGAAAAAAAAAGTCTGGTTAATCTAAACTGGTTTGGTTGAAATGGGTGAAAATGGTGCTTCAGTTTTAATGATTTCAAATCGGGTGGTGATGATTTTGGATTTTCTTAGTTGATGATTTATTTAATGATCGCTTTATCTTTTCTCTTTTTTTTCTTTTTTTTAATCTCTGAAATGAATGAAGAAAAACTTTATGTTCAAAAAGTGAGTCAAGAATCTAAGATTTGTTCGTTTTTTCAGTTTTATGCTTTCCTCTGCTCAGCTGCTTGAACTGCATTTGCTATTTGTGTTGTTGCAGTGCCTCTATCTCTCAAGATCTTGGAAGGCAATGCTGTCTCTGAGAACACTCTTCATGGGAGGGCTTGATCCTGCGTGAAATTTCAGGCTCTTTGATATTATTCTGCTTCACTTTGTCTTGCAAGCATCACAGCCTTAGGAGATGCCAATGTTATTTGCATAATCAAAGGTAAAAAATAAAAAAGAAAAATGAACTCTGGTATCTAAAATCTACAATTTGGTTTTGTTATATATGGTACAAATTTTGTATAATACAACAATCATACATTCTTCCACTAGCTAGAGTTGGCCACAAGGATCATTCGATGCCATAGTGTTTTATTGTAAATCTGGTAA
The DNA here is from genome assembly GCA_031216105.1 of Dalbergia cultrata. NCBI lineage: Eukaryota > Viridiplantae > Streptophyta > Magnoliopsida > Fabales > Fabaceae > Dalbergia > Dalbergia cultrata. The sequence goes on along the minus strand of CM062347.1, from coordinate 1,845,622 downwards.
AAAAATTTGTCTGAATGGACAAATTTATTTGTCATGCTTCTTTTTTGATCCAGTTTTTCTGATGAAGTTGAGTATTATTACAAATGCATTTTTGAATTAAGGGCTTAAACCATTGTAGATTTTAGGTTGATTTGGAGCTGTTAGCTAATACAGATGGATTTCTTTAGGTTGATTTCCTGATAGCATGGCATCTTTTGGGGAGATTGCAAATGTGGCCCAGCTGACGGGCATAGATGCTGTGAGGTTGATTGGGATGATTGTGAAAGCCGCAAGCACAGCACGGATGCACAAGAAAAACTGCAGGCAGTTTGCACAGCATCTGAAGTTGATTGGGAACTTGCTGGAGCAGCTCAAGATCTCGGAGCTTAAGAAGTACCCTGAAACCGCGGAGCCTCTGGAGCAGCTAGAGGATGCCCTCAGAAGATCTTACATTTTGGTTAATAGTTGTCAGGACCGCAGCTATCTGTACTTGCTGGCCATGGGCTGGAACATTGTTTATCAGTTCAGGAAGGCTCAGAATGAAATTGACAGATTGTTACGCCTTGTTCCTCTCATTACTCTAGTTGACAATGCTCGAGTCAGGGTATCATTTTATTCCTTCGCTGTGCTCGGTTATCAGCTATCTCTTGTGAATGGTGTTTTTGAGTTTTGTTTGACGTGAGATAATGGAAGAAGTTTCTTGTTTTACTCAATGGAATTGTTCTTTCAACATCTTTGTTGCTATTGATCAATCATGCAAGGGTTTCTTCCCTCTTCATTTCTGTATTGTTTTCATAAGCCATCTTTGCTAGTTTACCATTAATTTAACACTACTTCTATATACTATTCCTTGTATAGGGGTAATTTAATCAATCATTTTATTTAAGGTACTGCCTAGTATAGAATTTAGATATATCCCCTGCACAAGGACTATAAAGCAGGCCAGGAACTCAACTTTTAGCTGATTTTCAACATTTTTTTTAAGGTTGTTATCAGCTTCTTTAGAAATCTATTTAGCAATTTTAGTTTGAGCATATCCAAGATTGATACGAGGAGTGCTTCATTTGACTGATTCCTAACTCTGGGTGGAAAACTTGGGTCACAGGAACCAAAACAACCTAGACTTGTCATCCAGCATAATCCACTTATTAGCTAGATGACCAAGATTGTTTGTATTTTGATTGGTTCCACCTGCCACACTGGAATATTTGCATAACACAGAAAAAGTGTAAAACCATGGCTTGTGAAAATTAATTTTCTATGCTGTTAAGTTGCATGTGCTGGATTTGTGCTGCCAGCCAACTGCATTATCCAGTTTTTTGAATTTTGACAGTAGATACAAACAACTCAGATAAATGGGTAGTATGCTTAAATATGTGAAATATTGGTTTGAATTTTGAAATATGCATTTGTCTCAATGGGATTTGAGTGGCCACTCTTTTTCTAATAGATCATGTATCTTTCCTCCATTTATATGCATAATTGTATACCCTGATGTGTTGTGTTTGACTACATGCATGCTATTAGGATAAGGTAGCAAGGTAGCATTTGATGTTATTTAAAACTACAACTCATTAATTAAGATATGTTTTATGATATGTTTTAACTGCATCATTTTCCAACTTTCGGATAGTGTTGGGTGCAAGTTTTCCCTTAGGAAGGAGGAGATTGGTTCTAATGGGGAAGTGGAACGATGAAAACGTTTAAAATAAGCCCTCCCTTATCTTTCCATCTAGTCATAGCCTTGGTTGTCCATCGAACAATTGATCAAATCCCTGTTTTTTTTTCCCTCATGTTTGTTTGTTTGTGTGATGTTGCTGCACAAGTAGCGGCATTTTGCATTTGGCTTAATCAGAATTTGCAAATTTTCCAATATTTGTATAGGCTTTGTTCTGGTTTATATATTTTCATTGTAACATCCGTGTTTTCTAGTTTAGTCTGACTAGGGCTAAGTTAACGATCGCCATGCTTCTTTGGAATGATCAGGAGAGACTCGAAGTTATTGAAAGGGATCAATGTGAGTACACATTGGATGATGACTTGCAAAAGGTGCAGACTGTCATTTTAAAGCCCGAGCCAGACAAAGATGACACTGTAGTGCTTAAAAAAACTCTTTCCTGTTCTTACCCCAATGTTTCTTTTGCTGAAGCACTTAGAAAGGAAAATGAAAAGCTTCAACTCGAGCTACAACATTCACAGGCAATTATGGATATACATCAGTGTGAATTCATTCAACGTTTGTTGGATATCACAGAAGTTGCAGCTTATTCTCTTCCAGAGAAGTATTCACCTGAGAAAACTCATAAGAGAATAGAGTACAGTAGCTACAGTTATTCTGATGCCACTGGTGGCAAAGGTCATTCATCTGATGAAAAACACCATAAAAAGAGTGATACTCTTTCAGCATCAAGGTAATTTTTTGCCCCTCTTCCTCAGCTTTAATGTGATTTTGATTCGTGCAGGTTAACAACTTGATCAAAAATTGGAATATTCATTTTGAATTGAGTCCGATACTTTTGTGCCTGGGCTCAAACAGGTCATCAGTTCCAGGAAAGGATCTGCTGTCAACTGGAGGTTCATATCAACAGGAAGATTGGCAGACTGATTTACTTGCTTGTTGTTCTGAACCTTATCTTTGTATGTTCTGTCCTGCTGATAATTTGATTTTCTTCAATTAGTCATCGTTCACTTTATATGTAGCATTATTATTAATCTGAATGCCTTTTCTTTTACTTTTCCATTAAGTCAGCAGATTGATTTCTCCATCTATCATTGTGAGGTTTATTCTTTATCTTTGTACATAACCATCATGTAGTAACATGATTTGGGTGGGGTGGGTTTGGGGCATCTGGGATCAATTGAAAGATTCAAGTTCGACTTTCTTTCTCTGTTTTATCAGATTCTGATTCTTGTAATTTGTGGTTTTGTTTGTGGTTTGCATGAGCTCCTGTTGAGCACCTAGCTGGATGAATTATAGAGCTGCATGACAGTTAAAGATTAGGAAACAGGATAGAGATGGATGTGTGATGTGCATGAAATGGTTGAGTTGGTGTACAGTAATTGGCATGAGATGCATTTGCTTTCCTTTTGGTATTCCTTGCTTGATGGGTCATAATAATTATATAGATGTAGTTTGAGTTCATCATTTTAAACCCTTTTCCTTTCAATTAAAGAAGAGTTTATTAAAGGAGGAGAAATTCAGTATAGGAGGAACTCCATCTTGAGTGCCCTTAGGAGAACTAAAAACATGGCAATAAGGGTATGATTTGATTTGCAGGTATAAAGACATGCTTCTTTCCTTGCGGAACATTTTCAGAGATTGCTAGTGTTGCAACTAACAGGCCAATATGTAAGCTAAGCTATATCATATGTTGTGTTGGCATCAAAATGATGAATCTTTATCTGAATACTGTTTTGCTTTGTATGTTTCTTGCTAACAAGGTTGAGAAGATCTAATTCATAATTAGATAACATTATGTCCATTAACTTCAGATTTCGCACCTTTCAAAATTCTCTTTCCTGGTATGACTTTGTGGAATGCTAGAGTGATGAAATCAGAAATCTTGACTTCAACAATTTAACTGCAGGTTTATAACAAGCCATTTCTACATTTTCTTACAGAAAGTAGGCTAAAGTGAGGTGATATATTTTGAATTTTACCAATAATAAAGTCCCACCTAATTGCTAAGAGAATAGTATTTGCACCGCACACTTCAATTATTATTTTTTAAAATACAATAGTTTTATGTTATGGAGACATAATTATAGTTATAATATCTTTATGGGGGGATTATTGACAATTGTCCAACAATCGTAATGCTAAGGTTGCTTTAAGTTGCACATATTTTCTGATCTCATGTTGTTCTTACTTTTAATTTTGTTCATTTGCAACACTTTAAAACACTATTGAGTTTGGGCTGCTGCAATTTTATGGTTTTTCAGCTTATGCAGAAGCGTGTAATGAACTGATGGCATATTCATTAATTTTATCTTGCTGTTGCTATACTTGCTGCATAAGGAGGAAGCTTCGGAAGTTGTTAAACATCAGGGTAATGCTTCCTTCTTTTGGCATAAATATGATCTCATGTGCCTTCTTTTTTTGTGCCTAGTATTAGGTAAGAAATTTTGCTAAATGATAAAGACTAGGCTAACATTTCCTTCCTTTTCATTCCAATTGGTTACATATATAATAGTGGAAGGTATTTTAGAACCTTCACCTAACAATAGAATATTCTTAGTAGATATTTCATTCAATCACTAACAACATACATCCTAATTCTAGAATGTTCCTATTAGATATCCTTCCCTAATAGGTATAGTTGAAACTTCTTTTTGTAAATATGTAGTAGCAGCTGGCTGGTGGCTCCTAGATAATACATCTCAGTGTTTTGTATTATTTCTTTTTATATCTGCTTTTCTCATGGAAATTTATACTGATTCTGATTTATTCCCGAGTGGATCCAAATAGTGCAATTTGCAAGTCAAGTTAGAAATATAAATGTATTGTTAAGGTTTGAGTATTGGATGTTACGGTGTCATTTAATCCATATAGTCGACTCTAATTTATTTCTGAGTGGATCCTAATAGGATCCTAATTGTACAATTTGCAAGTTGAGTTAGAAATATAAATGTATTGTTAAAGTTTGAGTATTGGACGTTACGGTGTCATTTGATCCTTACAGCCAACCCCACTTAGTAGGATAAAGCTTAACCATTGTTGTTCTTATGGCTGTTGATGTTTCATTAGTCACTGACATTCTATGCAGGGTGGCTTTGTTGATGATTTTCTTTCTCATTTGATGTGCTGCTGCTGTGCCCTTGTGCAAGAATGGAGGGAAGTGGAGATCCGAGGGGTTTATGGTATGTCTTATATCATTCAACTTCCTCAACATTTTTTTAATTGTAATATAATATATGAAAATTTCTCTTGTTCAGAGACCTATTTCACCTTCCACGTGTCTTGGAAAAACCTCATAAATTGGATCTAGCTTGGTGCTATAGATTTCTATTTTACCATGGCATAAAAACTGTTTATGTAAAACTGTTTTGCAGGTGATGAGAAGACCAAAACAATCCCTCCACCTTCACAGTACATGGAATCTTGAGTAAAGAAAGTGTTGGAATTGCATTCATGCAAGAATCTCTTCTATTAAAGAGAGGCTATTTGGCTATTGGAACTGGATCTGAAGCCAGGAACTATGTATTTTGATTGTCGCTTCACCTACCATTAGTTAACTGAATGTGAAGTATATTATTTCTAGAGAAATTCACAGGTTCTTTTAGAGCAAGTGACAAAATATTTATTCTACTTCATTTATTGATTGACACATCAGCTATTGCATTAAAAATATAGAAAAAGTGAGAGATAATAATAACTCGCAAAACTTATGTGTCAATTGAAAAATGGATCAAAGTAAGTGCTTTCTCTTACTCGATACACCTAAATATTTCTCATATTTCTATCTTATGTACAGTAGCTTCTAGATTTGGCTGATTTGAATGATAAAACTCTTTTACCCTGGTTTTATATAGTATAAGTTTTGGCATTTTTTTTATCATGATTTTTTTTTTTTGGTGAAATCTTAATTTTCTCTTCATTATATACGTGTGGGAGAGAGAAAGGAGTTGGCAATAATGATTATAAAATCAAATAATGAATTAAGCACGTGTCCGTCCACCACCTAAATCATACTCGATATGATTACATATCCTTTTTCGTGTAACCTTGCAAGACTTGATAAACTTGTCGGCCATTAGAATGTAGCCAAGTCTTTCTGAAGCACATAGTCCAGCATGAGCGGGTGATATTTCAAGCTAACACTGCAACAACAAAAGGAGAAAAATAAAAAAGAAGAAGATTAAAATAGATTGTGAAAAATGACAATTCAACCCTACAATGTTTCATGTTCTTACATGAAAAGAATTATTGACTTGAGACCTAAGCTTATTTATTTGGAGGATTGGCCCGTGCATTTAGATAGCGCGAATGTCCCAAACAGAAAATAAGGAGACATTGACGCCTGAGGATACTGGAAACATACACCAAGGATTTTTTTTAATTTTTTATCGAATTATAACTTAATCTTCTTAATCTTTTTATCAATCACCACCACTCCTAAACACAGATTCGTTTCTGTCCCAGAATGATTGAATCTGCAAGTCCTTGGACATGACGTTGTCGCTGGCAGCAAGCTAATCGACGATTATGCCGATCATATGGTTGAAGTCTCACGAGATATCCTCTTCCTTAAAAAACCACGAGGGGTGCACAAATCATTTTAAATCTTGGTAGAGGAAGTAGCCATTCCCACCTTGTATGAAGGTTCGTATCGCTATGATAAAGTGCATTGGGTTCAAATTAAGGGACGCTTTAAAGGTCCTCATCTCATCTCATCTTGATATAAATCGTGAACTTCCATAGATATCATCAAACTTCTTCGGCTGCGATTTCAATCTGGGCACTGTAAATAGCAACCTTTTTAATTTTAATATTCGTTGCATAGACGTTGTCCTTTTAAGATATTTTTTTCATCTTTTTTGCTTTTTGTGAAAAAGCTGAGGTATAGTGATAAAATTGTGTCTTAGATCATAACTGGGACATTGAGCCCTTATACAGTGAGGTTAATTAAATAACGAAATCTCTATGAAATTTAGGAGATAGAAATACACTTCATATTAATGAGAGATATACTCCCCATTTGTATTATGATAAGATAAGATTTTGTTTATTTCTTACTACCCTGCTATTATTTTATATATATATATATATATGAAAAATACTATTTATACTCATAATATATGGGACACTTTATCGACTCACATCTTATCTACTTTCAAATTATTTACAAAAGGTAACTTTTATTATTTTGTGAAAAAGTGATTTCCACTTAAAAAAATCTCAACCAATTGCCCCTTAGGAGACAGTGATACACTTCATAATAATGAGAGAGATACTCCCCATTTGTATTATGGTAAGATTTTGTTCATGTCTTATTATCATGCTATTATTATATATATATTTATATATATATATATATATAAAATACTATTTATACTTATAATATATGAGATATTATATCAATTTATATCTTATCTACCATCTAATCACCCACGAAAAGTAACTTTTTTTTTTTGGTTGTAGAAAAGTGATTTTCACTTAAAAAAATCTCATCCAAATGCCACTTAGCACTGATATTTTTAGCAATATAAAAGAAATGTCATTGAAAACATCGAGAATTTGGCATTGGAGCTATCTATTGATTCTAAAGTAAATTATGTGGGAGGTTTTGTCTAAGGTACACTGCATCAAGTCCAGTGTACCACACTACACATTTGATCCAATGGCTTACATTTATTGAGAGTATCATTGCACAATACGAAACCGCAGAGGCTCTCGCCGCCTACTTCACTCGCTGCTCCACTGCCACTTCCTTACCTACTATTGCCTTCACATGAGACTAAGGTAGTGTTAGGTTTGGGGGATGAAAGTATAAATATAAAGACAGTATGTGCTGTATGTTATTTGGTAAGGGGGTGGGGTATGGAGATAGAAAAATTTTCCATCCTAGAGATAAAAATTTCCTGTATTTCTGTTCATCCAAAAAGTGAAGACGATGGAGACGGGACACTGGGCCACAAACTTCAAGTGATGGTCAGGCCACCAGTCAACCGTCGGACCACCACCAGCCATCACCTACCACTGCTGGTCAACGCCGGTCAATGAAAAATCAATATCTGTTCCCGTCTCTACAATCAAACGTGATACAAAGATAGTATTTTTTATCTCTCTATTTTCAGAGCCTCTATATTTCTATCCCCGTCCTCTCCGTCCTTCTTACCAAACACTACTTAAATGTATCAATACATCACTGTATTTTGTCCATCAAATCATCTAATGTGTGGTACACCCAACTTGAGCAGGTGTACCACAGACGACACCAAATTTTGGGTATCTTTAAACTTTTTAACTTTTCAGAATCATTTGGCCAAGAAAGTTGCGTCGATAAGCTCGACCTCTTACAATAGCACTACCCAATATGCATTGAGAACAAAATATAACAGTTGGCTTAGTAGTTAATAGTGTAGCCTATGATATTATTTATCACAACCGTTCAACTTTAGGATTCAGAGAAAAATACACTCTAGTTAAAATTTCTTTCGCTAAAACGGGTTGACTGAATGAGTCCTTTTTTCTTTTTTTTTTCTTTCTTCTTCGGGCACAGGAGTGAGTAGTTTCAACTTATCAAATGTCAATGAGTTAGCTCACATAGTTGGTTTTTCATTCATATATTTATATTATATCATGACTTGAGTTCTGTTTCCTTTTGTTAGTGAGTGATTAATAAGTACCTCTTTCGTTGATAGGTGATCAATAAATTTTTGTGTAAACGTTATATGAGTTTATAAATATGTTTTATTTATGGATTGATACAAATATCTTTCTTAGTGGACCTTTATCTAAGGTTTCAGATTACGTTCTAGAAATCATGTCTCTGTTATACTTTAGAAAACTTGTTTGTCTAGCCTTAAAAATTGATGGAATTATTTGTTAGAATTTATAGGAATAAATTTTGAATTTATTTGTTTAATAACACATAATTATAAGAATATATATTATAATTTTTAAAATACCTTTGACATATTTAGTGATATCATAATTGTGGATAGAATTGAAATAAATGGGATATTTTAGTATTTTTATTTGATAATTATTATTTTAAAGTCATTAGAATCTTTTATTCTAACTCTTTATCATGGAAATAAAATCTGCTCAAGACATAAGGATATCAGTTTCCTGGGACTGATTAATATCCAAAAATAATTATATAAGGTTTATAACAAACATAAAAATAAATTATTCCCAAACAATTATTTCGAAAATAAGTTTGTAAAAGTTAAAACAAACACCTCGTTAATATAAATTTTTCATCAAAAACACTTAAATAATAATTATTAAATCTTGACAAATTATATGTACAAAAAGAATCTTGATAAATTATAGTTAGGTAGCATCAGTTAGCATTAAAATTAAAAATTCAGTACATTTTGTCCACAAGAATTATTGAAGTAGAGTACAAGTTTAAACCCGGCAATTATGGATTATCTACAGTATTCTGAGTTCGATTAGAAAGGATAATTTTAATATTCTTGATGGCGATCAGTCTTCCATTATAAAACGCAGAAAAATCTTATAAAGCAACAAAAAAATTTATTGCGAGATTTTTTTAATTTAATTTTGATGTTTTACCCAATATCAGGAGTACGGAGTCAACCTAATTAAATTATTTTTCAAGGATTTAATTTTGAAGTGTTGATTGTGTAAAATTTTTTATACACGCATTCAATCATATAATATCATATTGATAAATATGGTTACCTTTCATTTTATTAATTAAAAAGTTATATAAATTGAGAGATTTTATTAAATGACGATATAAAATTCTATTATACTATTAATATATCAAAATTAAATTCTTCGTCCAAAACTTAAAGTCATGTTTTAAAAGTTTCACATCTTCAAAATTAATTAATAAGAGTTAAGAGAATTGCTATTTGACTCAAATCTATGAGCTAAAAAAATGACGAATCCGAAAAATTCTCTTTACTACGATAATTCTAGTTCGAAATGGGTACAGGCATAACGTGTTGCCTATTTTATGACTAAGCAGTGATTTCTGCTTTTTACGCCCTAAACATCCAACAAAATCTAAGTTAAACATTTTGTCACTTTTTTAGGGCTAACTAATTCAAGCCAAATAGCAATTCTCTTAAGGGTGTGTTTGGTTGGAAAGTAAAAACAAGGGTAAAAATTATCTAGATGAGTTACATATGTTATTTTATATATAATATTCATTTAGGTAAATTTTATCCCCAATCTTACTATCTAACCAAACACACCTTAAGAAGTAAAAAAAATCACTAATCACAATTCATTAGGCCATGTTGATGATCTTACATTATTAAAATTAAAAAAGTTAATGAAATCTTGAAATCTCTATTACTACCAAAAATAAAGTTATTATAAAGAAAAAATACGTATTAAGAATAACAAATCTAATGTTTTAACTCCAATGACAGGCTGACAGTGTTTTAGAGAAACTTGATCCGAGCTTGGAATATCTCATTAATTAAATGATTTGATATTTAATGTATTATTAGTGGAAAGTATAATCTTTTGAATTCTCAATAAAGTAAGTTCATTTTCTGCCAATATTAAGCAAATTAGGTAAGATTTAGTAGATTCCAATTTTCGAATACTCTTGAACATAAAAACTAAGTAATAACACAACTAATTATACTAAGACTAGTTTTTGTTAGGGAATAAAAAGACGGTAGAAATTTTCATAGATAAATTTTAAATATAAAATTATATATTAGGTTTTTCTATAAAAATCTGCACCTAATTTTTATCTTTCAATCAAACGTAATATCTAAGAATAATTTTGAAAAAAAAAAAGCTAATATTTCCTGGATATCACATATGTACAAATGTTTTTAAAACAATAAAGAAAAATAAGATTTGACACTCCTAATATAAAATTATACATTAAACCAATTAATAAAATTTTGCATTCTATTTTTACTTTTAAATTAAACACATCTAAATAGAATGTTGAGAGAGAAACATTTAATACTTCCTTAATATCACAATTAGATACATATTTTGAAAAGAGAGATGAGTAAAACAGAACGAACAAAAATTTATAAAATCTTCAAAATTTAAATTTCTAAATAAGAGTGTATTTGTTTCATATTTTAAAAATTTAATTATAAAATTTAAACTTTATATAATTAAAAAATTAAAAATTAATTTTTTTAAAAAACTAATAATTTTAAATTTTATAAAAAAACTAAAAACTATCTTTTAAAACAATAAAAATAAATTTTATCCAAAAATAATCACAATCAAACACATTCAATCTCATATCAACTCTCCCCGCAGGCCCAACAACTTTTTGAAAGAGATCATATAAAAAACTTTGAAAGCCAATAAAATATCGCCACGTAATCCAGCCAAAAGAAAAATGTCACCCTCGTTCGCCCTTATACTTTTGTCGTGCCTACATATTGAACCCCACACACCTTTTACCCTCTTAACTTTTTAGTTCATTCTCTCTCTCTCTCTCTCTCTCTCTCTGTCAAATAATAAAAAAAATATATTAGGGTTAGGGAATTTTACCCTCTCTGTTCGTCATACAAATTGAAGAATCTCTTTCTCTCTCCCTTTCTTTTTAATTCGATCATCAATGGCGTCGACGAAGAAGATCACTCTGAAGAGCTCTGATGGAGAGGCTTTCGAGGTCGACGAGGCTGTGGCGTTGGAGTCTCAGACAATCAAGCACATGATTGAGGACGATTGCGCCGGTAGCGGGATCCCTCTCCCGAACGTGACGAGCAAGATCCTCGCCAAGGTGATCGAGTACTGCAAGAAGCACGTCGATGCTGCGAGTTCTGATGATAAGCCTTCCGATGAGGATCTCAAGGCTTGGGACGCTGATTTCGTCAAGGTCGATCAGGCCACGCTCTTCGAACTCATTCTGGTCAGTTTATTATTATTATTGTTATTATTGTTGTTGTTGTTTCGGTTTTTGTGCTCGTGGCGTTGTTTTTGATGTTTTGGATGGTGGATTTTTGTGATTGGTGCTGTGATTTGGGGGTTAGGGTTCTTTGAGATTAGGAATTTTTGTGTTTTTGTTTGTTTTTGGTGGTTCGGGAGCGTTGTCGTGGTTGGGTTTAGGGTTTTGGATATTTGGGATTTTTTTAGGTGTTTATTTTGTTTCTTTGGTGCCTTTTTTCTGTTCTCTTCTTGTTTTGATGTTGGATTCTTTCCTTGCGGTTTTGGTTCTTGAATTGGCGCTTGGGGGATTTGGGTTTTTGTGATTGGGGTGTTCTGATATTTGTTTGGTTCCTCTGATTTGGATGGTTGTTATTGTTATTTTTCTTGGCGAGTTCTTGTTGCTGAGTAGTGATGCTTATACTGCATCTAAATTTTGATTATGCAGAGTTTCTTGTTTCTTTTTCTTGCTTATGAATTGATGAGTTTTCTCTCTTTCAAGTTTCGTGTATATGATTCTGCTTTGTGGTTTCTGCAACATTACAACCCATTGCTTATGTACTATGACTGTTGTGTTAATGGTGTGCTGTTTCATTTTCGTGTGAAATTTTCCCTTTCAGGCTGCAAACTACTTGAACATCAAGAGCCTTTTGGACCTCACTTGCCAGACTGTAGCTGATATGATCAAGGGCAAGACTCCTGAGGAGATTCGCAAGACTTTCAACATCAACAATGACTTCACCCCTCAGGAGGAGGAGGAAGTTCGTAGGGAAAACCAGTGGGCATTCGAATGATCTGCTCGCTAAGCTTTTGAAAAGGGAAAACCAGTGGGCATTCGAATGATCTGCTAGCTAAGCTTTTGAAATCTCAGATCGAATATATGCATGCCCCTGTGGATTTATGTTTTAGTTTCTAGTTTATATTTTGCCGTCTTTTATCTTTTATGTTCATGTTCGTATCAGACCTTTCTTACTTCTCGGACTTATTATGTGCTTATTGAAATTGTAAGTAATAGTTTAATGTGGTGAAGGATTGGTTTCATTCTGGTCTAAGGTTCATTGTTAATTCATTGCCAAACTATTCTTCCTAATACGACAATTTGTCCCTTTATATGTGTTGTTCCTGTCGCATGTGACATTGTCATTTGATTTGTGCCGGTGGCATGTGTTTCCGTCTCTGTATTGGTCCATAACATTGAAGAGTGGGGGAACTGTTCTATGCATATGGATTGCTGCTTGTTTCAGCCTTTACTTTGAATAATTTTTAATAACATTAACACTAACTAGGACACACTGATTCGCCCGAGTGATGCATATGGTTCCAGGTTACTCTGATTCGCCGGTTCCAGGTTACTCTGATTCGCCCGGGTGACGCATACGGTTCCAGGTTCGTTCATGTTCTTATTCTTCTGGAAAAAGTAATATCATCATTAACGTAACTTTGAAGGTGGCTTTTTAGACTTAATGTGAGCCTACACCGCTTTGTTGCGATTTTCTCACTTATATTTTCAAAAGTGTAGCAATAGAACAATAGTTTAATTTTGATGTGTAAATAAATCATTTTATTTGGATGACTTTTAAATAATGGACGGGAGATTCAATTATGTTTGTTGATTGTCAACACATGTCAGTGTATAGTAATTAAGTTTATAAATTAATATAGTACATTTTCTATTTCATAAATCGCTTGAAAATATGAATGTTCTGACAATTTCTAGGACTTGATCGTTTCAATCAACATTTCTTTTCTGCGCAATGATGTGATAATATTGTAAGGGTTTTGCTAATCAATGTTCTGACTAAGGGTTTTAAAGTGATAAGTTTTTACTTGGAATGTGTGATTTTTTTTTTCCGCGTTCATTTGGTTATATTTCTTTTGATGTCACCTTTGTTTTGACTATATATACTTTATCTGATGAACGACCAATTATACTATATGCTTATAATATGGAAATGTTAGTTGCGTAAATCATTTAACTTAGCGAAAATTGAGTCAAGAACTTTTCACTGGAGTCGCTCAAACCTACTTTCTGTCGCAATAAAAGTCGGACATACGCTAAACACCCATAACTCCATCAAATCTTAAATAGGTAGTTATACATGGAAAAATAAAGTTTTCAAAATGAATACTTATTTGAGAATAGATGCAATAGGGGATCATATGTCTAGTGCCAAATTTTTAGAGATGAAATTGGAGGTTCAACTTCAATTTTATCAATTTATTATTCAAAGCTTGAGAGTGGCTATTGTCACTTCTATTTGTCTGATATCACTTCCTATTAATTGTTGGCATTTATATTATTCCCGGTATAACCTCAAGCCATTTTTAATAATCGGTTTTTATTATTATATTTTCAAAATTTAAAATTCCAAGAGACCTTTTAGTACTGGGTTCTCACTTTCGCATAGAACTATCAAAGCCAGAACAATCACTGCTGCTCATTCTCAGTTGCCGCAGCAAACATGTCCACTGAAGAAGCTCGATCTCTCTCCTTAATATTAGAAGCTGTCCCAACCAACCCGCTCGGTATCTTCACAATCTTCCCTTCAAGCATTGCAACCTCAACCCTCAACTCTCAACTCCTGCACCTGCTGAAAAACATAAAGCTACAAATCCCCAATTCACATCCACATCAACCCAAACCCTTCACTCTTCAAATCCTCACTCACATCATACATATTCTACTGTTACATATGCTCAACAAACCTTATGCATAATCTAGCATTCCCATCTAAACGCTGCCTAGAATGCGGAGCATAAGCTTAACAATAGCAACGTAAACCCTTCTTCGTGAGACACACAAAACTCTTTTCCTTCTCATTACAATTCTGCAATTGGAATGATAGCTCTAATCTTAAACCCACACCCACATCCACACCCACACCTCTTTGAAGAATAAGGCTCTCTCTTCAACACAATTTCATCGAGCTCTGTGGCACCCATAATCCTTCACCTCTACCATAAAACAACACAATCTTATGCTTCGCAGCAAGTTGACCTAACCGGCACCTCCTTCGCCGGAAGATTGAAACTCTTCCTATACTCAAAACATGAGAAGGTTCTAGCCTTCTAGGTGAAAGTGAGAACAGGTACCAAAAGAGTCTATTGGAACTTCTAATTTTAAAAATCGAACTTAAAGGGAAAATTATTAATAATAGCTTAAGGACATTTCAGGAATATTATAAATAGAGGCAATTAATAGGGAGTGGAATTAAATAAATAGGTGTGGCTCAAAGCTTTCCTCAACAGCTAGACTACCTAGTGCTGCCCGTTTAATTTTACCACTTTATTATTTAAAGCTTTCTTAACAACTAGGCCACCATGTGCTGCCCATCACGCATTGAATAACTCTAAATTCCATAGCTCCAATATAGCAGCCAACTACCCAAGTCCCACGTAATACAGAAGAGCCATCAATTCACAAAATACTAGTGACACAACTGAAGAATTATGATCAAGAAAAAAAAAGAATTATGATAAATAAAAGTTAAATTTAACCATTAGTCCTTATATTTTTATCAGATTTAGATTATGGTCTTTGCGGCTTTTCCTTAGTAGTAGTCCACAAGTTAAATTTTTGGATTTTGAAAAACTAAGATCCATATTAATTTTGGGCATTTGATATCTGTATAGAAGTGAATCTTAGCCGGTGAATGTCATTTAATTGTGGTATTATATGTATGTGTGTGTTTAATTTTTATGCATTAAAAGTATAAAAGTAAGTTTTACATTGTCATCAAATTAAAATATGTCACATGCATTACTTTTCAAACAAAGGATAAAATAATTAACTATCATAATTATTGTGATAATACACAATTAGATAAGTGTGTAACGATACTTCACCCTATTCTTCTACAATAACGCTCCACTCCAACGTTAAAGTTTAGTAGCAGTTGAGAGAATAAGCCAACACAATATTCCACTTGATATTGGTTTACCACCCACCAGTCTTTGGTATTTATTACTGAATCTCGATCGAATGGTTGTAACGACCAAACATGTGCGGGACCATGTTAACACAAGCGAGCCTAGTCACTCAATGTGGTGTCAACATATGTTTTTTGGGTCATTTTAAGTTAATACCATTTTATGGTCCATGACATTTAACTACGTAAATTTTAACTGACCTTATTTTATCTTTCATTTTAGTCCTCACTTAAATGAAAATTTCTTCCTCTAACATTTATAACTGTGAGGACCAAATTGATTCACAATTATAAATATGAGGACTAAATTGATTTTTAACTTTTAAAATATGATGGACTAAATTGATTATATCTTTAAATGTGAACCATCCAAATTGATTCTAATTTTAAAAGTGAGTCGACTATGCAATGACTATTATAAAATGTCAGCGACTAAAGTAAACATTAACTCTTTTTGTTATTTTTTAAACGAGGGTGTGGTAAACTAATGTTAAGTGGAATATTCTGTTAGCAGATTCTCTCTCAACTGACAGTAAACTTTAACAGTGGGGTGGAGTGTTATCTTGGGAGAAGAATGAGGTGGAGTATTATTTAAGAAACTTTACGATAGTTGATGATTTGGTGTTACTTATGCTATCCAAATGTGGCTAAAATTTTATTGTACTTGTTAGGGACTGAAAAAATGCGCCCAACTACTAGAGTTGGGTATATGAACCATGATTTACGAATCAACCCATTTAACTTGTAACTCACATGAAAATAGATAAAAAAAAATTTAACCAACTAACTCGTGGAATTTTTTAATCCATTCTACCAAGTTCGAGGGGTCTGTGGACCTGCCTGCCTAACCTGCATAATGTAGTTCCAATGTTCAAGCCCACAAATCATTTTGATAGTTAGGAGTTGTTAATTTATATTCTTTAGTAGTTTCAATATCTTTTATGATTGGTTGAGTTATGCATATTTGATTGATTTATAACTTGTATGTTATTTTTTAAAAAAAATTAACAATTACATTTTAATATTTATAGTATTTAGTAATTAATATTGTTATTTGTTTAAAATTTAAATTGAATTTTGTCAAAAAAATGTGTATATATATTTTGTAAGGTAAAATATATAGTACAAATATAATTATATAAATATATAATATAGGGTACTAAAAAAAGTAAAAAAATATATGAAAGAAAAAAAAAAGTTGGCCGTGGACTGGTCCGCGATTTGGTGTGCGGGCTTCCTATTGGGCAAATAATGCGGATTAGTCCACGAACTTGCGGGTTTAAGCGAACCGAGCCCGAACTAGGTAAAAGGCCAGTCTATTTATAAAGCGGGCCCAGTTCCGCTTTAAAATTGGTCAGTGACTAAACTGGGACCTGTCCGTTTACCCAGCTCTACCAATTACTAGTAAGTCAAATTAGGCCCAAGTCACACCTCATAACCCAACATCCCAACTCGGGTGAAAGTAGTAGTTTATTATAAAAATAATAGGAGCAAATTCAGGTTATATAATTATCTATAGATAATTAAAATTAAAAATTAATTCATGATAATTAATGATCACATAATTATTTAAAAATATCATACAATTTTATATTTTGATCTTAATTATTTATATAAAATCTAAATATTCATATTTACTTTCACTCACAGTATATTACTCATCTCATTTGTTCATTGTTACGTATCATTCGATAATCATTGTACTTATTCCATCAAATACACATTTACGACGTGGCCATGCTATTAACCTTAAGTTTTATCCTTGCCAAAAGATAAAAACGTCCCCGTATTTGTAAAATTCTCTCATCTTCTTATGGACCTTGTGCTTTGTGGTAGTCACCGCACTTGCATTTCTCGCCCCCACTTCGGGGAAAGTAAGCTGAAACACCGTCAAGTACAAAAATTTTGTTGGTGAAGCAGTAATAAGATATATAAAAAACGACCAAAGCATATGGACTACAGTGAATTAATCATTTAACTACTGAGATTATGGATCAGAGTTTCCTTTTGGGAATGCAAAAGTACCTTCTACCAATACATTCCGTTGTTTCTTCTACAAACAACTTGTGCATAAATTGGTGTACCTTCTACTATCATTCAATGGATTGTGTAGGCCATTTACCCAACTCTAATTGAATCGAAGTATAATACATTTTGTTGTTTCTTCTACTAATACTCAAAAGAGTGTGGCCATATGCTAAACTCTAATTAAAGTATATAACTTTATATTTCTTAATAATTATGTGAAAAAATATATATAACTTTTAAAGAACTATTTGATTTTAGGGACAAGTCAGTCCAATGACCCAACACTGGCAAAAAAAATTTATGGGGTAAATTTATAATTGAGCTCGACCCAATCAGCTTTCAGTTCGGGTGGATTAGGTTATGAAAACAGCTGATAGTAACCAAATTACATGTTAGGGAAAACTTAGATAATGTTTTTTCGATCTTTTCTATCAAATTCTCAAATTAAATAATGATATGTGAATATATTTTTCAAATAAAACTCTCAATTTAAACCTTATCCAATAAAGCGTCGTACAAATTGTTCATTCAAGAAAAAAAAAAAGTGTTTTGTTGACTTGTTGTCCCTCACCTTTAAAAATGCTGGAAGTAAAGTTAGTTTGTTTTCAATATTTTTGAAGAATTTATAGGACCAATTATCCTTAAAAATTTACAAAATAGTTCAAAACGGTCTTGAATAAATTACAAAAAAGATAAATAAGTCCATAAAAATGCTTAGGAGGAACTAAGTTCTCTTGTATTTGAATTTAAATGGTGATGAACGGCAAAATAATTTTTTTATTGGTCAATTTATCTAGTACTATTATGGACATGGACTAAATTGCAGAGTTTCTTCTTTTTTTTTTTTGTTTAAATAAGTTCAAATTTTAGTTTCAAATTGTTTATTTAAAAAGTATCATATTTTATTATTTAATCCGAAAATTATATAAAATAAATAAAATAAATTTAATTTTAATATCTATTCATTTATATATCTATTAATAATCTATCTATAATCTAATGTTAAAATTGGTTCACTGTCGTTGCCACTTAACATAAGTTCCTTTATTCAACTATCTATGTTTTGATGTCTTCTTATGTGGGCAGTTTGCTTGTAGTTATTTCAGTCCATCTTCACAAATTTGTTGACACACTTGCATGAACTTTAATTACATGCATTACGGTTACATGGCACACCAAAATTGCAATGATTATGGCATAACAAAGCGTTGAACCACAAAATGGAAGGGATTCTTCTTCTAGAGTCTTGGTAATGTCAATTAAGACCTTTTCTTTTTTTTTTTTTCCGGATTTCAAATGTCATTGAAATTGATAAAACCTTAACACTAGCCGTTTTGAACTCAAAAGTAAGCAACCTTTTCTTCCTTTTATCAATGAACAAATCAACATTATTTAAGACCTTTTCACCATATATATGCTATGATTGTTTAAAGCTAGTGTACCTTATTTCTTGCCTTTTACGTCTTTTTACAAATAATCGCGGCCGAGCTGAAACAATGTGGGGTGCACCAATGCAATAAAGTGATAAAGAGGTGCTTTAACGACAATGCCCTACATAAAATAAAGGTATAATTAATTCCTTAGTTTCTATAGTTTTACTGAATTTTTAATTGAGTCCCTACATTTTAAAAATTTTCAATTGAGTTTTTATACTAAAAATAAATATTTAATTGGGTCCATGACCCTTTATAAAAATGTGATGGTTAAAAGAATATTCACATAATATTCTTTTATTATAATTTTATATTAAAAAAAATAAAGAAACTTGCTTCCTGGGACACACCTCCCTCATAGAAATGTGCTCCCATGGGCGAGGAGGAGCACCCTCCCCATTCTCCATCAACGCCATTAACACTCCTCCCTCACTCACTGAAGACCACAACACGCCCCCCGCTTCAAAGACCCCCGCAAGTACCACTACTCCGGCACCGCATGCCCCAAGTTCTGCAAAGGCCATTGCCACAGAGGCAACTTCTGCAAGTTCGCTCACGGCGTCTTCGAGTACTGGATCCACCCTTCCTGCTACAGGACAGCTATGCAAGGACTGGACCTCTTGCCACCGCCACGTCTGCTTCTTTGCTCATGCGCCGGACCAGCTGCACTAAAGGAACCAAGATTGGCGGCTCCACATTCGACTCCACTGGAACCCGCCATAGCTCTGCGGAGCTCCACCGCGAAGCTCAACCTTGGGACCCGCAAACTTTGCTATTCATACCCCCAACCTTCGTGAAGCACAGTAGCAACCACTGCGATGATTTTTAATGATGTTTGGCTTGTGGCTTTGGTTTTTGGGTTGATGGGGTTGTAATAGGTTATGATGGTGAATGGTAATGTTACTAGAGGATAATGGTGGATGATGATTTTTGGCTTGTAGCTTTGGTTTGGTGTTGATGGTGGTGGTGGGGAAGGGGAAGGGGGTTTTTCATTTTATTTTTAGTGTAAAATTATAATCAAAGAATATTCTAGGAATATTCTTGTTAACTTTAACATTTTTGTGACAGATGATGGGGTCAGGGACCCAATTAAACATTTATTTTAGTATAGGGACCCAATTGAAAATTCAGTAAAACTATAGGGACTGACGGATTAATTAAACTTAAAATAAATAAACAAGCAAGAGCAACAACCACCATACATATATTCTCTGTAGTTGGTTTCATCATTCATTATTTTACTCAGAGAAGGGTATGGTTGATGGTGATATATACAAGCTAAAATAAATAGTTATGTTATTTGGACACAATATCCATGGAATATCATGTCAACTCATACCTCATTTATCATTGGATAAAATGTGGATTTTATTCAACTAAGGTTAATACTTACTTCGATAGTGAATAAAGGGTGAATTGATACAGTGTATCATATTATACAAATAACATTTTCCCCCTAGAACAAAGGCCATTACTAAGTAAGTAAATGTTTCTCAAAATAAAAATGTTATTCCAACGTTCAAAAGTGAGTATTCAATTGGGACACCCATCCAATCATCATTAGATGTGATAGATGTCATCTAATAGTGATGGGTGAGTGTCCCAATTAGACATCTACTTTTGAATATTGGAATAACATTAATGTTCTCAAAATGGAGCTGTAGAAGTTCGATATAGATTGTGCTTCCTCTTTTGCTGAATGGCTATGGTTACACGCAACTGCAAGCAAATAAATAAGGACAATTTACAATCTCATCAAATATGGTCTATAAAGATTATTTACATACTAATTTTATTATATTAAATTTATATTATCCTTTAACTAGTAAAATAAAAAATTATTCTAATTTGAAAAGAGATGAAAAGAGATAAATAATCGATATAAATGAGTCTTACATTATTATATAATTACATATTTTTATTTGTGAAACTTTTAAAGTAGTGGATGGATTGAGTCAAACATTCTTATTAATGAGGCAATATATGATCGGATTATATTGATAGTACATGAAAATTGAATTTATTTTAAAATACCATTTTTTTTCAAACAATCTTCTATTTTAAAGTGTAATTATAACGTGCAGAATATCATAAGTTCATAACCCATTGCACAGAGGGCATAGCATGACTGTAATGTTGTAATGTAATGACTTAGAAAATGAAGAAGAAAACGAACTTGCTCGTGCTGGCTTTTGAGTCTGGCATTCTCTTCCAGCAATTGCTTAAGTCGTTGCTGCAACTCAAATGTGTAAGCCTACATGAACATGAACAAAGACAAAGATTATATATAGTGTTCAACAAAGAAAGGGAACATGCATAAACTAAGCGGGTTATTATCGATAAATTGCATACATTTTGGCCACTATATTAGGTATTTTAAGGAGAAATTAAATTCTTATATGTTCGTGGAGTTTACAATTTTTTTTTTTTAATTCTGATTCATTAACCGTAAACAACATCAAGTAACCGCTAAGAAAAGTTAAAGAATAGTAATTGGTTAATCATTCACACTTTATCCACAAGAGTGATGCAACAAATATCAAATAACTCTAACCTAGTTAATATTTAACACTTTACCTTTGTGGATCATCCTTCCTTTTCACGAAAGCTACATTTTTATTGCAAGGCTGGAGTATCGAACATTCGATGTGAAATGATTCTAGTTTTTTGGCATGCAAAATTTTGAAGTTTTTAATGCATTAAATATATCGAAAACCATCATTTTTTTTATTACTTAATTAGTGACTTAGAGAATTTTTCATGAGAAAAACAAATCTCTTACTATATCATATTGAAGTGATGGAAATTAATTAATTAAGAAGCAATGAGTGTGCTTGCCTGTTTTCTAGCTCTGGCTCGTGCAGCAGATTCACGGTTCTTCATCATGCGCTTATTTCGCCTGTCCCCAGATTTATTGCCATCAGAATCAAGGAAACTCTTTCTCACCAGAGAGGACAAAGAATCAGGAGAACAAGCCATGTTCTGAAATGGGTTGTTGTTGCTGAAGGCTTCAACCTTTGAGGCAATGTTGTTATTAGGGTGGTGTTGTTGGGGCTGCACCAAATGCAACTCTTTGTGTGAATGGTGAGAGCTTAAGCTGAGAGCAGAGACAAGAGGTGGTAAAGATGAGGCAGAGGTGGCAATGGCGAGTGTGAATGGTTGGAATAAGGTGGAGCTTGTTGCTGGGGTAACATTAGGTAGGGTAGCATGGTCATTATGGTTGATGTGTTTCCCCACATGTTCAGTGGACTTTTTCTGGTTTGGTGTTAATGTTGTTGGGGTTTGCTGTGAGAATGAATTATTTGGAGAGAATTGATGAGGGGGTGTTGAAGTTGATGATGAAGATGGTGATAGTGTTGTAGTGTATGAAGAGGAAGAGGACCCTCTTGATGAGTCGAGGGTCTTCTTGTTGCATTGCATATCAGTAGTTGCTGATGATGGTAACATGGCTGAGATTGGTATAGCTAGAGTTACAAGATGGAAACCCCTTACATACCTTGCTTGTTCTGATGATATTTGCACTCATGAATTGGGATTGTTCCACCCACTTTGGCAAAAATTATGAGGTGCACTTTCTAATAGTATATCAAACCAATAATTTTATTTAAATATCTAAATGTGGATTAAAACACACATTTTATTATCATTAGGAATAATGTCAGGTGTACAACTAAATTATACAATAAATGTACATCACACAGCTTATCATCATTGGATTTGATAAATGAGTGGAATGAGTGGGGATCACACATCATATCCAATGATGGTAAGGTGTGTAGTGTGCATTTATTGTGTAATTTAGTTGCATACCAAATATTATTCTATCATTAGATGTGATCTCATTATTTTGTTATTAGATGTGATGGTGGCCTACACCCACTCCCATTAATCTATCACATTCAATGGTGACAGGATGCGGTAGGGGACAACCAAGGATAAACTACTAACATTTTTGTATACCAAACACCTTTGTCCAATCACTTTTTATCAAGGTTAAGAGAACCACTGACCGGCCGGCCAAGTTAACCTGAAGCAGTCGCCTGGCCGGTCCGATTAAGTAGCCAAAACTGGAGGATTTCAGAATCGGTCAAAATCGGGAAAACTAGCGAACCAGACTAGTTGGACCGGTCCGGAGCTTTTAAATTTTTTTTTTTGTTTCAAAGCTTAAATACTGATATTTTATAGCAATCATAGAGCAAAAATGAAAAACATAGGTTATATTTATTTTATATATGAAAAATACTAATATCCACGGATTGCTCACCATAAAATTCGCTAATCACTAACAAATATTGCTTTCAAATACTTTTGTAACCATATTGTGAGACTGGAACTAGGGAAATTTTATATGGATTAGGTTTATTTTTATAAACCTATGAATATATATATAGTTTGTGTTAATGTTAATAATTTAATATATTTTTTATGCTCTATATATATATATATTATAATCGAGCTAAAGCCCGGTTGGACCTCTAAACCTTTGAACCAGTACCTTAACTGGTTCGATGCCCGGTCTGATTTTCTTAACCTTGCTTTTTATTCCTTAAATGAGTTAGATAGTGAGCCGAGTGAAAAAATTATAAATATCATTTCTCATATTATATTAAGTGTTTGAGAAAAAGGAGTCTTGTTTTCTTTCTTTTTAAAGAAATTCCGAGGCTTTAACATAAGAAAACGATTTTATTGTAAACTACTCCTTGCTTAACATTTCTCTTTAATTTTTTGGATCATTATTATTTTCCACGCGTAATTATTTTCTTGATGTAATTGCTAAGGTCTTGATATGGTTCCCCGCAAAAACTATTTGTTAACTTAGAATACCTAAAAATCTCTCCTACTTTATAAATTCTATTAAATTTCCACTAATTCACATCTTCTGTGTCTCTCTTAACTTTGCTGCCCAGAAACCGACATATATACAGTGAAAAATTTACACTGTGGTCAAGGCCAACCATAATAACTCTTGCTTGCACTATAATTTAGTGCTCTGCAAGACTGCAACAACGCTGTGTCGTCATTGTCTTTGCAATTTTGCATGCCCCCACTGATTCACTGTCTCCTTCCTTTGTCACTATCAAACAATATTCACCAACTAAAAAGAGAAAAAAATACAAGGGCTCTGGACAAGGGAAACATTTCATGCCTGGTTCATGCCAAATTTTCACTTGAACTTCACATGAAGTGTGTCTGTGTGGTTTTGCATTTATAGAACTAATTTCAGGTAGAATTGATTATGTCACAATTGATTTTGAAACAATAATTTATATCTAGTAATTCATCTAAAAATGGCTCTGACAGAAAATACGAAGTATTCGCTTCTCCCAAAATCAATTATATAGACAAGAATTGTTTTCCAAAGCAAACACCCAAACATGTTAATATTGTATAAATTCATGTTGATGACCCTTTGAACGTAACTTTCCGGTGTGAATCCAAACACATTGAAAATCAAATTGTAGTCATGATGCTAATTAAAGAGTATAGAATCATAGTAAATTTTCATTCTGATGACTAACAAGTTTTGGTTTTTTAATTTAATTCTAATGCACTGCCATGTAAAAGTTTTGGTTTTTGTTCGAGGGTGTGATTTTAGGGGGGTTTTTTAGGTCAGGGCAAGTTTAGGTTAAAATTAACACAAGCAGTGGCCCATTAACCTTTGCCGAATTTCAAGCCCACTTTTAGGCCCAACACCAACCAGCTCTTCAGCCCAAATTTAACCCAACAAGATGACCAAGCAACTCTTCAATTCAGCCCATAAGTTGATACCCAATTTGGCCCACCCTCTCCCAAAAAAGAAAGGAGTTTGATGCACAGTCAACACGTTTGTCAATGTCATGTTTGAATTCTACAAGATGAAACAATTTTGGCACCTCAACTTGCAGATCAATCAATTGATTTCCTTGGACAGATCCCATCACAAAATAAGTAACGGCCAAGCTGCTAGAGCAAATCCAAGCTAGTTGCAAGTGAAGATGCTTTTCTTCACGGAGAAGAAATCCTAGCTACGCAACTATAGGCCTCTCAAGTGCTGTACTCAAGTATCAATTCAAGCCTCCCGGTCTTGAAATAAATGTGGCTATCTCCAACTGAGGCAATAATTCTTAAATACACATGTAGTGCCAATTGGATATACTTCATATCCACTAATAAAATAATATTTTAACTAAAATTGAAAGTGTGAGATGAACCATAATTGAAATGTCCCATTTTCAGTAGATATAGAGCATATTTACATGATGGTCCAGATGTATCTAAGAACTTCTTATAGAATACTGAGTCACCTGTATCAATTAGAAAATATCAGTTGACCAATTTAAAAAAGGAGCATTGGCGACTTTAGAGCATGTTTGTTAGCTAGCAAATTAACAAAGGAGTCTATTTGGGATTTGATTTCTCTAAAATGAGAAGATTTATAAAGTGAGAAAGTAAAGAGTTGACCATCATTGAATCAATAACTTCTATTGTGTACGAGTCTTACTAAAGAATCCAAATAATTAACCCCTCACTTTCTCACTTTATAAACCTCTTCATTTTAAGAAGCTAGATTCATGTGTTTGTTATAGTTGTTATTGAATATAAAAGTAAAAAATATATCTTCACCAAATGCTTGTATTTAAAAATAACCGAGAATACTATATTTGGTTCCTCAAGATTTTTTTGCTCAACTATTATATTCCCAAGAAAAGAAATTAATCTCATAGTCCCTCAAAATTGAAAATAATAGACATATTAATTCCTCTGTTAGTTCTCTGGTAGCGGATTTATACAGTATAATGATGATGTCATTAAAATGTTGGATGCAAGTAAAATGATGTAGTTTTAGAACATATTGAATTCATTTTGCTATATAAAATTACACAAAATGAGTTATAAAAATGACTTATAATGAAGATTTAAATGACTCATTTTGTATAATTTCAATCATAAATATAAGTCATTTTAAATTTCATTATACTTTACATGACACAGCCTTACTTACCGTACCGTTAATGAGTCACTATGCGATTCAATTAATATTTGAAGGATAAAAAAACACATAGAGAGACTGGTTGTTCTATTATTAAAGTTTTGAGAAACCATGAGTTTGGTTTCAGTTTTTAAAGGGTTAAATTGTCTTATCAAATTTTGTTCCTGAACTGTGGGCTATTTACTCAAAATGACATTTTTGTTATTCCTATTAAAAGCACTTTTATATCTCTAGAAGTTCAAATCAAGCAAGCAACAAGTCCCCACATGATAATGACGGCCAACAAAAAAAATTCTCCACGTCATACTACTCAGAAATTTCATGTAGGTTACTGGGAATTGGGCATTTAGACTTTAGTTGTGACATGCAGGAAGAAACTACATGATTCAAGGGTTGACCGCCATGTGTTCAAGACTTCGTGAAGGCAAGGGTCAGCTTTTGAATCACAGTCCAATGAAGTGGCCAATTGAATATCCCAAGTGATAGTGCTCAAGAAGTTTCCCTATTGTGGTCGGGGAGCATACGCTAGCTCACCTCTCTGATAGCTTTATAGTACTTACATTTCATAAGCCAAACTTTTGTAATTTGCATAGTTTTATATGCATCTCCTTGTTTTTATAGAAAGGGATTAAAATAATTTTCCTCAACTTAATTATAACATTTTCTTTACTCTTATTATCTTGGAAAATAATTTTGTGAACCAACTTATACATTGTTTTTCTAAACACTTGCTACTGGGTCTAACTTTTCCATTATCCATCACTCTTAAATGCTTTTCTCAAACCCCCAAAGTTCAAGGTAAAATGTATACATTTGGCCCTCCTCTCTATTGGTTTGGAATGGCATAGTATCATAAAATCAATAAAGTTCCATATCATTTACTTTTGAGTTTAATTTCCATGCACAAACAGTATAAAAGTTATTTACACATTCTTCAATCATATATTATTACATTAGTCATGATAATTGACTTTCACATCCACAACTTGAGAAGATATCCAAATAAAAAATTTTGATTAGATGACAGTGTGAAGTAATATATATATTTTTGGATAGTTTAAAGTAATTTTACATTGTATTATAATTAAACTCTTTACTTTTATTAAATAACTTATGAAAGTAACTATTCCATCTATTCTTGAATTCTTGTTTCCAAACCAAGATTACACCCTCTTCATTCTAAGTACACTTTAGAAGATCTAAATAGTATGTGTTAACTAGAGTTCTTATAAATTTATTGGACTTGACAATGTGTTCTCGCGATTTTGATTGATTAAACTAAACTACCTACTCTCTATAATTACATTTGACCCTAGCCCGTCAATCCGCCGAAAAATAATTACGTTTGAACTAGTCATAAGTGAACAAAATAGACTAATTTATTTACTCAAGATGTACAGTAATGTACTAGTACTTCTCTTGTACTTTTAATTTTATAAATGGAACGCTTTCCTTGTTATACTTCTACACTATGTACATTTAAGTCCTTAATTTGTAATGTACTCATTTGCATCCGATGTTTATGATAATACTACATCCAACTTATTCAGCAAAATGATAACACGTCAAGAGTTGAGAAATATCGTTTAAGAGAATTACCTGGACGAGATTGCCATAAATGCAACAACGAATATAGTTGCTAAGTTGCTATTTGTTAAGACTCAAAATGAACAGTTCCTTTTTTAGCTTTTGTTGCTTGTTCCATTAGGAAGCATTCAGGATATATTTAATGAAATTGAACATACCGACATCATATAATAAATCACACTAATCACATAAATAATCAGTGCAAACATGTAAGGGGTATGATAATTAAGTTCCACATCCATTCAACTTCACAAGTAAGAAGTCATAATACCCGACTTTATACAGTCGCAACTTGGACACGAAGTTTTAATAAAATAACCCCACATGGACAATTTATGCCTAAGAATTTTTGTAAGTTTAAATAGAAAGAAAATAATAATTCAAACAAAAAAAAAGTAAAGGTCTAAAGATCAAGTCATTCCAAACATGATGTCACGGGAACTAGCAAGGGACATCATCATCATCATGCAACACTTCTGTAAAGCAGTTTCAGAGCAAGCTCCATCAGCAGAAAGCCATCATCTCCCATCTTTCTTTCCCCTTCACTCAGAGTCAACCAACCAGCAGCATACAAAACTCATTCAACACCCATCATCTCACATACAATGCTCCTAAACGTAGAAGGAAGCTGACCCCAAAGATTTTAAAAACCAACTGAGGGGAAGCCCGGGGAAGAAAAAACGAAAAAACGAATCCCCAGATTAAAGCAAACGACCATAACTATACCTTTAGAGAAGGAACATTGTAGCCCATTTAAAACAAGTAATCACAAGAGTCACTCTACCATCCATCTCCATAACAGAAATAATATAAAATGTGACTATCTTGTATGGGATTTTTACCGTTTGTTTGGCCATTTTACTATTTTATAAAACGTTTTTTTCTCGCCATTTCTCAATCACGTCCTAGATACCTCATGAGAAATCAAATGTTAGATACCTGCTTCCCACTTCCCTCTGAAGAATATTCCCCGAAAAATGTTTTAATGGACATCTGCAGCTCTAATTTCTTGCAGATATGGAGTGATTCGAAACTTGAATTCCAACTTGACCAGTACTCTCGCTAGTTGATAGCGAAAATTGACTATTCAATTCCCCATTCTGTGTAACATCTAGTCCTCGAGCACCATCTTGGTTAGTTGCTTCCAGAGTAAAACCTTGAACTTGTTCTGCCAACTGTCCCACAGTTTGAGAACTTGCAACATTAGGAAGCTGAACACGAGGAATGAGCCATTTCTCCCAATCATTTCGTCTCCTTATTTTGTCACCCTATAATTGAGGAGGAAGAATTTAAAACAAGTGAAGTTTAATGTTTATTTAACAAAAAAGAATGAATCTCTCCATTAAATATTCTCTAGCATAATGCCTATGCTTAAAAATTCTTAAACTCAGAAATCTAATGAACGATCAAGAATACCTGCACTTCAACAACAGATGAAGCTCGAACAGCATCTAATACAATCTGGATATTGTCAGTCAATTGCATGACCTGAGAGAAAAATCATTTGTCATCTAGCAGCAAATGACGGCACAAACCAAATATCAAGCGAAGAAAAAATTTTAGAATGGTTGGGATGGTAGCTAAAAGCTTTGAACAACAGAATCACAAGGAGGAGACAATATATGATGAAATCTACCAAAAGAACAAACAAATTCATTCTGGTAAGATGTTTTATGATGACTATGTAAACAATTACGTGCAAATATTGAAATAGAAAACCATTTTGGGGTAGGATTCCAAATTTCGCATCCTCATCCCCTGGTTAAAATGTAGGCTTACCATGCACTGTGTTTGTAATATCAATTTCTTCATTTCAGTACTAATTTACTAAATGTTAGTCTCAAAGTATTTTTTTCTACCAAGGAAAATTGACCATCGATATAATGTGAGGAACTCTGTAACCATAGAGACATAAACATAAGCTATCACCACTAAAAGAGCATTAATAATAACAGGTAAACCAGATTACGAGAAGATTTATTTACTACATATGTATTCAATCATGATCTAATGTTTAGCTTCCAATAAATAATAATAATTATAATAACAGATATAATTAAATGCTTGAACATTAGATTACTTATATATATATATATTAAAAGAATGCATTACATTATTAGACAGCTATAAACTCAAAGAAGCAACCCATAACTTACTTTCTTGAAGCCTGCTATTAAACTTATAGGAACCCAGCCCTGGTCATCCATGTGCTGACGCAAGTATAGATCTTTGATTAAATTGTCGTTGCTGCAGATGACAAGTTGTAGTGTGTATACATTCAACTTTATCAGACAGATTAAAGTCCGAAAATGACAAAATGAAAATAGTGGCTGACCAAAGGATAAGCATTACCTAAAATAGTAGTCGATCTGGTTCACAATCTTAGTTCGCAAGAGAGGATCCGGAGGTTGGAAAAACATTAAATTAGGTGGTATTGGAGGCATGAAAGGATAACCTCTTAGTGAATCCAGGGGTGGAGGTGGAACATATACCATTTGAGGAGGAGGTAATTCTGAAAATGAATATAATCATCACAACACATTCATATACACACAAAATATACAATACCATCTTAAATATTAAGACATCATACCAGAAAACCCCATGCCCCCAAAAGGCCGTATAGTTGGGGGTGGGGGTGGGGCATATAAGTGGGCAGGATTATGTGGCCTCATAAACCTTGGACCAAATCGTGGATAGTTTTCTCTACCGCTATAATTTCGGTGAGTATTCCATTCTTGATTTCCATGGCCCTGATCACGTCTGCCCCCATAGTTATGATGGTGACCACCATCTCCTCGTGCATGTGGACCACCATTCCTGTTTCTATACGAGTTGCGCTGTGGATGGTGATCATTAGGCCCAAATCCAGTTCTAGAGCTGTGGTTGTGGGACCCTGGTGCAGCCATGGAACCTTGATTCCCAGAAAGATGTGGAGGGTGGCCTCCATTCGAAGACAGATTCAAATTGCCACGCCTAAATGTCCTATGGTGAGTTGGCACCGCGTTATTCATTCCTGCATTGTCCCTAACTTGCCTCTGTGGAGGAGGAACAACGCTTCCAGTACCCTACAATTATCACTCAAAACACAAAAACATGAGTGCCTATGTACACATATATAACCACAGAAACAAACAGTAATATCCATGACAGTAAGGTAAGAGAAAAACGCATATCGCATCAGACAGCTACATCATCTACTACAAAACAGACTACGCTGTCCTATTGTTCAGTAAAACATATGTTGCATATATAGAGGGGATCAGTACCAGATAACAGGTCCAGCATACAATCATTTTTTTTTTTTTTTCCTTCCAAAACTAAGCTATTATATTATATAATAAAATCATAAACAATAAAGTACTTAAATCATCAGATAAAGGTAATTTTTATATCAATGTAATTTTTACAATGTTCTATCTCTACCTTTTTTTCATCGAAACACCAAAATATATTAATTAAGTAGCAGTTCCTTTCATCATCATTAAAAACAAATCAAATAGTTTAATAGGGAAAATTTGATGTTTGTATTAACAAGCACACACAATAACTAACCGCAGCTAAATTAAGAGCAACCATGGTTCATAGGTTTTAAAACAAAACTCAAATTACGCCGCAAAAGAGATAACAAGCTATATAGCAGAAGGTTGTAAAACCAACAAAAATCGCAGATTAACGTAACAATAAAAAAAACCTAAACACAATGTGATTTCATCATTATCCTTATTATCTAAATCCAAAAAAAAAAAAACAAAAACCAAACAAATTCACAAAACCTGCGATTCCGTCACGGGAGCCTTCGCCGGCGGTTCCGATGGGGACGGCGATTTCGCGGCCGTAGCCCTAGCAGAATCCAACAACGCTGGCCAAGTATCGGCGTCCTCCATGACAGGCTTCACCACCACCTCCTCCGTCGACGTCGACGTCGACGAGGTCGACGAAGAGCCTCCGCCATTGGACGAAGGCTTGTTCCAAGCATGCTTCTTCTTCCCTGCACCACCACCACCATTGTTCCCTCCGTCGTCGAATCCCTCGCCACGCTCCTCCGCCGGTGCGGAATCCACGGCGGTGAAAGTCATCAGCGGCGCCGGAGGCGCAACAATCCGATTCCACGTCGGAGAAACACCTCGGCCGGCGGCGGCGGGATTCGAGGAGTGATTGGAGGAAGGACCAGTCATAGCCATTGGGGAATTGGAAAGAAAAACGATGGCAACCGAATCGTTGAGGGAATAATCACGTGATCAGAACAACCAAAGGAGAAAAGAAGAAAGAAAAAGTTAGGGTTTGATCTATCTATGTATCTATCTATCTCTTTCTTTTCTTTCTGTGTGTGTGCGCGATCGCAAGTAGCAGGAAGAAGAGAGGTAAAGGGTTGTTTGCTAGGAGAGAGTGTGCATTTATAAGAAGGGAAGGGAAGAGAGAGAGAGAGTGTGTTGTGTGCGCTTTGGGGAAAAAACGGTGCGGAATGAAATGTTGTTGTTTGTTTTTCTCTTTTTCTCTTTCTTAGTTTCTCTCTCTCTCTCTTAACTCTGCTTTTTCTCGCTCAATGGTGAGTGTGACTCTCAGAATACGCTTTCATTTCTTTCTATTTTTTTTTTCCTTCTTCTTATAATAGTACCAGGTTTTGATGGTGTGTGACGCGTCGAGTTACGCAAGTGCCCTTTGCGCTATTTGAAATTGTTGAAAAGCTTGTTGGTGAGTTTGAAAAATTAGATAAGTTTCCGCGTGAAAAGAAAATAAAAAAAAAGGAAAAGTTAATATAGAAAGGATGAGGATTTTGAGGGAATGTTATCTGATTCCCCTGGTCTTAAGAAACTTTGCAAAGTGAATGTACCTAACTATGATTTATAATTAGATATATTTATTTTTTAATATATAAAAATTATATGATTTTTTAAAAATGAGTATTAATATAGAATGAAGGGAGTAATTATTATCAAAATCTTTAACATTAAGTTTGGTCTATATTACTTGCAGAGTATAACTAGTTTCTTTTTTTAGTATCTAAATCCTTGTTTCTAAAGTCGAGTATGTCCCACAAGATTTAGTTTAACCGTAGATTCATTGGCACACTCAACTAAATTTAAAAGGTTAAAATTATGGTTTGAAGAAATGTCAAATTGTTATTCTACTAGGAATCATGTACTCGGATATTACTTTCGAATATATTTGACTTTATTGTTTCTTAAAAAATTAAAAACATGCAGCTAAGCGATTATTTTTTATTTTATTTTAGAATTTATGTGGATCGTAATAAAATTTAAACTTAATATTCGGTCTATACTATCTAAACTCCTCATCACTAAATCAATTATAGCTGCTTAAACAATTAGTTTTGAAATACAGTTTATCATATTAGTTCTATTTAATACTCCATGTTAAATTAGTTTTCAAGTTATCAAAAATCCTTTATACGATCACATCAAACCAAAAAAAAATCTATTATCTGATAAAAAAAATTATTATTAAATATATTAATTTTAATGCACAATCACTTTAAGATATCTTCAACTATATATGTTATTGGGGTCAAATATCTTTTTTTTATCATGATAAAATGTGATTAAAGACCTTTTTACGCAAATAACGTATCAAAACTAAACCTTTGTACAAAATATTTGCATAAATGAAAGTCTGAGAAATTTCGGGATGCTATCTCCCAATTCCCAATATTAGATGATTAGAGAAACGAAAATATGAGAAAATTTCGCATGTCGGCATGTGTGCTTGATGGCGCAAGTAAATTTTCACAAAACAGTAAATAACAAGTGCCCCTTGCGCGATTTGAAATTGTTAAGAAGTTTGTTGGTGAGTTTGAAAACTTAGATAAGATACACTTGAAAAAAAATTTGGATAAGTTACGTTGAGATAGAATGGGTGAGATTTTGAGTGAATGTTATCTGATAATTATCATCAAAATCTTTTTAACATTGAGTTTGATCTACATTAGTTTCATATTAGAACTAGCTTTTCATTTTAAAAACCAAAATTTGTTCGTTTCTTGAAAAAAGAAGAAGAAGAAATTAAACGATTAGTTTTAGAAGACAGTTTAAAACATTAGTTCTATTTAATATGATATTAAATTTAGTTTTTAAAGATATCAAACAATCCTTTATTTGATCACATCAAACAAAAAAAATCGAAAAATCCTTTATCTGAAAAAAAAATTTATTCTTAAATATATTAATTTTAAGAGTTTAATTTCTATTGTTATTGGCTTGAAATTTGGTTATTGTAGAATAAAACCTCAATTATTTTTAAACTAACTTTTGTGATAATGATTAACCTTTTAAATTTGTGTAAATCTCGTTACTATCTAATTACATATATATATATATATTTGTTAAAGCTATTTTCCGATATGTCATATATTTAGGAATTAATGTATTACTTGAGTGTTGAACTCGAATTTATGTATTATTAAAGCTATTTTTCAGGTTTTTATTGTTATTTATTTTTATCTTAACAAGATAAATATATATAAAAATTTAATTGATGAACTTTGATTTAAAATTTAGACTTTACATTTTAATTCTGTTATAAAAGATAAAACTCAAACTGACTTTTAAAATCATATCTTAGGATTGTAAATAATAAAAAATATAACAACGACCATGATTTCATTTATCATTTATCAGATTAAATGAGCTATCTAATACGGGTAGAATAATTTATAAATCCTGTTAAATTTGAAACCAATTAATCTTTATCAAATCCTGCCACATGAGAAACCATTGTTGGTTAAATTTGACTTTAAATTTAGATGGATTTTATCACTTGAAAAGAAATTTAAACGGATTTTATCTTTGTGCATTTTTCATCAAATTTTGTCCCTCTGAACATTGAAGTGTTGATTTGCAATGACCATACACTTTTGTCTTTTGGTCAACTCTACTCACACACCGGGGAGGGGAAGTGGGTCTCAAACCATAGAGTGAAACTCGCAACTCTCTCAAATGCACTCTCTCCAAAGACAAGCTTTTCCATTCAGAGCTACTGCTCTGCAATCAATTTATTAGAATAAGGGATAATAAAGACCAAAGTCATGACCACTTGATTATAATGGCTAAAGGACCCTTCCTTCCAAAAGCTTAAAACTTTCAGCTTATGGATAATTTTATATTTAATAAATTTCAATAAATTAGACTCGAGTCTTTTAAAATGATAAGATCATGAAGCCAGACATACGCAAAACCCCATCCTATGAAAAATTCACATGAAATGAGATCAAATATTTTAGTGTGCAAAAGTTCTAATAAAAAAAACTAATAAAAATATTTACAAATGACCTACTAACAACACAACACAATAATTAAACTCAAATTATAATAATGTAGGAGAGAAAAATCGGCTTAGTGAGCCAAGCCCTTAATGAGGGATCCAAATTCTTGACACATCCTATTATTTGAGTCAAACTTGCTGAAATGGACAAGAAAGAAAAATCTAACGAGGGCATAACATCCTCAATTTTCTCCTACATTAATTATCCCATTTTATGAGTTATTAGAGTAATTAATCAATGAATTACTCAAGTATTAATTAATAAATGAGCACCAGCTTAGTTACCTAGAAAAAGTCAACCCAATTAGATAAAAAATAATTTAAAATATTTATTAAATTTGTTAACTTTAAAAATTAAAATTAAAAATAAGATTTTAGAATATCAGTAGTACCCCACAACCAACTAATATCCAAATTAGGAGAGAGCGAGCAAAATATTAAAATATTGATATTTTAATTTCATATTTTAAATAATAATCTCCCACCAAAACTCTGCAAATTATAACCACACTAAGTAAAAGATATAATTTCTCTCCAAATCTCTACTTTTTAGTAACAAATAAACAAACAATGGATCCAAAACTTTAATTAATCTTTCTTAAATATTACATGATATATCATATACATATCATAATAGTTAGGGATAAATGCATTTTACTACCTTCAATTTTATGTCATGTGCAATTTACATCATGACTTTTCAAAGTATGCATTGTGACACCCTAAACTTTTCAAACTATGCAAAACACCATTCAATATAATTTTAGCAACTAATGAAGGTAAAATTTATGTGCACTTAACCCCCTTATGTTTCTACTTTGTACAACCCATGTTGCTTGTGGATTTTGAACGCAATTAACCACTTGCTTTTTTTATTTTACACAATCTGATTCCCTATTATGACTTAAGGTTTTTCATAGTTTAAAAAGTATGGATATTTTGCCCAATTTAAAAAATTTAGGTTGTTGTAATACAAATTTCAAAAATTCACAACATAAATTACATATGACCTAAAATTTATGAAGATAAAATACATTTAACCCTAATAGTTATATATCATATTGTATGTACGAAAATTACATGTCATATTTTAGTTTCATATTATATATCACTTAAAAAAAATGTATATACGTAATAGTCGTAATATATCACATAGTCATATTATATATAATAAATAAAAATAAATTATATATAAATGTAATATTAATATGTAACATATAATAATATATATATATATATATATATATATATATATATATATATATATATATATATATATATAGAAGGTATAATAATAAAATATTATTTATAAATAATAGTAGGAATAGGTGTAATAATAAAGATAAAGATAAAAATAAATACTACATTTAAATTTAAACTTAGGTAGTTATTTTTAATGCAAATAGTTCCTACTTACAGATTAAAAAAAAAAAAAGAGACATTCTATCCCCTAACCACGTTTTTCTTCACTTCTTCCTCATCCTATATCTCCATCTCACTTCCATCCATCCCATTAATCCAAGACCTATTCTTATTCTCGACACCCCAAACAGCAACTTTCATCCCCCTTCACAAAGAGAGAGAAAGCTCAAAAACCCTCACCCCTGGAATTTGATTGATGTACTGATTATGTAAATGGGGAACATTATATTTCGCGTGCCTTGGATTATGTAAACTCATTATGTGCAAAGACTCAAGTTTTAATCAAACACTTTAAAGAAAATGTTACACATTTTCTGTATAAATTATTTTGAAAAGCAAAATTTATGAGATCAAAACATAACATCTAAATGTTAATCTTGAGGTTAAAATTTTAGATGTTACCCAAAGGGCCGCTTCCAAGCTTAAAAATTACTTGCTATCCCAGGGCATCAGCATACGTATATACACAATCCACCTTAAAAAGGATATAATCAAGCACTTGTAACAAAATATCCTAGACACTGCATAATAAATGTGCTTAACAAGAAGGAATATCAGATTGCAAGGGCAGAACCGAGGACAAAAACATTCCCTATATTACATGAACAATGCGAACTACAGAGGCAAGAGCATGACAGGACAAGGAATGAACTCAGCAAGCAAGTTAGCATCTATATGCTTTGTATGGATTGCTTCCATGCTAATAACTACCAAGTCCAAATTAAGGTCATCAGCAACATCACCAATAATTGCTGTTGGCTTGCTCCCTTCTCCAAGGCGCTCTAGCAAGTTGTAATCCTTGAATCCACCTGCACTTTTTTTTTTTTTAATGAATACAAAAAGGCAAATAGAGCAATGATTGACAACAATAGTTAATATTAATTCAAGTTTTACGGCATGAAACTCCTATCTAGCAGTATATACAATATGAAAAATTGCAGTTTACCACCTTGAACTATAGGTCATGTGCGCTTTAGGGTATCGGGTTGTACATCTAGGAAAGTTCAGGCGGTCAATTTGTACATGCTTTGAAATTCAGGGGGTATATTATACTTGGGCTAAAAAGCACACTTGTGAAAGTTTAGAGGATCAATTTGCATATTTTTAAAATTTTGGGGTTCAAGTGCACATGGCCTATAGCCCAAGGGGCAGAGTGCAATTTTCCCCATAAGACAGGATAAAACAACAAAAGCCTTTTCCAGAATGTTTATGAATACAAATCCAGCAGATGGAGCAATGATTTATAACAATCCTTAATCCAAGTTTTACATGAAACTCCTATCTAGCAGTACATCCAACATGATGTGGTTGGCAACATGCATCAGTTGAAACGATAGTACTCAATATGGATTTGGAAAGACCGTTTAGAACAATTCATATAGATAAACATTGCATAGAAACAAACTACAAACTGATTAGGATAAATACCGCAAAGAGCAAAACAGAATAGCTTCTTACCAGCAAGTAAAACAAATAAGTCTGATGACAGAGTTCCTAATGCTATCATGCCTAGAATTAACTACATTAAAAAACTCGTAGGCTATTAAGTTGAAGTCGTGCTATAGGAATGGATAATTCACTTTCACAGTTTCATCACAAATCTATGAAAGCAATTGAACCCATAAACTTACAAACAAAAAAAATTATATGAAAAAGCACATACTGCAAAAGGATGCCCAAGTATGGAGCAAATATATTATTGGTATTGTGCTTTCAAGGGCCTCAACAAGCATAATGCAAACTACAAAGTACTATAAACTAGATAAAGAAAATAGCATTTGCAAACCTTCAGATATATGCCAGCGGATGCTGGATAGTTGTGTCTCATGCTCGGGCAGTGACTCTTTCTGCTGTTCATCAATAACTACAAAGCATATAGAACATATAAGGCCTATTGCTCCGAAAATCTTGATTTGCAAATCATCAAAAGGCCAATGAATGTATAGGAAATTTTAGTTTACTGACTTACCTACTACTGTAATGTCAGCTGCATACTTTTTAGCTAAAGCAGTGGTAGTTGCTATAGCCTAATAAAAATTACATTAACCACAGATCAGTCTTTGATGAAGCAATGCACAAATTATAACAAGGCCTCTATCAGAAAACAGAAGAGTCAGTTTGATTTGTCATTTGTTCCCATTTTTAGTTGATATGTTATCTCTATTACTCACAAAAATGTCACATTGATTTTATTCACTTCTCTGTCTTCTAGTTTTAGTGAAAAACATATCACCAAAAAAGTGAAAATATAAAACAAACCAAACACCCCAAGGCTCTGTTTGGTTTCAGAAAGCAATTCTCAGTTTTCATTTTATGTTTTCAATTTGTTTCCTGTTTTCAGGATTTTGTAAATGTGACAACAAAAACTACAAAATCCAAATTTCAACTTTCATCTTCAATTTTCAATATTTACTTCACAAAGTCTTGAAAACAAGAAACTAAAAATGAAAACCAAAAGCTATTTTCTGAAACCAAACAGACCCCAAGCTTTCCAATGGCTTGGTTTCCAATGGCATATTCCTAATAACATCATCAACTTTATCAAAAAAAGAAAAAACAAGTAAACAGTCAAACTTCAACCCGATGCAGAATAAAATGGGGGTGCGCCATAGAAACTCACTTGTCTTGTTCCCTCAGAGAGATAGGGATTCCTATCAGTAATAGGCAAAAGCAGATGCTTGAATTGTGTAAAGGCATCACTACCAACACTCACTTCAGGTTCTTGTGCCTTAGCCATAGCTGAATTCAAACGCAACAAATCAACACAAAATCTTTCAATCCTACTAGTCAAATGAAAAAGTAGGAAAAAAAAAATCATTGGAACCCCACAAAGATAAAAAGGGTAGCTGAAAATATCATCAAATGCAGTACCTTCAATCCAAATATCAAAACTGCCCACATAACAAGAACTGATTTTTACTCAAATAACACAAAATTTACATTAAAAAGTGACAATTTTTTTTTTTTAAATTTTACCTCTATGGCCGATCCTGCGGAACCTGGAAAATAGAGAGTGGTGTTTATTATGAGCTTTGGAACGGAGAGAAGAAGAGAAGTTTAGTAAACACTTTGATGAGAGTGAGAATGGTGGATTTAATATTGAAGGTTTTGGGGATTTTCCAGAGGGTTCAACGGGAACTGCAACCAAATAATGAGCGAAAGCCATAACCAGACGGTGGTGGTGGTGGTGAACAGGTGATGCAAGGTTCAGAGTTCAGTGAAGACTGTGAAGAAGATTGGGGTAAGTTCCAGAGATGGGAAACAACATAGTATTTAAAAATTAACAAATATAAATAAAATTATTGCCAAAAAATATATATAAAAATAATAATCTTTCATCCTATGGTTTGACAAAATTTGAAATTAGATTTCCACGGTGAAAAAAAAATTATGATAAGATCCTTGTAGTAAGTAAAAATTTGTAATTAAATCTTGGAACCTAATTATCATTATAAAAATGTGACAGTACACATAATATTTCTTAATTTCACCTTTTGTGAGTGGACACATAAAATGAGTTGATGGCATTTTTACATTGATATTTGACCAAGAGTTAATTGAACTCATTTACTCTCTAATAGCAAAGTGATAATCTATCATGATCGGTTTCAGAAATAATTTGATAACATTTCTTGGTTTGTAATCTCTAGAGAATTCAAATCAACCCACATGAAACTAGTAATAAATGAAATAAAATGATATTATATTTTTTTGGTACATGCAATATGGTTTGAAGATACATCTTATGCAAACTAATGAAACCCTTGGTCACTAGTCTACTCCTAATGACTAGATAATATTCTAGTTAATTTCTTATTTTTATGATGGTGGACGAAGATTATATTTAAGATCTTCGTCACAAATTTCTTTCACTATTAAAACTTTATTGTAAATTTTTAAATATCTAATTAGGATTCCAATCATAGCACTATTACATGAAGGGTTTTATGGCTAGAGATTTAATTCTTAAAAGCAACTCCAATATTGGTCCTAGATTAGATCCCAACTTTGATCTCATCACTTGCTACATGTGTAAAGCATTATAAAAGAAAAGAAGGGACTGAACTTGGGATCACTCACTTTAATAAAAAATCCTAATTTTAATCTCACTTTTGATCTCACATACTTGTTATAAATACTAGAAATAAAATTATTAAAAATTAAAAAAATATTGAACATTCATTTTGGGACAGTCCCAAGAAGATGGGACGCATCCCAATTTGCATAGATGCTCCAATGGTAACACTTTGGTCTCGATCAACTCTGAAAGTAGGACGCTGAACAAGCTCCATTGGAGATGCTCTAATGAACTCTTACCTCAAAAATAAATTAGTCATTATTATTGGTGATGGATACTCTTATTGAAAAAAAGTTGATTAACTTGTAAGAAGTACTACCGGACTAATTAAATCTAAAATAAATTCTTCAATAACATGAAATAGAATAAAAACTTCAAAGCTAAGCTAGTAGGGAATTGATAGTATGGACCTAAGGTATACCGAGGAAGTGTGACGGTGCCCGACAATGGGGCCACTTGTTTTGTTTTTGATAATCTTTTGTTTCTTTAAATCTTTGGGGCCACTTGTTACCAACAACAATCTCACTTTTCTTATTATTTAATCATGATTAACTTCGTTTAATTTTTGTCACCTATGGTTTAATTTCAACACATAAAAAAATTCAAGAGACATTTTTTTTTTGAAAATTATGTATCTCTATCTTTTCAAAAAAGAAAATAAATACACTGCTTAATATTACTTCGTCTACCAGAATTAAAAAATGTATCTGAACCCTTTATGTAAGTATAATTTCTGATACCAATAGTTTAGAGCAACTTAAGAGGCTTTGTTCTTTTCATATGTACGAAGTAAAAAAGATTGCTTGTAATTGTTGATCAATGGGTTAAATTTTCCTCATACGTAATGTTATTCTATGACATCATAATGATCTTCCTAGTCTGGGTAACTGTTATAGTAATCAAGATCACATATGGTCGTTAGGGTTAAATATAACTACTATTAATTAAAGTGACAATTTTAGAATTTGTTTGGTATACGCTTTTGCTCATGTTTTCATATTTTCATAATTTTATAAAAAAAATAGTGAAAATAATAAATTTTTTTTTCCTATTTACAATAGTTATGAAAACTTCCTTGTTGCATTGAAAGAAGTGATGAGACGGTTCTTTCACTAAGTATGCATTGGATGGAATGGGAAGTAAGGGCCTTGTCCCTTGAGTAAGGAATGTCCTTTTGATATTGTTGACCAAGGAAGACCATTGAGCAGTGAAAAAAAAAATTGAAAATGATTATTTTATTTATATTTTACTTTATAAGTACAAATGTTTTCTCAACTTTTTTCACATTTAAGTTCTATTCTTTCCAACCATTATACTCCAATTACACAAATTCAACTCATCCATTACACAAATTCTACTCTTTTTTTCAATAAAATGGACGTAAATCAGTTTAATTTAAATTTTTTTCTCACTTACTTGCAAAATTCCAACTGCCCTCAAAATCCAAATAGCCAAAATTCACAATCTTCAAACTCTCAAAATCCAAATTCAAATACTAATTCCAATTACCAAACTTCTTCCTAAATCCAAATATTCAACATTTTGAGGCTCAACTTCCTAATGTCACACTTTAAAAAATAATTTAATATTTTAATTTATTAAATTTCAATTGAAAATTTTTTGCTTTCAATTGAAAAAACTAATCATGGAAAAATAATATTATTAAAAATATATGACACCAAAGTTAAAACCTTCTGTTGGAATAAAAGATCTCAAACTAAGTCCCTTATTTGCTTTTATAATGCATTGTAGATGTGGTAAGTGGTGGGAATAAAGTGGAGATCCAACTAGGGACCCAACATTGAAGGTCCTCTAAATCCCTTCCTTTTCTTTTTTATTTTTTTGTGTGTTTTGGTAATGGTAGAAATTAAAGTAGGTAAAAGAATGACTGTTATTGTTGGGCTTAGAGGGCCCAAACCCGATAACACATGTTCATTGTCACAATAAAATTTGGGTGAATAAGAGGGCAAAGCAATGCTTGGGCCTTATTTTAAACCGTTTACTACCTACACCAAAAAAAAAACCGCCTAAACCCTAACGTTGATTCATAGCCTTCCTCGACACCAAACCTCTCCCACTTTCACTCGCTGTGCTTGTTCCAAGTCCATTCTCAGCTTCAACACATTATTAGGCACAGCCTGCAAATTTTCGTTGCGCCGAGGAGGGGAAACGACGTCGTTGAACCACAGCAACAATGGGAACCAAAAACGCTCACACCAAGAAGAACAAGAAGAAGAACAAGGACGATCCTCCTTCTTCAGGAGCCAGCAATGGAAACAGGTCCACCATTATCAATGACCCTCGGTTCTCTTCGATGCACACGGACCCTCGGTTCCGCGAGCACGCTCCAAAGCACAAGACCAAGGTCGCCATCGATTCCCGCTTCGACCGCTTGTTCACCGACAAGAGCTTCCGGCCCAGTTCCGCCCCCGTCGACAAGAGGGGCCGGCCCAATAAGGGCCCAACGTCCCACCACGCTTCCCTAAGGCATTACTACAAAATCGAAGACAAGAAAGAAGAAACCGAAGAAGAAGATAGTAGTGAAGAAGAAGAGGAAGAAGAGGAGGAAGAGGAAGTGGTAAAGGGGAATAATCAGGTGAAGGCGGTGGATGAGGAATCGTCCGAGTCGGAATCGGCGGAGTCGGAAGGGGGCGAGTCGGAGTCTGATACGGATACAGATGATGGTGCTGACGTGGAGGGTTACGATGTGGAAGCACCTGAAGTGCAGGTATTTTTTTGTTTTTTTTCCTTGTCTGCGTTTTCCTGAAATTGAAACTTGGTTTGGGAATTGCGGGTTCCCAAAACGCCAATTGGAGCTAGTGGGTTGTTTGGATTGTAGCTTATTTTTGCTTAAAATGACTTATGAGTTAAGCATGAGAAAAGGTTATTTTGGTCGCTGAAATTGTCTGCGAGCTTCAATTTAGTAGTATCAATTTAATACTTGAAATTGCTAAAAGTGATTCAAATTAGTTCGTTTAGTGATTCAAATTAGTTCCGTAAACATTGTTATAGGAACCGACTAAGATGAATTATGCATATAATTTCAATGATAAAAGTGAATTTTTACTCCATTGGTTTTTAAAGTCAACAACCTCATCGTGAGCATTTTCTAGTAATTCTCAGTAATTGCAGTAATCAAAATGTTTATTGCGAATTGAAACTTTGATTTGAACATTATTGAGACAACTTTGAAAAAAAAATATATGAAGAAATTGATTATTTGAGGTGAAATAAGCTGTTGCCAAACATAAGTATCAGCCATTTGAAAATTGAAAAACAAGATAGATATGATAACTACTGTGAATGAATGGCTTTATATGGGAATTTGGAATGAGAGGAGTCAAATTTTGAATTTGTGTTATGGCATTGGTTACAAGTGTATTTGGATAAGGTTAGTTTGGGTTCTAAAGAGAACTTATAATCAAAACAAATTTTCTGAAACAACTTTTGAAAAATAAAATGGGGTTTTTCTTTCTGAAAATTAGTTCTTTCTTCATGTGCACTAAATATGGACTGGTTATTAATTGGATGATGATCTTTATTGTGATAATCATGTGGACAGGAAGAGGTGGCAGAGATTGAGAAAGAAACGCATAGGCTTGCTGTTGTTAACATGGACTGGAGGTATGTTAAGGTGCGTAGTTCATCATGTCTGATAATATGTAGTTTATGTGGTTAATTATTTGTTGTAGATATAACTAAGTGCTTGGAGCAAGCTTTTGTTTGATTTTAATGTTGTTTTTTTTATTTTTGGTTTTAGGCTGCTGACTTGTATGTGTTATTAAGTTCCTTTGTCCCACCTAATGGAATGATCAAATCAGTCACTGTCTATCCGTCTGAGTTTGGTCTTCAACGTATGAAAGAGGAGGAAGTTCGTGGTCCTGTTGGTCTATTTGATGATGAGAAGGAAAATGGCGATGAAGAAACCAGTGATGATGATATTGACAATGAGAAGCTGCGGGCATATGAGAAGAGCAGGATGAGGTAATAACAATCAAAGCTACCCAAGTGTTTTGGCATAGTGGCTTGAATGGCATAAGATATACAG
The DNA here is from genome assembly GCA_031216105.1 of Dalbergia cultrata. Lineage (NCBI taxonomy): Eukaryota > Viridiplantae > Streptophyta > Magnoliopsida > Fabales > Fabaceae > Dalbergia > Dalbergia cultrata. The sequence goes on along the minus strand of CM062347.1, from coordinate 1,801,313 downwards.
CTGTGGAATGTATTTCCACCTTGAAATTGAATTAAGTATAACTTTAGATATCGATCCAAGAATATTTCACAAGCTGATATTGTGAAGCTGAAGAGCAGTTTTCAATGATGATGACTAGATGAGACCATCTGTTCTTTAGCATTTTGTTTCTGCTTGCCTTTGTGGCCTCCTTATAATTTAGCATTGGTCAGTGTTATGGACAACATGTGTATCAGTGTATGCCATGATGCATGCTTTGTGTGTTGGGGGTTATGCCCCTCCTTCCCTTCCCAAATCATGGGAAGCTCATATTATCGTTCACTCTTGTATGTCTCATATTTCATTCTTGTCACATCTGTTCATGTGCAGCATGGGTTTGAGTAAACAGTTCTAATAGGTAGCTACATGTATGCATAACTAACAGGTAGGAAAATTTAAGTAACATTGTCAGCATTCCAAGATCAGTATTTTCAGCATTCACAGTTCTCTTTCATCCTTATATATTTTAAATTCTTGGTTCCTTCTATGGTGCTTCAGGTACTATTTTGCCGTGGTGGAATGTGACTCAAGTACCACAGCAGATTACATTTACAAAGAATGTGATGGTCTTGAGTTTATACAGTCTTCTAATGCACTTGATTTAAGGTTTATTCCTGATGACATGGAATTCAAGCACCCACCTCGGGATGTTGCTACGGAGGTACTTAACATCTCTTCATAACTGGCCAATGGCCATCATTAATTTGCGTACTTCAAATGCAGTTAAGAAGTTATATTTATACCTTGAAACAAATGGGCTGATATTAACTCCTCTTTCTGTTTAGGCACCTGCAAACTACGAATGTAAAGATTTCTATTCCCGAGCACTTCAGCACAGTAAAGTTAATCTTTCTTGGGATGAGGATGAACCTCTTCGTGCAAAGACATTGAGACGGAAATTAACTGATGAACAGGTCAGCATTCTTGGGTCCTGTTGTAAACGTTGAAATTTTTTTCTTTCTTTATTTTGGATTAACCCTGTATAGTGCTAAAGAACATTGTCATATATATTGCAAAGGAAGTGTACACAATCCGGTGATTACATCTTTATATATTAGGTAACCTGCTTTTGTTATCTATCTGCATGACAGGAAAAAATTGAGAAGCATGGATATTCTTGTACATTGTTTTTCATGTATAGTATTTTTATTTTATTTTTGTAGTCCACTTCATATTGGACCTGACTTTTTCTTCTCTCCTTCCTTCCTCTTCAATAGCTAGCTCAGTTGGAATTGAAAGAATTTTTGACTTCTGATGAAAGTGAAAGTGAAGATGACGAAGAAAACAATGAGATACAGGATCAGCTCAATAAAAAGGAGAAAAAACGAGAAAAGTATCGTGCTTTACTTGAGCCTGGCAATGGTTCAGAAGGAGAAAGTGAACATGATGGTGTCCACGATATGGAGGTCACCTTCAATACAGGTTTGGAAGATATAAGCAAACATATTATGGAAAAGAAGGATAAAGAATCAGAAACAATTTGGGAAGCATACTTGAGGAAAAGACGTGAGAAAAAGAAGGCCAGGAAAAATAAATCAAAGTATTCATCAGATGATGAGAGCAGTGATGATACTGATCAAGAAGCAGCTGAAGAAGCAGATGACTTCTTTATTGAGGAGCCTGCTGTTAAAAAGAGCAAGAAGGCACAAAGTAAAAAAGACGAAGAGAATAAGCACCAAAATATGGATGGAGTAGACAAAGCAAGCAAAGAAGAGCTTGAATTATTGCTTGCTGATGACAAGGGGACTGATGCTGGTCTCAAGGGATATAATCTTAAATTTAAAAAAGGAAAGGGCAAAAAGAAGGATAATGCTATTGACGAGTCTAAAATACCAGGCAGTGCTTATGATGATCCACGCTTTGCCGCTCTTTTCTCTCCTGACTATGTGATTGATCCAACGAACCCACAATTTAAAAGGTACTTTCTGAGTTTCTGTATTATGGTGCTTATGTTCTTCTCAGCACGTTACTTTAGATAGCATAGAGCAGTGAGAGAAGTATCAAGTTTGATTTTCAAGATAACGACTATTTCTCTCCCATAGGGTTGAAATAAAATAGAATTTTTTGGTCAAATATTGACATGATTGTACTCTCGCAACTATTGAAGTGACTTGCAGTTGGCAAATCAGTCTTCTATTTAACTAAGATCTTGCAGTTTTGATGATGTTATGGCTGAGACGTGTTCATAATTGGTTGAACTGGTTATAATATTTTCATGTAACTTATGATGACATTAGTTTTAATTGCCAAGATTGGATGGTCTTAATCTCCTTAACTGGACTATGCATAACTCCAGAGGCTTGTATTTTTCTTGTGGCAAACCACCTTCAATTATTTTCTCTAAATTATAAATGTGGGTATTTGCAGGAGCGCAGCATATGCCCGGCAACTAGCTCAGAAGCAGAAGAAGGGTGATTCGGAGTTATCAGCGGAAAGGGAGCATGTGAACCATCCTAGAGGAATACAGTTGTCTGCTGATGATTCTGGCATGATTAAGAAGGGTGAGGAACAAGGATCAGATGCTTTGAAAGCAAAGAAGGAAAAGCATGAGCTGTCATTTTTGGTGAAATCGATTAAGATGAAATCGAAGCAGGTTCAATTACCCTCAGAAAGCAAGACAAGGAAAGACGGAAAATTGCGAAAGAGGCATTAGTTTCTCAACCATGTGGTTCAATCCACACACTTGGGTGCATGAAACCAATGAAAATGGGGTGTTGTTTACTGCCTCTTTCACATGCTATGGAATCTAGCAGGGGGAAAAATATTGGGAGAAGGTTGTGATTGAAGGGCGAAGAGGTTCAGTTGTCCAATCTTTTGTCAAGAGCGTTAACGATAACGACGGTCTTATACCTTACTTAAAATTATTCATTTGGAATTTTGTATCCTCATAAAATAGAATGCTTGTTCGTCTTTCTGTTGTAAAAACTACATGGATATTTATCCAGCAAGATTGAAGTCATATGTCGGCATAAATCAATGATAGTCTTTTAAACCTGTATGGCTGTATCTGTTCTTCGTATTCATCATGGGCATAATTTGATCAGCACAATCCAAGCTTTATGCCAATTTCTATGGGCAAATAGATTTGTGTTTAAATTAGTTTATTTTAAATTAAATGATGTATAATTCAAAGCCGTTTTATATTTATTCGTATAACTATTATTGTAAGAACAGCAATTTCTATAGTTTATCCGTGCCGAGTATATTATTTACAGGCCCATGATCAAATAAATGACTATTAAATCTTTTAAAAGAAAAAAAGGGAAGCAACACTGCTTCTCGTGTGGTCAACAATAATAAAACAACTATTAACTTGAATGATAAGTAATAGAATGGACATAAGAATGCTCAAAAAATGGTTAAAACTAGAAATAGGACTATAATCATAAATGCAGAAGTCCGCCTCATCCTAAATGAGCTACTGCTAGGTGACAACTTCCCAGAACTACTTGAAGAAGGGCCTGATGAAACTACAGGAGAAACAGCAGGAGGGGTTGACTTGTTACTAGGTCTAGGTGATGTGTTTGTGAGCATATTACCATAACCTGAGAAGACCAAATTTGATTGTTTAGCAACAATTAATGGAAGAAGAAAATCACAGCATGACCAAGTTCTAATGTTGAGAAGAAGTGAAATATGCTTACAATCAGATTCCTTCCAACCAAGATTCATGTTGTCGCGATCGAAGACTATGCGGTAACCAGTCATGAAGTTTTCTGCATGAAGATGATATAATGAATGCTTCAGAAATGAGTTATGATGTGTTAAAACTAAATGTTTTTGTCATATTGCTGTGTTTTGATTTGTTAAAACTATATAGACAAGCAGAGCTAGCATTTAGTGTATGATCGCAAAAGAAACTCAAAAGGGTTTATACGGAGTGGCGGAGCTAGAAGAAAAAGTTTAGGGGAGCCAAGGAATTATCACATGTTAATTAAATAGTAAAAATCAATTCAAATTAAAATTAATTGTACATCTATATATAAATTTTATAGTAAATAATTAACATGATAAATACTAATACATATTTGGATTAATTGTAAAATTAAAATTATTTCAATAATTGAATGTATTTATAATTTAATTTTTTATAATTGATTATTTTAAAATAAATTTTCATTTATACTAGCTCAAAAGTAATTTTTAAATGATTTTTTTTGTTTGGATTATATAAAAATAATGACTTTTATATGATAAATTACTAAAAAATGTGTCAATGATTTTTCTATATTTTGTAATATTTGCTACTTAGGATTGTTTTGATAAAAGCATTGAATGATAAAATAATTTATTTTGCTTATAATAAAATAAATTAAAAATCTATTTTTCACTTATAAGTGAATTTTAGAATGAAAATTATTTTTTTAATCCAATCATGTAAAGTCATTTCATATTTACATGAAAAAATATTTTCTTTTTATATTATATTACTAAACATACATCTAATAATGTCAAAAATTTTATAAGTATTCTTAAGAATCAAACTAGAGGACATAGTTAACAAATTCATTATCTACATTGAATATATGCTCTTATTATAACTTCTTATCCAATATAATGTAAAAGAAAACTAAAATGATGCTCAATTATGATGCAATCTTTTTGTTTTTAATTAAAAGATAAATTAATGGATTTTAAGTTGAAAAAAAATGCTTATATAGAATAACATAATCTATATAGGATAACATATCACACTTCTCATTTATCATACATATTTAACTGTCACACTAACTACTTAAAAAATTATACATATAAAAAAGATATAATTAGATGATATTATATAATTTTTTTATATTTTTATATTACATCAAATTCTTTATATATATATATATATATATATATATATATATAATTTTTTGATTTTTTTTTTTTGTTTTGGGGGGTGGGGGGGCATCCCGACGAAGCTCCGCCCCTGCTTATAAGAAAGTTGCAATTGTTGCTGCTATGTTGATGAAAAGGTATCAACTGACATAATACTTTCCAAAAGGATACCATAATTGATAATTATAGCTGAATGCAAGACTTCATGATCATATACTCTATCAAGAAAAAGCTTTTTTCTGTTAAATACTCACGTCCAATGATATTCACGTTGTCGCTTTTCACGATTGCCAAACAAATAAACTCTCCTTCAAGCTGGATATCACAAAAAGAGTTTGAGATTAAGAAGGTAAAGAATCATTAGATAACTGCAAAACCAGAAGTTTGACCTCATGCTCTCACCTCACTAGACAATCTCACTATTGGATTCATGACATAATAATCATCTCCACCTTTCATTGTTAGATTCAAATAGGGCACTTCAACCGTTCCATTTGAACTGCAGGTAAAGTATAAATCAGTGCTTGATTGTTTAAAAAGAAAACCAAGTTGAAGGTTTCTCTCAAGCCAAAAATCACCTTATGTCATAACAGTACTCAAAGGGGAGATCAGAGTTAGATGATTGATGTGAATGCCGTGGCGCTTTGATAAGCAAATTAAACTGCAAACACAATGGAAGACTTTAACAACTCATATGACATGAAACTCCTAACACCGTCTTAAAAAACTGCAACGTAGATTACTTACCTTTTCAGCCATTAGTGTATAAGCTGGGTCGTTTAGGTGTGTATAAACGGTGCCAGAGTCGAAAATTGCATAGAACTCAAGATCAGATGCATTTCCTCCCACAATAACTTGGGTAATGGTGATGTTGTAAGTTGGACTGGCAACAAGTACAGGATTGAATAAGCACTAGTAAAGTTTCACACACAATTTTTTTTTTTTCAATCAAATTTCTGTTGTGTAGAGTGCAAATAAGCGACAATTTCTTGTTGAACGGAGAAAGAAAAGTAGTCTCCACTTACCGCAGTGCCCCAACACTGAATGGTGTTTTTCTTTGGTCTGAGCTGCCGCTATCCCCAAATGTGATTCTTCCAAAGCGATCAGATCCAAAGCACATTGAAAAAGAATTTGAAGTAAGGCCTTGTTTGGCTAGGAGGCTAGGAACGGATATATTCTCCATTCCAAGGCCAAATAGACCATTTGGAGCAGCCCCTTTTAAAAAAGCACCGGTCTGAACTTGGCCACAACTGCAACAGATTGGATAGAAAATACCATAAATCAATGTTAAGAAGATCCAACCTGAAGGTTGGGTCAATATCAAGAAATGAACAAAAAGCTTAAGCATAGAAAGCACTTTCAAAGAAAGAAACAGACAGGAGCAAGGATGAAATATTATAGTATAAGGATCAACTTGGAAACTAGGAATTGTCATGAAACTGCCCCAAAGGTCTCTTGAACATTAATATGCTATTTCCAACCACCTTAAAAGCAGGATAACATATTCTTGGCCAAGAATTTATTCAGGCTTTGAACGCGCAAAAACAGCCAATAAAATTTCTCAGCAAGGTGTTAAGAATTTTACCCTAAAGTAATTCGAGAATCAACATCTTTTGTTTGATCATCATCTGTCACTAAGTGCAACACATCCTCTACCAAGAGTCCAAGAGATGAAGTACCATTTGAAACATAATCAATTTGATATCTACAAGTGCTGCCAGATGAAGGGCATTTTATTTGTTCACCGCATAAGCTGCTATTGCAAAAGACTCTTTTGCTTGTGGATGACTGATTAAGCTCATAGATATTAAAATCAATCTGCAAGAGAACAGTGATGAAAAGGATGCCATTAAATTCAAACAACTTAAATCAGTATTGTTTAGGACTGACAAAGGAACCATAGAAAAAGGGAGAAATTGAATCCAATTAACCAAGACTAACCACCAATATATCCAACAAACAATTAGTGATGATGCAAATGAAGTTTCACATATGGTCTTCACTTTTACCAAGCCAACATAGTGATACAAAACAATGACACATGGTTATAGCAGAGCATGATACTAATTCTTAACCAAAAAAGAGACAATGCATACCGTTCCATTTGATGTCTTTATACTGTCCACACAACTGGTACAATTACAAGGTAACCAGAACAAGTCACTGCCGGTATCCAATGCTACCAGAAACGATAAAGGTGGCGTCCCAACAGAAACATTAGCAAAATGCAAACTGAAATCCAAACAAACAAAGAGAAACTGTTGTTACATACGCAGCATCACAAAAATTGCCTAACAAAACCCATCATAGAAAACTTCAAAGGACAAAAAAAATCATAATTTCTTTTTTTCCAAAGCACCAGCATATAGAGTCCACTCGACTCCAATCTCACTAGAGCCAGGTCTACCCATCAAAATTATTTTCTATACAGAAGACCTTAAAGTGCCAAAACACACCGAAAAGGAAAAGAAAAAAAAATTCCGATTTTTTCAGTCTAAACCACTAGTTTCCAAGGTATGCCTGATCTCAACTAATCTAACTCGAGCGAAGCCGGCCAACAATAAAGACAAACTCTTTAACAACTAAGAACCTGTCTGTTTACTGTTTCCATTTCTTGTTTTCATTACCTGTGTTCTCTGGATTCAGCATTTTATTAAGGAAATACTGAAACCAATAAACTAACAAACACGAGAAATGAAATCTGAAACCAAACAGGTCCTTATATCTTCTACATATAAAACTGGGATGGAAGTCCTTGCTTAAGAGAATAAGCACTGAACCAATGGAACGTTTATAACCAAACCAGATTCAGAACTGAGAAGAGATATCATATATAAATAACAGAATTAGAAAAAGTTGACAAGTGGGGTGAAGAATCTTTTTGTCTCACAATCCAAAGGCACCAATCTGGATAGTATCATTGCCGCCGGCGAAGGTTAGGTGATCTCCTGCCGCGAGTTTCCGGCGGCTGAAGATTCGATCCCTGTGAGCCATGGCAGCATAGTACTGAGGAGTTCCGATGTGGGGCACCACAGCACCATCACTGCCAAGAATCTCCATAACCGGATCCGAGTGCCTGTGGTAGATGTCAAACCCGAATGTGTTGAGGCCATAGCAGCAGCCACCATGAGAAGCCACCAAACTCAGCAACACCACCATAAACAACAACACCATCATTGATGATGAAGTAGTAGTAGTACAAGGCCAAGCCATGAATGATGATGAGTGTAGTTGTTGAAGTTGAATTAAGGAATAAGGTTTTGGTATGAAGTGTATGAAGCAATAACATTGCTATGTGAATTTGGTGTGTGAATATTGGTGGTATATATGATATAGAAAGAGTAGAATGAGGAGCGGGAAGACGAGTGTAAAAGGTCAAGTCGTCGTTGACACGGGGAAATTTTGTTTGTTCAGAAACAAACACAACATCTATAAAAAAAAAGAAACAAACACAAACACGTGTTGGCAGATAGATGGATAGAGAGGAGAAGAGAAGAAGAAGCTGTCGTGTTTGTTCTTTGGACAGTTTCTCTCTTTGGTCGACTATTCTAGTACTATGTAATTCTACATTGTATGACACACTGACAGTGCAATTTTAATGCAGTATTTACGTGGGAGTAATGTTATTTTTACTAATATTTTGTGGACCATATCAACATGAATGGGAAATGAAACCCAAACAAAATAGGATTTACGCTTAATCATCTAATAATTAATAAAAGTGTATTGACATGATATCTTATAATATTAAATTAATATTTTTCTTTAAACTGTAATATGATAATCATAGTATCATACTTATATTTATAAGATTTTTAAGATAATCATAAATTGAGTTCAAATTCTCTTTGGTTGATTCGATAATAAACGGTTGAATATTCGAGCAAAAGAAATTTTCATGCATCCAAAAAAATTTCTCAATTGTTATTTGTTATTCAATACTTCTATTATGTAAGTTATCATTGTTTCTTATTTTGATCATATCTCTAACATAATTATTGAGATATTAAGTAAGCATTGAATGATTGCAACTTGACTACTTTTATTGATATGACATTATATTATTAAATAATAATATAAAAATTTTATACTGTTGGTGTATAAAAATTAAACTCCATTTTTGAAATAACTATTATAAAAATTAAACATATATGTTAATGATTTTTTTTTTTGGTTTCCTAATGTATTCACTATTAGATCTAGTGACTATAATCTTTTCATATATTGTAGAGTCACTTAAGAGAGTAGATGTTTGCCATGAGTTTTAAAATAATTTTATTCCCAATACAATGATTGAACTCATGCACAGGTGAAGGAAGAATATGATCCTTAACACTCATATCAACTCTGTGGTTAAATATGTTTATAATATAATATAATAGTACATACTTAAATAATAAAAAGATTAAATTTTATCAAAATCAAATAATAAGAGATAAATCCCGATACTTAGCATAGTTACTAACTATCTAAATTCTTTAGGTATTTCATCATGGCTCAAACCTTGAGAATGTGTCCAAAGAGATGAGTGGATACCCTTGGGGAAAAAAAAAAGGATGATAAATCACGCAATAACTTCTTTTCCGAATCCTGAGGAGGAAGATTCTACATGTAAAGAGAGGAGTCCCAAGGTTGATTAATTATATTCAATTTTTTTGGTAAGGAAAATTACAAAGACACAAGTATTTTCACATTATTTGGAGCTTTATTCTGGAAGTTCGATTGATTGTTTTATGAAAATCATTTGTTTAGCTGCGAAGCCAACGCAATTTGCAATTTGGCTGTGTACCCATTTTCTTCTAATAAATGCTCTTTGTTTGTACATATATGAATTTAATTTTAATGCATATGGTATAAAAGTTATTCAATTATATATTATTATATAAATAAATAAAAACTAATACAAACAGAAAAATTATTAAATAATAATATGAAAAAAAAATTATACTATGAGTGTCAAAATTAAATTCTAGATTTACCTACGGCTAAACTTCATTTCTATTTCTCTGTATTTAGAGTTCCAAGAGCAATTGAACGACCACACCAACCAATCATTCCCAGATGATACGTTTGGATTTTTTTTTTATTACATTCATGGGTGGAATGGAATGTTATTTAGTATATTATAGTAACTCATACATTATTTCTTTTGTTTGGGTGATATTATATATATATTTTTTTTTGTGCTTCTGAAAAGCTACTGATATTTTATTTACTTATATATTTATTGTTACTTAATTATTCCCGTTTTTATTGAATAATTATTCAATTATAAATAAGTATCAGAATTAAGAAAATAATTAAGAGAATATCAAAGTTAAAAAAATTAAAAGTAATTTTTTGAATTGTCATTGTTTCCTTTTAATAATCCAACTTTCTCTCCCTTTTTCACTATATCTCTCTTCTTTAATAATATTTAATAGGACTATTATTGAAAAGAAAAAAATTAATACTATTTAAAATTTTAAATAGATGATTATTTCTAGATAAATGAAATATTTAAAATGAACAATTATTCAATAATAAAGAAAGTAATATATTTTATAAGTAAAGACATATATGACCAAATTCAATTATAGGAAGTATAATAACCACAAAATAATAAATTATTCTTTTTTTTCTTTTGCATTCTCCACCTAGTTGTTTGGTTCTATGGTTATAGAATTGTTTTTGAATAGAATTAATTTTTCTAAAATTGATTTTGATAGAATTGATTTTAAGATAAAATGAGTTATGTTTGGTAGTCTAATATGAGAAGTGATTTTGATAGAAATTGAAAGAGTAAAAATCCAAAAATAATAATTTTTCATTTCTATTAAAATTGATTCTGGACCCAAAATCAATTCTAAATTGGATCCCATCTTGAAAACCAAACAAGATTGAAAATGAGTAAAATCGATTTTACACTCTTGGAATTGATTCTGAGTGCCTCCACGGAGTTTCCAAACATGCTGTCATCTTTTCACACATTTTCTTAATAATGGCAAATTTTCTTGAATTTCACATCATATTAACTAGGAAACAAAAATATGCACCACAACATGATTAAATGTCAAAAATCCTTTGTTCTTCTTTAATGTCATTAGCTAATAATAATCATAGAACATCTCGATCTTGTACTTAAAGGTTTATCATCATTTTTGTCTTTACACCATAAAAAAAAAAAAAAAGATTAGTTTTTGATGCAGTGGTGTACCTTGGGATCGGACATTTGATGTAGTGGTACAATAAAAGGCCATGTTGTGATTACTTTACGAGTCAACCCTGTTGCTAACAGAAGATGAGAATCTTTCATGAGTCAACCCTTTTAATATAAGTAAGCCTTTTCTTATTAAACACATTCGATTATCTCCCAAATCTTGATATTGATTTAAAATGGTTCATTTATCAAGAAAATAAATTACTTTTTTCTATTCTTGAATAATTATTCATTTCAAAAAATTTCTTTATCTAGAAGTAATTATCTATTTCAAGAATATAGATAGTATTAATTATTTCTTTTAATAATATTCTTATTAAAAGGATAATTTAATAAATTACTTTTAACTTTTTTTTAACTTTGATAAATTTTTAAATTTTTTTTTAATTTCAATGAACATTTAAAACTAGACGATTATTTAAGGATGAATACAGTATAATGATTAAAAAAGTTCCAAAAGTGATATACAGTAAAAAAAAACTCCCAAAAGAAGAGAAATGGAGGGGGACAAAACAAAGAGAAATTACTATGGCAGCAAATATGAAGCTTGCATGGGTGAAACAATAGAGAAAAGAGAAAAATTTAAAAACAAAGAGATTCTTAGAATTAGTGTTCATACAAGACAAGCTAAGAGGAGATTAATTTATATTGAAAGGCTTTTTACTGTATATTTCAAATACTTTAATATACATGATATTTAATGTTAGTCATTGTGTCCTAGGCCATTTATTGGACCTTTATTGTTATCTATATTGTCACTGATAAAAGATATTTTATTCATTTTCTATATTATTATATTTGCACGTTACATGCATATAATAATAACTATATTCCTAGTCAATCATTAATATTATGAAATAAGACTAGTATAAGCTTAATTGATAATTATGAAATAATTATGTGTATGGTATAAAATTAAGCTTATAAGTATTTGTTAGATAATAAGATACTGGATAGACCCGTTATGAGATAATTGTATGAATTAATATCATAAGTGTTCTCATAATAGTTATATCTGTCAATAAATCATCATATTTGAGTTTACATAGTTTCATAAACAACATTATTTTTTGACATTATCAAATGTTATCTTTAATTGGATAATTATAAAGATTGTGCTTATATATAATGTAATCTATGTAGAGGATAGTAACTAAACAAGATGGGATTTGTAGCTTTTTTTGGAGATAAATATTTATTGAGTCTCTCAATAAGTAAGATTGAGAAAGGTATGGTCATGCTTAAGTGAACTAAAGGAGTCATCGGTATCATTTGATTTATCTGTCTACTTGGAGAATGAAAAATGATATTTAAACAATATAAGGATAACATTACCTATGCGTTATGTTCAAATGAGATATCGTTCGGCAAAAGGATTATATGACATATTCTACTAAGTTAATATGAATTTTTAATTTATCATTACTTGGGTTAGTCATAACGTCGTGCTAGAAACTACTTATGACTTATATGTGTAATAGTGGTATTGGGCCTACTGCCCACATAATGTAAACATATTAGGTTGCACACTAAGAATATAGCAAATAGATTGGGATCGTTTAAGAATTCAAATTTCAAATATATGAATATATATGAGATTTAATATCTGAGATATATTGTTTGTATATTAAATTCGTGACTCTATTTTATATTATCATATAATATAAATTTAAAATATAATAATAAACATATCGGATATTGTGAAATCAAATTTAAAAATATTTGTTTTTCAAATTCTGAAATATATATTTTTTCATCTGAATATCCTTTTTCTTAATTAGTTAGGAACATATATCTCTCTACAAATAATAGAGATAAGAATATGGGATTAAGTGTGTAACACAACCTCAGAAATAGAAAACAAATTGAAGGAAACCCTCCAATCTCGATTTGGGATAGCACTAAGCTAGTACTTGACAACCGTTCGTGATCATTCGTTCGTGAATATTGGTAGAGAGTGGTTGTTTATTGAGCAGCGCCTATAGTTCAAGCACGGAGATCGAGTTCCATAAAACATGCTCTAAGGTACATAATTTGATCTCTACTTTCAAACTGATTGAATTGCATGGATTCAATTTTGGATTTTTGCAATAAAATTTTAATTTTTGCTGCGCAGTTCGTATCGTATGATTGCATAAAAACCCAACAACTATATTATGTAAAATATATTAATATATATTTTTTAATATTTTATATTCTTTAAATGATTTTTAATAATTAAGAATTGTAAATTAATTTAAACTAAATCAAACTAGAGAATTCAAAATGTACCCAAAAATACAACAAACCTATTTTTCATGGGCAATGATTCTCTAAAGTGAGAAGTAATGAAATTTTACTTTTGGATCAATAAAGTTAAAGTGGTACTCTATTCATTCTATTGATATAAAGGTGAAATTGTTTAATTTGGACCTTTTTTGTATGGCCAATTTCACTTATTAGATTAGAGAAGAGTCAAGTGCTACAAAAATAATATACTAACAAGGCAACAAAGGAAGAGTTAGAGCCTTTAGTGAAGAGAGAGTAGTCATTTTTGGATTGTGTGAAGCCAGTTTCAAGTAGGACATTGGCAAAGGTAGAGAACCATTGCCTTGAAGCCTGTCTCGAGCCATAAATGGACTTGTTTAACTTACAAACAAGGTTCTACCGCTTACTATGATATCCCAAGGGCATATCCATATATACCATTAAGGAAGGCATTATTGATGTCTAATTGCAACAAATGTTATCTCTTAGCTGCTGTTAAGGCTAACAAAACATTAGATAGTTTAGGCACAGGAGAAAATGTTTCAATGAAATTGAGGCTAGCTTGTTAAGTGTATCCCTTAGCCACCAACCTAGCTTTATACTCATCTAAACTTGCATTCGGTTTGTACATAATCTTATAGACCCATTTACATGCAATGTTATGCTTATTAGGTGGGAGAGGAACTAAGGTCCAAAGTATTATTGGATTCCATGCCCAAAGGAGCAAAATATTCCCATTCCCCATTCACCGTAAATAATTATAAACAGTATTAACATAGTACCATTTGAATATCGCCTCGATTTTGATGGCAAATTACAAAATGCAAAGTAATATTACATACAAACTATCGTAACAGCTCTCACACAATCAAATTTTGCGCTCTAAGATTTAACTAGGTTCCAATTTCACACACGCCTTTAGCTACCAACCAAAATAAACATCACAAATTTAAAAAGAGAATTGAAATTAAAAGAAATAGGGGGCACCCAAAGTTGCTGAGCCCCCGGTTCTTGAACTTAAGGCGGTGCCTCAGTGTCGTCGTCGAAAGCAAAAGGCACGAACTTGATGAACCGCAGGGATATATGGAATTGCAAGGAACCGCAGAGAAGTGCTACTTTTGCGGTTAGCAGTTTGTCTTAAAGAAGCAAAGGAAACAGAGCAGAGGAGCAAATTAAATTTATAAATTATGTAACAATTTATTGTTAATTTCTAATTGTTGCAGCTAAAATAGCAACGTTTTTGTCTTCTTTTTTGTTCCCCAAGGTCAAAGGGCCTCACCGGCCAACTCTCAAAACCGGACGATTATTTAAGGATGAATGCAGTGTAATGATTAAAAAAGTTCCAAAAGTGATACACAGTAAAGAAAACTCCCAAAAGAAGAGAAATGGAGGGGGACAAAACAAAGAGAAATTACTACGGCAAGAAATATGGAGCTTGCATGGGTGAAACAATAGAGAAAAGAGAAAATTATAAAAACAAAGAGATTCTTAGAACTAGTGTTCATACAAGAGGAGTTTAGAAGATATTAGTCTAATTTAAACTTGGCAGAATATTTTGGTTGAATTATTTTTTCAAACTTCAACTCGAGTTGATTAAGGTTTGATTAATGATCAATTTTGACTAAGTCTACTCAATATTTAAATCTAATGTGTTAATTTAATTATGATATAAATTTCTGACCAAAAACATAATATATATTTTGAAGTCATATAATGTTAGAAATTACATTGAAAGACATTTTACTTAAGGCGGATTCTCACACGCAGTTGAGAGTCAATGCCTATGGTGCAGTTGTCATTTAACCACATTTTAAAAATGTGGCTAAATGAAAAGAAAAATTGTGGCTAAACAACAACTCATGCTCTCCCTTCTTGCTCATTGCCCTACCTCCGCCACCACTATTACCACCGTCTCCTCAGTCTTCCCCCACTCCCAATAAAAAAGAAAAAAACCTTCTTGCTCGCTGCTCGTAAACACTGTTGAGGCTTGGTTCAAGATCAAGGGCAACAAATAAGTAAAGTGCAATGTGAAAGAAATAAAAGAAAGAAACTTCCATGTCCTTGAAATGGTTGTGACCTGTGGAATTGTGGCTGTTCTTGTGCTTGCTTGTTGAGGTGCAAACTATTGATTGAATATGTGAGAGTGTCAGATTGATGAGAACTACTCACCGTCGCATCAGCACCTCGGCATCGCAGTGCAAACGGCAGAAAGCTTCACCCCGCCAGCGCCTCCCCCCTTTTCCGTTGCACTTAGCCCCTCCACCGCACCAGTCCAGATTGCATGGTCAAAGCCAGAGCAGAACCCAGAACGTTGCGGATGCTCACCCCATTCCTCGCCGTCGGCTACTCACCCCACTTCTCACTGTTGCGCCGCTCCTACAGTCGCGCGCTGCCATACCGTCCAACCTCCCATCTGCACTCCAGCCCACGCCACAACCACCTTCGCGCACAGCCCAACCAGATCCTCTCCTTTGGCGCCATCTCTGCTAGCCCCAGATCTCCGCTCTACCGCCGAACCGCCATGACTGTATCTGTCCTCATTCAGTGCCTCCCTTTTGCAAGTGTTGGATTCGTGACTTTATAGAAATTGTCTGCTTCGTTGGACAATGGAGTTCAGGACATGGGTTAAAGGGTATTTGGCAGGGAGCCCATCCTATTGCCGTTGCAATGAAGGGAGAAGATGCAGGGACCTCTGATGAGTGCTGTGCTTGGCTACACTTTTATCTTCGTTTAACCACAGTTGGAAAATGTGGTTAAAATCAACTGCAAAGTACTGCATTGACTCTCAACTGTAGGGAAGTGGGCACCTTTACTTAATATTTCAAATAAGGTTTTTGTTATGGTACCCCAATGGTATGGTATATTTTTAAATTCAAGAATTTAGATTTAATTATGAATATTTAAAATATTAATAAATTTAATTAGTGGAACACGTAAAAAATTTTCAATCATAAGTTATTTGAAAGTATCAGTATTCATGAATATTATAGCGTATCAGAGAAATCCCCTTTAAATAAATCATATTAATATAAATACTATTATATTATGTAAAATATATTGATGCATATTTTAATATTTTATAATCTTTAAAAACTAAGAATTGTAAAATGATTTAAATCAAATCAAACTATAGAGAATTCAAAATATAACAAAAAATATGCTGATCCTTTTTTTTTTTTTTTATGGAAGTGGTCATTGCTACTCTTTTTTAGCTAATGTCACTCCCTAATAAATAATGTTTTATCTAATTGTTCAAAAATATCCCATGCTCCACTTTTATAAACTACTTGATCAATTATATTATTTATAATCTATATATTTTTTTTTATTATTAATATTTTCTACAAATATTTTACTTAGGTAATATTTTATTTTTTGAAAATACTTTTTATTTAATTTTCTTATTGAAACATATTATATAAATATAAAAAATATAATTATGTAACAAATTGATTCTCTTAATTTTAATAATAGTTTTAAATTGAATTAAGTTGTTTTCTTTTACTTGAAATAACATTTTCAAGCCATAACAATATTTTTATACTTTTTATTTTAATATTCTATAAATATGATCCAAAATAAAAATAAGTTGAGAAAATAAAACATGGTAAATTTTAATGAAATGAAAAATTTATCACTAATAATTTAAAATTATATTTAATATTCACCGTCAACATAAAAAAATTGTACTATCATATAATGTTATTTTTTCATTTTATTTAATTAATTTAATATCTCATATATGGTTAAAACACCTTAAATTTGTGAAAATATATAATCAAATATTTGTATACAATTTAATATTGTATATAATTATGAAATAAATAGCTAACTTAACATATCACGTTACCTTGGTTTTTATGAAAAATAACAAAAGTAAAATCATAATAAAATTTCAAAGATTAACACATCAAATGTTAATATAATCTGTTTATTTAATAGTAGATTTAATTATATAAAAAGAATATGAAAATTATTTTTGATATAATACTTTTCTGAAAAACTAACTCGCTTAATTATTTTTTAATAATGTTTAAGATTCTTTTTTAAATTAGTATTGGTATTTTATAGAAAATATAAAATTTTAGATATAATCAATATTGAAAATTATAGAAACCAAATTAGTTATTATCAGCAAAATTTAATAAATTTATTATGAAATTCTTTTCACAAAAGGAAAAATACAAAAGCACAAACCACAATATATATTAATAGTTTAAATAGTATTGAAGTGATAATAGATTGTTAGTTTGAATATCAATAAGAATGAAGAGTATTTTTAAATAATTAAATAAATTATTATTAATTAAGGAGTGATATTAACAAAAAAAATAATACTTAGTGTATAATTAAATTACATAATAAATACATACTACATACCTTACCACTATTAATATGATATGTGATCCCTACTTATCTTATTTATTTATCAGATTTAATAATAATAAAATATATAATACATATATATTTATTATATAATTTAATTATAGGTAACATTTTAGCAAAAAGGAAGCGAGGGGCAATAACCATTAACTCTTTTCATAACCGGAAATCTATCCAATTAACTTTAGACAAAACTCGAGTACTCCTTTCCACGACCCGTAAGGTTTTGCCACCTTCACTCTCATTTGTCCATCATTAATAGAGTTGGGCTATTATATTTACACTCATTATATTTTAGATACTAAATAAACTCATAATTCATTTATTATTAGATAAAGAATAAACTATTTATATGAGATTCATATCTTATCTATTAATAAATAGGATATGAGTCTGCCTTAATGTAGCCTTTGGTTCATGTCTTTGGGATAGAAATACGGTAACACTAGAGACACAAATCTATTTGGTAGTGGAGACAGGATATACGGACAGAAAGTTTTTCTATTCTTGAAATAAAAATTTTCTGTATTTCTGTTTCTCAAAAAAGTGAGAACAATGGAGAAAATATATAGAAATAGAAATTTAATATTTTTTTCAATAATAGCCCTTGGATAGCAGTTTTCGATAGCAGTCCAGTAGAGGTACATATATTTATTATATTATCCTCGAATTATCAAATAAAATATAAAAATAATTATCATATCTTATATTCTATAACTAAACACAATATAAAGATAATAATTTTTATATCTCTATTCCTGTTATATCTACTATATCTACTGGCTCTGTTTTCACTGTTGCCAAAGCTGCCTAAATGTTTAGTCGTTTATCATGATACGTTGTGGGCTTGATAACGTAACGGCTAGGCTATCCTATGACATATGTCCACACATGGTCCATGCGATAAGCTGCAAAAGTAAATAGTCAAAGATGCAAAGATTCAAATCACTAAATATCGTAGTCCCTCCGTGTCACAATCAGAAACAGTTTGGGAAGCAAACTGGAGGAAAAGACGTGAGAAAAAGAAGGCCAGGAAAAGTAAATCAAAGTATTCATCAGATGATGATAACAGTGACGACACTGATCAAGAAGCAGATGACTTCCTCATTGAGGAGCCTGCTGTTAAGGAGAGGAACAAGGCATAAAGTAAAAAATGATGAGGAGAACCAAGCTGGGTTAGTGCAGTAGTTTAGCACTTTACCCCTTAAGTAAGTGGTTGGAGGTTCGAACCCAAACTCTTGTAAATGGAAAAAACTCCTTAGTCAGTCTTCTACTGCTTAGGGCACTAACCGAGAAATGAGGGATTAGTCCTGTGCCTGTTTACTGTAGGGATATCAAGTGGGGGAAAAAAAAATGAAGAGAATAACCGCCAAGATATGGATAGAGCAGTGAGCGAAGTATCAAGTTTGATTTTCAAGATAACGACTATTTTTTTATTTTTGTGTCAAATATTGAAAATATGCTGCATTTCCTCACGTGATTGTACTATTTCAACTGTTGAAGTGACTTGCAATTGGCAAACCAGTCTTCTATTTAACCACGATCTTGCAGTTTTGATGATGTTATGGCTGAGACTTGTTCATAATTTGGTTGAACTGGTTATAATATTTTCATGTAACTTATGATGACATTAGTTTTAATTGCCAAGATTGGATGGTCTTAACCTCCTTAACTGGACCATGCATAACTCAACAGGCTTGTATATGTTGTTCTGGTAGCAAACCCACTTCAATTATTTTCTCTAAGTTATAAATGTGGGTGTTTGCAGGAGCGCAGCATATATATGCCCGGCAACTAGCTCAGAAGCAGAAGAAGGGCGATTCGGAGTTATCAGCAGAAAGGGAGCATGTGAACCATCCTAGGGGAGTGCAGTTGTCTGCTGATGATTCTGGCATGATTAAGAAGGGTGAGGAAGAAGGATCAGATGCTTTAAAAACAAAGAAGGATAAGCATGAGCTGTCATTTTTGGTGAAATCGATTAAGATGAAATCGAAGCAGGTTCAATTACCCTCAGAAGGCAAGACAAGGAAAGACGGAAAATCGTGAAAGAGGCACTAGCTAAGAAGCACGGATACTCAAAAAATTCTGCCACACCCATGTTGGACACTTTTGTAACACCGACATTTGGTGATACTTGGACATCCATGTCCAAGGAGTGTCTTGGTTTGTCACTTCACCGCTTAATCTTGAGAGCCTTTGACACAGTTTTAACTCAAGCAAACATGTCAACAAACTACATTTTCATTATGCAAATATTTGTTCATTATTTTTTATGGATAAGACTTGTGTAAATTTTTTATTCTTGTAATTTTTTTTTGATTAATTCTTAGTTATGAAGTATTTTTTAACCATAAGAGTGCTCAGATTTGAATTTTCTCATCATAGCCTGTTATTTTTATATTTTATTATATCATGTATCGTAATCCTGTCGTATCCTATATTTTATAAAATCATCGTGTCTCTGTGTTCATGTCATGTCGTATCTATATCCTGTATCGTATCAATGTTTCATTGGGCACTAGTTTCTCAACCTTGGGGTTCAATCCACACACTTGAGTGCATGAAACCGATGAAAATGGAGTGTTGTTTACTGCCTCTTTCACATGCTATCGAATCTAGCCGGGACAAAAAAATGTTGGCAGAAGGTTGTGATTGAAAGGCTAAGAGGTTCAGTTGTTCAATCTTTCGTCAAGAACGTTAACGTGAACGATAACGACTGCCTTATACCTTACTTAAAATTATTCATTTGGAATTGTGTATCCTCATATAGAATGCTTGTTCGTTTTTCTGATGTAAAAAATACATGGATATTTTATCCAGCAAGATTGAAATCATATTTCCGCATAAATCAGTGATAGTCTCTTAAACCTGTATGGCTGTATCCGTTCTTTGGATTCACCATGGCATAATTTGATCAGCACAATCCAAGCCATATGCCAATTTCTACGGGCAAATAGATTTGTTTGTGTTTAAATTGGTTTATTTTAAATTTTAAATGATGTATAATTCAGAGCCGCTTCATATTTATTCGTATAACTATTATTGTAAGAACGGCAATTTCTATAGTTTATCTGTGCTGAGTGTATTATTTACAGGCCCATGATCAAATAAATGACTATTAAATCTTTAAAAAGAAAAAAGGGAAGCAACGCTGCTTCTCGTGTGGTCAACTATAATAAAACGCCTATTAACTTGAATGACAAGTAATAGAATGGACATAAGAATGCTCAGAAAACGGTTAAAACTAGAAGTAGGATTATAAACATAAATGCAAAAGTAGGCCTCATCCTAAATGAGCCACTACTAGGTGACAACTTCCCAGAACTACTTGAAGAAGGGTCTGAAACCACAGGATTCACAGCCATTGCAGGAGAAACAGCAGGAGGGTGTGACTTGTTACTAGGTCTCGGTGATGTGTTTGTGAGCGCATTACCATAACCTGAGAAGCCAATTTGATTGTTTAGCAACAATTAATGGAAGAAGAAAACCACAGCATGATCAAGTTTTGATGTTGAGAAGAAGTGAAATATGCTTACAATCAGATTCCTTCCAACCAAGATTCATGTTGTCACGATCAAAGACTATGCGGTAACCGGTCATGAAGTTTTCTGCATGAAGATGATATAATGAATGCTTCAGAAATGAGTTATGATGTGTTGAAACTAAATGTTTTTGTCATATTTGCTGTGTTTTGATTTGTTAAAACTATTTAGACAAGCAGAGCTAGCATTTAGCGCATGATCCCAAAAGAAACTCAAAAGGGCTTATAAGAATGTTGTAATTGTTGCTGCTATGTTGATAAAAAGGTATCAACTGACATAATAGTTTCCAAAAGGATACCATAATTGATAATTATAGCTGAATGCAAAACTTCATGATCATATACTCTATCAAGAAAAAGCTTTTTTCTGTTAAATACTCACGTCCAATGATATTCACGTTGTCGCTTTTCACGATTGCCAAACAAATAAACTCTCCTTCAAGCTGGATATCACAAAAAGAGTTTGAGATTAAGAAGGTTGAGAATCATTAGATGACTGCAAAACCAGAAGTTTGACCTCATGCTCTCACCTCGCTAGACACTCTCACTATTGGATTCATGACATAATAATCATCTCCACCTTTCATTGTTAGATTCAAATAGGGCACTTCAACTGTTCCATTTGAACTGCAGGTAAAGTAGAAATCAGTACTTGATTGTTTAAAAAGAAAAACAAGTTGAAGGTTTCTCTCAAGCCAAAAATCACCTTATGTCATAACAGTATTCAAAGGGGAGATCAGAGTTAGATGATTGAGATGAATGCCGCTGCGCTTTGATAAGCGAATTGAACTGCAAACACAATGGAAGACTTTAACAACTCATATGACATGAAACTCCTGACACCATCTTAAAAAACTGCAATGTAGATTACTAGCCTTTTCAGCCATTAGTGTGTAAGCTGGGTCGTTTAGGTATGTAAACGAGGTGCCAGAGTCGAAAATTGCATAGAACTCAAGATCAGCAGCATTTCCTCCCACAATAACTTGGGTAATGGTTATGTTGTAAGTTGGACTGGTAACAAGTACAAGATTGAATAAGCACTAGTAACGTTTCACACGAGGTTTTTTTCAATTCTAATTTCTGTTGTATAGAGTGCAAATAAGTGACAAATTCTTGTTGAAAGAAGAAAGAAAAGTAGTCTCCACTTACTGCAGTGCCCTGACACTGAATGGTGTTTTTCTTTGGTCTGAGCTGCCGCTATCCCCAAATGTGATTCTTCCAAGGCCATCAGATCCAAAGCACATTGAAAATGAATTTGAAGTAAGGCCTTGTTTGGCTAGGATGCTAGGAACAGACATATTCTCCATTCCAAGGCCAAATAGACCATTTGGAGCAGCCCCACTTAAAAAAGCACCGGTTTGAACTTGGCCACAACTGCAACAGATTGGATAGGAAATACCATAAATCAATGTTAAGAAGATCCAACATAAAGGTTCTGTCAATATCAAGAAATGCCAAAAACAAAAAGCTTAAGCATAGAAAGCACTTTCAAAGAAAGAAACAGACAGGAGCAATGATGAAATATTATAGTATAAGGATCAACTTGGAAACTAGGAATTGTCATGAAACTGCCCCACAGGTCTCTTGAACCTTAATATGCCATTTCCAACCACCTAAAAATCAGGATAACGTATTCTTGGCCAAGAATTTATTCAGGCTTTGGATGCGCAAAAACAGCCAATAAAATTCCTCAGCAAGGTGTTAAGAATTTTACCCTAATGTAATTTGAGTGTCAACATCTTTTGTTTGATCATCATCTGTAACTAAGTGCAACACATCCTCTACCAAGAGTCCAAGAGATGAAGTACCATTTGAAAGATAGTCAACTTGATATCTACAAGTGCTGCCAGATGAAGGGCATGTTCTTTGTTCACCACATAAGCTGCTATTGCAGAAGACTCTTTTGCTTGTGGATGACTGATCAAGCTCATAGATATTAAAATCAATCTGCAAGAGAACAGTAATGAAAAGGATGCCATTAAATTCAAACTACTTAAATCAGTATTGTTTAGGACTGACAAAGAAACCATATAAAAAGGGAGAAATTGAATCCAATTAACCACGACTAACCACCAATATATCCAACAAACAATTAGTCATGACTCATGATGCAAATAAGTTTCATATACGGTCTTCACTTTTACCAAGCCAACATAGTGATACAAAACAATGACAAATGGTTATAGTAGAGCATGATACTAATTCTTAACCAGAAAAGAGACAATGCGTACCGTTACTTTTGATGTCTTTACACTATGCACACAACGGGTACAATTACAAGGTAACCAGAACAAGTCACTGCCGGTATCCAATGCTACCAGAAACGATAAAGGTGGCGTCCCAACAGAAACATTGGCAAAATGCAAACTGAAATCCAAACAAACAGAGAAACTGTTGTTACACACGCAGCATCACAAAAATTGCCTAACAAAACCCATCATAGAAAACTTCAAAGGACCAAAAAAAAAAAAGAAAGAGGCAAAAGGTAAGGAATATAAAGATAAAGATTCATATACAACTAGGCCCAATTTTAACAAAAACGCATTGCCAAACATATCACAATTCTTTTAGCATAAAGTGCTCAAAAGTTCGGAATCTTCAAGCTTAATATGGTTTTCCAATGTATCAACATCAAAACATTTTCTTCCCCGGCACTTCCTCATGCACTAAACCAAACACAGCATATTCCTCTACAATCAAAACTACACAAAAGATTCTGATAAAAACTAATGACCCAGCAAAGATTTCTTTTTTTTTTTTTGCCACCTAAAAAAATCATAATTTCTTTTTTCCAAAGCACCAGTATATAGAGTCCACTTGACTCCAATCTCATTAGAGCCAGGTCTGCCCATCAAAAGTATTTTCTGTACAGAAGACCTTAAAGTGCCAAAACACACCGAAAAGGAAAAGTAAAAAAAATCCGATTTTTTCAGTCTAAACCACTAGTTTCCAAAGTATGCTTGATCTCAACTAATCTAACTCAAGCTAAGCCAGACAACAATAAAGATAAACTCTTTCACAACTATAAGAATCTGTTTGTTTACTGTTTCCATTTCTTGTTTTCATTATCCGTGTTCTCTAGATTCAGAATTTTGTGAAGAAAATATTGAAACTAATAAACTAACAAACACGAGAAATGAAAACCGAAACCAAACCGGTTCTGATATCTTCTATATATAAAACTGGGATCGAAGTCCTTGCTTAAGAGAATAAGTACTGAACCAATTGAACCAATGAAACGGTTTATAACCAAACCAGATTCAGAACTGAGAAGAGATAACATATATAAATAACAGAATTAGAAAAAAGTTGACAAGCGGGGGTGAAGAATCTTTTTGTCTTACAATCCAAAGACACCAATCTGGATAGTATCATTGCCGGCGGCGAAGGTGAGGTGATCTCCGGCGGCGAGTTTCCGGCGGCTGAAGATCCGATCCCTGTGAGCCATGGCAGCGTAGTACTGAGGAGTTCCGATGGGGGGCACCACACCACCATCACTGCCAAGAATCTCCATAACGGGATCCGAGTGCCTGTGGTGGATGTCAAACCCGAATGTGTTGAGGCCATAGCAGCAGCCACCATGTGAAGACACCAAACTCAGCAACACCACCATAAACAACAACACCATCATTGATGATGAAGAAATAGTAGTAGAAGTACAAGGCGAAGCCATGAATGATGATGAGCGTATAGTAGTAGTCGTTGTTGTTGTTGTTATTGTTATTGTTGTTGAAGCTGAATTAAGGAATAAGGTTTTGGTATGAAGTGTATGAAGCAATAATATTGCTATGTGTGAATGGCGTGTGTGTGAATATTGGTGGAATGATAATATAAGAGAAGACGAGAGAATAGAACGAGAAGTGGGAAGACGCGTACAAAAGGTCAAAGCGTCGTTAATACATGAAAATTTGAGTTAAATGATAATTTTAGTTCATGATACTTCGTACGTACTTAAGTTATTTTATTTCCTCACTTTTCAAATGAATCATTTGCTCCCTCACATTTATAACTGTAAGGGACCAAATTGATTCACAATTATAAATATGAGGGACTAAATTGATTCACTTTTAAAATGTGAGGGACTAAATTGATTCACAGTTATAAATGTGAGAGACCAAATTGAATCATTTTAAAAGTGAGGGACTAAAATGACTTACGTATAAAATATCATACACTACAAAAAACATTAACTCGAAAATTTTTCTTTGTTCAAAAACAAACACAACACCCTATCAAAAAAGAAAAGAAACAAACACAACACGAGTATCCACACAGAGATATATATATATATATATATATAGAGAGAGAGAGAGAGAAGAAGGCGGCGTTGAGAAAGGACGGTGTTTCTATCTTTGGTCGACTATTCTATTACAGTAAAGAAAAACAAAAAAGCAAAGAAAAAAAATTCATTTGGACTCGCAAGAGGTCATATTAACTCATATCTCAATTATTATTAGATGTGATGTCAATTTCATTTAATAAAGTCTACATAACATCTAATCACAAATAAAATATGAGTTGATATGATATCTCATTTATTATAAGTATAAATAATATAGCTCATTCTAATTCTATGTAATTCTACCTTGTGTAATTTTGATTCACTATTTACACTGTAATCTGATCATCAAAGTATCATACTTTTGTTCGCAATAATTATCTTTTAGAAATGTCTAGATTAAAACTACGGGAATAGCTATTGCCACTCTTTTTTTACTAATGTCACTCCCTATTTAATGACAATTTGTTTCATGGTTCAAAAATATCTTTTCATTCTCATTCATATTTAAATTAAAATCTATTATTACTTCAACATACTATTTAAACTCGTTATTATTAATATATGTTGCGGTTTTTGTTTTTGAAATTTTTGCTTCGCAAAAAAATTTTCGTAATAAATTTACTAAATTTTGTTAATAATAAATAATTCATTTTTTAAATTTTCAATATTGATTATATTTTCTAAAAAATACCAATACTAATTTAAAAAAGAATCTTAAACACTAAGAAATAATAATTAAGGGAGATATTTTTCAGAAAAAATTATTGTATTCAAAATAATTTTCACATTATTTTTATATAATTAAATCTACTATTAAATAAAGATATTATATTAACGTTATTTGGTGTGTTAATCTTTGAAATTTTACTATAATTTTACTTTTATTATTTTTAATATAAATCAAAGTAACATGATATGTTTAAGTTAGCTATTTACCTCATAATTATATACAATGTTAAATTATATACAAATATTTGATGATGTATTTTCACAAAATTTAAGCTATTTTAACCATATATAAGATATTAAATTAATTAAATAAAATGGCAAAATAACATTAGATGATAGTACAATTTTTTTTATATTGATGGTCAATATTAAATATAGTTTAAAATTACTAATGACAAGTTGTCATTTCATTAAAATTTATCATGTTTGATTTTCTTAACTTATTTTTAGTTTGGATCATATTTATAAACTATATAAATAAAAAGTGTAAAAAAATTATTACGGTTGAAAAAGTTATTTGAAGTAAAAGAGAAAACTTAATTTAACTTAAAAACTATTATTAAAATTAAGAGAATCAATTTATTACATAATTATATTTTTTGTATTTATATAATATATTTTATAATAAGATTAAATAAAAAATATTTTAATAAAATAAAATATCACATAAGTAAAATATTTGAAGAAAATATTAACATGAAAAATATGTGTAGATTATAAATAATATAATTGATTAAATAGTTTATAAAAAAGAAAGAGGGATATTTTTTAATAATTAGATAAATTATCATTTATTAGGGAGTGACATTAGCCAAAAAGGAGTGGCAATAGCCACTCCCTAAAACTAGACCAAAAGCATTTTAGGATCTAAAATTAAAATTCATTTTTTTAGATAAAAAAATATATTTAAACCATATTTATTTATGCATTCAAACAATTCTCTCTTGTTGTTTGTTATTCAATACTTCTATTATCTAAGTTATCATTATTTCTGACTTCTATCATATCTTTAACATAGTTATTGAGATATTAATTAAGTATTGAATGATTCAGTGTACTAATATTTTATTTTAAAATTATTATGTTTATATAATTTTTAAAGAGCTTAATTTTTATATACTGACAATGTTTATATTTTTATATAGTTATCCACTCAAATAATTTTATTTGGATGACTTTTTAAATAGTAGTGTGAAATTTAACTATTTTTACTTATGTGACAATATATAATTATATAATAATATTAAAAAAATATTTTACAATATCAATACATAGAAATTAAACTCAATTTTTAAAATAACTATTGTAAAAATTAAATATGACAATAATTTTTTTTATATTTCCCAATGTATCCACAGATATTACCTCCCACCTCACGTCAGCTCGTGGTTAAAAATGTTAATAATATAACAGCACATAATTAAATAATAAAAAAAGATATTATACATATATCAAAATCAAATGATAAGAGATAATAAATTACACAATAATTTCTTTTCTGGATCCCTCAGGAGGAAGATTCTCGTGTAAAGAGATTGGTCCTAAGGTTGATTAATTATATTCAATTAAATTTGTACGTTAATATTCTTTGGAACTTAATTCTGGTAGTTCGATTGATTGTTTTACGAAAAACATTTGTTTAGCTGGGGAGCCAACGCATTTTGGCTACGTATACCCATTTTCCTTCTAATACGTGCTCTTTATTTTTTTTTTTTGGTAGATAACAAGATAAAAAAAAAGTCAACCACATTATATTTTAGAATAATATTTGATGTATAATTAAATTATACAATAAATACACACCACAAGTCTTACCACCATTTGATGTGATGTGTGGTCCTCATTCATCCCACTCATTCATCAAATCCAATAGTAATAAGGTGTGTAATGTGCATTTATTATATAATTTAATTGTATACCTAATATCACTCTATATTTTATGAAGTTTATTTTAATGCACCTGCATTATAAAAGTCAACGAATAATGTATTATTTCATGGTTAAATAGAATTAACTCACACTCCCTGCTGCTTACAAACTATTTTATATTATAATTTTTTTTACATTATTAATAAATTAAAATTAAACTATATAAGTATCTACCGCTAAACTTCATTTTTATTACTGTCTTTAGAGTTCTAAGAGCAATTGAACGACCACGTCACCGCAATTTTTTTTTTTAAATATTAGATGATAGGGGTGGTTGTTTGGAGATGATAGTCAAACTTAAGACCTTTCGTGACTCATTAAGATATTAAGATACGTAGGAGTTTACACTGTACCGTGACTCTCATGCAGCACACCTACCAGTAGAATCTTTCCCAGCAGATACGTTTGATTTTTTATTATATCACGACGATTGACATTCATGGATGAAATGAAATGTTATGTAGTATTACAATATTATAATAACTCGTACGTTATTCCCTTTGTGTGTGTGTATATGTGTGTGTATATATATATATATATATATATATATATATTCTGCAAAAACTGCTGATATATTATTTAATTTTATATTTGTTGTTATTACTTGATTAATATATTTCATAAATAAAGGCATATACATGACCAAATTCAAGTGTAGAAATTATAATAGCCATTTCAAAATAATTCATTTCTATCTTGCATTTATTTACCTTTACACACAATTTTCTTAATAATGACAAATTTTCTTGAAGTTCCCATCATATTCCTTTGTCCTTCGTTAATGTCAATAGCTAACAATAATAATCACAGAACATCTCAATCTTGTACTTGAAGGCTTATCATCATTTGTCATTACACCATCGGGAAAAAAAAAAGGGAGATTAGTTACTGATCAATACTATATCAAAGCATTAACTTGCAAGACATACCTTGGGAGCGGACATTTGATGCACTGGAACAATCAAAGGCCATGTCGTCCTTACATGTGAAGTAAAAGTCAACCCTATTGGTAATAGAAGAAGATAATCTTTTACTAGTCAACCCTCTTAATATAAGTCAGCCTTTTTTTACTAAATATGCGATTATCTCTTAAATATTGATATTGATTTAAAATGGTTCATTTATCAAGAAAATAAATTATAGTAATGATTTAAAAAAATTCCAAAAGTGATAAAAGAAAATCTTCCAAAAGATGAAATGGATAGGGGAAGAGGTTCAATTCACGTATGTGTATATTAAAAATGTCTTGTAACTAGAGACAAAATATACATCTTTGAGCTCTATAGTATGAAAGGATTGGTCATTACTTCCATTAATGGATACCCTAGGTTCATCTTAAAAAAAAAATTTTTAAAAAAAACTTAATGTGAGAATAACTATGAAGCATGCATGGGTGAAACAATGGAGAAATGGAGGGGGCAAAACAAAAGAGAAAAGTTTAGAAACAGAGGGCAAGTTTGGAAATCACTTGTAAAAACTGTTCCTGATTTTTAAAATAGAAAGAATAAAAGAAAAGTTTGACAATAGAGAAATTCTTGAAGTTAGTGTTCATGCAAGACGAGTTAAGAGGAGATTAATTTATTCTAGACTTGATATAATATTTTGGTTGAATTATTTTTTCAAACTTCAACTCGACTTGATTAAGGTTTGAAAATGATCAATTTTGACTAAGTCTACTCAATATTTAAATCTAATGTATAAATTTAATTATGATATAAATTTCTGAGCAAAAACATAATATATTTTGAAGTCATCAAATGTTAGAAATTATATTGAAAGGCATTTTACTGTATATTTCAAATACATTATATTGTATTAACGTACATAATGTTATATCATGTAAAATATATAAACGTATATTTTAATATTTTATAATCTTTAGATTAAATCGAACTAGAGAAATCAAAATATAGCCAAAAAAAAACCAAACCTATTTTTCATAGCCTGAAATCTCCAATTGACTTTAGACCAGACTCAAGGGTTGAATGGATAGAGTCAGCATTGGCTGGTTAAAGATTTGACATTAGAGTGCCTTCCACAATCCGTAAGGGTTTGCCTTATTGGAACAATAACGCGGGTGCCACCTTCTCTCTCTCGCCACATGTCCATCACTAATAAAGCGCCTTAAATGTTTAGGTTTGTTCATCATCGAGGATTTTATTACCAAGTGTCCTAATGATGCTCTTTAGAAGCTGAGATAAAAAATAAAATAAAATATTTTAAGTTAGCAATATATTAAATATATTAAAAACTTTAAAATTATTTTACTTTTGGTTCGTTAAAGAATGTTCTTAAAACACTTATTAGTAAGAATGTAAATCTTTTACCCTCAAATGATGTTCTCTTCATTGCCATTCAATCATTTATTAACACTTAAAAGATAGATATAGTATATTTGATAACTTATACGCTTTTAAATTTATTTTGATTCTTATATTTTTATGTGATAATAAATAATTGAGAATAAGAAAAGGACAATGAGTGTATATATATATAACATTTGTACCATATGTAAATATTGATACACTTGCATCTTTCAATAATATTTAACGGGTATAAAATTTTATTAATTCAACTGTTGAATTCAAGGTTCTTACTTAGTAGATCACATATATCAAATTTTATACAATTTAAAAATAATTTGATATTTTATCATACCATTTTATTTTTACGAATAATATGCTTTTGAAAATATTGGTAAATATCAATTGTTAGAATACATACCTATCGTTATCCAACTTTTTTTTTAAAAAATAAAAAATTGGTATGTGTGATAGTCAATATAACATCATATAATTCAACGGTCGGATCAACCGAATTCAATTTTCACGAAAAGTTATTAAATTGTGTAAATATACAAACCTAGTATAAACATATCGTCACTATATATATATATATATATTATTGCGATGAAGAGGGATTATTAACAATAATTTTTTCAAAGGTTTGAACCTTTGTCTGCTTTTGAAAGTGTAATTTACCACTACACGTTGATATAAGATAATCTATATTAATCAATTATCAAAATTAACCTCATAATTATTTCAAGTAAGTAAATCCTCCTTATTTTTTTTTAATCAATCCATCAATCAGTTGAAGAAAAGTAGAATACTTGCGTGTGGATTTTAGGGAAAAGGCGTCAATTTAGCTGAGCCATGTGGCAATAACAGTTTGGGCGCTTGATTGATGAACTATTGTTTAATTTTATTTATTTATTTTGCCGTTCTTTGCTTGTTGATGCATGTATTTTTATTTTATTTATTTGTTAAGTGTTTTTCGTCTTTTTGTTGCGGTGATGCATGAATCAAACCATGAAAAGGACGGTGCGGTTGCCAAGTGGAGCCACCGCATTCTGCAATGGAGACATTCCAACTAAAGCTTTTGACCTCAAATATTTTTGAAAGATAGAAAGGGCAACAACCAATTGTTTTTCTTACTATTTGTTTATTTATGAACTCATATCTTATGATACGGGTAAGCTTTCGACAATATATCTCCTTTGTTATTAGAGTAAATAATATTTTTCATCCTAACATTTTCAATTTAATATTAATTTATTTTAATAAATTCTTGATATTAATTTAATCATAAATTTTTTTATTTTGACATCAATTTGATTATTTTATTGAATATTTATTTTGATATAATAATTTGATTGATGTTAAAATAAAAAATATCAGAATTAAATTAATGTTTAAACTAAAAATGTTTAAACTAAAATGATATTATATTTTTTAAGATCAAACTGATATCAAATTAAAAATATTATAACTAAAAAATAGTTGGGTCAATTAATAAGATTCAATATAGTATTGACAAAGGGTTCGAGTTCAAGTTCTTTTTTTTTTTTTTTAGAGTTCAAATTTTTATTAGTGGACATTTGTTGGTATTGTTCTCATAGTAAATTATTTTGGTAGGAAAGATTTTTTAATTTCTAAAACCATTTTGTTGAACTTTTATTTAAGTAAATTGGTTACCATCAATCATTCCGCATGAATAATAAAGTCGAGCTAATAAAACCTAATCCTATATGTAAACGGCCAATAGGCTCAAGCAAATAGACTAGAAGGTAGGCATTATGTGTTTGAATCGAATTTAAAATTGACAAGATGATATTTTTCATTCCCTAAAAGTTTTATTCCCAAACCCAAATTAAAAAAAAAAGATTAAAATCAATAAGTATATAGCTTTTCGGAGAACTAGGTAGTGTACCACCGAGTCTACAAAACGACTTTGACCCTCACAATGGTTTACTTTTCTAATTTTTTATTTAAGGAAAGATCGCAAACGGGAAACTTCATGTTATTGTCTTTTCCCTTTTGTTTACTATCCATGATGCAAGTAGAGGCATGTCCTTTTTTTTTTTAATAATATTTTTACTGTATTAGGTCAATTAATAATATTATCAAAAAAAAAGTAGAGGCATGTTCTTTCTTCACACTTGTAGTCTTCCAAAGACTTCCAACACTTTAATTTAATGGGCTATGGAAACTTCGCACCCGTTTTCATACATCTTCCAACTAATAAATAAAGTAGAGATAAATTCTTATGGCTAATCCAATGGTATAATTGACCTTGAGCTCACATTGGACTGGTTCTACCTCACCTAACTAGAACCGAACCCAGCAGGCTATGTTTATGTACAAACATACAACAAAATGGGCATTCAATTCTATTTAATTTAGCGCATGAGTTTATCTTTTGATACCTAATGAACAAGCGGGTTAATTTCCTATAATTCATGTTATTAATTTTTTTTATCGTAAATATGTTTCATTAATGTGTATTAAATTTTTTTTTTTTGTGGGTAGAGAGTTTATATCTTTTGTTTAATGCGTACACAATTGCCGACTTTCATAGAAAAAAAGGTTTTGGGGCTTTTTTTTAGTAAAAATATTATTTAAACACTTAAAAATAAATTATCTAATTGAATATCCAGTTGATTACTATTAAAGATATGTTTTGTTATAGAATAAAAATAAAGGTAAAATTTTCTTAAATCAGTTTCATTTTACATAAAATTGATAAGTGATTAATAGATAGGATGAGTGAGTGACTAGGCATGTTATACAATAATAATAATAATAATAATAATACTAATAAAGTGAAATTCTCATTTTAATACTCGCTTTTTGGTGTCGGGTCAAACTTGCTAGCTGCGCACGGACATCTTAGACCCGTTTTAAAGGAACAGAGTACTTGGTGGCGAGATTATTGGCGTTACATATACGATGATGCTGCTGTCTAGTTTCGGAATCATGATACAAAATCAGTTGTCAAAATCAATAGGGTAGGTGTGTGGCTTGACACTTCTTTTTCCTTGCATTGAATATAATGCCAGATAGTTCAAAGAAAGATGGTCCAGGAAGGGCATCTTTAGTTCAGAATTTCAGTTTTTATTTTTAATTTTTATAAAAAAATATTAAAAATTTTAAAAATTATAAATTTTAGAGTGTGTTTGGTTTACCTATTTTTATTTTTACTGAAAATAAAAATATTACATGATAATATGTTTGATTTTAGTATTAGAAAACATTTTATATTTTCTAAAAAAGTACAGGAAGCTGAAAAAGCCAAATCCACCTTTTCAGTAATTTTAGTTATGATTTTGAAAACGTTTTCTGTTGAAAATGTAATGGCATAATTATTAATATTGACAATCTAGCCTAACATCCCTTGCTCTATTCCTATCCCAAAGAAAAATTATACTAATATCTGTTGCTTTTTTGGGGATGCCTCACGATTCTATAACACTCTCTCTTTATCATTTATTTTATTATGACTATAGTTTATTTAAAATACAAAAGTAGTTTATTTTAGGCAAGTATTTATTATTTTAATTGTAATTTTAACTCTAAAAAATTTATGTCCTTTTTAGAGTTCAATTTTAATACAATGACTTTAACCCATAGTTTGAAAAGTTAACTGTATATCATGGTAGATGTGACAATATGTGTAATTTCTATTATTTATTATGAGATATAATTTTATTATCTTAAGTTTGATTTTAAAATTACATTTTGGAAACAGATAAACCAAATATGTTTTTATTATTTCTATTTTTTTTAAAACAAATTCTATTTTTACAAATCAAATACATTTCCTAAATTTTAAAAATCTGAAAATGAAAATTGTTTCCAAAAATGAAAACAGAAAATGAAAATAAGAAATATTTTTACAAATCAAACATACCCTTAATTTTTATTTTTATTTTTTTATATTTTCTTTATAAAATTCTAAGAACTAAAAAATTGAAGATGAGAACTGAAACTAAATATATCCTAAATATACCGAGTGGCCCACGAGTATGATAGACAGATAAAGTCTTGAAACTTAGGCGTTCCATCCCCGTGTTGCGGACCGAAAAATTGGCCTCGTGTTTTTCTTTACACCACACAAAGTTTGTTGAATTGATCTTTTTGTGCTTCTGTTTGGTTCTTCCAAGTGTTGATGTTGAAATGCTAGTTTGGCTCTAGTCCAGTGCACGAAACTCGTGGCTGGTGAAATTTACGTGGATTAGATACATGCAGTCTTATTTTTTACAATTGGAGAGAGATGTTGATATAAAATATGAAAATGTATATGTAATAAGTAAATAAACAAACAAACAAATAACAAAATAAAATAAAGTCTTATCAAGCTTATGGAATATTTGAAGGCTGCCAATTTAAAATGTTTGACAAATTAATTCCCTTAAAAAGTAAAAGGTTAAATTAATCCTTATATAGAAAGACTAATTTATTTGATATTTTTAATTTGTAGAGATTTCTTTGGATTTTGTTTTTAGGGATCACTTCATCCAATTTTTTCTGAAGAAACCAATTATCCAAAATAAAATTTAAAAGGGACGAAGCTGTTGGGATTGTGTCTAAATGCAAATTAGATTCTCAGAACCATAACGTGGAAATAGAGATCCTCCTCCTTGAATCGATAGATAACTGAATGGGCGGGAAAGGAAACAAAAAAATAGCATTTACACAGTGGAACATCATGATGGAGTAAAAAATCTATTATTCTACACGACTATACTACAAGAGTAGCAAATGGAAGGTGCTCTAATATCAACATGCAGGGAATGAATATGAGCAAAAGTTTACCGTGAACGACCACTGGCCCATACAAATGAATGATCATTGAATATGTAAACAAAACAGAATAAGAGAGATCCGAAGCAAGCCAGAAGAGCAGTCTGGCTACAATGGGATGGTGATGCCATTGACCTCTGAGAATTGTTCTTGTTCTTTCTGGCTGCATCGGCAGAAGGGTAATGACCAAGCCCAGCCGCCACAGCAGGAGGGACATTATCCGAGTGTGGTCTTGTTGGGATAGCGTTTTGATTGTCAATGTCATAACCTGTTTATGGGCTCAACGTATGAATATTCTTTTCTTTTTTTTTGGACAAAAGCTCAAGAGTATGATTATTAATCTAAGCATATAATGGAGGAACAACAACAATGAGAAGAAAATAAACACCTACAATCAAATTTCTTCCATCCCAATATGAGCTTTTCCCGGTCAAATACAACACGGTAACCAGTCATGAAGTTTTCTGCAATCAACATCAAAAGCTAATACTTAAATAATCATCAATATCATCTGGAAAGAACAGTTGATGGGAATGAGCATATATGATGCATCACGCATAATTTGGAATAGAAAATAGAAGCATGTTGCACTGATATCAAGACACCAAATTACTATGTTAGGACATCAGTGAGTGGTCTTGAGTAAAAATAGAATGGGAAAGGATGACATGGGTAAGACACACTAATTCTCGTATGGAAGAGAACTAGGTCTCTTGAATACCTAGTGACACACTAATATACTCTTCTTTTTCTTGTTTGTGAATAATATATAGGAGGGGAAGGCTGATACCACTCTGGTATCATATTCTTTCCAACAATATACAGTCAATTCTTCTTTTCTCAACCATTTTCTGATACCAGTTCTTACAGATTAACAGCCAACACACCCTCTTATGTCTCCTCAATTTCTCACATTGAACTTCTGTCTTATAAACTTGCCAACAGTCGTACTTAATTCACTTCAGGTTCATAGCACACATCAGATCGTGAATGTTATGTTCAGAAAGTAAGAGACTTACGTCCAATTATATTCAGCTCAGCACTCTTGACAACTGCTAGACAATATACAAGTTCATTCTGCAAAATAATAAAGGAAAGAACATCTTGAGCTATGCGTATCTCCAAAGCTAACAAGCATGCAAGCACATGTAGATTAAAGAGGAGAAACAGCTTGCACTACCACCTGAGTAGAGATAATAATTATTGGATCATAAACTGCAAAATGACTTCCTCCTCCCATAGTTAAACTCATGCTAGGTATCAAACTCGTATTTGCATCAGGACTGTCCACCATACGAAAAGGATATTTTAGCTTCGAAAGAAAAAGGATAAAAGATGAATAATAAATAATAAAAGTTCTATGACCTCATATCATAACAATATTCGAAAGGGATTCTAGAATCAGATGGACGCCGCCTATCTTGTACTTGGGAATGAAACTGCAACACAAATGCTTAGTTAGTTTGTCTCCAAATATCATCTAGCTAATGTAAGCCGAATTTCATCCCTTTTTGGAACTTACACTCTCAGAAAGTTTCGCATAGGTTGGATCAACCAAGTATGTAAAAGAGGTCCCAGAATCAAAAAGAGCACTGAATTCCACATCAATTAGAGTTGTGCCTACACGGACTTGAGTGACTGTGATGTTATAGGTAGGGCTGCGTGATATGTCCAACCATAAGAGGTGATATTTTTGCAAGCATTAATATTACATTAAATTCAAATAATCAGAGGGAAGCAATAGGGAATTACCACTTACTGTGATGGGTTCAGATTAAATGGAGTCTCTTCTTGATCAAGACTTCCCTTGTCCCCAAAACTTATCCTTCCAACGCCATCATGTCCAAAACACATAGAGAATGAATCTGCTGTAAAGCCTTCCCTTGATAATATGCTAGGAACTGATATTTTCTCCATACCAAGCCCAAACAATCCATTGGGAGCAGCAACATCTAAGAATGATCCACTCTGAACTTGTCCACAGCTGCAACACATTTTATTGCTATTCCTTAAAGGAGTTGTTAAGAAAAAAGGAAGGGAAAAATAAAACAAGAGGGGCCCAGACAGCTAAAAGCACTCAGGTGAGTGACATATCAATCTGTCAAAGTAATGTAACAAGGAAGCTAACCCAAATATGACATTTGCCTCAACAGGGTCATGGTGATTATCTTCTTTGGTTAAGTGCAGAACATCCTCCACCAGTATCCCTGATGTAGACGTTTCGGCAGAGACGTAAGAGACCATGTAGGGGCAGTTGCTGAATGTCCCAAGGCATTGGTTGCGATGTGTGCATAGACTGTTGTTACAAGTCACCTTTTTGCTTGTTGAAGATCCATTAGGATTGTAAATACTAAAGTCAAAATCCTGCCATAACAATGATTTTTACTCAAAAACAATGCAGCACCAGAAAAATGCAAATTATTCAGAATTGTCTTTCACTTGGAGGCAAAGAGCAGAATTATAAGTAGTTCTAGAGGTACTACTTCAGTTCAGTCACAACACAACAAGCAGAAGGAGAGCATACCGAAGCCAAGGCCGAAGCGAAGGCTGAGCCATCGGTAGCTGCACATCTGGTGCAATCACAGGGTACCCAGAATAAGTCACTTCCGGTGTCAAGTGCCACCATGAACTTCACTCCCGGCGTCCCCAGTTGAACTGTCGTATAATGCAAACTGTATAAATCTCCATAGATAAACAATACAAGGAAAAAAGAAAGAGTTAAAGAAAATCCAAGAGCCAAAACAACCAAGAGAGAAAAAGGAAAAAACAATGATTAATTCAAGACAGTTCCCTAACAATCCAATCCAATCTAATCCAAAAAACTTATTCAATAAAAATTGTTAATTTCCCACAATCATGTAGCAAGAAGGCTCAAATCTAAATGCTAGTTACAAAATCACTAATCTTTCTTTTGATACTTCATCTTTACATGTCATTGCAGTTCCCTACTTTTACATATTTTGAAATGAAATGAATTGTTTGTTAAATAATTTCTCTCTTTTATCTTGATCACTAATCTCCAAAATATTCTAAAACACCAAATATCCAAAATATTTAAAAACAAAAATATCCACAAATGCTGATAACCAAAAACACTGTATAAAAAATAAAAAGGAAAAAAAAAATTCTCTCTTTCTTAGTCTTGATCACTAATCTCCAAAATATCTAAAATATTGAAAAACAAAATATCCACAAATGCTGATTAACAGAAACACTTACAAAAAAAAAAAAAGGAATGAAAGAAAGAAAAAATCTCTCTTTCTTGATCTTGATCACTAATCTCCAAAATATTCTAAAACAAAACCATAAACAAATGCTGATTAACAAAAACACGAAAAAGAAGAAAAAGAGAAAGAAAGATTGAGAAATGAAGGAAGGTGTACAATCCGAGGGAGCTGATGCGGAACGTGGAGTTGCCGTCGGAGAAGGCGAGTCCGGCGTCCATCTCCGACAGCTTGCGGCCGCGGAGGAAGCGGTCGCGGTCGGCCAGCTCGGCGTAGTACTCGAACGTTCCCTTCTCCGGCCAGCGCTCCGCCGCCGGGGAGGGGATCCCGGCGGCTGCGGTGGACCACTTCCTGACTGGATCGGAGAAGCGGTGGTGCATCGTGAACGTGAACACGGCGGCGCCGCCGCAGTGGCAGCAAAGTGAGCGGAGGAGGAGGACGACGAAGGCGATCGTGAAGTTGAAACTGAGCATTTTCTCTTATGGCTTTTTTTCCTTTCCCGCTCTCTCTCTCTCTATTCTGTAATGATTGGAAGAATTAAAGAGAAGCGAAACCCTAGAATGGGAGATTTGAAGGCGAATGGAACCATAAATGAATGAATGAATGTAGGGTTTGGTGTGTGTTTGGTGAGTGTTTGTCAGACTGAGAAAGAAAAACACAGAGAGAGAGAGAGTGTGTGTGTTTTGTTTTATTTGGTGTGGGATCTTGAAAGTGCGTAGTGTGTAGTTAGTGTTTGGGGAAGAGGAAGAAGACGAAAGAAAGAGTATTAGTACAAAATGGGGATGAAAGTGTTCATTGATGCAATGAAATGTAGGAGCTGTGAGTGAGTGAGTGTGACTGATACTGTGTGTGGACTGTAGTCTAGTATGGTATGTAAGAGAGGTCATGTGAATGAGTGGGGCCTACAGCGCTTCTTGTTTTGTTTTGTTTTTGACAGTTGATGACAGTTGCCATCGCGGTCTTTCTTTTCTCCTCTCTCCTCCTATTATTATTATGTTTTTGTTTTAATAGCCATAGGGAATGAGTATTAGTATTCTTTCTATAATTAGTTATTCTGATTTGATATATTTTAAAAAATTTAAATTAGTTGGATATATAACTCATTTTTATCCATAAATAATTAAGAGGTACTAGTATCTTCTATGATAAATTCAGAAAATTTTATTGATAAAAGTAAAAATAATACATAAACATAATAAAAATAGAATTGTACTGTATTTTACCATTTTTTTTCCTATTTAAAGTTAGCGTGGGACTTAATTTAATAAAGAAATAGGGATAAGTATACATATATCTATATAATTACTTTAAAAGCTTCAATTTTTTTGTGGGGACATAAGCCCCCACTTTATTAAATGTGAATCCACCTTTGGGTACCCTTGAGCTTTACAAGGGTAGCAGAGAAAACTATTGTTATTATTATTAGATTTTTGTTTTGATACCTCAAGGATGCTAATACTCTTTTGAATCCATAAATTATGATTTAATCATGAGTGTTTAAAATATTAATTAACTACTATGACATGTGACAAAAATTTTTACTAAAAGGTACCAGTACCTATAAATTTAATAGAGTACTAGAGAAATCTCCTTATTGTTATTATTATTATTATATTTAGAGAAAAAAAAATGACATATTTATTCTCTAAAATCATGGGCTATCTATATCTATGGTATATGATTACTTCGTGCTACGGCATGCTATTAAAGAAAGGCCCAACTTCGTGTGGACTGGTGGACCTCGAACCGAGACCGGTAGCAATACCAACCGGATTCGGGATAACCCGATCAGGGATCCGATCCGGCTACAACCACAATCCTGCTCTATGAAGCAGGACATGGAGCACGCTGCACATTCTCGGACCCATAATGCCATACCCAAGATGTGAGGGCAGTGGCAACGGGAGGGAAGATCAAGTTTAAAAGAAAATTTTAACTCTCACATCAAGTGCGCATCATTCAGATATTCACTAAATCTCCTAAACCCATTCCTGACTTAGGTATTGAACCTTATCATGGATTGATTATGGTTGGGACAAAATAAGAGCTCACCATGATTTGTTAATCCTCAGATGAATTCTCTCTGTACTACTTTGTTACAACTTATGTTAGGGGTTAGCTCATCGAGTCAACTTACTGCTTATGCTCTCTAATGGCTTGAGTTCGATTATTATATTTTGGTGATTGCTACCATGCCCGAGGCAAAATTTGGGGTAATTTACCCAAACTGATGTGTCGTTTTGTAATTGGAGAATCAGGGGTGGCAGGACCTACACATCTAAACTTTTGTGTATTTGTGGTCAAACCACACCTCCTTTTCATTATTCACAATCTCGCCCCGTCACATTCTTAAGTGCATGATTCTGACCTATATCTTCTTCCATCATTATACAGTATCTTCTTTAACGTTTTATACCTGTGTCTATATTTTTTTTAAACCAGTATTTGGTTACAAAAATACACATCATGGTACAAAAATAAATACTTATTTTTCTATTTTTTTTTTGGGTCCCAGCAAAAAGCTTTGTTTTTCTTCCCAGAAGATGAAACGTGCAACTGAGAACCTACATCACCTCTTCCCCGCGTTACCGTCGTTGCCTCTCGGTGGCCTAAGACTATCAAACCCACCGTGACTCCAAGCTGCAACTGAGACCCTTCGATAACCTCATTCCCCTCGGTGCCCAAAAACTATCCAACCCCACAAAGCCCGTGACCCCAACCTTCGGAAAATCGCTGTGCAACGGTTTCTGACGGTGGAAGTGGGTAGAACTCACCGTTCGCTCCATCGTATCCGGCGAAGCCCATTCGGATAATATGAATCACAGGCGTCTTCTCCTCACTTTGCTCTTCTTCATATCCACCAAAGGCCTGCGTATTCATCTCCTCACAGTCGCACACAATCGGTTGGTTTTGGGTCATCTCATCAGGTTTCCTTCAGGTATTCTCCATTCGAATTTATTTAGAACTTCCCTGGGTCTGCATCCCCCATACTGATGTAATTGCCCCTTTTTCCTTGATTGCATGTTAGGTGTCACATGCTCTGGTTGGAGGAGAAAGTTGAGATGATAGGAGCATTTTACACGTAGGTTCAGGAATTGGAAAATTGGTTCCCAGGTATTATCTCCAATAACTGAATTGTCTGGATTCCTTTGCTTTGCTTTTTTTCAGTTCAATACAATTTTCCAAAACGGACTATGAACATAGTATAACCGAGGTATCGGGTAATACTCTTATTTTGTTTCTGTTAACTTCCAAATTATGCGGTAGTGTAGTACTATTGATATTGGTAAATTATGATCCTTGTGAAACGTTTCTGTAGTTCTTTCTTGCTAATATGTTTTGGTTTTGTTTTGTGTAAATACGAATTAATTTGTTTGTAAGCTGATTATGTTTGAATTATTATGTTTTTGAGCTGGGCAATTGTTTCTTCCCTCTTCTTGGGTCCTTGTGTTGTTTTGTCATGTTTCCTCCAGTAATATAAAATCCCGAGGACTATGAAATTGGGCAAGGGGTTTCCATCCATAGTGGTTCCCCCATCACATCTTTAGATTCACCAAAGGGGCCTAGACCTATGCTTTGTAATGAATCAGATGGCCCATTGTCGCCTCAAGAAGAATTCGACACAACATCCGGGTACTTATCCCTTTTTACACAATCTTTGTCTTCGAACAAGAAAAATGCATGGTTGGTTAGTGAATTTGTCTTTCAATGGACAATTCTCATGTTTATGTGCCTCTTAACTTCCCTATTTCTATTTTGTTTTAATTTGTAATTCTTGTGGGTGAAAAGTACTTTCTGATTTTGGGGACATTGCCCTTTCTAGTCTAAAGTGTTCTTATCAAGTTAAGAGTGCACTTTAAATCTCTCATTTTCTTTCCTTTTTAGGTGGTTGTGGTTTTACTTGTAGCATTAATCACAACTTGGGAGTCTGCAAAATGAGGGAGATAATCATGAACTATGTAAATAGCAAGCACCGAATGGTAGGTCTCAGTGTCATTTTGCTATATTTTATCTCAGTCATTTTGCTTTTCAAAATTCATTTCTTGGAGGATATGTCACCCGTGAAAATCAATAATTCTTAATGATTATTATCCCTAAATTGTCATAAGGCATTCCCTCAGATATTATATAATTCATATATATAATATTGTGCTTTGGTCATTACTAGTCTTTGGATCCTAACTTTGCACTGTTCATTATTTTGTGTCAATTTCAGCCATTTATTGTACTTGATGGTGCTTGTGAAATTTAAGCTGAAAATACCACTCATGGGAGGTCATGTAGCTCATTCAAATGGCAAAATGACATGGCAGGAAGGATTGTATTTTTTTAAATGACTTAGCATATCCATCCTCCTTGGTCCCTACAAATTTCAGTTGACCCTCATGCAAATTTGTCTAGGTGCAAGGTGTATTGGTTAAACATTCATTAATGGTACTACTTGTTCTATGGTAGGATGGAATGCTTAGCCATTTTACATGGACCAATATGGTACCCAGTGCTTAGACACAATTTTTGAATTGATTTCAAGTGGAACGTAATCCACACAGCATAATACTAAAGAGACATCGATACCATGTTTACTGATACTGTAATATTGCTTCCTTACTGGTAATGATGCAATGTTCTTTTGTATGTTAAAAAAGTACCTAATAGGATGTCACAAAAGAATTAAAGGGCAGGCTTGACCTGTAGTTCTTCTATGAAATGCGAGACCTCATCTTCTAAGCTCTATTACATGGTGAAATTCATACAAAATAAAAACACTTGTTCAAATAATGGCAAATATGTTCAACTAGCTGAAAAAGATCACAAACATCTAATCCAAGGCAATAATAGGTTCTTATAATATGAGAATGACAAGATGTTTGAATCATTCCTTGACAGTCGTTATTACCTTAGTCAAGTTGGCACAACTTTTTTTCAATTTTTTTTTCAAATCAGACGAATACTTTTCAGCTAAATTTTAAATTTTTTCAAATAAGCAACTATCCTTCAGCTAATTTTTTAATTTTTTTTAAATAAGATGACTATTTTTTAGTTTATTGACTATATTCACTGATGTTTTCTATAAAAGCATATTCACTCAAAGTTGCTTGTGTCATTAAATGATAACATTATAAAGGCACAAGAAAGATAACAAAAATGAAAAAAAAAATCATACATGTTCAAATTGTTATAGTAACCAGAGTGTTGCCTTATCTCCTAAGCTTTTACACCGTCAACCTTCCGCGATAATCAGCCTAGGTGCAGCAGGATGATCAATCGATCCAGTTCTCTTAAGATATCAAACTGAATGAAACAGTTGCTAATGGACTGGTGCTTGAAATGAATTGGAGCACTCATTTCTTTCAAAGCTACATTACGATTAATTGATATGGTGCAAAGAAATTGAAGTTTACATAAAATATACAAACAGGTTGGGGGGCAAGTTGCAGCACAGCCAACAGTACAGGAATTAATACTAAATCACTTGTCCATCAAAAAGGGAAAAACTACACCGTAACTTTGCTGAGTTGCTCCAAGCTCCATTAGCAAACTAGAGAAGCAGCGATATAATGTGACAAGAAATCCATAATGCGTTAGTTGCGGCCCTTAAAATAATGGGGTCTTGACAATTTCTGTTAAAAATGTGAATTGAAAATAGCATAAAAAGGAAAAAGAAACCAGCAGCTGAATAGAAGTGAAAGTAATAGGTATCAACCAAACTATAGGCAAAACATGCCACATAATAGATAATTAATGCAAGCTACGTAGCAAGTGAATCAAACCATAAGTTCCCCCCAAGAGCTAGCCATGGATGTGCATGATAGCAAATGACCCCACCTTGTGATTTGTTACCTGATCAGGGACAAAAAATCATCACCTACAATTTCCCTGTGGCTATTCTTACTATTAACATGTTGCAACTTAAGAAATGTACTTCTAGTTTTCAACATCTAGACAAGTAGTTTAGTACTATAACGTCAAACATTTTAGTTAGCCATATTAGCTAAAGGCAAATTTCAATATCATACAATGATTTTCTTTTCCCATTCATCATTGTTGGAAGAAGGCAATTGTTTATTAATGGTGTTTGAAGTTTACAACAATCATGATTCAATCAAAAGAAGAATAGTATCATTGTTCCAAAGGTTTGTGATTTTGGTTATCAAACATCACTAAAGGGAAGGAAATCTCACTCAAATGGTTAGGCAATAATACAAACATTCTGCAGACGCATGAATGAATAAC
Organism: Dalbergia cultrata; assembly: GCA_031216105.1. Lineage (NCBI taxonomy): Eukaryota > Viridiplantae > Streptophyta > Magnoliopsida > Fabales > Fabaceae > Dalbergia > Dalbergia cultrata. The sequence continues at coordinate 1,756,621 of CM062347.1, read as the reverse complement.
CTGTAATATGGTAGACAATTGATGTCAACAGGCATTTCCTTTTATATTGACTGAGTTTGTCTCAAACAAAATCATAAATGCTGCACAACTAGGGATACATGAACTGAGAGGAAAGGTGACCCCCCCACCCCCCCAAAAAAAAAATTCTTTTAAAGAAATAAGTGTCCTAAATAAAAATAAAAGTAAAACAAAATAGCATGATAATACTATGGGTTATAGATGCAAACCAATAAGGAAGGTTTTCATGCATTCCATCTCCACTTCTAAAATTGTAAGAATAAACTAAGCTGGCTAATTTTAAATTAAAATAAAGAGATATTGAAGAAAGGATGGACACTGTTACAAACTGTAGGTACCAGATGCTTTCACTTTGCCACAATCCTTGAATCTCAATATTCCTACGGCTTTCCTCTTCATACAATCTGCAGCAAATAGTTGATCACCAGAGTTACACCGTACCAGACACCGTGATATAGCATAAATCCTGTAGACATACAAAGTAACACAAGGTCTACTTTTCTACAAAATTAATAGAAGAAATAGTTGTGTTAACTACCTTCTATCTCCTTAATTTTCTTCCCTAGACTAGCCTGATAACAAGTACCTGATAAGAAAACAAGAAAAATGGCTTCTCAGGAATTAAACATTGTTTGAATTAATCCAAGGAAAAATAAACATTCTTTGAACAACATTTTCCAATACTATTAAACAAATAGGTGACGGCCTCATTGTGTTTGAAGGCACGTGCCATGGTGGTCTGGATGGTTGACGAGGCAAGCAACAATAGCCACCAAAACTCACCATTTTGGAGAATAGATGCTTCGATGAATTGGAATAGGAGATATTTGTTTTGTCTTCCAAGTTATTTTATCAGTTTCATCCTGAATTTCCTGGCAGACCAAGGTCGCAAAATAATTTTAAAAAAGTAGATTGTTCAAAAGAATTAGCCAACATCATTTGTATCTTATGCAAAAGGAAAACACATATGGACACAAAATCCTCCATCCAGCAAAACTAAGTGCTGCAATTATACCGTTATAAATTGCTAGTCATAAATCCATTAACACATAACATATGAGCTATATTCAGAAATGAATTGGCTTGAACTCTGTAAAAACTTAAAATTTATAGAACATCTCAAAAATTAAATCTTCATTACCAGAGATACACGAGGACAACTCTACTATTTTTTTTTTCCCAAAAAAGAAGAAGAATAGCAACGTGTATGCAACAAGAAGCAAAAGAAATGGGGGCACTTACCGGGGCCAATTAGAGAAAAGATGTTTGCTATCATGAACAAAACCAGTTATTCGCAAATCTATGCACCACAAAAGATGGTAACAAGCATTCAAGTTCTTTTAGGAGCAAATACAAAATAGAAAACTAGGTAAGTTAGTATCATACAAAAATCAATAAACTTTCTCCTTAGCAGGTGCAGAAACTTAGCATGCACCATGTACTTGCAAAATAAAAAATTACCAATCAGACAAATTAAAAAAAAGGAACGAAAAGAGGTTAAGAAGCAAAACAAATTTTACGAACACATTTACCAAATTATGTTGAAATTAAAGGCGTATACATAGAATAGAGGAAAAGGGAAGCAATTATAGAGGCTTTATTCCTGTTAATCTCTCCATGCCGCTGCCGGAGAAGGCGCATGGCACGGTGGTCTGGTGCTTGAATGCCATTGATGGTTGCTGACGATGCCGATCTATGAGAGAAGGAAATGGTGATCGTGATGGGTGATGGTCTCTGTTGTGAGGCAGAGGCCGCTGGTGGACGAGGAGGCCGCAGTGGAGTTGCAGAGTGATGAAGAAAAACATCCCCGCTGTTGTCGGTGGTCTGCACGAAATGCGGATAGTGGCTGGGTGATGGCCCGATCCACTTGAAGGGGGAACTGGTGATGGGATCATGGCATAATTGAAAGGTTAGGTTTGTCTTCAAAGGGGATTAGGGTTCTTCATAAAATTGTTGATTGGGGTTGAATAACACGGTGGTGAACATTTCGTATCAAGATAGTATGGAAGTATGCAGTACAATGGAGTATTTTGTCAACGTATAAAGATGGGCAAATATGGGGTCATTAGCAGGAAGTTAAAGGACTAGAGGGGTTTGACTGTGAATGGGAAAAATTGTGGCTAATGTGGTCCCGCTTCGTGAAATTGCCCAACCATCAGCCGCCACAGTAACTCGGGTAAAATGCCCTTAGAATTGGCAAGGGCAGCGTAGCAAACACCTTATATTTTCTCTGTTAATAGATAGATAAAGTATTCTATAAGTGCTCGATGAGCCTAAAGACATGTCTTGACTCTAGATCAGAGTAAACTTTCTCCTCAATCTAAATTTTTATCTATCAAATATATGAATGTTTTAAAATAGTTGACGTATCCTATAATACTTGTTGTATCCAACATTTTATTAATACTTTTAGATATTTTTATTTATATAAGAAATGAAAATAGTAACCAAATAGACCAAGTTAACTCTTGGAATCTCATCCTTTGAGATTTTAACAATTTGTTATGAATTTTTTTTCATTTAACCAAATCTTTGGATCACATCAAGAAAAAAGATTATTTTTTTTTCAAAAAACAAACTCTTAATGATCAAGCATTCAATTATTTTGACAAGAGTTGCTTAAAAGTGTCCCATCTTGCATGTGGGCTCATTCACACGTTCTCTATTCATAATTCTTTCAAACTACTTAGTTACCATTACTATAATCTTACATTTCAAACCCAAATTTCATGGTTTTCTACCTCTAAGAACTGTACACATTGGCCTCATCTCATGTGTGAAGAAGTGAGAGGGATTTGAGAGGGACAAAGCTCTTCTACTTCATACTCTATTCCATTTAGGTGTTATTTAAGTATATGATACTACGAGTCATGAATACGAAATATAATACGGATTTCGTATTCGTACTGACAAGAATTTCTCATATATCTTTTCACTTGGTCATTACTTGAATAACTAAATCAATTCGAAACATTCCATAGTAACCATATTAATCTTGCCATATTGGGTTACACAACAAAAAATCTGTTATATACAACACCCTTTTTTGATTCTATCAAGCTCACATAACGTATATTTACATATTCAGGCATTAAGAAAACGTGCCTTACACTAATTATCCTCTACAACAATCCCTCAAATGTCCCCTTAACTATGCAAATTTGATGATTAACTCTTCCCTTTTGCAATTACCAATTTCCCATTTTTCCACATTCACATTGGAGAAGCAGAGGTAAAACCAAATTTGTCAGATAGTTTAGTTCTTGCTAATGGTGCAACTAGTTCCACTTGGTGAATAAACTCAACATCATGGACCAAAGGGTTCTCTGTTCTGCGTGGTGGAGAGCCAGAATAACAAGAAGGTAAGCACCCATTGCATACCAATTCCCTTCTATCAGAATTCTGCATAAACAATTGAACATTCACCAACCATCATAAACAACCTATTCTATCCAATTCCATTAGGCTAATAACTTGTTATTACACTAATTTAATAAGATCAAAACCTTCTCAGTGATCATGTTGAGAACCCCACCTCCATCATTCGTATTTGGCTGACTGGTCAAAGAATAACAAATTAGAAGCACATTCACACAAACTATATACATTTCTTCGGTAATGCTACACAGTTAAAAAAATATAATCAGAATCTTTGGTAGAAATTACTTCCTCCATTCTCAATTAATTGTTCATTTGGACAAACTAGACGCATTGACTTTTTCAATGTATCAGTTTGTCCAAATAGATAGTTAATTAGGGATGAATGAAGCATTATAATTGTTAAATGAAATGGTGTGATCAATCACATTATTTTCTTAACTAAATTCTGATGAAATTTCTAAGTTTTTGCACATGTTTCAATTTTTTCTACAAGACTTTTCTTACGTGAGCAATCATATATAGAAATTGATGTGCTGAAACAAGATGAGTCATACCTGTGTTTGCTGCACCTGATTGGCTTGAGGAATTCAGGTATGGAAGGTGAGAGCCTTCTTGGTTTTGGGCAAAGGGGTTGATCATATCTTCCTGATCCAACCTTGTTCCTTTCTGAGCCTAAATCAGCAAGGTTGCTTTTCACTACCTTATGATGCATATTCATTGCTATTATTATGTCTATGTGCCCTTTTTTTTTTTTGGTTCTTCACACGAGTGAAAGAAGCAAATGACTTTGTGACTTGCTATTCAACCTATTTATCCCCACATTGAATTGGTCTCTAGTGCATACTACTATCAGTTACATTGAAAGAACAGCCACACATTTTTTTGAGAGAGAATGAAAGTTCCATGTGACAAATGAGTGATGAGTGGAGCCACAATGGATTGGAAATTCAGAAGATGTTCAAGTGGGAATTAAGAGATCTCAAGTTAAGTTGTTTGGTTGAGAGTGAATATAGGATTGGTGTTTTGACTAAATGGCATTATTGATCTCCTAACTCTTCTCCATATTTCTCATCTTTCTCTATAATTAATTTGGTCCAAGTGAATTCCAACATCTGAATGCTTCAACGTTTCATCTTGCCTTTTAAATTACTAATTAACATTTTCCTTTAATTTGCTTTAATATGATCCAACGTTTTTCCTACCTTTTTTTTTTTTGTTAATGCATTAAATGTAATTAATGAAAATACATGTTATATCCTCGCATGTTAAATGCTAACTTTTAAGTAACATGTGTCACTTAGAAAGAGAAACTTTAATCAAATGACAGTTCGAAATTTTGGCATGGGTAATTTCGATATTGTGTATTTTGGGAAAAAAGAATTCTAAACTTAAGCCCATGTAGTATTTTGTGATTATATGAATGCGCTGCTAGGTATAGGTACGAAGAAACTTTATGTTGATTACGTTGGAGGACTAAATTTTTTTTATGTCTTAGATACTTTCTATAAAGAGTAACCGAATAAACTCCTACTATTTGAGTTATATGATAAGAAATGATATATCTAAGTAAACCAACAAAGTCGTCTGATTGATAAGGTATTTGAGTTAACTTTAAGAACACTAGCGTATATCGGGGTTAGACTCTCTTATAGTATGTATAGAAAAGGACTTTGTTGGGATAGATAAAATCCACTTCGATGATCTCCATACCTCGAAAGGATTAGTTTTCGACTGTCGGGCGGGGGATACCCTTTAGCAATAAAAAAAAAAGATATATCTAAGTAAAATTTGGAAGAGACTTGGGATGATATATTTTTTTCCATCATTTAATGATGTGCAGATACATTTGATCTTGATCTTATACACCATTGAATAATAAATAAGAGTATGTCAATATAATATTCTATAATTATTAAGTACACATAATGCTATTCACATATATATTCTTAAAAATAACGATAATTTTAATTATTAGAATATTCTTAACAATGAGTTATTTTCTATAGAAAGAATTTAATTTATTGGTCCATGAATTGAGATATATCTAATGTTATTTTCTAACATACTCTAACTGAAGTTTTTCCTTTTTTTTTTTCCAATTCAAATTGAGATTTACGTAGACAGTAAAAGGTTTGATTTAACACAAGAGGTAAATATATGAGAATTGTGTTGTGTTTACATTTAATATTACATAATCACATCCCGGGACTTAATCTAACTATGTATACTTTACATTTAAACGTTCTCAATTAATTTACAAATTATTATTATTATTATTATTATTATTATTTTATCAACATAATATATGAGATTCACAAACTTTTAAAATATTTGTCATTATTTTATAATAGTTTTATCCAATAATAATCATGAACTAAATTCAGTTTCAAAGAAATAGGCTTCTTCTAAATTTGATAATAATAATAATAATAAAGACTTCTATTAATTTTAATTACTTTTCATGTCAACCATTTTATAGTTCAATGAAATGACGTGTATCATTATGCCTATTTTGAAGTTTTTGATGTTCAACATACTTGACTATTTGCTAATTACAAATTCAAAACATGACTCATGCAGTCCCTACATCACAACTTCGAAATTGCACACGTGTTTTTTCTGCTCTCTTCTTTTATAATCATAGCGTGTTTAAAACTCTAAACGGAGATATTTCTTATTCAAATTTAACCTTTCGCTGATCTTCTGCATATATAGAAGTTTATAAAAAGATTATTCTATATAAATCACAGTTGATTGTTATCATGTTTAAATATACAAAACTAATTATTAATATTTAATAAATATTAAGTTATGATTTTATATTTTGTATGTTTCCTGCAGTCAAGCCCAATTTACATATTAAAATATTAATGTGAATGGTCATTATTTTTTAACCCTATGAAGAGAAGTGATTAATAGCTGAAAAATCTCACTTACGAAGCACTTTTAAAAGGATATGGAAGGTAAAAATGTTGTGTGGACTTGCTGGAACTTTCAACTAAGATTATTGTTTCCTCAGGAAAATATATAAGAAAACGAATAGAATAATAAAAAATATTAGTAATTATTTTATTAAATATCTTAATGTCGTAGAAAAATATTAAATCCTTTTTAAACTTTTAAAATATTAAATGTTTCTATTTTTAGTTTCTTCATATACCTACTGAGAATGTATATTAACAAAACCCATGGTATTCACTTCAAAATAAATAAATAAACAAAATAAATACCATGATATCTGCACAAGAAATGTTTGGTTGACAATAAAAACTAACAACAAACTTACATTATACACTATATTATCATTAGATGTGGTGAATGAATAACATAAGTATGGACCATTTATCACATTTAATAGTAATAAAATGTATAGTATAAGTTTGATGTTGGCTTTATATGTTAACCAGACATTTTTCTATCTGTGCTGTTATTACGTTTACATATACATATTTACGTATTTAGTTACTGTTAAAGCATTCTTTATGATGCTATATGTTAATTGTTAAATATTCCAGGCAAAGTTTGCATTCTATATTAGTTGTTGCGTTTGTTGTATTTCGGGCCGATTTATTTGTATATATTTAATCAATTGATTAGATACCACTTGCATGACAAATTACACACGCTATAAGTTTATGGAATTGATTGTTTACACGAAAGCACAAAAGAAGTAAGTATTCATGACCCTAAAATGAATGGAAACATGAATAGTTTAGCATAAAAATATGATTGACTATCAAATATAAAATCTTGAACATCCTCTTCCAATCTTAATAATGTTTGATGATAATACACGCATAATAATTTCTACTGTCTTGCTGCTTGTTTGTTCTCTGTTGATTTCCTTAAAAGCTACCAGAATAAGAAATAAAAATTTATAAAAATGTATAATAAAATAGAGAATAGTCTGTCTTGACACCCCTTTTTCTTGGAAAAGATAAAGGAATCGTTTGACATTTGCTTTATTTCTCTTTGCCATTGTTTCTTGTCTCCGAAGCCAAAGCAGCAAGAACCCATATTTTATCAATACAAGGCTCTAACATGCCTCACTAAAATTTCAAGAAATTGTCAGATAGACGGCCGAAAAAACAAAAGATTGTGTTAGATAGATCTATATTACAATTGGCACAGCAGAAACAAATCGCCTCAGATTCAGAAAGCTATGAACTTCACAGAAATATCATATGGTACATTTTTTAAGCTATTAACATCCTCTGGCCAAACTTTTGAATTAGGTAAGAAATGGAAACACAAGAATGAAATGCCATAAATTTGGGTAAAACAAAATATGAACAATGGCTCAAAGGGTGACCCCCTCTAATCCCCCATCCCTATCCCAATCCTCTCTACCACTATTTTTCTGAGCTACATACTTGTGTTTGGGAGAACACAGATACATCTCTCTATAGGATAGCAGGCATGTCAAAAGCTTGAATTACCCTTGAGATGTATCCCAATCAAACCTGGGCTGTGAATACACCTCATAATCAATAGGGCCTGCTACAACATTATCAATGGTTTGAACACCCTCCAAAAGAGCTGATTGAAGGCTATCACTACCAGAAGGCAACAATTTATACACGACTAACAATGCAAGAGTGAATATAGCTTGCAGCTTCGTAGAGTCTCCTTGAACTGAGAAGAACAGAAGCATAGCCAGCAGGTACAGATCGACGCAGAAACGCATGATGAATATCACGGTATCGATCAGCCTCCCGTCGTTGCCTGCAGGGAAGCCCCGAACTCGATATACAAACAGAAAGTTGTACTTGTCAACCACATATCTATACCCAAAATAGATGACACCAACAGGGACCACAAGTGGGGCAAAGGAACAATATACCAAAGTCAGGGCAAATATTGTCAAATTGAAGGCATAATACTGCGCAAAATCAAATGTCTGTTTTGGAGCCGGTGAGCTTCCAGTGATTGGATACACAGAAAGATCTTGTCCCTCTACATTATCACCCCCATTGGAAGTTTCATAAGCACTCTCATCATGCATCAGTGGTCTCTGAAGACCATTGGTGACATGGTTTTCTAACTGGTATTCTTCACTTTGCTCCGGAACTAACTGAAGCATGTCATTCTTCCTAAACTTTTGAATGTTTCTTTTGATCCAAGGAATGGGAGCTAACAGATCATAAGATATACCCAAGAAAGTGCTTGTGATCAGGAATGCAAGCGAGGAAAGGCAAGACTTTGACAAGAATGACGCACTCATGTATTGCTCAATCCTCTTGCAATCTTCTCCATCCAAATAGCACCGCCCCATCTTCAGGATTGTGCTCTCCAGGGACGATTCCACCAAACCCCTCAAGAGAATTAGGTTCACAAGGAAGAAGCAAACCATCTTCAGCAGCGCGGCTCGCTGCTCCCCAGACACCGTCAAATGTCGTTCGAATTTCGACAGATACGAGAGCGCCGAAGGGATCACTATATACATGCTAATGAATATGATCACATTCGGCAGGAACTGAAAAACAAGGCTAGCAAGCCAGCTAGAGCTTTGCACCCAAGCCAACCACATTTGGGCGTTATCCATGGCCTCCGCATTGATAATCCTCCCAGCACTCTTAAAAGCACTGATCACTGCAAGCGGCGAACTAAAGAACAACAGCATAAGCAACAAGCATGTATTCACAAAAACTCGCCGCAACTTGAGCGAAAGCTTCGTAGTCCCCATGTTCTTCCAGTAAATATCAGTAGCCAAAGGGGCACGCTCAACCTTCCACTGATTCCTCCTCAGCCTCAACTCCAACAGCGAGAAAAACTTGCCTATCCTCCTCCTCTTCTCATTCTGAAAATCCTGAACAGCCTTATTCGCGGTATACACATCCCTGAACATAACGAACGCGACGCCAGCACCCGGCGCGCGGCCTTCCTTATAAGCAGCCAATTCAGTCTCCAGCTCAGCCCTAACCTCCTGCAACTTCCTCAACCGCTCCTCATCGGTGTAACCGAATCCCGCCATCACATCAGCACAGAAATTCTTCCACCACCTCCAACAACGAAAAACCACGTCTTTCAACCCCTTCCAACCACCGCCAACACCACCATGCTCAATTCCACCAACACCACCACCAAATTCCCCATCATCACCATCATCATCATCCTCCGGCAATAGCCGCGAGTCGATTCTCGCGACCAGCCACGAAATCTCATCCCTAACACGCAACAATTCATTAGCCAAATCATCCAATGCACACAAATCCATAGGAACTATAACCTTATAAACCTTCCCTGGGTACCTATACTGAAAATACTCGTGCAAAACGGCTCTATCGGCACCTATAATCTTCGGCAACCCTTGAACCATTATGGTGAAGATGGCGGTGGAATTCGCGGTAGGATCGCTTAAATTACCGAAATTGTCCCTGAACCTTGTGATCCTCAACCGTTCCTCGATCGCGGAGATTCCGAAATGGACCAAGACGACAACGGTTACGGCGAAGAGGAAGTGGAACCAGAGGAGGTAGGAGCCTCTGGAGATGTGGTTGATGGTGGTGTTGGAGAACTGGTCGTCGAGCGTGGCGGAGCCGCCGTAGAGGTTGAGAGGGAGGAGGAGGAAGACGGCGGGGACGGCGACGGAGAGGAGGACGGAGCAGCCGCCGCCCTCGAAGAGGAGGAACTGAGCGGCGTCGGCGCCGCAGTGGCGTGCGATCTCGCGGCCGGTGGCGTGCCAGACGGCGAGGAGCTTGGCGGCGAGGGCCGCGGGCCCGGGGATGCGGCGGTGGTCGCTCCGGAGCTTCACGAGGAGGAAGATCAGAACGCAGGAGGCGGCACCGATCGCCGAGATGTTCAGGAGGTAGTCGATGTTGCCGTACCAGTTGGCGTAGGGGTCTTCGCCGGCACCTCCGCCGCCATCTCCGGCGGAGGGAGACGGCGGCGGAGGGAGGGAGTTCTCCATTAAAAAAAACAGAAAAGTGCGACTCGGATTGGGAAATTCGGGAATTAGGGTTTATGAAACCGAAATTCGGTGAATTTTCGGTGAGGATTGAGGTTGATTGAGTCCAACTGGAATTGGATTTTCTTCATGGATTGAAGACTGTTGGAATTGGGGGTTAGGGTTAGGGCTGGGAAGAACCGGAGGAGAATTGATCGAAGAGAAGAAAGCGAAGATGACGAATTTTTTAACATAGATGGAAATTTTTTTTAATTTTCTGATTTTTGGAGTTTTTTTGTTTTGTTTTTATTTTTCTGTTTTATTCGTTGCCTTAGTTGAAGGCTAACTTTCCTCGAAGGCTACGACAACAGGACAACAGAACACAAGAACAAGACAAGCACTGCAAGCAAAGGGTGAAAATTAAACAAATAATTAATTCCAATAATTGTTGAGATTTGACAATAGTGCTAATGTGCTTATGCTGTCACGCAGACTGCTAAGTAACATTCTGTAAACCAAATTAAATTAGATATTAAATGAATATTGAGCTGCAAATCTTTTTGTTTATGATGTTCTTATTTCAACTTATTATATTTAAGGTTGACTCAAGGAAAAAATGGAAATGTAAACCAGACACATGGCCAATTCACATCCGGTCAATTCAACTAAATAATTTGGCCTAAATTTATTTTAAAACGTAAATACAAATTTTATTCATATATCACCTCACATAAGTCTAGGTTTTTTTTTTGGCCTATTTGATAATTATCGAGACCATCACATTTTTAATTTTTTTACATTAATGTTCAATTATCTATTGATATTTTTGTTGATGTGGTTGACTTACTCATCTGTTATCTAAAAATTAGTGTTTTCTTTAATACATCCTATAAATGGACGGTACTTTTCTCTTTTGATAAGCCACCTTAATAATTTAGCTTATGTGCCTTCAGAATCAGAAGCTGGAAAGACTAAGTAATTACTTCCTCCATTTTATGATAATTGTCAAAAATTAAATAATATACATATTAAAAAAGTAAAATTTTTGATAAATATAAAAAATTATATGAATTAATAAAATTATTCTTATACAACTATTATTGCTCATCTTGATAAATATATTAATTATTTAATTAACATATTAATACTAAGGGTATAAATAGAACAAAAACTAATACTACTTGAAGAGTTTAAATGAGTAGATATTTTAAAATATAAAAAATTTAAAATTGACAATTATTATAAAACAAACAGAGTAACGATTAATGTGACTATGAGAGCAACCTCTTAAGGAATATGTTAATTTGAACCGGAAAGATTCGGGAGTTGATGGAAAGGGCATAGAATCATTGGTTAAAGTCTTGAGGAGAAGAAGTATTTGTTAATGCAACCGACCATATGACGGTGTCATTAATTATTAATTATTTTTTAAGAGTAAATTTCATTGCATGATACATTAAGTAATCTCTTGTGTGTGTTGCTTGAGTTGTTTACCGAGTAGCTATTATAAAATGACCATAATTTTGATACAATAAAAGGGTGGTAATTAAATAAAGAAAATAAACAATAAGAAAATCTTATTTATCCAACAATCAATAAAGGAATAATGATTAACATTAAAAATGAGATTTTGTTAACTAGGTCCACATCGTTACATTTCTTCAATGAAAAAGAATGCTATTCAATTTTTAATTGTACAAAAATAAAAACGCTAGTTAATTCGAGCTATGTATATGGAAAAAACATTATTAATTCGAGCTTTTGTGCAACGTTGAGCTTTGTTCATATTTTTGAGCTAGGTAGGCTTTATTAAACTTTCATTGGTAATCGATTTCCTCTAAACTAGGAATTAATAAAGTATTCATTGTTTTTATATTTTACATTCTTCTAAACTAGGAGATTAATAAAAGTTTTATAATTTTCAGATTTCACATAAATCTCTAAAAATTCTAATAAATTATACAAAAAAGCAGAATATTTTTTATTTTGATAAAAAGTCATATATTTAAAGAATATTCAACTCAATATATTTGCACATTATTTTACAAATAAAAACAGAAGTAAGAAATCAACTTATGGTTTATTCTAATAATTTAATATTCATTTCTTTTAGGTAACATCTCAAATTCACATTCTATAAAAAGAATTAACATTAAAAAGATTCTTTTCCCTTAGCCAATAACCTCATTTGATCAAACTTCCACCATATATCATTATAATTTTCATTCCATTCTCACATTTCCCTTATTAGTGGATAATTTATAAATTCCTTTATAAAAGTTCGATAAAACTCAAAAATATATCTGACTTAGAACTAGGATAAGTTTTCTTGTAAACCTAAACTTTTATTGACCAAAACCAAAAAGGTTTTTTTTTTTTAAATAATGAATTGAGTTGATCCAAGTAAGAATAGTTAAAATTCAGCATTATATGATTAAATTTTGATGTGAAATCTTGAATTTATGGTTCGCATAAAAATATTGATTTTAGAAAATCAAACCATGGTATTAGTAATTTAGAAAAAAAGATTGATTTTGGTAGATGAATAATGTAACAAAATGGATAAAATGTCATCATGGAAAAAATAGGCAAATATCTATTTATGTATTCTCGTATCAATAAAAAAATTTAATTTAATCACTAACCATTTTGAAAATCTTAAAAATGAAAAGTATATGATTAGATGGCAGTATAATTTTTTTTTATACTAATGATATATCAAAATTAATTAAAATAATTTAAATTGTTATCCAATTATATATTTACGTATCAATAAATATAGTTGATTCTTTTGATCTACAATACAAAATATCATATAAATAGAAAAAATTGATTAAACAACAACTCCCGCCTCAAAATTAACCAAGCAAAAACTAATAAATAATTTTGGTAAGAATTTAATTTTAATACATGGCCTATGTAAGAGGACAAGATTTTTATAGTTTTAATCATTCAAAGTGTTGCCAAGAGTTTTCCTTCTAACATTTCGAGGAGCACCATTATTTGCTTGAGTGGAAAATCCTCCTAACATTATTTTTTTCATACAGATAAATTTTGAGACCGAAGTGTTTAAGAAATCTAGGTCCCTTTTGCTCGTGCTTTTAATTAAATAATTGAATCACAAGATAAATTTGGGATTGCAGGACGATTCAACCCTGTTGATAATTACAGAGTGAAGAAAAGGAGAGAGATATTACAGAGAATCATAGAATTGCGATATATTCACAAAATTGAGGGAGAGTTGGTTGTAGATTTTCATTTCCCCTTTTTCTTCGGTGTGTGTCGAGAAAGAGAGAGAGAGAAATAACACACAGGGACACACACAAAACACAAACAACAGATAGATGATAAAAAAGGCAAAAAGAGAGTTTAAGCTTTGAGCTTTGAGCTTTGAGGCCACTCCCAACCAACAACACTCTCCCAGGGATGAGTGACTACTAACTACAACTGGTCATTAACACCCCTTTTCCCAATCATTCAAAACCCTCTCTTCTTCTTTCTCTATCCTCTATCCTATTTCAACATATAAAATCACACCAAAAAAACCCTATCACCACTCACTTCACTTTCTTAGATCCCCCAGATCTAACCTTGTTCCATCCAACAAGCACTTCTACAAACATAGTACGTCTCTTACCAACACCTCTGCTTCTTTATTTTTATTATTGCTATTATTATAGCAATTATTATTTGTTCATTTTTATTTATTTATTGAGGATTTGAGACGTGTTTATATTTCCAGGTACCCTTTTTCTCTGTGGACTTAAAAATTCAACCTTGTATTAATCGAATTTTGATGTTTGATTTGGGGCTGAAACATAGGTGCTTGTGTTTGGACATAGGTGTAGGTGTATCTTTTTGGGGGGTTTGGATAAGGGATTATTGCAATTTTGCATCCAATTTTTTTGGATGTGAAGGAATTGGTGGTTGGTTTGGTTTGAAATGAGGGATGCTATCAAGGTTGATGGACTTCCTGGGCGCCTGCTGGCGGCGAAGAAGATCGCCGGACTGGAAGGGATCTGATGTCTCTGGTGGGCGGAAGGAGGGGCTGCTGTGGTACAAGGATGGAGGGCAGCACTTGTTTGGTGAATTCTCTATTGCTGTGGTTCAGGCCAACAACTTGCTTGAGGATCAGAGCCAGATTGAGTCTGGCCCTCTAAGTTTGCTTGACACTGGCCCTTTTGGTACCTTTGTTGGTGTGTATGATGGTCACGGCGGGCCGGAGACGTCGCGCTACATTTGCGATCATCTGTTCCAGCATCTAAAACGTAATGGCTTTTTAAAGTTATAGCTCTCATGTTATAGTGGCTCTAGATTCTCAGGAGTGATCTTAGGTGTTCGTTGAGCAAGAGATATCTCTTGTTCTGTACCATTGAATGTGTATTTCATTAGTTGTAGCATTAAAGTGAGAGATAATGATCATAAGCATAATTGACGTGGTACATATTCAATATTACAGAGAGAGAAGCCTCTGCCTGCTCTAGAAACACCTAAGGGTTGCTTCTTGGTTCAATGTTGCTTCTGAGCATTGTATTGATGTGTATGTGTGTGCTTTTGTTATCATTTTAAGGATTTGCATCTGAGCATAAGTCCATGTCTGTGGAGGTCATTCGGAAGGCGTACCAAGCCACGGAAGAGGGTTTTCTGTCGGTGGTCACCAAGCAGTGGCCTTTGAACCCCCAAATTGCTGCCGTGGGATCTTGTTGTTTGGTTGGTGTGATTTGTGGTGATGCACTCTATGTTGCTAACCTTGGTGATTCCCGTGCTGTGCTTGGAAGGGTTGTCAGAGCCACTGGGGAGGTTCTGGCGATTCAACTGTCAACAGAGCATAATGTGGCTATAGAATCTGTGAGACAAGAGATGCATTCTTCACATCCAGATGACTCGAAAATCGTGGTTCTAAAGCACAATGTATGGCGGGTGAAGGGTCTGATACAGGTAAGTTTTTTATATGAATCTTGGTGATTGGCATTTTTATTAACAAGGGAGTCTGCAATCTGCATCTCATTTTACAGTCTATCTGAAACTTTATGCCATGTGATACTGATATTAGACTACATATTGCCAGTATTTTTTTTATTTTCAGTTTAGCAGATATATGCGTACCTAAATCATATAACTTCTGTGGTTATGATGACTGTTTGCGTGATTTCATTATAAATAGTGTAATATGTAGATTGAAATTTCTTCACCATTGGTTTCTTAGGATTTGTCATATTTTGCAGGAGTTATTGTCATGCTCTTTATTATTCGGCTGTATTAATACCACTTTTAGGCTGTTTGTCCAGCTTTTTTCTTTCTTTTTTTCAAATACCATTGGAAAGTGGTTTTAAATATGTGGTGATATTGAAAGGTGATTTCTAAAATGCCAAATACAGTAAAGATTGTCTCAACAATGCTAATCATATAAATAAACTGGAGTGTCTAATATTTGGGGATGAGCATCTCCAAAAGTTAAACTAATCTTTTTGAGATATAAGAACTGGGATTCTATTTACTCTCTGTGCTGATGATTCTATCAGATTCTATTAGGAAATGAAGTTGATTTTAAAAGGGTACAAACCTCAAGAGAGGGACATGCATTATTAGGGGATAAAAGAGAGGGATTCAACCAAGAAATAAATGAGAGTTTGAAGTAATATACTCTCTTTTCTAATCATAATTTAATTGTAGCCTTTTGCAGCACGGATATTGGTATATAGTCATATTACAGTAGTTGAGAGATCATCCTTGTTTTTCTGGGAGTGCAAGGGGTTGTTTGCATATGATATCAGGGTTATTCATGTTTTAAAGCATCTTATTGTGTTGGTAAGTCTGGGCTGGGCATCAGGGCTTGTACTACTTTAGTAATCGACTCAAATTGATAGTACAACTAGGCAGTAGTTCTTTTTATCAAATGAATTAATGGTACACAACCAGAATAAATTAGCCTTTTTGACAGGTAATATAAAGTGGTTGGCTTTCCAGCTATGGTTTATAGAACATGGTGTATGTATTTTATTTTTGTTTTGGGTGTGTAATGTGTTTATTTGTATCAATTTAAAAGCATTGTAATCCTTAGCTTGAAGAGAAGTGTTAGAATATTAGGTTTACTCATGTTTTAGGAATCATGTTGTTATAAATCTTATTGGGCTGGACTTGTACTAGTTGTAGTATAATGAGTGCTTGACCCAGATTAGTAGTATAAATAGGTGTTCTTTGTATCTGGTATATCATATCATACAAATAAAGTCTGTTTAGCAGTTTTTATGATACCTCATTTTGCTGAGTGGTCTTTCCAGCTATGGTTTATCTAGTGTTATTTTACCATATCATACGCATAGGAGTCAGATAAATTCTGTCTCGGATATCTATTTCCTTCAAAACCATATAGTTTCAACAAGAAGAATGCATCAAGAAAAGAAAGAGAACAAAACTAGAGGATCAGAAGGAAATCCTCTAAAAGCTGCAAAGAAAACAACAAGGAAAGGGGGAAAAAGAGAATAGACATCAGCTCAAAAGAAGATAGAGCCCCCTTTGCAACTCTAACCTAGGGACACCCTCAGAAAACCCATTAGCAGAAATTCTCTTGGAGGTTAAGAATGAATGCTGGATGCTTTGTGTCTGGACGTTACATATGATTGCTGGACATTACACAAAAACCTATATTGTGCTTTTGTATCTGGAAATTCTCTAGGGATATGTGGTTGCTGGATGCTTTTATGTCTGTTGACCAATATGCACAGCAGTTGAAGAGAAGGGTTTATGACCTTAGCCTACTTTTGTGGTCTGATGTGATCTTTGCTATGCATGATTATTCATCTTTAACATTTTGGATCTGGATGGACATGGTGTTCAGAAATTTCTTTGTGAATTGTGATCTAAGTGCTTTTATGTGGGTTAGGAATAATGCAGGCTAGTACTAGGGTTGGTCTAGGCTGGGTACTATTTCAGGTGTTGAAAGGGAAGGATGGGGTCATTGGCTCAGGATGTAATAAACTAATGAGTAAAAATTCTCCCATTAATGAAATGAAAACTTCTGGAAAAACGTATATGTTTTTAAAAGAACTTAATGTGAATTGCTATTCATGATGAAATAATCAAGGATCTTCACCTTAGTATCCCTATGGCAGCTGACAATCTTCTATTCAAGGATAGAGAATGTGATGGCATTTTGGATGAACCATGTTTATGTGGTTTATCATTTAAGAATTGGATCATATGTGTGGTTTAGTTACAAAAAGATGTTGCTTTACTGTGCTTTGGTTGTAGGTTCTATCAACGTCTTGATTCAATGATCTTTCTGCAAAGCAAATGAAATAAAAAACCATACAATAGTTTCTCTATTCATTATTCAATACATTATTCACTTAGCAAAGGATGTTAATTTCCATTGAATTTGATCTCTATATGATAGCAAATTGGTTAGACTTATCATGTACAATACAACTTGGTTATGGTATTTTTTGTATGGCAGGTTTCTAGATCCATTGGTGATATATACCTTAAAAAGGCAGAATTTAACAAGGAACCTTTGTATGCTAAGTTTCGTCTTCGGGAAACTTTTAAAAAGCCAATTTTGAGCTCTGACCCATCAATATCTGTTCATGAACTTCAACAACATGATCAATTTCTCATATTTGCTTCTGATGGTCTTTGGGAACACCTGAGTAATCAGGATGCCGTTGATATAGTTCAAAATCATCCTCACAATGTAAGATGTATACGCTACATGGTTCTTTCTATTTTGTTTTATGTTTTTCATTGCTTAGTTTATATAGTTTTGTCCATTTATGGCATACCTTTCTTCTCAATAAGTTTATTCTGACTCCATTTTTTGAAATTTTTTTTTTAATGTACTCTGGAGTCTTTAGCATTGAGCTGTTGTTTTACTCAACTTACTTTTCCATGTACTGATTATGATTCTGCTTTAGGTCATAATATTTTGCTCTCCTCATGAAAATGTTACACATTACAGTATTGGAAGTTGAAATGAAGAGGCATTTTAGAGGCATTTCTCTGTTCGATATGCAGAGAGATCGGCGTGCCTTGTCAAATGGCTCAATCTCTTAGGACCTACATGTTTTCATTTTGTTTTCTTCTATTAATGATATCTTTTCTCATTAATAATTTTTTTCTATCACTGAAAAATAAGAAGGCATTTGTTTTGAAGATAGGCAAATAGAAAAATTTATAATTTAACTGAGGTCAAACACTTCTACAGTAGCATCTGAGAGTAAAAGATAGATGTTAGGATCACGTGTTTTGCCTTTGCAGGGAATTGCTAGGAGGCTCATTAAAGCAGCTTTGCAGGAAGCCGCAAAGAAACGAGAGATGAGGTACTCCGACTTGAAGAAAATCGACCGTGGTGTCCGGCGACATTTCCACGACGACATCACAGTTGTAGTTGTATTTCTCGACTCCAATCTCGTCAGCCAAGCCAGCTCAGTGCGGGGCCCTCCTATATCGGTCAGGGGAGGGGGTGTTCCCCTACCTTCTAGATCCTTGGCACCATGTGCTGAACTTGGTCCTACTTGATGAAGCTGTGGCTGTATGATCTTGTTATGTTTGTATGTAGTGTTGTACTCTTAGCAGACATTGAGCTCTGGTGACCCACCAGCTTTGTATATCCAATTTAACAGAGATTCAATTGATACAATGTAACAATGTAACTTGGGATATGTAGCTTTTAATTGCATGGGTAAAAAGCATCTTGGAAAATAGAGCGCCAAAGCTGAAAGGTGACATTGAATATTTGATCATTCAATGGCAATCTTGTATGCATCTCATTTTTTTTCTCATTCTTTGGGGAGTGATTTTTTTGTAAATTATATGTGCATAATTAATTTGTCACGCTCAATAGGGAACTGCATTGATAAATATCCAAAGTTTCTATTGATTGTTGTCATTATTTTTCTTAGGCTAAGATTACTCTCTGCATTTTTTAAGTAGAAGTGTAAAGTGTTTTGATAGAGTTAATGCTCACTTTAGTCCCTCACATTTCACGCATGAGTCAATTTAGTCCTTGACTTTTAAAATGAGTCAATTTGATCCCTCACATTTGCAATTGTGAGTCATTTTAGTCCTTCTGTCATGTGAGATCACTTTTAAAAAATGTTGACGGAAGGACGAAAATGACTCACAATTGCAAATGTGAGGGACCAAATTGACTCATTTTAAAAGTCATGGACTAAATTGACTCACACATGAAATGTGAGGGACTAAATTGATCATTAACTCGTTTTGATAATATCTATGCTGTTTTAACCTAGCGATGTTTTTTTTCTTTTTTCTTTTTCATTGTGTGATATTGAATTTGATAATTACATTAATATTTTTCTTCGCTCGAGAAGAAGATATCGGGGTAGAAATAAAAGGCTACTAAACATGATAGGGAAAATAGGTGATGCTTTTTTTGTTTTACTTTGTTTATACCTAATACTAAGATTTCAGAAAAAGTAGAAACAAGTAAAGAAAAACAAATAAATAAACAGGACAAGTAATTTGGAGACGGGGATTAAATAAAAGAAATAATTAAAATAGCAAAAGGTAATAAGTCAAGAAGAAATTGCTCATTAATTATTTTCTTTACTACTTCTCTGAGTTTATATATATGCTTACTTGGCTGCTTTACATTCTATATGTATATTTATAACATTAACATCCATTGAAATTGCTTCAGATGATGTTATTGAACATCACATATCAATAACAATTACACATTTCTCACATAAATATACCATACCTTTCTTTTTTTTATTTTTCAATACACATATACTTAAATATTCACTCACATCTATATTAATATATTGTTTCTATACAATGTGTGTTCAAAAATCATTTTCCATATCTTTATATTGTCTCATCCTCTTGTATTCTCTTCAAGCTGTTGTTATCAATGTCAATACTTATGCTATTATTCTCTAGGCACCTTAAGTTTGTGCTCTGAAAGGAAAAGCTATCCATGTCAATATGGAACTTCTGAAGTCCAACACCATCTATGCTCACCAAGCTCTGTGAACAATCAAAGTTTTCTACTGACCCCCGGGTTTGTGAATCTGCTGATGTTGATTGCTGAGATAAGCCAAATGATCTAAGGAAACCCTTTGAAGAATGTTGCTTGTTATTGAAGCCATCATCAGAGTAGAGTGCTTGTTCTAGTTCTTGACACACTCGAGTCATTGTAGGGCGATCTTTTGGTTCTTGGACCACACATCTTAAAGCAAGTTGCCCCATATTTAGCATAACTTTCATATTGCATGGCTCACTTTGACATAGTAGGTTTGCATCTATGATTTCTTCAACATTACCCTTCTCTAAACTAGGCCTTGCCTGCATAACATACCAAGTTATTGTAATGATCATTATTCCTCAGTTTATGAACTTAATTATGATACACTTTCAGTTTAAATTTTTTTCACACTGTCATCTAATCATGAATTGTTAGATCATTATAAGCATCTAGTTTATACAATAATTATCTTGGAAGTCACACATATAATGAGATATGATTTGGTTGATAGTTACATAGACAGGAGAGAACAAAATGAAAATCTTTAGTGGTTGGATATATTGAAAGGGTGTAAAGTCATTTGCATTGCTTACCCAATCAATAATATGCTGCTTGCTTTGGTTCTCAGTAGTATCAACAGCAGGTCTAGCTGAAATAAGTTGCAAAAGTATGACACCAAAGCTATAAACATCACTGAATTTGGTCAAATGAAAGCTTGAACAATAGGCAGGGTCAAGGTACCCTGGTGTCCCTTTGATTTGGCTGCTGACATGTGATTGATCTCCAGTAGGCCCTGATTTGACCAACCCAAAATCTGAAACCTTAGCCTCAAAACCTTCCCCTAATAGGATGTTGCTTGGTTTGATGTCACGATGAATTATGCTTGGCTTTACCCCTTCATGCAAGTAAGCTATGCCTATAAAAATACAAAGCAATTCTATGTTGATTAGAGGATTTCTTGTTGTATTAACCGGGGTTTATCATTTAAAACATGTGGTGAACCGTATTCAAATAAGTATGAATTTCAGTTATGTAAGTATCGAACTAACATATTGCTTTTAATAATGGTGTAATACCATTATCAGCTAATATCACGTTTAACACTTAAATAACTGAAATCCAGATTCATTTACACATGGTTGGTTCATCAAATGTTGATTTAGATGAAGGCTACATAGACAAAACATTTCTCTTAAAGTATATACCTCTAGCTGCTCCTATTGCTATGTTCACTCTTTGCTTCCAAGTTAAGCTATCCCTATTTCCTACAAAAGCCAACAGTCATATTCGTATGTTAGCATAGCAGTGTAAGAGATAAGAGCCAGGGTTGAGCTATTTGATTCTCTAAGAAGGATAAACATCAAACAGTTTACTTACCAATCATATACTCAAGTAGAGAGCCATTTGGTACATATTCATAGACCAGAATTTTTGAACCAAATCTTTCTGATAGACACATAATTAGGCCATGTTAGCATGAAATTGAGTTGGAATAGCTCGCGCAGAACTTTAAGAATTGCTTATAGAACATGTCATAGCTTAGACAATTTTTGAGTAAATGCTCAAATTGGTCCTTGAAGGATATGCAGGAAGTTAACTTGATCCCTTAAAGATTTTTTACATTAATTTACTCTTTCCGTGCATATAAAATATACATCACTTGATGTTCCATATATCTTTGAAGGACTAATTTAGGTTTTTACTCAACAATTTTTCTATTGATTCTTTTTTCTAAGTTCACTTTTACCGCACAATTAAGGGATAACTTTGAACTGTCATCTACTAACCAGGTTCTTCACAATACCCTACAAGGCCAATAAGATTCTTGTGCTTTACTGTTGAAAGAAGCCTAACTTCTGCGAAGAACAAAAAAAAAGGACAAAAACAAAACTATTAGTATAACAGATTGAATTTTATCTTCTGTGAGAGTTTTGAGGTATATTGACATAAGCCAAACAAGCAGATATATCTTCATTGAGGCGTACCGTTTCTGAATTCTTCCACGCTTAAGAATGCTTCAGCATGAGCTCTCTTAATGGCTAGAGTTCCTTCTAATTCAAAGGTTCCCTTGTAAACATTTCCAAATGCACCAGAACCAAGCAAGCAATCTTGACTGAAGTTATTGGTCGCCCTCTCTAGTTCCTCAAAATCGAAATGCCTTAATGGTATTTTGTCATATTTGAAGCTTTTGTACTTTTTGCCTGCAATAATTATTAGCAAAGGAAGAAGGAAAAAAAAAAAATTAACCTGCAAAAATCCAGTGCAATCTTAGGTGAATGAATTGATTGGTCTTAAGAATTTTTGTGCTAGTTTAATTAGTTCTTACTACTTTACTTGATTGGTGATTTTTTATTGAAAAGTGCTAGAGAACCATAAATTTTGACAGAATTTGGCTGCCATAATGATGTGGTAATGAAAAAGTGGATTATACCACTTCGTTTCATCCAATGATCGCATGATTTCGGTAAAAGCTTCTGACTATATTTTTTCTGGCTGTGTCATTGCTTTTGTTTATTTACTTGCTTGTGCAAATGCAGCTCACCTTTCAAAGTCCAGTGTTGTTTAAGAAGTGGAATGACCTTTCTCCTGAAGAGGCAGCACAAGAAGGCAGCCACTGCCATAACTGTTGAAATGCCAGCAATAAATCCCAATATCATGTGATTTGCAGTTGCACTGCTATTATTTTTCAAATGTGATAGTGCTGATGCTTGTGGTGACTTCTCCACCAAAATGCGGCAACCATCAACCATATTGCAGCCTTATGGTGATCTTCTACCCAAAAAGAACAAATTCTAAGACAACCCTTTGGCTAGCTTCACTCTTAGATTAGCTGGCACACACCTTACATATCAGATAATTGCACCTCCTTGCTTTCTGAACAATTTGGCTTACTTGGTCATATCTTGGGACGGCATATAAGCCAAAAATTCCTTTTACTAGTAGTATAACAAAATATATATATATCACAAAGCACCTATTTTCAGCACAAAAAAACAGAGAAACTAAACATAGAATGAGTTCTTAACCGGCAAACAATTTACTTTAGAGTTTGATTTCGATGCACTACCAGGATAGAAGAGTTATAGACTGTTATCCAATCACATCTCAAGTAGTGAAGGTGAAAGTTAACCATATTTACTTATGTGACAATATATAATTGGATGACTGTGTAAAACTCATTTTATATTTTTAGTGCATCAAAATTAAATTCTTTACTTTAACAACTTAATATTTTGTATAATGATGCAATGTACAAACAGAGTCAGAGAGTAATCTAGCACAGTGATGAATTAATTTTCCTATATGCCGGATAATCTTCTAGATAAGGATCCCATGTGTAATATTATATGTGTGATATGATAATCATACTGATTTAATTATGGGATTGACCAAGTAGAGCCTGTTTGTTTCATTAGCAACTTGATTGGACCGTTTGCTTTTGTTTTAACCTATAAGTTTTGTTTGAACAATGATTGAAGAATATATGATTTAACAAATCGATATACCTCAATTTGTTAGGGCTGTCACTTGGTGATCCCACAAACTGCTGGCAAGACAAGATCCTAAGAATAAGGCTAATAAGATTCTGAATAGATGATAAAGAAACCAACAGCCACAATCATGTCAATTTTAGTAACTTTTTTAGGACAAAATACTAACTCTAGAGGTTCGATGAAATTCACCCCGGCTTTTCTCTGTTTGTCCCAATGACGCTAACATCTCCTGAATATATTGTTCAATATGCAACAAAAGAGAGAGTAGTATAATGATTTTATAAATTCAGCAGAGGTCGGTGTAATAATTTTACAAACTCAGAGACCTCTATAGAAAACTTTAAAAATAGAAGATAATCGAAGTGAATTTTACTGAACCTAAAGGAAGATCAATGTAATTTATCTTTTTTTTCATCATTTCTTTCTTATTTCTCCATTCACATAAGGTAATTCGTGAATTTTGGTGGGGTTTGGCAGCACTCTGTGAATTTCACAGTCAATAAAATCCAAGAGGGAAAAACAAAATAAAAAACTCAAGAAAATTATCAGAGTCACATGTTTTGTTTGTACTAGGATTGGTTTCTCTCATTGACTGCTCACTGAACCTTAGCCACATGTTACACTTGGACCATCTCTAGTGATCACTATGAACTGTAGCGCATGTGAAGATGATCACGTGAGTGCATCCCCTTCAAGAAAAAGGGCAGTGAATATCACTCAGATACTAATCAGAACACTTGAGCCAAGTGTTTGGAGATTGAGAAGCAATAAATATATAAAAAAAATTGCACTATGCTCAGCACATAACTTTTGAATTATAATCTATGGTACCAAATTACAGATCTTTGGTCCCGGCTCCAGGGTTTTATACCAAACTAAAAACCAATTTGTCCTAGTTTAGATGCTTAGAACTCTAATTGAGCTAAAGTTGAGGCATTAATTGAAAATGGTTGCATATAATTTGGTAGTGAGAAACCAAAAAGAAAAAAAAGAAAAAGAAATTGCTATATGTCACAAAGGAATTTGAGGGAGCTTCACTCATCTTTTGTTGAATCTTTACTCCATTATTTTATGATTATCGAGTCATCAATAAACTAATGGAAAGAAAAAAAATTCATAATTTCGATTAATGGATATGATTCAATATTATTAGATGTCTTACTAATTAGGTTAGGATTGAATAAGCCCATCGTGAGACTAAAATCCTTGTAAAGTTAGTTTTTCTTTTTAGAGTTTAGTTTTCTCCTCTCTCTCTTTTTTTTTTTTTCAAAAACACAAGATTTTTGAACCCAAAACCTTTAAAAAAGTAGACACCAAATTACTTGAATTAACCGATTCATTCATCAAACTTTTGTAATATGGATTTTAGTATTAAGAGTAATTTCTAAAGAAGAAGAAGAATTATTCTATCAGTTGTCGAGCCAACTAGAACAAGTTCTCTTGGTGAAATGCCTTCATTTTCTTCTTATCGAATTTTGTTTGAAAAATATTTGGTTTCCTCGGGTGGGAAACGGGGTGGGGTGGTTTTCGCAGATTGACCATAAAATGAAACATGACGAGTTGATTTATTTTAATTATTTGAGTTAAAAATGTCAACCTACTTTATTAAAAAATGACAAGTTGATAAATCAATCCATTTTTTACCATATTTTTTAGTTATTTTGCGCGTCCACTGACCCCTTCACGGGGCTACAATGAGATGGGACAGAGTGATCCACTATATAGTTATTTATATTGGAAATGTCAACCCGCTGTCAAAAAAACATGATTGCTTGTGAGCCAATCCGACAGATCAAACACGTTTTGCCACCGGGAGATAACCCATCTTCGTCGTGGACCACTTCCATCTACTGCATTATTTACGTCTGTTGCAGGAAATTGTCCACTCCCACTTCAATAATTGAGAATAGTAAAAAAAAAGAAAAAAAGCTTTTAAGATACCAACTTCTATAAATCACCAGAAAAGTTTTCCTTAAAGTAATACTTAGTAAATAGTCAATTTGGTAAAGTAGATAATATGGTCCTTAGCCTTTTTTTTTATAATTAATTTAGTCATCGGCTATTTATTTTTTAATTTATTTATTTATTTCGATTTAATATCTTATATGTTAATTCTTTTCGCTGCTATCTTATATATTAATTTATCTATTACTTTGAATATTGTGATAATTCCACAAGGCTGACCTAAAAAACGATAACGTCTATCAGCGAAAATAATAATAATAAAAAAATATGATTTAAATGCCATGGATCGATAGTATAAAAAAAAATTATACAGTTATCAAATCATATATTGTCACATAAATTATAATTGTTGACTTTTACATTTATTATTTAAAAAATCATCTAAACGAAATATTTTAATTGGACAATAGTATAAAACATTTTATACTATCAATGCATCAAAATTAAACTAAAAACAATAACGTCTCACTCCCTAGTAATGTCATTTATTGCCATGTCATAACATAATAAGGTTGTTACCGAAAATCAAACTAATAGACAATCTAAAGCGTACATAAGAAAATTATGAAAATCATAAAAAAAATAAAGTGATAAGTCACTTATGATTTTCATAATACTTCATTCCATAACTTTTCGAATAGTTAAAATGAATTTATTTAAAATATGAGAAATTTGTTAAAAGAAAAAGTTTCAGCAATTATATGCACTCTTGCGAATAAATGTTACAGGCGTGTTATTTTTTGGGTCCATACAATAGCAGGGAATTATTTCAAAATGAACCAAGTCATACTTGTAGAATAGGATGATGGGCCAGGTCCTAAACCTTCATGTTTTGTTAGAACAAACATTCCTTGTGTGCATTTGGTTGGTAATAAATTTGGGATTAAAATTTTATAAGTTAGTTCTATATAAAAAATTATATATTAAATCCATTAATAAAATTTTTAATTTAATTTTACTCACCAACCAATATACGGTAATACAGTACAAATACATTTTTATGTGTATAGTACGTGTAAGTTGTGGGTTAAGTAGCCTTTGACACCTAAGCTGCAAAATTCATTGGCTGATTTATTTTTAACAGGATATTTTTAACTCATTGCAAACCAAATCGATGTAAAGCTTTTTGCCTGTTTTACTGAACTCTAATTTTATGATCTATACTAAGAGAATTCACTATTTTGTCGGTGTTTTACGAATAATATCTTGTATATATTTTATAAGCTATGCATAATATAACTGTAATTCAACAAAATTTAGACTATCATCACATCCAACAGTGATTGACTGAGTGTTTAATGACACCTATATTTAAGTGTTGGAAAAGAATTTTTATATATTTTATAAGTCCATAATATAACCGTAATTCAGCCCAAAAAATATATAATTGTAATTAGATAATAAAAATTATGAAAATATAAAGTGACATTGATGAGTACTAAAAAGTGCCGCCCAGGCTCTCACGCATTATTGTTTTGCAACCGTACAAACTTGGTATCATACCTATTAGGCTATTACCTAGGTGACACTACGACACGTGAACCCTAGGGTACATCCGAGTAGTCCATTTCAACTTTTGTCTATTATTATTATTGTTGTTGTTGTTGGTTCATGCCTTCTGTGTTACTTATTAGGCCTTATCTTTTATCTTTTTCTTCATTTTCAATGGGAAGTTGGTAAAGGGAATCCTTGACAAATTTTAACACCAGAGCACGCCCACCTTATAATGTATTTTAAGAGAATGTAAATTTCTCTATATGTTGGCTAAATGAGTATTATGCCTACTTAATTAATTTGCTGTTTGACTTGTTCAAGTTGTTATGAAGATATTTGTACACGAAAAGTCTCCTTTAAAAAATTGTCACTTAAATAAGAAAATAGAAATATATTAGATGTCAGTTTCTTACTTTATAAATACGTTTGATTACTTTAGAAGAGTACTTCATGATTGTAGACTTTAAGTGAAGGAAAAAATATTATAATTGTGAAAAAACAACTTGCACGGACCGAAATTTATGTGATATAGAGTGTGTTTGGACGAAGTTTGGTTTCGAAATCAATTTTACACCCCAAAATTAATTCTAACATTTTTCATCTTATTTGATTTACAGCGATTAAAATCAATTTTTGTCATTAGAGTTAAGGTTTAGGAAAACTGAAAATTTTATTATTTTTTTTCATCAAAATCAATTTTAAAAAAACTAATAAATATAAATCATTATACTAGAATCATATATCAAACACACTAATAACACAAGATTTAACTTGGTCAAAATTTAAATGACCGAAGGTGTGTCTGATAGGAGTAAAAATGAGATGAAAATTTTTTACTCATCAAAAAATTTCAACTCATTTTTATCTGTAACCAAACAGACCCTAAAGGTATAATAAGGCATGTCTGATTTAAAGTGCAACGTCACATGTATATTTTTTTCCTTTTGGTAAAGAATGTTACACATAAATCTAATTTTGCTTAAAAAAAAAACCCTTCCATTTTTACCCGGTATCAAGCACACCCTTATAACGCCAAAAAAAGAAGAAGTATGAAGCACACCCTAAATGACAGTTTAAAAAGGATGTTAATTTCAGAATGGGGAAAATTTTAAAGTCCAATTCACTTGCAGATTCTGATATCAAAAGAAAAATAAGTAGCTTAACCTTTGACAGGGGAACATTTGATTGCTTTAGCAGCTCCTTAGATTTTCATGTTCTTTGTTCCACGGTTAAAAAAGGGTCATCCATATGTAAGAAATAGAGACAATTTTATGCCAAAATTTTCTTTTTCACCAACATGGTACAAATGATGCTACTCATAAATGTCATGGGAGGGGTTCCTACAACATGAACCCTATATACATATGTACCTAAAAGCAAATGCGCTTATAAACAATGATGGAGCCTATTTTGACTGTTTGCATATACACAATTACAGATCCCTTCTGCACAAGGGGCAAGATCCATGCCTAATGAGCCACTTGTCAATGCAAGGTAGGTGAAACATATGATGGCAATGGGGCAAGCTTCTAACTGTCTCTCCAATTTGAAAGTCCTAGAAAATAGAAAATACACAAATTAAGAATGTCAATTTCATAACACATAAGCTCAACACTTCAAGGAACCAATTAAAGGAATTAAAGGGCAGCATTGTGCATGATGCTCTCACTCGATAAGCTGTGAGAAGGAATAATGGTATGTGTACATAATATTTATAATGGTACACCATGTCGATCCACATCTTATTTACCATTGAATAAGAGATGTGGATCATAATTGGATGAAATCCATATTTCATTAAATGATGGATAGGAAGTGAATCGGCACAATATCCCATAAATGTCATGTACATATACCATAACTCATCTAAGAAGATAAATGTGCCCTATTTTACCCCATGAGGGAAGAGGTTGATTGCAAGATTTGACCCCATGCCAAAAGTATGGACTAATAAAAAGGTATTAACATGGAAAGATGCATCATAAACAGACCTGGAGGCAAACTGAGCATGAAACTCTTTCACCAGAGACATCAAAATTGTTGTCACTTGTAATTGTGATCTTTGGGATCTTTTCAACCGAATCTCCTGATAAACCTTTGGCACCACCAGTGTCAAAGATGTTTTGAACCTCATCAAAGCTCATTTCAACAGCACCCATCTGAAAAAGGAAAGGAGTAGGTGTAACCAACAGGATGCAAGTGCATAACCAAAAGTGTAATATCAATTGTACATTAAAAATGGAAATCGAAAGTGAATAGTAGACACAAAATCTAAGCTGCAACTACTTGCTACCAAATATTTCTGTCTTTTGTTTTTAGTAACCACCCTTAACCACAAGTTATCTTTTACAAATAACATCCCAAAATTTGTGTCATTATCATCGCTGTAAATTGTATTAGGCACTTAGGACAAAGCAAAATTACCTGACTTTGGACGGCACTCAGCATGGCTGGACCTATCCTTTCACGCACAAGTCTCCCACTCAATAGGCTAGCAATGACATCAATCTGCATAACACAACTCAAAAACTATTAGATTGCACAAATTTCCATCCAAACTATTAGATTGCACAACTCAAAAACTATTAGGCTGTAGCTAATTGGTACATTTTGGTAACAAACTAATTTTGGAAAATAGTTGTTTTTTTTTTTCACTAGCTGTCCAAAAGGTTTTCAATTATGAGCTGTTTCACATTCAAATTCAAAATAAGCTTATCCAACACACCAATTTCTAAACCATTTAAAGATCCCATTTTGACAAGGCCTTGAACGAAAGCTGAGCTACTCACGCACTCACCAAGTACAAGAGACACCCAATTCCAGATTCATCAGACTGCCAAAGCACAAGAGAAGATTCAAACACTTCAATGGAGAAAACAGCTCCTGATATGGCTCCAACAGCAGCACCTCTAATGAAGCCACTCTCAGTCTCTTGGCCTATCAAAGCTCCAGTCATAGCCCCCAGCAAAGTCCCCACTGCCAACAAAAACAAGCCAATAAACCTTATTAACCTCAAACATGTCACAACTATAGGAATTCTAAATAAAAACTCAAGAATTAAGGGAAAAAAAAAAACACAGACACACAACTTTGAATGAATTTGAACATAGATACATGACAGAACATGTCAAACATAATGCAAATATCAAAACAATCCAACACATACCCACAACCCAAGTTTTCATTTTTTGTTCTTTCCACAAAAAAAAAAAAAAAAACCAAAAGCGTTGACAACAAACAAATTAAAAATGTGCATGTGTCTCAATTATCCAACAAATGCAAAAAGACAACCTCGTACCAAACAAAAAGGCCAATTCACCATAAAAAGCAAGGAGCAGATCATCAAGAATTCAGCAAAATGTTGAAATTATGAAATCAAAAAACAGAAGAGAAGGAAGAAGCGAACCTAATGCAAAGCAGAAGGTGAAGATCGCAGAGAAGATGCTCCTAATGATGGCAGAAAGGGCAAGGGTACCAACCATGTTGACCCTTTCAACAAGGTTCCCCAATGAACCCAACAAAGGACATGGATTTGCCTCATACTCCATCTGGATAGATATATATATATCTATCTCACCAGACAAATTGCAAAACCCAGAAAAGGGTACAAGCTAATGCTATGATATGATATAATATCATGCAGTTCTATATACGCAAGAGAATAATTGGGTTTAAGCCTAAGAAATAAAAGGATCTTATTCTCATATATATATTATGTAATATGGTATTACTATATTATTATAGGTTTCAGAATAAGAAGGAGGAGGTGTTGAATGAATGCTTAGGGTGTAAGGGAAAGGGTGAAGGAGGAGATGGAATGAAACTACCATCAACCAACTCGCATTTAATGCTTGTGACCCTTTAATCTTAATGTCACGCCCTCTCTCTCTCTCTCTCTCTCTCTCTCTCTCTCTCTTGTTTCTCTGTCTATGTTGGCTACTATTGTTTCTTAGCCAAGAAAATCTATTGGCCTTGAAGTTTGGACCGAAATGAAAATGGGGAAACAAACACCAATGCAATGCACTCGCTATTTTCTATCTCGTTGGGCACGTGCAAGTGACGGTGACAAAGAAGAGAAAATTTGAACAAGTAAAGTTCCTTTTGTCAATGGCACAGGACACGTTTGTAGCAGTGTTAATACTCTGAATTCCCTTTGTGCTAGGTCATATTATAGACGATTTATAAAAATATATGATTCAAAGGTTTAAATCTGTTTGCAAGCGGTCCATGGTCTAGTGACTATGTTCTTCTCCTATACATCCACTTTTATTTTGTGCTGAAATTTAATTATTTTTATTTGAAATAATAGAAACAATAAGGATTGAACTCTATACTATTTAATCATAGAAGCTCTAATACTATATTATCAAATCATCTATCTTAAAAGTTTAAGTTATTAGGTTGAGACATATGAGAATGATTTTATATAAAATATGTTCGACCCTTGTCTTCCCCTTCCCGATAATCCTTAGGAAAAATTTGTAGTCTTAATGCACTTATAAAAAATAAATAAAGAAATGTGTTTTTATCCTGTAAAAAGTAATTTTTGTTTTAATCTCTAAAAAATATATTTTTCAATTTTGATCCAAAATTTTTGAAAATTGTTTGATTTTAATCTCTACATTTAGTTTGTTTCTTTCAAATGTTGAGACCCCTCCAAAGATCGAATGCAAGACGTTGTGTTTAAAGAACTCAAGCCTTTTCTGCTCGAACTAATATCTTATTGGTATATTTTTATATATTTTAAATATATAAATTGCTATGTTAAATAAAATATATGTTTAAATTAAATTTAAACAAATAAAGAGGTACTTAAAATAATATTTTGACAAATAGAACTTATGCAAAGCTCAGGTACCTAATTTCATTTACAAATGATCACAGTAATTTATTTTTATATTAGTATTATCATTTATTGAATATAAAGTAGTATACAATATAAGCTTACCTTCGTGGGCCTCTTCGATGTTTGCCTAGCTGCTTCTATTTTCTCGCTGGCCGCATTGCGAGTGAACGCTTGACTTGAAAAAATAGGAGTTTTCCAAATATATATATATATACTATTCATTTATACAGGTTAATTCAATGACTTTTGCGCATGATGTATCAATATAATAAAAAGTTGTTAGGGATGAAAATAATAAAAGGTTGTTAGGAATAGAAATAAATTTAAAATATATTTATTGGTGCTACCTGACTTTATCATTTATACAACACCATCGTTGTCTGCGTAGGTCTAGCATAGTTATGATCCTAAACCTAATCACTTATCCACCCCCGTAAACTTTAAAAAGAAAAAAACACTCATGGATTGTGGAGCTTCTGCCCTTGAATACATGGGATTATTGGCCCCGGGGTTTTCTATGTATCAGGTGGTATGAGGTGACTGGGCATGGTAGTATGGTACGGGTAATCACAATACTTGTATTCATATAAGAGAATAAACAGTTTTACTCTGAGAACAAACACACACTACAAGAAATTTATATCTTAAATAACACTTACACATTTTGGAAATGCATAAAAAGAATTGCCTATAATACATATAGATAATACTTTTTTAAAACTTATTATATCAGTGTGGCTAATTGTCTAAAATAATATTTGCACTATTAATATTTAAAAATCATTAATAGGAAACCTATGTCATTTGGCAACTTCTAAAGCATGTTGGAATTTAAAGTTTTTTGAAAAATTTACTAAAAAGAGAAACTATTCATCAAACTATAAAACTCTTTTCTTTTCTTTTTCTTTTTTTTTTTAAAAAAAGTGTTGATGGATTTTCTTAACAATCAACCTAATTTTTAAAATTTCAAATTTGATCCATATAAAATCAAGGTTTAAATATTAGTTATAATAAAATTAGATTGTAGATAGATAATGCATATTTGATAATTAGAAGAGTGTTTGATAAATGATAAATCATGAAAAATCATATATGTAGATAGAATAAGATCGAATTTGAAATACATTGTTTGATAACTAATCTATTCTTTTAAAATTATTTTTTTATCTAAATTAATTTCAATTTGAAGTTACATACCAAAAAAAAGTTGAAATCGGTTTAAACTTTAAAAGCAAAATTTTCTAGGAGGATCAAACAAAAAAAAATGTAGATAAATCAATCTAAAGAATAAAAAACCAATAACAAATAAAAAAGATTTCAAACTTATAAGTAAAGTGAGCCATTCAAATAATAATTGGAAATAGCAAGTGAAAAGTCAAATTTAAAGTCTCAATTAAAAATCACCCTTATTTAAGGATTTGACAGGAATTGATTTTATTTTAAAACATAAATACAAATAAATTTAATTCAGTTTCTATTATATCTATTATAACAGAGTTTGGGGTTTAGGGTACCTATTGTATTTTGGATATATGGATTGATTTCTAAATTAGTTTAAATCTTATTTTATTTAATCATTTCAAATGAAATAGATTTCTAATTTTAGATTCAAATAAAATACAATATTCTTTCTCAAATTTATGGTGAAGAGAAAGAATATTTAAATTATGATTCTTATTGCAAAGCAGATGAAAATGTTGGCATTGAAGTATATTGGATAACTGTTGAGTTCTTAAATGAAAATAAATGTTCTAGAATATCAAATTACAAAATGGTATTGAAAAGAGGAGTTCCAATCATACTACTTATGAATATTGATCAATCTTTAGGATTGTGCATTAGAACATGGTTAATAGTTCAAGAATTGGATAATAATGTCATGGTACAATAATGGTCATAAGCAATCATTTTGGCGAGAAAGTTTACATCCCTCAAATGCATTTTACTCCATTTGATCTTGCAACTCCTCTAAAATTTCAATGAAGACAATTCTCGATCACTCCTGCTTTGCTGTTACGATTAACAAGAATCAAATATTGTTTTTGCCAAAACTAGCTATTACACATGGAAAGCTCTACCTTGCTATTTCAAGAATGAAGTCTAAAAATGGTTTGAAGATAGTGATTTTGGATAAAAATTAAAATCCATTCAAAACACCAAAAAATGTTTTTTTTTTTATCAAGAAGTGTTTGAAAAGATTTAGAATCAAATAAGTTATATTACTTATATACTCCTAATTTCTGTATGGCTCTCCACCTAGGACTTACACTGTGGGAAAGGCTACCTTGAGAGGTGGAGCTGCCTAGAACAAGTGTCAGGATAGACTTTTATTGCCTTAATGGGAAAGGGCTGCTCTTAGATCCGAAGACACCCAAACATGACAAATGGCAGCCCTAGCCAGAATAATGGAGCAGTGGTATTTAGGATGGTACTACCTCCTAGTTTATCAAATATATAGCCAATGTATCATTTCAATATGTTCAGGACATACATGCCCGTTTTAGAAGCGCTATACAATTCAGGCATCTTACTCTTTGATCCTTAAGGTATGCACAATTATATTTGGGGACCAAATCTCTTTGAAGGAGGGAGTATATAATGCTTTAGGTTCACATGCTTTTAAATAAAACTAATATAACCCAAAGGTACCTCAGAACTTGCTTGGAAAGTGAAATAACCCTCGGAATGCAAAAACAACACCCCCATGCAAAGAGACTTGCCATGAAGAAGGACTCGTTGTGGCTAGCGTGCTGATCAACCTAGAAAAGACATGCTGCAAGGAGACTTGCCATGCCCAAGGGCCCTCTTACCATAGCCAACTCGTTGATCATTCCCTGAAAGATGTGCATTCAGACATCCTCGCTGTGGTGAGACCTCGATACCATATGCAAAAACAACACAGTTTCATTTTAATGATCCCCTACCCTAAAAATACATCCCATTATGCTCGATCATTTACTCCCAAAATTGAGCCCTAACCCTCCAAACTCGATTTCACTCCTTTTACATAACTCCGAGTCTTCTTTTTCCTCCCTAATTATTGGGTAAGTTGTTTTTGTCAATTTCTTCTATATTCTTCCATATTTAATGCTACGATTCCTTGATGCACCGATTTTTCATATTTTTTCCTTCCCCCAAATCTGCCCTGTCATGATCTTGAGTGTCTTATGAGTTGTTTGTGATTCTATGATAGTTGTTAGTATCATTCCTAGCTTCCAAGGTCAAGTGACTTGTACCTACACACTCCTAGCTCCAAACAATGAGTGAATTTGAACTCATGATCTTATTTTTTGCCATATGAATATGTTCTAAGTATTGTGACTACTGAACATGAATTTAGAAGTCATAATATATTATAAACATGATTTTACAAGTTATGCCAAGTCCAACGAAATTAAGATTTTGTATTATAGCATGAAAATTAGGACCATGATTCATATGTTGAATGTCATGAAAACATTTTCTTTGATCAACAAGATATTTATTGGCAAAATATGAGGTTGAGTAAGTTTACAAAAATCGTTAGACACATATTATAGATTGATGAAATAACCATGTTTCCAAAACTTTGGATTTCCTGATTCTGCTTTAGAATCTCAAGTTATGTTTTATTGGAGAAATGTTGAATTGACTAGGATTTATCTTCACGGACAGATATTATTACGATTTTAGAATTATAAGGTTTATGAAATCATGATATCTTGAAATAGGAAATTAGAGTTCCAATTATACATTATTGGAAGTGTTGAATTAAGTATAATTTGGAACATTGTCTAGACATATACTCATTGGGTTTCTTAAATAATCATGTCTACAAGCTAGTAATCCCTTAGGCATGATTTTAGAACCTCAATTATGCTTGGCAATCAACTTGTTAGAATTATATGAATTTAGAGTTTTAAGAGTGTTTAGATTTATTTAGTTTATTTGCAAATTAATTTTAGATGGTAAGTATAGAAAAATAGACAATGAGTTAACGGCTGTAAGATTGTTAGCCTTATTACCAAGTTATTCACTAGAGAGCAATCTCTTCTCTTTAGAGTGTTTAGATAATGGAACTTAGTTAAATGTCTGTCTTATGGGACCTCGTTAGGTACCTTATTTAGAGATCAGACTAATTATTATTATTATTATTTATCATATTTAGATATTCATGTTTCTCTAATAATTATTGCACCGTGAATTTAAAAATGTTTTCCTAGGTAACTATGTATGTAAATATCAAAATGATTTTTGTTTGATGCATTATGCATATATCTTGTTTGATTATCCCATGTGGATAGTGAGTAAGAATCCACTCATTGAGTATGATGACTCATCCTTCTCCCTTCCTGCTTATAATTGCAGTTGCAGATCTAGTTATCACTCAGTCATTGATTATGTAGTTCGCAGTTGTTCGAGTGATGAACTTTACCTTGTAGTAAAGCTTAATCTAGGATATGTTATATTAGAGTACTCCAGTAGTTATACAAACAAGATTCGAACCATACATTCTATTTTAAGATTATGTATTTATTTTCAAAATTTATGAGCATCCTTTTATGTTTTCAACTTTCGAGTGTGGATTTGAATTGCATATTGTGATTAAGTTTATGGAACAAATTAATTATGTACTTATTTTGGATTTCAAGCTTTCAATTGATTTTCAGACTATGACCATAGTTATAAAATGAAACAATTTTTGTTTTCAAGAGTCGCAGTAGCACATGGTAAGGTCAATTAAGGTGAATTCATGTTCATGTATGTTGAAATGTTTCAGTTTTATGAAATTCAAATATTATGCATTAAATAGAAAAATTGATTTTTTGATCATTAGCGTTGATGTGTTAATTTTAGATTTATGAATTTAATTATTATAACTTCATAGAAAATTTGCGATAATTTATATTAAATTATGTTTTTGAGAATGAAAATTATGTTAATTCATGCATTCAGTAAGTCACGTTATCTAGGATGCTTATGTAGGGACCTAGTCCCTCACGTGTCAGTCACAATTCCAAGTTAGGTCGTGACACTTTGTACCATCATCTCACCTGTGCTCTCACATTATTACACATCCAGGCCATTGATCTTACTATCCAAGAATCCTTATCAAATCTTAACAGATTTTTAAAGTTTAACCTATTTTTCAAATATGAATAGATTTCCAAATCATAACATATTCTTCAAATCTAAACAGATTTTTTCCATATTCTAACAGAGTTCACATATCTATCAAAGTTCTCATATACAAACAGACTTTACATATCCTTAAGTCAAAAATTCATAAATCTAATAATACACAATTTTATTCATAAATCTAATAAAATCAATTGTTTTCCCATTAAGATATACACATGAGCCAATTTTCCAACACACCCAACCAACTAACACAATACAATCCATTACTTTAGCTAAAAGTGTGAGCTTGTTTAGGGGGATGGGAGGTGATACACACCACTAAGTTTTATAATAAAATTAGTAACGATTTAAATGACATAATAAATATCATTAGTGAAAAATAATCAAAGGCATATAATATTTGAAATTGATTATTTTTATCATTAACCTAATAATAACATTAATGTTGCCATTAGAAAAGAGTTAACACTGTGTATTTGTGAAGCCAGAAATGTGTATAATAATTTTAAATAAAATACTTGATATATTTTGTGTGAGAGTTAAAATTAAGTCATATCGATATGATTTTAAATAATTCTTACACTATTAAATTAACTTTTTTTTATTGGTGTGTATATATATAACTCAAAATACCATTCCATTTGAGCATAAAACTACCGGTCATAATTCTTTGGAAGGAAATAGTTTCAGTCAATCGCATCTGTAGGTATATAACTACAACTATATCTAGCATGGTTCGGCAGATGCATACATGTTTAGAAAAACAAGTCAATAATTTTTTTTTTTTGAAGAGTCAATAGTTACTATACAGTGATCCCGAACTTAACAAACATCAAACATTAGTAAAAAAAAAAAAAAAACTCATCAAAACTTAACAATGCAAAGCAATTGCAGGTCTAAGTCTTTAATATCTTGGGGTTTGTTGGGTGCGACGTTAACTTTGGAGGTTTAATGCTCTCATGCAACCTTTCTTTCTTTCGTACCTAGGTGCATGTGCACATCCAATTTGTGACAAAAAATTATGAAAGTGTGAAACACAAACAACTCATGGATTTGCGCAAAATTATCTTAGGTAATAACCGTGAGAAATTCTTAGACCTTTCCAGAATAATGATGATTAGAGAATATTAATGTATCAAGTATAAAATTTTACAAAGTAAAAATTTGTAAAAAATAATTCATGAAAATTTCTCTTACATTATCAGTATGTTTGGTCTGATGAGTAATAAAATTGTTTGCTATAATTAATAATGAGGGAATACACTGCAAAGAATTTCGAGAGCTTCTGCATTAATCTACCTCTGATGGCATCTCCCTCGTTCAAGTTTTTTCATATATATAATTCATTAATATTTAAAGTTTAGCAGATCTCGATCAATTTAATGTTAGTTAAATCAATTAATCGCAAAAGCTGTTGTTATATTAATTTACTTTTTGGTCCAATATTAATTAACTTATTTATTTATAAGTCTTAATGTATTCATAATATTTTATCTTAAAAAATAAATATCAAATTACTTTTAACTAAATAGGCGAACCATCTACTTGCTTCTTATGCATTTGATAAAGTAGATGCTGAATTTATGAGGATTGAATTCGAATTAATGCCCCGCTGCAACATGATTGAAAGGAACGGTATAGTACTAGCAATCGATTGTTAATAGCATTCTTCAAATTTCCAAATATATAATACCCTTATGTACTAAGTCATTTTGGATTTTTTTATTTAATCTAAAATATAAGTTATTTTCACATTTTAAGAAGATATTAATTATTTTTTATCTATTTACTTCTATATATATATATATATATGATAAGTGAGAATGAATAGATATAACTATAAATATGATTATTTAATAGAAAAATAATTTATGATAAGTAATAAATTGTATTCTTGTCTTTTATGTTTTTAAAAAATCAATAAAATCAAATCATAATTTTAATTCTCGTGCAGCATGACTTGTATTATAAACCGAAGAAAATAATTACGACACCAATATGAGGTGGTAAGAATTTTCTTCTTCTTTAATTAAATATCAAGAATTTAATTATCATCTTGAAAATAAAAATAAAGTAATTTTAAAATTTGCGGTTAGGACTTCCTGAGTCTATGGTACATAAAGCGAACTGAGTCCGACAATGTATAATCTTTGAAAAAATTAAAATAAAAATAAAAGCATAAAAGTTTGGTCTATATTTCAAACATGGAATGACTTTTTAAGTTTTTCTGGTTGCATATGGGACTAATTTACACATATGGTGTAAGCTAGACACGTATCCATCCAAATTGATCCCCTACGATGCAACCTCCATGCTGTCACGCACCTTCTTAGAATGTGGGACCCATAAGATCTGATCTGAAGAGAGTGGACCTTTGGATCAACCTATCAGGGGTGCCGTGTTATCCGAACCATGCAGCAGTGATAATCTCGGTGCTTGTGTAGAAGAATATGGCTCATTAATGCTGAGACGAAAAGAACAATACTAAGAGTATGCTATATATGCCTCTGGTTTCTTGACAACATATCAAGCCAAACATAATATAATGGCAGTGACCAATATTGGGTTGATTGTACATGCCTTCACTCTCTGCGAAAATTAGAATATCATGGAGCAAGAAGGAACTTCGAGGGTCCTCAAATATAGTAAAGAATTAATTTGATTCAACGGTTGCAGGTAGTAGGTACCAATTGACTACCATGTTGATTTTGAAGGTAAATTTCATTGATCACACCAATCGAATTATATTTGAGTCTAGCTAGCTAGTTACTAGTAACTTCTAAGATTTATTATTAATTTTCTTATCAATCCATCAACTATATTTATAAAGAGAATAATCTCTCATATTTATCTCTAATTATTACATATCCACGTACTCTTAATTGATCAATTGGTCTTGATTGTAAAATGATCAGGTCCAACCCATCTAAAACATAATATATTATTGTGGATTAGGATTGTTTTTTTAGAGAGTAAAGTCAAGAGTTTAAAAAATTAATAAAGTAAAAAATACTCAATTTCAAACTTTATTAATTCACATAAAAAAATTCACCTACTTTACTTTATAAAGTGAAATGTTAATTTTAGAGAATCCAAATCCAATAAGTATATATAAAAAGAAAGTATTGTTTTGTGGATCCGGTTTTTTTTTTTCTTGTTTATGATATATGCAGGAGATGCAATCAATTGGGTGGAAAAGAAGTAGGCAAGTAGGAGATACATAACTAAATGAGAAATTCTTGCATATGTGATCCATAAACATGCAGTTCAGGGAATGTTTGGATTGATGGAGCATAGTGAAACGAGTGGAATAAAATGGAGTAGAGTGGAGATAAATAATTATATCTTTATTGATATATTGTTTGAAGATCTTATATTCTAACTCTTTCCTTCCAATTTTAAAGAGGGAATGGGGGAGAAAATTGAGAAAAGTTGATAAAATTGGATGGAATGGAGTCTATTAATCTCCACTCCATTTGATCCAAATTTGGTAAATACAAATAATGAAACAAATTAAAATTCCAAATGAAATTTCATGGATGTTATGCAATGTCAAATGCATTTTATCCCCTTATGTTTTAGGTCATGTGTAATTTAGGTCTCGAATTTTTAAAATGTGGTACCCGACCTTTATGGTTTTAAAATAATGCAAAACAACCCTTCCATTGATGGGACATCCATTTACACTGTTAAATGATAATATTTAGACAAAATTGCCCATATATGTTTAAAATTTCCCAACTCTAATTCCTAACCCTTCATGCTCTTTGGATGATCTTGAAAATTATTCCCTTGCCATGCCAACAACCATTCCACCTCTAACTTTTGGGGGCTCTGTTTGGTTTTGGGGCTTTGGGTTGTAGAGATAGCAAGAAAGCAAGGTGGTGGCAAATCAATGGAGAAGCGATGACCAGCACGGTGGCTGTTGCAATGGCAAAATGGCGTGAATGAAGAGAGCTTGTAGAACCAATACGAGGTGGAAAATGTAGCAATCGTGGTTGTTCATGGTTGTGGTCGTGCATGGATGTTGTGCGCAAGGGCAAAGACAAGACACAATGATGACGGAGGAGGAGGAGGAGGGGTCGCAATGACTTTGCGTGGTGAGGGGCGTCTCTAGCAGCAGTTGTGCGATGGAGGAAGATGATGGTGGCAGTTGTTGTCACCGGTGATCATGAAATGGCTATTGCTCGTGGTGGTGACGGGCATGGGGGAAGAGAACGATGATGGTTATTGGGGATTGTGGTTAGCAGAAGCTTCTCTTTTCTTTCTTGTCTTTTTTTTTTTCCTTTTTTTTGTTTGAGGTTTGAAAAGATTTGTTGGTACTTTGAAATATAGTTTGTTTGGTTTTGGTCTTTAATTTTTCCCCCCTTCTTTTGCTTTTGATGAATGAAGAATAGTATTGTTATTGATCTTTATTTTGTTATGGTTCTGGAACTTGAAAGAATTTTTATGTGGGTGATGGAGTTGTTGTGATTGATTATATGGGAGGGATTCTTCTTCTTCTTTGGTTGAAATTGATTGAAAGAGACAGAGTACGAAGAGGATTAGAGTTGAGAAATTAAAATAAAAATGAACTGGTAATTTTGCCCAAAAATTATCTGTTAATAGTGTAAATTAATGTCCCACTAATGGAAGTTCCATTTTGCGCTATTTTAAAATCATAGGGGGTCACATTGCACATTTAAAAAAGTTGAGGTCTAAATTGCACATGACCTAAAATACAATGAGGTAAAATGCATTTAACCTTGTTATGCATGTAAAAAAAAATATATTCAATTCCTGTAAAATATATAACAAATGTAACATTAAGTAAATGGTTTAATTTTCCTCCGGACTTGAAATTAAGAACAGCACCAGCTAATAAGAAAAGAAGCCAACATTATCAATACTGTAAACGATAATTATCTCATCAGATCTCTGATGTTTCGTTTTCAAGTCACCAAATAATGTAAATTATACCCCTTTTGTACGCATGTGCGCGTTATCTTCACAAAATTCATGTCAAGTACTCTGCCAAGGAGCCCCAAACAGTTAAACTAATTAATATGAAGATGTCATATTATAAAGTTTTCCAGATACATACATCAAAGGTTTAATTATAATATTTCCAGTTACCTTACGCATCTAGATTTCAAGAACTAGAATATGATTGCATGTAGTTATTATGTCAATTTGTACCTGAGTCAGTTCCCCTAAACTTAGGTCATGTGGTTTGGTATGGACAAGCTAAGCCCTAAATCTTGCCATATCTTAAATTAATATAGCCAACGATTGAATGTACTAAGAAAACAACAAATACATGGCTGATGGTGCTGATATTCTATATTGTTCTTAAGGGGCCTAGAAGAACATTGTTACAAAAGATAAATATATTTTTTATGTGGAATTTGATGCGATTCCAGAACCAACTTATTATATCTGCATTATCATTGGTGGTTAAGCTAAACAACAACCAAGAAATCCAGTTATTGGATTCTATAATGCATCAAGTCAACTAAACCAACTTAATGCTTTAATAATTTTGAGATAGCAAGAAAATCTATAGTAGATTTTGAATTTTTGTGACCATTTCATCTTTCTAGTGCTTTCATGAAGTTCATACACAAACGTAGTCCACAAGGTTTGGTGATAGTTTTCTTACTATTTATGGCAAGTTGCTTGAAATCTACATATCGGAATAAGTAGCTTTGCCTTTTAGAATTGACTCCTCTAGCTAGAAGGGCTTTCACAACAATATTAATCATCTTTGCGCGTAGAGGTTATATTATTAGTTTCAATTGCAACGGATTTCGTATAAGAAACATTTGTAGAAATTAATCCTCACACAAGAATTGAAAATAAAAATTATGTAGAAAAAGTGAGGTTCACTAAACAAAGATCAAATTAAAGAACAGGTTAGCACACCACAATCAGTTGATAGTAAATATGAAACTTAATTTCCTTAAAGTAGTTCTTCAAAATTGCATCTATCATAAAGGAATTGCACAGGTTGTTACAAGCATTATAGGTCAGATTGTAAAGCAAATTGGATCTTAAAGATGACTTAGACCAACTAAAATAATAAAAACATGTACTTAGTTCTGGTGAAATTATTTGCATTAAATATTAAAATATGTGTAGTTGTGAACATATATGAGTGCAAGTAAGGTATACATCATTCTACGATATAATGCATGTAATTGCTTTTCTGGTTGCTGGGTTCTTTCATGAAACCGAAAAGGGAGTAATGATTGCAATCAACA
The DNA here is from genome assembly GCA_031216105.1 of Dalbergia cultrata. Taxonomy (NCBI): domain Eukaryota; kingdom Viridiplantae; phylum Streptophyta; class Magnoliopsida; order Fabales; family Fabaceae; genus Dalbergia; species Dalbergia cultrata. The sequence continues at coordinate 1,713,183 of CM062347.1, read as the reverse complement.
TGGTTACTCAAGTATACGAAAAGTTCGAAAGGGTGAACATGCCACTTGCCAATGGTTTGTGGTTCCAATCAGAGTTAATGTTGATAAAGCACTAAACTGGGACTGTTCTTTCTTCTCAATTGTGCATGGTGGTCGAGCCTGTCCCATCGTATTATGCATAGCTCATTTATCGGATTCTTTTGTATAGGCTCAGCATAACCATAAAATTTGTTTAGGGGCTTACATGTACGAATGATTGAAATTTTCATTTGAAGTATGTTTATATACAACACTTGTTTCTTTTAAATAAGGTTTTGAATTCAAGTTCCATAGATAAAAAATTTAGTGAATAGTAAAGCACTCTATTTTGTGGGGAGTTCATTTGGGTTAGAGTTATATTATTTGTACTCGTATTATATGGAACATTATATCAACTCATTTGTCGAATGGGTCGGAGCATTAACTGTGTTTGAATGAATTCCATATACATTATTCAATGATGGATGAAATGTCCGGATATATTAATTTGTGAATATATCTAAAAAGTTAAAAAGACATTTAATTTAAAAAGGAGGGAGTATATCCTATGCAATATGAGTACAAAAAATATTTTTATTTAACTCTAAGCAGATTAATTGATATTTAATAGACTATAGATAGTAATAGTTTCAAAAACATGTACTGAAATTGAGTGATGCTGGGTTTTCTCCATCTTAGTGATATTTCTTTGTTGCATGATACAACCATAGTTTTCATGTTGGTCCTTCTTAATTGGGCATATTAGGAAATTGGGTCATACTCCGAAATGAATGTTTTTACGAGGACTCATGGAGATTAATTCAAAGACAACCACAATAAAAACCTCATTTCAGAGTAGAATAGGACCAAAAAGAGTAGAATAGTCTAGCTCTTGCGACTTGCTGGAGTCAATTAACCATTTTTGTCCCAAAATGGGACATCAAGATTTCACATTACAACCTTTTGATTGATAACCAAATTAGAGATTTAGAGGTACTGAGTTCTAGCATCGTGTCGATGCTGCTTCCTATGTCGGGTGAAATTGCAAACCTATCGGCACCGAAGTAGGAATAATGGCACCAAAAATAGGAAAATGTTGTTTTAACGCAGAGAGTTAGAGAATTAGCTAGACACTCAATCGAGAGTTGATTGTGGTTTAAATGGACGTGGATTCTATTCGCGTTGAGTATTGAACATATTATTAACTGCATGCACGGTTTATCAAGTCAATATATTGATTCGTCGTTTATATGATTGAAGTCTATACATTTTTTTTCCCAATAAGTAAACATTGATGACTCTAAGAGAGAAGTATAGGTACATTAAGTGTTGAAACAACACAATCATATAAAAGGAAAAGGCGAAACAACACAGAGAAAATGAAACAATCAAAATCCTAATTTATTTCAACTGTGCTTATCGAATGTCGATTAGTGTCTAGTTCACTGTATACAAACAAAGTAACTCCAAAAAGTAAAATTGTTTTTCGTAATGCATGGTTCAGCAGAAGTCCTTTCTCTAATGCCGGTGAATAAGCCAAGTAACTCCATAGAGAAGTGTTAGGTGTAAAACACAAATATACAACATTTTTACATCACACACAAGAATACAAACAAAATTGTGAGGCTAGGGAAAAGTAAATGGTTGCACACTTGCGTCACAATTTTTTTTTGTCTTTTTATGTATTGTGCAATAATATGTTGTAAGTTTGTGTTATGCACACAACATTTTCCAACTCGATATCTACAGAGGGTTGAAATGAAATGGATGTCCTGTTTGGAATATCGTGAATGATCATGGAAATTATAAGAAAGAAATTGATCTGATTTTGAGGTTTCTTCAAAATAAATATTGTATGTATGCAAAAATCTCCTAAATTGATGTTAATTTTAATTATCTGAATTGATAGTTTTGCTGTTGTTTCACTAAAGCCCATTTAGTTTGTCTGATAGGATAAGATTTGATGATATAAGACTTGATAGGATAAATTCTAATAATATAAGGTCTGATAAACTTTTGATATTATACAACATTTAGTTTAACATTGTATAAGATATTATATTTCATATTATTTAATATTATCATTTATTTACAGATAACTCTAATTATATAGAAATATTAAACAAATTAAATAATACTTTTATTAATTATTTATATTTATTAAAATTATATAATACTACATATTATTTAAAAATAACTCTAACTATAAATAAATATTTAATTAATATTAAACTAATATTTTTATTATAATTATTTAAGTTTTAAATTAATAATTAATACTAAATTAAATTTTTATTATTAATCCTTGCTTTAATACATCATATTATTTATTATTTATTTATATATGTTAATAGTATATAATTTATAATTTATTTTCATATTTTATTGTTTTATTTCCTATTTCTTATTTTATTTATTTATTATTTTTAATATTTTAATTATTATTTATTATTCAAATATTCATTAGTTATTTTATTTAATATTTAGAATCTTTATTTTAATAATTTTTATTTATTATATTATTTTTTTAATTAAATAAGGAAATTAAAACCTTATACGTCAAAAACTGATTAGACCTTATTCTCACTCTTTAGCCATGATTAAGTTATCCAGCATTTTAACGTACAAGGGAGGTTTAATAGATAAATTTATATAATACGTTACTCATACCAAACAATGTGTAAAGCTATCAAATATTGTATTAGCTTATCATATCATGTCTTATACGGTATGCCAAACCGGACCTAATTATACATAAGTATGTTTATTTTGGAATATTTTGATAGAAAAATAAAAATTTTCAACTAAAAGTAAGTTTTCTTATTAATTATTAATTTCGACTTCTACTAAAATGTTAAAAATAATTTATTTTAAGCTGCTTTTAGCTATTTCAAATAGAAGATGGTATGAATATATTTTTTTGAAAAGTTACTACGAAACAAATGCACCTAGATTTTAAAATATTAAAATCCATTATACCTATGGGTCTCCAGATGAGCAATTCTTGTCTTCCTCAACCTCATCAGCCGTCACCACATTCCACAAACCTACCTTCATTGCCAAACAAAACACCAGAAAACTTAAGCATGAGAACAAAATTTTAGAAAGCTCTCAACGATGATTGTCGTCAATATTCCAACCATGGCATTGACAAAGTCCTTTTTTCTACGTAAACATAATTCCAACTAATTAGACACACGCGGGGTAAAATGAAGTGTTATTAACTTTCTTTAAAGTATACTCACTTAATTCTCTAGCTAGTTTCACTAATTTTAATATTAGTTCTATACACTTGGAGTAAATATTTTTTCTTCCTGTTATTAAATATTGACCACAAAATACCCAAAAGAAAGAAAGATGAGATATAATAAAAAATCAAACTAGTGGTTGGAAAACTCCATAAAAGAAGGATTTTCTTCCCCCATGAAATAGGGTAGAAGTTAATTCTTAATTCCTCACCCTTATCTATTCATTATTTGACTTATAAATAAGAGTCATTTACACCAATTTTTAAGAGGTTTAACAAAATTCATCTTGAGCCTCCTATAATTCTCCAATCTATTTGTTCATTATATAGAGGGGACGGGGTATAATGATTAATAAATTTAGGATCTTCTAAACAAATTTTGGAAATAAATAAAAGACTGAATAAATTTCATCTAATTTCAAATGAGACGGTGTAATTTACCCGATAAATAAAAATGTAAGTCAATTTTATCAGTATTTACTTATATGTCAAATGATGAAAGGATCAAAATAAAAGATTTCTCTTACTCCTTAAACACTTAAGAATTCTGAGAAGTATTAAGTTTTGTACCAATACAACGATTGTTCTAGACCACGAAATTGTGGGCGCTGCAAGCCAGATTCTGTGCCTAGTATCTCAACAACGAAAGGTGAAGTGTTGCCGTGATCAATAACCTAGCTGTCGTGCCAAAAGGTCATATGCAAGAAAAGTCAACTTCAAGCATGTGGAGAATCACTATCACTTGCTGTTGCCACATCACACACCATGCTACTTGCACTTCCATCTCATTAAATTTCGATCTAAGTTTGGTTGCTGGATTGGGGTGATTAGGGTTATATGGTTTTGGTGGTGATTGATGTTAGGGTTTCTAAAGTTTAAGAATTTCACAATTTGGTTGATGACATATAATAAGTAAATTGAATCGAGTTGGATTTTGATTGGATCTCAAGATTGATGTTCTTCTATTTATCAAACCAAGTCAGGTCATGTCTAATCCGTATCCAAAAATTTGCCATTCCCATTTGTGATAATCATGCACCAGCTCTATCAACAACAAAATCTTATTTCACTAGCTAAAATCAACTACATAGAACAAGTGATGCTAAGTTATTATATGCCTTTACCTTGCCAATTTCAAACCTAAATAAAAGAAAAGGATTGTTTTACATCATCAAGTATCAACACCCAACCAAATTTTTATCGAATCTTTCTGACATATGGATTACACATCTACTCCACATCATGCAAAAGTTATACTAAAGTTTTGAAGGTAAAAAAAGTTCTTGAATAAACATAATTTCAACAAATTACATTTAGATGCACTCACAGATAAGTCCATATAGTCTACAACTAAGCATATCTTAAATAAAATTTATAAAACCTACTTTTATTATGAATATGCCTAATGTAAAGTGTTGAAATTGTGTCTATGCAAGGTGTGCAATAAACATAAGAAAAAAACTCCAAGATAGGCCTGCCATAGGCACCCAATAGTTGACATGGGTATGGCTTTGTGGGCATGTAAGAATACTTTGCATATGTTTTTTATTGATTTTAATGAATATTTAAGCCAATGCCTAGCTAAGAAACACAAGCAAACTTACAATGATTATACTACACACAGTTAAATTAAACTCTGCACAAAAAGCCGGTAATATACTCATTCCATCTATTTGTCTCAAACAATTCCTTCAGCCTCCCCATTGCAAATTCACAAATATATAAATTTTTATTAATATTCATTACAAATAAAAGAGAAAGGGGGTATGAAAAAGAATTAGTTGAGGTATGGTAGAACATCCAAAACTACAGAATGCCGTATCATGCATTGAGCAATGTTTCCTTCCAGCCCTGAAGGCATTTTCATGGGATTTTTCAGCGCTGACTTTCATTTGGTACAACATTGGCATGAAGAACTGAGAAAAGCTTGAAAAAGAAGTTAATCAACCTGCGACGTGAATAGCAATAACTATCATATTAAATTTATTAAATAAAAAGCAACAGCTCATAATAATGGTTGGCAAGAAATAAACACTCTGTGAACAATGTAGATTACGAAGTATTTTAATCCGGAAGAAGAATTGTACATGTAGCAGAATATTCTAAACTTTGCATTCAAATAATTTATCAGATGATTCAGAAGTTAACATTATTAACAAATAAACGCTGTTAGCTACCCTCAACTGCAAAATATATTTACGTTAGTACTCAATACTACAAGACACCAGAGGAAATTACCTGTAGTGTCGTATATTTAAGTTTGGTATTCATTGATACGCATCCATTTGGTACATGACCACTTATCACCCTTAATCACTGGACAACCACCTGAAAATTATCGTGCAGAAACAGGGAAGCTTGTTAGTTTATCTTCTCTAAAGGTAAACGCTAGTTGACACAACTAGCAGCTCAATAATAATAATAATGATAAAAAAAGAGCAACAAACCATGCAAACTTGATGGATCTAAAGTTGCATCAGGTTTCATGCTCCAGAAAAGTAAAGCATCACCCCTCTTCGGCTTAATTGAAAGTCCTTTCTTTCCACATTCAGAAAGCTCATTCCACCAAGGCACAGAGCTAAAATTTCCTTTGGCAGCTGGGAATACTGTCTCACCCCCTTCTTCAACATCTGAACTGTATCATGACAAATAGTGCACAGCATGAGCATATGTCTTCATTTTCAACAACCGCTGAAGTTAAGGAGAGATTAAAGTCACTTACAGGTACATCAGTACTGTTGCTATACGCTGACCCCCATTCTTAGTGTTAAACTCATCCAAAAAGTAGTCGTAGTGAGGCTCATACTTTTGTCCAACTTCATAGTGGAGAACCTGAAGTCCTTCACCATGCTCTGTAAAATATGAGACATAGCTTACATTATGGATTGTTAACTGTTAGGTATATGATGAAAAATAACTTGCTAACTTAGCATCATAGTCAAGATGGCAAAGGCAACTGAAAGTATTCCATCCTGTGCTTTATGGAAAATCAGTTTGAAACATTCTTTGTGCTTTTTGGAAAATCAGTTTGGAAGTATCTTAATCCACAGTTCTAAATAAATGGGAGTAATAGGTATACAGCATTATAACCCACTGCTGTAGCTAGTTGTTTCAAACTTCCGAAGAAGATTGAGGCAAACTATGTTAGAATGGCAGCGTTCGGAGGTAATAGATGGAAATCAAATGTATCTTATTTCAAGTAAAACCAAAGTATTGCTTTAAACATATCTATAACTAATATTTCAATTTCTTCAAACCAATTAATTGTTAAAAAAAATACGGATGTCATCACTGATGTGATGTAGAAGGAATTCTTTAATATTACATGATTTTGCTTTCCTTTTCACAAACAAAAGAAAAGCCTAAAATGCAGAAGGGGTAGCAAGAGTTAATGAAACAGAAAGACAACGTCAATGACCATTTTATTATATACAGAGATAAGTATTTGATAAAATTGGGTGCTTTGACAACATGAAATTACTTAGGAAACAATTGCAATTTTGTCTTTTATTCTTTTAGTATTAAATTTTAATCCAACCTGAAGATAAGTAATTTTTACATAGCCATCCAATTATGTATTATCACATCACTACAAGTTTGACTACATATAAGTGGGTTATATTATTATAGCATAAAAAAGTTCCATATGAGAATCAAAATTAAACATACTGTTTTACATTATTGTATTTTTAATGTAAACTACATACTTCTGAAAATTTATTTCTCATGTGAGCATATTGTCTTTAATTTTGCCACAACACCACAAAACTAAGGTTTGCCAGTGTTCTAAATTCAGAGGTCCTAATGGGACAGGGGGGGAATGAGTTTTGGGAGGATTCCTCCCCTATCATGAGAAACAGGGATGCAGGTAACTTGCTCAACAAAAATTAGGGAACAGGGAGCAGGAGGGGTCTCATGGTGCCCACCACACTTTGTTGACTGACAAATAGGTGAGTAAAGCAGAAAAATTAACAGGAGCAAGGAACCATTTATTTTACCAACAACGTAAAATCATAAAAAAGAGGCCAAAGGCAGGAAGTACGTACCTATAGGTACAAAAGTAAAATCAGCAATTCTTTTCTCGATATTCCTCACAATTTTATCACGACCTCTGGCCAGAAAAGTACCAGAGCTTGTCCGCACTCTAAATGTAAAAAGGAATTTGAATAGATAAGGATCACCATCAGCGATGTCTCAATGGAAGTCTAAATAAGCAAAAGCTATTTATTTTCGATATTGAACTCAATAGGACACTTGTCACTGAATATATGGGAAAAAGTCTAACCTGCTGTCTTTACTCTTTCCAGTTTCACTATCAACAACTGTTGACTTGTGCATACTTGGCTTGGCTATATTGATTAGATATTCACATTCCTCTTTGGTCTGCTCAGATTAATCGGCTATGTTTTAGTATTTGGAAAGTGGAGACATTGTAAATATATCAATAATAATACTACAATAGAGCACGAAATACTAAAACTTAGATAGGAATTTGCTTGTTGGATACTTAGGTGGAAAAAATAGGGAAACAGAATTTTAGAATTTAGAAATGAAAATCACTTCATGCTCATTTGGGGTAACAAAGATATGATAATGTTGAAATTGCAGAACAACTCAATTGAACTTCACAAGTTTCAATTACCCCTGTATTGCAAGTGTCAGTTGATAGAGAGTTTACAACGGAGGCAAATCAAAACTTTCCACCTGCCATTGCACTCCATTTTCTACCTCCTTTATACTTCCCACCTTACCATTTTTGACGAACTCAGACAAGCATAGCCCACATCCCGGTTAAAGAATTCTTACATTGACTTATACCAATTCATATATACGCACTTCATTAATCTCAATCTCGCATTGGCAAAAGCAATATTTTGTTCCTTTCTTAATTCTTAGTTTGATTCGACCAATCTAGCGCAAAACTAAAAACCTTAGCATCTTTTACACACCACATACATTCACACACTGGCAAAATTGAAAACAAATCACACAAATTAAAGAATGTCGAAAGCAAAACTCACTAAGAAAACACGATTAAACACTCAAATTAGTCCTCTAAAGATTCTTTTGAACATCAATTTGGTCTTACTCCCTCAATGACTAAAATATGCATCAATTTAGGGATTGTTTGTTTCAGGTTTTTTTTAAAAGAAAAGTGATTATGAAACTTTAATTTTATACAAAACTAAAAAGGCTAAAATCAGATTTTGTCAAGAGCTACTTTTTTTAGCTTTTAAAAAAAAAAGCCCTTAAAATTTTTTTTGAGATTCTGATTATTTTTTAAAAATTATATAAATATATGATAAATATTTATTTTTGTTGAAAAGATTTATTTTTTATCCAAAAAAGAAATCTTATCGAAACGCATCCTTATTGCTCTAATGCATATATGTAAACATCAATTTTGGCTTTCAATTTTATTGAATGAAGTACCAAAATTAGGCGAATGACTGATTTTTGACTTTGATGACCAGAGAAAAATATATAAAGGATTTTTTACGGACTGACCAGAAAATTATGATAGATGAAAGCTCGAGGCTCCCACGATACTATTTCAACCCACTTCTCTCCCTTCCCTTCTGCTTCCTCGTCGCTTCTCCTGCTGCATTATCCAAAAACACAAACAATCAAAACGTAACACTTTTAATAACCACACCACATTGAAACGAAACTCAGTTGAATTTTGCATTTAAATTTGAATTTGGAAAATCGGGAATTGGAAATGGGAAGTGGTTTTGTTTACGTGTGATGAGCGAAGTGGTTGAGATCGTTGGGTTTGGGAACTTCGCGGCTGGTGCTGGTGCTGGAGGAGCTGGGAATGGAGAGGATTCCGAGTGCGAGGAGGATCAAAACGACGCACGTGAACATCACCAGCGAGGTGAGGATCAGAGACGACGGCGACGACGTCGTTTTGCGAGGCTGGACGCGTGAGTACCTGGGTTTCACCATTGTGGAAATGGAAATGGAAATGAAAATGAATCTGAGTTGAATGGGAAAGAGAAAGATCTGGAATTGAATGAATGAGTGTGTGTCTCTGTATATATTTATATAGAAGAGAAGAGGTGGAAAGGTGGTGGTGGATTTTCAATTGTTTATTTATTTTTGGCTGTGTCTGTGTCTGTGTCTGTGTCTGTGAGAAGGAGAGAGAAGCGAGAGAGTGGAGTTTGGGTGTGGGAGTCAGACAAACAACTAAAGTAGCTGTTGTCTGTGTCTGTGTGCTGTGCCTGCGTTTCTGTGTGATGGTATTACTATTCCTCCCTATGACTCTTTCTTTCTCATCCTCATACTTTATAGTAACTAGCGCCTTGCCGCGTTTTGGTTAAATTTATCCGCAATGTTAATATACTCCTGCACTTTCAGAATCTCTCTCCGTTTTTTTGTTGTTGATAAAATCATTTTTAAAATATCTATTAATTTTATATTTTAATAAAATATAATTTTTTTATTACAATAATATTCCTGAATAATAATTAGTGTAACCTTTTATTTTCAGTCCTTTAATATACTCTACAATTAATGGTCATAAACTATAATTTTATATTGAAGTACTATATTATCATATTATTTATAAACTTTTTTAATAACCGTATTTCTCTAAAATTGATAGATATTTTACAAATGAGAAAGTAAATTTTTTTATGGAGATATTTAATCATTTTTATTTTTTAAAAAAATTACTTAAAAAGAAAATAAAAATTGAATGAAGAAAAATAAAAAGGATTTAACTGTTATGCATGATAGTATAAAATTTCTTTTTATATAATCGTTCAATCATGTATTGTCATGTTACTATGACAGTCAACTTTTACACCTACTACTTGAAAATAATCCAATTTAATTAGATGATGATGAAAAATATTTTTACACTGTCAGTACATCAAAATTAAATTCAAAGAATAAACAAAAAAAAGCTGGAAGAGGGGAATTATAAGAGCAAAATGGAAAGGAAAATTGTGATTCCAAAGATAGTTATCATACCTAATCCCCTTTATTATTGTATAGATAAAATACAATGTATGAAATTAATTTGTATATGTAAAAAAAAAATCATACAGCTTTCAATTATGTATGATGTGTTTCATTGAACAATTTATTATATTTTTGGAAGCATATGATTTAATAGTATAATATTTTTTTTATATTATTAGTGTATCAAAAATAATATTAGAGTATACTTTTGATGTACTGGCAGTATAAAACTCTTTTACACTATCTTCCAATCAAATCTCTCCTTTTATATAACTTTTTATGCAGTGATGGTTGAAAGTAACCATATTTATTAACGTGTCATTACATAATTGGATGAATATATAAAATATTGTTACACTTTTAATGCATTCTAATTAAATCCATAATATTATATCAATAATTTTTAAGATTTAATTTTTATATACTAATATTATAAAAAAAAATTTATATAATTATTTAATTATATATTATCACATTGACTATAACAGTCAACTCTTTCATCCTAACTTAAAAAGTCATATAAATAAAAGATTTTATTTAACCAATAATGTAAAAATTAAACTCTAACCGGTAATGGACAGCGGTCAACACCTACCCTGTTCACATGACAAAACTCATAATAATGATATATTTTTGTCTTACACATTAATAACTTTACAGTAAAAAAAATGGAGAAAAAGTAAAAAAAAACTATTGTTATTGTTTGAACACTAGTTTAGTTGGCATTATGCGCACCCCTCAATAATTTTATGAACATAATTGGTAATTTTAATTATTTTTCATAATTTTTCCTATAAAAAATAAAAAAAGTTGTGTGAAAAATTATAAATTTTAGTCATGTTATTGATAGATTTAATTAAAAAAATCGCATGTATTATTTATTATTTCTTTATATTCACTTAAAAATATAGTAAGAATCTTCAATTATTTATACATTGACTCTCAAATATTTAAATAAATATCTAAAAGTATAGATCCAAATATTATTATTTCTTATTGTAATATAGAGTTATTTTTGTCATAAAGATTAGCAGGGTTTGTTAGTCAAATATTTCCTCACATGTGCTGACTTCTGTTAAACATTACCTTCACATGGGTAGAGTTTTCAACTTTCATTCATTACATTTATTTTTGTTCTTCACCTATTTATTTATGGTTTAATTTTAATGTATTGAACCTCATTCAACTATAATTGTATGACTTTTCAAATTGTATTTTTCCCACTTTGTTATTTAGCAAGGGGTCAAACATTTACTTAAAACAAAATATTTAACATGATTTTTACAATTTAGAAATATCAATCACTTTTTTCCCATGGAAATACCAGTCACTTTATACTATAGATATTTTTCCAGAGACTTAGAAAAGAAAAACTACCAGGAACAACTAACAAAACCGGTAAGCTTGATGCAAGATGAGAGAAAAGGTAGAAGAGAACATGGAGAAGAAAGTTGAATTGTATTGGTGATGAATCAACTGGCTATCAATACAACAGTGACACCTTATATAGTTAATTTAATCCCACTAAGTGCAATAGAATAACCAAAATACTGAAACCACTAACAGACTCTCAAACTTCTAACAGACTTTCAAACTTCTAACAGACTTTCATCATGAACTAATTGACCTTTTTTATCACTTAACCACTAGGTAACATCTTCCACCTCTACTCTTGCCTTGACCTTGAGAACCCTTGAAAATAATTGGCACTTTGCTCTGCAGTATTGAAAAGAGCTTTTGTATCATGAAATTCTGGCACACTAGTTTGCCTAAATGTCTCTGGCACTGTGCTGTTGCACATTCAGTTCATTTGATAAATATGTTGCCTAATTCTTTTCTTGCTAATTCATCACCTAATCAGATTTTGTACAATAGATTGCCTGCCGTTTCTGGTCCCAAAGTCTTTGGGATGTCTTGCATTTGCATCAACGTTAACTGCTAATAGAAAAAAGGTTGGATAGCAGAGCTGGAAATGTGCATTTCTAGGCTTCACAAAAAGGTCATGTGATGTTTGATCTTTAATCAAGAGAAATCTTCTTTCCAAAAATGTTTACTTCTATGTAAGGTACTTTCCCTTTACATTACAAATCAGCACTACCACTGATTCTATAGGTTCTCAATCCACACACACATCCCTTTAATCTATACCCCTCACACTGATCCTTTCAGATATAGCAGTAATCATTCTCAAATAACATCTGTTCCTACAACACCTATATCGCTGCAGCATCGCACACAACTATTCTACGTAACTCTGTAGATTCTAATGCATAGAACATGCACACCTCAGCTGAAAACACTATCCCTGCACCTAATAACAGTGCACTCCCAACTGATAACCCTGCCACAGCACCTTATAATGCTACTCCTGCCATAAGAAAATCAACTAGAACCAGAAAAACACCACATACTAGCAAGACTTCCACTGTATGCTGGCATCCTCTTCAACCTCCAATTCTTCATGCAGGCATCCTTTATATCAATACATGTCATATGATTCCTTATCCGCTAAACATAAGCATAGGAGATCCATATCGCTATTAATACTGAGTTGGCTGCACTTGAGTCTAATAAGACAGGGGGTCTGATACCTCTTCCTCCTACCAAAAGAGCTATTGGATGGAAGTGGGTCTTCAAGGTCAAATTTAAGCCATATGGCACCATTGAGAGGCACAAAGCTAGACTGGTTGCAAAGGGTTTTACTCCTGGATTTACTACTTTGATACCTTTAGCCCTATGGTGAAGATGACTACCTTGAGAGTTCTTCTGTCATTGGCAGCTGCAAAATAGTGGCATTTACATCAGTTGGATGTAAAGACTGTTTTTCTTCATGGAGACCTACCTAAGGAAGTCTATATGAAAGTTCCACCTGGTGTGACAATCACCCAACCTATGTGTTCTCAATATCTGGCCCGCAAAAGCCATTGTTGGAGTTTCCTTTGAGAGCCTCACAGGTGAGTATGAATACTTGGAGGACAGGTAGTCAATTGTGCAGCAAGTTGTAATAGGTGTTAATAGATGTAATGAGTTGATTAAGGTGTTAATTGGTGCTCATAGGTGTTGCTAGATATGTTGAGTTGATTGGAATGCGTTTAAGTTATGATATAGTAGGATGCTTCATTTGTCTACTTAAGCTCTAACCTTTTTCAGGTTGATGAGCTTGTTAATTACTTATAAAAAAAAGGGCCTAGTATGCAAGCTGCAAAAATCATTATATGGCTTGAAGCAAGCCATTAGGTAATGGAATGCCAAACTGACATCAGTTCTTATATCTTCTAGACTTCTAGTTACACTCAGTCTAAGTTTGATTACAGCCTCTTTACCAAATCAACCATTAGAGCATTCACAGTCATTGTGGTATATGTGGATGATCTTGTTCTAGCTTGTAGTGATCTTCAACAAATTACCAATATGAAGACCCTCCTTGATGACAAATTCAAGATAAAAGACCTTGGTGAATTGAAGTGCTTTTTTGGTATGGAGGTGGGTAGGAGCAAGCAAGGAATTTCACTCTACCAAGGAAAGTAAACACTAGACCTATGCATGATTATGGTCTCACAAGAGCTAAACTTGTCTCAACATTCATGAATTACACAACCAAGATATCCAAAAATTCTGCCACTCCTCCTGAAGATAACACTAGTTATAGAAAGCTAATTGGAAGGCTCATATACCTAATCAATACATGCCCAGACATCAGCGATGCAATTGGCAAATTAAGTCAATTTCTTGACTGTCCAACCTCTGATCATCACCAAGCTGCTCTACATGTACTGAAATACCTGAGGTCATCCTCTGCTGCTGGCCTATTATTTTCTGCTACATCTGATATGTTGCTGATAGGCTAGCAAACTCAGATTGGCAGTCCTGCCCAGACACTCATAGGTCCACATCTGGATATTGCTTCTTCCTAGGTCCTTCCTAAGTATCTTGGAAAGTTAAGAAGCAGACTGCAGTTGCTCAATCTTCCTTAGAAGCTGAATATAAGTCCCTTCCCCAAGCAACTTGTGAGGGGCAATGGCTTGTCTACTTACTGAGGGATTTCCAGATTTCTCTACTCAATCCAGTCACCATATATTGTGATAATCATTCTGCATTACACAGAGCAGCAAACCTTGTTTTTCACGAGAAAACCAAGCACATCGAGATCAATTGTCATGGTGCGAGAGACAAAGTTCAGAATGGTTCCCTCAAGCTACTACCTATTTCATCATCTAACCAAGTAGCAGATATTCTTACAACACCTTTCGCACCTCGTCCCTTTAGTGCCTTTTATACCAAGCTGGGCATGATTAATTTTCATGCTTCGGCTTGGGGAGGGGGCATTACCTAGTGGTTAAGTGATAAGAAAAGTCAATTAGTTCATAATGTTAGTAGTTTCAGAGTCTGAATAGTATAGTAGTTTTAGTATTTTGGTTATTCTGCTACACTTAGTGGGGTTAAGTTAACTATGTAAAGTGTCACTGTTGTTTTGATAGTCAGTTAATTCATCAATAATACAATTTAGCTTTCTTCTCCATGTTCTCTTTTACCTTTTCTTTCATGTTGTGTCAGGCTTACTTACTAGTTTTGCTAGTTGTTCCTGGTAGTTTTTCCTTTTCTAAGCCTGCCGCTGAGACCACTTTTCACATTTTGATAGTAGTATAAAATTTATATTGTCAACAGATAAAAATTAAACTATAATTTTTATTACACTCAAGTATAAAAAATCCATAACAGATACACTTTAGCCTTTACCGCACAACACCACTTGTATTCCTTAAAATCATGTGCCTTAAAAAGTTCTTGAAGTTTTTGAGACTCCAACTCAGGCAATGATCAAGGAATATTTAGGACATTATTAAAAAAAAACAAAGAAAGGATTTTGATAACCAATATTCTTAAGGTTATTAAAAGAATTAAGTTTTAAAATTTTGTTATGACTCCAATGCTTTGAAAATATAAAGCCTCACTTTTCAATGCAGTTATTTTTATTTTGACTCCTTAACCATAAACCCAAAAATAAATACTTAGGGTATTAGTCAAAGATTAAAAAGAGGGAAATTTTTAATTTTTTATTACGTCCAATGCTTTGGAAACTTAAATTATTTTTTAAGATGTAAACTGTTTTTAAAATTTTCTTTAATTATTGCCCTTGGTGTAGGAGTTGGATAAATTCTTCTTTTTAGCACATGATTTTTTATGTTTTTTGTTTTTTAATGTATCCACTATTGATAATGACTAAGAATCGAACTCGTGATTAGATACATAAGGAACTCGGCTAATTACCACATGTGCTACTAGGTGTTGTGGTGTTATTATTATTTTTATTCTGTGTGTGAATTATGGGTTTAAAGTTGAGGTGTGGTCTTTATTGGTTCCCATTTTGATTTTGTTTAACTTTGTTGGTTCTAAGAGCCAGCCCTTTTTGAAAAGATTAATTTTGCGTCTATCTAGGCTTAGGCTTAAAAAAAAAGTAGTATAGAAGTTTGTTTCTTCGACCAAAAGTTTGTTTCGTTTCGAAAGATATTTTGATATTTTCAGACAAGGGGGAAAGTGGCACATTGTTAAAGTCTTCAGCCATCTTAGATTTTTTTCAGTAAAAAAATTCTTCAGTCAAGTGTAAGAATAATTGACCGAAAAAAAAATCTAAGAATAATTAATGGAATGTAAGAAATTTAAATTTTATATTCATTTAATTTTCAACAGAGGAGTATGCAACTAGTACCAAGCTGTAGAAGCAATAAGCCGCAATCATTCTTTATGATTGAGACCCTTTCACCCCATCATTAAAAAAAAATCCTCTCATTCAACTGAATTATAATAATAAGGAATTTGAAATTGAAACTCTCACGTTTTTAGAGTTTAATTAGCTTAGGCATGCCAGCCCTATAGTGTCACAATGCCGTATCCATATGCAAACGTAAATAATAATATGAAGTTCCATTCTTTTTAATTGTGGCGGCATTTTGTGCGTCTTTTAGTTCACAAAGGTTCCTCCACCCTTACATATGGTGTTTTTGGAAGAAGGATAAAGTTTAAAAATTAGAGGGGAACCGTTTGGTCCTTTTCCAATTAAGCAAGGAAAAATGATAATTTATAGTTAAGAGTTTTGGAAGGATTGTCGAGTTTATATATATCAGGATAGCCTTTTAAGAGTTCAATTAAGTAAATCATGCATTGTCGTCAAAAATATTTTGACCGACTATATACCTAAAATATATACTAAGTTGTAATATAGTATTGATTGTTTTTATTATATAATATAATATAATATTAATTGATGATCTATTGATGATAGAGATAAATGTACATTAAAATTAAAATCTAAAAATGATTACTTAAGTCACTTAATTTGTGTTTAAAATCATTAAAACTGTATTCGATTTAGAAATACAGTATCATCTTTGAAACTTATTATATATAGAAAAAAGATTTGGAATGATTTAGGACTCAATTATTATTATTATTATTTTGATTGACAAAAATTTATGATAAGAGGATGACGCTTCAATCTAAGTTAGGGAAAACCTTCGAGCTTATTGAGCGACAAATTTATATTTGCCTCATCCTAAGAAAACGAGTGGAAGTTCGAACCTGCGACCTGTTAGATACGAGACCTTGTTATGCTCTATTGGACCAATCCTTTAAGATTTTTTTTTTATTATTATTGTTATTATTATCGAGTACAGATTTAGGAACCGATTATTATTTTGTTTAGGAAAAACAAAAAGTAAATAGATTTTGTTATACGTTATTAACTTTATTTTTTACTCTCAATTCGAACAGGTCAAGCGTGTGGTAGTATTCCTGAATTAAGCTTTCAAAATAAAAATAAAATAAAATCTCATCAGGTCCCACCAATTTTAAATGAATTTCTAAATATTTTCAACTTAAAAAGTTTGAAAGTCAAATCAGCCTTTAGTTTAGAACATTTCAAACAAATAATTTCATTGCAAATCTAATCAACTCCTTAAAATAATAATAATAATAATTTCAATTACGTCTTCCTTTATTTTCTCTTGATGATGATTTTGTTCCTTTTCTTCCCTTCTCTCCCCAATTCTCAAAAATAACCCGATAGTCTACAATTACACGCCACTATCTAATCATGAATGTCAACCATATTCTTTCTTTAATTGCTTCCTATTCATTTTCTAATTAGCAAATAATCCAAATATCACTTTCACTTCCCTTCAAAGGTCCTCTATATACAGGGTCTAATTTGTATAAATCATTCATAAGCTTAACAAAAAAAATTCATAAATGCCCTTTTAAGGTTCGCAAGAGCCTTTGCATTAGTGGTAGTGTAACCACTCTATAATCTCTCTTCATGATGGAGAAACTTACTCAAATGAAAACCAAGTTCTTCAAGTTTCTTCCTAAGCGATCCGTAGCTTCATCAATGGCCTTTCAGAATCCAACTATGAGTCCTAGCTCAAGTGTTACTTCAAGAGGGTGTAGATCACACAAGGTTTCAATAATTCCTAAGGAGGCTAGAAGAAATCATAGAATTGGAAGCTTTAGGACACATGAGCCTTCATCTCCAAAGGTGTCATGCATGGGCCAAGTGCACTGCAAGAAGAAGAGAACAGCCCAGAAAGAAAAACAGAAATGCTACACAGCCAGAAATTCTTTGCCAGAACCTGTGACAGAAAGGGTCCAAGAGCCGCTAACCAAAAAGAGTGGTGATGTTCCTTGTAATGAAAAGAAGGGTAAGGTTCTGCTTTGGATCTTCAAGGGGAGTGGTGGTGAGGGACAAAAGCAAAGTGGTGAGGGTTTTGTCCTGGAGGAGAAGGCACCAGAAACTGTGCAGGTAGCCCCATCATTGGGTGCCATGAAGAAATTTACAAGTGCTAGAGGATCATTGTCTGATTTTGATGTCACTCTTACAGAAAGGTGAATCACTTGCATCAATATAAAAAAGAGAATGTACGGTGATTTAGAGTGTGGAAGGAATGTATGAATTTGATTTGGATATAAGGTATGCGTAACTTTTTAGCTTAGGTTCGATAGTAAATTATCTTGGAAGTTACTAGTATCATGATTGGTTGATGATGTAAAAAATTTTACAGTAATATTATACCAAAATAAAACTCTAATACGGGTTGTTATGATGTTTGTCATGGCCATCTTGCGAAGTTTATTGGAAAAAAAAATGCTATTTAGTTTTTATTTATAATTTTGTATTGCAGAGTACAATCTGGTTTAGTAAAAACAACTAGATTCTGATTCAATATATGCAGTCTGTAAAATTTCTACTGGGGCTTGACTTACTGCACCAAAATGTTGTTGCCTAGACTTTTGAAATCAATTAAGCAAGTTTATGTGAGTCCCACACACGGTCAAGAATAATAATCTGGCGTCCACCTGAATTTTCCCAAATCCCCAAATAATTGGCAAGAATGGAGTTCATACACTATTAGCCATACATGGTCTACATTTAACAGTTTTCTTCTACCGAGGGTATATTTGGTTTGGAGATAAAAATATGGTGTAAATTTTCATGAATGAGCTACATATGTAAAATTATACATGAACTTTATTTATGAAAAATTTACTCTCATTTTTACTCCTCAACCAGACATACCTTGAGCATTGAAATCAATAGTACATCGAGACAGGTTATCACTGGCCAATGGCATCACAATTTCAAACTTGTATTCAAAAGGTTGAATGTATTCAAACTATATGTATCATCCGCCATAAAAGATAAAATCATTGTTCCCTTGATTTCCTATATTTGGTCAAATATTGGCACCATCTTTTAAATAAATTTTCTCTTACCGATTGGATTAGATCGGCCTACGAGTAAAGCTTTGACCAATCCTTTTCAAGATTAAATGAACTCAAATATCTCAACTCGTAAGTTCAGTCTCTTGCTGGTCTTAGAAGCTTTAAGAAAGTAACATTGCACTCTATTAATTATGACTTTTAACCAAGTGATATGCACTTGATCTAACAATTACATGCTTCATATGAACCTTTCATCTGCTCGCTTCTAAGTACAACGACTCACCTCTAAGCTCAAGACAACCTAACATTCATAAAAATATGGAAACGTTAGGCAAGTTTCTTAAAGGTATAAAAAATGTTTGTTAAACTAATTTATGCCAGTGCATCAGCTTGGAAAAGAATCACATAAAATTGCTAGTGCATACTCTTTGTATGGCTGGCTTAATAGCAAGTTTGGTTTTCAATTTGAAAACCTCTGAATTATGGTTTCAGCCAAGCTATATGTTGGAGATGGTGTATCCCTTCCCACTGGTTGAATATGCCTGCTTTATACACTACTTCCTACAGAATGGAATCCCATTGAGTGCTAGCTTCTTTCCCCATTATCCTATCTAAGCTTAGCAAGGTCTCACAGATCTGTGTTGTAAATGGGTGTGTCTCATCATTCACCCCAAATTTTTGATGACCTGATTCCAGCTCTACAGAGCTATAGCCAATTGGCTTCTTGATTTCTTTCTCCTTGATTACTTTCCTCACTCTGCCTGCATCCTGCCACCTACCTGTATCTTCATACATCTGCGCTAGAATCACATAACGGCCGGCATTGTTAGGGTCCAAAACTAACAGCTTCTCTGCAGCCAATTCAGCAAGCTCCATATTTTTGTGTATTCTACAGGCACCCAACAATGCGCCATAAACATTTTTCCCCGGTTGAATAGGCATAGCTTGGATAACCTCCATTGCTTTCTCTAGATCCCCAGCTCTCCCCAATAGATCCACAATACAAGCATAATGCGCCTCACTTTTCGCAACTCCATAAGTTTCCATGACATGAAAAATGTGCCAGCCTTGTTCAAGCAAACCTGCATGACTGCACGCGGATAACAAGCACAAAAACAAAACACCATCTGGCTGCAAGCCACCCTCAACTAATTGCCGAAACATACTAAGTGCCTCCATTGCAAGACCATGCATGCCATAGCATCTAATTATAGCATTCCACACTATCACATTTCTCTCAGAAATCTGATCAAAGATTGCTCTTGCCATGCTTATATAGCCACAATTCGAGTACAACGATAAAAGGCCACTACCTACAGCAGCATCAAGCTTCTTCCCTGTCTTAACAATATAAGAATGAATCCTGTATCCTGCTTGAACATCTGCTGCGTGAGCAAATGCAGGAAGAACACTTACAAGGGTGGTATTATCCGGTGCACCTATATCACCATCCCTCAACATATCATAGAACAGCAAGATAGCATCATCCACCCATCCATTCGCAGCGTAACCTGAAATCATTGAATTCCAACTAACAATGTCGCGACAAGGCATTTCATCAAACACTCTCCTAGAAACCTCAACCTCTTGACACTTTGCATAGAACGCGATGAGGGCGTTCGCCACGAACAAGTCCAAGTCCAATCCACACTTCACAACATGCCCATGAATCACTTGACCTTTATGAGAAGCTTCCTCAGCACCACAAGCCTTGAGCACAAAGGGGTAAGTGTAGCGATTCGGGGCCACGCCACTCGCTCGCATCTCATCATAAACCGTCAATGCTTCAATAAATGGACCCATATTAGCATATCCCTTGATCACCACGTTCCAACAGAAAACATCTCTGTCAGACAAATTGTCAAACACCTTGCGTGCATGTTCCACGTTTGAGCTTAGTTGAGTGTACTTGTCTACAAGCTTTGTTATGACAAATGGGTTTTGTTCGTGGCCTCCAATAACGATCTGGGCATGCGTTTTTTTTATGCAATCGGTGGTTTTGCAAAGGTGCAAGAGGTCTGTGTAATAGAAAGAGTCTTTGTTGTGAGCTTTTTTTGGTGCCAAAATTTGTTGCACTGCTCGAGACACACCACGCATGTTGATCACAATTGCAGTGAGTTTTATTAAGAGAATGTATACGAGTCCATAAGGGGCTTTAGAAAAATTATTGCAAACCTTGAAACATGCAAATTTATTTTAAATACACTGCAGTTAATGAAACTCTATAAGTGCCCAAAGCATACTCTGATGGGGCCGAATTGATTTAAACCTTCTTTTTTTTATAAAAAGAAAAAAAGAAGTTAATGAAACCCTGGAGAAATACTAACGAATTAAAAAAAAGTACTAATACCGAATTTGATTTTTAAAATCATATACCTGAATCTGGTTGGCACTTTAAATTTAAAATTTGGTCTCGTAGTTTTTCTGACTTTGAAATAGTAAATCACTTTAGTTTTGGACCAAAACCTATTAAGGTTCCAACGGAATGAAAGTGAAGAGTACTACTGCCAAAATTGACTATGAAAACATGCAAGAATGAAGGTGGAGACTATCAAGAGTTGAAGCTTGAATTCTTTGCTTTCTTTGAAAATTTGTTATAATATTTTTAATACTCTGTATTCTCTTTCAATATTTTGAAATGATCTTCTCAATATTTATAAATTATATACGTTTAGTCAAGGCAATATTTTGATCAACTAGATGCCTCTTTATTCAATTCTTAACATATTGCACATCATATATTTTAACCTTTAAGCCATTGTCTATTGCGACATTTCAGAGTTTGGGTAAATTCTTGTAATAATCATCGAAATATCTATTTTACCGTGCTAACTTCTTTTCAACGTTAAATTTACATTTGTAAAACATCCTTGACGTAGGAACAAAAGAGTCCAAGTTTCTGCAAGTTGAAACTTGAATCATTCATACAGCTCAAATGAAAAATAAAAAATTGAAACATTTATCCATCAAATACGTGTATATACATATAAACCTGAATAGAAAAATAAAAACTAAAAAAGCCGAATATCAGCACAAGTTTAATACAAATTTTCAAGGAAATCCCTCAGCAATCGGTGACCAATTCAAGTGAAATAGGATATTAGGCGATAGCACCTTAGTTGTATGCACAGCTAAACCCAGCTCATACCCTTTGATGTTTATTGTGCAACCAAACGAGAGGGAAAAATAAAATAAAAATAAAATGACATCCCACCATGAGCCTTGTGAAGATTCTATTTACATGATGAACACTGCAAACTAGAGAATATTCACGTCCTTAACAGTACTTAAAAAATATTTATTCATTACTTAAAGGTATATTTGGTTGAAAAGTTTGAAAAGTAAAAATGAGGATAAGTTTTCCATAGTTAAGTTTCATGTGTAATTTTATATATAAAACTCAATCAAAGAAAACTTACCTCCATCTTTATCTTACAACCAAACATACCCGAAGTATATCTAAGTCACAACATACTGCTGTAATTTTTTTTTTTTAATCTAAACTGAACACAATCTCGACCCTTGACATTGCAGCCCAAATTCGTGGGTTGCCATAAAAGTAGTTTGGAGAGCATACATCCTTTTGATATTAAGAGAAAAATTTACATTTAAATTAGCATGACAACTTCTGTGAGCAAAATATCCTGCAAAGTTAAGAAGCTGGATTGTTTAAATGATTGGCTTGAAACTGTCTTAAAAGCAGCAATGACTGATGATAAAGATTGAGATCAATCCCATCAACGTTTCTACCAACACGTGCCTGCAAAACTCCCTAACAACGAACAAGAAACAAGGAAACAAAATGCTCATTCATTCTGTCACTAGCAACTCTGTGCTGACTATGCATGAACATGTTAAGGGTAAATGTGTTTGTAAAACAAGGGTCGTGTTTGTAGTGGTCTAGGCCTTGAATTGGGACACTGGTGGTCCAATGCATGCCACGGATATATCATTAAGAATATCTTAACGATGAAGATAGGTTGGTGTGCATCTATTGTGAAAACGGGACATTATGCTTTTAGGGAAAACAAGGTAGGGGGTAAGGCTTAAATCAGCTCATGACAAAGCACATACCTCATTCTCAGGTTGGATAAGCAGTTCACCAATGAATTGGTAGATAGACCCAACTTTGAAGGTAAGGTCACGCAGATGCTCAGTATTAACTTTTAGAATGTCATTACCATCAACAATTGTTGCTATGCCTGTCTCTAGTGAGTATTCTTGTAACCTGTGGGAGGCTTGACAGAAGTTATTAAATGATACTGCACAATCATCAGAAGGCAGCAGCAAAAATACAAATGCAAGTCATACATCATACCAACAGAATAGACATTGGCAATTAGCTACAGCATTAAAATATTAAATATCACTGCAAACTGTATGGACTCATTCAGTTATTAGTGAATCAGAAGATAATGTCACATTCCTCACATGCTGAAAATTTATGCGGCATCAACAAGGAAGGAATTGTTGGATCATTAAAGACTAAAGACTGAGAGAAAGACTGAGCAAAGTCAACCTCACACAAGCAAACAAACTTAATTGTAGCCATTTGAAAACTATTGGGGAAACAGTATGGTAACTGGGAGAAGAGTACAAAAATCTAACAATGATGAAACAAGAAAAAAAACAGAAATGGCAGCAGAAGATTAGAAGGACAGTTGAAATTATGGTCATGAAGAGCGTTAGGATGGGAATTTATAGTGAAACCCCAACACAAAACAGATTATCTCAAAACCACTTTTCAGCTTAAGTACCCAAACATAAATTCATTCTCACATAAGCAATTATATAAAAAAGCAATTGTTCAAATAAGCAATTATTCAAATAAGTTTAGGGTGCGTTTGATTTCAGAAAATAATTTTCAGTTTCATTTCCGGTCCCAGTTAGCTTCCTGTTTTTTCAGGATTTTACGAAGGAAACACTGAAAAACTACAAAATCCGATTTTCAATTTTCATTTTACAAAATCCTGAAAACAGGAAACAAATTGAAAACTAAAAACTGTTTTCTGAAACCAAACACACCCTTAATTTTTTCAGCTTTCCCAAACGCAGTCAACTTCATTCACCATTTACTGACAACAAAACCCAAAGACACGGAACTTTTACCAGCATTTTAATTCCTATCATTGTCACTGCAAGGGCAAAACTTCCAACCAGAAGAACAGTTCCTAATACATCAGAATTGGAATGGAAAGACTCACTTTCCGGTTATCCTGAGCGAAGCTCCTTGCTTGAAAAACGGAGATGAATGGCGCAGTTCTTGTAAAGTAACCAATGCACCAGATTTTACTTCAGATGATTCCATCAGGATACACCTGTAACCAAACTAAGCTTCAAATTTAGAAAATACAGCATATACAAATACAATGAGATTAAACAAGGAATGGACCCAGGTTAATGTGAAGATTACAGTACTACATTTTTTTGTAGCACACCATGTCTCTCTAGACAAGCTTTTAACCCTAACATAGTATCACATGACATGATCACTTTACGATGAAAACCTTCAAAAATGTACATTGAGCTGATTCTGCGGACCACCCTAAATAAAAACAAAACACACCCACACAAACACATTCTGGACAGGTTTATTTCGAATCTTTGTAGAACTTAAGTGCAAAAAAACAAAAAGAGGGGATATAAAAAAAAAGGAAACAAATAGTACCTGGGTGGCAGAGACGCAGAGCGGGCGAGAGAGATGGAGTAAGGGTCGTAAATCGAGTACGCATGAATTTGTGATTTTTCGTTTTTCAATGGAATACGATTTTTTTCCTTTTTTTTTTGTCGAATGGTCCAAAAGGTTTTTCTTGGGTCAAAAAACGAGTAGTAGAGCCATGAAGGCAGAATTGACAGCCCATTTTGGTTATGAGCCCATTTCCCTTAGTTATTATGATACCATACTGGTGTTCCTGCTATATATGCACTGCCACGCGGCAGTAGATACTCTGACAACAAAAAAAAATAAATGATGTTCGTATAAACTCAATTCATAGTGAATTCTATACGGATAACATATTAATCATTTAAAATATAACTTAACAACGTACATAGATACATAAAAATCACTAGTTAATAGGTTGTCATGTGTCAGTTCACAAAATACCTAGAGCTATATTATGACCATGTAAAAACAAACCCCGTAGTCGATTATGCATTGCCTGCTTTGTTGTTCCATTATTCATAGTATCACAAGGCCAAGAGTAAAAGTTGATTTTGGTTCTCAAAATTATTCTGCTGCATTGTATGAGTTGTCACTTGTCAATCAATTTTTTTCCCCGACTCAAAATCTAAAAGTAAAAGTTTATTTTAATTCTTAAAATTATATGTGTACTTTAATTCAGTAACTAAAATTTAGAAAAAAAACTAGGTTTTTGAAGTTGTAAAAATTAATTAAAATTAAACACTAAGAAAATGTTCACAATGACTAATTTAAATTACTCAAAAGTTAATTTAAATTACATTTTCCAATTTCAAAGAATAAATTATTAACTCCTTAATTTTATGTATTAAAGTGAAGTATACCTATAATTTGAAGGATTTTATAGAACATTTACTCCAAATTCTGCTTGTAGTTCTCTGGATATAAAACTTAGTGAACTAATTAATAATTTGTTTTAGTGCCCATTTGGGATCGTCAGCTGGAGCGAGAAGCAGCTACATATGTTGTGTTCACATTTTTTTTCTTTCTTTTGTTTTTTTGGTTGGTTGTAATCAGAAGCAAATGTGAAAACAATTCCAAAAATAGAGCAAGTTTTGAATGGAAAATGAAATGAATCTCTCAATGGAGTCTTTTACGTGACCATATTATGTGAGAAAGAAACACACCGATGTTGTAATTTCATAGACTTTATATTATGAAAAAACCTCTGCCTTTATATATTATATTCCTATATGATATGAATTACTCACAAATAATTGAATAATACTTTTGTAGGTAGGCACCAGATGGATAACAGCATAAACCGCGTCCCAAAGTTGATTGTTCTCTCCAACGTAACAACGTAACTTTGTACCTTATATACAAAAATCTTTGACACAAAAAGAAGGAAGGGAATTATTTCAAGCATCCCAATACTTGTCATATTTGTGCCAACAAATTAGCATCACTATACACCTCCTCGCAATGTAAAACCTGGACTTGTGCTCCTTTAACTTTACCATGGCAAAGCTGCCATGCCTTCTAACAGATCCTCCACCAAATCCTGCTTTGTCATTTCTTCTAATGGAAGCACATTGACCCATCCAAATGAATGAATCTAACAAAATTTGAGCACAATAATGAGCCAATTGATATCTCCAAAAAAAAATTATATAAAATGAAAAAGAAAATATGCAAATATAATCTCTTAATTGTAAAAGTGATTGAAAGTTTAATTTTCTAGCAATAATATCCGGGGTTTGAAATTTAGCATGCCTCATGCGATGCAACCACAATATTGCGATCACGGTTGAGTGGCCGCAACATCATGGTATGACACCTATTTATATAAACGGTCTCTGAAACAACGACCATATGTATAGCAGTACTCTCATCATATACCCAAAAATTAAAGCCTGCTTCTGTATTCTTCTTCTCGAAACTTCTGAAAAAGCTACGCTCTGGATATAAAAGTGTTTGGAGTCGAAAGTTATGACGTTAGTTGTGTTTATCATCATATTCTGGAAAGAGGTTATTGAGAATGCAATGTAAAAAAAAAAAATACTATGATCTAAATACTAAACATATCTTCCATTCGATAATGGAAAAAAATGCTGAAAAGAATAAATATATGTAAATGGATCATACCTTGTTGATGATGTACGAAGCAAAACCAGACCAAAAGACTAGGTTTCTTCAAATAGCTTTAGCTTTGACGACGTTGGTATCATCTGAATTATACTTTTCTGCATTTGATTAGCTACTTTAATTTGCTTCCTAAATCCTAATATGACGCTCGTCCACTTCCAAACGCAGCTTAATTCATTTTTATGTCCGCGTGAATCCACACGTTTCGTCTTGTCTTAGTAGGCCTTTTCTTTTTCCTTCACGGCAAGCCCTTTAGTTGCTTTGTGATTAAGGGTTCTGATTAATTTGATTTTGATCCTTCGACCGATCCAATATATACGAGCTGTTATAGTCCACGTTTTCTTGATCCTTTGTTGGTTGGCTCATTCTCGGAACATTATCACTTTTGAAAGGCTCAAGTTGGTTTGGCGACTCATGCTGCTATATATATATATATATATTGAAATCATGATTGTATTTTAGTAGCAATTTGAATTTTTATTTTTTATTCTTTTTAATTCCTTACAGTGACATATCGAATATTTGAGCTTATCTTCTTGGTTACTTATAGGATATTAAAGTGTCTCTATTATTGTTGCTATCTTTAATCCTTTATGAATGGCAGTTTTAAATAATAAACATGGAGACTTTTTTTTTTTTTTTTACCTTATGAGAATTATTGAGGATTTGTTAGTTATTGATTATATTCAATAGATATATAAATATTTATTATAAAATGAACAACTATTATTAGCAGAAAACACTAATATATAAGTTGGAAGAAACTCATTGGTTCGGTACAATATAAGCTCCTTTTGATATTCTTCTCGAGTAAGAGAAAGACTTCTTGTTAATAATATTATTAATTATATAATAACATTCAAATATGGTATTACAATGATTCTTTTAAGTGTTATTTATATAAATATTTAACTAATATAATTAAAAAGAAACCAACTAATTTTGACAAAACAGAAAGGAAACTAACTAACTCATTATTTTGCTAATAACAACCGAGAAATTACTAATTAATTAATCAATTATATGTAATAGTTATCGCCATGATATTTTCAATAAATGTATCATCATATATTTTTAGAATTGTGAGTATATGTATATTCTTTTAGTGCGTATAAGCACAGAGCCAAGATGAGGTGGCAACAAGAATTCTTCCTTATCTTAACTAACGTTGAGAGTTTAATCATCGTATTGAGAATGAAGCAATTTTAACCCATATTTATAAGGTGATTAATCATTACTTTTGATTGTAGGTGTCCTAAGTTCAGCTAATTAAAAAAAAAAAAGCATGTTACTCCTCATCAATGATATGTACGACAAAATATGACAATTAGAACAAAATATCCTTGATATATTCCATGAATCATATAGGAATTAAAGCTGCTTCTTCTGCTTATATATCTTCAATTTTAATTTATTTATTATCAATGTAACACATTTTTATATATTATCAATTAATATTTTATTGACATCATATTTTGATGAGTTTGAATTTATATAAGATATTATAAAAATGTCAAACTCATTAAATAATATGAAACATATCATTGAATATAATTATAAATCTTCTTTTACATTTATAATATATTAAGTTTTAATTTTTAATTGAATAATATATTAAATTTAAATTTCTTAAGTATATAAAATAAGCATCGGCACTTAGCTTGTACTTCATGTTATGACCAAATTATAGGAACGAGATTATGCCTCTTTTCTGAGTTGGGGAACTTGAACATAATTATTACATATCTAATTTTCTTGGATCATTTATGAATAAAAATGGGGCCCTAGCTCCCACAATTGAAATGGAGTGCACAGCTTATATACGTTAAAATTTGGTTGTTCAACCTAATTAAAAGTCCCAAGTTGTTAACCATAAAAAAATTCCCAAGTATATATACGTAAAATAATATATAATTTATAGTTGGGGTTTTTTGTGCCGTATTTTATTTATTTAGTAGAGACATTACAACTTACAAGATTCTTCTCAAATACGCGTGAGAAAAACTTCAATCAGTCTCTAACGCATTCAAATATTTCAATCGTTAGCTTGTTTGATTTCAAACTGATTAATATGGCATTATTCGGTTGACATTATGCTGATGCACTTCTAATCTATATATTTTTCATTATTTTTCAATTTTCATCACAAAACAAGGATACAAGTTCAAATCAATTCAAATATTTGAATAGGATGGAGTCATTTTTACTTCTTGTTTTTTTCTTGGAGGATGCATCTACCAGGTATTGTGAATTTTGTATAGATGCTACGTACTAGAATATATATTAGACCTTCTTTTTGTTTTTTGATAAATGGACAAAGCTCGACCAATCTATGCAGGAAGGGAGCAAAAAGAAGAATACAATAATAAGAGTTATGACCAAAGCAAAGAAACAACCTTGAGCTTGATTGATGCCAGTACCAAAAGGCATAAACAGAACACACCCAAAGAAATCAATCTCAGAACAAGAACACAACAACAACTAAGATAGCTCACTAGTCAAATCAGAGAAATCAAACTAGGAATCAAGAAACAACGCTAGCAAAAAGAGCAGCTACAGATAGCTAATTAACAGCAAACCTGGTTGAATGTGTCAACACCGGGTTAAAAGTCCTTGACAATCAAAACAAGGACAACAGCGTCACTCCTTCCAGCAACATATATTAGACTTGATATGAAACACATAATAATACAAATAATCCATCCTTAATATTTACATTTCAGTTTGCACACCACAAACCATAGTTTAAAGGTTGCAAATTGAGTTTTAGTTCATGTAATCATGTCAATATGTTTTTGACAAATTTACTTCAAGTTTACATTGTAAAATATGAATTTTAGTCTTAAATGAGCAATAGTGAAAAAAAAAATATTTCCTTTTAACCAAACCTTAAGTTACAGTCTATAAATATGCATGACACAACCTAATTTGTTCATTATTTTTTTAATATATGTTATGGACTATTAATATGGAACCAATTCCAAATGGACTGGATAGCACATACTTATATTTTCATCTCTCTATTTAAAGCCTTAGGACATGTGAAAAAAATCGGTGACCCCAAAAAAGTATACATATTTTCTTGTTTATTTATGCCTCTTGAACACCTATTAACTGGATGATTGGAGCCTTTGCAAGTACCCCATGCCTTTAGGGGAGGATCAGCAACAATCTCGTATTTTCCCAGCCTCTCTGAATACTGGGTATATCCAGACCTGATCTATCACTTACAAACAGTATATAAAAAATTTAAGATGAAAAAATGCCACGGCTCGATGTAAAGAAAGTTTTTGAACTCGGAACTCTTATCGAGTAACTCACATTTACCTCAATAATAATAATAAAAAAAAACTGTCCCTAATTGTTGTGATATGATCTCATAGATACGCGATAAAAAAGACTAGCAGATACATTCCAGAGACACAGAAAGAATGATAATCGGTATATTTGGGTTGGACTCGGAAGCTTAGATGTGAACTAATCATTCACACTTGGTGGTCATCTGAAAGAAAATACTACACATTGGCAAATTGATCATTATCAAACCTTCCAAGGAGCTGACGTGCGCGAACCCTGACTTGTAAGCGGACAAGAGCGTGCATACATTGCATAGCTATACGTGATTGTTTCCTCACAAACACCCCTCGCACCAATGCTTGCAGCTTCACAAGGCTTTTAAGTGCTCCATATGCTCGTCTTGCCTGTTCATGCAAAGTCACACATGCATCCATTATATGTAACATTGTAAACGTGATTTTAAATTGCGATTGCATGACAACGCAAACCAAAAAATGCAGCAGGCCCGATCAAAGTTGTCACTGCATTGCAGTCGCAGAAAACACCTAACAACAATATTAGGGTTACAATTGTAGTTGCCCCAACTTAAAATCGTGATCGAAAACTAAAAGTGCCTTTCAGTTTCTTTTAGCTCAGAATAACTTTTTCCACTCAAAAAAGTTATTTTTTGTATATTTGAACGATTTTTAAAATATAATCAGAATTTCAACAAAATCAGTTTTTAATATTTTTATAAAAGCTAAAAAAATAGCTTTTGAAAGAAAAAAAAAAAAAAGAGAGGCAGTTTTCAGTTTTTCAGTTAAATATAGAATTGAAGTTTTATAATCCATTTTTTTTCCAAAATTTGAAACATACGTACCATAAATATAATAAAGCTTTAATCAAGCAAGCAGTTGAAGATTGAAAGAAAATGTGATATGGGATCGGATTGGGGTAACATACAAGATGACCCCTGAAATAAGCTTGGATCTTGATTGCTGCAATATCTTCCTTGGTGAACAATGCGGTTGATGTTGATGAGGAAGTTGTTGGCGTTGCAAAATTGAGGTCATCTTCTATGGTGGTAGCTTCATTCCTAAGTATGGCCTCTTCTTCAATTTGGCGGTTCGTGCAAACACTTGTGCGGGGAAGAATGATGTCTTTAGTGGATGATCTTATGAATTTCCTTCGAATGATTCTCAACCATTTGTGCGATGCACCCATTTCCTTGTTTGTTGTTGTTGTTGTTGTTGTGTGTCTCGCTTGGAATGGGACAAATGTGCAATGTTTGATATAGATGTGTGTATCTCAGCTTTAACGCTTTTGGAGGAAGTTGCGTAAAGAAAGGGTGAGAGTTGTGGGCAACATGTTTGCAGTGATGAAGGGAGAGAAAAGAGTAGTTTTTCTTTGAGCCCCTTGTAGTGATGTCAGAATTCTGAAAATAAAAACGTGGTGCGATGATTTTCCTTTTCTGATCAATCTAGTGTGATTTCAAAGCATTCCACAGTAACTGCTCAACCAACTAGCAGTGAATATGTAAAACATTAATAACTAGAGAAATGTGTTTTTTTTTTAAAAAAAGATAGCATATATATATATATATGTATGTATAGACACCTAAGTTAACGTGTGATTGCAGTTTAAATATGCGAGTTTCAAAGTTGAATATAACAGAAATCAACTAATATGATAGATCTACAATAGTAATAGGCTAATAACAATACGTGGATTTCCTCTTCATGAGAGTTGAGTCTTTTATAATTAGGAAAATTGTGTCAATTTAATCATGATGAGGTCTTGATGGCAATAGCAAAGGGGCTGACTGAGGGTGTAACTATGCTCATGGATGTGGCACAAATGGTGTACGCCAATGCCAATTGGTGGAAGTGTGGAACTGGAACCTATCAAAGAATATCTACTGTTAATGCCCATGAATGCTGATATGATTTAAAGGACACACTGCAATATTGTTTATTAATGAGGAGGCAAAGAAGTTGGTGAGTTTTGATGAGTTGAGACTTTTATAATTATCTTGGTGGGTTTTGATTAATTATCGACCAAAAAAATTGTATTCCATAGTTTCAATTGCTGCTGCTGCTGATTTCTGCAGTTCCATACTGATAGAGAGTTTGTAAGCACTAACTTACCGACTTCCTATCACACAAAATGGATTCCACCAAAATCTTATTAATAAATGCATCATCTGCAGATTAATTTCACAGTTCTGTTGGAAGTCCATTTTGGGTCCAATCATCATAACCACCAGCCATGTCCTTAACTCCAGTAAATCCCTACAAAACACGGGGAATTTTGATCACTATAAACTGTCTTTTTTTCGTTTAAATTAATCATCAATATTTGGAATCTACTAAACTTTAATCTAACTCTAGTTTCTATCCAAAAAAAAAAAAATCTAACTCTAGTTGAATCCGTTTATTACAGAATAAAATCAAACTCTCTCGATATTGTATTTTTCTTATTTTTATTCATAAGTCTAGGATTCAAAACTTTGGTCAAAGAAATATAAGTGTCAAAACACTTGAAACAAACCAAGGATTAGTGATGTACACCGTTGTTAGGATAGAATATTTGGAAATAATATTCTAAAATGAGTAGAAGAAGATAACATATATAGGGATAGTGTAGGGAAACAATCTAGAATCTTTTACACAATTATAAATGTAATATTCTAATTAAAATGAACACAGTAAAGAAAAAAAATATCACACACCAAAAAAAAAATGCTTACCCATAATTTTTAATTTATCTTTAGCCATAAAAATGGATTTAATGTTTCATTATCTTAGCTTTTTATTAATTTTTCATACCAACTGGTGGCTTTTACTACTTAAGCAAAACAAAAGAATAATTTACTCAGAAAAATCTTGTAAACACAAGCTTTTAGGGCCTGTTTACTTTAGAATTTTTAGTTTTTAGTTTTTGTGAGAAAAAATTAAAAATAATTTTTTCAATTTTTTCTTCACAAAAATTAAAAACTAAAAATTGAAAACTAGAAACAACAAAACAAATAGGTCCTTAACTTTCCAAGAATAAGTGACAACCTTAGATGCCTTACTGTGAAAGAACAAACATGATTGTGATATTCGATCAAACTAGGATGCTTTTATATTCAACTCCAACAAAAAATTTGAAAATTGCATCATATATGAAGCTAAGGCATTGAAGAAGGAATGCTTACTGCAGCTAATAAATCAGTAGCGGCCATCTTGGATCTTCTACCAGTCTTACACCCCTGAGAAATCGCAATATAAATATCAGAACCAAACATCATATATAAAAATAACAAAACAAAACCAAAAGACTAACAAATCACAATTGGTAACATTAGAGAATTTAATTAATTAAAAGAATACACGCATAATAATGCACTCACAACAATGATTTTATCCTCTTTGCTGAATTTCGATGAGATTTCTGCGAGGAAGTCAGCATTTTTTGTCGTATCTGCATAAGGAGAGTAGCATCGAGATCAATATCATAGAAGATTTAAATCGATTAGTTAAATAACTTTGTTGGGACCACGAAGGAAATCTTAATTGGTGTGCCAAGTTAATTATGTTGACTAGAGCTTTGAATAAAATTATTAATAAAGTAAAAATGAATTAAAAATTAAAGAGAGAACCATCTCCATATTTGTGCCAGTAAGGTATGTTAATAGCACCCGGAGCGTGATCGGCATTGAACTCTTCTGCAGTCCTGCAAAGAAAATTGGGGGAACACATAACAAATATGGTAATTGTGGATTTTTTTTAATAATGTATAATTAATTTCAATTTGAAAGTAATACTGTGCGTTACCAAAAGAAATTTGTTATTTAAACACTTCAATAAAATATTAATTTGTGACATATTGAACTTAGATCTCATTTGGGTGGATAGCTTATTTAAGTATTTATATAAAAGTAACTTATAAATAAATTATCTTCTATTTAAATATACAAAATAATAAAAATATTTATTTTTTGTATTTTAGAAAGTACTTCTTAAAAAATTTGATATTTTAAATTTTTAAAAACACTAAAAAATAACCTTTAAAAAAGTAATAAATTATTTAGTCAAACAAAATAAAAATTAAAAAATTTAACTTTTAACTTTCAAATAGTTAAAAAAAAACATAAGTTATACTATTCAAAGGAACCTTAAAAGTAAATTATTGGATTTAATATGAAATTTTTTATATTATTATTTTGTTATAGATTATCATATCAATAAATATTATTAACGTTCATATTTTCTATTTAAAAGTTTATGTAAATAAAAAGATTCAATTAAATGATAGTATTAGAATTTTTAAAATTAATTATTAGTGCTTCGCGATTAACAAAAAAAAATCAACAAATTTCTTTAAAAAATAATTTTTAATGAGAAACAGATATTTTATTTATTTCTCATTCAAAAGGTGTCCAATAATACAAATAATAAAATATTATGTGTAGCTTAGAATTAAATGCATACCTCACATCCAAATAGCGATGCCCTGCTAGAAGAAGCTCGTGTGCTACACGAACGGGCACTGAAGTTGGAACCCCTATGGTCTCTAAATTCCCATTTGGAGCAGCTTTGGTGCTTCAAACCCATGAAATTATGTGATCAAATCAATTAGTGTTCTATGTTATGTAATGGGTATAGTGGCACAAAGTCTAATTAGTATAGTTAGTCTTAGTTATAAGTAGAAGTATTATAAATAGAGATATATTGTAATTGTAATTGTAATGGATAATTGATAAGTGAAATAAACTGAGTTTTTCCACTTTGTTCTCTCTCCCTCTAGGATTTCCTATTTTCTATTCCCTCTTATTCTTCTAATCTTCTATTTCTAATTTCTTACTCCATTACATAGGTGCTTTTGCTGAGAAATTGGAGAAGGCTATACGAGAAGGGTTATGACCTGCGAATGGAATGACAGTGACCGAGTGAAGCGTCCCCATA
The DNA here is from genome assembly GCA_031216105.1 of Dalbergia cultrata. Classification (NCBI taxonomy): domain Eukaryota; kingdom Viridiplantae; phylum Streptophyta; class Magnoliopsida; order Fabales; family Fabaceae; genus Dalbergia; species Dalbergia cultrata. The sequence goes on along the minus strand of CM062347.1, from coordinate 1,678,241 downwards.
TAAAGTGTCAAAGAGTTGGCAGAGGGTTCTAACCATAACCCGAGTGAAACTTCGTCGAGTGAAGTGTTGCAAAGTGCAGTAATCGGGACGCCAAATTTTGAAGGGGGTGGCAATGTAAAGGAGACCTTATAAGGATTTGGGCTCTCCTACTTTAATAGCTAGCTTTGAATGAGTAGTTTTCTTAAGAACTTATACTCATTACAAAATTATACTTAGATATTCACTTTTCTATCCATCTTCTAATGTGTATAATGGGCCCAAAGTCCAATTAGTATATTATGCTAAAAAGCTCTATAGATTGAGATATTGAAATTGTGATGAGTATGAGTTATTAATAAGCGAAATGAGTTGGGTTCTCTCTCTTTCTCTCTTCCTATTCCATTACATATTAGTTTCCACTTACAAGCCACATTTCTATACAATTTTTTTCCTGAAGAGTTTTTGAAGCAACAACTAAAAAGAGAAGACAACAATTGCCCACTTGTAGTTACTAACATTTTCATGAAAACCTTATAATTTCCACTTTAATTTGTTATCGATCTTACCAGAATTTCGGAAACTTGTATTCTGCACCATTGCTGCTGTGCCCCATGGGGGAATTCATGCTTTTCAAAAATGACCACCTGAACCTAACATAACCTCTCAACTTAGAAAAAAAAGGTGATAAGAAAGGAAAAATTAAATTAAATCAAAGAGAAATAACATTAGACAGCCAATGTTTTAAAAAATATTGCCAAAATTTGGCAAAAACCACACATTCATTCAAATATAGGGACAATGTCATATCTAGCGAAAAGAAAATTATAGCAACAAAGTTCTTCCTGTACTCTAAAATATATCTAAATCAAATTAACAAAACAAAGATAAGAGGCTCATTGAAGAATGATTTGGTTGATAAAATTAAAACGCACTTTGTTTGGGACAGATTCTCGGTGCACAGATCCGAGAGTAAGGGAGTAAGTGAAGGAGTGCCATGAAAACGATGAGCAGCGGAGACACCAAACAATGCTTTTCTGATTGCTTTCATCTTTTGCTGTTGGCTGTGGTGTGGTGATCTGATGTGAAAATGGGTGACTTTTGCACAGCTTTCTTACTTGAAGGGAAGATGTTATTTATAGAATACGACTCGTATATTTTAATGGAAAATAATCTGATTAATCTCTACACATTGTTTTTAACCCACAAGTCAAAGTATACCATATTGAATCATTAATAACATTTATTAAACTTAAATGTATGCAGTACCAGTGGCATTTATATACATTAATTACCTATAAAATTATTGATTATACTTATTACTCCCTCCCGCCTTTCCAACCAAATGTTGTTTATGTTCCATTTGATAACTTGAGGATGGAATTGAAGCTTGGAATTGGAATTATAATTATAATTTTTATGTTTGGTGTAACATATAAAATTGAAATTATAATTTCACAATATAATTTCATGGAATTTAAAAATAACTAAAATGAACTTCGATTCTCAATTCCTAGCCTACACCATATTAATTGTCAATTTCAAATTTATTAAATATCTCTCTCCTTATTAATGTCTATATAGTTGTTTCATTTTTTTAATTTATTTTCTAACAATCATGTTACACTACTATAGTAAACTCAAATATAAAATTTAATATTCTAAATTAATTCCGATTATCTATTGAAATTAAAATTGTATGTTACAATTTCAATTCTAACATCCAAACAGACCAGAGGTTATTGCATAAGAATTAAGGGAATTATCAAATAATATTGATTCTATGAAAATTTGTGGAAAAAGTTAAACTTAAATACTAAGTTATCCATTTTTAAAAAATATTGCTGGCAAGAAATGAAAAAAAACATATACTACTTAATTTAATATAAATAGGGATAAAATTGATACAAATTAATTAATGGTTTAGTAAAACTCTAAAAGCGATAAACTCGGGGGTTGTGATTGAGCGGTAGGGGCTCATTCACCCTTAACCAAGGGTCAGGGGTTCGATCCCTGCTTTTGAAAATGAAGAAACGATGGATACCCTACAGAGATCTGAAAAAAAAAAAAAAAAAAAACTCTAAAAGCGGCAATGATTTTGAAGCCAAAGCAAAACCCCAAAATGACATTAAATTTAAAATGGAGGGAGTAAATCAAATTCATTAATGCATTTTTTCAAGTGAATTACATTTTTGTCCTCCGAAATATTAATCATTTCGTGTTAACATATTTGTCAAGCTTTTGAAATTTTTATTTTAAACTCCCTTCATCCTTTATTAGCAGTCGTTTTGAAAAAATCAAGACAATTTGGTACTCCGATCCTTTTGTCCTTAAATAATTGTGCCGTTATTAATATTAATTGAAATTAAGGAAATAATTGGTAAAACATTAGTATTAATAAAAATTATGAATAATTTACTAAATTGTCTTTGTTTCTTTTCAATAGTTCAACTTTCTCTCTTTTTCTTCACTAATGAGTTAATAATATTTAATAGGAGTGTTATTAGTAAAAAAAAATAATTAATTTTACCTAAACTTTTAAAATGAATAATTATTTATAGACAAAGTGAATTTTTAAATAGATAATTATTCAAGAATAGAGAGAGTATATTAGAAAGTTAATACATCTAATCACAATTTGTAGCTAGATACATTAACTTTCTAACATATCAAATTGTATCGATTTTTCAATATGACTCTTAATAAGGAATTGGGAAAGTAATATTTATTCATTTCTAAAATCAAGATAGTATTAATCACTTTCTTTCAATAATATCTTCAATCTAATTAGTTTAGGATTTAGGGTTTATGACTCTTTTTAACGTGTGTTTTTTTATTTTTTGGTTTCTTGACAGTAATTCTTTTTCTCTTTTCTGTTTTTAAAAAACTTTATATTTAGTCACACAAATATTATTTTCATTCCTGTTTGATCCGTTCATCAGCTTTCCTTTATTTTCTACTATTAAGTGTCAATTAATATGACAGCTTATGTAATTGCCAACGTAGACACTGCTATTGATTTAAGACTAATCAAATGAAAAAAAAGAAGAAATTATAGGGGACTAAAAGGAAATAAAAAACATGATATTTTATAAAAGACTTATATCATAATTATGCCAAAAACTTTACATTCACACACCTAGTTTATGCAAACTCTTCACCTTTTTTTTTCGGTCGAGAAACTCTTCACTTAATTACCCTTGATTCGTTAGTGTATATAACTATTTGTCAGACATTACTATTAATTGATTAATCATTTATATATTGAATATATTTAATTAATAAATTAAATATAAGTATAATTTCATAATTTAAATTTTCAATTAACTTTCAAAAACTAAATTAATTTAAAAATTGAATTAATTATTTTTTAGCAAAAAATTGATTTATACTTTTCTGTGTAAGCTTTAAGAAGAAATAATTCTGAATGTCTTATATTCATAAATTAAGAATTACTTTATAAAGTGTATAATCCAAAAAAATATTAGATTTTTTTATGTAAATATTATAGAAATTTATAGATTCATTTTTCAGCAATTTATTTTTTTAAAGAAAAACTCATATATATAATTAAATTTATTGTAATTTTTAAATTTTATTTGTTAAAAACTCATGGTTTGTTGTTTGTATTCAACTTCTTTGATAGGCTCAAACTAGGATGGCACGTGATCTGCTTGACATCAACTCTATGCAAATGAGCAAGGGAGATTCCCTGTTTGTCAGAAGTATATATGTTTCAGCACAAGCTTCAGAGAAGACAATTAATGCGCTTTCCAAGGTCTCATTTTTTATAGCAGAGACCTTGAATCTGGCTCCTCCAAATTGTGTCACTTGTGATGAAACATTTCTTATAACAAGTATAATAATTAATATAAAAACATTTTAGCTTTTACTCACGGTTGTGATGCATCTTATCAAGCAAGATGTAGCATGCATTTTGTCATTTTGCGAGTGAGATTAACTGTGTATCTAATTATCTATCACTTTCAATACTGTATCATCCAAAAATTAAATGAAATTTTTTATATATATTTTAGGACCATTCCATTAGTTTTGATTACTTTTAATTGTATATGCATATATTATAGTAATGCTAAAATTTATCTGAATCATCTTGAAATTAAATAAAATTTTATTTGCAAGAGCCTTAAGTTAAACAATAATATTTTTAGTGACATTTTAGAACCACAGATATATTTTAATCACTTCTACAATACATTTAGGCTCCATTTGATATGTAGTATAGGGCGTGATAGTATTATCTAATACCATAACATCAATGTTTATCATATGGTTGGCATCACATAAGATAATATAATATTATATCGTCAAACAATTTTTGTCTTATAACTATAAGATTAAGTTATCAGGTTTCAACGAACCTAATAACACGTGATAATATTATTTTTACTAGCTAATTTCACTTACTGTTCTACATGAATGCCCCACCCCTCTCCACTGCTGGTAATAACCTGCCACCCACTAGTCACTGCCTGTCTGCTACCTATCCTTGCTACTTGTTGCATGTCGCCCTCACACCCTCTTCTGCCTGGCCACTACTAGTCAGCTCTCGCCACTTATTGATCGCCCCCTGCTCCTCATCGGTTGCCTCCTGTTTGCTCATCCACCATCAGTTATGTGGCACACCAAACAATGGAAAGTATAAAAACTTATATAATAGATTTCTTATACTAAACTATCAGGCCTTTTTTTATATAATGCACCAAACAGGACCATAATCACAAATGAAGACTGGCTAAATTTGAAGAATTAATGTAGTGCATGATTAGTCTATCAATGGATCATAGTCTCACTCATAAGATGAAAATGTGCATGATACACTTTACTTGATAGTGCATCAGAGTCTTAGCCTTATATGTGATACTTTTAATTAAACTTTTATAATTAAAATTTTAATTATATTTTTTAATCAATCAATGAGCTCATTTGGATAAACTAATGGGATTTTTTTTAAAAAAAATACGTTTAGGATTTAGTAACATGTTTGTTTGTACTGATAAAAAAATTATAATAAGGAAATATCAATTTTTCTATTTTTTTTAAGAGTAGAAAAGAAAGAACCTTGTTGATAATTTTTTAAAATTATTTGAATTACAAATCTTTCATCACACATTTTATGAAAAATAAAAAATAACCTTTCTCTAAATCACTCCAGCCTTTGTCCTATTTAAATTACAAAGCATATTCTTAATTGTAATTTTTTGAAAAAAAAAAGTAGTATTTCTATATCTATTCTATCCAAACTGCTTAACAACTTTTGAATATAATTAGAATTACTTTTATAGTTACATTCAAACACGTAAATATTTTCTATTTCTACTTTTACTTTTAATTCTGTTTCTGATTTTGAAAAAGTATTTCTCTTAAAATTTTAACCAAATTAGGTCAGTAATGTGGCAAATATATACTCCCTCCCTCCGTTCCTAAATAAATTTGTGTCAATAAGATACATTATTTTATAATTGAATTTAAAAAGTGAAAGATATATTTAATTAGGAATTGAGGGAGTAATTTTCCTCGGAAATTGCTTTAATGAGCAGATTCAATTCCAATACATTCAATAATTAATTGTCAAAAGGGCAATGCTGCTGAAATCAAAGCCTGAGCACGCATGCCATTAATCAAAAGAAACAACATAGCAAATAAAAGACAAAAAGAAAGAAAACCAACAGAAGTCAATTCATGGCGCATCATCAATGGATAAATGGGCATACACATTCCCTATTTTCTTATTCAACTCAACGAACAAATCCAGGTGACCAATTTGTACCAACAATATTGTGGATAGATCAAGAGATTCTCTTGTTATTACTTGTGTAATAGGAGATATTTTGGATCCCTTCGCAAGTTCTATTTGTCCCTTTATGGAAGTTGTTTATAATAATGAAATAGTTGCGAACAGTTGTGATTTCAAACTCCCCCAAATCGTGGACCAACCAAGAGTTTCTATTGCTGGAGAAGACCCCGAGAACATTTGCTACACTCTAATACGTGCAATTCCATAAGACTTGGTTATATTCGTCATTTTGGTCTTGAAAATCCTACATCTCTCTAGGTAGCTTGTTTTAGGGCCATTGATAGCATGTTAAAAGCCACTGTTCTAACGAAATTTTGAAATATTAAATATTTTATCAATTTCTTTTTTTTATTGCTATAAAATTAGGGTAGGAACCTAATTCAAACATCTCTATAAAGACCTACTTACAAATTTTTAAACTATAGAGATCTAATTAAAAATTAGTAAAATTATAGGAATCTACAAAGTAATTAAACCTATACTAAATATACCACAAGTTATATACGAATATCATCACCTGACTAATTGTATCAAATAGAAGTTAGAAATATAATGGTAAAAAATCTACTATTATAATATTTGAAAGTCATTTCATAGAAAGTATTACAAGTGTCTTTCATATAGAGCTTTAGGAAATACGTGTCATTTATATAGTAATTTAGGGCCAATTTTTTTTAAACATTTATGTATACGATTTTTTTTACTTAATTTACAATTAAATTGTTAATTATTAATAAAATCAAATATATTATCATTAAAGATTACGTAAATCAATAAAATTAGAATAATTAATTAAGACATATTCATGGGATGGGATTACAAATCATTAAAATTACAATTTACAATTAAAATTAAGAATCATTAAGAATGGAAAACAAATATAGAATTGAGAATCATTGAAAAATGGATTAGATATAAGTGTATTGGGGTGATTAAAATATTAATGAGGCTATTACAACAAAAAATCGTGTGATATGAAAAAAAATAAAAAAAAAGTGGAATGCTTTAATCAGATCAACAAAAAATTCTCCATTACAACAAAAAAACGTATGATATAAAACAAAAAAAAGGAATGCATTGATCAAATCAACAAAAGGTCTCCTATTTGCCGTGTGATTATGGCGTGTAGGATCTTTTAGGGGTAAATATTTCTATTTTATTTTTTATCCATTGTTATTAGATTTGATTTTATTATATCCATGGGATTCCTTGATCTGTCATGTAACCATAACATCAGATAAAGCAAGACATGACCACTATTATTGCCCACTGAATCCCTATATATATTTAATCACCGATTTAGATGTAAAGTAAAAATTTGTTAATTATATTTGAATCACGCTACTAATAATTAGCAAGTCTAACAAACTAATAAACAGGTTCATTTAGCTAAAATAAAAGGTAGTGAACTAATTTGTGATTATCTATTCTAATTTGTTTGATATTTAATGAAGGATTTTGTTAGGCTGGTCATAGAAAAGAGATGGATTTATCTTAAAATTTTATAGAGGAGCGTTTTTTTTCCTATCAATCTATTTTAGATTGAAATGAAAGCAAGCATTTATCATTTCTAAAATTAAACAAAGTAAATAGTCACCTTTAAAAATACAAGGCATCCTCTATGATTTGCATATATGTAAAAATAAGAAATCCAGTCTTTTCCTTTTTTTTTTTTAGCGAGACATTCATTTATACAATAATATATATCAATTGAAAAATATACACAATATTATATATTATATGAAAATTATATTATTATTATTATTATTATTATTACATTATTGTTATAATTATATATTATAAATCTACTATACTAATATTTCAGACTCATTTCATGGAAACTATTACACGTGTCATTCATTCATATAGTGATTTAGAACTCACTTTTCTTAATCTTTATATCTAAAGATTTTTTTTAAACTTAGTTTACAATTTACTTATTAATTTTTTTATATGAAATAAAATCAAATATTAAAATCATTAAAGAATCAAATATTATAATCATTAAAGAATCGAATATTATAATCATTAAGAATTATAATTTGCACTAAGAAAGAACTCATGTCAATATAATTACGGCTTACAATTAAATTAAGAACCATTAATAGCATCATATTATGAAGCTAATATAAAAAATTATAAAGGAAATATTTTAAAAATAAATAAGCTTTAAAATTAGTATTTTTTTTTTAAGAAAACAGGTAGGTCAATTTGTTAACGAATTGCTAATTGATTGATTTTGATATGATAATAATTCAAAATTCAATTTCTACCAAATTTATTCTTAATAAAATATTTAAGACTTATTACATAAAAAAATTTCCACGTGTTATTCATAGAAAAATTATACCCTATTATTTCATAATTTTAATACTTAAAGTAAGTTTTTAAATTTAATTTACCTTCTAATTATCAATTATTTTTTCAATAATACTTTTAGATCTCTCTACCATTAACAAAAGTAATATAAAAAATAAAAAATAACATAAACAAAATTATAATTTAACATATTATACCATAAAAATTATATATATAATTATAGTATTAATAATAATAAAGCTATTATATTTATGTTGCATTAGTAATATTTGTTATTATGGATATTTATATTTTAAAGTTCAAAGTATTTTTAAATTTTTTTAATAAACACATAAATATCAATAGGGATTCAAATTTTCATATGGAATGAGGAATAAAGACTCATGACGAAGATATGGAAGAGAATGGAGGCAAATTCTAAATGGAGATGGGATTATGGGAAAATTTTCTAACTTCAAATTTAGCACTTTTGAAAATCATAATAAAAAAATTATTTATCTACCTATATCACTATATTCTATTTAATTTTTTACAACTTGCATATTCCAATCTATTAATTCCATAATTTTTTCATACTAATTCTTTGAAAAAAAACCTTTAATTTTTCAACACTAAAATATTTAAAAAAATTAATTCCACACTTCTTTGATTATGATACTAAATATTTATTAATTTTAAAAATTAAATAATTATATTAATTTTTTATTCAAAATAATATTATAATTGACATACTACTCTAATGATTGAGATTATATAAATTAGAATTATATATTTTTTACTAATTATTATATATTAATGATAACATATATTTTAAAATTGATATTTTAATTTATCAAAAGGATGTACAAGGAAAAGACGTGTAATTGAAATCGTATAAATTAAATTTTTTCATTATTTTTTTAATTATAAAATATGTTTTTATATTTTTATAAATTAAATATTTTAATTTACTGAAAAGATACAAATGGCTAGAGATAATAAAAAAAATTGAAAGTGGGTACATACTGAAATTACCCATAATAGGAAAGGTAGTTGAGGCATATTTTATCTTCATAGGGACGATCGATGATGCTAAGTCTCCGTTTGTTAAACGAAATGGCGACAGGGATATCACATATTCTTTTTTTAATTATTTTTATTGTATTTGCATTATGTATACATTTTAATTTTAATTTAGATTACATTTCATTAATAGTATTTGTTATTATGGATATTTATTTTTCAAATTATAAAATATTTTAAAAGTTTTTCTCTTTCTGAAATTTGTTAATAAACCCCTAAATATCATAGGGATTCAAAATTCCTACAGACAATGGGAAATAGGGACCCATAAGGAAGATAGGAATGAGGATGAGAGGCAAAATTCTAAACAGTGATAAGAGGTGTGAGACATGTCCCCTTTCTCATGGATACTCATTATCCCTATAAGTGGCTTATGATATAGTAAAATTATTCATTTATTCTCTTTCTTTATTCAACAATTTCAACTTTCGAAATGTACACAATTTTCATAAACTATGCTTTTTATTGTTAATTGTAGGTCATCTATTAAGATTTTTTCAACTTTATAAATATGATATTCAAAATAAGATATAAATATATTTATATTTTGTCCACTTATTTAATTATTTAAATATTAACTTACTTTTAAGATAAATTTATATACTCAATTTTCAATAAGATATATTTAAATAAATTATAATTTATTTTCTATAATGATTAACAAACTATTTTTTATTATCTCCCTATGCTTCGCATGGATCCAACTACTAGTTAAAGAAATAATAACTTCCAGTTCCTATTGCATAGCTGAAAATCTAAAGTTGAACATTATTCACCAAATATTGTTTATCTATAAAAAAAAATTATGATACTCTAAATCTTTAATGAAAACCGGAAACTTCTCCAAATATCTTGTGATAATGACAAAAATTTACTGCATTTACTTTGCAGATCATGGTGGATCCTAATGATGCAGCTAACCCAGCTCAGCCAAATGAGAGGGAATATTTCCATTGGTAAGGCCCTCCCTCACGAGTTTATGTTTGTCTATAATTTAAAGTTATCTGGACATCCAAATTTAGAATTAATTGTGAAAGTAAGAGAAGTAAATTTAGATTATTGGATATTTTATAAATGGTCAAAGTTAAAACACAATATCAGATATGTGATTTTTTCAAATAAGTATATGAATATTAATTATCATTAATTAACTTTTAATCTTAACCACTATGTATGGTTATTGGCTCAGATTTATTCATCTTACTTTTATAATAAATTATTTATCTCTTGCGTATGTCCCAAAATATAAATTATTTTAGTTTTAGTCCCTCTATTTTTTTCTTCCAGTCCTTTTTTCATTTTCTTTATTTTTGGTCCCTATCATATAAATTTAATATTAAATAATTATATTTATAAGGATTAAAATAATATTTTTAAAATATTTAAAGGATAAAAATAAAATTTTCAATATTTATAGAACTAAATATATATTTAAAAATATTTATTAAGACCAAAATTTAGAAGAGTAAGGACTGAAAATAAAGAAGATGAAAAAAGAAGAAATACAACCAAAATAAAAAAATTAGAAAGATTAAAATCAAAATAATTTATATTTATAGAAACTAAAAACACATTTAAACCTATAATAAATTTATCTCACCTCGTGCTATCCATATCCTAATATTTACGCATACTCATATGATAGTGTGGAATTCTGTACAGTACATCTCGTACTCAGAGATCATATTCCATGATCAATCTATGCCACAATCAAAGAACCGCATCTGCAGGGGGTGGGCAAATTAAGGGTGAGTTTGGTAAAGCTTAGAAGAGATATATAATAGAGGAGAGAAAAAGTTAATATATTGAAAAGAAGCAAGGAGAATGTAGTTAATGATTTTTTGAGTAAATATTCTATTTAATATTTTAAGATTTTTTTATTAGGCTATTTAGTCCTCTGACAAAAGAAATTAAACTCATGATCTTTTAATATTAAAAATAATGGACACAAAAATCTCTATGTTATGTTTCCATTAATGAACTTTCACGTGTGGCACAATACAATATTGGATACAAGTAAAATAATATCACTTGAATCAAAATAATATCACTTATAACATATTATACTCATTTTGATGTTTAAAAATATATAAAATGAATTATTTTATAATATGCTAATTTTTTTTGAAAAACAACGTGGGTTATTTACTCTTGTTTTTAACTTTCTCTAATATTAATATTCCCCCAATCATTTTCTTAATTAATGAGTACGGATATAAAATTTCGAACTATGATTTTAGGGCTTTACCCACAAGGGAGCCCTTCCAGAAATTCTCAAAGGCCTGGGCCAGACCCAGGCCAAAGAGGGGGTTTGGAAATAGTTTTCAACCAGCAATAGACGCGCCTCGGTTTGAACCTCACTAGCTGCGTCATTGCCCCAAGCGCAAAGATGCTGTGTTTGGGTGCTAACCTAAGGTTTTATAGCAATCTGGAGCACATGTTGTAGAGTTTTAAGCCGTGTGGGGCTACTTCATTTGTGCATACATCACTCAGTGTTCAAGTGTCTACCCATTACTCCTATCGCTCACAGCTTCGTGGATTGCATTCCCACCAAAAATACTAATAAGCAGCAAAGCCATCTCAACCTTGGATTGGTATCCAATTGTCAATTGTGGTGTGTTCAGTTCATGTTGGTTAGCTCAAAGCAATTAAGCTGGCTTTGTCCTCTAACAATCTTTTTTCTTTCCAATGAATACTAGTAAAGAGATTTTAATATGATCTTTTTTAACTTTCAGTTGTTCTCTTTCAATTCTTTTATCTTTTTAAATCATTTTTTTCACGTGAGGGTTTTTTTATTTACGAGCTTAAAAGATTTGAATACAAGCTTACTCAGTAAATCCCTATTGTATAATTATAAATTATAAATATCACACATCTCCGAAAAATTGAATACTGAATTACATTTCACTGCTTCATAATCTTCTCTCTTTATACATGAACATAAAAAATTTAAACAAAATTTTTACGGATTTAAGTTTGATGCGTTAATTTATACCGATATTTAATCATGTATTATTATCATATTAATAAACATGAATAATTTTCACAAAGAATGACATAAATAGATAACAATACGTAAACGTTTTACACACTTTTAATGTATTGAAATTATTTTTGAATTTGTTGGTGAATGACTTGTAAACATTTTTTTCTATTGCTCAAGGGTATCTCCCAGCCACCAACCAAAGATTAATCCTTTCGAGGCGTGGAGATTACTGGAGTGAGTTTTGTGTCTCCCAACAAAGCTCCTTTCTATAAATACGGCAGGAGTCAAACTCCTAATATATGCTTAAAGAATCCAGCACCTTACCAACTGTGTCAGACTTTGTTGGTATTTGTAAACAAGTTTGTAAGCACTCAATTAACCCGGATTTGTAATTGAACCCAGGCCTAGCTTTCCTCCTAGCGAACACTTTAATTAAAAAAAAAAAAAAAACTAAAATTTGATTTGTTGGTTGCGTTACTTGCCACACACACACACCTAACTTAACGTTAATATCATATCTATGACTCACGGCTGATAGCTACGGAACACATAAATCGCGTAGACACACACTACCCTTACTGCCAGAAGGCAACAACACCTGATATCTCCAAACTCCAATCTCTCAGCCATTGTATTGTATTTATAGCGTAATAGTAATTTACATTTTCCATAAGAAAAAGGTAAAAACTTGATTCTGTTTAATTTGATGTTTTCTTTGTATATATCTTGCTGTGTTAGTTTTTTGCTTCATGTTCCTCCTAACCGCCCCATGACATGTTTGTGAAATTGCTTAACAGAAAATGGTTTTCTTCAGCTGGGGTCGCCCTTCTCCCGAACAACAAAAGGCTTGCATCCACAAGTAATAACATATCATGTAACTTGTTTTAAGGGTCAGAAAAAAAATATATTATGTATTGGATTTATTAGTAAAATTGCATGTAAATATAATTTATGAAATCTTTTCATCCATTTTTACTTTCATACTAAACTGACACTTTTGGAGTTGAAATTTTAACCCATTTCCGAGTTCATCTTCCATTGATCATATCTATATATTACCATATGACCAGGTCAGGTACTTTCAACTATGATGAAAAATATAAAGCAGCTACTGCAAAATCCTTGTCTTCCCTTGAACAAGATATGGAGTTATCCAAAGATGGTTTTTTACTGAATAATGAGCGAGTTTTGGTTGGTTCTGGTTTAGAGACTTTTGAGAAGGGCAAGGGTGCTCTCAAAAGTTGGAGGTATGTATGCTCATCAATCATCATGTTACTTCTTTTATTTTAAGGTGTATGAATGAATGTGTACGGTGATTTTTTTTTTTATGCCGGAAAAATTCATTGCAGGCATTTTGGATTGAATTGGGCATTTGTTGATCCAAAGACACCAGTTCAACAAGGAGTGAAATTTTGTACTTGTGTCAAAGAGTTCCTCCCATGGCTCATGATGCCTCTTCAGGTTGTCTATGTAAATGAAAGTAGGGTTACCAAAAACCGCACTGCATCCTTTGGTTTTGGAAGTGGAACTCTTCATGGTCACTTACTGGTTTGTGCTTTTTCTAGCTTCTTGTTGCTTTTCTTTTCCTCTTCCTCCGTTTCTTGGGGGTTTGATTGAACATTTGAAGGTATTTTGTGATTCAAAATTTTTAAACAATACAATGACTTCAGTTCTTTTCAATGCATTTGTTGAAAGCTTGAAGCCAATATGAGTATGGTGTTTGGGATTTTATGTATGCTTGTATGTTTTGGATAATGATGTGTGTGTGTGTGTGTGTGTGTGAAGAAATAATATTTTGGGCAATATTTTGACTTCACTGCAAGTCTGCAACCTTATTTGTGTATGCTTACATGATTTGGGCAATGATGATAAATGGCACTTTAAGCCTTTAACAGGAAAAGAATTTATCCATCTTTGTTTGATGAGGATATCATTATCTTTATTTATGGATCTGTTTTGTTGCATGAAAAACATCTACCAAATCTTCCTAGTAGTTATAGAGAATTGCTGCCCTCTTCCCCCTATGCTGTTCATATAGCTTTGTCCTATGAATTTAGATGTAATTAAAAATATATTATTCTTGATGTTTTCTGAGACCTGAATCAACTCCTTATAAATTCAATAGGTTGAGAGAGATTCCTTGTTTCCTATTTCTGACGAATATAAAGTGTTCTGCCATGTTCTTCCATATCATATTGACAGATGAAATATGTCACTAAAATTATCAGTGCTAAAAGATTATAACTTTCTTCCAGGCCTCTTTTGGATGGAAACTTGCAGGGAGTATGACTTTTAATCATAACCATCCTTGTTCAATATGATGTTCATATCCTTGCATCAGAATCACAAACTTCTTTAAGATCTTCAAGTAACTTTATAGCTTCTGAATGGGTTATCTACATGACAATCACTGTTTTACTTGTCAACATACTCTTGTTGCTATTTGCCCATAAGGGTTCAAGGAGCTTGCATTCCATTCATTCTTAGAAATTCTTAATAGCAAATTGGGATTCACTTGAGGACTGTATAATTTATAAAATTGCCTGCCAATAAGGTCTCATGTAGCATCCTGCAGTCTTCAGTGTATTTATTTTTACTATGGGTATTTTGTGAAAGGAAAAAAAGGAGATTCCATCATTTTCCTCACTTATTTTAAACTATTGTTCATTTCTCTCCATAAGTTTGCCTTATTTATGCTTGATTACATAATGTATTTGAAGTTTCTGGCAATCTAGCACCCACACTTCTCAAATATGGAGACTATGAACTAGTTTTAGTCTGCTGGCCTTCTGTGTAAATGGTTTCAATGGGTTTATCTTAGCCCTTATTTTTGTCTTGTATTTGAGGAGCTTTTACCAAACAAAGCTACCTAATAACAGAAAACAGTTTCAATTTGTTTAATCTTTCTGGCAACAGGCAGGAGAGGAGCGCTTTTCCATTGAGATTGATGAGAACAATCAAGTGTGGTATGAAGTGCTTTCTTTCTCAAAGCCTGCCCACATGTTATCATTTGTCGGGTATCCATATGTGAAGCTTAGGCAAAAATATTTTGCTCATGAATCCGCCAAGGCAATGCAGAAACATGTTAATTCTTCAAAATCCTAATGTAAATGTTGTAATCACAGATCATTAGAATCTCTATTTTCCTTTCTTTTCTTTTCATATAAATATCCTGTCTTCTTTTGTCTTTTGCAACACTTGTTTGTAAAACTTCTAATGATTAAATAAACTGTGTTGTTAAGATGTTTTTTTAGCATATGGTGATGGATGGGAAGCTCTTCCATTCCTAAGCATGTTACTATCTCCTTGATTTCTCTAAAATCTTTCTTCATTAAGCTATGTTGTTTTGTCCACCTTTGATGATTGATGGGAAGATGATGACTCAGTGGAGTGTTGCACATTTACTATTAGTGGAAATGAAATGATTTATTATTTTCTTCTCTGAATTTATTTTTGTTGACAAACTAAGTCAACTCTATCTGTGATCTCTCTCATGTAGGCAAGAGACTTTCTCAAGTCTTCAAATGACATTCTTAGGTCTTTCCAGCCATCCAGAGAATTTTGTCATGTGTACGTTTTAAGTCATACATGAGTCAAAAAAACAAATAACAACCCCATAATAAAGAAGGTTAGCTATACTTGTGAAAAGAACTCAGCCACATAAGTCAGCTCATTCCCCTCAGTCATATCCAATGATCAGCCCGCTCATGTACCTTTTCCACAGGAATCAAGGATGTTATTCAATGGTGATCATTGTTTTGCTTTCTATCCAATTGTTTATCCATTGTATTACATTTTTTTACTTGTGCTTCACCCATCATTGGCTCTCTTCAGAATTTCAACCAGAGAATTATTACTGATGGATCATGATTTGCAAGGTGGTGTTCTGTTTAACTCAAAACCTTATGCTTCTTGATGTGATTAAGACGCTTCAATTCTCCTATCTCGGCTAACTTTAAAGAAATGTCAATAACTATTAAGCCTTGTTCCATTAAGTGAGATCGGTTATATGGATCATACGACACCATGACGTAACTTTGAAGCATAACAACTCGGTGAAGTAACATGATGAATATCCACGTTGGATGAATGTTGAATGAATTATATTCCTTCAACTACAAGCAGCATTTGCTCCTCCATGTTATGAAGACACTCCAATTAGACACATGTTTCTGACTTGCATATTCTTTCTTTTCCTAGTCACAAATGCCTTTATCTTTGAGACGCGTAACATTCCAAAGAAAGAGTTGGGGAACAACACAAATTCTTTTTTAACATCACGGACAGAGACAAATAAATAGAAACTTTCGGTTGAAAATTGAAATTGTCGTTTAGACTGCTGGGAATCAAAGAGAATCTAGCAATGACCACTCCACGACAATAAATATGTTTCTTTTTAATTATTTTTCTCTAACAATGCTGTTCGGTGACGTCTCCTATGTCCAAACAATAGTAGATTAGCACTAAGTTGCATAGAAAAACTTATAATTCGATTGAAAAAAATGTTCTGCGACAAAGTTTTTTTCTTTTTATATATGATCAAAATTTACTTTTAAATGTGCGTATCATTATTTATATAAACAATATGCATACTATTATTTGACTTTTTTTCAAAAAGAAATTGCAATTTTCTTTAAAGAAAATAAGATTTAATTTTGATATAGAAATAATATAATTTTTTTTATGCTACCATCAAATCAAATTCTTCTACATGCATGATTTTTGAAGTGGCGGGATGAAACTCAAATATATTTTGCCAATATCACATGATAATATATAATTAAATGACAGTGTATAAAAGTTTATATTATTAATACATTAAAATTAAATTAAAAAAGGTATATTGATCATATAAGATGCTTTTAAACTAAGCTAATAAGATTGAAAACTACTTTTAACGACTAGTATTATGATGTATTGTGAGATACGAATGCACTTTAAAATATTTTTATATTTTTTACTGTCTTACTGATATCAAACACTACATGATTCGGATAATACCTTTTAGGATACTTATAACAATCACATTTCAACAAGACCACAGTAAATTGGAAATATCTGTCAAATCCATTCTCTCAATTCTTAACCTATCTCTTTCACTTTGTGTTGAAAACTAAAGCTGTATAGTATGGAACAGTCAAAGGCAACCACTAAGAAGTATTCATCTAGCTGTGTCCTCCAATAATATTCAGTTGCGTCTATAAATTAAGCAAGAAAACCAAGCTCGATATGTCTCCTTCATAATTTTTTATTCTATTGGTAAGGGTCTCCTATATATTTTAATTTCAAGACACAACGTGTGAATTTTGAAAAGGGGTTAGTTAGATACTTAGATATCAAATTTTCTGTTACTTGATTTATTCATTTTTAATTAGACTATGTATCTAAATTTATACAGATGGAGCAGAATATTTACACATTCACTCCAATTCACAGCCCCTTTTTTTTCCCCCATTTCTGGGATATAAGTACGCACTCTCTTTTGATTATCATCATGTCTTCTCAAAACTAGGAGGATTGATTTTCAGAATTGATAACTTGGTTCAAGACCTCCTTTGGTCTTATCTCATGGTGATGAGAGAATGAACCTTGAGGGTCACAACAAGGTTATTGTTTGGTGCTCTGGACGTTACATGTTCAATTCACAATAACAGTCTCTTCACTTGTGGAGGTGGGGCTACTTACATCAATCCTCTCCATACTCCACCAGGTTGGAGCCTTGAGATGCCTAACTTCTAACAACTCACTTCATTTTCCAAATCTCAGGTATTTGTTTTGCTCTTTTCTATTTGCATTTTCTTTTCACTAGCAAGAGCCAACCTTTTTCGCCCATGGAGCAAGATGATATCACTTGCATAAATAAACAATTCCACCCTGAGAACTGAACATGACAGTGATGGGAATACAAGACAGAATCAGTGTAATTTACTATCAAAGCCATTAGCAAGTGAAAATCCAGTAGCATAAAAAGTTTTACATGAATTATCTATTAGATTCTCATCCGATCAGGAATCTGGACAAAAGGATGGTTGATTGATTGCATCGTACCAACAGAACATGTACAAAGGTACACCATATGCTGAGGTAAATAAGTTCCCTCTCTCAAACCAAACAACCCAATCTCATTATATAATATACAATACAGGAAGTGCTACAAATATCAACAATATGTTCTTGATTCTTGCTATAATACAAAGTGAAATAGGCACAGCATGGAGTACTAAAGTGATCCAGTGAGTGAGGCTTTTCATCTCAACCAGCTGGTGAAACTGATCATATAGCAAATGAACCCACAATTACTCAGCAACTCAGCAAGCAAAGTGATATTCCATAAATCATGATCGACTCCCGATTTTGATGCTAATTAGTACAGAGCCTGTATTATGCACTTCTGCAGATAGGTTCTTCTTCCTTCATGTAGATTGCTTATTGCTGTTGAGAAGACAAATCACATACCACATATCAGTGACGTGAACAAAGCAGCCTTAAGGATTCATAGGGAGCAAATAGCAAGGGATAGACCACTACAATATTAAATTTGCCATTAACAAGTATTCTCTACATTTTGACCGAATTAATTCACTATGCTGGCAGCTCAAACACATAAATAAATGAGTATACTTTAAGATATGGAGTCATCCATAAATATATGAATTAAGTCAAAGATCTGTTGAAGACATGAAAACATTAAAAAGAAAAAAAGGAGGTAAAGTTCTGTAAACATAACCTAGTTAAGAAACAAATCATATGATATGGTGGAAACCACATTGATCAGACAGATAGGGAAAGAAATTGAAGAATACCTCTAAGCTCAAAAAATGCGAAGCTGGTTGTACCCTCCAGTTCCCAGCCAAGATGGCTGAGCCTGAGGCAGCACATGCTTTTCTATGCAGGGATCAAAGTCAATGGTATGGATGTTATGGTCACCCAAGTTGTACATCCTAACATCAAACATATCAGTGAAGTAAATGCAGTTCCCTTGATATCCAGTCAAATCTTTAGCCGATACAGAGAAGCTGCAGCTACTTCCCAAAATGAAGGCTCTATCCCCCAAGTTTTTCACATCAACCCATGTTCCCCACTCCTCATCCAACTTATAAACCTTGAAGCATTCCACAGCAACGTCTCTATCGACGCGCCCGGCATAGTTTCTCCTTCTTGGTTCAGTCTCATAGTACCTATCAACAACATAGAGACTCCCACATGACTCCACCAAATGCTTCTTGTTACCAACACCACACAAGGGAGGTGCAAACTGTATCAACTTCGAGGAAGATGTGTCAACCCATGAGATTGTTCCCCACTTATCAGTAACATAAAACTGACCCTTGTGCACAATAACATCATCATAGTAGAAATTCTTGTCATCCACAAGAGTCCACTTCTCATCCCCATGTTTCATCAGCCCCAACCTCCCTTCAAGAAAAACACAACAAGCAACTGAATCCTCAACACCAACCCAACAAGAGTCAGGAAAGAACACAACCTTGTTCACAGATGCAGAGAAACGGCCAGTGTTCTGAATGGTGTATGATTTGCAAAGCTCAATGACCCTATAGTCCAACAAGTCCCAAAAAATTGGAGAATTTCCAAGAGGGTGTGGGATCTTCCTGTCGGAGATTGGACTCAGCAAGCGGAAAGGAAGATCCTTTGATGACCCTTCAACCTTGATCAGCCACCCTTTGGAGGAAGAAGGTGCCAAAGGCTCCAATTTGGAGTTGGAGCTTGCATCACTTGGTTGAACAAGGTAAAGGGTGGCTTGATTGAGTTGAGTTTCAATGGAAGGGCTGATGGGGTGAGGGATTTGCATAGGAAAAGGAGAGTTTTGGCGAGAGTGAGGGATGGAGGATCTCCATGTCACACAAACACTTCTAAATCTGAGAACATCTATGTGATTCTCAAGAGATTTTCCAACCTTCGGCCACAGCTCTATGGGGAGTTCAGACCAATCTGCCATCTCATCCACAGCTCTGTGCATTTGATGCTCAGTTTTGGTTTCTATATATTACAGGAATTGTTTGTGAAAAGAGGCTGTTGTATGTACTTGTTGGTGAGTGTTTCAAGAGTGAAGAGCGAAGAAAGTACCTATGAGTTTACAAGAAGGAGTGAAGAATGGTGAAGTCGTGGAGAAGACTCCAATACCGTGGTGGTGAAGTAGTCGCCACTAGCCATTCAAGATTCTGCAAACTGCAAAAAAAGTCATTTTGGAATGTTCATACTCTACGAAAAACAGTTGACTTGAGAAGTCTTTTGATGATATTAAGACAATTAAAGGAAAAAAAACGTAAGCACAGGAAGGACAGCAAAGAGAATGGTTGGGCCTAGGCCCAAACCGTAAAAAAATCTCTAACAAAACAAAAATCAGCTAATGAGAGTGAATTAAAAAAAAAAAAAAACTAGTGAGTTGTGATTCTTTGTGGCATGTCTCCGCATGCATGGACTAGCTCATATAGTAGAGCAGCCTTTGCAGAGAGTGCATCCGAGGATCAATGGTGTTCTGATTCCCCGGAGCAAGAGGCTCCATGTTCCTCCCGCCCCCGCAAAGATGGGGTTGCCCTCCCACCCGACCAACTTGAACCGAGTCAATGTGTTTGGTTCAGGTTATCGGCTCCAATCCGATAAAACCTGAAAGAATTGCTGGGTGATTGGAGTGGGTATTGGGTTTTATAAAATTAGATTAGGTGGTCATACCTGAACAACTATTTAAAAGAAAATTATACTCTAATACTTACTCCATCTCCCGTGACCCAATTTCATTTGGAATATGTAGGATGCCATAGTTTTTAATTTCATATGCAATGGATTCATTTGATTGCATGTCATTGTTTGGTTTTTAATTTTATTGTATGTGATCAACAAATTATACTTCAGTTATGTATGTTATTGTTATTGAGTAGCTATACTTTATAGTGTTTTTTTAGTTTTTTTTTTTTGCAGTTTTTTTTTAATGATTTTCTCAATTTTTTCTTTTTTTGCATTTTGATCAATTAGGTAAACAAGTAATCGAATAACTCAGTACCTTAATCGAACCAACCAAATTTCAAGTTTAACTAGGGGTAAAAGAAAATTCAACTTGACTAACTTGAACCAATTAAAATTGATTGGTTCAAAAATCCTTTTCCCTTAAACTAGAATCAACTCAATCCTATTACACCTCTGGCCTAGGTCCCAAAAAAAAGGGCACCTCTCTTAAACCTTGTGTTGGGCATTATTGATGTTGGATCAAGTGATCGATATTCATGCATTACCTCTCATTTTTATCTTATTATAAGTATTTCACTCCTTTTGTTCCTTTTTTTTCATATCTTTAAATATATATGTTGCATGATTACAATTATTATAGTGATAATTATAAAGGTAGATATAAACTATTATAATAATATACAAAGCATAATTATAAAGGTGATTGTCTTATTTGAGTTGCATATTGAAACATTGTCTCAAACAATTATTTTTAGCAATATTTCAAAAAAAAAAATGGCATTTTTATAATAAAAAGTGATAAATGATGAGAACAGAACAAGCAGGAGATATTACACATGATTTTTTTCTTCTTCCTTGCAACACTATACTTAATCAAACTAAAACAAAACTTTTTGCAACTCTTATTACAGTCACAAATGTGACAATTTTTGTCACATCCTTCTACGTGTCATTAGATTATTCATGACAATTATTCTCAAAGTATAAGAAGCACAACATGACCAGCATCAATTAGAGACGCATTGTTTAATTATTTAATTTCAATTCCAAGTTAGGGGATACTATTATAAATATCCTCTAGGCATAATTCTTCATGCCTGAGCTAGCTGACTTAAATTAATTGGAGACACAAACTCTGTTCCTCCTCCATACAGTGTTCCTGCAGCCAATTCCGAAGCTTTCTCAGTAGGATGGAACAAATCCCAAAACAAGTATTCCTTCCGATCCGAGCAAAGATTGGCGTTCAAGGATTTTTTGCATGGACCCTGTCCATTCAAAATTCCAATTCCACAACATGCTGACTTTGTGTCCGTCAACCCTACAAAATTGTGGCAGACAAGGATTAAAACTTAAATTTTAGTTATGCATAAATAATTGGAGGAGAGGATCAAGTGAGAGAAATGTTTTGTATAAGAGTGAAAATAGTAAATATAGACTTTTCAATCTCACATTAATGATCATGATTAAAACTTAAAATCATGTGATTTTTTTAAGTGATAATATGATATTTTAATAATATTTTAATTTTGATAATTTATATGTAGTAATACGGTGTAGATTTGATCCTATAACTTTTATATAACACCATTCCTCTCACTAGATACATTTTCTTTAATTGGATGTCATTGTAGCTTTTTTTTTTCTTGATATAGTAATATATGATCATATGTTTGTGGACGCATTTAAATTAAATCCATATAGTCTTCTATTAAAACTAATAATTACTAACTACAGGACAAGTGCTGAAAGAGTCCGGGGATGTGCCCTTCCCAAGTGGAATGATTGGTGTGCAACTCACCTAAACTTTTAAGCACACTAAAAAATTATTAATAATTATTTTGTTCTTACCAAATTTGTATGGCGCGTCGAGCAAGGTCTTGGTCATTAGAAATGTGTTGGCAAGTGAGTACTTGAACCCATTCAAGCCCGAACTCAACTTCCGGAGATTAGCATCAGTAGCCGCGTAGAACGCAGCAGCAAAATCATTCAGTGGTTGCGCACAGTTCCCTCCATTGGCAGAGGTTACAGCTGGACAACATCCTATGGGTGCAATACCCAGTATGCCAAATTTCCGAGCTCCTAAGTCATACAGACTCTGCAATTCACAAGTTCATTATTCTCCTTTTACTAGTCCCAATAAATGAACAATGTCCCGTTGGAGTCAATAGTCGGACAGGATCATTAAGGAAGCAAAGCTCGCTCTCGTGTGTTTTAATGTAGCTGTGTTTTAATGTAGCTGCATACCTAAGATTCAAATCCGAAAAGAATTAGAGGTCTCAGATTTGAACCTTGAAAGTACAACTACATTGAAATTTGGGAGCGAAAACTTTGTCGCCTTAATTAGTGGTAAAAAACAGAAGAAGCTTTATTTACTTATTAGTTTTGTCAGTGTTAATCTAAAAAGTTCAATATATATATTGACACAATAATTGTGTGGTGCATTAGTTATGGAAAATAAGTGCATACCTTTATATGAAAGTAATAGCTGAACTGAAGAGTAGCCAAATATTGCTCTGCGCCTACACGAATGCTGCCGCTTGCATTACGTGCAAAATCGAAGATGTCGTTGCTTCCAACGCTTATAAGGAACAAAGCCTTTGAAACAAAATTAGCAGCTTTTGCTGGTCCCAATATCTCGTCTATTTTTGCGCGGACAAATGCAAATTGTTTCACCTGCTGTTCAAGGCATACCACCTCTCCCTACAAACATACCATTCACTCCTAATTTAATTTTTCTTCATTAACTGTAAATCAATTATCCTATAGTCCAATATAATATACATATAAAGTATGAAATGTAGTTATACAGATACAAATAAAAATTTTAAAAAATGCATACAAATCTAAATTTTTCAGTAATTGCAAAAAAGCCTCAAAACTCTTTAAAAAAAAATGAGTAATTCAGAACAACACAAGTTTTTTTTTTTTGGTAGTGGTGAAAAATAAAGAAAAAAGAAAAGAAGAATTATCTCATATAGTCAATAGGATAAGACATCATCTCTCACTAAATACGCCAATATATAATCTTCCTACTAACAAGTCTTCTATAAACTTGATTAGCAGACCACAAAACACACAGATTTTTATGACACCAATTAGCACAAATCTGCCAAATGGACCACCAATTAGCATGTACATCTACATACTATTGTCATGACATTTATTTCATTTCACTTTACAAAATCAAATCAGTTGTGTCACTACATATATAAGGTTTTTGAAAACATAAATGAAGAATTCAAGGACATCATAGATACTTTATAGGCATAGATACAATACATATATGGAAAATGGAGGTATAAAATATCTTTTCTCTCAGTGTTACTACTTACTACTGCTTAGTGCTTACCGATTGGTTCAATCCTGTTTCTCTAAGAATTCCAGATCCCCCTGAGGCAAAATTTACACCCTGCAGAATGTTCCTCTTAAAACTGAATTGGCGTTTTGCCAAAGCCAAAAATGGTGGTGGACTTTCCATGTAACCAAATTGCCTTGCTGTTCAGCCACAAAAGGAAAAAAAAAAAAAAAACACAATGCATGCAAATCAATACTCTATCTCAAAATTAAATATTCTTCACACATATAACTTAATCTTTATTACCAATTTGGTCAGCAGTGTTATAGCCATTGCTGAACCTTCCGGTGGGAATTGAATAAGGGTAATCAATCCCATTGTAGAGGAAGTTGGCCCTTGCTTTAGTTCTTGCTAGAAAATTGTTGGTTCCAACATCAAAAGTTGAGTCTCCAAATATGAATAATATTGGCTTATCCACACTTCCATGATCTACTTGCATGGCCATCGAGAACGTGGCTAACGAGAAGAGAAGAAAGAATAAGACCAAAGCATAATAATTATTCGTGATGATAGAACGTGTTTTGCCTTCAAAAGGTGCCATTTCTATTTGCCTTAAACTCTTTGTGAGAGATTAATATCCTCACACAAGAGTTCAATTCCTAATTGCTGATACCAAATGCAAAAAACTATAGTCTTATATAAACATTAACATGTCCAAAATGTTACAATAAGGCAAGGTTAACCTCGTGGTCATTTTCAAACAAAAGAATGACAGGAATATAGAAACAAAGGAAACATCGACATGGCCGACCATTGTTTGGCCTTGTAATAATCAGCAGTGTTCAATAAGAGGCGGTCGAATCATAAGCATTTATTAAGTTATTAATGCCAACTATCACATGGCTACACATATTTGTTTGATTAATGATATTACGAATATTTCTTAAAATAATGATCAAAATTATGTTTGGAATGTTAATTTTGTGTAATTGCGGTTTAAGGAGGCAAAAGTTAATCGAGCAGCGACACAGGCCTAACGCCAAGATTCGGTCACCAAATTTACCTTGTGTGGCCTTTCATATGACCCCCACACTTTCATTGAACTACATGCTTAGTTGTTGACATTGGTTCGTTTGCTTCAAACAAATTTGGTTTCATAAGTTTTTTATGTCTTTTGTAATCTCAGGATGTCCACTATCAGTCATAATAAGTAATCCTCTTGAGACGTAATACTCATAGATAGAAATTTTGGCCATGGTCATGAGAGCGTCTCCTAACACGCCGACAAGAATCAAATCTCTACTAAATACTTAAAGAATTAAACTAGCTACCAACTTAATTAAGCCTATGATTGGTTTCATAAGCTTAATGACCTTAATTTCCCTTTAATCGATTTTTCCTTTTCCCTTTTTTTTTATATCTACGTGAGCATATACAAAGAATATTCTGACTTTGTAAATCATTGTTATTTATTTAATTAAAGATACAAGCTGGTGTTTAATTATCTTTGAACACCATTTTGTAATCCTCCTGTTTGGCTGCTAAGGGAGATTCATTGGCATCTTGGTCTACGTCACGAACGTATGTGTTGCATTTTGATCATTATATTAAGTGCTAGGTGGTTGTATGATGTTTCGGATTAAGTATATGGGGACCAATAATTAGAGTAACCTTAGAAGAAGTTAGCAGTAGTTGGTAGAACGCCTTTCTTTTTGTAAAAGAATACCACATTTTTTAGTGTGTAAAAACTTGCTGTATTAGAAATTTGAATGGATGAAGCAGATTACGTTTCTGAAATTTTCATTGAGTGCTGACACGTGTGATTCCTTTCCTCATGATTTATCAAAATTTATACTTAAGTGAGAAATATTGTCTGTTATACAGATTACAAATGTACATAGATTGCACAGTTTCAATTTTTTTTTACCCTCTTTATCTTTTCTTTCTTTCCAGGTAAAAAACGAATGAGAAATGCTCGTGTACGAATTTAATTTTGTGACTCTCCTACGAATTGATTTGAACGGTTTATTCTGTTATTTTCTCTTTCTTCAACTTCCTTCGCCATAATTTAGGTGACTAATATTTTTTAAGGCACTCACACTCTTTTATAATAAATTCTTTCGAACTATTTAGCGTAGCTTAATGTAAAAATATGTCATAATTTAAAAAGTCTTCTGCACTAACTTTATGCGTGCATATATACAATGAAGACTAGAATCTTAAGTAAAAGTTGTAGTTCTATATGATCCACAAAGAACTATTGATCACATTAAAATGTTGTAGCAATAAGCCCAAGACGTAGCAGCTCATTATAATATATGTGAAAGGGAGAAAGGATAATCATCATGTACTGTAATTGTAACGGATTCAGTTGAGATCAGTTTTAAATAATTAGATAAGCTATAATCAGTTAGCTATTGAAGAGTGTGTCATAAGTCTCAGTATACTTTTCTATATATATATATATATAACATTCTCTGTATTCAATCATCTTAAGTGAATACAATCATATACTTCTCAACTTATAAACTCAAATACTCCTTTATCTTTTCTTTGTTCTTAACTCAGCATTGCCCTGATACCTTTAATAAGAAACGCAAATAAAGTATTTTGATGATTCATTAAAAAAAATGCGTCCAGAGGGATTTTAGAAGAGTTTTAGGTGGGCGGCAGCAAAAGTTAGGCAATGCCATATGACACTCTTATTGATCAACATGTGCAAGATAAGTTGAGAGCAAAACTTATGAAGTGCCTTAACGCTGTGTCATCTATAGTTAGTCCTCCTGAAGCAAAATTGACTCATCTAATTAAATTTGAAGTATTAGCCCCTTCATCTTGAACTATGTATGTTATTATTTTTACTACTCTAAGAGTAAATATCTTACTTTAGACAGTAAAGTAAAGAGTTTGGATCTATCATTTTACAAAAAATTTATTGTATCAAAGTTCATGTTTTAAAACTTACCCAAGTCATTGAATGGTTAAGACATTGGTTCAATGTCATGATAAAATATTCTTTTATATTAATATTACTAACTTAGAAATATAGTTATCTAACTACCAAAAAAACATAAAACTACCAAGAAAAAAGAAATATAGTTATCTTGCTAATAAATTTGGTGAAAGGATTTAACATTCACAAATAGTAATTGTACAGATCTATTACATTCATCAGAAATACAACTGAATTATCTATGATATTAATACATTGATTTTCATGTCAATACAATATCTAAAGTCATGAGTACAAACATCGTTTCTTTTAAAGCTGTCACATTATTTAATGAGTTCAACACATCCATTTTTGACCAATAGTCAAACCATGCCTCAATACCCTCCCATCCCATCACCCAGCAGCCACTGCACGTGAGCCTCACATGCACAGCATATAATAAACTACGGGGTAGGGTAGAAATGAGCTAGCACATAACGAGCGAGGCTTGTAAAACACACACAAAGGCCCAGTAATGTGTATAAAAGGTCCAATAAACTCTATTAATAACAAAACATTATATAAATGATTATGATCTTCATGCATAATATAAGCCCAAATGCCAAACAAACCCCGCTTTCTTTCTCCCTTGTTGAATTATTAATGTTTATTTATTAAGTGGTGTGGATATATAATAAGAATCCAATTGGGCTAATTGGTGGTTATAGATGAGCACTCATGAAGGCTGAACAAGAACACTGAAATTGGTGGGTGCAACATATTCAGTTGCACCAGTGAAAAGACCAAGGGCAGCAATTTTAGAGGCATATGATGTGGGATGGTACTCGTCCCAGAACAAGTAACTCTCACGATTTTCGCATAGTGTGGCTTCAGGGCTGCAGGGTGTTCCACTAGTGAGGGTTTTGTTTCCGCAGCAAGATGATGTTACATCACTCAAACCTTCATAACCAACAACAAAGAAAAAGCAATTTTTAGCAAAGGAAATCTTATACCTGCAAACACAATTTGCTATCCGTTGAGTTAGTACAAAGAGTGAAAGAGACCAACACAAAATTAATATATTCATCAAAATAATGGTAGCTGGGTCTTAATAATATATAAAAAAAATGTTTCTTTCTCATTTTTTTCGGATGAAAAGCTGAGTATGATTCCCTGGGTTTAACAGATACTTACAAAAGATTTACTTGACCAACTAATAATGGGATCCTTACATGGAAATTGGAAATCAAACTCATTTCCTTCCAAGATACCAGCTTGTTCTTTAATACTTACCAATTATGTCATTTATCTTTAACTTTTCCCCCCCTATTTAACAGGGCAAATAACTCTCTTATAATGGTGAGTAATAAGTTAGGATCTTGCCCCGAGTTATAACTTTTAAGTAAATATGCAGATAAACAAATTAAAAAAAAAAAGAAAACAAAAGGTTTTGAATTAAAATGCAGTTGGTATTCTCATAATAACCACGCCTTTATCTATGCTTCCTTTCACATGAAAATCAGTTTTTCAATTAAAAACCATCTTTTAAATTCGGATTTTTTTTTAAAAAAATGGTGAATAAAAAATAGTTTTTCTTTTTTGTTTTGTTTTGTTTACAAAGTATGTAGCGAGCTGCTTTTAAATTCGGATTTTTTTTGAAAAAATGTTGAATAAAAAATAGTTTTTCCTTTTTTTTTTGTTTACAAAGTATGTAGAGAGCTGCTTTTGTTTTAGTTTTATTTATCTTAAAGATTTTTTTTTCAAAAAAAATCCCAACGGAATCATAATTAACATTGACTTATGGGAAATAGTGAAGAATATAATTCTAAATTTATTTTTAGATAAAAAGAAGCGTCACATTATATTGAAAAAAGGAAGAAAAAAACTTCTCAACTGATGGAAGAAATGCAGAATGGCTATGATTATTGACTACTGTAATACTATGGCTTTTTCCTTTTTCCATTGGATTTAATGGAGAAGTAGCAACTTACGAAGTGGAGCAGGATTGTCTATCATTTGATATGTAATGGCATATGTATTTCCAAGCGAGTACTTCAAGTCAGAAAATTTTGAGCTCAAATTCAGCAGCAGATATTGCAGTTCTGAGTGGAATAATTGAGAAGCAGCATTGATGCCATCTAAACAGATACCACCAGAAATGGCTCGCACAATTGGGATGCAACCTATAGCAGGAACACTTACTATGCCAAGCTTTTTGGCTCCAAGGCTAATTAGATTATGATATGAACAAGGCAAGTTAATGAAATAATTAATTGTGTCGTACATGCCAAATATGATCAAATACTATTCAATAAATTAATTGTTCCATCTATTTTTTAAGAAAAAAGAAAATTATCTAAAATTATTTGCCATTTGAAAAATTTAAGAAAGTTTTTTTTTTTTTTGGGTTTTCAATTTTAGTCTTATCCTTTTCAATAAATAGAGGGGAAATAGGAGATTGGAGAATAATTTAATTTGTATTAATTGTCAATGTAAAAATATCTTATATGGACATCCAATCATGTATTGTTATAAGGACTATTATCTTAACAGTGTTACAAATAGAGGATATGATTATATTGCATATCAATGTAAAACTATTTTATATGGTTATTATATCAAAATTAATCTTATTCAAGAAAAGGAAAAATCGTAAATAAATGAAAAGAATAAAGAATAATTTAATCCAAATAATTAATATATTTTCTAAATTTGTATCAATTTAATTATATTTTAATCTTTATGCAAGTGTCTTATATAGCACTTAAAAATGAATAAAAAATTGTATAAAATTGGAATTTAAGTTCTATACATTGATAATGTAAATGTGTTTTACAATTAACAAAAATAGGAAATCATGGAAGATGATTGTCACCATAAATGGCTATTTTTTATGATTTTATATTGTCAACATATAAAAATTAAAATCATCAAATTATTTGTGTACTTTATAGTTTAAAATTTCAACATAGGCAAATAAGTTATATTATTTATACTCATATATTTCACGTCTTATGTAATATTGGATGTGATATGAGTCAAAAAGATGTTACACGTCCATGAATATAAATAACAATTTTTTTTTTCCAGATATGGATAATGACACTGTAAAAAGGACGGAAATGTGGAGTGACGAACCATGAGATGGTCTTGGTAATAACCCATCAGAAAGGGAATGAAATCTAGCACCATCTGTGTGGCATTATTTTTGGGGGATTGACTAATATTTTTCTGAAAGAACTCCAATATATCGTTGCTTCCCACACTTACAAGGAACAGAGATTTACTAATTCTAACCTCTGCGCCTGTGGTGCTATTTAGATACTGTGAGATATTCCTGTAAACGGTTCTGAACTGTTGGATCTGGTCTGACATTGGTACAACCCTCACCTGTTTTGACACAAATATTTCTCATTTTAGTTTTGTTTGCATGAAAAATTGCAAAAAAGCTTCAAGTCTATTGCTGGCTCTTTCTAGTTCTTCGAAAATGTGTCCAATTGTTTTTCGAGTATAAATTTATTTATGAGCCTTTACCTATCAATAAATTTCAGTAATATTAGTACTGAATTTGTATATAAGAATATGTTGAGAGCTATGTGTTAATAGATGTAGATTTTAGGCTGCAGGTACTTTTATGCATTGATCTTTAGGTCATTTAAGCTTTAGGGAGAAAATAAATTCTTGAAATGTGAGTATATGGATATTAATGTAGAAAAAGAGTCTAATATGAATATGATGTGAATGTAAAATAATTTTACATGGACATTCAATTATGTATTGTTACATCTACATAAGTGTTTGTCTCAATATTAACTCAAAAGTATTACAAGTAGAAGCACATGATTGGTTGACAGTGTAAAATTATCGATATATCAAAATTAAACTCATAGAAAAAATTAAAAAAACTGTAAATTAGATTAATATATCTGGAGAAACTATCCAACTTAATCAATAAATAATTATTATTAATTACTATGAGATAGTCATGTGGTGCCAGGGAATGTAGTAACAGATGTAGAGAGGGGGTTTGGTGGTGGTGGTGAATCCAATGGTGTCCACCACATATAGGAAAGGGTGGTTTGATGGGATTGTGTTGGGATTGCGGTCCAATGAATAGGTGAAAGAATATGTGGTTGCCATAACGGATGAGCAGAGAAATGGGACATGGTGATCAGAGAAATGGTAAAGGAATTTGAAACGAGAGCACAAAATTGTTATGTAAAATTATGGAAAGCCACAGGCTAGAGAAAGCTAAGCTAAGAAACTATGCCTGACGCTAAAAGTATGGCTAATGATTTTTCTTTTTACTTTACTCATCATAAAAGATTACCCTTCTAATCATGCAAAGGATTATAGACCGTTCCTAATTTCTAAAACCTCACATCTATCCTGATGCATGTCGCCCATCATATATTCACTCTAGAATATTTATAAATATTATACTGTAATAATAATATAATTAGTTAATATTGTAAAATTATCGATGCATTAAAATTAAACTAAGAAAACAAAAACAAAAACTTTAAATTAGTTGAAACTATGTGGAGAAATCATCTAACTCAATCAATAAATAATTATTGTTAATTACTACTGAGTTGGCCATGTGGTAGAAGTAAGTTAGCAGAGGAAGGCAAAGAGCTTACAAATTGTCGTCCTGTTGAGTCCAGAATCCCTGATCCTCCTGAAGCGAAATTGACACCCTTAAGGATTTCGCTGTTGAAATTTTCAGTATCATTCAGTGCAAGATACAGATACGGTGGTGGGCTCTCCGGGAATCCTAGTAAATTCGCTGAAGAGCAAAAATAATATCAGTAACATATTAATTACTGAGCATCTAGCGCACACACTGTCAGCTAATCTCAGCCCAACAGAGAAGGACTCCAGCCCAACAAAGGAAGAACTTAAACACACACATATAGAGTGTATATATGTATATATATACCTAAAATAATCTTATCCAAACACACCTAGATTGAGTACTTAAATTATAAAGTGATCATGTCAAATATTAATGGCATTGGCAGCAAACAAGAAATTATTTGATGCTCTCATGTTGGTGAAAAACGCTTTGATATATATTAATAGTTCAACACTCAACTTTCATATTAAAAATAGATTAAAAAATAAAAATTAACAATTGCTTACGAAGCTGAAGTGTTTAGCATGAAGGAAACATAATACTATTCTTTAACTTTTGGGAAACAATGCCTACTAACATCTTAGGATCAGTTTAGTTTGTTTTGATTTTATGTTTTCAATCTGTCTTATATTTTTTAGGATTTTATAATAAAAATAGTAAAACTATAAAATGACACAAAAAATAGAATGTTCCTGTTTGTTTTCTTTTACAAAATTTGAAAAAACAGAAAACAAATAACAAATAGAACATATAAAATGAAAACACAAACTAAACAAACCCTTATACAAATTGAAGATCATATGGTAGGGGATCCATAGTACCAAGGCGATCAGCAGTGTTATAGCCATTGCTAAACCTCCCAGTTGCCTTTGAGTGAGGAAAATCAATCCCATAAAACGGTTGATCTGCCCTGCATTTTGAATCATTCAAGAAAGTGTTGGTACCAACATCAAAAATTGAGTCCCCAAATATGTAAACTGCAGGAACCGGTGGTTCAGTGTAGCCCACATTCAATCTTGAGCCAACTATGGTTAGATGTATGGCTAGGAAGAGAAATAACATAGCCATCAATGTCTTGGTCGTAGTTGGAAATTGGGAATATAGCTTTATGCCTATGTCTTAGTTCAAAGGCTGATAACTATATATGAAATTTAAGTGATGGTTGATGCATGCTTTGGCCGCTCGCTTCCTACATATATAAGTAGAAATGGACAAATTAAATATGCAAGTCATGGGACCATAGAGGCTAATTGCCATAATTAATTGCTAGCTAGCTGTACACATGCAGAGTTCAATTGGTTCATGGAATTTCGTTGGCATAAACCAACGAATTGATCTTTTTGTATGTTTATAAGATTATTATTAGTTGTAGGCGATAAATCCTAGTGATGAATCTTAAGGTTCTAAGTTAAACCTAGTCGCTGCAAAATTTGCTTTTGTGATCTTTTTGTATGTTTATAAGATTATTATTAGTTGTAGGCGATAAATCCTAGTGATGAATCTTAAGGTTCTAAGTTAAACCTAGTCGCTGCAAAATTTGCTTTTGTGAACAAAATCCAAATAGGAATGCAACAAAGTCTTTCCTTGTTGTACAACAAAGAGGGTCACTCACTTGAGATTCCATCTTGATGCTTATGTACACTCCTTGCGTGCTGTAATTAATGTAATCTTACAATTTCGCAACTTAGAGTACATGTTTCAAAATTGAAATAGGCTAATCATAAGAGTTGAGGTGAGATGATAAGAGTCATCTCATTTCTTAATCAAATATCGAGAATTTAATCATTATATTGGAAATGGAGTAACTTTAAAATTTGTGGTTAGTATCTATTCCTTAAAATAAACTTATAGTACGCAAATAGATTAGTCATTGTATTTGACGATGGATACTCGAGAATTTAAAAAAAATTGAAATAGGCGACAGCTTTTATTTTACGTACGAGATTGTGATCTGGTATGAGGTGGCACATGAATTGTCTCGAAATTCAAGGACACGATGTTAAACAAGCTGCAGTTAATTTTCCCCCTTCCGTTTATTTTTTGTGATATGCTAGAACTTGAACTTACTATTTACATCTTAGTTATCACCCACGGTAATCCTTGCCAGAAAGAAAAGAAATGACGGATTTTATTTTGTGTGTTTATCTTGTTGTGCTTATTATTATTGATTATCGAATAATCTTGAAAAGCACATTCTGACACAAAGTGCAGTAGCAAAATACAAATAACAAGCAAGCGAAAAATAAAATACAAAATTTGAGGTGTTTTAGCAATGAGTTTTGATAAGCAGTCCATTCAAGCTGCAAGAGTAATGTTTGACAGACTGATGTAGAGGCTATTTATTGGAGAAGGGAAAGTATGATCATACATGATGGGTGAATGATAATGAACTAATGTTAGATATAAATCAATTCACTTGCCCATATGTTAGGGGTGGCCTTGCCCCCTAAAATTTTCAATTTTTATGTGTATATATATATATATTAATGAACTAATGTTAGATATAAATCAATTCACTTGGCCATATGTTAGGGGTGGCCTTGGCCCCCTAAAATTTTCAATTTTTATGTGTATATATATATAGACACACACACACTTAGCTCTCCTTAAAATTTTTTTGTAGATTATAAAGATTTGTAAGATGATATATTATTATTATTATTTTAAGAAGGAATTAGGTAATTTTAATATCTTAAAATTTAATTTTATCATCCTCTTTTATTTTATTTTCATTTATTTCTATATCAATTAGAAAATGCAATTCAAATATTTACGATAAATTCTTATAAATCTTTTACTTAATTGGACATTTACATATTGTAATAAACAATATATTGTGTGTGTGTGTGTATATATATATGTATGTATGTATGTTTAATTTCTTAAGTTTTGATTGGAATATGTATTTTCCTTTATAATATCAGTTAATATCAAATAAATTGATCCTTCAAAGTAAAAATCATTTCATCATCCCTCATAATTAAAATGTTAGGACAAATTAATTTTTAATAATACATAAATAATTCAAATTGATTGCTAATAAAAACACAAATAGGATAAATAAATTTAATTTTTCCTTTATTTTATTGTAAGGACTACCCAATATGTTTTTCCTGAGAAACTAATTTATTAAGCACAATTTGTATATATATATATATATATATATATATATATATATATATATATTGTGACTTTCTTTTAAAATCAATAGGTTAAGAAAAAAAATAGAGAATATATATTGCTTTTTTTACATGTACACTATGTTTTAATATTAGCCCCCTAAAAATTGGGTCTAGCTCCATCCCTAGTTTTATAACACAACTAATGTACATTGTCACTTCATTTGGTTCTGGCTATTTTGTCAGGCCATGGAGGCATTTTATCTTTGGCAAATTTATCCCTACCACCATGTCTTCATAAATTTATTCTACCTCCATGCCTTTTATAAATTTATGCACCATGCTAATACTATCATTATACCAGATATTTCGAACATAGTAATATATATCGTCCTGAAAGAACGTGAAAGCCTCACAGACCTCTCAATGTATAACGTAGCATAACCAATTATACCAGTTATGTGGGACAAAATGTGCTCAAGATAGAGGCATTAGAGGAAAACAACAGAAGTTTTTTATCATGCTTCTTATGTGTGTTTGCTCCCTTGAGCCCGGTTCTCTTTGTTGTTTTTATCTGTGTTTTGTTCTTTCGATTTTGTGTTTTCATGTGAGCTCTGTGTTCCTTTGTGTCATCTTACTGTAACCTTGGCTCCACCCCTTCGTAGGTGTTTTGAGCCTTTATCAAATTGTGTCATTGTTCATCATTTTTGTACTTTTTATGCTTTCCCTGATAGCATTGTGGCATTAAGTACAGGCTAGCAGCTAGCTGTCATTACAATTTATGAGACGCAAATAAAAGTATTAACACATGAAAGCTAATTGTCATTGTTACATTGTATGAATAATCCCTCTGCTATATATGTTTTCTGATTTGTCGTCTAGTTTGTTGACTTTTTGTATTGGGGTTAGTCTGTTTGACTTGTGTGTCCTCTGCTTGGTCTGTACTGATTTGATCGGCGGCTCTCTGCAGGTTTGGAGAATTTTGCAGTCCAATGTTGTAACAAATCATCCTCATAAAAGGAAAAAACAAATGGTTGTTTGAAGCGAAGTTAGCATACGGTTTCACAACTCAGCTTGTAGGTCGATGATTGAAAAGTTTTGGGGTTATTCGAGAAAGCAAAGAAAAATGTTATTTTCTACATGGTTTATAGACTATAGACATTTAAATCACCATGTGATCATTAAAACATAGATAAGTGTGGATTTCAATTACGTAAGCATTGGATGTGATTTTAATTTTTAACTAAAACTATATTTACATATTAATAAAAAAAAATCAATTTTACATATATTTAATATGTGACCATTGCATGCCGATCAAGTAGGCGTCTAAAATCTCACATACAACTATGTGAAAATTACACGTTAACTTTTTGTGACCAAATTTTGGCATTAGGCTTGTGATGCCGCCTGATTAACTTGACCTACTTAATCAAACTGCAATTGATTCCTAAGTCAACCCAAAAAATTCCAAACAAATAGCTAGGAGTAGCCGTATAATGAAAGTGGCCTGGTATTAATAATGCTTAGGATTCTTCTCTAACTTATTAGAGCCTGTTATTATTAATGGTCGGCCTTTTTTGTTTCTATAATTGTTATAACCTTGAAAATAAAATAAAAAAAAGAATAGATTATCCATGAGCCTTAAGTGGTATGGACCACTTGAAGCCCTCCCTTTCCTTTTTTTCTTTCTTTCTCTTCTCCCTCTAGTCATTTCTTCCTCCATTTCTTCTTTTTCTCCTTCATTTCTTTCCTTCTTCCTCTCCATCTCCTCCTCATCTTTCTTTCTCACACACCATCACCACCTCCATACCACCTCAACCACCATCACCATCTCCTCCTCCTCATCATCATCCTTATCATTACCATCAAATTTCAAAATCGCCTCTCTGTCTCTCTGTCTCTCTCCTCTCTCTCTCTAACTCGCAGTTTTTCTCTCTAAGTGGAGGAATCGGTTAGAGCGGCGAGTTTTAGATCATTTTCTACCTCTAATCATCCTCTTAGAATAGTGTATAAGTAACAATCTTATTCTATTTATCTTATTGAACTCTCTATGTAGTCATTCATTGTAGATCAAGGTTTTTGAGACCATAAGTATATAGATTTGGGGCTTTCTAATATACGGGGCTAATTAGTATAAATCAATGGTATTGTTAGCTCATTAATATTGTATTTATCTTGTTTATAGAGTATTTGAGCATCAACTGTTAGAACAGTGGCACTTCAAAGTTGATCTTCAATTCTTTTGAACTAATTTGTGAGTAGACATTATATCTGTAATTATTTTTATTTATTTTAAATTAGCTCTAAACTTATTTTAGAAACTTAGAGACTGAAAAATAATTACTTGGCTGTGTTACATGATTTTAACAAAATTAGATCCTTTATATTAGCTTATGTTTTTATCAAAATTGAAAAATGAGATGGTAAAATATTGATTTTGGAAAAATTATTTTTCTCTGTTATGGACTTGAGGAAATGACTTGAGAAATTGTGGTTATAGACATTTGTGAGAGTTACTGAGAATTGATTTGATATGAAATGCAAATTATTTATTATATGTTTTAGGGAGAATCTCTTATAGGATATGTAGCTAACGATAATAGGCATTAGCCTTGGTACACCTTGATCATATTTGATTAGGACTACACAATGGATCTTTTTATTCTACGACTACTTGCATGGGTAGGACCGTTCTGTTTTAGGATTATATAAAGGTATGACCACCTGAATATGAATTCTTCTGTTTATTCTGAATTTGACAATTCCCTATATTTTATATAAAGTTGATTGTTTTCAAAATTCTTTTCATTAAATAAAAAAATTTGTTGAATTTATATAAACTATGAATATATTATTGTTTTACATATGGATTATATATATTGTCACATGTGGATTATAGACATCCTGTTTATCACTGATTGCCAAGTTTGCTCTGTTGTTTTCTCCTCTTTTCTAGATACAAGTGCAGCTCCAGATTCCAATTCTACAGCTCTTTACCAATCAATTGTCTAAGTTGGTGAGCCTTCTTAAGGAGGCCCTTTTTGTGTATAGGAACCTAGTTTTTGAGTTTTATATTTTAATGCTCCATATGTCACAAGTAGAGTCCTCAAGTTAGTTTTGTATTTATGTTTATGCTTAAACAGGTGTAGTTAAGACTTAGATATATATATAGACTATATTATGGAAAGGATTTGTAAATTAAATTTAGAATTATATTTTGAACTACAATCTTAGTTATGGTTGGACATATACTTTGTGGTTATGAATTTATATTTGAAACTAGTTTAAAAACTAAATTTACATTTGTTAATCTTTGTATCTTTTAAAAGATTAAAGATTAAATCATTTTACTTTACTTAAAATTTAAAGGAGCCCAAATTTATTATAATGGTTTAGTAATTAAGTTGAACTTAGAAGGTAAACAATCATTTTTCATTAACTTGGGCGGCCTCAATATATCCTAATACTACATTCCACATAACCATAATATAGCAGAGGAAAGAAACCTATTTTATTAAGTAAGCCATGCCATCATCCCATTCTACCTTACAAAAACAGCACCATGTACATACCATCAAATAATATTCTCCATCCTCTATTTAGTTTGACTAATTTCATGCAAACCTCATGTTCTAAGATACTTTTGAAGTTAAGTCTCATTGCCATTGAATGAGTCCAAAAACATAGTGCATATTATTTTGATTGTTTTATCTCACATATTACTCACGACAAATGTATTTATAATAGAAATTTGAGAACATCATCAGTCCTTGGATAAAACTTTGAAGGCTTCTAATAATTGAGAGCATTTCATACAGGTAGAGCTAGATCAAATAACACTTCATAGAGTCATGCACATAAGTCTATACACGAAAAAAAAATCTACGCTTGATATGTCACATAAAATATGGTTAACCTAGAAAATTTGGTCACCATAGAATCCAACATAGACATGGCTAGCTAACCTATAGTTAAAAAAAAAATACCGAAAATGTCAGCAATATCACCTAGTTAGTTTGTTAAACCAAAAAGTGTTAGAACCAAAAAATTTACATGTTGCAAAACATGAAGAAGAAAAAGAAAGGGTGGGATTGCGAGATTATGTGTTTGCTATAGCATGGGGAAGAAGTAAAAACCCCAACATATCTTTTCTATACAGAGAGAGCAATTGAGAATGGAAGAAAAGAATGAGATTAGTAGTGACTCTCTCTCTTCACCGAATAAGTCAGATTTACTGATTGGAATGTGAGAGAGCGTAGCTCTTTATATATATATAAAAAAGTAGTATAACATTATCATTATACTCACTAGTGTCAGTCTCCATCAAAATAGTCTTTGTAAACCATAAAAAAAAAAGAACAAAAAGACTTTGGCGATATTGGGCTGGATAATAGTTTTGGATTGTAATGGGTTTTCAGAATTAGGATTTTTGGGTTGACATAAAAAAAAATTAGGATTGTTGGTTGGCTCAAGAACATGATTGATTTACTATTCACTATCCCTAACAAAGCTTACACCCCTTAGATGATAAAAAAAATACAATTTTTATCCCCTTTACATGTGTTATTGATTTTGAATTTAGGTTAAAATACGATTTTTTTAAGTGTTTTTAAAGTATGACAAAAATTTTATCCTATTTCATTACCATTATTTGATACTTTAATTATTTTATTAAAAATTTAGTAAAGATAATAAATAATTATAATTGACAAAATTAAAGTATTAAAAAATCAAATTGTTATGCATTTACTACGGTTAAGTATTACTTTTACTCTCTTTTCTTGTGAGTTATGTTGAGGGGCTATCACCTTTCCTTTATGGTGGCAGTCTTACCATTTTTCTTTACTTTATTGTTCCTTAAATTTGTATATTTCATTTTGTTTTCATTGTTTCCATTATGGGTGTTTTTCATCCCTTTTATGGTTGTTTGGTTCCACCACATTGGTATTTAGTTTTCCATTCAAAGTATTTCTCATTTGATGGTCTTATAAATACAAAAATATTTAAACCTACTTTGGAAGAATGCGTAATACATTGTGAAAGATATTTTGACACTTTTTGTGTTGATCTCCATTGTGAAAGATGTTTTGACATCGGTAATCTTCAACAAGAAGCAAAGCCACTATTTTAGAGTATGAAATGTACCTATTTCTTATTCAATATACATTAAGAGTATCTTTTAAATTTGTAAGTGTCATTAGGCTTATATGTGAATAAAATTTTCTTTCTCACAAAATAAATAAATAAACACTTTCTAGTGGAACCCCTTCTTATTTCATGTTGTTTTGTCAAGAATTTGTTAATCAGCTATGATTGGCAGCACAATCTTGCTTTCTATCTCTGTCTGTATTGCTTGACTAACATTTGAAAATCGTGTCTTATAAACGTATAAAGAGATAGGGAACGGATCCTCTAAAATTAGAATTCCTCTAAAGTGGATAAGTGAGGAGTTCCCACCTTTGGATCAATAAGATGCATGACCCATCAATTGATCTAATGGTGAGAAGCCCTCCATACTTTTTTACTTTGGATTATTCAAATATAGGGAGATATATATCTTGGTTACCTGAC
Source organism: Dalbergia cultrata (assembly GCA_031216105.1). NCBI lineage: Eukaryota > Viridiplantae > Streptophyta > Magnoliopsida > Fabales > Fabaceae > Dalbergia > Dalbergia cultrata. The sequence goes on along the minus strand of CM062347.1, from coordinate 1,637,818 downwards.
GTAAGATATATCTAAAGATTTTCTTTTTTAATTTTTTTTAAGTCTAGTTCTCACCACGTTAATTCACATCGTATCCTCAAAGTCAAAGATGTCCAGATATGGATATACAAATGATATTTTTTTCTTAATAATGTTTATTCACAATAGTGCTTATTCACTGGTTTCGATAATGAGATCAAATTGGTGAAGGAAGCCATGCCACAGCAGGGACATGGCCGTTATTGGTTATCATGAATCATCAAGAATGAACCAATATACTGAAATTGGTGGGTGCAGCATATTTACTTGAACCACTGAAGAGACTAAGGGCAGCAAGCTTAGAGCCATAAGCAGTGGGATGATGGCGGTCCCAAAACAAGAAACGGTCTCGATCTTCGCATATTGTGGCTTCGGGGCTGCAAGGTGTTCCGCCAAAGAGTGTTTGATTTCCACAGCAAGCTGTTGTCACATCACTCAAACCTTCATAAACAAGAACAAAGAGGGCTATATTAGGAAAGGAAGAAAACAATATTACTAACAAACATAATTTGCTGAGACACGTGTCTAGAATTTAGATTTAAATTTTATTTATTTATTTCACTGGTATTTTCTTACCCGAGACAATTACGTTCGTGTGTTTATTTAGTCAAAAGCGTTTCATTAATTAATAAATAAACGTCTAAGTTTGGAGACAAAACATTAGGTAAAAAAAAGTGTATAATACAATCACATTCGAGTATTTGACATTCCATAAAAGAATGAGTTATTTGTTTTTTGTTTATCAGAAGAATGAGTTTAAAATAGTGATAGAGCCCACATGTTAAATGAGTTTTTTTCTTTTGGTGAGAGAGCATGTTAAATGAGTTAACAATAGGATAAAAATATATTTATTTAGCCTATTTAAAGGTAAAACATTGATCTAAGGGTAAATTACACTAGCATGTTCTAAGTTTGATGAAACTATAACCGCATCGCCTTTATTTGTAAAATTTGTTTCGGAGGCTCTTGAATTTGTGAAATCATTATACCAACCTCTTCTGAGTTTGTAAATGATTACACTAACCTCTCATTTATTGTACAATGAATAGTGTATTTAAGAAAATTTAGTATTACCTGGACAAATGAGAGGAATCAAGATGAATTTTATCAAACTTTAGGATAGGTTAGTGTAATTTATCCCTAATTGGGCTATTTTATCTTAAGGATTCTAACTATCAAACCAAAAACAAGAAATAAAAAATAAAAAAGGATTTTAGCTGCACTTGAGGCGTGGATCAAATGACAGGCTTGTCTGGCTCCTTAGAAGTGCACCTGAGTTTGAGCTAGCCAAAAAGGCCCAAGGACCCCCAAAAACAAAGGGAAGAAAAAGAACTTTAGACCTTCACAACTTTTAAAAAATTCAATTCAGTCACTTTTTATGTTTAAAAAATCGGTTCAAACCAAAAAATAAAAATTAGGCTATTCTAAAGTAAGATCGATAAAGTATAAAAGTAAGGAGTTAACAAGCATTGGATCATTTGGTATGATTCATATATGAAGCGCATATTATAGAAGTTATTGATCCAAAAATAATTAGTTTTATTACGAAACATTTTTCCTTTCTCACTTTAAATATATTTTTAAAGCCAAAATTAAAGTGTTAGACATTTTAAGACGAAAAGCACATAACATTTGTATTTAGAAAATGCCAGGAAGCACAAAAATTTGCTGGGGTTTAGTTGTTGGATTAATGTAACATAATTATTTACATTTAAATGAATAAGTTAGTCATTACCCTTTCATTTTATTTAACAAACACCATAATTTCAATAAACAAATGTTGGCAACACTGTTTGACTGTCTTAAATTAGTTTTTCTTTACTCCGAGGCCATTAAAGAAAGTTCACTTATAATGTTACTCCTTCCTTTTCACTCTTTTTATTCAAGAAAATAATAAATGAATCTTGATACCCCTATTAAATAATAAATGAAACTTGTCTATAATGCTCTGCAGAAGCAAAAGTAAGTAATGATACAATTAATTATATCAAAAGTATGTTTAGTTGAGGAGTAAAAATAAGGGATAAATTTTATACATGAAACGCATTCATGAAAATTTATCCCTATTTTTATATGCTAATTAAACACACTCTAAGAGTAGCATTGTTAAAAAAAGAAAAAAAATAAAGCTTTCTTTATATATCATAAATGAACATATATTCTGATGCAAAAGATTGAAAAAAACTGAGAAATAAAATGAAAGGGATGGAGTGTTTATTTTGCTTGGATTTTGCAGCAATTAAAAACTTACCAAGAGGAGCAGGATTGAGTATCATTTCAAACGTAATGGCATATGTATTTCCTAGTGAGTACTTCACGTCTGGGAACTCCGACCTCAAATTTAGCAGCATGGCATGCAGTGCTTTGTGAAATAATTGAGAAACAACATTAAAGTCATTTGAACAATTGCCATCATAACTGGCACGCACATCTGGGACACAACCCAGAGGAGCTAGACCTAATATGCCAAATTTTTTGGCTCCAAGGTTGATTAGAGTCTGTAATCAAAAGGAAAAGGTGTTAGAAATGAAGTCTTTCTTGTACCTTTATTAATCGTTTAAGCTTCTTTATAATGTGGTATTATGTACGCTTTATGATCAAGTGCTCTCCAATACTTGTTTCCCATTATTTTAAATAAAACTTCAATTTCAGCACAAGGTAAAATAAGTAAACTAATTATTATTTTTTAAGATACTAAGGCAAAGTATTTATTTGTGTCTGTTTAACTATTTCAGCTTTTAGAAAAGATGATCAGTAACAAAATGATGGTTTCTTACATGCCAACTTTCAAGGACAGAGCTATAATACTCGGGCATATTTTGGAGTACAATGCATACTCATGAAACTTATATTGAGTGCCACAACACTTGAGATTAGTATACAATTGGTTGGTAATTTAGTTATGTAGTGATGATATGAAAAGTATTCTCAATCCAACTTTTTTTAGTTGGGAACCACAAGTAACGCTCCATGTTTTATGTTTGGTTAAATGGTAAAAATAAATGGTAAGATTTTATGGATGAGTTTTATGTGTAAAATTACATATGACATTCTTCCATAAAAACTTACTCTCAATTTATACCACTCAACAAACATACCTTTAACATCTCGATGGGACAATCCATATAAAATTAACACTTAAATCTATAAAAAAAGAAGTAAGAAATATCAAATTTGTAAATTCTATTCACAGTCACAAACTGAAATCCCCAATATATGTACGAAGATCATCACTCACATCTTTGCACCAGAAATTTTTTAAAATTACATGTTTTTCTGAGAATCCTACTACAAATTACTATTCATTCAGTAGAAAGAAGGAAAGAAGGGGGTGTGCTTGCAGTGACAAACCTTGAGACGGGCTTGGTAACTACCCACCACAAAGGGCAAGAATGCTTGCACCTTCTGTATGGGGCTGCTAGAATTGCTAACATTAAACAGCATGAACTCATTTATATCATTGCTTCCCACACTTAAAAGGAACAGCGATTTATTGATTATAGTATCCGCACTGCCATTCAGATACTGTGATATACTGCTTCGAACAATTGAGAATTGTAGGATCTGTTCTGCCATGGTTATAACCCTGCCCTGTTTGAAACACATAATTGTGATTTTAGTTTGGTTTATCAGAAGATTTGCAAATATAGTGATTTCAACTCCATCTCTAGTCTTCTTCTTTTTTTTTTTTTCTCGAAAATGTATGTGTCCTATTAATTATTAATGCACCTCACCCTTATTGGTAAATGGGCAATGTTAGTTGGATATATGGGTCGGAGAAATACTTCTATGTTTTCAGAAACACGTTTAATGTGTTATCTATAATAATGCACAACCATTCATTTTTGGATTTTTAGATAACTTTTAAACATTACAAATTAAAATGAGTGATTATGCATGTTTATAGAGCACACATGCATGCAAGAATTTCTCATAAGAGTAAACACTAATTAAAAGGATTAGATGAAGTGTTGACTTTGTGTAATACCACAAGATGCTGTATGTCTTTCTCTGTGTGTCCATTTTTGTATCCAATGTGTCCAATCTCATGTCCAATTAAACCGACAAATAATCATCTTTATTAAAAACCATGAGGGTAGGACAGCAGAAGTCATTGAGGGAGAAAGAAAGCTTACAAAACGTTGTTTTCCTGTTGTATCCAGAATTCCTGATCCTCCTGCAGCAAAATTGACGCCTTTAAGGATTTGTCTGTGGAAATTTTGTGGATCATTTTGGACAAGATACAGAAACGGTGGTGGACTTTCCTTGTATCCTAGCAATTGCACTGATGACCAAATAAACAAACATTCGTAACATAATATTAGCATCTACCACAATGCTTGAATTGCCATATAAATGCGTTCATTTAGCTAACTCAACATTGGTTTGATTAATTGAACATTAAACTATAAACAGACTATGTTTAGTGTGGCTGAGCAGCACACTATAATCAAATGGACAGATGCATAGAGGCCTCCTAAAATTTGGTAAAATTCACATCGAATCCACTCTAGTTCTTCAGGTAACACCGACCTCACTTTACAATGTGCAAGGAAGAGAAGATTGGCATGATAATTTCACGAATTCAATTATGGATAGTGCAATGATTTTATAAACTTAAGAATTTTTTGAGCAAATCTTATAAATAAAGTAGAATTAGAGTGGACTTTACCAAATCTCAAGAGAGTTTAGTGCAATTTGCTTTAATTAAATTGGTGAAAATAGAAGGGATCAATAGTGGGTACCGATGCAATCGGCAGTGTTGAAGCCATTGCTAAACCTCCCAGTTGCCTTTGAGTAGGGAAAATCAATCCCATAAAACAGCTCATCTGCCCTGGATTTTGTATCAGGCAATAACTTGTTGGTACCAACATCAAAAGTTGAGTCCCCAAATATGTAAACTGCAGGTACTGCAGGTTCATTATGGCCTACATTCAATCTTAGATGCATGGCCAGAAATAGAAATAACATAGCCATCAATGTCTTCGCCACAGTTGGAAATCAGAAATAGCTCTATGCCTATATTTTTAGTTCACAAGCTGATAACGATATATGAAGCTAATGAGTGTAGATTGATGCATGCTCTATGGTCACTCAGCTTCCAATTTATATAACTAGAATTGGACAAATATGTAAGTTGCGTGACCATATGCCTTATCAGATAATTTCTAAGGAGATCCATTGCCTTGGCTTTAGTTTGCCATGGATCTTTTATTCGGGTTACATAGGAGTTTGCGAATTTGGTGGAAGAAACAAATGAATACAGCATCCATATGATGGAAACAAGGATCTGAATTAGCTAGCATACAACAATTAAATACAAGAATTGATAAAGTTCACAGAGCACAAAGTTGTCATATATACAAGCTTCCGACATATTTATTTCCTTGTGTTTGTTTGATCAGAGCCAGAAAGAAGTTGACAAATTAACGTTTTTAGTTTGCCCATTTTTCTTGTTATGCTTATATTTATTGATTATTGAATTATCTTTGACTAAATAAATTTTTAATCCTAACATTTTTTATTTCACAACAATTTGATTTTGATAAAAAAATATATATATATCAATTTAGTCCTAACATTTTAAATTTTGATATTAATTTAGTCATTCATTGAATTTCAACTTTAATTGACTACAATACAAAAAATATTATGACTGAATTAATATCATAATTAAAAATGTTAAGATAAAATTGATTTCAAGATTTTTTTTTTAGGATCAAATTGATATAAAAAAAGTATTTACTGTAAATTAATGTCAAAATTATAATGATCAGTCTAACATTGCTGCACTCATTATGCTATCCCAAGTGTCTTTTGTCTGCAGTTAGTTTTGGGAAATGTTTTTTAAACATGACGTGTAGGCGTAGTATATTTATTTGAGTGCGTAAGTAATAACGAACCGATGAACTAAGATTAAACAATGCATTATATTAGGAAAAGTCCAAAAAATCTCCTTTAACTTAAATTCATATGCACTTTTTGCTCCTCTTAAGTTGAAAACACACAAAATGATCCTCAACCTTTTTAATTTTTATGCACCTTACTACAATTTGATAATGAATATTTAATTTTTGACAGAAAATTACATGCATAGACTCTGACTCTACAATCTTATTAAAAAACCTCATATAAAAATAATAGGATAAAAGTACATAGACAAAAAAATTCTAAGAATTTTTTAGGCTTTTGATGTAAAGAAAACAAAAAAAAAAACTATTAGCATATTGTAGTAATGTACATAAATAAATAAAAATTTAAGGACTACTTTGTACATTTTTAAAATAACGTAATTAAAATGTACATGAGTCAAAATTGAAGAGAGTTGTCTAGAATTTTTCCCTTTATATTGTGTTCGTGAGCCATATTGCACATGCCCCGTTATTGTGTTCAGACAATGAAATTTATTTACAAATCTCCTTAATCAATCACAAATCTCCTTAATAAATTACAATATTTGTCTAAACTAAATTTGTAAAATTGAACTCGCGAAACTAACCAACAACATAACCAACTAATGTTATATTTACACAAATCATATCATTTTAACAATTTTTTAGACTTAACCGTATCACGGACTAAGGTGGGTGACATTTGGACGATCCGGTCTGGTCTGATTATTAAAAAATTGAGTTAATCTATTTTTAAATTTTTATTACTTGCTTCGCAAAATAGTCAAAAACAAGAAATCAATTGAACATACAACATGAAAACAGAAAACTGAACATGAAAAGAGAAAACAGACAACTAATCTCGGTAACCAATAGATCCTTCTCGGTAATCTCGGTAACCAATAGATCCTCAACTTTCTAAACACTGCCAATCGCGTTATGAAATCAGAAAATCTGCAATATTGTTCAAGACCAAGTTGACAAAAATATTTATGTATTAGAAATAAACATAACGGGTGGCAAATACTATGACTTTCTTAGTATCTCTCTGTATGACCAAATATACCATTATGTATAAACTGTTGGCTCAAGTGGGTTCAGAATTGTGACTTCTTGAATTTTAGTGCATCAAAGCGGGCAGCAAGTTCATCGTAATCTGGCAATTTAGGATGAACACGAATGCTGCCATCCTGTTTAACCAAAGACGAAGGCACACTTGGCGGAGGCCGCTTAGGTGGCAAAGTGGCAGGAGGTTCTTCTGCTTCAATTTCTTCATCACAGTCTGATTCATCAAACTTGATATCTGAATGTGCAGACGTTGGATGGTAACTGTGTCTCCTATGATCCTTTCCACCATACATTTGTGCAGGCAATGAATCCTCATTGTTCTCTTGATCAGATCTTGGTAAGCTCCTTGACCTGTGCATTTTCTCATCAGTTGTAGATTGATGATTTGATTGGAAGGACCCCCTATAGTTGATTTCCGAGTTATGCAACTTATCATTGCGAACATACGGTTGAGGAGCTTCATTATAGTCCTTCATAGCCATATAAGCAGCAACTTCTGCAGCGGCGATTGCTTTCTTAGCTGATTCAGCTGCTGCCTCAGCAGCAGCCTTAGAATCCTTGAAATGCATGTCATCGCTTTTTCCACCACCTGATAATCTGATGAATTAACAGAAAATCCTGTTAGAAAACAAGAAGACAACAACATGGTGCATATATTAAGCAGGGCATAATTAGATTAGAAGCATAAGTTTGTTTTTCACCTAGTAGTCGGCTTGTTTGATTCCATAGACACAGTTGTTGTGGGTATCACAGCTGGTAAGCTGCTGGCACTGACAAAAGTTTTTGGCCCTTCCTGAAGACAGAGAGAAGAGCCAAATTAGTCAGCAAAAACTCTAGACAATGCACAAGAAAGCTAGAGAGATAGGAAACGTACTAAAGAACAAAGCGTGAGGGATCATCAGTGACAGAAAACATACTATACACAAAACATGACAAATCAAAAGAGACAGAAAGCTTACTATTAGCTCTTCTGGAGCCTTCAGAAGTTCTTTCTCAGATTCCGTAGTATCCCACTCAATCTGATGCTCCTTAGCTATTTCCTTCAACACTTTCAACTTTAATTCACCTGGAGGTGTTCGTACCGAGAGCTTGTCGATCAACTAAAAGATGCATCAATTCAGAAGCACTTGTATGAGAATGAATACCTTTGAGAATTAATAGAAGTTCACTGGAAAATACAAGCAGATCCAAAAAAGTCTTCTTTATCTATAAGCAAGTACAATCAGAATGATAGTCAGGAAAGGCTTACCTGGCGATTTACGCCACAGCTTGGTCTAAGATCAGTAGCTGCAGATACAAAATCTTTCCCATATTTCTTCTCAAAGATATTCCTCAGAGCCACAAGTTCCGGGATTTCTGAGCACCTTGGTGCCGCAAATATTAAGCTAGCAATTCCTTCTTTCAAATCTGCTGGGCAGTCCCTGGAATAAGTTGAGCTAGCATTAGAATTTCGAGTAGGTTACATTTAAAAAAATGAGTTGAGTTTCCCTATGCTTCACCTTTGCTTTGAAATGATTGAGAGTCTAGAAACAACTAATTCACAGAAGAGCTCAATGAACTCATTTGCAGCCAAAACATTCTGCTCTCTCATAACGTGCTCAACCTACAAAGTCACAACAATAACTTTAGGTAAAAACCACATAATATTCACCCCAAATAAACAATGCTATCTGATACATTACCACACCACTCTTGCCGTAATAGATCTCTACATTCAAGTTTCAAATTTTATATGCCCATAAACCATTAACAAAGGGTGTCATTATTTAAGAATAATTTTCAGTAAAGAATGAGAAAATTACATATGGCTTCCTTTTAATTCTGAAGACTACTATGACAAAAAATATGACTGAGCTTCAATTTTTTTTTCCTTCATTTTTGCAAACATCAATGAAAATAGCTACATTTGCTGTATAAATAATTACAGGTGCAGGGTGATGTTTGTTTCCCTTATTCCCTGAACCAAACATCAGGTACATGATAGTCTTCTTTCCATGGATCTATAAAAGAAAAATGATCTACGAATTGCATAGGTGACCGACTCCAAGATAGTTAAATCATGACAAACTAGTCCCATCTAAATTAAGTTGAAAATGGTTTATTGTGTCACGTTATTTTTTTTTTTCCAAATATTCGAGGTTTAACTTCAAGCAGTTGCCAGCAGACACACAAATAATCAAGGAAAGTTTACTCAATTACACCAAACAGCAAGTGCTCCTCCTCCTCGTTATTCGGTAAAGCCTAACACTCACCAAACACGCTCACCTCTGTTTTACCTCCCATTAGCATTAAACCTAAACCCCTTTCTAAGAATAGAGGGCACATCACATCAGAGAACCAATTTAATCCCTCTGACAAAAATTCTCCGGAATTTACCTATTCAGCACAAACAACGATATTTATTAATCTCATTTCACTGGTTCAAGTACTTCGAGGCAGGTTTTTTTCTTTTGCTTTTTTTTTTTTTAAACACTAAATCCCCAGTATGGTCCTGAAAAATATTTCGCGACAAATTGATACTCAGAACATGATTTGAAAGTCCACTATTGGTTCCTTGCCATCCATCATTTGAATGGCGGTGAGGGACAAATTACTCCCCGAAATATTTCTCAGGATCAAAATGGATATTTACTTTTTAAATAAATAAATAATGAAGAATGAGTGAGAATGAGAATGGAAATAGGTAGGGTTACGGTACCCTGATACGGGCGGTGGCATCTTGACCAGAGTGGAGAAGGAGAGCAATGTCGCGCCTCATCTGCCTCACCACTGTCTCCCTCTTGTTCCTCAGCAGCTTTATCCTCGCCACCGCCATCTTCGCCGCCGTTTTGCATTTCGACGAGTTGAAGCCTAGGCCGAGGAGGGCCAGAGTGAGCTTCACCACCCTCTTCGCGCGTGCTGTGGCACCACCGCTTCCGGCCCTCATTGTAAGACAGTGTCTGTGTGTGCGCTGTTGCCGAACTTTCGGGTTTAAGGAGAACAAGAACTGGGGGAGAAGAAGAAGAAGAAGGTGTGCAATGAGTGTAGTAGTGATGTAACGGTACGCTGAAAAGGTCAACAAAAATAAATAAATAAAAAAGGGGAAATGGAAGGGTCAGAAAAGTGCTTGGTGTGTTGGTGTCGTTTTTGTTGGAGTGGTGGAGCTTGTGTTGTGTCGTGTCGTGTCGTGTGTGGGAAAAAAAATGTAGCCGTTATGGGAAGACGAAAGAACAAAGAGTCAAAGACGGCTTCCATTCTGAATGATTCGATCAGAACGACGGTACACTTGTGCTAGGATGGAAGGAATCCTATGTTTTGTTCCTACCATTTTGTGGATGAAAAAAAGGGTAATTGTATTAATTAAGAGTGAGGTATCATATTACCTCCTATATTATTTATTATTAAATAAAATATAAATTTTATTTAAATGTGATCCATATCTTATTCAATAATAAATAAGGTGTAAATTGATACGTTATCCTATCTTTTTTTTGCCTACCAATAACACTACTCTTTGTGGATATACTGTTGAACCTCCCCGCAATCAAAGTGCCACGTTTGGTTGCAATCTCGAGATTCGTGAGGCTTACTAATTAAGCTAATGAAGAGCCAGATGGATCTGACCCAGGAAGGAATGGCTTTGGGTTGGGCTTGACTCCAAAACACTGCTTGGCCTACTAAGCTAACACATGTATCTATTTTCCCCATAGGGACCGAACAAAAAGAAATGAAATCTGAGCCCTAATAAAAATATCCAAGCAATTGGCAGCATTGCCCAAGTTGTGCCCGCAATAAATAGTACTTTATTATTATTATTATTATTATTATTATTATTGAATGGGTAATAAATATGTTGGCAAAAAGATTTGCAAAAATAATACTAAATTGCTGCTAATTAACCAGTTTGTTTTAAATTTATTTTGCAGTGAATACATCAATCGACTAGGTATTACAGTTCCATGTACCAAAAGTTAAAAATAAACATTCCATACTCTTGGGAGCAAAATAACTTCCCCTCTTCATTGATACCAGTGCGTCATTTCTCTTGTCCCAACCCCTCCAGCCGGCACCAACTTAATTTATAAATTATATAATTTTGTATAATGTAGTATTCATGCTCATGCCACTTGGGCTTCAGAGGCAGTTGAAGAACCCATTTACAGTTAGTTGATGACAGATACTCACAACGAATGACACTCTGATATGCTTTTATAACATTCTGATATAGTTTTACTAATTATTTCACACGTGGTACTATGAGCATAATAATTTTCTGAGTAATTGATTATATAGTTAGGTGGCCAGTATTGTTAACCCGTGTACACCAAGTCCATCTATACATCAAGGATTTTATGTCTGCAGTTGGGCATTATTATAACAACAATAATAATTCTGTGTCTGATGGGAGCAACGAATGCCTGCCCATAAGTTGGGTAGCAGGTCAGAATATGACACTCTCAATGTGACTGCAAATTCAAGTTTCAGGTTCCTTTTTCTTTAAAAAAAATAAAAATGGGTTGGGAGGTGGGGGCATATGCACTGATTGGAAATGTGTGAAAGGGCCTAACTCTTGCAAAGAAGAACAAAAATTGAGGGAAAAGCTATGCTAGGGTGGCTTATTATGTTAATTTGCAGAAAGAGCTAGAATGTTACATTGCCTTTATTACCTAATGGACTAATGGTTTGTTTTCTGATGTTATATAGATAAACTTCTCGAATTCATTCCTCAGAAAATTTAATGCTTGTGCTTCACCGAAGTGGTAAAATTTGAGGGCACCCTTTCAAAAGGATTTGAAAATATTCTTTAATTTTTAAATTAAAAAGCGATGAGTATGATGGAAAAAGAGAAGAAATAGGTAACAAAGATTAAAAAAAAAAAGAGTCACAATGGATGTAACTTTTGAGTAAGAAGCAGAATGCACTATTGCATCAATTAGACGTTTACAACTATATCTATACATTTGGAAAATGCTAATAAGCTTCAAGCAGAACGCCAGAACCTTTAAACATGCAGAATGCCTCATTGGACTTGAGTTCCTAGGATTTCATACACGTGACATGCCTATAATTAACAGCCTTAAGGAGAAAGTATATTAAGGAAAGACACCCGAGTATTAATTATGTGCTTAAACAAACACTCCAATCCATTCTCAAGCCCTTCAATGCCTTCAACCAAAGCTTCTAGCCTTCTATGTGCAGATTCAATCTTCTCGGCCTCAGCATCTTTGCTCAGATTCTCCATAACCAAGCTGCTAAGTGCTAAGTCCACTTTTTCAAAATCATTTATACTATCCTGTTGATTGTTGCAAGCAAGCACCCCTTTCTGCACCAATCTTGATACAAATGCCCATTTAGAAAGCCTTGACTTCAAGATTGGTGAAGAAAGGAACACAAAAAGTGACTGAAAGATTGAGCTGGTGATCAAACTAGCTTCTCTGAGCACTCTAACCAGTGCACAAAGATGGTTATTAAGATCCAAAGGAGGATTGGCCCCAAATGACTCATCAACCTGCTTCAACAAAAGCATATATTTTGTGCACTCCTTCCTCATGTTCCTTCTAATACTCCAATATGAAGAGATGTGATTTTCCATGTCAATATGTCTTCCAACTTTTCTCCTTCTAACTGCAGATTGAAGTTCTTCAACACTTCCTTTCATCAACATAATGGAATCCCTTGTTTTTGCCAATAGGTCAAGGAATCTTATGGGGCAATCTAACAACTCATTGACCCATTTCTCATTTCGGTGTTGGCCTAGTGCTTGTTGGGTCAATGGCAACTTCAAGAGATCTTCTATGCACTTGTACAACTCAACAAGGCCGTATAGACCACAGCAAATTGTTTCCACCTTTGACAAAGATGACAGGTCCAAAGATCTAAGCTTGTTCAGCTCCTCCTCAACTCTAACTGTGCTTGGATGTGATCTTGTTGGTAAACTGATGGATCTAACACCATACCTGCTAGAATGCTTCTGAGAAAAGGTAGCCATTGTTGCCCTTTTCATCATAAAGGGTGCCCAGGTTTTGTGATGGAGTCATACGGTATAATCATCCCCTATTTATAACTATAGACATTTGGAGGAGGAAGCAGAGAAGTCTAGAAGTATCTTTCAGGTCCTTGGTGATCATTTAATGTACAGATTAATTATTTGAATATAATGATTTAGACATAAAATTGACAATTTTGTGGTTTTTGCGGCATTTTCATCCACAAATAAAAGACTAATCTTCAAATAGGCTAAGGTATTTAAGTAGAAATTCTTTTTAATAAATTTTTTTCTATACATATAAATCTCGAAATCAAACCAAAATGTAAAATTTGTTTATATAAATCTTGAATCGACACAGGTATTTTTACTAAGATTTTTTATCTATTATAAATTAAATCATGTTAAGTACTTACATAATTAAAAGTACTGGGTGAGTTTTGTTAGACAGTAAAAATAAGGAAAAAAATTTTATATGTAATTTTATATATGACCTCCTAATTTTATCTCACGAAACACACCCTTATCTATATCTAGGTAATCAAATATAGAAACTATGTTAAAAAAATATTTTTTTTTCTTTGATATATAAACATGTGACATGTGCAGGTACCAGGCAACGTTTGGTTTTTCTGTGGCATGAGTTGTGTTGTCACGCTCTTCCACCAGCAATACAAGAACCACCCATATTTTAAAATGAAATGTCTCCATACGTGTTACATAATGGGGAAGGTGTATGCGTGTACCTCACAATTTTGCTATGTTTTCGACAAAGGAGACATTTCAAATAGACCAATCTCTACGCCTGTCATCTTCAATGAACCTATGCAACTATATATATACATATATAGTTCATGAAGGTCGGTCGTTACTATTAAAGATTGTCTTCCAAAGTTCTCTGCATTCAATTGAGTTCTACGATTGAATGTTCAAGACAACGCATGATCAATGAAGAGAAAATCGGATCGGTTGGTCTGACCCAGAACTGATCATCTGACCGATCCGATTAATCCCCAAAAGTTAAAGAAAGTTAAAATCGGTCAAAGACCAGACCGGTTGAACCGGTTCAGAACTTTAATTTTATTTTATTTTTTGTTTCAAAGTTTAAATACTGATATCTTGTGGTAGTCACGAATCAAAAATGAAAAAAATGAATTATGTTTATTTTATAGATGAAAAGAATACTGATATCCACAAGATGTTCATCATAAAACTCGCTAATTATTAACAAATATTATTTTCAAATGCTTTTATTATTGTGTTGTGAGGCTGAAACTAAAGAAATTTTATATAGATTATGTTTATTTTTATAAACCTATGAATATATATATTATTATACTCCGGTTGAACCTCTAAATCTTTGAATCAGTACCTTGATTGGTTCAATACCCGGTCCAATTTTCTCATGCTTGGTATTTATAACATTTTCTATAGTTTCCTTTTATATTATTCTTCTTGTATATAAGGATTGGTCTCTTGCAAAAGATCCTTTGCAATAATAGATCACGTGTGTGAATAAATTAAATCAATTCCTAACCCAAGATTTAATATAATTTTTACACCACTAAAATATTATGAGAATTGCATAATCCATGCATTAATTATGCTAAAGATAGCTACCAGTCTCCAATTGTCCAAACTCTGCTGGCCTAAACAGAATATTTCTATTATACATTATTATAAAATATATTCATTTTCAACACCAAAAATAAAATAGAGAATATTAATTTATAAGTAAATGGATGTGACTTTCCCAACACACAAGCATTAGTGAACTATCAAAACATATAGGGAACAAAATATTCTTGAACAGTTACCTGGTTTGACCTGCTTCATGCATTTTATTTTATTTTGCCACCGATTTGGTTCTTATTACTGTATTAGAGTCAACATTTTACCAGGGGCGTGGTTATTTTACCTAGGCCAGAAGAGTGAAGACACATCACAGGATCTATTTTCCCTATTCTATGTTTCCTAAAGACATAGCTTGACTTCAAGAAAGTAGGAATAACACAGCTTTCAAGTGGTTTCAAGAATGAATTTTCCAATGGTTGAGGCTGTGCTTTTGGTCCTCATTTGTTACATAAAGCATTATTTAATCAAAAGGCATGCTATGAAGCCAAATTATAATTTACATGTTAGTTGGAGAAACCTATAATTCTATAGATTGAACAGGGAACTTCTGAGGAAGATATATAGGAACAACATGTACCCTAAACTAATCTACAAGCACGTAGTAATTAATTGGACATACAGGGCAATTTTCCTATATCAATTGATTGAGATTTAATCAAACATTTTAGTTATATTTTTCTGATTATTTTTTATAAGCTATTATCTAAACGCTTTTAATCAAATACGCTTGAATCCTTTACAGGTGAGAGAATGTTGATGAAAAAGCTATTATTTAACGTTTAAGGCTTGCTTTGCAAGAAAGCAAAGTGCAAAGTTGAAAGTAAATATTGGACGCATCATGTGATTAGCCCACTAATCAAGGAATCCTTTTCTTGCACTGGACGGTGGTGAAACACACATAGTGTTTAAGCTTTCAAGGCCCTTTTTGGCTTTCTCTAATTACTTGTTACCCAAGGCCTTGATTCTTTGAGTCTTGACACAACTTATTATTCATTGGTCAACGCCTATAGTTCTGATAATGCATTAGTGCCCCTTTACATCACTTTTGCCGGCTCCGTGAACCAATAAAAATTCTCTTGGAAATTGTTGAATTTGAATTTGTTGCAACCATATCACGATATCACTAGTGGAGTGATATATAATCCCTCTTAAAACTTCTCTTACGTTAGGGGGTTATCCCTAAATTTTTTACTTAAAATGAAAATTCACATAAACCTTTTTACATGAAAAAAAAATGTTTTGAACAATAAAAAAAATGATTTAACTATAATGTATCAAAGATATAAAAAAGTTTTACACCACTATCCAATCATGTAATATCACATCAGTAAAAATGGTTAATTTTCACCCCGACTATTTAAAAAGTCATACAAAAAAAGATTTAGTTGAATGATAATGTAAAATTATTTTATATTATTATTACATCAAATTTAAACACATAAATAAATGTGTGAACATAAATAAAATTAAAAATTCATTATTTTAATACCAAAGACAGTTATTTAAAATAAGTCATGTACGAAATGAAGCATGTTGTGATTAGTATCTTGTAATTTGTGGTTATTTAAATATAACAATTAAAAAAAGATTATACTTGCAGAAAAATACTTCTTAGCAACAATAATTAACAAGAGTACTGAAATACAAATTCTCAAACCGAAATTTAAGTTGCACTGTCCAAAACAAAAGTGGCACTTAGATCCACAGTATGTAGATAATGGCTTCTTCACTTCACAAAATAAGCAACCTAATAACATGAAAAATTATTTTCTCCTCTCGCCTATTTGATATTAAGCACCAAAAGATATTAGAAAATTAAAATGCTTGCCAGCAAGCTAATAGATGGGTGAAAAGTTTGTCTTATGCGAGACAAATTTATACTTAATCGTAAAACTCTATCTCTAAAATTGCGAGATCAAGTTTTTCAAAAAAACAAAATATATTATAGTGTATATGCATAAGAAAACATTTAAGCATAAAAGTACAGTATTTTGACACCATAATATAGAGCATATACAAACTTTTTCTTTGCATTTGATTGCACACTTTTGAATTCTATACGTGTACAAATAATTGAGGTAAGAACTTTCAATCCTGTGCTTATCCCTAAAATGTGGATGCCTTGCAGGATTTGGAGAAAATATTTCTAACTAAGAATACTCTACTGGGAGATTATGTTCAAAAGAGAAGCTCTAGTTTTAATCAAACCCCTAAATACAGTCTCCAAAGCCTTCTCGAAGCTCTCAATGACATTCTCTAAAACCTCCAATTTTTCGTGTGTTGCTTGCATCTTCTCACCATTATTGGTGCCTTCGGTTAAAAGGGTGCTTAGAGCTGCTTCCACACACTGCAGCTCATTGACATTTTGTGAGTTATCTTCACAAGCTAGGACCCCTTTGTGCATCAATTTTGCCACCATCAACCATTTGGTTGCCTTTGACTTTGATGAGGACAAAGTCAAAAGTGACAAAATTAATTGAAAGACAGTCAAGTTCATTAGAATGACTTCCCTAAGCACTCTAATCACAGCAGCAAAGTGATGATCAAGATCCAAGAGTGGTGACACCCCAAATTTGCTATCCATCTGCTTCAAAGATGTCATCAACTTCTTGGCATTTTTCTTCATTTTCTTTGTGAAGGAATTGTATTCTGCCACACCTTTTTCAATACTTGAGTCCCCTTTTCTTCTTCTTAGGGAAGAATGAAGGGCTTGAACATTCTCCTTGATTTGCAACATGGTGTCCCTTGTGATGCCACAAGTGTCCAAAATTTTCATTGAACCATCCAACACCTCTTCCACACACTTCTCACCTTGGTGATGAGAGATCACCTTTTGAGTTGATGTCATGTTGAGAAATTCATCCAAGGAAACATACAAGTCTTCAAGCAAGGACAAGCCAGTGCCAATGGATTCAGATGTGGATGTGCATGTTCCTTCCCAAGTCTTGATCTTGCTCAGCTCCTCATCCACTCTAGTGGTGCTTGGATGAGATCTAGTAGGCAAACTAATTGAACGAATCTGGTATTTGCTTGCCATGGTTCCCTCTTAATTTTTTGTTTATGTTTCTCACCAATATGGAATCTCAATTTTGGTGTGGCTATTACCAACCCCTTGAGTTCTCTTCATATATAGGTGCCATTATGCTATCCCAATTCATTCCAAGAAGGGAAAAACAAGAGGAAAAAAAAATGGCGTGGCACATATCACCATGCTTAATCAAAGTGTGGTGCATGTGATACCCACATGGGTTTCCCCTTCAATTTCGGTTAACTTGTCACATCTACCCCCAACATTGAGCTCAATTATAGGTGATATAACTATAGGCCACAAGGGTAATGTAATAGTTTTGGACCTTGAGTTGCACATCTGGCTTGTTCTCCGTGTGTTGGTAAACAAAAAATCCTCATTACTCATCACCTAAGTTTGCCTCCTATGCTGCCACATTACCCTCTTGATTTCAATTATAAAATTGGTGCCCTCTGCATGGGTTGTCTCAATTTGAAGGAGCTTGGGCTGCAAACATGGACTAAAGAAATGGTTATTAGATAGGTTGAGATCCACAATAATTTGAGTTATAGGTAAGCTTCTTATAATTCCAAGAACAATGGGGTTGATTATTTAACAAGAATAATTAAGTACGTGCACGAGTGGCATGTTTTATGTGTCACCTTTTGATATTAACCATGCACAATTGCCTTGCTTATAATGGAAAGAATCTTTAACATTTTCTTATTCATCGATTTTGTTGAGCAATCTTGAGGTAAGTGAAGGGGGACGCGTATCCTGATGGTACGATTGACGCGTGTGTTTGCAAATAATTGGTGAAAGATGAGCCCCATTGGAACTTCGGCATGTGGCTGTGTTGCTGCTTAGTCATTCACCTAAACTAAGATTGTTTTGGTGTGGCTTGATCTGCTCATCGGTAGATATAGCATTTTGACAATACTGTTCTAATAATAAAAAAAAATTGACAATACTGTTGCAATAACAATACACTCCAGCAACGCTTGATATATATTGGTAATATATATAACACAAATGAACTTGGATGACAATCATCTTTTCGTGTGATATTGCTAGAATAAATTTAGGGTTTAATTTTAATGTACTGATCAATTTTTTTTTTTTTAGTATAATTTTTTAAATAATGAGATGTAAAAGTAACCATATTTATCGATGCGTCATTATATAATTAGATAAATATGTAAAACTTTTTTACAATATTAGTATATTCTAATTAAATCCATAAATTTATATTTTATTCTGTAAGAATGTTTGTTGTAATATATATATATATATATATATTATACGTATGTTAGTCTTTTAAAAAAAATATATTAATATATCAATATCTTGATAGAACACATTAATTCTTAAAATAAATATATATTAAAAACTAAGTTTTTTAAAGATTAAATATTAATATGTTTAAATTCGACTTTTCGGAAACTAATGGATTTAAAATCGATGTTCGAGATAATGAGTATAATTTTGTTATTATAAGAATTAATTTGTTTGATGTGAGATCTTTTAAATATTAAAGTATACACATTTATTTTTGAAAAAAATAAAGTGTTAAAACAAAAACTTTCACATATCAAATTATAAATTTGCTCTTACTACTAATTATCAACTCTTAATTTAAATTTACTCTTACTTTTAGTTATCAACCCTTGGAAGAAAGAATTATTTTTTAATACAGAATATACACGTAGCAAAAAAAGATAAAGAAGTCACCCTTTTTAGTTTTTAGTATAAAAGTCTACAATCATTGTTGAGAGTGGGATTTGAACCCACGCCCTTTCGGACCAGAACCTTAATCTGGCGCCTTAGACCAACTCGGCCATCTCAACTTTGGTGTTCGCTTATTGGGTACAATTTTATTTTTTCATTTTACCACATTATGCAAGCAGAATTTTGGAATGGATCCTGAGTTCTGTTCTTGGTCAACAATGGATCCTTACTTATGTACTATGAGGATACACCAATTTCACTAAGCCATGCCCAAAAGCCAAGCCCACCAAAAAGCAAAACCAAGAAAACAAAAAAGGACCACAAATACACAGAAAAAACAACGAAAAAGAAAACAAAAAAGGGAGGATTTAGGTCTGACCGCCCCTCCCCCTACAAAAAAGAAAGAGACAACGAAAAAAAAAAATAAAAGAGAAAATCAGAGAGAGAAATCTATGATAAACGGGAAAACTCTAAATAAAATGCTTGTTGATTAAAAAAATAAAAACAAAAATTTTTTCATGACAAAAAATATGATTTGCCCCTTTTCCATGAAAAAAAGAGAGTAGAGGATAAAAAAAATATGGGTAAATTACATTCACCTCCCCTGAGGTTTATTGAAATTCAACAAACACCCCCTCTATTTGCACACTTGACATTCACCTCCCCTAAATTAAGTGGAAACTCACAGCCCTTTGACAATGTTAGTTTCTTCAAAAGTTAAATGACTTTTATACCCTTTACCCTCACTCTTCCCCTCTTCTCTCTCTCTCTCTCTCTCTCTCTCTCTCTCTTTGCAACCCTCTCTCATTTTACCCTCATCAGTGGCGGCAGTGGCGGCCAATCTCAGCGCTTCAATCAACGGCAGAATCAATCCTAACCGCACAATCCTCACCTGGTTCTTCTTCTCCAATGAGAGATCCACCACCGAAGCTATAGCGTTCACTTGCACAGTTGCGTACTTGGAAGAAACAATGCTTCAAAGAGAACAGAGCATGCGAGGGTTGCAGAGAATGACCCTCGATTCCTCATTTGTTCTTGTGAGCTTCCTCAGATTCTGAAGTGCTTCTTCGATTAAGAACACTGGCGAGCTCCGAAGCTTCGAGATGATTTCTTCTGCTTCTGGTGTTGTGGGCTCGAGCTCTGAGGAAGAAGGGGAAGAGGAGTAGCAGTAGCTTGGTGTCGTTGTGAGTTGAGGAGGTTGGGTTGAGCTCGATGCTGATGTGGCAGTGGCAATGGATTCCACTGAGGAGGAGGAGGAGGCAGTAGAAGGATGGACCATGACCATTCTTTCTTCAATCAGTTCCTCTTCTTGTTGTTCTTTTTCTATGGCTGGTTGTTGCTGTTGTTGGTGTGAGGAGACATTATGTTGTTGTCGGTTTGGGACTGGCGGGGGGGCTGAGGAAGGACGGTGGATCGGAGGAGGCGTGACACCATTAGGAGATGGGGGATCTGAGGGCGAGGTTGGGGATCACAGTGAGAAATCAGGGGTGGTGCTGTCGGAGAGGAGAGGGATGAAGTTGAGATCTTTGCAAGAGAGGACGGAGGCTCATTCGAAGGAGTGGCCGAAAGAGACTATTACAGGGTCCGCCATGAGGGAACCGGAGATGGGGTAGATAAACTCTTCTGGTGGCGGTGGTGGTGGTGGTGGTTTTGTTGTTGTTGTTGTTGTAAACACATTTCTTCTTGTGGGGGTTTCGGTGGACCATGAGCTTCACACTTTTGCTAAATCTCCATGGACTGTGTGTGGTTTGACACCACTTTGGTGCTTTGTGGTGTTGTGAGTGCATTTTTTTTTTTTTTTTGCTGTACAATAAAGTTTCTCACTTTGGAGGGCAAGTGTGAATGTGAAGCTGTAGACAAGGTGAGGAAAAGATTGATTCCATGGCTTGAACTTAGAATTAAGGAGAGGATTACGGGGATAACAACTCTAGACAGGATTTTTTTTTTTTTTTGCGGGGGTGGGGCGATGGGATTTTGTTGATGGTGTTCCTGAGTTTTCGGGGAGGAAAGTTGGATTGTGATTGAGGGATGGGTTGAGTTGAAGGGAGCTCAGAGAGAGAGAGAGAGGGGAAGAGTGAGGGTAAAGGGTATAAAAGTCATTTAACTTTTGAGGAAACTAACACTGTCAAAGGGCTGTTAGTTTCCACTTAATTTAGGGGAAGTGAATGTTAGGTGTGCAAATAGAGGGGGTGTTTGTTGAATTTCAATAAACCTCAAGGGAGGTAAGTGTAATTTACCCAAAAAATATTAGAATCAGAAATAATGTATCATATTTATTATTCTTGGATAATAAGTTATACTACTTCATTTCATCCAACAATTATTATAATTTATATTTAAAAAATGTGACAATACTTTTCTAACTATGTAGCATTATATAAACTATTAACATAAGGGGAAAAGTAGAAGAAAAATAAATAAATAAATAATAAATGGTTATGATGAAATGTTTGAGATCTGAGATTTTTTTAAGTATCAATATTTATTTTAAAATAGATGTAGCATGGAATATAAAATGCACTTGTAGCGGATAAGTGTTGCTAGTGGTACTGGTAATGTCATCCAAACCAATTAATTAGTACTTAATTGTTTTGTATAATTAGTGAAACCGGTTTCTCTAACAATTTATTAATCAACCTAATTACTTGTTCTGTACAAATTAAAATATAAAATAATAATGGTGTTGAAGTTATACACATCTAAAATACTTGTGCATTGATAATTCAATGGAAGGCCTTATAAATCTGAGAGTTCAAAAGAGATTTAGCATGTAATTAAAAAAAAAAGGAGAAATGATCCAAATGAAAGTGAACTTGAATAAGGAAAATTTGTGAAGAATGAAGAGATATAATTGAACTCCAGAATAATCATGTTGATGCTATCATTCAAAAACACATTGATTTGTGGAGAGCAAATCCTTTAAAATGCGGACTACATGATCACTCTCTCATTCACATTTACACAAGAATATTGATGTACATATGGTTCACTCATCATTTTGCTAATGATAATTAATGAGCTAGCATATTAAGAAATGACACCCTATTTTTCAGTAAACATCTAAAAATGCAATCTAGTGCACCTTCCAGACCATCAATACTAGCATTCAGTGTTTCCAACACTCTAATTGCACCTTGAACTTCAACCTTGGAATCACTGTTTTTCCCTTTTATATTGTTATTCTTGTGCTCTTTCTCTGAAGAAAATAATCTTGTGGACTTTATCTTTGAGATCAAAGAAGACCCTTTTGTTCCGAGCCTTGGCATGGACAAGAACACCAAAAGAGAATGAAATATAGAAATTGTAATGGTGCTTGCATCTCTTAGAACCGTAGGCAGGAACACTATACACTGATCTTCACCCAATGGAGAAAAACAATGTGTCTTGTTCTCTATTCTCTTCATTGCACCAAGTTGCTTTGCAATTTCCTTCTTGGCCTTCTTCCTAAACCTCTCATATGCACAAATGCTGCTTTCAATGCTTGAATAACCTCTTCCTCTACGCATAGCTGATTGAAGTGTTTGAACATGTTCCTTTAGAGCCAACAATAAATCCCTTGCCGCCTCACATGCATCTAGTAGTGTTACTGAGCCACATGATGCATCTTTGACTAGCTTCCCATTTTTGTAGTGCACAAGGGCTTGTTGGTTATGTGGAGAATGCAAGAGCTCCTCCATGCAGTTGTAGAACTCTGCAAGCACAACCAAATCACTTTGAATTGTATCTGCATCCAAAGAAATGGTGCCTGAAACATGTTGTGAATGATGTTGTTTTAGATTATTTAACAATGCTTCAACTCTTTGAGATGAAGGGTGCACTCTAATAGTGGGCAAGCTAATTGATCTTATTGGTTGATGTGCACTATGAAATTTAGAAATAGCTTCCATCTTTTGGTTGTTCATTGCTAGAACAAAAGGATGGTTTGGTTTGATTGGCAATTAGCCTTCAAAATATTTATAGGAATATGATAAAGGAAATTGGAACCATATGTGTGCAAGCCAAACACTCCATATGCATGTGATGGGAATATAATTTGGGTCTCCCTAAGCTTCCGATGGCTTTGTAGCATTTTAAGCCAACAATTCAGTAGCTATAGTGGTTTAATTAATCCTATGGCGGTAAGATGGGCTTCCAAAAATATGTGGTTGAAACACGAAGCAGAGGACAAAGGACTTTGTTTGTACATGCCTCCTTGCCTTCTTTTGTTTGTGCACCAATTATTCCATATTCTCGAAACCACAACTCAATAGTATATTTCTAAATTAAACCATCATGTGTATAATTGAAGTTGTGTTTTCAATAATTCAGGCTATGTCCTTCTTCAAGGCATAAGTTAGTGATGGATTAAAATAATCATGGTTAGATGAAACACTTGTTGTAGCCAAAAGTTCCCATCATAGGCCTGGAATATTGGCTGGCATTAAGATGTTAGTAGGGGGACATATGAGCAATATTTTGTTCCAATTGCTATAATTTATCTTAAGTGACTGAATTATGGAAACCATACGGTGTTGTCATGTCGGTGCATTTACTAGTCTTAGGAGACAAGGGGGGCACAATAAGCAGCGATAATTTCTTCTACCTTGGAAATTGAAATGCTAGCATAATGAAAACATCACAGCATATAAGTTCTGTACCAGTGGCTTGTGTGTTATGACTTCAGAGTATTGGAAGAGAAGGGTACCTAAAGAGTTAAGGGGGCACGCATAGGAATGACGTGTTAAATGTTATAGTGAGAAGGTGATTCTTTGTGTCTGCTTTGACTTTTCTCCATGCATCTACACCTTAAACAAGATTATGTTCTAAGAGCAATGTATAGAAAGTAGTTTAGGAGTTAGGAACTTATGATGATAAGCTACGCTTACACAACTTGCCCTTAAAATGTTAAAATAAAATATTTGCTTGCATCCATCATATATATATATATTTTAATTGTATTAAAACTACTAATTTGATAAATATAAGATATACATCTTTTATTGTAGTTGTCTATAATTGATTTATCAATTGAATTTATTATTTATCCCCCCCCCCCCCGCCCCCAAAAAAAAAAAATTGTCCTTGTGTGTACATATTTTGAAAAATGTGCAGCCATGTGATGCATGAGCATGACCGAACCGATCGAATTGAGATAATTTTGAAAACGAAATTGAGAAAGCATGATTCTTCCAAAAATTCAAACAATAGTCTTCTTTTACCAGTGAAGGTGCAATTTTTATTTGTTTGAAAACATGAACTTCATTAATCAATGTGCCTAAACTAATGAGGCTCTTTTTCTAGCCAATAAAAAGTTGTCTCGATCTAAAATTCACAACCCATGATCATCTAAATGAAGCTCAAGATTAAAAAAAAAAATAGAAAAGGAAAAGAATTTTATAAAGGGCCTTTTGTTTTAAATAAACCATGACATTGAATTATAAAGGGAAACACCATTGTCATCCCCATGTGCTTCAAATTGATTATCAGATAGATGCTGCCTGCTCATAATCAACAGAGACAAAGTGTGGCAGTGAATGCCTAAGTTGGCCCTGCAGAAGAAGGTTGAGATAACATTCCTCTATTTATTGCATTGCACATTGCATGTTTATAATGAATTTGGATCTTTCGAGGCTTATTAATATGATCAAACTTTGTATCATTTGCGCTCCTTATAGTTCAATTGTAAAACTAACGATTATTGATTTTTTTCAGTAAAGTCCCAAAATCGTTGGCTAGGTTAGTAATAATTAAGCATGCTTTACAAAGATACCAAACTATAATTGTAGAGAATATGAAAAAAGAGGCCAAACCCTTGAGCATAATACCATGTGATTTTTATATAGAACATGTGTATTCTCATACGTCACGAGTCTGGATAAAGATAAAAATGATATCTTATTTTATTTTATTAATTTAAAATGATTTATGGCTGCATATTATTTTAAAAAATAAATAAGCACTTTAGTCATGCCTTTGAGCATGACTGATGAGTGTTGAACTCACAAATGCGTGGGCTGATTTGGTTAGCCAATCTTATAGACTAAAGATTCATTTTGATATTGGAAATTAAAAAATATTAATTTAATTTATGAAATTATAAAAGTAATTTAAAATAGTACCTATGATAATATTTGCAACGAATAGGATCATTAGAAGGAATTTGTTTTTTTGTTTTTTAATTTTATGGACTGAATTGATATTATTCTAATTTCAGGAGTTAAAATGAAGTACATACATAATTTGAAAGACTAAAATGAACAACACAACTTTTTTTCTGTTAACAAAGGGGCCGAAGCCCACTAAAATGAACTTTTAGTCTCGCCTTGTAAGTTGTAATGAACTGGGCCAGTATGTTTTATTTTATTTTTGTTTAATGAAAGTTGCTATGCTTTTTATTTTGGTCCTCATGCAACAAGGCAAAAAAGTTGGATGCAGTGCCCAACAAACGGAATGGTTCAAATGTGGAAGATTTGGACCGTGGGGAATTAATGGATAGGCTTTGATGCCTCTTGATCTATGGCCCATTGATATGTTTAATTCTTGGGCCTACTGACTGACTCAAAGTTTGGAACAGATTGGATTGGGCTAAAAATTGCTTAAGCTAATAAATGATAGCTCATCCATCACATTTTATTGAAGACAAATTTTATTCACGACCGAAAAAAAGAGGTTTAAATTTGTCCTTTCAATTCATCTAATTATTTTAATTTTGGTTACTCATTTTCAACTAAAAAATAACCTTTTTTCTCTTAAAAATACTCAAATTATCGGATACTTTATTTGATAACACTCCAATATATTTTAACATAAAAAAGAAACAGATCTTTCTTTTTTTTTTTTTTTTTTTTGGTGATTGAAACTTTCATCTTACAACAAGTTCAAGGAGATCATTAATATGTAGGGATTTGACTCTTGGCTCCTGAGATGCCTATGTTTTGACTGGATATATTGTAATACAGCATATGTTAATATTTGATCATAAATGAGTGAAACTTTAATGCAAGTAGTACATGCTTCTCAGTTTTCGAAAAGATTCTGCTTGAAGTGTTACATTTTTCCTTAATCATAATGCAATTGAAATTGAACATCGCCAACTACATCATCTTTTTAACAGTACCAATTTTTTTCAATTCAATTTTGATATAATGTAATGTAAAAATTTGTTGTCATCCAATCACAATCAAAAGTTCTACAAACATTAATATGTTAGTTCACAATATAAAAAATTTGAATTAACATTTTATCAAAATTTACCAAATAAAGAAAATAAAATTCTCTTAATATTACATTGTTATATCAAGTTACGTTACATATGTACAACGCTTCAAAATCATGAAGGAGTGAGGAGATTAAGAAGTGACACTCTGTGTTGAATTAAGGATCTAAAGAGGCAACCTGATCCTGCCTCTAACTCTCTAATGCCCCCATCTAGTTCCTCTAATCTCCTCTTCACATCCTTGGCATCAATTTTGCTAATGCTTCTATGTAATGCGCAAAGAGAGATATCAATGCCCTCCATCTCATTTATGACCCTATTTTCCCTATTGGATCCAATGGATACTATTCTAGAAAACAATGACCACCCACCAACATTTTTCTTCAACAATTGTGGACACATAAAATGTAGTACTTTTCTCAAGAATAAGATTGTGACAATACTTAATTCTCTTAGCACTTTAGTCACCTTTGCTATATGGTGATCTACATCTAATAGAGGGTGTGACTTAAATCCATTTTCCATTGCCTTCAATGCTTTAAGGATATTTGTTATGTCTTTCCTTGCCCTTTTCCTGAAACAAATGTAGGAACAAATTTGACCTTTGATGCTTGAATCTAGGCCCTTTCTCCTCATGGCTGATTGAAGGTCTTGTACGTGTTCCTTCATGAGTAGCAACAACTCTCTTGTCGATCCACAAACATCAATCAAGCCAATTGACATGTCAAGTGCCTTCTCTAACTGTTTTTCTTCTTGATGATGATGGAAAAGTGCCTTCTGGTTGAGTGGGGAACCAATGAGGTCCAGCATATAATTGTACAAATGTACAAGCCTTGATAAATCTGCATTGATAGCACTGGCTTGTAGAGAGCTTCCATTGTCTATTGAAGCTAGTGAAGCTTCAAAAGTCTTCTTAAGCTCTTTTTCAATATCATTAGATGAAGGGTGTAGTCTAGAAGGCAAGCTAATGGATCTAACATGGTAGTGAACTTCAGTTGCTATGTATGAGCTACACATTTTATCTATGTGGCTAATGCTGAATACTGAAATGAGCAACTTTGGCTTGAATGGACTGTGTTATATAATGCTTCATATATGTATATAACCTTAGGATGAGAACCACCATATGGGGCCCTTCATGCTAAGCAATGTTGCATTCATGTAGTACAAGTATGTGGTTTGAAGATATTTTTAGTATCATTTTGGCCAACAACTTTGAGTACCTAAATGCTTTCTATAGTTTCAAAATCATTCCATGGGCAACAAATTGTTTTAAGAGCCTGTAAGTGCAGACATGTAGTGATTGGGTTGCTTTGTTGTCTCCCCAGTCATTAGCAGTGTACATGTTCATGAAAATACAAAAAGCTGGCATTGCATGATTCTCTAATTTTTATATCAACAGAAGAGATAATTCATTGTACATGATAGAGAGTAGTTGAATGAATATAACGGAAAAGGACAAATGAGGCAGGATCTAGCATGAAATATAGGTTCAGAATCTAGGTTTTGGTGTGTGGAGCTATATAGGGTTGTTTGGTCAAGCTTCAATAATGCTCAAAGAATTATGCTAAATAGAAAAGCCTTTAGATAAATAAAATTAAACTTAAATATCTAGAGACTCATTATAATACCTATAAAAATATGATCAGTAATATTATATTTTAACATAAAAAATGAACATCCATGCCCATAAAAACAGAAAAAGATACATTGACCCCATTTAGCTTCATAAGATGTTTTGTGCTTTTCTCTTTAAAATATCTATCTTATATTCATTTTTATGTCCAATTAACACTATACTAAAAAAATTAATAGGAAAAAGTGACTTACTATTTTACTTATGAATACTAGCTATTATATTACTCTAATGCAGATACATTTGATTTATGGGGTATTTAATTCTAGTCCTTTTGCATCCCATGTGCCGGAGGGATATTTTGCTCATGGGGAAGCAAGGTTTCCGTAAAGAAGGTACAGTAATACAAAATATTATTGGTAAGCAAAATATTAATTATAGTACTTATGTTAAGATATTGACAGTACCACACCATGAAATTGCCAACGTACTGGAATCTGCGCATTTCATGCATCAAGCCAATGACACTCATATAAGACAGGATATTTGTTGTCTCCAATCATTTGAGCACATAACAACACTTGCGTATGGCAACTTCATTTTTTGATTGGGCTCTCCCACTAGAAAGAAATTTTAAGGGAATATGACACTTCTGCTTCTAGCACTTCTCATTTATTAATTCCATCTTGAATTGTTCCACTTGAAAAAAATGTTTACCTTAATTTTTAACATAACCCACACAATAACTTGTCTATAACACACACAACCTAATGGTCTCATAACCACCAAAAGCATCAATCGCTATATTAACCTCAAATTACTACTAATTTATTTTATTTTACTAAACAATTCATTCGATGTCTCTAACGAGTGTACATGGCAACTTGTGCTAAAATTTTGTTGACAATGTCGGTGGTGGTTTGAGTATCCTAGCAATATTGTGTGACGAGGGCTTTACAACTTGGAATTTTGATTATCTCCGCCAGAACTTGTTGGTAAGAATGCAAAAAGGGGAGGTGCGCATGCATAAATTAAGTTGAAGCAAGTTCACGCTGTTGTCGCCATGGTTATGTAGGAAATACTTGCTAAAAGCTCCTATGACCAGCACAACCGGCAGCCGTGGCACCCCAGAGCTGGTATGCAAAATGACAGGAAAAGTACCACTTAGATTAATATAAGATTGGTTGGACTTTACAAAAATAATAGAAATATCACTTTTGTGCAATAAAGTTCGTTCACCCGGTGAGGTGCTGGTCGACCTTGCATTCAATGTATCACTATGATATATGAGTTCGACTCTGAGGTTATTTAAGCACCTCAAAAAATGCAATATAATGAATCTAAAAATATGTCATGATCCAAGACCAAAATGAACCTTCCCCTCATCTTAAACTTCTTTTATTATAAAACATTATTACTTTTGCACCAACAGCATAGTCAGAGCATTTTTTTCGATTTCTTTAAGTTTCTCTAAGCACTAAGTTTTGTTGTTCTATAATTTCATCGGTGGTAAGGTGAGTTGTGTGCCATGCACAATCAAAATCAATGGCGGAGCTTAGCATCCAAAAATTTTTCAAAAATTTTATAAATATATGTGCATATGTGTATGGCAATAAGACATGCATATGTGGTATTGGTTTATATATGTGTATGTGTATGATAATGAGACATATATACATATCTTGGCCTCTCCAAGAATTTTTGTTAAGCTCCACCACTGATCAAAATGCATCACCTTCTATGCATTTCTTGTACTTGCACTGCATTTTGTGAAGTACTTTTTCATCCTGTTTGATGCTTTCGTCCCACAATATTTGTCACATTGGAAAATTGAGAGAAATTGATTGTTAATGTATCTCACTATAATTAACAGTACGAAAATGGGTTAATTGAGTCTAGATTTTACCTTGAATGAGCTTGATTAATTTCCCAAATACATTATAACTAAAA
Organism: Dalbergia cultrata; assembly: GCA_031216105.1. Taxonomy (NCBI): domain Eukaryota; kingdom Viridiplantae; phylum Streptophyta; class Magnoliopsida; order Fabales; family Fabaceae; genus Dalbergia; species Dalbergia cultrata. Next base: position 1,607,785 of record CM062347.1, on the reverse strand, counting down.
TTTTGAAAATGTCACTAAATCATACAAAAGTGTTGGCACACTTAAAAAATGTGTAATACATTGGGTATACGTGTCAGTAGATAAGTTCAGTATGGTCCTAGGGTCCCCCGAGACCCACCCATGTTACCGGGTTCGGGTTATCGCTACGTTTGGAACCCTACACCTCAATGGAGGGCTATGTGTTTGAGCCATAATCTTGGGACCAAAAGTCCCGGTAATGGCTCTCCAAAGGGAAATGAATTGAAGAGTGATTTTTAACGAATTGTAGGAAACCTCTAGATGTCTCGTTTTTAGCCCCCAAGTTTAGAAAATCGTCGGAATTTCAAAATTTGAACTAAAACTCAAAAATGAGATTTTGATTGGTTGGAGTTTTGATTTTTTTTTATATTTATTTGAATCCAAATGGGGGTATTTTCTTATTTACATTTATGTTTTAAAGTTAACTTAGAATAAAGAAATGGAAATAAGTGGGTGAGAATAGAGGTGACCAGATATCATGATAGCAAAAATTTTGCAGATTTGAGTTTACTGTCACCGCTATAACGGTCACAGCAATGGCTGTAGCGCATTTTTGGCCTCTGGAGACCGCTATAGTGGTCATCAGTGCATAGTGTCAGGAGTAGAATGCGGCTTGACCGCTATAGCGATCATATACCGCTATAGCGGTCCCCCAAGACCCCAAACGGTACAAAAACGTCACCGTTTCATTTTTTCCCTTAAAGGGGTATCCATCTCCTTCCTCCCTCATTTTTGACGAACCAGAAACCCTCCCTACCATTTTTCTCTCATTTTTCTCAATCCCATTCAGGTGTTGCTTCCCCAAATCATCAAGGTATGTTTATGTTGATAGATTTTGGTCTCTTTCCTTCCATTCCCTTCATGTTCTTATTAGTATAGGTTATTAGTTTTTCCTCATTGTTGTCAAGTGAGGGTTGCTCCCCCAATATTGTTAGAGCTAGATTAGGGTGATTAGAGGTTGATAGATTTTAATATTGAGTTTTATGATTGTTATAGTCGACGTTGGTGCCCTCCCTGCTCTCCGGAGCTCAGTTGTTGTTGACGTCAACTCTCCCTCCCCTCCAGGTAAGTGGGTTTGACCTTATGACCTTATTTTGGTCATTTTATAATTAATTTCTAGCATTATAAAAATATTTAGAGAGGGTCTATTCTTGAGTTGGTCATGGACTGATATATACAAAAATCTTCTTGAAAGTATTAGCATGAAAATCTGAATTTATAATGATGCATGGGACCATAGTTGGTAAATAGTTATTATTGTTGATTTACGCCATGATTTATATATGATTTATGATGAGAAAATATTATTATTATTTTTTCTTATGAGAAGCAATAATTGCAAGGTTTGGAATGATTGGAATTTTCATTATATGATTTCAGCTGATTTTAGACTAGAAAGTTTTAGAAGGATAGAGCTGTGAGTTAACGGCAGTTATTCCGTTAACCTTGGTATACCAAGACCCGCCAGGGGCAAATTATCCTTATTTTGATCAGTCCGCGAGGGACGCGGTTCGCCAGGGACAGTTAAGATCTCATATAGTTAGGGGCTCTTGTTCGCCAGGGACTGAGCACCCAACATATAATTGATAGATAGTCTGTTCCCACTCTTTTAGTTATTCTGAGAATCAATGATTTTATTTTTATTTTTATTTTTATCCAGCAACCAGGACTTTTGTAACTAGTATGCAATTATAAATTGATGTGAATTATACTTATTGTATTATTATTATTATGTATTTTCTTTCATGTCCCATGTATGGTTGTGAGTGAAGATCCACTCACTGAGTTTTGTCATGAAACTCACCCCTCTTTTCTTCCTTTCCTCACAGATTCAGGTATAGCGCAGGATCCTCCTCTTTCTCCCCTTATTCAGCAGCTTTAGTACCCTTCAGCTTTGGGGTGAGCTTCACATTGATGTGAAGTTTATTTATTTTGTATAGAGTGCTCCAGTGTGGGATTCGGTGGTCCCTAGGACCAAGCATTTAATTTATTTTGCTCACCATGATTCTTTTGTATTAAAAATGATTTAGCATCCATGGTATATTTTTTAAATGAGCAACTCGGTTATATTTATATTATAGTTACAGTTTCAGACTTTATTTATGAGAAAAAGGAATTTATTTAGGTCTATTACGAGTTCAAGATGAAATTTAAATTATGATTTGAAGTAGATTTTATGAATAAAATATGCATGTAGTTCGGCACAGCGATTATGAGGCTTACATGGGGATGGGGATCCTCATGTGCCGGTCACGATCCAAATCGGGTCATGACAAAATGTTACTAAATAGTTCTAATATTAGTTTTTCTATTTTTAATGATACTTTTTAAATATTATAATATTTTAACAACACTTTTTATTAACAAATGTTGCTAAAAATTGAACATGATATAATATTATATGAATATTATCAGTTGAATAAGTAACTTATTGACCCAGTGCTTTGGCTGAGGTAATTATCAAGCTAAAGTTTTGAAACTATTGTCCAAATTATCTAAGACGGTCTTGTTTAGTGTTAATGCATGTTAAGCTGGATGTACGTAGATGCATAGGCATAATACTCATGCGCACACAGAAGCACACACCTCATCCCAAACATGGCGACAGTGTGAGAGTGGTAGAGGGGTGACACAGTAGCAATGGTGTGGCATGGTGCAACCAATCTGAGATTAAGGAGACGAGTGGCAGCCACAGATCCGAAGGCATGGATGGGGTTCACCTTTTATGTATTTGTTTTTTTGAATTTTTTGAAATAGTTGAACCGCCCCCGACGAGTCGCTAATTGTTTGAAAAACTGGTGAGTCAAATCAGGTTATGCCTATCCATATGCATATTCGATCCATTTGCCTACTCAGATTAGTTACTTGGCCAGTTCACCAGTTCATTGGTCCAATCGGTTGATATATATATCCAATCCGGGTTTTAAAACTGTGATTCCAACAACCCCAAATGTGTGTGCTTGTGTGAGAGAAAGAGAGAGGGGTGAAATGATCAATCTTCTTGAAAAAATTACTCAGATCTAAAACTTTTTTTTTTTTTTTAGATCTACAATCTTAGAAGTCAAAATTAGTAAAAAGAAGAATTTGATACATATTTGTTAAACATTCCCTACAAAGTTTTGGTAAGTGTTACTACCATTACCATCATAAGTTTGAGGTAACACACTTTTGGAAGTGTGATGGGAAAGAGCAGGGCTTTGGTGGTAGCTGCTGCAAAGGGGCTGCAATGAATGGGAGAAGAGATAGTAGGATCGAAAAAGGAGAGGGGGAGAGGGTTTCAGGGAAAAAGGTAAGAGAAAGAGTAAAAATGACATTTTATATTTCTCATGTATTATAAGATTATCAGTCCCGTCATGGTCTCAAACTAAGTTTGTCCTACGTAAGAACTCGCCTAATAAGTGGTAGAAGTTGGAAAGTAGAAGTCAATTATGGGAGAACAACAATGGTTTTGGATTTTGCTCACACAATTGGCAATGGGGAAAGTTTTGTGGTTCAACTTATACAGGGCGTTTGGAAATCCCTGGAATTTAATTCTATCAAAAAATTGAATTAAATTTCATGGTTTAAAAGTAACTTAAGTGAATAAATTGAAATTTCACGAGAATTGAAATCCAACAAAACTAAGGAATTGAAATCAGACCCAAATAGGTGTAATTTGGTGTGAGAATTGAATTCCAACAAATGAAAATATCAAAATAACCATAGTTGAATATAATGTTTTATTCCTAACCTATTAATGAAAGATAAAATAATAAAAATAATTAAATTAATTCATTTTTAAACACATTCCAAACTAAGGAATTGAATTGAATTATTTAATTCTTACTCATTTCAAACATAAGAATTCAATTAATTTCTTACAGAATTCAATTCCTAATGAAATTCAATTTAATTCCATCTCATTAAAAGTTTCCAAACATCCTAATAAGGATATATATACTCAAAATGCTCAGAATGTTTTCTCCTCGGATTTGTTTGCAAGGCAATCGTGGGTCGAATAATGTTAGGCTTCTTGCTCAAATCAATAATCAGATTAGATTCTTCTTCTAAGCGGAAAAGAATCAGTGTTCCATATGAGTTTACTCATAAAAAAAAAAATGGATTGGCTCCCACCACCAACAACAATCCACTCGGTTCAATCATCAGTGGCGAAGGAGACCACCCACCGAACATGAAGGCCCTCTACAAAAAGACCCTAACATTAGCTGCAATGTTGAAAAGCCGAACTGCCTTGTGCGGTGGCAGTGGTGGAGCTTGATACACTGGCAACAACACCAAAACGCCAAGGTAGTGAGCAAAAGAAGATGATGAGAGATTCTCCCGTGCTTTTGTTATGTTTGTGCCAGTTTACTCCAGATAAATTTGAACCATGGATTAAAGGCGGTATGCGGTATACCAAATTTCACTCGGTGGACCACACATTAGGAGTTTACCCACATTTTATTAATGTGAGTAAATACTTGAAGTGTGGTACATCACACTTCATTATATGTACCATACCCTTCACATCATTTTCTTAATAACCTTGTATTTTTTAATCTGAAATAACATTGTTGATAAAAATTATTGTAAATTGGCTCTACCAACAACGCGAAGTTGAAGGATGTCATGGACCATGTATCATTGTTCTCCAGCCGGATAACTGAACTGAGAAAAAAAAAAAAAATGGGCTAACTAATTATTGTGTCAAGATGGATTATTATTACAAGAAAAATGAATATTTTTAACAATTAATGATATTGAAAGTGTTAATAAAAATATTACTAAGAAAAATCATTTTAATATAAAATAACTGTTAAAAATACTTTATAATTTCGACTTTGCTCTGCTCACTTCCACGTTTATTCAGTATTTTTTTCATTTTCATGAATTTTGTCTTTGAAAACCACAATTTCAGCTTACGAATTATAAAATCGATCTTCATAATTTAAATTTAAATTTAAATTAGAGTGGTGTTCAACATAAGCCTTGATTAAAATGAGACTAATCCGCAGTTGAGTCATAAACGATGATAAAACGCCAAATCATTCAAATTTTTATTAAAACATTAATTGGAAGCTTTCTTCTTTAGCAAGAAGGTTCCTGTTACATATGCATGTAGGATCATTATAATCCCTTATTACAAGCATGTTCCCTTATTACAACATGACCAATTTGCCTAAGCAAATGGCTTCTGGTTATTGCAATCCAAGTTGCCTCCAGGGCTCACTCCCAATATCTGGCAGTACCTCTTATAGAACCCGATCCGATCATCGACCCGATTATCCTGCCCGTGCCCGCATTCAAGCCCACCGTTGATTATGTTGGTGATCACACCATACCCGGGAACCCGACCCGCTGACCTGTCAGCAGCAGATGGAGTCCATTTTCCGGTGATCACATCATGGCTTGATGGCTTGTTTCCTTGTGCGGTCATCCAGAACCATATTGCCGTTTTGAATGAAACAGTTGGGTCTGTGGCTACTAGATCAGGATTTTTGAGAAGATCTTGATTAATAGCTTTACCCGCTGGCCCATAGTTGTAGTTGCTGTAGTAGTAATAAGAAAAGGTCAACATCACACCATTAATTATGCTATAAGATTAGAAAAATGTTAGGCATCCTAAATATTGATGTGTGGACCGAACAAACTTCTAGGCCCATTTGACTTGTCTCTAGCCTAGTGGGAAACTTTCTTACATGATCATAGGTTCCCACATGAATTGTATTCTATCTAATAATAAAATGTTTCTTGTCTCTAGTCTCTAGAGCATTGCTTAATATATATGCTGCACTATACTATAATAAGTCACTAACATAATAAAAATATGAGTTGTGTTATATGTACAATTTGTTTATACATTTTTTTATTAACCTTTTGATATAATTTTGACACAACGTAACTTATTCAAATTCTAGAGGGGAAAATAGCACCTTTGAGCTTTAAAAATGGGTTCTGCTGTAAGATTTAATAGTGATAGATAGATTGGGTGGAAAAATATGGTATAAAATTAAAGTTGCAAAAATAACATTTCTCTAAAAGTATTACTCTAACAAAGATACTTATAAACCAAAAAATAAAATAATTATAATTAGGTGCGATATTTGAATTTAGGATTATGATGAAATGGGTTCATTTAAGCTCAATTAGGAGAGGAAATTATAACAACTTGCTTTAATGGGGGAGTGAGAGGGGTTGGAAATGGAAGGGATCAGGGTGAGTACTTACTGAGTGAGTTGAATTGGTCCTCTGCCATAATATTTTTTACCAGGAGCACATGGCCATTGTTGGGACGGCGTACAATAATCTGCCTGCGAATTCTCGTTGACAAAGCAATATCCCCACGCGTATGGACCATCCGGTGCAGTTGCCCATCCTCCTGTACTCAAGAATCAAAACACTGTATATTTTAAGTAATGTGATAATTCGATTCATATGATGGCTTTAATTTGCTTGTAGAATATGTAATATGATTGTGACTTCTTGCAAGAAATTAATGTATGTGTAGGATAAAAAAAAGTCATCCATATGTAATAGCTTCGTTTAAGATTAAGCTTTAAAAGGAATAATTTGTAAATATACAATATATATCATAGCCTTTATGGTCCAAATTTGAGATAGTATGGCTTGATCAAATTAGAGTGGTTAAAATTCTTTCAATGCTATTTTTTTTCTTATAAAACTTTGACTTCGATATTTGCTTAACAAAAGTAAGTACCAAATTAAACCACTTAAATCAGTCGAACGTTAGTTGAAAAAATGATTTATAGTTCACGTATGTATTGTCCAAATTCTTTGAAATAAAATGACATAATTTAATTTTAATATATTACAATTGATTATTATTTAATTATTATATATTGTCCGGAGCGGCAATTAGTTTTTATAATAACTCAAAATTCACATTTTGAAGCTGAAATTAAAATTCAATTTTTATAAAGATTTTGAAGCTGATTTTTTTATTTTTTTTAATTTTGTGTGCATGAAGGTGTATACCTGTAGTTTCATGAGAAGTTTGAGCCAAGAAAGCAGCAAGCTCCTTCTTGCGGGTGGTGTCATCACCGGTTGTGCCAAATCCACCGAAAGATCCAGCAGCAGAAATAAAAGCATTATAGGAGTAGAATCCATTCCCCTTGCACCTTGCATCATTTCGGTATTTAAGCATTTGGTCAAATATGGAGGAAGTAATGATGCTTCCAACGCCACTACCACCAGCAGGTGTTGTTGGTGTTGTTGGACCACCTGTACCTTTGCATTGGCTTTGGCAGCCCTGGCTCGGTAAACAATAAGGGTCTGTGTTACCACAAAACCCATATTGGCTACAACATAACCCATTTGGGCATAAGGCTCCATTTGCTTGTTTACCACACTGCTCTGCGGTGGCTCCAAGCAAGAAAGCTAGTAGTAGAATGGCATAATGGGGCAATTTCATGTTTCCCATATTTTTTTTTTCGGGAGTGGAGAGGGATTTTGGTGTGTGTGATGTGTTTGATTAGGATGACGATGAGGATATTTATAGATGAGTTTTGTATGTGATGGGAATGGGACTAGATAGTGCTTTGTTTCTTTGTTTTCTTTTTTTCAAAACTGGCTGCTTTAACGTTCTACACGCTCTTTTGTCTGTGACGGTTTTGACCAGTGACTTACGTATTATTAATATGATAATGTTGCAGAGGAGAGTTGCTTACTTGTTGTGTATTAATTATCGAACGCTTATTGCTTACAAAGATGCTCATGGATCTTCCACACCAATAGTGGAAAAACCTAAAAGTCGAATCCTAATCATATTGATGTATAAAGGGTTCGACTAAGTGAGTCAATTCCGCTAAAAACTAAATATATGCAACAGTACAAAGTATGAAAATAGTAGATGGATGAATGGTTATGGTTGTAAAGGGGAAGGATTGGTTCAAGGGATAAAAATAAGTTTGAATCTGATAAATTTAGTTGGAATAGTTGGTTTAGTCCAGTTTATTTCTTAAATCTAAACAAAAGTCGAGTTGGCTTTATTTAGATCATTAAGTTGAAGTCAAAAATAAAAATTTATCACTTTTTAACTTCTATCACCGTGGCACCTAATGATCTAGTATATCATCTGATTAGCTTACTATTAAATGTATAAAAGAATATAGTATAACCTCTAAGTATGAGTTAACTTAAGAAACAAGCAGGCTAAGATAACTATATGTTACTAAAAGTATACATGAAAAACTTCGGAAACTTAAAAAAAAATTATTAAAAAAACTATAATTAATCAACTGATCAAGTTGAATATTATTGAAGCTTGGAATTAGAAAATCACAAATCCAAAAACCAAACTTAGAGTAATTGGTGCATTTTGCTTTTGAGTTCAAATGAACCTATTACTTGAATATCCGAAGTAATCAATGACATCGCCTCAAAAAACAAAAAATGTAGTCAATGTCATAAGATTGATTTAGATTTTAGAATCATAGACTCAATCCAATACAATGAACATCTCATGCCTATGTGTTAAGGGAGAAAAATCATATATGATAGGTTACTCTTACGTAGGAAAACTAGAGGTGAGCCAATCTTTGCGTGTTTTGCGGGTAGAAACTACAAACTAGCTAGCTTGTTTGAATGTCATTTTCCTTGCCATTCCGGGTGCTGCTATATATATACAATTATACATCACTAAGTTATTTCTTGTTTTGTTTATGTCATATGGTAATTCAAAATTTTCAAGTGCCAGAAAATTGAAATTGACACTTGAATATCAAACCTATATATATAAAAATAAATCAAGATATTGATATATGATGCGTCAAAATCAACATTAAATCCTTACATAATTTTCACAACAGTTTTCATAAATATATTTTTGGATACTGCTTTGTTTTCCTCCCCACTATTGCCGTGTTTTAAGGGTAGGCTTCTTTGAATTTTCTTCCATCTCATAATTATCTTGAAACATTCTGTGGTTATCCCAATTTCTTACGTTACTGAAAAGGTATGTACTTAAATGATGATTAATAATGAAATATGTTAAAAATTCAGAATCTTAAAGTATTCAACGATTTTTTCTTCTACTATATCTGGCTTGAGTTTTGTGGTAAAAAGAAAATAAAAAAGTCAAATACGTACATAATGGTTTTTCTCCCTTCCTAATGCACTGATGTTGCATTAATACCTCCATTTAGATATTGAAATAATTATATCCCGCAAATTAATCTAAAACCAGCTGCAAGATGCAAGTACTCTTTCAACTTGAAGGCTCAGGCCAAAGGCAACCGCTCGAAAATTGAAATAAATGATAACATGAGTTCAAAGAGAAGCAATCGTTTTGGCCTTTAGCACTTTAATTTTTTCCGACCCTTTGAGGTGGAAATGTTTGGGGGAGCCCCTATCCTACACGGAAGTCTTGATAGCCAGGCGGCTGTGTGTATGGTTGGGTAGGCTCTGTTTATTTTTGAGTTCTTACTTGCACGTTTTAAGTGGTTCGTCTGTATACTTTTGTCCATGATATATCTAGTAGATTAATATCATTTGGACTCACAATGTATGTAACACCGCATCGATATATTCTTATTTTTTATTGGATGAGATATGAGACCAAATTACGTATGGTCCACGTCTCATTCAATTGTAAATATATATAAGTGTGTTGACATAATGTCTCATAAATTGTGATTACAAATAATATTTTTTATTGAGTAAAGTATAGTGCGTTGCATATCAAACAGGCATGAATTAGGCTAGCTTGGGGACCCATAATGGAGAATTCATAGTCAATGATGTTTAGGATGTCATTACAATATTTTTGGGCACAAAACAACATTTATTTTTGAAAATGCATGAAAAGTGTTAACAAAGGTTATACTTTTTATAGAGTTACTGGATCATGTATAGCTAATTGTTTAAGACAACATTTTTTAATAGCAAATGTAATGGGTTTTAGATATCAAAGGCAATATTTTTCATGTGTTTCCAAAAATTAGTGTTGTTTTATGCCTAAAAATATTGTTGTCCGTGCCCATTTTTGTGTTTATGAGTATTTGTAGTATGTTATGATAATGTCTATGTTTTGAACATTCCATTAAAGTTGTGTAGTCATTATTGATTAATTTTTTAGGCATAGAATTTGCTATTTGTATCCATGTATTTTATCTACTGATGTTTTGTGCCGAGGCTTAAGCTTTTGTTAATTTTTTATAAGTTAAGCTTTTGTTCATTAACGAGTGAATCTTTCTAATATGCTTTGCTGTGTGAAGGTGTGATTCAAACATTGAGTGATTATGTGAGTTATGAGTATGACACATAACAATAAAACATAAAGACATCAGCAGATAATTGATCTTACGGGTACGTGTGTTGGCGTGTTTTGTGTTGCAGCTAGGTTGTTGGCATTGCCGTGTGCTGTTGCTAAAAGGATAGAAATTAAAGGGTGTAAAGGAGGAAGGGGTTGGAGTGAAACACAGTTAGAACACTTAAATATGATGGGGAGTCATATACCCATTGAGTGTGGTGGATCTGCAGAGCTTGTCAGCTTTCTGAGAAGTGAGCTTTGAGTGTTTTTGAGCGATACACTGAGATTCCTATGTGAAATGTGATGGGTGAGTAAATTGGGTGTGTGCGTTTCTTTTTTTTGGGTGTATGCTGGTATTTTGATAAGGTATGTGCAGTGTTGGCTGCTGATACAAGCAGTTGGTATGCTATCCAAGTTTTTGGACTTTCGTAATCTTTGTGACTTTGAAGTGGTGTTCTGGATCTGGAACTGACAAAGGTGGAGTCCTTGTTGGTTCTCTATACTTGCTATATTCTTTATGGTTTGCTTTTGCTTTTTTTTTTTCCTATTGTAGTGGTATGTTATAGTACTTGGGACCTTGGACCGTGTTTTGGTGTGGCCTACAGGCTATACCCCTCACAATCCTTTTCTTAAAAGGCTTTTTTGGTGTGTGTTCGTTTTGTTCGGAAAAAAAAGGCTTTCTCAACTTATTATGAGGGCCTCGATGGCAATGCCAAAGAGTCGGATTAATGAGATGTTTATGTGCTCTAGTAATTTCATACTATACAAGAGTTATGAAATTTATGTTGTTGTTGAGTGTTTCAAGTTTAATTAAGAAGCGGATGTTTTCTATGATTTCTACTAACATAAGTCTATCCTGGGAAGTTGATCCTTGAGTGTATTGGAAGTGGACTAATCATTGTTAGTGACAGATTTTTTTTTTACTTTCTTGAGAAGGATATTGTGGTGTAATTGTGACTGATGATTTGTTCTTTCATTTTAGCTAGTGTAATTGTTCTGTACTCTCCTTTCCTTTTATTAAAGGATTGAGCCTTTTGATCAAGTATTAAAAAAAAAAACTTTTTGACAAAAAAAAAAAATATTTTCCCATTTATTTCAAATTTAGATATGTGGTCAAATTGAACAATAGTCTACTTCTAAAGTTGAATCGTTAAATCCTTGTGTTATAAGTAGGCATAATCTGTATCTGTATTTTTAATCTTTAATAACAGTGCTCAATTTCGATCATCACAAGCACAACATTGTCTTCAATTACATTTGTATTTTTTAATGATTGGGATGCAAAGAGAGAATTCAAAATTTGTAAAGTTAATGATTATAAATAGAGAAATGATAGTTGTATAACATGATGAATTCTCATGTGCCTACCTCAGTTAAAACCTATTGTGCCCGTGCATATTCGTGCAATAACAACATAACATTTGTTATAGAGGGTCCTACTAGAAGATAGTAATTAACTCCAACGCCTTCTCCCTCATCGTCCTAACTCTAGCCCTCAGTATCCGTTCCAATACATCCAAGATTCTCAACCCCTTGAGCACCACCTCCTCCTTCATAATCAACATAGAGGAGCCCTCAAACTCACTCTTGTGCAAGTGGCACCCATACTGCAATTTCGTTGATAAATCCTTGAAGAAAATCGATATGCAACCAGTGAGAACCCATCAAACGTCAACCTCCGAGTAGGCGCATCCCCCTCAAAACTCAATTTTCAATTTTGATGATTTCGTACTTTCAATTATATTGGTTTTCTGTTTTTTAGAATTTTATATACATAGGAAATAATAAAAAATTATAATTTGGTTTTAATTTCTATTTATAATTTTAAATTTTTTTCATAAAATCTTAAAAATAGAAAAATAAGAAGTGAAGATTGAATTAAAAAACAAAAAAAAAAAGCACTCTATTTTGGTTGAGTTTTCTTTTGGGTCACCATTTTTTAACCATTTTTTTTTTAAAAAAAAGACAAAAGTAATAAGGGATCTTTATGTTTGAGAAATATTGTTAGTTCAACATTCACCATGTACATGGTGTAAATACTCAATCTACTGCCATTAAATTTTGGTTAAATGCATTTTTATCCACATAAATTTTAGATCATGTGCATTTTACATCTTAACTTTTCAAAATATGCATTATGACAACATAAACTTTTTAAAATGTGCAAGAAACCCCTACTTTTCAAACAATACAGAACTTTTAGTTATGATAGAGTGTTGAGTTGCATACAATAAAAAAATCATGGGGTTAATTACACATAGTATTCACAGGCAAGGTATCGAGTTGCACAAATTACAAATATTCGGGGGGTTAAGTACATATAAATCTTATCATCATTAGTTTCCAAAATTATATTGAGTGTTGTTTTGCATAATTTGAAAAATTCGGAGTTTTACAACATACATTTTGAGAAGTCACAGTATAAATTGTACATAACCTAAAGTTCAAGGGATAAAATTCATTTATCTCTTAAATTTTATAGGACTTATATTTAAATATAAAAATTGTTATTTTTCACCTTCAAATGTGGATATTTTTCTCTATATGGAGATTTATTTTTTAGTTGTACATATAATACTACTCTGTGTTTACTGATGAATGTTTTGTGCATTAATGGCAGACCATAGTTAATGGGATTTAGCACTCAGATTCCCTTTTGGTCTTGTTAATATGGGAAGCCCACATATAGGGAAGGATGGAGGTGTTCTAGTCGCGAACTTGCAAAGAATACGAGTTCTAGAATGATCCCGTGTTATCATTGATTGCAAGTGGGATCAGAAATGGTGATCATATAAATTGGGGCCCCTTGCGTACTATATATGTATATAACCCTTTATTGTACGTGTTGACAGGATGCTATACCCTTCCCTACCGCTGACATGAACAACATAATTCAGAATATCTCAGCCACGTGTGGCTGCTGCTTAAAATAAAAAATGGGGCTACCTGTTGAATTTGAATGTGGAAAGAATCTACTCGTATTTTCACAAAGCTTCGTTTCATGAAGCGTACCATCCCATCTCGACGCTTTATTGAGGTTGAACAAAAAAACGACCTTGTACTAGGGGTAGACGCAATTTATTGCGATGAAAAAAATATTATGTGGGTTGGTTGTATATGAAATATCATATCGATTTATATATATTTTATTTATTACTAGATAAAGTATAAATTATATTTGAATATAATTTATATCTTATTTAATAAAAAATAAATTATGAGTTGATATGGTATTCTATCTATTATAAATATAAATAATACAACTCAATTATAAAATATAGTTTTGCTGTCTTACATGACTACTAGTACGTTAGCAGTTATTGTTTGTTATTTTTATTTTAACAGAAATATACAAATTATTTCAATGCTCAACATTTCTAGTCAAATCAGGGCAGTTATTTTAATTTATTTGGGTATGTTTAGTTGAGGGATAAATAAAAAATAAAAATTACATGATTATACTCTATAAGTAAAATAATATATAAAACTTATCTTTATAATTTTTACTCTTCATCAACCAAATATGTCCAAAATAGAGTGTTTTTCGGATACTAGTCATGAATTTTTTCCAAAAAAAAAAAGAGTTTGTAAATTTTGTGATGGATTCCACAAATTAAAGATTAAAAATCACATTTTTAAGAAGAAAAAAAAAACTTACATTTTTTAATTCTTAACAAGTGTTTTTACTTTTTATGATATTTGTTAAAAAATCGTGTAAAATAGTCCAATATATAATAATCCTAGTCGAAATTAACATAAATTGCATTGTATATACCTTTATAATTTAACCAAGCTCTGTTCTTGCGAAATTCCTAGTATTGCAAAGTGGACTAATATTCTTCAAAGTTGCTGCCGGAGTTGTTGAGTACTTTTTCAAGAAAGATTAATATATATTGCCCAAGTCAAAAGGTGATCAATATACTGGTTAGGCCAAGTTAGTTAGTTTGGGGCATGAAGAATTTGGTCCATGGCATGGACTGTTGATGGACACTTGTAACACGATTGCCCACTTCCTTCCTCCACCACCTCTACTCCACCTCTCCCCGGTCCTCCTCTCTTGTTCTCCTCTCTTGTCCTCCTCAATCCCCTCTGTTCTTTCCAACGTTCCTACCTTCTCCCGCCCACAATTCACAGCCTCATCCCTCATCATCTCTCTCTTGTCAAAATTTATATTTTTCTTGGTAAGCTTGTCAAAATTTATAAAGTGTTGATACAATCATTGATCTTACGGGTACGTGTGTTGGCGTGTTTTGTGTTGCAGCTAGGTTGTTGGCATTGCTGTGTGCTGTTGCTAAAAGGATAGAAATTAAAGGGTGTAAAGGAGGAAGGGGTTGGAGTGAAACACAGTGAGAACACTTAGATATGAGGGGGAGTCATATACCCACTAGTGAGTGTGGTGGAACTGCAGAGCTTGTCAGCTTTCTGAGAAGTGAGCTTTGAGTGTTTTTGAGTGATACACTGAGATTCCTATGTGAAATGTGATGTGTGAGTAAATTGGGTGTGTGCGTTACTTTTGTGTGGGTGTATGCTGGCATTTTGATAAGATATGTGCAGTGTTGGCTCCTGATACAAGCGTTTGGTATGCTATCCAATTTTTTGGACTTTCGTAATCTTTGTGACTTTGAAGTGGTGTTCTGCATCTGGAACTGACAAAAATGGTTCGTCTCTAGAGCAAAGGAGTTGATAAAGGTGGAGTCCTTGTTGGTTCTCTATACTTGCTATGTTCTTTATGGTTTGCTTTTGCTCTTTTTTGTTTTTCCTGTTGTAATGGTATGTTATAGTACTTGGGACCTTGGACCTTGTTTTGGTGTGGCCTACAGGCTATACCCCTCACCATCCTTTTCTTAAAAGGTTTGTTGGGTGTGTGTTCATTTGTCCGAAAAAAATAAAAAAGTTTCTCAACTTATTATGAGGGCCTCGATGGCAATGCCAAAGAGTCGGATTAATGAGATGATTATGTGCTCTAGTAATTTCATACTATACGGGAGTTATGAAATTTATGTTGTTGTTGAGTGTTTCAAGTTTAATCAGGAAGCGGATGTTTTCTATGATTTCTACAAACAACAAGTCTATTCTGGGAAGTTGATCCTTGAGTGTATTGGAAGTGGACTAATCATTGTTAGTGACAGATTTTTTTTTTTGTACTTTCTTGAGAAGGATATTGCGGTGTAATTGTGACTGATGATTCGTTCTTTCATTTTAGCTGGTGTAATTGTACTGTATTCTCCTTTCCTTTTATTAAAGGATTGAGCCTTTTGATCAATTATTAAAAAAAAAGAAAGAACCTTTTTGACAAAAAAAATATATGTTTTCCCATTTATTTCAAATTTAGATATGTGGTCAAATTGAACAATATTCTACTTCTAAAGTTGAATCGTTAAATTCTTATGTTGTAAGTCAGCATAATCTTTATTTGTATCTTTAATCTTTAATAAAAGTGCTCAATTTCAGTCATCACAAGCAACACACTGTTGTCATCGATTGTATTCGTATTTTTTAATGATTAGGATGCAAAGAGAGAATTCAAAATTTGTAAAGCTAATGATTATTAATAGAGAAATTATAGTTGTATAACTCGGTGAATTCTCATATGTCTACCTTAGTTAATACCTATTGTGTCCGTGCATATTTGTGCAATAACAACATGACATTTATTATAGAGGGTCCCCTGGAGGATAGTAATTAACTCCAACACCTTCTTCCTCATCCTCCTAATTAACTTTAGTCCTCGGTATCCATTCCAATACATCCAAGATTCTCAACCCCTTAAGCACCACCTCCTCCTTCAGAATCAACATAGAGGAGCCTTCAAACTCACTCTCTTGCAAATGGCACCCATACTGTAACTTCACAGATAAATCCTTGAAGAAAATCGGCATGCAACCAGCGAGAATCCATCAAATGTCGACCTCCGAGTAGGCGTATGCCCCTCAAAACTCAATTTTCAATTTTGATGATTTTGTACTTTCAATTATATTGGTTTTCTATTTTTAGAATTTTATTTGCATAGGAAACAGAAAAAAATTATAAATTGATTTTAATTCTATTTATAAATTTTATTTTTTCATTAAATCTTAAAAATAAAAAAATAAAAACTGAAGATTGAATTTTTTTTTTTAAAAAAAAAAACAAAAGCACTCTATTTTGGTTGAGGTTTCCTTTGGGTCTCCATTTTTTAACCATTTTTTTTTAATAAAAGACAAAAGTAATTTTGTTAGTTCAACATTCACCTTATACACGATGTAAGTACTCAATCTACTATTATTAAATTTTGGTTAAATGCATTTTTATCCTCATGAATTTTAGGTCATGTACATTTTACACCTTGATTTTTTAAAACACGCATTATAACATCTTAAACTTTCTAAATTGTGTAAAAAACTCATACTTTTCAAACAGTATAGACCTTTAAGTTATGACAAGGTGTTGGGTTACATACAATAAAAAAATTATGGGATTAATTGCACATAGTATTCACAAACAAGGTATCGAGTTGCACAAATTATAAACATATGGGGGGTTAAGTACATATAAATCTTACCATCATTAATTTTCAAAATTATATTGAGTGGTGTTTTGCACAATTTGAAAAATTCAAAGTATTACGATGTACATTTTAGAAAGTCACTAAATAAATTACACATAACCTAACGTTTATATCCCTTAAATTTTATAGGACTCCTATTTAAATATAAAAATTGTTATTTTTCACTTTTAAATGTGGATATTTCTCTATATGGAGATTTATTTTTTAGTTTTACATATAACACTACTATGTATGTTTTGTTTACTGATGAATGTTTTGTGCATTAATGGCAGGCCAAAGTTTTTTTTTTTATTTTTGGTTTTCCAAGGGTATCTATCGTCGGCAATGGCGACTAATCCCTTCACATGGGCTACTTGTAGAGTGGGATAACAGTCGAGAAGCTTCTCCATTCCCAAAGGTAAAGTTTGAACCCCTGACCTTTGGTTAAGGATGAACGAGCCCCTACCACTCGACCACACTCCCCGAATTAAAGCATGCCATAGTTACTCAATGGGATTTAGCGCTTGGATTCCCTTTTTGTCTTGTTAATATGAGAAGCCCACATATGGGGAAGGATGGTGGTGTTCTAGCCACGAACTTGCAAGGACTACGAGAATGATCCCGCGTTATCATTGATTGCAAGTGGGATCAGAATTGGTGATCATATATATTGTGGCCCCCTTACGTACTATATATATATATAACCTTTATTGTACGAGTTGACAGGATGCTTCCCTGCCAATGACATGAACAACAAAATTCAGAATATCTCAGCCACCTGTGGCTGCTGCTTAAAATTCAAAATGGGGCTACCTATTGAATTTTAATGTGGAAAGAATCTACTCGTATTTTCACCAAGCTAATCGTTTCACGAAGCGTACCATCCCAAATCGACGCTTTATTGAGGATGAACAAAAAAAAACTACCTTGTACTAGAGGGCTAGACGCAATTTATTAGGATGAAAAAAAATATATTATATGTGGTAGTTGTATATGAAATATCATATTGATTTATATATTTTATTTATTATTAGATAAAATGTAAATCATATTTAAATATGATTCATATCCCATTCAATAATAAATAAATTATGAGTTAAAACTGTATTCCATCTACTATAAATACAAATAATACAATCAACTAGCAAAATATAATTTCGCATGACTACTGTTACGTTAGCAGTTATTGCTTGTTTTTTTATTTTAACAGAAATATAAAAATTATTTCAATGCTAAACATTTCTAGTCGAATCAGGGCAGTTGTTATTTTAATTTATTTGGATGTATTTGATTGAGGAATAAATATAAAATAAAAATAACATGATTATACTCTATAAGTAAAATAATATATAAAGCTCATCTTTATAATTTTTACTCTTCATCAACCAAACATGTCCGGAATAGTTTTTTTTTTGGGATACTAGTCAAGAATTTTTTTCAAAAAAAAAAAGTTTGTAAATTTTGTAATGGATTCCACAAATTGAAGATTAAAAATCACATTTTTAAGGAAAAAAAAACTTACATTTTTTTAATTCTTAACCAGTGTTTTTACTTTTTATGATATTTGTTTAAAAAAATCCTGTAAAATAGTCCAATATATAATAATCCTAGTCGAAATTAATATAAATTGCATTGTATATACCTTTATAATTTAACCATGCTCTGTTCTTGCGAAATTCCTAGTATTGGAAAGTGGATTACTATTCTTTAAGTTGCTGCCGGAGTTGTTGAGTACTTTTGCAAGAAAGATTAATATATGTTGCCCAAGTCAAAAGGTGATCAATATACTGGTTAGGCCAAGTTAATTAGTATGGGGCATGAAGAATTTGGTCCACGGCATGGACTGTTGATGGACACTTGTAACACGATTGCCCACTTCCTTCCTCCTCCACCTCTACTCTACCTCTCCCCGGTCCTTCTCAATCCCTTCTGTTCTTTCCAATGTTCCTACCTTCTCCCACCCACAATTCACAGCCTCATCCCTCATCATCTCTCTCTCTTGTCAAAATTTATATATTTTTTTTAGTAAGCTTATCAAAATTTATAAAGTCTTGATAGTTGGTATATGGAGATTTAAAAATAAAAAATAAAAAATTTTACAGGTAAATTTTATGACTAATTTTATACATATATTTTTTATAATATATTTTACATTCAAACCAAACACATTATTGAAAAAATATTTTTCATCTATTTGGAGCATTGAAAAATATGGCATTGTTACCAATAGGGAGGGTGGAGTAAGGCACGACAACGGAGTAGTTAAGTGATAGCTATGGTGGGAGTTGATTATGGCACTGGTGTTGAGGGAAGGGTGATGGGATTAATTTTGTCATTTATTATTTTGTCAATTTAAATAGGTTGCTAATAAATAATAATATTTAATTTATTTATATACTATTTAATCTCATTCGTTCATTTAATTCTTTTTAATGATCTAGTGGTTCATCCATGGCAAAAGCCGCTGTCTCCTTGCTAGAACAAAACACCATAAATATTTCAAGCACGTCTCTCACTTGTTCTATGTCCCATTGTCGATATCCATCTAATTAATTATTGATGTCGATCTCCGCCCCTTCCTACAGCGTGTAGAAATAATTTAATAGGATTGCAATGTTATTAAGTGTCATCACATACTAATTTTAGATAAAATAAAATAATAAAATATAACAGATGATGTGCTGTATACAGCTATTATAAAACAGTCAATGGAGCTCTATTGAATATATATTGTACCAAATATTGACAACATTAATTGTATTTTATATATTTTTAATTTAATCCATATTACGTCTCCGTATTGGACAATAACGAATACTTTTATATTACTACCAATATCTATGCAGCATAACATGCACATTCCCCAGTTTTTTTTTATCCCAATCCACTATCTTTATCTCTATTATTGAAATTTTCTAGATCCATCTCCTATCAAAATATGCACTCCGTATGAAAACAAATTTCTCAGTTCGTCTCGTGATCTGTACGTAAAGACTTCACAAATCCCCGGAACTCTCGAAATTGAGGCAATTTCATATATATCGGATGAAATAAATAACAGATGAAATTCTTATATATAAAAAATTAATTTACTTTTGAATATGACATATTCAACAACAATCAAAATATTGTATTAGAGTTACCTGGAAGGGTTAAAGAAGAAGACAACAAAGTGATAAATATCTCCTAACCTGACATACAAAATACAAGTAATAGCAAGGGATAAAAGAGAAATTCAATAAAGAAAGTTAGGAGATTTACTTCTTTTATTCCGTATTAGGTTTTTATGTGTTATAGTATGAATGAGGTAACCAAACACCCTATATATTGGCTAAGAGGAGGGTCTGTCCTTATGTCAGTAAACTCTTGAGCTAAGCAACCTATCACAGCGAAACCCATACACAAGGACCCGTAAGCCTACAATAAATAGTGATTAACAATAATTAGCCTAATAGCAACAATGATCACAAATTATTGAGCTTAAATAATAAACTGTAACTGTTTGACATCAAATTAATTTGGATCTAAATTAAATTCAATATTAATTTAGGGAAATGATAAATGTCCACCCCCAAACATACACCACACACTTACACCTAGTATAAAAGTTGTAAACTAACATGAAAAAAGTTGTAAACCAAGGTGCAAAATGTTGTAAACTAATTTTCAAAAGGTTTTGCATATTGGTTTACAACTTTTTTGTAAATTGGTTTACAACATTTTACATGTGGTTTACAACTTTTTGTACACAAATTTACAATATTTTATTAGATGTAAGTGTGAGGTGTATATTTGGAAGTGAACGTGTATCACTCCTCCTCCTTAATTTATGTCAACCTACAAAATTACCTTAGCAGAAATCTGTGGTATACATTTCCAATCTGCTATAATATAATATTTTAATATTTGATTTCACTAGTAGTGTGTGAGTACATTTAACAACCTCTCAAATCTCATCTTATCCTTCATCCTTGAACCCAATCTCCTCAAATCGAATACCGAATGTCCGAGTCAGCTTCACGAACTCGCTCTGAGTTTCAGAGCACAACAACATCAACAACAACAAAAACCACCGGAAGAACAAGGTCATCATCATCATGGCTTTTCACAATGTCCGTTATAATCGTTCTTCCGGTTGTTGTGGCCGCGGTTCTCTTCCGGCTGGACCCGTTCGAACCGGCCCAGTTTCCGGTCCACGAGGTAAGCCGGCCCAACATGGTGGTGGCAAGAAACGACCGCATGCTACGAGGGGCTGAGTTTGTGGGAGAGGGACACGTGGCGGCACCGGAGGACTTCGCTTACGACGCGGAGACGCGTGTGGTTTACACGGGGTGTGAGGATGGGTGGATCAAGCGAGTCGCGTTGAATGACTCAGCGGGTGACTCGGTCGTGGAGGATTGGGTGAACACAGGTGGAAGACCGCTTGGTCTAGCTTTTGAGAAGGATGGTGCACTTATAGTTGCTGATGCCGACAAGGTGAGTGGCCATGCGATGCTGGATTAGAATATTTCTTGATTTAATTTAATTTATTATATAGTTTCAGGATTTATCTTTTGACGGGTGATATATTTTTAATCATATATATTTTAAAAATAGTATTTCATCTCTTGTAAAATAAAGAGTTTTATTTTAATATATCAAATTTTATATTGTCATCTAATTAATTTTTTTATTTTTCAAGTAATGATGATGAAGAATAATTATATTTATAGATTATCATTATATGATTAGATGAATATGTAAAATTATTTTATACTATAAATACATTTCAATTGAATTCTAAAATAAATATTTTTTTATTTTTTAAGTATATTCATAAATTGATATATATGGATATAATTATATCCAAATATATTAATTAATAAACATATCTAAAACAATAAAAGATACATTTATTTTTAAACTGAGTGGGCAGTACATTTTCAATTTTAGAAGAGTAGAGAAGAAACTCTCATGATTTCAAAATAAAATTTTTTTACCCATACATATAATTGTATATTTTCATATTAATAAAATAATTAATTTAATAATTTATTATGCCAAAAATATTATAAATCAAAATAAAAAATATATGATTAAATGGTACTAATAATACATTAAAATTGTTCTTTATTTTTTTTCATACACAAAGCAAAAAAGAAGGGAAATTAAAGAAAGGTAAATTTATTACTTATTCTTTTAGTGAGACTTTTCAATGGCCCGTAGGTAAATTATTTGATTAGACCATTCAACTTTCAATGGCTTAGTGAGTGAAGTACAAGAATTATGTAATATTCTGCAAACGATTTATTTTTAAAAGAAATATGAGCATATATATTATCTTCTCTGAATATTGTTTTTATCTTTTATTTTGTTGTTAATATTGTTTTGTCTGAATTTTGGTATCCAAATTCATTATAATTTAATTACTCTGATTCAAATTGAATCTACTCAGTATAAAATAAAATTATTTCAGTATTGATTTTTCATTCATGAGATTCCAATAATTTATTATTTTGGCTCATGTTTCGTACTATTTATTATTTAGGAGAAAATGTACTTTATCTTTTAACTATAGATTATGTGTATTTTATTTTTAGAATTTTAAAAAGATATAAATCAATTTTTGAATTTTTTTAACATGTTCTCTAATCATTTTGTTAATTTTTTATATGTTGTTAACAAAAAAAAATTTGTACTATATTTCCTAAACTTTAACTCATGTGTAATCCAATACTCTTAATTATAAAATAATGTGCTACTCGATACACTAAATTTTATTGAACATGTGCTATCGTTTTTAATAATATACAACAAATTAATAGACTAGTCGATTTTCTTTTCTTTTCTTTGTTAAATTCTACAAGTAAAGGGTACATAACTAGAGTACGACAATTATATAATACTTTACAAAAGACTCTTTCTTCTTTGAGATATGAGCTTATATAGTTTATCTTATTTGAATATTAAATTTGCTTATTACTTCAGCTGATGCTTTGTACTTTTTTGTTGTTGTTGTCTTCGGGTTTTTTTTTTTGTTTTTGTTGTGCTTTTTTTTTTTTGGGGGGGGGGGGGGGGGGTGTTAATAGTTTTTGGTTTATTGTTTTGGATAATTTATCTTCAAGTGCTCGTTTTGGTCATGCTCAACTCGAGAACATGTTCTACGATTCTATTGATATATAATTATTTTTGGGTTGTGAGCTAGCATGTATATAGGTTGCAGAAATTCCACATGAATTAATAGAAGACATGTGCTTGTTGTTAAACATTTTTTTTCAAGAGCATTAACTGTTCAACATAAATTTCTTTAATTGCTTTATAATTTCTTTTATGCTTTCTTAACGAATACAACTGCGAAGTATTGTCCATAATCCGTATGTTGATTGCTTTAATCATTTTTTTTATTTTTTTGAGCTGGATGGTTCGATCAAATAGTGTTAAAAGGACAGCATTGTTAGTCTGTTAAAATTAAAATTGAGAGGATATAACTTCCTTAGATGAATAAAATAGATGGACAACATTCTAATAATATCAGAAATAAATTATTTTTAAAATACTTATGATAATAATGATAATAATAGGAATACTTCTGTTAGACAAGGTAACCCTGTAAAATGGTTATGCAAAATCTGATTACGTCAAAATATTTTGTTAGATTTAATTTTCTTTGAGTAAAGTTCAATTTAATCTGTTAACAAAACACTTTATAATACCCTTGTGACATTACCTTTGTTCATGATTTTGAATTCATTATTATTAATTGCTTGAATAATTCGATTTTTTTTTTCTTCCAATTATTGTGTTCATCCAATTAATAATGCAGGGACTGCTGAGGGTGACAATGGAAAAGAAGATTGAGCTGCTGACAGATGAGGTTGAGGGCTTGAAGTTCAAATTAACAGATGGTGTTGACATAGCAAATGATGGCACTATTTATTTCACAGATGCTTCATACAAATACGCCATTGGGGACGCCCTCAGAGACATATTGGAAGGCAAGCCTCATGGTAGATTCATGAGCTATAACCCGACAACAAAGAAAACAACCCTGCTGGCTCACAACCTACACTTCCCCAATGGTGTTGCTGTCTCACCAGATCAACAGTTTGTGATCTTCTGTGAAACTGCCCTGTAAGTTAATTGCTGGCTCAACTACCATCAAATATAATAACTTAAAAGTTAATAAAACACTTCTTTGGGGTGCAATACTTAAATCACTTATTGTTTCCTAGGATACAACGACCTAGCATTTACTTTGTTCAACTCTCTACTTATGCACAAAAAGAACAGGATCGTCTTCTCCCACAGATTCTGTTTACCAAAAAAATTACATGCACAATATATAGTACAATCTGAGATTAATTCTGATATATTATCAATAGGGACGGACACAAGGGGCTAGGAGGGGCCATGGCCCTCCCCCTACCCTAAAACTTATTTTGTATATATAAAATCAAATATAATCGAATAAATATAAGTATTATTAAATATTAAAAAAAAACCCTTACCTACCACTGATTAGAATACTAGCTAAACATATGAATTTGATGTTTCTAGTTATTTTATATTGAATAACTTGTCCACAATCTTAGAATTATATTAAGGGCTAATAAAAGGGGAAAGTCTTTATTATATTATTTGATTCATTTTGTGTTAACTTTTATTGTTTCAACCCTAGTTTTGAGAGACATTTTATCAGTTATGAGAATTGAGAAGAATAGTCTCAAAAATATAAGATAGAAGATGAATTTCTTGCTAATTATCTCTTATTGAGAGGAAGATTATTGAAAATTTTGACACAAACTCTATTATTAATGAGTTTTATGATTTAAAAGAATGTTGTGCACAGTTTGGATAAATATATATAACACATACATAAATTTTTATACTCTAAAATTTTCTTTCTTAGCACCTATTATACTATTTATTCTTTTATACAAATTTTTGTTTTCGGCCCCTCCTTAGTAGGTTTTTTGGATCCTTTGCTTATTATCAATGTAAAATATTACATTATTATTCAATTATATGCTATCAAACGTGAAACATAATATGATAGTCATTAATTTGTCTTTACCATTGGCCCTTAATGACCTTTAATTAGTTTCGAGTTTATGCCACATGGTTATTTACAAATCTTCAAAATATGATTAATTTTGTAATCATTGAACATTTAATATATTTTTTACGAAAAGAAAAGAAAAATATTCCAACACTTATAAGCCATGTGTCAAATTAAGGGCATGCGCTCAAATGGATAAGTGAGGGTTGTGCTTCTTTTGAAATTGATCTTAAGCCCAAGTCCAGGCATAACTGTGGAAGCTGTTTGACTTATTCAAGGATGTGCTGATTCTGTAGGATGAACTGCAAGAAATATTATATACAGGGCCCGAATAAAGGAAGCATTGAAAAATTCAGTGACCTACCCGGCATGCCTGATAACATTCATTACGATGGACAAGGACAGTATTGGATTGGACTAGCGACGGTAACATGGCCCTCAACTTCATTAATTACCCTTTCTTTTTAATACTTCATTTAAATTGGCATCAAATAGTAGTCTTGTAAGTGGTAAACATAAGCGGAACAAATTACATTTAGGTGTAAAATTAAAAATTTCTATTCCAACTTGGTGTTTAATTTGAGACTAGATTTGTTTTCCTTGTAATGAACTACTCTTCACTAAATTATAACCGTAAAATTAGAGCATTGTAGTTAAACTCTTTTACTAACCTGATTAAAGTTGCATTGTAGAAAAAATAATTATGAAATTTAAATTTTATGTATGACTAAAACATGTTCAAAATTGATTTTTTTTTAAATTTACTCTTTTTAGGTTCTAAAAAAAAAACTGATATTTTTATTACCGCGTAAGTAAGTCTTACATGAACCTTATAGCAAAATCAAATCCCAAAGTAAATGTACAAATCCAGTGATTTAGGGTGTGCAATTTTATGAAATGGCACACTATACTATCATTCTGAAAAAGAAGGGTAAGTGGTAGATCTTTCTGTCTTGTGAACTCTCATATTTTTTTTTTTTTTTCTTCTCTTTACTGGCAGGAATTTAGCCCTGAATTGGATTTAGCATTCAGATTCCCTTTCATCCGGAAGGTTTTAATAATCCTTAAAAAGTATGCAAAGAGTCTAAGTGTTACTAAGAATGGAGGAGTTATAGCTGTAGATTTGGAAGGAAAACCAACTGCTCATTACTATGATCCCAAATTATCATTAACAAGTGGGATTAAAATAGGGAATTACATATATTGCGGTTCCATTATCTACCCCTATGTGATACGCCTTGATGTTATGCAATATCCTGCAATCTACTCAACTTGAACAACAAAAAACATAACATTATGATGTACTAGCATCTTTTTAGTTTCCTTACAGTACCATGTTGGTATCATAATTTGGGACTAAATGTAATGTACCTGTTAGTTTTTTTTTTTTTTGTGAAATATTGTACTAGTTAGTTAGTACTATAGTTATGTTAGTTTATGAGCATAATTGTATAAACAATGATGCTAAACAGTTAGAATAGTTTGCAAGAAAAACTATTGTCAGTGGTAAATTTTGATTGGAATGCCAAAAATTATGGATGAAAAACAGAAATGGCATGCCCATCCATATCTTTGCCACATAATTTGAGTATATAAAATTTTAACAAGTTTTCTTGTTAGCAATCACTCGTAGATAAACATTGACTTTTTAATGTATTAGTTTGCTCCAATGTACAGTTATTTCTAGATGGAGGGAATATTGCCTTATTAGTGCATTGTAATCATTTAGATCAACTTGGTTCATTGTGAAGTTTTCTCTCCTTAACTCAAAGGAAGGAGGATAGTATTCTATTACTTAGTTATAGATTATAAATAAGATTTTCAATTTTGTGCAAAACAACTATAATTTATTATTCTCTTTTATGAACTTGAGCAATCAACTATGACTTATTATACTCTTGGGGGTCAGGAAATGTTGCCCAAGGCCTTGGCTTTCTCCCTCAGGACATACTTTTGTATCTTCCTTGTTGAAGTTTTTGGTAAATCTTGAAAAATGACTATTTTAGGGGCCATGCAATGGGGCATATGGTCCCTTCAAAAGTTGATTATTTCTTGAGAATCTGCATTAGGCCCTTCTTTCAACTTCACAAATGCACAAGGGGTTTGGCCCCAATGATCATCAGGCCTTGCAACAATTGCAGCTTCAAGAACTGCTGGATGGCTATACAAGACTGTTTCCACCTCAATTGAGCTAATATTCTCCCCACTATAGATTATTATTGTGAAAATACACCACTTTCTCTCTTTAAGAACCACCCTAAATAAATAAATAAAATAGAAACACAATCACAACATAAGAATTTAACGTGGAAAACTTCAAAATCAGAGAAAAATCATGGCCATTACCAAAAGGACAATAAGAGAATATTACTATGCGAAAATTATTACAACACACAGATTTCTCTCTTAAACACCCAAACCCCAGTACACCCACACTTGCCAAAGCAAATATTTGAACTACACCTCACAACACTCTAAAACAAAAGTACGGAGGAACAAAAGTCATATACAAATTTAAAGTATTTCCGACTAGTACAAATTAAAATAGAGAATTTAGACTCATATATATAGCCTTGGCAATCCCCTTTTATCCCAATTTTTAGCAATGTGGGACTTTTTTCCCAACTCAATTTCAATCAACAACTAACAATTATAATGTCCTTCAACTTGTCCTTGATTTTTATGTAACCATCAGAGTGTTTCATGGCTAGATCCTTACTATGAAACCAACCATCTTTGAAAGCTTCCTTTGTTGCTTTCAAGTCTCTAAGATATCCACTCATCACCGTGTTCCCTCTAAATATAACCTCACCAATTGTTTTGCCATTAGTTGGTACACTTCCATTGTGGTGGGATCTTTGATGTCAATTTCCTCCAACCCCACATGAGCAACCCTTGCTTTGCTTTGATCCTTGATCTTTCTTCTTGAAGCAGCAAATCCCGTTCAAGCTTCCATGCACAAGAAGTGCCAAGACCATATGTTTCTATGAAACTATACATGTGAGAAATGCTAAAGCCGATCTCTTCCATCTTATCAACTATTTGTGGTGGTGGAGGGCAACCTCCAATCATCATCACCAATTTGTGATTGAATGGCTTCCTATCAGTCACTAAAGAGTTCACAATCATGTTCAGCACTGTTAGAGCTCCTCCCATGTGTGTCACCTTGTGCTTAGTTACATTGTCACATATATCCTTTGGAGTTACCTTCCTGAGACACACATTGATGCCACATTGTGCTGCCAATCCCCAAGGGAAACACCAACCATTGGCATGGAACATTGGAACTGTCTAGAGATACACTGGGAAAAGGTCAATTTTGAAAAGTAGAACAGCTGTAAGGGAATTAAGATATGCACCTCTATGGTTGTAGGCAACTCCTTTAGGCCTTGATGTGGTACTTGAGGTGTAATTTACACTTATAGCATCCCATTCACTTTGTGGTCTCACTATATCAAACCCATTATGGGCATTAGCTAGTAGTCTTTCATACTCATAACTAATTGAAGTAGTGTCAATTGTAGATAAGCAATCAAAATTGGTGACTAAGACTAAAATTGGCAACTCTTTCGATCATTTGCCTAGTAGATCCAATGCTTCCCTACTAATTTCAAGTAGTTGGTAGTCTACAAAAAGGATCTTGGATTGTGAATGCTCCAGTAGGACTAAAACCATGGTTGTATCTAGGTGCGAGTTAAGGGTCCAAAGAATGGCTCCAGCCATTGGGACTGCAAAATGCAACTCATACATTGCAGGAACATTGGATGATAGTGTGGCAATCTGTTTAGAAACAACATGCTATATAGCATCAGTGTAATTCATTCACCTTAGGGAGTACCAAGGTGCCTCCCAATGCTTGTCTCCTAGAATAGTGTTATGTATATTTATAGAGTGTGGGATATCGTGCCGGCTCACATCTCATCCACTATTGGATAAAACATGGACCCCATTTAAGTAGAGTCTACATCGCATTCAATGGTAGATGGTGTGTGAGTTAGCATGATATCCCACATTTGATGAGTATAATTATCATTTCTCGGTCTCCTGTCACATGTTCCATCTAAACAATTTGGAATTGTTAAATATGTTGTACAAAAACATTCAGAAACTTCACCATATACAGCATGCTATACTAGAAACTAAAACATGAAGAAAAATATACTTATGGTGACAACCAAGCATTGTCAAACTAACTAGGGTCCGTTATACAGACCAAATAATACCATAGTATTTTATCGTAAATTATATCATCATTTGAGACTATATTTGAGTCATACAATGCATTGCTCTCAGACACCAACCTAGCACTAATACCATATTACAGCTTATTAATGTGACAAAGATTTGACGAGGTTTTATGTTAGACCGAAGTTATAGGCAAAGTTAATCTACAGATGGTAAATTCAAGAGAGGAAAAATCTAGAAATGGATAGAGGGACAAGTTATCATTTGATGAGCTGCACAACATATGCAATGATGCTGCGTGGATCAAAAGCCAAGCTTAGCTAGAAACCCAAGTCTCCACCTATGACCTACTGATACAATAAATAGTCATTTCACTATTTCAGTCTTCCAAATTTCAACTGTGGCCACTTTCTAAAACTTTGCCTCACTAGTTACCAGTCACACTACCAAAATATTGAACTAATTCTTCTATTCAATCCAAACTAGGATCATCCAACTCTGGCAAGGGATGAAGCAAGCACAACATTTATGAATTATAAAAACTATCCAGAATCTTAATCATAATGCATTTGAGTTGACTTTTAAAAACATAGACTTTTAAGACAAAGATCAAGATTAGAAGTAGAAACAAAAGCAGTTTTTCTTTCTCTTTTCTTCTTCTTCTTTTCTTTGTTTTTTTAACAAGGAAGCAACTTTTTATTTATTTCTAAAATGTTAATAAATTAATTATTTTCTGATTCTATTTTTCTCTATTTTTCTGGAAGCTTATAAAAAGATTGTACAAATTTGACTACCATTTTTTCGTAAAAGACACTTATAAGAAACTATAAACAAATGCGTTATATGTAACTAGAAGTTTCCCTATTTTCTTTTATCATTATCAAATTTAAATCAAGGAAAAGGTTTCCCCTAATTTAAAATTAGGACATGGTTAGCGTTACATAGTCAACCCTAATCTCTTTTTTTTTTCTATCTTTTGTTTTTATTTCTCTTATGCGAGTATTGTTGAGAAGGCTTCCCTTTCATAGGTGTCTTTTGTCTACTTCGTAAGTGGTTGGTTCCCTTGTGAGTGTATGGTTTTTCCTTGTAAGTATTTTTCTTTTGATGATCTTATGGACACAAAAATATTTAGATTTATTTGGAAAAAAATATGTAATATATTTTTCAGGGTGCAACACTATTTTTTGTGAACCTAGGATATCCACCACTGAAAACAAAAATCTTAACTAATAGTTAAAAAGCCAAACTAGTTACAAATTGTGTTAGGCCTCATAGTTAGGGTGCAAAACTAGAATATTGGATATTTTAAAACAACAATTTAAATAATAAATTTTTATGTGATTGATGATATGTCCAACTTTTAACCTTTGATAGGTGTTCAACATCAATTAATGGTCCAAATTTTTTCGATAAAACAACGTCATATTTCTTTGAACAAGAGATGATCTACATCCACTCTAAAACTTTCACTAATTATCTTAGATTAGAAACATGTGCAAATTCTTAAAATTTATCACAAAAACTACGTATACTGATCGGAACAAAGATATGCTATACAAATTAAATGACTGCACTCACAACATTCCCATGGGAAATGCCCAAATGAGTGAGAGCAGAAGTAAGTTTCAAACACCTTTGATGTGTTGCACCCTAGCTATGCTCCAAAGAACCATACACAAGTGAGGTTCTGTCTCCGCACACACTTGCTGCTCTCTCTAAGAAACTTATAGGAGACAAAGGAACAAAATTTGCATCATAAGGGATGACACCCTTTATTGATTCCCATGACCCTGGATCCGGATCAGGGGAGAAGTTGCAAATATTAAGAGAAATACGAGCTGAAAATATTTGCATTCTTCTGGAATATTGCCTTAGAAAACAAGTCCAAGGCATGATCCTTAAGCTTTGGTTCATGTGTTGTTGCATGAACCAAGCAACTCTTGGAGAATTGTTGCTCCTATTGTTGAAAAATTTGCTGGTAGTGCCCATCAAGCCACCCTGAAAACATCCTATAGTTGTACTACCCATGAGTTTTAGTCTAGCAACAGCACAAGCCTTTCTTTTAGTTTGATGCTTGTATATTATTTGGTCGAAGCTATGGAGCCTGGCATAATTAGTGGTTAGTTGCGCTCCTTTAGTATTTAGGCTTTGGTTAGGTATTGATGTTGCTTTCAAAAGACCATAGTAATATAATTACGTAAAATAATGTAAAAGTTACTCTCAGTAAGCAGGAGTCATTAAAGAAATGTTTAGTAAATATATTATAAAACTGCTTTAAAAATACAAAACAAATATAATAGGTATAAATATTTGTGGAAAAAATAAATTAACTAAACCTTTAATTAATAGAAGAATAAAGTTGGATTTTTATTAAATTCAAGGATTATATTAGTCTTTTTCATTTTTTTAAAGTTTAGAAAGCAAGAGTCGACTTTGAAGGGTTAGGTTTGGTAATTTTTTTGGCTGTGTACTTTGGTTTATGAAAAGTATAAGTTAACTTTTTCTGTTTGAAAAACCAAAAAGCTAAGGTACTTTTACTACTGGCTTTTACAAGTCGGGAATGCTTTTGATAACACCTCATGAGGTACTTTTCAAAACTAGCTTCTGCTATTTGAAATTTAAAAAAAATTTAAGAGACCAATAAAACATTTGAATTTAAAAAAAATCCAACTTTATCCTTTCATTGATTAACGCTTTTAGTTTTTTATTCTTTCTATAAATATTTATATCCATTATAGTCATTTTATACCTTGGGAGCCACCTTATAATCTATTTTATCAAACACTACTTCAATGACTCATGTTTATTGAGAGAAACTTTTGCATTATTTTATCAAATAGTATTACTATGACTTTTTTAGAGTAGCTTTTTGAGAGCCCAAAGAGCTTAGTAGCTTTTTGAGAGCAAACTAAGTCAAAAAGTACCACACGAAGTACTCTCAAAAGCATCTCTGGTTTTTAAAAGATAGGAGTAAAAACACCCTAACTTTACGAAATGCAAAAATATTACTTATGTTTTTCATACGTCAAAGCATCCAATTGAAAAGCATTACCAAACCCACCCTTAGAAAGAGTCTAGTGGCCAAAGGTTTA
Source organism: Dalbergia cultrata (assembly GCA_031216105.1). NCBI lineage: Eukaryota > Viridiplantae > Streptophyta > Magnoliopsida > Fabales > Fabaceae > Dalbergia > Dalbergia cultrata. The sequence goes on along the minus strand of CM062347.1, from coordinate 1,575,677 downwards.
CCCAGAAAAAAAAATTAGGGCAAATTACACAAACTTCATTTAAGGTCTATCAATATTACACATATTTTCTCCTATATTTCAAATTGACACTCACCTCCCTTAATTTATTTAATCTCACTACGATTACCTCCTTTGTCCTTAAGTTCTAATTTTTGAAAAATCTAAAAAATATATAAAATGATATTTTGCCCTTGCTGATTTATTCCATTTCTATTCTATGCCACTCCTCTTCACTACCGACAAACAAAATCCTAAATCCTTAATTTATTGCATAACAACATACACTTGAGCTACAATTGTTGATTTAGATAACCACAACCAGTGTTTTCATGATCTCTCCAAGCCATATTCTCGAACACTTTATCTCTCAAGCAAATCGAACCCAATCCACCCACAAACAAAGTATGGAAATTTATTCATGAAAAATGCCTTACAAAGAAAATCTGAATATTACAAGTGCAGTCATAAAATGAATAAAAAAGAAAGCTAGTGACTTATTCAACAAGAATAAAACCAATTGCAAAATCCAAATACATAGCTCCACATTGACTTTAAGCCAAAAAAGCAGCCCAACTGGATCAATATTATTGCATAATGTAGCAATCCTATTGCTAATGTTTATTGGCGATGGTAGGTGATGCAAGACGACGCTGACCTAGTTTGAAAAGGAGGAAGGCTGGGTGCAACAAAATGATAACGGTGGTGACAATGGGAAGTACAAGAGAATGATCATGATGATGGTGATAAGAGAGTGGGTTAGATCAAGCTCTTGAACATAGTGGCAATGGAGATAGATTAGGGATTTGGTGTTGGAGTTAAGTGTAAGAGGCGAAATCTCATATTAGTTGAGAATGGACTAAGTGAGTAATATGTAATATAAGAGGAGCCCTGACTCTTGTCTTAAAGTTTTAGATCAAGATGTGGTATTCAACCTAGTGATGTAATGCTCTCACTTAATTAGCCTCTTTCATTTGGGTGGCCATTGGAAGAAATATAGGTTGAAGAAGATGGGTCAATTTGGAATTTTGATCTAAGAGGGGGTAATTATAATATTGATGGACCCCATGTAATTTGTCCAAAAAATTATTATTATTTTGTCAAAATTTTGAATAAGGAGAAACTTGATTTGTAATAATTAAAATCTTCTTATTTTCACGCATGGAAAAGCTCATAATATTTTAAATTCTTGTTGAACATTGATAATCAAAATATTAATCATGAGTCAAACTGTCATTGGGGGATTAATTAAGGTGGAATATTAACGAGAAATAGGGACTAATCATAAAAAGAGAGAGAGAAATAGGGACTAAGGTGAAATCTCAAGAGAAGAGGTACAAAGATGATGCCTTGCCAATCTACAGTTCCCTCAAAAATTTTAAATGATGTGGTTTGGTAGGCTTTGGAGTGTTACACTACCCAAGGGAAGGAAACCTTTCACTAGGGATAGCTCAAGGACTGATAACTAATTTATGAAATCGATTTTGACAAGTGCATCAGCCACCGGGTGTCAAATAATAAAAGTAAGAAAATAAATTGTAATCCCACGAGAATAAAAAATGCAAGTAGCATTTTAATTGAATGTTTTATTATTTAGGAAATGAAATTGAAATGAGAATGTGATTTGAATTCATTCTAAAATAAAAACTAAACAATTTAAATGAAGTAAAAATCAATATAGATGGAGGCAGATATTAGGGTTAATTTTATCAAAGTTTCTGGATTTTGCATTCCCTGATTGTCATTTATTTCTTAATAATAATAATTTTGATCGAATTACTCATTACATATAGTTATAATCTCATCCCAAATATTTCACATATAAGCATTTTTATTTGTAACTGTTTTAACTTATGTTAAATTCTAAATAGATTGATTTTATAAAGTAAAATCTCTTTTGGCAACATAAAAATATATAATAGCTAGTGAGTGATCAAGCCAAAAACAATATTAAGATTACTAAAAAATAAAAAAATGCTAAAAAGAATTCAATAACAAAAAGGATGCAGAAAGAGTTTTATAAGAATTCATCTCGCTAATATCTAAAAGAATTTAGAAATATGTAGATATAAGAAGAATAATGGTAATTATAATTAAAAGAGCCATGGAATCTTGAATCCAAAACAGTCTTGAGTCCTGCCTCATGCCCTATAAAAGTATCTAAAAGATAAATCCTAGTCTAACTTAAATAGAAAAATAAAATGAAAGGACAAAGTCTAATACTAGCACAATACCATGGAGTCTAGTGCTGCAGCATTAAGCCTTTTTTCCGCACTGGGAAATAAGGTGAGCGTTGCAACATCCACCTTGGCGTATATATATAGGATGCCCCAATCTTTATGTGCTAGCGTTCTAGCATAAACTCAGCGTTATAGCATTGAGCTTTTACTTGAATGTAGTGATGTAGCAAATAAATCTTCATCTACAACTCACAAATGATGGTGACGTCTGCTCTAAATCTTCTTTCAATCTCTAAATATTGATGCAAGATTTTATTTTGGAAATTAATTTAGTGGGGAAAATTACCAATAAATTTCAATAAAATCAACATCTCACTAAATAAATCAACAAAGAGATCTCTAATTAATTTCACAATACTAAAATGAAAAATAATTAGTACCAAATAGTTGAGATAAATTAAGGAATTTTTTCAAATTGTCAAGGATAGATGGGGAAGCCTCTCTCCCATTTTGACAAGGATGGCTCACCAAGGATAGCAGCCACACAAGAACCATGACTTAGATGATAGCCCACATTAGGCAAAATTCTCCACCATGGAGCCCCCAGTTTGCCTTTTGTCATAAAATAACATTAAGGGAGCTGTAACAAATAAAGTCTTCATAGTGGGCCTATAGAGAGCTTTTCTAATAGAGAATTATTATTTGCACTCATTATTTATGGGATATTATATCGATACACTCTTATCTATCATTAAATGAGTTATAGACCCAACTTAGTTTAGAACCTACATCTCATTCAATGATAAATAAGAGTGTGTCGACATGGAAGGTGTCACGACCCAACTCAGGCCATGACCGGCGCATAGGAAACACGTTCCCTTACAAGCCTTGACGTGCAAAATCTCACAGAAAAACGGACAAAGTTTCCTCTGTTTTTCGGACATTCCCAATTTTAGAAATACAACCTCTATGAAAATAAGATCAAAATACAGAATTTGGGCTTCAAGCATTTTCTAAATGTGCCCCCAGCAACAGAATTACCAACTCAAAATATATATTTCAATTCCAATCTAATATGTAATTTAAATCTAACATTATGCTAAAATCAAAAGAAAGTTAAGTAAATTCTCAAACTAGTTTCAAATGAAAATTCATAACCACAACATATATGTCCAACCATAACTAAGACTATAGTTCAAAATATAATTCTAAATTTAGTTTACAAATTCCTTCCATAATATAGTCTATATATATATATATATATATATATATATATAGTCTTAACTACACATGTTAAAGCATAAATAAAACATAATCACAAAACTAAGCCGACGACCATGCCTGTGACATATGGAGTATTATGGACGATACTAATCAGACAGTACTCAAAAAGAAAATTAGGTTCCAATATATAAGAAGCCTTCTCAAGAAGGCTCACCAACTCAAAGTTTGGCTAATGAGGAGCTGCGGGATTGGAACTTGAAGATGTACCTGTATCTGGAAAATAAAGGGAAACAACAGATTGAGTTTTATAACTCAGTGATAGACAGGATGTCTATAACCCACATGAGACAATATATAATCCATAAGTAAAACAGTAATAACTTCACAGTTCATATAAACTCAACAAATCCTTTTATCTACAGAAAAGAATTTTGAAAACAACAAGATTTATATAAAATAATAAGGAATCATCAAATTCAGGATAAACAGAAGGATTCACACTCAAGTGTTCATTCCTTTGTGTGATCCTGAAACAGAACGGTCCTACCCATGCTAGTAACCGTAGAATAGAAGGATCCACTGTGTAGTCCTAATCAAATATAGTCAAGGTGCACCAAGACTAACGCGTACTATCGTTAGCTACATATCTTGTTAGATATCCTCCCCAAAACATATTATTATTTTATACATATCATATTTAATAAATTTTCTACATATCAACAAAAAGAAAGGACATGCCCACTATCCATAAATCATTTCTCAAATCCATATCTGAGGTCGATAACTTTCAATTACTTCAATCTATGAAATTTAATATTTCTTTATGAACTTTCCAAATTTCCAAGTCATGTCATATTGTCTCTTGTGTAAATTTTCAAATAAAACATAAGTTATACGCATCATATATACTTTCATCAAATTTATATAGCATAGCCAAATAATTATTTTTCAGTATCTAATTTACTAAAATACATTTTTAACTAATTTAAGATAATTAAAAATAATTATAGACATAATGTCTATTCACAGATTGGTTCAAAGGAACCGAAGAACAACTCCCAAGTGCCATTAATCTAACGATTGAATCTCAAATGCTCCATAACACTAGAACAATATAAATATAATATTAGTGAGTTAACAATACCATTAATTTACACTAATTAGCCCCATATACTAGAAAGCCCCAAATCTATACACTTAGGGTCCCAAAACCCCAAATCTATAATGAACAACTACAAAGAGAGTTAAATAAGATAAATAGAGCAAGATTATTACTTACCTACTACTCTAGGATGATGATTAGAGGTAGAGAACAATCCAATACTCACCATTCTAATCGTTTCCCCCACTTAGAGAGAGAAACCATGAGCTAGAGAGAGAAACGAGAAGGAGTCCTAGTTTTGGATGGTGGTGTTGATGAAGATGAGTAGGAGAAGGATGGTGGTTAAGGTAGTGGTTGTGTTGAGAATGAGAGAAAGGAGGAAGAGATGAAGAAATAAGAAAAGAAAGAAGGAGGAAGAAGGGAATCATAGCACAGCTCATTTCTAAGACACAACTGCTTGAGGCCTATGCCACGCTTAGTTCTTGGTGTGACACCACCACTAAAACGCAGCATGGGGGAAAGGCATCCACACCTCTATAAGGCATGCTGCTTCTCTCCAACCGATGTGGGACTCCTAAATTCCCCCACGGGGCTCACCCGGTGTGCCTATCCCAAGATCGGTGTGCCAGCGAGGAAACTGGGCCCCAAGGGGGGAGGAATCCTCCCATTGCTGTGGGTAAGCTCTGTGGGGGAATTTAGGAGTCCCACATCGGTTAGAAAGGGGAACGAAGCATGCCTTATAAGAGGGTGTGGATACCTTTCCCATTGTAACGCGTTTTGGGCGATTGACGTCCACACCAAGAACAAAGCCGTGAGGGGCACAAGGCCTCAAAGCGGATAATATTGCAATGCCGGGTCCGGGCCGGCATGCATGGTATCGTGAGCCGCCTCTGGATCGGTGTGCTAGCGAGGACGCTGGGCCCCAAGGGGGGTGGAATCCTCCCATTGCAGTGGGTAAGCCCCATGGGGGAATTTAGGAGTCCCACATCGGTTGGAGAGGGGAACAAAGCATGCCTTATAAGAGGGTGTGGATACCTTTCCCATTGTAACGCGTTTTAGGTGGTTGACGTCCACACCAAGAACAAAGCCGTGAGGGGCGCAAGGCCTCAAAGCGGACAATGTTGCAATGCCGGGGGTTTGGGCTGTTACAGATGGTATCAGAGCCAGTCTCGGGATCGGTGTGCTGGCGAGGATACTGGGCCCCAAGGGGGGTGGAATCCTCCCATTGCGATGGGTAAGCCCTGTGGGGGAATTTAGGAGTTCCACATCGGTTGGAAAGGGGAACGAAGCATGCCTTATAAGAGGGTGTGGATACCTTTCCCATTCTAACGCGTTTTGGGTGGTTGACGTCCACACCAAGAACAAAGCCGTGAGGGGCGCAAGGCCTCAAAGCGGACAATATTGCAATGCCGGGGGTCTGGACTGTTATAATATTTCTGGAATGGAAGGAAGGGAAAGAAAGAAAAAAAGGAAGAAAAAGGAGGGTCTAGGGTGGTCTATACCATTTAAGGTCCATAGTGGTCTTCTCCTTTTTTTTTGGGTTATAATAGAAGTTGTCTTATAAAAATGAGTACAAATATTATTACTCTTTCTAGTAAGAAAAGTCATCTCATATTACATCACCTTGAAACCTCAAATACATGATCTGAACACCTAAAATGAGTGCTAGTTCCACCCGAAAAAAGGGAAGGTATTTTTCCATCTAAAAAGAGGAATAAAACAATGAGAAGTGAAGGATCTTCAGAACCATTGAAACCTATTAAACACACACAATGCAAGAAATCCAAGAATCCATCCCCTGGTTCATGGTTATTGATGAAAAACCAGGGAAGCCCCACCATTTTTTAATCTCATCCTCTTGAAAAACCACTACCTATGACTTGAAAACCAGACAAACATGTTAAGATTACCCAAATGCATACACACCCAACTCTGATGCTAGAGAAAACCAAGAGGAACCATCCGGAGAGAAATTCACTAAAAGATAAAAAAATATTGTGAGTGTTGACGTAGGATTGTTATACAACTCTATTGTATACCTAACATTACTTAAATCCAATTCTCCGATCCGGCATCTTTGGGCTTTAGAATCGAAAAGAAATCATTCTAGAATATTCACAGCTAATAACAGTGACTAATCCTTTCGAGACGGGAGCTCCTCCAAGTGATAAATCTATAGTTACAAGACTCTACACGATCACTGTCAAGGTTTCAATCCCCGACTAGATACTTAAGGAACCAATCAACTACCAACTTTGTTAGGCTTTCTGGTTAAAAAAGAAGAAGAACAAGTTGCACTTTTTGAAATTTACCAAAGTATATTATTCAATGTTCCATAAAATTGTCTATGAGTTCAAAATATTATTGAGATAAATTTTGTGAATAAATAAGACCCTCCATTCCATTATTGTTAGGGGGAAAAGCATTATTTCCTTCTTTGAGAACTACACTGTAAAGAAATAAAAACGACAAGAACAACAACCACAATATAAATAATTAATGTGGAAAACTCCAAACTCAGAGACAAATCACGGTCATTGCCAAACAATAACCAGAAAATAACACTATATGAAAAATTTCTACAACACAAACTTTCTTTTTTCAAACCCCCCATCGACCCTCAATACACCTACACTCTCTAAAATAAATATTTAAACTATATCTTACCATATTCTATGACAAGAGTATAAAGGAAAAGAAAACAAGAAAGATAGATATAAGCTTAAAATGTTTCGACCAGTATAAGTTGAAATAAAGCAATTGGATCCATATAGATAGCCTTATTCTCCCTCTCTATTTTCAATCCCAAGAGATGTACGACTTGTTCCAAGAAACTTTATTCTCCTTTTTTTATTCTTGGGCAATGTGAGATTTCTTTCAAACTATTTTATTTCAATTAAAACCAACAATAATATAGTCAGATACATTGAATTTTTAATGAATTATATATCCATAACTTTTATAAGTCATGTGCAACAATTGCTTTGAAAAGAAGGGGAATTCATATGCAAGATGGAACAAAGAGTAAATAGATAGTGACCGCAAACAAATATTTGGTAGATTATGACCACTTAAGCTGAAAAATGTGCAAATACCTAGGTAGTTCCCAACAAAATTATGGAAGACAATTTAAAGTCTATTTGGTTTGGGTTTTCAATTTTCAATTCTCATTTTTAGTTTTTTAGTTTTTCAAATTTTATGAAAGAAATACTGAAAACTGAAAATGAAATATGAAATTTATAATTTTCAGAATTTTCAATATTTCATTTTACAAATTGAAAAACTGACAATGAAAATTGAAAACTGAAAATTCAAACCAAACGGATTTTTAATTTTTAAAAAGATAACTAAACTTATGGTCCCTCTAGATTTTAATAATAGGACATATTAATCTCTCTGTGTATTTGATCCTTTAAATACTAACCAAATTACACACGTGACCCGTTAAAACGACATTAAATGACATGTGTGTTATTTCTAAAGTATAATAAAATTTAAAATGACTCGTTTTGAAGGTTAAAATTATAAACTAAGACATTAAAATCTCTATTACAAGTCATAAAATAACTTATTTTATACAATTTTGAACACTAAAATAAGTGTAATACATTTTAAAATGGCATCGTTTTGCTTGCATCTAACGTTTTAATGGCATGTCATTATTATACTTTAACATGTGTATAAGTCTAATAGCAGAAAACCAATAGAGAGATTAATGGTCATTTATTTTCAATTTTGAGTGCCGAAATATGGTGTTCACTCCTAATATGGTGCGTTTGAAAAATCGATGGCGTTTCGAAAAGAGAAAAAAGATGGCACCCTCAAGTCACCCTATGAATATCGTAGAGCACACCGTGAAAGGATTATAGTTATAGGCCGTCACATTTCTTTCCCTAGCTAGCCTTTATTTACTTTTGAGAATATTGTATTTATCCTCTAAATTATAGGCTATCTACAATTTAGTTTTTAATTTTACAAATTGATAAATTAATTTTTTAATTTTTACAAATATTTGTTTTAGTCATAACAGATGTATTATACCCATCTGAACTTAGAAATATGTGCAAATTAACCATTGAACTTTTCTCAATATACAACTCAACATCTTAATTTTTTTGAAATTTGTGATTTTAATTTATGAAAATATGATTGGAATGGTCAATTTAGATATTACAAAAAGTTCAGGGAATCAAATTATATATTTTAAAAGTTTAGAATTTAAAATATACATAACGTATAATTTAATGGATAAAAAGCAATTTTCCTTTTTACTGAAGTACCCCGTTTGTTTTATATCAAATTGAACAATGACTATATGTTGATGATGATCTATACGTACTTGTGCAAATGTTCGAAAAATTTGGAGACATATTCTGACTCTAAATTTGGGCAAATGTTTCTCTTAATCGTATCAGAACCCCAAAAAAGAAAACTTGGTGTAAAAATATCACCAATAAAGTGAATCAAAATAATTGTGTTTTAGATAATAGCAATAAGATTAAAAATTTAATTTAATAACCTTGACTGCTAAAGCATCGAAATATTTTTTAATTAATTTAAAAATAATCATATTAAACTAAAAAATGTTTATAAGAAAGCAAAGTTGTCATCAATGAAATAAATTTGGAATTTATTAATTTTATGTTAGAATTTTAAAATGACAATAATATTGCCCAATTTTTAATGGCTATTGTGTTCAACGAAAAGAATTATTAAATATGGTATTTCAAACCGGATTTTCTAACTAATACTATCACATGTAAAAATTATTTTTGTACCTCTACTCAACAGAAAAATAATTTATAATGTAATGTCAGAATCTCTATAACTAAATGGTCTAGAATTTGATTCTTATTATCCTTATTTTGAAAATAAATTAATTAAATTTTAGTAGAATGTAAGTTTTTAAATTGTTGACATATACCAGTTATAATATATGTTAGAAATTTGCTCTATTTCCTCCTTGGATCGTCAACAGTGTAGAAGCTTCTTACCCCAATTCATTATATACATTCCACATGTGGAAACAAAGTGCTTAAATTATAATGTGTTAAGCACTTTCTAGCCAAGAATTTCTCTCCACATTTATGAGTTTACGATTTTATCATATAAAAATGAGTGCATCTAACCTCTCAAATTTGATAACTATGCAACGGGTTATATGCACGGACTCCAGCGCTTAAGTTAGTCAAGTGTCACGTTGGGTTTACTCAATATGAATTGATACGCACACACCAATGTTGTATCCCTCTTTACATTGACTAAGATCGCGTTCCTGTGATAGGAACAGTTATTCAGACACGATGAAGGTACCATACCGAAAACAAAAACAAATTAAAACTGGATCAAGTTAATGGGAATTGTGGGCTAGGTCAGTGGAGTTCGTGGGTTCCGTCCGAGTAAATCTGGCCCAGGTTGGAAATCGGATTGTCCAATATCTTTGGGCTAAGTCTATCGTTAAGGATAGCTGGGCCATTTGTTGGGTTCCCCTTCGTCGGGCTACTATAATGAGGTAACCCTGTAGACCAGGCGGTGTCACCATTGAATTTCTTTCACATCTAGTTAGACTACAGGGTTTCTTTTCATATAAATACTATACGTCCAAAAAAATAAATGTATAAAGAATTTTTGATAGAAATTATGATGATTGTTAGATGAAATAAAATAATATAACCCACTAATTTATTTAAAAGCTAATAATTATATCACATTATTTTGAATATAAAATTTTGACTAAATTTTCAATTGTCTAGTGTTCTTTTTTTTTTTCTAGATAAAAAAGGCTCGACCCCAAAAGAAAAGAGCAAATGGTAAATAAGGTTCATTGATATCAAGCATGAGTATAACTAAAGCAACATTACATCACATGCATATAGGGAGGCCATCGAAAATACTCCCTTCATTTCTTAATAATAGTCGTGGTGGGAAACCTTGTCATTTTGGTTGTGGCCAAATACATTGGTTTTTTCAATGTACCAAAATGACAGTTTCTCAGCACGACTAGTATTAAGAAACAAAGTGAGAAATAATTTGGATGAATGCACAGACTCCAAAGGAAGAGGCCATATGCAGCACCTACACCTCCACAAGCATATGTTGACCAATATGATAACATGCAGACTGTAAGAAACAGACAGAGTAGCCGCATGAATTATCGACCAACCTTCAACCAAGTTGCTGCAGTCCACCTTTAATTGTAAAGGACAGAATCAGGGTTTCAGATTTTCTAAACAGACGTGTCCCAAAGACAAAAGGCCATGCATAAAAAACGATGTATTCCGGCCTATTTCCCCTCGGCATGACCATAAAGGATTAACAGATTGAGAAGCATGTCAAAACATGCCATGGTACTTGCATTCAAAGAAAAGGCACCTCAGGAAAAAGCAACAACAATAGTAAGCAAGAGGTTGTCCACTGCATCAGCAAAACAAACCAAAAGTAAACAACAGAACTTAACATGGCCGGTTGAATTTGACCTTCGCCCTATCTATATAACATAGATACAACAAATTCCACTATTTTCTAAGGTGATATGGGACAAGGTGTTCTTTGGTTAGAATGTTACATATTCTAAGAAAGTAGCATGTTGACTTGTGTGATTGGAACACCTTTTCCATCTTTCAGTTTAATCTTCATTCGATGTTTTACATAATGCAGCAACTTCATTTGGTATTGGTTCAAATCTCCGCAAACGCACATGATAAATTTCTCTTCTCCTTTATTCATGTATACTTTGAATCCTCCATAAATTATAACAGGCGAAGGGTATTTCTTCAGTATCTTTTAATCATTATCTTTGCTTGTTTTGATCTGAATGTTTGTTGTGTAGGAGTATTACTCTTTTCATGTATTTCCTCCACCCCTCATTTTAGAGTTTTCTTAATGTGCAAATTGATCTTTGTACCTATTCTTGACAACAGTAACACACATTCAAGAAATTTTAGAATATCAAGTTACACGTTATTTATTAGTTTAGGGTATTGGATTGCACCTAACCAAAAGGAGAATAGTGTTCTATCACTTAGCTATATTTTATGAATGGAGTTTTGTGCAGAACTACTATAATTTATTATTCTTTCTACCAAATTGAGCAATCAACTACCATTTATTATACTCTTGGAGTCAAGAAATGCTGCCCAAGGCCTTGGCTTTCTCCCTCAGAACATACTTTTGTATCTTCCCTGTAGAAGTTTTTGGTATATCTTGAAAAATGACTGTTTTAGGGGCCATGTAATGGGGCATATGGTCCCTACAGAAGTTGATTATTTCTTGAGCATCTGCATCAAACCCTTCCTTCAACTTCACAAATGCACAAGGGGTTTGGCCCCAATGATCGTCAGGCCTTGCAACAACTGCTGCTTCAAGAACTGATGGATGGCTATACAAGACTGTTTCCACCTCAACTGAGCTAATATTCTCCCCACCAGAGATTATAACGTCCTTCAACCTGTCCTTGATTTCTATGTAACCATCAGAGTGTTTCACAGCTATATCCCCACTATGAAACCAACCATCTTTGAAAGCTTCCTTTGTTGCTTTAAAGTCTCTAAGGTATCCACTCATCACTGTGTTCCCTCTAAACATAACCTCACCAACTGTTTTGCCATCTGCTGGTACACTTTCCATTGTGGCAGGATCTTTTATGTCAATTTCCTCCAAACCCACATGAGGAACGCCTTGCCTTGCTTTCATCTTTGATCTTTCTTCTTGAAGCAGCAAATCCCATTCAGGCTTCCATGCACAAGAAGTGCCAGGACCATATGTTTCTGTGAGGCCATACAAGTGAGAAATACTGAATCCAATCTCTTCCATCTTACCAAGTATCTGTGGTGGTGGAGGGGAACCTCCTGTCATCACTAACACCTTGTGATTGAATGGCTTCCTATCAGTCAATGAAGAGTTCACAATCATGTTCAGCACTGTTGGAGCTCCTCCCATGTGTGTCACCTTGTGCTTAGTTACATTATCAAATATACCCTTCGGAGTAACCTTCCTAAGGCACACATTTATACCACATTGTGCTGCCACTCCCCATGGAAGGCACCAACCATTGCAATGGAACATTGGAACTGTCCAAAGATAAACTGGGAAAATGTCCATGCTGAAAAGTAGAACAGTTGCAAGTGAGTTAAGATATGCACCTCTATGGCTGTAGACAACTCCTTTAGGCCTTGATGTGGTGCCTGAAGTGTAATTCACACTTATAGGGTCCAATTCACTATGTGGTCTCACTATATCAAACCCATTATGGCCATCAGCTAGTAGTCTCTCATACTCATAACTAATTGAAGTAATGTCAATGCTAGATGAGCAATCATAGTCAGTGACTAGGACTAAAATTGGCAATTGCTTTGATCTTTTTCCTAGCAAGTCCAATGCTTCCCTAGAAATTTCAAGTAGTTGGCAGTCTACAAAAAGGATCTTGGCCTGTGAATGCTCCAGCAGGACTGAAACCATGGCTGCATCTAGGCGCGAGTTAAGGGTACAAAGAATGGCTCCAGCCATTGGGACTGCAAAATGCAGCTCATACATTGCAGGAACATTGGGTGATAGTGTGGCAACCTGTTTAGAAACAACATGGAATAGCATCAATGATTCATTCACCTTAGGCCTTAGGGAGTACCAAGGTGCTTCCTAGTATTTGTCTCCTAGCATTAGTTTTCACCAAGAGCAATGCTATATAGTCAGAATAAACGTATTGCCTAAACCTTTGACAAAAATCATGATGATTGTTAGATGATTTTGTGACAAAAAGTTATAAGTTTCATCGAAGATCAATAATCATGCCACATCATTGTAACAAATTTTCAGTCTCTAGTTATTTTTGGTTCATCAAGCAAATTAGCATTGATGCTTCATGTCTCAACAGCCAAGCTTGAATGCAAAACCAAGTCATGTCAGTTTACAACACTGTGGGCTATCAAATATTTCAGCTATCAAATACCCTTCCAAAATTTCAACCATAGACACGGTCTAAAGCTTTGCCTCAATATTTAAACAATCATCACCACCTAAAACATTCAACTAATTCCTCTATGCAATTCTAAATAGATCAACCCAACTCTGGAGTGGGATGAAGCAAGCGCAGCATATTTGAATAATCAAAAATACCCAGAATCCTAACCATATTGCATTTGAATAAATTTAATTGAAAAAATAACTTTATGTTTAGTTTTCTGGTAAAAATAAGGTTAAAATTTTCATGAACAAGTTCTGTATGGAAAATTATATATAGAACTCATGTATAAAAATTTTCACCTCATTTTTACTTCCTAACTAAATCTATACTAAACAGTGAAAAAGAAAATAAAAGCAGAAGAATCTTTTAATTCTGCATCTAAAAAAAGTAAAAATAAGAAACTCTTAATTTTTTTTTCTGTTTTTTAAGTAGCTTATAAACAAGCAAAATAAAAAGAAACATATACAAGCTCTGAAAAAGTTATAACAGTAACTATTATAATCAGAACAAAGATTGGAGCCAGAAATGACAGAACTCACAACATCACCACGGGAAATCCCCAGCTTAGAGAGAGCAGATGCAAGTTTCAAGCACCTTTGATGTGTGTCACCCCAGTTATACTTCAAAGAACCATGCACAAGTGAGGTTCTGTCTCTGCATACTCTTGCTGCTCTCTCCAAGAAGCTTATAGGAGACAAAGGAACAAAATTTGCAGAACAAGGAAATAGACCCTCCATTGATTTCCATGATCCTGGATCAGGATCTATGGAGGAGAACTTGCAAAATTCACGTGAATGATGTGAGGAGAAGAAAAGGGTTGCTCTAGACTGCCGCAGAAAACGAGTCCACAGCATGTTCCTGAAGCTTTGGTTGATGACTTGATGGTGCATTGGTGCAATTCTACTAGTGGATAAACTCTATAGTTGATAGATTTTTTTATCCCAAAAAAAACAAAAAAACAAAGGTTGACAGATTCTACGGGGAAATGAGTTTTTTCCTAATGCAAAGTAATTGGCAAGAGTAATGTTATTTTAATTCATAGCAAAATATTATATCAATATACTTATCTTTATTATTAGATCAAATGTGAATTTTACTTAATTTAAATTTCACATATAATTTAATGATAAATATAAGTATGTTGATATAATGTCCTATAAAATATAAAGTATGAGGTAAAATAATATATCTGGACTGATAGTGATGAGTTTATCAGACGGTGAAGAACAGCATCAAAGTCGGGCCAAAACAATGATGACAGCTATGGGAACGATTTTCAATGTTTGTTTTTTGGTGGGTACGGTAAGGAACTTAAAGCAACCACATATTGCTGCTCAAGTCTTTGTATTGTGTGTTGTGTAAGAATTCCCTCCATGTTTAATAATTATCCATTTTAAAAATGGGTTTTATTTATAAATAATTATTTATTTTAAAAATTTAAAGAATATTAATTATTTTTTAATAATAATTTTATTAAATATTATTGATTCGTTAGTAAAATTTAAGTGTTTTGAAAAGATATAAGAGCAATTTAATAAATTACTCTTAATTTTTATTAATATTGATATTCTACTAATTATTTTCTTAATTTCAGTATACATTTAAAATTGAATAATTATTAAAAATTGAATCAAGTAATATTTTATAAAGTGAGTTGTTATTTATACAACTGGCTCTATTAACGCAAACTTAATTCATTGTAGAAAATAATTTTCTTATTTTAAGTGGGTGTCATACAAAATCCAAGGATAATAAACTAGAACAAAATATGTGGTAAGAGTTGTAGAAAAAAAAAAGTGTTTCTCTTTTATATATTACATAGGGTGGAGTGGTTCAACTATGTCTTAGTTAAAAAACAAAACAAAACACAAGTTTACTAAATGTAACTAGTTTACTAACTCATCAAAAACTATGGTTACTAACTTTCTTAATAGGTTGTAATAACTTAATTAGCTAATATTAAAAGTACTTTTTATATCTGAAAAAGGTACTCAATATATATATATATCACATGTATTCAAACCTTGTTATAAAGAATTCGATTACAGACCTTATTATAAAAAAAATTGATTAGTTTGATTAGAGACCTTATTATAAAAAAAAATTGATTAGTTTGATTTGATCGGATGAAGATCTTTGAAAGAGGTAGGGTCTTCCAACAAAAATATTTTTCATTCTCATAATGCGAATCCAAATCCTCTGAGTAAGAAGTTGAAACATCTACTTTTATACTCTATTCCGTTGTTAGTTATTTCTAACTCTTTGTCTCGTTTCATTATTATTCATTTCTTTTCATTATTTTTAAATCTCCAAACACACCCTTATTAATGTTAACCTATTTGTTATGATTAGTGTTCTACATATAGTTTGCACATACTCATAAACTAAATGAAAAGAAAAAGAAAAGGGAAACATGCATGAAACTATATCTCCCGAAAGGATATAAATGATTTTATACTCTAGCACAATCCCATCATGCCAACTCCTCTTTGGATTTGAAATGTGAACAATATATCATAATAGCATATTATAAAGATCGAATCCTTGACCACGGGTTTTGGAGATTATAATATCATATCATAAAATCACCTTTTCGACCCAAAAGTTTAAGTTAATAGGTAGAGGCACATGAATGAGTTAATCCTCTAACACTCACTGAATACCATATTGGAATGCTCCAAGGAAACATTTACAATTTCTAAAAAAGAGTTATTACACAAACTATAATGATCAGAACAAAGATATGTTACACAAATTAAATGACTGCACTTACAGCATCCCTACATGAAATACCCAACTGAGTTGTAATACCTTAGGTTCACATGTCCCTAGTCAAGTCTAGTATGGCCTTAGGGTTCCCTAGGACCCACCTATATTGCTGGAAAGGCACTGATGCAGAAGGACAACAAATATACATAACAGACTTGTTGCTATCAAACATGCTTGCTAGGTGAGCCTTTCCCTCGCTAGGCGAGCCTTTCCCTCGCTAGGTGAGCCATTTGCATAAGGATTTCTCTTTGGAGTTTGGTGAGCTTGTCATGTGAGGCTTATAAGCTTGCCTAGCGAAGCCTTTTTCCCTTGGATGGCTATGGAGCTTGATGAGATTGTTAAGCAATGCTAGAAGCTTTCCAGGTGAAGGTCCTCGATGGTGGAACAATGCCAAAATGACACAATTTTGTTTTAAAGAGCCCCAACCTGTAAAAGTCCTCCCCATTCGTTTTTCTCACATCAAAATAGAAACCTAGCCCCTGATCTCTCTTCCTCCCATTTCACTCTCAACCCTAATCAATCCTACCTGCTCCAACTTTAAGGTAAGAGATTGATGTTAGATTATGCTCTTTTTCTTCCTTTTCCTCTATGTTATTGATTTGGGTGTTGTTGTTTTCTTATTATTATCAAGTGGAGGTACTCTCTCAATATTCATAGAGTTGATTTAGAGTTGTTATAGAGTTATCATAGATTTCTCATCGGTTTTTTTGCTTCAATGACAGACATTGGTATTATCCCCTCTCCCTAAAACTCTCTAGGTGTTGGCATTTCACATTCCACCTCTTCAGGTGGGTGAGTTTGATCTTATGACAATATTTTGGTCATTATATGTATTTATCAATGTTAAGAAAATCGGACGGGCCGGGTCCGACCGGTTAATCGGGAACGTCGGGCCGTCCATTGAGTGGGAAAACCGGGCATTTGAACCGGTCAAAATCGAAAACCGGTGAACCTGAGGTCCAACTCCTGGGAGCTTTTGATTTTTTTTTTTTTTTTTTTTAGTTTCAAAACTTAAATACTAATATTTTATAGCAGTTACAAAGCAAAAATGAAAAAATGGGTTATATTTATTTTATATATGAAAAAAATACTAATATCTACGAGCTGCTCATCATAAAATTTGCTAGTCAACTAACAAATATTGTTTTCAAATACTTTTGTAACCATATTGTGCAACTAAAACTAGAGAAATTTTATATGGATTAGGTTTATTTTTATAAACCTATGAAAATATATATTTTTTGTGTTAATTATGTTAATGTTAATGATTTAATATATTTTTTATGTTCTAATTAATTATACATATATATTTATATATATATTTTATTATATTCCGGTTGAACCCCGGTTGAACCGGTTGGACCTCTAAACCTCTGAACCAGTACCTTGACCGGTTCAATGCCCGGTCCGGTTTTCTTAACCTTGGTATTTATCTAGCATCATGAAGTATTTAGAAGATTTGAACTCGATCTTGAACATGATTTTGGGATTTACATGTATTTTGAAAAGAGTTAAAAAATATGTTTTGAAGCTTCTCATGAAAACCATTGGCCTTCCAAAATGCATAGGACTATTCTTGGATTTAGATTGTTATCATACGATTTATTTCATGATTTTAGACTTGATTTATAATGATGATAACTTGTTATACTTGATGAAAAATAAGAAAGTGTGCTTATTCATGAGATAATGTTGAACTTAGATAACTAGAATCCCTTTTATATCAAAACATGATTTTCGAATATGGAATTATTGAGAGAAATAGAGTTATGAGTTAACGACAGTCAATTAATTTATTAATCTTGGTATACCAAGATCAACCATGAGAGATAATTATATATATTTAGATTAGTCCACGAGGGACACGGTTTATGAGGGACAATTAAATTTTGGTAAAGTGCTCTTGTTCGCGAGGAACTGAACACCTCTAAACATATAGTTAGCATTCACTCTCTTCGTTAATAACTTAGAAGAATATTTATGTTTTCCTATGCTTTATTCAAGATCAAAGTTGTTGTTATTATTATTATTATTATGGATGGAAATGATTTGAGCTTTGCATTATTATTTACGTAATTTCCTTATTCTCCCATGTTTGGTTGTAGGTAAAGATCTACTTACTGAGTTTTAAGATAAAACTTACATTCCTCTCCTT
Organism: Dalbergia cultrata; assembly: GCA_031216105.1. Lineage (NCBI taxonomy): Eukaryota > Viridiplantae > Streptophyta > Magnoliopsida > Fabales > Fabaceae > Dalbergia > Dalbergia cultrata. The sequence goes on along the minus strand of CM062347.1, from coordinate 1,557,291 downwards.
TCTTTTTACAAATTTAGCAGTAGCTTCATATCCTCCCTAGCCTCCCCTTCAGTAGTAGTATTTCTTTAGTGCGGATGAACTTCACTTTCATGTAAAGCATTAATTATTTTGCTTTTTGTATAGAGTGCTCCAGTGCTGTGTGAGTAGAATCTCGGACTGTATGCATTCTTTTTTGCATCATGACTTGTATTGTAATTATGATTTCACAGTTTCATGATTCTTTTTGTACAGAGAGAAACTCGATTTCACTACGCCTTATGATTATGTTTCCATACTTGAATTATGAAATGGATTACTTATGATTATGATGATTTTGAAATTGCTAGCTAATATATGCTTAGAAATGGATTTTATACTTCAAATTACGCATATTTTATGACTCAGTGACCATAAGACTTATATGGGGATGAGATTTCTCATGTGCCGATCACATTCCCAAATTGGGTCGTGAAATGAGTGGGAGCAGAAGCAAGCTTCAAACACCTTTGAGTTCTAGTCTGGCACTAGTTCTAGCTCCACCACAAGCCTTTAACTTTGATGCTTGTAATTTGTTTTGTATATTTGTTGGCAAGCCAGGTGGCTTGACTTTCAATGGCACAAGTCTATCAATCTTTCAAATCTAACTTTCAGTGCATCCGGCATTAATTGTATGTGTTAGTTTTTTTCCAAATGTGATAAATCATGTGCCAAATGCATTTAATGGTGCATTGCAAATTAGTGCAATGGGAGCTCTATAAATAGAGTTTTAGTAGTGGCTTTCTGGATAATACAACTCCACATTTGGTTTGTACTTTTTTTTTGGTTTCCCTTCTCTTTGTGTATGGAGTGTATACATGGATGGAAAAATATCGTGAGTATTTTGCGTATATATGTGGTTTGAATTTGAGGTAGAATGTTATTAGGGCGGGGGAGCCCAGTAGGGAGAGATACAACCAATGGGTTAAGTGAGAGCACTATACCATCGAGCAGAATGTCATATCTTGACCCCAAAACTTTAAAGTAGGAAGTCATGACTCTTCCCATATTATATTCTATTCACTTAATCCATTTTAAAAAAATGTGGGACTTTACCTGTTATATTTAACTCCAACAATCTCCCCTTCAAGTATGAGACCCACAATATTGCTCCCTCATCAGCTAACCGCTCTTCCTAGTACTTGCCATTCGCAGTAGGTCCATAATTGCACATGGGCTTTAATTGATGTTTATGCAAGGTGTGCGGTAAGATAATGAAGGTGTTGATAGCAGATCCACAATTGAACACGGGTATTGGTTGACATTGATGCAATGTGTGTGGTGGGATTATGTAGATGATTAAGGAACTTCCAAAGAGAGCCAACATAGAAGTTGCACCGCAAATTTTTAGTAAGGTTAAGAGATGTACTAAGGTGAAATTCTTGGAATTGCCTCATTCCAAGTGAGTATACTTTTTATGGTGGAGTATGATAGTTCCTTTGAACTATGATTGTTAGCATAGACAACAACTGCAAGAGATTGCCAATGTAGACAATGGAAGCTAAAGGTGTGCTCATTCCAATCAATGTAGAGATTGTTGAGGTTGATTGAAATAAAATATCTTGGAATAAGTCTCACATTGCTTAGGATTGCAAGTGAAGAGTGAAGCCAAGGCTATATATATGGAGCTAAGCTTTTTGTTTCAATTCGTATCAGTTGAAAACACTTTAAACTTGTGTCTGACTTTATTATTTTATTTGTACTATCATTTTAGAGTATTGTGAGGTGTAGTTTAGATACTCTTCTTGGAGAGCGTAGGTGTATTGGGGACCAAAGAAGTGCTTCAGAGTGAAGTCCATATGTTGTAAGAATTTTCATATGGTGTTATTATCTAGTTGTTGTTTTGTAGCAGCCATGGTTTCTCTCCAGTTTAGAGTTTTCCACGTTAATTATTGTGTTGTGATTGTCCTCCTATTTTTACTTTATGTTCAAGGGTGATTTTCATGGGGGAATGACGCTTTCTTTCCAACAGGTGATATCAGAGCTCATGGTTCAGTGGATGCTTTCTTAGTAAGTTATGTGGTTGAAGTGTTGTCTGATCTTTCCTATCAGAAAAGAAGTATGGTACTTGGTTGAGAATTATCCTTGGTTGCTCGAAGGGAAATGTGATACTATATGAGTGCTATTTTGGAAAGGTTATGGCTAGGAAAGACTTAGTACTTAAACATATTCATTGTGACCCACCTCTCTTTCTTGGGAACTTTCCTGGAGCACAGTTCACAGTTGGTGTACCCTATTTCAGAATATGGTTGGACAGAGAAATTGATAAAAGAATTGATTTTTGCTTGTGGTAAATCAAGTCAAGGATGTCGTGATACGATCAAGATTACACTGAAAAAAAAAGGTGTTGCTTGTATGTCTCTGATTTCACATGGGCATTAATTGATTATGCAAGGTATGTGGTGGGATAATAAAGGTGCTGCTAGTGGATCCACAATTGCACACACACGCTAGTTGGCTTTGATACAAAATGTGTTGTGGGATTATGTAGACGACTGAAGAACTTCTAAAGAAAGCGAACATAGAAGTTGCACCATAAATTTTCAGCAAGGTTTTGACATATGCTAAAGTGAAATTCTTGGAATCGCCAAATTCCAAGTGAGTATATTTTTTATGGTGATGATAGTTCTTTTGAACTACGATTGTTGGTATAGACAATGGCTGCAAGAGATTGTATATGTAGACAATAGAAGCTGAGGGATGTGCTCATTTCAATCAAGGTGGAGATTGTTGAGGCTAATTGAAATATAACATTTTGGAACAAGTCCCACATCACCTAGCATTGCAAGTGGAGAGGGAGGTTAAGGCTATATAAATGGAGCTAAGTTCTTCATTTCAATTTGCAATAGTCGGAGACACTTTAAACTTGTATTTGACTTTATTCTTTTCTCTGTGAAAGTGAATTCTATGTGCTGTAAGAATTTTCGCATAGTATTATTCTTTGGTTGTTGTTTGGCAGCGACTGAAATTTTTCTTCGATTTTGGAGTTTTCCACATGAATTATTGTATTGTGAGTGTGATTCTATTTTTACTTCTCTATATTCAAGAGTGATTTTTACGGGGGAATGACATTTTTTTCCCAACAAATGTGACCATCTTTTATATTTGAGTAAAAATCGATGAGAAAATATTGTGAGTATTTTGAATGTATTTGGGGGTTTGTATTTGAGATGGAGTGTAATTATTTTTTGTATTTGAGAGCATATATCAATGAGTAAATATTGTGGAGTATTTTGGTTGTATTTAGGACTTAAAACTGAATTTTTTATAATAAAAAAATTAAAAACTGAATTTTTTAAAAGTCATTTTTAACTTTTACGAAAAACTAAAAATTGATTTTTTTTTAAAGATTTGAATTATTTTAAAAAAATTATCCAATTGTACAAAAAATAATTTTTTAGGTGAAAAAGTGATTTTGAGTCATCAGAATTCTATCCAAACGTAGCCTTAGTTAATCCATTACTGAGATGTGGATATAATTCCAAGAAAAACGTCATTTTTTTTAACCCCAATCAAACAATTTATGTTCTTCCTAAGCCGAACTTTCAACACTACCTGGGCCATAACAATTCATAAATAATAGATAGCAAATAACAGTGTTAAAATAGTAGTAGTTGCCAGTTGGAAACTCTAATCTCTATCTCTATAAATTCTTCTGGGACGAAAAAAATCAATACATCGTTTTCTATGTTGCATAAACATTATTCAGGACCAAAATTTGCTATTTCCAATTTTCGGGGGTGACAAAAACAATGTTGATAAAATTAGTTAGAAAAAGAATATACTAGGCCGAAATCATTTGAGAAATCAGCAAAAGAATTGAACCAATCAATCTAAAGCATTTATTACTGCATCAACAACATCTTGGGTGGTGCTTGTCCCTCCAAGGTCCTTTGTCCTGTATTTGCCCTCTAGAATGACTCTTGCCACAGCAGTTTCTAATCTGTCAGCGAATGCAGGAAACTGGAGATGCCTAAGCATCATAGCAGAAGAGAGAAGAAGTGCCACTGGGTTGGCTGACTTTTGTGCCACAATTTTATCATTCCCGGTATTTCCTGCTGAAGCTCCTTGCTCAAACACAGCATGCTCATCTCCAACATTACCTGCAAGCATAGCATCATTCAGGGTTTATGATTTTCTGGCAACCAATATGAGGACAGAGAATGATTCCTCTCAATGAGCAAGTGATGCAGCCAGAAAAATAGGCAAAATGTTTCATAAAAATCATGCTAGTTGTAGCATGACCCACTTATTTAACCAAGAGTTAATAAATATGTCACATCATTCTCACAACTAGACTTTCAGAAGAAAATTTAAGGCCATTGCGTTTTTATTCTACAAATGATCACTTCTACCCACCCGACAGAAAAAGGGGAGGAAAAAAAAAAAAACAGTATTTGGAGTTCAATGGACCTCAATTAATCTAAGCTCAAGCCAAATCGGCTAGCTGTAGGAGTAAAATCTTTCTAGTGGTAGTTTTTTTCATTCACATATCTTGAAATCTAGACTTCAATTAAGGGAACAAGAGTCGAAGAACCAAATTTTTGTCAACAACCACTCTGATCTCACTATTTTAGCCCTGTATACTACTTTTCCTCACTACAGCAGTACAACCCTCTCCACCCTACAATACTGCCGCCGCTCTGGGCCTAGGCTTCCAAGTTCTTGACATTAGTTACACATTTCATAAGGAGTAAGAACATGGCAGAAGTAAGGGAGTACTATTCAAAAGGCTAAATGGCAACATAATCAAATGAGAGCTATAAAGTTGTAATACTGTAGTAACTAATAGCCGCACCTCCTGGCATGACTCCAGTGCCTCCAGCAATGCCTGCTGCAGTATTTGCAACCAGATTTCCATAAAGATTGGGGGTTACCTGGCAACGGAAAAAGAATGCATGAACTCCATAAACACATTAAACAAGAGTTTATAAATAGCTTGGAACCAGGACTTTATTGCAAATTTATATACCATGACGTCAAACTGCTCAGGCTTTGAAACAAGCTGCATACAGCAGTTATCCACAATAATTTCGTCATACTGGATTGCCGGATACTCTGTGGCAACCTCTCTGCAAGATTCCAAGAATAAACCATCGGCAAGCTTCATAATATTTGCTTTGTGCACAGCAGTCACTTTCTTTCTGTTATTCAGGTAAGCATACTCAAATGCATATTTAGCAATACGCTCTGAACAGAACTTGGTTATTACCTACCGACAAAAACAGCACCCCTAGAAATCAGAATTTATGTGTATTTATTCAATAAAACAATCCAAAGACACAGTATCAACCTGAAAAAAACATCAACACAGCATGTACACAGATTTTACAGAAGGGAAACAAAACACGTGTATGATGAACACAAGTGGAAAATACAATACAATACATCAATAACTAAGTTATGTCACACTAAATAGGATCAGTTATCTGGATAAAATGATGCCACAGTACTCTATCATATATCAAATTATAGTGTAATACAATAAACAAGATAACAGTACATTAAAACTGCCACTGGATGCAATAAGGGCTTACCGGTCACTCTTTAGCAAACCAGTGTCATCAATTCATTCATAAGAAAAATTCAATACAAGCAACCTTCGCAAAATCATGTCAGCAACTTCCTTAACTAATAAGCATATTTTGAGCCATGCACTACGCACGATGAGAAGTATTGCTAAATCATCAAGAATGTCCATGGAAACCTGAAACAACTATAAGCAAATATACACTAGTTCTTTCCATGTCTTATTTTTTACCAACTTTTAGCACACTGAAAAACAGAAATGATTCAATTTCTAACTCGCTGCTCAATTTGCAATTAACCTCACCACGTATATATCGTGAGTTGAAAAACACAGGTGTGATACCAGAAATTAAATCCTATTTAACCATTTCATCACTCATTGCTCAATTCGCATTTCACAATCAAATTCACCACCAAGTTCAGTCATCAATTTCTCAAAACACAGCAAATCAGCGATGGCCTAGAGCTATGAAACTGCATATAACATTAGACATAAGATGTGAATCATATGATAACGATGGCGTATAGGATAATTCTTAAAATGGTCGCCCCACGTACATACATATATATAGGGCGTATCACATAAGAAAGATGATTTATTATGAGAGTGTGAAGTGTAAATCTAGGTCGTATAATCATATATGGATGGTTAAGATTTAAAGATAATTAATACTCACATGCTCATTTAAAAAAGTTGTGTGACTTTACATTTTAATTTTTTATCATTTATATAAAATACAATGGTAAAAATTAACTCCTCTCATTATCATAATAAACCACATTTCTTATATGATATGTTCCTTATATATATATATGTTCTTTTTAATTGAGTTTGTATGGTTACGAATATTTCTAAATAGATCCCAATCCAACCTTTTTCCTTAAGCTCAATCAGAACCAAAAAAAAAAAAGAGCACAGAGACTAATTTAAAAGTCAACATATAAAGTGTAAGATATAAAATTAATATAAAAAACATAAAATTTTAAACTAAAAACAGAAATAATGATGTGACAGTTAGCATAAATTATTATAAAATTTAAAGTTATTAGAATACACTTATCTGTTTGATTACAGATTTAATTAGATTAAATTATGGTGCATTGCACATCAACAAAATATAGATTTTGATTCTTACACCCAACACTTGAACTAATCAAATATGATATTTCTATTTATAGATATAATAATTTAAAATATTAAAGTAAAAACCTATATAATATAATATTGTGAAGGACCACAGGATGTTATTCTTCTCTAGGATGAATCTGCCCGCACCATTTTTTTAAGAGGTCATTTTGGGCATTTATTCTAATTAAGAGTTTATAAGTGTAAGTTTATTCAGGGAATGATAGAACTGAAATCATGATTTGAAATTATGAACTTATTTTAACAAGTTTGATAAATCATATCGAATGTATTTTTTATTTTTATTTAATATGATTTTATTTCCAACAATGTCATTTGTGCATTAAAAGTAGGAATGAGATATTCATTTCAGCGAGTATCGGTGTTCATCCCATTAGCCTCAACCGATTTTCAAGCGGAAATTTCAAACGAAAAAAAAAAAGCAAAAAAATGTTTCACCGTTGCTTCAAAACGGCCAAACACACCCTTACACATGTCCGTGAAGTGCACGCCAATACGTATCCGACCCGTATACGTCTACGCATTTCTTTTGAAAATGCATGCACGTTCGTTCTTAGGTTTATACGAATATTATTACGATCAAGATCGAGTACCTTGAGGCTTTCAACGACGCCAGGAACCACCTCGTGTTCGAGGCCAGCGTACTCACCTTCGGTGTTCTCCCTAATCACAACAATGTCAACGTTGTCATGCCTGGTGGGCAACCCAGGCAGATTGACGCAATTAACGAGCGACGCATAAAGATCGAGCTCCTTCCTCAGCTGAACGTTGAGGGAGCTCACGCCTCCTCCCATAGGGGTGACGAGGCCACCCTTAAGGCACACCTTGTTTCTTCGAATGGATTCGAGGACCTCATGAGGGACCGATTTCATGTGTCCGTGGACCTCGAACTTCTCGAAGGAGAGTGGGGCGTGCATCGCCTCCATGACTTGCTCAACGGCGCCGGTGACCAGTGGGCCGATGCCGTCCCCAGGGATGAGGGTTACCGGGCGGGTGGAGCCGTCGCCGGGGCGGTGCATGTAGGTTACGGATCTCGAGAATTGGGATCTGACGGTGGAGAGGTAGTGTTTGAGGAATGGGAGGGATCTTCTGGTTGCGGTGGTGGTGGTGGCCATTGTGGTTTGGAATGGATTGGATTCGAACGTATTTGGGGTTAGTGTAGGTAGTGTGGGGTGATGAAGAAGGGAGCCATGAAGGGAGAATGTGGGAAAGGGGAGAAGGAAGGAATGAATGAAAAGTGGGGGAGTGGAGAGGAAGAGGAATGGAGGAGCGAGATCCTAGTGAACAGACTAGTGAGAATTTGACTCTTTTTATTATTATTATTATTATTCATTTTTTATTTAGTATTTTAGTTTGGTCTACTATTATTATAAAGGGAAATTTAAAAGGTTCAAATCGTGGACTAGCTATTTTGAGAGTAATTTAGGTTAATAATCAATCAATCAATCCTATATGAAAATCACGAGAATAATTTTTAATACAGTAAATCTAAAAATGGTCCATATTGATTTTTGAATAGGAGAAATCAATCCTTAACAAAAATAAACTAATGAATTGATCCTTAAATCCCCTACCAAAATTAAATTTATAAATTAATCTCTAATCTTTAAAGTCAGACAATTTAGTCTCTTATAATGACTAGAATGAGAATTGATAGAGAGACTAAATTGTCCCTATTGATTTTTTAAATTATCAGAGATTGAATTGTCCAATATTTTAAAAGATTATGGAGCAATTTATTAGTTTATTTTTGTTAGAAATAAAATTGTCCAACTGAAAATCAATAGGGTCTATTTTGAAGGTTTAATCTTTTTAATGGATTCAAATTAATAAATAAAATAGTAGGTTTACTAAATTGTTTGGTATATAAAAACATTTCTCAATTATCTATCTATATATTAATATTTTTTTGTGGGCAAGGGGCTGAAGCCCAAAACAAAAGCAAAAGTACACAAGTAATTTAAGCAGCATGCCAATAGAAGTTAGTTCATCTGGTCAATTTTCTTCTCATGCATAACTATAATTTGTGTTCAATTATCATGTTTTTTTTGTTTATAGGTGATTTATTATTAATACCTCCATAAGTACTCAATAAGTCTAGAAATATATTCTAATCAAGTACTGTGGTTAACTTTCCATCAACTTAGACATAAACCGAAAAAAAAAAACGGAAAGTAATTTAAGCAAGAGCAACATCTGCTAAGTCATCACAAAGAATACAACCAAAAGGTCTTGCAACTCCCCTTTTGAAAGAACCACCCTCTCAAAAATTTCGTCATAAGGGGTAACACAAAAAAAAAAAAGGCCCAATTAGAGCCATAGTGATAGGTAAATTTTTTTAGTGTTATCTAATTATTATGTCCTATTATGCACATGACTTTTAAAATTGTAAGATGAGATTTATTTTGTTTTAATGTTATATTAATATATGATTAGATGGATGTGTTAAAAAAATTTGCATCATCAATACATCACAATATATTAAAATCTAAAAAAATTGTCTTATATAATGATTATATAAAAAATTTACGGATAATAATTGGTTCTAAAATTAAGTGTAATATTCTATTTAATAATTTATTCAGAAATTTTACACTCAACTCCCATGAGATTTAATATAGTTACACTCAATATCATTCTATTTTATAAAATTATACTAATCTCCCCTACATATATTGATCATTAATTTAAGAGTAAAAAAATAACATGATGTGACATATTCACTATTATTAGTGAAAAATTATAATATTTTGACAATATTTGACACACGCACATATATATATATATGGTCTATATAGCACTATTTTTTTTTATCATAAGTCATAATTATAAGTTTCATATTCATGTGATAAAAAAGGTATTTTATTAGATCAATATGTTAAATATTGCTAAAATATTATAGTTTTATTATTAATAATCATGTATATGTTATGTGCTATCAATAGGTGCTATTATTAATGAATCAATATTTATAAGGAAAGTTAGTGTAATTTTAGTAAAACTCAAGAGAAGGTCAATGATAATTTCATAAAATAAAGAAACGCCAAGTATAATTGTATGAAATCTCACGAGAAATTAGTGAGATTTTCAATAAATTATTTTAAAAAATAAAATAGTTTTTACTCAATCTATCTATAATATTAATATTTCAAACTATTATAAGGGAAAATTTTACAAGTGTCACTTCTAGAGCAATTCAGGACCCACAATTTTTATTTGGAATTTGAATTCTCAATCTATATTCATTACACTTAATTGATAGGTATCAATCACATAAATGATAATTAATTATTAATTATGAAATGTCAATTATATATCATAATATCACTTCTACCTCAAGTTTTTTGTTGGTTGACTTTGCAAATTTTTATTCTATATTTTAAATTTATGAAATATTGTTTTTTAATTCTAATATGGTTCAAGTTTTTTTATGATTATATTATTTGGCTTATTTATCAAAAAATTATTTGGCTTAATATATAGTCATAGTTTCTTTGAAATATATTTTAATTCTATATGGAACATGTGATTTATATATTATCAATGAATGTATAATTTGAAATATAACTTATATGATAGTTTTCAATCAATATGTAATCATCAATTTGTAATTAATGTAATCTATCACAATGATGTCAATCATAAATAATAGACGGATATTTTAAAATTATATATTTTATTTGAAAACATGCCTCTCAAGATAAATAAATTAAAATCTTCTTGACTTAATTCAATACTAATTTAAATCATTTAGTTTGCCTCTTGAAATATATTTTTACTTTTGAAAATATAAAATATTTACTATGATATATTTATTTTGACTTAAATTTAGAGATTTTTCTTTATTTAATTCTTGAGTATTTTTTGTAAACTGACATATATTCTTTATTATCATTTAATTTTAATATGAAATTTTCAAGTATAGAAGTTATTCACTTATTTCAAATGGGATTCTTGAGTTTTTTAGGGTTTTCAATATGGATGAAATATTATATTAATTTTGTTTGTTATATTCAAATTACATTTAAATATGGTAATTAGTGGTTGAATATTTTAATTTTATATTGTAAAATTTAATGAGATATATATATATATATATATATATATCTTTTAATCATAATCTATGTTAGCTTCGGACAAATCCATAAATTTAGAGAAGAGATGTCAAATTGATTTTATTGAGTCAACCTTAAATTTGTGTTATAATTGACATAATAGTTATATTAATTTAAAATTATTTTATTAATTAAAATTAGAGCAAATATTATCATAATTAACAAATTATAACTAAAAATGTAATACCACAAATTAAGATATAAATATGATCAATCAGTCACTTTCTAATTAATCAATCACTCTCAAATCTAAATTCAAATTTTAAAGAATAACATTAGTTACATATTATTTTATTTTTGAATGTCATATTCAATTAGTATGATATATAATTTATGAAAAATTATTATAATATATAAAATTTGCTATATTGTATTGTAATGATATTGATAATAAAAATATAATAATACACACTATACTATATTAGTTTTGATATTTTAATAAAAATCAATATCATAGTTAATGTATTTTCAAAGGATTTAATATAATCTATAATTCATCTATAATACTAATAATTAAGATTCATTACATAGATGGTTTTTCATGTGTCATTCATAAAGAAAATTATGTCCCACCATTTGCATAATCTTAATACTTAATGTAAGTTTTTTTTTATTTAATTTACATTCTAATTATTAATTATCTTTTTCAATCATACCTTCGTATCTGTCTTCATTAAAATTATTTAACAAAATATTTCAATCAAAATTATTTAACAAATAAAAAATAATATAAACAAAATGATAATTTAATGTAGTATACCATTAAGATTACATATTTATAATTATAGTGTTAAAGATAACAAAGCTATTATAATTATGTTACTAAAAAAATATTATAATTAAGTATTAATGATAACAAAACTATTATAATTATAATAATTAATGATAACAAGAAAATCTTAGCACACTTTTATTTTTTAATTATCTTTATTGAATTCAATTTGTATCATGTATGAATTTTTTTCCAATTTGAATTATGTTGCATTAGTGGTATTTGTTATTATGGATATTTGTGATTTGAATTTCAAAGAAGTTTGAAATTTTTCTACGTTTTCAAAATCTTTTAATAAACTTGTGAATACTAGTAAAGATTCAAATACTTGTAGAGAATGAGGAATGAAGACCCGTGATGAGGATGAAGATGGAAATGATGATAAGAGGTAAAATTCGAAATAAGGACGAGATCGAGGAAGGGAGAGTTTTTAACTTCAAATGTAGAACTTTTGAAAATTATATATATATATATATATATATATATATACCGTCTCACTATACCATATTTAATTTTTTACAAACTAAACATTTCAACTTATCAATTCCACAATTGTTTCATATTAATTTTTTTGAAAAACAAGACTTCAATTGTTCAACATTAAAATATTTAAAACAATCAATCGCATAATTTACACTTCTTTGATCATGATACTAATTATTTATTAATTATTTAAAAAAAATTAAATAATTACATCAATTTTTTTATTGAAAATAATTGTGAATTGATAGACTACCCCAATAATTGAGATGACACAAATTAGAATTATATTTGATCTTTTTTACTAATTACAACGCATTAATTATAACATATGTTTTAAAATTGATATTTTAATTTACTAAAAGTATATAGAAGGAAAGGGTGTTTAATTAAAATCACATAAATTAAGTTTATTGATTATTTTTTATTACTTAAGAAATATATTTGGATGTTTTTATAAATAAAATATTTTAACTTATCCAAAAGATGAAAATAATTAGGGATAATAAAAACAAATCACTAATATGGGTACACGTAGGAATAGGACAAATTTTGTTTTCATGGGAGTGGAGTTCCCATTTGTTAAATGGGAAAGGGACAGGATATCATATTACATCCTTTATTTTTTTAATTATCTATATCGAATTTGCATTATGTATGCATTTTTTAATTTTTAATTTTGATTATGTTCCATTACAAATATTTGTTACTATAGTATATTTTTAAAAAAAATTTCCTTTTGAAATTCTTTTAATAAATCTATGAATATACACAAGGATTTAGATCCTTGTGGGATGAGGATGGGGATGAAATGTAAAATTCTAAATGGCGATATGGGCAAACGACATGCCCTTTCTGTGATGGATACCTATTGTTATTTCCATAAATGACTCATGAAATAATAAAATTATTCACTTATTCTCTCTCATTATTCAATAATTTCAACTCTAGTTCGGTTTGGTTGGATTTGGTCTCGATTTGATTCGATTCGGTTTGGCTGGGTTTGGTTTAGTTTAGTTCGGTTTGGTTTAGTTATGTTCGGTTCTGTCTGGTCCGGTTCAGTTCAATGGGGTTTGTTTCAATGGAGTTTAGTCCGGTCTGGTTCGGTTCGGTTCGGTTTAATTCGGTCCGATTTGGTTTAGTTCGATCCGATTTGGTTTGGTTCGGTCCAATCCGATCTAGTTTGGTTTGGTTTGGTCTGGTTTGATCAGTCTTCGATTCAGTCTGGTCCAATCCGGTCGGTTTGGACTGGTTGGGTTCGGTTTGGTCCAGTCCAGTTCGGTTCGGTCTGGTCTGGTTCGGTTCGATCCGGTTCGGTCTAGTTCGGTTCGATTTGATCTGGTCTGATCGATCTGGCTTAGTTCGATCCGATTTGATCCTGTTCGGTTCGGTTCAGTTCGGTGCAGTTTGGTTACGTTCGATTGGGCTCGGTCTGCTCTGGTTCAGTTCAATCTAGTACGGTTCGGTCCTGTATGTGTGGTTTGGTGCGGTGTAGTTTGATTTGTTCTAGTTCGATCCGGTCCGATCGAGTTCAGTTGGGTCTGGTTCGTTTTAGTCCGATCCGGTCTTGTTCGGTTTGGTTCAGTCTAGTCCGGTCCGTTTCGATGGAGTTTTATCCGGTCCAATCCAGTTCTATTCTGTTTAGTTTGGTTTTCGATTTTTACTATAAAATTTATAAAAGTAAAAAAAATAATTATGAACAACGTTAAATTAGAGTAATTGTTATTATAAAAACCATATAATTATATTATCTAAGCTGATTTTTAAAATTTATGCTAATATATCATACAATTAATTAATAGCCTCAACCGATTTTCAAGCGGAAATTTCAAACGAAAAAAAAAAAGGCAAAAAAATGTTTCACCGTTGCTTCAAAACGGCCAAACACACCCTTAAACATGTCCGTGAAGTGCACGCCAATACGTATCCGACCCGTATACGTCTACGCATTTCTTTTGAAAATGCATGCACGTTCGTTCTTAGGTTTATACGAATATTATTGCGATCAAGATCGAGTACCTTGAGGCTTTCAACGACGCCAGGAACCACCTCGTGTTCGAGCCCAGCGTACTCACCTTCGGTGTTCTCCCTAATCACAACAATGTCAACGTTGTCATGCCTGGTGGGCAACCCAGGCAGATTGACGCAGTTAACGAGCGACGCATAAAGATCGAGCTCCTTCCTCAGCTGAACGTTGAGGGAGCTCACGCCTCCTCCCATAGGGGTGACGAGGCCACCCTTAAGGCACACCTTGTTTCTTCGAATGGATTCGAGGACCTCATTAGGGACCGATTTCATGTGTCCGTGGACCTCGAACTTCTCGAAGGAGAGTGGGGCGTGCATCGCCTCCATGACTTGCTCAACGGCGCCGGTGACCAGTGGGCCGATGCCGTCGCCAGGGATGAGGGTTACCGGGCGGGTGGAGCCGTCGCCGGGGCGGTGCATGTAGGTTACGGATCTCGAGAAGTGGGATCTGACGGTGGAGAGGTAGTGCTTGAGGAATGGGAGGGATCTTCTGGTTGCGGTGGTGGTGGTGGCCATTGTGGTTTGGAATGGATTGGATTGGATTGGAACGTGTTTGGGGTTAGTGTAGGTAGTGTGGGGTGATGAAGAAGGGAGCCATGAAGGGAGAATGTGGGAAAGGGGAGAAGGAAGGAAGGAATGAAAAGTGGGGGAGTGGAGAGGAAGAGGAATGGAGGAGCGAGATCCTAGTGAACAGACTAGTGAGAATTTGACTCTTTTTATTATTATTATTATTATTATTATTATTCATTTTTTATTTAGTATTTTAGTTTGGTCTACTATTATTATAAAGGGAAATTTAAAAGGTTCAAATCGTGGACTAGCTATTTTGAGAGTAATTTTAGGTTAATAATCAATCGATCAATCCTATATGAAAATCACGAGAATAATTTTTAATACAGTAAATCTAAAAATGGTCCATATTGATTTTTGAATAGGAGAAATCAATCCTTAACAAAAATAAACTAATGAATTGATACTTAAATCCCCTAGCAAAATTAAATTTATAAATTAATCTCTAATCTTTAAAGTCAGACAATTTAGTCTCTTATAATGACTAGAATGAGAATTGATAGAGGGACTAAATTGTCTCTATTGATTTTTTAAATTATCAGAGATTGAATTGTCCAATATTTTAAAAGATTATGGAGCAATTTATTAGTTTATTTTTGTTAGAAATAAAATTGTCCAACTGAAAATCGATAGCGGCTATTTTGAAGGTTTAATCTTTTTAATGGATTCAAATTAATAAATAAAATAGTAAGTTTACTAAATTGTTTGGTATATAAAAACATTTCTCAATTATCTAATTATATATTAATATTCTTTTGTGGGCAAGGGGCTGAAGCCCAAAACAAAAGCAAAAGTACACAAGTAATTTAAGCAGCATGCCAATAGAAGTTAGTTCATCTGGTTAATTTTCTTGTCATGCATAGCTATAATTTGTGTTCAATTATCATGTTTCTTTTGTTTATAGGTGATATATTATTAATACCTCCATAAGTACTCAATAAGTCTAGAAATATATTCTAATCAAGTACTGTGGTTAACTTTCCATCAACTTAGACATAAACCGAAAACAAAAAAAAACGGAAAGTAATTTAAGCAAGAGCAACATCTGCTAAGTCATCACAAAGAATACAACCAAAAGGTCTTGCAACTCCCCTTTTGAAAGAACCACCCTCTCAAAAATTTCGTCATAAGGGGTAACACAAAAAAAAAAAGGCCCAATTAGAGCCATAGTGATAGGTAAATTTTTTTAGTGGTATCTAATTATTATGTTCTATTATGCACATGACTTTTAAAATTGTAAGATGAGATTTATTTTGTTTTAATGTTATATTAATATATGATTAGATGGATGGATGTGTTAAAAAAATTTGCATCATCAATACATCACAATATATTAAAATCTAAAAAAATTGTCTTATATAATGATTATATAAAAAATTTACAGATAATAATTGGTTCTAAAATTAAGCATAATATTCTATTTAATAATTTATTCAGAAAATTTACACT
Source organism: Dalbergia cultrata (assembly GCA_031216105.1). Taxonomy (NCBI): domain Eukaryota; kingdom Viridiplantae; phylum Streptophyta; class Magnoliopsida; order Fabales; family Fabaceae; genus Dalbergia; species Dalbergia cultrata. The sequence goes on along the minus strand of CM062347.1, from coordinate 1,541,189 downwards.
CAACTCCCATGAGATTTAATATAATTACACTCAATATCATTCTATTTTGTAAAATTATACTAATCTCCCCTACATATATTGATAATTAATTTAAGAGTAAAAAAATAACATGATGTGACATATACACGATTATTAGTGGAAAATTATAATATTTTGACAATATTTGACACACACACACACGTATATGGTCTATATAGCACAATTGTTTTTTATCATAAGTCATAATTATAAGTTTCATCTTCATGTGATAAAAAAGATATTTTATCAGATCAATATGTTAAATATTGCTAAAATATTATAGTTTTATTATTAATAATCATGTATATGTTATGTGCTATCATTTTTTTTCACTTAAATTAATGAATCAATATTTATAAGAGAAGTTAGTGTAATTTTAGTAAACCTCAAGAGAAGGCAATGGTAATTTCATAACATAAACAAACGCCAAGTATAATTGTATGAAATCTCACGAGAAATTAGTGAGATTTTCAATAAATTATTTTAAAAAAATAAAATATTTTTTACTCAATCTATCTATAATACTAATATTTCAAACTATTATAAGGGAAAATTTTACAGGTGTCACTTTTAGAGCAATTCAGGACCCATAATTCTCATTTGGAATTTGAATTCTCAATCTATATTCGTTACACTTAATTGATAGATATCAATCACATAAATGATAATTAATTATTAATTATGAAATGTCAATTATATATCATAATATCACTTCTACCTCGCAAGTTTTTTGTTGGTTGACTTTACAAATTTTTATTCTATATTTTAAATTTATGAAATATTATTTTTTTCATTCTAATATGGTTCAAATTTTTTTTATGATTATATTATTTGGATTATTTATCAAAAAATTATTTGGCTTAATATATAGTCATAGTTTCTTTGAAATATATTTTAGTTCTATATGGAACATGTGATTTATATATTATCAATGAATGTATAATTTGAAAAATAACTTATATGATAGTTTTCAATCAATATGTAATCATCAATTCGTAATTAATGTAATCTATCACAATGATGTCAATCATAAATAATAGATGAATATTTTAAAATTATATATTTTATTTGAAAATATGCCTATCAAGATAAATAAATTAAAATCTTCTTGACTTAATTCAATACTAATTTAAATAATTTAGTTTGCCTCTTGGAATATATTTTTACTTTTGAAAATATAAAATATTTACTATGATATATTTATTTTGACTTAAATTTAGAGATTTTTCTTTATTTAATTCTTGAGTATTTTTTATAAACTGACATATACTTTATTATCATTTAATTTTAATATGAAATTTTCAAGTATAGAAGTTATTCACTTATTTCAAATGGGATTCTTGAGTTTTTTAGGGTTTTCAATATGTATGAAATATTATATTACTTTTGTTTGTTATATTCAAATTACATTTAAATATGGTAATTAGTGGTTGAATATTTTAATTTTATATAATTTAATATCAATGTAAATATATATTTATATTAACAATGCATTAAAATTAAATCCTTGGAACAATATATTGTAAAAATTAATGAGATATATATATATCTTTTAATCGTAATTTATGTTAGCTTCGGACAAATCCATAAATTTAGAGAAGAGATGTCAAATTGATTTTATTGAGTCAACCTTAAATTTGTGTTATAATTGACATAATAGTTATATTAATTTAAAATTATTTTATTAATTAAAATTAGAGCAAATATTATCATAATTAACAAATTATAACTAAAATGTAATACCACAAATTAAGATATAAATATGATCAATTAGTCACTTTCTAATTAATCAATCACGCTCAAATCTAAATTCAAAATTTAAAGAATAACATTAATTACATATTATTTTATTTTTGAATGTCATATTCAATTAGTATGAGATATATAATTTATGAAAAATTATTATAATATATAAAATTTGCTATATTGTATTGTAATGATATTGATAATAAAAATATAATAATACACACTATACTATATTAGTTTTGATATTTTAATAAAAATCAATATCATAGTTAATATATTTTCAAAGGATTTAATATAATCTATAATTCATCTATAATACTAATAATTAAGATTCATTACATAGATAGTTTTTCATGTGTCATTCATAGAAAAAATTATGCCCCACCATTTGCATAATCTTAATACTTAACGTAAGTTTTTTTTATTTAATTTACATTCTGATTATTAATTATTTTTTTCAATCATATCTTTGTATATGTCTTCATTAAAATTATTTAATAAAATATTTCAATCAAAATTATTTAACAAATAAAAAATAATATAAAAAAAATGATAATTTAATGTAGTATATCATTAAGATTATATATTTATAATTATAGTGTTAAAGATAACAAAGCTATTATAATTATGTTACTAAAAAAATATTATAAGTAATTATTATAATTAAGTATTAATGATAACAAAACTATTATAATTATAATAATTAATGATAACAAGAAAATCTTAGTACACTTTTATTTTTTAATTATCTTTATTGAATTCAATTTGTATCATGTATGAATTTTTTTCCAATTTGAATTATGTTGCATTAGTGGTATTTGTTATTATGGATATTTGTGATTTGAATTTCAAAGAAGTTTGAAATTTTTCTGCGTTTTCAAAATCTTTTAATAAACCTGTGAATACTAGTAAGGATTCAAATATTTGTGGAGAATGAGGAATGGAGACCCGTGATAAGGATGGAGATGAAAATGACGATAAGAGGTAAAATTCAAAATAAGGATGAGATCAGGGGAGGGAGAGTTTTTAACGTCAAATGTAGAACTTTTGAAAATTATATATATATATATATATATATATATATATATATACCCGTTTCACTATACCATATTTAATTTTTTGCAAACTAAACATTCCAACTTATCAATTCCACAATTGTTTCATATTAATTTTTTTGAAAAACAAAACTTCAATTGTTCAACATTAAAATATTTAAAATAATCAATCGCACAATTTACACTTATTTGATAATGATACTAATTATTTATCAATTATTTTTAAAAAATTAAATAATTACATCAATTTTTTTATTGAAAATAATTGTGAATTGATAGACTACCCCAATAATTGAGATGACACAAATTAGAATTATATTTGATCTTTTTTACTAATTATAACACATTAATTATAACATATGTTTTAAAATTGATATTTTAATTCACTAAAAGTATATACAAGGAAAGGGTGTTTAATTAAAATCACATAAATTAAGTTTATTGATTATTTTTTGTTATTTAGGAAATATATTTGGATGTTTTTATAAATAAAATATTTTAACTTATCTAAAAGATGTAAATAATTAGGGATAACAAAAAAAAATCACTGATATGGGTACACGTGGGAATAGGACAAATTTTGTTTTCATGGGAGTGGAGTTCCCATTTGTTAAACGGGAAATAGACAGGATATCATATTACATCTATTTTTTTAATTATCTATATCGAATTTGCATTATGTATTCATTTTTTATTTTTTAATTTTGATTATGTTGCATTACTAATATTTGTTACTATAGTATATTTTTTTAAAAAAATTTCTTTTTGAAATTCTTTTAATAAATCTATGAATATACGCAAGGATTCAGATCCTTGTGGGATGATGATGGGGATGAAATGTAAAATTCTAAATGGCGATATAGGCAAACGACATGCCCTTTCTGTGATGGATTCCTATTGTCATCTCCATGAATGACTCATGAAATAATAAAATTATTCACTTATTCTCTTTCATTATTCAATAATTTCAACTATAGTTCGGTTTGATTGGATTTGGTCTCGGTTTGATTGGATTTGGTTTGGCTGGGTTTGATTTAGTTTAGTTCGGTTTGGTTTAGTTATGTTCGGTTCTGTCTAGTCCAGTTCAATTCAGTCTAGTCCAGTTCAGTTCAGTGGGGTTTGTTTCAATGGAGTTCAGTCCGGTTAGATCCGATCTGGTTCAATTTGGACTAATTGGGTTTAGTCCAGTTTGGACTAGTCGAGTTCAGTCCGGTCCTGTCTGATTCGATTCGGTCAATTTGGTCGATTTAGTCGATGACGCTTTAGTACGGTTGGAGTGCAGTTTGGTTGATTACATTCGGTTTAATTCGATCCGATTTGGTTTAGTTCGGTCCAATCCGATCTAGTTTGGTTTGGTTTGGTTTGGTCCAGTTTGATCAGTCTTCGATTCAGTCTGGTCCAGTTTGGTTGGTTTGGACTGGTTGGGTTCGGTTTGGTCCAGTCCAATTCGGTTCGATCTGGTTTGGTTCGGTTCGATCCGGTTCGGTCTGGTTCGATTCGATTTGGTCCGGTCTAATCGATCTGGCTCAGTTCGGTAAGGTTTGGTTAGGTCCGATTGGGCTCGGTCTGCTCCGGTTCAGTTCAATCTAGTACGGTTCGGTCCTGTTTGTCCGGTTTGGTGCGGTGTAGTTTGATTTGTTCCAGTTCGATCCGGTCCAATCGAGTTCGGTTGGATCTGGTTCGTTTTAGTCTGGTCCGGTCCTGTTCGGTTTAGTTGATCGATCCAGTCGTTTCGATGGAGTTTTGTCCAAATTAGGTCGATTCGATTTAGTTTGGTTTTCGATTTTTACTATAAAATTTATAAAAGTAAAAAAAATAATTATGAACAACATTAAATTAGAGTAATTGTTATTATAAAAACCGATAATTATATTATCTAAGCTGATTCTTTAAAATTTATGCTAATATATCATACAATTAATTAATAAGCTAAACAAATGATAAAAAATTTGAACAAAAATCATATTGATTAAATTAAAAGAATTAATGTATAATTGAAAATCCTAATTGTAATAAAATCGGCTCTTTATTGTCATAAGTCATCTATCAAATTTTTTTTTAATCTTATAAATATAATATTCAAAATAAGATATAAAATAGAATGACACATTTACATTTTATCAATTTATTTAATGATTTAACTATTAACTTATTTTCAAAATAAATTTATATATTCAGTTTTCTATAAGATATATTTAAATAAATTATTTATTTTCGATAATGGTCAATAAATTATTTCTATTATCATCCAATGTATTACACGGATCAAACAACTATTTAAGTAATATAAACAAATCAGTTATAATTATAATTAATTATTAAAAATTAAATTTAGCCTTTCTCCTAGTCTAAATGCATCCTTTAATTAATTGTCTGTTGTTCACTGTCTGATCATGCTCAGCGATGATCGTGCTCGGCATGGCTTTGATAGGGAATGTCTCTTGCCGCGGAAAAGGGCCACGTACATTCTGATCCGATGGCTCCTTGAAGGGGCAAAAGATTATGCGGTTCAAAATAATTAAATAAATGAATAAAAAAAAACCAAACTAGAATAAGCCACTTCATACTGTAGCATATTTGCAGCAAAATAAAAGTTGCAGGGTTGATAGGGGCTCCACAGCCTCTAGTAGAAAGCAAGTTTATTTTGTCTGCTTCTTGTCAGCTATTGGTTTGTTGAGTCATAAAGAATTTGGTTGCTTTAAAATGTGGGGTGTAATGTAAAGGGAAATTATAATTGTTCTTCATAAGATTATTGACACAAATTCTGATACATGTAAATTTAAAATTGTGTATTTTATTTTCTGAAATATTATGGAAAAACAAACCACTACCTGGACACAAACACTCGTATAAATATTATTAATTCTCTGTACTTGCTTAAGAATATCTTGTAATAATTCAGATGAAGAAAGAGAATATCTTGTAATAATGATATAAGATCATGGAAAAGCTAAAGTTAAATTAAAGCTAATTGGGTCAAAAAGATAGCCGAGCCACGACCTGGACCATTCATAATGGCACCTTCGGCTGCATTTGTTTCATGTATAATCATCATTCCAACCTTTTCTATCTTTCACTGAAAAGAAACTTTCTATCTTCCACAACAATTGTCTTAGTACTTTGCTCAGTTTGACCGAAGTCAACAACAACATTATAGTCTTGTTATAGTCTTATATATGAAAGGTTTGTCAAAAAAGGGGGAAAAAAAAGTCTTATGTGAAAGACTTAAAGACAGGTATAACTTACATATATTTATTTGATTTGACAATATCATAATCTAATTAAATGCTGGTTCCCTTTTAGAATATTTTTTTTAATTTTAGATAAAATTATTTTTTAAAATATTTATCAATTTTATATTTTAATAAATTATAATTTTTTTAAAAAAGTATCCTTAATAATTAATAATTATTAGTACGATCTTTTAATTTCAATCTTTTGATATACTCTATAATTAAAAATCATTAAGATATATTGGTTCATACATTATAATTTTATATGGGAGTATTCTATTACCATATTATTTATCACATTTCTTAATATCTATATTTATTCAAATTCAATATATATTTTGCAAGGGAAAAAGAATATCTTTTCATAAAAATTTTTAATTAATTTTGATGATTAATAATATAAAAAATTTCATGTTATCACTTAATTATATCCATTAACTTATAAGTTTTTTTTTTAAAAAATAATAAATAATTTGGTAAAGGTTATCTCTTTCCTTAACCAAGTATTGAGTATGAATAAAACAACTTTAACACTTATGACCAATGTCTACCTTTCTTAAATAAGCCTAACGTACACGAAGGGATTAGTGGCTGTGTCAAGTGATTAATATCTTGAGAAATAAAAAAATAACAAATAATTGAATCAAATATCATTCGTCTATAAATATATTTTTGGCTTATATTTAAAAAACATATATTTAATACTTTAAACACATGACACAATTTAATATTTTTATTTTAAATAAAGAGTGCATTGAACATTGAGAATTAGTTATAAATAATTAAATACACAACATAAACTATTACGTAAAAAAAAGTAATAAAATGAACTTTTCTAAAGAAAATTAATACATTGTTAAAACTAAAATTTTCTATCAACAAGATATTGGTTCAAATGGAAATTATGTAAGTTCTTTAAACATAAAATTCTGAATTTCATAAAAAAATTCATGTATATGAAAAATAAAACTATTTTTTAGATATTTTTAAATATCATTTTTTTTCACGTATTAATATATAATTTTGCAATAGTATTAAAAAAACTTTAACGCTAACCTTATAGAAATTGTAGAATCATAAAAAAGAAAAGGACTTTATATAGGTAGATATACCTCTTCAAATTTGTAGGGGTCTTTAGTTAGTCTCTAAATCAAATCAATTTAACCTCATACTTAAGAACTGAACTCCTGCCTAGTGCCTAGTACGGAACTCAAACAGCACCAAGGACATAACACTTCCATTTTTCCCACTATTTATCTACTTCAACTCCTCCTTCATTCCTCTTCAACAAGTTTGATGAACCTATATATATGTGGTCCTGTCTTATTAGCCAAAACACCTTCCTTTAATTTCTCTTCCCAAAATGCTGCCTCAACGTGAAGATAATAATAATCATCATCATCATGATGACCAATCCAAGGGTCTTGCATCCTCCTTCTCTTCTCCTCCTTATTATTATAACTTGGAGAAAGTTTTCCCTGTCTATGCCATGGGAAGAATTCCCAACTCACACCCTCCCTTTGCGTTGGAATCTCCACTTCATCAGCATTTGGATGGTGCTGACACCATTTGGGATGCTATAAGAGAAGAAGCCAAAGTGGAGGTACCCCAACAAGTCCATTTCTTGTCTTGTGTCCTTTTTTTGTATGCTTGTGATTGTTTTCTTCTTTGGTTGCATATTTGGAATGCTTTGCATATTGGGTGCTTAGAATTGGTTTGGATAATTGGGAAGTTCATGAATTCTTTCTCATTCATTTTTTTTCCTTTCAAAAGTAATATATATGCTATACAATTGTGTGATTTGTGGCAGTTGGATGCTTCATTTTGCATATTTGATAATTGTATGGAAAACTTCATTTTTTATGCATCATGGTATACCATTAAATTTTAGAAAATTTTATGCCAATAGGCTTTATTCTCTAGTTCTTTACTAATGAGATATTTGAACATCAATCCATAAATAGTAACGAACGGAAGTTTATCTGAATGTGTTATATACTTATATTGAATACTCGATTGATTTTGTTTAAAATGTTCTTTCTTTTGGAAGTTACTATTTGACGAGACAATCACAAAAAAAGAAGAGAAATATTTAACAATAACAAGGGTGTGTTTGGTATGAGGGTCAAATTGAGTTAAAAATTTTCCTGGATAAGTTCCATGTATAAAATTTGATAGAAATTTACTTGATCTACTAAACTGACATCTACATGTGGATGAGAATGACCACACTTTACTTGCTACCTGTGTCTTACAACTGTTTTTTGGGCTGCCTAGCATTACCGTAATAACATTCTCTCTTTATTACCCTGTGCAGGCAGAAAGGGAGCCAATTTTAAGTAGTTTCTTGTATGCCAGTATTTTGTCACATGATTGCTTAGAGCAAGCCCTGGCTTTTGTTCTTGCGAACCGTCTACAAAATCCTACTCTTTTGGCAACTCAGTTGATGGATATATTCTGCAATGTGATGATGCATGATAAAGGTATCCAGAGATCTATTCGCTTAGATGTTGAGGTAAACATCCTTCATGTCACAATTATAGGAAAAGGAAGTGATGTTTGTTTGATGCAAATTTGTATCGGTTCATGATCTGATTTGATTCATTGTGTTAACATTTTCTAACCAGGCATTTAAAGACCGGGATCCTGCTTGTTTGTCGTATTGCTCTGCACTTTTGTATACAAAGGTAAACTTTTCTGTTTTTCATTATCAAATTTGTAGCAGCATGCACTAGTCCTTTTGTGATTTGTGATTTGCTTAGTAATGGTTTCATAATTGCTAATCCAAATAGCATAAATACTAGGTGTTGGGATTTAATTGACATTTAAATCTCTAGAAAATGAAGATTAGGCATGCAAACATTTTTATGGTGCTAAATTCTTGTGCTGCTAACCAGACATAGGTTTATTAGAAGGAAATGTCACTCTTGTAATGCAGCTAAGTACTAACTCAGCATCATTTGATGGTACCAAGTAGTAACTTCTTTCATCCTGTTCAATGCATTTCATTGGATAACATGGTGATTTCATGGAACAATTAGCACATTTTGTGCCACTTCATAAGACTTATTCTTTGACAGGGTTACCATTCTTTGCAAGTGTATCGAGTAGCACATGCTTTGTGGGGGCAGGGACGCAAGGTCTTGGCTTTAGCTTTACAAAGTCGAGTTAGTGAGGTAGTGTTCTACTACTTGGGTCAAAACTTGGTAGATTCTGCAATGCTGATTTCATATATCAGATGATTCAAGCCCTTCTTAATTTCTCTGCTGCAGGTTTTTGGAGTTGATATACATCCTGGTATGTTGGTTTTGGTTTCATCTTTGCATGCAAACACAGAAATACCTTAGTATTTGACAAATGTTACATGCCAAGGGACAAATTGTTTTGGGAACTGTTAGGAAAGCAATTGAATATAACATGGCAAAAAGAGTTTTCCATTTTGAAGCAGAAAGTTTTCCTTTAGGCTTATATATTTAATTCTTGGAAGAAAATATGTGATTCATTTCATAAACTTTTCCTTTTTAGTATAGTGCAAATGACATCTCGAGTCTTGTGAATGGAGAAAAAAAAAAGATGGCACTGGAAGAATTTAACTCTACCGTGGACCGTCTCTACTCCAAGTCGGATTAGTCGGAGTCTGGTAGTCTTCAACTAGTAATGGTTTAGATGAAAAAAAAAAATGATATATTGAGTTTTGTCTTTAAGGATGTCAATCTCTATAAAACTCTACTTGAGATATTGAATGCTTTGAAGGACTTATGGTTAACTTTACAGTTTTATGTTTGTTCTTTTTTTGTTTTCCCCCTTTTAATATAGCTGCGAGAATTGGCGATGGAATCTTATTAGATCATGGGACAGGTGTGGTTATTGGTGAAACTGCTATTGTTGGAAACAGAGTTTCGTTGATGCAAGTGAGCAGTGTTTCTTACTTAATCTCTCTTATGATTAGTGTGGCTATGACAAATTCCATTATCTTGTCAATTGGCATCTCTATTTCCTGAATTATGTCAAATTTAACGTTGTTGACAACTGCAAAAGGAGGAAAATAGTTTTGAGTTTGTCTGGAAATTATTTAAAAGGAATTTGTAATCAGTAGCTTTTATAATCTACACAGTAAGCTAATGGTAAATAGCAGAGATCTCCTTGGTCTCCTTTCAAGTGAAAGTACTATTAATGTAATTTTCGTGGAAACAGTTTTTGAAAGGTAATTGACTTCACATTTCATATCCTTGCTATTATCCATTTTTCACTATTTCTATTAAGAGAAATCATTTTAAGAAACTGGTTTATTATATACTTAGATTTAGATTTTAATGGTTTGAGAGTAAACATAATCTATGACAGAACACTATAAGTTCCTTGGAAAGCCGCATATTAGCGTTGGCGGCAGGAACCAAAAGACTGTATGTTGTCTGATTTATATAGCCAACCTCAGTTAGTGAAAGAAAACTTAGTTATTGTTGGTTTACCATATACTTCTCATTCAACTTCTTTTGGGACTGCAAATCATTATGCCAATTACATGGTATATCTGGATGATTTTACAGGGTGTAACTTTAGGAGGGACAGGGAAGGAAGTTGGTGATCGCCACCCCAAAGTAGCTGAAGGCGTTCTGATTGGAGCTAGTGCAACTATACTTGGGAACATAAGAATTGGTGAAGGTGTGATGATAGCTTCTGGCTCCCTAGTGTTAAAAGAGGTCCCTCCCCACAGGTAAATACTGATTAACTTCTTAACATTAAAGTTTAGTACTTGTAGCTTCTGCCTGATTTTTTTAACATAAAAAATGGACACTAAATGGGACATATAGAAAAAGGCCAAGATTTTTATGAATTCCACACCATTCAATTAGACCTATACAACTGAATCCCACACTATCTTTAAGAGTGTGGTGTCCATTTAATGTCCCAAAATATGGATTCAAAATATAGTGCCACTCTTTGTTTTTGTAATAAGTGGTGATGCTTCTTCTGCTTTGTTTGTTAAGATGACATGGTAAATTTATACTCACACAAGAATATTTCGTTTGTTAAAGCATCGTGGCAGGTATTCCAGCAAATGTTATTGGACGTCTACGTGAGCATGATCCATCTTTAACCATGAAGCATGGTAAGCAACCATTGGAGCATCATGCCTCACCATTGAAAATCCCTTCATGCTATCTCTTTCTCCATGTGTTATATACTGGGAAATTGATCGCTCCCAAAAGAAAGTGACATTAGCAAATATACTATATCATCAAGTAATAGAGTAAAAGAGAGGGTTGTCGTATCCATAAGGATAATTCAAGTACTGATTCTAGTTAATTAGATGACAAGTTGAACAATTGAAAAGAGATTATATCAAAAGGAATTTAAAGGCTAAGGTGCTAAAAAGATGTAATTTAGATATGACAGTTGATGGACTAAAGTGTTAGGGTGATTTACTTCATAGATCAGTAGGCTAATCTGATTTCTATTGTTATAAATTGGCCACCAGCTTTTAACAGAAGCTATGCTCAAAACAGTGTCACATTACACATACCAGCATTTTCTTTAACCGGTCATTGCACATGTTCCTTATATATCCCACATCATTTTGTTGCGAATCTGCAGATGCTACAAAAGAAATTTTCACACATTTAGGTGCTAACTTAAGAAATGGAAAGCCGAATGGTTAGCCTTCTTCACTATGTTTCCCACCTCTTTGATGCTTATTAAATATATATATATTAGAGTCCTCAACTGTACTCTTGGTAATTGTTTTGTCAAAATTATTAACTACCAATTCTTTTTTTTTTTTTTTTTTTTGTGTGCGTGTGTAACATGCATTAAAATATTTCAGGAGCTCAGAATCCAGATATAAGTGGTATGATGAGACGAGATTCGGTAACATAGCTACCATTTGGCTATGCTAACATAATTCTTTCCTTTCAAAGGCAGGATGATGTTGTTGTGTTGGATATGTTATATTCAGGATCAGTTCAAGTTTTTAATGTGAATCTTGAATTATCAATAATAATTCCAACTTTCATTGTTGTAATGTACACTGCTGCGTGCAGAGGTTCTTGCACCAGTTGGACGAATTCCTATGATTTGAAAGCAAATGTTACTTATGTTTGCCTCTTTGCTTTATAGAAGATAGGGAAATTTTTAATGTGTTTAGATGTAAAGAGAAAGTTAGAGGGAAAAAAAATAAAAGTTATATTAAAATAAGCATGCATTATTTTTATTTAATTTTTAAATTAATTTTGTAGTTTACATAAATAAATCAATTATAACAATTATCACTGAAAATAAAAATATTTACTTAGTTGTGTTAATTTTTTAATATTGAATTAGACCAATAATTATTATTAAAAATATTTTATTACTTATATATTTAAATATAAAATAATCAATAATGTGTATTTATTATTTTATTATTTCCACTAATTTTTAATGAGTAATTAATAATTATATTTTGTAGGGACACATTATTTATGCAATAAATGAGAGGCTGAGGCTATTAGGCAATGCATTTAAATCAGGCCAACACAGCAAAACTAGCTGAAGTGATGGTTGGACTAAATGCGATGCTTCAAAGTGTAGAAAGTCCGAAAGAGTTCAAAAGTAAAAGCGAAGTTACAAGTTACAAATTTCAAATTTCACCAGGAACCAAGGCTCTCACTAACTTTGGAGTTAACAAACAAGCTAGGAAAAATTACTTACAAAAGAAAAAGTTTATATTGATTCAACTTTGGAGTTCAAGAAAGAGAGGGAAGAAAAATTAAACTCCCACAAACTACTAGGATAATCAATTTGTAGTCAATCCTGTGGTGTACCAATTTAACTATGCGTTACCCAACAGGTTATGTTTGATCATGTGAAGTCACAAGATCCTTTTCATTGTCATTAACAAAATAAATGAATTTCTATTCTGCTAGCAAAACAGTAGTTTAAGACTGTCTAAATAAAATTTGCAAGTTTCTTATTACATGATCTTCTTAGGCTAATTGAATGCAGTATTATAAATGAAATTAATAAATGAAAGAATAGTGCTAAAAGCCCGACATAGATGCCCGAATTATTAATGTTTAACGCATTGTAGCTTGTATTTATTGGAGGAAAAGAGAAAAAATTAACACGAAAGAGAGAAGACATATTTAAATGGTTACCACAAATGTTAGACAGTTTCTCTCAACTCTGCATTTTCTCATGCTTCCTAGCATTTCCTATATGAAGTGTCCATTCAACTAGAACAATAGTGGGCAACTTCATGTATTTGTCTCAATGAATTATGTCAAGATCTAAGATCTTTTCAATGAATTGAAGGCAGTGATGAAAAAGAAACATCTGCAATGATATGAAAGGACTTTGAGCAAGAACTTACATCAAAAGTGAAGTTGCATAATAACAAGTAAATCTTTATTTTGATCCTTGAAATTATACAAATGTTTTACTTTAGTCACTGAAATTAAAAAACCATAAATTTATTCCCCGAAATTGTAAAAAATGATTTAAATTAGTTGTTTTAGTTATTCAAATTAGTTAATTCGAACATTACTTAAGGGACTAATTTGGACAACTTTTTACAATTTCAGGAACTAAAGTAAAGTATACGTATAATTTCAAGGACTAAACGAAACCTTTAATAACAACTTCAAAGAAAAGAGATCATCAAATGAGAGGTGTCTATGCAAAGAAGAAAAATTATTGAGTAAAAGAAATTGTATCTATACCATCATTTGCATTATTTTGTTCAATGAGAACAAAAGAAATACAGATTTAAATGTTCTAAATTATGTTCTAAGAGAACATAAAGAAAACGAAAATGGTGAAAAAAAAATAAAAATAAATGACCAGAACAAGGGAAAGTAACTTGACATCAGAGAAGAAACCTGACATCAAAGGGTTCTCTCAGACTCCCAGAAATAACTTCCAATTCCACAGTGCAACCAAAGTTGCTCAAGTTCATTCTTATCCTGCGCCAATCAGCACACAATCAAGAAAAGTCATATGTTCTTGTCAGTAGCATACATGGCCCTGCTACAAATGGTTCTCCAGAAGAAAACATGCCGGCTCGCACTTCGCTGTAAAGCTAAATTTAGATGAACTGTACTTCCTATGCACCCCTTTAAGTTTCCCTGTCCCAGCCTTCTTGTGGAATACAACCATCATACTAGAGCATGCTCTAAAAATCAGAAAGGAGAAAGAGATATCAGTGATAGAATCATGTCAAACTAGTGGATAATTGGAACATATGAAAAAAGGTGAACTAAGTGTGCTCACAATAGCTGATCTTCTGAGTAGTTTGTGTGCCATTCACATGTCTTAGTCCAGTGTTTGAAACCACTGACAGTGCATTGTGCTGTGTAGACAGCAGCAGCAGCTAGCAAGGATGGTGGGAACTTCAGCATCTCATATTCCACAAGAGATAGCTCTACTAAGAAGAAAGCCAGCATCTCAAGCTGTTCCACGGTAAAAGAAAGTGATTAAGATTTAATAGTGAATTTGCTGGTTACTAAGTAACAAAAAAAGTATGCTTAAACTCTATGAAAATATTTGGAAGAAATATGAGTATTGACCTTTTTGTCTGCTTGAGCCGCCTTCAGGAATCTTCTCATAAAAACATATGGTGTTGGCGCAGACATGTTGAACTTCAATGTATTGAGCATCAACTTCTCCTGCAATGTTTGAAAAGAAAATCTCAGCAACAAAGGTGAAAGCCACAGAACATTGTTACAAAATTGTTGCATTGTTACCATTTCCAAAACTTCCTTCCTTGAGTATGCTCGGTCTGATATGAGGATTAAATCGCCAACCACAGGCACGGAAACTTCCTCATACTTGCAAGCCAAAAGCATGGCAACCAGACCAACCAACTGAAGCTTCTTTCTCACTACTGTTTGCTTGGTCAAAAATCTGTCTATGAGATTAATTGTAAGAAACAATGTCTCTTGCATGAGGTCAAATTTGTCGTGCACCTGAAAGCTCCAAACAAGCATATAAAATATTTGAGCAGGAGACTGAGACTGAAATCTATAATTCGAATCAGGAAGCCAACTATTACCATTTTAAGCATAGTGGTTCAGTAGGAAAAATTTAATACCTCAATAAGCCAGTCAATTAGTATAGCCCTCATTCTTTCATTAATGTCAAATTGTTGTGCCATATAATTCGGTGCGACACAGCTAACACTCTGCATGTAACTAATGATGTTAGTCATCATAAAGGAGGACACTACTCCGTGTTACTAGCTTTCTTTAGTTTAAATTAAAAAACCAGAAGATCATTTTGATCCAATTGGAAAGATGTTCAATATTTTATGTTTTCTCGACAAAATAAATCCTTTCCTCTGTGCTATTATATAAAACAATCTAAGATTTGATTTTAGCAAACTATGGTGATACGTATCACACCTTTCTTTAACTGACTGCAAGTTATGACAGCAAAGAAAATAGGAGACAAGAAAACAATAAATGAATAACACTCTACAATGTTAGATACTCATAGTCATTGGCAAATTCAAACTCAAGTGATATGCTTGACACGCAGAAGCACACAAACTTGAACATGGATTTCCAAGAGTGCCTGAACTAAACTCGATTTGTAAGTTTAATGCCTTGGGCTAATTGCTTGCAAGATTTGGATATTCAGATCAGTGTTGGAATATCCATAATCTGAATAATTCCAGGCCAAAGGAAATCAACATGGCATGTTATGGTGCATTAATTTTACGTACAAACCTTCCATAACTAAGATCAAATCAGAACTAAACAAAGCATGTAGCATCACACCAAGTTTTTAAAATTTGCAAGTTATAATCCTAAACTGGAGATGAATAAATATCCATATCTAATAATGATTCACAATACTAAACTCAAATGATAGAATTGGAAGGAAATTGACCATGCCAAGGCGGCGCTCATACGTGTAAATAGACATGGAACACAATTTATGCTACAAGAGAACACAAACAACAGTATTGCAAAATGTAGAGATTCAATCTGCATGCTTTTCCTTGTAGCCATGTTGTACGGTATAATATTTTACTTGGCAAATGATGTCTGAATTTTAACCCCTGCAAAATAAGCTCTTGCTGAAGTAGAAAAAACATTATTTGGAGGGATGGGCTTTCAAATGTGATGGTCCTAAAAGTTCAAGCACTTTTTCAAATCAGAAGTAAAACAATTCGAATATTCAGATACGTAAAGATAATTTTATGTACAAAAACTTCCATACTAAAATCAAATCAGGACTAAACAAAGCATGCAGTCCTACACCTAGTGTTTAAAAACATGGAGTCATACAAGCCCTGGATTTCAACATACCTCGATTTTTTTGTAGTATAAGTGAAGATCTTCAATATATTCTACTACCGCAAGATGATTATTTGCATCACAGCTATCAATGTTCAAAATAGGTTCTTCAACTATATCCTCCATCTCAACTTCCTCCTAACAGGTTCAAGGTCACAATTTAAA
The DNA here is from genome assembly GCA_031216105.1 of Dalbergia cultrata. NCBI lineage: Eukaryota > Viridiplantae > Streptophyta > Magnoliopsida > Fabales > Fabaceae > Dalbergia > Dalbergia cultrata. The sequence goes on along the minus strand of CM062347.1, from coordinate 1,524,692 downwards.
ATTTGAAACAGCTTTAAGGGATAACATACAGGTGAGAGACTTAAACAGTCATAAAAAGAAAATACCATCTGCATTGGTTCTGGTTGCTCCAACGACATTGGCACTGGTTGCTCTGCTGGTACTGGTGACTTCTTTTCATCATCAATGACTATAGTATCTCCAAATCCATCATTCGAGTTCAAAACTGAGGATCTTGACTTGTTAGTTTCCTATGCAAATTGGACCACACCCCCCAAAAATCTTAGTCTAATAGTGAATGATGTAAGTATCACATCAATTTCACCAAAGAAAATAAGAGAAAGAAGGGGCACCTCAACACAAGATTGTTGCATGCTAGCAATTTGTGCAGCAAACCTCCTAAATAATAAATAAACATAAAGTTCCATTAATCCTCCCATTTGGTTAATTTGTGGGCAATAGTGAGAAGAAAAGAAAAGCATAAGGCCTTAATTCCTTTCTCTTTTCCCAGAATTTGAACAAACATATCTCAGAATCAGTTCCGCAATGCACCAAAAACAATTCCTTTCAGAACAAATTGCCAATAGAACAACATTCAATTTCAAGAACAATAAAAAAGAAAACAAAAACTGAAAAGGTCACACTAAAAAAGGCCACTTATCCTCACCTTGTGATGGGTCTATGCACAGGATCCACCTGCTTCTTTTCACAAATTTCATGTTTTCTGGGGCAGACACAAACATTAACCAGACAAGTTAAACTTAAGGAAACCAAAAAATTAAAAGAAAAAAAGTTACAAGAAAAAAAGAAAAGAAAAGAAAAAGGTCTAAGATGAATTACTCAGGCAAAGGCCTCTTGTTAACAACGCAAGGGTAAGGTCGACCTTGCAGATTCTGATTGATTACACTCAAAGCTCTTCTGTTCTGTCCAAATTTTCTTGTTTCATGATCCAACCCTCCTAAAAACAAAATTGAAAAAAAAAATTGATAAAAAAAGGCCCAGGTAAAATCTTTAAGCTCAGAATCCAGATTGAGCCTTCATAAAATCAAAGATTGAACTTTGTGCCCTGAAAGTTTGTACCTTGGAGAATTCTGGGCATGGGTGGATTGGAATTGTTGTTATCACCAGAACCACCCATGGTGTTTTTTTCTTAAAAAAAATTAATTTTGATTGATAAGGTGGATTAAAAAACAATCAGAAGCACTCACACCAACTTAAGAACCCCAAGATTGTTCTTCTCAAGAATCCCCTCAAGAACCCCAGAACCTCAAACTCTTAGAACAAGATCATTGAATGAAACCAAAGAGAGTGAGAAGAAGAAAGATATAGAGAGAGAGAGAACCACTACACACCGGACACTGACAACGCTACAATGTGGGACTGAAACAACGGTATTTGTCCCTGTTGAGACATAACACAAACGCAGAACCTATATTTTTTGAAAAGGAAATAAGAAAAAATAAAAAGAAAAACGTAAAAGCCCACTTAACGGCTAGTGATTTGTTACCGTTGGATCGTTCTTTTTTGCAATGACCGTTGGATTTTTTAGGCTTGCAAAAGAGGCTTTTTTTATTTTAGGTATGTGTGTTAGAATTTTTATATTCTTCCATATTAATAAAATTCTTTTACTTTTGTAATAAATAGATAAAAAAATGGAGTTCAATTTCTATGCACGGATAGTGCAAATTTTTTTTTACACAGTCATCTAATCAAATCATTGTTTTCATAATTTTTCAAGTAGTGAGTGTGAGATTTAATCACCTTTGATAATGTGGCAATATATAATTGGGAAATAGTGTAAAAATGCTTTAGACTGTCCGTAAATAGAAATTAAACTCTAAAAAATATATACATAATAATAATTTGAATTTAATTTCTATATAATGAAGAAGTTTTCTATAAATATTTAATATTTAATTACATATTATTTGATTCAACTATTCATTATGTTAAAAGTTTTACAAGTAGAAACATATCATTGGTAATTGTGTAAAAACTTTTTTTAAAAAGTAATAATATAATTTTTTTATATTCACAATATATCAAAATTATGTTATCACTAAAAAAATTTATACTATCATCTAAATAAGTGTTACTCTACATAAAATTTTTAAAATAATGAATATAAGAATCAAACATTTTTATCAATATAATAAGATATCATTGAATATGTGTATAAAATTCCTTTTTTATAATAATATGTTGAAATTAAATTCATATAATAATATGAATTTGGTTTTCCGTGTATATTTTAACATGAAAGTATCCAAATCATTTTCATTTGTTTTTTCTTTTTTTCTTCCCCCTACAAAACGGTAATATATTATTGACTGGCATGTGATGACAAAGCAATGGGGGCAGTATCTGATTTTTTGACATTAAAATTACTAATAATTCATTTGGGGATTTCATTTTTGTTTGTTGTTATGGAGTAGTTCTGAAGGGTTTCCAAGTACTGGGTCGGGAATTGAATCTCATTTCCTTATTGAAATTAATAATTAATTTATTTGGATTCTTATTTATTTAATGTCTTCTGAAAATTCTTAGGCCTTTCCAATTTCAGTAGTTTTGGCCAATTAAAGTGTTTCCAAATGATTGGTTTTGGATTTTGGTTTCTTACCTATGGTTGCTTCTTTCTACTTCTCAATGTAACAATAGCAACATGAAGTGCGCTCCTCTCTGCGCTCTACCGCACTTGCCCTTTATTTCTTTTTTGCTTTTTTTTTTCCTTCTACATTTATTTTTTTTCATTCGATTTTCAAAGAATGTTTAATATGTAAAAAATGGAAGCATCTAAGAATTTCTCAAAATGTAATTCAATATTGCGAAATAAATGTTTATCTTAAAAACAAGGGGTTGTGGTTGAATAATGAATGCCAATAAATCTATGATAGAAAAAAACTAAATTAGATTATGCTAGCTCATTTATTATACATATCGAAGAATGGCATATAAGTATAAGTATTTGAATATAATAGCAAATTTATTTTTGATATACTATTAATTTATGATTTATTATTATATTATTATATTTAATGAGTTGAAACTTATGTGAGATGTTTAACTTATTTGAAAATCTAATAATATATTATTTGATTGCACACATTATTTTAAAGTTAAACGTATAAATAATCACTTAAGTATTGTGGATATTCAAGTTTGGAAGTACATTAGTCTTGATAGAAAATAATTTGAATAAAATCAATGACAATTTTCATTTCCCTCCTTTTTCCAAAAGTCGAATAGCAGAAAAAGGGGATTCAAGACATCGTTGTTTGCTTATAAATATTCACTTCAGTAGGATAGGGCCATTCAGTACACATAATAGGATAATATTTGATATTATAAAATTTGATAGGATAAGATATAATAGTACAAGAGCTAATAAATTTATAATATTATACAATATTTAATTTATTATGACATTATATATAAGGTTTAATTTTGATGTACTGATAGTATAAAATTCTTTTACACTATCATTTAATCAAATATCTTTTTTTGCATAACTTTTCAAGTAGCGATGTATAAAAGTAATTGTATTTGCTGGATGAATATGTAAAATTTATTTACATTGTCAGTATATTCCAATTAAATCCTTATATAAAATATATATTTTATATTATATAGTATTATCACATTTGTTTGTAAATAATTCTAACTATACATTAATATTAAAAAATAAATAATAATAATTTTTATTAATTACTTAAATATAATTTCAAAATATTATCATTTATTTACAAATAAATATAACTATAAATAAATTTTAAATAAAAATAAAATAATAATTTTTAGTATTCATTTAAATATATCATTAATTAAAATTTCAATTTACATTAAATTTTAATTATTATATATTTTAATAATCTAGTACTATTTATTATTTCAATAAATCATTAAAAAAGTAACATACTATCTTTCTTTTATGTAATTTAATACTTTTCCATAATTTTTTATCATGATTATTTAAATTTTAATATATTAATAAATATTAAATGAAAATATTTATATTATTAATCCTTATTTTTATATATCACACATTATTTATCATTTATCATTATATTTATAAGTAAATAATTATTATTCCTTATAATTTAGTTAAATAAGGAAAATAGACCTTATTTTATATTAAAAGCTAATTAGGTCTTATCCTATCTCCGTAGATTTAAGTTATCCATCATTTTAATGTATGAAAGAGATTTGATGACTAAGGTTATACAATATATTACTCATAGCAAATAATATGCATTGAAGCTTAACATTATGGAGTAAATAAACTTGTTCATGGATTTAAAGCCAATTGAAGTTAATTAAATTTGTTTGGCTTTTAAATATGCATTCCTTTTCAATTGATTGGTAACCTTTCTCTAAATTAGATATAAATAAATTAAAAATATAAAAGCAATAAATTTTAAACTAAAAAAAAAGCGATGAAAATTGAAAGAAAAAAGGACACTGAATTCATTCATATTTGTATAAATCGATTAGTTTGGGTCAATTTCAATTCTAATTTTCAAATTCATTCAATCCAATCTAAATTTATTAATATTTATATAATATATTCTTAAAATTAAATTTATACTTTACTTACAATAACTATAATTTATCACTTCTTTTATGAATATATCGTTTCTTTACTAAAACTATTTATACATATTAAATAATCACAATAAATAATTTAATATTAATATTTTTATTTTATTTTTTTTAATAATTTAAATAAGTTTTATTTAATAATTTTTAAATTTCTTTGTCCATTCCATTCAAATTTAGAAAATTTTGTTTGACTCTGATCTAATTCAAAATAGAAATTAAAACGATTCAATTCAAATTGATACAAATTATATTATTTAAATTAATTGAGGTTTTTGATAAAAACTTATCTAAATCAATCTACAAATACATACCCTTATGCCATCCATGTTGCAGTGCTTGGCAGTTCCTTGCAAAAGGATTCTAGAAACTCTTTAGACTATAAGGGTTGATTGAATAACATTGTTTATAACCTTTTGTTTACCTTCGTAAAAATTAGAAGTTACATTTTTGTTTTTGGTTATGTTTGACTATAAGGGTTGATTGAATAACATTGTTTATAACCTTTTGTTTACCTTCTTAAAAATTAGAAGTTACATTTTTGTTTTTGGTTATGTTTGACTATAAAGTTTATTTATTTTAAAAATTTTATATTTAGTGCTTTTTGAGAGATTAAGATATCTAACTTCTCAATAAATTTTTTTAAATACACTCAAAATAGATAATTCTAATACTCCGATATAGATTAACTTATTCATATGTTATTTTTTAAAAGTTACTTTTATATAAGGATTTAAGTATTGTCTATTTTCTCTAATAAATGTCCATTTTCAAAATTTTATTTTTGTACTATTATTTGTCCTTTTAAAAAATTTAAACAATACTAATTATATTTTATCTTTTATATCCTCATCAAATAGTATGTATTGAAAAGAAAGTGTATGAATTAATTAGTGAGAAGGATACTCTTTACAAATATACATAAATTTACTTGACATTTAAGCTTATCATTTCCTTAATCTAATCTATGTGCATAAGAAAAAATGTACATTTATTAGAGAACGTGCGTAATGAGTCGTTCATCCCAACAAACCCTAAATCACCATGGTCTTCTTCCTTTGGATCTCGTTGTCTTTGTTGTTGTTCATTATTTTCTTTCTCTCTTTCTTCTTCTACTATCTCTTTTTGCATTTCGTGTTCTTTCTCTAACCTTACAAAGGTGTTGTGATTAATATTTGGTATCACATCAAATGTATTGTATATGAATTTAAGAGTGTATTTGGTATAATATATTAGGCATGATAAGATAAACTAATAATATATATTCCTTCTGTGTTTGTTTGGTCTAAACTTAATAATGGCACACAATATATAATTATTTACAAATCCATATATTCTTACAAGCAAAAGATCATTCCTGTTACTAATTCTTCAAGGAATTCAATTTAACCTTGGAAAATATTATTTCTCACAGAACAAGAATGGCAACAAATTCAACCCAAATAGGCCTAAAGTTCTTGTCAAATGTCCACTAACGATTAGAATGCAATACAATGGAGTGGCTAAAAAAGAGAGGAGGTGGGGGAGGGAGGAGAAAACATTTGTGGTAGTCAGTTCCATAAACTTCAATAGCTACCTCCAGCAACTACTTAATAGAACTGTGTTTACAACTACAATAATAAAACACTATATTACTGCAGGGAAAGATGCTAAGGATAGGATGAAAATCTTTTGTTCATAAATGGTACCTCCTTCTCTGTCCCTCTAATTATTTACTAATACATAAAAAACTAAAAATTAAAATAGATTTAAAAAGTTTTAAGTTAGCAAATATATAATACGTATCTTCCACTTGTTAGTAAATGATTGGGAAGATAGAAAATGAGATACCATTTAAGGATAAAAGATTTCCATTCTCAAAGATAATTCCATTACTTGTTGAAGTTAGTTCAGAGTGCAATTCACCACCATCTAATTGCAAGCAACAAAAATCGAGATATACGAGGAGAAAGATGCCTTGCAAAAAAATAATCTATCCAAAAATTAAAAAAATGCACATTAGCCTAAGATAACATCCTCTGTTTTAAATCTTCTTTATGATAATAAAGGAAAAAGCACCAACAAAGTCTGACACAGTTGGTAAGGTGGTTGGGTCCTTTAAGCATATGTTAGGAGTTTGACTCTTGCCGTGCGTATAGAAAAGAGCTTTGTTGGGAGAGGCAAAACCCACTTCGGTGATCTCCATGCCTCGGGGGAATTAGTCCTCGGTTGGCGGCCGGGGATACCCTTGAGCAATCAAAAAATAAAATAAAATAAAGGAAAAAGCAATTTGGCAAGCATTACTGTTAATGATTAGAATGCCCAATTATGTAATTAAACACCATTTCTCACAATCTTACAATTGAAGTAAAGCAATTAATAATGAAGATTACATCGTTTATAAAATAAAATAAAAAAAATTGTACCAAAGAAAACAAAATATAGAAAAACATTGCAAGTCGAAAATCAATATTCAGTTTAGTTTTTGAGCATTTGAGCCACCATTGCAACATTTGGCTTATTGCTTTTAAAACCAAAGCAACCAGTGCTGCAAAGTAATACAATATATGCTATCTTCACGAGAGAAAACACACGAACAAACGGACTATATATCAAGAATTTTAAAGCCAATGCTGGCTAATCTCCCAAGGCTTCCAAATGATTATAATAATTGAAAAAAATTGTTTCATGAATCATCATCTAACAACAGAGAAAGTGGAAATAAAAAAATAAGCATAGCCTTGCAGTAGAGTCTTTGTAAATTTGATTAAATGAGCACGATTCAATTTATTTGCATCCAAACAAGTGCCAATTTTTTAATAAAAAGTATACTTGTTCTAGTTCTTCATGCATGTCCACAGTATTTTGAACAAAAAAAACATGCATGTTAAGAAAGCAATGAATAAATATTAATAAGGTGTTAATTGACAATATTGCCTTTATTTACCATACTCTTGAAGTGTGATTATGCTATTGAAAAAACAAAAGCAGATAACGTACAATTAATTATATTAAGGATACAACTAGTAAATAAAATTAATGATTTCTTTATTTGATAAATTGATAGATATAATGAAACCAAAATTTCAAAAAAAAAAAAATGCAGTTACCGTCGTTGTATTAAAAACTTGCTTGCATGGTGGATGGTGAAGGCTAAGCTCTGGTATAGATAGAAGAAACCTACAAACCACTGAGCAACAGACAGTTCTTTGACAATGTCACATAAACTTTTCATCAAATTAACATGTGATAGATACATCATCTTAAATGAACATCAAATCCATAATCAGAACACAGACCATTTCAATCCATTCTTCTAAACAGACCAAAGCAGGGCCCAATCACTACTCACTTTATTGATCCAAAGGTAGGAACACGCTCCCTTTCTCACTCTGTCAGAGGATTCAAATCCTCCCTTCTTAAAATTCTGTCGTTCTGCATGGAGACTAGAAACGGCTCAAAATCTATGGTAGAAGCAACGAAATCACGAAGAGTTGTATAAGTCAATCGTTCAGAGAACCTCAACCCATCAAACAGGACTAGTAGCTTAGGTTTCCTCGTACCTGCAGTACTAGTGTCTTGCTGTTCTCTACCACCGTTATTAGTAAGGCTCCGCTAATTTGTAGATCTCATGAAATGAAACTCCTTGTCTTGGGGGACGGTCTCAATTTTCACCTCACCAACACCAACAAGGGTGCAACCATCCAGAAAAACATGCTCCATCTCTTTCACGTGGACCTCACATCCAAGATCCATTAGTTCTCTCAACGCAGATTGAATCATAGTATTAATGTCTGGGTTCTGGAACTGATTAGATCCACTCACAAAATTAGGCTTTGAAATAGCAATATCTGCATCACATAGTACATTGGAATCATCATTTTTCAACCTCTTAAGAATGCCCCACATTTCATGCAACTGCGTGTGGATCCAGAACCAGCTGCGTTTCACCGTCCCCGACCATTCCCGAAGATTCATCAAGTACTATAGAAGTTCAAAGGAAAACAATCACTTTAGAAAATCATCAATTTTCAGTCAAAGAGTAAATATCCAAACTAAACCATAATCTATTTTCAATCACATTTCTTCATGGAGGAGAATGTTCTGTAGTAGAAGTGAAAAACCAAGGGCTTATTTGATTTGAGTTTCCAATTTTTATTTTCAGTTTTCTAGATTTTATGAAGAAACTACTGAAAATTCTTAAAACTACAAATTCTAGTTTTTAATTTTCATTTCTAATTTTCAATTATTCCTTCACAAAATCTAATCTAGAGATAAAAACTGAAACCAAACAAGTTACAAATTCCAGTTTTAATTTTCATTTTCAATTTTAAATATTTCTTTTACAAAATCCTGAAAACTAAAAAAACTAAAAGGAAGAAAAAGGAAAAAATCTTAAACATCAACAGATTCATAATCTGAAGAAAAAAGACTAAGGATTAGACGATGATGATGGTCTTTTATTTTGGGATTCATGACTAGCCTTCAAAGAACGCCTTGCTTCCAAAGGTGAGCCAAAGTCTATTACCTGAAATTAGAAAGAAGTTCAGTATTAAACCCATGATTCATGATCCACAAGCTTCAATTTTACATATATCACAAAGAATAACAGAATCCCCACAAATGAGACATGAAAATATTATATCAATTAGAAAACAAATGTAAATAAGATGTCAAATGGTCTTCACTAATTAAGTGAAAATGCAAATAGAATTTGATACACTCCGTATCCAACCATTAATTTGGTATAGAATTCAGCTCATGCTCATAAGAAACACGTCAAAGGTTACATCTTTACATTCTTCCAAAGGATACAAGTACTGTGACCAAAATAAGTCAAAAGGCTCCACCGCATTACCAAACTACTAACCCATTACTATCAAATACATAAGTTCCAGCCCCACATACAATGCTACAAAACTAATGCATCTTATAGCTTCATGAGCAATTAGGCCGGATGGGTTGCAAAAAATAATGATGCAACATGAAAAAAAGTAGACCCAAGGCTCCCAGTCCTAGAAAAAACGGATACTACTACAAGGAATTGCTCCTTTTAACAAACCATTTAGGTTATTATACCAAAATAATACAACATGTCATTTAACCATTCACATTACAACTATTTCTACTATTATGATGACAACAACAGCAATAATATCTTCCAATTTGCAGTGAATATAGACTGAGGGTATACTAATGATTTTTTTAAAAGAACTCTTGTTAAACCAATTAACAAGCATCAATAGTAGCAAAAGCCAACATAAGTGAACAATATATCAAGCATCAGGAGCACCTTTGAACCAAATACCATGACAACCTTAAGAAATTATGGGCTTGTTTGGAAGTGTTTTTGTTCTTAAATTTTTTAAAATTATTTTAGAAAACAAGTTTAACTTCATTTAAAAAAAAAACAAGAAGAAAAACCTGTTTGCCAATTCAACTTCAAAAACAATTTTATAATGGTGAAAAATAGAAAAATTATTTTGATAATTTTTTAAAAAAACAACTTTTCAAACTAATAAAATAAAAAACTGTTTGACAAATTGCATTACTACAAATGATAAATTTTAACTATTATGTTTTATAAATAATATTTTTCATACATATATACTTAATAAATAAAGTCTTAACGCAACTTCCTATTTTAAAAAGTCTTAATACAACTTAGTGTCAATTTATATTTATAAATCCATTTAAAAACTATGCATGATTTTCTTATAGCCACATCCAATTTGCAATTTGGTCATGATATCTTGCTATTTCCCTTGCAGCTTTATCAGTCAATCTTGTTGTGTTGTCCATATTCACATCTAAATTTACATTATCATTCATAGCTTCAACGTTAGATGGATCTTTATCCTCCTATTTTCTAAACAATCTGTCCTGCATTCCCCACTTATGCACATAATTATGAATTACACAACATGCTATGACAATAAGGCGTTGCCTAGAAGACTTATAGGTGGCATTCACCTCAAAATGAGAAATCTTATTTTCAAAACTCCAAAACATAATAAAGCTTACGCTTGGCTCATTTAATAAATGAGCTCAAATAATTAACTCAAACTTGACTCATGAGCTCAACTTATTGAACTCTTAACAAATCAAGATGAAAATATCTCACGAGTTTACTTATCTCACTTCCTCAAGCACAATAAAACTTCCCATATATATATATATATATAACCGTTACATTACACAGAACAACCCACGTTTACATAGCATCTCAATAACACAAATATAAACTATATAACCCATGCTACCTAGACTATAACAAACCAAACAAGATCATATTCTATATCAATCCTAGAAACACAAAACCCCCACACCTAGACCCACCAATATACACCAGAATTAGGCTGTTGCATGTTTAGTGGACAACTATTTGATCTACCTTACACCCAGGGACACAATCATTTACAGTTTTATCTAGCCTCAGACTAGACAACAAGGTGTCACAACTCGTCAAAACTACTTGGAAAAAAGCTATCGACTTTCTTTGCAATAAGATCTAATCCTTGTGAAAGCTTCTCCAAAGCGTCGCCTAATTGATCAACATTCTTTTGAATTGATAATGTCTTCATGGTTTCTTCGCTATCCTGGATTGTGGGATATAATTCCTTCACAGAGGCTTCAACTGATTCCAACTTAGTCAACACAGAAAATTTTCCATTGGAAAATCTAACTCTAATACCCTCATTGACAAGATTCTGTAAACCTCTAAAAGCTGAGGCCTAGTAACAAAAGACTACAACAACAAGAGAAAAAAAAGGGAGATATGCTGAAAGTACACGGTTCAAGTAAAGAAGAATCATAAAAGATAATACTTGTGCACACAATTAGCAAATATCTAACAAAAAATCCATAAGCATACATAATTCAAAGTTGTGCATTGATACTCTACAGTGTCCCTATGCCTTTTGAATCACTTGTTTCTAAGTAAAATTGAACAATGGAAGATACATGTGAAATTCTGATAATACCAACAAAGGCAGTTCACATGGATACCCTCCATCAGCCACTCAAAACACAAGATGTCCCCTTACCCCATCTAATTCTTGTTTCCAAATAATATTAACCAGCAGAAGATAGATATAAAACTCCGATAATATCAACAAAGATGATGTCATATAGATACTCTCCATTTTCCACTCCAAACAACACTTGTTCCCTCCCTCCATCCAATTCTTTCAGAAATATGATAAAGATAAACAATTATCTCCCTTTTTGTACTCATGATGTAAAAAAAGTATGATATCATTTAACCAATTTATCTTAAACCACATGCTATTACCAGATAAAGAAGGAGCTAATTAATTCTCAGATGATTAGTTTTTTATATGCTTAATGAGCAGTTAGTTAGTAAGTTGTTATTTTTGTTTTGAAAGTAGTTATATTCTGAGTAGGATTATCAGCTCTTAGTTACAAGTTGATCACCCATGTATATAATCTAGTTCATCATATTCTTCTCTAATATTTCTTATCTTCTCTATTTCTTCCTTTCAATTGTGACCAAGTGTTATTCTCTGATACCATACCAACCATTGAAATTAAAAAAAAAAAAAGAACATCTCATCAATCTAAGACATGAACCAAATTTTTATATATTGTCAACTACAACTTATAACATTTCATCAATCTAAGATCAACATGCAACAACAACCACAATAGTGAGACATGTTTGGGTAAGTTCAGACATTCAATAAAGAATCACAGAAAGAGAAAGAGGGAGGGAGGAACTCACTGCACGACGGATCTGGGTCGTTGGGCCACGGAGCACGGTGGATCTGGGTATTGGGGTTGCGGAGTATGGCGGTTTGTGGGCTGGGTCATGGGGTCACAGAGCACGGCGGATCGCGGGCAAGGTGGCGGGGTTTGGTCACGGGGTCTTGATCGCCGAGGCTGATTCGCAGATCGGAGGGGCTTGGTAGCGGAGGAGCTTGTCGCGGGAGCTTGGTCGCGGGGAAGCTTGGTCGCGGGGAAGCTTGATCGCAGAAGAGCTTGGTTTGTGGAGGGCCTTGGTCACTGTAGTTGGGTCGCAGGGGAGCTTGGGGGTTGGTTCGCGCTCCTCGCCGTCGAATCTGGGGGCTGGGTCTGCGGCGGATCTAGGGGCTAGCCGCAGTGGTTGAGGGAAGAAACTCTAAAGTGAAGTTGGAGTTGTGTGGTGACTGGAGACCATCAAACAAAATAAAACATGAGAAACATTCCCACAAGAATTGAAGGAATGCGAAGAATTGAAACTCAATATAATTGCAAGTAATTTCCACCGTGTTTTCATCTAATTCTAAAACAAGAAAACAATAAAAACATGTTAAAACTATTTGTGTGTTTCAGTTTTTAAAATCCAAATGGTGTTTTTCAATTTTTAACACTAACTTTTACAAAACAAATCATCAAACAACTTCTTTTGGTTTTTTGTTTTTAAAACTCAAAAACTGTTTTTAGGAACACTACCAAACAGCCTCTATGACTCAGTGATTAAATGAGTCATGTTGACTTCCAATAAAACCCTTCACTATCCATGAATAAGAAACACATAAACAATGAACTCCAAACAGAGGTATTTACAACCCTCATATGTCAACAATTTCACAAGAAATAGGCAGACGGCAGCAAATTATAGTTTGCATCTTTCAAAATCAGAAACAGGTGCTACATGATAAGTTGCTATAACTTCATGATGACACATTACTTCTATGTCATAAACCAAGAAAGCCTTGAAAAAAAATCCGTTAAAATTGGTGCCGAAGATGCACAAATCCCCATCCTAAATTGGCACTTGTTACTGGACTAGCATATAATGATTTTCAGAACATATCCATCAAATTTTATAAATATACCTGATTGGTAGGAAAACCAGTGTGAAATTGACCTCCTTGTTGACTCGTAAAAAAACCCATTTGATCCTGCAACAATTTTAACTGTAGCTTCAAGCTTTCATGTTCAGCTCTTGATGGACCATCAGATTGAATTGAACCTCCCGAGCAAGATGATGACCCAAGTTGGGATGGACAGACACCAAATCCCATGCCTCGAACATATCTCAGGTGCTCTTTCCCAAAGACTTTTACATATGTGTCATTTTCAAAGGATCCTACAATCACCCTACTGTCTGGTCCAAGATGACTGGGTTCAAGAAAATCTTTTAGAAGACTTGGATTATTCACATCGTCAAGCACAATAAGAACTTTTATTCTATTCAACATCCTCTTTGTGTAGCAATTTGTTTTGCTTCTGCCATTTGTAAGAGGATTTTCGTTCTCTAGTAGTTCAGAAACAAGTTTTTCTCGTAAATAACATAATTGATGCCTTTTCAATTCTTCTCTTACATTCTCCAAGAAGCAGCAACCTTCGTATTGTGGAGAAATGGTGTCAAATACAACACGAGCAATGGTTGTCTTCCCTACACCACCCATTCCCCAACTTCCAAGCTCTAGAACTTCTCCTATCTTTGTTGTCAATAATGATTTAATCCATGCAATATTCTGATAAATTCCAACAAGGCCATTTGATTCACTTGAGCATAACTTGCTTAACTTATTGGAAACATCTCTTCTGATTTCATCAACAAGATCAGATTCATTCCTAGCAGTTAAAAGAAGAACATAAATTAAAGAAGAAAACATGTGGAGTTAAAAAAAATAAAGAAGAGTTTAATTTTATTGCATTATACATCCATGGAAAGTTTTTTTCACTATGAATTAACTATATATTAATGTATGTATAAATTTTAAAGTAGCTGGGACAAGAGTCCATCTCTTTAATGATGTGGTAATGTATGAACCTAAGATGTGTTTACTCTATGTCAGTTTATCAGAATTGTACTTTATATATAATTTTGCTGTGCATTTATACACTGTCTAATGGTGACAAAAGGAGAAACCACTAACTCTGCAGCAATTTCTCTCTACTTTTCCCTCTTACTTTAACACAAACTAACAATGAAAGACCAATTATGTATATGTTAGACACAATTCTAATATCCAATAACCTCGTCTGAAACTATTGCAGGGTGTTTAATGGAAAATAATGTAGAACGGAAATGCTTATATTAACTACATATGAAATGAAAAAATGAAAATGGCATACTGGAAACTTGATGGATAATGAAATCCTGATAACTGAGCCGCTTTCTGCAGAGCAGATTTCCAGCTTAGAACCTTGTACATGTTTTCTTTGAAGTGTTCTACATGTTTAGTCAGAGCAGCTCCATAAGCTTCGTTTTGGTGCCGCACATCTGATGGATCAACATAATAGAAAATGGGTATTACTGTTCGTTTATACCTTTCCATGCACTCAACCATTTTCACAAGCTCTTCCAAGCACCACCTCGAAGAAGCATAGTCTTGTGAGAAAATAACCAACAAAATTTGTGATCCTTCAATTGCCCTCTCAAGTGAGGATAATATTTCATCTCCTCTCTCAAGTCTGTCATCTGCATAGGCATTAATCTTCCCACGACGCAATTCTTTCTTCAAATGGCTGAGCAAACCACGCCGAACATCTGCGCCTCTAAAGCTGATGAAGACATCGTAATTTATTTTAGGAACATTAACATGACAAGGTGAGGATGCCATCGGATAGCAACAAGAGCACAAATGTCTTAACAGATGGCCCTTAGTCCCTCCCTCAACACAAGCAACACTTGCCCTCTCAACAATATGTAGTATAAGTCTGGGGAGCAACAAACAATCAGAAAGTGAAAAAGAAAATATATTTTTGAGGGATTAAAATTTATAACACTTTTATAAAACATAATAATCAGGATGAAAAAGGAAAATTTACCCCAATAACACTACTTACTCCCATAAAAATTTATTCTTTCAAAATTTCTCCCTTAAATTTTTATGGATAACCAAACATATCCAAAAAGATTATTGCTACTACCAATACTTGGTTGATTAAGTGATTTCACAATTTTTCTTAAACAAGGCTCAACTCCAAATCTTGTGGATGAATAAAACTATTGAGATAGACCACCTTCCCCACCGGAAAAAATAAAAGAAAAGAAAAGGAAAATATAGCTACTACCCTAGTAGCTAGCTAGCATGATATAATTTGATCAAGGATGTTAGAGAGATGTAGCCTTAATTATGGTCTAAGTCAACAAACATATAAGTAGAAAAAATAATGATAAGTAAATACCAGTCTGAGGCCAACAACGTCAAGCTATTCGAATCGAGTATGCTTGTGAGTAACACGTGAGAATCTTTATAGATAGCTTCAAGTGCTTGAAGGTGAGCTTCCAATTCGATCTGCCAATAGTAGTTTGTCACTCACGGATGGCCTTGATAAAAGAATGGAAGTGGTAAGTAATACGAACACGCTTGCTTGCTTGAAGGGTTGTTGATGGTTTTTGTATTCGCTTTTAAAAAATGGGAAAGAACATGGTAGTGTGAACGAACTTGCTGCATAGTAGAAGAGAAGAGTGGGAACGAATGGGAAAGAAACCACATCGCAAGGGAGGAAGAAGCGAAATAAAGTGCGTGGAATATTGGAAAATAGAATGAACAGCAGAACAGGCATGTGTCCAAGAATCCAAGAAAGCAGAGACTTTGCTGTGATATTCTCTACTTTTGAAAAGAAAAGGTTCTCTCCCCGCAATTCACCGCTATCCAAGAAAGCACATAAATATTCGACTGTACAGTGCAATGTTTGAAAAAAAATGCATATTAGCCTAAGATAATATTTTCTATTTTAAACCTTCTTTGGGATAAAGTAAAAAAAACAATTTGCCAAGCATTACTGTTAATTATTACTACTCTCTTGTTTCCATTTTGTGCATATAGTTTCTAATGATTAGACTTCCTGAGTAATTAAACACCATTTTATCACGATTTTACAATTGAAGGAAAGTTTTTTTTTTCTTCATTTTTTTATGGAGTAACTGAATTTATTAAGAACTCAAATCAGGAAAGGGTACCAACAATTCATGGGGTCCTCAATCCAGACTACCCTTCCAACATCTGAGCATAACCAGCTGGTTTATTGCCATACCAGCTCTAGGAATAAAAGAACAGTCAAAACTTAGAAACCAAGAAGCAAAAGCAAAAATATCCTAGAAGGAGGATATCTCTGCAACATTTTCAAGCGAAGATTCTCTGTTTTGGCTGAACATTGTAAAAGGAAAAGAAAACAGAGGCGAAAAATAAACACAAATGCTTTTGGGAAATTTCTATCAGTGTCGAATGAGTAACAAGACAGGTATTTATGCAAGTTACAACCTTCAAGTACAGCTCATCAAATCTTTACAAAATCTATCCTATATCAAAGAATATTGCTGAGTCACCTAACAAACTTCTATTTACAATGAGTGGGCATAACAGAATGGTATTCTTGAAGGAGGAAGAAAGGAATCAGCACGGAGGGCAATGCTTATGCTGAAGGTCAGTAAGCTTCTTCGAAGGACCTGCGGCGTTTTGGATTCAATTTTGTGTGTGTTGGATTGGGCCATATTATTGGGCTTGGACTCTTCTTCTATTAATGTTCCAAACCGTTTTCTAAAGTTGTTGGTGCTAACAGAAAAACATTTATTTTGTCATAACCCTCTGCTCCATTCCTAATTTTCTCTTATATTTTGTGCTGCCATACTGTATTGTATGCTGATGACTTTTACTGAAAAAATGCCCTCTTTTATCTGGTCACTGAGTGGGATAGTTAGGATAGCTGAAGGAAAGTTATGAATAAAGAAGATACATCGTTTATTTTATAAAATAAAATAAAAAATTGAGCCAAAGAAAACAAAATATAGAAAAACGCAACGCAAATCAATATTCAGTTCAATTTTTAAACATTTATGGCAACATTGGAACATTTTGCTTAATCAACTTGCATTAACATTGGTGTTCAGTATCTCAAGGAAACCTCTCCACATATAGCTTAATCTATTTAGAATGAATTCTTCTATTAAACAAATTGTAATCCCAAGACCAGAAAAAAATAGTAGTCCCTACGAGCTTACTAGTTTTTGTGGGTTTGCAATGGCCAGAAATATCTTAGTCCATTTAGCTTGAGGCCAACCCGATCAAATTTGTTTATCTTTTTTTTTTTTTTTGTTGGATAAGATGAAATTCATCGATAATAAAGTCCATCTCTAATAAGAGATACAATCAGGGTAAAAAGAAAACTAAAGAAAAGTAGTAATAATAATAATAACAACTCAAATAACCCATAGTTGGGAAGCTGAATAAGACCTATTGCACAAGAGTCTAACCAAAATTGCTTATCTATAATAGTAATATTTTACCAACCAAATTCCATTTAAGTTCTCATCCAGTTGCAGACAAGTAACATGATGCACCCAGAAAACCGTTGCTTTGAACTTTGCAAAAGGTTGCACTCTTTTCTTTTTTTTCATTTTATTATGTGTCACAATAGCGGATTGTTTTCGCCACCACCCCCAAATTGTCATTTCGCTGGAAATGCAATATCAATGTGTTTTGGCTTATTAGATTCCATATGCAAATCATTGGCCCCAAAAATGGGAATGCAATCCTCTCAATGGAACTTACCAAAAAGGAAAAAAAAATCCTCTCAATGGAAATTAAAAATCATGTCCGCAAAGTCATGTGCAGCTTTTTAACATTGATCGCAAGTAAGCAGGTACATATTCTTAATCAATAGAAAAATGATGCACATGACATAAATACCCATATATCGTGTGAAAGTAATAGGAAATGTATTTTTAAACTTTAAAAGAACTCTTCAAAACATGTTCACGTTTGTTATTTTTTTAAAGAAGATATTAGGGGTTTGGAGTGGAAATAAGGATGAGAATTTTATTCACGACCACCCACATTTATTATTCGTTAACAGAATAAGAAAGGTGTTTTGACGTTTTTTAACATAAAATTACCATTAATTTTAAGTGTTTAATTGACGACCTGTAGATTAAAGTCCGATCGAGTAAGACATTACATACAGCAGTTACTTGTAAAGAGGCAGATAAAGACTATCAAAAAAAGAAGAAAAAAAAAAGAGGCAGATAAAGACTGTACAAAAAAAAAAGAGACAGATAAACCCCATCAATCAATCAAACACAAGCTCCTTTTTACGGTTCTCTTTAGATATTTAACTTCAAATAAATAGTATTATATAGCTAGATAATATGAAATATACTATCCAATACATTTGTCACATTGGGTTAGAGTTAGACCAAAATTTTAGGGACCCACACTAAAAAATAATAATATATATCTTTTAATTTTTTTAAAAGATGCATATCTCAAACAAAGTTGGCCTTTAAGTCCGACTAAATAACTTGGTTTCTAAAAAAAATATTCTGCGATCCTTACAATATAATTAAAAATACCGAATCACTTAACTCATTCTCAATATTTTAATGAACTTAATTATTCTACCATTAGCAACCAATTTAAACTATTATAAATTATTAAAGATTAATTTATCCCAGAAATTATTAAAAATACCAAAGAAAGAGTAATTTATCATGTATCTTTCATTGGTTCATTGAAATGTAATTTCTTTTCCTGAAAGGACCAATTTGCCTGGTACTAACTATTATTTTAAAAGAAAATACATATTACAATCAAAACTCAAGAAACATGTATATGCATACCACATTATTTATAAGAATTGGTCTCAAATATTTGCATTACATTTTCTGATCCATATAGAAATAAATAAATAAAAAAAACAAAAGTGAATGATAAAATTGAATTATTGGAATATTAAATTTATCTAGTGTATTCTAAAAATAATAATATATCATCTTACAAATCTTTGTAACAAATAAAAGTTATATATATATGGCCAACCCTGCCCCACATGAGGCTCCCTAAGCCTCTTATCACAGTGCACATTGTATATTATTAGAAGTTTCTCAAATCTTAATAGTTGTACCTCGTAGGTTTTATCCTATCATGCTTTTGATGCCGTTTACAAAACTGACCCTAGTTGCATCCAATAACTGCTCGAAATTTGCGGCAGAATTAGAGACGTCACGAATACTTGTAAAAGTCAATCGTCCAGAGAGCCTGAGCCCATCAAATAGGACTCGGAGCTTAGGTTTCTTGATCTCCCCAGAAGCAGTAGTAGAGTCTTCTTGTTTTCCACCACTGTTGCCAGTAAGACTCCCATAGTACCATGTAAGTCTCAGGAAATGAAGCTCCTTATTGTCAGGAAGGGTCTCAGATAATTGTGGACCAATAATACCATCATCACCACCTGGTAAGTCAAGACAGCTGAAGTACTCACCAGACACGTTCAATAATCTAAATAGTAGAGGTGACATGCCAAGCTCTCTGAAAGCTGATAAGTATTCCTTTGCAACCGTCCGTTTGCATGTGCTCCACAGCTTTTGCATGAACCTCACATCCAAGACGCTCTAGTTCTCTTAGCGCAGATGCAATAATATTATTGTTGTCTCGATTCTGGAACTGATTATTGGATCCACTCCCAATTTAATTCGTCTCTATAATAGCAAGTTGTTCATCACATAGTTCACTGTGAGCATTTTGGACCCTATTAATAATGCACAAAAATTTACACAAGCTCATGCGGAGGATTGAGAGCCAGCTGCCTTCTCCCATCCGCGAATCTTCCTGAATAATGGTACCGTTGATGAAGTGCTATAAAAGTTCAAAGGAAAAAAACAGTCACTTTAGAAAAATCGTCAAATTTCAACTGAAAAGTAAATGCTCAAATTAATTCCTAATAGTTTCGATAATAGACTTACCGGTTGTGTTTGGAGCAGAAAAAATAGGAATTGGTTTAATTTTCAAATCAAATTAATATATATATATATATAAAATGGTTTTCCATTGTCGAATCCCATGCAAATTGATTATTTTGATGTTGAAATCTTTTTTTTTATTTGATAGGGTGAGTGAAATTGATTTGATTTTACAAATAAAATCAAATTAATTCTTCTATTTAATCATTCGAAACACTAATAGTGTGCTTGATATTAAAAAAAATGGAAATGAATAAAATCATATGCTTGGAATGAAAACAACATAAGAAATGAATTGATTGTCAAATCCATGAAATTTCAGTCCTTTAATATTTGAAAAAAAAGGGAAAATAGAACATCAGAGATTCCTCAAATTTCAATCGAATGAAAAAAAAAATAAAAATAAAAACAATGCCTTGATTAGGATAGAAAAATCAAAACAAGTTCTTACCTTGGGTACAATATTTATCCGCGAAGGTAATTCAATAGGGACCACACAGCAAATTTTGAGGAATCTTAGATTAGGCATACTTTTGAGACTGTCAAAATTGAAGGCTATTTCTCCCATTTGAGATACATCTAATAGCATGCCTTCCACTACATCTGTTCCCTAAATAGAATGGAATAACATTAAGACAAAACACCATCATACTAGTTGAAATTTCTTCGGCAAAACACATTTAAGGAAAGATAAAATATCTTTCTCTTACCTTGTTATTTTTCAACACATCATGAACTTCTTCAAGATCCCTCAATCGGCTACACCTTCCAACATAAATAGATTCTTGATGAACTACTTCCCAGCCAATTTTTTGTATTAAATCATGCATTTGTATTCTATCCTCATCTGAAATGGTTATGATAGCTTTATCTTGGAGAGCATGTATTCCAGAAGTTCCATAAAATTTCCATGCACCAAGTTGGCTTATGGCATAATCTTTGTCCCCGTCTTTGAAAAAAATTGCAATATCTAAAAATATCTTTTTCTCTATATGATGTAATCCATCATAACTTAATCTTAACACTTTGAATTTCCCCATCAGGATACTTCCTGAATCTTCTTAGGGCACATTCCCATGTATCTTCACTTTTTGAATGGAAGTACGAACCAAAAACTTTTAAAGCTAATGGAATGCCCTTGGCCACAACAACTGCCCTTTGAGATAGCTCTTCATATCCCATTTTGGGCTGGCTTCGATTGAAGGCATTTAGGCAAGAGAGTTTAAGTGATTCTTCAAGGTTCAATTCCTTGACCTTGAGTATTTGATGAAATCCTCCTACAATAAACACTTGCTTGTCTCTACCGGTTACAATCACCCTACTCTCTGGTCCAAGGTGAAGGGGTTCAAGAAAATCTTTTAGGAGACTTGGATTATTCACATCGTCAAGCACAATAAGAACTTTTATTTTACTTAGAATTGTCTTTGTATAGCAATTATTTTTGCTTCTGCCATTTGTAAGAGGATTTTCTTTCTCTAGTAGTTCAGAAACAAGTTTTTCTTGTAAATAACTTAATTTATGCCTTTTCAATTTTTCTTCTAGATTCTCCAAGAAGCAACAACCTTCATAGTGTGGAGAAATGACATCAAATACAACACGAGCAATGGTTATCTTCCCTACACCGCCCATTCCCCAAATTCCAAGCTTTAGAACTTCTCTTGTCTTTGTTGTTAATAATGATTTGATCAATATTCTGATCAATTCTAACAAAGCCATTTGATTCACTTGGGTCACCTGATTCATTTGAGCATAACTTGCTTGGCTTATTGGAAACATCGCTTATGATTTCATCAACAATGTTAGATTCGCTCCTAACAGATAAAAGAACAAAAATTAAAAAAGAAAAGATATGGAGTTAAAAAAATAAAGAAGAGTTTAATTTTAATGAATTATATATTCGTGGAAACTTTTTTTACTATGAATTAACTATATATTAATTAATGTATGTATAAATTTTCAAGTACTTAGGATAAGAGTCCATCGCTTTACTGATGTGGAATGAACATAAGGATGTGTTTACTCTAAGTTTGTTTATCATAATTGCACTATACATATGATTTTGCTACAGTTTGTATTTATACACTATCTAATGGTGAAAAGGAGAAATCACTAACTCTCCAGCTATTTCTCTGTACTTTTCTCTCTTACTTTAACACAAATAAACAATGAAAAGACCAATTATGTATTTATATTAGACACAATTCTAATATCCAAAAACCTACTCTGAAACTATTGCAGGGTGTTTGGTGGAAAATAATATAGACCGAAAATGCTTATAGTGACTACATATGATGTAGAGCAGAGAGGTAAACTCTTGAAAATAATAATACTTTATTTTGTTTGTAAGCACACAACACTTACAATTATAAAGCACCACACCTATAGACTTCACTTTGACTAGAGCACACTAAGCTCTTTACTTGGTAATTTCCACAACTCTCTGCACCCACTCGTGAGGCACTTCACTCACCCACAAGCGCACACATTACAACTTTCATTCTCATATTTATAGGCTTCAAATGTCGGTTTAGTAACCAACTTTAAGCTACTAGAAAATTCTAGTATTTTAACAACTCTAGGTGCATCTTTTACATTTTCTAGAAAAGTTCAGCAGCTTCAAACTCTGGAAGCTTCTAGTGCTGATAATCAGTGCTCCTCCTCCTAACTAATAATCCTCCCACTTGAAGCGATCTCAAACCATTAAACTCTGATGCCAAATTGTAGAGCAATGAGGCACTATAGCAATAAAACTATTCTTTAGTATTTATTGAAACTTTTATACTTAATATACAATGATTCAAGTGCACCTCACTTTGACTAGAGCACACTAGGACTTACTTGACACACTCACCAATGCACTCACGGTTTCGCTCTTAGCTCACAGGAGCACTTGTTCACAAGCACTTGCAATATTGACTCTCAGCACACTTACTTCTCACAAGCACTCAATTCTTGAAGCACACACTCACAGCTTCACCTTGAGCCTATTTATAGGAAATACAAGGCGGTGGAATCATGGCCAACACATTGACTAGAAGCTTCTAACACTTTTTTACTTCTAGGTGGTTCTTTTCCTTCTGCTATTAAAATATTGATTGGAAAGTTTTAGTTACTTCTAGTTACTTCCAGCATGGTGGCTTATAGAACTTGTGCTGATTTTTCATATGAAACCCAAAAAAGAAAAAAACAAGAAGAAAAGAAAATGGCATACTCGAAACTTGATGGATAATGAAATCCTGATAATTGAGCAGCTTTCTGCAGAGCAGATATCCAATTTTGAACTTTGCCCATGTTTTCCTTGAAGTCTTTTACATGTTTAGCCAAAGCAACTCCATAAGCTCCTTTTTGTTGCCGCACATATGATGGATCTACATTATAGAAAATGGGTATTACTATTTGTTTATTCCTTTCCATGCACTCAACCATTTTCACAAGCTCTTCCAAGCACCACCTCGAAGAAGCATAGTCTTCTGAGAATATAACCAACAAAATTTTTGATCCTTCAATTGCCCTCACAAGTGAGGATGATATTTCATCTCCTCTCTCAAGTCTGTCATCTGCATAGGCATCAATCTGCCCACGATGCAATTCTTTCTTCAAATGGCTGAGCAAACCACGCCGAACATCCGCGCCTCTAAAGCTGATGAAGACATCGTAATTTATTTTAGGAACATTAACATAACAAGGTGAGGATGCCACTGGATAGCAACAAGAGCACAAATGTCTTAACAGATGGCCCTTAGTACCCCTCCCTCAACACAAGCAACACTTGCCCTCTCAACAATATGTAGTATAAGCCTGTGAAGCAACAAACACTCAATCAGAAAGTGAAAAAGAAAAAATATTTTTGAGGGATTAAAATTTATAACACTTTTATGAAACATAATAATCAGGATGAAAAAGGAAAATTTACCCCAATAACACTACTTACTCCCATAAAAATTTATTCTTTTTTCAAAATTTCTCCCTTAAATTTTTATGGATAACCAAACATAGCCTAAAAGATCATAGCTACTAACAATACTTGGTTGATTAAGTGATTTGACATTTTTTCTTAAACAAGGCTCAAGGATGTTAGAGATGTCGCCTTGATTATGGTCTAAGTCAACAAACATATCAGTAGAAAAAGTAATGATAAGTAAATACCAGTCCGAGGCCAACAACTTCAAGCTATTGGAATCGAGTATGCTTGTGAGTAACACGTGAGAAGTTTAACAGATAGCTTCAAGTGCTTGAAGGTGAGCTTCCAATTCGATCTGCCAATAATAGTTTGTCACTCACGGATCGCCTTGATGAAAAAAATGGAGGTGGTAAGTAATACGAACACGCTTGCTTGCTTGAAGGGTTGTTGATGGTTTTTGTATTCGCTTTTACGCATGTGATTCCACCCCCCCCCCCCTCCCCCCCTCCCCTCGCCCCTTTCAAAAAATATTATTTTGACACTTAAAAAGTGAATGTCTATTAGGATACCCATTTAATAACCATTGAATATGATGATAAATTTCATACACTTTATCCATCGCATCACACCCAATGATTATTAAGTGGATCTGCCAATCATTCCACCCCCCCCCTCCCCCCCTCCTTTTTTTTTTTTTTTCTCTCTCCCTTTTTCTCTCTTTTTCTCACGCGTAAGTAACATGTTGGTGTGAACGAAATTGATTACAGGGGTGATTATATATAAAAATTGCTCTCCCAATTTCAGACCAGGTAGTAATAAAACCGCTTTCAAAATGCGAATTTAGAATTCAAAAACTTGATATTGCATGTAAATTTTACTTGAAATCCCTATTTATTTCAAATTAATTTGGATACATGTAAAGTTATATGTTCTAATAAATTCTAATACAATTATTTATTAGTGATTATATATATAAATTAAATAATTTTGTAAATTACAGTTAAATAATCTTGTAATCTGTAGTATATTAGAACCAGAAAATTTATTTTAAAAAGTACTAAAATTAAATTCATTTTAGTTAGAATTTTGAATTCCTAGTTACACAGTGCGTGAACATCCAAATAGTTAGAACGTTCCAATTGATAATTTTAATCCCCTTGCTTCCATCTATATTCAACACTCTTCTTAATTGGTTAAGTTTGAATTTGACTTTATGCTATGTAAGATTGCTATCTGTTTAGAGCAAGGCACTAATAATTGCACTTAGTAACCTGTTAGTGGTTGAAAAATTGAATGTTCCTGGCGTACTGAACTAGTAGCGGGCCAGCAATGAGTTGCTACACAATGACTATGTTTTGTAGATTACAGCATGTTTAAGATACATGCTCAATATATTAACACTGAGCAGTGAGAGTCACACGGTCACAGTACTTTACTGGTCAAGAAAGTAGCGAACTCTTTAAATCCGATATTGATCTTACACAGCTTTTGAAGAAATCGGTCAATATATGGGTGATTTCCTTATATCTAACAAGTGTCAGAAATCGGCCAATAATTAATCGATTTTCGGCACTTGTCAGACACAGAAAATCATCCAAGTATTAACCGATCTCTATGTGAAAAATAACCAACAGAAATCGGTCAATCAGTGATTGCTTTCTTTATATTTCGGGTTTGTAAAATCACTTGATAATTAACCAATTTTCCTAATATAAAAAAAAAGTATATATGCATACATAAAGTACAAAATGTGACACTTTTGTATATAATATTTTTTTCCATTTTATTTGGTAGAAAATCCTAAATTTGATCAAATACTAATTTTATTATGACCAAATAATTTTATGGAGACTAAATAATAAGATACAATATTTTTTATTTTTTCTTATTTTGATTTATTGTCCTTGTCTCTATTGCCAAAATTTTCTAGATCCATCACTGTTATTTCCATTTTGTGCATATAGTTTCTAATGATTAGACTTCCTAAGAACAGCATTTTATCACAATTTTACAATTGAAGGAAAGTTTTTTTTTTTCATTTTTTTTATGGAGTAACTGAATTTATTAAGAACTCAAATCAGAGTAAACACCCAAAAAGAAAATCAAATCAGAAATAAGGAAAGGGACCAACAATTCATGAGGTCTTCAACCCAGACTACATCTAAAGCATGATGAGCATAGTCAGCTGATTTATTACCAGCTCTAGAAATTAGGTAGTGTTTGGTAAGGGGGACAGGGACACAAATATAAGAACAATTTGTCCTGTATGCTGTTTGGTAAAAGGGACGGGGTACGGGAATGAAAAAATTTTCCATCTTAAAGATAAAAATTTCCTGTATTTTTGTCATTCTAAAAAGTTGAGACATGACATAGGGATACAAATTTTTAGTGGTGGTCAGGCCACCGGTCAACACCAACCGCCGCCAGTCGATGCCGGTCAATTGCCTGTCAATGCCGACCGGCGGTGGTCAATGACAGTCAACGGAAAGTCAATATCTGTCATCGTCTCTACAACCAAACATAATACAGAAATAATATTTTTTATGTCTCCATCTCTATTGTACCTATATTTCTTTCCCGTCCCCGTCCTCCCTATCAAACGCTACCTAAGGGACGAGAGGGACGGGGATAAAAATACAGAGACAGTGGAGATGGAGACATAAAAAATACTGTCTCTGTATTATGTTTGGTTGTAAAGACGAGAATAGACATTGACTTTTCGTTGACCGGAGTTGACCACCGTTGACCGGTGTTGATAGGTCGTTGACCAGTGGTGGTCTGACAGTGGCCGGTGGTTGTCCGGTGGAAGACGGTGGTTAGACCACCACTGAAAATTTGTGTCCTCGTATCCCATCTCCACTGTCCCCATTTTTTGGAGGAACAGAAATACAGGAAATTTGTCTCTGGGACTAACAATTTTTCTGTACCCATTCCCCGTCCCCCTTACCAAATAGCCAACAGGACAGACTATCTATGTATTTTTGTTTCCGTCTCCCAAACCAAACACTACCTAAAATCACAGTCAAGACTTTGAAACCAAGAAGCAAAAGCAAAATTTGTCCTAGAAAGAGGAAATCTCAGCAAAACTTTCAAGGAAAGATTCTCCGTTTTGGCTGAACATTGAGGTTCCAAACTGTCTTCCAAAGTTGTGGGTGCTGACGAATAAACATCTATTTTGTCATAACCCTCTGCTCCATTGCTAATTTTCTGATTTTGTTTTGTGCTGCCATGCTGACTTTATCTGACTTTACTGAAAAGATGCCCTCTTTTATCTGGTCACTGAGTGTAAAAGTAAGTATATCTGAAGGAAAGTTATGAATAATGAAGATACATTGTTTATTTTATAAAATAAAATAAAATAAAAAATTGTACCAAAGAAAAAAAAAACAACGCAAATCAATATTCAGTTCAATAACATTTATGCCAACATTGGAACATTTTGCTTAATCAACTTGCATTAACATTGGTGTTCAGTGTTCACAGGCAAGAATTATCTTAATTAGTCCATTTAACCTGAGGCCAACCCGATCAAATTGATTTATTTTTTATTTTTCTCTTTTCCAAATAAGATGAAATTCATGGATAATAAAGTCCAACTCTAAATAGAAGATACAATCAAACTTAAAAACTCAAAGAACCCTTAGTTGGGAAGGTGAATAAGACCTACTACATAAGAGTTTAACCTAAATTGCTTATCTAGTGTAGAAATATCCTAGGTAGCATTTGATAACTATCCCCAAAACAAATTACGAAGACACTGAAAAGATAAACATATTTAGTGGTGGAAATAATAACAATAGACAAAAAAAATTCTATTTCTAGAATAGAGAAACATAAAATTTCTGTATTTCCAAAAAATAGAGACATAATGCGAAGATAAAAATTTAATATTTTTTTCTTTTCAATAATAACCTTATACATATTTGTGACTTATGTTTCTATGTCCATTATGTTTATTGTCCCTGTAGTTATATCTCTATCCCCTTCCAAACTCTACCTGACAAACCAAATTCCATTTAAGCTCTCATCAAGTTGTAGACAAGTCACGTGATGCACTGAGAAAACAGTTGCTTCGAACTTTGCAAAATGTTGCACTCTTTTTTTTCTTTTCTTTTTTTCATTTTGTTGTTTCCCCCCTCAAACTAACAAAATAAAAGCATAAAGAGTGATTGACTTTCGGCACTAAAACAACAAAAAAATAAAAGAAAACAAAAGTTTCAACACCTATGTCTTGACTCTTGAGTCAAGAACCTCTAATTCGTCAACTATTTTTCCAGGCTCTTGATTCAAACACTGCTACAATTAAATTATACTCACCTCCAATATTTGTTTATTTCTACTCGGTCTCTAACTAGACCAGTATAGATTAAATCCACCCATATACACAACTCTACCCATAAATATAAAAAAATAAAAAGTTAAAAACTTTCAAGTTTCAAGAACCCAAAGACAACAAACAACTATCCACTAGAAAAGCATCCTACATGTTATTCCATTACAAATACAAGTGAAGTTAACTAATCCATGATGTTCGTTCGGAGTACAATTGACCATCATCCAAAGCAGCATCTTCAACAGAATTGGAGATACATGAGGAGAAGGAGGTCTTGCAAAAATACAATCTATCAAAAAGGAATGCATATTAGCCTAAGATAACATTTTCCGTTTTAAACCTCCTTTACTGTGTAGTTATTTTCTTGTCACCATGCTTTACAAGAAAAAGGGCATGAGTCTTGGCCCTCTTCGCGGCCTCAGAAGCAGCTTTCCTCTCAGCCAAACCACCATCCAGCCTGGTCGCAGTATCCACTACTTGAGAGTAATCCATAGTCCCCACATAAGCTGTAGGCTAAGGAACGTGTCCTTAAGTAGTTCCTGATCGAACCGCCTTACCCTCATGGTCTCTAACTGAAGTAAGCCTGATGCTGTGTGGGCTGGGAAAGTGAATATATCTTGAAGAAACCAAGGTTCATCCGAAGGGTAAAGAAATCCTCTATCATATGATCTAGTAGTCTCACTAGCAAACATCTCCGCAAGAAAGCCACTCTGAACTCCTCCCAAGAGGGTGGCTCTGAGTTGCAACGCCGCTGGAAGAACTCCTCATACCATATAACAGCCTGGCTTTTCAGCGGGAAGCCATTCAATTCCGCGGCTTTCTTGGATGAACATTGGATGACCCTTGTGATCTTCTCTACCTCACGGAGGTACTTCCACGAATTTTCTGTCCTAAGATGCCAATAGAAAGTGGGCAAGCCCATCCTCCCGAAATGCTCTAGGGCTAAGACATCTTCGTAGTAGACCGGGGTGGAAACTCGAAGTACTACTCTTGTGCAAATAGCTCTTGCGCAAATAAGTTTTTGATAGAAAACCACACATGGTGGTATTGTGTTGTTTTGTAATATGCAATTACTGTACCACACAGGGGAGAGCAAATTCGGTAACTCTGAGCTTAACTCACCAAGACTTAAAAAAGTTATTCGTTCAGAATACCTGAACCCATCAAATAGGACCAGCAGCTTATTATTGGTTTTCCCAGTACTGTCTTGTCGTTTGCAGTTAGGAAGCCTGTGATAATACGTGGATCTCAAGAAAGGTAGCTGTTTGGGGAGTGTACTCTGAAGCAGTTGCAAACCATCATCATAATCTGAGCATTCAAGAGATATGAAGTTCCCGGTTGAGGAGTACAATAATTCCATTCCAGTATTTGCTAAGTTCAGCTGTCTCATTTCATTTGGAAAGACTGAAAATTCCTTCGAAACAGAGCAGCCATCCATAAAGAGGTAGTGCAGAAATTTCGTGTGAACGTCACCCCCAAGATCCATGAGTTCTTCTAATACAGATCCAATGTTTGGATTTCGGAGAGGCACTGGCATAAACTGTTGTGTAGATCCACTCATGAAATTCGTCTCCAAAATTAGAACTCCATCAGAGTCACTATAATTTTGCAGCTGGTAAGTACCCGGCAATTGATACAACTTTTGCGGTATCGAAAACTGCCTGGGTATGCCAATCCCTGTTTTTTTAACATTCTCGAAGTCCTATAAAAGTTCAAAGGAAATAAACAATCACTTTAGAAAATCCTCAAATTTCAATCAAATGACAAAGAAGTAATTAGTTTAAAACAATGCCATTCATATTACCTGCTCTATTGGCAAGCTAAGCATAGGATGCTCCACATGCATTGGCAAGTTTAATTTGATGAATCTCAGAATACGCATTTTTATAATAGTATCAAGAATTTCCATGCCATCCACTATATCAGTTCCCTGAAAAATTATGGTAACATTGAGAAAAATACTCTTTCTATTAGAAATTAAATTCTACAAAAAAACACATCTAAGGTAAGGTCAGAGAATGAGTTAGTTTTTAATACACGACTGATATCCCATGGATGATTCCTTCCAAATATATCACATTCTTCATGAAGTATTTCTCCCATTTTTTCTAACACGCCAGCCGCTGGTATTCTTTTTAAGTTCACATTCACAAAATCCTGTGGCAGAATAAAACGGGAAAATAGGACATCAGAAAATCCTCAAATTTTCAATTCAATGAAGAAGATAAAAAGAATCAAAACAATGCGAAATTCAAAACTTGTTATTACCTCAGGTACAAAATATCTTATCTGCATAGGAACCTCTACAGGCAATGGAGAGCAAAGTTTGAGTAATCTTAGTTTGGGCATCCTTTTAAGGCTGTCAACATTGAAGGCTACTTCTCCAATTTGAGAAAAATTTAACAGCATGCCTTCCATAGAGTCAGTTCCCTGAACAGAATTAAGACAAACACTATCATACAAACTGAAATTTCTACACACAAACAAATTTAAGACAAGATAGAATATCCTTCTCTTACCTTGTTATTTTTTAACACGTCATTAACTTCCTCAAGATCCCTCAATCGGCTGCGTCTTCCAGGATCTTCAGATTCTTCACGAACTATTTCCCAACCCATTTCTTGTATTAAATCATGCATCTGTATTCTATTGTCAATTGAGATAGTTATAAGAACTTTATCTTGGAGGGCTTGTATTCCAGAAGCTCCATAAAAGCCCCAAGCATCTAGCCGGTTGATGACATAATCTCTGTCCTCTTCTTTGAAAAAGAATGCAATATCTAGAAAAATCTTTTTCTCTATATAATGTAATCCATCATAACTCAATCTTAACACTCTTTGAATTTCCCCATTTGGATACTCCTTGAATCTTTCTAGGGCACTTTCCCATGTTTCTTTACTTTTTGAATGGAAATATGAACCAAAAACCTTTAAAGCTAATGGAATGCCCTTGGCAATAGCAACTGCCCTTTGAGATAGCTCTTCATACCCGATTTTGGGCTGGCTTTGATTGAAGGCATTTAGGCAAAACAGTTTCAGTGATTCTTCAAGGTTCAATTCCTTGACCTCGAGTATTTGATGAAATCCTCCTGCAATAAACACTTGCTTGTCTCTACTGGTTACAATCACCCTACTCTCTGGTCCAAGGTGAAGGGGTTCAAGAAAATCTTTTAGAAGATTTGGATTATTCACATCATCAAGCACAATAAGAATTTTCATTCTACTCATCATTCTCTTTGTGTAGCAAGTTGATTTGCCTTTGCCATTTGTAAGAGGATTTTCTTTCTCTAGTAGTTCATAAACAAGTTTTTCTTGCAAATAACTTGATTGATGCTTTTCCAATTCCTCTCCTACATTTTCCAAGAAGCAGAAGCCTTCGTATTGGAAAGAAAATGTGTCAAATGCAACACGAGTGATTGTTGTCTTACCTATGCCACCCATCCCCCAAATTCCAAGCTTTAGAACTTCTCTTCTCTCAGCTGTCAATAATGATTTAATCCATAAAATATTCTGATCAATTCCAACAAGGCCATTTGATTCACTTGGGTCATCTGAATCACTTGCACACAACTTGCTTAGCTTATTGGAAACATCTTTTACCATTTCGTCAACAAGATCAGATTCGTTCCTAGCAAGTAAAAGAAGAACGAAAAGAAGAAAATGTATGGAGTTAAAAAAAGGACAAACAAAAATAGAAAACAGTTTAATCTTAATGCAAAATCCATGGAAAGTTTTTCCACTATGAATTAATTATCTATGTTGCCCGGATACAGGTACGGTACCTGTACCCAGTACGGATACGGGTATGAGGTACTCAAATTTTATAAAAAGTGGGGTACGGGTACGTGTATATTAAAAAATAAAAAATTATAATTTTTAAATTATAAAAACTAAAACTTTAATATGTAAGAAATCTAAAATTTAAATTATTTAAGATTACATGTCAAAATAAAAAAAAAATAAATCCTAGAGAATGGCACTGTGATGATATGTCATTTCAAAATATATGAATTGTAACTGTGTTGATATGTCATTTCAAAGTACAACATATTCAGAGTATGAATTGATAACTGGGTTTTCTCTTCCTTTTCTAGTATTCCCCCGTTTCTTATTGTTGTGGGTAGCTATTACTGTCTTTCATTGGGCTGTTGCCCCGTCAATGGTTAACAAAATAATAATAAAAAAAAAAAGAGTATGAATTGTAGCGTGGCTTCACTCAAGTCCATTTCCGTCATGAGCCCACCCAACAAAAACAGGACACCACGTTCTCTCTCTCACCAGCTCACAATCACAGAAGAATGAAAGGATCTCAATGGAGAGAGCCCAGAAAGGATGCCACCGTCACCGCCACGTCGTCTGAAGGCCAGAAATCGCTGCGCTTTGCTGCTTTAAGGGTGAAGCCGCCGCTCCGCTGCAGTGTTGGTCGCTTTCGGTCTCCGCGCCGCTAGAGTGTTGGTCGTGTTCTGCTGCCGTGCTGCTCTAATGGTCGGGTTCCGTCGCTCCAGCGATGAGAGGAGTGGAGGGCAAAGGTGTGCGTGGGGCTGAGAATGGCTGTGGCTGCCATTTTGGGGTTAGGGACGATGCTGTGAGGTAAGTATTAAGTTTTTATTTTTTTTGGAAACAAAAAAAACAAAACACTGTGTGAACTAAATATACGTACCCGTCTGTAGGTACGCGTACCCAAACGTACCCCATTTTTTTTTTTTTTTCAAAACAAGAAGACATTGGGTACGTATTTATCCGTACCTGGAGCATACCTGTACCGGCTTTGTACCCCATACGGCTACTTTTCGAAAAACAACGTACCTGTGCTTCAAAGTTAATTATATATCACTGTATGTATATATTTTAAAGTAGCTAGGATAAGAGTCAATTGCTCTAATGACGTGGTAATGAATGAACATAAGGATGTGTTTACTCTATGTCAATTTATCGGAATTAAATTCAGAATTGTACCATATATGATTTTCCTGCATTTGGGCATGTGTAGACTATCTAATGACAAAAGGAGAAATCACTAACTCTCCAGCAATTTATCTCTCTTTTTAGCTTTTACTTTAATGCAAACTAACAATGAGAAAAGACCAATTATGTCAGATACAATTCTGATATCCAAAATCCTAGTCTGAAACTGTTGCAGGGTGTTTGACAAAAAATAATATAGAAAATAAATGCTTATATTAACTACATATGAAAACAACATAGAAAAAGGACTTACCCAAAATTTTTTGGATAATGAAATCCTGATAATTGAGCAGCTTTCTCCAGAGCAGATATCCAATTTTGCACCTTAGGCATGTTTTCCTTGAAGTTTTCTTCATGTTTAGCCAGGGCAACTCCATAATCCCCTCTTTGGTGCCGCACATCTGATGGATCTACATTATAGAAAATGGGTATTACAATCTGTTTATTCTTTTCCATGCACTCAACTATTTTCACAAGCTCTTCCAGGCACCATTTTGAAGAAGCATAGTCTTTTGAGAATATAACCAACAAAATTTGTGACCCTTCAATTGCCCTGACAAGTGAGGATGATATTTCATCCCCTCGCTCAAGTCTGTCATCCACGTAGGCATCAATATGCCCACGGCGCAACTCTTTCACCAAATGACTAAGCAGACCACGCCGGACGTCTGTGCCTCTAAAGCTGATGAAGACATCATGATTTATTTCATGAACATTAGCATGACAAGATGAAGATGCCATCGGACAGCTACAATGCAAGAGCACAAAGTGTCTTAACAGATGGCCTCTCAACAATATGCAGTATAAGTCTGTGAAGCAACAAACAATCAATCAGAAAGTGAAAAAGAGAAGATATTTTTCAATGATCAAAACTCATAAAGCTTTTACTAAACATACCAAATAAGATGAGTATGGAAATTTCGCCCCAATAACTCTTACTCCCATAGAAATTTCTTGTTTCGAAATTTCTCTCTTGAATTTTCATGGTGGATAAAATAACATAGCCTAAAGGAATACTGAGATGTACCCATGATTTATAGCTAAGTCAACAAATTAAACATATATCTAGAAAAAATAGAGATAAGTAAATAAATACCTGCAGTCCCAGGCCAACAACTTCAAGCTTTTGGAATCAAGTATGCTTGTGAGTAATAACACGTGAGAAGTTTTGTATATATAGCTTCAAGTGCTTGAATTGGAGGTGAGCTTCCAATTCGATCTGCCAATAATTAATAGTTTGTCACTTACCCTTGATAAAAAATGGAAGTGGGAAGTAATAGTTACACGCTTGCTTGAAGGGTCGCTGATGGGTTCTGTATTCGCTTTAAAGCCCCATGTGATATATGTGCCCCCACTCATGCGTAAGTAACAGGTTGGTGTGAATGAAATTGCTGCTTATACTATACTATACCCCATAAGAGAAGAGAAGAGAAGAGTAAGAACAAATTATATGGGAAAGAAACCACATCGCAAGGAAGGAAGAAGCAAAGCAAAGTGAATGGAATATTGGAAGATAGAATGAATAGGCGTGTGTCCAAGAAAGCAGAGACTTGACTGCTATTTTCTCTGCTTTTGAATAGAAAAAGGTCTCTTTCCGCAATTCACCGCTATCCAAGAAGGCGCTATATAGGGGACTGTACGTACAGTGCCATGCTTGAAGAAATGCATATTAGCCTAAGATAACATTTTCTGTTTTAAACCTTCTTTGTGATAAGGGAAAAAAAACTATTTGGCAAGTATTACTGTTAATTATTCTTTTCTTGTTGCCATTTTAATTTTTGCATATAGTTTCTAATGATTAGACTGCCCAAGTAATTAAACACCACTTATCACAATTTTACAATTGAAGGAAAGTTACTATGAATAATTAAGATACATTGTTTATAAAATAAAATAAATGTTTAATTGATCTAGAGTTTTCTATATGGTTTTACTCAATTTTTAATTATTTTCTTATAGTTTAAAATTTTGTAATTAAATTCCTATATTATTCAAAAACTAATTTCAATTAAGTCTTTATAATTTAATTAAAAAAATTTATATAGTATTGAAACTTGATCCCAAATTATCAAATTATTGGGCCATGATTAAAAATTTTGATAAAATATAGGAATTTAATTATACATTTTCAAATCAATTGAAAGTTAAGTAATACTATAAAAATATCATAGTAATTTAACCTAAAATTAAATTAAAAAAATTGTACCAAAGAAAACAAAATATTGAAAAGACAATATATATATATATAGAGAGAGAGAGGAGAATCAAATGAAAAAAATAATTTTATATGAAAGAAAGAAAAATAAATTTGGGTCATTAGATCTTATATTAATATTAAGATTAAAATTGAAATCATATGACCTTTTTAAATAGTCATATGATCTTTTAATAATTTTTAATTATAATCATTTATATATAATTATATAGTCTAAATTTATCCCTCTTACTTTTATATGACTCTCCTCCATTGCGCATATATGCTCTCTTTAAGAAGAAACCATATGGACAAACGGACTAGATATATACCAGGAATAGCCCCTAATACTGGCTAAAATCCCGAGGCTTCCAAATGATTATAATAATTGTAATAAATTGTTTCATGAATCATCATCCAATAATAGAGAAAATAGAAAAACATAAGCATAGCCAGCTAGCTCTAGAGTCCATGCATATTGATGAAATGAAAAAGATTCAATTTTTCGCATCCAAACAAGTGCAATTTTTTTATTGGAATGTATACTCGTTCTGGTTCATCATGTCCAGCTAATTTTAAAGGTATGATGAAAATATTAAAGCCCTAACCCCTAACTAATGATACCAACTTATAGGAATTATTATTATTTAGAGAATGATTTGGTGAATTAGCTTGAGTAAAATACTCATCGCTCTAGATATATATATTAATAATCAAATCTTTATAAAATAATGATAATGTCAATTAAAAGGAAAAAACCTACCCCAACTAATATTCACAAATCCTAATTGATATTTACATCATAAATATAAAGGATAAAATATCTAAATAAATCTTAACAAAGACAAAAAAATTATAATTATATAAAAATTTTAATAATTATTTAAAATAATAATTTTTGACACAATTAAAATTATTTTTAAATACTCAATTCAACAATTAAAAAACTAGTTTATTATTTAAATGCTCAAAGAATTAAGAAAAGGTATTTACTATTTTATCATTTTTATTTTTCTTTAAATTTACAATGAGTTTATAAATGAGTCATTTATAATAATTTGAGAAAATTAAAATTAGATACAAATTTTAAAAGTTTCCTTTATAACTGTAATAATTTGAGCTTCCAATTCGATCTGCCAATAATAGCCTGCCACTCACGGATCACCTTGATAAAAAAATGGAAGTAGAAAGTAAGACGAACACGCTTGCTTGAAGGGTTGTTGATGGTTTTTGTATTGATGTGCCCCCACTCACGCCTAAGAAACATGTTGGTGTGAACGAAATTGCTGCGTATATAGTAGAAGAGAAGACTGGTGACTGGGGACAAATGGGAAAGAAACAACATCGCAAGGGAGGAAGAAGCGAAGTAAAGTAAAGTGCATGGAACGTTCTTGGAGGATAGAAATGAACAGGTATGTCCAAGAATCAAAGAAAAGGGTCTCTCCCCGCAATTCACAGCTATCCAAGAAAGCACATAAATATTCGACTGTACAGTGCCATGTTTGAAAAAAAATTAGATATTAGCCTGAGATAATATTTTCTATTTTAGACCTTCTTTGGGATAAAGTAAAAAAGCAATTTGGCAAGCATTACTGTTAATTATTACTACTTTCTTGTTTCCATTTTGTGCATATAGCTTCTAATGATTAGACTTCCTAAGTAATTAAACACCATTTTGTCACAATCTTACAATTGAAGGAAAGTTTTTTATTTTTTCTTTTTTTTATGGAGTAACTGAATTTATTAAGAACTCAAATCAGAGTAAACAAATAAAGAAAAAAGAAAAAAAAAATCAGAAACAAGGAAAGTGACCAACAATTCATGAGGTCCTCAGTCCAGATTACACTTTCAACAGCTAAAGCATAATGAGCATAATGTTTTAGTCATGTGTATTTCAGTTATATGATATTTCAATCATGCAAGTTTCAATTATGCATGTTTCAATAATCTAATATTTCAATTATGCAAGTTTTGGTCGTCATGTAATGTTTGAATTATGCATATTTTAGATATGTAATATTGCAATTATGTATATTTCAGTTGTGTAATGGTTCAATTATGTAGCACTCATAAAATATATATATATATATATATATATATATATATATATATATATATCATCTGAAAGTAATAGGAAATATATTTTTAAACTTTAAAATAACTCTTCAAAACATGTTCACATTTGTTATTTTTTTAAGGAAGATATTAGGGGGTTGGAGTGGACATAGGATGACAAGCTCATTCGCGACCGCCCACATTTATTATTTTTTAACACAATAAGAAAGGTGTTTTGACATTTTTTTTTATATAAAATTACCATTAATTATATGTGTTTATTTGACAACTTGTAAATTAAAGTCCGATCGAGTAAGACATTACATACTGCAGTTACTTGTAAGGAGACAGATAAACCCCCTTCAATCAATCAAACACAAGCTCCTTTTTATGGTTCTCTTTAGATATTTAACTTCAAATAAATAATACTATATAACTAGATAATATAAAATATGCTATCCAATACATTTGTCACATTGGAGGTAGATTTAGACATAAATTTTAGGGACCAACACTAAAAAATAATTTTATATATATATATATATTAATTTTTTAAAAAAAATCTATATCTTAAAAAAGCTGGTCTTTAAGTTAGACTAAATAAATTGGTTTCTAATAAAAATATTCCTTTATCCTTACAATTAAAAATACAGAACAACTTGACTCATTCTCAATATTTTAGTGAACTTAATTGTTCTACCATTAAACTATTATAAATTATTAAAGATTAATTTATCTCATAAATTATTAAAAAATACCAAAGAAAGACTAACTTATCATGTGTCTTTCATTGGATCATGAAATGATGGGATTTCTTTTCTTGAAAGGACCAATTTCTTTGATACTAATTATTATTTTTAAAAAAAATACATATAGCAATCAAAACTCAAGAAATATGTATATGCATAACACACTGTTTATTATAATATTGAAATATTTAAGTAAGTAATATACAGGGTTTATAATATTTAAATATCCAAGTAAGTAATAGGATAAGTAATATGCATAACACATTGTTTATAATAACTGGTCTCAAATATTTGAATTGTATTTTCTGATTTATATAGAAATAAATAATCAAAAAACAA
Organism: Dalbergia cultrata; assembly: GCA_031216105.1. Classification (NCBI taxonomy): domain Eukaryota; kingdom Viridiplantae; phylum Streptophyta; class Magnoliopsida; order Fabales; family Fabaceae; genus Dalbergia; species Dalbergia cultrata. The sequence goes on along the minus strand of CM062347.1, from coordinate 1,485,930 downwards.
AAATGGATGATAAAATTGAATTATTGGAATATTGAACTTATCTAATGTGTTCTAAAAATAATAATATAGCATCTTACAAATTCTCATAACAAATAAAAATTTTATGGGGGCCAAACATATATACAAACATGAAAATGAAAATTTGAGAAAGGCTACATATGGCCATCCTTGCTCTAGATGAGGCTCCAACTCTTATCACACTACATTCTATATGATATTAAAAGTTTCTCAGACCTCACCGATATACCTCTAAGGTTTTATCCTATTATGCTTTTGATGCCGTTTACCAAACTGACCCTAGTTGCATCCAGTAACTGCTCGAAATCTGTGGCAGAATTATTAGAGACCTCGCGAAGGCTTGTAAAAGTCAATCTTCGAGAGAGCCTGAACCCATCAAATAAGACTCGTAGCTTAGGTCTCTTGATCTCCCCTGAAGCAGCAGTAGAGTCTTCTTGTTCTCTACCACCGTTAGTAGTAAGCCTCCCATAACATGTGAGTCTCAGGAAATGAAGCTCCTTATTGTCAGGGGGAGTCTCAGATAATTGTAGACCAGTAGTACCATCATCATCATCATCTGGTAAGTCAAGAAAGCTGAAGTACTCACCAGACATGTTCAATAATCCAAATTGTAGAGGTGATATGCCAAGCTTTCTGAAAGCTGATAAGCATTCATTTGCAACGGTGCAACCATCCACGTGCATGTGCTCCACAACTTTTGCGTGAACCTCACATCCAAGACCCTCTAGTTCTCTTAACGCAGGTGCAATAATATTGTAGTTGTCTCGATTCTGGAACTGATTATTGGATCGACTCACAATTGAATTCGGCTCTGTGATAGCAAGTTCTTCATCACATAGCTCACTGTAAGCATTTTGCATCCTATTAATAATGCACAAAAGTTTACACAGGTTCATGCAGAGGATTGAGAGCCAGCTGCCTTCTCCCATCTCCGATCCTTCCTGGATAACACTGTTGAAGAAGTGCTACAAAAGTTCAAAGCAAAGAAACAGTCACTTTAGAAAAATCGTCAAATTTTAATTGAATAGTAAATGTTCTAATCTAATTAATTCCTAATAATTTCGATAAAAGACTTATCGGTTGTGTTTGGAGCGGAAAAAATAGGAATTGGTTTGATTTTGAAATCCATTTTTTTATTTGGTAGGATGAGTGAAATTGATTTGATTTTACAAATAAATTAATTCTTCTACTTTATCATTCTAAGCACTAATAGTGTGCTTGAAATTAAAAAAAATGGAAATGAAGCAAATCATATGCCTGGAATAAAAAAAATAAGAAATGAATTGATTGTCAAATCCATGAAATTTAAATCCTTTAATATTTGAAAAACTATTTTGCTCCTTTATGTTTAGAAACTTTAAGAGATATACAATACAATAAGGGAGAGTTCAGTAGATGCATTTTTTTCCACATTTGCGAGAGTGTTGCCTAGGAATGAAAAGTGCCCTGACCCATCTTCAATCTCAACTCTCACGTAGGAATATTTGATTCTGATGGAAAATGAATATATTTTGTAAAAGTGAAAGATCAAATTGTCATCAGTAGTACAAACCCACCCCTCTAAAGCATGGGTAGTCCAAAATTACTGTCATACCCGGTACATACCTAGTATTGATATTTATTAGGTATTCTGGGTATTTATTAATCAATAATTTTAATAAGTAAATGTTATTCAAATGCAAATTAGTCCTTATAAAGTATTAAATTTTTCAATTAAATGACTTAAACTACTATTTTATCCCTTCAAATCTCTTTTTTTTCATATATTTTTACTTGAGCATCATAAAAAATTATTTATTTTATGATATAACTATTTCATTAATGATAATTTTACATTTTTATATAATAGATCTTCCCGTATTCGTACCCCAATTTTTAAAAAATTTTCGTACCCCATATCAGCATCTGTATCTGGTATGGGTGCTGTACCCATACCTATGCAACATAGCCCACCCTTATTTGAGTTTAGGGTTCAAGGGTCCTTGATTTTGTCAAGAGCTGATTTGAGGTTTTTTTTTTTAAAATTTTTGTTTGTGTACAAATTGATTTTATTGTTAACTCTCAATAAAATTACGAAAAAATTCATGCTCTATTGGCAAGCTAAGCGCAGATTAAGCAAATAATTCGAAACCTAAACCATGAGAAAAGATGCATTCGTATTACCTCCAATGTATCATCAATCAGCGAACCTAATTGTGCACCTAGCAGCCGAATACGCCTCATTCTTTTATTAAGAAATTCCACGGCATCCACTACATGAGTCCCCTGAAAAATTTATGATTAACATTAAGAAAATACTCTCAAACCAAATGAATTTCTACACAAAAATTATAATGTAAGATAGTGATCTTTCTCTTGCCTCTTCAGTTACTAATGCGCCATCGACATCCAACGATTGCTGCCATCTATTATATTCATCAAATACTTCAGGAATCATTTTTCGACATATTTCTTCCGACATATGATGAGGTATTCCTTTTAAATTCACATTCTGAATATCCTTTACCATAAAAAAAAAAGGGGGAAATAGAACATCAGAGATTCCTCGTATTTCAATCGAATGAAAAAAAAAAAATCAAAACAATGCCTTGATTAGGATAGAAAAATCAAAACAAGTTATTACCTTGGGTACAATATTTATGCGCGAAGGTAATTCAATAGGGACTACACAGCGAATTTTGAGGAATCTCAGATTAGGCATACTTTTGAGGCTGTCAAAATTGAAGGCTATTTCTCCCATTTGAGATACATCTAATAGCATGCCTTCCACTACATCAGTTCCCTAAACAGAATGGAATAACATTAAGACAAAACATTATCATACTAGTTGAAATTTCTTCGGCAAAACACAACTAAGGAAAGATAAAACATCTTTCTCTTACCTTGTTATTTTTCAACACATCATGAACTTCCTCGGGATCCCTCAATCGGCTACGTCTTCCAATATCAGTAGATTCTTGACGAACTACTTCCCAGCCCATTTCTTGGATTAAATCATGCATTTGTATTCTATTCTCATCTGAAATAGTTATGAGAGCTTTATCTTGGAGAGCCTGTATTCCAGAAGTTCCATAAAAATTCCATGCATCAAGTTGGCTTATGATATAATCTTTATCCTCATCTTTGAAAAAGAATGCAATATCTAGAAAAATCTTTTTCTCTGTATGATGTAATCCATCATAACTTAATCTTAACACACTTTGAATTTCCCCATCAGGATACTTCTTGAATTTTTTTAGGGCACATTCCCATGTATTTTTACTTTTTGAATGGAAATACGAACCAAAAACTTTTAAAGCTAATGGAATGCCCTTGGAAATAGCAACTACCCTTTTAGATAGCTCTTCATATCCCATTTTGGGCTGGCTTTCATTGAAGGCATTTAGGCAAAAGAGTTTAAGTGATTCTTCAAGGTTCAATTCCTTGACCATGTGTATTTCATGAAATCCTCCAGCAATAAACACCTGCTTGTCTCTACTAGTTACAATCACCCTACTCCCTGGTCCAAGGTGAATGTGCTCAAGAAAATCTTTTAGAAGATTTGGAGTATTCATATCGTCAAGCACAATAAGAATTTTCATTCTACTCAGTATTCTCTGTGTAGAAATTTGATTTGCCTCTAAAAGGATTTTTTTTCTCTAGTAGTGCAGAAACAAGTTTTTCTCGTAAATAACTTAACTGATGATTTTCCAATTCTCCTCTTACATTTTCCAAGAAGCAGCAGCCTTCGTATTGTGGAGAAATGGTGTCAAATACAACACGAGCAATGGTTGTCTTCCCTACACCGCCCATTCCCCAAATTCCAAGCTTTAGAACTTCTCCTGTCTTTGTTGTCAATAATGATTTAATCCGTGCAATATTCTGATCAATTCCAACAAGGCCATTTGATTCACTTGGGTCATCTGGTTCACTTGAATACAACTTGCTTAGCTTATTGGAAACATCTCTTATGATTTCATCAACAAGATTAGATTCGCTCCTAACAGTTAAAAGAAGAACAAAAATTAAAGAAGAAAACATATGGAGTTTAGAAAAAAATAAAGAGTTTAATTTTAATACATTATATATGCATGGAAAGTTTTTTTTTTCACTATGAATTAAAAATATATTAATGTGTGTATAAATTTGGAAGTTGTTGGGATAAGAGTCCATCGCTTTAATGATGTGGTAATGAATGAATATAAGATGTGTTTACTCTATGTCGGTTTATCAGAATTGTACTTTATATATAATTTTGCTACGCATTTATACACTATCTAATGGTGACAAAAGGAGAAATCACTAACTCTGCAGCAATTTCTCTCTACCTTTCCCTCTTACTTTAACACAAACTAACAATGAAAAGACCAATTATGTATTTATGTTAGACACAATTCTAATATCCAATAACCTAGTCTGAAACTATTGCAGGGTGTTTGGTGGAAAAAAAATATAGAACGGGAATGCTTATATTAACTACATATGAAATGAAAAAAAGAAAATTGCATACTCGATATTTGACAGATAATGAAATCCGGATAACCGAGCTGCTTTCTGTAGAGCAGATATCCAGTTTTGAACCTTGGCCATGTTTTCTTTGAAGTCTTCTACATGTTTAGTCAGAGCAGATCCATAAGCTCCTTTTTGGTGCCGCACATCTGATGGATCAACATTATAGAAAATGGGTATTACTGTTCGTTTATACCTTTCCATGCACTCAACCATTTTCACAAGCTCTTCCAAGCACCACCTCGAAGAAGCATAGTCTTTTGAGAAAATAACCAACAAAACTTGCGACCCTTCAATTGCCCTCTCAAGTGAGGGTGATATTTCATCTCCTCTCTCAAGTCTGTCATCTACATAGGCATCAATCTGCCCACGATGCAATTCTTTCATCAAATGGCTGAGCAAACCACGCCGGACATCCGCGCCTCTAAAGCTGATGAAGACATCATGTTTTATTTTAGGAACATTAACATGACAAGATGAGGATGCCATTGGATAGCAACAAGAGCACAAATATCTTAACATTGAGATGGCCCTTAGTCCCTCCCTCAACACCAGCAACACTTGCCCTCTCAACAATATGTAGTATAAGTCTGTCGAACAACAAACAATCAATCAGAAAGTGAAAAAGAAAATATATTTTTGAGGGATTAAAATTTATAACACTTTTATAAAACATAATAAACATGATGAAAAAGGAAAATTTACCCCAATAACACTTACTCCCATAAAAAAAATTTCTTTCAAAATTTCTCCCTTAAATTTTTATGGATAACCAGACATAGCCTAAAAGATTATAGCTACTACCAATACTTGGTTGATTAAGTGATTTCACCATTTTTCTTAAACAAGGCTCAACTCCAACTCTTGTGGATGAATAAAACTATAGAGATATACCACCTTCCCCTCCGAAAAAAAGAAAAGAAAAGAAAAGGAAAATATAGCTACTACCCTAGTAGCTAGCTAGCATGATATAGTTTGATCAAGGATGTTAGAGAGATGTAGCCTTGATTATGGTCCAAGTCAACAAACATATAAGTAGAAAAAATAATGATAAGTAAATAAGGTTAACAACTTCAAGCTATTGGAATCGAGTATGGTTGTGAGTAATACGTGAGAATCTTTATAGATAGCTTCAAATGCTTGAAGGTGAGCTTCCAATTCGATCTGCCAATAGTAGCTTGTCACTCACGGATCGCCTTGATAAAAGAATGGAAGTGGTAAGTAATACGAACACGCTTGCTTGCTTGAAGGGTTGTTGATGGTTTTTGTATTCGCTTTTAAGCATGTGATGTGCCCCCCTTCCCACGTAAGTAACATCGTGGTGTGAACGAACTTGCTGCATATAGTAGAAGAGAAGAGTGGGAAGAAATGGGAAAGAAACCACATCGCAAGGGAGGAAGAAGCGAAGTAAAGAATAAAGTGCATGGAATATTGGAAGATAGAATGAACAGCACAACAGGCACGTGTCCAAGAATCCAAGAAAGCAGAGACTTTGCTGTGATATTCTCTGCTTTTGAAAAGAAAAGGGCCTCTCCCCGCAATTCACCGCTATCCAAGAAAGCACATAAATATTCGACTGAACAGTGCCATGTTTGAAAAAAAAAAATCATATTAGCCTAAGATAATATTTTCTATTTTAAACCTTCTTTGGCATAAAGTAAAAAATCAATTTGCCAAGCATTACTGTTAATTATTACCACTCTCTTGTTTCCATCATTTTGTGCATATAGTTTCTAATGATTAGACTTCCTGAGTAATTAAACACCATTTTATCACAATTTTACAATTGAAGGGAAGTTTCTTTTTTTTCATTTTTTTTATGGAGTAACTGAATTTATTAAGAACTCAAATCAGAGTAAACGCAAAAAAAAAAAAAAAAAAAAAAATCAAATCAGAAATAAGGAAAGGGTACCAAGTTACCAACAATTCATGGGGTCCTCAATCCAGACTACCCTTCCAACATCTGAGCATAATCAGTTTATTACCAGCTCTAGGAATAAAAGAATAGTCAAAACTTAGAAACCAAGAAGCAAAAGCAAAAATGTCCTAGAAAGGAGGATATCTCTGCAACACTTTCAAGCGAAGATTCTCTGTTTTGGCTGAACATTGTAAAAGGAAAAGAAAACAGACAGCTCATCAAATCTTTACAAAATCTATCCTATTTCAAAGAGTATTGCTGAGTCACCTAACAAACTTCTATTTACATTTTACAATGAGTCAGCATAACAGAATGGTATTGTTGAAGGAGAAAGAAAGGAATCAGCAAGGAGGGCAATGCTTATCCTGAAGGTCAGTGAGCTTCTTCGAAGGACCTGTTGCGTTTTGGATTCAATTTTGTGTGTGTTGGATTGGGCCATATCATTGGGCTTTGACTCTTCTTCTATTACATTGAGGTTCCAAACCGTTTTCCAAAGTTGTTGGTGCTGACAGAAAAAAGTTAATTTTGTCATAACCCTCTGTTCCACCCCTAATTTTCTGATATATTTTGTGCTGCCATGCTGTATTGTATCCTGATGACTTTTACAGAAAAAATGCCCTCTTTTATCTGGTCACTGAGTGGGATAGTTAGGATAGCTGAAGGAAAGTTATGAATAATGAAGATACATCGTTTATTTTATAAAATAAAATAAAAAATTGAGCCAAAGAAAACAAAATATAGAAAAACACAATGCAAATCAATATTCAGTTCAATATTTAAACATTTTATGCCAACATTGGAACATGTTGCTTAATCAACTTGCATTAACATTGGTGTTCAGTATCTCAAGGAAACCTCTCCACATGTAGCTTAATCTATCTAGAATGAATTCTTCTACTAAACAAATTGTAATCCCAAGACCAGAAAAAAAATAGCAGTCCCTACGAGTTTGCTAGTTTATGTGGGTTGGCACAGGCCAGAATTATCTTAGTCCATTTAGCTTGAGGCCAACCCGATCAAATTTGTTTATCTTTTGCTTCTTTTTTTTGGTTGGATAAGATGAAATTCATCGATAATAAAGTCCAACTCTGGTAAGAGATACAATCAAGGTAAAAAGAAAACTAAATAATAATAATAATAATAATAACAACAACTCAAATAACCCATAGTTGGGAAGCGGAATAAGACCTATTACACAAGAGTCTAACCAAAATTGCTTATCTGTAATAGTAATATTTTACCAACCAAATTCCATTTAAGTTCTCATCCAGTTGCAGACAAGTAACATGATGCACCCAGAAAACCGTTGCTTTGAACTTTGCAAAAGGTTGCACTCTTTTCTCTTTTTCATTTTATTATTTGTTTTTTCCCCCAAACTAACAAACTAAAAGGATAAAGAGTGATCAACATTCAACACTCAAACAACACACAAATAAAAGTAAACAAAAGTCTCAGCACACCATCATGCCAACTAGCTTTATTTCCAGACTCACGACAAAAAAGTCTCCCAAGATGCCAACAAGCATTTTTTCTGGATTCACGATTCAGACACTGCTACTATCAAATTATACTCAACTCCAAAATTTGTTTATTTCTAGTCGGTCTCTAATTCGACCTGTGTAGATTAAATTGACCGGTAGACACAACTCTACCCATAAATAACAACTTTCAAGAACTCAAAGACAACACACAACTATACACTAGAAAAGCATCCTACATGTTAGTCAGAGAACAGAGTTAGTCCATTGCAATTACAATTGAAGTTAACTAATCCATAATGTTTTTGGTTCAGAGTTCAATTGACCATCATCCAAAGCAGCATCTGCAACAAAAATCGAGATATATGAGAAAAAGTCTTGCAAAAATATTATCTGTCAAGAAAGAATGCATATAGCCTATGATAACATTTTCTGTTTTAAACCTCCTTTACGATCCAGGAAAAAGCAACTTGGCGAGCATTACTGTTAGTTATTTCCTTGTTTCCATTTTGTGCATATTGTTCTAATAATGATTAGAATGCCCAAGCAATTAATTAAACACCCCTTATCGCAATTTTACAATTGAAGTAAAGCTATGAATAATGAAGATACATCGTATCTGCAATATATATACCCCCCCCCCCCCACCCCCAACGAAGAGAACAATATATATATATATATATATAAAACAACGCAAACCAAGATTCAGTTCCATTTTCTAACATTTAAGCCAACATGAAGAGGAAAACAAAGTGAACCCACACAAGAAAATAAATTTTGACTTTGGAACATTCTGCTTAAATTACTTACATTAACATTGGTGTCTAGTTCAAAAACCAAAGCAACCAATGCTGCGAAGCAGTACTATATGCTATCTTCAACAAGAAAGCATACAGAAAGAGAAACTAGATATCAAGAATTGTAAGCCTGATGCTAGCTAACTTCACAAGGCTTTTATAACATTTTATTTAAAATGATTATAATAACTGAAATAAATTGTTTCATGAATCATCTAAGACTAGATAAAATCGGAAAACGTAAGTATGGCTGCGTTCAATAATCCTGTAGCTCAATCACCTAAATTTTTATTTGAATAAGGGATGACTTTACAACCATTATAAGTATAACGAAAATGAATTTCAGAGGCAAATGGTTACGTTAACTACTAACCGAACCAAAAATTTACCAAATGAAATAGAATAAAGATCAGAACAGGATAAAAATAAGCATAAACTATATTCATACATGGCCTCATTTGGATGCACTTATCAGAAAAGAAATTTTTTTAATTGATCTTTTTAATGAAAAACTTTTGAAAATGTAAAAGTTGATTTATGTTTAGATATAATGTCAATTTATATTTGAATGTAATATTAAAAGATCTTTATTTATTATCAAAAATCTTTTTTATATTATAAAAAAATCTTCTAGTAATTCTGCTTTTATTTAAAAAAAATTTACTCAAACATATTGAAAAACACAAAAAGATATTTTTTATTAAAATATATCTTTTTTTTATCAATAAAAACACATCCAAACAAGCGCTATAACTAACTACAACTACAAGCACCGCACCAAACAACTCAACAATTCCTCCAATTACAAATGTCATTGGAACAAGTTAAAAAGGACATTAAAGAAAGGAGTGATGCTACAGGTCCTGAAAATCTTTGTCAAAAATATTGCCAAACTAGTTGGCATGCATGTGGCAAGTTATGAGTGGTTTGATAGAAATTATGGGTGATTAAGAAGAATAAGATGTGCCTATCATATTTTGATAGATACATAGCACTTGTAATCATTTTTTTGCAAATTTTCTGGTTAAGAAATAATTTCCGTGTAGAAAATAAACAATGAAGTTTAATGAAGCACCAAAAATTTAAAGGGAGCAGGAATGATACATACCAATTAAACCAAACCCCTAAGTTTTTTTGTGGGAGGGAGTGGTTCCTGGTCACCAGTCACCACAGTTCCCTCCATTTCCAATTCCAGTAGTCGCAAATCGAAAACATCCCTATGCCTCTTGGTTTTGATGAAGTGGCGATAATCTCCTGGTGTACAGACTCCACACTCTTTGATCAATCCGTGTAGCTTTTGCTTGGGAATATCGGGATCTGCTTCCACTTCGAAAGAGAATAGAAACATAACCTTTGGATCACAAGTAGAAGAGGTGCTTTGATCGTTTACTCTGCCTCCCTTAATTTTCTCCAGTAGGTGGACATCCACAGAATATATATAAACATGATCCAAATCTGGATAATAGATAGATGCTTCTAGGAAATGCTTTTCAAATGCATATCGTAGCATCTTACCCTCCTCAAGGTAGGACTGACATTCAACATGGACAGAGAAGATGTAACTGGAGGGAGACAGAACAAGACAAAGCAAGCAACTGAAAATATCATTTGAAGGCGGAGTCGGTTCAATAGTTATGGAAGCCCCCCATGTACGATATGTGAACCACTCTGGTACTTTGCTTGCTGGGTAACATACACTCGGATAGAAAAAATGTCTGTACCTGTTTTCCATTGGAAAATTCAACTTACTTCCATCCAAACTCGGGCAATTGTAGTATAAAAAGTGTACTGCTTTTAGTTCATGTCCTGAAGTATTTGAACTGAATGCTACTGTCTCCAGCAAAACGCAGTCGCTGACATTCAAAGTTCGAATGGATCGTGGAAGCTCTTGTATGGACTGAAGAAACCTGCAACCCCTCAGATACAGTACTTTGAGCTGCAAAAGATCCTTGATGGCCCAATGCAACCTCTCTATATTGGTTCTATCTAGATATAATCCTACTAACCAATATTGGAATCTCCAATTTGTTAATCCAGGACTAAACCAACTTATGGTCCGTAAATAACTCCATTTACAAGAACCACCCAAAGGAAAGCTCAATTCACGAAGAATTGAGAAGGACATTCGTTCAGAATATCTGAACCCATCAAACAGGACTAGTAACCTGGGTTTCCCAGAATCTTGTTCTCTGCAGTTAGAAAGCCTATGATAATATGCAGATCTCAGGAAAGGTAACTCGTTTGGGAGGGTCTCAAGTTGTAGACGGTCGACATCTGAGCATTCAAGAGACATGATGTTCGCCGTGTAGGAGTTCAACAATTCCATCCTGGTATCTGTTGAGTTTAGCTGTATCATTTCCCTTGGTAACACTGAAGGTTCCATTTGCTTAACATTGTCAGGTTCTAGGCCTAGGATATCTGAGCATCCAATGTTGCTGAGGATCCCAGTGGATGATTTCAATGTTTCCATTGTGGTGTCTGCTGAGTTTAGGGGTCTTATTTCCTTTGGCAACACTGAAATGTCCTGTGAAACTGAGTAGCCATCGATGACAAGATGGTAAAGAGATTTTATGTGAACCTCACTTCCCCGACCCATAAGTTCTTTTAATGCAGATCCAATGTTTACATTGGGGAGTGGCTTCAACCGTTTGGATCCACTCACATTGTTTGTCTCTAAAACCAGAACCCCATCGCATTCATTGTAATTTACTAGTGATTTACAAATACCTGGCAATTTAGACAACTTTTGGGGCATCACAAACTGGCCAGATCCTTTCACATTCACAAAATCCTATAAAAGTTAAGGGAAAACAATATCTTTAGAAAATCCTCAAATTTCAATTAAATGACAAAAACAAGTAATTCAAAACAAGGCCAAATTAACTAATTCACCCTTTAACTTATTTTCAGTTTTTAAATTTGCCCTTTGATTAATAAATGTTTCATATTCATCCTTTAACTTTTAAAAACTGAATATACTTATCCTCTTTGTAGATAATATATGTTACATTGATGAAGAAAGTCTATCTAACATATTGGTTGACAAAAATTATTATATATGACACTTTTATTATCAAATTTACCTTTTAATGGATAAACAGGAATGGATCCCGGGGGTCAGCAGAAGGTGGGCCCCCCTCCCCCCCAACGTTTTCTAATTTTTTTTTATATATGTATATATAGATATAAATTAATGTTAATATATAGTATAACATTATGGAAATTGTGAAAAGATATCAAAGAATAGTAATTTTAATGTTTTTTATAATTATTTTTGAAGTATGTGGGCCAACAATGCAATATTATAATATGAGACAAATTATGTTAGATCAAACTTGAAGAGAGAAATGCAAATTGAGTCATTAGATGTTGTAAATTATTATAAAGTGGTAGTAATTTTTTTCAAAAAGAACCAGGATTCCCTAAGTCTCAATTTAGATTCAGGACAAGTAGAAATATATTATTTAGTCATAGAAGTTTTCTGAAATTCAAGTAGCAGTATAGGAGCTCCCTAAATACAATAAGAATAAAGACGAAAACAAAAAGACTTTTTCTAACCATAGAGGTCAAAAAAGGGTTATCCTCATTCAGGTTTTTTAACTTTTATAATTTTGATCCCCTCGTTGATTGAATTTTAGATCTAAAAGACATTCATAAAGAAGATAAATGTGTTCCATTTTTACAAGTTAGAGACAAATTTGAAACACTTATTAATTAAATAGCAATTTTCAAATATTTATTACCTATAAGACGAAATTGAAAAAAAAATGAAATTAGAGGAGGAATTAATTAATTAATTAATTAATTTAACGATGCATTTGTATTACCTCCAATATTGGCAAGTTTAATTTGGTCAATCTCATCTTTATAATAGTATCAGTAATTTCCATGGCATTCACAACATGAGTCCCCTGAAAAATTTATGATTAACATTAAGATAAATATTCTCACTCCAAATGAATTTCTACACAAAAAACACATCTAACATCAGATAGTGATCTTTCTCATACCTTAGTTTTAAATACATCACTAATACCCTCATTATCCCACGATCGATTCCATCTTCCAGATTCCCCAGATACTATTTCCAAATCCATTTCTTCTATCATGTCATTCATAGGTATTCTTTTTAAATTGGCATTCACAAAATCCTTTAACAGAAAAAAGGAAAAACAGAATATCAGAAAATCCTCAAATTTCAACTAAATGAAAAAGATGAATGAAAACAATGCCTTGATCAGCATATGAAAATCAAAACAAGTTATTACCTCCGGTACAAAATATCTTATTTGCATAGGAACCTCAACAGGCAACGGAGTGTAAAATTTGAGTAATCTTAGATTAGGCATCCTTTTAAGGCTGTCAACATTGAAGGCTACTTCTCCAATTTGAGAAACATCTAACAGCATGCCTTCCATAGAATCAGTTCCCTGAACAGAATTAAGGCAAACACCATCATACAGACTGAAATTTCTATGCACCAACAAATTTGAGGAAAAGATAGAATATCTTTCTCTTACCTTGTTATTTTTTAACACGTCATTAACTTCCTCAGAATCCCTCAATCGGCTGCGTCTTCCAGGATCATTAGATTCTTCACGAACTACTTCCCAACCCATTTCTTGTATTAAATCATGCATCTGTATTCTATTGTCAATTGAGATAGTTATAAGAGCTTTATCTTGGAGGGCTTGTATTCCAGAAACTCCATGAAAGTGCCAAGCATCTAGCCGGCTTATGACATAATATTTGTCCTCTTCTTTGAAAAAGAATGCAATATCTAGAAAAATATTTTGCTCTGTATAACATAACCCATCATAACTTATTCTTAACACACTTTGAATTTCCCCATCAGGATACTTCTTGAAACTCTCTAGGGCACATTCCCATGTATCTTTACTTTTTGAGTGGAAATATGAACCAAAAACTTTTAAAGCTAATGGAATACCCTTGGCAATAGCAACTGCCCTTTTCGATAGCTCTTCATATCCCATTTTGGGCTGGCTTTCATTGAAGGCATTTATGCAGAAGAGTTTAAGGGATTCTTCAAAGTTCAATTCCTTGACCATGCATATTTCATGAAATTCTCCTGGAATAAACACCTGCTTATCTCTACTAGTGACAATCACCCTACTCCCTGGTCCAAGGCAAATTGGTTCAAGCAAACCTTTTAGAAGAGTTGGACTATTCACATCGTCAAGGACAATGAGAACTTTCTTTCTACTCAGCACTCTCTTTGTCAAGTAATTTGCCTTGCCTGTGCCGTTTATATGATGATATTCTTCCTCTAATAGTTTAGAAACAATTTTTTCTTGTAAAGAACTTAGTTGATGTTTTTCCAGTTCTTTTCTTACATCTTCCAAGAAGCAGGAGCCTTGGTATTTTGGAGAAAAAGTGTCAAATACAACCTTGGCAATAGTTGTCTTTCCTATGCCACCCATCCCCCAAATTCCAAGCTTCAGAACTTTCCTTGTCTCATTTGTCAATAAAGATTTAATCCATGCAATATTCCGATCAATTCCAACAAGGCCATTTGATTCACTTGGGTCATCCAATTCACTTGAGCACAACTTGCTTAGCTTATTGGAAATATCTTTTACGATCTCATCAACAAGATCAGATTCATTCCTAGCAGGTAAAAAGGAAAAAAAATGAAAAGGGAAAAAAGTAAAAAAAAGAAGACAAATAGAAATAAAATAGAGTTAAGTTTTAATGTACTATTGATGAAAAGTTTTTTCACTATGGATTAATAATAGGGTAAATTACACTTATCTTCTTTGAAGTTTGTAGAAATATAACTCATACCCCCTTTTGCCTGTCAAATTTTAAGCATTTATATTATAGTCACACTCCTCATTCACAAAGCTCATTAATAAATTTAACAGAATGATATTTTTGTGATATTAACTAATTTTAATTAATAAAATTATAAAAATACTTGTATTCACTATGTTAAGTTTAAGGGTATTTTTATAATTTTATTAATTACGAACAGTTAATATCATAAAAAATATCATTTTGTTAAGTTTACTAGTGATGTTCTGTGAATGAAGAGTGTAACTATAATACAAATGCTTAAAATTTGAAAAGCAGAGTGTGTGAGTGTAAGCTAGACAACTAAAAGGGGTGTGAGTTGCATTTCCACAAATCTTAAGGGAGGTAAGTGTAATTTACCCTTAATAATATAACTATATGAATAATTTTTAAAGTAGTTGGAAAAGAGTTATTTCACCCTGAATTAATTATATAACTATATGAATAATTTTTAAAGTAGTTGGAAAATAGTCAATCACTTTAATAGAGTGGAAAATGGAAATGAAGGAACATATATAGAAACAAAAATGATATTTTAACACCTAGAAAGTGGGTGTCTATTGGGACACCCACTTAATAACCGTTGGATGTGATGGTGGATCCCACACACTTTATTCATCCCATCATATCCAATGGTTATTAAGTGGGTGTCCCAATAAACACCCACTTTTTGAGTGTTTGAATAGCACTACTCAAAGGAATAGCAAACTCTCCAGCAATTTCTCTCTTTTCATCTCTTACTTTAATGCAAACTAACAATGAAAAAGACCAAATATGTTAAATACGAGTCTGACATCTAACCTAAGAATCTAGTTAAAAACTGTTGCAGTGTTAGATGGAAAATAATATAGATAGAAAATAAATGCTTATATTAACTAAATATGAAAAGATAAAAAGAAAAGGGGTTACTCAAAAGTTGATGGATAATGGATTCCTGATAACTGAGCAACTTTCTCCAAAGCAGATCTCCAGACTTGAATCTTGACCATGTCTTCCTTGAATCTTTTTTCATGTTTAGCCATAGCAGCTCCATAATCTCCTTTTTGATGCCGCACATCTGACGGATCTACATTGTAGAAAATGGGTATTACAATCTGTTTGTTCATTTCCATGCACTCAACTATCTTCACAAGCTCTTCCAAGCACCACTTTGAGGAAGCATAGTCTTTTGAGAATATAACCAACAAAATTTGTGATCCTTCAATTGCCTTGACAAGTGAGGATGATATTTCATCTCCTGTCTCAAGTCTGTCATCCACATAGGCATCGATATGCCCACGATGCAATTCTTTCACCAAATGGCTAAGCAGACCACGCCGAACGTCACTACCTCTAAAGCTGATGAACACATCATGTTTAATTTCAGTATCAT
Source organism: Dalbergia cultrata (assembly GCA_031216105.1). Taxonomy (NCBI): domain Eukaryota; kingdom Viridiplantae; phylum Streptophyta; class Magnoliopsida; order Fabales; family Fabaceae; genus Dalbergia; species Dalbergia cultrata. The sequence continues at coordinate 1,470,045 of CM062347.1, read as the reverse complement.
GACATGATGAGGATGCCATTGGACATAAAAAACAGTAAGAAGTGTCTTATTCTTTTTGGTATGGGGAAAAAGTGTCTTAATTGATGGCCTCTACCCCCTCCCTCAACACAAGCAAATCTTGCCCTCTCAACAATATGCAGCAAGTCTGTGAAGCAATTAACAAACAATCAATCAGAAACTAAAAATGAAAAGATATTAAAAGAACAACTACTATCAATGTAGATTTGACATTTTTTCCTTAGACAAGGCTCAACTCCAAATCTAATGGATAAATAAAAACTACTAAGATAGATAAAATAAAAAAGAATAAATGCCTATTTTGGTCCCTCAAAAGTGTATCAAGGGGTGTAATTCACAATTTAAGAAAGGGGACAACTGATCCGGGACTTTCAAATCCTAGGAGAGTCGTTTTTTCCCTTATATTCTTGAGGGGATGAAAATAGAGTTATACTCAAAGATGTTAGAGAGATGTACCCTTGATTATAGTCTACAAAACTGACTTTAAAAATTTAAAAGATATATAAATATAAGTAGAAAAAAAAACAATGAGAAATAAACACCGGTAGCAGGCCAACAAGATTTCAAACTATTGGAAGGAATCAAGGATAAGCAGCAAGCATGTATGCTTGTAAGTAACATAACATGTTAGAAGTTTTATAGCTTCATTTGGTTGAATCAGGCAATTTCTGATATTTCAATCTATCTGGGCTTCCAATTCAGAGATAATGTTTGTCACCTACGCCTTCATGAAAAAATGTAACTGGTTATGGGAACACACGCCTGGACGGTCGTTGATCACTTTGTATATTCCCTTTACACCATGTCCCCGACGCTTTAACAGTTCAAAAATAAATAAATAAATAAAAGCCGCGTGAAGTGCGTGAAAGATGAGATTACTATTTCAAACGTGTAAAGAATGAGTTTTCAATTACGATATCCATTTTATTATTATTGAATGTAATAATATTTTATTATTATTAAATATAATAATTACTTTATTATTATTAAATGTGATTGATTAATAAAAAAATAAGAATTATTATTACATTAACTAATAATGTTTCAGTCGAGAAACTGATTGGAGCGGTGAAAGACAGAGCACATAGCCATATTCGCTGTCATTTTCTGAGTTTTTTTCATATTTTTTTGTCTGGATTTTCTAGGCGTTTGTGTGCAGTTCACCACTGTCCAAGAAAGCGAGTTCTTAGATAAAGATATATTTTTGTCTGTAGAGATATTAGGTGGTCTAATAACAAATTGACATGTGATAGTAATAACGTTGATGGCATAGAATGCTTAAAGTGATGGAGTGAAACAATAAGATACAGCCCTGACGTATTGCAGTAAATTGGAATGTAGCATTATAGTTTATTTTTTTATATATAACAATAATATATTATATTGTTCCTCTCAATATTTTTATATTAGTGTTTTAAGTTGTTACACTTTACATTTTTTTTAAGAAAATTATTTTAATATTTTAATTTCAAATATAATATTTGACAAGTTGATGTCTAAAGCAACCGAACCTTTTTATTTTTTATTCATTTCATATTAAAGTTTGTTTGTATGTCATTGTTTTGATGTAAAAAAATTATCTTTTTATTTTTTTTTTAGTTTGTTTGGGTAAGATTTTTAAGTAAAAACAAAATCATTAAAAAATGTAAAAAAAGTTGAGAAGTTAAAGGACATATTTAATTTGAGTTTTCAGTTTTTATTTTTTCATTTTTTAGTTTTCTAGCTTTGGTGAAGGAAATACTGAAAATTATAAATTACAGTTTTTAGTATTTTTCCGACAAAATTCTAAAAATTGAAATCAAACAAGTCCTAAAATTTTCATCTTCAAAAAAAAAAATTTAATATGACATTCAAACATAAATTGATATCACATCCAACCTAAGCATTTAACAAAAAATTAATCATATGAAAATTTTCACCTAATATTTGACATTAGGCAAAACTTGCAGGGAAATCAATAGCAGATTCCTCTCATTAGGTTGTATGTGCTCTTTTGTCACTTAGCATGTAATGATTGTGGTTGGCCATTAAACCTCAATCATAAGGTTGTTATTAAAATTGTAATATTTTCTCCTCAGGTACTTATCATGCTAAGTGAATGAATGAATTGAAACCGTAACAAATGAATGATAAATAAACACCAGTCGCAGGCCAAAAAGATTTCAAGTTGTTGGAAGGAATCAAGGACAAGCAGCAAGCATGTATGCTTGTAAGTAAACATAACATGTTTGAAATTTTATAGCTTCATTTGGATGAATCAGGCAATTTCTGATATTGCAATCTGAGCTTCCAATTCAGCGATAATGTTTGTCACCTGCGCCTTAATAAAAAAAATGGAACTGGTTATGGGAACACGCTTGGACGGTCGTTGGTCACTTTGTATATTCGCTTTACCCCAGATCCCCAACGCGTAAAAAGTTTGAAAAAAAAAAGAAGATAAAAACATAAAAGCCGCGTGAAGTGCGTGGAAGATTATTATTTTATCATATAAAAATGAGTGTATAATTAGAACATGCACCCGATTATTATTGAATGTAATAATTATTTTCTTATTATTAAATATAATTGATTGATAAAAAAAATGAGAAAGACTATCATTATATCCCATTATAATAGGTGGGTGTGTAAATTTTATATTCACTATGCTGTGGAAGATAGACAAATAAATATGTATATTCCAAGAAAGCACATAGCCTTATTTGCTGTCATTTTCTCTGTTTCTTTTTTTGGTCTGGAAAAGGTCTGTCTGTGCAGTTCACCGCTGTCCAAGAAGGCGAGTTATTAGGTGAAGATGTATTTTCCATGGTTAAGAAAATTGGACCGGACATCGAACCTGGCCAGACTTGCTCAGGTTTAGATGCTCAACTCAATATAATAAAATATATATATAAATATATATGTATAATTAATTAGAACATAAAAAATATATTAAATCATTAACATTAACATAATTAACACAAAAAAATATATATATTCATAGATTTATAAAAATAAACCTAATCCATATAAAATTTTTCTAGTTTTAGTCACACAATATGGTTATAAAAGTATTTGAAAACAATATTTGTTGGATGACTAGCGAATTTTATGATGAGCAGCTCATGGATATTAGTATTTTTTTCATATATAAAATAAATATAACCCATTTTTTTTATTTTTGCTTTGTAACTGCTATAAAATATTAGTATTTAAGCTTTGAAACTAAAAAAAAAATTTAAAAAAAAATCATAAGCTTCGGACCGGTTGGACCGGTCTTCACGATTTTCCGGTTTGGCCAGGATTCTCAGAAATGCCCCAATTTTCCCCACTCAACCTGGACCAGGCCAGTTCTGGTCTCCGGTCGGACCGGCCGGTCTGGTCCGGTTTTCTTAACAATGGTATTTTCATTTGTACCTGGAGATATTAGGTGGTCTAATAACAAATTGACGTGTGATAACGTTGATGGTAGGAATGCTCAAAGTGATGGAGTGAAACAATACAAATACTTACTTTTTTCCTAAAAAAAACATAGTTGTAATAATAATTTAGGAAACTTCGGACACGGGTGATATATACCAAGCAAACAAAACATGATTTGATCAATAATGTTAATAGAGATATGCCCTTGATTACAATCTAATCTACAAAACTGACTTTAAAAAGAAATTATACCATAAGCTGAAAAATTAATGATAAATAAATAGTAATACCAGTTCTCAAGCCAGCAGCTTCAAGCTATTTGAATCAACGATAAGCAGCAAGCATGTATGATTGTGCGTAACATAACATGTGGCAAGTTTTATAGCTTCATGTGGTTGAGTTGAATCAGGCACTTAGGCAATTTCTGATATTTCAATCTGGGCGTTTATGAAAAAAAAAATTGTGGCATGTTCCAAGAAAGAATGTATTCATTATTTTAAATGTGATGATGAGATTAATAAATTAGTTAATAATTTGTTGAAATTATAGAAAATTGGGAAATATAGCAAAAATGCAAGATTTGGTGGAAACTCCCTTTCTTATCATTGTCACGGTCACAATTCAAGTCAACTATGATTATTGGTTAAAAATATTATTTCAACAATAAAAAATAAATATTTAAATAAGATATTCACTTCACTATTATTGAATAAAGTTATAATCCTTACAATTTCCATCCATTTATGATATCTTATGATAATAGTGTGAACATTCTACTTAGATATTTACTGTATAGTAAAGCTTTTAGGATGGTTCCTAATCACTTGACACATACGGTTTAGTCAAGAAAAAATAATTAAATCAATTGATGATGAGATTAATAGATTAATTAATAATTTATTGAAATTATAGAAAATGCAAAAATAACAATAAAAAATAAAAATAATATCCGAATCCGTAATACTCGGCTGTGTCGTGTCATGAAATCCCACCCCCTTCGGAAATAAGGAACATATCCGCGTGTTGAGTGCCGCTGTGGTGAACCGCGTTGACGAATTTTCGAGAACCATGTGGACGAATCTGATGAGGCCAGCAGGGTGATGAATGCTGTCATCAATGGAAAGAGGAGAGGGTACTTTCGTAGTTTTCGACTCTGCGTCTCCCTAACGGTATGTTTTGGTGAGAGAGTAAAGCATGGATGGAAATCTGATATTAATGAGAAAATATGTAATTTTATGAATAAAGTTTATTTGAAAAAATTTATAATATATTTTTACCCTTAATCAAATAAAGTTAAGGGTGAAAATAGATAAGGTTAAATTTTGATTTAAATAAATCTGACTTAAATTATAAAAAGTAATGTGAGTTTAAGTCTATTATTTGATGTAGGTCATTTTCATGGTATTAGTCCGACATTCTAAAGTATGATATGGTCTAAAAATCTAAAGCTATGGTTAAAAGAATGAAAATGAAAAATGTGGTAAGGAATGAAAGAATTAAATTTAAATGACTATTATTTATAAGTAATTTTAGGGGAAAAAATGACATAACTAATTAGAGATAATGTATCCTTCCCTTAACATTCAAAATTAAGTTATTTTTTTTTAACCTTCCAAATTGGGCAATCAAGGAGGGATTGAGAGTAACTTTTAAATAAAGAAGTGACATAATCTCTTTCATTCTACTTCTCACACTTCTCTTCCATTCCATTATCAGTCACTCTCTATCATTATCTACAAAACTCTTAATCATATCCTAAGTGGAGGTTTACTTTATTATAATTTCTCTTTTATAAAAAAATAAATCACCAACTATTAAACAAGACTAAAATGTTTCTTAAATAAGTTAAAAAAAATAGAGTTTTAAATATATTACAATGTTATAATTATTAAACTTTTTAAATAATAATAATAATAATAATAATATAAGTATAACGATTTGTTAGGCCTAATAAGCTATATTATTGTTTAGTTCAAAAGTGCTTTTTAAAAAGTTTTAATAAAGTTGTTTACTAAATAAATTCAGTCAAACTTGACCAAATATCGCAACCGGCTAGTTTAAGAAAAACTCCACCCCTAAACGTGGACTCAGGTTAAGAAAAAGTAGACTAAACTACATATAGAGTTCATCACTCAAAATTTTCATCTCAATTTTTAACTTAAATCAGACACACCTGGTAAATATTGTTAGACAAATTTTTTAACATATAGCAAATAATTTACATTATTAATTCTTGGCTTAAAATTATTTAACTAAATGTATATTCAATAAACAATTAAAATTAAAAGTTTATTTTGATTAAAATGTCCTAGATTTATAAATAAGTAGTCCATTAATTCATTGTCATCACTATATTATTATTATTATTATTATTATTATTATTATTATGTGTAGGGCGTCTTGTAGTTATAGAGTTTTTAATTTAATATTAAAAGCGATGTGAGTATGTGTCATTTGCCATTTAAAAAATAAATAAATATATTTTCAAAAGCTGACACATTTATTAATTATTATTTTATACTTTCTCTCTCTCCTGGAAAAGCAACAACCTATCTGTTTCTTAAAAAAAAAAAAGAAGAAGAATTGATTATCTTCTAGTTTTTACTTCTTTTAATAAGCACAAATAAATATATAAACAAATTATTTCCTCCCAAAATTTTAAGCAAAGAAGTCCATTGAGAAAAGATTGGGCCTAGTGTTGTTTTGGCAAATTTGAAGGGCGAATTTTGCATTTTACCTATATATATATATATATGATTTTTTTACGTATCTAAAATAAAAAAATGAGATATTATATATATGTCCTGAATAGTAAAGATTTACAGATATGTCTTATTTTTTATTATATGAAAATCAGTTTAAACCGATTTCATTGTTAAATCACTTATCCTGTATAACAATTTGATTGAAATCGAGTTAAATCGAAGCCTGTATAACAATTTGATTGAAATCGGGTTAAATTAATTTTATGCAAAATCGGTTTAAACCGATTAATGTAACATGTCAGAGTGTGTCAGAGACACTCAAAAATCGCCTCAAACCGATTCTTGTAATAAACCGTGTTGACCACAGCCTAACACGTGTTTCCTGTTTTCTTTGCTTTTTTCTTCTTCTGTACACTTCGGATATCAACTTTCCCTTTGTAAATCTTTGGGATTTAAGCGTTAATTAACTGATTTTACTAGAAATAAAGTGTATTTAATTATATAACAGAATCAAATTATTGTACTGTAATGGTATTAATAAATTTTAAAAGTGAGCTATTAATATTTAATACATTCAATGTATATTTATGAATCAAAATATATATTTTTATATTTTAAGTGAAATGATGTCTATATCTTAATATAATAATTAACTACTAATAAATTACCGTTATATTTATGGTGCCCACTACCCTACAATCATTGGTAAATGTCTACCCTGTAGTTGTATTTAACCACATTTCATAAATGTGGTCAACTAAAATTAAAAATGCTGCTAAACACCATCTCTTTCCTCCTCCGCCATCACCACTCCCTCACTTTTGCAACACCAGCAAAAGTGATATACCAACAGCAACATCACAGCCTTCTCTATCCCATACACAAACAACTAACCATCATCACCACAATCCATAACACCCGTCATCATCATTAAAAATTAGAAAACCAAATCAAACCGCAGCAAACCCTAACAAATCATAAATCAAGCAAACTCATTCCATTTCAAACATCAACAAAATCCTAGTCAAGAATCAAACCTTCATAATAAAAAAAATAAAAGAGAAAAAAAAAGTAAAAGAGAGGAGCTTCTGTTTTCATAGCCGCTGCATCTCTGCCATCCTCCCTTCGCTGTTAAACTTCCGCCACAAATAAAATAAAAGATGCTGGACACTAAAAATGCATCACCCTACTTTTGTATACCTAAATACCACTTGCTCACCAAACTGAAACACGACCAAGACCAGATGACGGAGGCGGCGAAATAGAGGGGCAGCGATGAGGGAGCGCGGCTCGACGGTGGTGTAGGAGGTAGCTATTTGCGGTGGCAGATGCATAAGGCTGGGTACGGCTCACGGTGCTGCGCAATGGGGCTAGCGAATGGCAATCACTGTTGCGGGCTGGAGGCTGAGCACTACTGGTGAGCGGAGAGGTTGGTTCTCTGATGGAGGTGGCAGTGTAAAGGCAGATCCGGCGAAGAAAGAGACACGTTGAGAGGGAGAAAGCAAGGAATGGTTGAACCACAAGTTGTACACTTGTCATTTTTCCATTGGATGACAAAAATAACTCCATCAATTGTATTGACTTCCAACTCCATGTGAGAATCCCCCTATATTTATATAGCAATGTTAAAGAATTTTTATCTTTATTTTTTAATTATTTTCTGTCATTGATTATGGGTCAACCAGGTTCTGTAGCCAGTTTTGACCAAACAAAAAGGTGTGAAGACCTAAAATTATTAACGGTGGTATTGAATCATCAATCATATAAATAATAAATAAAATGTTTTTGAATAAAAAAGACAAACGTTACTCTACGTGCAATCTAAGCCAAACCCAAACTCCAATTAGAAAAAAAAAAAAAAAAAGCGTTACATATAACCAGAGCCCTATCTGAATAAATTCAAAAATTATTTTAAGAAAGGGAAAAAATAATACACCTCCATGCATGTTTTTTACAGCATTAAGAGATTGGTAGCAGTCAGACAAAGAGGTATATAGATTGCATTTTTTCCCCCTAATGATGCATGGCAAACAAAAGTATGAATTGCAATAAAATTGATAATATCTTGAAACGTATATATGGAAAAAGTAGTAAGAGACAATTAAAACTAATTTGAAATTGAAGAGAATAAAATACTGCTTCTTTCGGATGTTTTGCAAGTGTAAGAACTTCAATAGGAGTAAAAAGACAGATAGATCAGTAAATAAAAGAGGATGACAAGTATTACCAAAAGAAAAAAAAAGAAATAAAAGGGGGATGAGATCTGATATTATCATCATACTCTAATATTAAAAGCTGAAATATTCATTAGTTGAGTTCTCATTGGTTCGTTCTCTTTTATTAAAGACTGAAAACCAAAATCAGTTTCTCAAATTTATAACGGGGATAAACTAGTCCATCAAATTTATAAAATTCTAGCCCCTATGTAAAATTATCACATAAATTGTGTTATGTTAATTTACTTATACATATTGTTAACTTATTTTTACTTCTCTAAACAAAGTCGTTTAGACCTTTTTTTTCATCTACTATCTCACCATAGCTCTCTATTGAGAAAATAGATTTTGGCTTTTGTTTTGCGCAAAACAGAAAAAATGAGGTAAGTTATGATTCACTGTGAAAATTAATAGTATACGTAAATAAATTAACAGAATATATGAATATTTCTGTTAATAGTTCAGACAACAATTTGACAAAGGAAATAATTTATCCCCTTTTTATAAAATTTGAGGGACTAATATGATATTTTCTAAATTTGATAGACTAATTTGTCTCTCATTATAAACTTGAGGGACTGATTTGGGCTTTTAGCCTTGTTAAAAATATGTCAATATTTTGAATAAATCATCCTAACCTCCTCTTAACTATTTAAAATAAAATATTTATTTTAAAAATAATTAAGGTTTAAAGTACAAAAAAATATGGTAATATCAAAGTAGAATCTCTATATTAAAATAGATTTGATTATTTTACATTTATTTAAGTAAATCTATAAATAAAATTTAACAATGATAAATGCACAATATCAAATTAAAGAGAAATAACATCAAATCCTTTTATTTCCAACTTAAAACATAATAATTCAGACCTCCTTACTGTTGCTTTTCTTTTGTTGTTAATTTGTTGTACTTTTTACTCTCACTTTAATTACTGTAATCTTTTGTCTCCCAATTTCTTTAAGCTCTTTTTGCATAGCTAAAAAGAGGGTGAGCATTCCCTTTATTTTATTCTATTGGTACGGAGCAAAATAACTCAAATCAACAATTACTGCCAATGTTCAACACTAATTCATGCCACTAACTCACCATCCGTGATTGGATATCCTGTATTTTATTTTTTCCTTGAGATACCGTTGCAGTACAATAACTTGACCCTATTATATAATTAAATACACTTTATTTCTAGTAAAACCAGTTAATTAATGCTTAAATCCCAAAGATCTAGAAAGGGAAAGTTGATATCCGAAGTGTACACAAGAAGAAAGAAGCAAAGAAAACCGAAAACATGTGTTAGGCTGTGGTCAACGCGGTTTATTTCAAGAGTCGGTTTGAACCGATTTTTTAATGTCTCTTACACACTTTGGTATGCTACAATAATCGGTTTAAATTGATTTTACACCAAATCAATTTAACCCGATTTCAATCAAATTGTCATGCAGGCTAGAGAATTTAACAATGAAATCGGTTTAAACCGATTTTCATATCATAAAAAACAGGATATATCTGTAAATTTTTACTGTTCATGACATATATATATATATATATATATATATATGACACGTGCCGTTCAATTAGAATATTGGTTTCCAGTCAATGCATTAATATTTATTGATAAAAATCATCCAATTACATATTATCATATTAATAAAAAAAATTGACTCTCACCTCAATATTTCAAATGTCATACAAATAAAAGAATATGATTGGATAACTATATAAAAAAATTTACACTATCAAAAAATTCCAATTAAATCCATAATTAAATGATTTTACAAAATAATATTATATAAATAATGTAAGGAAAGTAGATTTAAAAAATTGTACCCACACTCCATTATAATTAAATACTTTGAAAAATAAATTGCCAAGAGAACGTTTGGTAAGAAATGATCTATCTGGATTATTCATATTGTGATTTTCAGTTATCTATCTCATAATATTATATTGTTTGATTAAACATGATTGCTGGCAATTCAGATTAATAATACAATCTATATTGATTTCCAATTATCTAACTCATAATATTTTATTATTTGATTAAGCATGATTGCTGGCAATTCAGATTAATAAGGCCATCTATATTGCCGACATTAATAATAATATGAATTACCTCTACAGGGGTGTGTAGGTGTAATCCTCCGATTATTATTATTATTATTATTATTTAATATATTAATTATAATATAATAATTTTTTCCAATTATTATCATTATAATTAATGAATCTTGAAATAATTATTTATTATTATTGATTAATTAAATAATAATGATTTATTATCATTAATGTTAATATTAATAATTAATATAATTATGGGTAATTTTAAATTTTATGATTATTAATAATATTAATGATGATAACAATTATCGCTACTATTAATTACTACTACAAATACTACTGCTACTAATAATAATAAATTCAATAATACTAACCAACAATTGTAACATCCCCAAATTTATAACTAAGATAAATATTAATTAGCGATAGCACAAGAGAATCAGGACAAATGTTATGAAACACAACAAATAGTCTACTTAAGTATGTCTAGAGAAAAATGCAAAGAATTATGAAAATGCCATCACTTAGTAGAAATTACGAAAATGCCATCACTTAGTGGAAATTACGAAAATGCCCTTGCTATGTAAAGGAAATTACCAAACTACCCTTGCCTTATTAAATGACAAAGATACCCTTACTCTATGAATGGAATTACAATAATACCATTATCATTGTCTAATTACAAAAATATCCTTGTCTTAGTTAAAGAAATTACTACAATGCCATTTGCACAAATCCCTACACTTGTCTTTAGACAAGAATGAATCTAAGCCATTGGATTAAGATGATAACACAATAATTTAACCACATACATCATACACATTTCTGAATCACATACATGCACTAAAGGTTAGAAAATCTCCACTAACATCTTTGCACAAAACATGGAAACATGTTTTGCACAAAACATGGAGCATTTTCATGCAACATGTTTGCACAAAACATGGAAACATGTTTGCACAAAACATGGAGCATTTTCATCCAACATGTTTGCATAAAACATGGAAACATGTTTGCACAAAACAAGGAGCATTTTCATCCCAAAATTCAGCTAACATGTTTCCATAAATCATGCTCCAAGTGCTTTCCTTCTTCTGTTTTTTTCTCTAATCTTTCCACTATAAATACTCCTCAAACTCTCTTCAATTCAGAAACTCCCTAAATATTCTTTCTTTCTTATTCTATCATTCTTCTTATGTTCTTCAAAGGCTTCTCTTGATCCTCTAAACTTCATCCAAACACTTAATCCTAAGTTCAAACTTTCACTAGCCCTCACAAGAGTTACAATCTTTAACTCTAGTGAGAAATATTTTCTTAAGCATTCAAGTTCTAGAGCCAAGATTCAAGGAGGGTCATCCACTCCAAAGACTCTTGTTCAAAGCTTAAGGAAGAAGAGAAGGACCCTTTTTAGACCCTACACAAGAGGTAGGAGCTTCATCTTTAATTGTTCAAGTATTGTTGGCTTCTAACCTTGATAGAATGCCTCAAGTTTGAGTTATTGTCAAAAGTTTTAAATGATTATTTGAAAAATATATTCTATTTTGTTATGAGTACCCTTATGATGTTATCAAACTCAAATATAACTTGAAAAGATTGTATGTGAAACCTGATTTAATAAAGGTAACTTAAGACATGAAAATGGTAGGTGCTGGAATTTCTAGTTGTTTCTGGCAGCAGGTACTTCGAAAGCTACTGTTCATAAAATATCAAGTATCTCGAAATTAAAATAATTTTACTATAAACTAGACTCATTATAGAACACTCTCCAAAAAGAATCACCCAAAACGGAGTTTTCTAGCTCAAGATATAAATTTTTAAAGTAGAGCCTAAGACTGAAACTTTAAATCTGACCTTGTAGTAGTAAAATAGGTGTAACTCACTCTAGAAAAATGCAAATGGACTGATTTCAACTTTGTTAGAGAGCTAACACATATAGGAATACATTATGTATAAAGCTTTGTACCACGTAAATACAGAATGAGAAATAAATTTCGGGATAGTGTACTGCGAAAGTGCAGTTTGGAAAGGTTCTGGCTAAGGAAAGACTTGGTATTTAAGCATGTCCATTGTGACCCACCTCTCTTTCCTGGGAACCCTCCTATGCATGGTTTACAATGGATTTACACTATTCCAAAGATGTAAATGCTAAAATTTGATGAGTTAGGAATTTGGAATTATCTTTACTAAGCTGAGATAACAAGTATACAAAGAATTATAAACTTTCTTCTAAAAGATGTCAAAACTATAAATAAAAGAATCAAGTCTTGTAAAAAGAGAATTTTAAGAATTTAAGTAGAATAATAATCTTCAAGAGTTATACGAAAACCATAATAAGAATATATAAAGAACCTATAATAATATTTTGAAATGCATTAATGTATTAATGGAATTCTAAGAGTACAAAGAACACTAAGAGAAAAAGATAATACTAAGACATCCATTATCTCTTAGGAACACTAGGAACTCAACTTGATAACTTTGGTTGCTTAAAATGAATCATTTATGAAAATGTTTGCTATGAGATTTACATGATATTATCCATGTTTCATGAAGTGAATTATAGTAAAGTGAATGTATGGTGATGAGTTATGAAATGATGAAGATGAATGATTGATTGCCCATGATTTATTGTGATTACATGATGATATGCATACATTCATTTTCAAAGGAAATAATAAAAGTAAAGTTTGAAAAAGTAGCAATGAAAGTCTGGAAAAGTGGACTTGAGCTAAACTCACGGCTTAACCCCCTAAACCGTTGAGATCACGGCAACGGAATGAAAACCAAAAAGGTTATGGCGACGGCCATGGTATGAGCTCATTACCCTTTTAGGGTGGTCTAAGGCATTGATGCATTCATCCCGTGAGTAATTAAGAAATATGTTGATGAAATAAATGAAAGATGATGATCACTAAACAAGTGAATGTTGAGGATGAGTAATCATGAAATGCATGCAGATCCTAAATGATTCTTGCTTATTAGTGGTTTTACATGATATGCTTATATGTATGCTTGATGAAATCTTGAATGAATATTTACGCTAATGTTCAAGATTAGTTTAAAAGTAATCGCACTTCGGCTAATCACGTATGTGAAAGTTTGATAAATGAAACCTTACCTGATCACCTTTTTATAATAAACCAGAAGTGACTGGGATGACTACGATGACTCTTTTAGTACAAGTTGGAACTCCCATCGAGAAATCATGTATTTCTCACTCCTATGTTTATTTTCCGTTGTCGTTACAGAGACAGACGTGTCCACCTAAAGCAACGGCCGTAGGCGAGGAAGGAGGTAGCACGTGAAGATTTCAAACCGTTCAAGTAGGAGCATTCTGAGCTTTAGTTACATTATAGTTTGTGAGAAACAATTAGTAATAGTAGAACTTATATTGTTATTTGTAATAACTTATCAGTATGATATATGCCCTGTTGTGACTTATGTATTAAGTGATTATATTCCAGTTTATGTGATAATTGTTCTACACTTAGTCTTTTATTCTGCTTATTTAATTAAGTGCGCAATGTAACTTGATTATTATCTATAAAAGCGTTATGTATTTCACTTCTCGTTACAGGCTTAAGTTTTCAAAAAATTAATTTATTTAAAGAAAAAAAAAACTTCCACTATTTTTCTAAGTTAATTTCAAAAGAAAATTAATACAAGGCATAAGTGACAACTAATAGAATCCAAATGTGAACTTAAGCACAGTGGGGTTCTATTAGGGTGTTACAACAATTATGATAATTATTATTATTAATAGAATTATTATTATATTAATAAAATGCATATATTAATCTTTGATTAAATTCTCAAATTGTAGCTAATATATAGAGAATAAATTACAGGGCATTTATTTTGGAGTATATTTAATTATTTTCAAAAAGTAGGTAGTTGAAAATAATGTATTCCTATATTTGTTAAAAAATTTATAAAAATTTTCCCAGATATTAATTATTCCATGGAAAAAAAATTTCTATGATCTAGTGAAATATCATTTCGAAGCTAAAGGATGGAAAAGAAATATGTATGACTTAGAAATCACAATTATTAATCACAATTACTTAATTATTTAACTTACTTATTTGGCTAATCTTGGACCCCTCTGCCAGCTGTTGAGGGGGTGCTGTCTTTTGATAGAGCCTATGCTGTTTTTAATTATGAGTGATATTTGATTTAAATTGTATAATAAATACATATCATATATTTTATCATCATTAGATTTGATGAATGAGTGGGATGAGTAGGAGCTACATATTACATCCAATGATGATAAAATATATAGTGTGTATTTATTATGTAATTTAGTTATACACCAAACATTATTATTTAATTATAGGATTTAAATCTTCCATAAATCTTTGTTAATCATTTCCTGTATGTGCATCTCCTTAAATTTTAATAACAAGTAACCTTCATCCCCATTGACACGCGTGTTCGTATACTTTAGAATGATACATAGGAGACACATCACATTATTGTCCAAGGGTGAAACCCAAAATCAATCATGTTATGAGGCCATGATTGATTAATATTATTAATCTAATAAAGCGCCAAAAGGGGTTATTGCTTACTATATGAGATGATATTTCAGACGGAAAAAAAATAGAAAACAGAGTTGGCAGCTGTACTTAATTACAACTAATAAAAGAGGAAGCACTTGAGTCTATTCTCTATAGAGCTGTACACCTTTATTTATTTATAGCTAATGGATTTGAATCACTTATTTCGGCAGTTTACAGCTAATTTTCGTTCTGTTACGGATTGACTCGCGTTCTATTTCTCGAAGAAGAGTTTTGTGTTGTTCTCAACCTTCTTGGGAGGGGGCACCTTACCTTCAAAACAGGTGCGTTTCTATGAATTTCTTTATTTTTATTTTACATAGGATCAGTCATGCTTAATTTAATACTTTGTAATACTTTATTCCATGAAAACTCATTAAAGTTGTGCTTCATTATGTCTGCCGCGCTGATTTATAGTATTTTTATAAATCTAAGTTTACTTATATATGCAGAATTCAAAAGGTATTTTTAATTTGGCACATTTCATGGACCTTCATCAGAGGAAGATTAGGATCTTAGCAATATTGATCACATTCTTGGAGTAGTTGATGGCAATGATTATGTGCTATGTCACTGTGTGTAAGCGTTTGAAAAAGCGAAAAAGGATATCGGACTCTCATGAAAGAAGTTTAGTTAGACAAGTGCATTTCCATAGGATAGTTTTCATGAGTGATGTGGCTTGTATTGAAAATACAAGAATGGACAGGGCTGCATTTTACAGGCTATGTGATATGTTGAAAACTGTTGGTGGCTTAATTCCACCTAGACATACGTTTGTAGAAGAGTTAGTGGCTATTTTTTCACACATTTTGGCACATGACGTTAAGAATAGAATGGTAAAAAGACAATTTGTTAGATCTGGTGAGACAATAAGTAAGCACTTTGCCAATGTGTTGTTGGCGGTTCTAAGCTGTGATGAAAAATTATTAAAGTGTCCTGAGCCCATTACGGAGAACAACACGAATGAGAGATGGAAATATTTCAATGTACATAATAAAGCCAAAGATCTGGTTTTTGCTTTATTAATAAGTGACTGAAAATTCAATTTTAGTGTAGTAACAATAGTAGCAACGTATAGAACTGTTTAGGAGCACTTGGTGGCACACACATTAAGGTCTGTTGTGAGATGGTTGGCCAAAAAAACAGAGTGAAGCACAAAAATAAATATATGAAAGCATAAAATACATAGTACAATAAATTTACATAGTTTGGCTTAAAACCTACACTCATTGATAAAGGCGATTGATAACTCCAATTTATGGAGTTATTTAGTTTCTATTCTAGCTTAAATTGCATGCTTTATCCTTAGTTTTTCAAAGTAAAACACTTTAAAATAAGTAGAGTTGACTTGCTCTTGTCTTGGAGTGCTTATTGAAAATTTATTGTCATAAATCATAATTATTGAGGTGAATTGTAAAGTCCAAAATTAAATTTTCACTTGGTGATTTTTGACAGAGGAGATGGTAGATTTTTGGAGCTTAAAGGGAATTCAAGTGGAAGACAAGAAGAAGGAAGCAAGGAATGAAGAAATTAAAGTTTTTCTTCTTTGAGTCGACTGACTATTCTGGAGTCGCGACCTATTGGGCAAATGACATTTGATCAGTTTTTAAGTCGGGTCGCGACCTGATGCTTTCGCTAGGTCGCAACCCATACGCGACCCAACTCATTTTCGGTAAAGTTTTAAACTAGACTTAGGGCAGCAGCGTGGGGTTCATTTTTTCTGCCTTTTTAAGCATATTTCCAGATAGCAGAACTAGGGTTTTGAAGGAACTAACACTAGAGCGAGACCATTTAGGAGATTGAAGACCAAAGGCTAGGAGGAGGATCAAAGCTTCATTTTGTTCTTCTCTTCCTTTCTCTTTTTATGTCTTTAATATTCATTATGCATCTTGAACTAGTGGGTATTTTGTTTATTACTATAAATAGCCAAACTTGCAGCTAGGGGATTCTTTGAACCCCTCTATGGATCTTGGATATTTGTAGATTCACTTATTTGAATGATAATGATGTTGGTTTTGGTTATCTATTTCTAATCTTAATGCTCTTATATGATTGGCCACCATTTAAGTTGATTTGGGGGATTCTCTTGAATAGACATAGGAATAGAGATATTGGACCTTGGTTATATGTAATGCTTGTTCTTTTACACTTAATTAGTTTAGGTGTGAAGATTAGTCAATAGGATGGAAATATACCTATTGGCCTTGTATAGTATATGCTTGATGTTAGTCCTCAATGGGTTGATTTTACACTAATTCACAAGGACACTTAGTGAGTTAGGTGAAGGAGACATGGTTAATTGACCTAGACATAGGCTTTTAACTATAATTGGCATGCTAACAAAACTAACTTGCTGATGTTTATTTAAGTGAATTGTTTATCCAAGTGAAGTAGAAGGTGAAATGGTCCCCTAGGCCCTTTAATCTTGGTTATCTCTCACTATTATTTGTGTTAGTGTTTCTATTTTCTTGTTCTCTTTATTATTAGTCTTAATTCTCATTAATCCGATTTTGCTTAAGCCTAAACACGGTAGTTTAGTTGATCGCTAGCATACTCTATCCAATCCCTGTGGATACGATACTCTTTAACTCACATTATATTATTTGAACGATCTGTGCACTTGCAGTGTTTTACCCACTCTTGTAGGCAGCCATCAGCGACAACAAAATATTTCACTATAGAAATATAATGAAGATACAAAAGGTGGATACATCTATTTAACCTAAATCTCAAATACGTACACCCAGAGTACCTCACATTATTTATCTCACCAATGTATACTCTTAACTCACAAAAAAAAAGAATTTATAAGGAAATTATATAACTCTTCTCTGTTACACTGAAGCGAGGAGAAAGTTGGATTATTAGTTTCTCTGTGAATCTGCTTGAAATGCTACAAAACTAAGCTCTATTTATATAGTCGGCTAAACAAAAAACTTCTGCTTAACATTTAATGGTTTTGGTGCCAATCAACTATCCACCTCTTGCACTTTTAGAAAATTCAGCTACTTCAATTAATTTTTCATGTGCTGTACTGAAAGTCAATTGGACTTTTCATCCATTGGCTGAGCAAACAAGGGCTTGAAAATTCAAGCCATATCAACAAGGTCATTGTCCCTAAAGCTGAAAAAGCTAAGTACAGAACAAGGAAGGGTGAGATAGCTACCACTGTATTAGGTGTTTGTTCTCTAGATTTGCAATTCACATATGTTTTGCCTAGGTGGGAAGGTTCAACTGTAGACTCTAAAGTCCTCAAAGATGTTATTTCTCGTACAAATGGCTTAAGAATTACACAAGTTATAATAATACGTACAAATTAACTAAAAACCATACAAATTACATATATCATATATTATTACATGTCATATGATAATAATTCTAATTTCATTGATGATAGGGTATTATTATTTTTGTGATGCTGGTTGCATGAATGAAGAGGGATTCCTTAGTCCTTATAGAGGTCAAAGATATCACATCAGTGAGTGGAGACATGGCTCACAACCGACCACACCCAAAGAATTTGTCAATATGAAGCATTCTTTTGCCAGAAATGTAATAGAAAGGTGCTCTGGACCCTTGAAAGGACATTGGCCCATATTGAGGGAAAAGTCCTTCTACCTGTTGAAACTCAAACAAGAATAATAACTGCTTGTTGTTTATTACATAATCACATTCGTAAAGAAATGGTTGTGGTTCCTTTAGAGGGGAATTTAGAAAGGAACTTATTACTAGAAGTTGAGTTATCTAAAGATGTCATTGTTGTGATATGGTGGGCCCAAACAAAGATACAATCAGAGTAGCGCAAAATAAATATGCGGAAGTGTAATGGTAAATGACACTAGGAATTTACGTGGTTCAGCTTAAAGCCTACGTCCACAGGCAAAGACGACAATCAAATTTTTCAATATAGAAATATGATGAAGATACAAATGTTTCACTCCACTCAACCCAAATCCCAAATACACCCAGAATACCTTACAGTATTTGTCTCACTGGTGTATGCTCTCAACTCTCAACTCACAATATAGAGAGAAAACAAAGTAAACAAATGAATCTCTAAATGCTTAGAAAGGAGGAGGAGAGGAATGGATTCTTGTTGGTGTGTTGGTGTGTTTTGAGCTTGAAGAACCAAACTCTATTTATAGAGCTTGATAGCCACCTTGTTTGAGGTTGTTGGCACACCATAGTTGAAGGTTGTTGGCCACCTACCATGTTTGAAGGTTGAAGGTTGTTGGCCAACCATGTTTGAAGATTTTAACCAAAATCTAGAAGGTAGTTGTAGTCATAATTGTTGAATTGTTAAAAATCAAGTCATTAATTCAACAATCTCCACCTTGACTTGATTTTCATCAAGTTTCTGAAGTCGCCTTTTCCAAAATGCCCATAAGGGCAAAACTCACATATTGTGAATGCCAACTAAGTCCAAGCAATGCTTGAACTTAGCAACAGTGATTGACTTTGTCAACATATCATCTGGATTGTCTGAGGTACTAATCTTCTTCACAACAATAGCACCTTGAGAAATTATTTCCCGAATAAAATGATATCTGACATCAATGTGTTTGGTTCTCTCATGATACATTTGATTTTTGGTCAAATGTATGGCACTTTGGCTATCACAATAAATAGTTGTGACATCTTGTTCCAAGCCCAAATTGCCTACCAAACTCTTGAGCCAAATGGCTTCCTTCACTGCTTCTGCTACTGCCATGTATTCGGCTTCTGTGGTAGATAATGCAATAGTAGATTGTAGAGTTGCTTTCCAACTAATTGCACTACCTGAGAGCGTGAAGACATATCCCGTCAGAGATATCTTTTTGTCAACATCTCCAGCATAATCTGAGTCAACGTAACCAATAACACTACCACCAGTGTTAGAACTTTTGTCATATACCAAGCCAACATCTGCAGTACCTCGAAGATATCGAAGTATCCATTTCACTGCCTGCCAATGCATCTTGCCAGGATGCCCCATATATCTACTAACAACACTAACGGCATGTGAAATATCTGGTCGAGTGCATACCATAGCATACATGATGCTTCCAACTGCACTAGCATAAGGAACATGTGACATCTGTTCCTCCTCTTCAACGGACTGTGGTGAATGTGCGGCTGATAATCTAAAATGGGCTGCCAACGGAGTACTCACAGGCTTTGCATCTTACATTCCAAAGCGCTGAAGTACTTTTTCAACATACTTCTTCTGTGACAAATATAATTTGCCGGCACGTCTATCCTTATGAATTTCCATGCCCAAAATCTTCTTAGCTGCTCCTAGATCTTTCATTTCAAATTCACCACTCAGTTGCTTCTTCAGCTTCTTGATCTCAGACATACTCTTAGCAGCAATGAGCATGTCATCAACGTAGAGCAACAAATAGACAAAAGAACCATCTAAGAGCTTTATGTGGTAAACACAACAGTCATAGTCACTCCTTGAGTAACCATGACTTAACATAAAAGTGTCAAATTTCTTATACCACTGGCGAGGAGATTGCTTTAAGCCATATAATGACTTCTTTAGGAGACATACATGATCCTCCTTGCCTTGAACAGTGAAACCTTCCGGTTGCTGCATGTAGATTTGTTCTTCAAGCTCACCATGAAGAAAAGCTGTTTTGACATCGAGCTGTTCAAGCTCTAAGTCAAACAGTGCAACCATAGCGAGCAATACCCGAATGGAGCTATGTCTCACAACAGGAGAGAATACTTCATTGAAGTCTATTCCTTCCCTTTGGCTAAAACCTTTTGCAACTAAACGTGCTTTGTAACGAGCCGGTTCAACTCCAGAGGATCCTTCCTTTTTCTTGAAGATCCATTTGTAGCCAATGACTTTTTGTCTTTTAGGTGGTTTCACCAACTCCCAAGTTTGGTTCTTATAGACAGACTTCATCTCTTCACTCATTGCAGCAATCCATTGTACAGACTCTTTACTCGAGATAGCCTCATGATATGTGGTAGGATCTTCTGATTCCATATCCTCTGCCACTGATAATACAAAAGAGGCTATGTCTGCATGATCATACCTCTGTGGTTGTTTTATTTGTCTTTTTTCTCTGTCTCTTGTAAGGCTATAGTACTGTAACTGTTGTCGTGCATCTGCGACATCATCACTATCTTGTTCTTCTTCTTGAATGGGCTGATCAGAGACATCTTCTTCTATCTGCTTTGGTGGTTCAACTTCAAACTCCACCTGCTTGCTAGCATCTTGGTCTTTTACTGCATCGCCAACCTCTTTTTTGGGATGAAGCATGGATGATTCATTGAACTTTACATCTCTGCTGATTATGAATTTGGATGTCTTAGGTTCAGTGCACCATAATCTATAACCTTTGACCCCAGTTTGATATTCGAGAAATATGCATTTTAATGCCCTTCGCTCAAGCTTTCCATCATCAATATGAGCATATGCAGGACAACCGAAAATTCTCAAATTTGAATAATCAGCAGGAGCATGGACCATACCTCAATAGGAGTCTTCAAATCGATCGCAGTTGATGGAGACCGATTCACCAAATAGCAAGCCATATTTTGACCAAATTTCAAAATTCTTTTGATAAACCAAAGATTAGAGAGCATACAGCGAGCTCTCTCCAAAAGAGTTCTGTTCATACGTTCAGCTACTCCATTTTGTTGCAGAGTCTTTTGCACAGTACGATGCCGTACGATGCCTTCATCTTCACAGAACTCGTTGAACTGACTCTCACAGAACTCCAAACCATTATCTGTTCGGAGACGCTTGATTTTCTTGCCGGTCTGGTTCTCAATAAGCGCTTTCCATTTCTTGAAAGTATGGAACACATCATTTTTATGTTTCAGAAAATAAACCCATACCTTCCTTGAGAAATCATCAATGAATGTCAATAGGTATCTAGCACCACCTTTTGACGGAACAGGCGCAGGGCCCCACAAGTCAGAGTGAATGTAATCTACTGTGCCCTTAGTCCTGTGTATAGCAGTGCTAAACTTGACTCTGGTCTGCTTTCCGTAGACACAGTGTTCGCAAAAGTCAAGCTTCCCAACTTTGTGATCACCTAGCAAGCCACGTTTGCTCAAGATTGACATTCCAGTTTCACTCATATGCCCTAGACGCATATGCCACAAACGAGTAGTATCTGAATCAAAATCAGATGAGGATGATATCGAGGCAGCATTAACAACTGTACTTCCTTGAAGTAGATAAAGGCCATTGACCAGCTTGCCTTTAATCACAATAAGAGCACCTTTGGAGATTTTTAAAACTCCACCTTCACCAGAATACTTATAACCTTGAGAATCGAAGACACCCAAGGATATAAGATTTTTCTTCAAGTCTGGAATGTATCGAACATCAGTCAGCGTTCTCACAACTCCATCATGCATCTTGATTTGGATTGTTCCAATGCCAATGACCTTACAGGGCATATCATTCCCCATAAGGACAACACCACCATCTATTGACTGGAAAGTTGTAAACCAATCCCGATTCCGACACATGTGATAAGAGCATCCAGAATCAAGCATCCAAGTATCACCAATTGAACTGGTTGATACCGCGAGAACATTATCAGTACCTTCAGCAACACTTGCTGTATCACTTGAATCTTTGTCCTTCTTGTCTTTGAGCTTCGGACATTCTGCTTTCCAGTGCCCTTCTTTCTTGCAGTATCGGCACCTGCCTTTACGATGTCTAGACTTAGATCTAGACTTTCCTCTGCTACTACTCGATCCAATTTCCTTTGACCTTCCTCTAGCAAATAAGCTAGATGCAATATCATCACCACTGCTAGAATCATGCTCCATTTTCTCACGACTTAAAAGTGCAGATTTCACCTCATCAATTTTGAGGCTTTCACGACCATATATGAGCGTTTCATGAAAGTACCTGTAGGAAGGAGGTAAGGAACAAAGCAACATCATTGCTTGTTGCTCACTTGAAAATGTCTCGTCCATATTTTTCAGATCTGTGACGAGTGATGTGAACTCAGCTATGTGAGAACGGATTGATGTCCCTTCTGCCATACGGAGCATGTCTGCAGCGTTGTAAAACACCGAGACGGTTAGCCACCGTCTTAGTCATATACAATGACTCTAATTTGGTCCACAGCGATTTTGCTATTTTCTCTGAAAGGACCTCCTGCAGCACATCATCTGTAATGCATAACTGAATAATAGAAAGAACCTTCTGATCGGCATCTTCCCATTTAGATTCCTCCATTGTCTCAGGCTTATTTTCCTTGTCAGAAAGTGCTACTTTTACACCTTGCTGTACAAGAACAACCATCATACGGACCTTCCACATGCCAAAATTAATGCGCCCATCAAACTGCTGAATATCAAATTTTGCAGTAGACATTTTGAACAAATTAGCCCAGAACTCTATAAGAGCTCTGATACCAGTTTGTTGTGATATGGTGGGCCCAAACAAAGACACAAACAGAGTAGTGCAAAATAAATATGCGGAAGTGTAATGGTAAATGACACCAGGAATTTACGTGATTCGGCTTAAAGCCTACGTCCACAGGCAAAGACGACAATCAAATTTTTCAATATAGAAATATGATGAAGATACAAAATGTTTCACTCCACTCAACCCAAATCCCAAATACACCCAGAATACCTTACAGTATTTGTCTCACTGGTGTATGCTCTCAACTCTCAACTCACAATATAGAGAGAAAACAAAGTAAACAAATGAATCTCTAAATGCTTAGAAAGGAGGAGGAGAGAAATGGATTCTTGTTGGTGTGTTGGTGTGTTTTGAGCTTGAAGAACCAAACTCTATTTATAGAGCTTGATAGCCACCTTGTTTGAGGTTGTTGGCACACCATAGTTGAAGGTTGTTGGCCACCTACCATGTTTGAAGGTTGAAGGTTGTTGGCCAACCATGTTTGAAGATTTTAACCAAAATCTAGAAGGTAGTTGTAGTCATAATTGTTGAATTGTTAAAAATCAAGTCATTAATTCAATAGTCATGGATGGTGAAATGATAACCACTGTGGAGCCAAGCGATGCATGGAGTCAATGGAGAGATAATTTAGCACTGGAAATGTTCAATAGATGGAGGGATGGTGGACAACATTGAATTATTTCAAGTATTTTGATATATATTTTCGTGTTGTAATTTTTTGCATTAAGTGTACTATTGACTTGTGACTCAATTTTTAGTTAATATAGAAATTTTGTTAAATGTTGAAAATGTAATTTATTTATCTATAAATTATTGCTTTTTATTATACTGATTTATTTAGAGGAATGGAGGAGTCTTCTCAAGCACAACAATCAAAAGCCACAAAGCGACAATGGACTACAGGAGAAGATGCAATACTAGTAGAGTGTTTATTGCAATTGGTGGAAAATAGCCATTGGAAGGCTGATGGATCATTTAAACCTGGGTTTGCTAAACAACTAAAGAAATATCTTCATGAGAAGATTCCCTATTGCACTCTAAAAGCCAGCCCTAACATTGAATCAAGAGTGAAATATCTAAAGAAGTAATATTGTGCAATCAAAGATATGTACTGTTAGGTCCAAGTGCAAGTGGCTTTGGATGGGATGATACCCAGAAGATGATTGTAGTAAAGGAATCCATAGAGAATGGTGCAAAGATAATGATACAATAAATTATATTTTTCTTTGATTAAATAATGATATTTTTTGTGATTTATTTATTATTTACATTTTTGCTTTAATGCAGCCCCAACCCGCTAGCCCCACCCTGCTGTAATTGGCTTGTATGGAAAGTCATTTCCCCACTTTGATAGCTTAGAAATTGTGTTTGGAAAAGATAGGGCAATTGGCACCCATGCAGAAAGTCCAGCCGATGTTGCTTTAGTAATGGAAAGAGAACTTCATCAAATTATGCCAGAAAGAGAGTCGGGAACAAATTTGGGTAACAATGAATATAGCTTTGAACCACAAATATATATATATTCCCACATATAATGCTTTTGAAGCAACTTGCCAAAGTGACCTACCACAAGGAGGAGGTATTGGCGTATTGCATCTAATGGTGAAAAACACAGCGAAAAAGGACTAAATATAATGATGATATTTCTGATAACTTTGGAACTTCATATTGGGTGAATTCTGTGCTGGAACTACTAATAATATCCACCAATGGACATCTTGTTTTTTACATGAGAAACATATAATGAAAAGAGAAATTGAGTTACATTTATCCTAAAAGAAATAGGGCTGTCTACAAAACAAGTTGCGAGGGCAGCTATTTTGATCACCAATAACAACAACTTTTGTGATTCTTTTTTCAAGATGGATACTCCAGAACTCAGGGAAGAGTCTGTGTACCATTTTTTATCCACCAATGATAATTTTTAGAAGGTAAATGTATGTACATTATTGTGCCCAAAAGAAAAAAAAATTGTGTACATTCTTCGTATTAATTCTTTCATTAGTTCTTATATAGTTAGTTTTGGATTTTGCAGCATCATTTGAATAGATCGAAGTTGGGTTAATTGATTCATGGCTCGATGGCGAAAACGTGAAAGAATGATACAAGAAACAATAATTATTTGTTATTATCACTATGCTGAAGTTGATTATCTTTTGTTATGGTGATGTAAAGGTCACTTTGACATAGTTATTATATTTTTATCATTTTATTTAATTATTAGATTTGGATGAGATGAATAAATTTTAAAAAACTGATTGTTAATTTTATGTTGATCAAAAAATATTTCTGAATTTATGCTTTTTTAAGTACAATTTTTATTTAACATAGTTGTTGTTTTTTTTAGTATTATTTAATTATTGTATTTGGATGAGATGAATAAATTTTAAAAAATTAACTGTTAATTTTATATTGATTGAAAAATATTTTCAAATTTGTGATTACTTTTTCTTTTTTATTTTGGGTTGGAATAATAATTTTCATTTGGTATAATTGTCAATTTTTTAGCATTTTATTTAATTATTTGATCTGAATGAGATAAATAAATTTTAAAAAGTTAATTGTTAATTTTATATTGATCAAAAAATATTTATGAACTTATATATATATATATTCTATATATTTTAGAAATTATGACATATATTCTCAGTAATGTAGATTATAAAACAAACAAGTTTTAAATTTATTCTCAAAATTCTTAATAAATAATTTCATGAATGTTTGATAATAAATAAATAATTTTTTAAAGATATTTAGAAATAATATTCCTAGGAATATTATTCTCAAGAATGTTATTCCTAAGAACATAATTTCAAATATTAAAACAAACAATCCCTTGATTCTTTGGAACTTGAAAATATCCCAATGGTCCTTTACTTTTCACCAAATATGGGCATTTTAGTCGTCTATTAACTTATCATTCTAATACTTGACAATAAATTACACATGATCCATCAACTATTGTTTTGACTTTTTGTTAAGGTTCAAAACGACATCTTCTTAATTTTTCCAACAGAAAATCTACGTTTTTATCCTTTTTTCTTTAATTATGCTTAGACATCCTCAAAGCCAAACCTTGCTATTTTTCTGGTTTCTTCTTCATTTTCACACGTTTCAAACTAAAATAACATCCTTTAGTGTTGCAAAAAATTAATATAGCTCATACACAAAAAATAGCTGCATCAACAATTTAATGTACAACCATGATTTTTTGTCAAATATTAGAATGATGAGTTAATAAGGCACTAATGTGTGTCCTCTTTGCTAAAAAGCAAGGGACCACAATGAGACATTCAAATCCTAAAAGACTAATTTGTTTGCCAAGATATTTATCAAGGACCAGGGCGAAGCATTAGTCTTAATCTTTTGAAATTATCAAATAAAATAATATGAATTGTCAAATAGATTACAAGTAACCCAAGGGTGTGGTTGAGTGGAAGTGACTCATTTATCCTTAACCAAATATCAGGGGTTCGATTTATACCTTTGGGTATGGAGAAGCCTTAAATCTCCAAGCCAGTTGTCCTACCCATCGAGGTACTTATAAGCAAGCACAAGGATTAGTCACTGTGATCGATGGTGGATACCCTTGATCATGAACCAAGAAAAATAGATTACAAGTACATACAAAACACAGCAATATAAAATTATCATCTTCAATAATTCAAACAAGTGACAATATATGTCTAGTTGATCGGCAATCTTGTTAAGCAATGTGCAAAATACCATATTATGTAGAGTATAATTGTAATGCAATGGCAATGTAAAATTAAATGACTTTTCAATCAAATCAAATCAAATCATCTCATTTGCATAACTTTTCAAGTAGTAGGTATAAAATTTAATTATTTTTATTGATATGTTAGCACATAATTAAATGACATTGTTAAAATGTTTTATTAATTAGTGCATAGAAATTAAGCTCTATTACCTGTACCCAAATGAAGCAAAAGTTTAATTTTTATATACTGATAGTGTAAAATATTTTTTACATTATCATATAATTAAATCATCCATTTACATGAATTTTCAAATTGGGGGTATGAAAGTTAATCATTATTATTGATGTGACAATATATGACAGGACGACAGTATACAAAATTTTACATTGTCATTAAACTAATAAAACAATCTTGGCAAATAAAATTTTCGAAAATGTTGCTGAATTTCGATTTAAAAAAAATGAAAAACGATATTCCTGAGAAACAAGTCCTAAATTAAACTTTTCTATAAATACTTTTTAGTTACTATTTTTTTCTATCGCATAATTTTTTCCCTGTCTTTCCTTCTCTTGCTCCCAGATTCTCAATCCCAACTCTCTTAGTCTCTTAATACAAAAAGGGTTTTGTTAACCAATATCTAGTTAAGAGTTTCAACATGATAAGTTTTTATTGGAAAGATAGATTTTTTTTCAGTTTTAAAGTATAGGGTCTATCATCAGCTATAGATTTATTTTTATTGAAAACCTTAACCAGTACTCATAGAAAAAAAGGTGATACATTTCTTAAACCCTCGTGATTAAAAATATAAAACAAATTAATCCCTTCTCATATTTTGATAAATTTATTTGTATTTTTATTAGAGATCAATTTGACCTAATTTTAATACTTTATAGATAATGGATCAATTTATCCTATTTTAATTATGATGAACCAAAAAATATATTCCATTTCTTGAAAAGCCAATTTATCCTATATTATTTTTATATATAATCAAATTAAGAGTTTATCCATGTAATTAATTACACTTTGGCGACATCAGTTATTCTCTCCGCTATAAGAAGTAAGAACACTAACCTCCCCGAGTGAGTGACTTTGTCGATAATAGTGGCAAGTCAAAGCTAAAGAAGGTACATAAACTAATGATGAGTAATGGATTAAATTGAAAACAAAACTAAAATTAAGCGTTCAAATTGAAATTTAATTGGGGATTAAAATGTTTTTGTTTCTCTCTCCGAAACTTATAGAGGGTAACAGAATCAGAATGAGCAAGTGAACTCTAGTGGTAGACTTCTGTCTCAATGAGTCATGGGAGGCTACGAATTCAATTCTCTATCTCTTAATATTTTATTAAAACAAAAAAGAGAGAGAGATAATGAGGATGATGGTTGGATTCCAAGGTATCCACCTAAGCAATAATGACTAATTCCTTTAAGGTGAGAGCTCTTTTAGAGAATAAACCTTTAGCCATGAAACTCTCTTTATACACACAAAATTGTTTGTCAATTAGGTGCTTAAAGAATCTAGCTAGGGCTCGTGGTTTATGACTAAGTTGGAACACTTCGTCATTTCCCTCTCATAGGGAGACCACTATTGCACTACGTGAGAGGGTGTGCGGTTTAGGAGAACACAAGCAATAGAAACACATTCATTCCACAATTCCAAAGGTCAGAAAAGATAAATGGTGCAAATAGTACATCCATACTCCAGCATGAACAGTGTAATTAGTTTAACTTCTCCTTTTAACCTATCATGCATCCGTTTTTCTCGGGCTTTGAATCCTACGTACTTTTCAATAACATAATGCCATTTGTGTTCGCATAAATTTTCGTTAAAAGAATTTCGAGCCATATAGCTCTACTCGAGGTGTTATTTTTGTGCTCGACAACTGAATTCTGTTGGGGGCGCTCAAACACAGGAGAATTGATGTAATGTGCCTTTCGAAGCGAGGAAATCTGTGAAAGCTTTCTACCATGCATTGTCACTGAAGCTAGCTTTGATAACATTATGAAATTGAGTTCCCACAAAGGTGAAAAATAGCATAATCACCTTAGTAGCTTCATATTTAACAGGGAGAAAAATGGTCCAAGTATACCTAATGTAGTCATCTACTATAGTTAAGAAACATCCATGTCTAGCATAAGATTTATGGTTAAAAGATCTCCATATATCACAATATATCGACTCAAAAGGAGCATCAGAAAAATTATTTTTGGATTCAAAAGGAGTGAGACGAAATAATAATAATAAAAAAAAAAGGATAGTGAGACTGCTTAGCTTAAGGGCAGATATTGCAAGCATGGAGCATCACAAGAGAAATGCGAAACAGAGATATGAATTTTATTAACCACACTAGGAAACAATTTCTGAGACATATGTCCCATCTGGAATGCCATACATCAGAGGGAATTTTATTGGAAACTACGCAATGACAGGAATTCAAACTATTACAAGAATAAGCAGAAACATTCTTGGCAGAAGGTGATGGCTTAGGAGACCACAAGACACAAAGGCCTTGATGAAGTTAACCACTTAACCCTTGCCAATCATCCTTAGAGATTGTCTGTCTTGGATCAATGAGATAGGGATTATCAAAATCCTCCATGGTGAGATGAAAGAGAATGCACACAAAACAAGTGACAAAACTAGAGAAAGAGCAAGAAAGGGCGTAGAGAGAATATCGTAGATGCAAAGAGAAGCTTTCGTCTACTGATACCATATTGAAGCGTAAAGTGGAGAAATGAATGTGAGTTGTATTCAATAACTTGGAAAATGGGGTTGTGTACAAGCACTACTGACAGCTAGCAAGGAAGCTAAAACTAACTAATCTATTAACAAATTAACTAAATCTAACTATGGTTGCTATTACTACTGATCTTACTAAGGACCCGAAAAGCATCTTCTTGACGGAGCGTCTTTTCGGCGGGATTACTGAAGCCGAGTTCGGCCTCTGATGATGACGGGAGAGTAAATTTGGTGATTCAAAGTTCAATTCACCAATTGACTCTAACAGACTTGGCACATTTTGATTGGTGGGGCGACAAGGGTTGGTATTTGCACATTCGCTTGAAGGGTATATATATGTTAGAGACTCTTGAATCTTCATGTTGAGGGTGCCTCTATGCGCCGCAATGCGCAATGCAAGATTTAGTTCACAAGTCAGACCAGGGGAGAGCAAATTTGGTAACTCTGAGCTTAATTCACCAAGACTTAAAAATGTTATTCGTTCAGAATACCTGTACCCATCAAATAGGACCAGCAGCTTATTATTGGTTTTCCCAGTGCTGTCTTGTCCTCTGCAGTCAGAAAGCCTGTGATAATACGTGGATCTCAAGAAAGGTAGTTGTTTGGGGAGTGTACTCTCAACAAGTTGTAAACCATCATCATAATCTGAGCATTCAAGAGAGATGAAGTTCCCTGTTGAGGAGTTCAATAATTCCATTCCAGTATTTGTTAAGTTTGGCTGTCTCATTTCATTTGGAAAGACTGAAAATTCCTTCGAAACAGAGCAGCCATCCATAAAGAGGTAGTGCAGAAATTTCGTGTGAACCTCACCTCCAAGATCCATGAGTTCTTCTAACGCAGATCCAATGTTTGGATTTCGGAGTGGTGTCAACTGTTGTGTAGATCCATTCATGAAATTCGTCTCAAAGATCAGAACTCCATCACATTCATTATAATTTTGCAGCTGATAAGTACCCGGCAACTGATACAACTTTTGCAGCATCGAAAACTGTTTGGGTATGCCAAGCCCTGATTTTTTCGCATTCTCAAAATCCTATAGAAGTTCAAAGGAAATAAACAATCACTTTAGAAAATCCTCAAATTTCAATTAAATGACAAAGAAGTAATTAGTTCAAAACAATGCATTCAAATTAATTACCTGCTCTATTGGCAAGCCAAGCATAGGATACTCAACATGCATTGGCAAGTTTGATTTGATGAATCTCAGAATATGCATTTGTATAATAGTATCAAGAATTTTCATGCCGTCCACTATATCAGTTCCCTGAAAAAGTATGATACCATTGAGAAAATACTCTTTCTATAAGAAATTAAATTCCACACAAAAACACATGCAAGGTAAGGTAATAGCATGAGTTAATTTTTAATACACGATCGATATCCCATGGATGACTCCTTCGTCCAAATATATTACATTCTTCATGAATTATTTCTCCCATTTTTTCTAACACGTCATCTGCTGCTATTCTTTTCAAGTTCATGTTCACAAAATCCTATGGCAGAATAAAACGCGAAAAGAGAACATCAGAAAATCCTCAAATTTTCAATTAAATGAAGAAGAAAAAAAAGAATCAAAACAATGCCTTAATCATCATCAGAAATTCAAAAATTGTTATTACCTCAGGTACAAAATATCTTATCTGCATAGGAACCTCTACAGGCATTGGAGAGCAAAATTTGAGTAATCTTAGTTTGGGCATCCTTTTAAGGCTGTCAACATTGAAGGCTACCTCTCCAATTTGAGACACATCTAATAGCAAGCCTTCCACTATATCAGTTCCCTAAACAAATTATAATAACATTAAGACAAACACCAGTCCATCGTACTAGTTGAAATTTCTACGGCAAATCACACTTAAGGAAAGATAAAATATCATTTCTCTTACCTTGTAATTTTTCAGCACATTATAAACTTCCTCGGGATCCCTCAATCGACTGCGTCTTCTAGGATCTTCAGATTCTTGACGAACTATTTCCCAACCCATTTCTTGTATTAAATCATGCATTTGTATTCTATTGTCATTTGAAATAGTGATGAGAGTTTTCTCTTGGAGAGCCTCTACTCCACAAGCTCCATAAAAGCTCCAAGCATCAAGTTGCCTTATGACATAACCTTTGTCTTCATCTTTGAAAAAGAATGCAATATCTAGAAAGACCTTTTTCTCTAAATCATCTAATCCGTCGTAACTTAATCTTAACACTCTTTGAATACTCTGATCAGGATACTTCTTGAGTTTTTCTAGGGCACATTCCCATGCATCTTTAGTTTTAGACCGGAAATATGAACCAAAAACGATCAAAGCTAGTGGAACACCCTTGGCAATAGCAACTGCCCTTTTGGATTGCTCTTCATATCCCACTTTGGGCTGGCTTTCATCGAAGGCATTCATGCAGAAAAGTTTAAGGGATTCTTCAAAGTTCAATTCCTTCACCATGTGTATTTCATGAAATCCTCCTGCAGTAAACACATTCTTATCTCTGCTAGTTACAATCACTCTACTCCCTGGTCCGAGGCAAATTGGGTCAAGAAAATCTTTTAGAAGAATTGGAGTATTCACATCATCAAGGACAATGAGAACTTTCTTTCTACTTAGCACCCTCTTTGTCAGGTAATTTGCTTTGCCTCTGCCGTTTTGATGACGATATTCTTCCTCTAATAGTTTAGAAACAGGTTTTTCTTGTAAATAACTAAGTTGATGCTTTTCCAATTCTTCTCTTATATTCTCCAAGAAGCAGCAACCTTTGTATTTTGGAGAAAAAGTGTCAAATACAACGCGAGCAATGGTTGTCTTACCTATGCCACCCATCCCCCAAATTCCAAGCTTTAGAACTTCTCTTGACTCAGTTTTCAATAATGATTTAATCCATGCAATATTTTGATCAATTCCAACAAAGCCATTTGATTCACTTGGGTCATCCAATTCACTTGAGAAAAACTTGCTTAGCTTATTGGAAACATCTTTTATGATTTCATCAATAAGATCGGATTCATTCCTATAAGGTAAAAAAGAAAAAATGGAAATAGGGAAAAATTTTTTAGAAAAAGACAAACAAAAACAAAATAGAGTTGAGTTTTAATGTACTATTGATGTAAAGTTTTTACACTATGAATTAATTATATAACTATATGAATAATTTTTAAAGTAGTTGGAAAAGAGTCAATCACTTTAATAATGTGGAAATGAATGAACATTTATAGGAATGTGTTTACTCTAGGTCATAATATTGATTTTGCTGCATTATGCATTTATATACTATCTAATGACAAAAGGAATCGCAAACTCTCCAGCAATTTCTCTCTTTTTATCTCTTACTTTAATGCAAACTAAAAATGAAAAAGACCAATTATGTTAAATACAACTCTGATATCTAAGAATCTAGTGAAAAACTGTTGCACAGTGTTAGATGGAAAATAATATAGATAGAAAATAAATGCTTATATTAAATAAATATGAAATGAAAAAAAGAAAAGGGCTTACTTAAAAGTTGATGGATAATGGATTCCTGATAACTGAGTAACTTTCTCCAAAGCAGATCTCCAGACTTGAATCTTGACCATGTCTTCCTTGAATCTTTTTTCATGTTTAGCCATAGCAACTCCATAATCTCCTTTTTGATGCCGCACATCTGACGGATCTACATTATAGAAAATGGGTATTACAATCTGTTCGTTCCTTTCCATGCACTCAACTATCTTCTCAAGCTCTTCCAAGCACCACTTTGAAGAAGCATAGTCTTTTGAGAATATAACTAACAAAATTTGTGATCCTTCAATTGCCTTGACAAGTGAGGATGATATTTCATCTCCTGTCTCAAGTCTGTCATCTACATAGGCATCGATCTTCCCATGATGCAATTCTTTCACCAAATGGCTAAGCAGACCACGTCGAACGTCACTACCTCTAAAGCTGATGAAGACATCATGTTTAGTTTCAGTAATATGACATGATGAGGATGCCATTGGACACAAAAACAGCAAGAAGTGTCTTATTCTTTTTGGTGAGGGGAAAAATTGTCTTAATTGTTGATGGCCTCTACCCCATCCCTCAGCACAAGCAAATCTTGCCCTCTCAATAATTTGCAGCAAGGCTATGAAGCAATTGACAAACAATGAATCAGGAACTAAACATGAAAAGATATTAAAAGAACAGTTACTATCAATGTAGATTTGACATTTTTTTCTTAGACAAGGCTCAACTTCAAATCTAGTGGATGAATAAAAACTACTAAGATAGATAAAATAAAAAAGACTAAATACACATTTTATGTTGGTCTCTCAAAAGTATATTGAGCGATGTCACTTGCAATTTAAGAAATGGGACAATTGGTCCGGGACTTTCAAATCCTAGGAGAATCGTTTATCCCTATATATTCCTGAGGGATAAAAATAGAGTTATACTCAGCTTAAAAATGAAAACTAGCTACTACCTACTAGCATGCCATAATTTGATCAAAGATGTTAGAGAGATGTACCCTTGATTATAGTCTACAAAACTGACTTTAAAAATTTAAAAGATATAAATATAAGTAGAAAAAAACAACGCTAAATAAACACCAGTCGCAGGCCAACAAGAGTTCAAGCTGTTGGAAGGAAACAAGGATAAGCAGCAAGCATGTATGCCTGTTAGTAACATAACATGTTAGAAGTTTTATAGCTTCATGTGGTTGAATCAGGCAATTTCTGATATTTCAATCTGAGCTTCCAATTCAGCGATAATGTTTGTCACCGACGCCTTCATAAAAAAATGGAACTGGTTATGGGAACACGCTTGGACGGTCGTTGATCGCTTCGTATATTCGCTTTAGAGCATGTCCCCGACGCGTAAAAAGTTGAAAAAAAATGATAAAAAAATAAAAGCCGCCTAAAGTGCGTGGAAGATAGACAGATAAATAGGTGTGTTCCAAGAAAGCACATAGTCTTCTTGGCTGTCATTTTCTGTGGTTTTTTTTTGGTCTGGATTTTCTGTGTGTTTGAATATGGTCTCTCTGTGCAGTTCACCACTATCCAAGAAGGCGAGTTCTTAGATAAAGATGATATTTTTGTCTTTCCTGCATATCTTAGGTGGTTTAGTAACAAATTGACATATGATAATAATAATGTTGTTGACATGGAGTGCTTAAAGTGATGTGCATGAAACAATAACATGCAGCCCTAACATTACAGTACATTGGACTGTAGCATAATAGTTTATTTTTTGTTTTATATGTATGTATAATAACAATATATTAAATTGTTCCTCTTGGTAGTCTTATGTTAATGTTTTAAGTTTTTACACTTTGTATTGTTTTTTAAGAAAATTATTTTAATTTTTTAATTTCAAATATAATACTTGATAATTTGATGTTTAAAGTAACTACTCTTTTATATATATATATATATGTATGTATATATTCATTTCAGATTAAGAGTATTTTTGTATGTCATTGTTTTGATATGAAAAAGGTTATCTTTTTACTGTTTTTATTTGGTTGGGTAAAATTTTTAAGTGAAAAAATCACTAAAAAAAATAAAAAAAACTGAGAAGTTAAATTTTTTATCTTTTAAAAAGGATTTTTCAATATCACATTCATCTAAATATAAATTGATGTCACATCTAACCTGAGCATTTAACAAAAGATTAATCACATGAAAATTTCGAGTGGTCCTATAGAGCAAGTTTAGTTGTGTGCATCTTTTACCCTAATGGATTAAAAACACTAGGCGAAGCTTGTAGGAAAACCAATAATAGATTCCTCTCATTAGGTTATTGGTGTACCTTTGTCACTTAGAATGTAATAGGTCGTAGGTCATTGAGCCTCAATCAATTGTGGATTATTCTTAAAACTGTAATATTTTCTCTTCAGGTATTTATCATGCCAAGTGAATGAATGAACCAACCAAAACCCAACCTCTTTGAAAAAAAAAAACTAATACAATTTACTATGGCATTATTAGTGGTTATATATGGTACCGCAAATATATAATATTTGACACCCACTAAATTAAAGTTCCTTTATACATTAAAGTAGTGTATACTTAATAACACCTTGACATGTCATATTAGCCCACTTGTAGATGCAAAGAGAAGCTTTCGTCTGCTGGTACTATATTGAAGAGTAAAGTGGAGAAATGAATCTGAGTTGCATTCAATAACTTGGAAAATGGGGTTGCATACAAGCATTAATGACAGCTAGCAAGGAAACTATAACTAATCTATTAACAAATTAACAAAATCTATCAATGGTTACCACTGATCTTACTAAGGTCTTGAAAAGCATCTTCTTGACGGCGCGTCTTTTCGGCAGGAATACTGAAGCCGACTTCGGCCTCTGTTGATGACGGGAGAGTAATTTGGTGATTCAAAGTTCAATTCACCAATTGACTCCAACAGACTTGGCACAATTTGATTGATGTGCTGAGTATGTTGCATGCAAACGGGTATGATACCGTACCCAGTACGAATATGGATACGAAATGCAAAAAATTTTAAAAAAAGTGGAGTGCCATGTAAAAAAAATTAAAATTTTATAAGTTGAAAATTAAAATTTCAACATCAAATAGATAAGAATTATTAAACAATATATTCTAATTTTTTTTTTAAAAAATAAATTTAGGTAGGAGAAAGGTTAGGACTTAATGAAATTAGAAGAAAAAGAAAAGAAATGAACAAAAATGGGGCAAATAACGAAAAAACATACAAGAATTCACTAATTGACTTCAGCAGACTTGGCACATTTTGATTGGGGGGGCGACAAGGGTTGGCATTTGCGCATTCGCTTGAAGGGGATATATATGTTGGAGAGGGAGAGTTTCGAGACTTTATGTTAAGGATGCCTCTATGCGCTGCGATGCGCAACGCAAGATTTGGTCTGCAATTCGGACCAGGGGAGAGCAAATTTGGTAACTCTGAGCTTAATTCACCAAGACATAAAAATGTTATTAGTTCAGAATACCTGTACCCATCAAATAGGACCAGCAGCTTATTATTATTGGCTTTCCCAGTACTGTCTTGTCCTCTGCAGTTAGAAAGCCTGTGATAATAAGTGGATCTCAAGAAAGGTAGCTGTTTGGGGGGTGTACTCTGAAGAAGTTGTAAACCATCATCATAATCTGAGCATTCAAGAGAGATGAAGCTCCCTGTTGAGGAGCTCAATAATTCCATTCCAGTATTTGTTAAGTTTGGCTGTCTCATTTCATTTGGAAAGACTGAAAATTCCTTCGAAACAGAGCAGCCATCCATAAAGAGGTACTGCAGAAATTTCGTGTGAACCTCACCTCCAAGGTCCATGAGTTCTTCTAATGCAGATCCAATGTTTGGATTTCGGAGTGGCATCAACTGTTGTGTAGATCCACTCATGAAATTTGTCTCTAAAATCAGAACTCCATCGCATTCACTATAATTTTGCAGCTGGTAAGTACCCGGCAATTGATACAACTTTTGCAGTATCGAAAACTGTTTGGGTATGCCAAGCCCTGATTTTTTCACATTCTCAAAATCCTATAAAAGTTCAAAGGAAATAAACAATCACTTTAGAAAATCCTCAAATATCAATTAAATGACAAAGGAGTTATTAGTTCAAAACAATGCATTCATATTACCTGCTCTATTGGCAAGCTAAGCATAGGATGCTCAACATGCATTGGCAAGTTTAATTTGATGAATCTCAGAATACGCATTTGTATAATAGTATCAAGAATTTGCATGCCATTGACTATATCAGTTCCCTGAAAAAATATGATAACATTGAGAAAACACTCCTTCTATAAGAAATTAAATTTTACACAAAAACACATCTAAGGTAAGAGAATGAGTTAGTTTTTGATACACGAGCGATATCCCATGGATGACCCCTTCTTCCAAATATATTGCATTCCTCACGAATTATTTCTCCCATTTTTTCTAACACGTCATCCGCTTGTATTCTTTCTAAGTTCACATTCACAAA
Organism: Dalbergia cultrata; assembly: GCA_031216105.1. Taxonomy (NCBI): domain Eukaryota; kingdom Viridiplantae; phylum Streptophyta; class Magnoliopsida; order Fabales; family Fabaceae; genus Dalbergia; species Dalbergia cultrata. The sequence continues at coordinate 1,432,305 of CM062347.1, read as the reverse complement.
ATCCTATGGCAGAATAAAACGGGAAATAGAACATCAGAAAATCCTCAAATTTTCAATTAAATGAAGAAGAAAAACAGAATCAAAACAATGCCTTAATCATCGTAGGAAATTCAAAACTTGTTATTACCTCAGGTACAAAATATCTTATCTGCATAGGAACCTCTACAGGCATTGGAGAGCAAAATTTGAGTAATCTTAGTTTGGGCATCCTTTTAAGGCTGTCAACATTGAAGGCTGCCTCTCCAATTTGAGATACATCTAATAGCAAGCCTTCCACTATATCAGTTACCTGAACAAATTAAAGTAGACAAACACCATTCCATCATACTAGTTGAAATTTCTACGGCAAATCTTATTTAAGGAAAGATAAGATATCTTTCTCTTACCTTGTAATTTTTCAGCACATCATAAACTTCCTTAGGATCCCTCAATCGACTGCGTCTTCCAGGATCTTCAGATTCTTGACGAACTATTTCCCAACCCATTTCTTGTATTAAATCATGCATTTGTATTCTATTGTCATTTGAAATAGTGATGAGAGCTTTCTCTTGGAGAGCCTCTACTCCACAAGCTCCATGAAAGCTCCAAGCATCCAGTTGCCTTATGACATAACCTTTATCTTCATCTTTGAAAAAGAATGCGATATCAAGAAAGACTTTTTTCTCTAAATTATCTAATCCATCATAACTTAATCTTAACACTCTTTGAATATTCTGATCAAGATGCTTCTTGAGTTTTTCTAGGGCACATTCCCATGCATCTTTACTTTTAGAATGGAAATATGAACCAAAAACTATCAAAGCTAATGGAATACCCTTGGCAATAGCAACTGCCCTTTTGGATTGCTCTTCATATCCCACTTTGGGCTGGCTTTCATTAAAGGCATTCATGCAGAAAAGTTTAAGGGATTCTTCAAAGTTCAATTCCTTGACCATGTGTATTTCATGAAATCCTCCTGCAGTAAACACATTCTTATCTCTGCTAGTTACAATCACTCTACTCCCTGGCCCGAGGCAAATTGGTTCAAGAAAATCTTTTAGAAGAATTGGAGTATTCACATCATCAAGGACAATGAGAACTTTCTTTCTTCTCAGCACTCTCTTTGTGAAGTAATTTGCTTTGCCTGTGCCGTTTATATGACAATGCTCTTCCTCCAATAGTTTAGAGACAAGTTTTTCTCGTAAATAACTTAGTTGATGCTTTTCCAATTCTTCTCTTACATTCTCCAAGAAGCAGCAGCCCTCGTATTTTGGAGAAAAAGTGTGAAATACAACACGAGCAATGGTTGTCTTACCTACGCCGCCCATTCCCCAAATTCCAAGCTTTAGAACTTCTCTGGACTCAAATGTCAATAATGATTTAATTGATGCAATATTTTGATCAATTCCAACAAAGGCATTTGATTCACTTGGGTCATCTAATTCACTTGAGAACAACTTGCTTAGCTTATTGGAAACATCTTTTACGATTTCATCAATAAGATCAGATTCATTCCTAGTAGGTCTGTAGGTGAAAAGGAAAGAAATGGAAAGAGGAAAAAGTTAAAAAAAAAAAGACAAATAGAAACAAACTAGAGTTAAGTTTTAATGTACTATTGATGTAAATTTTCTCACTATGGATTAACTATATAACTATATGAAAATTTTTTAAAATAGTTGGAAAAGAGTCAATTACTTTAATAATGTGGAAATGAATGAACATATATAGGAATGTGTTTACTCTAGGTCATAATTTTGATTTTGCTGTATTATGCATTTATATACTGTCTAATGACAAAAGGAATCACAAACTAACAATGAAAAAGACCAGTTATGTTAAATACAACTCTGATATCTAAGAATCTAATAAAATACTGTTGCACGGTGTTAGATGGAAAATAGTATAGATAGAAAATAAATGCTTATAATAACTAAATATGAAAAGAAAAAAAAGAAAAGGGCTTACTCAGAAGTTGATGGATAATGGATTCCCGATAACCGAGCAACTTTCTCCAAAGCAGATCTCCAGACTTGAATCTTGACCATGTCTTCCTTGAAGCTTTTTTCATGTTTAGCCATAGCAGCCCCATAATCTCCTTTTTGATGCCGCACATCTGACGGATCTACATTATAGAAAATGGGTATTACAATCTGTTCCTTCCTTTCCATGCACTCAACTATCTTCACAAGCTCTCCCAAGCACCACTTTGAAGAAGCATAGTCTTTTGAGAATATAACCAACAAAATTTGTGATCCTTCAATTGCCTTGACAAGTGAGGATGATATTTCATCTCCTGTCTCAAGTCTGTCATCTACATAGGCATTGATCTTCCCACGATGCAATTCTTTCACCAAATGGCTAAGTAGACCACACCGAACGTCGCTACCTCTAAAGCTGATGAAGACATCATGTTTAGTTTCAGTAACATGACATGATGAGGATGCCATTGGACATGAAAAACAGCAAGAAGTGTCTTATTCTTTTTGGTATGTGGAAAAAAGTGTCTTAATTGATGGCCTCTACGCCCTCCCTCAACACAAGCAAATCTTGCCCTCTCAGCAAGTCTGTGAAGCAATTAACAAACAATCAATCAGAAACTAAAAATGAAAAGATATTAAAAGAACAGCTACTATCAATGTACGTTTGACATTTTTCTCTTAGACAAGGCTCAACACCAAATCTAGTAGATGAATAAAAACTACTAAAATAGATAACATAGAAAAGACTAAATACTTAATTTGGTCCTCAGAAGAATATCGAGGGACGTCCCTCACAATTTAAGAAAGGGAACAACTGGTCCTGGACTTTCAAATCCTAGGAGAGTCGTTTATTCCCATATAATCCTGAGGAATCAAAATAGAGTTTTACTTGAATAAAAAAATGAAAACTAGCTACTACCTACTAGCATGCCATAACTTGATTGTACGCTTGATTGTAGTCTTCAAAACTGACTTTAAGAATTTAAAAGATATAAATATAAGTAAAAAAAACAAAAAACAATGATAAATAAATTCCAGTCAGAGGCCAACAAGATTTCAAGCTATTGGAAGGAATCAAGGATAAGCAGCAAGCATGTATGAAGTTTTTATAGCTTCATGTGGTTGAATCAGGCAATTTCTGAAATGCGCAATATTTTGTGTACAATTAAATTGAATAATAAATGCATACCACACACCTTATTATTATTAGATTTGATGAATTAATGGAATGAGTGGAGACCAATCATAAAGTGTGTGGTGTATATTTGTTGTAAAATTTAATTGTATACCAAATTTGTTATATTTCAATCTGAGCTTCCAATTCAGCGGTAATGTTTGTCGCCGACGCCTTCATTAAAAAATGGAACTGGTTATGGGGACCCGCTTGGACGGTCGTTGATCACTTTGTATATTCGCTTTGGAGCATTTCCCGACGAGTAAAAAGTTCAAAAAAAAGATAAAAAAATAAAAGCCTGGTAAAGTGCGTGGAAAATGGACAGATAAATAGGTATGTTCCAAGAAAGCACAGTCCTCTTGGCTGTCATTTTCTGTTTTTTTTCTGTCTGGATTTTCCGTGTGTTTGAAAGGAGTTGGGTACTTATAAAGAGTGGGGTACTATATCAACTCATACTTTATCTATTATTAGATATGGAGTGTATTTTATTTAAGTAGAATTCACACTCATTCAATAATATATATAGAGTATAAGTCAACATGATATTCTATGATCTATAATTACAATTAATATTTTTCATTTGAAAAAGGTCTCCGTGTGCCGTTCACCGCTATCCTAGAAAGGAAGCACATAGGGGACTTTACACTTTGAATGAAGCTTGAATGGACGGAGAGTGAGTTATTTGTATGTATAGTACTTTTTTTTTATTTAATCGGAATAAACATTGTAAAAAGATTTTATATATATTTTTAATTATATAATATTATATTAACAGTAACTTTTTAGCCTCTCTAGTTAAAAAGTTACATACAATATGAGATTTAATTGGATAATAGTATAAAACTTTTTTATACTATCAATATATTAAAATTAAACTCATTTTTATACAAAAAGTACATATATATATTTTTTTATAATAACATAACTTTGATATATATGGATATGTATTTATGAGTTTGATTTTGATAAATTTACAACATAAACCTTTTTATATAGTTGTAATAGCATATTCTGGTATTAGCAAAACATAAATGATTCTTATTGCCTTATTTTAGAACTCATGCATCTAAGAAAAATTATTTTGGCCAAAATATTTCTAGAACTATTTAGTTTTGATAGCAATAGTTAGTCTAGCAGTTTAGCATATAGTCTACTGATTATGGTTATCTCCTCTACCTTTAAGTAGATAGTTATGTGTTCGACTCTCATCTATCCCTGCTCTTATGCCCTCTAGAAAAAAATTCCTAGTCTTAATACCTTTGTTAAAAAAAAAAAGTTAGTCTAACTATATTAAATGCTGAGTTAGCTAACAAGAGATCACAAACACACACACACACACACACACACACACACATATATATATATAGATATGTATGTATGAGTTTAATCTTGATAAATTAACTGCATAACTTTTTTATATAGTTTCAATCAAATATTCTCATATTAGCAAAACAAAAATGATCCTCGTCAACTTATTTTACAAGTCATGCATTTAAGAAAAATGATTTTGGTCAAAATATTTCTAGACTAATAGGTAGCATAGCAGTTGAGCTCATAACCTAGTGGTTATGATTGTCTCCTGTACCTTTGAGTTGATGGCATTCCAATCTTTCTTATTCTTCTCTCTGTTTCATATTTTTGTGTTGATTGATATAATTATATTTTTGAGAATCAACTTTAATTGTGTGTGTTTAGTATTGTGAATGTCATGCATGATTAGGGTTCTAATTAGACATAATATAACTGATAATTTGAAGTGTTTTTAATTGGCAAGGAAATTGGAATTAATTTTGATAAGAATTAGGTTGTTGATTGACATATAAATTAATGTAAGCATTAAGGGATTGCAATTGTGATTTCCTAAACCCTTGATTAATTGTTCGATTGTGTGATTGTTAAATAGAATTACATAACTCATTGTACAATTATAAATTGGTGAAAATAACGGCCTCCGTGAATTCTTTTTTGAATCTGTGATAATATAATCTTAGATCTCCAGGAACTTTGTACAGGTAATTTATTTTATTGAATTTTCTTTTGTTATTTTATTAATTTCTTCCAAACAAAACCTTCAATTCTAATTGGCTAGTAATGCTCTCTTGTTAGACGATTTAGATTGTGCCTTTTATTATATTTTTTGTGCAGCTTAGCATAAAATAAATTTTAATTTGTTGTGGATAGTGACACTCCACATTAGGAAGTAATTTTACTTATTTTAAAATTGTAGCATTGAGAATTTGAAATGATTCACAAATATAACAAGGGTTAACTCTGTACTATGCAAACATAGGGTTTGTTTGACATATTGGATATGATAAGAATTGATAGTATAAAATATGATAAGATAATGTTTGATAGTATAAAATCAGATAAACGTTTAATACTATATAGTGTTGGGGTTATACAGTATTTGGTGTAACACTATATAAGATATTGTATTTTGTATTTTATAATATTATTATTTATTTTTAAATAATTCTAATATTTTAATTAAATATTAAATAAAATAAAATTTTTATTAATAGTTTAAATGTAATTTTTAAATATCATATTTATTTAAGTATTTATTAATTAAAATTTAATTTATTTTAAATATTATTATTTATTTCAAGATTTTATAATTATTTATTATTTCAATAAATTATATAAATATTAAATAAATCCTTTGTATAACTTTAGTATTTTCTATTTTTAACTATAATTACTTTAATTTTAATTTTAAAGTAAATATTAACTCAAGATATTTTTATTATTCATCCTTACTTTTATATATTGCATATTATTTATTTTAAATATTTATTTGCTATTTAATATTTTATTTTATTTAAGATTTATTAATTATAACTACGTTTTATTTTTATTGTATATAGCTCAATTGATATCATATATTATTTTTTGAAAATATTTATTTATTATAAAATAATTTTATTTATAAATTTTTTCTTATTATTATTTATTTTAGAATTATTTTATTTTAATAAATATTAAAAAATAAAAATAAATTTTATTAGTTAAAAGTTAATCAAACTTAATATGACTTTCTCATACCATATTAAGTTACACAACATTTTAACATATAAGATATTAGATATAAAAATTTATATAATATATTATTTACACCAAATAATACATAAAAGTATAATATATAGTATAAATTTATATTATCATGTTTCATATATAATACTAAACATACGTTATTCTTTCGTGCCAATGAAGCCATTGTACAATTAATTACACTTTGACTACATCAGTTATTTTATTTTTTTCCCTCTCCCTGTACAAGAACAGTTTTTTTAATTTCTAATTTTTTTATATTGCATAAGTTTTTTTTTTTCTTCCTCTGTTGTCTCCTCTCTCCCTCCAAAGCTCTCAGCTCCGAACTCTCTCTCTCTCTCCGCTCCGATTTTCATCCTTTTCGATCGTTCTAGGGTTAGGGTTTCGTTCACTTCCCCCAGTTTCCATCCTCCCGTTCCGGTTCGATCCTACCCTCCGCGCGTGATAGCTTACGCGCCGCCGTGCTCGGTTGTGAACGACGGAGAGACGCCATGGGAGGTGATGGTGCAGCTGGGGGTTCGATGGAGTCGAAGGTCGCCGAAGGCGTCAGCATCAACGTTCGCTGCTCCAATGGTTCCAAGTTCTCGGTTCAGATTCCCCTCGATTCCACCGTTGGAACCTTCAAGGATGTCGTCGCTCGCAGCTGCGACATCCCAGCGGAGCAGCAGCGCCTGATTTACAAGGGTCGGATCTTGAAGGACGATCAAACCCTGCAAAGCTACGGTAATGATTCGATCTTCTTGTTATTGTTAATTTCATAGAATTCAACTTGATGTTTGATGCTGTTTGGTATTTTGTGAATTGAATTATATTTGGGTAGGTGTAGTTTTAGATTCTAGGGTTTTGTGGAGGTGTTGATGTGGTTTCTGATTTTATTTGAATGATTGCGTGCTTATGGCTTAGCTCGAGTGTAATTTTATGCCTGGGTTGACTAGGGTTTGTCTTGTGGTTAGAAAGGTTCCTTGCCAATTTCTGATGGAATATTGAGGTGTTGAATGTGGAAGGGAATGGTGTGTTTTTGCACCCCAAAGAAAGTGTGCTTCCACTAGGGGAACATTGTTGATTTGTGAAGCTGCTATTTTATTTTATTTTTTATCTTTTATCTTTTTCTTATTGTTATTATTATTATTTTTAATGAAGCTTGGAGGGGAAGAAATGAGAGCATTTAACTAGTCCCTGGTTTCGATTTGGAATGTTGTGTTTTTTATGTTTGGGTTTCATGTGCTTAAGAAATCATTTATATTTACAAGTTAACACAATTTGGTGGATTCATTTCTCTCTTAGTCTCAGTTCAATTATAAAGTAGATTAAAGCTGTATTAGGCTATACTGTGATAGTAATCACCTAGCCTTTGAATACAACTAAATTTTGTATTTTTATGCTTGTAGGTCTGGATGCAGATCACACTGTCCATTTGGTTCGTGGTTTTGCACCTGCCAGTGCAACTGGTGGGCCCACTGCTAGCGGCACCAATACCGCAACAAATAATGCCAGAGGTACTGGTGATAATGAAGGTGGGTTTTTAAGAGTGCGTGGTTTTGGATCCTCACCATTCCCTGCATTTGATCTCAATGAGATTGGGGGCAATGGCTTATTCGGAGAGGGATTTCCGGATCTTGAACAGATGCAGCAACCATTTATTTCGAATCCGAATTTAATGAGAGAAATAATGAACACACCTGCTATGCAGAACTTAATAAATAATCCTGAGATTGTGCGGAATCTTATAATGAGTAACCCACAGATGCAGGAGCTCATGGATCGAAACCCTGAGCTAGCACACATACTTAATGATCCTAGCACCCTCCGCCAGACACTTGAAGCTACAAGGAACCCGGAGATCATGCGTGAAATGATGAGGAATACTGACAGAGCAATGAGCAACATTGAATCATCTCCTGAGGGATTTAACATGCTGAGGCGTATGTATGAAAATGTTCAGGAACCATTTCTAAATGCCACTACGATGGCTGGTAATACAGGAAACAATAATACTCCAACTTCTGGGACTCAAGCTAGGGACCAATCAACTAATCCCTCAACTACTAGTTCTGAAGCAACTGCTGGTTCTCCATTACCCAATACTAACCCACTTCCTAATCCGTGGTCCTCAACTGGAAGTAAGTTCTGATAATATAGTTTTTGCCTCAGAGTCCTATGACTACTAGCCTCTTTCTAATCAGTTTTTTTTTTCCTCCATACACTTTCCTTTATTCTGATATTTTGGTCTCTTTTAGGGTGCGTTTGGTTGAGGGGTAAATTTGGAGGAAATTTTCATGGATGAACTTTATGTGTAAAAATTACACATGAAGGTCATCCATGAAATCCAACCCCCCCCTCCTGCGTGTTTCTTTCTTTTTTTTCCCCTCTCCTTACCCCCCAACCAAACACACCCTTAAGGTTAATAACTACAATTTTAGCTGCATGTGACTGGTACTATTATAATTGATGATGAATATTGCAGCTGGTGGTGCCCAAAATAACAGCAGAAGGTCAACCACTGGTGGGGATGCTAGGCAACAGGCACCTCCTGGCTTAGGAGGGCTTGGTCTTCCAGATCTTCAAGGCATGCTGGGAAGCAATGCTATGCCAGATCCTGCTTTATTGACCCAGTTAATGCAAAATCCCGCTATCTCACAAATGATGCAAATTATCCTTTCCAACCCACAGACTATGAATCAGGTATCTATTTACTGTCCCTGGTACAATTACAAGATATGACATGCTTCTGTTGAACAGATCCTCCTAACATCTTATTTACCTTTAGATTCTTGGTGCTAATACTGAGCAACGAGGCTTGCCTGATATAAATTCTCTTAGAGAAGTGATGCAAAATCCAGAGTTCCTTCGCTTGTTTTCTTCGCCTGAGACACTGCAGGTAGACAGAACTGCATCTGTTGATAAGTGTCACTGTATTGTCTCTTAAGCGTAGGGTTAAGTATATGCTTTTGCTTGTAAGTATGTGGTCTAGTGCACATACTTTCAGTCTTTTGAATGATGCCACTGATTTTTGGATGAAGTTTATTTTACAGCAAAGTTATATTAATTTTTTGGCTAGTATTTCTTAACTTAATATAAAGATCAAAATTTTGGGAGATATTTAAGCATATCTGATTCTATACATTTCTTTGTTTCATATTATTTGGTTCAAATCACTATTATTTCTTTATTTGAAAGATTTCAGTCAGATTATAACTATTATATATCCCTTCAGAAAGATTATATTAATATTACCTAACGGTTATAAAAAATGCAATTCTTTTATGTTGTTTAAACAAAACAAGTATTAAAATTCACAAATCAACTTCAGTAATTATAAAAGTAATAATACATATAACTTGGCAAGATAATAAACTTCTAACTAAATTCCAAAAGATTGTAAATTCATTAAATTCAAATGGTAATGACATATGTAATTGATTGTATGTTTTAAAATATAATAAAATTTGATGACCATTTGAGATTTCAGAAAATATCATATATTAATTAGAATTGATTGTTGAATAACTAGGCACAATATGCAATAGGAGATGAATTGAAAAAAAAAAAATCAGGGTGGTTACCTCTTGGCAAAATTTTAAGCTTGTAGAGAAAAGACAAGTTAAAATAGGTTGCTACATGGCAAAAGGACAAGGCATATACCTTCCTTTGATATATGATATATATTGATTCTGATAGGATTTTTTGTTCTGGAATAAATAATGAGTGTCTAACTTAATTGGACCAAGGGCTGCATAGGTCAATTGGTTGGATCATAACTTTCCTAGGTAAATTATTTTGGGGGCAAGTTAGTTTTTTTCTTTTTAAATAATTTTTTTCAGTGTAAAATTTGATTCTCCAGAATGTGTTCTATTATGATAAAGAAGAAGCTCTGTTGTTTCCCCAAGTAATTGACACTTCCTTGATTTCGATAATCTTCTGTTCACTCTGTCTTGTTGTGCAATGGCAGCAACTTATGTCTTTCCAGCAAGCTCTTCTGTCTCAGCTTGGTCAGCAACAATCATCACGGTAAGTAATGGATGACACAATCCTGGATCCCTGGCTTTTCTGTTCTCACATGACATTTGGTTTTACACATCCATAAAAAGAGAAAAGAACTTCGATTAATTCTTGTTAATTTGATTACTGCTATATGTGTCATTATCTCAATATTTTTGCTGATTGATGTAGTTTTCTGCTTAGCGCTAGCACATCTGTTGCTACTGAGCTTCTGAGCCCTAGATGCCTTTTTTCCCCTTTTTGTTATTGCTTGTGCAAAAGCTATTTATTGTTATAGCTTCCTTTTTTGTTGCTATGCTTGAAAACAGGGATTTTTCAATATCTTTCCAAAAACAATCATTGAAAGGGAGTTTTGAATTTGTCTGTCTAAGATTATAGCTAGATATGCAACGATTTCTTTTAAAAGAAAGTCCAGAACTCCAGATAAAGATAGCCAATTAATGCCAGCAATGTCATTTTAATATCCAAAATGGATATGGTAAGCTATTAGTCCTCTTGAATAAGATTTTCCCAGCAACTAGTACGTAAGGTTTGAATCTTGATGGAATTATTGACATATTTATGTTTGTGATGGTGGTTTTAATTGCCTAGACTAGTGGATTGCAATTTGGCTAGCGTAGTCTGTTGCAATGCTCTGTGTGTGTGTGTCCTCCTTGGCCCTTTTCTTTTTCTGTACACTATTTTTTCTTGGCTTGATTTCGTACTAATCTAGAAAGCTTCTGCAGGGAATCAGGGCAAACTGGTGGAGGCGCTGGTATGCCAAACAATCCTTCACTTTCTTTGTTTATGTTGATATAAACTATGTGCGGTTATTTTGGTGCTATGGTTTTCTATTGACAAATCAAATTCTTTGATAATGTTTTAAGATCATCCATACATACTTGAGTTATTACGTATTATAATTTTGTGAATTCGATCTCTTAGAATGTTTTGAGTTTCCTTGTCTCCTTGTTCTCTGCATGATGAGATCCAGATCAACAGTGGGTTTGTTCTCCTGTTTTGCTTGTAATTACTATCAAATTATTTTTTGTTAGGATCAGTGAACAACTTGGGTTTGGAGATGTTATCGAGCATGTTTGGTGGACTTGGAACTGGAAGCCTAGCTATTCCAAATAGATCAAATGGTTAGCATTGATCTTGTCTTCTGCTATTATCGAAACAGATCTTTTACTGATCCACTGACTTTGTTGCCTTCTCAGAACCACCGGAGCAATTGTATGCGACGCAGCTTTCCCAGCTTCAGGAGATGGGGTTCTTTGACACACAAGAGAACATAAGGGCTCTTATTGCCACATCAGGGAATGTCCATGCAGCCATTGAACGGCTTTTGCGGAACTCTGGTCAGTAGTACATAATGTTAGCTAATTCCTCTCGGGAAGGTCTCTTCTGTAGACTTTTGCGGTTGGTCACTTTGAAATCAATTGTATTCAGGCGTTGGATATTTGAATAAAGCCAGAATCGATTGGTCAAAGCTGAAATGGTGGTGTAGGATATATACATTGGACTGTATTTTTTTCCCCCTTCAAAACCCTTTCGAGTTCTGATGATCGTCCTCTTTTCTTCATGTACATACTTAAATTAAAGCTAGTTTTAGCAAAAGAGCTTAAATGATTTCAACAGAATCGATTTTTATATTATTCATTTGTATTATTATTACTTCAACTCTACAATTACTGATTTGGCAGGTGGGAAAGGACATGATACTAGCATTTAAATCCCAAATGCTAGAATGTGATATGAATTGATTTAGCTTCTATTTTGATTATGATAATTATTTTGAAATAAATCTATTGATCATGTAAACAGTCTCTTTGCTTGCAGGGTAAAATTGTACATATTTACCCTCTCCAAATGCAATTAGGTGGGAGTCTCATATATTAGGCAGCCATTTTATTATTTTTCTTGAATATTATAATTTATTGACATCATTTGATTCATATAGTTAGTTAATTACAACTAGTAGGAGCAGGAACTGGTAGAAAAGAGTATGACTGTCGATTGTTTATAGTATGATTCGCTTGGTCTAGCTTTTATAATATCTTGATTTAGGCAAAAGGTTGGTCAAGCTTTTACAAGCTCCTTTTCAGTACATGATGGTCCAAGATCTCACTTTTTGGGTCACACTCTCATTTCTCTCCTTTTAGGCGTTTGTTGTCGAAGATTGCCTAAAACTAGTTACATTTCAGTTCTTCAAATTATTAAAAATGGCCAAGTACTCTTGCAATTAAAGATATAGTTTTGGTCCTTCTCTTAGTGTGTTGGTCGCCCGTGGTTCTAGGTTCGACTACTACAGGATAAGATAAACGATTAGAGATGGGAACGAAAATGGAATTACTTGGATGTGGGAGGAAAGACGAAAAATAGATGACAAATTGTCGAAGTACCTTTCTTCCTCTCGATGACGGCTGCCACTACTCCTAGGGTTGAGTAGCTGTGAATTTATATTATTTCGCGTCTCTTTCGATTTTGGATGAAAGTAGTTGTCTATGGTGTTAGGTGAATAAAGAGGGCATTGTTACGTTTAATCATAAGTTGTTTTGAGTATTAACAAGAAAAATTGTATTTAGCAGCAAATAACTTGCTACAAATTGTGGCCACGAATAATTTTGTGATACTTGTCTTTTGTTTCAATTTTTTTCAAAAATATTTTGATGATTATTTTAAAACAATTTGCGAGGGCGTATTTGTCGTAAACAAATACTCTTTCAAATAAGACGAAGATAATTAAAAAGTAAAAAATAAAAACGCTTTTTGCAGTGGAATAGACATTAGTCGGTAGTCCAAGCTATTCGTATCAGGGTGCTAGCAGGTGTTGTCATTACATATATGCTGCAAATTTGTGGCCATTCACCCAATGAAAATTTTTCTATTTTCAACTTACTTTTAAGTTTTTAAAGGTTTACATGGTGCTAAGAGATTTGGTGAATGCTTTTGTCACTCGTTGGAGCTGAGCATACCTTTTTCTCTTTTGCTAATTTTTAAAAAAGCCGGAAATATATGTCGGCCTATCAGGCCCAAAAACTTGAATTTTTAGCGCCTAACAAACTCTGGGATAGCTGTGGTTGAGGCCTGAGGCATAGTGGTAAAGATGTTTGCCTCTGAAAACCACATCATGGGTTCCATGGTGAGGATGTGAACCTCCATCCCCCTTCCCCATGGGTGTGTTGACAAAAAAAAAACTATGGGATAGCTTAATAACCAAATGAATTATGTTAAATGTGGGCTATGTTAAATCTGAACACTAGACAAAAATCAATGAGAAGCTGCTTGTCTGTGAAGAAAAAAAATTGAGACACTCTATGGGACAATTCATGCAAACTTTTTTCTATTTTTTCGAACAAAATTTTTTTCCCTATTTTAATTTTAATTAAATATAATAAAAATCAATTAATAATGATAGGTTGACATATATCATCTAATTCGGTACAAAACAGTGTATTCAAAATGCATTTAAACCACATATTAATAGTATTCAAACTTATATTTGAATTAGAGTATTGAATTCAAACAGAATTAATTATAGAGAAAAAGTACAAGATATGCGGAAATAATATATATATATATAGGGTGAGGATCCATTTAACAGATGTATATTTTGTATACTTACACCCTTCAATAACTCTCTACACAAATCAAATTTAATTGATTTGACTGTTGAATTATGTGAAATTATACTGGCAATCAAGCATACCAAATTTCAGAAAAATCGGATAACAATAATTATGTATTCTAATGATTGATATATACTAACATTTTTAAATATATGTTATCCATCAAAATATAGTGGTATGATGAAATATCAAATCATTTTCAAATTATATTAAATTTGATATACTTGATTTATTAGGTAAGAACTTTAAATTTAATGGTTTGATTGAATTTGATACCCGTAAAATGTTATTAAAGAATGTAAGTATACAAGAGTTATACCTAGTGTAAACGGATCCTCCCATGTGTGTGTGTGTGTGTGTGTGTGTGAGAGAGAGATCAATAATAAATGAGCGAAACAATTAATATCTATATATACTTTATTTTCGAAATGCTAGTGATAAGAATCAATATATGCTATTAATAACTTAATAGAAAACAATAATATAAATGAGAAATATTTATCTAAAAACTGGATATGTTATTATTGCAATACGTTATTAGTAAAGGAAAGCATTAATAAAAAATCAGTGGTACTCTGAATATGATACTTCTTAACTCAGCTTATCATGTTGCCTGAGGTTCAAAGGTCAAAGTCGACCAAATTTTGTAACGGGTGCCATTAATTTCCAAAAAAATTATTAAGCCAAAATTATAAAGTAGTTAAATATTTTTTTAATAACATATATAGTTAAATATTGTCCTAAGGAAAAATATACACTAGGTGCCAACGCTAAACCATAACCTATCCATTAGTAGGATTCTTTAGTAATCCTTGAGTTCAGGGTCTTGTTTTAAGAACACTAAAGAAGATTCCATCATCAAGAAATTGTCTTTGCCAATCAATGAACCTAGCAGTGGAGATGCCACATTAGAAGCTGGAAAATCAACTAGCACTTGCGTTATAAGCCACCTTTATGAAGGTATAAACTATACAATAATGTTATTTTTGACTTCCACTTTTGGGTGTCCCTCATTTAGACACTCACCTTATTATCATTGGATGAGATCAATGAGTGGGAATGAGTATAAATCACAATTTCATCCATATGTGATTAAATATGTGTCTAGATGAGACATCAAAAGTGGGTGTTGATATAACATGATTGTAAACTATATAGATCCTCTTGTGATCATTTACTCTATATGTCAAAATCAAATTCTAGTTTGAAGATTTTTCTCTAAGCATTTACTGAATTTTATCCCAAAATAACATATTTTCAGTAAGTCTTATTAGTCAGCTCAATGGTGTGTTTGGTTAGTGGTAAAAATAAGGAGAAATTTTTGCACCAATAAACTTTATATGCAGAGCATATTTTTTCCCTCAAAGCAAAGATATCCAAGTTAAAAATAAGGTATACATAGTCAATGAGCTGTAGATCAAGTGAAACTTTTACCCGGTCCGGATTCGGTCCTCAATTGTCTATCCCTTTGCTTTCTTTTTATTTTCCCCTAACATTTCTTTGCATGAATTTAGAAAAAAAAATATTGTAATATGATGCAAACTAAACTCCCATTATAGATTATTGATGATCTTATGCAACTTTGTTTAATTGTGTTAAACCTTTTTTTTTGTGTGTGTTAAGTTGATTATCATGTGTATTATTATATGGTTAATTATAGGTGAATGTGAAGTGGCTGCTGATGAGGAAATAATTGAGGAGAAGGTCTCACTTGATCTTAATAGTACTGCCATAGAAGAAAATGTATTTGATGCTTCAAATGCACAAAAGAATGAAGTGAATCCTTCTGCTCAGAAAAATGATGCCGGTCTAGGTGCTAAGCTAAATATATCATTAGACTTGAATGACTCTCCAATTGGTGAAGATGAAGGTTAACCATAAAATTTCATTGATAATGTTGCTTGTATATGCATTTTCACACTATTTTTTTTCTTATGATATTATAAGATTACTTATATCATAGGTAATGAGATAAAAAGAGCACAATTTTGATACATATATTCTCTCTGTCCCTCTTTTTTTTTCAATATTTTTTTCTTACATAAGTATTTCGTTTAATCAAATTGTAAAAGTGTTGGAGCTTACAATTGCTTGGATAGCGAAAGTGGATCTTCGGTGATGAGACATGGAATGTGTTGTTCAAGGAAATAACCCTTTGTTAAAATGAATAATATGGATGAACCAAAGGGTCATAAACGAAAGTGTTTATTATTCAGAGTAAAATGGACTTATCCTCCTTCAGATATAAAAACTTACACTTCATCTTATTTTACTAAGGATGTATTTGATATATTCTCTTTTATGATTTGAATTTTTATAGATTATATATTAAATAATAAAAATTATTATAAATAAATAACAAATTTAATTTTTATGCATGAATAGTCAAAAACATAATATTGGTTTATAATTTTTCATCCAATTTGAAACTCTCTTGAATTTCTATTGATTGATTGCATAACATTATTTTATATTATTAGTGTATAGAAATTAAACTCATAAATGATATTAAAAATTATATTAAGAGCTAAAAATAATTATTTTAATTAAAAAAAATTATCAACAAATATTTTAAATAAATAAGATGTATAAATTAAATAAGTATCTACAATAATACCAAGATATATAAATAAATATTAATTTTTTAAAAACAAGTAATACATGATAAATAATATTAAGTGATAAATAATAGGAATATAGTGGTTCCAACTTCCATCATAACCGCTTTTGTATATCAAAACCACTTCTATTTAATAATTTTCTCAATATTTAATCATAACTACTACCATATTAAGTAATAAATAATTTTCTTACACATTTTCATAGTCATAGCTTCTATCATAATCAATTTTATTCATAAAAATGATAGATAATTTAAAAATTTTAGAATTCATGATTATTTTAATTAAATATTTACTAATGAATATTTTAAATAAATAATTTAAATTATACTAAAATATATAAATTAATAAATAGAATTTGGAATTATGATAAATAATATAATATTTAGTATTTAATATGAAATATAATTATATATGATAAAACATTATAATAAATGTTATAAATTAATATTTTAATTATCATTTTTTGAAATTTATCAATAAATAATTTATAGAAGTTTACAACCTTGATATTTGTTTTATGTTCATTACACCTTGTTTTTGGTACATGATGTTCATTGCACTTATTAGGATAAAAAGTACGTAGAAGTTGGAATTATTATTAAATGTGCAAGAAAAGTAAATTTTAGATAATTTTTATATTTTATTTTTTATGAAAATAACAAATCACAAAAAGAAAACTATAATAGAATAAGAATTTAATTTTGATGCATCAAAAGTATAAAATTTTTATATATTGTTATCTAATTGATCTTATATTCCATTTAAATGACTTTTAACCGTATTGGATATATGAGTAAATTAATCTGACTACGTGAACTTTTATTATAATTTTTAATATTATTTATGAGTTTAATTTTTATATACTGATAGTATAAAATAATTTTATATCGTTAATTAGAGCAAATTCAAGAGAAATGAAAATTTTTATGACTTAATTCCATATATAATTTTACATTTAAAGTTTATTTATAAAAATTTTCACCATATATCTATCGTCTAGCCGAACATAGCCTAATGTTATTTTTTTCTGTATCTTGCGTGTTACTAGTATGCACATATGTGTATGTATTTAGGTGTGCATTTGACAATTTCGTGCTATTATGTTTTTTTTTTTTTCATTAAAAGGTGGAGAGACTAATGAGATAGCAACAGAAATTGAGAACTCATCACTTCTTCAAGGACTTCAAGGTTTGGATTTAAATCACCAAATAGAAGACCAAATGTCTATTAATGGTGCTACAAATGAAACTCTAGTAGAGCCTGCTTATGGTTTGGAGAAACATGGCGTGGAAGCAATTGCTATTTTGGAAATTGAAGTGGATTCTTTTGTTATGAAGAAAACAGAAGATGATGGTGCTACTAGTGCAAAGAACTTCGACCTTGGTTTGAATGAGGTACCTATTGAGGTAGACTAAGCTTGGTTCTAAGATTTGCAGTACCAAGTACTTTTGAGACAGGGTGATGCTAGACAGTGGTTCACTACTCAAGCTTCCCATTGGTTGTGTTCATGCATCCCGTGAGTGATTTTTTTTTTTTTCCCTTTCAATAAGTAGATACTTGTTAAGCCTCAAGGAGTGAGGTATTTGAATGTCTCGCAATAAAATCCATTATGCTCCAAGAAAATGTTATTTGAACGTACATTATTATATATGTGAGTATATATGGATGGATATTCATGTGCGCATGTCTCAAGTTGAGCTTAAGAACTTAAATTTCTATATATGCTAAATGTATAAAATATTTTTACATTGTTATCTAATTATGTATTGTTATATTGTTTTAGTAAAAACATTTAAAAAGTTTCATCCTCACTGCTTGAAAAATCATTCTAATAGAATGATTTGATTAAATAATAGTGTAAAAATTAATGCATAGAAATTAAAGTCAATATTTTAAGTTTACATGTGAGATATAGCACTAAAATCTCACACTAAATTTTTATGTGCAAATAATATGTTTCTATGCTATCTGTTATGGCTTCATTTTAAATGTAGTGATCCAAAAACACCTTATTATAGAAACTTTCATTTGCTTTAAGGTTGACATCTTCATGGATCGTCTCTTTTTGGTTTGTTAATAACCTATTGATATCTTCACTTTTAATATGACTTTCACTTTTAAAAAAAATGTGAATTATGTCGTTGATGTCAAATTACATAAAGTGTGTTGGAAAATGGATTTTATAGAAATAAAAATGGAGAATGAATATTCATGAGTTGTAGTAATGAAAGATATGGACATACGTATATATTTTGAACAGTAATGAGTAGAATCAATATATATAGTGCCACTAATTATATCACACTAGTTGTTAGGATCTTTCATGATACCGGAATAATCAATGTTGCCTTTTAATCGAGAAAAGTTAGTCCAAATATTTGTTGGTACAAATATGTATCATACTCGTATCTTTTTACATGGTGTTATAGATTGTTCCCGTATCTTAACTAAATACCTTATTAAATATAAAATTTCACCCCCCATAATTTATCAATATGGAAACGTCGCACCCTTGCTATTGCAACTGTTGCGTGCCTCCTAAACATTTTTCCAGTCAAAATAAATGGATCGATCATAGATACTCTCTGGCTTCGATTTGCCATATTATGCATGTGGGGTCTAATTGTGTATGTTACTTCGGGTTTGAGGAAATGAAATCTGAACTACCACTAAATTTAATTTAGTTTGACTTGTTCAGTTTTTCAATTTTTGTTTTCAACAAATCCAAATCAATTCAATCGTTTAAGATCGAGTTGGTTTGGTTTGCATAAGTAAAACAATAAAGTTGTATTTTCTTTGGGTTTCATGCGGATGACAACTGATAATAGTGTTATGTTTGGTTAGAAAAATACTCAATAATAACCACACAAAAAAACCAATAATAGTCTGAATAGATGAATACCTAAAAAAATGGGGACAAAAGATGATAAAACTGATTAAAATTTCTAATAAAAATGAGTTTGTTAGCTTTAAATGGATCTCACATCCAATAAGCTTAAAAATCACATATCTTCCTATAGAAAACACCTTTTTGGAATCCTTAATTTGAGCATTGATTAGAAAAACTTATTATTAAAAATCTATGATTAAAAACTTAAGTGATAAACTTTGAATAGACACTAGGCATAGTTATAGGTTGATTTTTCAAAAATTTATAATGTGTATACATTTTTTTTAATCTAAAACAAAATGTAGAGTTTGCTGATAATCAACATTAATTTGGGGTCACTGTGGGTAACTTTGTAATTCTAACTTGGCCACATTAATTATTGTTTTAATTTTTTTCTTTAAATTAATTAATATTCTCCTCACTATTTCTTTCACTTAATTAAATAACGATTTTGGTAACTAGTGCCTTAAGAATAAAAATACATAGAAGAGTAAATTTCAAGAATTTTGGGTGGCTTCCCAATTTTAAAAACATAAAACTATTCTTCCTAAGGTAAAAACTTCTTTTTCTAACATCTTAACCAGTGTCCTAGATAAATCCATTAAATAATGCTCCTTTTCCCCTCTTTTCTAAATAATATATAATTGCTATTAAAAATTCAAAAAATAATATTATTATATGTTGAATAAATATATTATTTAAGAGTAATTCTATACAATATTTCTCAGCCATGTAATAAATAAATATTTTATTGAATAAGCCTTAGATATATAAATATTTATTCATCACACAATAATCTTAATTTTTTAATATCAATTATACACTATTTAGGAAAGAGAAAAGAAAAGAAATGAAAAAGAACATTACTTATGTGAGAGAAATAGTGAAAAAAAAATTAATGGGGAGAGAGAAAAAATTAAATTCATAATTAATATGAATAAAAAATTATAAAATATAAGTCTAAGCACAATCCTATCTTAAAATAGGCCTGGCTAAAAGGTTCTAAGGTTAAAGCCCAATAAGATTTGTAGCGGTTACCTTAACTCCCCCCAAAAAAAGAAAATTAAAAAAAACTCATCCAAAATAAAATTAGTTGACATTGCTCTAAAGAAGAATTCTAGCTTGCAATCCTAAATTAAACCAAGACCTATCCATTTGCTAGTTTTTTAAGTAATTTATGAGTTTAGGGTCTTGCTATTAGTCATGGAGAACACTAATGAAGATTCTATTACCAAGAAATTTGCTTCCCAATTAAAAAAACACAAAAAGAATGATATCGTTGATCTAACTCAAGACGCTAGTGGTAAAGATGCAAAATTTGAAGGAGGAAAATCTAGTGTAGGAGGAGGGGAAGGATCAAGTGAAAACCAAAGCATGGAGCTTACAAGTGGTGGGGAAAGGATCAGTCTTCAATGCCAATTGCTGTGAAACATTCTGTTCAGGAATCTACAGATGAGATAACTAATACGGAGGATCCATCTGAGAAATCATCTAGCACATCCATTATAAGCCTCCTTTTTGAAAGTATAGACTATGGATGCCCTTATGATCCACTCACCTCCCTTATGCATCAAAATCAAATTCTAATTTTGGAAAAATATCTTGAAGCATTTATTGAAGTTTCCCCCCACATTATCACAATTTGCAGTGTGTTGCATGCATTTTCATTCCTTTGTTTAAGGATTAGCTAACTTTCAAGGTTGAAAGCTAATGGTTTGATTTTAGTTTTCATTTTTTTTTATTTCTTACATTTTATGATTTATGCATCTTGTGAAAGAAATCATGTGTATAGAAAATAAAAATTTATTATTTTTAATAATTTTAATATTTTTTCACAAAATTCAGAAAATAAAAAATATAGAAAAAGAAATAGAAAATAAAAATAGCAACCGAGCAGACCCTAAGATATCCGTCCATTTCCCTTTTATTTCCATCAAATCTCACTGGGAGCTCCCCCTATAGATTGTCGACCTTAAGTAACGTTGTTTTGTGTTAAATGTTTTCTCATTAAGCCATTATGAATTTAGGATTGATCTAGTGTTGTAAAATTTTGGTTGTATATATAAAATTTTTTATTCAAATCTTATTACGATTAGTGCAATTTCAGAAGTTAAAAAAAATGTTTTCTTCTCTAAGTTGATAATTTTGTGAATTGTTATATGGTTGTAGGTGAATGTGAAGTGACCATTGATGAGAAAATAAGGGAGGAGAAGGGCACACCACATAACAATCTCTCCATCCTGGAAAATGTAGTAGAGACTTCAAATGCACAAACAAATGTAGTGGATCCTTCTGATTCACACAAACATGGTACTTGTCTTCATGCAAAGATGATTAGACCATTTGACTTGAATGACCCTCCTGTTAACGAAGATAAAGGTTTACTTCGTATCATTTTGTCATTAGCATATATTGTTGCTTGCAATATGCGTTTGAATTTGAATGATAAAAATACTTTTAAGCGACACCAATAAGATCATATTCAACAATAAGAAATATATTTGCAAATTATGTTAGGGGAAAAAATGACTTTATATTTTTCCAACTAGTTAATATATGCTATTAATTAGCTACGCAATCAAATATAGATGTGACTAAAGAAAAAATAATAATAGAATCATGTAGTTTCTTATATATGGTATTTCTTAATTGCCATTATTATTTTATTATTCTCAGGCCTCAAATCCTATTCAATTTCAATCGAATACCTATAAGCCAGACGAGAGAAAATAGTAGTTGGGAATTGTTGCGCTTCCTTTACAATATGACAATGGTTCCTCCTAAACATTTCAGCAGCCAGATTCATTATTTACAATTTTGTGATACATATTCTCTATCTTTTTGCTTTCTATTTTCTTGCATAAATATTTTCTGTAATCAAAGTGCAAAAGGTCTGGAATTTACAACTGCTTGCTTTTCAATGATTCATTATATATCAATCCTTCCCCTAGCAATATATGCGTATATACTTTCTTGATCTTAAACTACTCAGTTTATTTTGTTTTTAATGCTAATTTTTGCAGTTATGAAACTTAAGAGTGTGTGCATATCTGCTTATATATGTCTGTATGTGTTGGTTCGAGTGATGTTCTCTGTGTTTTTTGGTTGTTTTTCTTTTGGTCTCTTTCTTTTGTTTGCTGTTTTTCCTGTGTTTCTCTTGCTTTGATTTTGGTTGATGTTTATTTGAGTCTGGTGCTGTAACTCTCTGCTTCTCTCTTTGTGAGTCAAATTTTTTATAATTATTGGGAAAAAAAAATGTGTCTGTTTGTGTATTTGATACTTTTGTACTGATATTTACTTATGTGATTAAAAGGTAGAGAATTTGGTGATGATGAGAAACCAATTGGAAATGAGAACTCACCACCAACTCATCAAGGATTTCGAGGTTTGGATCCTAATCAACAAATGGAGGAGGACCAGCTCTCTACTAATGATCATTCTACATATGAAACTCCAATAATGGAGCATATGTTGATTGGATGGAAAAGAATGAAGAAGAACCGATTTCTATGAAGGGAATTGAAGTGGAATCTTGTGTTAAGGAGAAAACTGGCAATGGTGGTAAGGCAAAGGTTTTAGAATTTGATTTGAAGGAGATTCCTGCTGAGAAAGATCAAAAGTGGTTCTAAGATTTGCAATAGGAAATACCTTTGAGAATTTTTGAGAATTAGACATGTTTTGTATCTATAGCCAAACATATGTTTTGATGTTTTTGGACTAAGTTATGATGGGGTGGTGCTAGACTATGCTCCATTGATGCTTGAGTCAACTTTTCCATTGGTTGTGTGCATGCATACTCTGATAATGAGTGATCAAGAGTTTGTATGTTTCACAGAAAACCTACATTATGCTAAAGGGAGATGTTTTTTAAACCCATATAGAGATTACGTGGACACTATATACTAATATGTGAGTGCTAGGTGTGTGTGTGTTGTATGTAGTAGGTTTATGTTAGATAGATGTTATATTAAGGGTGCGGTTGGTTGGATGGCACTTCCACAAAAACTTACCCCAAGTTTTATGCTTTAATTAAACACCCAAATTAATAGGGACGACAAGAGAGAGGTGAAAGGATATGGCATGATATATTATACATAGTGTTAGACCTTATTATAGATAGCAATTCAAAGAGGAAGAATGAAGAATAAGGGACACCTTGTCTTGTTTATTCTTTCTCTTCTTTGCCATTTAAAATCCTCAAATTTTATTCTTTAAAGTTGGGGGATCAAAAGATGATTGTTCTTTTCCTTCTTCTTTAAACTCATAAAATATCAAAACACGAGGACAACACATATTTCACTTCAATTCATGTTCTTTTTCTTCATCTTACTTCATTATTGGTCACTCTTCTCCATTATTTATAAAACTTCTAGATATTTTGTTATGAATTTGAGTTGGATTATAACTTTAAAATTTTTCATGAATTATGACATCAAGTACGTGGGAAAATATGAATTTTACAAAATGGAAAAATGATTATTAATGAGTGGTAAATGAAATGGATATACTTTTATTGACCTAGGTTGAGATTAGATCTAATATAGTGTCATTAATTTACGGAGAAATTTCAATCGTAAAATTAAGTATGGAGATGCAAATTATAGATATATGCATTTGAGGGATTTGTCATGATAGTGGAACAATTAACGTAGTATTTTTATTGAGAAAAGTTAAGCCAAAAAAATAAATGGTGTACGCATATGATATTTTCTCACACACTATCATAGATTGTTGTCATGTATTAGTTAAGCAAACTTAACTTTGATCTATTTATCTTATGCAAGCCTTTTCTTTGTTCGGAGTAAAAGTTTATCTTAGTCACTAAAATTGTAAATGTGAATCATTTTGGTTCTCGAAATTTAGAAATTAAATTTTTAGTCTTTAAAATTATAAAATGTAGTCTCTGACTCTCTTTCTTTTATTATATTTTCACATTTTTATTGATGTTTTATGCTAATTGATATACTGGTGATATGTTTATATTATACTTGACATTTGCCCAAAAAATTGTATGAAAATAAGAATAATTGAAGACAATGAAATGAATTTTATATATAAGTAATATTATTAATATATTTGGCTTATGTTAGCAATTCGATCCAATTATTCAATTATGCACATCTCTTAGGCGATAAGATGTCAATTTATCATTAATATATTATTTAACATGATATGTTCATGAAAATGTAGATGACATATTAATGGAAACAAAATTAAGAACTAATTTGACTAATATTTTATTATTTAAGGGATAAAAGAGTTAATTTTTAAATTTTAGAAACTAAAATAGCTCATGTTTATGATTTTGAGGATTAAAATGAAACTCTACTTCTTTTTTTATAAAAATATTAGGCTTAACATTTTTCAAGTTCTAACCTTATCCAAAAGCCTTGTTAAAAGCCGGATTAATAATAAGTCCTTTAAATAGACCACACCATCAACTTTTTAATTTAAATTTATATTAAATTATTTTAAATTTGTTTTGATTAAATAAGTACGTCCATTAAGTTTAAAAAGTTTTATTTGGTTGTCCTTTTTTTTTTGGTGGGCTGATTTATTTGATTGTCTAAAACTTGACATTTTCAGCTAAGTGTGTCCAAAAACAAATTCAGTCTAACTTATTTACCAAAAGTCACGTTAAATCAAGTCTAATATGAGTCAGGTCACAAGCCCATGTCACCACTATAACATAAAAACTACAAAGATTTAACCGAAAAAAAAAATGAGGCTTTTTATGGGACAACTGTAAAATACAATTCATGCAATTTGTATATCTTTTAACTTTTAATTGAATTGAATAAAATCTAATTTAATTCAAAAACGATAGCTTGGCATATACATAATTTAATTTTGTACAAGACAAGTATATTCAGAAAGAATTTTAAAATAATTAATAATATTCAAAGTTTTGTTTCAATTTGATTATTGAATTAAAACAAAATTAATTACAAAGAAAAATTTAAAATAGATGGAAATAAAAAAGTAAATATTTATCATCAATAACAAATGAAAGGAAAGATCATATATATGCACTTTACTTTAAAAAAAAAAAACAGTGGTCAAAGTCAATATATGCTATGAATTACACATATAGAAACTATATATATATGTGAACAACTTACAAGCATTTATTATAAATATAAAAAATATATTAATGTACACATTATTAATTATGGAAATCATTAAAATCAATAAAATACTTATAGTTAAAAAAATACCAATAAAATTTATAGTTAGATTTTTATTTTTTTATTTTTGGCGAGATGCATAGTTAGAATGGCGTTTCATGACTTGCTTTATCGCGCTCCTTGGGATACAAAAGCCTTAAAACCTGCCATATATGATTTGTAACGGCAACAATATATTAATTTTAAAATATGTATATTTAGCAAAAATTATACCATTTGACATTGTCCAGTGGAAGGATTCTGTTCGGCAACCCTAAACCTTGAGCTAGTTTCCATTCTTTGTTTTAGACATGGAGAACACTGAAAAAGACACAAGCGAAGGAGGAAAATCTAGTAAAGGATTGGAGACAAGTGAAGGAAACTCCAGAGGAAGCAAACCTCCATATTCAATGGCAGATGTTGTGAAAGATTCAATGCAGGAACCCACAATTGACGCAACCAATTCAGAGAATCCACTTGAGGAACCTGATGCCATGAGTCACAAGCGAAAGCTTTTTGAAGGTATAGATTATAGATTTTTTTTTTTTCGTAATCTATTTAGCTATCTTGATTTGCCTTTACGCCAAAATCAAATTAAAGTTTGAATTAATTCATTCCATAGCATTTAATTGCTAAATCTCACACCAAAATCATAACTAGTAGCAAGTCATCTTGTATCTCTCAAAGAAGGAAGAAAAGGGATATAGAGTTCAAAACCAACTCCTATACAAGAAATCAAGCAAAACACAAAACTAAAACACCATCAAACAAAAGCTTTCTATAGGTATGAATTATATATATTTCTTTGTGATTCACTGTGCTGGCTCAATCTGTCTATATGTCAAAATTAAATTACAATCTTGAATTATTAAATCTCACACCAAAATCATAACTTGTAGCAAGTTCTTGTATTTCATTTCTCGATTTAAGGATTGATCTCATTTTTTTTTTTAATAATTATACGCCCCTTAACTCCCAAAGATAGAAGAAAAGGGACATAAAGTTCAAAACCAACTCCGACAAAAGAAACCAAGCAAAGCATTAAACTAAATATCACCAAGTGAAATCTTTCTACAAGTATAGATTATAGATTTTTCTTTGTGATATACTTAGCTGCCTCAATCTATCTACATGCCAAAATTAAAGGAAGTTTTCTTTGGTACCTCTATAAAATTCAAAAAAATTAATATATTTTAATTATTTAATTTATAGCTAAAATGAGATGTGTTTTTTAAATCTATTAAATCAACTATCAAATCATAATAATTAATTTCACATAGGTTACTGGTGCCCCCGGTCCTTACATATAAGCAATTCATGTGTCCATATCTTTGAAAAAAAAAAAAAAAAGGCTCTTTTGTTTATAATGTTGCTTTTTGCAGTTAGAAAATATAGAGAAAGCTATGTGCAAGTTTGTGTGTATACGTGCGCATCTATTGATTTGATTTTTTTTTTTTTTTGTTCGTACACTTATCCGATTGAAGGTAGAGAAACTGATGAGAAAGTAATAAGGAAGAAGAACTCAGCATCCACCCAAGAAGGACTTCAAGATTTGGATGCACAGCCAGAAAATCTTGGTCCTCTTCCCTCTGACGTTGTTGTCGAGCCTCACCTTGTTCTCTCGAAGCCTACAGCCCCAGCTTCTTCATGTTGTAGTTCTGATGGAAGTAACTCTCTTTTGGGTGCTGATGCTTTATCCATCCATGATAATAATCAAGCTTTTGAGCTTGTTGTGGATTTGTCCTGCTACTTTGAGCAAGATAAGATCATGGATGGAGTTGCAAAAAAGAGAAATGTGAAAAAAAAGGGGAAAGGTTCTGTTTCCATGGGGCGTGCCTCTGGAAAGCAAAAGCTCAATTAAGGGGCACAAAAATGGCGTTCCTATGAGTATATCTGAAGGGGAGCATGTGTAACACAACAATTGCAGAAGTGGTGGGCAGTGATGTCTTTCTTGTTTTAGTCAGGTTTTTGGCTTATTTTCTGTTTTTTGGTAAGGTTTTGGCTTGTTTGATTTTGTTTTAGAATTAGACTTTGTTTTGTATCAATAACCAAATATATGTTTTAATGTTTTTGGAATAAGTTATAATGGGGTGGTGCTAGACTATGCTTCATTGATGCTTGAGTCAAGTTTTCTCCATTTGTTGGGTTCATGCATCCATACTGTGTGATCAGGAGTTTGAATGTTTCACAGAACAACTGTGTTAAGCTAAAGGGAAATTTAAATTACATAGACACAATATATTAATATGAGTGTGGCTAAATATTACGGCACACATTTATTAAGATGAAATATATATATTTTGTATGTTTATGTTAGATACATGTTATATTAAGTGTGTGCCATAGTTTTTACCCTCCATCGAAACAAATCTTCAGTAGGGATGGCAAGAAAAAAAGGTGGAATGAGATTATGTGACTAAATTTTAGTAGACGTTATTAGATAATTAACAATATAAAATGAGGGAAGGAAATAACAAAGGAGGGACACTAGGAACATCTTGTCTTGTCCCTTCATTACCACTTCAAATCTCAAATTCTATTCCTCCAAATCAGTAATCAAGAAAAGATTGTTCCTTTCAGCTCTCATTAAACTTATTAAATATCCAAACAGAAGGATGATATATAAGATATCTATTCCATTCTAACCTATACTTTTTTATCTGATTTCACTACTAGTCACTTTCCTCCATTGACTATAAAACTTTAAACATTACCTTACCTTGTGAGTTCTAGGGAGATTATAACTTTAAAAGTTTTCATGAATTAGGTTGATGTCAAATCACATCAAGTACGTAGAAAAATATGAATTTCACAAAATGGAAAAATGAATATTAACGAGCGGTGAGTGAAATGGATATACTTTTTATTGACCTATGTTGTGATTAGATTTAATATAGTGTCATTAATTTACGCCTTACGGAGAAATTTCAATCGTAAAATTAATTATGGAGAGCAAATTATAGATAGATGTAAGGGCTTCGTCATAATAGTAGCTAGAACAATTAACATAGTTTTTTATTGAGAAAAGTTAAGCAAAAAATAAGTAATAAATAATGGTGTACACATATGATATTTTCTCACACACTGTCATAGATTGTTGTCATGTCTTAGTTAACTAGACTTTACTTTGATCTATTTATCTTATACAAGCCTTTTTAAAAAATATTAGGCTTAATTTTTTTCAATTTCTAAGTTATATCCTTACCCAAAAGCCTTGTTAAAAGCCTGATTATAATAAGACCGTTAAATAGAGTAATAGGTCATATATGTTAATTTAAATTGCTATTAAATTATTTTAAATTTGTGAAAACAATAGTGATGATAATATATTATCCAGTGGTTAAGACAAAAAAAATATATGTTATAATTATTTAATTAAATAGGTACGTCCATTAAGTTTTGTTGAATTAATGACTTGATTTTTAACAATTCAACAATTATGACTACAACTACCTTCTAGATTTTGGTTAAAATCTTCAAACATGGTTGACCAACAACCTTCAACCTTCAAACATGGTAGGTGGCCAACAACCTTCAACTATGGTGTGCCAACAACCTC
Organism: Dalbergia cultrata; assembly: GCA_031216105.1. NCBI lineage: Eukaryota > Viridiplantae > Streptophyta > Magnoliopsida > Fabales > Fabaceae > Dalbergia > Dalbergia cultrata. The sequence goes on along the minus strand of CM062347.1, from coordinate 1,403,269 downwards.
AAACAAGGTGGCTATCAAGCTCTATAAATAGAGTTTGGTTCTTCAAGCTCAAAACACACCAACACACCAACAAGAATTCATTCCTCTCCTCCTCGTTTCTAAGCATTTAGAGATTCATTTGTTTACTTTGTTTTCTCTCTATATTGTGAGTTGAGAGTTAAGAGTTGAGAGCATACACCAGTGAGACAAATACTGTAAGGTATTCTGGGTGTATTTGGGATTTGGGTTGAGTGGAGTGAAACATTTTGTATCTTCATCATATTTCTATACTGAAATATTTGATTGTCGTGTTTGCCCGTGGACGTAGGCTTTAAGCCGAACCACGTAAATTCCTGGTGTCATTTACCATTACACTTTCGCATATTTATTTTGCGCTGCTCTGTTTGTGTCTTTGGACCTACCATATCATAACAAACTGGTATCAGAGCTGTCGCAACCGGGATCGCGACGGGGACGGCGAAAAATAATTAAATCATGTTTTAAAATGGAGTGGCCACCAAGTTTATTTAATTTGGAAAATCTTGGAAAAACCAATTTTATTATTATTTTTTTTGAAAATAGTGTTTGAAAACTAGATATGAGTTCGGGAGTCGGTTATGCATAGGGAAGGGTAGGAACTTAATTCCACGCACCCCTAATACACCCGTCCTTAGACGGTACCTTAGTAAATTATGCAAATTAAATAATAACCCCTCAAAATATAAATTAATGAAAGAATACAAAACAAATAAATTCAAAAATTTACTTACGTGAATATATTTACAATTTAAATAGATAAATCAAGAAGAAATTAGTTTAACGAAATCAACACATAAATTAAGAAAAATAATTTACACATATATTTACAATGTAAGAAAAAGTAAATAATTTACATAAATGTATTTGCAATTCAACGAATAAATTAAAGAAAAATTAATTTTGGCAAGTATATCTGAAATTTAAATAAATACATTAAGAAAATTTAGTCCTAGAAAATATATTTACAATTTTAACAATTAATAAATAATTTACACAAAATATTTACAATTTAAACATATAAATTCAAGAGATTAAATTCACCCAAATCTATTTATAATTTGAACATATCAATTCAAGAAGTTTAATTTACAAAAAAACGTATTTAATTTAAACACATAAATTAATTTACACAAATACATTTACAGCTTAAACATACAAATTCCAGAAATTTAATTTACATAAATATATTCATGATTCAAACACATAAACTAAGAATTAACTTTGACAAACATATTTACAATTTTAACGAATACATTAACATAAATTATTTTTTTAAATATATATATATATATTTACAATTTTAACATATAAACTAGAAAATGAATTAAGAAGAAAATTACTTTAGCAAAATACTTATAATTTAAACACATAGATTAAGAAGAATTAATTTAGACAAATATATTTTACAATTGAAATGTATAAATTAAGGAATTTAATTTATATAATTACATTTACAATTTAAACAAATTTAAGAAGATTTAATTTTAGCTTGACAGGGATAGCCTGCTCCTACGTATCCTCCGGTACAATGAGGAACTCAAAGTCACGTAGTTCTGTAGAAAATGCTTGTGTGTTGGTCGATTTTAATTAATAAAAACCTTTTCTATGAAAATTCATTATAGGATTCAAGTTAACACTTGGCTACTCAATAAACCCTTATGGTTCAATAATGGTGAAGATGACATTTGTCACTCAATCGCTCTTATTGACCATTGCATGAATTATTTTTTAAAAAATACTTATTATTAAAAAAGGAAAACATTTTTATTTTATTTATTTTTGACACTGATCTCAACATGACTTTACTAATGAATGACAAACATACGAATAACCTGTAAAAAAAAATATTGAGACAAGTAAAGTAATAACAAATAATAATAATAATACTAAACGAAAAAGACTAAAAAAGGGTCCTAAATACTACATATATTTTCGAAACCTTTAGTATAAAATCCACTGAACCAACTAAATAACAAAAAAAAACTCCATAAACTATTTTCTTTTCCTTTCAAATGATTCGAACTAATTTGCTTAAAGACATAATTTAGACATGGATTGACAGGGTTAGTAAATAACAAACATGTAATTAATTCAAATTTAACTTAGTCAAACATAGACAAAGTGAAATTATCATAACTAAAAAACATTAATAGTCCTAAATATCAATTTTTTTTAATTATATATAGATTAAGCAAAATTCATTCAAAATAAAAAGACAACTAAATCACTTTTTTCTTTACGTTAACCAATGAAAAGGAAACATAGATTAACATAAAAGAAATCCCAACAATCCAAAGGGAATACTTGAGCAAAATTAAAAACAATAGGTCATGATGCAGCCTAGTCAATGAGACCTTTATTTGAATCAAACAAATTTCTTTTTTTGACTAAGGGAAACATTCTGTGACCAACAAAGAAAACACACCCAAATAAAAAAATCATAAAGAAAAGAAAGTCTAGACTAAAGTGAATTGAAACAAAAGGAGTAGCGCTCGAGATGTGTGTAAAGAGGGAGAAGTGGATTTCAACATCAAAGTGAAATGACAAGGTTCTAGTGAGAGAAAGGATAGTGCTCAAACAGAGAGTGGGTATAGCTGGGTTGGGGTCACGATGGGAAGTGAGGATGATACCGTGGTGGAGGAGGACTCTGACGGTGGCCTCGGAGAAGGGGCTGCGCAGTGGCGGAAGAAGGCTGGTCGGTGCGTGTGGATGATGGTGATAATGGCTGTTCTGAGGCAGATTCAAGGTAGAGGAAGATGGAGGTATGGATGGTTTAATGAAGAATGGTGGAGGGGTGTGAAGTGAAGTATGATGATGGGGAGGCCGTGATGGAGCCGGTGGTGAGAAGCTCCCCTATTTATGTTGAGCTTGGTTTATTTTATGCTTAACTCCATCGCTCTTGGGATGAAGAGAACCCCACTAGAGTCTCGCTTCTCACGCTCGCAGTGGGGTGTCTCGCTTTTTCCCTTTTTTTTTCTGTTCGTGAGCCTGAAGGTGGAGACATGCGGAGGCTCGCCCATGTTGTCTGCTTTCTTTTTCCTTACTATATGTTTTGTCAGACAAGTGAGAATGGGCTGAAATACTACTAGATTTTTTTTGTCGAAAAAAATGGGTGTTCACAGTTGCCCCTCTTTGCTTTTTTCTTACAAAATAAGATGATAAACTTAAGTTTTACATATTATTTTGCAAGGAAGGAGCAAAGATATGAACACTGATTTTGTTCGACAATGCAGAATATGCTGACTTCAAATTATGAAAGAAACTAAATGCTCATGAGTGGCCTATGCAATGCAATGATGCAATTCAAAAACCAATGTATGAGTGACAAAAAATATGAAATTCAAGCAAGAGATGACAGAACTAATAGAAATTGAAGATTCTTGTGATCAACTGGCTACGGATCAACAACCGACTGAACTTAAAATGGCATTCTGAGGCCAATTGGGTTAAAAACGGTAATCCGAGGGTGACTGAAAAGTTAAAACGGCAATTTGAAGCCGATCAGGTTAAAACGGTAACCTGAGGTCGACTGAAAACTTAAAACGGCACTCTGAGGCCGACAGGAGTGAAAATGGCAATCTGAGGCCGACTGAAGAGTTAAAATGGCAATCTGTGGCCGACTGAAAGTAAAAGGTGGCAATCTGAGGCCAACTGAAGAATGAAAATGGCAATCTGAGGCCGACTGAAAATTTACGTGGCAATTTGAGGCCGATTAAAAATAAATAAATAAATAAATAAATTTGGCAAACTGAGGTTGACTGAAAAATAAATTTGGCAATCTGAGGCCGATTGAAAGTGAAGTGGCAATCTGAGGCCGACATGAAAATAAATTGGCAATCTGAGGCCGACTGGAAAGTAAATTGGCAATCTGAGGCCGACTGAAAAAGTAAATTTGGCAAACTGAGGCCGACTGAAAAATAACTTTGGCAATCTGAGGCCGACTTAAAAGTAAAGTGGCAATCTGAGGCCGACATGAGAAAGTAAATTTGGCAATCTGAGGCCGACATGAGAAAGTAAATTTGACAATCTGAGGCCGACTGGAAATGTAAATTGGCAATCTGAGGCCGACATGGAAAGTAAAGTGGCAATCTGAGGCCGACATGAAATGTAAATGGTGATCATGGAAAACAACAAATTTCACATTATCTCTTTTGCATAAGTCATCAATTTTCAGTTTATTTCAGAAAAACTGTCCGTAACCAAATCAAGCCTCAAGGAAGACTATAATCGATCAAACTCGTAATTCACCCACTGGACCTTCTGGCATAAGTTTTCTTTCCTTCTTCTGTAACTTTGCCTACTTCGTCCCCTTTTTCCCTTTTTTAGGACGATGATCGCTTTTCTGGCGAGTTTGACTGAAACTTCTAAATTTTCTTGGTGTGATGCTAGCCATGGATATATTGCTGTAAGAATTATTAGGTTGTATAACTCTAAACCTAAATTTATGCTTACTTGAGACATCATAATTAAACATGCATTTAAAGAGAAAATAAAAAGAGTGGCCGAATAGACATCTTTATTGCTTGGTGTATTGGATGAAAAAAGGTGGGAACAATCATAAAAGTGAAAGACAAGATTGTGAAAAACATGAAATTTTGCCCCAGTTCCGGTTCTTTGTGGCTCATTCAATCGATTTCTTACAGCAGTTGAATACCATAGCCCTGATCTATGAAGATGTCTTCAACCCTTTTTCTGAAAAATTACCCCAGTCTTACTCTTGGGCTATTTGATTCACTGGACAAATTCAACACTAAAAATTGCCCCAGTATAGGTTGCTTGAGATGATGCTTATCTTTTTGCTCTAACTTTTGCCTAGGTTGCTCTTTCGAGTTTTCAACCTAACGAGCTTTTCTTTCTTTTGTTTTTCTTTTTCTTTTTCTTTCGTTTTACCCTAACTTTTGCTTAGGTTGCTCTTTTGAGTTTTCAACCTAACGGGCTTTTTCACCATCTTTTCAAGCATAGAACCTTTTGACTACATCGGTATTGATTGGTTTAGGCAATTCTTGTCCATCCATGTTTTGCAAAATCAACGCCCCACCTGAGAATGCCTGCTTGACAATGTAAGGACCTTCATAACTTGGAGCCCACTTGCCCGTAAGGCCCTCTTGATTAGGGAGAATTTTCTTCAAAACTAAATCCCCTGGATGAAAATCTCTAGGGCGAACTTTCTTGTTGAAAGCCTTAGCCATTCTGTTTTGGTATAACTGGCCATGACAAATAGCCGCCAGTCTTTTCTCTTCTATCATGTTGAACTGTTCATATCGAGCCCTCACCCATTCAGATTCCTCCAAGTCAGATTCCATCAAAATCCTTAAGGACGGGATTTCCACTTCTATGGGAGATACAGCTTCCGTTCCATATACTAATGAGAAGGGAGTTGCCCCTGTGCTTGACCGTATGTTGGTTCGATATGCGTGTAAAGCATATGGTAGCACTTCATGCCAGTCCTTGTAATTCATCACCATCTTGGCAACGATCTTCTTGATGTTCTTATTTGCGGCCTCAACTGCGCCATTCATTTGAGGTCTATAAGGAGCTGAATTGTGATGCTTGATCTTGAAAGTTTCAAAGAACTTTCGAACTTCGGCACCATTAAGGTTAGGAGCATTATCTGTGATAATTCTTTCTGGAATCCCATATTTGCAAATAATGTCCCTTTTAATAAACCTGAGAAACACCTTTTGTGTGATGTTGGCATATGAAGCAGCCTCCACCCACTTTGTGAAATAGTCAATTGCGACCAAAATGAAACGATGGCCGTTGGATGCTTTGGGATTAATCGGGCCGATGACATCCATGCCCCACATTGAGAAAGGCCAAGGAGATACCATGTTGTGTAATGGAACTGGAGGAGCATTGATTCGATCTGCATATGTTTGACATTTGTGACACTTTCGAACATAACCGATGCAGTCATTTTCCATGGTAGACCAATAATATCCACTTCTTAGGATCTTGCGCGCGCCATCATGTGCCCATTAGCGTGAGTTCCACAGATTCCTTCGTGGATCTCGATCATGATCATTCGAGCTTCATGAGCATCCACACATCTAAGGAGAGTGGTGTCATGATTCCGCTTGTAAAGGATTTCGCCATTTAGGAAAAAGGTCATGGACAACCTTCGAATTGTTTTTCTTTGCACTTCATTTGCTCCAATCGGGTATTCTCCTCTTTGAACATATTGTTTGATGTCATGATACCATGGTTGGCCGTCTGGTTCAATCTCTACGCTGTCACAATATATCGGTTCATCTTGCACCTCTACGCGAATAGGTTGTACATTTGCGTGGATCTCCAACTTAGTCATCACAGCCAAAGTGGCTAAAGCATCCGCAAATTGATTTTTGTCTCGAGTTAAGTGAGAAAATGATATATCATCAAAGTGCTCAATTAGTCGAGATAAATACTTCTGATAAGGTATCAATTTTGGATCTTTTGTGCGCCATTCTCCAATAACTTGGTAGATTATGAGCGCAGAGTCTCCAAACACCTTTAATTCTTTGATCCCTAAGTCAATTGCAACTTGCAAACCATTCGCACAAGCCTCATATTCTGCGATGTTGTTGGTACATTCAAAATCCAACTTGATGGAAACTAGATCGCTTCCTACTGGTGATACCACTACAGCTCCTATTCCACATCCATTCATATTAACAGCCCCATCAAAGTACATTTTCCATACATTCTCCTTTTCTATCTCATCTTTTTCCACCGTTAATACTTCACCATTGGGGAATTCAGGCACGATAGGTTGTACATTCTCAAGAGGATTTTCAGCTAGATGATCGGCAATTGCACTTCCCTTAATAGACTTCTGAGTCACATATTTGATATCAAATTCGGATAGCACCACTTGCCATTTTGACATTCTCAACGACACATGTGGACTATCAAATATGTATTTTAATGAATCCATTCGAGAAATCAACCAAGTAGTGTAATATAACATGTACTGCCTCAACCTCTTGGATGCCCACACTAATGCACAACTAGTTTTTTCAATCGTCAAATAACGGGATTCACAATCATTAAACTTCTTGCTCAGATAATAAATTGCCCATTCCTTCTTGCCAGACTCATCATATTGACCCAACATTGCCCCAAGTGACGTGGGCAACACTGTGAGGTATAATATTAAAGGACGACCTGGTACAGGTGGGACTAGAATTGGAGGTCTCATCAAATAAGCTTTTATTTTATCAAAAGCTTCTTGACACTCATCATTCCACTCCCCAGGTTGATGTTTTCACAGCAGCTTGAATATAGGCTCGCAAGTACTAGTCAAATTGGCAATGAATCTAGCAATGTAGTTGAGCCTTCCAAGAAAACTTCTCACTTCTCGTTCAGTTCGGGGAGCAGACATTTCTTGTATCACCTTCACCTTATCAGGATCCACTTTTATCCCTTCTCTACTGACAATGAACCCGAGTAACTTCCCTGTAGAAGCCCCAAAAATGCATTTATTAGGGTTCAATCGTAGCTTATACTTTCTGAGTCTCTCGAACAGTTTTCGCAGAACTGCCACGTGGCTTTCTCCCTCTTTAGACTTGGCGACCATATCATCTACATACACTTCAATCTCTTTGTGCATCATGTCATGGAACAATGTGACCATAGCACGTTGGTAGGTGGCACCAGCATTCTTCAATCCAAATGGCATAACTGTATAGCAAAATGTTCCCCACGGCGTTATGAAAGTAGTTTTTCCTTTGTCATGAACATCCATAGGGATCTGATTATACCCAGAATATCCATCCATAAAGGAAAATCGGTGACTTCTAGCTGTATTATCAACAAGGACATCAATGTGAGGGAGAGGAAAATCGTCTTTTGGACTAGCTTTATTCAAATCCCGATAATCTACACACATCCTGACTTTTCCGTCCTTTTTAGGCACGGGCACAACATTAGCCACCCAATCAGTATGTCTTGAAACCTCCAGGAACCCAGCCTCAAGCTGTCTCGTCACTTCTTCCTTTATCTTCAATGACATATCAGCCGTATCCTCCTCAACTTTTTGCTTCTTCGGTTCAGCTGCAGGATACAAAGGGATCTTGTGTGAAGCAATCTCTGGGTCTAATCCTGGCATATCACGATAGGACCATGCAAATACATCCAGGAATTCCTTAAACAACGCAATCATCTCTATACGTTCAGGATTTGCCACTATTTTCAACTCCTTTTTCTCTTCTTCAGTGCCCATGTTAATCACCTCGATCACCTCATTGTCCAGATCAAATCCTTTTTCTGTATGTTCTAATAAGCTTGAAAATTGCTCAATATCTCCCTCATCCTCTTCAGATTCATGGTTATCGCAATCAAATGCAGCAAGAGAATCAATTGATAAGTTTCCAAATTCCTTTTCTTGTGGCAAAATTTTTATGTCATTCATGTTCCTGGAAGGTAATTATGGTAGGTTGGAATGCTAAAATGGATCACAAACAATATAGGACAAACACGAATTAACGAGCTGGGAATGGAAAAGTAAAGGAATAAGGAAAGGAGAAAACAAAAGAAAGGAAAAAGGAACGAAGCAAAAATGGAAAACATAAAGGAAGGCTATTGAAAAATCATGTAAGCTTATTTAAACGATGTCTCACAGTAGCATAAACAAAAGCATAAATCTTAATTAATACAACCTAACAAATTACTTTGCAGCAATAACATCAATCACTGGTTCAGTAGTCCAGTTCATCAGCATTTCATCATTGTTGTTATCTTGAAATTTGTTGTCACCTTGAGTTGTTTCAGAGTCCAAGGTGTTGATGGTGAAGTGGTAGCAAGGCGAGTGAACTATTCCAGCTGTAATTACTTCAACCGGGCCATGAAACGTCTCTCTTAAGTGAGTGATTTGCTTCATTTTTCCACTTTGCTTTTTTTGCTCCAGACTCAAAGTTCTCATCTCCTCGTTCAACGAGTCCTTGTACCCCAGACCAAACCGGTTGAACTTTTCGGGGATCGATATAGGGGTTTGGGTGCCTTGCAAACACAATCCCAGTCCTTTGCCTTCCAGATATCCGTTCTTAGCCATGATGTGGGCCACCACCTGACTTTGTATTGGGGGTTTAACTTGCTCCTGTTTCAATCCTACTACCTCTAAATTATGCCATAAGCTACTCTCCACCAGCTCTACATTCTCCACATATGGCAATGCCACTGGTTTGGACACTAAGATTTCTTTTTCTCCATGAATTGTAACAACCATTCCATTCTCCACATATTTAACCTTTTGATGCAAGGTTGAGGGGACAGCTCCGGCATTGTTAATCCATGGTCTTCCCAGTAGCATATTATAATCCGACTCAATCTCCATCACTTGGAATAATACTTCAAATTTGCTTGGGCCCATCTCAAGTAGTAGTGTTATTTCTCCAAGGATGCTCTTCTTAGCTCCGTCAAATGCTTTCACTACCATTAACTGTGGCAGTATATCATCCTTACTCATTGATAAATAGTGCAGGGTTGATACTGGCAAGACATTTAACCCTGACCCTCCATCAATAAGGACTCTGGGCACAATGTAACCCTTGCATTTAAGAGTTATGTATAGTGCTCTCGGGTTGTTCTGAGATATAATCTCTTTATCTGAAAATGTGATCATGTTAACACGCTTTCCCGGGTCTACCATGTTTACTACATTCTCTAATGATGCATCTGGCTTGACATAGGCCTCTTTCAACACCTTCAACACTGCTTTTTGGTGGAGTTCAGATGACAAGATTAGTGACAAAAGTGATATTCTAGCGGGAGTCTTCTTTAGTTGTTCTAGAATATCATACTCACTTTGCTTCATAATCTTTAAAAACTCCTCCTCCTCCTCTTCTCTTTCTTTTCTCTCTGAGTCTAAGCTTTTGTCGATGTTACCTTCGACAACAAACTTCCCCTTCTCTAATTCTTTGGGCCCATAAACTCTTCCATTCCTTGTTATTCCCTTTACTTCCATGACACCTGTCACCTCCATGCTTTCTCGGGCCTTCAAGGTTTCCCCTATATCTCCCTTCATCTCCACTTTAGTTTCATAATTCCAGGGCACAGCACGAGAGTTCTCATAATAGAAAGGCGTGGGTTTTTCCACAGTGATCACTACTTTTTTAGGTTTTGGAGTTTGATTAAGTGGAGGCACTTTGAGTACAAAACGCTCAATTACATTTACCTCTTCAACAGAATTCTGCTTCTTTTTTGCCTGTATCACGCCTAAAGTGAGTAGTTCTTGTACATGCACTTTGAAATCCCAAAAATTCTCAACATCATGTCCAAGACTTCCACAATGGTATGCACATCTTGATTCCATATCATATTTCTCCTCTTCTTTCATCATAGAAGCAGGTGCGATGATGTTATAATTAGCTTCCTTCAAAGCAATAAACACTTTCTCCATGGGTGTTCGGAGACTCAAAACCTTCTTGATCAATTGTTTCTCCACTTCCAAGGCATTCACACTACTTCCTCCTTCATGATTTGGGATCGGGTTATTAACAATATCGGGTTTTGGATCTTCTTGGAGATCCAGTCTCCCACAAGCAATTAGTCTTCTCACTGCCGTCTTAAAACCTTCACAATCTTCAATCGAATGTCCCGCAACATCCATATGGTATTTGCAAGTCAGATTTGGATTGTACCAAGTTGGAAACAGAGGTTGTAATGGGTGCACAGGGTATGGTGAAATCAAATGAGCATCAAACAACCGTTGATAAAGGTCAGCATTGGAAATGGCTAACTTTGGAAAAGGTGGTAGGTTTGGGAAACGATTGCGATTTTGGTTTTGAGAATTGGATCGAGTCTTTGTGTTTAGGAAGTTACGAGGATGCATGGTTGGATATGTTGGACGGGCGGGTTGGTATGGCCGTATGTGGATGTTGTTGACTTGAGGCTGGTGGTATGGGGTGGGATTTGTGGTTTGGTAGTGTGGGTAAGGAGGGATGGATGACATTTGGGGTCCTGAATATGTGGATACATGTCTTGGGGTGAACGGTCGCTGACCTTGCACATAATTTACTTCCGTTTCTTTCTGGGTGGGAATCCCCTCTTGGTGTCTTCATTGCTCATCGGGAGCTTTCCAGCTTTAGTCAAGCTCTTAATTCTTTCTCTAGCAGTTATTAACTCAGAAAAATCTCGGTATGCTGCTCCCGCCATTGCCCCGATGTAAGGAGACCCTAGAGTTGCTAGGAAGTATGAACACATCTCAGATGGGATGAGTGGTGGTTGCACTTGAGCAGCCAAAGCTCTCCATCTCTGAGCATATTGTTTAAAGGGTTCATCTTTCTTCTTTTGCATTGTACTCAGCTGTTCACGGCTGGGCGCTATTTCCAAGTTAAACTTATACTGGTTCATGAATTGGTCAGCCAGCTCTCCCCAACAGGAAATCTTTGCATGATCTAACTGGATGTACCATTCTAGAGCCGGTCCGGTCAAACTCTCATGGAAAAAGCTAATGAGAAATTTTTCATCTTTGGACCAGATTGACATCTTGGTACAATAACTCTTTAAATGGAAGAGTGGGTTGCCAGTTCCATCATATTTCGAAAAATCAGGAATTTTAAAATCTTTAGGGACAACCGTGCTAATGGGAGGGCAAAGTTGCTCAATCTCCATGTAGCCATAATTGTTTGGCCTTTGGATTGCCTTAATTTGTTCCTGAATTTTTTCCATCCATTCTTCTCTCGACTTGTCCTTCTCTGTTTCTGCACGATTATTCCCCGAGGAAGAGAGTTGCCTTGGGATGACATTCGAAGGCTGCTCCCAAATGTGGGTAGCGTGCCCATGCCCTTCAGCATGTGTATTCTCTACCGCGTGATATCCTTCTCCAACGGGAATAGTAATAGGCATTGTCGGTTGTGGTTGTTCGTGGGGATTATCATTCACCCCTTGCGTGACATTCAGAGCTGCATTCGATACCACAGGTATGGTTATCGTTGTAGCACTTGGTTGTACCCCTCCTGAGTTTTGGTGGGCTCTCAATAAGTCGAGTGACTCCATCATAGCCCGCATAATCTCCTCCATTCTTCCCTGGTTATTTGACAACTCGTTCAGTCTTCCTCTCACTGCATCAATTTCCATGCTTAAGTTTTTTCCGGGTTCAGAAGTAGTTATAGTCGAGGTGGTTACAGCTGGAATAACTCTTCCCGATTCAGAAGTAATTGCAGACGGGATAGTCCTTCCTGGTTCTGTGCTTCCGCCGGCCATCTTGGTTCGAGCTCTAGTGTTATGAACACGAGTTAAATCGGTATCCTCTTTCCTTGGGCGCCCAATGGTTACGAATCTTGTGCTTTCACAAACTGAAATAGTCGCAAAGTTAAAATCTTGTTTTATGTTTTTTTTTTTATATAAGAAACAAACGAAAGAGGTCAAAAAGTTATTTTTTTCTTTTATTTTTAAAAGGAAGGATGCCCTGCACCCATTCTTATGGATATATCACCCTATAAGTCGAGATGCAGTTGATAGCAAATCTAAGGGAGGATTCACTCCTCTATAAGTACTATCTAATGAACACTAGCAATGTGGTTTCTTTTCATATGTCTGAGCATTCTCACACTTTTACACAAGGACGAACTATCTCAAGGTAAAAATGTGATTGATTACTTTCTAAGGGAACATCTATTCCTCTATAGAGAGCATCTGGCGAGCTTGAGAAGTCACAATTGACAGTCGAAGTGAAAGTACAAACATTAAAGTTTCATTCATTCTTGGGTGAAGTTCTGAGTACAAATCGTTTCAAGATACATTTCATGAGTTTTAATCCTCTCTTCTTAACAAGGAAATTCAACAATCCTTAATTCGTGACAGATGATTACGTCAAAGCTTTCATTTTCTTTCTCTTGAGGCCTTTAGTGATCCTCTCGCATGAATCCATGAATTCTGTCACCTCTTGAGGCAATCTAAATGGTGGCAACTTATTAATTTGCTTCTTGGCTTGCTCGAAATGGTAAATAAAGTTTGGAATGTAATGACTCAGTTCACCGGTGAGCTTTCCACATTTCTCTTCCCATTCTAACGCCTTTTCTCTCCATGACTTCCCGAATTCTATTGCATCGACAAACAAATCATGATACTGGTTTGCTGATGCCCATCCTCGAGTAGCCTTCTGCTCAGTCTGTGCCAACATGGTTGATAGGTGCTTCACTTGTCCCTCCAGTTTCTCTCTCATACTTTTCTCTTTCTTGACTTCCATTCTCAAGCTCCAAATGTCTTTATCTCGTTGGCTGACTTCCAATTCTACTCTTTCCATCATGCGATTTTTCTTACTAACCTCTCTCTCCAGCTGATTCTTTTCCTTCACAAGCTTGTGGAGTCCCCCTTCTAGCTCTTGGATTTTGGCCAGATGCATGCTTGATATTTTCTCTTTGCCTTTTCTGGATTTGGTAATTTCTGCTGCTTCGATACATTCGTCTTTTAGGGCTTTAATTTCTTTGGCCATTTTCTTGCATTGATCTTGAAGGATGTCAACCTTCAGGTCTGCTGCTTCCTTTTTCTCATCTAGAAACCGCATTTGGGCCTTCATCATTTCCATCTGTTGGGCCGACTCTGGAGTTTGTGTGGGAGCTAGGTTGTTGGGAATATCCTTTGGGATATTATCTTTCCCGACTCTTGCCTTCCTCCAGTCTTTGTATTCTTGAGAAGAGGTTAAACGCTGTTGGCCGAGTTCTGTTTTCCCTAAGATTTTGACATCACCCCATGCCATTTTGATCTTCCTTTCTTGCTCCAGGGTACTCTTGTCTTTTTGGTATAGGAAACTGAATACTTTAAGTTGTTCTTCTTATGGCTTTGTCTGAGTCCAGTGGAGTTGTCTAAGCACTAAAGCAGGTGTATAGGAAATACATCCCCTTGGACCCATCAGCGGAACATTATGGAAGTCACCACAGCTGTAGATAACACTGTCTCCACGATACCAAGGACATACCCATTTGAAAGTGTTTGATTGGATCTGTGAGAATTCCTTTTTCCATGCCTGAGCTTCTTGACACTTTATCTGTATGCGATGGAAGTCCCCTAACGGATTAGGAAGAAGGCCCATGCGGCTATTAGCATATACATGAGTCATGAACCACACGTATAGCATTGGCAAACAACAGTGCAGCCTTCCCCCCCTTTTTTGAGTACAAACCCCCAAAGAAAGGAATGTATCTGCTAGCATGGCCGGGATAGGATTCATGCCACACGTTTCGAACTTGAAAAATACATCCATGGCAGCTTGGTCAATGACATCGGGCGTGAATGGAAACAAAACCAACCCATAGATAGTCAGTGCTAGTGTTCGTTTGAAGAAATCCCAATCTCCTTGTTGAGCCAAAGTTTGCATATGAGTCTCCAGCAAACTTCTCCTGATTCCTTGAGTAGACCCCCTTACTTCCATTATCATCCGGTTTGAACCAACTCCGATTATCTTGGCAATGTTTTCCTTATTAACATAATGCCCTTGGTATAGATATACACCTGATTTTTCTTGGATCAGTAGTCTCATTATAACCACATATTCTTCTATGGTTGGCACAGCATCAAGATCGGGTAACTCAAAGCAACAAAGAGAAGGGTTCGAATTGTGAGAGAGCACTCAATGCCAGCGCTTCCACCGGAATGGACAACAAATCCAATATGCACCCGTAGGTATTCTTGAAAGAGGATCGGACTTCACGAGGCATCAACTGAACTATTTCTTTTACTTTCTCTAACTCATTGCTCGTCACTGTAACCTTGATATTTCTTTTCCAGTCATGTACATTGCTAGTGTTCATCGGTATTGCATCCATTGCTTTGAACTGATGATGAATCAAAAACCACATACACTGTGTACAAGAATGAAATAATTGAGTAGAATTAAAAAGATGGAAGAGATAAGAATGCATGCTTCTATGAAATTTTTTTATGCTTCCTTGAGAATTTGATGATGCATAAACCTATGTAAGTGAACACAACTGAAGAAAAGAAACATTTCATGTAAAAAACAAGTTTTGTTATGAGAAACGAACGGAATGAATGCATGTGATAATGAATAGAATGCCTAAACATCTGAGAATGAATGTCAACATTAAGTTATGAGAGAAGGAACTAGCTAACTTAAATGCAATGTAACAATGTTTGGTGTAGAAACAACTAAAATAAAACATAAAGGAGTGCAGTGTAAAAGGATGAAAGAAGCATGCTCCCATTGTCCTAGTCGGGTAAAACCTAATGGGTGGGATGTTCTAAGGCCAAAATCCCTAACGTGGTAGCTACTAGGTTTGACTATACGTGTACACATTCATGGTGGGTCTAGACTTCTAATGACCATGGTCCCCAGATTGCCCTTATCCACAGGACAAGGATCCGACCTCTGAACCAACCATAAGTAGGGATAAGCCCTCTCAATATGATTGACTCATAAGGCCAGTAACAATCTGAGTGGTGTCCCAACAACTACCAAGTGAGCATGAAGCCCCTCATGGCAATGTAAAGAAACCCTCTAATCCTAAGCTCGCATGGGCTCGGGTATAGAGTCCAAGAATACAGTGTGTGAATTAAGTGATCGTGAAGTGTGTGCTGGGAGCATACAAACCTTCCGATCCTATCACTACAGACACTCCTGCAAAACAAGATACAAACAACACATATATACAAAATAGTCATCTATCCTAAGATTTTAAAAAATAAAGAAAATTTTACAAAATTCAAACCACAGGTATATACAGAATAACAATAGTCGTCTATCCTAGAGTTTTAACGAATAAACAAATATTATATATAAACATCAAGAAAATTAAATTATACAAAAGAGAATTCAAGAAACACTGCACAAAATAAAGTGAGGAAAGAAAAACAAGAATAAATGGGGTATATATTTAATTTGCACAACTAACTATAATAGGCCTGACTCTCTTACTGAAGTCCCCAGTGGAGTCACCATCTGTCGCAACCGGGATCGCGACGGGGACGGCGAAAAATAATTAAATCATGTTTTAAAATGGAGTGGCCACCAAGTTTATTTAATTTGGAAAATCTTGGAAAAACCAATTTTATTATTATTTTTTTTGAAAATAGTGTTTGAAAACTAGATATGAGTTCGGGAGTCGGTTATGCATAGGGAAGGGTAGGAACTTAATTCCACGCACCCCTAATACACCCGTCCTTAGACGGTACCTTAGTAAATTATGCAAATTAAATAATAACCCCTCAAAATATAAATTAATGAAAGAATACAAAACAAATAAATTCAAAAATTTACTTACGTGAATATATTTACAATTTAAATAGATAAATCAAGAAGAAATTAGTTTAACGAAATCAACACATAAATTAAGAAAAATAATTTACACATATATTTACAATGTAAGAAAAAGTAAATAATTTACATAAATGTATTTGCAATTCAACGAATAAATTAAAGAAAAATTAATTTTGGCAAGTATATCTGAAATTTAAATAAATACATTAAGAAAATTTAGTCCTAGAAAATATATTTACAATTTTAACAATTAATAAATAATTTACACAAAATATTTACAATTTAAACATATAAATTCAAGAGATTAAATTCACCCAAATCTATTTATAATTTGAACATATCAATTCAAGAAGTTTAATTTACAAAAAACGTATTTAATTTAAACACATAAATTAATTTACACAAATACATTTACAGCTTAAACATACAAATTCCAGAAATTTAATTTACATAAATATATTCATGATTCAAACACATAAACTAAGAATTAACTTTGACAAACATATTTACAATTTTAACGAATACATTAACATAAATTATTTTTTTTAAAAAAAATATATATATATATATATATATATATATATATATATATATATATATATATATTTACAATTTTAACATATAAACTAGAAAATGAATTAAGAAGAAAATTACTTTAGCAAAATACTTATAATTTAAACACATAGATTAAGAAGAATTAATTTAGACAAATATATTTTACAATTGAAATGTATAAATTAAGGAATTTAATTTATATAATTACATTTACAATTTAAACAAATTTAAGAAGATTTAATTTTAGCTTGACAGGGATAGCCTGCTCCTACGTATCCTCCGGTACAATGAGGAACTCAAAGTCACGTAGTTCTGTAGAAAATGCTTGTGTGTTAGTCGATTTTAATTAATAAAAACCCTTTCTATGAAAATTCATTATAGGATTCAAGTTAACACTTGGCTACTCAATAAACCCTTATGGTTCAATAATGGTGAAGATGACATTTGTCACTCAATCGCTCTTATTGACCATTGCATGAATTATTTTTTAAAAAATACTTATTATTAAAAAAGGAAAACATTTTTATTTTATTTATTTTTGACACTGATCTCAACATGACTTTACTAATGAATGACAAACATACGAATAACCTGTAAAAAAAAATATTGAGACAAGTAAAGTAATAACAAATAATAATAATAATACTAAACGAAAAAGACTAAAAAAGGGTCCTAAATACTACATATATTTTCGAAACCTTTAGTATAAAATCCACTGAACCAACTAAATAACAAAAAAAAAAAAAACTCCATAAACTATTTTCTTTTCCTTTCAAATGATTAGAACTAATTTGCTTAAAGACATAATTTAGACATGGATTGACAGGGTTAGTAAATAACAAACATGTAATTAATTCAAATTTAACTCAGTCAAACATAGACAAAGTGAAATTATCATAACTAAAAAACATTAATAGTCCTAAATATCAATTTTTTTTAATTATATATAGATTAAGCGCAAAATTCATTCAAAATAAAAAGACAACCAAATCACTTTTTTTCTTTACGTTAACCAATGAAAAAGGAAACATAGATTAACATAAAAGAAATCCCAACAATCCAAAGGGAATACTGAGCAAAATTAAAAAAACAATAGGCCGCAGTGCCAGTCTAGTCAATGAGACCTTTATTTGAATCAAACAAATTTCTTTTTTTGACTAAGGGAAACATACTGTGACCAACAAAGAAAACACACCCAAATAAAAAAATCATAAAGAAAAGAAAGTCTAGACTAAAGTGAATTGAAACAAAAAGGAGTAGCGTTCTGAGATGTGTGTAAAGAGGGAGAAGGGGATTTCAACATCAAAGTGAAATGACAAGGTTCTAGTGAGAGAAAGGATAGTGCTCAAACAGAGAGTGGGTATAGCTGGGTTGGGGTCACGATGGGAAGTGAGGATGATACCGTGGCTGGAGGAGGACTCCGACGGTGGCCTCGGAGAAGGGGCTGGTGCGGTGGCGAGAAGGGCTGGTGGGTGCGTGTGGATGATGGTGATAATGGCTGTTCTGAGGCAGATTCAAGGTAGAGGAAGATGGAGGTATGGATGGTTTAATGAAGAATGGTGGAGGGGTGTGAAGTGAAGTATGATGATGGGGGAGGCTGTGATGGAGCCGGTAGTGAGAAGCTCCCCCCTATTTATGTTGAGCTTGGTTTATTTTATGCTTAACTCCATACTACTCTTGGGATGAAGAGAACCCCACTAGAGTCTGCTTCTCACGCTTCTGCAGCTGTGGGGTGTCTCGCTTTTTCCCTTTTTTTTCTGTTCGTGAGCCTGAAGGTGGAGACATGCGGAGGCTCGCCCATGTTGTCTGCTTTCTTTTTCCTTACTATATGTTTTGTCAGACAAGTGAGAATGGGCTGAAATACTACTAGATTTTTTTTGTCGAAAAAAATGGGTGTTCACAAGAGCTCTTATAGAGTTCTAGGCTAATTTGTTCAAAATGTCTACTGCAAAATTTGATATTCAGCAGTTTGATGGGCGCATTAATTTTAGCATGTGGAAGGTCCGTATGATGGCTGTTCTTGTACAGCAAGGTGTAAAAGTAGCACTTTCTGACAAGGAAAATAAGCTCGAGATAATGAAGGAATCTGAATGGGAAGATGCCGATCAGAAGGCTCTTTCTATTATTTAGTTATGCATTACAGACGATGTGCTGCAGGAGGTCCTATCAAAGAAAATAGCAAAATCGCTGTGGACCAAATTAGAGTCATTGTATATGACTAAGACGGTGGCTAACCATCTCGGTGTTTTACAACGTCTGTACATGCTCTGTATGGCAGAAGGGACATCAATCCATTCTCACATAGCTGAGTTCACATCACTCGTCACAGATCTGAAAAATATGGACGAGACATTTTCAAGTGAGCAACAAGCAATGATGTTGCTTTGTTCCTTACCTCCTTCCTACAGGCACTTTCGTGAAACGCTCATATATGGTCGTGAAAGCCTCAAAATTGATGAGGTGAAATCTGTACTTTTAAGTCGTGACAAAATGGAGCATGATTCTAGCAGTCATGATGATATTGCATATGGCTTATTTGCTAGAGGAATGTCAAAGGAAATTGGATCTAGTAGCAACAGAGGAAAGTCTAGATCTAAGTGTAGATATCGTAAAGGCAGGTGCTGATATTGCAAGAAGGAAGGGCACTGGAGAGCAGAATGTCCGAAGCTCAAAGACAAGAAGGACAAAGATTCAAGTGATGCAGCAAGTGTTGCTGAAGGTACTAATAATGTTCTCGTGGTATCAACCAGTTCAATTGGTGATACTTAGATACTTGATTCTGGATGCTCTTATCACATGTGTCAGAACCAGGATTGGTTTACAACTTTCCAGTCAATAGATGGTGGTGTTGTCCTTATGGGGAATGATATGCCCTGTAAGGTCATTGGCATTGGAACAGTCCAAATCAAGATGCATGATGGAGTTGTGAGAACATTGACTGATGTTCGGTACATTCTAGACTTGAAGAAAAATCTTATATCCTTGGGTGTCTTTGATTCTCAAGGTTATAAGTATTCTGGTGAAGGTGGAGTTTTAAAAATCTCCAAAGGTGCTCTTAATTGTGATTAAAGGCAAGTTGGTCAACGGCCTTTATCTACTTCAAGGAAGTACAATTGTTAGTGCTGCCTCAGTATCATCCTCATTTGATTCTGATTCAGATACTACTCGTTTGTGGCATATGCGTCTTGGGCATATGAGTGAAACAGGAATGTCAATTTTGAGCAAACGTGGCTTACTAGGTGATCACAAAGTTGGGAAGCTTGACTTTTGCGAACACTGTGTCTACGGAAAGCAGACCAGAGTCAAGTTTAGCACTGCTATACACAGGACTAAGGGCACAGTAGATTACATTCACTCTGACTTGTGGGGCCCTGCGCCTGTTCCGTCAAAAGGTGGTGCTAGATACCTATTGACATTTATTGATGATTTCTCAAGGAAGGTATGGGTTTATTTTCTGAAACATAAAAATGATGTGTTTCATACTTTCAAGAAATGGAAAGCGCTTATTGAGAACCAGACCGGCAAGAAAATCAAGCGTCTCCGAACAGATAATGGTTTGGAGTTCTGTGAGAGTCAGTTCAACGAGTTCTGTGAAGATGAAGGCATAGTACGACATCGTACTGTGCGAAAGACTCCGCAACAAAATGGAGTAGCTGAACGTATGAACAG
Source organism: Dalbergia cultrata (assembly GCA_031216105.1). Lineage (NCBI taxonomy): Eukaryota > Viridiplantae > Streptophyta > Magnoliopsida > Fabales > Fabaceae > Dalbergia > Dalbergia cultrata. The sequence goes on along the minus strand of CM062347.1, from coordinate 1,382,832 downwards.
AACTCTTTTGGAGAGAGCTTGCTGTATGCTCTCTAATGCTGGTTTATCAAAAGAATTTTGGGCTGAAGCTGTCAATATGGCTTGCTATTTGGTGAATCGGTCTCCATTAACTGCGATCGATTTGAAGACTCCTATTGAGGTATGGTATGGTGCTCCTGCTGATTATTCAAATTTGAGAATTTTCGGTTGTCCTGCATATGCTCATATTGATGATGGAAAGCTTGAGCGAAGGGCATTAAAATGCATATTTCTCGGATATCAAACTGGGGTCAAAGGTTATAGATTATGGTGTATTGAACCTAAGACATCCAAATTCATAATCAGCAGAGATGTAAAGTTCAATGAATCATCCATACTTCATCCGAAAAAGGAGGTTGGCGATGCAGTAAAAGACCAAGATGCTAGCAAGCAGGTGGAGTTTGAAGTTGAACCACCAAAGCAGATAGAAGAAGATGTCTCTGATCAGCCCATTCAAGAAGAAAAACAAGATAGTGATGATGTCGCAGATGCACGACAACAGTTGCAGCACTATAGCCTTATAAGAGACAGAGAAAAAAGACAAATAAAACAACCACAGAGGTATGGTCATGCAGACATGGCCTCTTTTGTATTATCAGTGGCAGAGGATATGGAATCAGAAGATCCTACCACATATCATGAGGCTATCTCGAGTAAAGAGTCCGTACAATGGATTGCTGCAATGAGTGAAGAGATGAAGTCTCTCCATAAGAACCAAACTTGGGAGTTGGTGAAACCACCTAAAAGACATAAAGTCGTTGGCTGCAAATGGATCTTCAAGAAAAAGGAAGGATCCCCTGGAGTTGAACCAGCTCGTTACAAAGCACGTTTAGTTGCAAAAGGTTTTAGCCAAAGGGAAGGAATAGACTTCAATGAAGTATTCTCTCCTGTTGTGAGACATAGCTCCATTCGGGTATTGCTCGCTATGGTTGCACTGTTTGACTTAGAGCTTGAACAGCTCGATGTCAAAACAGCTTTTCTTCATGGTGAGCTTGAAGAACAAATCTACATGCAGCAACCGGAAGGTTTCACTGTTCAAGGCAAGGAGGATCATGTATGTCTCCTAAAGAAGTCATTATATGGCTTAAAGCAATCTCCTCACCAGTGGTATAAGAAATTTGACACTTTTATGTTAAGTCATGGTTACTCAAGGAGTGACTATGACTGTTGTGTTTACCACATAAAGCTCTTAGATGGTTCTTTTGTCTATTTGTTGCTCTACGTTGATGACATGCTCATTGCTGCTAAGAGTATGTCTGAGATCAAGAAGCTGAAGAAGCAACTGAGTGGTGAATTTGAAATGAAAGATCTAGGAGCAGCTAAGAAGATTTTGGGCATGGAAATTCATAGGGATCGACGTGCTGACAAATTATATTTGTCACAGAAGAAGTATGTTGAAAAAGTACTTCAACGCTTTGGAATGCAAGATGCAAAGCCTGTGAGTACTCCGTTGGCAGCCCATTTCAGATTATCAGCCGCACATTCACCACAGTCCGTTGAAGAGGAGGAACAGATGTCACATGTTCCTTATGCTAGTGCAGTTGGAAGCATCATGTATGCTATGGTATGCACTCGACCAGATATTTCACATGCCGTTAGTGTTGTTAGTAGATATATGGGGCATCCTGGCAAGATGCATTGGCAGGCAGTGAAATGGATACTTCGATATCTTCGAGGTACTGCAGATGTTGGCTTGGTATATAACAAAAGTTCTAACACTGGTGGTAGTGTTATTGGTTACGTTGACTCAGATTATGCTGGAGATGTTGACAAAAGGAGATCTTTGACGGGATATGTCTTCACGCTCTCAGGTAGTGCAATTAGTTGGAAAGCAACTCTACAATCTACATTTGCACTATCTACCACAGAAGCCGAATGCATGGCAGCAGCAGAAGCAGTGAAGGAAGCCATTTGGCTCAAGAGTTTGGTAGGCAATTTGGGCTTGGAACAAGATGTCACAACTGTATATTGTGATAGCCAAAGTGCCATACATTTGACCAAAAATCAAATGTATCATGAGAGAACCAAACACATTGATGTCAGATATCACTTTATTCGAGAAATAATTTCTCAAGGTGCTATTGTTGTGAAGAAGATTAGTACCTCAGACAATCCAGCTGATATGTTGACAAAGTCAATCACTGTTGCTAAGTTCAAGCATTGCTTGGACTTAGTTGGCATTCACAATATGTGAGTTTTGCCGTTATGGGCATTTTGGAAAAGGCGACTTCAGAAACTTGATGAAAATCAAGTCAAGGTGGAGATTGTTGAATTAATGACTTGATTTTTAACAATTCAACAATTATGACTACAACTACCTTCTAGATTTTGGTTAAAATCTTCAAACATGGTTGGCCAACAACCTTCAACCTTCAAACATGGTAGGTGGCCAACAACCTTCAACTATGGTGTGCCAACAACCTCAAACAAGGTGGCTATCAAGCTCTATAAATAAAGTTTGGTTCTTCAAGCTCAAAACACACCAACACACCAACAAGAATTCATTTCTCTCCTCCTCGTTTCTAAGCATTTAGAGATTCATTTGTTTACTTTGTTTTCTCTCTATATTGTGAGTTGAGAGTTGAGAGCATACACCAGTGAGACAAATACTGTAAGGTATTCTGGGTGTATTTGGGATTTGGGTTGAGTGGAGTGAAACATTTTGTATCTTCATCATATTTCTATATTGAAATATTTGATTGTCGTCTTTGCCCGTGGATGTAGGCTTTAAGCCGAACCACGTAAATTCCTGGTGTCATTTACCATTACACTTCCGCATATTTATTTTGCGCTGCTCTATTTGTGTCTTTGGACCCCCATATCACAACAAGTTTGAAAATTTTTATTTGATAGTCTAAAACTTGACATTTTCAGCTAAATGGGTCCAAAAACAAATTCAGTCTAACTTATTTACCAAAAGTCACATTAAGTCTAGTCTAGTTGAGTCCGGTCATAAGCCTATGTTAGGCTACCTGCCTATTTTCACTATAAAATATAAATATCTTAAAAAAAAAACAGAGGCTTTTCATGGGACAACTGTAAAATACAATTCATGCAATTTTTATCTCTTTTAACTTTGAATAGAATTGAATAAAAACTAATTTGAAAACGATATCTTGGCATGTATAATTTAACTTCGTACACAAAATAAATATATTTAGAAAGCATTTAAAAATAATTAATAATATTCAAAGTTTTGTTTGAATTTGATTATTGAATTCAAATAGAATTAATCACAGAGAAATTTTTCAAAATGCATGGAAATAAAAAAGTAAATATTTATTATCAATAAAAAATGAAAGGAATGATCATATATATACACTTTACTTTAAAAAAAAAACAGTGGTCAAAATCAATATATGCTATTAATTACATATATAGAAACTATATATATGAATAATTATGAAGCATTTATTCTAAATATAAAAAAATATATTATTGTACACATTATTAATTATGGAAATCATTAATATCAATAAAATACTTATAGTAAAAGAAAATATGAATAAAATTCGTAGTTAGATTTTTATTTTTATTTTTGGCGAGATGCATAGTTAGAATGGTGTTTCATGACTTGCTTTATCACGCTCCTTGGGATACAAAAGCCTCAAAACCTGCTATATATATGATTTGTAGCGGCTACAAGATATTAATTTTAGAAAAATATATATTTAGCAAAAATTATACTACTTAACATTGTCCGGAGGAAGAATTCTATTCGGCAACCCTAAACCTTGAGCTAGCTATCCATTCTTTGTTTTAGACATGGAGAACACTAAAAAAGACACAAGCGAAGGAGGAAAATCTAATAGAGGATTGGAGACAAGTGAAGGAAACTCCGGTGAAAGCAAACCTCCATCTTCAATGACAGATGTTGAGAAATATTCAATTCAAGAACCTACAATTGAGGCAACTAATTCAGAGAATCCACTTGAACAATGTGGTGCTATGAGTCACAAGCAAAAGCTTTCCAAAGGTATAAATTATAGATCTTTCTTTGTGATCTACTTAGCTACTTCGACTTGCCTATATGTATGCCAAAATCAAATTATAGTTGAATTAATTCATCCCAAAACATTTAATTGCTAAATCTCACACCGAAATCATAACTTGTAGCAAGTCATCTTGTATTTCATTTCTTTATTTAAGGATTGATCTCAAACTTTTTTTTATGATTATATACTTCTTAACTTTCAAAGAGAGAAGAAAAGAGCCAGAGTTCAAAACCAACACCGATATAAGAAACGGAGCAAAACATAAAATTGAAACATCACCAAGGGAAAGCTTAATGAAAGTATAGATTATAGATCTTTCTTCATGATTCACTTAGCTACCTCGATCTGCCTAGATGCTAAAATCAATTTATAATTTCAAATTAATTCACCCCAAAGCATTTAGTTACTAAATCTCAATCACACCAAAATCATATGTACGTAGCAAGCCATCTTGTATTTGGTTTCTTTATTTAAGGATTGATCTTAAACTATTTTTTAGATAACTATATACTATTTAACTCACAAAGAGAGAAGCAAAGGAATATAGAGTTCAAAATCAATTCCGATACAAGAAACCGAGCAAAACATAAAACTGAAACAACGCAAAGCGAAAACTTTTTGAAGGTATGTATAGAGTATAGATCTTTCTTTGTGATCCACTTGTCTATTTCAATCTGCCTATAAGCCAAAATGAAATTATAATCTTCATTTAATTCATCCCAATGCATTTAATTACTCAATCTCAAACCGAGATCATAAACTATAGCAACTCATCTTGTATTTCATTTCTCTATTTAAGAATTGATTATCTCAAGGGTTTTTTTTCCCCCGATAATTATGTACTGCTTGTCTCTCAACAAGAGAAGAAAAGGGGTATAGATTTCAAAACCAACTCCGATGCAAGAAACCTAGCAAAACATAAAACTGAAACATTGCCAAAACACTAAACAGATCGAATACCATGAAAAGCTAAAAAAAGAAACTCAGAAGGTCAACCAAAGACAAAAGAAAGACAACGAACCCATCAGTGACAACCTTCACGAGGAGCTATCTGAGCTTTTGTCAAGGCTTTAGCAACACCATCCTCGTAGATAAGCCTAGACTCTTTCCCAGCTCCCATGTGAGTCGTGCGATCTTCAAGAACATCAGGGTCGTCAAGATCGCGTCCACCTTCATCAGAAGAGGGGACAGCAAAGCGGACCTTCTTGGGGACCTTTCTTGCATCTTGCATTCTTGAAGGAAGATTTTACTTTAATAACTTTTCTTCCTTTCATCTTTGATTTTTTTTTCCCCATCCCTCTTCTTCATAATCCCATGCATCCAAATTCTGTTCCTCCTCAAAGTGTTTGGACAGGTCCAAACGAAGCTCAAAACCATTGTTAAGCAAAACCTAAGACCCATCATCCCCAATTGATATAGAAGGAGAACTTTATCAAACTCTGTGCTTATGACTACTTGAGGGTGAAGGCATTGACACTTGGTCTCAAGCTTAGAAACCAAAGTACACATGGTCAATGAGTCGTAGATTTAGTGACACCTCCCCTGATCCTTATGTCTTGCGGATTGTTGTGGCTTTAGGTAATAAGTTTCAATCCACAATTTCCCACCTCCATCCGTCTTCCCTTATTAGCTCCATTGTGAGAAAAGAACACAAAATAATAATAATAATAATATCACACAGCACCATTAAAATTTGGTTAAATTGCACTCCATTCCATCTTTACTCAAAAATTGCACTTCACCTCATTAGATTTAAATGTCTAATAAAAGAATCAGTATTATTCTAATATAATTTTCTCTTTTTAATATAGTTTATGACGATAAATGCAACTTGAAAATATCAAAATGTTTAAAAGAAACAGAGTAGTATTGTATATTTTTAATTTTTTATATCTGATTAAATTAATAATTAATTATTAAAATCAAAGAAAATAATAAATTATATTAATATAAATCATATTTTTAAACAATAAAAATAATAAACAGCTATAATAACTATAATTATGAATAATAAAATTTGTTTTAAGTTTATAAATAAACAAATAATAAATATCTTATTTTCAAATAAAAAATTTCATATTTTATTATAATTTTACCTTTTTTCGCTAAATATTTACTTATGATTACATCTATTGTAATAGTGATGAGAGGATGATCATATAATAAAACATCTTTTACAACGTCAAACACTATATAGTATATTAAAATTTTAATATACTTTATGCTATTAGTGTTTATCCTATTAAACCTTATTTGATCAAACATATCAATGGGCTCTTAGAGGACATTTGGTATATGGGGTTAGATAAATTATCTGAATTACTAATAATGAGACTTTAAATTACCTGGGCATATAATATTGCATTGTTTGGTTATACCTTATTAGTTACAATTCAAATTACAGGTGTTTGTTTAAGGGTATATTTAATTATTCTTAGGAATAGGTAATTGGGAATTATGCATTCCTACGTTTGTTATAAATTTTATAAAAAAATTTCGGGTATTAATTATTACATAAAAAAAGTTTCCTATGATTTAGTGAAATCTTATTTTCAAGTTGAAGGGTGGAAAAAAAATTCTCATGACTTAAGAATCACAATTATTAAACACAATTACTAAATCATCCCTAAATCATTTGACTTTTTTTTTTATAACTGTGTTAAAAGTATTTTAGAAATTGTGACATATATTCTCAGGAATATATGTTATAGAATAAACAAATTGTAAGTTTATTTCTGGGAATCTTAATAAATAATTTCAGAGATATTTAATGTTAAATATATAATTTTTTTAAGATATTTGAAAATAATATTTACCGAAATATATTCTCAAGAACATAGATTGTTCTTGTGGGGGTGTATACGTTGGTTATCCATCCAAATAGTAATCTTGAACCTCTCGTATTATTGGTAGTATTATTGTTATTATTATTTAATTAATTAATTAAATAAATAATTAATCAATAATCAGTTAATCACCCTGCAAAATGTTGAGATTTTATTTATTTGAGCGCTGAAGTCATTATCAATTATATATCTCTAATGATTAGTCGTTACATATCAACAAGTCATGCATCCATACTTTAAAAAAGAAAAAAACAAAAACTAGTTTCTTTTGTTTACAATGTTACTCTTTTTCAGTTAGAAAATATAGAGTAATTTGTGTGTTATATGCAAGTTTGTGTGTATGTGCGCATATCTAGATTTGATAATATATACATATATTTTTCTTGGGATGTTCTATACTTACACGATTGAAGGTAGAGAAGCTGATCAGAAAGTAATAAGAAAGAACTCGCCATCCACTCAAGAAGGGCTTCAAGATTTGGATCCGAATCAGCAAATGAATGAAGAAAAAAACGAAGCTCAACCAATGGCTATAAAGAAGGAAAATAAAGATGGCAGCAAGGCTAAGATTTCCGAGTTTGATCTGAATGAGCCTGCTACTGAGGTTGATATAAATTGGTGGTTCTAAGATTCGCAATACCTATTAATTAGTGCTTTCCAGATTTAGACTCGTTTAATTTAAATGTTTTTTAATTTGAACCTATGTTGGTGTAAAGACATCGTATAATTATTGTTTACTAGTGTCAGTGAGTATTATTAAGATATGCAAGTATTAAAGTGGGACAAATATATTTATTTGAGAAAAATGTTTGTGTTTAATTAATGGGCAATTTTGATGTGCAAATTAAAGAATATGAATCTTTTCTAAGTTAATTGTGATGGGAAATATATGCTAGGTAGTGTTCCACCGCTTAAGTCAAGTTTTGCATTTGGTTGTATGCATTCTGTTTTTTTTTTCAAAAAAAAAGGTTATTGTATACATAGATTTGAATTTATGATAAACACTACACATAGCATGATATGTTTTTATAATATGTATATTCATAAATTAAAAATAATATTTTAAATAATTGATATATTATAATAGTATTTATTATGAACTTGAAATTATACTCTTATTATTGATCATTTATTTATTTATTTTTATTATTAACATATTCATTCATCATATGAATGAGAACTAAGGAGTTTGAAAGCCTCACAACAAAACCCATTATAATTTGGTGGGCTTTCTTGTGGATCAGTGGATCATGAGACAACTCCTAGAAACGTCCTACAATTTATTTTAAGTTTAGTTCTTAATTTTTTTTGGTTAATTTGAATTTTCACTTTTAATATGAATTTTATTTAGATTATAACTTCAAAAATTTATGCGAATTATGACGTTGATGGTGTCAAATCACATCAACTATTTACCAAAATATATTTTACAAAAACAAAAAAGCAGAATGAATAATCATGAGTCATGAATGAAAGGTAAATGTTTTTAACCTAGTTACGTAGTAAGTATAATTATTATAGCTAGTGACATTAATTACACGTCAAACAAATTAAATAGATAAAAATTATACGTATATGTGAGTCATTCATCATGCTACTGGAACAGTTAAATGTAATTTTTATTGACAAAAGTTAGCCTAAAATTTTGGTGGCACAAATATCATATGTTCTTGCACATTATATTGTTATAGATTGTTCTCGTGTCTTAACTAAGTGACCAAGTTATGGCTCACCTCGCCTTCATCTCCATAGTTTATTATGATCACTAGCATAAAGGGGAAAATGTAAAAATGTAAACTTCGCACTCCTTGCTAGCTGTTGCAACTATTAGACTCAGACATTTTTTTATAATTATAGTGGCCAGAATAAACAAATAGATAATATTTGATTTCAATTTGGAACATTATAAAACCATTTTTGAAAGACAAATTTTTTTCAGCCTTAGTCAAAACATTGGGGAATCATGATGAGTTAAATTTAATTAGAATTAATTTTAAAATATATCTTGACGTATACATTTCATTTAATTTTGTATGAAACAAACATTTGTTCAAAATGCATTAAAAAAGATGATTAATGGTATGCAGACTTGTTTGACTTAGATTCAAATAGAATTAATAGAAACAAATTAAAATGCATGAAAAATAAAGTAAACATATATGATCAATAACGAATGAAAGAAATTATTAATATATATACACTTTAAAAAAATTCTAGTGGTAAAAATCTATAAATGCTATTAATTACATATAGATACAATATAAATAGAAAAACATATATTATATATAAAGATAAAAGGTACATTATTGTATTCATCATTATTTAAGGAAAGCACTACTAATTCAAAGAAAATGGTGATTTGAATTGTAATTTCCTTGACTGAGTTTATACCATGCTGTTTGAGGTTCAAAGTCTCAAAACCTGCTACTATTTAAAATGGCTACTATTAGATAAAATAATATTTATTAAAAGGGTTTGTCTAATCAGTGTTTTGAAAAATAGAAAATTTTGTATTAGAAACATGTATTTTTTTTGGGTTTTGAAGTGTAGGATCTACCAATAACTTTTAAATTTAACTTTTTCCAGTATCCTTAATAAGTGTTCTTAGGACAATTATTAGCAAAATCCTTATTAAAAGTATATTAGTTAATATTGTTTTAAGGAATAATCATATTAGTTCAGCAACCTTAAAACTTGACCTATATATTTTTTGGTTGGGTTCCTCGGTAGTTTCTTAGTTTAAGTCTTATTTTAGTCATGGGGAACAAAAAAGAGGATCCCACCACTAAGAAATTTGTTTCCCCTGTTGTTCAACCAAAAAATGTTGATGTCATTGATCTTACACAAGAAGATGACGATGATGAAGGACACTCTGGTGAAAACATAAAAAAGATGCTGACTAGCTGTGGGAATGGAAGCAAACCTCAGTCTTCAATGCCAGATTCTCGGAAATACTCTCAGAAACCCACAACTGAGCTAGCTAATTCAAAAGGATCTGCTAGAACTTCCATTTTTTATCGCAAGCGAAAGCTTTCTAAAGGTATATACTATAGATCCTCTTTCTAATCCATTAAGGGAGGTTCATTTAGTTTATCTTCTAGTAGAATTGCTTTTAAAAGAATTAAGTTGACAAATAATTATTTTCAGAAAAGTTACATTTAAAAGAATTAATTTATATTTGGTTTGAGTATTTCAAAAGTAAGTTTAAGAGGATGATTTTTATTTGGATAAGATAAAGGAAATTACTTTTCCTAGAATGAAAAGTATCTTCAACAATACTTATGAACTTAACAACATGTTTGGTTACAAACACTTTTAGCATTGCGTTAAAAAAATGCAGTTGAGAAGAAGTGAATGTGTTTGCTTTGCATTTTTGGCAAAATTGACTTATTTTTGTAAGAATTAATTCTAGTGGAAGTAAAAAATATTAGCTTATTACTTCCATCACACATCATTTCTTCTACACTCACTTTTTTAACATATTTCCCAAACACAAATCAATTCTTTCAAAATCTATTTTTTTAAAAGTAATTCTACCAGAGTCTAAACTAAATGGACCCTAAGTCGAATGAAAAATTTACCAAACCCATTAGTTACTGGAAAACCTGATTTTCATTCTTTTAAAAGTACTTTTAGCTCTAAAAGTGCAAACCGGATGGGCACTACTAAGTTATCTTTTATATATACATATCCCAAAAATAGTATGGAATTTATTTCTAAATCTTACACTCATAAATCATGCTCCCTTTATTTTATATTAATAGTCACTATCAGAAAATCATGCAATTTCGATACATTAAAAAGTTAATATATTTAGCTATAAATTGTAACGAAATATATGAACTTTTCAATATATCGAAATTGTATGGTTTCTCGATAGCTAGTGACTATCAATAATGGATGGAGGAAATAATTTATAACAAGTCATCATGCATTTCAATTCTCTATTTAGGGATTAATTAACCTCCCAAGGTTAAAAGTGATACTTCTCCTTGATTTTTTTTGTCTAGGGCTTGTGACGTGGTTTTGAGTTTCGTACCTAGTTTTCTTTTCCGTTCCCTCTTCCCCGCTTGGGCGGAACTAGATCATTTATCTAGAAAAGCCAATAATTAATGTTTAATTTTACATAAAAAAACATACAGTATATCTTTTTATTTTTATTTGAAAATTTAAATAAAAATAATCACGTATAAAAGAAATAAATATTTTACAATCAAAACTAAAAAAAGTTACACATACATAATTATGTGTTATAATATTTAAAAATATAATTAAATAAAAGGTGACAAGAATCATCCAAATAAAAAAACTTAGAGGGAGACCAAATTAAAGATAAAAAATATAAAATTTTGTATAAAACTTAAAATCCTAGAGAGGCCATTGCCACAGGACTCCGCCTTTGCCCCTATTAGCATCTAGGAGCAACTAAGAACAACGGGAAAAATTGAACACACAAAGTTTTTTAATTCAAGGAGTGCATAAAAGATTATTTCCTCCATTTTTTCCTCTCGAAAAGGGTAAGATCTTAGTTGTAAAGGTCCTTCAACACCATTTTTAAGAATACAAAAGACATACCTAAAAGTAACTTTCGTATAAAAAGGTGGGAGCTAGAGAAGAACATAGCTTAGAGCTTGTTAGATGTGTCTATTAGGAGAAAGGCTGATAGTATAAGATCTGATATGATAAAGTTTGATAGTTTAAGATTTGATAAACCTTTAATACTATGCATTGTTTGACATAGAATTATATAAGATATTGTAATTTATATTCTACAATAGTATCATTTATTTACAAATAATTCTAATATTATAAGTAAATATTAAATAAAATTAAAAAAATATTAACTATTTAAATATAATTTTTAAATATTATATTTATGTAAATATATTTATTAATATTTTTATATTATATATTATTTACTATTAATTTAAAATAACTATTTAATATTTTTTATATTTATTTATGTATTTATTTATCAATTACAATTATTTTTTATTATATACAACTAAATTGATATCATATATAAACCCTAAAACCCTAAACTCTATATAATAAAAATAGGACATATTTCAAATTTTTTCCAGGTTAGGACATAATTCTGGTTTTCTAATTTTTTTATCATGCTATTCTTATAACACTTCTTTTAATCAGTGTGTGAACACCCGATTTTGTCCGGACCAGTAAAAATAAAAATTCAAAAATTTGACAAATTTTCAGAATTTTGTCCGTAAAGTAACCTAAATCTAGTTTAGACAACGATTTTAGGATCATTTTAATCAATATAAAAATACATGTTCACTGCATCCTAAATAATGTGGTAATTGCATCAAACAAAAAAAAAAGAAAAGAAAAGAGAGGAAATTAGGCCATGTGCATCATTTTCATTTTAATGTTTAGTCCAAATCATTCATTTCAACCCGTAGTTCTAATTAAATTTGAAAAAATAGTTTCAGCTCAATTCTTTTCCCATAAAAAAAAAAAAAAAAAGAGGAGGGGGAAAGAGTCCAGTTCATTCCTTTCACAAAAAAAAAAAAAAAGTAATAAAAAATAAAAAATAAAGAGGGACAGAAGTGGCTGTCACGGGCTCCTATAGGGATGATGGAAAGTATAAAAATTAAAAAAAGGATTTTGGCAAACAGAATGATGAGTATTCCTCCTTACTCATTGCAATAAACAAAGTGTCCAAGATTGACCTCTGTAATCATGGCAAACGACGAATTTTCTTTCGGTGATGAGTTGGGAGGTATCACATGCAGCTATGAAATAAGATGAGAATGGGGAGTGATGGGAGGGGACGACATCTATACATCCATCATTTTTAACAATCTAGGAGGGGAGCCTAAACCGGAAATCATTTTGCATGTTGATGACCTGACCATTACAACCTCCTTCATCCATCATTGTTATGAATCATTCAACAACACCATTTAACCATCTTCATTATCAGCCAATAAAAAAAAAAAGATATATCATCATCATCCATCTCTGATCATCATCTGATCTTTGGATTAAAAAAAGAGAGCATAAACACAAGGAGATAATTGCAGGTAAACTATAGTCATGCCTTAGTTCATCTTGTATACTTCTTTAGTGTCATATTTTGATCCGAAAGCCCAGCCATTTTGCCAAATCTCAATACACAAAAAGAAAGGAAGAGAGGGAGTCCTACTGCATCAAGCTCCAGCCACCACACCTCAACCGCCCTCTCCTTTTACAGTAGCGTCGCGACCCCCCCTTAACCCAGTCATTGTCACGCCCAGCCCCCTTTCTCTAATCCCTCCGCCAGCACATCATGCACGATCCCTCTGCCTCCCCTTCATCCATGGCCGCGGTTTCAACTTCTTCCTCTTCTCTTTCTCTCCGCCTCATATCTCTCTCTGTCCTTCTCTCTCAAAGTGTGTGTGTGTGTTTGTGTGTGTGTTTGCAAATGAAAGACTAAAAAAAAAAAAAACAAATCCCCATCCTTTTGTTCCAGATCCTTCCCAACACAACACAAAGCAAAACAGTTCATCAATTTCCCCTCACAAAAAATGGGTTCATGTGCAATGTAAATGTTACTGGTCTTGGGGTTTTTGGCCACGTCATGCATAGCACAAGCCCCTGGAGCTGCAGCTTCTCAGCCTTTGGCGCGGTGGTCATCTAGTGCCCCATGAACTCCACGAACTTCACCAGCACCCACCACCATGGCCTCGCAGCCGTTCTCCCTAATCACGCACGCGACGACCTCCGCTACCACCTAGCCTGTCTCGCCCACGATCTCTGTTTCTCCGCTGGGTGTCGCAAATCGCGGCCTAGCTAACACACCACCGCATGTGGGTGATTGCTCCTCCAATATTTCTTCTTAGCTGGCCGATAGCTCTCCACCCTCATCACATGCAAAATAGTTTTCTCTGATTCCTCTTTCTTTGTGTTTTCCAGAAAGCCCATCCCCCCTTTATGCCTCTTCTTTTATCTATGCTTTCTTTCTTTTTAATTCAGCTGGGTGTTGTCCACTTTAGCAAGTTTTTAGAATAAAATGGGGCGAAAGTGAAAATCGTGGGCCTGGGAGGATTGTGGCGTGTGCGTTTGAAAAAAAAACAAAGAAAAAAAAAACAAAGTTCATTCCCCTTTTCTTTACTACCTTCTTTTATTATTTTATGTGTGGAGTGTATCTTAGTGCCATGTAGGTGTATTTGGTTTTGTAGAGATTTTTATTATTCTATGTGTATTTTATTATTTTATGTGTAGGACTTGTCTTCAGTGTAGTGCATGTGCATTTGGACTTATGGAATGCTTGTTTGTACTTGTGGTGTTTCATTTTAGGCTCAACGTAACTAGCATTAAGTCATGAGGCTGCTTTAGTATATGAAAAAAAAGACATGAATGGTTTAGCCTTAAACTAATTGATGGCAAGCTCACTTTGTACCACTCAACTCTTAAAAGAAAAATAAAAGTCCAAACTTCTATATCTGCTTTTGTTACAGACGATTCCTTATAGTACTTTGCTAGTTCTTTATTTGTATTCTTTTATTCGTTAGTGTAGATTGCATTTTGTTCCAGACATTTCTTGCATTTTTTTTTTTTTAAATGTTTTTCCATTTAGTGACAGGCCTATAATAGTTTATTTCTAGAGATTAGTTTAGTTTAAATGTTGGGCTTGCATTAGCATTTCGGTTATGCCACCGTTTGGATTTCTTTTCTTTCCTTTTAAAAATAAAAACAAAATGGGTATTTCATAAAATAATAATAATTAATATTTATGTATATATTAAAGCTGCAATTACTCAATGATTTTATTCTTTGATAATGGAGTTAATTGAGCCGTGACGGTTTATTAATTCTATGTTCTAAAATATTTTAGCTATGACTGCTAAATATTTCAAATTTTTTAAAAACAATAAATAAATCAATTCACAGTTATTTTACAGAACTACGTGACTTTGAATTCCTCATCGCACCAGGGGATACGTAGGAGTAGGTAATTCCTGTCAAGTCAAAATTAGATTTTATTAGGTTATTTTATGTCATCCCATTTTTAATTTGTAAATATTTATTGTTATTTTTATTTGTTTATAAATTTTTAGTGTCTATTAGTATCATGTATTATTTTTAATTTAAGCTAATAATCAAATTATTTTAAATAAGGATGTTAATTTAGCCGTGACGGCTTATTAACTCAGTTAAACATTTGAGCTGTGACAGCTTGATGTTTTAAATCTTCAAACTAAAAATAGATTTTTATGATGTCATTTTATTCTGTTTTACATGTAAATATTCTTATTCATTATTATTATTATCATTGTAAATATTTGTTTATTTATTCATTTATTTATTTATTATTATTATTATTATTATTATTATTTCTTTATTATCTTAATTTAAATTAATCATTGAAATGTATATATTTTATTTCCTTATTATTTTGATGTCATTTTATTTTGTTTAGCATGTGAATATTTTTGTTCATTATTGTTATTATTATTATTGTAAATATTTATTTAGTATTTATTTATGATATTATTTTATTATGTTTTACGTGTAAATGTTTTTGTTCATTATTATTATTATTATTGTAAATATTTATTTAGTATTTATTTATGATATTATTTTATTCTGTTTTGCCTGTAAATATTTTATTCATTATTATTATTATTATTGTAAATATTTGTTTATTTATTCATTATTTTTTTTATTATATTTATCCTCCTCTTTCTTTATTATCTTAATTTAAATTAATCATTGAAGTGTATATATTTTATTTTAAATAAAGAGATTAATTTAGCCGTGTAATTTGGTTAACTCAATATTACGGATACAGCGACAGTTTGGTACTCCAAAATTTTCTTATTCTAAAAAGATTTTCTTTTATAATTTTCTTAAAAATAAAAGTGTAAATAAATATTTTGAAAGGTTATTAATAATTTGTACAATTAATTAAGGTACCGTCTAAAGATGGGTGTATTAGAGTCTTGTCAGGATTAAATCCCTATCCTTCCCTAATCATAACCGACTTTAATTCAAATTTGGTTTCAAAGATCATTTTTATTGAATTAAATGGGTTTTTCCATAATTTTTCCCAATTAAATAAAAATTTGGTGGCGACTCCAATTTTAAACTTCAAATTCATTTTTCAGTTCCGTCGCGATCCGGTATGCATGTAGATGGCGACTCCACTGGGGATTTGTGAGAGTCAAGCCTATAATAATTGATTGTGCTTATTATTATAACCTCATTTTTTTCTTTCTTTGTCTTTTCATTTTATTTTATTGCTAGTTGTCTATTATTCTCCTTCTTTTAAATATTGTTGCAATCGTATTTGTATATATTTTCATGTCTAATTCTTTGTGACTGTCCTAGAATAAAAGATTTTGTTCTGTTTGTATATATTTATTCATATTTGATTCTTTGTAACCACCCTAGGATAGAAGACTTTGCTCTATTTTTATTTATATTTAATTCTTTGTGACTATCTTAGGATAGAAGACTTTGCTCTGTCTGTATATATTTATTTCGGTTTCCTTGCACTCTAGGATAGAAGACTTTGCTCTGTCTATATATATGTATTTTTGTTTCTTTGCACTCTAGGATAGAAGACGTTTGTTCTGTATTGTCTATTTTGCAGGTGCTGTCATGGGTAGTTTTAGGATTCCAGGTTTGTATGCTCTCTTCACACACAACACTTACACATTAATCACACACGAGTGGGGCCCTATACCCGGGTCTGAGTGCAACTTGAGATAGGTAAGAGATTGTGTAGTGGTAGCCATTTTGGATGTTCATCCTGTTTGGTTATTGCGAAAATCTCGTCTAGAGTGTGATTCTTTTGTGAATATTCTACACCTAGCGGTTTACCTGCTGTTGTGGATAGTATTCCGAAATGAGTCTTTAACTCTAGAGGCCGTAGAATCCTGAGTATATAGATCCACCTATTGCAAGTGTTCACAAAGTAGAATAACCATAGAACTATAGATTGACCTCGAGCTTAACTCAAATAGGACACAAAGGGAGCATACTCTTTCTTTAATTCATTTCCTTATACATAAATTCTTTAACATGTTCAAAGTATTTATTATTTCCTTTTACATTTAAATGAAAATCATCACATTTTTTTCTTTGTTTTCCAGGTTTGTTAGAGAATCATATCCAAGTCTTGTTGTGAGTATCTTTGGAAAATGGAAATAAACATGAGATCAAACAATCATGAGGGGGAAAAATTAAAGAAAACTTTACATCTTAAAGCTAAGAAGCCTGACACGTAAAAGTCTGAGATCACTAGGTCAACAATTGGGTATGCCACAACGTCTTTCTCTAGCAAGGAAGTACGGAAAAGTTTTGAATCTGTTAGAGGTGGAAGAACAGGTAGAGGCAATCACAAAGATTGGCACAGTACTATGATCCTCCTCTCCGATGTTTTACTTTTCAAGACTTCCAATTGGCACCAACTCTTGAAGAATTTGAGCGAATCTTGGGGCTACCACTAGAAGGGAAAATACCTTATCATTACCAAGGCCATTATCCTTCCTTACATACAGTAGCAGCTGTCTTAAAGATCAATGTAAAGGATTTGCATGAAGCTCAAAGGTGTAGAAATGGGACCAATGGATTCCCAAGGGATTATTTGGAGAAGCATATGTATGGCTTAGCTGAAGCTAAAGATTGGGACACCTTGGTAGATGTATTGGCTCTCACTGTTTATGGCATCGTTCTGTTTCCAAATATTGAAGGTTTTGTAGACTTCGCGGCTATTGATGTATTCCTCGCTCGCAAATTTCATGGTCATAATCCTGTTCCAGCCCTCTTGGCAGATGTTTATTGTACCCTAAATTTTTGCTATGAGAGGAATGGCAAAAGAATTTTATGCTGTCTGCCAATGTTGTATGTATGGGCCACTGCACATGTATTCCAGAGAAGTTACAAGGCGCCCTGTCCGATTGAAGATCTAAAAATGCATCATATTAAGAAGAAGAATGGACAAGAATGGGCCCAAGACCTAGCCAAATTGAATGAAAAGATGATCCGATGGTACCCTTGGTGGGAAGACGGGCAGACTTTGATCTATCAGTGTGGAAACTTCTCAAATGTTCCCCTCATGGGTACCCGAGGATGCATAAATTACAATCCAGCATTGGTACTGCGTCAACTTGGTTACCCCATGATGGGACCACCTCCCGAAGCTGCAATCACTCCATTTGTCTTGTATTACCAGGACTTTGAGAATCTTGGCATGCTACAGAAAGTCCGATTTGCTTGGAACAAGGTTGTCAGGAAAGGAAAAGAACTGGGAGTTAGAAGCTGTGCAGTGAAAGAAAGCTACCGTCAATGGGTGAAGAATAGGGCTCAAGAGATTAAACTGCCATTCAGAACCTGGACAACAACCCCACATAACAAGGCATCATCCTCACATTTTGACGATGATGAGGGGATCAAAGAAATAAAAGAGAAGTTAGACAGAGTTAAGCAAGAAAAGATGCAAGTTGAGGCTGCATTGGAAAGTGCTCACCATAATTATGCAGATTTGAAGCGAGAAAGCACTGAGAGAAACCAACTTCTAGAGGGCACCACTAAGAAGTTGAAAATGGGGTATGACCACATGATGAAGACCAAGGAATGCCTCCAAGCTGCTAATAAAGAACTCGGGCTTCGAAGACAAGAACGTGACCGAGCAATAGCCGAGAATCAGCGATTAAGGAATCAACTTCAAGATGCCAAAATTCTTGAGGAAGCCGCTTAATAGCGGGAGAGGAACAAATGAAGCGAGAAATGAGAGAGATAAGCAAGGAATACCAGGAGGAAGATGGGGGAACTAAAACAACACATGAAAGATGAGACTATGAAGTTTCAAGCTGCCTTAGAAGAAGAGAAGAAAAGGGTCACAGATTTGGAGTTTGAGGTGCAACACCAAAGTCACATCATTCATGAGTTGAAGACTCGTTTTTCTAATCTGGCAGGGCTAGCTAATCTGACAATAGAAGACGTTCCAGGATACACGGAAATAGCTGAGCAAGAAGTTATTCCTTTCAAGACCCAGTTGGACTTCGCAACTTTGTCGACTCTTGCAAGGATTTGGTTGGAAGGATGAAACAGATAATTGCTGAAAGAAGTTGAAGAGGCATTACCTTTTGGTGATGATATTTTTAGAGATCGGTATCTAGCTTTATGATGTACTTTTTCGTCATTTCTGGGAATGGATGTAAAAATATATGATGATTGTAATCTACTCCTCGATGAATGAATGGTTGTTTCATTATTTTGGCAATATCCATTAAAGATAACTTATTACCTTTGAGCGAGGCGTTACGGAAAAGTTGTGACCAAAGATACTTACATCAAGACTCAGCACGATTGACAATCTCTAACAAATTGCAATATGTTTATCTTTTTACTTAAACTATTTTTTTTACTTAGGTGAAACATCGCAACCATTGGGCGCCCAAGGAAAGAAGATACCGATCTAACTCGTGTTCATAACACTAGAGCTCGAACCAAGATGGCCGGTGGAAACACTGAACCAGGAAGGACTACCCCGTCTGCAATTGTTTCTGAATCGGGAAGAGCTATTCCAACTGTAACCACCTCGGCTATAATTACTTCTGAACCCGGAAGAAACCTAAGTATGGAAGTTGATGTAGTGAGAGGAAGACTGAACGAGTTGTCAAACAACCAGGGAAGAATGGAGGAGATGATGCGGGCTATGATGGAGTCACTCGACTTATTGAGAGCCCACCAAGGCTCAGGAGGTGTACAACCAAGTGCTACAACAATGACCATACCTGTGGTATCGGATGCAGCTCTAAATGTCACTCAAGGGATGAATGATGGGGACAGGATTCCGAATAACTCTCTTGGACAACCACCACCAATAATGCCGATTACTATCCCTATCGGAGAGGGTTATCATGCCATAGAAAATGTACAGGCTGGAGGGCATGGTCATGCTACCCCTATTTGGGAGCCACCTCGTGTTGTCATCCAAAAGCAACCATTTTCCTCGGAGAATAGCCGTGCAGAGGCAGAAAAGGACAAGTTCAAAGAAGAATGGATGAAAAAGATTCAGGATCAAATCAAAGCCATCCAAGGGCCTAGCACTTATGGCTATATGGAAATTGAGCAACTTTGCCCTCCCATCGATGCAGTGGTTCCGAAGGACTTCAAGATTCCTGATTTCTCAAAGTATGATGGAACGGGTAATCCTCTGTTCCATTTGAAGAGTTATTGCACCAAGATGTCAATTTGGTCTAAAGATGAAAAGTTTCTCGTTAGCTTTTTCCATGAAAGTTTAACCGGACCTGCTCTAGAATGGTATATTCAATTAGACCATTCAAAGATTTCTAATTTGGAGAGAACTGGTCGACCAATTCATGAATCAGTACAAGTTTAACATGGAAATAGCACCAACTAGAGAACAGTTGAGCACGATGCAGAAAAAGAGGGATGAATCTTTTAAGCAATATGCTCAAAGGTGGAGAGCTCTGGCTGCTCAAGTGCAACCACCACTTATCCTATCCGAAATGTGCTCGTACTTTTTGGGAACCTTGGGATCTCCTTATATCGGAGCCATGGCAGGAGCAGCATACAAAGATTTCTCTGAGTTGATCACTGCTGGAGAAAGAATTGAGAATCTAGCCAAAACAGGTAAACTTCCCATGGGTAATGAAGACACAAGAAAAAGTTTCCCACCTAGGAAAAAGGAGACTGATGTAAACTATGTGCAGTCAGCAACCCTTTAACCCAAGACACGCACCAATGCACCCAAGACCCCAAACACCACCATACCAAGCCTCAACCACTCCTTACCCATTTTACCAAACCACACAAACCACAAATCCCATCCCATATTCCCCACCGCAAGTCAATAACATTCACATACGACCATACCCACCAGCTCGACCAACATACGCCTATAACTCAACCGTGCATCCTCAGAACTTCTCAAACACCACACCACCACGACCAAATGCTCAAAATCAAAGCCGTTCACGATTCCAGAATTTGCCACCTTTCCCTAAACTATCCATTTCAAACGCTGATCTCTTTCAACGATTAGTTGATGCCCACTTGATCTCGGCTTATCCTGTTCGCCCATTAGAACCACCATATCCAGCTTGGTACAACCCGAACCTTACTTGCAAATACCATATGGACATAGCAGGGCATTCAATTGAAGATTGCGAAGGCTTCAAGACGGCAGTAAAAAGACTGATTGCTTGTGGTAGACTAGACTTTCAAGAGGAGTTAAAACCAGATATTGTCCATAATCCAATGCCAAATCATGAAAGAGGAGGCCGGGTAAATGCTGTAGAGAAAGAAGAACTCCTGACAAAGAAGGTTTTGAATTTCAGAACATCCATGGAGAGACTTTTTGTTGGCCTGAATGAGTGCAGTTTACAACATCATGGCATCTGCTCCAACAATAAAGGAGAATGAGAAATATGACATGAATTCAAGCTGCCTGTATCACTGTGGGGCTCTTGGCCATGACATAGAAAATTGTTGGGATTTCAAGGCTCGGGTACAGGGATTACTCAACTTAGGAGTAATACAAGCAAAAAAGAGGCTGAATATACCTGATGAGGTGAATGTAATCGAACCTTTCATACTTCGAGTACCACCACTTAATGTAGCTCCTAAGCGAGAAAAAGAGGTCATTCTTGTCAAGAAACCCACATCATTTGAGTATAGGACTACACATCTTTGTGCCTTGGAATTATGAGACCAGTGTCAAGATAAGCGAGAGACATCGGGGAAACCTCGAAGGCTCAAGAAAATGAAGAGGTGACTGGTGTCATGGAGGTGAAAGGAATAACAAGGAGTGGAAGAGTTTATGGACCCGGGGAGCTGGAAAAAGGGAAGTTTGTCAATGAAGGATATGCGGGAAAAAGTTCAGATTTAGAAAGAAAAGAAAAAGAAAATGAGGAAGAAGAGTTTCTGAAGATCATGAAACAGAGCGAGTCACGATATTTTGGAACAATTAAAGAAGACTCCCGCTTGAGAATATCTCTTTTATCATTAATCATGTAAATCTGAACCTCATCGAAAGCGATAATAAAAGTTTTGAAGGAAGCTTATGTCAAACCCGATGTCTCATCGGAAAATGTGGTGAATATGGTGGATCAGGTGAAACATGTTAACATGATCACGTTTTCAAATGAAGAAGTTGTTTCACAGGTCAACCCACGAGCACTATACATAACCCTCAAATGTAAAGGATACATAGTGCCCGAGTTCTCATTGATGGAGGATCGGGATTGAATGTCTTACCTGTAATCGACTTTAAGCTATTTGTCGATGAGTAAGGAAGATATACTACCACAAATGATGGTAGTGAAAGCTTTTGATGGAGCAAAGAAAAGCATCCTAGGGGAGATGGTGTTATTATTGGAGATCGGCCCAAGCAAATTCGATGTATTGTTCCAAGTGATGGAGATCGAGTCAGACTACAATATGCTGCTCGGAAGACCATGGATAAATGGTGTTGGTCTGTCCCTTCAACCTTGCATCAGAAGGTCAAATACATTGAAAATGGTTCAGTCATCACAATCCACGGAGAAAAGGAGATCCTGGTATCTAAACCAGTGACATTGCCATATGTTGAAAATGTGGAGCTAGTGGAGAGCGATTCATGGCATAACTTGGAGGCGATAGAGTGAGACAAGAGCAAGATAAGACCACGATGCAAAATCGGGTAGTGGCTCACATCATGGCCAAGAATGGATATCTGGAAGGAAAGGGACTAGGACCACAACTGCAAGGCTCCCAAATTCCCATATCGGTGCCAGAGAAGGCTAATCGATTTGGTCTAGGATATGAGACCTCCCTGGATGACAAGATGAGTGCCTTGGCTCTGGAACAGAATAAACAGAAAGGGAAAATGAAGCTGATTCCTCACTTGAAAGAGATATTCCCTGGTCCAGCTGAAGTGATTATGGCCGGTGAAGTTCGCTCCCCTTGTTATTTCTCCACCATCAACACCTTGAATCTTTGAGAAAATTGAGGAAATCAACAAAATCCATCTTTGCTAGCAATGATGAGATGCTGACAAACTGGACATCCAAACCAGTTCTTGATGTTATTGCTGAAAAGTAATTTGTTGGGTTGTATTATTCAAGAATTATTTATGCTTTTGTTTATGCTACTCAGAGACATCATTTGAATGAATTTGCATGATTTTCAATAACCTTTCTATATGTTTTCCATTTGCCTCATTTCTATTTCTATTCCTTTTGCTTTTTCCCTTTTCTGTTATGTTTTTCCCTTACCATTCTCAATTCGTTAATTTGCATTTTCCATGCTATTTTATAATCCACCATTTGGTTTAGCATTCCAATCCACCACAATTACTTTCCAGGAATTTGAATGTCATAGAAATTTTGCCGCATGAAAGGGAATTTGGGTGCTTATCAATTGATTCTCTTGCTTTGCACTTATTTGCGATAACCATGAGTTTGAAGATGATGAAGAAGCTATTGAACAATTTTCAAACCTCCTGGATTATTCAGAAAAAGGATTTGACTTAGACAATGAGGTGGTCGAGGTGATTAACATGGGCACCGAAGAAGACAAAAAGGAGCTGAAAATAGTGGAAAATCTGAGCATACGAAATGGTTGCATTGTTTAAAGAATTCCTGGATGTGTTTGCATGGTCCTATCATGATATGCCAGGATTAGACCCAGAGATTGCTTCACACAAGATCCCTTTGTATCTCGAAGCTGAGCCGAAGAAGCAAAAGTTGAGAAGAATGCGACCTGACATGTCATTAAAGATTAAAGAGGAAGTGACTAAACAGCTGGAGGCCGGATTTTTAGAGGTATCAAGACACACTGATTGGGTGGCCAACATTGTGCCTGTACCTAAGAAAGATGGAAAAGTTAGAATGTGTGTAGACTATCGGGATTTAAATAAGGCTAGCCCGAAAGATGATTTCCTCTACCCCACATTGATGTCCTTGTTGATATCTTGCTGGAAATCACCGATTTTCCTTTATGGATGGATACTCTGGGTATAACCAAATTCCCATGAATATTCATGACAAAGGAAAAACTACTTTCATAACTCCGTGGGGAACATTTTGCTATACAGTCATGCCGTTTGGATTGAAGAATGCCGGTGCCACCTACCAACGTGCCATGGTCGCATTATTCCATGACATGATGCATAAAGAGATTGAGGTGTATGTAGATGATATGGTCGCCAAATCTAAAGAAGGAGAAAGTCATGTGACAGTTCTGCGAAAATTTGTTTGAAAGGCTCGAAAATACAAGTTGCGGTTGAATCAGAATAAATGCATTTTTGGAGCTTCTCTGAGGAAGTTACTCGGGTTCATTGTCGTGAGAGAAGGGATAAAAGTGGATCTGACAAGGTGAAAGCAATACAAGAAATGTACATTCCCCGAGCTGAGCGAAGTGAGAAGTTTTCTCGGAAGGCTCAACTACATTGCTAGATTTATTGCTAATTTGACTAGCACTTGTGAGCCTATATTCAAACTGCTGCGAAAACATCAACCTGGGGAGTGGAATGAAGAATGCCAAGAAGCTTTTGATAAAATAAAAGTTTATTTGATAAAGCCTCCAATTCTAACCCCACCTGCAGGATCGTCCTTTAATATTATACCTCACGATGTTACCACACGTCACTTGGGGCAATGTTAGGTCAATATGATGAGTCTGGTAAGAAAGAACATGCAATTTATTATCTGAGCAAGAAGTTTAATGATTTGTGAATCCGTTATCTGGCCATTGAAAAGACTTGTTGTGCGTTAGTGTGGGCATCCAAGAGGTTGAGGCAGTACATGTTATATTATACTACCTGGTTAATCTCTCGAATAGATCCATTGAAATACATATTTGATAGTCCTCATGTTTCGTTGAGAATGTCAAAATGGCAAGTGATGTTGTCTGAATTTGATATCAAATATGTGACTCAGAAGTCCATCAAGGGAAGTGCAATTGCTGATCATCTAGCTGAAAATCCTCTTGAGGATATACAGCCTATCACGCCTGAATTCCCCGATGGTGAGGTGTTAACAGTGGAAAAAGATGAAAAAGAAGAGGAGAATGTATGGAAAATGTACTTCGATGGAGCTGCCAATATGAATGGGTGTGGAATAGGAGCTGTAGTAGTGTCACCGGTGGAAAAGCAGTATCAGTCTCCATCAAGTTAGATTTTGAATGCACCAACAACATCGCAGAATATGAAGCCTGTGCGAATGGTTTGCAAGCTGCAATTGACCTAGGGATCAAAGAATTAAAGGTGTTTGGAGATTCTGCGCTCATAATCTATCAAGTTAATGGAGAATGGCGTACGAAGGATCCGAAATTGGTGCCTTATCAGAAATACTTGTCTCGATTAATTGAACAATTTGATGATGTATCATTTTCTCACTTAACTCGAGACCATAACCAATTTGCGGATGCATTGGCAACCCTGGCTGTAATGACAAAATTGGAAGTTCATACCAATGTCCAACCCATCCACGTAGAGGTGCAAAGTGAACCGATATACTGTAACAATGTGGAGATTGAGCCAGATGGCCAACCATGGTATTATGACGTCAAGCGGTACATTCAAAAGGAGAATATCCATTGGAGCAAATGAAATGCAAAGAAAAACAATTTGACGATTGGCCATGGCCTTTTTCTTGAATGGTGAAGTCCTTTACAAGAGAAATCATGACACCACTCTCCTCAGATGTGTGGATGCTCATGAAGCTCAAATGATCATGACGGAGATCCATGAAGGAATTTGTGGAACCCATGCTAATGGACATATGATGTACATAAAATCCTAAGAAGCGGTTATTCTTGGTCCCCCATGGAAAATGATTGCATCAATTATGTTCGAAAATGCCAAAAATGCCAAATATATGCAAACCGAGTCAATGCTCCTCCAGTTCCGCTGCACAATATGATATCTCCTTGGCCTTTCTCAATGTGGGGCATGGATGTCATTGGCCCAATCAATCCCAAAGCCTCAAATGGTCATCGTTTCATCTTGGTGGCGATAGACTATTTCACAAAATGGGTGGAAGCTACTTCATATGCCAACATCACACAGAAAGTGTTTATCAGATTCATCAAAAGAGATATAATCTGCAGATATGGGATTCCAGAAAGAATTATCACAGATAATGCTCCTAACCTCAATGGTGCTGAAGTTCAAAAATTCTTTGAGACTTTCAAGATTAAACATCATAACTCAGCTCCTTATAGACCTCAGATGAATGGTGCAGTCGAAGCTGCAAATAAGAATATCAAGAAAATCATCGCCAAGATGGTGGTGAATTACAAAGACTGGCATGAAATGTTGCCTTATGCTTTACACGCATATCGAACCAACATACGATCAAGCACAGGGGCAACTCCCTTCTCATTGGTATATGGAATGGAAGCTGTATCTCCTATAGAAGTGGAAATCCCGTCATTAAGGGTTCTGATTGAGGCTGAGTTAGAAGAATCTGAATGGATGAAGACTCGATATGAACAGCTTAACATGATAGAAGAGAAAAGACTGGCAGCTATTTGTCATGGCCAATTGTACCAAAGCAGAATGGCTAAGGCTTTTAACAAGAAAGTCTGTCCTAGAGATTTTCATCCAGGAGATTTGGTTTTGAAGAAAATTCTCCCTAATCAAGAAGATGCACGGGGAAAATGGGCCCCGAGCTATGAAGGTCCTTACATTGTTAAGCAAGCGTTCTCAGGTGGAGCATTGATTTTGCAAAA
This sequence comes from Dalbergia cultrata, assembly GCA_031216105.1. Classification (NCBI taxonomy): domain Eukaryota; kingdom Viridiplantae; phylum Streptophyta; class Magnoliopsida; order Fabales; family Fabaceae; genus Dalbergia; species Dalbergia cultrata. The sequence goes on along the minus strand of CM062347.1, from coordinate 1,356,278 downwards.
CATGGATGGACAAGAATTGCCCAAACCAATTAACACTGATGCAGTCAAAAGGTTTTATGCTTGAAAAGATGTTGAAAAAGCCCGTTAGGTTGAAAACTCGAAAGATCAACCTAAGCAAAAGTTAGGGTAATATGAAAAGAAAAAGAAAAAAGAAAAAAAAAAAAAAAAAAAAAGAAGAGCTCGTTAGGTTGAAAACTCGAAAGAGCAACCTAGGCAAAATTTAGAGCAAAAAGATAAGCATCATCTCAAGCAACCTATACTGAGGCAATTTTTGAGTGTTGAATTTGTCCAGTGAATCAAGCTGACCAAGATTGAAACTGGGGCAATTTTTGGAAAGAAAAGGTTTGAAGACATCATTAAGGATCATGGCTATGGTGTTCAACTTGTTGCGAGAAATCGATTGATTAAGTCACAAAGAATTTAAACTGGGGCAAAATTCCATGTCTTTCACAAGCTTGTCTTTCAGTTTTGTGTTGTAATCTCTTTTTCAAACATCTTGTCATCCAATACACCAAGCAATGAAGATGCCTATTCAGCCAATCTTTTTTTTTCCTCTTTAAATGCATATTTATTTATGATGTCTCGAGTAAGCATAAATTTAAGTTTAAAGTTATACAACCTAATAATTCTTACAGCAATACATCCATGACTAGCATCACACTAAGAGAATTCTGAAGTTTCAGTCAAACTCGGCAGAAAAGCAAGCATCATCCTAAAAAAAGGGAAAAAGGAAAATGGGAAAGGAGTGAGCAAAGGTCCAGAAGTAAAGAAAGTTTATGTCAGAAAGTCCAGCGCATGAATTACGAGTTTGATCGGTCATAGTCTTCCTTGAGGTTTGCTTGATTTGGTTACGGTTAGTTTTTCTGAAATAAACTGAAAATTGATGACTTGTGCATATAACCTAAAAAAAAAAAAAAAAAAAGATAATGTGGACATTGTTGTTTTCCATGCCGCCATTTAATTTTCCTGTCGGCCTCAGATTGCCAATTTACTTTTTAGTCGGCCTCATATTGCCAATTTACATTTCATGCCGGCCTCAGATTGCCAATTTACTTTCCAGTCGGCCTCAGATTGCCAATTTACTTTCATGTCGGCCTCAGATTGCCAATTTACTTTCATGTCGGCCTCAGATTGCCAATTTACTTTCCAGTCGGCCTCAGATTGCCAATTTACTTTCCTGTCGGCCTCAGATTGCCAATTTAATTTTCCTGTCGGCCTCAGATTGCCAATTTACTTTCCAGTCGGCCTCAGATTGCCAATTTACTTTTTAGTCGGCCTCAGATTGCCAATTTACATTTCCTGTCGGCCTCAGATTGCCAATTTAATTTTCCTGTCGGCCTCAGATTGCCAATTTACTTTTTAGTCGGCCTCAGATTGCCAATTTACATTTCATGTCGGCCTCAGATTGCCAATCTACTTTCTAGTCGGCCTCAGATCGCCAATTTACTTTCCTGTCGGCCTCAGATTGCCAATTTAATTTTCCTGTCGGCCTCAGATTGCCAATTTACTTTCTTGTCGGCCTCAGATTGCCAATTTAATTTTCTTGTCGGCCTCAGATTGCCAATTTACATTTCATGTCGGCCTCAGATTGCCAATTTACTTTTTAGTCGGCCTCAGATTGCCAATTTACTTTCCAGTCGGCCTCAGATTGCCAATTTACTTTCCTGTCGGCCTCAGATTGTCAATTTAATTTTCCTGTCGGCCTCAGATTGCCAATTTACTTTTTAGTCGGCCTCATATTGCCAATTTACTTTCCAGTCGGCCTCAGATTGCCAATTTACTTTCCTGTCGGCCTCAGATTGCCAATTTAATTTTCCTGTCGGCCTCAGATTGCCAATTTACTTTTTAGTCGGCCTCATATTGCCAATTTACTTTTTAGTCGGCCTCAGATTGCCAATTTACATTTCCTGTCGGCCTCAGATTGCCAATTTAATTTTCCTGTCGGCCTCAGATTGCCAATTTACTTTTTAGTCGGCCTCAGATTGCCAATTTACATTTCATGTCGGCCTCAGATTGCCAATCTACTTTCTAGTCGGCCTCAGATCGCCAATTTACTTTCCTGTCGGCCTCAGATTGCCAATTTAATTTTCCTGTCGGCCTCAGATTGCCAATTTACTTTTTAGTCGGCCTCATATTGCCAATTTACATTTCCTGTCAATCTCATATTGCTAATTTACTTTCCAGTCGGCCTCAGATTGCCAATTTACTTTCATGTCGGCCTCAGATTGCCAATTTACTTTCCAGTCGGCCTCAGATTGCCAATTTACTTTCCTGTCGGCCTCAGATTGCCAATTTAATTTTCATGTCGGCCTCAGATTGCCAATTTACTTTTTAGTCGGCCTCAGATTGCCAATTTACATTTCATGTCGGCCTCAGATTGCCAATCTACTTTCTAGTCGGCCTCAGATCGCCAATTTACTTTCCAGTCGGCCTCAGATTGCCAATTTACTTTCATGTCGGCCTCAGATTGCCAATTTACTTTCCAGTCGGCCTCAGATTGCCAATTCACTTTCATGTCGGCCTCACATTGCCAATTCACTTTCCTGTCAATCTCAGATTGCTATTTTCTTTCGTGTCGGCCTCAGATTGCCAATTTAATTTTCCTGTCGGCCTCAGATTGCCAATTTACTTTTTAGTCGGCCTCAGATTGCCAATTTAATTTTCCTGTCGGCCTCAGATTGCCAATTTACTTTTTAGTCGGCCTCAGATTGCCAATTTACATTTCATGTCGGCCTCAAATTGCCAATCTACTTTCTAGTCGGCCTCAGATCGCCAATTTACTTTCCAGTCGGCCTCAGATTGCCAATTTACTTTCATGTCGGCCTCAGATTGCCAATTTACTTTCCAGTCGGCCTCAGATTGCCAATTCACTTTCATGTCGGCCTCACATTGCCAATTCACTTTCCTGTCAATCTCAGATTGCTATTTTCTTTCGTGTCACCCTCAGATTGCCATTTTACTTTTCCATCATCCTCAGATTTATTCTTACATGTACAGTTTGTCTCAAAGTGTCATTTTCTGATTAGTCTTTTAACATTTCTTGTAAGTTGTGAATTTGGGTCAACTTAGTTAGCCATTGTTCTTTGAGTGATTCATGCATATTTGATTTCTGAACCGTATCATCTTATGTGACTTTATTTGAAAGTTTATGTCATTTTTGCTTCAGATTTAAATTTCATTGCATTGCATGCATCGCTGAACAAAATCGATGTTCATGTCTTTACTCATTCCTTATGAAGATAATATATTTTTTTTCTCATAAGAAATGAGTAAAGAGGGGCAACTGTGAACACCCGATTTTGTCCGGACCAGTAAAAATAAAAATTCAAAAATTTGACAAATTTTCAGAATTTTGTCCGTAAAGTAACCTAAATCTAGTTTAGACAACGATTTTAGGATCATTTTAATCAATATAAAAATACATGTTCACTGCATCCTAAATAATGTGGTAATTGCATCAAACAAAAAAAAAAGAAAAGAAAAGAGAGGAAATTAGGCCATGTGCATCATTTTCATTTTAATGTTTAGTCCAAATCATTCATTTCAACCCGTAGTTCTAATTAAATTTGAAAAAATAGTTTCAGCTCAATTCTTTTCCCATAAAAAAAAAAAAAAAAAAAGAGGAGGGGGAAAGAGTCCAGTTCATTCCTTTCACAAAAAAAAAAAAAAAGTAATAAAAAATAAAAAATAAAGAGGGACAGAAGTGGCTGTCACGGGCTCCTATAGGGATGATGGAAAGTATAAAAATTAAAAAAAGGATTTTGGCAAACAGAATGATGAGTATTCCTCCTTACTCATTGCAATAAACAAAGTGTCCAAGATTGACCTCTGTAATCATGGCAAACGACGAATTTTCTTTCGGTGATGAGTTGGGAGGTATCACATGCAGCTATGAAATAAGATGAGAATGGGGAGTGATGGGAGGGGACGACATCTATACATCCATCATTTTTAACAATCTAGGAGGGGAGCCTAAACCGGAAATCATTTTGCATGTTGATGACCTGACCATTACAACCTCCTTCATCCATCATTGTTATGAATCATTCAACAACACCATTTAACCATCTTCATTATCAGCCAATAAAAAAAAAAAGATATATCATCATCATCCATCTCTGATCATCATCTGATCTTTGGATTAAAAAAAGAGAGCATAAACACAAGGAGATAATTGCAGGTAAACTATAGTCATGCCTTAGTTCATCTTGTATACTTCTTTAGTGTCATATTTTGATCCGAAAGCCCAGCCATTTTGCCAAATCTCAATACACAAAAAGAAAGGAAGAGAGGGAGTCCTACTGCATCAAGCTCCAGCCACCACACCTCAACCGCCCTCTCCTTTTACAGTAGCGTCGCGACCCCCCCTTAACCCAGTCATTGTCACGCCCAGCCCCCTTTCTCTAATACCTCCGCCAGCACATCATGCACGATCCCTCTGCCTCCCCTTCATCCATGGCCGCGGTTTCAACTTCTTCCTCTTCTCTTTCTCTCCGCCTCATATCTCTCTCTGTCCTTCTCTCTCAAAGTGTGTGTGTGTGTTTGTGTGTGTGTTTGCAAATGAAAGACTAAAAAAAAAAAAAAACAAATCCCCATCCTTTTGTTCCAGATCCTTCCCAACACAACACAAAGCAAAACAGTTCATCAATTTCCCCTCACAAAAAATGGGTTCATGTGCAATGTAAATGTTACTGGTCTTGGGGTTTTTGGCCACGCGTCATGCATAGCACAAGCCCCCGAGCCGCAGCTTCTCAGCCTTTGGCGCGGTGGTCATCTAGTGCCCCATGAACTCCACGAACTTCACCAGCACCCACCACCATGGCCTCGCAGCCGTTCTCCCTAATCACGCACGCGACGACCTCCGCTACCACCTAGCCTGTCTCGCCCACGATCTCTGTTTCTCCGCTGGGTGTCGCAAATCGCGGCCTAGCTAACACACCACCGCATGTGGGTGATTGCTCCTCCAATATTTCTTCTTAGCTGGCCGATAGCTCTCCACCCTCATCACATGCAAAATAGTTTTCTCTGATTCCTCTTTCTTTGTGTTTTCCAGAAAGCCCATCCTCCCTTTATGCCTCTTCTTTTATCTATGCTTTCTTTCTTTTTAATTCAGCTGGGTGTTGTCCACTTTAGCAAGTTTTTTAGAATAAAATGGGAACTGAAAGTGAAAATCGTGGGCCTGGGAGGATTGTGGCGTGTGCGTTTGAAAAAAAAACAAAGAAAAAAAAAACAAAGTTCATTCCCCTTTTCTTTACTACCTTCTTTTATTATTTTATGTGTGGAGTGTATCTTAGTGCCATGTAGGTGTATTTGGTTTTGTAGAGATTTTTATTATTCTATGTGTATTTTATTATTTTATGTGTAGGACTTGTCTTCAGTGTAGTGCATGTGCATTTGGACTTGTGGAATGCTTGTTTGTACTTGTGGTGTTTCATTTTAGGCTCAACGTAACTAGCATTAAGTCATGAGGCTACTTTAGTATATGAAAAAAAAAAGACATGAATGGTTTAGCCTTAAACTAATTGATGGCAAGCTCACTTTGTACCACTCAACTCTTAAAAGAAAAATAAAAGTCCAAACTTCTATATCTGCTTTTGTTACAGACGATTCCTTATAGTACTTTGCTAGTTCTTTATTTGTATTCTTTTATTCGTTAGTGTAGATTGCATTTTGTTCCAGACATTTCTTGCATTTTTTTTTTTTTAAATGTTTTTCCATTTAGTGACAGGCCTATAATAGTTTATTTCTAGAGATTAGTTTAGTTTAAATGTTGGGCTTGCATTAGCATTTCGGTTATGCCACCGTTTGGATTTCTTTTCTTTCCTTTTAAAAATAAAAACAAAATGGGTATTTCATAAAATAATAATAATTAATATTTATGTATATATTAAAGCTGCAATTACTCAATGATTTTATTCTTTGATAATGGAGTTAATTGAGCCGTGACGGTTTATTAATTCTATGTTCTAAAATATTTTAGCTATGACTGCTAAATATTTCAAATTTTTTTAAAAAATAAATAAATCAATTCACAGCTATTTTACTGAACTACGTGACTTTGAATTCCTCATCGCACTTTGGGGATACGTAGGAGTAGGTAATTCCTGTCAAGTCAAAATTAGATTTTATTAGGTTATTTTATGTCATCCCATTTTTAATTTGTAAATATTTATTGTTATTTTTATTTGTTTATAAATTTTTAGTGTCTATTAGTATCATGTATTATTTTTAATTTAAGCTAATAATCAAATTATTTTAAATAAGGATGTTAATTTAGCCGTGACGCTTATTAACTCGATTAAACATTTGAGTTTGTAATGACTTGATGTTTTAAATCTTCAAACTAAAAATAGATTTTTATGATGTCATTTTATTCTGTTTTACATGTAAATATTCTTATTCATTATTATTATTATCATTGTAAATATTTGTTTATTTATTCATTTATTTATTTATTATTATTATTATTATTATTATTATTTCTTTATTATCTTAATTTAAATTAATCATTGAAATGTATATATTTTATTTCCTTATTATTTTGATGTCATTTTATTTTGTTTAGCATGTGAATATTTTTGTTCATTATTGTTATTATTATTATTGTAAATATTTATTTAGTATTTATTTATGATATTATTTTATTATGTTTTACGTGTAAATGTTTTTGTTCATTATTATTATTATTATTGTAAATATTTATTTAGTATTTATTTATGATATTATTTTATTCTGTTTTGCCTGTAAATATTTTATTCATTATTATTATTATTATTGTAAATATTTGTTTATTTATTCATTATTTTTTTTTATTATATTTATCCTCCTCTTTCTTTATTATCTTAATTTAAATTAATCATTGAAGTGTATATATTTTATTTTAAATAAAGAGATTAATTTAGCCGTGACAATTTGGTTAACTCAATATTACGGATACCTGAGCTGCGACAGTTTGGTACTCCAAAATTTTCTTATTCTAAAAAGATTTTCTTTTATAATTTTCTTAAAAATAAAAGTGTAAATAAATATTTTGAAAGGTTATTAATAATTTGTACAATTAATTAAGGTACCGTCTAAAGATGGGTGTATTAGGGGTGCTGTAGGATTAAATCCCTATCCTTCCCTAATCATAACCGACTCCCGAATTCAAATTTGGTTTCAAAGATCATTTTTATTGAATTAAATGGGTTTTTCCATAATTTTTCCCAATTAAATAAAAATTTGGTGGCGACTCCAATTTTAAACTTCAAATTCATTTTTCGCCGTCCCGTCGCGATCCCGGTTGCGACACAGTGCATTCTTTTTATTCAAGATATCACATCACAAAAAATCCTATTTTTATTATACTATTCTTATAACACTTCTTTTAATGCAATAAGAGAAACACCTTTTGTAATACATGTTATCTTATTTCTTACATAAGTTTTGGTTGGAGGGTTAAAATGAAAGTAAAAATTATATGAATAAGTTTTATATGTTATTATACACATAAAATTCATTCATGTAATTTTTACTATCACTTTTACTCCTCAACCAAACACATATTTAGTGTAAACAAAGAGCACTTCTGTCCTCGATATGTTTGTGCTTGTGTATGCATTAGTGCATGAGTCATTGTCGTAGAGTTTTTGGTTAAGATGTGATATGTAGCTTGGTGGTAATGCTCTTACTTATCCTATTGATTGTATCTCCCTATATTGGGCTCCTTCACCCTAACAATAGTATATTTGTTGAGATTTAACCCAAAGTCCTACATCGGTAATAATTAGAAGTTTTACAATTGTTTTTGGCTTATAAATATGGGCTTTGGTTGTTTTGGTTAAAAATCTTTCAAGAGTAAGAGTGATCCATTGTATGCGTAATTTTTAAGAACTGTCCATTTGATGAAAAAATTTATAAGGATGGTTTGTAACTTTAGCCGTTCAAAAGTTACAGGTAGTTGAAGATTTATAAAGTCATGAATATAGACAATAAAGGTTGAACCACGTTAAATTTTGTGAGTTTGTTTATTTTACTTTCGTGCTCAACTGTGCACGTGATAATTTGTTTTTTTTTTTTTTTTTTTCTTTGTACTTATGTGTTTAAAGGTAAAGAAGGTAGGGAGGAAGTAAAAGGAAATGAGGACTCAACTACTCAAGCAGTTCACGGTTTGGATCTGACTAAGCAATTATTTGTTAATGAAACTGATGAAGTGGATACTCAAGCACTTCATGGTTTGGATCTAAATAAGCAATTAACTATTAATGAAACTGATGAAGTGGAAACTACTCAAGCACACTATGGTTTGGATTTGAATAAGCAATTATCTATTCATGGCACTAATGAAGTGGAAAATCCTATTGCTATAAAGAACATTGATTTGGAGTCTCTTCCTGAAAAGAAGCACAAGTCAAGGACAAGTGATGAAGTGGATTCTTTTGTTGTGGACAAATATAAAGATGCTACTGCAGGTGATGCGAAAGTTTCCAAAATCGATTTGAATGAGCCTCCAAATGAGGTTGATAAAAATTGGTACTAGTAAGATTTGCAATTAGTTGTAAGTTTTGAGATACAATTACTCAGTTCGTATCTTATGGTATTATTACCTGTGATGGGGCAATGCTAGACAATAATAATGCTCCATTGCTTAAGCTACTAGGAGTGGACTACTGGTAAGGGACTTGTTGGGTAGTTTGCATGGGATTATGATAATAACTTGAATAAAGCTATATTCTCATTGGTTGTGTAACTCCTAGTAACTTATTCTGATAATTTACTTTCAATTGGACTAGACATGTTCAAACTCTTTTTAAAAAAAAAGTTTATTTGATATCTTCACTTTATTTTGAAGTTGAGTTGAATTTCTGTGAATTACCTCATTGATGTTAAATTATATCTAGTAGAAAATGGATTTTAAAATGGGAAAATGGAGAGTGAATATTCTTGAGCGGTAAATGAAAGAAATAGAGTTATGTATTTTTTGAACTAGGTACCTAGTGAGTAGATCAATTAATAGAGTGCTATTAATTATGGATATATATGTGAGGGATTTATCATGATGCTAGAATGACATTGTCTTTTATTAAGAAAAATTAGTCTAAAATTTGTTGTACAGATATGATATTTTCGTACCAAGTGTTATAGATTGTTTTCATGTCTTAATTAACCTTGTTAAATATACAACTTGACCATATATATATATATACACTTTGTGATCACTATACTAGAATAAAAAGGAATTTTAAAAAATAGAAACCCATACCATGACTTCGTGCGCAATCGTTTTTCCAGCCAAAATAGTAGATAGATAGCACCACATCATCTTAAAAAAAATATAGTAGTGAGATATTATTAACATTTTTAAATGGATCGTGCTACCAATAAAAATAAAAGTAAAGGATCGTGCGAAGGATGTTTATAACTTGACAAATTCAATGACTTATTCGGCCTAAGTGTATTAGGACGAATTCAACTTATGGAATTTTGAACTGATATATATTTTTGTGAGATTTGGATCCTACGTACCTCGAGTTAGCTTAACTCGACTAAAAATCACATAATGTTTTAAAAGAAATTACTACTATTAAATTTTCAGATTTTTATATTGCAATTAATACCTTTTACATAATAGGGTGTTACTTTTTTTTTTCATTTTTGGCAAATTAACTAAAGTTAGGTCCAGGGGATTAGTTCACTACAACGTAGTAAATACAAATTATTACATCAAATATAATTTCACTTTTTTGGCATCAAGTACTTAATTTGTAATTATTTGCATGTCAAGAAAATTGTAATTATTTGACTTTTACAAGAATTTGACCTTCACAGTAATTATATTAAAGATCACTTAGACAGTGAAATATCATTGATTAACTGTGTCCAATAATGTATCAAATCAGAATTATTATTTATTATTTATTTTTTGAAAGATAAAACATCAAAAAGCAATTAAACGTCAAATTTTAAAATTGACTACGTCATAATGTTCACCATGGTAGTAGCCTAGTAGCTCTCACAGACCCGTAACTAACCTCCACGTGTCCCCAAATCACACTCAATCCGGCACCGGAACCGGTCGAAAGTTTGAAGTTTCCGCCCCAGTGCCGCGATCACGTTTGGATATCACGAATTCCACCTTGTAGTGTGGCTCATCTTTATCAAACGCACACGTTCGCAATTACGTCGCTTCCAAACACGTCCTTAGCTTCATAACAAAAATGAAGTGCATGGCACCATTCCCTTCTTTGTTGTGGAACTTACAACTGGTCTTCAGTGTCTGAATACTAAATTTCTAATTAAGCTACCGTTAATCCCAATTAGTGTTCATAATCTTTCATTCCTCCACATTCAACTAGGTAAACATTTTCTCTTCCCCTCTCCGCATTTCCTCGGCCGAGAAAGTGCGAGAAAATTTCCATAGCTCTGCTTTCGATTCGGACCAGCTCAATTTAAACTAGTTTGAGTAATTTCAACTTGATCATTGCTCCCATGGATCTGGAAAACCCTAACTAGCTTATTTGGATTTGAGCTAGCTGATGATTTTCGGCATAGTTTTAAATTGCTGTTGCAGATTGCAATTACCGTCACAATATTATTGCTGTTACGGTCTTCGCAGCTGCGTTGTGACAGTAATTGCAGCGGCATTAGTCGTAATTTTCTGTAATTTTTTTCTGCAATTATTGTAGTTGCAGTGTTTGCAACTAGCAACAGCAATTGAAGTTGCTGCATGTGTTTTCTTTTAATCACAGTAATCGCATCGCACGCAACAAAAGACAATATAAAACCACGATTTAGAAATTTTGGGTTTGAGCTCGATATATATATATTTTTTTGGGGCATAATTTTAAATTGCTGTTACAGCTGAATTTCTCGTATTTTCTGTAAATTTTCTGCAATTGCAATAATCTCAATGCAAATGTAGTTTGAAACCATGACTTTCGGTCAATGTAGTGCAGTTCTTTGATCATAGAATAATTGAGTTTTTTTCTTTTTTCTTTTTTTGAAGTGTATTTGGAATTCTGATTATGATGGAGAAGTCAGATTCGGGGCAGAAGCTGCACACGCGAATGAGGCTATGGGAATTTCCGGATCAGTATGTGATTGAGCCAACGGATGGATCTTCTTCTGGTTCTTCTTTGTCAGTTAGTCGAAAAGATGGCTCCATGAAGCTCATTGGTTTGTTGTTTGTTTGTTTTTGTTTGCATTGACTCTTTTTTTTTTTTCCTTTCCAAACTCGTGATTGTGCTTTGCCTTAGCATGTGATATTTCAATTCTTGTTTGTGTTTGTTTTGAACAGATGAGATCCCAGAATGCAGCACCCTTCGAGTTCCTAAGATTATGACAATTTATGGTGTGGTTGGGATGCTAAAGATTTTGGCTGGTAAGTAATCATAGTAGACGCTCAAACCTTGGATAGTAATAGTAATAGTGGTTCCTTTATGATTTTATCTATTATCTGGATTATGCCTTCTGCTTTTGTCCGCTGATGCTGGAATGATATGTTGGTGTTTGCTGATGACCATGTGATTGTGCTGCAATGTTAATTAACTAGATTAGTTTTTTTTTCCTGCTGAGAGATCATTATTGGGATCATTAACTAATGATATGTTGATTGATCTTTACACATACATGAAAGCAAAAATAGAATAAGATACTAGATTTGTTGGGTGCCCTTGTGGTCAGACGATTAGGTAAAATATGCATTACTTTCCTTCATTATTTTTTTTCCTTTTTCTGACTTTTTTTTCCATCTAGTTTTCTTTTTAAACAAAAGGCAGAGGGGTCAAGGATGAAGTAGGATATACATTAAGACAGCTTGGCTTGGGTTCAGTGCATTTACCTCTCTATAGCTAGTGCACTAGGTCTCTAATTTTTACATCTAGTTGGGTTTCTGAAATTGATGATATTTATTTTTCATATCTGCTTTAGATGCCTGAGCTTCCTCTTTATACAATGCATTCCATTGCAAGGGGTAGACATCTCTTTCACATGTCACTATGATGTTGCTATACATTACAATTGATTTAGGATCATATTTGCTGGTTATAACTGAGCGTGAATGTGTTGGGTCTTACCTGGGGCATCCAATTTTCAAAATTTCATCCATGAAGGTTTTTCCATGTGATCAAACTCTTAACAATACCCCTGCCGAGCAGGTAAGCTGCTAAAACTCAATTTGTTTCTAATTTAATTCTGTAGTTCACAAGCAATTTGAAACTCAAAATTGTTGTACCATGTTTTGCAGAAGAAAACGGAGATGGAATTTTCTAAGCTACTAAATGTTGCTGAGAAGACGTCTGGTCTGTTCTTCTCATATGACACTAATTTAACGTTGAGGTGAACTTCTTTCAATATGTTTTTAAGATATCATCCAATTGTAATTATGAATGGAACTTGATATCTTCAATGTTTCTATTTAAATTCTCAAATTAGCTGCCTATATTCTTGATGTGATTACTGAAACCATGAAATCTTTAAACATATAGAACAAGAAAGGTTCTTTTTTCCAATTATGATTAATATATTCCATTTTTACCATCGCATGTTGGATTATTGAATTATTCAGACACTTTTGAGAGCTTCAGCTTGCATAAATGGCATTCACACTAAATTTGAAAGATATCGGTATTCAGCAATAGTAAGCATATGTCTTGGGCATATCAATATAAGCACATTAATGGATCTTCTCTGTTTCAGGAAAGGAACCTATGTTGCACCTATTGAACGTAAACCTATACATCACGAGTTTTATGGATGTTAACTTATTTTAATATATGCCTTTACTTTGCATTTAAGTGGAGGAAGATGTTTTGCACTTCTGGAATTTCAACAATGTAAACTACATATAATTGCAATCTTGATTGAAAGGCATAGGCAATATTTTAGCAGTAATAGTGACTATGACTTCCAAGATAGCAAATTTTGCTAGTATGAGGGTGAGCTCAAGTTCTAATAACAAGAGAACTTATCAAGGGAAATGTTCTATATAATGGGTGTTGGTATTATCAAAATAGTATGAAAATACTATATTACAACTAGTACTAGTGTACTACCTTTCTACCTGTCATTTTTCTAATGAGAATTATGCTTGTTTGACTGCTATGTCACATGTGATGGTCTGGGACTGAGGAATGCTGAACTAGCAATGGAGGATTAAAAACAAAAAGCTTATTTATGTTTTTGTTTGATAGATAAAATAATTGTGAACATATTTTTGTTGATATGATTTTGGTATTATGTTCTGCAGTGCCCAGCGATTGAATGACCTAGGAGATGAGTCTAGATTACTTCCTCTTTGGAGACAGGTAATTGATTATTGCCTTTTGCTGTAGGATATTTTTGTTACAAAAAGAGTTCTGATGCCATAGTCAAAGAATTATCTCTTTCATAGGCTATTCCTAATATTATCCATGGGTGATACTCTTGATGTCTATGCAAGCAATGCCCACATTGGATTCCTTCTGTCTGCATTTCCTTTTTTGGTTTCCCCCTTCCCCCTCCCCTTTCTTTTTTCCTTTTTTTCCTTATGTTACAAATGCATTATCACAGGCAGAGCCTCGATATCTCTGGAACAATTATATGTTGGAAGTGCTCATTGATAACAAGGTGGGCTTGTGATGTCACAATTGTTGTAAGCTGTCAATTTCTTCATTGCTTAGATATTTTTATATTTCTAACTAATTAATGTATGATCTTGTGCCTGCAGCTTGACCCATACTTGCTCCCTGTAGTCCAAGGCAGTATCCTTTTCCCATTGTTATATTCATCATTTTAAGGTTGTTTATAAGACTTGCATTTTTGGTCTGGTTTGTTTAGTTTGACTACTTTCATTCTTATTTGGCAACTACTTAACTATTTCATTTTATGATTATCCTTAACATATCATTAGGCTTTCATTATTTTCAAGCAGCCATTGGAAAAGATATCATTGACATCACTTTGATTGCTAGGAGATGCACAAGAAGAAATGGTATTAAAAGCTTTTGAAATAGCTTTCTATTTATTTCCAGATTGATTGTGTAGTGTCCTTACAAATATGGTAGGATGTGTGTGTGTGTGTTTTTTTTCTTCTAATTCTTTTTACCATTTTTGAGAATCAATATCATTTGGGCCGCAAAATTAATATACTGATTACTTTGGTGGTGTAACAAATGTAGTTAATAAAGATTGCTAGGATGGTTTGTTCTACATTATAGGTGTGAATTGTGGAGCATATGCAGGCCCAATTTGTAAACACTTGGATTTGGTATTAATCCTTTCCAGAAGATAGAAACTATTTATTCTAGTTACTAATGGTTAGGCCTCGCAACTTGTAGCTGGAGACCGTGTCCAAGAAAATTACAGTTATTATGAGTGCCATTGCATACAGCATAGGCAAAGTAGATTAACTTGAGCTGTGAAAGCAATTTTTTAGTGCGTAAGCTAGGTTGATGGATGTGTGTAATGTGTATGCCATAAGTGTACTTGTAATGATATGTATATATGGGGGAGGAAAACAATATATCGAATGTAAGAACAATTATGTAGTTAACTGGAAGACCGTTTTTTCCTTAGCATTGTAACTCCAAGTTTATAGCAAAACTCTGAAGTACTTCAAGCAAGCATAAGATGCATAACCAAGCCAACCAATAACGTTCTCAATAGAAACTTATTTTTAAGGAAAACCCAGGTATAGCTATTACATACTCATGTGTACCCAGTACATATGGCAGCCATATATGAGTGCTTTCACACCCTCGGTTAGAAGTAATTGAGAGTTAGCAACACATTTCTCAATCAGGTAGAAATAATATTGATGCAATGGCTACAGCTCTCTGGCTTTGGATAAACTGATAGAAAGATTATTAATTACAAGCATTGAGAAGGAGAAACCAATAAGTATTTAATTCTTTTTTATCAAAATAAAAGAAAGAAAAGAAAAAGAAGAAAAAGCATCTGATTCTAGGTGCAACTGGGCGCTGCACATAGTTTTGTCTTTTATGAAAGAAACTGGCCACATCAATTGTCCTCATATTGTTTTCAATCGATTTATTCATGAGCACGAGATAGCCTGAGGGAAAGATTTAGTATTCTGGAGATTTGATATTTTCTCGACAATTTGAAACTTTTGTGTTGTGCTTGCTTAATGAAACAGTAGTGGCTGAGCTACTAAAAGGATTATTGTTATGCAGCTGCCTGGCTATATAAAAAGTATTAAACTGATTCGGCTGAAATAACATCATATTTTCTCGGTCGAGTGGTTGACTAACAGTCCAACACAATTTCATTTCCTGAAAGGAACTCGGATGTGGAGAAGAGGAGCTGATTCTGATGGGTATTGTGCTAATTTTGTGGAAACGGAGCAAATTATGCAGTTCAGTGGGTATACAGCATCATTTGTTCAGGTAAGGCTTACTACAATCATGCAGAAACCGTACGGTGCCGTGCAAGGCAGGAAGGTTTTGATGATTCATTATGCTAATAAAGAGTTATTATTGTTTTCAAATAGCTTTGTAAACATCACTTTCTCAGGTATATGAAATTTAACCACAACTTAATTAACAAACATGATCTATTATTTTTTTTTCTTTTACACACGAGTTGTCTAAGAATATTTCATTTTTTTATGGTTAGTAAATTATTCACCATTCTTTTAATTAAAAAAAATAAAATAAAATTAGTACAAGGTCAGGAGTTCTTTGACCAAGTTGTTAGGAGTTGGACCCTTGCTTCTCCATTCTTTTAGTTGAAAAATGTATTTTAGTACAGGGTAGAACAGATTTGTGATTTGTTCGCACTTCTGCCCCAGTGGTTCTTGCTTGAGTAATAAGTTCCTCTAAAGTGAGCTTGTCCATAAAGTGAGGAAGGATTATCCATCCTTGATTTAATTTAAAGAATGTCATTATCTTAGGCCAATTGGTGATTTACGGTTATAATGGATACACCCTTACTTGCCCATTTCACAAACAAACTCACTTGAGATGAGCTTTATTCCTTGCTTGATGGGCCATGTTAAATATAAAAGTATTTATGAACATCCATGTAATAACTTATATTTTAAGAGAGTTTGTCCTTAATGGTCCTTGAAGTCCTAAACTGGATAAATTGGAGCAAGAAAGATGGCAGTTGGGCTTGACTTGGAGGAGACCAATGGGCTAGTCTTTTGGATCATGCCATGCTGATTAGTTTAATACCCTTCCAATTCAAGTCAAGCCCATGGTAGCATTTTGTATTGGCCTTGAAGATTGAACTTGGAGATTGGCAGTGGAGTCCAATAATTTGGGCTTGATCTTGCATTGGAGTAGTGTTGGACTTGGATTTGGCACTTGGGCTTGGATAGCAAATTGTGATTGTGTTTATAGGTGCATTAAGGATCATCATGACTTGAAATTCGCTTTTTGGTCTTAGTTTTGGGTCTTTTCTTTTTTCACCATTTTTTTATCTATAACCCAACCACCCATTAACTCCACACCTCTGTTTTTTACTTTATTACCATTTATATTATGCAAGTCTTAACTCTGCCTAATGAATGCATTGGAGAGAGAGTTGGGGTAGTACATATTGTCGAAAAGATAGTGAAAATCTTGCGTTAGGTGGTTTTGTCATATGTGGACAACACCTTGTAGAATCCCCAATAAGAAGAAGGTCAGATGGAGAAATAGCTTGCCATTGTTTACTATTCAACAATTAAAAAATATCTAGATTTTAATTGTTTGTCTATAGACATGGTTTACTATACAATAGTATGGCATCATGATCTTCGTGGTGACCCCATGTAGGGGGACAAGACTTGATTGTTGTCATTTATATAATGAAAAGAAAACCGAACCAATCTGGGTTTGACCAGAATCGCCACCTGTGTCCTAAGGTTAAACCCCAAAAATTGGAGGAAGTCAAAACTGGTCAAAATTGGGAATCCGTCGAATCGGATCGGTTGGACCGGTTCGGAACTTTTAATTTTTTTTTTGTTTCAAAGCTTAAATACTGATATCTTGTGGTAGTCATAGATCAAAAATGAAAAAAAAAAGGATTATTTTTATTTTATATATGAAAAAGAATACTAATATCCGCAGGTTGCTTACCATAAAACTCGCTAATTACTAACAAATATTGTTTTCAAATACTTTTGTAACCGTGTTCTGAGGTTGAGATTAAAGAAATTTTATATGGATTATGTTTATTTTTATAAACCTATGAATATATATTTTTTTGTGTTGATTATGTTAATGTTAATGATTTAATATATTTTTTATATTCTAATTAATCATACGTATATATATATATATATATATATATATATATTATTATATTCCGGTTGAATCCCGGTTGAACTGGTTGGACCTCTAAACCTTTGAATCAGTACCTTGACCGGTTCGATGCCTGGTCCGGTTTTCTCTTCCTTGCATTTATATTATGCAAGTCTTGTCTGTTTTATATTTTATTAACATGGCTTACATGCGTTGACTATTTGCCTCAATGCCATCCACCATAGATCAGTGGTGGATTTTGTCTTGCTGGTATCTGCCATTCATAACACCAATTCATCTCATTTACATAGGAGCTGTTTTTGTTGATATTTTGCAGATTCGTGGTTCAATTCCACTGCAATGGGAGCAAATTGTTGACTTAACATATAAACCAAAGTTTGAGTTATTGAAACCTGAGGAAGCTGTAAGTGGTTATTTTATTCCTGTATCTCTAGAGTTACCATCTTATATTCTATGGTAGTTGACTGCTGTTTCACCACTTATGATGCAGCCTCGAGTCATGGAGCGGCATTTCTTAGACTTAAGAAAAAAATATGGGAGCGTGTTAGCTGTTGATCTTGTCAACAAGGTGAATATTCTTCTATTGCATATGTAGTCTGAATATGATGGACAGTTTTGCCTGTTGGTACTATTGTTATGTCATGGAGTACATGATCTTGAGGATATATTTTGTCATAATGTGCATGGAGTTATGTGTCAGCATGCATCTATTTGAACACCACTTCTTGTCTTTCTTTTCTTATCAGCATGGAGGAGAGGGCCGGCTATGTGAAAAATTTGGCAGCACAGTGCAGAATGTGGCTAGTGATGATGTAAGGTAGAAGTCCCTTTCAATTAACTTTTAGAATTAGGCATATATAGTCGTTTGGTTTCTTTTTTGTGATATCCATGCAGATTCTTTCACTTTTCAGATATCTGCACTTTGATTTCCATCACACGTGCGGGCACATTCATTTTGATCGTCTCTCAATCCTTTATGATCAAATTTCAGATTTTCTTGAGAGAAATGGGTATGCAAATTTTATTGGTTGAGATTTTAGTAATCTAGATATAATTTTCTCAGGAGTTTAACAATTTGTTTCAAATTTGCATTGCTTGGTTTCATCTATGCAGGGTTCAACAAATTCTAATGACAACACCTTTTTTGTTATGTTGCATATTGTGAACTATCTAGCGTAGTGTCTTGGTCAATGCTTGAGCATGTTATCATTTGTTGTCTGACTGTGAAGCATTCTTAGCCAATTTGCCATTTTTTTTTCCTGTTCTGTATTCAAATTTCACACTCAGATCTTTTTGTACTCAGCATTAATCTATGGGTTCAAAAGAATCTGATCCCTGTGTTGCAATTTGGAATTGTAGATATCTCATGTTGAATGAAAAGGGAGACAAAATGAAGGAGCAACTTGGGGTTGTTAGGACTAATTGTATTGATTGTTTAGACCGTACAAATGTCACCCAGGTCTGTTCCTACAAGACGTGTTTTGTGCCTTATCAGATGAATTAAAAATATTTCCAGTTTTCTTTCCCCCTTTAAGAACACCCCATTCCTCTGTTATTTCTGCATAGCACATAGCTACTTCAAATTGTAGGGAGTTAAATATGTGTGTGTAGTAAGCAGCTGTAATTGCCTTCATTATTTTCAATTTTGGTACACGTGTGTTGATTGAATCATGTTCCTGCTTGATAATGTTAAAATGTGGCAGAGCATGATAGGCCGTAATATGCTGGAATACCAGCTTAGAAGACTTGGTGTCTTTGGAGCCGAAGAAACCATTAGTTCACATCCAAATCTGGATGAAAGATTTAAGATCTGTAAGTATAAATATATGTTGTATTCTGTAGTTTCCTTCATTTACATTCATTTAAACTTCAAACTTTGATGCTGGTCTAACTGATTCTCTATGATCAGTGTGGGCTAATCATGGGGATGACATTAGTATTCAATATTCAGGCACTCCTGCCCTGAAAGGAGATTTCGTCCGGTATTTACATGTGAATCTTTCCTATGATTCTCCAAGTTCCTCTCACGCATGTAGAATTATGTGACTATAGGAGATTATTCTATGTTGAAAATGCATTGGCATAGGATGATTGCAAAATCACACACGTTTGACTATTATTAGGGAAGGAATTGAATGTATTCATTCATGCTTTCTTTTTTACCATGGTCATCTTCAGGGAATTTTCTTATTTTTGTTTCAGTCGGTTGATATTTTCTTCATTGCCTGTTTTAATTAACCCTCTATTATTGCCAATTAGAATCACAGAACTTGGGAATTGTATAAAACAGAATGCAGTTTTGCAATTTTCTTTTACTTACAAGGTTGAATAACTTTCTTGTGTAACTATCAGATAAAATTTATATTTCCCGATGATGGGCTATATGATGTAGCAAAATTTGTCATAAGTGTCAATAATGTTGCTACTACAATTTAAAATTTATCTCTATGCCTTCCCTAATTGAGGTTTGGTTGGATTCAGATTTGGGCACCGCACAATTCAGGGTATACTAACTGATGGTTGGAATGCTCTTATGCGCTATTATGTGAATAATTTTTCAGATGGAACAAAGCAGGTTTGTGCACTTCATCTTATATGCATCTAGTAGAATTCCTTAGGTGTCTGTGGTGATAACTCATTATTGTCCATGCGTGGTCTTTTGTATGGTTGATTTTATTTCTGCATCCTATTTGAAGTCTATTGACATTTTGCTTCTCTATGTAGTAATTGTGCTGTTGGGGGTACTGATTTTGCATGTAACTGTGAATCATATTCTTAACAAAATATATCCAATATGCCCTCTTCACCAGATAAGCCAAACAGATAATATGTTGAACTAATATTTTAGCTCTTCTGGATCTAATATCACTGTTAACTTTGCTAATGTGAAAAAATTGATTGTTTAGTAGTAACTAATTTACCCTGTTCATGAATTTTGTTTTTGTGAAGGATGCAATTGATCTCATGCAAGGACATTATATAGTTTCTGTGGGTCGAGATATGGCTCCCTCTTCTCAGAATGGAGGCCTTGATGCCTTTGCTGTGAGTTCAATTTAGATGAAAATATTTTCCAGATTGAAGTTTCAAGCATCTCTTTTGATTAGCAGTTATTAGAAACTTCATGACTTCTAAAATTTTAAACTTTTGTGACGTATGCTACCTTTACTTTGATTTAAGTTAGTTAAAGTCTTTGTTTTACAGAGGTGCCCTACTTCCCTTGAAGGAACAAAAAATTAAATATTGTGTTTCTTTTTCAACATTAAGTGAGACGTTTTTTTAAAGGTTACAAGTGGTAGGTATCAATGGGCTAAAAGCAAAGAGTTCGGCTAGGTAGCTGCTAGCCTGCAAGGCTACCAAGCCCAAATTGTACAGGCATGGGTGGGGCCCACCCTTCTCCCATGTTTTTATCCGCCATCTGGTACTGTCCAGGGGCTAGAGCAATTCTCAGGCACAAATACCCTGAAATTGAAGACCAAGTAGCCCATGCTTTAGTTAGTTTCATTTAGTCTTAAATTTTAATAGACACTTGGACACTAAAATATGCAAACTAGTTTTTCTGTCAAGGATATGTTTACAGTTATTATAATACTTTACCATGCATTACAGCTCTGCCTTGTGTTGAAGATCTAATATGATTAATTTTCATTCCACACTTCACTGGTTTGCTGCGGTTCATTGTTAGGAATGCTTGAATAATATGACTGCATCTTATACTAACCATTATTCACATTATTATTATTATTTATCTTTGCAGTCGTTTCCTCTTGCTTTGGGTCTGGTTTTGACTGGATTCCTTTTTGCTACCATGTCCTTGAGGCAAGGTGAGTCGACTTTGTTCTTTTAGCTTAAAAGACGCATAGTATAGCCAAAGGCTATACGAAGAATTAACTAATAACTGCAAGTGCACGCTCACTCGCGCTACATTTGGGCCTGTATAATATAAGATTATGCCTGACCGACAAGTTAGAGACCTGTGGTTTCAAAATACCATTCTCACCTTTCTTTTTATAGGTGGAGTGATACCATTATACAGGGACAATGGAGAGATTGAAGAAGCCAACTTGGGGAGACAGAAAATGATGGGGAAGTTTAGAGAGACATAGAAATAGAATATTGGGAACAGAAGGAGAGAGGGACAATGTGGAGAACCGCTCAGTAAAAAGTATCACTTCATAAAAAATCTGAGTGCTAAGCTACAGATTAATTCTTAAACTAGTGGACTGGATAAATCTCGATGTCACAATAGAAACCTTCAAGGATTAAGTATAATGGACAATAGTTTTATCCTTTAGTTTAATGAACTAGCATTACATATGGTCTAAAATCCATGGCTTTTAAGTGATAACTTGTCTTCATTTTTCCTGCAGTGAGATATGATTTTCGGCACTTCTTCCTTTCGCTAATGTGGGCAGGCATTAGTGTTGGTATAGCGGCATTTGTGAGGGCCAATGGCAGGGTTTTCTGCAATAGACCTCGCCTACACAAGCCCAGGTGTTGACTTCTAAACACAGATTACATTAAACATCAAAATTTTTCCCTGGAAGTGTCCAGCTTTTTCAACAGCCTCACCTGCTGAGGTCTTAGTTCTACATGTGATCACATTAACGAATTCAATATTTGCATAAGGTTCATGCTACTTATTATATTTATTCTTTTAATATTAACTTCGTAGTCATTATAGCTGCGACAAATTTATTCATGTCCCATTTGAGTGATTGGAGCTTTGTTGGAAGTTTTTGCACCACTCTGTCCTCCTTGTATATGCACGTTTTATTTGTTCCTTGTTTAAGCATCTAAGGTTCCTAGAGATCACGGTTTATCTGTATATGCTTTTAAGAGAATTCATGCAATATAATTAACCTCAGATTTTGATTTGAGTCAAGGTTACTGCAACGGCGATGAGTCAACATGTTCCATTCTATCAATGTGATTAAGTACAGAGAAAATAGCTGCATATTTGCCTGAGTCAAAAGATCTGGATTTCATTTGGCACTACCCATTTCCACATTATATGGGGGAAAGAAATGCTACTTGATTTGACAGAGTTTAATTCCATCCATATACTTGAGCATAGATGACAATAATCTGATTAGAACTAATTGTTGCTAAAAAGCAGCCAGAATTAAACTACAGTAGAAATCTTTGGTTTGTTTTGCATCTTCTGGCAAAGGAATGAATCTTCTAAGTTAAATTTTCATATGATAGTGTCATGTGTGATCTTTCATAATTGATGATAAAGGTGAAACTCAGACAAGACATACGACATAAAAGAATTAGTGGTGACAGACCACACATGACACACATGACAATGCTAGGAGCATAAACATTTAAGATTTCCACAACAGATTGGTCTGATTTGAGCAAAATTAGTTGGGTCTGATATATTTTGGATACTGTCAATTTAGAGAAAAGAACATAAATAAATAAAACATTTAAGATTGCAATCAAAGGGGGGGAAAACAAAATGGTCCAAATAGAAAAGCAAATTGCCATTACATGACTTACAGACACTAGCTGGAAATATTCAAACTAAAACTGTTTCTTTTTCTTTTCAAAATAAAGATGGTATTTCTGGAAGTTCAATACTGCCAAGACCAAGTGTCTAACACCAATTTCAGGCCAAAGTGCGGTTGGTGTATACAAAGGGCAGGTACTAGTCTGCCAAAGGAGAAAGTTGCTGAGGCGAGCCTCTCCAGAAGTTCTGATCAAGATGTCAGGGTCAGGTGCAACGGCCATGTACATGTTCCTCTCAATATCCACCAATTTTATATAAGTAACCTCACCCTCCTTATACTTGTTGCTCTCTTCACTTATCTCAACCACCCCATTACCACTATGTTTTTCAACCTTGTGCTCAAACACCCCATCACTACCAGAAGCTTTGGTTGCATTTGTATAGTCTTTAAATGAACCATGAAAATGTGAATCAATACCATCTCTTTTTTCATCAACTCTTGCAACTTCACCATTGGAAGCATTGGCTGCTACATTTGATGCTTGAACTTTATTCCATTTCTTCTTGCAAGATTCTTGAACAGCGTGAACAATCTCGTCGCTCGAAGTATAAGCAACACAGATCAAAAGAACTCTCTTGTTGTTATGAGCAGCGACCCTCATTGCCTTTTCAATAGCAACCCTGACAGGCTCACTCAAAAGTTGAATGTTTCCAATGAAATGCAATCTAACACCATGCTCATTGATAATGCTTTCTTGGTGAAGCAACTCATCAATTTTCTGCCTCATCATTTCCATCAAGTTTTGAACATCTTTAGGCTTCCTTCTGAAATTATCAATGCTGAATGCATAGACACTCACATACTTCACTCCCAATTCATAGCAGTATCTGAGGATGGACAAGAGTGCTGAGAATCCAGCCTTGTAACCTTCACCTTCTGCCAAATTCATCTTCTTTGCATACCTTCTATTCCCATCCATGATAAAAGCAATGTGGTTTGGGACAGGACCAACAGATAAGATACCAAAGATGCATTTTCTTATATAAAAATATAAGCCTTCAGACAAGTGGATTGAATAACCTCCAGTACCGTTCTGCATTGTAGTGTTCAGCAATGAAACTTCCAAGAGTCTAAGATGAACCTGTTCAGTAAGAAATTTTTGCTGTGATTTGGAATTAGGAAGAGTTAGAGCAGCAAGCAATATCAAGATACATGCTCATGCTCAAAATAAACTGCTGAAGTATTTAATAACAACAACAACAACAATATAGTCTATATGAAGGAATATGCATATATATATATATATATATATCAAGATACATGCTCAAAATAAACTACCGAAGTATTTAATAATAACAACAACAACAACAATAACGTAGTCTATATGAAGGAATAGGTATATCTTTTATATATATATGGTAAAAGTTTAGATAGATTTGACACTAATCATTCCATCAAAGTTACCAGACTTTTCGAGTGTTTATAAGGGCATTTACTTGATTGCCCACAATCAACTTTAACACTAAAAATAATCTTTCGGCTGTAAATAAATCAAATAAAATAAAACTAAAAAAAGTCAAGATTTAAGACTTAAAGGGAAAAAATAAAAACAAAAACTCTCAAACAGAGTCTAATGCAAGACTTCACAACTACCATCTCTTAAAACTCATTCAATATCAATTCAATCAATTCCGTCACAATCAATCATTATTTCTTCATGTCATCGACTTATTGTGGTAACATTCATTCTGTTGGGAAAATACACCACTTCCCCTCCTTGAGAACCACCCTAAACAGAGAAATAAAATAGGAATACAACCACAACACAAGAATTTAACGTGGAAAATTTCAAAACCGAAGAAAAATCATAGTTGTTGCCAAAATGATAACCAGAGAATATCACTATGTGAAAATTATTACAATACACGAACTTCTCTCTTAAACACCCACACCCCAGTACACCCACACTCTCCAAAGCAAATAACTACACCTCATAACACTCTAAAACAAAAGTACAGAGGAAGAAAAGTCAGATACAAGCTTAAAGTGTTTTCCGACTGGTGCATTTTGAAATGGAGGACTTGGGCTCATATTTATAGCCTTGGCAGCCTCCTCCCATCCCAATTCTTAGCAATGTGGGACTTCTTTCCTACACAATTTCAATCAATACTTAACAATCTCCACCTTGATTGAAATAAACACAGCTTCATCTTCCATTATCAACACCGACAATCCCTTGCTGTCATTGTCTTTACCGACAATCATAGTTCAAAGAACCATCATACTCCACCATAAAAAGTATACTCACTCGGAATGAAACAATTCCAAGAATTTCACCTTAGCACATGTCGAAACCTTGCTGAAAATATTATGGTGCAACTTCCATGTTGGCTCTCCCAGGAAGTTCCTCAGCCATCGACATAACCCCACCACACACCCTGCATCTCAACGCCAACCAATGCCCGTGTGCAATTGTGGATCCGCTAGCAACAACTTATCCTTTTTCCATGGCAGCGCGGTAATGCCATGAGGATAAACTTCTTATCTTCTAGTAAAGATCATCCTCTCCCTCTAGGAGAGCAATGTTGCAAGTATAAATTGAGAACCCCTCTCCAACACCGCGCCACTTGGACAATTTTTCTTTACATGCCCAAAGCTCGCATTTCCAAAGATGTCACACTCCTTCCACGATTCTTTTTATAAGTGTCACTTCTAGCTACAAACAATGAATTTGATGAAGTGCTACCCTCATTCCTCATTCTTCTTTCTTCAGCATTGACTTTACTAGCAACTTCTTCAAAATTCAGAGTTTCCTTCCCATACATCAAAACAGGCTTGATATGTCCATAGGAAGATGGAAGAGACAATATAAGCCTTAGTGCCTTATCTTCATCATCAATCTTCACTCCAATTGCCTCTAATTCAAAGACAATACCATTGATAGCACTAAGATGGTCAGAGACTTTCACGCTTTCATCCATGCATAGATTATGAAATTGCTCCTTCAACAACAATCGATTTAAGATACCCTTTGCCTGATATAACCCTTCGAGTTTCTCCCAAAGTTCCTTGGCTGTCAATATTCCTTGCACATTTGCAAGAACATTCTTAGCCAAACACAGACGAATTGCACTTGCTGCACTCAAATCTAGTTCCTCCCAGTTTTCATTATCCATATCAGCATTCTTCCCCTTCAACGCCTTGTGCAAACCTGATTGCATCAACACATCCTTGACTTGTATCTGCCACAAGCCAAAATTGATTCTTCCATAAAATTTCTCTATGTCATACTTCACAGCACTTGAAAAACTTGACATTGTTGCAACCGTGTACTAAAATAGTGTAAATCAACTGTAAACCGTGCACAGGAGAGTTCCCAGGAAAGAGAGATGGGTCACAATGGACACGCTTAAATACCAAGTCTTTCCTTAGCCAGACCCTTTCCAAACTACACTCACAATATCACACTATCTTCCAAAGAACAAGAATCAAGGATGATCTGCAAGCACCAGGGATAAATTCTTTTCTGATGTGGAAGATCAGACTAAGCTGCAACCACAGAGCATACTAAGAATAAATCCCATTGAACCAAAGCTCCTGATACCAATTGTTGGGAAAATACACCACTTCCCCTCCTTGAGAACCACCCTAAACAGAGAAATAAAATAGGAATACAACCACAACACAAGAATTTAACGTGGAAAACTCCAAAACCGGAGAAAAACCACGGCCGTTGTCAAAAAGACAACCAGAGAATATCACTATGTGAAAATTATTACAACACACAGACTTCTCTTTTAAACACCCACACCCCAGTACACCCACACTCTCCAAAGCAAATATTTAAACCACACCTCACAACACTCTAAAACAAGAGTACAGAGGAAGAAAAGTCAGATACAAGCTTAAAGTATTTTCCGACTGGTGCATTTTGAAATGGAGGACTTGGGCTCATATTTATAGCCTTGGCAACCTCCTCCCATCCCAATTCTTAGCAATATGAGACTTCTTTCTCTACACAATTTCAATCAACACTTAACACATTTCAGTGCCACTTTCACAAATACTTTAAACCACAAAAAATAAATAATGGAAATATTGGAAAATCTAATAATTGTGTAAATTTTCATAGACAGCCCACTTTGGAAAGACCAGGCTGAAGATCAATTGAATCCCATGACACATTGTAAAACTAGAAATATTTTTTGTGCATAAAAATTAGACACTTTAGACATATAAAGAAATTAAAAAGAAAAAAAGGGTAGTAGATGTTGAGAGAGAAAAGGCAAAAGAAAACCAAAGAAAGATCACCTTCGATGTTCCAACAGAATTAAACCAAAAGAAAGAGAGAAAGGCTTGGATAATAATCTCGGAAGGGAATGAGGGACAAAATATATAGGGGAAAACTTTGGTGAAACAAAGCAAAACAAACATAGGAAGCACGAGAAAATGCAAGGTAAGACATAGTGAGGACAAAAGTACGTTGGTTTTGTTTGGTTAATTGTTATTCGGACAGAGTGAGAAAACCTTAGACATTGAATCTAACGTTGGAGTTCTTTGATGAAATGAAATCTCACGCTTTCATTCACTCATGCTTTGTTTTTCTTTTGGTCATTTTTGTGACTCATGATTTGTGTGACGTCATGTTGATTTTTAAAAGATTTGTGATATCAATTTAGTTTTCAAAATATCAATTTTCATTTCAATTTAGTATAAACACTAGTTCCTATAAAGAAAACGTTAATTGGGGTCTAATATGTTATGTTATATGATGATATGTTTGTTCTTTGAGGAACTAATTTTTCGTTTATTCTATAGTTTAAATTGATCTTTTGCATCTCATTTGAGAACCAATTTGAGGTAAATTTTAGTATATAACACGTCACTTCATCACATAATGTAATGCATCATTTCATAACAAGAAAAATCGGACATAAATTAGTGATATCTCGCATTAATCTTTTAAAAACTAAATTGACATCTTACAACTTTTTAGAAAATCAATCTGAAGTTTTACTCTTATGAATAATGTTGCCTGAATAAGTTTTCAAATGTTAGTAACTGAGTGATGATTTATTGGTTTAATTGAACATTTGGTTCAAATTATATCTGATCCGAATCAGAGTTTAATAAGAGAAACTGGAATGGAATTAGATTTTATGTCATGTGAACCCCAATTAGAATAAAAAAGAGGAGAAAGTACATAAGTACAATGGAAGCGTCACGTGAAATACGTAGGTTTGTTTCTCTACACGTGTTTCAAGAAGCTGCATTCTAGCAATAGCAGTGCAAACAAAACGAGGTGGTAAGGACTTCATTTGATGGAATATGCATTAGATCGTGTTGTAGGTGCATGAGAATGTGTGTTTTCACATCGATTAGTTCATCTTAACATAAAAAAATTTCATGTGAAAGTCCAAACGAAGGATGTGAATATATGGTTATTATCCATTGTCTCTTGATTTTCGTATGTTTTGCACTAATAAAGCAACTTGGTTGATACACATCATTTTATCGATTCTGTACAGACATATTTCGAGCTAAATAGCAGTCCTTTTTCACACTAATTTAATATGTGAAACAAAAAAAATGTGAGTAATTGAATAATAGTTACTTTTATGTTGAACATTGATACATGGTTGGAAACAAAATGTTACGAACAATGAATACCAATAAAAGGTAAAAATACAATCATTAGAACAAAGGAAAAAAAAATTGTGGGTGAAGGTTGAAAATTTAAAATTACAAAAACTGTGTCCAGTTAGAATGTAATTCCTTTGGGTAAGATATTAAGTTCAAATTTGTATTTGTATAAAAATTAACATGATTAAAAGTTTGTTTCTTAACTTGAGTTGAGTAAGATTAATTGAGGTTTAGTAATAAAAGATCTATTAATAATTGAAAAAATGTTTGATAATTCTTTAGATTGTGAGTCATCTTTAGAAAAATGAATACGTACCGGAATAATCCCTCATTCCACGGTGGTGAAAATGGCATGGGCTTGTGACAACAACGTATGATCCCAACTTACTCACAAATCACAATTTTTGGTCCATGCGGATTGTGAGAGAGTGAACATTTCCACTATTTCCAACGTCAGCCTCACGCCACAATTATGACTTTAAGCTTTCATTCGGCACATTGATTAATAAGATTGTTAGTAATTTAAATCACACTCAAAAAGATTATCAGTTTTAAATTAGTAGTAATACTATTTTAAATTATCAGTTTTGTATTATTTTGTTTGATATATGAAAAAAAAACATTATCAAGTGATCTTACCTAGAAATTCCGATAAAGATGCAGGTTTCCTCCAACCATATGTGCAAACGGACTCGGCTGCAAAAACCACTCTAACACTCAACTGACTCGAGTCAATAAATGAATGACATATAAAATGGTAAGAGCGTGAGCTGCTGAACTTGCTAATCGATGACCTATGATTTTTCGCTCTATAGTTTTGTATATTTTTTTTTCTCTCTCATCGAACAAAAAAAGAATAATAATAATTTGCCACGTGTGGTAATCACAATGGGTGACGAATTCGCTGTCTAACAATAACTAGTGGCCAAATCACGTGACTATATACGATTGTATAAAAAAATTTTACATCAACATTATAATCAAGTCTAGCCGACAGAAAATAGCAATGTATATATTGTTATTGACAAAATAAAAAAATGATGGAGCTAAAAACTTATAGAGATCATAAGAAAAAGACAGAGTATTAAAAGTTCTATAATTTTTTTTCCTTTTGGTCCATAAAGTCTATAAACGTTTATCTTTTTTTTTTTTCAAAATAAATATTCATCTTTTGATGCTCTACAGTGGGTTATGGGCTTTGATTACCAAGTCCAAATAATTTGATTTCAATAGCCATCAGTCAGTCAGTGAATAATAATAATAAAAAAAAAAACTAGCGTCACTTCGTTAAAATGTATCAACCGACGTAGCAGGTGGTTTCTAAACAAATTAAAAAAAACTAGCGTCACTTCGTTAAATGCTACTGAGTTGCCATCGTACTCTCTTTTTTTGACTACATCTTTCCAAAACTAAAAAAAAAATAGATTGATTAAGAAAATAATAAATGTATCTTGATAATAATAAAAAGATGTTTAGATGTCTATATTATCTTTATTAAAAAATAAATTTACATAATTATGATATTGTAAAAATAAATAAATAATTATATTAAGGGTAGTATTGGAAACAAAATTTTAATGCTTCTTGATATAAGAAATGGACAAATATTTTATAACCAAAAAAAAAAATGGACAGATGGAATTAAAACCATGGGGTGTCACCTTTCGTTAAATTCAAAGTTGAAAGGATGACCTAGATTGATAAATAATTTGGCTTATCTAACCAGTGTCATATGATTAAAGAAGTAAAAGAAAACTTTTCCATTGGAAATATGAATGTTTGTATTTTCAACACTTGACACTAAATTTGAATACTAATCTCTGGTTAGCAAAACCATAAATAATTAAACATATTAAATTTAGAGTGAACCTTCGTCTTAGGTAGCCGAGAGCCTTAGACACGGTTTTGTTTTGCTTTGATGGTGTTAGCTACTAACTTAATTCTTGTAAATCATGGAAAATCCTTAGAAAGTGACAAATGAAAGATTCAAGCATAAGTTTAACAACACATTGACATTTAGGTGCACTCACAGCAATAGTTGGTCTTATTAATTTTATTCAACATAGTCACTCATCTAGGGGTCCACTTATTTTTTTGTGAGTGCGCCCAAGAATGGGCTCTTAGATTTATATCTATACAAGAACTTGTCGTGTCAAATATGGTTAAAGTTAATTTATTGTTAGTGTTAAGCTTTACAAATACCCAATTGTAAAATCAATTAGGAAGCTACACAACAATACTTAAGGCACGACCTATCATCATTCAAATATCAATGTCTCTTATGCTTTACTTTTCTAGTACTTTTATCATTTCAGCAGTTGATTTTCAATTTTTATTGACTTCGTTTTTAATATATTAGTACATGAGACTAAATTCGTCTCCGTTTAAAATTGGAATGGGAAATATTAAGCACGTGACAATTTGAATCTGTATTTATATATTTTTTGAGACAAATAAAACACTCTGCGATTTATCTTGTAATACTTATAATCTAATCACATAGTATCTTTTTATTGATTAATCACATAGTTTGTTTCCCCCATATCTTTCATTTTAAAATTACCAGAGAAAAATATTTTAGTCTTACTTAATAGACTTATAAGATCATTAGTTGCAATTATCTCCATTGACAACAATTTTTAAAGCAAACATTTATAAGATGGGTAAAGAAGAGTAACTTAACATGCTCCAAGCCATATAAGTAAGCCTGTGCTTTTGCTTTAGCTATTAATAATTAATAATTAATAATTAATAATGCAGGCTAAATTAATAATAAAAAATGCATTCTAAATATTTCAGGAGATAACAGATTTTAAATAACCATTGTCATTTTACAAGAGGGTAGCATTATTAAGCTATGTAAAAGCGTAATAGGAGGAGCAAGGTGAGAGAAAGAATTAGGTAAAATAAAAGAAGGAAAACAAATAATACAGTATCTTTGTTTTTCTATTCTTCTATTTTTTTATTTATTTTTTTTTGTGTTACATAGATTAGTGGAAAATATTGTCAACTATACGAGAGTATAAACCTATGAAGATGTGCATATCGATACTTTATTACTGAGACACACCAAACTCAAAATTACAAGACACGGTGTGTATATATATATATATATATATATTTCTTTGTGATTTTTCTTTTGTCATTTTGTAATCAACTGAAGAATTTTCAAAATAAAATGACCCAACATCATAGGTTCAACCAAATAAATTAGGTTGATTTTAGACTCATGTTAAATTAAAACAGTATCTAGACATGTTCAATATGTTTCCGAGCTCAAAAAAAATATTTTTTAATTGGATGCATACCGATACGTGTCATGTGAGTGTCTGATACTGACATGTGTCAGACACACGGTCACGCCACTAAATCGGTGTGTCTGTGCTTCTTAAGTATAGACCAAGGGAGCTTTCCTCTGTTTATGTGCCTGTGCTTCTTAGGTATAGACTAAGGTAGCTTTCCTTTATTAAAAGAAGAAAATCTTTCATCATCATGTGGACTAAACCAACTAAGATTAGTTGGAGTTTAATGAACTCGGAAAAAAAAAAAATTTTCCACTATGCAAAAATGTGAATATTTCAACAAAAATAATAATAAAAAATCATAGAGAATGCTTAGAAGGCTTGTCAGAATCTCCTCCCCCCCCCCCCTTCTCCGAGCAACATAGGAAAAAGAAAAAAAGGAAAAGGAAAAATTCACATCTATTAAGTGACTGATCCAGCATATTGATAGGATCATATTACTATTCAACCTCATCAGTTTCTAGTACCCTTTCATTTTTTTCTCTCATACTTTTGCAACTCTTTGCCGAGCATGAAGTGGAGATTTATGGCTACTGTGGTGATGGTGATGGTGATGAGGAGCTGCAGAATGAGTATTTCTGTTCTTGGATTCCTTAGATTTGTCTTGGAGAGCTTCTATGCCTTCCAACTCCTCCACTACTTCTTTCATAGAAGGACGGTGTTTAGGGTCAAGTTCCAAGCACTTTAGAGTAAGTTGTGCTGCTTGCAATGCTGCCTTTTGTGAATACTGGCCTTCTATCCGAGCATCCATAACGGTTTTCAACTTTTTCTTGTTGGAGAGACAAGGCTTAACCCAATCAACCAGGTTCTGCTGCCCCGTTGGCCGCTTTGTGTCGAGGGCCCGCAAGCCCGTCATCATTTCAAGCAGAACAACACCAAAGCCGTACACATCACTCTTCACATACAAGTGGCCTGTTGAATAAGGATACAATTTGAAGCCATGTTAGTTTGTGGTAAGACAAACAATTAGACGACATTGTTCCTATCATGGCTCCCCCAAGGCTCCAACTTTATCTTCCATAAAGAATTGACTAATTCAGTGTTAAGTGTTTGGTAAGTGATATTCGGAGAAAAATAAAACAAGGATATACTGCACTAGTTTAGGCGATATAACACACAATAACAATACCCTTGATTTTTACACCGACTTCCCTGAAATTATAGGATATTACAACCAACATTCCTTATATTCTGATGGAATATAGCACCAAGTACCCCTATAGGCATGACACCAAGTACCCTTGTCTGGTGGTCTGTGTAGCCGTGACAAATTGAGCAGTACCGTACCATAAGAGATATCGTCTAACCATAAAGGGAGATCACTATAATTTATCTGAAAAAAATAAAGTGATGCGCGTAGACTTTTTCTGAGCCCAAACACGTTTGTTTCCCCCTCCTTCCATTTCCTTCTTGGCGTGAGTCAAAAGTAAAAGCAAAACATACACGTGAAAAATGCCTGAATTGGCAATTATTTGTTGATAACATTACCTGTTGCAATGTACTCCGGAGCAGCATAGCCATACGTGCCCATCACCCTGGTAGTCACATGTGATTCTCCCACAGAAGGGCCCAATTTAGCCAAGCCAAAATCTGAAATTTTTGCATTATAATTCTGTAGGAGACAAAACAATCAGTTATCAAAATGATCTGTGTGAGTTTAGTATACACTAAAAATCATCATTTTGGTTACTTTATAAAATTGTCCATAACATAACACAAGTAATATGGCTAATATTTTGGGAAGCACAAATGAACTTTTCAGCTGATATTCTATCCATGTACTTGAGATTCAAGATTTCATATATTTTCAGTATGAATTTTGTTAGTAAAACAAATAAAGGGGTTAAAATTCATAAACTACCCATTTAGCCTAAGATGATCCCTCATTTGTTCTCTTAAAATAAAGGACAAAGATAGACTAAGAACAACATGAAGAGGGAAACTAGCTAAAAGAAAAACTGACCCCATCAAGTAGTATATTTGAAGCCTTGAAATCTCTGTAGATGACTTGCTTTTCTGAAGTGTGCAAGAAAGCCAGGCCCCTAGCAGCACCAATAGCTATTCTAATCCGGGTGTTCCAAGAAAGTGGTTCTATGTTAGGATTTCCTGCTCAGGAACAACACAAACAAAGTGAATGAAACTCAAATACACAACCAAGAAATTTTGTTTTCCTCATCTAAATTGTGTTCAGTTCATACTTCTGAAGAGATGATTCTCCAAGCTTCCCTTTGGCATGAACTCGTACACAAGAAGAAGCTCATCATCATCCCAACAATAACCCAATAGTTTTACTAGGTTGGGGTGAGAAAGCCTTCCTAAGAAGTTTACTTCTGACTGCATTGCCAAATAAACAGAGAGACATGTTGTAAAATCAGATCATTGGGTTGAAAAATCTGTGCAATAAGAGTAGGATTTATCACATGAAGATACCCAGATTGTGTCGATGGCTAGACTACCAGATTAAATGCAACATAAGAACAGAAATCACCAAAATGTGATGCACATTCAGCTAAAGAATATTGTATCAGCATGTCCCAAATCATTTCATCTACCAATATGCATTTGTTTTCCATCAACACTGGCCAATATCCCAGGGTGCTAAACGAATCCCTTTGCTCTCACCCATTCATTGGTTGCCACATCACCTTTGTAAGGCATCCCTATCTTCTTAATTACCTACAATCTTCTTTACAAAGCTAATACGGCAACTAGTTAATGGATCAAAGCAAGAAAAACTTCTTGTTAAAAAAGCACTTAACAATTTCTCAAAAGAAATATGCTCATCTTAACAAAAAGAACAAGTTCATCTGATTTTTACAGCATTGTCATTGGAAGTTTTTTATTTCCTATAACACTTCCCCACCATAAATTCTGGTTCACTCCTGACTTCCACACACACAAAGCAAACATGATCATACACAACTTCCCTTTCCATAGCAACTTGTGTTAAACACCATGTTCTCCCCCCACTCCCCCAGATGTATAATAACTTCAAAGAAAAAGTCCACTTTAAGAAATGGATATACCATGTGCCTCAATACCTCAATTAACTAGGATTTTAAAACAATCACAGAAAATAATTAATTCTATTTGTTTTCCATTTTTTAAAGAAAAAAAGTCAAGAGAAGCTTGTAAAGGCAGCAACAACATTCCAAATTTCAGATGTAAAAGTAAACGCTCAATTTGAATCTATCTGGAGTCAAGCATTCATTCAAAAATGTGGAAACTAAGGAACCATTTTAGTAACCCATATTTTGCTCGTGGATAACCAATGAATGGAAGAAGGATGTACAGGTCATTTGAGTGGGGCCCCAATGCATTTTCCTATTACATTCCATGACCATCTTCCAAAGTATGATTCATTTTCTTTTTATATAATAGTTTCCCTGTGGAATAAGTAATCAGTGGCATGGCATCAACCACAGCTGTGCCTCCACATTGCAAAATCATGATAGCCACCATATTAATCAGCACTTTCAATTCTAAGTTCCCTTTCAAAACATGGTCTTCAACCTCACAATAATACTAATAAGAGTATAAGTTAGTTTTGATGATGTACAAAAAAAGTATACCTATATTTATTATTTTTTTTTCAAACTCTACTTATATTTAATAACTCGTCCTGTGTTGTATTTTATTGCAAATCTTTAACCGATACCAAGTCAAGGGGGTTGGGTTATGCACTCGATCATGTAATGAGTTTTTGATACTTTATATAAAAATCTAATTTTAATAAAGTTAATTATTCAATCACATATGGTTATGTCATCAAAAATATTTCTTAACATATCTACCTTCGAAGTCATACAAAAAATTAAGATATGATTAGCTGACATGTAAAACACTTTATGCTAACATTTTATCAAAATTAATTTTCTGAATGACCATGTGAACCCAACACACTTTATATTTGACATTATACCTAATTTTGGGTGCGCTTGTTTCAGTTGTTTACTTGTTTTGACACCAAAAAAAAAAAAAAGTAATT
This sequence comes from Dalbergia cultrata, assembly GCA_031216105.1. Lineage (NCBI taxonomy): Eukaryota > Viridiplantae > Streptophyta > Magnoliopsida > Fabales > Fabaceae > Dalbergia > Dalbergia cultrata. The sequence goes on along the minus strand of CM062347.1, from coordinate 1,320,664 downwards.
TTTATAAGCTAAAAAATTACTACTATAAGAGATACTAGTATCAGGCTGTCAGCTTTACTCAAAAGCTAAAAATAGCTAACAAATGCACACAGTAATTCTTTTCCCGAAACTACCATATATTCCAAGTGTTTTTACCATTTGAGCTGATAATGGGATTTAATTCTTGACAGCAAAAGGTCTACAATTTAGCTTTTTATTTTTTTTGTTACAAAAATTACTTTCCATCTCTACCCTTGATGCCTTCTAAGATAATAATAATAACAACAACAATAATAAACATAATAATAATAATAATCATCATCATAATAAGAGAATAGTTTGAGACACTTTTTTTAAAAAGAGAATAATTTGGAGACTCTTTTTTTATACATGTTTTCAGAACACTTTAGTTCGCTAAAATTTAAAAACATACAAATTGATCTCCAGAACTTTCACAAACGTACATCTTATCCAAAATAAATGTACTATACCCCTAAACTTGGAAAATATGCAAATGACCCACTGAACTTTCCTAAATGTGTAACCTAATACCCTAAGTTTTCTTAAATTTGTGTTATTTTGTTAACAAATTAATGGAAAAATTAACACGAAGGTCAGTTTGCACTATAAAGAAAGTTTAGAGGGTCAAATTGCGTATTTTTAAAGTTTATGGTCTAAAATGCACATGCTAGTTCACGAATAAATTGCAATTTTCCCCATTAATACTAATAATAATAGGTTTTAATTTTGATCCACTGTCACCCAATAAAATTTTTTCATCTGAATGACTTTTCAAGCTGGGGATTGGAGTTACCCATATATGCCCATATAACATCACATGGTTGGATGAACTTTTTTAAACGATCAGCGTGGATCACAATTAAATTCGTAATAATAATAATAATAACCACACAAATAACTAAATTAGGATGATTACAGAAAAAAAGCATGGAAATTGAAGTAAGTAATTAAACCTAACCTGCCATTCTTGAAACCCTTGCGTGCTCTCAGGGTTCAATTTCTTGATAGCAACCACCATCCCAGACCCAGCCCTCGCCGGAGTGAGCGTCTTCTCATCCAGCCACCCTTTGTACACTCTCCCGAACCCACCTTCCCCAAGAAGCGTGTCCGATTTGAAGCTCTTCGTCGCCGATTTCAGGTCCCCGAAGCTGAACACCTTCAAATTGGGCCTCTCCAGAATCTGACCACTCGAAGAAGAAGACACGATAGACCCAGATGCACCTTCCACGAAGCTTCCGCTCGCTATCTCAGAGAATTGGCTCTTCCCTGCGCTGCTCGCGGTGGTTGCCGAGAACCCTACGTTCTTGCTATCAGTGCTAGCTGAACCTGCAAACAAATAAAAAAAATATGAGAGTTAGTTTTGTGAGAAAATAAAAAAGGAAACAGGAAATGTTGACTTTATTAAAATTGAGCTTCTTTGGTTCACAATTCAAGAAATTGAGTAGAGAAGGAAAAGCATTTGGATTTTGTCTTTTGAGAAGAAATTGAGAGATTTTTTTTTTTTCTCTTTCAGTTATTGTATATTAAACTATGATTGATGCCTATAATTGGTGAAACTCACTCCTTAAATTCATGAATTTAAGGTAAATAAATATAAATTGAACTTTTTTTCCCCATTCATAATTTAGCGAGTGATCTAACTAGTTAAGAAGAAAAAAATGTTTGATTTTTCCTTTTTGAGAGATTTACCCTGAAATATGAGGAATTTTAAGTGAATAAAGTTGTACAATTGCAATTAACTAGAGTTTTTGGCATAGTGAAAAGTGTTCGATATTTAAAACAAAAAAAGAGAAACAAAATTGAGAAGTAGCATATTGTGAGGAGAAATAGAGGAAAAGGGGAAGGAGCCCAAGTTTTGTTATGGGGTGAAGAAAGGGTTTTGAGGACTTGCCTGCTGAATACTGAGCCTTGGAGAGTGTGGAAGAAGAGGGGTTTGGTGCAGAGAGAGAGGTAAAGCAGAGACCCATGTCATGTGAATCTCTCTCTCTCTTTCCTTTGTTTGTGTGTGGTTGGCACTATGGCCAACAAAAATTTGGCGAACAAAAGAGAAATTGAGGGGCTTGATGAAGCAACCACCACAACCACAACCACAAGCAAAAGCACAGAGGAGAGAGAGAGAGAGAAAGAGAGAGAGAGGCGAAGTGTCCTTGTCTTTTTCGTTAGTATGTTTTATTATTGACCCGGAAAGTCTGATTTTCTAAATTTCAAAGTTGAAGAACGTGCCTAGTTGTTTCGTTCATAACTTGGACGTATGTATTTATAGCAGCAGCTTCAGTGCGGGGAAAATTATTGCAAATTCCTGTTACATACTCTTGTCTTTTAGCAGAAGTTGCTTTTGTAAAACAAAGCTTATTTCTTTTGAGAAAAGAAAATAAAATAAATTGGCTCCTTATCCAAAATTGAGGCGTTGGACTGAGCCGAGGCGATTTATCGTAAAAATGGAGTAAAATTCACTATCATTCTTAAAATCATATGTATAATTTATTTTAATTTTTAAAATTAAAAAAAATATTATTTTAATTATTAAAATTTTAAAGAGTGATTTAAATTAATTTTTATACTCATATTTTTAAAGATTAACTTAAATCATTAAAAAAATTAAATTGAATCATATGTATAATTTTAAGGATTAAAATAAATTTTTATTCTATAAAGATAGAATAAATGTTTGTTCCGATTCAAGGCTAGCATATTTCCGGTCATTAAACACAATTTTGCAAAAATCTAAAGATCAAACCGAAGCCATCGGACCCTCTAGTTTAATGTAGTAATGATAGTTTTATTTTAGAATCTAAATTGTATACTTAGATTTAGTTACTATTACCTTATCAAGAATTCCTTGTATTTTCTTCATCACACTCATAAAAAAAAATATAAGACCCGTAAATGAATAATTATATATTTAATAAAATTAATAAAACTCACTTTTATTACAAATGTGTTAAAATATGATGTATTATACTTATATCTATACCCAATTTAAATCTCTCTATCTTATCAGTCTTGTAATGATTAGTATGCATTTTTAACATTAAAAATATAAATTCAAATAGAAATAATTGATATAAGAATGATTTTAAATCCTCTTATTATTTCTCCTTATAAATTTTCCAATATAAACTGAAGGTAGCAAGTATGATTAGCTTTTAAGATTTCAACATGTTATAAATTGCTTCTACATTTCACTTCATTTGGTGTGGAAGATAATTTGTAAAAAGATACAAGGGTATACAAGGGAATGGTTGAATCACTTTTCTTAACTCAAACTTAATCTAGTAGTAACCCAATTAATGAGTGAGTCAAATTAAACTAACTAGTCATGTAGAACAATCTATAAAGATTGAAATATTATATATAGTTGTCATGACTCGACTTGGGAACGTAACCGGCACGTGAGGAATCTCATCCCTACATAAACCAACTAGATGACGTATCTCTCTAAATGCATAAAATGATATAGTAACATACTTAAATATGATTTTTTTTTCTAAATCATTATCATTTTCCTCTAATTAAAACATAATATTTAAAAAATAGTAAAAACTGAATTATTCACATATATAGATGTGCAAACACTTTTGTCATGCTTTGAAAACCAATTTCAGACTTGAAGACAGAATTGGAAATACATCTTTAGCTCATTTTGAAACCTATTAATCATTGTCCTTATTCCAAATACATATTTAAACTCTGGAAACATAAAGGAAAATATATAAACTTGAAGATAGCTACAATATCTCAAAATACATGCATGGTTCGAACCTTGCCTGCAAGGTTACTGGTGCACTCTAAATCTAACATAAGCCAAATCTCAAGCCTTATAGAAATGTAAAGCTCACCACAGGATAACTGCAACTACTGGACTAGTGACTGAAAGACATCTATACTTGCAACTATGAGAGAAAATGAAAGGGATGAGTCAACGGACTTTCACCCATCACCCACATGGACAACCAAGAAATATAAATAATACGATACACATGCAACATACATAAATCATTTGATATTTATATACATAGTTAGCTAAGAAAATACTTTTCATTCCATAGATTCATAAACAAGTATTTATAAATTCACAATCAAGCATAAATCGTTTTAACTAAGGGTGCGGTGGAGTATTGAGAAACAATATGCTGAACATAATAAATAAATATATAATCATAAAAGCTGTAAAATTATAAATTGAAATATTATAATCGGTCCTTGGCGAACACAAGCACCTGTTGAAATTATAATAGTTCCTGTTGTAAGCACCTAATTAGGTCCCATTTTCTGTATGTGCCACCATGACTGTTTACTGGGTTTGTCTCCATGGTTGTTCAATAATATTGCTTCCATGACTGTTTATTGGGTTTGCCTCCATCACTGCTTATGGGCATTCCAATCGCATGCCCACATAATATATATTTGGCAGTTGCTATGAATCATACTGAATTTCGTACCTCTTGGTACTATAAAACTGAAATTCTAAATTCATGTTCTAAGCTAACGTATCTTTTCATACTTGATAAATCTAAAATCATAGTTCAACACTGGATTTTATAATTATGATAACTCGGAAATCATATGACATTTATTCATAAAACTGAGTTATACTCTTGTTTCATATTTCTCTAACATGTATGAATATATTAACTAAACATTAAAAAACATAGCTTGAAATATAAATCTTGAAAACATAATTATGTCATAAATCCATAATAACATTTTTTTTAAATCGGCATTTTGCTAAATCATACAATTTGCAACAAATTTCTTCATGAGCATATAAAACATTTTCATAGCACTCAACATATCAATCATGGTCCCATGGTTTTCTAAAACACATTCCTTCCATGCCATCATCATAAATCATAATTTTTTAATTAGATATAATCATGTAAAATCATATTCTATACTTTTTCTCATCTTAAGTACCATATTTTACAATCATAATGCAAGAAATATACTCATAATGAGGAAACTACGGTGTTACTCACCGTAACCGGAGTTTGGTGAAGGCTGGGCGTGAAGTCTTTCAATCTCACTTTCCTTGGTGGCCAGAGGCGGCGGCGGGGTACCTGCGAAAGGCACTCCGACGCCCAAGTCAGACTTAGAAAATGGAGAGATATTACTGAGAGAATAAAAAACATACCTTTGAGAGTTTTCCCCCCTTTATTTATATGCGAAATCTTTCCTGAAAAAAGGACCTCTAAGTCTGAGGTGTACAGTACGGGCATGATGACTTGGAAGGTACGGAAGGGATGCCAAGTGACAGGATTAGAAACCTTCTAGAAGGTTTCTGATCTGTGATCCTCCATTATCCTTTTGGCATACTAGCTTTTGGTGACGTCCTTTAATGGCGGTGGGCGCGTAACCACATTATCATTAGGACATCAGAACTCAAAATTCGGTCATTTAGAATCTTGAGGTTTATTTCCCTTTTCGTTCGATATCCTTCCATTTGCCGACCTCCCTCTCAATCATCCATTAGTAACATAAGGTTATAAGATCAAACTCACCCACCATTTGGAGCTAGAAGTATGTGTGCACTACCAAATTGACCTTGAGAGCTTGGAATGACACTAACAACTACCATAAAGCAACCATAAACTCTGAATCAACTTCTAACATCTTATAGATAGCTCTAATATAACTCTAACAATATTGGAGGAGTACCCTTAGTTGACAACGATAAGAGAAAACGACAACTCAAACCATATAATATGAAAAAGGAAGCATAAACCAATAATCAAATTCACCTTGAAGCTTGGAGGAAGTGAATTTAGTGGAGGATGAGAGTGGATGGGAGGAAGAAGGAGATGAGATGATGTTTTTGGATAGAGTTTCGGTAATGGGATGTTTTTCCTCAAGTTTAGGGGTATATATAGGGTGGGGGAAGTCACTTAACAAAACAATATTGTTTTACATTGTTTCTACCCCACTGACACCATTATAGTGGTTCATGACCGCTATAGCGGTTTAGCTGTTTCCCCGTGTGCCCCACTGATCACTTATGAACGCTACAGTGGTCTTGGACTGCTTAACGATCTACATACCATCAAAATTGAAAAACTCGCTCACTGTGACAGCTATAGTGGTGACAATTCACCCAGTTTCTGCATTTTTTTCTATCATTTGGTATATGGGTTATCTTAACACTCACTTATTAACTTTAAGTTTATGTCCTCATTTATTTTACTCTCTATTAACTTTAAAACATAAATGTAAATGAGGAAATACCCCCTCATTTGGATTTAAATAAAATATAAAAAAATTAAAATCCCAACCAAACAAAATCTAAAATTTGAGTTTTAGTTCAAATCCAAAAATCTTCAAGATTTTCTAACCTTGTGGGTTAAAAATGAAACGCTTAAAGGTTTAAAAATTTTCATTGAAAATAATTTTTTTAACTTATTTTCCTTTAGAGAATAGTTACTGGGACCTTTGATCCAAAAAATATGGCTCTATCATACAATCCTCCAAAGAGATGTAAGATATAGATTTAGTGAAATTCAGGACCCAGCAGCAAGGGTAGGTCTCGGGAGATCCTGAGGCTGTACGGAAAAATCTACTAACATGTGTATCTCAAGCATCACAATTGTAAAATTATAAAACTCTATAAGTAAAACAAAATTTAAGAAATATGTTAATATTATGTTTAGGGATTTCCTTCTATATGCATGGGGTACATAGTCCTTTTAAAATTCAACAAGTGTGATTTAATTATAAGTTTTATAATTCCTAATAATTTCATTCAACAAGACATGTGGTTAATTTTTAATTATAAATAGTTAAAAGGTATTGATATATGCTCTTGAATTTTATAGGAGTATTAAAGAAATCCCATAATGTTTATTATATATATTAATTCACTAATATTGTAAAAAAAAAAATTTCACTATCATTCAATCAAATATCTCTTTTACATAATTTTTCAAGTAGAAGTAAAATTAACCATATTTACTGTGTGTTATCACATAAATCGAAAATTGGGTAAATTTTTTTTTTCATATTATCAATTTATTCAAATTAAAAATCCATATTTATATAATCAATTCACTAGCAATACTCACATTAAAATACAAGAAAGTCACAATTACGATTTAAAAGAGAATCACTTGCCTTTGTTCTACCGCCATTTATAATATTGACGAAGTTTCACCCTTCACGTAGCACACAACTACACACTTCATATTACGAGTTAACGACCGTGTTCGGTGTGGCCGGTCAAACCCATCTTCGAGTATTAATTACTTGCATTCATGCTTCCTAATACTAAGTATGGAATAAAACAATACCTATACATCGCATAACTGAGAAGAATCACTTGTTTTTAAATCATATTTATTTTTATTCTATTACTCGATATTTGTTATGTAGAAAATAAGTATTGAAAAGTATCAATCAATCACTCGTTATGTAGATAATTTCTCTTCCCTCATATTGATCTTAAATTTTAATTTTATGCCGTTAAATGTACGATTATGGTGAGATTAATTTGATCGATTAGAAGACACCGTTGATAGCGTTCAATTATTATTAAATGAACAATTTGGTATTTCTAATAAGTCAATAAATAATTTGATATGTGTCGTTAAATATAATGTTTATTGATCAAGGATTTATTATGTCTTTGGGATTATAAGACATGTTCTAGGTTAGTAGTTTACTACTTCTTAAGATTTAAAAACATATTAGAAGGATAGCAAGATTCCATTCTTATTCATTTTCTCTGTCGTGTCCCACTAGGATATTTCTGAGGAGCAGTCTCATTAATAAACCTTTTTGTAAGACTCACATAATGAAATCTAAGTCTCATAAAAAAATTTAAAATATAAAAATAAATATCCTTATCTTAATTCAGAAACAAGTGGATCTTAAAATTATTGTCAACCATATTTGCATGCTCAGTAGTCATTAGTACACCCCGGGGGGGGGGGGGGGGGGGTTATAAAAGGCAGCATAATCCCAATTTTGAAGAGTCTTTGTCTTTATTTTTATTTTGGTGAAATACTAATCGTGATCGCTTTTATAGCCACATTTTTAGTTCTTATTCTGAGAATTACCATTCAAATTCACTACATTCCATTACCAATAAAACGAAACATTACCAAAAAAATTCGCTGCATTCTATTGGTTAGTATGAGATATAGCTTAGAAAGTGACTGAAATAGTAATTGCTCGTTAATTCATGTGGCAAGGAAGTACAAGAAGGGTGACATAGACAGATAATGCGCTGTCACATGCTTGAAGCTAATCATGCAGTAGTGTCATTCGTTAGCATAAATAAGGTGCACTTGAAAGGGACACCTTAATAAAGCTAACGTCCTACAAGCAAAAGAAAAATATAATTTTGTTGGTGACAAAAATTTAAGAGACATAATTACTCCTAACTACAGTAGCAATCACTTTGCAAAGAAGAGATTCCTCAACTGATTACAATAGTAACAACAATTCAGGAGGACAGCTGAAACAAGAACCATTGTGCCCCACAAGTTTTTCTAATCTCTCTCTATATATACAATGGCTCAAATTAGAAAAGTGATTTATTATAAGAGGGTAACAAACAAAATTAAGCTATACAAATTATTCATGGATGGTTGGGATGGAAAGTTATTAGACCATCTCCAACATAGTCTCTTGCCCCATGGATTGCTATGATGGGATGGTCCCCTTCGTGGGACGTGCAGTGGAGGGGATGGAATATACAGCCTGGTCCCTTGTGCAGGAAACATACCTTACTAGGACTATTCACTTTTTTCTTTTATTTTTTTATAATTCTACTTCTAGTATCTATAACAAGTATGTGGGACTAAAAGTGGAATCAAAATTGAGACTTTCCATTGAAGTGAGTGATCCTAGGTCCAGTCTTATTTTTTCTTTTATGATACTTTACATATGTGGCAAGTGGTGGAATTAAAGTTGGGATCCAATTTAGAACCCATCATTGGAGTTGCTCTTAATGGTAATTAATGATCATGTGATCATTTAAAAATGTTATGTGATTTTATATTTTAATCTTGATCATTTATGTAAGATCTAATGACCCATATTTCATTTCTCTCTCTCACTCTCCCAATAAGTCTCCCCTCTCACCTAAGTCATTATATATATATATATATATATGAGTAGGGATTCGTTTATTCCAAAAGTAAGTCGTGCACAGTTACTCTATTCTATAACTCTTCATCCACATTGAATTTAATCAATCCAATTATTGATTTATGTTATATTATATTGATGATTAAGCATGCCAAATTTCAAAAAAATTGGACAACAATAGTCATGTAATCTATTAATTGATATTTACTTGTATTTTAAAAAATACACTATCCGTCAAAATAAAATAAAATGATTAACTATCAAATCATTTTTAAATTATATGAAACTTTATATGCTTGACCTATTTGATAAAAACTTTAAATTCAACTGTTGGATTGATGCAATTTCATGTTAAAAAAAATTATTAGATGGAGTAAATATGTCAAGACTTACTCTTGGAGTAAGTTAGTCTCTCCTATATATATATATATATATATATAATGATTCTAGTAAGAGAAATGATTTATTAGGAGACTGAGAGAAGTAAATCCAGGTTGAATAACCATACATGGATGATCATAATTAAAATTTATTAATAGTAATCAATGATCATATGATCATTTAAAATTGTGATATGATTTTATATTTTATCCATTACTATAAAACTTTATTCGAGTAAATAGAGTAAACTATACAGATGGAATAACATTTTAATGCCTTCTTTTAAATTATGTTTATGTTCTAAATTAAAATCTAAATATATTTTCACAGTACTATCTACAATTTGTTTAGGTCTCCCTGTATCTCTAATTAATCAGACTACCCTCGATTTGATCTACTTTCAGTTATTGAAATCTTTTACAGGCTTCTCGACATGTACATGCCTAAATCACCAAAGTCACAACTGTAGCCTTTTTTTCTTTTTATTTCAGATACTACCCAACTTTGTCTCTAATATATTCATTTATAATTTTATGTTGTCTATGTATTCATTCATCTTAACATAGTATACTCATCTATCCAATATTCAGCTTATTCTTCAGCTTTTTAATGCCCAACATTCTGTTCCATGTAACATCACCCACCTTCTAACTCTTCTCCTAGGATATGTTTGGTTAAGAAACAAAAATATAATGTAAATTTTCAAGAAAGAGCTCCGTGAGTAAAAGTTATATATGAACTCATTTTTACTCCCTAAACAAACATAGCCTTAAGGCCGAGTAATTATGCTCATATACAAGAGACATAACATTAACAAAAATTCTTCATTCAGGGGAACTTTCTAGCATTGCCCCACAGCCGGTTCATTGTCAAGCAAAAGAGAGAATGGGAGAGAACGTATTTTGTTCCTCTGATTCTATATTTGAGAAGCAAATTCAAAGATGAGGAAACCAGTGCAGCAGAACTTGACCAAAATTGGACTACAATAGCTTGTGTGCAACTTGATTTGTCAAAGCTAGTGGAGCCAGACATATCAAATGCGACCCTCACATTGCATAATCCTCAACTATGGAATGAATTAAGTTATGGCTCTTTTGACTTTAATGGAAAAGTGACAAAAAGGGACACAAACACACCAACAAAACAATGTGGATATCCCATAAGACCAAGGGGGATTCGAGGAAGGAGATGGCCTTCATAATATATTATTGAGAGTCGAACCCTGGAGTCGTTGCTGTGGAAAGGACTTTACCTAACCACTACCCTCGATCTAAAATCGTATGAACAATTTCTAAAAGCAGAAAATATACAATTAAGAGGACGCAATGAAATTGTAAAATTTAATAGTTTTGAGACTTGCATGTCACCTAACAGAAAAAAGGTATAGACAGGGTCCTGTAGGAAATTGTTTCAAGAAGTCCAACACCGCTTGCTAGTTTTATCAAAACCACCTGATTTTCTAACTAGAGCTGTTTCACCCTTGGCTGTATATCTAATAGTCACCAAGTCAATGCAAAAAAAAAGTCTCAAGTCTAAAAGCATATATGGGGAAAAAGGGGAATGAAGTCCTCAATAAGCAGTATGATTATGTTTTGTTGCTGGACACCGTAGGATTATGTTTGACAAGAGCTCTTGCTCTGTGTCTTTTCTTGAAGACATCCTGCCTCAATCGCTTGGTCTCACTTTGTATGTCCATGAAGGGTCTCCTCTCTATAGTTTCCTTTTCACTCTCCAACATCCTTTGCTTCTCCATTGCCACTGCTGCCCTGTCCTCGGATTTTTGGTTTTTTGCTTCTTCCTGCAGGTTTCCTCCTTGTCAATGAAGGTTAACAAAAATTTGGTTTATGTTTGAGAGCCACTCAGTAAAAGTGATCCATAAAAGTGGAAAAAAAAAAAATCAAATTAAGGATTACAGCCAATGGTTGCCAATTTAAGGAAACCACCAACACAATATAATGTTCAAATTTCAAATAATGAATGTGCTGGCTATGATCAACACACTAAAAAAAAGGCACAATAAAGGGCAATAAAATCTTAACATCATTCTAATCATCTCATCTTCATATTCCTCGTCTTCTTCAAATTTTCTGTCATCGTTAATCTCATTAAGTGTTTCTGGTTCACAATATTTAAGAAGAAACATGATCCAACTCCCATATAAAAGAATGGTTGAAAAGCCAACTTATAATGCATAAAAGTGCACTTCTACTTGCCTTTACAAAAGTGATCTTTATTGTATAAGCCAGGGTGTTTCTCAATGCTTTTCAATGCAGCTTACACTATGACATAAACTTCAGACAGTTTCTAACAATCGTGAATAGTACTCATAATAGAAAAGGGAAAGTAAGAAAGGACCTGAAGATCATGAATGAGACAGTCAAGTGATTTGATCTTCCTATGAGGCCAGCGAGGAATGCCGAATTCTCTGCATTTCCTCTTGAGAACCGTTAGTCCAACATTTAGTTTTCTTGAAGCTTCTACGATTGGCATATCAAAATACTTGACCAATTCCGATAACGTAATTTTTGCTATATGGTTACTGGGTGCCCTCTTTTTCTTCTCTACAGAACCTGCAACCTTTCATCTTATCTATTAGTTGTAAATCATGGCATGCTTAACTCAACATTAGAAAGATTGACACATGATGAAAGAATTTATTTCATATTAATTCTGTGTCCTGCATACATACTGGACAATCAGAGACCATTTGCAGCATATTTTCTAAAGCTAACACTGAACACAAAGTTATATCGTTCAAAATTGGGCACAGCACTACATACAAAATTTGAATTAACAACATGAATTCTTTAAAGGAGGGAACATCATAAGGTTTGATGCTTAAAGAAGCTCCATATATGTATCAGTCATCAAAAAGGATTCTTGGTTTTGATTAGCAAAGAATTCGGTAGTTATACACTCAGAACTACAGGATCCAGTTAGAAAAAGAAAACTATATTGTCATCGCAGCCAGTAAAACCTAGGAGATATTGTAACTCCTAGATTCCAACGAGTGAATTTACAGATTGAATATGCCACTAGAAAATCATTTAATGCTAAACAGTTTGTATCTATTAGACTATAGAGAGTATTGACACTGAACCTGCTACGGTTTCATCGTTGAGCTTATTGTCTGGCAAGTCAGACATTTCATCTTCATAAGGAAGACAATTCAGATCCTGCTCAAACACAGGAACAACTTTTCTTGATGGCTGGCAATCTTTGCTGTTTCCATGGCATTCTTCCTCTGGAGAGTCTGATAGACTATCTTTGTCCTTTTCCAACTTGTATATCACACGGAGATCTTTAAGCAAGGTTGGAATCATCCGAAGCTTTGGGTTTCTGAAAACTTATTACTTTTAGAAACACTTGGAAACAAAATGCAGGAGTTTAGGAAATTTAGAACACCTAAAAATGGAGGCAGAATAGCCATGTGGAGATTGAAAAAAAAAAAAAAGCCGTGTGGAAATATGATTTGAAGATATCAAATCAGTGCAATTAATTATATTAGTGTTTTCACATTACTTCATGCATGAGGGAAACTCAAAATATATAATCAATCATTTTGCAAATAATGCCATGCCTGGCATGATACGTGACTCTGCAAGTAATGTGGTGGGTGTGACACAAAGTAAATATCAAGTTTAAAATCCTTTAAGGTTAAAAATAACGTGAAGGAAAACCACATAAACAATTTATAGAAATTTAGAAGATAAAAGAAGAAAGATAGGGGATGGTTTCAAAGTAGGTGGAAAGAGAAAAGGCAGGGAAACATAGGCAAGAAGGAGAAAGCTTCCCCTCCCTTTCCTCTTCTTGCAAACAGATCCTAAAGGGAAGCATAGGAGAGGGAAGATAAGTAACACTTTCCCCTTTAAGGATGTTAAAAAGAAGAAACCGTGAAGAATTCTTTCTCCTAAATTTATTTAATAGTATAATTTTTGTTTTTCAATTAAGTCTTACTCCTACTCCAATTTTGGAGTAAACAGGAAAAATTATCGATTTTGTCAGGAGAATGGAGATTGGCGGGTAATTGATCAACTCCATTCCCCCTCCCTTTACTTTCTCTTGATTCCCCTTCTCCTCTCACTGTAAATTAGACTCTATCATTTTTTTATTCTTCCTTTATACCTCGATAAATCAGTCCCGTAGGGATCAGAATAGTAATATCCTACAACCAAATCAGCAAATGGTCAAGTGAACATATTATGTTGGTTCTGCAAAAGAAGTTGACCAAAATGTTATTTATCAATTCAAGAAACCTTTTCATAAACTACTGTGCAGTTTCCAATGCTAATTGGTGTAAGATTAAGATCTCCAAAACAAACAGCAATAAATCTCCTATGAAAGCATCAATCTTCCTATTAGAGGGCGTTCGGATAGGGAAATCATATTGCTCTTCAATTTTTGCCTCTGTACGCATTTGGTAACCTTCCCGTATTTCACTGTAAAAGAAAAAATCAGTCACTTCAACCATAGATATTTTCACTTTTGGTAACCTTCCCGTATTTCACAACACAACCGCAGATACAGAAACAAACAGTCATGAAGAGACTTAAAAAGGTTAAAATGTAATATCTTTTCTAAAATCAATAGTATTCCGTTATCAATCTACTTTCAACTTTCCCATTCAAAGAACTCATAACTAAAAGTACTATTCTGCAATATTCTTTTGATAGAAAAAGAAATTTTATTAGAAGAGAAGAAAGGGTACAAAAAAGGATGAGGCATCATCACAAAGAAACCAAAATAACGAAGTTAAATTCTAAAATGATAAACCATGCAACAACGTATGCCAATCTCTTTGTATGTCAAACAATGACACTCCATGAGATAAACCATGAGTAGAGCACCAGAGGGAAGCCAATAAAGAAAGCCTATCCCAAATAAAGTCTACTTTTGAAAAGGGGTCATTATATTTTCTAGCATTCCTTTCCAACCAAAGTCACATAGCGACAATTCACTTATGCCAAAACAATGGTTTGAGACTAAAAATCATGTTGAAATATAACTAAACATGGTTTTGCAAAACATATTGAAATAAATTGAAGCTCAGTTTGTACCCGTCAAACTGTGGTTTGAACCTACCCAATGCAAAACCAAACACACAATTGAACGGATCAATACCAATTCAGTAGAAAGGGGACACTCTAACTTAAAGAGATTTTACTCATTTTAGAGAGCAAGCAAGAGTCCAAATGGGTGAACTAACAAGGAGCAAAAGCAAATACAACTTTGGATAGGACTTAAGCAGGTATACCTACAGACCAACAACAAGGATGGAGCGCTGGAAAATTGAGGCTTGTGATCTGAGTGAAAGGCAAAGATACAAAGCCACACTCCATTCTGGAACCCTTCAGAAACTTCAGAAACACAGAACCTCTTCTGCAATATGAGAATTGGGGTGGCCCTTATTTCCCCATAGGAGCCACTCTCTGAAAACAAAAACTCTCTTTCAACTTCCTTTATCTTCCCATACTTTACTTGGTACACATGCACACTCCTGATCAACTCTGCAAAGTAACAACACAAACAAACAAAAACAATACAAAATAAAAAAAAATTCATAAAAATTGTCAATTACCACAACTCCACAAAAAAAAGGTCAATTTTGTCCAATAAAATGATGGAAAAAAATAAGCTCTAGCTGAAAATGACCCATGAAATTTCAAAAACTACAGTCTGGGTTGCGAAATGCATGAAGGGAAAGTATATCACAGCATAAAACAATTACTTTTGGGGATGTTTCGACATGGTATCAGAGATTCTAAATAGTACATACCAAATAAAAAAAGAACATTGTCAATCAACACAAAACCAAAAAACGCATTTTTTTTCCAATAAAAAGCAGAAAAAACAAGCTCTGGATGAAAATGAGGCATGAAGTTTCAGAAACTATGGGTCATGAAATGCGTGCTGGGATTGAGCTGTTACATGGGCGGTTTGGTTACCTTCTCTAGTGGTGTTCTTGAAGACTAAGAGGGTTCTCAGCTGGTTGGTCCTCACCATGTTGGAGATGCCCCCATGACTATTGGGTGAAGAACAGTGTTGTGGTGATGAGGGAAACAAAACAATGAGACAAAAACGAGGTTTTGGAGTGTGTCTGCTGGTGCATGATCTTAATCTCTCTCTTGGTTGGTTTTCTATGGATCAGCTCACGATCCTGTCAAAGGCAAATTTGGTAGCTGTTACATTTTTATTTTTTCCCCTTTTTTATCAGTTATTTTTTGTTGAAAAAAAAAAAGATATTAGTATTTTCGTCTAATCTGATTCAACTTACATAAGTTTATGAGATAGCTCACCAAAAAAATAAAAAAGAGTTTATCAGGGGACTAAAGTTATTTGGAGACAAATTTTTTATGTTTTGAATGTTCAAATTCATGACTTAACTCGAAAAATAAATAAGTATCGAATCGCTTTATTGAATCACTAAATTTTTATAGTCATGAGATTTGAATTCTAAATTTTACTTAAAAGAAGCAAATAGCAATTTTAAATCAAATCTTAATTTTTGCTTTTCTTTTATTTTTTTTATTCGTCTTTCATTTATTCTTACTTAATTTCTCCCTTTTCGACTTTGTATGTGAATTTTCTAGTTTAATTTGGAACAGTTTCTTTTTTTACATTCGAAACCACTTATGTTAATCCAATTCTTAAAAAAAAAATGGAGATTTTTAAAAAATTAAATTGAAAAGTACTCCTGTACTTTTTTTCATTCATATTTTTCTTGTATACTTATTTTTATGATAGAATAAAGATAAAATTATTTTATGAATATGAATCTAATGAATATCTTATTTTTATGAAAACCTACGGTTAGTGCTAGTTTGATTTTAAATAAAATTGGAAGAAAAACACTTCATAAGACATTTTCATGCTAAAGAGTAAGAGAATTTATTTGGCCAAACACACTTTTAATTGCTTGTAATTTTTTAGGAAATATTTGGAAAAGAAGGATGAGAACTCATTTCTCCAAACACATGCTCACATATTTATAAAAAGATTGCAAAATAAACAATCTATAAATATCTAAGTTGGTCAAACATATATTTCAAACTCTTATTTTCCTTCTAGGTACCATATTATATTACATGCTACTCTTTTATACTTACTTAGAATAACCTTAATTTTAGTAAAGTAATTTCAAAATATGAGTCTAATGAAGATCTTATTTTTATAAGAACTATGTTTATTGCTAATTTGATTTTAGATACAAATGGAAGAAAAATGCTTCATAAGGCGTTTCAAGCTAAAAGTGTAAGGGAATTCATTTGGTCACGAACACTTTTAATTGCTTCTAATGTTTTAGGTAATGTTTGTAAAAGATCGATAAGAATTCATTTCTCCATGCACACACCCATATATTTGTTAAAGGGTTCCAAGTTAAACAAGTTGTATGTTTTAGTTGGCTAAACATATATTTCAAACTCTTCTTTTTCTTCTACACCTCATGCTATATTACATAATGCTACTCTTTTATACTTATTTTCATGGTAGAATAGGAATAAACTTACTTTCAGTAAAGTAATTTCAAAATAAGAGTCTAATGAAGATCTTACTTTTATGAGAATCTACATGTAGTGCTAGTTTTGTTTTAAATGCAATTGGAAGAAAAACACTTCACAAGGCATTTCATACAAAAAGAGTAAGAGAATTCATCTGGTCAAATATACTTTTAATCATTTCTAGATTTTGAGGTAATCTTTGTAAAAGAAAAATGAGAACTCATGCTCATATATTTGAGAAAGGATTGCAACTTAAACATGTTGTAAATGTCTAAGTTGGTCTAACATATATTTCAAGCTCTTCTTTTTCTTATACGCATCATGCTATATTACATAATACTCTTCTTTTTACTTTTGTGGTAGAATAAGGATAAACTTACTTCCGGTAAAGTAATTTCAGAATATGAGTGTAATGAAGATCTTAAATTTATGAGAACCTATATTTAGTGCTAGTTTGATTTTAAATACAAATGGAAGAAACACATTTCACAAGGCATTTTATGCTAAAAGTGAGAGAGAATTCATTTGGTCAAACACACTTTTAATTGCTTCTAATATTTTAAGTAATTTATGTAAGAGAAGGATGAGTTCTCTAATCACACGCCCACATCTCTGTAAAAGAGTTGCAAATTAAACAATATGTAATTGTTTAAGATGGTCTAACTTATATATTTCAAACTCTTATTTTCCTTCTATACGTCATGCTATATTACATAATACTATTACTCCTCTTTTATACCTGCTTTTGTGATAGAATAAGGAAAAAACTCACTTTCATTAAGGTAATTTCAGAATTATGAGTCCAATTAAAATCTTTCTTTTATGAGAACTTACATTTGGTGCTAGTCAATTTTAAATACAAATGGACGAAAAGCACTCCGTAAGGCATCGCATAGTAAAGCGTAAGAGAATTCATTTGCCAAACACACTTTTAATTGCTTGTAAATTTTGAGTTAATGTCTGTAAAAGAAGGATGAAAACCCATTTCTCCAATCGTGCGCCCACATATTGGTAAAAGGGTTGCAAATTAAACAACAAGTAATTGTTTAAGTTGGTCAAACATATTTCAAACTCTTCTTTTCCTTCTACGCATCATGGTATATTACATAATACTTTTTTTACTTACTTTCATGTTATAATAAGGGTAAACTCAATTTCAATGAAGTAATTCCAAAATGAGTTTAACAAAGATCTTACTTTTATAAGAACCTTTGTTTAGCGCTGGTTTGATTTTAGCCACAAAGCGATTCGTAAGACATTTCATGCTAGAGTAAAGGAACTCAATTGGTCAAAAACTTCTAATTGCTTCTAATTTTTGAGGTAGAGTTTGCAAAAGAAGAATTAGTTCTCGTTTGTCCAGTAAGGCACCCACATATTTGTCAAAGGGTTGCAAATTAAACGAGCCGTAAATGTTTAAGCTGGTCAAACTTATATTTCAAACGCTTCTGATAGATAATCTTATATAATACATTACTTATACTAAATAATTAATTTAATTGTGAGTTATATTAAACTTATCCTATCAACCCAAATTTAGGGGGGCCTGGGGCTAAGGGCGTTCATGTCAAATAAGCACTAGTGCAAATCTTGCATGTTTGGGATGCACAGGGCCTATTAAAAGTAATCAAGCTTCAGCATATAGCGATTGAAAGCTGAAATATTTAACTCTAGAAAAAGCTTTCCGTGATTGAAAGGGATACAGATTACATATTTTACCCCCAACAACCAAAGCCGAACATTCTTATGGCTGTTATATCTATTAATAGTAAAATTAATGCATCCAATTCAGACATTCAAATATAACCAGCGAGTCTAACTAATAGCCAGAGCACAACTAAAAACAGTGTAGTAGTACTAGAAGATATATATCAAGGTTGAAGACCTAAATTTAAGATACAGAGCCCTAGCAAAATGTCTCGATTACTGCCTTGATCTTGACTCTGCCCGTCTAGCCTCATCTGGTGTAGAAGGAAAGAGCTCCACATACCTTGATCCAATTGTCATTTTATCCTTGCACATTGCTCTCTTGGCCTCGTCAGCAGAAACAAACTCCACGTATGCCTCCCCAGTAGCTTTCCCATCTGGGCGACATGCAATGTGTACCCTATCTTCTATCAGCTTGAAATCTTTAAAAAAGTCAAGAATCTGAGATTTAGTCACCGCAAATGGAAGTCCACGCATCTTCAATATCTCAGTGTATTCCATTTGGTCCTTATCACTGAACCTCTTCGACCGAGATGGGGGAGGGCTTCCATGGTAGTCATTATCGTATATTCCTTCATAGTTGATCTCAGCTGCAACAGCATTGTAATAATCCTGCTTCTTACACCTGAAGACTTCCACATATCTGCGACCCATGTTCTGCCGATCTCTCTGTAGTGCAAACTCAACCTGCATTGCTCCTGCAAAGACTACAAAGGCCTCTCCTGAGAACCGTCCACTCTTGTTGACCAGCAACACATCCACGATGGTCAGCCCAGCAAAGAACTTCAAAATGTCAATATCAGTGCAGTTAAATGGAAGCCCCCTGAGACGAACCACAGGAAATGGAGGAGGGGGCTGGAAGCCACTGCCATATCCATAAGGTTGAAAGCTGCCTGCTCCGCTGCTCACTGCGAAGTATGGATTGGATTCCATCATTCTTTGTCTCTTTGAGCCAACCTCGTACCCGTCCGAAACCCCCCCGCTTCCCAACATTGCCCTTCAAATTTCCATACCCAGAAAAAGAAATCCCCCACTCAACATGTTAATAAAGCCAAACCCAACCCACATTTCCCTGACACCTAATTTTAATTCCTAGGGTGTGTTTGGTTAAAGGGTAAAAAAGGGTGGGTAAGCTTTCATGGATGAATTTCATGTGTAAAATTATACATGCAACTCATCCATAAAAATTTACCCCCCCGATTTTACTCCCTAACCAAACACACCTCTAATGTAATAAAATTTATAATGTTGAACACAACTCCTAAAAGCATACAATATAGAAGACAGAAACTAGATATAACTAGCTATACCAATAGTATACCACCACCACAAAAGGTCCACAATCATTAATCTTTCACAGAAAAAAATTGGGCAGTAAAAAAATTATTAGTTAGGCATGTAACATCGAACAAAGCACATAAACTAAATAGCATCAAAGAGAGAGGAAAACAAAAAAGTCGTACTAAGGAAAGCAACTCAATGTTAACAGTAGAGCAATATAGTTACCCCCAACTAAAAAGCTCAAGAGCTATTCAATTAAAGACACAATCAAATGGTGTCAACTTTTACCATTTTCTCCCAAGGTTGAAAGAAAGTTACACACACACACACACACACACACAAAATACAGTACAAACACTAGTCAAAAGGTTGAAAGAAAGTGACATGTATTTACATGTTCCAGATTTTCTCAGCAACATTCATTGGAAGAAATCTTTCACAATGAATAGTAAATGGATAAAATAAGTAAAGACCTTAAATCAGGGCATGGGGAATACTGGATAAAATTATATAAGATAATGAAAACATATAGTTATACAAATGAAACTAGCCAAGAAAAGATTTTTCCTCTTAGGACTTTCTTTAGTATTTGCATTATGGTACCATTTTACTCAACTCGAACCTGACCCACAGCCCTCAAACAACACTATAGCCGCCCTGCTCTGACAAATAAGAATGTTTTGACTTTTGATATACACATGCATCACAATAATAAATCACAACCTCAAAGTTAAGCATCTTCTCCATACAAAATAAAAGACTCACAAGAAATACTAAACTCTAACCATTAAAGACCAACTGATCGTTTTTATTTTTTCACGAACACTTCTAATTATAAGGTGTTTTGAACCTAAAATAAACTAATCCAAACACTATGTAAAACTTTCACCAAAAGACTGTCTTTCTTTCACGATAAAACAAAACACTCCAAAATCTCCCTCTCTCTCTCTCCCTCTCACACACACACAGGGTTTCTAATCATAAGCATCAACAAACACAAACCAAACTACACATAAATCAGACTAAAGAAAAATGTCCGACTAACAAAAAAGACAATCGAATCAGATACACAAAAGCATGAGAAAAAGAAAATAGATCGAGGATGCGTGTGGCCTTACCCTCTGGGACCGTACATGTTTCCGAGATCGCCGAACGATCGAGCAAAAGGGGCTTCAGTTGACGGAGGAAAGCGATACGGATCCAGCGCTGCGATCTCGCGAGATTCCGCAAGAGGATGAATTCGACAACAGAAAAAGGGGAAAAATTCGAGTGCGAAGAAAAACCCTAATTATAACTAGGGTTACAAGAGTTGAAACGGGGTTCTTTGTGGAGTTGTGCGCACCCTCTCTTCGAGTTCTTATTGCGTGCCTGTGTCCGTTTATTTTATTTTATTTATTCCACTTTGATTTGGATTTTTATTTATTGCTTTCTTTTTTTTGAGTTTTTTTTTCTTTTCTTATTCTGCGATACTAGTGGATTGATAGGCACTTATACACCTCTCAATTCATATTTTTTTATTTTTGCATTTATTTTTAATTTTTTTAACTTATTATATTTATTTTTGTAACTTTTTTTAACTTCTTATGTGTCAAGAATATTTTAAAAAATAGAAACTTTGGACACCAAATGGACTGTGCTCTTTATAGTATAGAATAGATTAGGTACTGGGTAAACTGTATACATACTGAATTTGACCGCAATAACAAAACTACAAAAGTACCCCTGAGAGATGTAAGGACATTGAGCGTCGGATCAAATGGGTATTGCATAAAACTTAGAGCGTGTTTGGTATGGCTATTTTGTGTTTTCATTTTAAGTAAAAATGGAAAATGAGTGTGAAAACATGTTTGGTGTAGTTTGTTTGAAAATATTTTCAGAAAACGTTTTTGAAAATAGGTGAAAATTTGGAAACAACATTTCCTTGTTTTCCGTCTTTTATTTGAAAATTTTGAAAATGAAATCCAAGTGAAAAGGCGGTGGCATTTTTGCAATAACAATCAAATCCACATTCAAACTCGATGTGCTTCACAACTGCTGAAGGCAAAATGGGGAGGGAGCAAAGGGGGTAAATGGCGGCTTTCATGCATGAAGTGGAGGGAGAAGTTACCGGCGATGGGGCTGGCTGTGTGGGTGGAGCCAAATTGTGCGGCGGTGTGATGTGAAGAAGGAAGGACCGCGCGCGCGCAGCAGCGATTCGCTAACGATCTGGAGGGGTATCCGCACGACCATGGGAATGGGTATTCACGCAGAGGCGCGGTGAGTGGGGCTGTGCGCCTGGTGCAAGAAGCTTCGCGGGGAAGCAGAAGGGAACTACGCCGTGAGGATCTGGAGGGGAGGATGGCTCCTGGGATTCAGCAGTGGTCGCCCTTCACAACACGCGACAATGGAGGTCTCGCGGCGGAGGGGGAGGCCGGCTTGTGGTGGTGGCCGGAAAAGCTGAGCGGTGAAGAGCTTCAACAGTGGGTCCTTCTGGATTTGTTTTTGAGGTTGTTTTTGTTGTGAGGTTCATAGTTGTTTCTGGAATTTTTGAAATGTTGATGGTGGATTTGAAAATGAAGATGTGATGATTGTTGATCTGGATTTGTTTTTTTGGATGTGTTGTTGAATTTGAATTTGTGATGTTGAGATTGTTGTCCATGAATACTGGAGTTGTGTTGAAAAATTTTGAAAATATATTTTGAAATTACACAAATCAAACATATTTTGATTGTTTTCATTTTTTGAAAATAGGATTTGCTTTTATAAACCAAACGTATTTCCTAATTTTAAAAATTTGAAAATAGAAATGCTTTTCAAAAAATGAAAATAGGAAATATTTTCACAAACCAAACACTCCCTTACCTAGCCGAAGATTAGGTGTATTACATAGACGGGCAAGGACAATGCCCAATCCCAAAAAAAAATAAAAAATGCCACTTAAAAAACTTAAAAATCTCGTGCAAATTTAGACCGAGCGTAGGACGAAAAGCGAGTTAAACTAGTTCGTGAGGTCATGAGCTAAATTTGAATTAACGATTTGAGCTTATTTATTAAATGAGTTGAACTTTAAGTTTTACAATGTTTAACTCACCAACTCATAAGTTAACTCAACATGTAATATAATGTGTGAATTATGAACAATTAATGTAACTTTAGAATTTAAAACACACATTGTGATTAACTGTGGCTCGAGTCAAGAGTTTCCACATTCTATGTGCGCTTTCGAAATTACTTGGATAAATTAGTTCAAAAAAATAGTTCTTGAACAATTTTCTTTTGAAAAACATAGAGTTGCGTCTAAGTATTGGATAATTTTTTAAGATTTCATATAAATACATTTATACATAAATTCTTGCTACCGTTTTCTCCGCTTATTCAAGGCATTGATTAAGGATACAAAGTAAAATTCAAAATGTTTTAGTGAATTACATGACTTGAACACATAAATCTCTTTCTTCCAATGTAAAAATTTCCTTTCTTAGCTCCTTAAGATTAGATAAATTTCCTTTCATAAACCTCCTAAAGGCATTGGTAAGAATTTTCTTTTCGCAAAGCAGGTACTATCAACTAATTTCAAACTGAAGATTGAGGAGGGAGACCAAAGTAGGTCATTAGCTCCTTTTTTTTTTCTAAATTCTAACCCACCAATGCTAGAAAGTTTATTGGACCTTAACTAATTTAATTCTATTTATTTGGACTCACTATAGAAGTGAAACTCTCCAATATTAGTTTTTTCCACCCAAATTCAACTTGCTTAAAGAAACCATGTTTTTTAGGTTACAATAGAAAAACATATTTGTAGCAATTCACACAAACTCTAAATAGAAACTAAAATAAAACCACTTATAAACTCAAATTTACAAACCCATTATTTCAACACAAAAAATAAATAACTGTGACTAACCCTTTTGCAATCCAGGAGCATGAAAAGACAGAATTCCTTAATAAGGTCCAAGATGCCAAAAAAAAATGAAAAGCAAAGTAATGCCTATCTTATATGAAAATTTTTGCCTGCATATGCAGAATGGATTTTACACGTGGCCTCTGCTAAAAAACACAATAACTGGAATACTTACAACTGATCATCCAGACAGGAGGGGGAAAGAGAAAATTTCATGGTGTACAAATCTATCAACATCTTGTTCTTTCCATTTTAAATTTAGGATATCAGTCAGAGAAGCTTGCAATTTTCCAGCATTGTAGAGGAGATCATCACAATCTATTTACTATAGGTGAGTCTACAAATAAATTTGCTAACCCTGGTAGATACTATTAGCCAAGGTATAATCCCAATCTGCAATGATATAAAAACAGTTAGCAACTACATTCAGAAACCAATGGGTGGTTTCATGTTAACAAAAAGCAGTAGAGTGCATAATGTAGACAATCATGAAAATTTTCCGGTTTCTTCCCCTATGACTACAACAAACAATATAAACAACTAAGCTTTTTTCTTTTCCACTGGATGGCACTGGCTATAGCCTATATGAATTAGACAAAGGTATTGCATCCTATCATAAATCATGACTATAAATAATTCATTAATGTTGGGTTGGGTGCTATGACTTATGAAAAACATAAGCCAATTTTTTTTGTTTAGTAAACACAAAAGGTCTAGATGCTTTTGCTCTCAGCATTTAAAAGTCAGAGATACTTTTAAGAGCACCTTATGACTTTTCAGAGCTGTCTTTTGTTCTCTAAAATTTAAGATACCAATATGATCTTATTCTAATTAATGACAATAAATATAGAAATTACTCTCTTTACTATCTATATATATTATTGTCATTTTGGACTTTTTGAGTATATTTAACAAACACTAATATTGTGGCTCCTACTTATTGAGAGCAACTTCTATATTATTTTACTTATAGTACTACGATTTTTTAAGAGCATCTTTTTGACAGTCCAAAAAGATTATCAGCTCTCAAAAACTTACAATAATACCAAACCAAGCCTAAGTTTCACGAAAACTAAAAGTAAACATGTAACTGCAGGATAAAATTGCTTTATGCAGAGTGCCCCAAAAGACCTCACAAAACCAGATAAGGGCGATTTCTTTTCGATTGCCCATGATCTCCTCACAGCAACTAGATGAAAATGACCCACTGCAAGCTATGATACATGCCAATGCCCATAGACACGAGTTAACCATTGGCAAAACAAGTATTATGGGACTGTCACAAACTAGATTCAAATCCTCACTCAGGCAAATGCAAAGGATAAAGATGAGATAGGCATTTGCTTTGAATATCACTTCCTTTATACAACAAACCATATCTAATAAGGACAGATCCCTGCAATTACTTACCATGATATTGTTATGTTGAACCCCTCCACTCCTCCAAGACAATAACCTCCCTGGAAATAAGTTCAGAACACAAAACAAAACCTTAGTGCTTTCTTCTTTTGCCATTAATAAAAGGCAATGAGGTATGCATTTGTCTGCTAGGTCTTTATTTGGAAGGAATGATAGAAATCCAAGAAAATAAGAAAGCCAGATTTTGATGTTTTGTATTGGAAGCTAATAAATCTGGAGGGTCTTATCTAAATGTGTCAGAGTTTTTATAATGCAACCTAGTAAAATGAAGTATTAACCATAATTGCATTACCAAATGGTTGCACCAGTTGTTGAGAAATGGAAGCCACAGGAACACTCCAAAACCACAGAAGCAAAATTAAATATGTTAAAACCTACACGATAGAACCAGATAGTATCTTATCAGCCTACTCAAATAAAATAAGTAATCTAAAAAACAAATATTACATCTGCAAATACCTTTGAGATGAACAAAACTTTCGAATACAATGCAGTATCCTTGACATGTAAATTTTGACCTGCATATTAGTTCAAAATAAACTATAATTTTTCAATCTGTGTGGAAAAGAAAACTAAGCAGTCAAATAAAAAAGGAAGGATATTGAAGTGATAAAAAGGAAGATGAATGCTAGATTTGTAGTGAAACTAGAGTAATGCTACTTGTACAATAATTTCTGCACATATGGTGCATAACTGCTTATGAGACTACATCTATATTTCTGAGAATTTATTGCAAATTGGACATATTGGGTATTTTCAGTGTTTCTTGGGGAACTGTTAAGTATTTTAATAATTGGGGTTAGTAGGGTTTTTTTAAATAACTTAAGGTTGCTCGGTTATCAAGTTTTGTTGGTCTGTTTAAGGAATGTCATGTACTTCATTTGAAGTTGAGATTACTAGAGTTCTGTTTACTATCTTCGTTTTCTATCGTCCTTCCTGTCTGTCTCTCTCCCCCAAATATTTTATTTGTTCCCTTTCATCTATCGTTCTATGTGTCCTATATCACAGAGGAGGGGGATGAGAAATCCTCCCAAACCAGAGAAAATCCAGCAAAAGGATATGAAATAACAAAAGAAAAACATCAGCTCCAGATGGCTCTCCTATCTTTGGTCTGCTTAATAAAGAAACATTTCTAATAAAACCCTGAAGAGGATTAACTAAAAACCAACTTCTACTTCTTCGCATTTCTTTAGTATTACTATCTCTTGTCAAAAATATTGTAATGCAGGGAAAAGGCACACATATAATGAGTTTAAAATCAACTCTTCTATAGACGAAAAGTGTATGTATATTTACCACTTAAATTCAGATGACCCTGTTTAAATTCTTTGGCAGAAGATGACCTTGTCTAAATTGAACAGCTCAAATAGTTAGTGCCTTCTCATCTTTGGTTACTATTTGTTGCTTCCAAAATACAAACAAATTTAGAACTATAATTTTATTTTAGGTATGGAAGCAATTATATCTTCAAACCAGATTTGAAATTGTAGCTTGGCAATATGTCAGTCTACATCTACATAAAATTTAATATCTAAAATGATTTGCAACATGATATAACTCACACTTTGAAAGTTCCCTCTCTTTAGCAGCTGCTACTCTTCTGAGCTTTGCTGCTTGTGCAAAGGTTGATGGCCTGAGAGGACAAATAATGGGCTCATGTACTCTTTCTTGCACAAATACACACAAACATACACACATACATGAAATTCAATGTTTATATTAGATTTGATTCTGTGAATTTCTGGTTCTTGTAAGAGATTTCTTTGAGCAGTCCCATTTTTCTTGACTCGTTAGTTGGAAACCGAAGTAGACATTTATCTTATGACACAAAGTTAATGAAAACAAAATGGTATTTCAGGTTTCTCACCAACTGACACATCAAATTGCTAAAATTCAACACTCAACATACAACTACATGCATAAATATACAAATTAACAGCTTCAAGTCAAGCATGGTAGCAAGTAGATTAAAAAATGAGCTGTAGCTGCATTGCATGTGTTCCTTCTCCTAGTCTTCCTTCTCCTACTACTAAGCTGAAGCACTCTATATTTCATAACTTTGCCTAAGCATTTCATGTGCAACATTAAGTTAGATTTAAATCCTGTTAACTTGTTAAAAACATCACATGCAGAAAGTAAGTCACAAGAGAAAAAGTCCAACCAATTCTTAACCCACAATAGCCTTCATTAGAATATTATTAGCATATTTGAATTGGTTGAGCAATTAAAACTCCCGAGTCCTGAAGCAACAACATTTGCTCTTAACAAAGCATGCAAAGAAAAAGGCTTTGGCAAAAACAACAACAATAATAAATATAAAAAAATTGTCAATTCAATTTAAAATTCTAACAAGAAGTCCATTCTTTTTCACTGGAGGAGATCATGGCTAAAGTGTGAGTTGCTTACTGTGACAGTGAGCTTGCGTCCTTCAAGAGTTGTTTTATTTCTCCACGTAACTGGCTTTCTTTTTCTTTTTCACATCCACTCTGCAGAAATATATCATGATCAACAGTCAGTATGTTAGAGAATATGCCTTACCAGGCACAGAAAAAGGTTATAAGGACTTGACTTGACGGAAACAAAGTACATCATTGTCAGGGCATTATACAAAGTGCCAACTTTGTGTTATGAAAAGTCCACAATCTAGTTATGGATAGTAAACTAATGGAACTCAGCCCAAATGTGCTCGCCACAATTATAAGATCTGGGAACACAAAGCTCAAAATGATCAATAAAACAATGCACATGGTTGGCAACTAGTGAAGTCTAGTTATAGTCTTAACAAGCTAACCACAAATGCCTTCTATACATTTATACACACAAGAACTCATTTTCCCCGCCATCGCTATTTCCCCTCCACAATCAATTACACACAGTATCCTCAACAACAGCCTCGAAACTATCCTATTCAAGGATTCGATTTCATAACAGTTTTCTTCATTTATCGAACATGAGGAAAAAAACAAAAAAAAAAAAAGGTCGAAACATATTCAAAACTCGATCAAATTTGTGCATATATGTTTTGACGTTGAGAAATCCTAAACCACAGTTCGAAGGGAGCGAATTGAGTTTCTAACTTTCTAAAACTCTGTTCAACATATTTGGCCCAAAATCACATTGAGCTTACATTTCAACATGAATTTTTAGTCTCAAAACTATGTTTGAGCAAAATTTACAACAACAACAAAAAAAATAAAATAAAATACTATCCTCACAATGTTGAATTGGAAACTCATGAGAGCATAAAAACCACACAGTTATCCAAAATCTAACATATATGAGTCAATAACAAACAAAATTTCAAATCGAGAACCTTCTTGAAGCGGTCGATCCAAGTGGATGCAAAATGAAAAGCGAGAACGATGAAGAATATTAGAGGAGCTGCTAGCGACCTTTGATGATAATGATGATGCTCTTCACTTCCTTCCACTCCTCCTCCCATCTTCGATTCAATTCCAATGCTCCAGCTATGGCTACGGACTTCAATTCTCTGCGATCCTTTCCTTTCTTTCAATTCTCTTCTTTCCTTCCTTCCTCCCTTCTTCTCTTGTTTTTTTTTTTTTTTCCTTTTGGGTCAATAGATTCTTATGGACTATTAAAGCTCCCTCTTGTTTCTTGGATCAAATACCTAGCCCGGCCCAACAATCATTTGTGTCCTCATTTATTATTATTATTATTATTTAGATGCCTAGGTTTATTACAAAAAAAAAAATCAATTCCTTTAGAGTGAGGAAATTGATAAAGTGAGAATGTTGAGGGTGATTAGCTCTTTATTTTTTTTACTTTACCAACATACTTATAGTCAAATCCAAAAAGAAGGTAGCATGAAAATTATTTTTTTTAAAAAAAAATCAAAACACGATTGGAGTAGTGTCCATAGAATAATACTATCAATGTAAATGGGAGGGAGGATTCGAGTTAATTATACGATTTCTTTGTTTTGGTTTTCTGTAAGAAAAGGTGTTTTTTATATCAATTTGAAAAGTTCAAGAAAAATAAATTAAGAAATTGTCATAAACTTTATAAATTATTTAGAATTTAATCTATATCCAATGACAATGTAAAATTAATTTTTTCATTATCCATCGATAGAATTTGAAAAAAAAAATCATAATTACCCTTTCTTTTTTGGTAATCATAATTACCCATTTTGATAATTATTCATTACAAATTGTCATTTTCGTCAAATTTTATTGTGTACTACAATTTGAACAATGCCGAATCAAAGAAACACTACAACTCCTGTAAATATTTCATTCATCTTTTTTCTTTTCTTTTTTTTTTTTTTGGGTCTCAATTCATTCATCATTCATCACGAAGTAAGAACATTGCATCATATTTTTGTTAATGGACTCCTGGACACCACAGATTGAGCCCAAAGGCCCAATTCGATCCCACGAGAATTGACCCAAAACCCTAAAAAGCTAGAATGTATTTTGAAATTAAAAAAAAAATCGGAACTCGAATTTACGAACTTAACCCTCAAGGGCACAAAATATCTCCTTGCCAACTTCGCGTGTGGCGCGTTCCTCATGGTCCGGTGGCATCATCGTAAATTCTCATCCCCCTCAACCCCAAAACGGTCATTCCCTACGCCCAATCGCACGGCATCAAAGATATTCAAAAGCACAACGCAACAGTACCATTTTGCTCCAAAGGGGATTCGCGGCTCCTCCAAAACACACACACAAAGGAAACACAAGCGATTCGGAGACAACACCAAAACCCAATAACCTAGCATCACACGGATCGCTGACGTGGCGTAAGATCCTTGATATCCCGCGTAAACCCAAACTTCAATTTTTTTTCTTTTATTTTTTGGCGAATCCAAAATTTTATCGTAGCGTTTTCTCTTCGTTGCCCCTACACCCTTCGGCTTCTTAACCTCTCGCGCGCGCCCAAAGCCCACACACAACACAACGCAAAAATCACAGAGGAAAAAAAAAAAAGGCTCTGTTATTTTTTGGTTGTGACTCGGAAACCCTTGTGGTTCTGACTCGGACCGAGTCCTCGCCGATTTCGCAACTCGTTCTCGTTTGATTCTTGTGGTTCGCCATGCCGAAGGTCAAAGCTGATGCAAAAGCTGCTGATAACCGGTTGGTTTATCGTTTTGTTTTCGTTGTTGCCTTTGTTGTTGTTGTTGTTGTATTCGATTTGCGATTTTCTAGGAACCGGTTTTGTTGTTGTGATATATTTTTTTTTTTGCGGATTATGAGATCTGATTCGTTTCGATCTAGAGTTCGTTGATATTGTGGTGTTTTCCCTGTTTTGCCATCTTTTGTTGTATTCGTTGACTTTTAATTTTCTTTCTTGATTTGTTGTTGATATTTTTGCGGTTTGTTGTTGTTGTGGTTGTATAGGTTGAAGCGCAAGGGCGCTGGAACCGGTATGAAGCAAGCTAAGAAAGCGAAGGATCCGAACAAACCGAAAAGGCCTCCGAGTGCCTTCTTCGTTTTCATGTACGTTATTGTTTATTTTTTTTATTTTGGTCCGAGCAATTGTTTTGGAGATTATTACATAATATATTTTTGTAATTTT
Source organism: Dalbergia cultrata (assembly GCA_031216105.1). NCBI lineage: Eukaryota > Viridiplantae > Streptophyta > Magnoliopsida > Fabales > Fabaceae > Dalbergia > Dalbergia cultrata. The sequence goes on along the minus strand of CM062347.1, from coordinate 1,289,878 downwards.
TTGTGGTGATGGTTGAATGTTTAATGATGTGATTGTTGCAGGTCTGAGTTCAGAGAAACATTCAAGAAGGAGCATCCTAACAACAAATCTGTTGCAGTTGTGAGTTCTTATATCGTTTGAAAAAATTTTGTGTTTGTTTGATTTTTTTTGTGTTAATTTTTTATTGATGTTTTTGGTGTGAAAATCCTTACTCGTGGTTCTCTGATTAGGTTGGAAAAGCTGGTGGTGACAAATGGAAATCGATGTCCGATGCTGTGAGTATTAAGGTTTTTAGCTAATAATGTTTTTTATTGTGCATGAAATTTAATGATTCGATGATTGGTTTTGGCATAATCCTCATGATTTTGTGATATAGGTAATTTAATCTAATAAAACATAAGTATTGTAATGACTAATGGCCTAATTTTGCACGTCAATTTTTCATTTCAGGAAAAAGCTCCCTACATTGCTAAGGCAGAGAAGAAGAAAGAGGAGTATGAGAAGACTATGCAGGCCTACAATAGGAAATTGGTGAAAACTCACTCTATTTTCCCCTCTGTCCCATCCTAATATTGTCCTTGGTTTTGCTTTTATGTTTTATTGATGATTATACTCTATTTTTTGGCTTTTAGGAGGGTAAGAATACTGAGGAAGATGAGTCTGACAAGTCAAAATCTGAAGTAAATGATGAGGATGATGATGACGAGGTAGATTCATATGGTCACTCTTTTTATCTTAAATCGTATATTGAGTTTGACTTTTGCATTTGGTTAAATGGTTGGTTTTAATGTGATTTGTTTTTTCCTTCTGTAGGATGAAGATGATGATGAGTGAAGTTGTGACACGTGATGCTTAATGGAGGAAATGGGGGAAACAATTGTTTTGGGATTAGGCTGGCTTAGTATTTGTGATAGGATTTTTCCCAATCCATTCCACAGCTCGTCTTTTCTGACTATTAGTTTCGGAATTCTTATTATGCCCCTTCTCTAGGTTTAGATTAGTGCAGGATGCTAGTTAGTGTTTCAGTATCATGATTATGTACTCATATTTAACCTCTCTATCTACAATTCCATACTGAGCAACTTTTCTATGACACCTCTCTTCTGGATGAAATGCTACAACCTCATTGAGTTCTGTAGTTTTTTGTCAAAATATCGCACCACAACTGAAAGCATGAAATCGGAAATGTTACAACTAGGTTATGCGCTTTGGTTTATGCTTGTTAAAGAGCTGGAAATTGTGTGCCCCACTTTTCGGTGGTGAATCGTGCAAGTGCTGGACAAAGTTGGCCAACATTAATCTTGTTCCAACTTGTCAGTATATCAACGCGTCGATGTAAAATAGATAAACGTATAGCACCTCAATTTGTTAATCCCGAAGTTTGCTTGATTCTTTCATTTTGACACGTGATACTGAACGAAGGGAAGACAAGCTCTACCTTTGCATAAATCTTTGTCTCTAGTTGATTTTGCTTTGGGGTAGGATAATTCGGAGAGGAACGTTATTAGCGACATGTATGATTGGTGGATGTAGCATAACTACGAGTCTTACTGCGATGAAGTTCTTGCACTCTTCCCATGTGATTTTATGGTTAAATTATGCTACGATTATGAGAGGATCTTGTCTTTTTCCATTTTCTGGATGGACATTTTTGTTGCGGCTCCTGGACAATTTGAGTTGATCAATTAGGACGAGTTCCAATTTGAGTTGGCAAAGTGTGAATGGTTTATTCGGATTTTCTCTCCTGACCCATCTGCATCTTTTCAATCCCTCTTTACCTCAAAAGATTATGGCAATTTGATTCATGACATTTACAAGATGACCTGTGTACAGTGACTGGTAGTGTATGTATTATCTTATTACGAGCAATGTTTCATCAAGAAATGAATAAGCTTATCTCTATGTACATATACCTGATTGGAAACGTATGAGCACTCGATATCACTCCCAAAACTAAAGCAATAAAGGGCAACATGAACATTCAGCGTTCAAGAGAATATACAAACTAATGAACAAACTTAAATACAAAACAAATTTTTTAAACAGAAAATGTAAACAGTTTTGGCCGAAAGTTTAATCATTTAGCTGTTCAGCGCCATCAACTTTGCCTATCCTGTTCTGCTGTTCGCAGCACTTGGTTTGCCAATGATGAAAATGATTTTGCTGTATCTTGCATTTCTGTAGTTCGAATGTTGATACCCTGCCAAATCAGAGAAATGACATGTAAAGTGACGAACAAGTTTTATACTACACTAATGTAGAGTTTTATACCATATATATAGTTGTCCCCTCATATGTATTACTACATGAGGGAATAGGTAGTGACAGGGAAAGTAAAATATATTTTGGGAAGTGGCTTGTTAGCCAAAAAGATACCTGCAGTTTTTTCATGTTCTCCTGTAGCTTACTTTCTGCCAACTTAGCAGCGCTTGTTTCCTGCAGAACCAGATTCATGATTGAAGCATTTTTCTACCACATTTCAGTACAATGGTAAAACTTTAAATATGTGAATCAAAACATAATTATATGACTACTATAATGGTGCTGGGCATCCTTTTCTAAATGCAAATTACAAACAATGGCATTTGAACAAACCAAGTCCTTTGTGAATCATGAGTGGATTGATATCTGTACTGAAGTTTCTCAAGCCGCGCAACTGATCTGAGTTCTTAGCATTCAATATGCTAATTCAGTCTAATTATTATTTATCATCGGCTAAGTGTTAGTTTATATGATGTCTGAAAGCTCAAATGAATGAAGAACAAGTCAGATTTAACAAATTCAGCAGAAAAGTGGTCAGTTTTTATCCTAGGTACATTCTTTCACATATAAAGAAACACAGATAATTTCATGCACGTGAATTGTTATATAATGGAATGTAAGTCAAGCAAGCATGATAGAGGATGCATACTCCGGATAAATAACTTACATTTGATGAAGAAGAAAACCCATATTTTTTCTTAATTTGATCCACTGCACCGGCTTGCTCGTGTTGTTGCTCTTCCTTACCTGAAGATTTCTGTATGTTGCCCTTCATCTCTTTTAATCTATCTGCATATTGGATGCTCAACCAATTCAGAAAGCACTTGATAGAATGTGAACATCAAGAGAATCTTACTATTTGGTATTAACAAATTATATATTTCCTTTGATTTTTGGGCTCGGCAGAGTTTATTTCAAAATGACATTTTCATTTCAAACCAAAAAATAATGATCACTATCAGCAAAGATATCTTATTTTATATCTCAATTGGAATCCACACGAATTCCCTATATTTACACATGTTACACTTACCACTCTATCCACAGTTGTTCATATATCTTAGCTAAAATGATCATCATGAGCAAATAGTTGAAATATACAAAAGTAAAACTCATTTCCACTTACCTTTTAGAGCGTGAAGCTTTCCAGCGAATTTCTTCTTATTAAGAGCTCCCAATCCCAATATACTATGCTCCTTATGTTTTTCTCCATGATCGTCTAGGTCAATGTCATCTATACAAGAGGAAAGAGGAAAGCCTCAGATTTGTTATCTCAAACTCAAGTAACCATTTGATAGAAAATGCAATGTATACAGATAGATGCCCCTTTAAGACATGAAGAACTGCCTAAGGTAGCACCCATGTTTTTGAGTCAGGCCACCAATAAAAGGCAGCAACTAAGGATTCCACCAGTGTAAAAAAAGACCATAAATTTATTAACACAAATGACAAATTTTCAGTGTCTTCCTTGAAAGCCAAACATATTGATATTTAGCACAAATCCAAGGATCATGTCATACCTATGTCTAATTCAGCATCATCTACATCAACATTCTGGTTATCATTGTTATCTGCATTACAAGGGAAATTTGCATTTGAAAAGACCACTGAGAGTTCCTGGCTACTTTCTTTAGAATCTTCTGTTTCCACAAGGGGCACTTGCTTTTCTTTACTGCCAGTAATATCTTTGATAACTGAGCTGAATATACCCTGCGGAAGCCAAGGACAAGATCAAGCACCTTTAGTCACAAAGATAATGGATATAGTTTGAAAAGTTTTTAAAAGCAACTTGGTACCTTTTTCTTGTCCTTATGGATGACTGGGCCAGGGACAAGCTCTTCTTGAGATGGCATCCTTTCTTTTCTGTAGATGGTACTAACAGAATCCAAAAGCCTGAAATGAAGTCAAGCAAATGTAGAAAAATGTTAATACTGTTCTGGAATATCAGTTCCACTTTTTATATTCAGATGTAAGCTCACTAGTTCAGAAAGAAAAAATAAAGAAGGCTCTATGCAGAAATTTTTGTATATTAAGATATTCTTAACAAGGTTCAAATTGCCAATTCTCTAGCCATATATTATTATGGTTATATATACCTGAAAATGTTACTTTGGACCAATAGTGACACAACAAAAATTTCTTGATCACCATTTACCTGTAAATTGAAGTTGGGTTAATTTGAAATAAAACATCTCTATAAACTTGTACATGCAAAAAATATGGTCATACCAAAACAAGGTCTCCTCTGGATGAACAACATATCTGGCTGTCGGAAAATGACTTCAATTTTGGAGGTGAATAAGTGAAACCTCTAATTGAAGTCTCCACAACGGGGGATAACTCTGGCAAAGACCTATTATTTGAAATATGTGTCTATGCATTAAACTGTTTTTGAAAAAAAATTAAAGTACTTGACAGGCAATTAAAAATCTAGCAATTATTGAAGTTCTGCTTTTGACCACCCAGCAAAACACATTTCTTGGTACATGAGTGAATGATAATTCCAAATAACACAATATAAGATCCTTGAATGGCAAAGTACATTGGAATATACCAGCGAAATTATGCGAGACTGGAGATTAACTTTACATGGACAACAATATGTTCTCTTCTTTATATATACACACACACACACACACACACACACACATACATATTAAGGTAAAAGTTTTCATCTTATTTTTATCACTTTAAAAGCGACCCTCAGGTTCGGGATCAAGTCTTTATTTTAACACCAACATTGTTAAGTCTTCTCATATAGCCATATGTTATGTACCGATCACATTATCTTCTTAATTTCTTATAATATGTCCAGACTAAGTAAATAAGATCACCTTATTTCGACTTTTCCACTGGTGAAAAGGAGTATAAGGCCAATATCAGAGGGGCTGCAAAATATTGATGCCCAGCAGCAGGAAGAGGAATGGAACTTCTTTTTGTAAAGCACCTTTTTAACTCCCTGAAACATTAGAAAAGTGCCGTTGCAGGCATCAATTAATGTTCTCATCATTCATGTTTCTGACTCCTTACTATGGCTAGAATTAAATCATGCATTACCTGAACACCATGGACTAAGGAATAGATATATAAAGCTTTCTCAGAACAAAGCAGAATGTACGGTTGCTTTGTTATTGCATCCTCAGTATTAGTAATTGATCCTGTGATGCGTTCACCTTGTCCATCTGTGTACGCTGTAGAGTATTAGAATCACCTTACTCTTTAGAATAATTTCCTTCACATATATCAACAATTTTATTGAACTATTGATCTTAAGTGGGATAAGCATTTGGATAACTTGTATCAATAAGTTTTTGATAATTGATTCGAGTTACAGACTCTTACCCAACACCTGCATAAATAGAGCTTTTGAGGGCTTCTTTGGATGAACAGTTCCAGTGCTCAGTGCATTTCCAGTTTCGCTATCAAGTGCCAGAACAGATGAGTCCTTTGTTCCGACTGCTAAAATGTTTTTCTCAAAACCATGCAAACTGCAGGTTAGGAACTGCAGAGAGATGATACCAGCAGAAATTTCACTAGCAATATGTTTCTGATATAACAAAGTTGGGCCATCCAAGCTAAAAACAGAAACCTGTAACAAATGGGAGTAACATATATTACTGCACAAACTACTTAGTAAAGACAATAAACAATAGAAATTCAAAGCACAGGGAACATAATGTAGCTAGTTCTGCACACTATCTGACAATCACTCATCAAAAGCTGAAGTTACAATATGCTTAGGAATTATAATCCAAACATATGATAAGGCATAGAATGTAAAACTCAGGCTTTCTAAGTCTTGCGAAAATCCACTAGCAGGATGATTAAAGTAGTGACATAATATGCTAATTTTTTATTGTGCTAAATAATCCTTGGTGTTTGTTAATGCTCTCAGAAATTGATGACTTATATTTCAGTTAATATTACTGCAAAACTGGCATATTTTCTTTACAACTCTGCGTTTTAACCTCAAATTCATTTTTCAAATACTTGGGGCCGTGAGCTAAAAACACATTTTCAAATTCAAGGAATACACATATAACATTAACTCACATGTCCTTGATCAGAACCAACAGCAAGATGTGTTGAGGTGTGATTTATATTCATAGAAAGTACAGCACCATTAATCTTTACAAGTTTCACACTATGGATGATATGATCAGTCCCTTTCTTTGTACCTCCTGCAAAACAGGAATAGAAATGAAAGTCACCGTTAATTGAACTGTTAAGTAGCTAGCTTTCCAATAACTAAGCAAAAGCCATATGCTATTTTATACCAGCAAGAGACATGAAGCTGTTGGTGGTATATGGTTCAGGTTTGAATCTAAAGATGCGAACCTGTTAGTCATGTTTACGGCAGTCATATGAGGGAAGGGAATAATGATGGAAAACAGAGAGAGAAGGATGAGGAAATAATCACATTTTACCAAATTCACAAATGAGGAAACCTCACCGTTCCACTCTCATCACCAGAAACAAGAAGAGGAGAGGTGCTATCATAATATAAAGCTGTCAAGGGTATGCCACTTAAAGAAAAGTCATTTTCACTCTGCATTAAGATCAAGGAAACAAATTAAGAAAAGAATTACATGAAGAAAAAGCAAATGCCGACTAATAGTTTTTAAAAAAGAAAATAACTTCCTTTGATTCACCTATAACTTACTTTGTTGAGCTCAAATGTTAATAATGACTCAATCTATAACATACTGGACATAATTTTTTGTTATAGGAACTTCTACAGGGATATATATGTATATGTCTTTATAAATCCACTAGAATGGGGTCTCAATGCAGCACTTTGCTTGAACTAGCCAGTACAATCAAGAACCTTCTGCTGATAGTTTACATACATAAAGAGCAGATTCCTTTCTGAAACTGTGAAATATACTCTTTAACAATTTGAATGAAAGAGAAGTCAAAAAGAGCCCTTCACACATTTCATAGGAAATTTTCGTACAACAACAAACTTGAAGCACAAGAAACATCAAACAAAAATACTACCTGTTGCTTTAATTGCAAAATTGGGATGAAAAGGGGACATGAAGCATCCCAGAAGGTTACAGCTCCATTGCTGTGTCCAGTTATGAACAGGTTTTGAACTTTCGAAAATCCAGTAAATTTGGCAGAACTTAGTATAATCCCATCCTTTTGATTAGTTTCAACACTGATGAGCGGTGGATAATTTTTTATCAGCTCTCTGTAATACTATGTTAACAAAGAAAAGAAAACAAAAAAAAAAATGTTACATTAGCATAGAAGAGGTAAAGTCTGAAAAGAATGAATATATGATCAAGTAAAAATTACTGTTTTATAATCCTATTACCTCATTTTCAATATTTAACACATTGGTATTGTTGGAGATGAATTTTGCTGTAGTGATGCTTAAATCTGCCAGTGGTAATTTCACAATCACTTCCTTTGGAAGTGAGGGTGACGACTTAGACTGGCATTGTAGCAGATATCTTTCAATCAAACTATCATCACATTGATACACATGGCCTGACTTCCCAAGCAGAAGAAAAGAATCTTGTTTATGCTTGCTTTGTTCAGTTGAAGTTGATATGATCTCCATGTCAATACAACATTCAGACAAATGAAGTCCCAACTTAATCGTGCGAGATTCTGTGTGCTCATTCAACAACACTACCTGCATCATATAATCAAATAAGTGAACATGAGCAAGACTCAATCAAGATCTAAACTGTTCCTATTCACTAGGGGTAGCAGAAAAGATGTGGCAAATGACTTGTACATCTCATTCAGCTAAATGAGAAGGCTGTCAAAGTGAAAAACAAAATAGATCTAGATGTTATTCAAACTAGCAAATTATACCCATCTCAAGTTGGTTGAACCAAGTTAGGACTCAATAAAGCTTCTGAAATTCACATATTCATGTAAGTGGTAATCGGTGAATTTTATTTCCTTCGGATGAAAATTGCCATTCAGGAATATCTCATTATAAAGGAAGATATAGTTAAAAGAAATTTTTAAGTGAATTTGTCCTAGACAAGAAATTTTGATAAATGATTTTAGTAAAACATGCAAATTACCTGCAATGAGTTCGAAGGTGTGTTGTCAGAAACTCCCATGACATAAAGTCGACTAGCATTTCCTTCGGCATAAACCCACTTCATTGATCCGATGGAAATTTTCTCTGACTTATATCCTAAGTTAAGTTTGAGCAAGGGAGTGTTTTGACTACAACAGTCAAGTGCCAAACCATCTCCCATGTTTGGAGAGGGGATACTCCAAATGAAGAGCTCTCCATTGTTGTAACCTACAACCACTTTACTTCCAAAAGGACAGGCCCAACATGCAGAAGTCACCTTCTTTGTTTCATTATACAGTGGTTGTGACATGTTTCCACCTGTTCTGAAAATAGATCTGCTTTCTCGAATATCCCATAAAATTATTTGGCCATTTCTAAAGATTATGAGGACCCTGCATTGAACACAAAAGAGGACTGAAGTTTGAATTTACTTAAAAAAAAAAATTATCAAGGAAAATCAGAAGCTAAATTAGTAACATGTAAACATCCTAAAGGATGGCTTGGTTTGTGGAGATCACCTCTTACTTTCAGCTGCTGGTTGAGGCAGTATATGCGCCACAGCAGCATCATGAGGCACTTCAGAATTCCCTACACAAGTTGATCAAGAAACTTAAATGACAAGAAGGTACTTTTAAGAGAGAAATTAAGGAGTGATCCAAATGCAGCTCTTAAAGAATCAACGGCCAAGTTTTCCACGGAATATGCACTAGTAACAAGAGAAAAGAAAAGGGAAAATGGAAGAAGACTAAAATATGTATTCCCAATTCTCACCATAGGAAGCTGAAAGGGGTATGGTGTATTTCATCTGTACCATATGCCAAGGTTCTTGATCAAGCTTCAAAACTGAAATGTTTCCATTAGAATCTCCAATGTACCTGCCAATGCAGATACAAGCTCATGAATTTTGGAGCTCCCTCAAAAAGCTAATTTCTTGATAGCATACTATGAATAATGTGTATTACTTACATGTATAGGCTATGCTGAATGACTGCAAAGGAAGTGATTTCTTCCTTAACAGTGTACGCATCAGACAAAATTTTATTGTTGATGTCCCAAACCTAAATGTGAAAATTTTTCGGAGTATGAATTTTCTGAATAAACTGTACTTAAACATTGCACTAAAAACTTAAACTGCACTTAAACATTATAATAAAAACTTAATGACACATTTCACCAAAAAGTTAATTTGGATCTAGAAACAATGAAATTCAGAGGCAACTAGAAAACTATTATTCATGTGAGGAAGTTCATAGGTAACTTGCCTCAATATAGTTATTGGGAGTGACATTCACAAGGATGCCTTGGTTCTGGATGAACTGCAAGATATTAAATGCCATTATATTGTTCAATTAGAGGACATTTGGTATTCCATAAAAAGATTCATGACAGCAAGAAGAAAATTGAATTTGATCCTGAAAAGGAAAGGACCAGAACCTGTAAAAATTTGCTAGGCAGTGGCTCACTGGATTCAAGTAGGACTTGGACATTACCTTTTGCATATAGTTTAATCCGGCCATCCCTTTTGACATAATAAAAAAAAAAAAAAAACTCAACAGGATCAATTTCAATTTCAAGCATATGAAAAATTATCTCATTCAATAACATGTTCAAATAAAATGTTCCATTCCCATGAGATAACACACTTTACTTAGTTGTTAGCTAGGACAGAGTATAACACAAAATTGAAGAGGAAGTAGCAACTAGTGAGAGTCAAACGTAGAATTTCACTAATTGATGAAATGTGAAAATTTCACTAGAACTGATCATGTGTAGGATTTTTCCATTGATCAGATTCTCCTAGGACCCAAGATAGGGTCTTACCTTCTTGATTAATGGTGAAAATCTATACATAACTGAAATTTTCGCACAAGAGAATATAGTTCTGAGTTAAATATTCCTTCATGATACTATAATCACAATTTATTTGACTTGAACAATTTATCACACAATTGCAGTTACTCAAAGACTCAAGAATTAGGCAAGGGGAATAATATACTTTGTGGAAAGAGCAAGTATCTTCTGAATGTTGTCATAGGCAAACTTGGCACCACCAGATGGCACCCCTTGATGAAATATCACCCTTGGATCTACATCACTAGCTTTTAACCCATCTGATGAATTTCCTCCAGGCTGCGTGCATAGAAATCCATAAATGCAATGTTAGTTTTCGATAGCTGCCAATGCTATGGCTTGTTTTCATGGTCTGAAATATGGTTTAACAGTTTTCCTAGTGCCAGAGCTATATAATTTTCAGTAAATAACTTGTTATTTTTTTTATAATGGAATAATGTTATCTGCATGTTTTTTTATTATCATTTGAGATATAAACAAAGCTAAACATTTGAATTTCTTTATTTGTTCTAGTCATCCTTGCAAAATGTGCCATATATGTCTTCTCTGTATGAATATAATTTTATGGAAAAATATTGAAGAGATGAAAATTCAGAAAGGAGTCAGTCACATTTATTTATTTATCGATTTGATGTATTTGAAATTCAAACTCAAATTAAGAATAAGAATTGTACCCAAAAAAAAAACTAAGAGGAAAGAGCACCTATATATATGTATATATAATCAAGTGAATCACAATTTTGACTGTGAGCTCAGATTCAAATTATCTGTTTGATTTAGCAGAGAACAACAGTTGCTGTTCAATGTAATTATGTCAATTTAATACAATTATTTTTCTTTTTGATTAGTTATATTTTTTTTATTGCCAATACTCAATTTAAATACTCACATTTGATTCATTCGAATGGGGCAAAATTCCTTATTTCACTTGATTATTACTAAGGTCTCGAGTTTAGAGTTTTAGCTTTGCCACATATAATACGTTCCAAGCAATAAGAGTTAGATTAATTACGTTCAATGTACTATGCATACTAGCTAGTAGTTTATAAAAAAATAAATAAATAAAATAAAAGGAAAAGGAAAAGGAATCTAAGATTTGAATCCATAGATCTTTCTCCTTCCCTTTCTTGTTGGGACACTTGTTAGGATCCCTGCATCTGGGGGCCTTGGATTCTAGAGGGACATCAAACGTATTCTGAATTTCTGATGGTTATACCAATATTAACGTATACTAACATGAACCTACCCACCATATTCATGGGTCCACACAAAGACCCTTCTCATTAAAAATACCACCGACCGTTGCTTTCAAGATAGATAAGGTCATATCTTCTTTTTTAACTTGTCACTTTCGTCAGCGTCAAATAACTAATAATATATTAAGGTGATTGTGTGTTTGGTTTAATTTAGGGCATTTATAATAATCTAAATTAAACGTAAATCGGTAAACGGCCATTAATATTAGGATAAGCGAAGCGCTGCTGCATACCAATCTAAAATTACCATCTAAAATTGCCATGGAGGATTAAGTTATCATTTTGTCATATTTAGTTGCCGATTTCAACAGAAAATTTAGATCCAGAAAATAAGAATTGGTATCCTAAATTTATTTATTCTTTTAAAATGTATAATACAGAAATAACAATATCCCCGACCAAAAACTAACTAAATTTTGGTCCAATATATGTTGTTTCTAAGTAAGACCAGATTTTGAACTAACTCGAACCGACCAAGAACTTTAGCATTAATAAAAGATTCTGCAATAAGAAAGTATATCCCCGATTCCTTGCAAACCAGAAATGGAATACCATTCAAGGTCAATTCTTTTCGTACAAATTAAATTAAAATTAAGAGAAAAAAATGGAATTGCACATAAAAGGAAAAAAATAATTTAATACATCATTCGTCTAATTTCTTAACACAGTCAGCTCAGCGTACATTACTACAGTCTGTAAGGTCTAATAAATTCTCAATATTAGTATTTTTAAACCAAAATCAACTTTAAAAAGGTATGAAATGACATTACCATGAAACTCGATTTTCCTACAAGCATCAATGCTTCGTAAAAAACATATGCTTATCATATCCGTTAAAGCATAATTATTAACCATTGAGCTATATAGAATTTCAATTTTCAATAAGCAGCGAAACGGAGTCCAGAGATTTATAATAGTATCGATTAATATATATATATATGTGTGTGTGTGTGTGTGTGTGTGTGTGTGTGCAGCGAGATCCAGGAACAGGAAGCATAGAATATGGCTAACGACAATCATAGTACTCATGAATTACCACGTTTTAAATTGCAATGCTAAGATCGAAGTTTTTTTTTATTCTTATTATATTTTTTTGGTACCGTTTTACTAAAATCCAAAATCGAATATCTAAGTTCAGAATCAAATGAGAGAGAAGGAAAATCTGGTTTCATGAAAGCAGGAAAGAGAATTCTGATGATGGACGATGATACAGCTAGCTACTTTGAGTGATGAACACACTAAGATTTTAAATTCGCATCATGAACTCGTAGCTATTTCAATTTTCAACCATGATTGAAGCGAAGTAATATTAAATATTATGGCGTGTTTGGATTTCTGTTTCAACATTTTCAAAAATTCAAAACCAGAGTTCTGCTAAAATTACAACCAGTGATGAGAAAGATTAGATAGATGAATGATCGACGATGAGATCACACGGAATGGAAGCAAACTGTTAAAGGAACAGAGAAACAGAAAAAAGCAAGTACCTTCTTTATGGAAGCTTTCTCGACGAGCTTCTTCACCAACATCATGGACATTGTTGATTAGAGCGAGGATCTGAGGGCTCAGTGAGTCAGAGATTTATTTCTTTTCAGTTGCTGAAAGCAAAGAAGAGAAGAAAGAGTAAGTGAAGAATGTGGTTTCTTTCTTTTTTGTGATAACTGAAGAGATATATGAGAGAAGAGAGAGTAACAAGTGTTACTTTGTAGTTGATTGCAGTTTCTTTACTTGTATCTGATGGATGGATGGATCAATGGACAGAGGGAAGAGACCACTTATATAATTAAAGAGAAAAATATATAATATACAACAAAAGCAAAGGGTACTGTCATTAATGATAAATGATGTGATAGATTTGGATCCATTTTGTATTTTTCTAGAAAAAAAAAATGATCGTGGAATATAGAAAGGCAGATATTAGTATAAACAATTTTTTTTCCGATTGGATTTTCATCTAGACACTTTGAAATTATATACTTCATTTACTAATAGCTCTATGCCTGCTCTTAAACTTATTATATATCTTGAAAGGAAAAAAATAGGAAAAAAAAAACTTAGAGCTGATAAGATTTGTCCAAGAGACAAAAATGTAATGTTTGACTACAGAATCATATACTTTGTGAGCACTGTATAGCTCTAGTGATCAGCAGAAGTCAGGCATTATAAATAAAAAAGCAATCACGTAAAAAGGTGAATTATGAATATAATAATACTATTGAATTATATCATATAGATTAAATTTTAACATATTCAATATAAACTTTTAAATTCTATTAATATAATTAAATTAAATTCATATTACATATTCTATTATTTATAATTTGTTATTAGGAAATAAAAAAAAATAGAGAAAGCAATTCGCTGAAGATTACCGTTTTCCTCGGACAAGTTGGCAGTACACGTGTCAAGAGTGGATTGAGCTGTAGGACCATTGGAACCCACACTATTATTGACTGATACGTGGCTTCACCGAAAGGTGCTTGCTTCCTCCAACTGCAATAGCAACTTCACCGCCCATCTCTTTTATTTTGGGAACTTTTTTATCTTTAAATTGATGCTTTTAATTCTCTGTGATGCACCAATCATTTTATTATTAACTATAAAGCGCATACATATATACATACATACATACATATAAATATTATATCTATGTATTGAATATATATCTATATTAGATCTTATATGATACACTCATAATATTTATTTATATATTTTTAATTTAAAAATGAATTTTTTGCTATAATATAAAAACCACAATATAAAATAAGATTATAAAACAAAACAATACATAATCTTTTGAGTTTACAAAAAGATAAAATATTTTATATATATATAAATCATATCTGTGTCCTATAATCTTCAAAGTGATAATTTGTTTATGAATGGAGGTACTATGTAGGAGAATAATTAGTGAGATATTTTAGGAAGTTGTATCATTAATCAATACAATATGTTATGACTAAAATTAGCACGTCTTTCATGGAAACGACGAACTCACGAGTGATAGACCTTAACACAGCTTATCAAATATGGCCTTACGTAACATTGTGTATTATAAAGGTTCATAAGTTGCCACTATTTTTTTCTTCTCAAACTGCAGAACGTAAAAAGTTTTAATAGAAAAGAAATGTGTTATGAATCTGCACCTTCCCACTTTTCATAGAGGAATATAATTGCCATAAGTGCACATAAGGCCATAAGACATGATATCAGTGATATCTGATCGAATAATGATTTTTGGAACGAATGTAGAGTATATCTGTATGTTTAATTTGAGTGCCGGAGCACTTTTGTAAATCTTAGCCCATCTCATATGTTAACTGTAATTGCAGCTTAGGAAGAAGCACTAACCATCTTCATCATTTTTTTTCAATTTCTTCTCTCCCATTTCAGCTCATGTATAAATGTCTTTCAAACGAACATTAGAAGACCATTCCCTAGCAAGTGTATCTACAATTTAACGGTAGACACATACGTATTTTAATGAGATAAATCATAAATTTGACTCTTATTCTCATCTCCTATTCCTTAATATTTTAGCCAAAAAAAAAAATTCCTAGCAATTGTCCATATTATTATACTAATGCTTTCTTCATCTAATTAGAGCTCATAAAAAATTTAAGACGCCCAATAATAAACTTTAACTCAAAGTAGCACCTCCCCAAATAAAGGGCTATTGGCTCTGAATTAGAGCTTTGATTCCATTTATACATATGTTTATTTTTTTCTTAATTTCAGTAGGAGGTCTCTAGATTTTTTTAGTGAAAAAATCATATTTGATAGTGACCAAACAACAAAAGAAACACAATATTGGTTTTTTTTTTGTCATGATCGATTTTTTATATTTTTGGTCAAGAGGATACGTGAAGACCGTTTTTTATTTTGTCTAGGACGCTGTTTGCGTTCGCTAGCCTCGTTGTTGAACGGCCCAAAAACCCAATAATACCAACAAAGAACGTCATATAGGATAGTTTCAATGTTGGCAAAAAGAACTTAAAAATTGCTAAAAGGACGAAAATTTCAACGAAAATAAAAGTCAGACAAAAAAGACAAAAACGTAAAATAAAAGTTTGACATAAAAAACGTAAAACAAAAGGAAACATGTAGCCTGTAGGATTATTACGAACGCAATAAAATTAATCAAGCGGTCATCTTATTAGAAGCAGCATAGAAGTCCTGGAATACAACAAAGGTTTGTGAATGAGAAACGATTTATCCTCCTCATAAATTGCTGGGAAAAACATTTCTTTTTTTCTTTTTTCGACTTGAGAATCACTCTAAACAGAAAAATTAAAATAGGAAACAATCACAACACATAAATTTACGTAAAAAACTTTAAAACAAAAAAAAAACCATGTGCGGTCACTACCAAATAATAACATTATATAAAAATTCTTATGACACATAGATTTCGCTCTCATACATCCATACCCTTAGTATAAGAATACACCTCACAAGAAGAATAGAGAGAAAGAACAAAGTTAGACACAAATTTAAAGTGTTTGCGAATTAAAACAAATAACTTAGCTTCATATATATATATGTATATAGCCTTGACAACTCTCATCCTTTGCAATTTTAAACAACCTGGGACTTGTTTCCATGTGTATTTCAATAAAAGAAAAAAAAATAACACAAATCATCCTAAACATCTTTTTACTTACTAAATGAAGGCAGTATTAATTACATTTTAATTTTCTAAGAAATTAATTGTATCTGCTTTTTTACCTGATGTAGTAATTAGGAGATGTTTATGAAGATTTTTAGGAGGCTATAGAATCTCTCTTTATGAGTAGAGTTATGTAATGAGTTTCACTATATCCTCCTAATTGTATGCCTAAAGATGTGTCTAAATACTAAATGAGGTAAAAGGATAATGTCTTGGATTCAAAAAAATAAAGTATTGTTACTTCATATAGTATGTCGGAGGATATTTAATAGGATATAGTAGGACATAAATCATTTTCCTTATGTAATTTGCACATAATTTGCATAGGATATTGTATCGATCCTATTAGATAAAATGTGAATCCCACTTAAATGAGAGTTATATACTAAACAATGATAGATAGAATATGATTTCACAAGTATCCCATACAAAGTATGTACAAAAAAAAATACTTTTCTTGTACATATCATGAAAACGAAGAATGAAGAAGAGATGGAACCAAAATCTGTGACCTGTGAATGTAAAGGACTTTATCTTTATTTAATCGTTTCCTTCTAAATCTGTGACCTGTGAATGTAAAGGGAAGAAGAAGAAATAAGAAGAGGAAAAGACAAATAAACAAATCCAAAATTACAAGGTATATAGTATGATATATATCTGGCGCCAAATGGAGGCATCATGCGCATAAAACTGAGAAATCACACGCCTATTAGCTGTTGGTTACGTGATCTGGAAAGCCAATCATATATTTGATTCCAATTTTTATTCAATAAATAAGATAAAGTTTATCATTATTTCTTTTTCATGATTGACACTTGTAATTCTTTTAACTTCAACTTTTATGAAGCAGTCGTTTCAATTTATGTGATTAATATATTAAGCCATCAAGGATTTAGGTGGTTATTTTAGTTTCAAAGGGTTGAAGTTTTTGTTTGAAAAAGGCTAAGTTTAATTCATATAGATTTCTTGCTTATTTAGATTACAAAATTATATCTTTATTCACCAACAAAATACAATAACAATGGACAAACCTCCTGAGTAAGTACTATTTGATTTTGCAATTTGATCATAATCATAAGGAATGGTTCTTTGTTGTAGGCATTTTGATTTTGAGAAGATCGTTGTTACTTTTCTATTTTCTCTACTTTTTAATAACATGACCAAGTATAAAATAGTGAATTAAGCATAACAACACTTTTCTCTAGCTATAGAAACACCTAAAAATTTCTGTTGTATTAATCACTAATAGTGCCTAATGAGGTGTTCGTCAATAATTTAAACATGACAAGCCGAAAATTTATCAAACCAATAAAAAAAAAAATAGAAGAGAATGAATAGCAAATTAAATAAATAAATCTATCAAACCTTCGCTTTCACTTACATTCATTCATTCATTCATTTCTAGCAATGAACTCACAGGACTTGTTCCCACTAGCTACACTGACAATATCATTCCTTTTTCCTATGTCATAATCACCATCATTCATGTCACACACACACACACACATTCTGTCTTCATTTACATGTGATTTTTCATTTTTGTTCCCACCCCGGCCCATTTCAATTCTTCTATCAAGTTACAAACTTTTATGCTTTTCAAGAACACCCATCTTCTTCTTTCTTTGCATGCATACATTGATTCATTGCTGAAGATTCAGTTGGTTGATACCTTGTTTTGTTTTGGTTCTTCTCATTGGTATGTTGATGTAACATATTCTATGTTTTTGCACTCTTTTTTCTTATTGTGCATTGAAGTGTTTAGTAGATTGGATTTATGCTAATTTTGTTATACATAAAATACAATAATATTTGAAAGAGCAATAGGCCTTAAGTTAGATGGGTAATCATCAATTTGTAACATCATCTCAAAATGCAAAGCATAGCTTCTCAATATGTATGATTATAGCATACAAAACTCTCAGAGGTTTACATGCTTTGAAGTGAGGCCGATTGCACATGTTTTTTAATTCAATCTGGACAGGATGGCCAGGAAAGTTCATGCCCATAAGACAACTAACGACGATAAGTGTTGTTTTATGCATTGAATAAATGCTTTAATGAATTCTGCAGAGGGAGGGATGCCCTATTTAGGAACCTCAAATGTGTATCTGTGCATTATGATTCCTTCTAGAAAGTGAAAAGCTTCAAGTGGTTTGCATGTCAAATTTTCTGTATTATTTGATGATTAAAAGGTTATTGACTCTGTCAGTAAATGAAGCGAAAGTAACAGTATAAAATAATGACTATGCTGATTTGTTTGTTACAACTTTGGAGATATTTCTTAAAAAATAAGTCAATAGTCATGATATATTGAACATTCTGTTTCATTCCTCCTCTGCTAAATTGATTTTGGTGGCTTATTATTAGAATATTTAGTTAAGCATTAAATGTAACTGAAAGTTAACTCAAGTTTGTTATGTCATAATTAGTATGTACTGTTAAAGTTAAAACACTAGTTTGTTAGTTTGTTAGAGTTGTTGCAGTAAATGTTAGTTTGTTAGAGTCAATGTTAGTCTCAGTTTCTTAACGTGTATATATTTTTCATCCTTTACCAAGTTCAATGCAATGAGATTATTCACAAATTCCCATTCTAATATGGTATCAATTGTAATACCTTCTCTGCTATAATTTTTCCTCAAACATTTTCTTTCTCTTTTCTCACTGAATTCTTCCCTCTTTGAGTTCTCACTCAACTCTGCACTTTTTTGTGTCTCTACTTGTGAACACCTGATTTTATCCAACCCATAAACCGAAAAAATTTTTGCATATTTATTTTACAGTCTTTTCATTTATTTCTTTTAAACCAATTTTTTTTATTTTATCATTCAGCCCGTTCCAAAAAAAAAAAAAAAAAAAAAAAAAAAGAGGTCCACTACATCTCAGCCCGTTTCATGAAAAAACAAAAAAAAAATAAACAAATAATAAAAGAAAAAATATATAAATAATAATAAGGAACAAAATTGCATCACGGGCTCATACTCCTGTATATGATTTGCCAAATGCCCGTGAAGCAATAACAAAGTTGGGAGGAGTGAAAGCAGAAAAAAATAAAAAGAAGAGAACACAATCATGATGTTCTTCTCCACTTTGTGCAATGAGACAGAACTTCTTTCGGTTCCAAAGCATGTGAATCGTGAAAATTATCATAGAAATAGGAATAAAAAAGAGATATCATGAGGAGGAGGAGGACCAGAATTCGATTGCCATTGCCATATTCACCTAAAAAAAAAATTATATCATCATCATCAATTTGGGATCATCATCTGAATTTTGACGGAAACAAAAGGAAAGGAAAAAAACACAAGGAGTGTGGCAGGTAAACTAGGTGAAGCATTAGTTCATCTGGTATTTTTCTTTAGCATCATCATTTTTCCATTTTTTTCAAACCCCTGTAATCCATACCAAAAAAACAAAAAAAAAAAAAAACAAACCAATCCCATTTCAGAACTCAAATAGAAACCAGTAAGCAAAACTCAAAAATCACACCCCCTGTTGGAGGAACAAATCACAGTCGAAATCAAAGTCCAACATCCACATCCAAACATAATCAAAAGAGTTCAAAACAATCCATATACAAATCCAAAAAGCAGAAATTAAAATGTGAAAGATACAGAAGAGGGAGATGACTTCTTTGGTGGCAGCTGGCACATCACCAGAATACTTCCTTGCTGGCCACACCCTTCCCTTCTCCGAGCTGGCGTGTAGCCACTAACAGCCCCCCATGGTCACCTTTCCTTGGCCGCAACTCAGTCAGCCACCATCCCTGCTCATAGCCACCGTGAACTCCTCCCCTTGTCACCACAACTTTCCCTTTCGGCTGCTAGACCGCCACCATGATTTCCTCCTCCGCCAAGCCTACGAAGTTCCCCTCCTTGCAAGCCTAGCATCGCAGCTCACACACTCTCACATGCACAATCCCTCTCATTCTCTCTTCCGATCCATGCCGCTTTGCAGAATCCATTACCCGCCCCAAAATAAAAATAAAATCTTCAATCACTCATCCAATATCAGTCTTAACACCTTACCCATGTAGGAATCAGAAACAAAAAGGGTGTGGCTGCAGCAATTCTGACCTCGGATCGGTCACCCCTCTTCTCCATGACCACCGTGACTTCGCCATCTTTCTCCTCTCGGTAGTGCAAATCGCGAAGCCATGAGTCGGGCCTCCTAGTCCTTTTCCTCTTCGCGGTACACCCTCGCAAGCCGCCTCTCCTCTGCTCCACCAGCCCGCCCGGCCTCATCGCCGCCGCCATCACCCACCCTTTCGCCTCTCTTCGTCAGTAAGTCGCCGGCCGCCAACATCTCCGTCGGCCACGTCAACCCCGCCGTTACCTTCGGCGCCTTCCCTCTCCCTCACTCCCTCATTCGGACCTCATTCTCTCTCTCGATCTATTTCCCCCTCTCCCTCTCTCTCTCTCTCTCTCGGCCTCTCTCTCTTTTTCTCCTCCTCCTTAGCGTCGCCACCAACAGCAGCAGCAGCAGAACGCTGTTGGAAATGGCACCCTCGCCGTCAAGAAACCATCGCTGGCCTGCCATGATTCAGATGGTCCCGAATCAGTTCCGGCATCCTCGCAGCTTCCCCTCTCATCCTCTCCCTCTCGATCTCTCTCTCCCTCTCGATCTCTCTCTAGATCTTTCTTTCCTTATCTTGTTCTCTGTGTGTGTGTGTCTTTTGTTTTTTTTTAAAAAAAAAAAAAGGAAAGGCAAAGATGAAACTCAACCCACCAGACTTGCTTCCTTGTATGCTTTTGTTTTATTTTACATTTTTTTTATTATTTAAGTGAAACACATTTGGGCTGTTTATTTTATTTTTGGGGAACTTCAGTTCGGTTGGAACAATGAAGTATTTGGGCTGCGAAAAAAAAAAAAAGAAAAGAAAAGAAAAGGGGATGTTTGGACTGTTCTTGTTATTTTATTTATGTTTGGGCTTTTGGATGTATTGGATTATTAGTATTGTTTTGATTTTGATTTTTGGTTAAGTCAATTCTTTTCTTTTAATAAACAATGAATGTTTTATTTTTGTCATGAAAATTTGTCTTGACTTTTTTTTAAAATGAAAAATGCAGGTGATCAATGACTCAGCTTCTAATATTAGAGTTAATTTAGCCGTGACGGCTTATTAATTCTATATTCCAGAATATTTTAGCTGTGACAGTTTGATATTCCGGAATTCTTTATTTTCAAAAAGATAAAATCCATCCACAATTATTTTATAGAACTACGTGACTTTGAATTCCTCATCGCACCAGAGGATACGTAGGAGCAGATGATTCCTGTCAAGTCAAAATTAGATTTTATTAGGTTATTTTATGTTATTCCATTTTTAATTTGTAAATATTTATTGTTATTTTTGTTTATTTATAAATATTTATTGTCTGTTAGTGTTATGTATTATTTTTAATTTCAGTTAATAATCAAATTATTTTAAATGAGGATGTTAATTTAGCCGTGACGGCTTATTGACTCAGTTAAACATCTGAGTTGTAATGACTTGATGTTTTAAATTTTCAAACAAAAATTAGATTTTTATAATTTGTATTACTTGTAAATATTTTCTTTAATATCTTTTTTATTCTTTAAATTTTAAATTAATCAATTATTGGTTAAATATTTTATTTTAAATAAAGAAATTAATTTAGCCGAGACGGCTTGTTAATTGAATATTTTGGATACCTGGGCTGTGACAGCCTAGTGTTTCGAATTTTCAAGTTAAAATTAAATTTTATAATACTATTGCATTTTAATTTTTGCATGTAAATATTTTTGTTCATTATTATTATTATTATTATTGTAAATATTTATTTAGTATTTATTTATGATATTATTTTATTATGTCTTACATGTAAATATTTTTTTTCATTATTATTATTATTGTAAATATTTATTTAGTATTTATTTATGATATTATTTTATTCTGTATTACATGTAAATATTTTTGTTCATTATCATTATTATTGTAAATATTTGTTTATTTATTCATTTATTTATTTATTATTATTATTATTATTATTATTATTATTATCTTCCTCTTTCTTTATTATCTTAATTTAAATTAATCATTGAAATGTATATATTTTATTCCAAATAAAGAGGTTAATTTAGTAGTGACTTGTTAACTCAATATTACGGATACTGATCTGTGACAGCTTTGGTACTTCAAATCTTCTTATTCTAAAAATATTTTCTTTTATAGTTTTCTTGAAATAAACATGTAAATAAATATTTTGAAAGGTTATTAATAATTTGCACAATCAATTAAGGTACTGCCTAAAGGCGGGTGTATTAGAAGTCTTTGTAGGATTAAGTCCCTACCCTTCCCTAATCATAACCGACTCTAATTCAAATCTGGTTTCAAAGATCATTTTTATTGAATTAAATGGGTTTTTCCATAATTTTTCCCAATTAAATAAAAATTTGGTGGCGACTCCATTTTAAACTGAAATTTCATTTTTCGCCCCGTCAGCGATCCCTTTGCATGGATGGCGACTCCACTGGGGACTGTGAGAGTCAAGCCTATAATAATTGATTGTGCTTATTATTATAACCTCATTTTTTTTCTTTCTTTGTCTTTTCATTTTATTTTATTGCTAGTTGTCTATTATTCTCCTTCTTTTAAATATTGTTGCAATCGTATTTGTATATATTTTCATGTCTAATTCTTTGTGACTGTCCTAGAATAAAAGATTTTGTTCTGTTTGTATATATTTATTCATATTTGATTCTTTGTAACCACCCTAGGATAGAAGACTTTGCTCTGTCTGTATATATTTATTTCGGTTTCCTTGCACTCTAGGATAGAAGACTTTGCTCTGTCTATATATATGTATTTTTGTTTCTTTGCACTCTAGGATAGAAGACGCGTTTGTTCTGTATTGTCTATTTTGCAGTCTTTGTCATGGGTAGTTTTAGGATTCCAGGTTTGTATGCTCTCTTCACACACAACACTTACACATTAATCACACACGAGTGGGGCCCTATACCCGGGTCTGAGTGCAACTTGAGATAGGTAAGAGATTGTGTAGTGGTAGCCATTTTGGATGTTCATCCTGTTTGGTTATTGCGAAAATCTCGTCTAGAGTGTGACTCTTTGTGAATATTCTACACCTAGCGGTTTACCTGCTGTTGTGGATAGTATTCCGAAATGAGTCTTTAACTCTAGAGGCCGTAGAATCCTGAGTATATAGATCCACCTATTGCAAGTGTTCACAAAGTAGAATAACCATAGAACTATAGATTAACCTCCAGATCTCACCTCAAATAGGACACAAAGAGAGCATACTCTTTCTTTAATTCATTTCCTTGTACATAAATTCTTTAACATGTTCAAAGTATTTATTATTTCCTTTTACATATAAATGAAAATCATCACATTTTGTTTTTTGTTTTTGCTTTCCAGGTTTGTTAGAGAATCATATCAGAGTCTTGTTGTGAGTATCTTTGGAAAATGGAAATAAACATGAGATCAAACAATCATGAGGGGGAAAAATTAAAGAAAACTTTACATCTTAAAGCTAAGAAGCCTGACACAGAAAGTCTGAGATCACTAAGTCAACAATTGGGTATGCCACAACGTCTTTCTCTAGCAAGGAAGTACGGAAAAGTTTTGAATCTGTTAGAGGTGGAAGAACAGGTAGAGGCAATCACAGCATTGGCACAGTACTATGATCCTCCTCTCCGATGTTTTACTTTTCAAGACTTCCAATTGGCACCAACTCTTGAAGAATTTGAGCGAATCTTGGGGCTACCACTAGAAGGGGAAAAACCTTATCATTACCAAGGCCATTATCCTTCCTTACATACAGTAGCAGCTGTCTTAAAGATCAATGTAAGGGATTTGCATGAAGCTCAAAGGTGTAGAAATGGGACCAATGGATTCCCAAGGGATTATTTGGAGAAGCATATGTATGGCTTAGCTGAAGCTAAAGATTGGGACACCTTGGTAGATGTATTGGCTCTCACTGTTTATGGCATCGTTCTGTTTCCAAATATTGAAGGTTTTGTAGACTTCGCGGCTATTGATGTATTCCTCGCTCGCAAATTTCATGGTCATAATCCTGTTCCAGCCCTCTTGGCAGATGTTTATTGTACCCTAAATTTTTGCTATGAAAGGAATGGCAAAAGAATTTTATGCTGTCTACCGATGCTTTACGTGTGGGTCACTGCACATGTATTCCAAAGGAACTACAAAGCACCATGCCCGATTGAAGACCTAAAAATGCATCACATCAAGAAGAAGAATGGACAAGAATGGGCCCAAGACCTAGCCAAATTGAATGAAAAGATGATCCGATGGTACCCTTGGTGGGAAGACGGGCAGACTTTGATCTATCAGTGTGGAAACTTCTCAAATGTTCCCCTCATGGGTACCCGAGGATGCATAAATTACAATCCAGCATTGGTACTGCGTCAACTTGGTTACCCCATGATGGGACCACCTCCCGAAGCTGCAATCACTCCATTTGTCTTGTATTACCAGGACTTTGAGAATCTTGGCATGCTACAGAAAGTCCGATTTGCTTGGAACAAGGTTGTCAGGAAAGGAAAAGAACTGGGAGTTAGAAGCTGTGCAGTGAAAGAAAGCTACCGTCAATGGGTGAAGAATAGGGCTCAAGAGATTAAATTGCCATTCAGAACCTGGACAGCAACTCCACCTAACAAGGTATCATCCTCACATCTTGACGATGATGAGGAGATCAAAGAAATAAAAGAGAAGTTGGACAGAATTAAGCAAGAAAAGATGCAAGTTGAGGCTGCGTTGGAAAGTGCTCACCATAATTACGCAGATTTGAAGCGAGAAAACACTGAGAGAAATCAAATTCTAGAGGGCACCACTAAGAAGTTAAAAATGGGGTATGAGCACATGATGAAGACCAAGGAATGCCTCCAAGCTGCTAATAAAGAGCTAGGGCTTCGAAGGCAAGAGCGTGACCGAGCAATAGCTGAGAATCAACAGTTAAGGAATCAACTTCAAGATGCCAAAATTGCTGAGGAAGCCGCAATAGCGGGAGAGGAACAAATGAAGCGAGAAATGAGAGAGATAAGCAAGGAATACCAGAGGAAGATTGGGGAACTAAAACAACACATGAAAAATGAGACTATGAAGTTTCAAGCTGCTTTTGAAGAAGAGAAGAAAAGGGTCACAGATTTGGAGTTTGAGGTGCAACACCAAAGTCACATCATTCATGAGTTGAAGACTCGTTTTTCAAATCTGGCAGGGCTAGCTAATACAAAGAATAGAAGACGTTCCCAGATACCTGGAAATAGCTGAGCAAGAAGTTATTCCTTTCAAGACCCCAGTTGGACTTCGCAACTTTGTCAGCTACTGCAAGGATTTGGTTGGAAGGATGAAACAGATAATTGCTGAAAGAAGTTGAAGAGGCATTACCTTTTGGTGATGATATTTTTAAAAGATCAGTATCTAGCTTTATGATGTACTTTTTCGTCATTTCTGGGAATGGATGTAAAAAAATATATGATGATTGTAATCTACTCCTCTGATGAATGAATGGTTGTTTCGTTATTTTGGCAATATCCATTAAAGATAACTTATTACCTTTGAACGAGACGTTCTGGGGAAAAGTTGTGACCAAAGATACTTACATCAAGACTCAGCACGATTGACAATCTCTAACAAATTGCAATATGTTTATCTTTTTACTTAAACTACTTTTTTTTACTTAGGAAACATCGCAACCATTGGGCGCCCAAGGAAAGAAGATACCGATCTAACTCGTGTTCATAACACTAGAGCTCGAACCAAGATGGCCGGCGGAAACACTGAACCAGGAAGGACTACCCCGTCTGCAATTGTTTCTGAATCGGGAAGAGCTATTCCAATCAGAACCACCTCGGCTATAATTACTTCTGAACCCGGAAGAAACCTAAGCATGGAAGTTGATGTAGTGAGAGGAAGACTGAACGAGTTGTCAAACAACCAGGGAAGAATGGAGGAGATGATGCGGGCTATGATGGAGTCACTCGACTTATTGAGAGCCCACCAAAGCTCAGGAGGTGTACAACCAAGTGCTACAACAATGACCATACCTGTGGTATCGGATGCAGCTCTAAATGTCACTCAAGGGATGAATAGCGGGACAGGATTCCGAATAACTCTCTTGGACAACCACCACCAATAATGCCGATTACTATCCCTATCGGAGAGGGTTATCATGCCATAGAAAATGTACAGGCTGGAGGACATGGGCATGCTACCCCTATTTGGGAGCCACCTCGTGTGGTCATCCAAAAGCAACCATTTTCCTCGGAGAATAGCCGTGCAGAAGCAGAAAAGGACAAGTTCAAAGAAGAATGGATGAAGAAGATTCAAGATCAAATTAAAACTATCCAAGGGCCTAGCACTTATGGCTATATGGAAATTGAGCAGCTTTGCCCTCCCATCGATGCAGTGGTTCCGAAGGACTTCAAGATTCCTGACTTCTCGAAGTATGATGGAACGGGTAACCCTCTCTTCCATTTGAAGAGTTATTGCACCAAGATGTCAATTTGGTCTAAGGATGAAAAGTTTCTCGTTAGCTTTTTTCATGAAAGTTTAACTGGACCTGCTCTAGAATGGTATATTCAATTAGACCATTCAAAGATTTCTATTTGGAGAACTGGTAGACCAATTCATGAATCAGTACAAGTTTAACATGGAAATAGCACCAACTAGAGAACAGTTGAGCACGATGCAGAAAAAGAGGGATGAATCTTTTAAGCAATATGCTCAAAGGTGGAGAGCTCTGGCTGCTCAAGTGCAACCACCACTTATCCTATCCGAAATGTGCTCGTACTTTTTGGGAACCTTGGGATCTCCTTATATAGAGCCATGGCAGAGCAGCATACAAAGATTTCTCTCGAGTTGATCACTTCTTTGGAGAAAGAATTGAGAATTTAGCCAAAACAGGTAAACTTCCCATGGGCAATGAAGACACAAGAAAAAGTTTCCCACCTAGGAAAAAGGAGACTGATGTAAACTATGTGCAGAGTCAGCAACCCTTTAACCCAAGACACGCACCAATGCACCCAAGATCCCAAACACCACCATACCAAGCCTCAACCACTCCTTACCCATTTTACCAAAGCACACAAACCACAAATACCATCCCATATTCCCCACCGCAAGTCAATAACATTCACATACGACCATACCAACCAGCTCGACCAACATACGCCTATAACTCAACCGTGCATCCTCAGAACTTCTCAAACACCACACCACCACGACCAAATGCTCAAAATCAAAGCCGTTCCCGATTCCAGAATTTGCCACCTTTCCCTAAACTATCCATTTCAAACGCTGATCTCTTTCAACGATTAGTTGATGCCCACTTGATCTCGGCTTATCCTGTGCGCCCATTAGAACCACCATATCCAGCCTGGTACAACCCGAACCTTACTTGCAAATACCATATGGACATAGCAGGGCATTCAATTGAAGATTGCGAAGGCTTCAAGACGGCAGTAAAAAGACTGATTGCTTGTGGTAGACTAGACTTTCAAGAGGAGTCAAAACCAGATATTGTCCATAATCCAATGCCAAATCATGAAAGAGGAGGCCGGGTAAATGCTGTAGAGAAAGAAGAACTCCTGATAAAGAAGGTTTTGAATCTCAGAACATCCATGGAGAGAATTTTTGTTGGCCTGAATGAGTCTGGTTACAACATCACGGCATTTGCTCCGACAATAAAGGAGAATGAGAAATATGACATGAATTCAAGCTGCTTGTATCACTGTGGGGCTCTTGGCCATGACATAGAAAATTGCTGGGATTTCAAGGCTCTGCACAGGGATTACTCAACTTAGGAGTAATACAAGCAAAAAAGAGGCTGAATATACCTGATGAGGTGAATGTAATCGAACCTTTCATACTTCGAGTACCACCACTTAATGTAGTTCCTAAGCCAGAAAAAGTGGTCATTACTGTCAAGAAACCCACATCATTTGAGTATAAGACTACACATCTTTGTGCCTTGGAATTATGAGACCCAGTCAAGATAAGCAGAGACATCGGGAAACCTCGAAGGCTCGAGAAAATGAAGAGGTGACTGGTGTCATGGAGGTGAAAGGAATAACAAGAAGTGGAAGAGTTTATGGACCCGGGGAGCTGGAAAAAGGGAAGTTTGTCAATGAAGGATATGCGGGAAAAAGTTCAGATTTAGAAAGAAAAGAAAAAGAAAATGAGGAAGAAGAGTTTCTGAAGATCATGAAACAGAGCGAGTACGATATTTTGGAACAATTAAAGAAGACTCCCGCCAGAATATCTCTTTTATCGTTAATCATGTCATCTGAACCTCATCGAAAGGCAGTAATAAAAGTTTTGAAGGAAGCTTATGTCAAACCTGATGTCTCATCGGAAAATGTGGTGAATATGGTGGATCCAGTGAAACGTGTTAACATGATCACATTTTCAAATGAAGAAGTTGTTTCACGAGTCAACCCACGAGCACTATACATAACCCTCAAATGTAAAGGATACATAGTGCCTGAGTTCTCATTGATGGAGGGTCGGGATTGAATGTCTTACCTGTGTCGACTTTAAGCTATTTGTCGATGAGAAAGGAAGATATACTACCACAAATGATGGTAGTGAAAGCTTTTGATGGAGCAAAGAAAAACATCCTAGGGGAGATGGTGTTGTTATTGGAGATCGGCCCGAGCAAATTCGATGTATTGTTCCAAGTGATGGAGATTGAGTCAGACTACAATATGCTGCTCGGAAGACCATGGATAAATGGTGTTGGTGCTGTCCCTTCAACTTTGCATCAGAAGGTCAAATACATTGAAAATGGTTCAGTCATCACAATCCATGGAGAAAAGGAGATCCTGGTATCCAAACCAGTGACATTGCCATATGTTGAAAATGTGGAGCTAGTGGAGAGCAGTTCGTGGCATAACCTGGAGGCAGTAGGGCTGAGGCAAGAGCAAGATAAATCCCTAACGCAAAATCAGGTAGTGGCTCACATCATGGCCAAGAATGGATATCTGGAAGGAAAAGGACTAGGATCACAACTGCAAGGCTCCCAAATTCCCATATCGGTGCCAGAGAAGGCTAACCGATTTGGTCTAGGATATGAGACCTCCCTGGATGACAAGATGAGTACCTTGGCTCTGGAACAGAATAAACAGAAAGGGAAAATGAAACTGATTCCTCACTTGAAAGAGACATTCCCTGGTCCAGCTGAAGTGATTATGGCCGGTGAAGTTCGCTCCCCTTGTTATTTCTCCACCATCAACACTTTGGATGCTGAAACAATTGAGGAAATCAACAAAGTCCATGTTGCTAGCAATGATGAGATGCTGACAAACTGGACATCTGAACCAGTTCTTGATGTCATTGCTGAAAAGTAATTTGTTGGGTTGTATTATTTAAGAATTATTTTATGCTTTTGTTTATGCTACTCAGTGACATCATTTGAATGAATTTGCATGATTTTCAATAATCTTTCTCTATATTTTCCATTTGCCTCGTTCTGCCTCTATTTCTTTTGCTTTCTCTTTTCTGTTATGTTTTTTCTTACCATTCTCAATTCGTTAATTTGCATTTTCCATGCTATTTTATAATCCACCATTTGGTTTAGCATTCCAATCCACCACAATTACTTTCCAGGAACTTGAATGTCATAGAAATGTTGCCACATGAAAAGGAATTTGGGAACTTATCAATTGATTCTCTTGCTGCACTTGACTACGATAACCATGAGTTCGAGGATGATGAAGAAGCTATTGAACAGTTTTCAAACCTCCTGGATTATTCAGAAAAAGGATTTGACTTAGATGATGAGGTGGTCGAGGTGATTAACATGGGCACCGAAAAAGACAAAAAGGAGCTGAAAATAGTGGAAAATCCTGAACGCACAGAAATGGTTGCATTGTTCAAAGAATTCCTGGATGTGTTTGCATGGTCCTATCATGATATGCCAGGATTAGACCCAGAGATTGCTTCACACAAGATCCCTTTGTATTCCGAAGCTGAGCCAAAGAAGCAAAAGTTGAGAAGAATGCGACCGGACATGTCATTAAAGGTTAAAGAGGAAGTGACTAAACAGCTGGAGGCTGGATTTTTAGAGGTATCAAGACATACTGATTGGGTGGCCAACATTGTGCCTGTACCTAAAAAGGACGGAAAAGTTAGAATGTGTGTAGACTATCGGGATTTGAATAAAGCTAGCCCGAAAGATGATTTTCCTCTACCCCACATTGATGTCCTTGTTGATAATACTGCTGGAAATCACCGATTTTCCTTTATGGATGGATACTCTGGGTATAACCAAATTCCCATGGATATTCATGACAAAGGAAAAACTACTTTCATAACTCCGTGGGGAACATTTTGCTATACAGTCATGCCGTTTGGATTGAAGAATGCCGGTGCCACCTACCAACGTGCCATGGTCGCATTATTCCATGACATGATGCATAAAGAGATTGAGGTGTATGTAGATGATATGGTCGCCAAATCTAAAGAGGGAGAAAGTCATGTGACGGGTCTGCGAAAGCTGTTTGAAAGGCTCAGAAAATACAAGTTGCGGTTGAATCCGAATAAATGCATTTTTGGAGCTTCTACAGGGAAGTTACTCGGGTTCATTGTCAGCAGAGAAGGGATAAAAGTAGATCCTGACAAGGTGAAGGCAATACAAGAAATGTCTGCTCCCCGAACTGAACGAGAAGTGAGAAGTTTTCTTGGAAGGCTCAACTACATTGCTAGATTTATTGCTAATTTGACTAGCACTTGTGAGCCTATATTCAAACTGTTACGGAAACATCAACCCGGGGAGTGGAATGAAGAATGCCAAGAAGCTTTTGATAAAATAAAAGCTTATTTGATGAAGCCTCCGATTCTAGCCCCACCTGTACCAGATCGTCCTTTAATATTATATCTCACAGTGTTGCCCATGTCACTTGGGGCAATGTTGGGTCAATATGATGAGTCTGGTAAGAAAGAGCGGGCAATTTATTATCTGAGCAAGAAGTTTAATGACTGTGAATCCCGTTATCTGGCGATTGAAAGAACTTGTTGTGCGTTAGTGTGGGTATCCAAGAGGTTGAGGCAGTACATGTTATATTATACTACCTGGTTAATCTCTCGAATGGATCCATTAAAATACATATTTGATAGTCCTCATGTTTCGTTGAGAATGTCAAAATGGCAAGTGATGTTGTCTGAATTTGATATCAAATATGTGACTCAGAAGTCCATCAAGGGAAGTGCAATTCGATCATCTAGCTGAAAATCCTCTTGAGGATATACTGACCTATCATGCCTGAATTCCCCGATGGTGAGGTGTTAACAGTGGAAAAAGATGAGAAAGAAAAGGAGAATGTATGGAAAATGTACTTCGATGGGGCCGCCAATATGAATGGGTGTGGAATAGGAGCTGTAGTAGTGTCACCAGCTGGAAAACAATACCCAGTTTCCATCAAGTTAGATTTTGAATGCACCAACAACATCGCAGAATATGAAGCTTGTGCGAATGGTTTGCAAGCTGCAATTGACCTAGGGATTAAAGAATTAAAGGTGTTTGGAGATTCTGCGCTCATAATCTATCAAGTTAATGGAGAATGGCGTACGAAGGATCCAAAATTGGTGCCTTATCAGAAATACTTGTCTCGATTAATTGAAGAATTTGATGATGTGTCATTCTCTCACTTAACTCGAGACCATAACCAATTCGCGGATGCATTGGCAACCCTGGCTGCAATGACAAAATTGGAAGTCCATACCAATGTCCAACCCATCCACGTAGAGGTGCAAAGTGAACCAATATACTGTGACAATGTGGAGATTGAGCCAGATGGCCAACCATGGTATTATGACATCAAGCAGTACATTCAAAAAGGAGAATATCTGACTGGAGCAAATGAAGTGCAAAGAAAAACAATTCGACGATTGGCCATGGCCTTTTTCTTGAATGGTGAAGTCCTTTACAAGAGAAATCATGACACCACTCTCCTCAGATGTGTGGATGCTCATGAAGCTCAAATGATCATGACGGAGATCCATGAAGGAATTTGTGGAACCCATGCTAATGGACACATGATGGCACGCAAAATCCTAAGAAGCGGTTATTACTGGTCCACCATGGAGAATGATTGCATCAATTATGTTCGAAAGTGTCATAAATGTCAAATATATGCAGACCGAGTCAATGCTCCTCGATTCTGTTTGCACAATATGGTATCTCCTTGGCCTTTCTCAATGTGGGGCATGGATGTCATTGGCCCTATCAATCCTAAAGCTTCAAATGGTCATCGTTTCATTTTGGTGGCGATAGACTATTTCACAAAGTGGGTGGAAGCTACTTCATATGCTAACATCACACAGAAAGTGTTTCTCAGATTCATCAAAAGAGATATCATCTGCAGATATGGGATTCCAGAAAGAATTATCACAGATAATGCTCCTAACCTCAATGGTGCCGAAGTTCAAAAGTTCTTTGAGACTTTCAAGATCAAGCATCACAACTCAGCTCCTTATAGGCCTCAAATGAATGGTGCGGTTGAAGCTGCAAATAAGAATATCAAGAAAATCATCGCCAAGATGGTGGTGAATTACAAAGGCGGCATGAAATGTTGCTTTATGCTTTGCACGCATATCGTACTAACATACGATCAAGTACAGGGACAACTCCCTTCTCATTGGTGTATGGAATGGAGGCTGTATCTCCTATAGAAGTGGAAATCCCATCATTAAGGGTTCTAATGGAGGCTGAGTTAGAAGAATCTGAATGGGTGAAGGTTCGATATGATCAGTTGAACATGATAGAAGAGAAAAGGTTGGCAGCTGTTTGTCATGGCCAATTGTACCAAAGCAGAATGGCTAAGGCTTTTAACAAGAAAGTCCGTCCTAGAGATTTTCATCCAGGAGATTTGGTTTTGAAGAAAATTCTCCCTAATCAAGAAGATGCACGAGGAAAATGGGCCCCGAGCTATGAAGGTCCTTACATTGTTAAGCAAGCGTTCTCAGGTGGAGCATTGATTTTGCAAAACATGGATGGACAGGAATTGCCCAAACCAATTAACACTGATGCAGTCAAAAGGTTTTATGCTTGAAAAGATGTTGAAAAAGCCCGTTAGGTTGAAAACTCAAAAGAGCGACCTAAGCAAAAGTTAGAGTAATATGAAAAGAAAAAAAAAAGAAGAGCTCGTTAGGTTGAAAACTCGAAAGAGCAACCTAGGCAAAAATTAGAGCAAAAAGATAAGCATCATCTCAAGCAACCTATACTGGGGCAATTTTTGAGTGTTGAATTTGTCCAGTGAATCAAGCTGACCAAGATTGAAACTGGGGCAATTTTTGGAAAGAAAAGGTTGAAGACATCATTAAGGATCATGGCTATGGTGTTCAACTTGCTGCGAAAAATCGATTGATCAAGTCACAAAGAATTTAAACTGGGGCAAAATTCCATGTCTTTCACAAGCTTGTCTTTCAGTTTTGTGTTGTAATCTCTTTTTCAAACATCTTGTCATCCAATACACCAAGCAATGAAGATGCCTATTCAGCCAATCTTTTGTTTCCTCTTTAAATGCATATTTATTTATGATGTCTCGAGTAAGCATAAATTTAAGTTTAAAGTTATACAACCTAATAATTCTTACAACAATACATCCATGGCTAGCATCACACCAAGGAAATTCAGAAGTTTCGGTCAAACTTGACAGAAAAGCAAAAAGGAAGAAGGGAAAGAAGTGAGCAAAGGTCCAGAAGTAAAGAAAGTTTATGTCAGAAGGTCCAGCGCATGAATTACGAGTTTGATCGGTTATCGCCTTCCTTGAGGCTTGCTTGATTTGGTTACGGTTAGTTTTTCTGAAATAAACTGAAAATTGATGACTTGTGCATATAGCCTGAAAAAAAAAAAAAATAAAATAATGTAGGCATTGTTGTTTTCCATGCTACAATTTAATTTTCATGTCGGCCTCAGATTATCAATTTATATTTCATGTCGGCCTCAGATTGCCAATTTACTTTCTTGTCGGCCTCAGATTGCCAATTTACTTTCCTGTCGGCCTCAGACTGCCAATTTAATTTTCATGTCGGCCTCAGATTGCCAATTTACTTTCTTGTCGGCCTCAGATTGCCAATTTACTTTCCTGTTGGCCTCAGATCGCCAATTTACTTTTCAGTTCCTGTCGGCCTCAGATTGCCAATTTACTTTCCTGTTGGCCTCAGATTGCCAATTTACTTTCCTGTTGGCCTCAGATCGCCAATTTACTTTTCAGTCGGCCTCAGATTGCCAATTTACTTTCCTGGCGGCCTCAGATCGCCAATTTACTTTCCAGTCGGCCTCAGATTGCCAATTTACTTTCTTGCCGGCCTCAGATCGCCAATTTACTTTTCAGTCGGCCTCAGATTGCCAGTTTTCATTTCCAGTCGGCATCAGATTGCCAGTTTTCATTTCCAGTCGGCCTCAGATTGCCAATTTACATTTCAGTCGGCCTCAGATTGCCAGTTTTCATTTCCAGTCGGCCTCAGATTGCCAATTTACATTTCAGTCGGCCTCAGATTGCGATTTCATTTCGATCGGCATCAGTTGTCGATTTCATTTCGATCGGCCTCAGATTGCCAATTTACATTTCAGTCGGCCTCAGATTGCCAATTCAATTTACTTTCGATCGGCCTCAGATTGCCAATTTACATTTCAGTCGGCCTCAGATTGCCAATTTACTTTCCTGTCGGCCTCAGATTGCCAATTTACTTTCCAGTCGGCCTCGGCCTCAGATTGTCATTTTCTTTCATGTCACCCTCAGATTGCCATTTTACTTTTCCATCATCCTCAGATTATTCTTTTACATGTACAGATTGTCTCAAAGTGTCATTTTTCTGATTAGTCTTTTAACATTTCTTGTAAGTTGTAAATTTAGATCAAATTGGTTAGCTATTGTTCTTTGAGTGATTCACGCATAGTTGATTTTTGAACCTCATCATCTCCTGTAACCTTACTTGAAAATTTAAGTCATTTTTGCTTCGGACTTAGATTTCATTGCATTGCATGCATTGTCGAATAAAATCGATGTTCATGTCTTTACTCATTCCTTATCAAGACAATATGTAAAACTTAGGTTTCGTATTCTCTTATAAGAAATGAATAAAGAGGGGCAACTGATGAACACCTGATTTTATCCAGCCCATAAACCGAAAAAATTTTTTGCATATTTATTTTACAGTCTTTTCATTTATTTCTTTTAAACCAATTTTTTTATTTTATCATTCAGCCCGTTCCAAAAAAAAAAAAAAAAAAAAGAGGTCCACTACATCTCAGCCCGTTTCATGAAAAAACAAAAAAAAATAAACAAATAATAAAAGAAAAAATATATAAATAATAATAAGGAACAAAATTGCATCACGGGCTCATACTCCTGTATATGATTTGCCAAATGCCCGTGAAGCAATAACAAAGTTGGGAGGAGTGAAAGCAGAAAAAAATAAAAAGAAGAGAACACAATCATGATGTTCTTCTCCACTTTGTGCAATGAGACAGAACTTCTTTCGGTTCCAAAGCATGTGAATCGTGAAAATTATCATAGAAATAGGAATAAAAAAGAGATATCATGAGGAGGAGGAGGACCAGAATTCGATTGCCATTGCCATATTCACCTAAAAAAAAAATTATATCATCATCATCAATTTGGGATCATCATCTGAATTTTGACGGAAACAAAAGGAAAGGAAAAAAACACAAGGAGTGTGGCAGGTAAACTAGGTGAAGCATTAGTTCATCTGGTATTTTTCTTTAGCATCATCATTTTTCCATTTTTTTCAAACCCCTGTAATCCATACCAAAAAAAAACAAAAAAAAACAAACCAATCCCATTTCAGAACTCAAATAGAAACCAGTAAGCAAAACTCAAAAATCACACCCCCTGTTGGAGGAACAAATCACAGTCGAAATCAAAGTCCAACATCCACATCCAAACATAATCAAAAGAGTTCAAAACAATCCATATACAAATCCAAAAAGCAGAAATTAAAATGTGAAAGATACAGAAGAGGGAGATGACTTCTTTGGTGGCAGCTGGCACATCACCAGAATACTTCCTTGCAGCGGCCACACCCTTCCCTTCTCCGAGCTGGCGTGTAGCCACTAACAGCCCCCCATGGTCACCTTTCCTTGGCCGCCTTTCGGTCAGCCACCATCCCTGCTCATAGCCACCGTGAACTCCTCCCCTTGTCACCACAACTTTCCCTTTCGGCTGCGAGACCGCCACCAACAGTTTCCTCCTCTGCCAAGCCTACGAGTTCCCCCCTCCTTGCAAGCCTAGCATCGCAGCTCACACACTCTCACATGCACAATCCCTCTCATTCTCTCTTTCTGATCCATGCTGTTTGCAGAATCCATTACCTGCCCCAAAATAAAAAATAAAATCTTCAATCACTCATCCAATATCAGTCTTAACACCTTACCCATGTAGGAATCAGAAACAAAAAGGGTGTGGCTGCAGCAATTACAGCCTCAGATCGGTCAGCCCCTCTTCTCCATGACCACCGCACTTCTGCCATCTTTCTCCTCTCAGCCGTGCAAATCGCGAGCTTCGCGAGTCAGTCTCCTAGTCCTTTTCCTCTTCGCGGTACACCCCTGCAAGCCAGTCTCCTCCTGCTCCACCAGCCCCGCCGGCCTCATCGCCGCCGCCATCACCCACCCTTTCGCCCTCTTCGTCGTAGTGTTGTCAGCGCCAACATCTCCGTCGGCCACGTCAACCCTGCCGTTACCTTCGGTGCCTTCCCTCTCCCTCACTCCCTCACTCGGACCTCATTCTCTCTCTCGATCTATTTCCCCCTCTCCCTCTCTCTCTCTCGGCCTCTCTCTCTTTTTCCCCTCCTCCTTATCGTCGCCACCAACAGCAGCAGCAGCAGCAGAGCGCTGCTGGAAATGGCGCCCTCGCCGTCAAGAAACCATCGCTGGCCTGCCATGATTCAGATGGTCCCGAATCAGTTCCGGCATCCTCGCAGCTTCCCCTCTCATCCTCTCCCTCTCGATCTCTCTCTCCCTCTCGATCTCTCTCTAGATCTTTCTTTCCTTATCTTGTTCTCTGTGTGTGTGTGTCTTTTGTTTTTTTTTTTAAAAAAAAAAAAAGGAAAGGCAAAGATGAAACTCAACCCACCAGACTTGCTTCCTTGTATGCTTTTGTTTTATTTTACATTTTTTTTATTATTTAAGTGAAACACATTTGGGCTGTTTATTTTATTTTTGGGGAACTTCAGTTCGGTTGGAACAATGAAGTATTTGGGCTGCGAAAAAAAAAAAAGAAAAGAAAAGGGGATGTTTGGACTGTTCTTGTTATTTTATTTATGTTTGGGCTTTTGGATGTATTGGATTATTAGTATTGTTTTGATTTTGATTTTTGGTTAAGTCAATTCTTTTCTTTTAATAAACAATGAATGTTTTATTTTTGTCATGAAAATTTGTCTTGACTTTTTTTTAAAATGAAAAATGCAGGTGATCAATGACTCAGCTTCTAATATTAGAGTTAATTTAGCCGTGACGGCTTATTAATTCTATATTCCAGAATATTTTAGCTGTGACAGTTTGATATTCCGGAATTCTTTATTTTCAAAAAGATAAAATCCATCCACAATTATTTTATAGAACTACGTGACTTTGAATTCCTCATCGCACCAGAGGATACGTAGGAGCAGATGATTCCTGTCAAGTCAAAATTAGATTTTATTAGGTTATTTTATGTTATTCCATTTTTAATTTGTAAATATTTATTGTTATTTTTGTTTATTTATAAATATTTATTGTCTGTTAGTGTTATGTATTATTTTTAATTTCAGTTAATAATCAAATTATTTTAAATGAGGATGTTAATTTAGCCGTGACGGCTTATTGACTCAGTTAAACATCTGAGTTGTAATGACTTGATGTTTTAAATTTTCAAACAAAAATTAGATTTTTATAATTTGTATTACTTGTAAATATTTTCTTTAATATCTTTTTTATTCTTTAAATTTTAAATTAATCAATTATTGGTTAAATATTTTATTTTAAATAAAGAAATTAATTTAGCCGAGACGGCTTGTTAATTGAATATTTTGGATACTGAAATTTGTGACATGTGATGTTTTAATTTTCAAGTTAAAATTAAATTTTATAATACTATTGCATTTTAATTTTTGCATGTAAATATTTTTGTTCATTATTATTATTATTATTATTGTAAATATTTATTTAGTATTTATTTATGATATTATTTTATTATGTCTTACATGTAAATATTTTTTTTCATTATTATTATTATTGTAAATATTTATTTAGTATTTATTTATGATATTATTTTATTCTGTTTTACATGTAAATATTTTTGTTCATTATCATTATTATTGTAAATATTTGTTTATTTATTCATTTATTTATTTATTATTATTATTATTATTATTATTATTATTATCTTCCTCTTTCTTTATTATCTTAATTTAAATTAATCATTGAAATGTATATATTTTATTCCAAATAAAGAGGTTAATTTAGCCGTGACGGCTTGTTAACTCAATATTACGGATACCTGATCTGTGACAGTTTGGTACTCCGAAATCTTCTTATTCTAAAAAATATTTTCTTTTATAGTTTTCTTGAAATAAACATGTAAATAAATATTTTGAAAGGTTATTAATAATTTGCACAATCAATTAAGGTACCGTCTAAAGACGGGTGTATTAGGGGTGCTGTAGGATTAAGTCCCTACCCTTCCCTAATCATAACCGACTCCCGAATTCAAATCTGGTTTCAAAGATCATTTTTATTGAATTAAATGGGTTTTTCCATAATTTTTCCCAATTAAATAAAAATTTGGTGGCGACTCCATTTTAAACTGAAATTTCATTTTTTCGCCGTCCCCGTCGCGATCCCGGTTGCGACACTACTTCTATTGTTTTCGAAGCCATGCACACAACTCATCTATTGATGATGCTTTCAATCATATGCTCTCCATCACTTTGATCACCCAGGACTCACTTTGGTTACCCAGGTGCTAACTTCAGACAATTATGCTTCATGGAGCAGGTCCATGACCATTGCTTTTTCAGCCAAGAATAAATTTGGTTTTCTTGATGGAAGGAACTATTGGAGTTAATATGGGATATTATTCATCATGTTTCTTTATATCCTACATCCAACTCATCTTATTCACTTGATAGTTTGGTGGCTAGTGATCTTGGATCCATATCATGGTATGGACTAATAAATGATCAAATCAATATATTTGAAAAGGATATATCATGTTTAATCATTGATGATTTGATGGAAGAACTCACAAAGGATATGTGCTCATATATTGGGAAGTAGGATCAAAGAACATATTGTCCACAAATCATGTCTCATTCTTTGCATCACCATTCATGAGTTTCCATTTAGAACATAAGTATTCAAGACTCAAGACAATTATCAATTATGTGTATATTACCGTTTAAGTGACAACATGTGATTGATGAGACACAGAATGTGACAAGGTTTGGAGACAGAAGATCTCCATGTGTAAAGTTATCATTTTGCCAGATCATTATAGAGATAGTGCATTCTTCACATTGGAACAAGGCATATACATAACGTGGTTACTCTACTAAAAAGTAACAAATGTCTTTGTAACATAATAGTGCATGAATATGTGTATATTGTGTTGAGAGTATATGATACAGAAAATACATATGGTGTACATGAGATATGAATTATTTGGTTATTTTTTGGATATAGAAAATCGATTGGTTACATAATTCAATTGACCTTTGCATTGATTTATACTAGTGAGCATCATTCTTTTTTCATACAAAATTCATCTACAAGATTTTTACTCTTGACCCCATAGTTACATGTCAAAATTGGTGGCTGTGAACACCCGATTTTGTCCGGCCCATAAAACAAAAATCCAAAAATCAGCATATTTTTAGAGTTTAACCCATTTATAGAATCATGTTGGTTGTTTAATTTTGTTAAGTGAAATTGAAAACCGTTTCAAGTTTTGTCTATAGTTCTTTATTGTAAACCATTTCAAATTCAATTAAGACCCTGCTTTTAGGTTCATTTCTGGTTTCTATTTCATGTCCACTTCAGCCCATTCTACGGTGGCCCATTTCAATTCTTAAAAAGGAAAAATAAAAAAATAAAAAGGACAAAATGTCATGGGATTTTGGTTCTTTGACTCCTTCATGTGAACTGGAAAGTAAAAAATATATATATATAATATAAGAAGGAAAGTGCAGACACAATGATGGTATCACTCTTTATTACTTGCAAAATGATGAATTCTCTTTCGGTGATGAGCTAGTAATCCCTACCAGCCAACTTGTTAAAGATGAAAGATTAATGATTTTGGTCAAAAAAACAGGGCTAGATAGAAAATCCGATTATGATCAAAAGGGAGGGGGGATCGATCACAAGGAAGAAGACTTCATTTTTTTTTCCTATTGCTATCTTCACTTGCTAAAGAAAAAAAGGAGCTGTCTGTTTTGAGACTGAGAGAGAGGTTGAAGCAAAAATCATAGAGACTTAGCAATTGAGGATCATCGTGAATTCAAAAGTTGAGAAATTTGAAAAAGGAAGAGAACATCACAGTGGTATTTTTTTTTCTTGCTCTTATTTTTGTTTTGATCCTTTTCAGGTGTTCCTAAATCATATATTGTACATTCTCAAATCTCAACATAGTCCATTCATTCTCAAATCACAAAACACAAACAGAATCATTTCTCAGCATCAAACACAACTTATCACAAAGCATCAACCAAAAATCATAGCCAAACACAAACCAGTAGGCTAAACCCAACACGATCATAAGCTAAATACAACCTATTAATCCAAAATCCGATATACAAATGACAGTCCAAGGCAATACAAAACTAGAAACAATGTGAGAAATAGAGGGAGGGGCAGTGGCTTCACTCACTGAATCATCACCACGAACGGCCTCACCGCCAGCCGCCGCGCACTAACAAACGAAACCCTACCGCCGCCGGCTTCCCTCCACCATCGCATGCCTCAATCGCGCGACCTCCATCCCCCTTAGCGTGCTAACCTTCATCCATCGCACCCCAGCTGGCCTCATGTTGCTAGCACCTCCTCCCTCTGTCTGCGTCGCATGCAACCGCCACCAGCCTGCCATGCGTGCGCTCCTTCGCTGCTGTGCCAACCAGTCTGCTGCGATTCCTTCTTCCCGTCACAGCCATGAGATCATGACAGTTCTCTTTCAGATCTACCCACAAACCACCGCGAACCGCCACCTCTGTCTCAGCTCCATTATTGCCAGCCACCCCGCCATAAGTCACCGCAAGCTCCTTTCCTTCCCTAAGCCATCGTGCAACCTTTCCCCAGCCAAGAGAGGAAGCCAGCCACTAGAGATCCCCTCCATGCGCAAATCCCCTCCGTTCGCAACCCCTCATATTCGCGACTCAGCCACCGCAGATCGCCCTCTCTCCTTTCCTGACCGCCGCGGTCCTCCCCCTTCTTCCTCCTCCTTCTCTGTCGCGGTGCAGTTTCCCTCTCTCTCCACCTCGTGCTCTCTCTTTCTCAATCTCTCTCTCGATCTTTCTTTCTCTCTCTCTTACTCTTTGTGAGTGTGTGTGTGTGGGTGTCAACCAAACAAAAAAATGAGACTCAACCCACGTTCCAAACCCTTATGTTTGTTTCCTTGTATGCATTTTTCTTTTCTTTATTTTTCAGTCAAGTGACTTTTCATTTTGGGCTTAGTGGGTTATTTAGGAAGCATTTGGGCTCTCATAATTGTCAAACCATAATGCATTTTTGGGCTATTTCATGGGAATGTTTGGACCAATTCAGTCTGAAAATAAAAACAAAGTTGCATGTTTGGTTTAGTTAAAAAAAAAATGAAATGTTTGAGTTGTCCAGTCTAAAAATAAATAAATGGTGAGAGTGTGAGTGTTTGAGCTATTTCAATAAAAAGGGAAGCTAGATGATGAAGTTTTGGTTTTGATCAAAAGAATTAATTTTGTGACTAATCAATATTTCTATTTTGATAATAGAATTAATTTAACCGTGAAGATTTATTAATTCTATCTTTTAAAATATTTTAGCTGTAACAGCTTGATATTCTAAAATCTTTTTCATTTAGTTTAAATTTTAAATGAATTAAAAATGTTATTTAATTTGAGTTTTAAAAAAAATTAGGGAGTATTTTGCTATTTGTTTAAAACAAAAATTATTTAACATACTTCATTTTGAAAATCAGATTAATTGAGTCGCGACGGCTTATTAATTCAGTTAAACATCTGAGTTGTGACAGCTTGATGTTTCAAATTTTCAAATCAAAAATTAAATTTTATGATATTATTTTATTTTGTTTTGCGTGTAAATACTCCTATCTGTTATTATTATTATTGTTGTAAATATTTTTCCTTATTATTATTATTATTATATTTTTTTTCTCTTTATTATATTATTTTGAGTTAATCATTAAAATGTAAATATTTCGATTCAAATAAATATGTTAATTTAGCCGAGACGGCTTGTTAACTCGACATTTGAGTTGTGACAGCTTGATGTCCTCTTTTCTCTTAAATAAAAAAAAAGGTTTTTAAGAAGTTATTAATTAATGTGCATAATTAATTAAGGTACTGTCTAAAAGACGGGTGTATTAGGGGTATTGCAGGATTAAGTTCCTACCCTTCTCTAAGCATAACCGACTCCCGAGCTTACATCTGGTTTCAAAGATCATTTTCTTTAAATTAAATGGGTTTTTTTCCATATTTTTCCCAACTAAATAAAAATTTGGTGGCGACGCCCAATTTTCAAACTAATTTTTAGCCGTCCCGTCGCGATCCCGGTTGCGACAGTGGCTTGACTTTTTGTTCAGCCAATGGACAAAAAGTCCAACTTCCATTTGGTGGAGTACGTGAAAAAAAAAACAATAATGAAGTGCATAAATTTTTTAAAGTTGCAAGTAGTAGGAAGCTGGCACTGAAATGATGGTTGAAAAATTTGTCACTTATAACTCTATAAATAGAGCTTCACTTTGCAGCATTTCAATCATTGGCAAAGCAAAAGAAAAACCAAATCCCAAATACACCCAGAATACCTTATTATTTTTCTCACTAGTGTATACTCTCAACTCACAAAAGAGAAGAACTCATAAAAAACAAATAATTATACTCTATTACACTATAAGGATGAGACGTTTTGGTTTTTCTTTTACTTCATTGATGATTGAAATGTTGCAAACTG
The DNA here is from genome assembly GCA_031216105.1 of Dalbergia cultrata. Classification (NCBI taxonomy): domain Eukaryota; kingdom Viridiplantae; phylum Streptophyta; class Magnoliopsida; order Fabales; family Fabaceae; genus Dalbergia; species Dalbergia cultrata. Next base: position 1,246,654 of record CM062347.1, on the reverse strand, counting down.
AAGCTCTATTTATAGAGTTATAAGTGACAGGATTTTCAACCATCATTTCGCTGTCAGCTTCCTGCTACTTGTACCTTTAGAAAATTTATGCACTTCATTATTTTCTTCATGTGCTCCACCGAAAGGAAGTTAGACTTTTTGTTCATTGGCTAAGGAAAAAAATCAAGCCACCAAGTTTAACAAATTTCTACCTTGGTTTGATTTTTCATCCATCTTCAAGTTTCTGAAGTCGGCTTCTCTAATGTGCCTACGGGAAAACTCACATATTGTGAATACCAACTAAGTCCAAGCAAAAAAGCTTGGACTTAGCAACAATGATTTGTCAAACTTGAAGGCGACTTCAGAAACTTGAAGATGGATCAAAAATCAAACTAATATGGAGATTTGTCAAACTTGGTGGCTTGAATTTTTTACGCAACCAATGGACAAAAAGTCCAACTTTCTTTCGATAGAGCACATGAAAAAAATAATGAAGTGCATTAATTTTCTAAAGTTACAAGTAGTTGGAAGCTAGCACTGAAATGATTGTTGAAAATTCTGTCACTTATAGCTCTATAAATATAGCTTCATTTTGCACCATTTCAATCATCGACGGAGTAAAAGAAAAACCAAAACATCTCATTCTTTTAGTGTAATAGAGTATAATTATTTGTTCCTTATGAGTTTTTCTCTTTTGTGAGTTGAGAGTATACACTAGTGAGAAAAATTACTAAGGTATTCTAGGTATATTTGGGATTTAATTTTTCTTTTGCTTCGTCAATGATTGAAATGTTGCAAAGTGAAGCTTTATTTGTAGAGCTATAAGTGATAAATTTTTCAACTATTATTTCGGTACCAGCTTCCTACTGCCTTTAGAAAATTTATGCACTTCATTATTTTTTATGTGCTCCACCAAAAGGAAGTTGGACTTTTTGTCCATTGGTCGAACAAAAAAGTCAAGCCACCAAGTTTGACATGTAACTATGGGGTCAAGAGTAAAAATGTTGTAAGTGAATTTTGGATGAAAAAAGAATGGTACTTAGTAGTATAAATCAATGCAAAGGTCAACTAAATTATGCAACCAATCGATTTTCTATATCTAGAAAATAACCAAATGATTCATATCTCATGTACACCATATGTATTCTTTGCATCATATATTGTAATATCCCAAATTTATTAGTATATGAAATATCATTATTATTACTTATTTTTACTATTATTATTATTATTATTTGCATTATTTTTTCTATCACTTAAAAGTTAACTATAAAAGTAAAGTTATTATATATATAAAGTTATTATATATATATATATAAAGTTGAAGCAACGATTTCGTTATTTTATTATTATAATTACACAACGAGAACCATATATTCCTTTTAACTATTATTATTATTATAATAATAATAAAACGTGAGTACCTCGTTTCTTTTATATATATAAAAGAAATCGTGCATCTCGCGCACGTTCTTGTTACACACACACACACACACACATACATATATATATATATATATATATATATATATATATATATATATATATATATATATATGACGATATGCCGAAGGCCTCCTGCAAAATTTTGTTCTGTTTTACAATTTCGGTTTCGGTTTGTTTTATACTATTAGTACATTTTTTGATACATCATAATATTCCCAAATTTTTTTTAAGAATCCTAGTCGCTGAAGGAATTTTTCCTATAGAGAGAAACATGATCCCTCACAATTTTCTTTGATCAATCTCTTCTGGTAAGTTATCCCTATGGAATTTTAGTCAGTTCCTCCCATTTTCATCTAATTTATGGGTTTGGGTACTGTCGGGAATAGTTTTCACACAATATTTTTCCTCCCTATCATCCTAAACTCAGTTTGGGTGATAAAATCAAAGTGTTTCTATTTTTATTATATTATTTGGTAGCTATCGGTGTCATTCCAGCTTCCCAGAGTCAAGTTGTTACATACTTTTTGTCATATTATTATTTTTCCCAAATTACATAATTTATTTATGAAATTTTAGAATAATTTATGCCAATAAATATGCCTTTATGGATTATAAAAAATTTAGAAAATTATTGCTTTGTAGTTATTATGACAAATTATTATTTTAGAAAACTGATGGGACCATACTCGTTGTATGTATGATTTAGATTTATTTTATCTAGTAGAAATTTTATGAATCCCAGTTTTGTATGAACAGTAAGAACAATGAATTTTGTTGCTATTAATTTCCAGCCAATAAATAGTGAGAAATGAATCAGCGAGTTAACGACTGCAGAATTAATAATTAACCTTGGTACCAAGTGATTTGCTAGAGGACTAGTTCACTCACAGAAGGAACCCTGTGTGGTGTCGATTTACAGAACTTAGTTTGGTGCCCATTAGATTAGTCATTGGCTCAGATTCAACTCTACAGCTTAGATATTTATGTACAGAATAATTTTCATTTCTCTACTAGTTATTGCTATGAATTTAGTTAATTTGTTATTTTCAGTACAGTTATATGTAATTATATATAAAATGTTTTACGTCAGTTGCATGTATATGTTATGTATTTTTGTTTGCTGTCCCACGTGGGTTATGAGTGGAGGCTTACTCATTGAGTTTTGATTAACCCACCCTTCTCTTTTCCTTCCCTACAGATACAACTACAGACTCAGTTGCACTACAGGATCTTCCCTAGTAGTGCTACAACTTCTTTTGGTGAGCTTCGCTTTGGAGTGGAGTTTATTATTGGTTATGTCAATTATTAGTGCCTCAATAATTGTGTAGGCAGGATCCCAAATATACATTATATTATTTTCAGAATTTCAGTCATTTATTTAATTATGTTTGGGTTTAATCCAGATTATGGATTTTATGCAATTTAATGTTCAAGATTTATGTTTTGAGAACATTTTTAGATTATGGAATTTTAATTAAACTTGAGATATTTTGAATATATTTGATTTATTTATGTATATTAACTAGTCATGTTATCAGAGGCTTCTGTGGGGATCCAATCCCTCATATGCCGATCATGTTTTCTAAGCGGGTCATGACATATACTCTCAACACAATATACGCATATTCATGCACTATTACGTTACGAAGACATTTGTTACTTTTTAGTAGGGTAACCACGTCATGTATATGCCTTGCTCAAATATGAAGAATACACTATCTCTATAATGATCTGGCAAAATGGTAACTTCACACATGGAGATCTTCTGTCTCCAAACCTTGTCACATTCTGTATCTCATCAATCATATGTTGTCACTTAAAAGATAATATATACATAATTGATAACTATCTTGAGTCTTGAATACTTATATTCTAAATGGCAACTCATGAATGGTGTTGCAAAGAATAAGACATAATTTGTGGACAATATGATCTTTGATCCTACTTCACAATATATGAGCAATATCCTTTGTGAGTTCTTCCATCAAATCATCAATGATTGAACATGATATATCGTTTTCAAATATAGTGATCTGATCATTTGTTAGTCCATACCATGAGATGGATCCAAGATCTCTAGCCACCAAACTATCAAGTGAATAAGATGAGTTGGATGCAAATATAAAGAAACATGAAGAATAATGTCCCATACTAACTTCAATAGTTCCTTCCCACATGATGGAGGCTGCATGTAGAAATTCTTTAGTTTCACCCTAAGTCTAGACATTGCCAAAGTTGCTCCAAGAACAATGCAAAGTGCCTCATTTAACAAATCATGCAAAACCTTGTGCTCTAACTTGTTCTCATTCAGATCCTTTACATATCTTTCATTCTCCTTAACCAAATATTCTTGTAAGATTCTTCCACTTTTTTTCAAAGATTGAGTATCCTATAAGCTTTGTACATATATCCCCTCTTAATAAATATTTATCCCAAGAAGCATAGTACATACTAGATGCAACAAACAAATCTCTAATGTAAGATTTCGCATGATCCTCCAATCGAGCTAATTTAGACTCAGCCAACTCCTGTTTTGTTACAAGTTCTTCAGGGCCATTAGACTCAGTTGGCTTTGTTGCCTGCTTAACTTTGCCAAATCAACAAGAGAAGAAAGCTATCAATGAAAATTTAAAATCTAAACAACCAATTAGAATTTTCAAGAGCCAAGGAACCAATAAGGAATAGCAGTTTCACAGATGTTGCAATAAAAAAGAAAAAGAACATGAGGAATAATATAAGATCACCAAAATCAAATCAAATCAAATTAGAGATGGATCACTTTTAATGTCTATAATAAACAAGGGTATTTTCTTTTCCAAAATAGTAATCAATATGCAAATCAAAAGTGGTTAATGAAAGTCAAAGAAAGCTGTAAAAAATATTAAATCAGAACCTAAATATCATAACATAGTTGCTATGACAGAAATTGTGTATCCCTTGAAGCAAGTTATCTCAAAGATAAAATTTGAAAGTAAATATAACATGAAATTCAACTTCTTGCCTTGAAAAGATTAATGTTGTTTGTTGATAACTTCATATGCACATGTTTTTATCTTTTGACATACACATGCACATTGAATTGATAAAACCATGATAAGACAACATTAACTCCCTTCATATGAAGTGTCTATGATCATTGTACCATGCATGTGAGTTAAAATTGTCTCTCACCATTTAAACCAGAGTTGATATCTCTATAAACCTGGGGCATAACATTATCATCTACTGAAGATGACCCTGGAGTTGATGTTGGACTTAAATATTCATTCCACCTCCAAAGTTCTTCCTAAGCACTTCTACACAATGATGCAGGACTAGGAGGCACCTCAGTGGGGTTTTCCTAAAGACCATGCATGATAGAAAATCCTTTAATTTTTATCTATATGAACTTTTATCACACTATTTTTTAATATGTGAAATTTCCTAATGAGATTGTAAAGTCCACGTATGCAATTTTTTTGTCAAAAATTGAACATTCATTATCAAATTGTAACAATGTGCACAAATAAAACAAATTTAAGAATCATTTTATATGTTTTCAAAATAACAAAATTAAATTATACATGAGTCGAAAATTGAAGGAAATTTTCTAAACTTTTTATAAACTTGACTTTTTACGACACACAATTTGAGCGTTATTCTTTCTTCACACAAAATTCACCAATAACAAATTTTACTCCCAACCAAATTTACCTAAACTTATAAAAATGAAATTACAGTAATGCAAATTAAAGCAGTAGCAGGAACAACAACAACAACAACAATGTTGTCATTGAAATTAGTTTGACAACAAAAGTTAAAAAATAAAATAAAAGAAAAAAAGAAATCCGAGGTTACTTGAAAATAAGAGTAGTTAATATTGTTGTTTTTGTGGGTTTCCATGTTTAGGGTTCTCCAACCACAACCAATTGAAATTCTTTCAATTTCTCACTCAATTTTTTTCTCATATTTTTCTCATAAAAAAGTATAAATATTAAGTATAAAAGAGAGAGGGAGAAAAAAAAGTTTAAAGATCTTGTGTTTTCTTGCATGTTATGTCGATTTACTTCTTCTTGTTCATTCTCTATCTAAAAACCCTAATCTGATATTGTTCCCTTACCCTTCTTTCTCTATTTGCCCTTTAGCTTCCTCATTAGGATAAGGTACTTATGGACCCTATTCATTCAAATTGGTCCAAAAACTCTGTTTTGATCTTTTGTTTTTCCTTGTTTGAAAATTCTCATTGATTTTGCGTGATTATGGTGAATCCAGATTAAGGGTGTGTTTGGTTGCTCCTTGTTCATGAATCATTGCTTTGTGGATTGATTCAAACAGTTTTGGTAAGAAACTAGCCTTGTGCTGCATGATTGATAGAATTTAAGTAATGTTATGCTTTTGACCTCTTGATTGTGTTGCTCAATTATGCATCCTTGATTGGTTTTTTTGGTTGTTTGGAATAGTGGGGTTAGATGAGATTTGAGAATTGGCCTTTTCTGTTATTGTGTTGTTTCTTTGGTTTCAAATTTTAACATATGAAGTTAATATAATTTTGAATATTTGATGAATGAAAGTCCTTTTGTTATATATTTAATTTGAGTTTGATTTTTGTTGCTTTCGTTTCTTTATGGTTAATTAAGTATCAACATGGTATGATGGAAGAATATGATGTTGGGTCATTAAGTTGAATTTTCATTGCAGGAGCATGGAGAACGGGTGCGATGCCATTTAGTTGGATGCTGATGTTCTTTGGCCTCCTCGGAAATATCTTCTTGCTGGGTTGAAAAAATAAATTAAAGTCTAGATGATGAAGCTATGGAATCACCATCTCTGGTTGCTGCTTCTTGCATTACGGGTGCTGCTTCCCCATCCTCCTCATCCTTCCAAAGTGAGTTTGGAGCCCAGCTTAAGCATTTGTTGAGTTGTCATTCAAACAACTGTAGCTTCACACATGTGGAGGTCATGGAGGCATCCAAAACAACAACATTTGCCACAGCTAAGGCAACTGAAGTTGCAAGAGCTACAGTTGAAAAGAAAGCTGCCATAGCAACAAAGGCGATTGTTGCGGCTAAGAGAAGCTTGGATTTGATTGCATCTTGGTTTGAAGAGGCATATGGAAAAGAACAAGCCAAAGAAACATCTCCAGTTGTTTAATTGTTGTATAAGAAAAATGTTAGGCAACAACAAAATTGTATAACAAATGCACATCACACACCTTATCACTATTGAATATGATGATTGATCTCCACTCATTCCACTCACTTCTCACATTCAATGGTGATAAGGTCTATGGTGTGCATATATTGTGCAATTTTATTTTCATAATATTACTCATTGAACGAAAAAATACCAACCAATTGAGGCTACATCAATGTGGAAATGCCAGGAGTTCAAGGCACTTGTTTTAGGTTGACTGTGTGCTATGGTGATAGATGTGGATAGCTGAGGTAGGAACCATGATAATTTTATTTTATTTTATTCTATTTTTTCAATAAGGCATTTATATTTTGGTTTTTGTAATGGAATTATTGCACTGATTAAATATAAATTTAGTTTTTTTTTTATTTGCTTACATTACTTCTTTCCGTTTGAAGTTGTGTTATTTCAAGTGACAGGAAAGGTTGAGTTTTTTTTGTTTTTGGTAATATGAAAGGTTGAGTTTAGATAGGAGGATACAATGAGTTGAAAATTTTTTTCATTGTGTTGTTTAGTTTTCCTTTTTCCCAAATGGATGTGAATGAATGCTTATGGTGTCATGTTTGGCAAACATTTAGTTTAGAGATTCAAATACAAAATAATTACGAAGCTCAGATATATGTGAAATTGAGGATCCGGCTTTTAGAAATTTAGATTATGCATGTATGGTACACAATTTTTTTAATTAGAACCATAATTTAGAATTTATTTATATTATAAATAAACTATTGTCGAACACTTAATGTTGGTCAATATTGTAGTTATAATCATTATCACTAATAGAGATAATTTCTCATTTTTTTCCTATTTTATAAGACAAAAAAATATAAAAATACCAAGCATTTAAAATATATTACAATTATAATATACAAATTTAGTAATTGTTTGAAGATGATTGTAAATAGAGAATATGAAATATTAAAAAGGATTAAATATGTTTTTACTCCTTAAAAAATAAGTGAATTTTAATTTTGATCCCTATATTTTTTTTTCTGTTTGATTTTAGTCCAAACATTTATAAAACTATTCGTTTTAGTATTGGCCATTAGACTATCTATGTTAAATATTAAACTACCTAAGAGAGGGTCACACCATTCAATCCCATACAAATGCTAGTAATCATACGTGATAAAAAATAAAGGGTCTTAGGGTTAGGGGTGAAAAGGTCAAGTGGTCAAGAATTGAGGCTGGCCATCCCAACTTGTACACAAGCCCTCCAGGCCCGAGTTCAAATGCAAGTGAGGGGGGAAGGGGGGTAAGAAATTGACAAGTCAAGCAATTGGCCATCCTGGCTAGTACAAATATAATTGATAGCTTTTTCTAATGAATAATATGTTCTACCATTACATTTTATCCAACAAAGCAACAACCGCGTTATGATAATAGTAAAAATTTTCCAATTCAATTATTTAGATTTTGTAGTTTTGTTACAAAAAAAAAAAAAAAGTAAGCAACTTTGTTGTAATTTAGTTAGGAGAGTGATATAACTTATTTATTAACTTTTAAATTAATAAGAAAATATATTATTTAATTTTATTCAATAATTACTATAATATTTGTAAAAAAAATCAGTAATATTATTTTTAAAAAATTGTATAGTATATATTGCTTGTTTTATTTTTATATTGGTGTGTTTTCTTTTAAAAAATAAATTTAAATACCCTTTTGCCCTTTATTCTGAATTAAATACACTCAAGGTCCATTTGGCACGTTTGATAGAATAAGACTTGATAATTTTTTAATACTATACAATATTTGATAGGACATTATATAAGATATTATATTTTATATTATATAATATTATCATTTATTTACATATAACTCTAATTATATAAATATTAAATAAAAATAAAATAATAATTTCTGTTTATTATTCAAATTTATTAAAAATATATAATATTATCATTTATTCAAAAATAATTCTAACTATAAATAAATATTAAATAAATATTTTTTTGTATTTTTATCATAATTATTCAAAGTTTAATTTACTAATAAATATTAAATTAAATTTTTATTATCAATCCTTATTTTAATATACCACATATTATTCATTTATTTATTTTGATTGAATATAATTTATAATTTATTTTTATATCAAATAAAATTTATTATTTATTTAACATGCTTATTAAGTTATTTAATATTTATTATTTAATTTTAATAATTATTTTATTATTTATTATATAATTATTTATATAATTTTTGTTATTTTACATTAATAATTATTTTATATATTATTTATTATTTTAATAATTATTTTATTTATTATATTATTTAATTAAATATGTAAAATAAACCTTATACATCAAAAGCTAACCAGGTCTTATCCTCCCTTTTTGTGCATAATTGAGTTATCCATTATTTTTAATGTATAAAGGAGGTTTGATGGACAAGTTTATATAATACGTTGTTCGCACCAAATAACGCATAAAGCCATTACGTATTATACTAGCTTATCATGTCATGCCTTATACAATATGTTACTCACATCAAACAATGTATAGAGCCATTACGTATTGTATCAACTTATATTATCATATCTCATATGATGTGCCAAATGAGTCCTTATGCCCTTTAGATTATCATTTGTGCGTATGCTGGTAAATGGCACTTAGAAAAATTTGGGGATTTTAGGGTGTGTTTGCTTTGCTTGTTTTCAGTTTTCAGTTTTCAAATTTTTCAGTTTTTCCTTCACAAAAACTAGAAACTGAAAACTGAAAACTGAAAAACTGAAACCAAACGCACCCTTAATGGCTGTAATTGCCAATTATCCTCAAGATGGAGAATCCAATTTCGCAGAAGTGACATCTAGTCGATTGTTGAAGTGCCAAGGAGAACAATAAAAGGCAAAAAAGTCTTTGTAATGGATTAGTCTCCTTAGGTAACATACTTCCTTCCTTGAGGTATTCAATGAAAAGTTTCTTCAAAAGTCAATGATGAACTAGCTCACCATTCATTTCACCCATTCTTGTTTTTATTCATAACAATAGCCAGAGAAGATTTAATAATGTGATAGAACATAGAAATGTGAAAAATAAAATAAAATAAAACCTTTGGTTCCTCCTAATTTAATTTCGGTTTAATTAATTCGCTAATCCCTATAGTTTTACTGAATTTTCAATTGGGTCCCTACATTTTAAAAGTTTTCAATTGAGTCCCTATACTGAAAATAAATATTTAATTAGGTCCCTACCATTAGCCACCATTACAAAAACATTTCCAGCAATGCTATGGTGCAACTAGTGAAGTCAGGTGTACCATAAAGCTCATTAATCTAAATCATTCAATATATGTAGAATTGAAATTTATGGCTAAAAATAACATATCCATCAATACACTCTTTTAATATAATCTATAGAAAACTTACTCATTAAAAAATTATAAAATTAAAAACAAAGCCCCACCCTACCCCACCCCCACCCCCCACCCCCAACGCCAGCCTTCCCCATCCCCCTTCTTCTTCCTCTTCTTTCACTTCTGGCCCATCTCCCACAGCGCGTGCCACCTACCTCCACCCCTTTGTAGCTGGCGCCATCCTCAAGAAGATCAAAGAGCTTGGCTCCATGATCTCCAGTCTCATCCCCTCTCTCGTTCGCGCTCCCTTTCTCTCTCTTCCTTTGTATGTTTCTGTGCGCATAGTGGAGTATCGTTGCCCACCTCGCCGTCGTCGCACACTGGCCGTGGTGGACTGGCACCTTGCTGCATGTTGGTCGGCTTCTTCCTCAACTTCCTCTGCCTTTGCCTTCAATGCGAAGCACTACCGCGCTCATCCCTTTGATTCCTGCCTCCTTTTTTGTGTGTCATTGTGGTGGTGGGGAAGGTGAAGGGGAGGGAAAAGGGAAGGGTGAGGTGGATTTTTTAGGCTGGTTTTGCGGCGAAGGGCTTCACAATGACGGGGCTATGTGGCGGAGGACGGCTGAGCTTGATGGTGATAATGGTTTTGATTTTTTCTTCTCTGGTTTTTTATGATTTTTGGCTTGTGGCTTTGGTTTTTGGTTGATGAGATTGTAATTGTGATAGGTTGAATTGATGGTTTTGAAGGTTGAGGATGATGAAATTGGGTTGAAAAGTATAGTGATAGGCTTGGTATATTGAATTTGGATGTGGACAGGAAGGCTGCTATGGGTGATGGAGTTGGAATGGGTTTGCCATGTGAGATTTAGTTTGAGATTTTGATGTGTGGCTCAAGGAAGAGGATAATGGAGATGATGTTGGTGTTGATGGCGATGGTGGGGAACGGGAACGGGAACGGGAACAACGAGAACGAGAACTAGAGGGAAAAGGAAGGGGATAGGGTTTTTCTTTTTTTTTTTTAATGTAAAATTATGTAAAAAGAATATTCTGGGAATATTCAGTTAGTTTTAACGTTTTTTGTAACGGGTAATGGGGTCAGGGATCTAATTATACATTTATTTTCAGTATAGGGACTCAATTGAAAACTTTTAAAATGTAGGGACCCAATTGAAAATTCAGTAAAACTATAGGGACTGACGGATTAATTAAACCTTTAATTTCCCTAACTTTTGAAGAGTATATATGAACCATGATTCGGTTCATTGGAAGATTTAGTTGCGTTGTTCATTTTTTGCATTATTTCGGGTTGTGTTGAACCTACTGAAAGTGGATTTTCCTCTCCATTGGATCTTAGAGCTTCCATTTGTGAGTGTGAGCCGACTTAACAAAGAAAAATACAATCAAAAAGCATGCCTTAGTAGTTTTCGGTTTTGAATTTGAATTTTTTTATTTTGATTTTTGCCTTAGTAGTTTTTTGGTGGTGTTGATTTGGGGGTTTTTGCAGCTTTGTTGTTTTTTGTTTTGAAGATGAACCTGGTTCCTAATTTCATTTGGGATAAAATTGAATTTGTGATTCTGTATTTTAATAGACACTATTATATTATTGTAACTTGTAAACTCTGAAGCACGGGTACGTGGGTATGGGCATACATTGGATATGTGTAACCCATCACTCTTTTTTTCTTTAAAAAAAAAGAAGGTGTGGCGGGGTTCGGATATCCAATTGTGGGTATACCATTCTTACCAAAAACATTTTGGCCTTGTGTTTCTTTTTCACCTAGCCGGCCCTAATCCTTTCACCTTCCCCAAATATTTCTTCTCCACGTCTCCACTTCTTCATCGCCGGCGACGCTCACGGAACGGCGGCGACGGGACTGAAGGCGACGGGACCCCACAACACCACCTCGCACAGCAGCGGCGATCCAGTGCGGCTCCTTCCAGTGGCGATCTGAGTTGCTGCTTTGTTCTTTCTGATCGATCCAGTGACTCGTGTCTTGGTTGTGAGGTAAGCTTGTCTTAATCTCTCTTGAGTTGGTGAGGTTGATTGTCTCTCTTGCTGTAACCATTGCGTCTGTCTTTGAGTCTGTCTTTATCTTCGTCTTTCTCTTCTCCACTTGAGAGGATGGCAGAATCAGTGACCACCCAGTTCCTATATTGATCTTTCCTCCGACTTATTTTTCTGAAAAGCTGAGATTTTTGGATTGGTTGCTGAATTTCTGTGTAAGTTAATCATCTGGAGCGTTGAAAATTTTCCTTTTTTGTTTTTTTTTTGTTTTTTTGTTTTTGGTCACTGGGGAGGGTTGTTCTGATTTTAGAATTGCCTGCTTAGCTGATTGGGAAATTTTGCTTATAAATCACTGCTCTTTGGGATTCTTGGAAAGTTGTTTAGTTTTTCTCTGACGTCAAGTTTGTGTGAAATTTTGTGTTTTGAAGATTAGCAGAAAAGTTAGATGTTGAGCTGCCTTGGTTCCATTTTTTGTTGTTGCCATGGTTGAGTATTGTAGTATTTTATTTTGGAATGCAATGTTGATTGTTGAATAATTTAGAGTTGTTTGACGTTGAAATTGCTTTTTTATCATATGAAATTTATGTTTATATATATATACACACACACTGTACTTTTTTACAAAATTTTTCGTATCCCGTACCAGTATCTGTATCGGATATGGGTACCTTACCCATATCCGAGCAACATAGCTTGTAAACTTGTTCTATTGTTCAGTTTGCGAGCTTGGTGGTAATTTGAATTTCGGAAGGTGGTAATTTCGATGGTTTACTTATAATTTACAAGGGAATTGACATATTTACATTGGTGGTTAGTGAGATTGTATGAAACCAGCGCTAGAGTTTGGTTAGTAAGATCGTATGAAAAAGGTGTTCTTCATTATTTTCGTGTTTATACAAATGACATGTTCTTTTAAACACTAGCAGGTGTTCTTTTGTGAAAAATAAATAAATAAAAACTGAAAACTGAACCAAATCACTCATAGTCTGTTCGGTTGGATAGGGCTGATTCAAATCGGTTGGGTTGGTTCAGCTGAAGTTTTTCCTAAAATTGAACAAAACTGAATCGTGAACACCCTAATCTAGTTCTTGTTTCTTTAGCCGCGAAAGTCCAAGTGGGAGTTGTGAAGGGGTTGAAGATCGGTGGCAGTAATGGCAGGGAAAGTGTCGAAGGCGGCATTTGATGCAAAGATGTGGAAGCTTCTGAGGGAGTACAGCCAGGTCCTGGTGGTAACCTCCGACAATGTTGGCTCCAACCAGATCAATGGCATTCGGAGGGGCTTGCATGGTGACTCTGTGGTAGTTATGGGCAAGAACTCCATGTTGAGGCGCTCTTTCATGCTTGAGGCTCAGAGGACTGGCAACAAGGCTTTTCTCAATCTTATCCCCCTTCTTAGGGTAACCTGTTCCTTCAAAATTAGTCCTTTGCTGTCTCAATTCAAAATTAAAGATAAAAAATGTCATTCTGGTTGAAGAGAATTTTCAGTGTTTTATGTGTGTTTGTGAATTGAATCAGGGCAACGTGGCATTGATTTTCACTAAAGGTGATATGAAGGAGGTTAGCGAAGAGGTTGCCAAGTTCAAGGTACACATAGTTCCTTTCTTGTCATGATGATTAGTATTTTATTCTGCTATGTAATTATGAGTTTGCTCTGTGTAATAGAATTGTTGTGTTTGAGTTTTGAATAAAAAAGAAAGGATTTTTTTTTTCTTGTGGGTGATGAACAAGATGCATTAGTAAGTGGTGCTAAGGACTAAAATTGGGGTATGGAAGACTGGCAGGAATGTTGAAGAAAGATCTTGATTCTTCTTGCCTAAGGCTTGTCATCATCTAGCTTGTCCTTTTCCAAGTGAAAATTATATTCTGGTTTTTTTCAGGGAACTTGCATGGATAGGAAGTCAATAGAGAATAGACTTTTGAATAAAAGAGGAAAAGATTGATACTTTAGGTGTTTGGGAGACTAAAAATTTTACTATACACGAATATAAGTTCAGGATATTGTAGTTGTCATGTTGAGGATGAAGATGAATGCGGTGGTCTGGTTTAGGATTCAAAGTATACTGACAGAGGTTGGGGAGAATTAAGTGTATTTGGCTGTCTAATAATGTGATCCCACTTTTGTGTCTGGAGGCTTGTGTGAATTGCTACTAACCCTGTAGCTCCTAGTGTTTGTGCTGCTGTTAAGAGAGATGTTTGGTGTTGATGACTAATGAATATTGTTTAGTTGTTGCACATGGATAATTTCAAGTAACATTATATACTGGGTTAGAAGGATTTGTTCATGGTGCTTGGATGAATGATGAGGGCTGCAAGTTGAGGGAGACATCTTCACTGCTTGAGATCAGATTTAGTTTTATGGTTTATGTTTTAATGTCTGCTTTTAGTGTTTTTAAGTTTTGTTTCTTTGCTTTCATGATGCTTGTAACTTGCTCTCCATGTTGGATGAATTCTAAGCCTTATTTGAATAATTATTGAAAAGAGAAAAAACGAGGTTGCTTTGTGTATTTAATGTGTATGTAAACTTTTTTTTGGCTTTTTGATCTAGTGGTGTTGGTTGTGGCAGTTTCTTTAATCCTTTGCAATTCCTCTCTCCTTGTATATAACAACACTTATTGGTGCTCAATTGAAATTTTTCATCAGCTTTTCGCCTAAGTTGATTGTCTTCGTGGGATTGTTAATCACAATTTACGTGATTTGCTTGGGAATCTTGTAGCAGAGTAGCCATGTTATTACAGCTTAGTTCTGTGATATTGCAAAAGTTGCACCCTACATTTCTGCTAGTCGGTACACAACTTAGAGAGTCCTTTTGGTATAGACTACGGCTGGCCTTGATTCCTGAGCGCTCTCCAGCTAATTCATTTTCTGTCATACCTTTTGATTCTACACCATTAGATTTAGCTAAAACATTTGCTAAACACATTATAGACACTAGAGTGCTGATAGACTTTCTACTGATGTTTACTGCTGGGCTCAAAATCTTGATGAGGGCATTGCATTAAAACTAAGCATTATGGTAAATGTAAATGTGGTGTTAGCTAGTTGCATGGTGGAGCTCTTGGAATTTTTCCTACTCATATATATTTGACACACCTGCTGATAGAAAGATTGGTCATGTTTTTTATGTGGAAGCTTGTTTCCTTATCAAGGAACTATGAGCCTGATATGTATTCACTAACTATTTCTGCAGGTTGTTGATCCTCTTCTCATGTGCCCTAAGTACTTGTCGTATGAATCGTACCGCAATTGTTCCTACATGCAATCCGGACAGTTACCGTTGAGCCTTACGTGTTGTAACCAGCAGTCATCGCAGGATTCTGAGCCTTTTCTTGTATGCTCAAAATTCATGCCACACCAGCATTGCTTCATGATGAGATCAAGACAGTTCTTGGTGACAAGTGTATGGGCTCCCCTTCTCCTTTTAGCTGGGAACTTGTGATGTGGAAGAAGTTTTGTGATCCCATGGTTTATATGAAGGGTGACTCACATCCTTTCCTTGAGCACTATTGACATCATTCAGAATTGAATCCTTCCTTGTCAGGGAATGAAGAAGATTGACAATGATTTGGATCAAGGTCTCAATTTGTCAATGGGGATTTTGGCATGAGAAATTTTATTACTCAGCAATTTCATCCGCTGTTTCAATAAGAATACTAGAACATGTTTCTTGAGACTTTGTCCCATCCAAAATAATTTGTATTTGCCTACCGACATGTTTACATAGAAATGACGTGGCTCTTAATTCTGATTGTGGATGGGACTTTGTTAAACTCACCAAGATTCATTAATTACTATAGCTGAATGTGGCAAATTTCTATAAAATTTACATACAACACTCTATCCATTAGAAACCCACTTCAAACTTAGTTCATTACCAAACAGTGTGCCAATTTAGGAACTGGACCATCACAAACGTGACCGGATTAAATATATGATAAGAAAATGCATTTGGGGCTTGTCATTGTCGACACTAGCTCCACAAACAATGATAACTATATGATAAGGAAAACAATATAATCTAACGAGCAATTCCTTCTTGTTCTAGAAATTAAGGATAGTATATTCTATGAGCGACATTTGATCTCTATTAAGTTTATGAATAAGTATGTATCCCATCCAAAACTAAGAGTCCCAAGAGCGGTGCCCTCAGTGAATTTTGGGTCGTTACAAAACACAGAAAACACTCTTGTGAAACATATAAAGTTGGGGGGGATCCACACCAAAATTTAGCATGATTGATACCTAACATCAAATGCCAAAATAACAAAATTAATGCATCTTATAAATCTTAGTGTAATTTAGCTACACGCAGCTAGCTACAGTAATGTAATTAATAGATCCTGCAGTTCTGTGTATTCATGACATGATAATAAGCAAACGGAGTAATGGAGATACTCATTACAAGCGTTACGAAATTGAACTTGCATTACAGGCACGAAAGATCGATTGAGCGAGCCAGAGTGAAATGGAGCAATGGATATACTCATCACATGTGAAGCCAAGCCAATATACATCTGAAATGTCCAAGTAATTTTGCAGGCATTCCACTAACAGATTCTATATGTACGATGTATATATATGAATATATTAGTGTGCCAGTAACCGTATATTTTCTACAATCATGTGGTGTATGACTTTGACTTATACTAACCATGGGGGGTGGATTTTAATTATGTTAAATCAGAGGAGAATGTTCTTTAAGAGTTTTTTAATTAACAGTAATGAACCAAACGTGGGAACTGTTACATGTACGTTGAAAAGACAGTGGGAACAGTGCTAATTATGTTAAATTAGAGGAGAATGTTCTGAATTTTATAACTTACGGAAGAAAAGTAAAATTGAGTAGATAAATTAGAATGTTAAAAATACAGTTCACGCTAAAAATTTATATATTCTAATTAAATTAGAATGATAATTTTATTTACATCGAGAATGACGGTTAGGTGGAAGTTTTACCAATTGATCTTTCCAATTTAATTAATGGTTACATTAATAAATAAAATTGTGGATTTTAATCCATATGGCGTTAGTGACAAAAGAAAAAAAAAAACCTCTTGAAAATTCTACTTAATTATCCATAAATTAGTCTGCAATACAAAGGTTGCCATTATATATGTCAGACACACTAAGTACCGTATCACTATGAGTTAAGTTTGGTCAAAGACTATCCAATTAGATATATAATATTTAATAATGATGCATCTTGCACTAAGATGGTTGAGATTTAGGCGTGTCGCCTAAGCACTGAGATGATTATATTTTACGCTATAAATTTTATTTAATAAGTGACAACATTTTTCACATAATTGCAAGGCATAATTGATTTGAACTCGTAATGGACTAATGTAGAATTTGTTGACCATACACAAGTATAGAGCATTCTGTTAAGCTAGGAGGCACTAAAATTAAAACTCTCTTTGTTATTTCTTGAATAACTTTATACTTTTGTACACTAGAGCACACTAACACTTGTGTTTTCACTCACTTTGAGCACCTAACTCAAAAGACACCTGCACACTCTCAAGCACTCTCTTAATGCTTCTTACTAGCACTTGCTAATGCATTCACTCATGCACTTGCTAATGCGCTCACTCATGCACATTACACAAATAATCCTCTTGCCTATTTATAAGCTTCCACCTTCTCAATGGACGGTGGAGATTAATTCTAATGGATGGTCTAGATTGCACATCTAGAACCTTCTCACCCTCTACACATATCTTCACATTTCTAGAACCATATTCTAGATAACTGTGAACACTCGATTTTGTCCGGACCAATAAAAATAAAATTTCAAAATTGGCACATTTTCAAAATTTAAACAGTTGAGTAACCTAAATCTAGTTTAGACGATGATTTCAGGTTCATTTTAATTTTTGGTCCATATGCATCAATATAAAAAAAAATATAAAAATTGTGTACGTTGCATTAAAAAGATTTGGTCTGTTGCATCATCCTCATGTTCATTTAGTATGAGTCATATTACAGTTTAAATTTTACCCATTTAAAAAAAAAAATTGTTCCAAACCAGCCCGTGATAAAACAGAACAAAGGGAATAAAAGCATCACAGGTTGGTCAACACATGTGAGGTTGGAGGGTGGAAAGTAAAAAAAATGGCAGACACAATGATGTTTCTTTCCCCCACTTTCTGCAAAAATAATGAATATTCGTTACTTTATTGAGGGGGATACGCTGTTATCATGATGGCCAGCCTATGAAAGGAAAAGAAGGAATGATTTTGGGGGAACTAAAAAATCAAAGGAGGATAAAAAGGAGGGGGTTTTCATTTTTTCAGGGGGAGAAAAGGGTATTGGCAATAAGAGAGAGTGAGAATAGAGAAGGTACGAGGGAGCGTCTGTTCAAAAAAAAAAAAGAGGGTTCATAAGGTAAATGATTACAAAAGCATAGATGATAATCTCGACATTTCTTTTTCCCTGACTTTCTTTAGAAGTATCATCATCACCATTACCCAAAGAAGAAAAAATGGTAATTTTCCCCATGACCACCATCTTCAACCATTAAACCAGATCATCTTCACTTTTCCATGATAGATCACCATCAAACATCATCATAAATCTTCTTCCCCAGCACCAACCATTAAAACCATCCTCCAAACAATCCTAACCATTCGACCAGCCTCATAGGAATCATATTAACATCATCCTGAAATAGCCACCATCATCCATAATCATCGACAACCCATAACAACCCCCTAAGTTAGCAATAAAAATCAGCCAAGCCAATTGAATATGAAGGAAAAGTTGAATCTGAAACAAAATAAAGGAAATGAAATCTCAGAACATCAACCTTGCCTTGGCTGAACTCTGTGACAGCCAGCCGCGAAGTTTGTTCATCATCGTGTCGGCAGCCAAATCTTCACCGGCGCCCCTCTACCTCCCCTTCATCATGAGTCCACCGGCCACAGAGAAAAAAAGACAACCGCGCGAACTCAGGTTGCCTGTGCGACTTGCGCGTTCGCGAATAGTTGCTGCCATCGAAGCTCATCAAGGTGCCAGAGAAAAACGCCATGAGAACCCAGTCTTTTGAGTCGCGATCTTCCCCCAGCCAGCCTTGCAGTGACACAAACAACCCCCCTCCTTTCCCCTTTGCGTGTGAAACCAGCCAACTCCCTGTTCCGCCATCATGAACCTTCTTCCCTCTCAAGAAGACCGTCACATCGCTTCATTCATTCTTTGTCACATCGTGGCTTAAACTTTCCCCCCAGCCAGCCTCGAAGTGGCGCAAGGTGCCTCCAGCCCATTCTCCTCCTTTCAGCCACTGTGACCCAGCACCATTACAGGCACCGCGATCCAGCAGCAAATGCATCTCTCTGCAGCTCGCGTTCCCTTTCCCCACGTGCAAACTCTGACAGCGGCTCCTCCTCCTGCCACGGGCGCCTTCCACCACCCCCTCTCTCCCTCACTCGAACCTCACTCCCTCATTCGTGCTCTCTCTCTTTTCCTCGATCTCTTTTTCTCTTCCACCCGCTCTCTCTCTCACTTTCTCTGTGTGTGTGAGTTTATTCCCAACCCATTCAATAAAAAAAAAACAAGTCACTGTACTCTCATAGTCCCACTTCAAGGAAATATTCATAAACTAAATTTTGTGGTTCGAGAAGCATCTTCAATTGTCTACTGTTCGATGAAAGCTTTTACGTGGGTTTTGCTCTCTCTTTTTGTGAGTGCTTGGGGCTTTAAATAAAAATGAAACAAGTCCCCAAATGTCTCAGATCTTCCTTACTTTCCTTATCATCTTCACTTATATTCTTATTATTTTATGTGATAAATTTGTAGAGGATGAGTTATTTATTCTTATTATTTTATGTGTTATTATTTTATGTGATGAATTTGTAGAGGGTGAGTTGTTTATTCTTATTATTTTATGTGTTATTATTTTATGTGATGAATTTGTAGAGGGTTTATTCTTATTATTTTATGTGATGAATTTGTAGAGGGTTTATTCTTATTATTTTATGTGATGAATTTGTAGAGGGTGAGTTATTTGATCTTGGCTTTTGTTCCATTGCTTAGTGGACCACGCTTGGGTTATTGGACTGTATCATGTCTGAAAACAAAAGAGGCAAATGATGAGATATTTGGATCTATATTTTAAAAATAAAATATATAATAATAGGAATATTTGAACTATTGTTGTTCTTTTATTTCTATTTGGCCTTTGGAGATTAACTTAGTTATGACGGGTTATTAATTCTATATTGAGGAATATTTTAGCTGTGACGGCTTGATATTCTAATCAATTTTTTTTAAAAAAAAAAAATCAATTCATAATTATTTTTTTTAAGAACTACGTGACTTTGAATTCCTCATCGCACCAGAGGATACGTAGGAGCAGGTGATTCCTGTCAAGTCAAAATTAGATTTTATTAGGTTATTTTATGTAATTCCATTTTTAATTTGTAAATATTTATTGTTATTTTTGTTTATTTATAAATATTTATTGTCTGTTAGTGTCATGTATTATTTTTAATTTCAACTAATAACTAAATTATTTTAAATGAGGATGTTAATTTAGCCGTGACGGCTTATTAACTCAGTTAAACATCTGAGCTGTGACAGCTTGATGTTTTAAATTTTCAAACAAAAATTAGATTTTTATAATTTGTATTACTTGTAAATATTTTCTTTAATATCTTTTTATTCTTTAAATTTTAAATTAATCAATTATTTGTTAAATATTTTATTTTGAATAAAATGTTAATTTAGCCGAGACGGCTTATTAACTGAATATTTTGGACATCTAAGTTGTGACAGCTTGATGTTTCAAAATTTTCAAGCTAAAATTAAATTTTATGATATTATTTTATTTTGTTTTGCATGTAAATATTTTTGTTCATAATTATTATTATTGTTGTAAATATTTATTTATTTATTTATTTATTATTATTATCATCCTCCTCTTTCTTTATTATTTTAATTTAAGTTGATCATTGAAATGTATATACTTTATTTCAAATAAAGATGTTAATTTAGCCGTGACGGTTTATTAACTCAAAATTACGGATACCTGAGCTGTGACAGTTTGGTACTCCGGAATTTTCTTATTCTAAATTTTTTCTTTTATAATTTTCTTGAAATAAAAATGTAAATAAATATTTTGAAAGGTTATTAATAATTTGCACAATTAATTAAGGTACCGTCTAAAGACGGGTGTATTAGGGGTGCTGTAGGATTAAGTTTCTACCCTTCCCTAAGCATAACCGACTTCCGAGCTCAGATCTGGTTTCAAAGATCATTTTCTTTAAATTAAATGGGTTTTTCCATAATTTTTCCCAATTAAATAAAAATTTGGTGGCGACTCCATTTTAAACAAAAAAATCATTTTTCGCCGTCCCGTCGCGATCCCTAAGCAGACAGATGGCGACTCCACTGGGGATAGTATGTGAGAGTCAAGCCTGATATAATTGATTGTGCTTATTATTATAACCTCATTTTTTTTCTTTCTTTGTCTTTTCATTTTATTTTATTGCTAGTTGTCTATTATTCTCTTTCTTTTAAATTTTGTTGCAATCGTATCTGTATATATTTTCATATTTAATTCTTTGTGACCAATCTATGATAGAAAATTCTGCTTTGTTTGTATATATTTTCATATTTAATTTTTTGTGACCACCCTATGATAGAGATTTTTGCACTGTTTGTATATATTTGTATTTAATTCTTTGTGACTATCTTAGAATAGAAGACTTTGCTCTATCTGTATATATTTACTTTGGTTTCTTTGCACTCTAGGATAGAAGACTTTGTTCTATCTGTATATATTTATTTTGGTTTCTTTGCACTCTAGGATAGAAGACTTTTGTTCTATATCATCTATTTTGCAGGTGTTGTCATGGGTAGTTTTAGGATTCCAGGTTTGTATGCTCTCTTCACACACAACACTCACACTTTAATCACACACGAGTGGGGCCCTATACCCGGGTCTGAGTGCAACTTGAGATAGGTAAGAGATTGTGTAGTAGTAGCCATTTTGGATGCTCATCCTGTTTGGTTATTGCGAAAATCTTGTCTAGAGTGTGACTTTTTTGTGAATATTCCACACCTAGCGGTTTACCTGCTGTTGTGGATAGTATTCCGAAATGAGTCTTTAACTCTAGAGGTCGTAGAATCCTGAGTATATAGATCCACCTATTGCAAGTGTTCACAAAGTAGAATAACCATAGAACTATAGATTGACCTCCAGAGCTTAACTCAAATAGGACACAAAGGGAGCATACTCTTTCTTTAATTCATTTCCTTGTACATAAATTCTTTAACATGTTCAAAGTATTTATTATTTCCTTTTACATTTAAATGAAAATCATCACATTTTTTCTTTGTTTTCCAGGTTTGTTAGAGAATCATATCCAAGTCTTGTTGTGAGTATCTTTGGAAAATGGAAATAAACATGAGATCAAACAATCATGAGGGGGAAAAATTAAAGAAAACTTTACATCTTAAAGCTAAGAAGCCTGACACAGAAAGTCTGAGATCACTAGGTCAACTATTGGGTATGCCACAACGTCTTTCTCTCGCAAGAAAGTATAGAAAAATTTTGAATCTGTTAGAGGTGGAAGAATAGGTAGAAGCAATCATGGCATTAGCACAGTACTATGATCCTCTTCTCCGATGCTTTACCTTTCAAGACTTCCAGTTGGCACTGACTCTTGAAGAATTTGAGCGAATCCTAGGGTTACCACTAGAAGGAGAAAAACCTTATCACTACCAAGGTCATTATCCTTCCTTACATACCGTAGCAGCTGTTTTAAAGGCCAATGTAAGGGATTTGCATGAAGCACAGAAGTGTAGAAATGGAACCAATGGATTCCCAAGGGATTATTTGGAGAAGCATATGCATGGCTTAGCTGAAGCTAAAGATTGGGACACCTTTGTAGATGTATTGGCTCTTACTGTTTATGGCACTGTTCTGTTTCCAAATATTGAAGGCTTTGTAGACTTCGCGGCTATCGATGTATTCCTCGCTCGTAAATTTCATGGCCACAATCCTGTTCCAGCCCTCCTGGCAGATGTTTATTGTACCCTAAATTTTTGCTATGAGAGGAATGGCAAAAGAATTTTATGCTGTCTACCGATGCTTAACGTGTGGGTCACTGCACACGTATTCCAAAGAAACTACAAAACACCATGTCCGATTGAAGACCTAAAAATGCATCACATCAAGAAAAAGAATGGACAAGAATGGGCTCAAGACCTAGCCAAATTGAATGAAAAGATGATTCGATGATACCCTTGGTGGGAAGACGGGCAGACTTTGATCTATCAGTATGGAAGCTTCTCAAATGTTCCCCTCATGGGTACCCGAGGATGCATAAATTACAATCCAGTATTGGTACTGCGTCAACTTGGTTACCCCATGATGGGACCACCTCCCAAAACTGCAATCACTCCATTTGTCTTGTATTACCAGGACTTTGAGGATCTAGGCATGCTACAGAAAGTCCGATTTGCTTGGAACAAGGTTGTCAGGAAAGGAAAAGAACTGGGAGTTAGAAGCTGTGCAGTGAAAGAAAGCTACCGTCAATGGGTGAAGAATAGGGCTCAAGAGATTAAATTGCCATTCAGAACCTAGACAACAACTCCTCTTAACAAGACATCATCCTCACATCTTGATCATAATGAGGGGATCAAAGAAATAAAAGAGAAGTTGGACAGAGTTAAGCAGGAAAAGATGCAAGTTGAGGCTGAGTTGGAAAGTGCTCACCATAATTATGCAGATTTGAAGCGAGAAAGCACTGAGAGAAACCAACTTCTAGAGGGCACCACTAAGAAGTTAAAAATGGGGTATGACCACATGATGAAGACCAAGGAATGCCTCCAAGCTGCTAATAAAGAGCTAGGGCTTCGAAGGCAAGAACGTGACCAAGCAGTAGCCGAAAATCAACAATTAAGGAAGCTACTTCAAGATGCCAAAATTGCTGAGGAAGCCGCGCTAGCAAGAGAGGAACAAAGGAAACAAGAAATGAGAGAGATAAACAAGGAATACCAGAGGAAGATTAGGGAATTAAAGCAACACATGAAAGATGAGACCATGAAGTTTCAAACTGCCTTAGAAGAAGAAAAGAAAAGAGTTACTGATTTGGAGTTTGAGGTGCAACACCAAAGTCATATCATTCATGAGTTGAAAATTCATTTTTCAAATTTGGCAGGACTAGTTAACACAGCAATAGAAGATGTTCCAAGATACCTGGAAATAGCTGAGCAAGCAATTATCCCTTTTAAGACCCCAACTGGAATTCACAACTTTGTCAGCTACTGCAAGGATTTGGTTGGAAGGATGAAACAAATAATTGCCGAAAGAAGTTGAAGAGGCATTACTTTTTAGTGATGATGTTTTTAGGATCGATATCTGGCTTTATGATGCACTTCTTTTGTCATTTCTGAGAATAGATGTGAAAAAAAAAAATGATGATTGTAATCCACTCCTCTAATGAATGAATGGTTGTTTCATTGTTTTGGTCTTGTGGCAAAATCCATTAAAGATAACTTAGTACCTTTGAACTAGACGTTCTGGGGAAAAGTTGAAACCAAAGATACTCACATCAAGACTCAGCACGATTGACAATCTCTAACAAATTGCAATATGTTTATCTTTTACTTAAATTTTTTTTAATATAGGTGAAACATCGCAACCATTGGGCGCCCGAGGAAAGAAGATACCGATCTAACTCGAGTTCATAACACCAGAGCTCGGACCAAGATGGCGGGTGGTAATGGTGAATCAGGAGCGATCATCCCAGCTGCAAATACTTAGAATCAGAAGAAATTTGGGCCTAGAAGTTGATGCAGTGAGGGGAAAACTGAATGAAATGTCAATTAACCAATTAAAATTGGAAGAGATGATAAGAGCCATGAAGGAGTCAATTGACTTATTGGGAGCTAATCAAAACCGAGACATGGTGAATGCGTCAGTCGATGTACAACCAGATGCTGCAATAATAACTGTACCAGGGGCATCAAATGCGGCTATAAATGTCACTCAAGGGATGAATGACGGGGATGGGATTCCGAATAACTCTCATGGGCAACCACCACCTACAATGCCATTAGTAATCCCTATTGGAGAAGGCTATTGTCCCTTAGAGAATGTTCATACTGATGGGCACGGGCATGCTACCCCTATTTGGGAGCCACCTCGTGTTGTCATCCAAAAGCAACCATTTTCCTCGAAAAATAGCCATGCAGAGGCAGAAAAGGACAAGTTCAAAGAAGAATGGATGAAGAAGATTCAGAATCAAATTAAAGCCATCCAAGGGCCTAACACTTATGGCTATATGGAAATTGAGCAGCTCTGCCCTCCTATCGATGCAGTGGTTCCAAAAGACTTCAAGATTCCTGACTTCTCAAAGTATGATGGAACGGGTAACCCTTTGTTCCATTTGAAGAGTTATTGTACCAAGATGTCAATCTGGTCTAAAGATGAAAAATTTCTCATTAGCTTTTTCCATGAAAGTTTAACCGGACCTGCTCTAGAATGGTATATTCAATTAGACCATTCAAAGATTTCTAGCTGGAGAGAATTGGTCAACCAATTCATGAATCAATACAAGTTTAACATGGAAATAGCACCGACTAGAGAACAGTTGAGCACGATGCAGAAAAAGAAGGATGAATCTTTTAAGCAATATGCTCAAAGATGGAGAGCTCTTTGCTCAAGTGCAACCGCCACTTATCCTATCCGAAATGTGCTCGTACTTTTTAGGAACCTTGGGATCTCCTTATATCGGAGCCATGGCAGGAGCAGCATACAAAGATTTCTCTGAGTTGATCACTGCTGGAGAAAGAATTGAGAATCTAGCCAAAACAGGTAAACTTCCCATGGGCAATGAAGACACAAGAAAAAGTTTCCCACCTAGGAAGAAGGAGACTGATGTAAACTATGTGCAGAGTCAGCAACCCTTTAACCCAAGACACGCACCAATGCACCCAAGACCCCAAACACCACCATACCAAGCCTCAACCACTCCTTACCCATTTTACCAAACCACACAAACCACAAATACCATCCCATATTCCCCACCGCAAGTCAATAACATTCACATACGACCATACCAACCAGCTCGACCAACATACGCCTATAACTCAACCGTGCATCCTCAGAACTTCTCAAACACCACACCACCACGACCAAATGCTCAAAATCAAAGCCGTTCCCGATTCCAGAATTTGCCACCTTTCCCTAAACTATCCATTTCAAACACTGATCTCTTTCAACGATTAGTTGATGCCCACTTGATCTCGGCTTATCCTCAGATGCCCATTAGAACCACCATATCCAGCTTGGTACAACCCGAACCTTACTTGCAAATACCATATGGACATAGCAGGGCATTCAATTGAAGATTGCGAAGGCTTCAAGACGGCAGTAAAAAGACTGATTGCTTGTGGTAGACTAGGCTTTCAAGAGGAGTCAAAACCAAATATTGTCCATAATCCAATGCCAAATCATGAAAGAGGAGGTCGGGTAAATGTTGTAGAGAAAGAAGAACCCCTGATAAAGAAGGTTTTAAATCTCAAAACACCCATGGAGAGAATTTTTGTTGGTCTGAAGGAGTCTGGTTACAACATCACGGCATCTGATCCGACAATAAAGGAGAATGAGAAATATGACATGAATTCAAGCTGCCTGTATCGCTGTGGGGCCCTTGGCCATGACATAAAAAATTTCTGGGATTTCAAGGCTCGGGTACAGGGATTACTTAACTTAGGAGTAATACAAGCAAAGAAGGGGCTAAATATACCTGATGAGGTGAATGTAATTGAACCTTTTGTTGTTCGAGTGCCACCACTTAATGTAGCTCCCAAGCCAGAAAAAGTGGTCATTACTGTCAAGAAACCTACACCATTTGAGTACAAGAGTACACATGCTATGCCTTGGAATTATGAGACTCAAGTCAAGACGAGTGGAGACATAGGGGAAACCTCGAAGGCCCGAGAAAATGAAGAAGTGACCGGTGTCATGGAGGTGAAAGGAATAACAAGAAGTGGAAGAGTTTATGGACCCGGAGAGCTGGAAAAAGGGAAGTTTGTCAATGAAGGGTATGCTGGAAAGAGTTCAGATTCAGAAGGAAAGGAAAAAGAAGATGAGGAAGAAGAGTTCCTAAAGATAATGAAGCAAAGCGAGTATGATATTCTTGAGCAATTAAAGAAAACCCCAGCTAGAATATCTCTTTTATCATTAATCATGTCGTCTGAACCTCATCGAAAGGTAGTATTGAAAGTCTTGAAGGAAGCTTATGTTAAGCCTGATGTCTCATCAGAAAATGTGGTGAATATGGTGGATCCAGTGAAACGTGTTAACATGATCACATTTTCAAATGAAGAAGTTGTTTCACAAGTCAATCCACGAGCACTATACATAACCCTCAAATGTAAAGGATACATAATGCCCAGAGTTCTCATTGATGGAGGGTCAGGATTGAATGTCTTGCCTGTGTCGACTTTAAGCTATTTGTCGATGAGTAAGGATGATATACTACCACAAATGATGGTAGTGAAAGCTTTTGATGGAACAAAGAAAAGCATCCTAGGGGAGATGGTGTTATTACTGGAGATCGGCTCCAGCAAATTCGAGGTATTGTTCCAAGTGATGGAGATTGAGTCAGACTACAATATGCTGCTCGGAAGACCATGGATAAACAATGTCGGGGCTGTCCCTTCAACCTTGTATCAGAAGGTCAAATACATTGAAAATAGTTTAGTCATCACAATCCACGGAGAAAAGGAGATCCTGGTATCCAAACCAGTGACATTGCCATATGTTGAAAATGTGGAGCTAGTGGAGAGCAGTTCATGGCATAACCTGGAGGCAGTAGGGCTGAGACAAGAGTAAGATAAGGCCTTAATGCAAAATCAGGTAGTGGCTCACATCATGGCCAAGAATAGATATCTGGAAGGAAAAGGACTAGGACCACAACTGCAAGGCTCCCAAACTCCCATATCGGTGCCAGAGAAGGCTAACCGATTTGGTCTAGGATATAAGACCTCCCTGGATGACAAGATGAGTGCCTTAGCTCTGGAACAGAATAAATAAAAAGGGAAAATGAAGCTGCTTCCTCACTTGAAAGAGACATTTCCTGGTCCAGCTGAAGTGATTATGGCCGGTGAAGTTCGCTCCCCTTGTTATTTCTCCACCATCAACACCTTGGATGCTGAGAAAATTGAGGAAATCAACAAAGTCCATGTTGCTAGCAATGATGAGATGCTGATGAACTGGACAGCTGAACCAATGCTTGATGTTATTGCTGAAAAGTAATTTGTTGGGTTGTATTATTCAAGAATTATTTATGCTTTTGTTTATGCTACTCAGAGACATCATTTGAATGAATTTGCATGATTTTCAATAATCTTTCTCTATGTTTTCCATTTGCCTCGTTCTGCCTCTATTTCTTTTGCTTTCTCTTTTCTGTTATGTTTTTTTCTTACCACTCTCAGCTCATTAATTTGCATTTTCCATGCTGTTTTATAATCCACCATTTGATTTAGCATTCCAATCCACCGCAATTACTTTCCAGGAATTTGAATGTCATAGAAATTTTGCCACATGAAAAGGAATTTAAGAGCTTATCAATTGATTCTCTTGCTGCACTTGACTATGATAATCATGAGTTCGAGGATGATGAAGAAGCTATTGAACAGTTTTCAAATCTCCTGGATTATTCAGAGAAAGGATTTGACTTAGATAATGAGGTGGTCGAGGTGATTAACATGGGCACCGAAGAAGACAAAAAGGAGCTGAAAATAGTGGAAAATCCTGAACGCACAGAAATGGTTGCATTGTTCAAATAATTCCTGGATGTATTTGCATGGTCCTATCATGATATGCCAGGATTAGACCCAGAGATTGCTTCACACAAGATTCCTTTGTATCCCGGTCGAGCCAAAGAAGCAAAAGTTGAGAAGAATGCGACCGGACATGTCATTAAAGATTAAAGAAGAAGTGACTAAACAGCTAGAGGCTGGATTTTTGGAGGTATCAAGACACACTGATTGGGTGGCCAACATTGTACCCGTGCCTAAAAAGGATGGGAAGGTCAGGATGTGTGTAGATTATCAGGATTTGAATAAGGCTAGCCCGAAAGATGATTTTCCTCTACCCCACATTGATGTCCTTGTTGATAATACTGCTGGAAATCACCGATTTTCGTTTATGGACGGATATTCTGGGTATAACCAAATTCCCATGGATATTCATTACAAAGGAAAAACTACTTTCATAAATCCGTGGGGAACATTTTGCTATACAGTCATGCCGTTTGGATTGAAGAATGCTGGTGCCACCTACCAACGTGCCATGGTCGCATTATTCCATGACATGATGCATAAAGAGATTGAGGTGTATGTAGATGATATGGTCGCCAAATCTAAAGAGGGAGAAAGTCATGTGACAGTTCTGCGAAAAGTTGTTTGAAAGGCTCGAGAAAATACAAGTTGCGGTTGAATCCGAATAAATGCATTTTTGGAGCTTCTACAGGGAAGTTACTCGGGTTCATTGTCAGCAGAGATGGGATAAAAGTGGATCCTGACAAGGTGAAGGCGATACAAGAAATGTCTGCTCCCCGAACTGAACGAGAAGTGAGAAGTTTTCTTGGAAGGCTCAACTACATTGCTAGATTTATTGCTAATTTGACTAGCACTTGTGAGCCTATATTCAAGTCGCTACTAAACATCAACCTGGGGAGTGGAATGAAGAATGCCAAGAAGCTTTTGATAAAATAAAAGCTTATTTGATGAAGCCTCCGATTCTAGCCCCACCTGTACCAGATCGTCCTTTAATATTATATCTCACAGTGTTGCCCATGTCACTTGGGGCAATGTTGGGTCAATATGATGAGTCTGGTAAGAAAGAACGGGCAATTTATTATTTGAACAAGAAGTTTAATGATTGTGAATCTCGTTATCTGGCGATTGAAAAGACTTGTTGTGCGTTAGTGTGGGCTTCCAAGAGGTTGAGGCAGTACATGCTATACTACACTACCTGGTTAATCTCTCGAATGGATCCATTAAAATACATATTTGATAGTCCTCATGTTTCGTTGAGAATGTCAAAATGGCAAGTGATGTTGTCTGAATTTGATATCAAATATGTGACTCAGAAGTCTATCAAGGGAAGTGTAATTGCTGATCATCTAGCCGAAAATCCTCTTGAGGATATACAGCCTATCATGTCTGAATTCCCCGATGGTGAGGTGTTAACAGTGGAAAAAGATAGGATAAAAGAGGAGAATGTATGGAAAATGTACTTTGATGGGGCCGCCAATATGAATGGGTGTGGAATAGGAGGTGTAGTAGTGTCACCAGCTGGAAAACAGTACCCAGTTTCCATCAAGTTAGATTTTGAATGCACCAACAACATCGCAGAATATGAAGCCTGTGCGAATGGTTTGCAAGCTGCAATTGACCTAGGGATCAAAGAGCTAAATGTGTTTGGAGATTCTGCGCTCATAATCTACCAAGTTAATGGAGAATGGCGTACGAAGGATCCGAAATTGGTACCTTATCAGAAATACTTGTCTCGATTAATTGAACAATTTGAGGATGTGTCATTCTCTCACTTAACTCGAGACCATAACCAATTTGCGGATGCATTGGCAACTCTGGCTGCACTGACAAAATTGGAAGTCCATACCAATGTCCAACCCATCCACATAGAGGTGCAAAGAGAACCGATATACTGTGACCATGTGGAGATTGAGCCAGATGGCAAACCATGGTATTATGACATCAAGCAGTACATTCAAAAAGGAGAATGTTCGACTGGAGCAAATGAAGTGCAAAGAAAAACAATTCGACGATTGGCCATGGCCTTTTTCCTAAATGGTGAAGTTCTTTACAAGCGGAATCATGACACTACTCTTCTCAGGTGTGTAGATGCTTATGAAGCTCGAATGATTATGACTGAGATCCATGAAGGATCTGTGGAACCCACGCTAATGGGCATATGATGGCACGCAAGATCCTAAGAAGTGGATATTATTGGTCTACCATGGAGAATGACTGCATCAATTATGTTCGAAAGTGTCATAAATGTCAAACATATGCAGACCGAGTCAATGCCCCTCCGGTTCCGTTGCACAATATGGTATCTCCTTGGCCTTTCTCAATGTAATGTGGGGCATGGATGTCATTGGCCCAATCAATCCCAAAGCCTCAAATGGTCATCATTTCATCTTGGTGGCGATAGACTATTTCACAAAGTGGGTGGAAGCTACTTCATATGCTAACATCACACAGAAAGTGTTTCTCAGATTCATCAAAAGAGATATCATCTGCAGATATGGGATTCCAGAAAGAATTATCACAGATAATGCTCCTAACCTCAATGGTGCCGAAGTTCAAAAGTTCTTTGAGACTTTCAAGATCAAGCATCACAACTCAGCTCCTTATAGACCTCAAATGAATGGTGCGGTTGAAGCTGCAAATAAGAATATCAAGAAAATCATCGCCAAGATGGTGGTGAATTACAAAGACTGACATGAAATGCTGCCATATGCTTTGCATGCATATCGAACCAATATACGGTCAAGTACAGGGACAACTCCCTTCTCACTGGTGTATGGAATGGAGGCTGTATCTCCTATAGAAGTGGAAATCCCATCATTAAGGGTTCTAATGGAGGCTGAGTTAGAAGAATCTGAATGGGTGAAGGTTCGATATGAACAATTGAACATGATAGAAGAGAAAAGACTAGCAGCTATCTGTCATGGCCAGTTGTACCAAAGCAGAATGGCTAAGGCTTTTAACAAGAAAGTCCGCCATAGATATTTTTATCCAGGAGATTTGGTTTTGAAGAAAATTCTCCCTAATCAAGAGGATGCACGGGGCAAGTGGGCCCCAAGCTATGAAGGTCCTTACATTGTCAAGCAAGCATTCTCAGATGGGGCATTGATTTTGCAAAACATGGATGGACAGGAATTGCCCAAACCAATTAACACTGATGCAGTCAAGAGGTTTTATGCTTAAAAAAAAAAATGTTGAAAAAGCCCGTTAAGTTGAAAACTCGAAAGAGCGACCTAAGCAAAAGCTAGGGTAAAATGAAAAGAAAAAGAAAAAGAAAAAAAACAAGAAGCTCGTTAGGTTGAAAACTCGAAAGAGCAACCTAGGCAAAAATTAGAGCAAAAAGATAAGCATCATCTCAAGCAACCTATACTGGGGCAATTTTAGTGTTGAATTTGTCCAGTGAATCAAATAGCCCAAGACCAAAACTGAGGCAATTGTTCGAAAAAGAAGGGCCTGAAGACATCATCGAAGATCATGGCTATGGTGTTCAACTTGCTGTAAGAAATCGATTGAATGAGCCACAAAGAACCGGAACTGGGGCAAAATTTCATGTCTCTCACAGTCTTGTCTTTTGCTTTTATGTTGTTCCCACCTTTCAAATATTTTGTCATCCCATACACCAAGCAATAAAGATGCCTATTCAACTAACCTTTTCATTTCCTTTTCAAATGCATGTTTATTTATGATGTCTCGAGTAAACATAAATTTAAGTTTAAAGTTATACAACCTAATAATTCTTACAGCAATACATCCATGGCTAGCATCACACCAAGGAAATTCAGAAGTTTCAGTCAAACTCGGTAGAAAAGCAATCATCATCCTAAGAAAGGGAAAAAGGAAAATGGGAAAGAAGTGCGCAAAGGTCTAGAAGTAAAGAAAGTTTATGTCAGAAGGTCCAGCGCATGAATTACGAGTTTGATCGGTTATAGTCTTCCTTGAGGCTTGCTTGATTTGGTTACGGTTAATTTTTCTGAAATAAACTGAAAATTGATGACTTGTGCATATAACCTAAAAAAAAAAAAGAGAGATAATGTGGACATCGTTGTTTTCCATGTCATAATTTACTTTCTTGTCGGCCTCAGATTGCCAATTTACTTTCCTGTCGGCCTCAGATTGCCAATTTACTTTCCTGTTGGCCTCATATTGCCAATTTACATTTCACGTCGGCCTCAGATTGCCAATTTACTTTCCTGTCGGCCTCATATTGCCAATTTACTTTCCTGTCGGCCTCATATTGCCAATTTACATTTCATGTCGGCCTCAGATTGCCACTTTACTTTCTTGTCGGCCTCAGATTGCCAATTTACATTTCATGTCGGCCTCAGATTTCCAATTTACTTTCCTGTCGGCCTCAGATTGCCACTTTACTTTCCAGTCGGCCTCAGATTGCCAATTTACTTTCCTGTCGGCCTCAGATGGCCAATTTACATTTCATGTCGGCCTCAGATTGCCACTTTACTTTCTTGTCGGCCTCAGATTGCCAATTTACTTTCCAGTCGGCCTCAGATTAGCAATTTACTTTCCTGTC
The DNA here is from genome assembly GCA_031216105.1 of Dalbergia cultrata. Lineage (NCBI taxonomy): Eukaryota > Viridiplantae > Streptophyta > Magnoliopsida > Fabales > Fabaceae > Dalbergia > Dalbergia cultrata. Next base: position 1,213,436 of record CM062347.1, on the reverse strand, counting down.
GGCCTCAGATTGCCAATTTACATTTCATGTCGGCCTCAGATTGCCAATTTACTTTCCTGTCGGCCTCAGATTGCAAATTTATTTTCCAGTCGGCCTCAGATTGCCATTTTACTTTCCTGTCGGCCTCAGATTGCCAATTTACATTTCATGTCGGCCTCAGATTGCCAATTTACTTTCCTGTCGGCCTCAGATTGCCAATTTACTTTCCAGTCGGCCTCAGATTGCCAATTTACTTTCTTGTCGGCCTCAGATTGCCAATTTACATTTCATGTTGCCCTCAGATTGCCAATTTACATTTCATGTCGGCCTCAGATTGCCAATTTACATTTTCATTCGGCCTCAGATTGCCATTTTCTTTCATGTCACCCTCAGATTACCATTTAAGTTTCTCGTTGCTTGCTGACCTGTATCCGGTTGGTCGCAAGATTTTAGTTTCCTGTCACTTATTAACCCGTATCTAATTGGTTACAAAACTTTTAAATTCCTGTCAGCCCTGTTGGCTTTTAATTTATTGTCAATTCCCATCAACATTTGCTCTTTTTCCATGTATAGATGAATTTAATATTTCTTACCATTCAAACATCTTGGTTTTTAATTTACATCATTGCATTGCATATGACTCTCATGAGCATTTAGTTTCTTTCCCATTTGACTCAAATTTTTCTGGCTATTTGCATTTCATACATTGTCAATCAAAATCGATGTTCATGTCTTACTCATTCCTTATAAAGACAATACTTAAAACTTAGGTTTTTCATATTTTTCTTATAAGGAATAAGTAAAGAGGGGCAGTTGTGAACACTCGATTTTGTCCGGACCAATAAAAATAAAATTTCAAAATTGGCACATTTTCAAAATTTAAACAGTTGAGTAACCTAAATCTAGTTTAGACGATGATTTCAGGTTCATTTTAATTTTTGGTCCATATGCATCAATATAAAAAAAAATATAAAAATTGTGTACGTTGCATTAAAAAGATTTGGTTTGTTGCATCATCCTCATGTTCATTTAGTATGAGTCATATTACAGTTTAAATTTTACCCATTTTAAAAAAATAATAATAATAATTAAAAAAAAAATTGTTCCAAACCAGCCCGTGATAAAACAGAACAAAGGGAATAAAAGCATCACGGGTTGGTCAACACATGTGAGGTTGGAGGGTGGAAAGTAAAAAAAATGGCAGACACAATGATGTTTCTTTCCCCCACTTTCTGCAAAAATAATGAATATTCGTTACTTTATTGAGGGGGATACGCTGTTATCATGATGGCCAGCCTATGAAAGGAAAAGAAGGAATGATTTGGGGGGGGGGGGAAAACTAAAAAATCAAAGGAGGATAAAAAGGAGGGGGTTTTCATTTTTTCAGGGGGAGAAAAGGGTATTGGCAATAAGAGAGAGTGAGAATAGAGAAGGTACGAGGGAGCATCTGTTCAAAAAAAAAAAGAAGGTTTATAAGGTAAATGATTACAAAAGCATAGATGATAATCTCGACATTTCTTTTTCCCTGACTCTCTTTAGAAGTATCATCATCACCATTACCCAAAGAAGAAAAAATGGTAATTTTCCCCATGACCACCATCTTCAACCATTAAACCAGATCATCTTCACTTTTCCATGATAGATCACCATCAAACATCATCATAAATCTTCTTCCCTAGCACCAACCATTAAAACCATCCTCCAAACAATCCTAACCATTCGACCAGCCTCATAGGAATCATATTAACATCATCCTGAAATAGCCACCATCATCCATAATCATCGACAACCCATAACAACCCCCTAAGTTAGCAATAAAAATCAGCCAAGCTAATTGAATATGAAGGAAAAGTTGAATCTGAAACAAAATAAAGGAAATGAAATCTCAGAACATCAACCTTGCCTTGGCTGAACTCTGTGACAGCCAGCCGCGAAGTTTGTTCCTCATCGTGTCGGCAGCCAAATCTTCACCGGCGCCCCTCTGCCTCCCCTTCACTGCGAGTCCAGCCGCCAGCACCAGAAAAAAAGACAACCGCGCGAACTCAGGTTGCCTGTGCGACTTGCACGAATAGCTGCTGCCATCGGAGCTCATCAAGGTGCCAGAGAAAAACGCCATGAGAACCCAGTCTTTTGAGTCGCGATCTTCCCCCAGCCAGCCTTGCAGCGACACAAACAGCCCCCCTCCTTTCCCCTTTGCGTGTGAAACCAGCCAACTCCCTGTTCCGCGCTACTGTGAACCTTCTTCCCTCTCGTGACACCGCGTCACGCCTTCATTCATTTCTTTGTCATCGTGGCTTAAACTTTCCCCCCAGCCAGCCTCGAAGTGGCGCAAGGTGCCTCCAGCCCATTCTCCTCCTTTTCACCACTGTGACTCCAAAGACCATTACAGCGCCGCGATCCAAAGAAGAAATGCATCTCTGCTGACTCGCGTTCCTTTCCCCACGTGCAAACTCCGACAAGTGCGGCTCCTCCTCCTGCCCGACGGCGCTCTTCCACCACCCCCTCTCTCCCTCACTCGAACCTCACTCCCTCATTTGTGCTCTCTCTCTTTTCCTCGATCTCTTTTTCTCTTCCACCCGCTCTCTCTCTCACTTTCTCTGTGTGTGTGAGTTTATTCCCAGCCCATTCAATAAAAAAAACAAGTCACTGTACTCTCATAGTCCCACTTCAAGGAAATATTCATAAACTAAATTTTGTGGGTCGAGAAGCATCTTCAATTGTCTACTGTTCGATGAAAGCTTTTACGTGGGTTTTGCTCTCTCTTTTTGTGAGTGCTTGGGGCTTTAAATAAAAATGAAACAAGTCCCCAAATGTCTCAGATCTTCCTTACTTTCCTTATCATCTTCACTTATATTCTTATTATTTTATGTGATAAATTTGTAGAGGATGAGTTATTTATTCTTATTATTTTATGTGTTATTATTTTATGTGATGAATTTGTAGAGGGTGAGTTGTTTATTCTTATTATTTTATGTGTTATTATTTTATGTGATGAATTTGTAGAGGGTTTATTCTTATTATTTTATGTGTTATTATTTTATGTGATGAATTTGTAGAGGGTGAGTTATTTGATCTTGGCTTTTGTTCCATTGCTTAGTGGACCACGCTTGGGTTATTGGACTGTATCATGTCTGAAAACAAAAGAGGCAAATGATGGGATATTTGGGTCTATATTTTAAAAATAAAATATATAATAATAGGAATATTTGAACTATTGCTGTTCTTTTATTTCTATTTGGCCTTTGGAGATTAACTTAGTTATGACGGGTTGTTAATTCTATATTGAGGAATATTTTAGCTGTGACGGCTTGATATTCTAATCAATTTTTTTAAAAAAATAAAATCAATTCATAATTATTTTTTTTTAAGAACTACGTGATTTTGAATTCCTCATCGCACCAGAGGATACGTAGGAGCAGGTGATTCCTGTCAAGTCAAAATTAGATTTTATTAGGTTATTTTATGTAATTCCATTTTTAATTTGTAAATATTTATTGTTATTTTTGTTTATTTATAAATATTTATTGTCTGTTAGTGTCATGTATTATTTTTAATTTCAACTAATAACTAAATTATTTTAAATGAGGATGTTAATTTAGCCGTGACGGCTTATTAACTCAGTTAAACATCTGAGCTGTGACAGCTTGATGTTTTAAATTTTCAAACAAAAATTAGATTTTTATAATTTGTATTACTTGTAAATATTTTCTTTAATATCTTTTTATTCTTTAAATTTTAAATTAATCAATTATTTGTTAAATATTTTATTTTGAATAAAATGTTAATTTAGCCGAGACGGCTTGTTAACTGAATATTTTGGACATCTAAGTTGTGACAGCTTGATGTTTCAAAATTTTCAAGCTAAAATTAAATTTTATGATATTATTTTATTTTGTTTTGCATGTAAATATTTTTGTTCATTATTATTATTATTGTTGTAAATATTTATTTATTTATTTATTTATTATTATTATCATCCTCCTCTTTCTTTATTATTTTAATTTAAGTTGATCATTGAAATGTATATACTTTATTTCAAATAAAGATGTTAATTTAGCCGTGACGGTTTATTAACTCAAAATTACGGATACCTGAGCTGTGACAGTTTGGTACTCCGGAATTTTCTTATTCTAAATTTTTTTTCTTTTATAATTTTCTTGAAATAAAAATGTAAATAAATATTTTGAAAGGTTATTAATAATTTGCACAATTAATTAAGGTACCGTCTAAAGACGGGTGTATTAGGGGTGCTGTAGGATTAAGTTTCTACCCTTCCCTAAGCATAACCGACTTCCGAGCTCAGATCTGGTTTCAAAGATCATTTTCTTTAAATTAAATGGGTTTTTTCCATAATTTTTCCTAATTAAATAAAAATTTGGTGGCGACTCCATTTTAAACAAAAAAATCATTTTTCGCCGTCCCCATCGCGATCCCGGTTGCGACAATAACTCTTACATGTCTCTAGAAGCTTCTAGATAGTTCTACGTATCTCTACAAGCTTCTAGATAATTCTATATATCTCTACATGTTTCTAGATAGTTCCACATGATTCTACATTGTTCTTCATGATTCCACAAGTTTCTAGAATCTTTTCATGCTGGTGCCAAACTTCTAGACATATCTAGTGTTGATTTTTCATTTCTCCCCCTCAACACTAGATATGTTTTGTTCTTTCTTCCATGAAATATCTTCATACGTTGCAAGCTTCTTTCTTTCCATAACTATTGCAACATTTGCATACTTCGGATTGGGCTTTATTTGCCTCGTAGATCTCCTGAGTTGTGGTTGTTCTGTTACTTCTTCATCTTCCTGTTGAGACTCTTCTTGTCCAATTTGATGAACTCCAGTTTTCCAAGGGCTCTGTGTATGTCTCTGCACCTTGCTTGAACTTGGAGATTGTAGCTCTTCACCATCTTTTTGCTCACCCATCTTTTGTTCTGTCATGCCTTCAATATTTTTAGAGTATGGTAAAATTACCTGTTGTGGCAGCCACCATGAGGAAGCTTCATCGAACACTACATTTCTTGATGTGTAACATTTTCCAGTTGTGGGATCACAACATCTCCAACCTTTTCTCTGACTGTCGTATCCCACAAAGATGCAGCGAATAGCCTTTTTGTCCATTTTGCTCTTTAAGTGATCTGGCACAAAGACATAGCACACGCAGCCAAATACTCGGAAGTGACTCACCGTAGGTTTAAGCTTCCATAGCTTCTCAAATGGTGACATGAACCTTAGCTTAGCTTGTGGAAGTTGGTTTATCACATGTGTTGCAGTCTTCATACACTCGGCCCAGAATCTGCTTGGAACATTTTTGGCATTTAGCATGCTTCGACAAATTTCTGCCAAATGGCGATTCTTCCTCTCTACTACGCCATTTTGTTGAGGAGTGTTAGGACACGTTATTTGTCTTCGTATCTTACACTCCTTCAAGAATTCATAGAATTCTTTTGATGTGTACTCTCCCCTGTTGTCTGTGCGAAGGCATCTAATCTTCTTTCCAACTTCGCTTTCAACCTTCTCTTTAAACTCTTTGAATTTTGATAATGTCTCAGATTTTTCTTTCTTAAAATAGACCCATACGTACCTTGAGTAATCGTCAATGAAGGTCACCATGTAACGATATCCACTAATCAAAGGTTGTTTAACTGGTCCAAGCACATCTGAGTGAACTAGCTCCAGTGGCTCGTTGGCTTGAAACTTTGAACTTTCATACGGAAGTTGGTGAGCCTTACCGTACTGACATCCAGCGCATACAACGTCTTCTTGTACTTCCAACGAAGGGAGACCCTTGAGCATCATCTTCTTCATCATCACTTTCAACTTGTGATAGCTCGCGTGCCCAAGACGTTCATGCCACAAATCCACTGTCTCGTTCTTTCGGGTTTTATCTGCATAAGTAGATTCTGCGGACATTACGTAGATTGACTCTAAATGTTGTCCTTGTAGTACTGGTGTCCCAATAACTTTTATCTTGTCATATATCTTAACATCCTCTAGGCCAAATACCACGTACTTCCCTGACTTCGTTATTTGTGATACTGAAAGTAAATTTTTCTTCATTCCAGGTACATAATAAACATTTTGTATGCATACCTGATCGTCACTGCAACGAGCAGAGATCACTGTTCTCCCAACATGAGTGATTGGAAACCTTGAATTGTCTGTTGTCACCACAACTCGATTACCTTTGTACTCTGTTGTGCTTTCCAGCTTCTCCTTATCGCCTGTCATGTGATTGGAGCATCCTGAATCGATAATCCAATCCTTATTATAGTCAACAACTAGCGGGCTTGTCATTGTGAGTGCCAATTCTGCCTTAGGTGGCTCCACGAGCTTCTCATCAGTCTTGTCAAAATCTATCTCTTCCTCCTGGTCAATATCTTCTTCGACTGCCAATGAAGCGGAAACGTCTCATTCTTCTTCACTATTATCTTCTTTCTCCACTTGACGACTTGAGGTTGCCGCATTGCTATCTGCCACCTTATTCTTGAACCAACAATCTCTTGCAAAATGTCCCCGTTTTCCGCAAATGAAGCAGGCATTATCACCTTTCTTTACCTTTCCAAGTCGAGAGCCTCTCTCTTTCTCATTCCTCGACTTCTAATTCTTGTTATTTAAATTTGTACTAAAATATGACTTCCCTCTTCCCTTTCTTTTACCAATGAAGAGTGCTTCTTCTTCACTCTTCATTGATACGCCAGCCATTTGTTTAGCTAACGCCTCTTGGTCAGCCAACAAATTTTCTAATTGTAAAAGGGAAGGTTGGGTAGGCCATCCTTGAATTGCAGCAATAAAACCTCTATACTCGGGTCTCAAACCATGAATAATAATTCTCTTCATACGTTGATCGGATATTTTACTATTAGGATCTAGCTCAGAAGTTTCTTGGCAGAGAGACTTTACCTTTGTAAAATATTGGTTAATCGTCAAGTTTCCTTGAGTTGTTGATAAGAGCTCATTCTCCAGGAGTTGCAGTCTCGTGTCATTCTTCTTGGAAAACAGTGTTGCAAATGTGTCACATGCTTCCTTCGGCATTGACGCCTTCCTTATGTGCTCCAGCATATCATCTTCCACCGTAGTCTTCAGCGCAAACATCGCCTTGCCTACTTTAATTTTCCTCTTCCGTAGTGCCTCAACTTCATTTGTAGAAAGTGGTGTGGTCTCACTACCACCAACAACCTCCCACAGGTCTTGGCCTTGGATATATGACTCCATACATGTTTGCCATGTATTGTAATTCTGGGTATTGAGCTTCCTAGTTCCACTAACCACTTAGATATCTGCCATAGTGACTTGATGAAATTTTCTCACAACTGCTTAGGTCCCAGACCAATAGCATCACAGTCCCAGACTGCGATTTTGCAAGAACTCCCCCAGAACTAATGATCCTCCCACTTGAATCAGTCCCAGACCGTCAAGCTCTGATGCCAAATTGTTGAGCTAGAAGGCACTAAAAATAAAACTCTCTTTGTTATTTCTTGAATAACTTTATACTTTTGTACACTAGAACACACTAACACTTGTGTTTTCACTCACTTTGAGCACCTAACTCAAAAGACACTTGCACACTCTCAAGCACTCTCTTAATGCTTCTCACTAGCACTTGCTAATGCATTCACTCATGCACTTGCTAATGCGCTCACTCATGCACATTACACAAATAATCCTCTTGCCTATTTATAGGCTTCCACCTTCTCAATGGACGGTGGAGATTAATTCTAATGGATGGTCTAGATTGCACATCTAGAACCTTCTCACCCTCTACACATATCTTCACATTTCTAGAACCATATTCTAGATAACTCTTACATGTCTCTAGAAGCTTCTAGATAGTTCTACGTATCTCTACAAGCTTCTAGATAATTCTATATATCTCTACATGTTTCTAGATAGTTCCACATGATTCTACATTGTTCTTCATGATTCCACAAGTTTCTAGAATCTTCTCATGCTGGTGCCAAACTTCTAGACATATCTAGTGTTGATTTTTCACATTCCCAATTGGGAGCTATAGATGCTAATGCAGGGTTTATGCTTTGTTTCTCAAAATGATGGCTTAATTACTTAACTCCGGACCTCCATTATAGGGGGTAAAAGTTAAGATGCAATTGTCTTTAAAGTTAGAAAGTGAGAAGACATTTACTATTGATTAGTAAAATGTACATAGCCAAAGAAAAAAAATGTCTGAATTTAATTATTAGAATGATATGTACATGCTTATTAATTAACTCTTGAATGAATAAATGAGCTATACATCTTTATTTTATTTAACAATATGATTTCTATTAAAAATATTGACAATATTTGCTGGCTATCTAGTCTTGCTCTTACTATAAAATTATTTAATGGATTATGATTGTGTCCTTGCCAAGTTTATAGAATCTGATCAACCAATGAACAAAGAAAAAAAAAAAAAAACACTAGCTGGTCGGATGATTGAGATAAGGGTTTTAGGTGCTATATAGTCTAATTTGGAATATGCCTAACTTTATTTTTATAATTTAGGGTTTAAGGTTTATAGAGATCTAAATAAGACCAAATGACTTAATCAGAGAACTCATAAATCATATGAGCAAATTATCTAGCTTTAGTGCTCTTTGTATGCACCTCTCGACCATTTGATGTTTTTAGTTGCATATATGAATATTAAAGACTTTTAATTTGTCATGACAAACCCATGCTCAAGTAAGTCGACCAATTAAAATTAGATAAGAGTTCAGTATAATTATGATGCATTTGATTGATTTAAAAGTAAACGTCTTACTTTCTCATCTTATAATGAACAAACTATTTAAAAAATTTATTATTTCTCAATAGTATTGAACCAATTAAGAGTGATACTTATGTAGAACGCATCAGGAGCACCTAATAATGTTTTGTTGATCATACATGTATTAGCTTCAAACCAGAGGAATATAATACATTCTTTGGAATTCTATTTTCCAAATTTGTTGTTGCCCTATTGGCTGAAATGGATTTGTGATAACACAAGGGGATCTCCAGTTTCCAAATTAAAGGGTAGGCTTCCATTTCCAGCCTCTTTGGCTCATTCAATCAAAGTTCCACTTCCACTTTCCGCAACACGAATCACAACAAACACTGAGTTTCCTCTTCATTACTCGAGGATATAATATTCATATAGCTTCTGAACAACTACCTTACTGTAGAGATTAAAGTGAAGAACGTGTAACACTAACTTGACTTCTTTGTTGAGACAAGAATCAATGGCGGATCGCTTTATACATTGACGTGTTTGCAAGCAGTCAACTCCATCTTGGCAAAGAAAAAGTCAATTAAATGAGAAATAAACAATTATATTTAATTTGTGTAACTTATTGTAAACTCTAAATCAAGCTATGGTAAAATTGTAATTTACCTGCCGTAATTTAAGAAATTTATTTGACATTATGCTTATTCATTTCTATAGGTTTACATATGTGTAATCCCAACCTAGTCTTTTGTTATCAAATGACAATATATTAAGATATATATTGCATAATTCCCATTCCCAAGTATACACTTTCCACTTTTTTTGTTTCTATTTTGTTATTGACACCGGGGCTTAAAGCCCAAGAAAGAAACAACTACCCACCAACAGTTCCAGGGAAGAAAGTGCCTGCAACTATTTAAAACTTCGATTTAAAATTGTCTTTGAACTTATAATGTGGATTCGCTCGATCGAATTAAATCAGTGTACGTTATTAAGCTTTTATTTTTTAACGTGAAGTTATTATGTCAAGGACAAAAGTATTGCTACAAAAAAATCTTGGTATATGATCTTTTCTAGTTCATGACCAATACTTAAGTCTTAATATATATGGATGTTAGTGTTTTATGTAAGAACAATTAGGGGCGAAGCTGCGGGCCTCTATAGGCCATGCCCCCAATCTTCTCAATTTATCTATATTTATTATAATTATACAGTGTCTCTAATGTAATATATAGACTAGTGCTTTTGAGCCCCCCTAATAAAATGTTTCTGGCTCCTGATAACCATTAATCAGTGGTAAAAAGGAGAAATGCCAAAAATTAAAAAGAAATGAAAACCAACCCAGGACGTGGTTGAGTGGTAGGGGCTCATCATGTAATCCATGTTGGATGCCCTTAAGTTGCGACCTTACACCTAAAAAAAAGAAATGAAAACCAAACATAACATCCATATGTCTTCGTAGCTTATAGACAATTGTATCGCATAATTATCGCCAATTGCTAGTATTATATTTATTTATTATTATTATTTTTTGCAATGTTAATTAAATAATAATATTTAAACATATTATCTAAAATATTGATGAAAAGTTAAAAAAAATTAATTAATTGTTTTATTTCTTGATTAACAATATTAAGATATTTATTAATAAAATTATCACTAATTTAAATAGCAACACTTTCGATTGCTCATCATACCCGTGTATCTATCACTTACGTGGATGTCATAATTCTAAACCAAAACATAGATTAGAGGAAGTCTCCACACGGTATTGGAGGAAGAATACAGTTCTCATGTAAGTTGGCATTTTGTCTAATTTACCCGAAAAAATAAAAGGAAAAAGAAATGTACCTTTTCGTACCAATCAACTTTACGACTTAGCTCCATTTTACATCAGACGGCAAGTTTTCCTAAGCACAATTGATGGCAGTCAATGACCTTCATTTTCTTTGACGGGGTCAATGATTTTTTTTATCCGTTGGTATATTATTTTATATTTATAGGTTTTTTTATACGCTCATACTCTGTTCACCCAAAAAAAAAAAAAAGCACTCAGACTCTAAAAAAATCCAAGGTTCTGAAAACCGATCCGAAGATCAAACTGTCGAACTGATCAGGGCAAGGGTTCAAAGGTTCAACCGGGGATCCAACTGGAATATAATCGGTATATAATAAAATCTGTATTTATATAAATATATAAAAATATAAAATAAAATATATATCATAAATAATTAAAAATTAATTTAAGTATCAACAAAACCCATAAAATATAACATAATTCATCTATTAATCAAAATAAACATTATCTATATGGATTAAATCTCTCAAGTTACTAATTCCCATACTAGAAAAGGAAAATAATTAGGAAAAAAAAAGATTTTAGGTTTTTTTCTAAAAAAAACCCTAAAAAAAAGTCATTTTTGAATCTTTTCTGTAAAAAGAAAAAAGAAAAAAACTGTTTTGACCTGCCGGGCCGATTTGCTCGGTTCCCTGCTGGTTCAAAGCAGTTCTCGGCCGGTCCAATCTCCTCTGATTTTAGGGGCCAATCCAGACTAGATAGCTGGCCGGTTCCCGATTCAACTGGTCCGGTTCTCGTAACATTGAAAAAATCATAATTTAGTACTTTTCTTGTTTTTACTTACGCATATGTAGCTTAACTTGATTGGTTTATTAGTATGATTAGCTTTGAGTAACAAATTAAATTTTATCCAAAAAAAAAATGCTCTTGAACAATGGAAATTGTTAAAGAATTTTTATTAAAAAATTTCTAAATAAAAAATTATATTTAAACTAAAAATTAAAGACTAAAATTATTAATAAATAATATTTATGATATCATTTTTAATTTTATAAAAAATATATTTTAACCATTTCAATTTAAAAATAAATTTACTTGAAAAAAGTTATATTTATTCTCATTATTATGATATATTCAATAAATTATAAATAAGGGGTTTCCTAATTAAAAGGTACTTATCAAGAAAATAAAAATAATTTTTTTAATTAAAGAATTCAATGCATTAATTTTTTTTAACAAAATTATTTTTCTCTTATCAAAATATTTCACTTTCAAGTTTTTTAATCATTGTCTTTAAGACCTTGATTAATAAAACTCATACTGTAAAAAGGATAATGAAATCAAATGAACTAAATTTAGATAACTAACTGCTTTTTGACTGTTATAACTGTGTCATCGTCAATCACTAATATATTAGTGCCACCGCACTGCTTCTTTGTTTGTGACAAACTGTGCCCACTTCTGAAGTGTGAATGCAATAATTCTTTGATGGAAATTGCAACTTACGCGTACATGCCACATTGAATAATGCTTTATTTTTTTCATTTTTCCTTATTACATATTCATATAACTCAGAAGATGAAGAACGTTATTGCAATAAAAAGATTTTTATGTATATTTTTTTTTCATGTTAATTATAATTTTATATTGAGACTAGTATTTTTCTTTTTAAAACTGCGAAAAGAAAACAGAAAGAATGATAATAATGGATGCATAGGGTGGCAAGGTTTCTTTGCTGTTCTTGTTTAATCAGTAAGAAAAATATGTTGGAGCAAGATAAAAATATTATTCTGCACTATTTAATCTTTAATATCTCAATTTTATAAATTATCGTTGCCTTTTATTTTTATTATTACAATACAGACACTTCTTTGTCACTCTAATAATATTTAAGAATTTTTTGTGAATGAATTGGTGGCTTTTCTTGCACAGAACCTAAATAATTTTTCTACATTTTCTTGTAATTCGTTCTCAAGTGTCTTGTTAATACAAACAACAACAATAAAAAGTTTCTCACATTAGATAAGACTATCTAATATGTCAACAATATAAACAGTCTAACAATTAAAGTTTAATTTTTTTACACATAATTTTCATAGCCCTTTATTTTTAAAATTAAATCTACATTTTAGTATTGAAAAATTGTTATTTTAACACTTTAATTTTTTAAATAGTCAAATATTTACTTTAGTTTTTAAAAAAACTTACATTAACACATTAATCCTTTAGACGAAATTCATATACGCGCATTATTCCCTAAAAAACTAATATATTAAAAGTCAAATTTTTCGAGGACTAAAGGTTTATGTGTTGAAAAAAACTTTTTAGGGACTAATCTATGTCTATATTATTAATCTATACTATTAATAAAGATAACTCACTTTCATAACCCCTTTTTTTGTATCTCTTAACTCTATTTAATTTTATTTTGAAGTTTAGGAATTCAAACCTCCTATTTTTTTTTTTCATTTTCCACTCACTTCACCTTTCTGAAAAAAATAACTACCTCGTCTCAGCAATTTACTAGCCAAAAGAATATTGAGTTATATTAATATTTAAAAGATAAAAAATGTGGCTTGATCGGCATAAAAAATTCCAGTCGAGTTGCTAGTATATTAAAATCCAATACTTCAAACTAATTAATGTGTGTATGATTTTCTTATTATAAGGATTAATATGTTTGACATGAAATCTTTTGACAGTACATTTAACAATTTAATAACTAAATTATTAGGACACAAATTTATCAAATATTAAATGTAAATTTACTCTATTTGTAATTATTGGATTGTTTTTCCAGTGGTGGTGGATAAAATGACTTGCATTGGAAGTTAAGGGTAAAATAAAAATAAAAATTGGGAGTTATGTAAGCACTACACACATCATGATCCGCTTGCTATAAAAGGGTCTCATCCTATGCTTCATTTGAGCATACAATCTCAATCAGCACAAACACTTGTTTCGGTGAAAGTGCAAGGGAACAACACATTTGTGTTCTTCAATTTCACTCAAAGCTTTTAGCATACTCTATATTCCTTTTTTTCCCCCTCTTTTTATTTTAAAAGAAGAGTAAGTTAACAAAATCTAATTGTTCATTTCTACAAGTAGCATGAAAGAACATATATGGATCAGCAACCATATTTTTATCTTTTCATTTCTTTCATTTTCTTTTACAATTTACAATGACATGTTCTAAATTTAACCTTTTTCTTTGTTATCTGTATTTGCAGCACAATACAACATGAGCAAAGTTTGGCTTCTTGTTCTTGTGATCTTGTACAATGCAATTCCTTCAAAAGGAGTCAGCAATGATTCCACAAAACCACCAAGAACAGTTAACATAGGGGCAATTTTATCTTTCAATTCAACGATAGGAAAGGTGGCCAAAATTGCCATAGAAGCTGCAGTGAATGATGTTAATTCAGACGAAACAATTCTCAATGGAACCAAGCTTAATATCTCAATGCAGGACACAAAACTCTCCACTGGATTCCTAGGAATCATTGACTGTAAGTCCTTGTCAAACACACATAATTTTCTCCACTTGACACTTTTTGCATTGACATGAACCAATTCTCCTAAAGGTTAAGCTTTTGAGAGAGATGATTTAATTACATGATATCAGAACTACCATAACTAAGAGTTCACGGGGTTCGATCCTTGTTATCCCCTATTATAATGAATTGTTCACACTTCCAGCCTAAAAGAGACATTTGCGTAAATGAGCGTACTAGAATACAAAATTATTTATGTGCCTCTACTTATCAGTTTAAGATCTAATAGACCATGTTGATTTGGATTTCACAGCATTACTATTGATGGAGAATGACACTGTGGCAATAATTGGCCCTCAGTACTCGGTTATGGCTCATGTGATTTCACATATTGCAAATGAGATGCAAGTGCCTCTACTATCATTTGGAGCAACAGACCCTACACTAACATCATTGCAATTCCCATATTTTGTTAGGACAACACAGAGTGATCTGTATCAGATGTCTGCTGTGGCAGATATTGTTGACAACTTCCAATGGAGGGATGTCATAACAATTTTCATTGATGATGATCATGGAAGAAGTGGGGTGGCTGCATTAGGGGATAAGCTAGCTGAGAAACGTGGCAAAATTTCATATAAAGCACCCCTTAGGCCTAATAACATTAACCGAGAAGAGATAAATAGTGCATTAGTTAAGGTAGCTTTGATGGAGTCTAGGGTGATAGTGCTTCACATATACCCTAATTTTGGTCTAGAAGTTCTCCATGTGGCTCAGTCACTTGGCATGATGGGAAGTGGTTATGTGTGGATAGTCACTGATTGGCTTACAACAGTGCTAGATTCAGATCCATCATTGTCCACAACTTCAGCCATGAATGACATGCAAGGTGTCATTACCTTGCGGATATACACACCAGAATCAAAAATCAAAAGAAGTTTTGTGTCTAGGTGGAGCAACCTGACCCATCAAAAGGACCCTCATGAAGGTCCTTTTGGTTTGAACATCTTTGGTTTATATGCTTATGAAACAGTTTGGGTTATTGCTTCTGCCCTTGATGCTTTTTTCAATAGTGGGGGGACTTTGTCATTCTCAAATGATTCAAGTCTTAACAGTTTAAGAGGAGACGCCTTTCATCTTGATTCAATGGGGGTGTTTGTTAATGGTAGCATGTTGCTACAAAAGATTTTAGAAGTCAACAGAACTGGTTTAACAGGCCAAATGATGTTTGGTTCTGATGGAAACTTAATGAATCCATCATATGAAGTTATTAATGTGATTGGTACTGGAGTTAGGAGGATTGGTTTTTGGTCTAATTCTTCTGGCCTACACACTGGGGAAGCTCCTAATCATGCCAATTCCAGTGAAGGATTGTATGGTGTCATATGGCCTGGCCAAACAACTCAAACACCTCGTGGTTGGGTCTTTGACAGCAATGGAAGACACTTGAGAATTGGGGTGCCACTTAGGATTAGTTACCATGAGTTTGTGTCAAGGATTGAGGGCACTGAGATGTTTGGTGGTTATTGCATAGATGTGTTCACTGCTGCACTGGACTTGTTGCCATATCCAGTTCCATACAAGTTCATTCCATTTGGTGATGGTAGAACCAACCCATCAAACTCAGAACTTCTTCACAAGGTCACAGCTGGTGTAAGTATTAAAAGTATCTTTAATGATCTATATTTTTTTACCAATGCAATGTTAATTTCACATCAAGACAGTGAGTTTCGGCACAATTGTAAAGTTGTTGCCTTGTGACCTAGAGGTCATAGTTTCAAATCCTGACAACAGCTTTTTTCCACCATATGGGAATCTTATGCACTAATCCTTCTTTTAAATGTTAATTGCACATAAAAAGTTGACAGTATAGAAAGAGAGAGACAAAATTATGACTCCATTTATCATCTTCAAATTGTGTCTCTCTCTTACTGTATGGTGTCTACTAAAAGTGTCAACTTTTAATGTACAAATAACATTATTCTTTGTTATCACATGAAATTTCTTTTGTTTTTTATTCTAACTTCTTATATTGAGAATCCTTCCTGCATATGTAGGTCTTTGATGCTGTGGTGGGGGACATAACCATTACCACAAACCGAACTAAGATTGTGGATTTTACACAGCCATATATTGAATCTGGACTAGTTGTTGTGGCACCAATCAGGAAGTTGAAATCAAGTGCATGGGCCTTCCTAAGACCATTTACTCCAATGATGTGGTTTGTAACAGGAATGAGTTTCTTAGCAATTGGAGTTGTTGTGTGGATTTTAGAACGTCGCTTAAATGATGATTTTAGAGGCCCACCTAGAAGGCAGTTTATCACCATTATATGGTAATCTAAGTGCCAAAACAAAATTAAAAACAAAATCCTATATATCTATGCTCTTTGATTCATTTATTCTATAATACAATACAAACTCTGAAATTTTTTAACTTAATATTTATTTCTTCATGCAGGTTTAGCTTCTCAACCCTGTTTTTTGCACATAGTAAGTGGTTAGAACTATATTTAGCTAGTGGTTTCTGCTATTTTCCTAATGTCAAGAATGTAGACTCAATTTCTAAAAGGTGCTGCTGCATTAAACTTCATAAATAATTCTACTCGTGTAACTCATTTACTCGTGCAAGAGCCTTTCTAGCCCCAAGCATGGAAATGCTCACATACTACTTTTTGTTTTAGAGATCACACACTTCTTAATTTGGAGTAAATGATCTATTTAAATATGAGCTAGATGTGCATAGACAATCTCAAGGGTTCACTCAGTAGAAAATTCGGTAGAAATGTAGAGTAGTGTAGAAATTCTAAGTAATTCCTTGTAAATATTATAGATTATCTAAATAATTACACAAAGTGGAAAGATTATGGGAACCCAAAACTTGTGAGTTGTGACATAGTACTCATTGGTAGTCTTCATGAACCCTCGATAATATCTTAGTAAGAATCATGACCAATCAACACTTAATTAGTTCAAGTGATTTGACACTTTTTTCTTAAGCAAGATCTCAAATTTAAGTCTTGTTGATGAAAAAAAAACACTAAGAAAACTTTATTTTTAAACTGTGGCTGATTCAGTAAATCAGATTAATTGAAGTATAATAGACTTTGAATACTGGTATTTTTTTTTTCCCCTAAAAAGAAAAGAACCATGAAAAAAAAAAGGAAAAGCTAATCATCCTAAAAACTTAAGATGATAAGTTTACCCTTCTAAATAGTTTTGTATCTCTAACAATAACTCTACTTCTATGCAGAAGAGAAAACTCTCAGCACCCTTGGTCGCTTGGTGCTAATCATATGGCTCTTTGTGGTCTTGATACTCAACTCAAGCTATATTGCAAGCCTAACTTCCATCCTTACAGTGGAACAACTCTCTTCCCCAATTAAGGGAATTGAAAGCTTAGCAACAAGCAACGAACGCATTGGTTACTTGAGCGGTTCATTTGCTGAGAATTACCTAACAGATGAGCTCAACATACACAGGTCAAGGCTTGTCCCTCTCGAATCACCATCAGAATATGAAAAGGCCTTGAAGGATGGACCAGCGAATGGTGGTGTTGCTGCAATAATTGATGAACGTGCATACGTGGAGCTATTCCTATCAACTAGATGTGAATTTGGTGTTGTTGGTCAAGAGTTCACCAAAATGGGATGGGGCTTTGTAAGTGCATCAATATCTATCTTTTTAATTATTGTTATTATTATAATGAAACTCAACATTACATTATATCAAATTCATTGCTCATAATATTAAGAGCAAGTTACATTGATCTTCCCCTGAGGTTTGATGAATTCATCATGGCTCTCATCTATTTGTCTCTATGACACTAATCTCCCCTGAATATATTTTTCAATGTGCAATAAAGGGATGGTGATGTAACAATTTTACCAACTTATTAAAGGGGGTCAATATAATGATTTCAAAAACTCAAAACCTTTTAGAAAAAGTTTTATAAATAGAAAAGAGTCAGGGTGAATTTTATCAAATTTAGGAAGAGGTCAATATAATTTACCAAGTATTAAACATAGATGCTTGAATAAATCTATCTAAAAGCATTCTTTTTAAATGAACCAGGTACTATAAATAGAGATATGCATATTCCTTTATATATATACATGTCTTCTAAGTCTTAAAAGCACAATTTGATATTGTAGATAGAGAATGAAATCATCATGAAATTGAAGGGGGACTGGACACGAAATTAAACAAGGTTAAATTACTCGTTTGGTGCTATAATGTTACTTAAAATTTAATTTAGATGCTACAGTTCAAAATTCTTTAAAAACATCCTTACAATTTTTTAAAAGACAAATAGTTCCTATTGTGAAAAAGAAAACCAAGGTTCCGATAATTTTCATACAATAAAAACTAGCTAGTCTCTATTAAATTCTTATAATTTCACTCGATGGGGGACAAAAGTCAAAAACTAAGTGGGATATTTTGCATTTATGTTAGCATATTCCGAAATAGTGGATAGTGGAACCTACACACTACAACATCGTTTAGTAGACAAGGACAACGTGCACCCTAAAATTTAAGAAATTGTTAGATTTTTTGTTAATGACAAAAAAAAATCCTTAATTCCATTTATTACTCGATATATTAGTTTAATCATCAACAAAGTTCAGCATACTTGGTAAATATGTAATCAAGATTTTTTTAAACATGATGTGTATGGGTTCGATCCATGAATAATTTAACAAAAAAAAAACCTCAATAAAGTAGTTTTACAATAATATTGTTGTCATTTATTTTCTATATATTTTTAATTAATGCAATATTTGATATATCAAATGATATAAATTATAACTCTTTTCTTGCTATAAAAGCATCTAAAATTTCTAGTAAACTTTTTAATTTCACACTTAGTATACATAGATCATATGTTGATAGCAACTTAGCTTGAATATGTTTTTAATGCTATACAGGCCTTCCCAAGGGATTCTCCCCTAGCAATTGACATGTCAACTGCAGTCTTAAAACTATCAGAGAATGGTGACCTGCAGAGGATTCATGACAAATGGCTAACAAGAAGTGCTTGCAGCTCAGAAGGTGCAAAGCAAGGCGTAGACAGGCTTGAGATAAAGAGCTTTTGGGGTCTATTCCTTCTTATTGGCATAGCATGCTTCATTGCTCTCCTTTGCCATGTTATCAGAATGGCCTACCGTTTTAGGAGGCACTCCAATAGTGGTAGCAACCTTGAAGGCTCTTCATCACCCTCTTCTCGCCTTAGATCATTCCTTTCCTTTGTCAATGAAAAAGAAGAGGAAGACAAATACAGGCAAAAGAGAAGGAGAAAGGAGAAAGGGTCTAGCAAAAGGGTAGCTCATGAAGATGTT
Source organism: Dalbergia cultrata (assembly GCA_031216105.1). Taxonomy (NCBI): domain Eukaryota; kingdom Viridiplantae; phylum Streptophyta; class Magnoliopsida; order Fabales; family Fabaceae; genus Dalbergia; species Dalbergia cultrata. Next base: position 1,194,114 of record CM062347.1, on the reverse strand, counting down.
GTGTCATTGGAGCTAAGTGCCCTTCCTGCATGAAGGCAATAATTAAGACTATGTACGCTTATTTTTCCCATGTGATATATATCTTGGAGAATCTGGTCTCAATATGGTGATACTTGATGTGGTGATGTAGTCCCAAGCAGGTTAGAAACCTTTTTGATGCCTGGATGTTAGCGTCAAATGTTGAAAACAATGCCTAAGGTGGTAAATCTAGAAACACCTGCTGTAATTTGGTGACAACTAGGGATGGGAGTATTATCCCAAGGCTAAGTTTGTAACATTTTATTAGTATATATTTTTATGAAAATTAAGTGTGTATAATAATTATGTCTATATGTGGTTTTATGAAATTAGTTCTATTTTCTTATTTTTCAAAAAATCTCCTCACTTAATATAGAAGAGAATAATCATTCGAATGAAAGATATTAAAGTAAAAACCTAGCTGATATCAAACTAAAGCCATATACTTATTAAGATATTTGAGTTTATTCCTGTGAACACCTGATTTTGTCCGGTCCATAAAACAAAAATTCAAAAATCAATATATTTTAGAGTTTAACCCGTTTATAGAATTATGTTGGTAGTTTAATTTTGTTAAGTGAAATTGTAAACCAGTTCGAATTTTGTCTATAGTTCTTTATTGCAAACCATTTCAAATTCAATTAAGACCCTACCTTTTAGGTTCATTTCAAGTTCTATTTCATGTCCATTTCAATAAAATCAAAAAATAATAAGACCCATTCTATGGTGGCCCATTTCAATTCAAAAAAAAAAAAAAGAAAAAATAAAAATACTTGAGAGACAAAATGTCACGGGATTTTGGTTCTTCACATGAAGTTAAAAAAAAAAAAAAACAGAGAAAGATCATGGGCAGACAGCATGATGAAAGTTTTTGCAAAACGATTAAACTCCTTTCGGTGAGGAATTTGGACCAGGTGACTGTAAAGGTGAAGGATTAATAATTTTGGTTAAAGGAGCTACAGAAAATCCGATTATGATAAAAAGAGGAGGGGGATCACGGGGAAGGGGGACTCATCGGCACCATCTACGAGGAACTTCTCCGGAGGGCGAGAAATTTGAAAATGATTCCTCTCAAAGCTGAGACCATTATCACTGCTAGCATCATCACCACCATTACAACTAACACCTCCTCCATCAAACCACTAAGATTATCATCTTCTTCACTTAATAAATCATCCTCTCACCATTAACATCCTATCACAATCACCACCATTACAACTAACACCTCCTCCATCAAACCACTAAGATTATCATCTTCTTCACTTAATAAATCATCCTCTCACCATTAACATCCTATCACAATCACCACTCCAGCCACCACTATCAACCAAATCAAGTTAGAAATAAATAAAACCAAACAGCACATCAAAGATTAAAACAAACCCAGAACCAAAATTAAAACCAAGAAATAAAATCGAGAAGGAAGGAAAAGCGAGCCACTAAGCATCGAATCGCAAGATCACTTTGCATGCTCGCAAGAAGACCTCCAGATCGTGAGACAGCCGGCGCCCCTCCTCCCCACGTTCCATCATCGCCGGCCTCCTCCTCCATCGTGCGCCGGTCGACGCACAGCCGCCCAAGTCCCTGCGCAGCCAGCCTCCACGCCACTGGTTCTCCACCTTGCACATACCACGCAGCGGCATCGCACCTGCAGCCTTCCTCCGCTACTGCCTCATGCCCCCCTGTGACAACCCCACGTTAGCACCGTGCGAAACAGCCACACACCAGCTCCTCGCCCCGACCTCCATCTCAGCCTCCCTCCTCGAAGCAGTCCCCTCACTGCCGGTTTCTCTCTCTCCTGCTATTTCGGTGATCGCGCCCGCTTTGTTCGCCCGACCGCCGTCTCCTGCGCTCCGATGCGTGGCTGCCACCACCACGGTTAGCTAAGCCAGCCCTCCAACCCGCCAGAAGCTCCGTCAACCAGATCCAACAATATTGCCGCCAAGCCACCCTCGGAGCAGCTTGAATCGCCGCTGCACTGGTGCCTCTCTCTGCCTTGGCCGCGTGGCTCTCCCTCCCCCTCTGCCTTAGCTGCGACCTCTTGTGGTCTCTCTCTCTCTCCCTCACTCGGATCTTACTCTCTCTCTCATCTTCTCTGGGTGTGTGTGTAAAAAAAAAAAAGGAAAGACAAATGAAGCCCACCCCTGTTAATTCCGTGTGCATCCTCTTTTCTTTTTTTATTTATTTTTTTATTTAAGTAAATTGCAGGGTTGTTTGGGCTGTGGGTATATATTTTTTTTTGGGGGGGTCTGTTTTTGAGCTTCTGGACATGCTTCATGTTCGAAAAATGAAAGGCCATTTTAGTCTAAAAAAAAATAGGGTGTTTGAGATTATTTCTAAAAAAAAAAGGGGATAAGGAATAAAATAATGAAATAATTGGGTTGTTTCAAATAAATAAAGAACGGGGGTAGAAATGTTTCAGTGTTGTTGTTTTCTATTTTATTTAAGCCTTTGTGTTTATGGGGTTATTAGCATTGTTTTGATTCTTAGATCGAGTAAATTCTATTTTTTTTAATAAACAGTAAATATTTTATTTAAAAATTTGTTCTGGCTCTTAAAATCAAAATATAAGTAATCAACGATTTTGTTTCTAAGATTAGAGTTAATTTAGCTGCGACAGCTTATTAATTCTAAGTTTCGGAGTATTTTAGCTGTGACAGCTTGATATTCTAAAATTTTTACATTTAATTTAAATTTAAAGTGATCTAAAAATATTATTTAATTTATGTTTAAAATAAATTTTACTACAATTGGAAAATAAGATTAATTAAGCCGTGACGGCTTATTAATTTTATGTTCTGAATATTTTAGCTGTGACAGCTTAATATTCTAATTTTTTAAATAAAACCAATCAACTCATAATTTTTTTTAAAGAATTACGTGACTTTGAATTCCTCATCGCACCAGAGGATACGTAGGAGCAGGTGATTCTTGTCAAGTCAAAATTAAATTTTATTAGGTTATTTTTGTTATTTCATTTTTATTTGTAAATATTTATTACTATTTCTGTTTGTTTTTATAAGTATTTGTTGTCTTTTATTGTTATGTATTATTTTTAACTTCATCTAATAATTAACTCGTTTTAAATGACAAATGTTAATTTAGCCGTGATGACTTATTAACTCAATTAAACATCTTAGTCATGTGACAGCTTGATGTTTTAAATTTTCAAATAAAAATTAGATTTTTATAATTCGTATTACTTGTAAATATTTTCTTTAATATCTTTTTATTCTTTAAATTTTAAATTAATCAATTATTTATTATATATATTTTATTTCAAACAAAGAGGTTAATTTAGCCGAGACGGCTTGTTAACTGACATTTTAGAATATCTGAGTTGTGACAACTTGATGTTCTATTTTCTTTATTTTTTAATAAAAACATAAACAAATATTTTGAAAAGATTATTAATAATTTGCACAATTAATTAAGGTACCGTCTAAAGACGGGTGTATTAGGGGTGCTATAGGATTAAGTTCCTATCCTTCCCTAAGCATAACCGACTCCCGAGCTTAGATCTGGTTTCAAAGATCATTTTAAATTAAACGGTTTTTTCCATAATTTTCCCTATTAAATAAAAATTTGGTGGCGACTCCATTTTAAAAAAAAAAAAAAAAAGTCATTTGTCGCCGTCCACGTCGCGATTCCAGTTGCGACAGATGGCGACTCCACTGGGGATTGTGAGAGTCAAGCCTATAATAATTGATTGTGCTTATTATTATAACCTCATTTTTTTCTTTCTTTGTCTTATCATTTATTTTATTGCTAGTTGTCTATTAAACTCTTTCTTTTAAATTTTGTTGCAATCGTATCTGTATATATTTTCGTATTTAATTCTTTGTGACCAGTCTAGGATAGAAGATTTTGCTCTGTTTGTATATATTTATATTTAATTCTTTGTGACTATCCTAGGATAGAAGATTTTGCTCTGTCTGTATATATTTTGGTTTCTTTGCACTCTAGGGTAGAAGACTTCGCTCTGTCTATATATATTTATTTTGGTTTCTTTGCACTCTAGGATAGAAGACTTTGCTCTGTCTGTATATATTTATTTTGGTTTCTTTGCATTCTAGAATAGAAAATGTTTGGTCTATATTATCTATTTTGCAGGTGTTGTCAGGGATAGTTTTAGGATTCTAGGTTTATATGCTCTCTTCACACACAACACTCACACTTTAATCACACACGAGTGGGGCCCTATACCCGGGTCTGAGTGCAACTTGAGATAGGTAAGAGATTGTGTAGTGGTAGCCATTTTGGATGTTCATCCTGTTTGGTTATTGCGAAAATCTTGTCTAGAGTGTGACTCTTTTGTGAATATTCTACACCTAGCGATTTACCTGCTGTTGTGGATAATATTCCGAAATGAGTCTTTAACTCTAGAGGCCGTAGAATCCTGAGTATATAGATCTACCTATTGCAAGTGTTCACAAAGTAGAATAACCATAGAACTATAGATTGACCTCCAGAGCTTAACTCAAATAGGACACAAAGGGAGCATATTCTTTCTTTAATTCATTTCCTTGTACATAATTTCTTTAACATGTTCAAAGTATTTATTATTTCCTTTTACATTTAAATGAAAATCATCACATTTTTTCTTTGTTTTCCAGGTTTGTTAGAGAATCATATCCAAGTCTTGTTGTGAGTATCTTTGGAAAATGGAAATAAACATGAGATCAAACAATCATGAGGGAAAAATTAAATAACACTTTACATCTTAAAGCTAAGAAGCCTGACACAGAAAGTCTGAGATCACTAGGTCAACTATTGAGTATGCCACAACGTCTTTCTCTTGCAAGGAAGTATGGAAAAATTTTGGATGCATTAGAGGTGGAAGAACAGGTAGAAGCAATCACAGCATTAGCACAGTACTATGATCCTCCTCTCCGATGCTTTACCTTTCAAGACTTCCAGTTGGCACCGACTCTTGAAGAATTTGAGCGAATCCTAGGGTTACCACTAGAAGGAGAAAAACCTTATCACTACCAAGGTCATTATCCTTCCTTACATACCGTAGCAAATTGTTTTAAAGGTCAATGTAAAGGATTTGCATGAAGCTCAAAAGTGTAGAAATGGGACCAATGGATTCCCAAAGGATTATTTGGAGAAGCATATGCATGGCTTAGTGGAGCTAAAGATTGGGATACTTTCTTGGATGTATTAGCTCTCACTTTGTTTATGGCATTGCTCTGTTTCCAAATATTGAAGGCTATGTGGACTTCGCGGCTGTTGATGTATTTCTGGCTCGAAAATTTCATGGTCATAATCCTGTTCCAGCCCTCTTGGCGACGCGTTCTTGTACCTTAAATTTTTGCTATGAGAGGAATGGCAAAAGAATTTTATCTTTGTCTGCCAATGTTGTATGTATGGGCCCTTTGCACATGTATTCAGAGAAGTTACAAGGCGCCCTGTCCGATTGAAGATCTAAAAATGCATCATATTAAGAAGAAGAATGGACAAGAATGGGCCCAAGACCTAGCCAAATTGAATGAAAAGATGATCCGATGGTACCCTTGGTGGGAAGGCAGGCGAGACTTTGATCTATCAGTGTGGAAACTTCTCAAATGTTCCCCTCATGGGTACCCGAGGATGCATAAATTACAATCCAGCATTGGTACTGCGTCAACTTGGTTACCCCATGATGGGACCACCTCCCGAAGCTGTAATCACTCCATTTGTCTTGTATTACCAGGACTTTGAGAATCTTGGCATGCTACAGAAAGTCCGATTTGCTTGGAACAAGGTTGTCAGGAAAGGAAAAGAACTGGGAGTTAGAAGCTGTGCAGTGAAAGAAGGTTACCGTCAATGGGTGAAGAATAGGGCTCAAGAGATTAAACTACCATTCAGAACCTGGACAACAACTCCACATAACAAGGCATCATCCTCACATTTTGACGATGATGAGGGGATCAAAGAAATAAAAGAGAAGTTAGACAGAGTTAAGCAAGAAAAGATGCAAGTTGAGGCTGCATTGGAAAGTGCTCACCATAATTATGCAGATTTGAAGCGAAAGCACGAGAGAAACCAACTTCTAGAGGGCACCACTAAGAAGTTGAAAATGGGGTATGACCACATGATGAAGACCAAGGAATGCCTCCAAGCTGCTAATAAAGAACTCGGGCTTCGAAGGCAAGAGCGTGACCGAGCAATAGCTGAAAATCAACAGTTAAGGAATCAACTTCAAGATGCCAAAATTGCTGAGGAAGCCGCAATAGCAGGAGAGGAACAAATGAAGCGAGAAATGAGAGAGATAAGCAAGGAATACCAGAGGAAGATTGGGGAACTAAAACAACACATGAAAGACGAGAGACTATGAAGTTTCAAGCTGCCTTAGAAGAAGAGAAGAAAAGGGTCACAGATTTGGAGTTTGAGGTGCAACACCAAAGTCACATCATTCATGAGTTGAAGACTCGTTTTTCAAATCTGGCAGGGCTAGCTAATACAGCAATAGAAGACGTTCCCAGATACCTGGAAATAGCTGAGCAAGAAGTTATTCCTTTCAAGACCCCAGTTGGACTTCGCAACTTTGTCAGCTACTGCAAGGATTTGGTTGGAAGGATGAAACAGATAATTGCTGAAAGAAGTTGAAGAGGCATTACCTTTTGGTGATGATGTTTTTAAAGATCGATATCTAGCTTTATGATGTACTTTTTCGTCATTTCTGGGAATGGATGTAAAAAAATATGATGATTGTAATCTACTCCTCTGATGAATGAATGGTTGTTTCATTATTTTGGCAATATCCATTAAAGATAACTTATTACCTTTGAACGAGACGTTCTGGGGAAAAGTTGTGACCGAAGATACTCACATCAAGACTCAGCACGATTGACGGTCTCTAACAAATCGCGACATTTTTATCTTTTTACTTAAACTATTTTTTTATACAGGTGAAACATCGCAACCATTGGGCGCCCAAGGAAAGAAGATACCGATCTAACTCGTGTTCATAACACTAGAGCTCGAACCAAGATGGCGGTGGAAACACTGAACCAGGAAGGACTACCTCGTCTGCAATTACTACTGAATCGGGAAGAGCTATTCCAACTGTAACCACCTCGGCTATAATTACTTCTGAACCCGGAAGAAACTTAAGCATGGAAGTTGATGTAGTGAGAGGAAGACTGAACGAGTTGTCAAACAACCAGGGAAGAATAGAGGAGATGATGCGGGCTATGATGGAGTCACTCGACTTATTGAGAGCCCACCAAAACTCAGGAGGTGTACAACCAAGTGCTACAACGATGACTATACCTGTGGTATCGGATGCGACTCTAAATGTCACTCAAGGGATGAATTGCGGGGATGGCATTGCGAATAACTCTCTTGGACAACCACCACCTACAATGCCATTAGTAATCCCTATTGGAGAAGGCTATCGTCCCTTAGAGAATGTTCATACTGATGGGCACGGACATGCTACCCCTATTTGGGAGCCACCTCGTGTTGTCATCCAAAAGCAACCATTTTCCTCGGAAAATAGCCGTGCAGAGGCAGAAAAGGACAAGTTCAAAGAAGAATGGATGAAGAAGATTCAGGATCAAATTAAAGCCATCCAAGGGCCAAACACTTATGGCTATATAGAAATTGAGCAGCTCTGCCCTCCTATCGATGCAGTGGTTCCAAAAGACTTCAAGATTCCTGACTTCTCAAAGTATGATGGAACAGGTAACCCTTTGTTCCATTTGAAGAGTTATTGTACCAAGATGTCAATCTGGTCTAAAGATGAAAAGTTTCTCATTAGCTTTTTCCATGAAAGTTTAACCGGACCTGCTTTAGAATGGTATATTCAATTAGACCATTCAAAGATTTCTAGCTGGAGAGAACTGGTCGACCAATTCATGAATCAATACAAGTTTAACATGGAAATAGCACCAACTAGAGAACAGTTGAGCACGATGCAGAAAAAGAAGGATGAATCTTTTAAGCAATATGCTCAAAGATGGAGAGCTCTGGCTGCTCAAGTGCAACCACCACTTATCCTATCCGAAATGTGCTCGTACTTTTTAGGAACCTTGGGATCTCCTTATATTGGAGCCATGACAGGAGCAGCATACAAAGATTTCTCTGAGTTGATCACTGCTGGAGAAAGAATTGAGAATCTAGCCAAAACAGGTAAACTTCCCATGGGCAATGAAGACACAAGGAAAAGTTTCCCACCTAGGAAGAAGGAGACTGATGTAAACTATGTGCAGAGTCAGCAACCCGTTAACCCAAGACACGCACCAATGCACCCAAGACCCCAAACACCACCATACCAAGCCTCAACCACTCCTTACCCATTTTACCAAACCACACAAACCACAAATACCATCCCATATTCCCCACCGCAAGTCAATAACATTCACATACGACCATACCAACCCATTTCGACCAACATACGCCTATAACTCAACCGTACATCCTCAGAACTTCTCAAACACCACACCACCACGACCAAATGCTCAAAATCAAAGCCGTTCAGATTCGAATTTGCCACCTTCCCCTAAACTATCCATTTCAAACGCTGATCTCTATCAACGATTAGTTGATGCCCACTTGATCTCGGCTTATCCTGTACGCCCATTAGAACCACCATATCGACTTGGTACAACCCGAACCTTACTTGCAAATACCATATGGACATAGCAGGGCATTCAATTGAAGATTGCGAAGGCTTCAAGACTACAGAAAAGACTGATTGCTTGTGGTAGACTAGACTTTCAAGAGGAGTCAAAACCAGATATTGTCCATAATCCAATGCCAAATCATGAAAGAGGAGGCCGAGTAAATGCTGTAGAGAAAGAAGAACTCCTGATAAAGAAGGTTTTGAATCTCAGAACATCCATGGAGAGAATTTTTGTTGGCCTGAATGAGTCTGGTTACAACATCACGGCATCTACTCCGACAATAAAGGAGAATGAGAAATATGACATGAATTCAAGCTGCCTGTATCACTGTGGGGCTCTTGGCCATGACATAGAAAATTGCTGGGATTTCAAGGCTCAGTGCAGGGGATTACTCAACTTAGGAGTAATACAAGCAAAAAAGAGGCTGAATATACCTGATGAGGTGAATGTAATCGAACCTTTCATACTTCGAGTACCACCACTTAATGTAGTTCCTAAGCCAGAAAAAGTGGTCATTACTGTCAAGAAACCCACATCATTTGAGTATAAGACTACACATGCGGTGCCTTGGAATTATGAGACCCAGGTCAAGATAAGCAGAGACATCGGGGAAACCTCGAAAGCTCGAGAAAATGAAGAGGTGATTGGTGTCATGGAGGTGAAAGGAATAACAAGAAGTGGAAGAGTTTATGGACCCGGGGAGCTGGAAAAAGGGAAGTTTGTCAATGAAGGATATGCGGGAAGAAGTTCAGATTTAGAAAGAAAAGAAAAAGAAAATGAGGAAGAAGAGTTTCTGAAGATCATGAAACAGAGTGAGTATGATATTTTGGAACAATTAAAGAAGACTCCCGCCAGAATATCTCTTTTATCATTAATCATGTCGTCTGAACCTCATCGAAAGGCAGTAATAAAAGTTTTGAAGGAAGCTTATGTCAAACCTGATGTCTCATCGGAAAATGTGGTGAATATGGTGGATCCAGTGAAACGTGTTAACATGATCATGTTTTCAAATGAAGAAGTTGTTTCACAGGTCAACCCACGAGCACTATACATAACCCTCAAATGTAAAGGATACATAGTGCCCAGAGTTCTCATTGATGGAGGATCGGGATTGAATGTCTTACCTGTGTCGACTTTAAGCTATTTGTCGACGAGTAAGGAAGATATACTACCACAAATGATGGTAGTGAAAGCTTTTGATGGAGCAAAGAAAAGCATCCTAGGGGAGATGGTGTTGTTATTGGAGATCGGCCCGAGCAAATTCGATGTATTGTTCCAAGTGATGGAGATTGAGTCAGACTACAATATGCTGCTCGGAAGACCATGGATAAATGGTGTTGGTGCTGTCCCTTCAACCTTGCATCAGAAGGTCAAATACATTGAAAATGGTTGATCATTACAATCCACGGAGAAAAGGAGATCCTGGTATCCAAACGGTGACATTGCCATATGTTGAAAATGTAGAGCTAGTGGAGAGCGAGTTCATGGCATAACTTGGAAGCGGTAGAAATTTGAGACAAGAGCAAGATAAGACCCTGATGCAAAATCAGGTAGTGGCTCACATCATGGCCAAGAATGGATATCTGGAAGGAAAAGGACTAGGACCACAACTGCAAGGCTCCCAAATTCCCATATCGGTGCCAGGAGAAGGCTAATCGATTTGGTCTAGGTTATGGGACCTCCCGGGGTGACATGATGAGTGCCCTGGCTCGGAGCAGAATAAGCGAGAAAGGGAAAATGAAGCTGATTCCTCACTTGAAAGAGATATTCCTGGTCCAAATTGAAGTGATTATGGCGGTGAAGTTCGCTCCCTTGTTATTTCTCCACCATCAACACTTTGGATGCTGAGAAAATTGAGGAAATCAACAAAATCCATGCTGCTAGCAATGATGAGATGCTGACAAACTGGACATCTGAACCAGTTCTTGATGTTATTGCTGAAAAGTAATTTGTTGGGTTGTATTATTCAAGAATTATTTATGCTTTTGTTTATGCTACTCAGAGACATCATTTGAATGAATTTGCATGATTTTCAATAACCTTTCTATATGTTTTCCATTTGCCTCATTTCTATTTCTATTCCTTTTGCTTTTTCCTTTTACATTATGTTTTTCCCTTACCATTCTCAATTCGTTAATTTTCATTTTCCATGCTATTTTATAATCCACCATTTGGTTTAGCATTCCAATCCACCACAATTACTTTCCAGGAATTTGAATGTCATAGAAATTTTGCCACCTGAGAAGGAATTTGAGAGCTTATCAATTGATTCTCTTGCTGCACTTGATTGCGATAACCATGAGTTTGAGGATGATGAAGAAGCTATTGAACAGTTTTCAAACCTCCTGGATTATTCAGAAAAAGGATTTGACTTAGATAATGAGGTGGTCGAGGTGATTAACATGGGCACCGAAGAAGACAAAAAGGAGCTGAAAATAGTGGAAAATCCTGAACGCATAGAAATGGTTGCATTGTTCAAAGAATTCCTAGATGTGTTTGCATGGTCCTATCATGATATGCCAGGATTAGACCCAGAGATTGCTTCACACAAGATCCCTTTGTATTCTGAAGTCGAAAGAAGAAGCAAAAGTTGAGAAGAATGCGACGGACATGTCATTAAAGATTAAAGAGGAAGTGACTAAGCAATTTGGAGGCTGGATTTTTAGAGGTATCAAGACATCTTGATTGGGTGGCCAACATTGTGCCTGTACCTAAGAAGGACGGAAAAGTTAGAATGTGTGTAGACTATCGGATTTGAATAAAGCTAGCCCGAAAGATGATTTTCCTCTACCCCACATTGATGTCCTTGTTGATAATATCGCTGAAATCACCGATTTTCCTTTATGGATGGATACTGCGGGTATAACCAAATTCCCATGGATATTCATGACAAAGGAAAAACTACTTTCATAACTCCGTGGGAACATTTTGCTATCTGAGTCATGCCGTTTGGATTGAAGAATGCCGGTGCCACCTACCAACGTGCCATGGTCGCATTATTCCATGACATGATGCATAAAGAGATTGAGGTGTATGTAGATGATATGGTCGCCAAATCTAAAGAGGAGAAAGTCATGTGTGATTCTGCAAAGCTGTTTGAAAGGCTCGAAAATACAAGTTGCGGTTGAATCCAAATAAATGCATTTTTGGAGCTTCTACAGGGAAGTTACTCGGGTTCATTGTCAGCAGAGAAGGGATAAAAATAGATCCTGACAAGGTGAAGGCAATACAAGAAATGTCTGCTCCCCGAACTGAACGAGAAGTAAGAAGTTTTCTCGGAAGACTCAACTACATTGCTAGATTTATTGCTAATTTGACTAGCACTTGTGAGCCTATATTCAAACTGCTGCAAAAACATCAACCTGGGGAGTGGAATGAAGAATGCCAAGAAGCTTTTGATAAAATAAAAGTTTATTTGATAAAGCCTCCAATTCTAATCCCACCTGTACCAGATCGTCCTTTAATATTATACCTCACAGTGTTGCCCACATCACTTGGGGCAATGTTGGGTCAATATGATGAGTCTGGTAAGAAAGAACGGGCAATTTATTATCTGAGCAAGAAGTTTAATGACTGTGAATCTCGTTATCTGGCGATTGAAAAAACTTGTTGTGCATTAGTGTGGGTATCCAAGAGATTGAGGCAGTACATGTTATACTACACTACCTGGTTAATCTCTCGAATGGATCCACTGAAATACATATTTGATAGTCCTCATGTTTCATTAAGAATGTCAAAATGGCAAGTGATCTTTGTCTGAATTTGATATCAAATATGTGACCAGAAGTCCATCAAAGGAAGTGCAATTCTTTGATCATCTAGCTGAAAATCCTCTTGAGGATATACTGACCTATCATGCCTGAATTCCCGATGGTGAGGTGTTAACAGTGGAAAAAGATGAGAAAGAAAAGGAGAATGTATGGAAAATGTACTTCGATGGGGCCGCCAATATGAATGGGTGTGGAATAGGGGCTGTAGTAATGTCACCAGCTGGAAAACAATACCCAGTTTCCATCAAGTTAGATTTTGAATGCACCAACAACATCGCAGAATATGAAGCTTGTGCGAATGGTTTGCAAGCTGCAATTGACCTAGGGATCAAAGAATTAAAGGTGTTTGGAGATTCAGCGCTCATAATCTATCAAGTTAATGGAGAATGGCGTACGAAGGATCCGAAATTGGTGCCTTACCAGAAATACTTGTCTCGATTAATTGAAGAATTTGATGATGTGTCATTCTCTCACTTAACTCGAGACCATAACCAATTTGCGGATGCATTGGCAACCCTGGCAGCAATGACAAAATTGGAAGTCCATACCAATGTCCAACCCATCCACGTAGAGGTGCAAAGTGAACCAATATCTTTGTGACAATGTGGAGGTTGAGCCAGATGGACAACCATGGTATTATGACATCAAGCAGTACATTCAAAAAGGAGAATATCCGACTGGAGCAAATGAAGTGCAAAGAAAAACAATTCGACGATTGGCCATGGCCTTTTTCTTGAATGGTGAAGTCCTTTACAAGAGAAATCATGACACCACTCTCCTCAGATGTGTGGATGCTCATGAAGCTCAAATGATCATGACGGAGATCCATGAAGGAATTTGTGGAACCCATGCTAATGGACACATGATGGCACGCAAAATCCTAAGAAGCGGTTATTACTGGTCCACCATGGAGAATGATTGCATCAATTATGTTCGAAAGTGTCATAAATGTCAAATATATGCAGATCGAGTCAATGCTCCTCCAGTTACGCTGCACAACATGGTATCTCCTTGGCCTTTCTCAATGTGGGGCATGGATGTCATTGGCCCTATCAATCCTAAAGCTTCAAATGGTCATCGTTTCATTTTGGTGGCGATAGACTATTTCACAAAATGGGTGGAAGCTACTTCATATGCTAACATCACACAGAAAGTGTTTCTCAGATTCATCAAAAGAGATATCATCTGCAGATATGGGATTCCAGAAAGAATTATCACAGATAATGCTCCTAACCTCAATGGTGCCGAAGTTCAAAAGTTCTTTGAGACTTTCAAGATCAAGCATCACAACTCAGCTCCTTATAGGCCTCAAATGAATGGTGCGGTTGAAGCAGCAAATAAGAATATCAAGAAAATCATCGCCAAGATGGTGGTGAATTACAAAGACTGGCATGAAATGCTACCTTATGCTTTGCACGCATATCGTACCAACATACGATCAAGTACAGGGACAACTCCCTTCTCATTGGTGTATGGAATGGAGGCTGTATCTCCTATAGAAGTGGAAATCCCATCATTAAGGGTTCTCTTTGGAGAAATTTGAGTTAGAAGAATATGAATGGGTGAAGACCCGATATGAACAGCTGAACATGATCGAAGAGAAAAGACTGGCAGCTATTTGTCATGGCCAATTGTACCAAAGCAGAATGGCTAAGGCTTTTAACAAGAAAGTCCGTCCTAGAGATTTTCATCCAGGAGATTTAGTTTTGAAGAAAATTCTCCCTAATCAAGAAGACGCACGGGGAAAATGGGCCCCGACCTATGAAGGTCCTTACATGGTTAAGCAAGCGTTCTCAGGTGGAGCATTGATTTTGCAAAACATGGATGGACAGGAATTGCCCAAACCAATTAACACTAATGCAATCAAAAGATTTTATGCTTGAAAAGATGTTGAAAAAGCCCGTTAGGTTGAAAACTCGAAAGAGCGACCTAAGCAAAAGTTAGGGTAATATGAAAAGAAAGAGAAAAAGAAAAAGAAAACAAAAAAAAAGAAGAGCTCGTTAGGTTGAAAACTCGAAAGAGCAACCTAGGCAAAAATTAGAGCAAAAAGATAAGCATCATCTCAAGCAACCTATACTGGGGCAATTTTTGAGTGTTGAATTTGTCGATGAATCAAAGTGACCAAGATTGAAGCGGGGAAATTTTTGGAAAGAAAAGGTTTGAAAATATCATTAAGGATCATGGCTATGGTGTTCAATCGGTCATGAGAAATCGATTGATTAAGTCACAAAGAACTTAAACTGGGGCAAAATTCCATGTCTTTCACAAGCTTGTCTTTCAGTTTTGTGTTGTAATCTCTTTTTCAAAACATCTTGTCATCCAATACACCAAGCAATGAAAATGCCTATTCAGCCGATCTTTTGTTTCCTCTTTAAATGCATATTTATTTATGATGTCTCGAGTAAGCATAAATTTAAGTTTAAAGTTATACAACCTAATAATTCTTACAACAATACATCCATGGCTAGCATCACACCAAGGAAATTCAGAAGTTTCGGTCAAACTTGACAGAAAAGCAAAAAGGAAGAAGGGAAAGAAGTGAGCAAAGGTCCAGAAGTAAAGAAAGTTTATGTCAGAAGGTCCAGCGCATGAATTACGAGTTTGACCGGTTATCGTCTTCCTTGAGGTTTGCTTGATTAGGTTACGGTTAGTTTTTCTGAAATAAACTGAAAATTGATGACTTGTGCATATAACCTGAAAAAAAAAAAAAAAAGATAATGTGGACATTGTTGTTTTCCAGGCTACAATTTAATTTTCATGTCGGCCTCAGATTGCCAATTTACATTTCATGTCGGCCTCAGATTGCCAAATTACATTTCATGTCGGCTGCAGATTGCCAATTTACATTCCAGTCGGCCTCAGATTGCCGCTTTACTTTCCAATCGGCCTCAGATTGCCAATTTACATTTCGTCGGCCTCAGATTGCCAAATTACATTTCATGTCGGTCTCAGATTGCCAAATTACTTTCCTGTCGGCCTCAGATTGCCAATTTACATTTCATGTCGGCCTCAGATTGCCAAATTACATTTCATGTCGGCTGCAGATTGCCAATTTACATTCCAGTCGGCCTCAGATTGCCACTTTACTTTCCAATCGGCCTCAGATTGCCAATTTACATTTCGTCGGCCTCAGATTGCCAAATTACATTTCATGTCGGCTGCAGATTGCCAATTTACATTCCAGTCGGCCTCAGATTGCCACTTTACTTTCCAATCGGCCTCAGATTGCCAATTTACATTTCGTCGGCCTCAGATTGCCAATTTACATTCCAGTCTGCCTCAGATTGCCAATTTACTTTCCAGTAGGCCTCAGATTGCCAATTTACTTTCCAGTAGGCCTCAGATTGCCAATTTACTTTCCTGTCGGCCTTAGTTTGCCAATTTTCTTTCATGTCGGCCTCAGTTTGCCAATTTATTTTCATGTTGGCATCAGTTGCCAATTTACATTTCCAATGGCCTCGGTTGCCAATTTACATTTCATGTCGGCCTCAGATTGCCAATTTACATTTCCAGTCGGCCTTAGATTGCCAATTTGCTTTCCTGTCGGCCTCAGATTGCCAATTTACATTTCATGTAGGCCTCAGATTGCAAAGTTAATTTCAAGTCGGTATCAGATTACCAATTTACTTTCATGTCACCCTCAGATTACCATTTTACTTTTCCATCATCTTCAGATTGTTCTTTTACATGTAAAGATTGTCTCAAAGTGTCGTTTTTTTTATTTAGTCTTTTAACATTTCTTGTAAGTTGTGAATTTGAGTGATTCATGCATATTTGATTTCTGAACCACATCATCCCATGTGACTTTTCTTGAAAGTTTATGTCATTTTTGCTTCGAATTTAGATTTCATTGCATTGCATGCATTGCCGAACAAAATCAATGTTCATGTCTTTATTCATTCCATATGAAGACAATATGCAAAACTTATGTTTTACGTATTCTCTTATAAGAAATGAGCAAAGAGGGGCAACTGTGAACACCTGATTTTGTCCGGTCCATAAAACAAAAATTCAAAAATCAATATATTTTAGAGTTTAACCCGTTTATAGAATTATGTTGGTAGTTTAATTTTGTTAAGTGAAATTGTAAACCAGTTCGAATTTTGTCTATAGTTCTTTATTGCAAACCATTTCAAATTCAATTAAGACCCTACCTTTTAGGTTCATTTCAAGTTCTATTTCATGTCCATTTCAATAAAATCAAAAAATAATAAGACCCATTCTATGGTGGCCCATTTCAATTCAAAAAAAAAAAAAGGAAAAATAAAAATAACAGAGACAAAATGTCACGGGATTTTGGTTCTTCACATGAAGTTAAAAAAAAAAAAAAACAGAGAAAGATCATGGGCAGACAGCATGATGAAAGTTTTTGCAAAACGATTAAACTCCTTTCGGTGAGGAGCTGGACCAGCTGACCTGTTAAAGGTGAAGGATTAATAATTTTGGTTAAAGGAGCTACAGAAAAATCCGATTATGATAAAAAAGAGGAGGGGGGATCACGGGGGAGGGGGGGACTCATCAGCACCATCTCTGAGGGAACTTCTCTGGAGGGCCAGAATTTGAAAATGATTCCTCTCAAAGCTGAGACCATTATCACTGCTAGCATCATCACCACCATTACAACTAACACCTCCTCCATCAAACCACTAAGATTATCATCTTCTTCACTTAATAAATCATCCTCTCACCATTAACATCCTATCACAATCACCACCATTACAACTAACACCTCCTCCATCAAACCACTAAGATTATCATCTTCTTCACTTAATAAATCATCCTCTCACCATTAACATCCTATCACAATCACCACTCCAGCCACCACTATCAACCAAATCAAGTTAGAAATAAATAAAACCAAACAGCACATCAAAGATTAAAACAAACCCAGAACCAAAATTAAAACCAGCAAATAAAATCGAGAAGGAAGGAAAAGCAGCAGCCACTAAGCATCAGAATCGCCAAGCCACACTTTGCATGCTCACAAGAAGACACCTCCAGATCGTGAGACAGCCAGCGCCCCTCCTCCCCACGTTCCATCATCGCCGGCCTCCTCCTCCATCGTGCGCCGGTCGACGCACAGCCGCCCAAGTCCCTGCGTAGCCAGCCTCCACGCCACTGGTTCTCCACCTTGCACATACCACGCAGCGGCATCGCACCTGCAGCCTTCCTCCGCTAGTGCCTCAAGCCCCCCTGTGACAACTCCACGTTAGCTCCGTGCGAAACAGCCACACACCAGCTCCTCGCCCCGACCTCCATCTCAGCCTCCCCTCCCTGAAACAGTCCCCCTCACTGCCGGTTTCTCTCTCTCCTGCTCGCTCGGTGATCGCGCTTTGTTCGCCCGGCCGTCTCCTGCCTCGTAAATGGCGCTGCCACTACCACGGTTAGCTAAGCCAACCCTCCAACCCGCCAGAAGCTCCGTCAACCAGATCCAACAATATTGCCGCCAAGCCACCCTCGGAGCAGCTTGAATCGCCGCTACACTGGTGCCTCTCTCTGCCTTGGCCGCGTGGCTCTCCCTCCCCCTCTGCCTTAGGCTGCGACCTCTTGTGGTCTCTCTCTCTCTCCTCACTCGGATCTTACTCTCTCTCTCATCTTCTCTGGTGTGTGTGTAAAAAAAAAAAGGAAAGACAAATGAAGCCCACCCTGTTAATTAGTGTGCATCCTCTTTTCTTTTTTTTTATTTATTTTTATTTAAGTAAATTGCGTGGTTGTTTGGGTGGGTATATATTTTTTTTTGGGGGGGTCTGTTTTTGAGCTTCTGGACATGCTTCATGTTCGAAAAATGAAAGGCCATTTTAGTCTAAAAAAAAATAGGGTGTTTGAGATTATTTCTAAAAAAAAAAGGGGATAAGGAATAAAATAATGAAATAATTGGGTTGTTTCAAATAAATAAAGAACAGGGGTAGAAATGTTTCAGTGTTGTTGTTTTCTATTTTATTTAAGCCTTTGTGTTTATGGGGTTATTAGCATTGTTTTGATTCTTAGATCGAGTAAATTCTATTTTTTTTAATAAACAGTAAATATTTTATTTAAAAATTTGTTCTGGCTCTTAAAATCAAAATATAAGTAATCAACGATTTTGTTTCTAAGATTAGAGTTAATTTAGCTGCGACAGCTTATTAATTCTAAGTTTCGGAGTATTTTAGCTGTGACAGCTTGATATTCTAAAATTTTTACATTTAATTTAAATTTAAAGTGATCTAAAAATATTATTTAATTTATGTTTAAAATAAATTTTACTACAATTGGAAAATAAGATTAATTAAGCCGTGACGGCTTATTAATTTTATGTTCTGAATATTTTAGCTGTGACAGCTTAATATTCTAATTTTTTAAATAAAACCAATCAACTCATAATTTTTTTTAAAGAATTACGTGACTTTGAATTCCTCATCGCACCAGAGGATACGTAGGAGCAGGTGATTCTTGTCAAGTCAAAATTAAATTTTATTAGGTTATTTTTTGTTATTTCATTTTTATTTGTAAATATTTATTACTATTTCTGTTTGTTTTTATAAGTATTTGTTGTCTTTTATTGTTATGTATTATTTTTAACTTCATCTAATAATTAACTCGTTTTAAATGACAAATGTTAATTTAGCCGTGACGGCTTATTAACTCAATTAAACATCTTAGCTGTGACAGCTTGATGTTTTAAATTTTCAAATAAAAATTAGATTTTTATAATTCGTATTACTTGTAAATATTTTCTTTAATATCTTTTTATTCTTTAAATTTTAAATTAATCAATTATTTATTATATATATTTTATTTCAAACAAAGAGGTTAATTTAGCCGAGACGGCTTGTTAACTGACATTTTAGAATATCTGAGTTGTGAC
Source organism: Dalbergia cultrata (assembly GCA_031216105.1). Classification (NCBI taxonomy): domain Eukaryota; kingdom Viridiplantae; phylum Streptophyta; class Magnoliopsida; order Fabales; family Fabaceae; genus Dalbergia; species Dalbergia cultrata. The sequence goes on along the minus strand of CM062347.1, from coordinate 1,174,867 downwards.
AACTTGATGTTCTATTTTCTTTATTTTTTAATAAAAACATAAACAAATATTTTGAAAAGATTATTAATAATTTGCACAATTAATTAAGGTACCGTCTAAAGACGGGTGTATTAGGGGTGCTATAGGATTAAGTTTCTATCCTTCCCTAAGCATAACCGACTCCCGAGCTTAGATCTGGTTTCAAAGATCATTTTAAATTAAACGGTTTTTTCCATAATTTTCCCTATTAAATAAAAATTTGGTGGCGACTCCATTTTAAAAAAAAAAAAAAAAAGTCATTTGTCGCCGTCCACGTCGCGATTCCAGTTGCGACAATTCCATTCAAATCAACATCTTAATTAATAAAATAGAGTTTACTTGTTTTTACTTACTAGAGAACAAAAATAAAACAAATGTTTTTAGTTTAAAAGCAATTACTTGCTCCATAATTAGTCACGATTGAACTGAGGGAGCGTTCAGATAGTGTCAAATTTCATTTTAAAATTTTGAAGTACCAAGAAAACTTGGGCAGTGGCTAGTCTTGTCTAACATGATTTTAAATTCTAGTTTGCAATATAATTGCCACTGCAGCTGCACCAACCTAACCAGCCATATTGTGATAGCAAAAAATGTGCTTGCATTTAACCTATTTACTTTTTGTCCATAATTTTTCTCAACTGCAGTGATTACGATGCAACCACAACAACGAATGTAATCATAATTTATAATCACACTTCCCATAATCCGTTTTACTTTGATAGGCATATAAGAATAAATAAATGAAGAGGAATGACTCAAAACCTGTATAAATCAATCAAATTATTTGATAAATAAAGAAAGTTTCCCTTAATGACCACTAAAAAAATAGACAATAAAATACCTCTTTTCCAGCTAAACGTACACAACCCTCAAGCATGACACTAGCCTCAGGTCAATTGTACGTAATTTTAAAATCTTTTGAGACAGCATATATTCGTTAGAGTAGTACGATCATTTCAACGTTATTGGATAACTTGTTATTAGAGGCATTGAAGCTTAAGCATCTCTTGATTTATCGATACAGAAGAAAATTATAGCTTGGCAGGAATAGGTCTCGTTTTGGTAGAGATGGTTTATCAAAATCTCCATAACTAAATGTGGAGAATTCTATTCATGTTATCTCATTATAAAAAATTGTTTATGCTCCAATCCCGAAAAAGACATTATACATGCAATAAAAGAAAAATATATGTAAAATTAAAATGAATAAAAGAGAAATATATCGTATAATTTATATATAGTAATTATAGGTCTAAAAGTAAAATGTTAGTTATCCAAACAAGATTTATTTTATAAAAATAACTTTCCATGTCAAATTAACAAACATAAATCATTTTACTTTAAAATTAATTTTAATTAAAATCAATTCTAATAAAATCAACAATACAAATATACCAAATCAAGCACACACACTAAGATGATAAACAACAACATTACTTGACCAAACAACTGATAAAACTAGAATGTATTGTATTAACTTACAATATTCATACTTAGCACAACACGTCAAGCATGTTTGTCATGTAAAAAACAGTAGTATCGCACCACTTTTATTTATTTATTTCAGAGGTTGAATCGATATGAGAAGAGTCACGCCAAAAATTAGGATAATTGAAGGAAAATAAGATTTTCTTTTTTGTTTTTGAAAAATAAGACTTCCATCTAACAGGTCGGTTTTATAATTAATTAACTTTATTCATTTCATTGTTTTCTTAACGTGTATTAATTTCATTGTTGATTAGACAATAAATGTGGTATTTCAATCTATAAATAAAAAATCAACTGGTTGAAAATTATGCTTTTCTCCATTAAACAACTATATCTAGAATGAGTGGGCTGCCATTTTGTCGGACACTTTATCTCACTTGGATGAACTTAGATTAGTCCAAGATTATCCTTGCATTAATTGGATAATATTCACTATTGATGCATTAAGAACAAGCACTAAGATAGTATGAAGCACTCAATAATGACGCAACCCTTATGCACTAAGATAGTAGCCATTTAGGCATGTGGCCTAAGCACTCAGCTATATATATAAATTTAATTAATTTAAGATTTTACAAACTTTAAGCACCCAATTACATATGGAATTTGTCGATCAAGACAAACTGCTAGAAATCATTCCCTCTTGGAATCTATAAATTATTAATGACATGTAATCGGTTGATTCTCATGAATTGCTTAGAAAGACAGCATAATTGAATTGGTAGACTAACTTTTCACTTTCAATCCTCCAAATGTATATCTTGCTAGCTAGTTGAATATCGCAACCAAACATAAGGGATCACCATAATTGATTGGTTAAATTAACTATCGAAAAACAAAAATTGATTGGTTAATTAAATTACATGTTATGCTTTAATTTCTTCCTTTTGGGCAGCTGAATTTGACAGTGGTAACAACTTGCTCACGCTTGTAGTCCTTCAAAGGAACAGATTAAATAAAAATATATTCTTAGAATTCCATTTGCCAAAGGAATTGCTGTGCTATTGGATTGTTCGGATGAAATGGATTTGTCAAAACACGAGGAGGACTTCCAAAAGGTTCCGAAAATTTCTTAGCCATTGTTAGAAGAGCAACAAAACAATTTTATTTCATATCAGTTAATTGGACTAAAAATGTATATTGAACCCATTTTAAAATTTAATACATTCTATGATACTTTTCTTTTTTATGCATACATCATCTAAGCACTACAATTTCTAAATTTATAAATATAAAACAGCCAAAAGTTCATATCAATGCATTGCACCAATTCCTCCACTAAAAAATTATTTTCATGCTCTTACGAAATTTGTCCCCACTTCCGTCCTCTTATATGCTTCATTCAATGTTCCATTTCGCTCTTCCGTTGACTCAATTTTCTACAAAACATGGCAAACCAAACCAAACATATAGTGTTAGCTCCTCATCATTGAGTCCAAACAAGTATACAGATGAAGTCGAAACGACAAAACGTGTAGCACTGGTCCCTTTTTTTGTTTTCCCCCTTTACGGCTGCCTTATTGGTGGAAAGCTTAATTGACTTGCTTACAAGAACTCAAGAAGTCAATGATCGTAACCGAGTCAAAAAAGAATAACTATCTTAATTTATGTTTTTTTTCTTCTAATTTTTGATAATTCCCATATTTTCAATTCATTTTACAAATGATGATTTCATATAATTTTTCTTTTTCTTTTAATGGTTTCTTGTTGTGTATATAATGTTCTATAGATTAGTAAAGGCGCTTTTAGTTTTCTTAAAATAAATAGCAGTAAGTACTAGTAGAAACTAGATTACTGACACTATTATTTATTACATTATCTTTGAACTTTGGATTTCCCACTTATAGTAGTGGGAGACTTGGAGTTACTATATAAAAAAGTACTATTATATATTATTCTCTACGAAGATCTAATTTAGCTATGCCAAATATTGAGATTCCGCGCCGAGATATGCTTTTTAATAAAGTACGATATTTTCAGATATAACAAAGTACTACTTATTTAAGTTTCTGTGAAACATTCAACTTCATTGTCTATATATTTAACTATTCTTAAGAAACATTTTGATTTGTGGTTTATGTCGGAACAACGATATATGCAAAATAAGAAAACAAGGAATGTTTGGTTAGGGTATAAATAGGGTGAAAATTTTCATATGAATGAATTGTGTGTTAAATTACACATGGAATTTTGCCTTATCTTATTCTTTTGGTTTGAATTTCCATTATCAATATTTCTTCATTGATAATATGTACATTTTGATGCCTTTTGGCATTTGTGGAGTATTGTTTTCTTTAGGTTGAGCATGGTTTTTAATATGTATTTGGATTAAGATGGTCAACCTCAAATAAAAAGATGGTTTGCGCTACCTGTTGAAGAAATTGATTTATGAGAGAATATTCTTGAGGTACTCTCTCTCTCTCTCTCTCTCTCTCTCTTTTTAAGATGAGTTGATGTCAATTTGAATAAATATTTCAATTCATTCGGGATAGAACTCTAAGGGAGAGTGTTCTTATAGCCAAGAGCATGAGGCTGCATGAAAAAAATACGTTACACTGTATATTTGACAAATGATATCTAATTCTAATAATTACTCTTCATAATGCATAGCAGTTTAGATTTTAGTCTTCCTTTGGTGAAGGTCAACGAAGTTCAATGTTTTAATTGTGATGGACTTAAGGAGTGTATAATTGAATATGCTGAAACCTGTGTTACTAACGATTGAATTGTAATTCTTTTGGTTAACCGAATTTGAAATTTTAATTGTGCATGCACATGAATCATCATTACTAAAGATTGGCTCCTCCAAGATTTTGAATAAATCGTTGATGATAAGTTGCTATAGTGATTTAAAGATACGGAGGATTTTTATATGCCCATGGAATGCTCTATCATTCTGATGTGAGTGGCATAATGCATATGCTGTAGCATTTAACGCTATGTAAATTAGATTAGATTTTGTACAAGTGAGTGACCGCTTACCCTGTCCTATATATATATACATGAAGAGTCGCTCATTTTGTGTCACTACACTCACAAGGTTGAAGTCGTATAACTCTTATTCAAATATATGCTCTCTTTTTCTTATCCAGTATGGCAGCAAAGTATGATTTTGTGAGAGAGGTCAATGGAGAAATTGAAAATAAATTATGGAGACTTAAAGTAAGGGTGGTTAGGTTGAAAGCTTATGGTGATAATGAGCAAGTGATTATTGGAGAAGTGGTATATTATTGATGGATTCATCCTTCATTTATGACCCTTATAGTGTATAGATTTCAAACTTCAACATCAATCCACTCATGAAATAAGAGTGCTATTATATAGATTTCAATTTATTATGTGCTTTTATATTTAGGAAATAGATATAAGAGTGCTTATATTTGTATGTATTAGTACTTGTGATGTCTTACATGAAGTAATTCTTTTGAACTTAGGAGGTACTGTTGTTGATCTGGTGCTTTCACATAGAGGAATCCATGCTGGTGTTTTTTTCTAACTGCTGCTGTCTCCTTACGTGATTAATGATGCGGTTATAGGAACAAGATTCAGATATATGCTGTTATAAGGGGCTGTTTTTTAATTAGAAAAAACACTTGTGAACAAATGTGGAGTTTGGTTCATAATGTTGTAATCTCTGCTCACTGGTGTTTGAAGGCTTATGTCAGGTGGTGAAACAATCTGTGGGGTCCAGCCTATGGGCCCCATCACTATTGAAAATTGAAAGAAAACGGGGGAGAAGAGAGAATTTTTCAACGCATGCACAGTAATTTTTACTGTGCACATGATGATTTCGGTGCCGAGAAAGTTGAAGCTGAAAATGTTGAAGAAATAACGCGTGAAAAGTTCCGTGCAGTAATACGCGAAGCGAATTTTCTTTTGCAGCCAACATTGTGCAGTATGTGTTTACATTGCATGCACCTCTATAAATAGAGGTGAGATTTCATTTGCAACAACAACAAGCAGCGAGAGTTAGAGCTGCAGAGAGAGAAAAATATACAGAGAGTGTATTATTTTTCTGAGAGTGAGAGAGAAAAATAGAGAGTGTGAGTAAATCCCTTAGAATGTAGGGTGTGGGTATATACACCGGGAATATTTTTGGGTATCATCTCTATTGCTCCTTGGTACTGCAAAATTGTAGTATTTGAATAGGAGGGTTCTCACTGGGATACACTATATTTACCTCTTGGGTTGGAGAGTGTGGAAAGCATATTTTGTAATTATCCTGAATATAGTGGAATATTTTTCGGAGTTTGTCCCGTGGTTTTTCCTCCGATATTTGGGGGTTTCCACGTTAAATATTCGGTGTGCAAATTTCTTGATACTGGTGTCAATAGTATTATTCGTGAATAGTACTATTTGGGAATAGTGATCAGCGGGCCCACGTGAATAGTAAAGATCGGGCCCCATGTGAATAGTGACCAGTGCCCCCACTGTAGAAAAAATTTACTATTCATCCTGATTAATATTTTCGCTGCGCTGCGCCGATTGATGGATTTAATTCTATCAGATTTAGTTTTGGTACTCATTGTCACACATTGGCATTATTTAATTATACTGTGAATCAGTCTCTGAGCCCAACACAATCATGGATGAAATGTTGGTTTGGTCTGAAGTCTATGCTTCACGGTTTTTTTTTTTTTTTCCAAAAATGTGAAAGGTATAAGGGGGTTACCTTCAATGTTGGTGCTGCTGATATGAGAATAGCATAGGTGTATTTCCATTTTTTTTTCTTTTTAGATGTATGTCATTTTTTTTTCAAATTTTTTTTCTTTAACAGGGGGGTGTCTATAAAGTATAAACTCTGCATATGAACTTGCCTATCTGTTATGTACTTCCTTTCATTTCTTCACTTTGGAGTTCTTGAGCGAGTTTAATAAGCATTAAAAAAAATATAATGATATTTTAACACCCCAAAATATCTATTTAGACACCTATTTTATAACCATTGGATGTGATGAATGTCCCAACTTATTCTTAACATCTATAACATTCAATGATTATAAAATGACTGTTTAAATAGATATCCACTTTTTAGGTGTTAAAATATTATTACTCTAAAAAAAAACAACTTAATTCCAACCATTGGAAATTATCAATGTTGGTCAATGTCTATTTTTCATTTTCTTTTTTAATAACGTATGTTTTTAGTAAACCAAATTTACGTGTGTTAGCGAATTCCTATTTAATTTGTATTATTACCCCATTCCCTTGCATCGCATGAGCTATCAAACTAGTATTATGCTTATAACTTAGAAAATGAAGAGAAAAAAAAGATATTAGTAAAACTATAATAACCTATTTTTTAAGTCAGCCGATATTACATTTGTTCTTTTCTTAATTTTTAAATTATACCAAACACCCAAAACCTAGACAATGACATCCCTTATTGATAATAGACTATTAATAATAATGTGAAAAATTAATTTTGAAAAATTAAAAACCAGTGAAATGATTTTTATAGATACCACTTCTATGCTACTGTAATAGATTCAAAAGCCGCATCCGGAAAAATAGATTCAAAACCTTTTTTTTCCCCCTTTCAACCCAAATCAATAAGAAAAAGCCACAGATTACAAAGGGATCCAATCCAAGCATCAAATACAGGGACGTCATAACACCATAACAGGAAACATTGTAGTATCATAATAACAAACTACCCACCGAAACCATGTGCCTGATCGTTTTACAATTTTAGAACTCCAAAAGTACTTTTTCCTAACTAGTGCCCTTAGGAAAATAATTAGGTGGGTTTTATAGTGTTTGGATCTTTTATGGACCTCTTATTTATTGATCATTGGATTGAATTATCTAATAAAAATGATATTCATCTAATGGCTAATAATAGGAGATCTATGATGGAGCTAAACATATGAGGTTTACCTTATAATTTGTTGAAGGTTTAATTACTCCGTCCGTTCCTATAGTTTGACCAAATTTTCAATTGGGTCCCTATATTTTAAAAGTTTTCAATTAAGTCCCTATATTGGATAAAATTTTTCAATCAAGTCCCTGCCGTTAACAACCGTTACAAAAAAATAGAATATTCTGAGTATATTCCATCTCCTTATACCCCATCCATCTTCTCTCCCCACCACCCTTCTACCCTAGCCATCAACACTATCATCCCCTAACTACCACCATCATCATAACCTAAACCAAACACAACAAACCAGTCTTAATTAAAACCAAACAAAATGAAACCAAAAATTAACATATTTATGGACATACATGGAGAGAGAAAGAGGGTAAGAGGGAGAAAGCAGTTTTGCTTATGAGGGAGAGGGAGCCGTGGCCGAACTGGCGCAGCAGCGACGCCATTCGCGAGGTGGCGGTGAGTTCCACGGCAGTGGAGTTTGAGGAAGAGAGGCGTGGGCAAGGTGAGTTGGGCGGTGGTGCTCGCGTCTTGGTGCGACTACGCTGGACGAAGTTGGCTAAGGAACAGCAACGAGTGCGCTGCCATGGTGGGTGCATGTGAGGAGAGAGATTGGCAGAGGAAGAGGAAAGGGAACGCAAGGTGGAGCCATGGCGGTGTAGTGTGGGGAAGGAAGAGGTGTTCGCAACCTTGTTGGCTGAATGGAGGAGGCGGCGTGTGCGGCAACTGGGAGGAGGCGTTCGTGAGGCACATCGCCGACTGTGAGGTGCTAGGTTCACGTACGATGGAAGAGTTGTGCGGCTGATGGACAACACCGCGGTGGTGGTGGTGTCAATGAAGCCCTGCCTTCCTTTTCTAATGTTTCTGCTTCAATTTTCCTTTTTTTATTTCTTTTGTAAAAAAATGAAATTTATATTGGTTCTGATTTGGATTATGATTTGGTTTAGAATATATCAATTTTTGGTTTCATTTTGTTTGGTTTTGGCTGAGACTGCTTTGTTGTGTTTGGTTTAGGTGATGGTGATGGTGGTAGTTAGGGGATGATGGTGTTGATGGCTGGGGTAGAAAGGTAGTGAAGAGAGAAGATGAACGGGGTAGAAAGAGATGGAATATGCTCAGAATATTCCATTTTTTTGTAACGGTTGTTAACGACAGGGATTTAATTGAAAAATTTTATCTAATGTAGGGACCTAATTGAAAACTTTTAAAATGTAGGGACCCAATTGAAAATTCGGTCAAACTATAGGGACTGACGGATTAATTAAACCTTTGTTGAATGATTAATGAAGTAAAAGAAAAAAAATTTTATCTTAAAAAGATAAGTTGTTATATCTTCAACTTATGAGACTCTTCACAAAATTTCAAAACATACTTTTTTAGGTGTCCTTGACCATTGTCCTTAAGACACTAGTTAGTAAAACTCTTAAAATAATGAGAATGAAGTTCTAAAGTAATCAATGTGCTTGGTAAATTTTTTATTCTATCAAAAGTGCATTTTAAGCAAGGCAAATTATAAGGTGAATATCATATTTTTAAATCCATCATGAATCCCTTATTATTATGCATTAGATGATTATAATTTTTATTAGATGAATTGATCAAATGACTAATAATAAGAGGTCCATAATGGAATAAAAAATAAGAGATCCACTATAAAATTCATCTTTAAGCAGTTGAAAGTACTTTGAAAAAAAAATATTATTGAAGATATTTCTCATTTTAGAAAAAGTACTTTTAAAATAAAATTTATTATTACTTTTATATTAATAACTAAAAATAATTTTATTTAACCTATCCAAATAAAAATAATTCTTTTAAACTTACTTTTTATATACTCAAAATCTCAAACTAAACACAAATTAATTTTTAAAATTAAATTTTTTAAAAATAATTTTTTTAACTTAATTCTTTTAAAAATAATTCTACTAGAAGATAAATCAAACTTTACCCGGGATATTATTTGCATTTACTAGACTCAAATTAAATTCCCCAACAATAGCCTTCTTTTTGTACCCTCCGCATTTACTCCTAGTACCTGCTTTCTTCCTTCACTCCTTCTTCATTTATTCACCCAAAAATCATACCCTTTTTTTCCCCTACTGAAGGTTGATGAAGCTTTGCTGTTGCAGTCCTGTGTTGCAGAGTTAGGGATTCCAGGTAACCAAGTGTGAGGGATTTCTTGTTACCTTTTTTTTTTTGGTTATCCTTTTTCTTCAAAGAATTGTGGGGGTACATGCTTATGTTATGGTGTGCCGAGGTAGAACTTTAATGGATTCTTTTTAACCGTTCAAATCGAATTCGATTCGTATTATCTTGAATGTCTCACCTTAGTTTCCATACACTAGATTTGCAGTGAAGTTGTGAGAAATGCATTTTGCGACTCTGTTATATTATATGCATTTTTTTTTTTTGAACTACTTGATTTCGTATTATAATGATATGAATGTCCATGTCCAATTTTCTGGTTCAATAAACGAAAAATATAAATTACCTGCTAGCTTTTCAGGGGCAATTTAGGAATTTAAAAAATTAATTTGACAAATATTAATATTATTCATTTAAGGGTTAAGTATAATTTTAAAATCTATGATGGTGCAAATGCAACATTAATTGATTTTAGGGGAGATTGTCATAATTTACCAAAAAAATATTTATAATTTTTTCCATGTTAATGTATCAAAATTAAATTTATAATTTAATTATAATTTTATATTGAAATTTTTATGTGTTTATGATAACTATAGACTGGTATTTTTCTTTTTAAAAGTGCGAAAAATTAACAAAAAGCATGATTAATGGTTACACATAGGGCGGCAAAAAATATGTTGTTGTTTTATTAGTAAAAATATGTTGGAGCAAGATAGAAATATAATTCTGCACTATTTAATCTTTAATATATTAACTTTATAAATTATCATTATCTTTTATTTTTATTATTACAATACAGGCAGTTCTTTGTCATTCTAATAATATTTAAGACTTTTTTGTGAAAGAATTATATTGCTAGTTTTTCCTGCATAAGAAGAGTTTTCCTAAATTTGCTTGTAATTCGTTCTCAACTCTTATGAACACAAACAACAACAATAAGAGCTTAATTCTCATTAAATAGGACTGTCTAAATTATGTCAACAGCATAAACTGTCTAACAATTAAAATTTAACTTTATTTTACGCATATAATTTTCATAGCCCCTTATTTTTAAAAACATTTTAGTATCTGAAAATATTTTATTTTATCACTTTAATATTTTTTTAAAAATTAAATTAAATATGCATACTTTAGTTTTTAAAATTTTTACATTAACACATCAATCCTTTAGCCAAAATTCAAATACGCACGTTAATCCCTAAAAGAATTAATACATTAAAAGTCAATTTTTTTTCAAGGAAAAAAATTTATATGTTAAAAATAAATATTTTTAGGGACTTGTATATTAAAAATTGATCAATACTGCAGACTAATTAATGTGTGTGTAATTGTCTTATTACAAGGTTTAATATATTTGCCATGAAATCTTTTAATAGTACAGCTAATTTTTTAAGAACTAAAGTATTAAAAACAAAATATTTCAAAGATTAAATGTAAATCTTCTTTATTTTTAATTATTGAGCTGTTTTTCAAGTGGTGGTGGATAAAATGATTTGAATTGGAAGTTAAGGAATTAAACGAAAAAAAAGAGAAAGAGAGCGAGAAAGAAAGAAAATTACACTAGCTTTTATTGAGATTTAATATAATTACACTCAGTACTTATTTGTTTTGCAAAACTATTATTAATTATCCCTAAGTTTTAATAGAATTACACTAACTTCCCTTACAGATACTAGTTTATTATATTAATTTAAGTGACAAAAAAAAGTAATATGAGATATATATATTAATTATAAAATTGTAATATTTTGATAATATTTAACATATGAATTAAATAAAATACATTTTTCGTCACATGTAAATGAAATTTATAATTATAGTTTATGATAATAAAAAGAGATATTTTGGTTAATATATATGTCAAATATTATCAAAATGTTATAATTTTGTCATTAATAGTCATACATATATCATGCATTATCTTTTTAGTCACTTAAATTAATAAATTAATATTGTAGGAGAGGCCAATGTGACTTTGGTAAATCTCAAGAGAGGTCAGTGATAATTTTATGAAACAGAAATGTGCTAAATATAATTAAACTAAATATCGAGGGAGGTGACAGTAGATTATTGAAAAAAAATGGGAGTTATGTAACCACAACACACATCATGATCCGCTTGCTGTGATAGGGTGCCATGCTATGCTAAGTTTGAGCATACCAATATACAATCTAAAGCAGCACAACCATCCGTTTCAATTAAAGGGCAAGGGAACACATTTTTGTTCTTCAATTTCACTCAAAGCTTTTAGCTTCCTCTATATATATATATATATATTCCCTTTTTCTATTTTACAAGAAAAGTAAGTTAACAAAATCTGATTGTTCATTTCTACAAGTACTTATGAAATTACATAAATGGATCAGACCTATTTTTTAATCTCTTCTTTTCTTTCATTTTCTTTTATAATTAATGTACTATGACATGTTGTTCCAAATTTAACCTTTTTCTTTGTTATGTGTTTGCAGCAAAATACAACATGAGCAAAGTTTGGCTTCTTGTTCTTGTGATCTTGTACAACGAAATCCCTTTAAAAGGAGTAAGCAATGATATTACAAAACCACCAAGAACAGTTAACATAGGGGCAATTTTATCTTTCAATTCAACCATTGGAAAGGTGGCTAAACTTGCCATAGAAGCAGCACTGAATGATGTTAATTCAGATGAAAAAATTCTCAATGGAACCAAGCTTAGTATATCAATGCGGGACACAAAATTCTCCACTGGATTCCTAGGAATCATTGATTGTAAGTCACTCTCAAACACATAGTTTTCCCACTTGACACTTTTTGCCCTATCATGAACCAGCTCTTCCAAAAGCTTAAGGTTTTGGAAGAGACAATTTGATAATACGGTGCTGTCAGAGCAGCCATGACTAAGAGGCCAGTTGTTTGATCCCTGTTTTCTCCCATTATAATGAATTGTTCATGCTTTAAACCCAAAAAAGGCATTCACATGAGGAGGTGTATTAGAGTATGAAACCATTCATGGGCCTCTAATTATCAGTTTAATCACTCAGGAGAGTTGCTTTCATGAAATGCATGTTTTCCTTATCCACTAATAGACCATGTTGGTTTTGTTTTTACAGCACTGCTATTGATGGAGAATGACACTGTGGCAATAATTGGCCCCCAGTTCTCAGTTATGGCTCATGTGATTTCACATATTGCAAATGAGATGCAAGTGCCTCTACTATCATTTGCAGCAACAGACCCTACACTAACATCATTGCAATTCCCATATTTTGTTAGGACAACACAGAGTGATCTGTATCAGATGTCTGTTGTAGCAGACATTATTGATCATTTCCAATGGAGAGATGTGATAGCAATTTTCATTGATGATGATCATGGAAGAAATGGGGTAGCTGCATTAGGGGATAAGTTAGTAGAGAAACGTGGCAAGATTTCATATAAAACAACCCTTAGGCCTGATGTTAACCGGGAAGAGATAAATAGTGCATTAGTTAAGGTAGCTTTGATGGAGTCTAGGGTGATAGTGCTTCACATATACCCTGATCTGGGTCTAGAAGTACTCCATGTAGCTCAATCACTTGGCTTGATGGGAAGTGGTTATGTGTGGATAGTCACTGATTGGCTTACCACAATGCTAGATTCAAATTCGTCATTGTCCACAACTTCAGCCATGAATGACATGCAAGGTGTGATCACCTTGCTGATATACACACCAGAATCACAAATCAAGATAAGTTTTGTGTCTAGGTGGAGCAACCTGACCCATCAAAAGGACCCTCATGAGGGTCCTTTTGGTTTGAACATCTTTGGTTTATATGCTTATGACACTGTTTGGGTTATTGCTTCGGCACTTGATGCTTTTTTCAATAGTGGGGGGAATTTGTCATTCTCAAATGATTCAAGTCTTAACACTTTAAGAGGTGATACCCTTCATCTTGATTCAATGGGGTTGTTTGTTAATGGTAGCATGTTGCTACAAAAGATTTTAGAAGTCAACAGAACTGGTTTAACAGGCCAAATAATGTTTGGTTCTGATGGAAACTTAATGAATCCATCATATGAAGTTATTAATGTGATTGGTACTGGAACTAGGAGGATTGGTTTTTGGTCTAATTCCTCTGGCCTACACACTGGGGAAGCTCCTAATCATGCCAATTCCAGTGAAGGGTTATATGGTGTCATATGGCCTGGCCAAACAACTCAAACACCTCGTGGTTGGGTCTTTGCCAGCAATGGAAGACACTTGAGAATTGGGGTGCCACTTAGGATTAGTTACCATGAGTTTGTGTCACGGATTAAGGGCACTGAGATGTTTGGTGGTTATTGCATAGATGTGTTCACTGCTGCACTGGACTTGTTGCCATATCCAGTTCTATACAAGTTTATTCCATTTGGTGATGGCAGAACCAACTCATCAAACTCAGAACTTCTTCACAAGGTCAGAGCTGGTGTGAGTATTAAAAGTATCTTTAATGATCTATATTTTTTACTAAAGCAATGTTAATTTCACATCAAGAGGATGAGTCTCAATGCAATTGTAAAGTTATTGCTTTATGACCTGGAGGTCATAGATTCAAATTCTGACAATAGCCTCTCCACCACGTGGGAAGCTTGTGCACTGGTCCTCATTTTAAATGTTAATTGTACATCAAAAGTTGACAGTATAGAAAGAGCGAGAAACAAAATTATGACTCCATTTATCATCTTCAAATTGTGTCTTTCTCTTACTGTATGGTGTCTACTAAAAGTGTCAACTTTTAATGTACAAATAACATTATTTTTTGTTATCACATGAAATTTCTTTTGTTTTTTATTCTAACTTCTTATATTGAGAATCCTTCCTGCATATGTAGGTCTTTGATGCTGTGGTGGGGGACATAACCATTACCACAAACCGAACTAAGATTGTGGATTTTACACAGCCATATATTGAATCTGGACTAGTTGTTGTGGCACCAATCAGGAAGTTGAAATCAAGTGCATGGGCCTTCCTAAGACCATTTACTCCAATGATGTGGTTTGTAACAGGAATGAGTTTCTTAGCAATTGGAGTTGTTGTGTGGATTTTAGAACGTCGCTTAAATGATGATTTTAGAGGCCCACCTAGAAGGCAGTTTATCACCATTATATGGTAATCTAAGTGCCAAAACAAAATTAAAAACAAAATCCTATTTATGTATGCTCTTTGATTCATTTATTCTATAATACAATACAAACTCTGAAAATTTTTAACTTCATAATTATTTCTTCATGCAGGTTTAGCTTCTCAACCCTGTTTTTTGCACATAGTAAGTCGTTAGAACTTTATTTACCCAGTGGTTTCTACTATTTTCCTAATGTCAAGAATGTAGACTCAATTTCTAAAAGGTGCTGCTACATTAAACTTCATAAATAATTCTACTCGTGTAACTCATTTACTCGTGCAAGAGCCTTTCTAGCCCCAAGCATGGGAATGCTAAAATACTACTTTTTGTTTTAGAGATCACACACTTCTAAATTTGGAGTAAATGATAAATTTAAATATGAGCTAGATGTGCATAGACAATCTCAAGGGTTCACTCAGTAGAGAATTCGGTAGAAATGTAGAGTAGTGTAGAAATTCTAAGTAATTCCTTGTAAATATTATAGATTATCTAGATAATTACACAAAGTGGAAGGATTATGGGAACCCAAAACTTGTGAGTTGTGACATAGTAATCATTGATAGTCTTCATGAACGCTCGATAATATTTTAGCAAGAATCATGACCAATCAACACTTAATTAGTTTAAGTGGTTGGACACTTTTTTCTTAAGCAAGATCTCAAAAGTCTTGTTGATGAAAATACAAATACTGAGAAAACTTTATTTTTAAAGTGCGGTTGACTAGTAAGTCAGGTTAATTGAAGTATAGTAGACTTTGAATACTAGTGTTTTTTTTTTTCACCTAAAAAGAAAAGAACCATGAATAAAAAAAAAAACCTAAGGAAAAGCCAATCATTGTGAAAACTTAAGATGATAGGTTTACACTTCTAAATAGTTTTGTATGTTTAACAATAACTCTACTTCTATGCAGGAGAGAAAACTCTCAGCACCCTTGGTCGGTTGGTGCTCATCATATGGCTCTTTGTGGTTTTGATACTCAACTCAAGCTATATTGCAAGCCTAACTTCCATCCTTACAGTGGAACAACTCTCTTTCCCAATTAAGGGAATTGAAAGCTTAGCAACAAGCAATGAACGCATTGGTTATTTGAGGGGTTCATTTGCCGAGAATTACCTATCAGAAGAGCTCAACATACACAGGTCAAGGCTTGTCCCTCTCGAATCACCATCAGAATATGAAAAGGCCCTGAAGGATGGACCAGCGAATGGTGGTGTTGCTGCAATAATTGATGAACGTGCATACGTGGAGCTATTCCTATCAACTAGATGTGAATTTGGTGTTGTTGGTCAAGAGTTCACCAAAATGGGATGGGGCTTTGTAAGTGCATTAATATCTTGCTTTTTAATTATTATTATTATAATGAAACTCAACATTACATAATATCAAATTCATTGCTCATAATATTAATACCAAATTACATTGATCTTCCCATAAGGTTTGATGAAATTCATCATGGCTCTCCTCTATTTATCCCGATAACACTAACCTCTCTTGAATGTATTATTCAACATGCAATGAAGAGAATGATGGTGTAACAATTTTATAAACTTAAAGAAGGTCAATGTAATGATTTAAAAAACTCAATGACTTTAAATTTTATAAATAGAAGAGAGTCATGGTGAATTTAATCAAATTTAGGGGGAGGTCAATATAATTTACCAAGTATTAAACACATATGCTTTAATAAACCTATCTAAAATGAACCAAGTACTATAAATAGAGATATGCATATTCCTTTGTGTGTGTGTGTATATCTATATATATATATACATCTCTTGTAAGTCTTAAAACCACAATTTGATATTGCAGATAGAGAATAAAATCATCATGAAATTGAAGGGGGATTAGACACGAAATTAAACAAGGTTAAATTGCTCGTTTGGTGCTATAATGTTACTTAAAATTTAATTTAGATGCTGCAGTTCAAAATTCTTTAAAAACATCCTTACAATTTTTTTTTAAAAAAATAGTTCCTATTGTGAAAAAGAAAACCATGGTTATGATAATTTTCATACAATAAAAACTAGCTAGTCTCTATTAAATTCATATAATTTCACTCGATAGGGGACAAAAGTCAAAAACTAAGTGGGATATTTTGCATTCATGTTAGCATATTCCGAAATAGTGGATTGTGGAACCTACACACTACAACATCGATCGTTTAGTAGACAAGGACAAGGTGCAGCCTAAAATTTGAGAAATTGTTAGATGTTTTGTTAATGGCAAAAAAAAAAAAATCCTTAATTCCCTTTATTACTTGATATATTAGTTTAATCATCAACAAAGTTTAGAACACTTGGTAAATATATAATTAAGATTTGTTAGGGTACTCAATTATAGGCTTGTAACAGAAAACAGAAAACGGTTATAAGTGGTTTAAGGCACGTGATTTGTAACTGCCTTGTGAAGCCTCAGCTATGCATATATATAGCTAGCTTCTCTTGTACTACTTAGTAATACAATCATTTCATTTATTCAACACAAATTCTCTTCTCTCTTTCTCTCTCGGATTCTCTCTTTTTTAATCTCTTCAACTTGTCTCTGATACCTTACATGATATCAGAGGTTCGATCCATGGCCACTCCAAACGGAGATCCAAGTTTTGAAGTGAGCTCTGGAGCTGTAGCAATGGTGAAGCAAGCTCCAGAAAGTTTTTTCAAGTCCCATTTCAGTAAAGTTGAACAAGGAAAACTACTTGCTATGGAAGCAAGAAGCATTAGCAACAATAAAAGGTTACAAGCTGTAGAAGCACCTAAACAATGAGCAAATCCCTAAGAAATTCCTCACTGAAGTTGATAAGCAATCAAGTAACGAATCACCTGAATTCTTGTACTGGGAACAAGAAGATAGTTTACTCATGTCATGGTTGCTTTCTTCAATGAGTGAAAATCTCAAGGCAAGAATGGTGAGATGTGAATTTTCACATCAACTTTGGGAAAAGATCGAATCAATCTTTGCTACTCAAACTCAAGCACACATTAGGAAACTCAAGATTCAGCTTAAGAGTGCAAAGAAAAATGGCGCGATGGATGATTTTCTGTTAGAAATTAGAAAAATCGTAGGTCAACTGGCTACAATTGGATCTGAAATCAGTGATATTAAATACATAGAAGCTGTGTTTGATGGCTACTGAAGAGTATAATCCTTTCATCACATCACTGTTGTCATGTGTTGAACCATACACCATTGATGAAATGGAGTCACTGTTACTTTCAATTGAGGGTTGAGTGGAAAAATGCACCAAAGCTGAAAACATTCAAGTTCCAATTCAAGCAAATGTTGCTCATACACAATGGCCTCAATCTTATCGAGGGAGAGGTTACTCACATGGATCCAGAGGCAAAGGTTTTAATGGATTCAGAGGCAAAGGAAAATTCAACAGAGGAGGTAGATCAGGTTCCTATGGAAAACCACAATGCCAACTATGTGGCAAGTTTGGTCACATTGTGTGGGACTATTATCATAGGTTTAATCCAAACTACTCCAACTCCAACTTCTCCTCACAGCCTTCATCATTATCAAATAATCCATCCCAGATTCAGTCCCAAGCATATCACTCTCAAGTTACTCCTTCGAGGCCTACCACACCACAAGCTAAGCCTACCTTGCTACTCCATCCACAATGTTTGTTCCAATGTGGTACCCTGATTTTGGAGCAACAAACCGCATCACACATGATTTTGAGAATCTGATGCAAAGTTCTCCCTATAAAGGACCAGATAAAATCAGATTGGAAATGGTTCAGGTATAAATATTTATCATATTGGTAATTGCAAACCTCAAATCATT
Organism: Dalbergia cultrata; assembly: GCA_031216105.1. Taxonomy (NCBI): domain Eukaryota; kingdom Viridiplantae; phylum Streptophyta; class Magnoliopsida; order Fabales; family Fabaceae; genus Dalbergia; species Dalbergia cultrata. The sequence goes on along the minus strand of CM062347.1, from coordinate 1,156,433 downwards.
CCTTTGCTCTTAACAACCTCTTACATGTTCCACAAATGACCAAAAACCTTATCAGTATTCTTCAATTCTGTAGAGACAATAAAGTTTATTGTGAATTCCATGCTAACAAGTGTGTTGTGTGAAATCACAGGATTCCCAGGAGACACTTCTCCAAGGGACTGTTAGCAATAACATGTATATTTTTCCTACATTGTCAAAAGCAGCAGCAAGCAAGTCTGCACCTGCAGTAAAACTATCAGTGTTTAGTGCTGTAGTTTCTGATTTTGTATTTCAACTATGGCATGATAGATTAGGCCATCCCTCTAATAAGATTGTACAAATGGTACTCAAATCTTGTAATATACACACTGGTAGCAATAAAATCCCTGATGTTTGTGCCTTTTGTTGCCTTGGAAAATCACACAAACTGCCATATTACTCATCTAACACCACTTACACTACACCACTAAAGCTAGTTTACTCTGATATTTGGGGTCCTGCCCCTATCCCTTCCACCAGTGGACACAGGTATTACATCATTTTTGTAGATGCATTCTCCAAGTATACATGGCTCTATCTATTACACATTAAGTCTCAAGCATTTACAACATTTATGCAGTTCAAGTCTATGGCTGAATTGCACTGAAATGCTAAACTCAAAATACTTCAAACCGATAATGCAAAAGAATATCAGGCCTTCACCAAACATTTACTTCCTTTAGGCATCCATCATAGATTCTCTTGTACCTATGCCCATCAACAAAATGGCTTCCCGAAGAGAAAACACAGGCATATCACAGAAGTTGGCCTAACACTCCTAGCCAATGCCTCACTACCAGTGCAATTTTGGGGGGAAGCCTTTGCAACTGTAGCCCACCTACTTAACTACCTCCTTGTAGCCACACTCAAATTCAATTCTCCCTATTAAACCCTTTTCACAAGACAACCTAACTACCAACTTTTAAAAACATTTGGTTGTGCCTACTTCCCTCACCTCAAACCATATCACCAACACAAGTTAGAATTTTAAACATAATGTGTATGGGTTCGATCCATGAATAAGTTAACAAAAAAAAAAAAACCTCAATACAGTAGTTTTACAATAACATTGCTGTCATTTATTTTCTATATATTTTTAATTAATGCAATATCTGATATATCAAATGATATGAAGTATAACTCTTTTCTTACTATAAAAGCATCTGAAATTTCCCTTAAACTTTTTAATTTCACACTTAGTATACATAGATCTTATGTTGATAGCAACTTATTAGCTTGAATATATATGTTTTTAATGCTATACAGGCCTTCCCAAGGGATTCTCCCCTAGCAATTGACATGTCAACTGCAGTCTTAAAACTATCAGAGAATGGTGACCTGCAGAGGATTCATGACAAATGGCTAACAAGAAGTGCTTGCAGCTCAGAAGGTGCAAAGCAAGGCGTAGACAGGCTTGAGATAAAGAGCTTTTGGGGTCTATTCCTTCTTATTGGCATAGCATGCTTCATTGCTCTCCTTTGCCATGTTATCAGAATGGCCTACCGTTTTAGGAGGCACTCCAATAGTGGTAGCAACCTTGAAGGCTCTTCATCACCCTCTTCTCGCCTTAGATCATTCCTTTCCTTTGTCAATGAAAAAGAAGAGGAAGACAAATACAGGCAAAAGAGAAGAAGAAAGGAGAAAGGGTCTAGCAAAAGGGTAGCTCATGAAGATGTTGTGTCATTGGAGCTAGGTACCCTTCCTGCATGAAGGCAATAATTAAGACTATGTACGCTTATTTTTCTCATGTGATATATGTCTTGGAGAATCTGGTCTCAATATGGTGATACTTGATGTGGTGATGTAGTCCCAAGCAGGTTAGAAACCTTTTTGATGCCTGGATGTTAGCGTCAAATCTTGAAAACAATGCCTAAGGTGGTAAATCTAGAAACACCTGCTGTAATTTAGTGACAACTAGGGATCGGAGTATTATCCCAAGGCTAAGTTTGTAACATTTTATTAGTATATATTTTTATGAAAATTAAGTGTGTATAATAATTATGTCTATATTCCGTGTTATGAAATTAGTTCTATTTTCTTGTTTTTCAAATATCTCCTCACTTGATATACGAGAGATTAATCTCTCGAATAAACGATATTAAAGTAAAAATCTAGCTTGTATCAAACTAAGACCATATACTTATTAACAGACTTGAGTTTATTCTACTCAAATCAACACTTTACTTAATAAAAGAAAGTCTACTTGTTTCTGTATACTAGAGAACAAAAATAAAACAAATGTTTTTACAATTAAAAGCAAATTACTTGCTCCATAATTAAGTCATGATTGAACTAAGGGAGCGTTCTGATAGTATCAAATTTCATTTAAAAATTTTGAAGTACCAAAGAAAACTTGGGCAGTAGCTAGTCTTGTCTTGTCTAACATGATTTTATATTCTAGTTCGCAATATATATAATTGCCATTGCAACTGCACCAACCATATTGTGATTGCATTTAACCTAGTTACTTTTTGTCCATAATTTTTCGCAATTGTAGTGATTACGATGCAACCACAATAACGAATGTAATCATAATTTATAATCATACCTCCCCTAATCCGTTTTGCTTTGATAGGCATATAAGAGTAAATAAATGAAGAGGAATGACTCAAAACCTGTGTAAATCAATGAAATTATTTGATAGATAAAGAAGGTTTCCCTTAATGACTACTATAAAAATAGACAATAAAATGGAGATCCTATTTCCAGCTAAATACAACCCTGAAGCATGACACTAGCCTCAGGTTCAATTGTACGTAATTTTACAATCTTTTGAGACAGTATATATTCGTTAGAGTACGATCATTTCAACGTTACGGGGTAACTTGCGATTAGAGGCATTGAAGCTTAAGCATCCCTTGATTTATAGATACAGAAGAAAATTATAGCTAGACAGGAATAGGTCTTGTTTTGGGAGAGATGGTTTATCAAAATCTCCATATTCATGTTATCGCATTATAAAAAATTGTTTATGCTCCAACCCCAAAAACTTTTCATGCCAAACTAACAAACATAAATCATTTTACTTTAGAATTAATTCTAGAAAAATCAACTCTACAAATATACAAAATCAAGCGCGCACACACACACGAAGATGATAAACAACAACATTACTTGACTAAACAACTGATAAAACTACATGTATTGTATTAACTTATCATAGTCATACTTAACACAACATGTCAAGCATGTTTGTTATGTAAAAAGCAGTAGTATAGCACCACTTTTATTTATTTATTTCAGAGGTTGAATCGATCTGAGAAGAGTCACGCCAAAAATTAGAATAATTGTAGGAAAATAAGATTTTCTTTTTTCTTTTTGAAAAATAAGACTTCCATCTAACAGGTCGGTTTTATAATTAATTAACTCTATTCATTTCATTGTTTTCTTAACGTGTATTAATTTCATTGTTGATTAGGCAATAATGTGATATTTCAATCTATATATAAAAAAAATCAAGTGGTTGGAAATTATGCTCTTCTCCATTAAACTACTATATATAGAATGAGTGGGCTGCCATTCTGTCCGACACTTTATCTCACTTGGATGAACTTAGAGTAGTCCAAGATTATCCTTGCATTAGTTGGATAATATTCACTAATGATGCATTAAGAACAAGCACTAAGATAGTATGAAGCACTCACTAATGACGCAAACCTTATGCACTAAGCTAGTAGCCATTTAGGCATGTGGCCTAAGCACTCAGCTATATATATAAATTTAATATAAGATTCTACAAACTTTAAGCACCCAATTACATATGGAATTTGTCGATGAGGACAAATTGCTAGAAATCATTCTCTCTTGGAATCTATAAATTATTAATGACATGTTGTCGGTTGATTCATGAATTGCTTAGAAAGACAGCATAATTGAATTGGTAGACTAACTTTTTACTTTCAATCCTCCATATGTTTATCTTGCTAGTTGAATATTGCAACCAAACAGAAGGGATCACCATAATTGATTGGTTAAATTAACTATCGAAAAACAAAAATTGATTGGTTAATTAAATTACATGTTATGCTTTAATTTCTTCCTTCTGGGCAGCTGAATTTGAAAGTGGTAACAACTTGTTCACGCTTGTAGTCCTTCAAAGGAACAAAGTAAATAAAAATATATTCTTAGAATTCCATTTGCCAAAGGAATTGCTGTGCTATTGGATTGTTCGAATGAAATGGATTTGTGAAAACACGAGGAGGACTTTCAAAAGGTTCCAAAAAATTCTTAGCAATTGTTAGAAGAGTAACAAAACAATTTTATTTCATATTAGTTAATTGTATTAAAAATGAATATTGAACTCATTTTAAAATTTAATACATTCTATGATACTTTTCTTTTTTATGCATACACCTTCTAAGCACTAAAATTTCTAAATTTATAAATATAAAACAGCCAAAAGTTCATATCAATGCATTGCACCAATTCCTCCACTACAACAAATAATAAAAAACAAAAATTATTTTCATATTCTTACGAAATTTGTCCCCACTTCCATCCTCTCGTATGCTTCAATATTCCATTTCGCTCTTCCGTTGACTCAATTTTCTACAAAACATGGCAAATCAAACCAAACATACATCATTGAGTCCAAACAAGTATATAGATGAAGTGGAAACGACAAAACGTGTAGCACTGGTCCCTTTTTTTTGGCCCTTTACGGCTACTTTATTGGTGGAAAGCTTAATTGACTTGCTTACGAGAACTCAAGAAGTCAGTGATCGTCGCCAAAACCGAGTCAATTTGACCAAAAAAGAATAGCTATCTTAATTTATGTTTTTTTTCCTAATTTTAGATAATTCCCATACTTTCAATTCATTTTTCAAATGATGATTTTATATAATTTTTCCTTTTCTTTTTAACGAGAATAATATGGTTTCTTGTGTATATTCTGCTCTATAGATGATATATATATATATATATATATATATATATATATATTTGCGTTTTCTTAAAATAAATAGCAGTAAGTACTAGTAGTAGCTAGATTATTGACGCTATTACTTATTACATTATCTTTGAACTTTGGATTTCCCACTTATAGTAATGGGAAACTTGGAGTTACTATATAAAAAATTACTATTATAAATTATTCTCCACAAAGATCTAATTTAGCTATGCCAAATGATGAGAATCCGCGCCGAGATATGCTTTTTAATAAAGTACTATCTTTTCAGATATTACAAAGTACTACTTATTTAAGTTTCTCTGAAACATTCAAGTTCAAGGTCTATATATTTAACTATTCTTAAGAAACATTTTGATTTGTGGTTTATGTCAGAACAACGATATATGCAAAATAAGAAAAAAAAGGAATGTTTGATTAGGGTAGAAATAGGGTGAAAATTTTCATATGAATAAATTTTGTGTTAAATTACACATGAAATTTTGCCTTATCTTATTCTTTTGGTTTGAATTTCCATTATCAATATTTCTTCATTGAATTTCTTCATTGATAATATGTACATTTTGATGCCTTTTGGCATTTATGTAGTATGGTTTTCTTTCAGTTGAGCATGGTTTTCAATATGTATTTGGATTAAGATGGTCAACCTCAAATAAAAAGATGGTTTGCGCTACCTGTTGAAGAAATTGATTTATGAGAGAATATTCTTGAGGTACTCTCTTTCTCTCTTTTTAGGATGAGTTGATGTCAATTTGAATAAATGTTTCAATTCATTCGGGATAGAACTCTAAGCTAGGGAAGAGTGTTCTTACAGCCATTAGCATGAGGGTGCATAAAAAAAATTACATTACACTATATATTTGACAAATGATATCTAATTCTAATAATTACTCTTCATAATGCATAATACTTTAGATTTTAGTCTTCGTTTGGTGAAGGTCAACGAAGTTCAATGTTTTAATTGTGATGGACTTAAAAGAATGTATAGTTGAACATGCTGAAACCTATGTTACTAATAATTGAATTGTAATTCTTTTGGTCAACTGAATTTGAAATTTTAATTGTGTTAGAATTTTAATTGGGCAGGCACATGAATCATCACTAATAAAGATTGGCTCCTCCAAGATTTTGAATAAATTTTTGATGATAAGTTGCTATAGTGATTTAAAGATATGGAGGATTTTTATATGCCCATGGAATGCTCTATCATTCTAATGTGAGTGCATAATGCATATGCTATAAGTTAGATTAGATTTGTACAAGTGAGTGACCACTTACCCTGTCCTACATATATACATGAAGAGTCGCTCATTTTGTGTCACTACACTCACAAGGTTGAAGTTATATAACTCTTATTCAAATATATGCTCTCTTTTTCTTATCCACTATGGCAGCAAAGTATGATCTTGTGAGAGAGGTCAACGGAGAAATTGAAAATAAATTATGGAGGCTTAAAGTAAGGGTGGTTAGGTTGAAAGTTTATGGTGATAATGAGCAAGTGATTATTGGAGAAGTAGTATACTATTGATGGATTCATCCTTCATTTATGACCCTTATAGTGTATAGATTTCAAACTTCAACATCAATCCACTCATGAAATAAGAGTGCTATTATATAGATTTCAATTTATCATGTGCTTTTATATTTAGGAAATAGATATAAGAGTGCATATATTTGTGTGTATTAGTACTTGTGATGTCTTACATGAAGTAATTCTTTTGAACTAAGTAGCACCGTTGTTCTGGTGCTTTCACATAGAGTAATCCATGCTGGTGTTTTTTCTAACTGCTGCTGTCTCCTTATGTGATTAATGATGCGGTTATGGGAACAAGATTTAGATATATGCTCTTATAAAGGGGCTGTTATTTAATTAGAAAACAGACTTGTGAACAAATGTGGAGTTTGGTTCATAATGTTGTAATCTCTGCTCACTGGGGTTTGAAGGCTTATGTCAGGTGGTGAATCAATCATGGATGAAATGTTGGTTTGATCTGAAGTCTATGCTTTACGGTTTTTTTTTCCCGAAGATGTGAAAGGTATAAGGGGGTTACCTTCAATGCCGGTGCTGCTAATATGAGAATAGCATAGATGTATTTCCATTTTTTTTTTCTCTGTTTAGATGTATGTCATTTTTTTTCTCAAACAGGGGGGTGTCTATAAAGTATAAACTCTGCATATGCACTTGCCTATCTGTTATGAACTTCCCTTCATTTCTTCGCTTTGGAGTTCTTGAGAGAGTTTAATAAGCATAAAAAAAAGAGTAATGATATTTTAACATCTAAAAGTGGGTGTCTAAATAATAATATTTTAACATCTTTAAAATGGATGTCTATTTAGACACCCACTTTATAATCATTGGATGTGATAAATGTCCTCATTTATTTTTTAACATCCATCACATTCAATGATTATAAAGTGGGTGTCTAAATAGACACGCACTTTTTAGGTGTTAAAATATTATGACTCTAAAAAAAACAACTTAATTCCAACCATTGGAAATTATCAATGTTGGTCAATGTCTATTTTTCATTTTCTTTTTAATAACGTATGTTTTTAGTAAACCAAATTTACGTGTGTTAGCGAATTCCTATTTAATTTGTATTATTACCCCATTCCCTTGCATCGCATGAGCTATCAAACTAGCATTATTCTTATAACTTAGAAAATGAAGAAGAAAAAAAGATATTAGTAAAACTATAATAACCTATTTTTTAAGTCAGTCGATATTACATTTGCTCTTTTCTAAACTTTTAAATTATACCTAACACCCAAAACCAAGACAATGACATTCCTTATTCATAATAGACAATTAACAATAATGCGAAAAATTAATTTTGAAAAATTTAAAACCAGTGAAATGACTTTTATAGCCCAAATGTTTATTCAATTTCTCTGGAATGCCACTTCTATGCTACTGTAATAGATTCAAAAGCCGCATACAGAAAAATAGATTCAAAACCCTTTTTGTCCCCCTTTCAACCGATCTTTCAACCCAAATCAATAAGAAAAAGCCACAGATTACAAAGGGATCCAATCCAAGCATCAAATACAGGGACGTCATAACACCATAACAGGAAACATTGTAGTATCATTATAACAAACTACCCACGGAAACCATGTGCCTGATCGTTTTACAATTTTGGAACTCCAAAAGTAATTTTCCTAACTACTGCCCTTAGGGAAATAATTAGGTGGATTTTATAGTGAATTTCAAATGTTTGGGTCTTTATGGGCCTCCTATTTATTGATCATTGGATCAAATTATCTAATAAAAATATATTCATCTAATGGCTTATCATAAAAGGTTTATGATGGATCTAAACATATGAGATTCACCTTATAATTTGTCGAATGATTAATGAAGTACAAGAGAAACTTTTTTATCTTAAAAAGATGAGTTTTTATATGTTCAATTTATTAGACTCATTACAAAATTTCAAAACATACTTTTTTAGGTGTCCTTGACCATTGTCCTTGAGAAACTAGTAAGTAGAACTCTTAAAATAATGGGAATGAAGTTCTAAAGTATTCAATGTGCTTGGTAAATTTTTTATTCTATCAAAAGTGTATTTTAAGCAAGGCAAATTATAAAGTGGATATCATATTTTAAATTCATTATAGACCTCTTATTATTAGGTATTAGATGATTATAATTTTTATTGAATGGTTTGATCAAATGACTAATAATAGGAAGTACATAATGGATCCAAAAACAAGAAATCCACCATAAAATTCACCTTTAAACAATTAAAAGTACTTTGAAAAAAATATTATTAAATATATTTTTCATTTTTAAAAAAATACTTTTAAAATAAAATTTTACTATTACTCTTATATTAATAACTAAAAGTAATTTTATTTTATCCTATCCAAATAAAATTTGTTCTATTAAACCTACCTTTTATATGCTCAAAGTCTCAAACTATTCACAAGTTAGTTCTTTTAAAATAGTTTTTTTCAACTTAATTCTTTTAAAAATAATTCTATTAGATGATAAATCAAACGTTATCCGAGATATTATTTGCATTAAATTCCCCGACAACAACTTTCTTTTTGTACCCTACACATTTGCTCCTGGTACCTGCTTTCTTCCTTCGCTCTTCTTCATTTATTCACCCAAAACTCATACTCCTTTTGTTCCCTACTGAAGCTTGATGAACCTTTGCTGTAGATGCAATCCTGTGTTGCAGAGTTAGGGATTCCAGGTACCCAAGTGTGAGGTATTTCTTTTTCCCCTCCTTTTTTTGTTTTTTTGGTTATGCTTTTTCTTCAAAGAATTGTTGGGGTACATGCTTATGTTATGGTGTGCCGCGGTAGAACTTTAATGGATTCTTTTTAACTGTTCAAATCGAATTCGATTCGTATTATCTTGAACGTCGCACCTTAGTTTCCATACACTAGATTTGCAGTGAAGTTGTAAGAAATGCAATTTGCGGCTCTGTTATATTATATCCCTTTTTTTTTTTGTGGTTGAACTAATTGATTTCGTATTTTAATGATATGAATGTCCATGTCCAATTTTCTGGTTCAAGAAACGAAAAGTATAGATTTCCTGCTAGGTTTTCAGGGGCAATTTAGGAATTTAAAAAATTATTTTAATAAATATTAATATTATTCATTTAAGGGTTAAGTGTAATTTTAAAATCTAGAAGGGTGTAAATGTAACATTAATTAATTTTAGGGGAGGTTGTTATAATTTACACCAAAGAAACTTATAATTCAATTTTTTTCCATGTTAATGTATCCAAATTAAGTTCATAATTTAATTATAATTTTATATTGAATTTTTTTATGTTTTTATGATAACTATAGACTGGTATTTTTCCTTTTTAAAGTGAGAAAAAATAACAGAAAGGATGATAATGGTTACGCATAGGGTGGCAAAAATTATCTGCTGTTCTTCTTTAATTAGTAAAAATATGTTGGAGCAAAATAAAAATATTATTCTGCACTATTTAATCTTTAATATCTTAACTTTATAAATTATCTGTTTTTATTATTATTACAACACAGGCACTTCTTTGTCACTCGAACAATATTTAAGACCTTTTTTTTGAAAGAATTATATTGCTAGCTTTTCCTGCATAGAAGAGCTTTTCTAAATTTGCTTGTAATTCGTTCTCAACTCTTATGAACACAAACACCAACAATAAAATGCTTCTCATTAAGTAGGACTGTCTAAATTATGCCAACAATATAAACTGTCTAACAAATAAAATTTAACTTTTTTTTTACGCATATAATTTTCATAGCCCCCTTTATTTTTAATATTAAATCTACATTTTAGTCTCTCAAAATTGTTTATTTTATCACTTTAATATTTTTTAAAAATTAAATATGCATACTTTAGTTTTTTAAAATTTTACATTAACACATTAATCCTTTAGCCAAAATTCAAATACGCACGTTAATCTCTAAAAAAATTAATACATTAAAAGTCAATTTTTTTTTCAAGGAAAAACAGTTTATCTGTTAAAAATCAATATTTTTAGGGACGAATATATTAAAACTTGATCAATACTGCAGACTAATTAATGTGTGTGTAATTGTCTTATTACAAGGTTTAATATATTTGCCATGAAATCTATTAATAGTACAGCTAATTTTTTAAGAACTAAAGTATTAAAACCAAAATATTTCAAAGATTAAATGTAAATCTCCTCTATTTTTAATTATTGGGCTGTTTTTCAAGTGGTGGTGGATAAAATAACTTGAATTGGAAGTTATGGAATAAAAAAAAAAAGGAGAGAGAAAATTGCACTAACCTCCATTGAGGTTTAGTATAATTACACTCGCACTTATTTGTTTTGCAAAAATATCATTAACTTTCCCTAAATTTTACTAAAATTACATTGACCTCCCTTATATATATTAATTCATTATATTAATTTAAGTGAACAAAAAAGAGAGACATATACATATTTATTAATTATGAAATTATAATAATTTGATAATATTTAACACATTAATTAAATAAAATAATTTTTTTGCCACATGAAAATGAAATTTATAATTATAGTTTATGATAATAAAAACAGATATTTTAGTTAATATACATGTCAAATATTGTCAAAATATTATAATTTTGTCATTAATAGTTATACATATGTCACACATTATCTTTTTAGTCATTTAAATTAATGAATAAATATTTATAGGGGAGGTTAATGTAATTTTAGTAAACCTCAAGAGAAATTAATGATAATTTTATAAAATAAAAAAGTGTCGAGTATAATTAAATTAAATATAAATGGAAAAGGATAGGGAGTTACGTGAGCACTGTACCACACACATCATGGTCCGCTTGCTGTGATAGGGTGCCAAGCTAAGCTTCATTTGAGCATACAAATAGTGTATTGTTAAACTAACATCTAAAAGTGGGTGTCTAATATTCCATCACCTTTGAATGTGATAGATGAATAGAGAAAATTAGTACTACCATCACATACAAGGATAATAGAGTGAGTATCTCAATTACACAGAGTGTTGGAATAGCATTTATGCATACAAAATATACAATCTAAAGCAGCACAACCATCCGTTTCAGTGAAAGTGCAAGCGAGCACATTTTTGTTCTTCAATTTCACTCAAAGCTTTTAGCATCCTCTATATAGAATAGTAAGTTAACAAAATCTAATTGTCCATTACTAAAAGCAGTTATGAAAGTGTACATAAATGGATCAGACCCATTTTTTTAATCTCTTCTTTTCTTTCATTTTCTTTTATAATTAATGTACTATGACATGTTGTTCCAAATTTAACCTTTTTCTTTGTTATGTGTTTGCAGCAAAATACAGCATGAGCAAAGTTTGGCTTCTTGTTCTTGTGATCTTGTACAACGAAATTCCTTCAAAAGGAGTAAGCAATGATTTTACAAAACCACCAAGAACAGTTAACATAGGGGCAATTTTATCTTTCAATTCAACCATTGGAAAGGTGGCTAAAATTGCCATAGAAGCAGCATTGAATGATGTTAATTCAGATGAAACAATTCTCAATGGAACCAAGATTAATATATCAATGCGGGACACAAAACTCTCCACTGGATTCCTAGGAATCATTGACTGTAAGTCCTTGTGAAACACATAGTTTCCCGCTTGACACTTTTTGCACTGTCATAAACCAGCTCTTCCAAAAGCTTAAGTTTTTTTAGAGAGATTGTTTGATAATACAGTGGTGTCAGAGCCACCATAACTAAGAGGCTAGTTGTTTGATCCCTGTTATCCCCTATTATAATGAATTGTTCTTGCTTTAAGTCCAAAAAAGGCATTCACATGAAGAGGTGTATTAGAGTATGAAACTATTCGTATGCCTCTAATTATTAGTTCAAGCACTTAGGAGAGATGGTTTTATGAAATGCATGTTTTCCTTATCCACTAACAGACCATGTTGGTTTCGTTTTTACAGCATTGCTATTGATGGAGAATGACACTGTGGCAATAATTGGCCCCCAGTTCTCAGTTATGGCTCATGTGATTTCACATATTGCAAATGAGATGCAAGTGCCTCTACTATCATTTGCAGCAACAGACCCTACACTAACATCATTGCAATTCCCATATTTTGTTAGGACAACACAGAGTGATCTGTATCAAATGTCTGTTGTGGCAGACATTGTTGATAATTTCCAATGGAGAGATGTGATAGCAATTTTCATTGATGATGATCATGGAAGAAATGGGGTAGCTGCATTAGGGGATAAGTTAGTAGAGAAACGTGGCAAGATTTCATATAAAGCACCCCTTAGGCCTAATGTTAACCGGGAAGAGATAAATAGTGCATTAGTTAAGGTAGCTTTGATGGAGTCTAGGGTGATAGTGCTTCACATATACCCTGATTTGGGTCTAGAAGTACTCCATGTAGCTCAATCACTTGGCATGATGGGGAGTGGTTATGTGTGGATAGTCACTGATTGGCTTACCACAATGCTAGATTCAAATCCATCACTGTCCACAACTTCAGCCATGAATGACATGCAAGGTGTGATCACCTTGCGGATATACATTCCAGAATCACAAATCAAGAGAAGTTTTGTGTCTAGGTGGAGCAACCTGACCCATGAGGGTCCTTTTGGTTTGAACATCTTTGGTTTATATGCTTATGACACTGTTTGGGTTATTGCTTCTGCACTTGATGCTTTTTTCAATAGTGGAGGGACTTTGTCATTCTCAAATGATTCAAGTCTTAACAGTTTAAGAGGTGATACCCTTCATCTTGATTCAATGGGGGTGTTTGTTAATGGTAGCATGTTGCTACAAAAGATTTTAGAAGTCAACAGAACTGGTTTAACAGGCCAAATAATGTTTGGTTCTGATGGAAACTTAATGAATCCATCATATGAAGTTATTAATGTGATTGGTACTGGAACTAGGAGGATTGGTTTTTGGTCTAATTCCTCTGGCCTACATACTGGGGAGGCTCCTAATCATGCCAATTCCAGTGAAGGATTGTATGGTGTCATATGGCCTGGCCAAACAACTCAAACACCTCGTGGTTGGGTCTTTGCCAGCAATGGAAGACACTTGAGAATTGGGGTGCCACTTGACAGTAGCTACGATGAGTTTGTGTCAAGGATTGAGGGCACTGAGATGTTTGGTGGTTATTGCATAGATGTGTTCACTGCTGCACTGGAATTGTTGCCATATCCAGTTCCATACAAGTTCATTCCATTTGGTGATGGTAAAGTCAACCCAGTATACTCAGAAATTCTTCAAAAGCTCGCAGCTGGTGTGAGTATTAGAAGTATTTTAAGTTTTAATGACCTATATTTTTCCTAAGGCAATGCTAGTTTCGCATGAAGAGAGTGAACCCCTGTGCAAAGGTAAGATTGCTGCCTAGGTTTAAATCATGAAAATAGCCTCCCCACCAGGAGGGAGTCTTGTGTGCACAGGGCCGCCTTTTAAATGTTAATTGGAAATCAAAAGTGGACATATACTATAGAAAGAGAAGGAAACAGAATAATGAATCCATATATCATCATCAAATTGTGTATCTTTCCCTGTTCATGGTGTCCAATAAAAGTATCAACTTTTAATATACAGATAACTTTACTCTTTGTTGTAAGAATGTTTATTATTGTTATTATTGAGAATCCTTCCTGGATATGTAGGTCTTTGATGCTGTGGTGGGAGACATTACCATTACCACAAAACGAGCTAAGATTGTGGATTTTACACAGCCATATATTGAATCCGGACTAGTTGTTGTGGCACCAATCAGGAAGTTGAAATCAAATGCATGGGCCTTCCTAAGACCATTTACACCAATGATGTGGTTTGTAACAGGAATGAGTTTCTTAGCAATTGGAGTTGTTGTGTGGATTTTAGAACGTCACTTAAATGATGACTTTAGAGGCCCACCTAGAAGGCAATTCATCACCATTATATGGTAATTTAAAGTGCCAAAACAATTTTTTTTTTTTGAAAAAAAAATGGATCTTATATATGCATGCTTGTTGATTCTTATTTATTCTATGATGCAATAGGAACTTTGAAAAATTGAAAGTTTTTAACTTCATAATTAATTTCTCCATGCAGGTTTAGCTTCTCAACCCTGTTTTTTGCACACAGTAAGTGGTTTGAACTTTTATTGAGGCTAGTGGTTTCTGCTATTTTCCTAATGTCAAGAACGTAAACGCAATTTCTAAAAGGTGCTGGAGCATTAAACTTTATAAATAATTCTACTTGAGCAACTCTTACCCATGCAAGAGCCTTTTTAGCCCCCCAAAGCATGAAAATGCTCAAATACTTCTTAATTTGGAGTGAATGATCATCTATTTATATATGAGCTAGGTTCTCAAGGTTTCACTCATTAGAAAATTTCAAGAGAAATGTAGAGTAGTGTAGAGATTCTAAGTAATTCTTTGTAAATATTATAGATGATCTAGAAAGAGTATGGAAACCCAAAACTTCATGACATAGGACTCCTCGATAGTCTTCATGAACCTTCAATGATATCTTAGCAATAATCATGACCAACAAGCGTGTAGTTGGTTGAAGGAGTATGAAACTTTTTTCTTAAATAAACTCTCAAATTTGAATCTTATAGATGAAAAAACTAACGGTGAAAGAGTTTTATTTTTAAAGTGTGTCTGATTCAGTCCAAGTCAAATTAATTGGAGTTCAGTCGATTGAATACCAATGTCAGAAAAAACAAACAAGACTCTTAAGTAGTTTTATATCTCTAATAATCACTCCACTTGTATGCAGGAGAGAAAACTGTCAGCACCCTTGGTCGCTTGGTGCTAATCATATGGCTCTTTGTGGTTTTGATAATCAACTCTAGTTATACTGCAAGCCTAACTTCCATCCTCACAGTGGAACAACTCTCTTCGCCAATTAAGGGAATTGAAAGCTTAGTAACTAGCAATGAACGCATTGGTTACTTCAGGGGTTCATTTGCTGAGAATTACCTAACAGATGAGCTCAACATACACAGGTCAAGGCTTGTCCCTCTCGAATCAACATCAGAATATGAAAAGGCCTTGAAGGATGGACCAGCTAATGGTGGGGTTGCAGCAATAGTTGATGAACGTGCATACATGGAGCTATTCCTATCAACTAGATGTGAATTTGGTGTTGTTGGTCAAGAGTTCACCAAAACGGGTTGGGGCTTTGTAAGTGCGTTAATATCTAGTTTTTTTTTTCCTTCTATGAAACTCAACACCACATGAAACCAAATTAATTGTTCAATTCTAAACATAGGTGCTTGAATAAATCTAAATAAATTTTTTTAATTTAAAATGAACCAAGTACTATAAATAGAGATATGCATATTCCTTTATAATTATATACGCCTGTATCTGCTAACTTGAGTCTTAAAAGCACTGTTTGATATTGTAGATAGAGAATAAAATCATCATGAAATTGAAGGGGGGATTAGACACGAAATTAATTAAACAAGGTTAAATTACTTGTTTGATGCTATAATGTTACTTAAAGTTTATATTAGACCCTACAGTTCAAAATTCTTTGCTTTAGAAGGATCCTTACCATTTTCAAAGAAAAATTGTTCCTATTGTACCCAAAAAAAAAAGAAAAAGAAAAAGATGGTTCCGAGGATTTTCACACAATAAAAACTGGTCTCTATTAAATTCATATAATTTCACTCGATAAGGGACAAAAGTCAAAAACTAAAAGGGATATTTTGCATTCAGGCCAGCATATTCCTAAATAGTAGATAGTAGTGGAACCTACACACTTCAACATCATTTAATAGACAAGGTATGTGCACCCTAAAATTTGAGAAATTGTTAGATGTTTTTTGTTGATGACAAAAATAGATTACTTAATACCATTTACAACTTGATGTATTAGTTTGATTATCAACAAAGTTCAGCACAGCTAAATATATAATTAAATCCTTTAAACAAGATGTTATAGGTTCCATCCATGAAGCACTGAAAAAATAAAAGATTGATAAATTATTAATTTTATAAAGATATCATTGTCATTTATTTTCTTTATGTTTTTAATGCAATAATTAATTTATTAACTGATAAATGGTACGCAATACCGCTGTTTTCTTATTAAAAAAGAATCCAAGAATTTCTCATAAAATTTCTAATTTCACACCTTAGTATAATAATACATTGATCATATATGTTGACAGCAACTTAGCTTGAATATGTTTTTAATGTTACAGGCCTTCCCAAGGGACTCTCCCCTAGCAATTGACATGTCAACTGCAATCCTAAAACTATCAGAGAATGGTGAGCTGCAGAGGATTCATGACAAGTGGCTATCAAGAAGTGCTTGTAGCTCAGATGGTGCAAAGCAAGGCACAGACAGGCTTGAGACAAAGAGCTTTTGGGGTCTATTCCTTCTTATTGGCATAGCATGCTTCATTGCTCTCCTTTGCCATGTTATTAGAATGGCCTACCGTTTTAGGAGGCACTCCAATAGTAGTAGCAACCTTGACGGCTCATCACCAGCCCCTTCTCGCCTTAGATCATTCCTTTCCTTTGTCAATGAAAAAGAAGAGGAAGAGAGCAAATACAGGCCAGAGAGAAGAAGAAAGGAGAAAGGGTCTAGCAAAAGGGTAGCTCATGATGATGTTGCGTCATTGGAGCTAAGCACCCTTCCTGCATGAAGGCAATAATTGAAACTATGTACTCTTATTCTCTCATGTGATATGAGAATCTGGTCTGAATACGGTGAAACTATGTACACTTATTTTTCTCATGTGATATATATCTTTGGAGAATCTGGTCTGAATATTGTGATACTTGAGGTGGTTTATGTAGTCCCAAACAGGCTAGAAACCTTTTTGATGCCTAAATGTTAGTGTCAAATGTTGAAAACAATGCCTAAGTTGGTAAATCTAGGAGCAGCTTGTAATTTAGTGACAACTAGGGAGTATTATCTTAAGTCTAAATTTGTAACATTTTATTACTATTTATTTTTATGAAAATTAAGTGTGTATAATAATTATGTTTATATTCGATGTTGTGAAATCAATTCTATTATCTTGTTTTTCGAAGTATTTCCTCATCTAATATATGAGAGACTAATTTCTCGAATAAGAGACTTAATTAAAGTGAAAATCTGGCTGATATCAAACTAAGACCACATACTTTTTAAGAGACTTGAATTCATTCTATTTGAATTAACACCTTAATAAAATAGAATCTATTTGTTTGCATATAGTAGAGAACAAAAATATAACATGATTTTACAGTTAAAAGCAAATTTCGTGCTCTATAATCAGGTCACTGTTAAGCTAGGGAGGTCTAATAGTGTACATGAAATTATAGGTTTAAATTTCATTGTCTTTAAAATTTTGAAGTACCAAAGAAAACTTGAGCAGTGATCTTGTCTAACATGATTTTAAACTCCAGTTTGCAATGTAATTGCAAGTTTGCAACTGCAACTGCACCAACCTCACCAACCATATGTGATAGCAAAAATGTGATTGCATTTAAAGTTGCAGTGATTACAATGCAACCAAAACAACGAATGTAATCATAATTTATAATCATACTTCCCATAATCCGTTTTACTTTGATAGGTATATAAGAGCAAAAACATGAAGAGGAATGACTCAAAACCTGTGTAAATCAATGAAATTATTTGATAACTAAAGAAGGCTTCCCTTAATGACCACTATAAAAATAGACAACAAAATGGAGATCCTAACTACCTCTTTTCCAGCTAAACATACACAACCCTCAAGCATAACACTAGGCTCAGGTTCAATTGTACGTAATTTTAAGATCTTTTGGGACAGTATGTATTCGTTAGAGTACGATCATTTCAATGTTACTAGATAACTTGTTATTAGAGGCATTGAAGCTTAAGCATCCCTTGATTTATTGATACAGAAGAAAATTATAGCTAGACAGGAATAGGTCTCGTTTATAGATTCGACCACGATAATGTAATATTATATATACATATATATACATATACATATAATCATCCATATGTCTTTTGTTAGCAATTTAAATTTTTAGAAAAGATGATTTATCAGAACCTGCATAATTAAATGGTGAAGGATTCTAATCGTATTATCTCTTTATAAAAAATTGTTTATGTTTCTACCCCGAAAAAGACATTATAAATGTAATAAAAGAAAAATATATGTAAAATTAAAATGAATAAATGAGAAATATATCCTATAATTTATATATATATATATATATATATATATATATATATATATATATATATATATATATATATATATATATATATATATATAAGTGAAATATATAAGTGAAATGTTGGTTTTCTTACCAAACTAAAATAAAAAAAAACATTATATACATATCTCTCACATTTTGAACTTGGTGTATGCATATGCACTGATTTTTAATGTTGGGGAAATCAGTTAACTGTCAGGTGATTTCTAAAATTCTAAATGCAAAGGAAGCGGTTGGTAACAAACCGATTTCAAGGCACTATGCTTCACACAGAAATCAGTCAGCAGCTGGATGTTTTCTGTGCATCATGATCGATGGCTGGGATTAAGGTGGTAGCTGCATCATGCAGCTGGGGTCAACCGATTTCACCACATGTCACGCATGCAGCGGACCGAGCAAATCGATGCTCCCCCAGCCGCACGATGCAACTACCACCTTTATTCCAGCCGTCCAATCGCACCCCAATCTACCTATATATGTAACTGTCTTTGAGAGGTATAGTTAACCAATTTCATTTGTGATTTCTGAGAGGTAATGCTAAAACACTAAGTGAAAAAAAGAGAGCAGCATCGAGAGTGAAAAAAAGAGAGCACCGAGAGGGAAAAAAAAAAGAAGTATAATAGGATAAAAGAAAAAAAAATGGCACAAAATGATTTTAGACGATATGATGATTTTGGAATATTACAGCAAATCTTCGTATTGAGGTAAGTTTTTATTAATTTATTAAATTAGTATATTAATTTGATTCTGTTTTTATTTTTTAATATCACTTAATAACTGTTTAAATTAGTTTAGTGCATTATAAATTTAGTTGTATAAGTTAATGATACTTTAAATTTAGTTTAGTTCATTTTAAATATATTTTAGTTGTATAATTTAATTGAACTAGTAGCTATTGTAGTTAGATTACACTATATACAAATTTAGTAAATAATATATTGTAAATAGGCCTATGAATATGTGTAGGGAATAATATGTTTTAATTACTTAGCTAAGGTAAATATTTTACCTAAGTAAATATATTGGAATGTAAAATCTATTTATTGGAAGTTAGAAAACATGTATTTTTAATTAGCTTAGTTAGTTATTTTAGGGAGATTAGTGCACATTAAATATTATTTAGTTGTATAATTTAATTAGATTAGTAAATATTATAATTAGATTATACTAAAAACATGTTTGATAAATAATAGTAAATATTATTGCTAGATTTCACAATAAATATGTATAATAAATAATGTCATTTAATTAGATTGATGAATAGGTTTAGGGTTTAATATATTGTAATTAGTTTAGCAAAATAGTTTGGTTAATTCAGTAAACTCAAAAGTACAACCTATTTATTGAAATTAAATTTTTTTAGATTAGAAATTCTTTATTTTTAATTGAATTAGTTAGTTGTTTTAGGGACATTAGTGCACTTTAAGCATAATCTGTTCGTATAATTTAACTAGACTAATAAATATTGTAGTTGGGTTATACTATAAACATGTTTAGTAAATAATATCATTTAATTAGATGCTCGGGTCATATGTGGGTAGTAAATTAGTAAATAAATATTATAGTTAGCAAACTTGTTTATTTTAATTTTATTAGTTAGCAGTGCACCATAAACCTATTTTTGTTGTATACATTAATTAGATTAATAAATATTATAGTTAGATTATACTATAAATATATTTAGTAAAAAATATATTTTACTTAGAATAAAAAATTTATTTTTTAATTAGATTTGTTACTTAGTTTGTGTGGTTAGCTTAGTTATCATTTAATCTATAAATTGATACATTTTTAATCTATTTAATATGAGTATTTTTTTTTATTTTGTGCTTTAGTCTGCTCATATATTGCGAGGTAGACGAGACCACATGAAAAGGCTGGATCTTCGCATGAGGCCATGCTTAGAACAGGCGGGTTTTTGGCATGCTGCACAAATTAAATTCTTTGAATATGACAATTCTCTGCTATCTATATTTGTGGAGCGGTGGCGTCCCGAGACTCACACTTTTCACTTGCCCTATGGAGAATGCACCATAACACTCCAGGATGTTGCATTTCACTTGGGCTTGTGAGTGGATGGGGTTCCTGTTAGTGGATGCACAAGAGCTTGGGACAAGTTCTGGGGGTAGAATATTTGGGATATGTGCCAAGAATTGCTTGGGTCTATACTACCTAAGAATGTCCGAAAAAGAAATGGCAGTACTATGACATTGGCGTGGTTGAAGAACCTCTTTGCTCCGTTAGAAGAAAATGCAACTGTGATTGAGGTTATGCAAGCAATACAAGTTTACATTATGCTGCTAATTGGGGAAATGTTGTTTGCAGACAAGTCAGCTGCTAGAGTTCACTTGAGATGGCTGCCTCTGCTGCGTGATTTTCAAGAGTGTGGGAGGCTTAGCTGGGGTTCCACTATGTTATCTACACTGTACCATGGGTTGTGTCGTAGTGTTAACATCTCAGTAGGTGATCTTGCAAGGTGTCTTGTCTTGTTACAGTCATGGATATGGTATAGAGTGCCATCGCTCAGTCCCATAGTGGATCGACTCGATTTTAGGTTTGCATTAGTGAGGAGGTATATTACTACACAAACATTCTTAATTGTGATTTAAATTATGTTGTTTATTATTACAATGCCACATATTATCAACTAATATATATTTGGTAGGTGGCTTGGATATGTTGCGCCACCTGATGCACATGAGAGACGCATGCCATTCCTGAGGGCACAAATTGACCAGCTCCATTATATAGATGTAAATTTTTTAATATGGTTTAACAAATTTTTTCAATATGGTTTAACAAATTTAGTATATAAATATATGTGTGTGTGGCTAATCAATTTCTTTGATAGTTTGTCTGTACACCTTATGATATCCCCCAGATCTAGCAAATAACACCAGCATGGGTTCACACTGAGTCTTCACTTTGGGCATCACTCACAGCATTAGTCTGCTTCTCATGCATTGAGTGGCATTATGTCGATCGTATTCTTAGACAATTTGGTGCTGAGCAACCTATTCCATGCGAGCCACCGAACATTGATGCCCTACACCTGAGGGATGCACGAGGCATGGAGTGTACTTGGTGGCCACACTATCACATGACATGGCATCAGCTATGGGATCAACGAAGAGAATGACTAGTCTCATATCATCGCGTTTCTGGTTCAGTTCAGTTGCTTTCGCCGGAGGACTTCGATTGGTATAGCCGTGTTGCATATAGGGTTTTATTAGATGAGCATGTGTTTCAAGACCCCCGAGGTGTGCAATTGTCATCCGATGAACCGCCTAGTGCTGTATTGGTACCTGTGCAACTATGCCACCAGATGCTCTAAATCGATGTCGGTGAGCTCGCTAAATGCAAGCAGGGACTCGGAGTAGGCGAATACACCACCACGAGGACATCCATGAAGAGGATGATGAGGTTGATGATGATGATGGTGCTGGTTCAGAGACAGACAGGTCTAGCAGCCATAGCATGGGTGCTCATACTCAAGAGCATATGGCCAGTTCTACCTCACACACAGCGGGTTCATTTGAGAATGATTACATTCCATTGCCATCTGCATCTAAAGCTACTTTTATAGTTGCATACCTGTCAGAAATGATCAGTATTCCCTCATGCGGTGTCACATGGTGATGAAGATTTCTTAGGAAAAAAGACCAAGCCTCTATCATCTCTCCTTTGACCACAGCAAATGCAATAGGGAAAATGTTTGAGTTACCATCCTGTGCAATTGCCATTAGCAGTTTCCCACCATACTTGTCGTACAAATGTGTTCCATTGATAGTCACAAAACATTTGCAATTTTTAAACCCCTCTATACACGGTGAGAATGTCCAAAATAGACGGTGAAACATGACACAGCTACGGTCAACCAAATTACCAACATAATAAGGCCGGGTTGAAATTTCAAATATTGTACTTGGTATAAATGACTGCAAAGCCAGCAGCTATTTTGGAAGATAATTATAAGACTCATCTCAATCACCATAAATCCGGGCAATTGGCTTTTGCTTTGCAAACCATGCTTTCCTGTATGAAATCTAGAATTCATACTTTCAATAAATTGAGGCCTGCAATGTTCTGATAGGAACCATTGGATCAGCTTCAACTATAGAATGGATGCTAGTAGTGATGACCTGAATATCCAACTGAGAGTGTTTTTGTGAAATTTTGACGGACAAACAAGTATGTTCCCCATTGTACTTCTTAATCTCCCATAGCCCTTTCTTCTGTCGATATATAACGCGAATGCTCCAATTACACCTTCTCCACAAGTACTTGTATTGCACTTGATATTTCATGTGGTCTGACAGACATACCGTGTACTCAACTCCCTTTTGGATACTATAGTTTTTTACCACAAGTTGTACAGATTTTTTGTTTGAGAACTGTTGCCCTTCATGCAACTGATTCACTCCATGTAATCCTATTGTGTCACTATCATCTGATTGATTCACTTGCATTGCTTCAAAATTTAAACTTAAATAGTGACCAACTCGTTGACTTTCAGATTGTGTTTGAGCTTAGGTTGTCGATGGTTGGCCTTGGGTAAGAGGCACTACCTCCTGATCTATCTCATCTTCGAACAACTCTGTAAAATTTAAAAAATATTGATTCTTTAATGTGCAATACTAAATTGACAAAATTTCAACACTGATTCTTTAAGGTGTTTTAACTGTGTATGAGATATTAATAAATTTAAATAAAATACCAATATTGAAAGACTATTATTAAGATTAAGAGAATCAAATGAATTTGACTAAAACAATATGTTTCATATGAAAATTGTATAAACAATATACTCATAAAATAAAATATTACATACGTAAAATATTTCAAGAAAATATTATTAACAAAAAGAATGTATAGATTATAAATAATATAATTAATCAATTAGTTTATAAAGATGGCACATAGATATTCTTTGACAACTAAACAAAACACCATTACCCAAAATTAAATAGCCACTTCTACAAATAAATAACATAAAAAAACAAGATATGATAGCATGTTGACATTTATTGCACCAAATCTACAATTCAAATTATATACTAAAATATTAAATATTACAACTATTAAAGTAAAATAAAAGGAGTTTCGATTATTACCTTCATTCTGGTCCTCTTTGGAATCCTCCTCATTAGAAATATCATCATAACTTGGATTTGGTTCGATTTGGCCCAAATCACCAGCAACATTCATTTCAAAGCTTTGGCCCAAATCATTCTGATTTTCAGGCATAAAATTTGCATTCTGCACAGCATTTGACATTGCCAATACGAGAGCTACGAATACCTCCATAACACTAAGATCGACAAATTGAGCATGATAATGGAACATCATCTTGATGTCATCATCAATTTGAATCAAGCAAGTTGTGAAGCATAACGTACCTCACCCTACTAACAATGGTAGCCGATACAATATCTGTATTATTTGCTTGTTCTGTTGTATCAACTTTTGAATGATTTTCTGTTGAAGCTCAAAAATAGCCATAGACGAACAAACACGCACACGTATTGGATTTGGACAATTAAACTTTATCCCATCTTGTGTATTTTCCACTATTTCACAATCATAGTGCACAAGAATATAGCCTCTTGCTGTCATTTCTCCCTCAGAAACTCATAAAATATCATCTCCTAATTTTAGAGCATTTTCACTCACTCTTAGTATGTGAGCACAAAGAAGTTATAGAAGGTGTCTTCGCGTAATACAAAATACAGAACCTTATATAGATGGAGAAGGAAAGAGCCGCTTTGAGATGGATGGAGGACATGAGGAAATCAGTTGAGAGTTGGGTGATTTCTGACCATGTTACATGTGTAAGAAATCGGTTAATAACCAACCGATTTTCTGACACATGTAACATGGTCAGAAATCACCAACTCTCAACCAATTTCTTTAGGAACCAGAAGCAAGAGAAATCGGTTGGCTCTCAACCTATTTCTTTTAGTTTTTGCCTTTTGAAATCAATTGAGACTTGACTGATTTGCCTAATATACAAAAAAGAATGCAGATACGTACATAAAGCTCTCTCTATAACACTTTGGTACATAATGTTTTTTTTCATTTTACTTTGGTAAAAAAGCCATGAAATGTTAGTTATCCAAACAAGATGTATTTTATAAAAATAACTTTCCATGTCAAACTAACAAACGTAAATTGTTTTACTTCAAAATTAATTTTAAATATAATCAATCCTAACAAAATCAAATATACAAATACAGAATCAAACATTGTACACTAAGATGATAAACAAACAACTATAATACCCCAATTTTAAATAACATTATTAGAAAAAAATTTTCAACTAAAAATTGTGTCAGTTACCTTTACCTATCATTCTGGGTCCTGAATTTCACCAAGTCTGGATCCTATACATCCTAGAGACCCATATGATAGAGTCATATTTTTGAAACCAAAAGTCTCAGTAATTGTTCCCTAGAGAAAAATAAGTTAAAGAGTGATTTTTAATGAATTTTACGAAACCTTTAAACATTTTGTTTTTAGACTACAAGTTTATATAATACCTAGTGTACACGTGTCAGTAGACGAGTTCTGTATGACCTAAAGGTCCCAGGGACTCACATCGCTGCTGTGTCCAAGTCTTCGCTAAGTCTGGAGCCCTACACCTCATTAGAGGGCTATATGTTAGAGTCACTTTCTTAGGACCAAAAGTCCTAGTAATGGCTTTCAAAGGGAAAATGAATTGAATAGTGATTTTTAACGAATTTTATGAAACCTCTAGACTTTTCATTTCTAGACCCCAAGTTTAGAAAATCGCTGGAATTCCAAAAAAAATAGATTTTGATTGGTTGGAGCTTTGAATTTTTAGATATTTTATTTGAATCCAAATGGGGGGTATTTCCTTATTTACATTTATGTTTTAAAGTTTCCTATTACCTTAGAATAAAGAAATGTGAATAAGTAAGTTAGTATAGAGTTGAGCTAATACCATGACAGTAAAATGCTGCTGATGGACTTTGCTATCACGATTTTGGGTGTTCTGGAGACTGCTATAGCGGTCATAAGTGCATAGCGATAGGGACGGAGATGGCATAAATCGCTATAGCGGTCATTGACGGCTATAGCAGTGCCAGTTTGCTAGAAACAGTAAGAAATGTCGCCATTGCATCAAGTGAACCCCTCCACCCCAATATATACCCCCAAACTCAGGATTCCTTCCTCATTTCCAAACCCTACTCCAAAAATATCATCTCATCTTCTTCTTTTTCCCCTCCACTCTCATCCTCTATTAGATCTTCTTCCTCCAGGCTTCAAGGTGAGTTTTGTTATTATTTATATTCCTTTCTCTCATTCCTTTTATATTCTATAGTTTGAGTTGTGGTTTTCCTCATTGTTGTCAAGTGAGGGTGCTCCCCCAATATTGTTAGAACTAGATTAGAGTCATTTGGAGGTTATTAGAAATTAATCTAGAGTTTTTATGGTTATAATAGTTGACGTTGGTGTCCTTCTGGCTCCTTGGAGCTCAGTTAATGTTAACGCCATCTCTTCCTCCCTCTCCAGGTGAGTGGGTTTGAACTCATAGCCTTAGTTTCATCATTATAATTATGTTTTATGCATGATAATTGTTAAATATGGTATTAGATGGTATTAGAGATGAAAGTATGACTATATATATATATATATATATGACTTTCCAAAGCTATGATTTTGAATATATAACATGAAAATAAAAATTTGAAAACCATGGAACCATGATTGTTATGTATGTGATGAAAATGTTTTATTTGCTCAAAAAAGAGATTTGTTGAAAGAATTTATGACTCAGTAAGTTGCTATTTTATCAATTATGTCTTTAAGAGTTTACGATATCACTATGATTTTAAGATTTTAGATTTCAGACTATATTTTATATTACCAGTTAAAATATATTGGAAGAATGTTGGATAGAGTATGATTTAATTTGATGAATAGAAATATATATCTTGATTTTAGAGTTTTATGATTATGAACCCCTTTATTTTGAAGTCTGATATAAGAGGTATTAAGTTATGAAAATATGTTAGTTGAGAAATGAATTTAGAACTTAAGTTTTATTGTACCAAGAACTATGGAATTCAGTATGATTCCTAGCAACTGTCAGATACATATTCTATAGGCTTGAAATTGGAATGCCTACAAGTGGTGAACTAGTGGGCTCGATTTTCATAGTCACAGTTAAGTAAAAGTCAAATTGTTAGAGTTATATGAGTCCAAAACTCTCAGAGTACTAAGATTTAGGGGCTCATGTTCGTGAGGGACGGAGTACCCACCCTTCAGATTTAAAATGATTTTATTTAAAAGAGCTAGAATACGATTATGACTTGATTTAGAGATTTTATAAATTTTCCTAGTGATTTTAAGAGTAAAGTAATTATGTATTATAGCATTTTAAAACCAGATAAGAGCCTCAAACAGAGTTTTAGAGAAATAATCAGTTTCTATGATTTAGAGATTAGACGATAGCTATAGAGAAACAAACAGTGAGTAAATAGCTAGGAAAAACAATTGTTAACCTTGGTACTAAGTTGTTCTTAGAAGACAATCTCACATAGCAGAGAATGGAACCTCGTTAGGTGTTCGATTTGGATCCTTGAGAGATCCTAGAGATCAGAAAGTTTGCTATGCCATGGTTGACATACATAGCTAGAGAAAATATTGTTATGCAATGCATAACTACAGATCGATGCTTCTCTATTAGAGTACTGATATTTATGTTTTCAGAGATTATTTATGATTTTAGAAAATATTTGATTTAAGAGCTATTATGTTTATATATGGAAAATGATTTTAAATTAGACTAAGAACAGAGATATGTTTTCTATGAATTTATAAATACAGAAATATATTTTCTATATAGTTACGGATATGAATAACAAATGGATTATGATTACTGCATGTATATTATATACTGTATATTCTTGGTTGTCCCATGTGGGTGATGGGTGAGAGCTCACTCACTGAGTCCGTTGACTCACCCCTCTCCCTTTCTCTCATAGTTGCAGGTTCAAAGATGATTCAGATCCCTGTCCATAGATATGGTCACTTCTTATGGTGAGTCTTATTTTGCAATAAGGCCTAGAGTAAGACTATATTAGAATAGAGTGCTCCAATAGATGTGCAGGCAGAATCCAACCATGCATTTATTTTCAGACTATGTATTAAATTTCATATATTAAAATATTTATGTATATGTTCTCAGAGTTCAAGTACATAAATTGAAATGTAAATTATATATAAAGATTTGTGTGATGAACTAAAGATATATTTGTAATTCAGTTTTCATAGATTAAATTTTTTTTTGAATACTTTTAATTTATGAAATTAATCATTATGTTTTCATTAGAGAAAAATGCCAGAGATTTCAAAAGATCACATTTTAATTAATATCTTTATTGATGAATTAAGCATGTAGAGAGATACAATGATTATATTTATTGATAAATTAAATATTTAGAGAGACATATCACCCAGTAGGCTTACGTTGAGATGGGATTCCTCACGTGTCGATCACGCTCCCAAGTCAGGTTGTGATAGTTTATAAGATCCTAAGAATTCCCGAATTTGAACTAAAATCTAAATTTTGGATTTTGATTTGTTGAGATTTTAATTTTTCTGGTATTTTATTTGATTTCAAATGAGAGTATTTCCTTATTTATATTTATGCTTTAAAATTAGTGGAGATTAAAATAAATGACAACATTAACTTAAAATTAAGAAATGTAAATAAGTGAGTACTGAGATAACTCAATTTAATACATGCTAATATTCAAGGAAGAGAAAAACGGACCAGGCATCAAATCAGTCAAGTTGCTCGTTCAAAGGTTTAAAGGTTCGATCCGTTCAACTGGAATATAATAATATATATATATAGACATATGATTAATTAAAATATAAAAAATATATTAAATCATTAACATAATCAATACAAAAAAAATATTCATAGGTTTATAAAAATAAACATAATCCATATAAAATTTCTCTAGTCTCAGCCTTATAACACGGTCATAAAAGTATTTAAAAACAATTTTTGTTGGTGAGTAACCTACGAATGACAAAGAGAGAAGAAAGACAATTCAACAATATTTGTTAGTATCATTCTTTTGTTCTATTTTTTTTATTTTTGCTCTATGACTGCCACAAGATATT
Source organism: Dalbergia cultrata (assembly GCA_031216105.1). Classification (NCBI taxonomy): domain Eukaryota; kingdom Viridiplantae; phylum Streptophyta; class Magnoliopsida; order Fabales; family Fabaceae; genus Dalbergia; species Dalbergia cultrata. Next base: position 1,127,706 of record CM062347.1, on the reverse strand, counting down.
AGCATTTAAGCTTTGAAACCAAAAAAAAAAAATTAAAGGCTCCAAACCGTTTCGACCAATCTGGTTCGCCGGTTTTCCCTAGTTTTGACTTTTTCCGGATTTTGGGAGTTAATTGGACAGGCCAGGTGATCGATTCCCGGTCAAACCTGTCGGACCGACCGGTTTGGTCTAGTTTTCTGTTCCCTGCTAATATTTGAATTATTGCTCAAAGATCTGATAAAAACCATTTTGGTGAGTGTTGCAGCGCTCATTGTCTTGGAACAGTAAGGTAGTGCAAGTAAAAAAAATCATGAGTTCTGATGAGCGCTGTAGTGCTCAAAATTTTAATAAAACCCCTATTTTCAGGTTCCAGACTATTCCACACACCCTTCCACCCCCTCCTTTGTAGAGAAATGCGACTCCTTCACTTCCAACCACTATTTCTTTATCTTTCTCCGTTTAAACTCCATTTTCTTCCTTCAAAAAGGCTCAAGGTATGTATAGATGTGGATTTTGTCACCTTCTCTTCTAATTTCTCATTTTCTAAAAGGGGTTAAATCTAGAGTTCTCAATAGTTCTTATGCTATGAGGTTCTTTCACCATGAATATTGTGAAGTTAGGCTATTTAGAGATTTATTTAGAGTTCTATTCCCTCTATGTCAGATATTACTATCAATTCTACTTCCATGTGTCTTGTTGGTGTTGTACCTGTGCATCCTACCCCTCTAGGTGAATGGGTTCGCATCTGTTATCTCTATGTTGAGTATTAAAGTTATTTTCATGAAAATAGAATGTATTGTTTGATTTTAGAGAAATACTGTACAATGATTGAGGTTACTGTTGGTTTGTATGTTTTAGAACTCCTGATTTTAGAGCATGAAATATGTTTTTGATAAAACTTATAGGACCATGTTTATTGAACTGATTTCAAGTGTATTTGATGATAATTGTGATTATGGAAAACTTTTATGAATGTTAAATAGAATTCTAGATATGGTTTATGTATATAATATAATTACACACCTAGAAATGCTATTTAGACAAGAGAATGGAATTGTGATTGCAAACTTTGCTATTTGAAAAATATGATATTGAGTTTTCTAGTTATGAAAAGCTCGATAGTTTGGATTATACTTTTGATGATTAATCAAAAGGTTTTAGAGTTGGAATCTTCATGAGATTTTGAACAGTTGATAGCTAGGGTTTTATGAAATCACATATATCTACAAAGGGTGACCTCGTGGACATGATTTCAAAGCTACAGTTATACTAAGATCAGACTATTAAAATCAGATAGATTCATAACTCACAGAGAATTAAAAGGTTTTAAAGGTTCTCATATTTAGATGGATTTGTTTATTTAGTTTAGACAGTAGCTATAAAAAAAGCCACCGAGTTAACGGCTAAAATTAATCATTAACCTTGGTATCAAATCGCCTAAAAGCAACCTTACAGATCAGAGCAGAGAATGAAACCTATTTAGGTTTCCAAATTTGATTCTTTAAGAATATCATATCAGAGCAGAAATATGATTATAACATAGTTAATAGGCATAACCACATATCAGAGCAAAGATACAATTATATCATGGCCAATAGGCATAATCACATATCAAAGTAAATATACGATTTCTTTTAAGAGTTACGACACTATAAGTTTATATGATTTCTAGCATAAAAATTTATAAATTTATAATCACATATCACTAAAAAGGTATATTGAACCCATTTTAAAATTTAATACATTCTATGATACTTTTCTTTTTTATGCATACATCATCTAACCACAACAATTTCTAAATTTATAATTATAAAACAGCCAAAAGTTCATATCAATGCATTGCACAAATTCCTCCACTATAATGAATAATACAAAACAAAAATTATTTTCATATTCTTACGAAATATGTCCCCACTTCCGTCCTCTCATATGGTTCCTTCAATGTTCCATTTCGCTCTTCCGTTCACTCAATTTTCTACAAAACACGGCAAATCAAACCAAACATATGCTGTTAGCTCCTCATCATTGAGTCCAAATAAGTATATAGATGAAGTGGAAACGACAAAACGTGTAGCACTGGCTCCTTTTTTCTCACCCTTTACGGCTGCTTTATTGCTGGAAAGCTTAATTGACTTGCTTACGAGAACTCAAGAAGTCAGTGATCGTCGACAAAACCGAGTTAATTTGACCAAAAAAGAATAGCTATCTTAATTTTTTTTTCTAATTTTAGATAATTCCCATATTTTCAATACATTTTACAAATGATTATTCGATATAATTTTTCTTTTTTTTAACGAGAATAATATGGTTTCTTGTGTATATAATGGTCTATAGATTAGGCAAGACGCTTAGCGCGTACACACGCATATATATATATAGGGTGCGAGTGCTACAATTAAAAGTGAATAGCGGTTGTAGTAGCGGACAAGGCAGTGTCCGGAGTGCATATACTGATATCATAAAAGTTGTGGAACTCACATATTAAAACTCTCCATCTTATTTTCATTATTAATAATCTCATCCTAGCTTTAGTCCCATATTTTATTTTATCTTTATACGGTACAATATTGATAAATACATTGATAAAATACAGTATAACTTTACAAGGTATTTACTAAACATTTTAAATTTGAACATTATTTTTATCTAAATATAGTTTTTGACATTAACTTAGTTGTAATATATTTTATTTCAACACAAATTTAGTTCTAATATTTTTTATTATGATATTAATTTCGTCATCTTATTATAATTGACATTTAATAGAATGGTTGAATTAATATCAAAATTCAATTGATATAAAAAATTTATTAAAAAATAAATATTTTTTATATAAAATCAAATCACATTTTATATAATTGTTATTCCAATCATGAAATTTAGTTCATAAATTAAATCAATTAAGACCATAATTTTAATTATATCTAATTATTGAATGTCCGAATTTGCTACAGTGAATTGTTATTCTACTTTTTTTTTAAAAAAAATTTGGACATTTTGAATTCAGTGCACCCTATTGTAATCCTTTTTATTTTTTTCCTTTTTTTTTTCAAATTCCGAATTCAATGCATTTGTTCTTCATAAAACACTCTACAGTGGTCCTTTTTTTTTTTCTTTTTCTCTTTTTTTCTTTCAAAATTCGGACATTCCAAATTCATTTGATTTAGATTCTTTTTATGTTTGAAGGATATATATGCGGATGTTGAGACTCACAGGAACTCAAGTTCAAGTATATAATAAAGAATAAACCATGACATGCTACGTATTATATATATATATATATATATATATATATATATATATATATATATATAGGGTAGCTCGGCAAATTAGCACAAGATCATCACGAGAACCTTAGTGGCTGAAGGTCCTCTTCCGCTGGTGCGATTCGAGGTTCCTTCGGTTAGTTTCAACACCATTTTCTTGATAGATGACTTCACCAACTCCATACTCAGGCACCTTCTCATACTAAGTCACTTCAACCCTCTCATACTCTTGTGTCAATTTAAAAACACATCCCTATTCAATAATTAGGTATAATTAAGATTATGGTCTTAATTAAATTGATTCACCAATGAATTTGGATTGTCCAAATTTTGAAATAAGAAAGAGAAAAAAAACTAAAAGGATCACTGTTGGGTGGTTTTTGAAGGGAAGAAAAACAGATGCATTAAATTCGGAATGTTCGACTTTTGTAAAAAGAGGAACAAAATAAAAAGGATTACACTAAATTTGGAATGTCCAAAATTTAAAAAATAAAAAATAAAAAAGGATCTGCAGTGAATTCGGGATGTCCGAATTTTGAAAAAAGAAAAAAAAAAGAAAAACCAAGAAAAGAAAAAAAAAGGATCATTGTAGCATGCACTAAATTCGGACATTCAATAATTAGATATAATTAAAATTATACTCTCAATTGATTTGATTTATGAACTAAATCTCATGCTTGAAATAATAATTATATAAAATATGATTTGATTTTATATATAAATCATTTATTCAGAGTAAATAACATTTTTACTCCTAATATTTTACCTTGATTTTAAATTTATTTTAATAAAAAAATTTATATCAATTTAATGTTGATATTGATTCAACCATTCTATTAAATGTCAATTATAATGAGATGACTAAATTAATATCATAACAAAAAATACCAGAACTAAGTTAATATTGAAAACTATGTTCAGATCAAACTAATGTTAAAATTAAAAATGTTTAATAAATACCTTGTAAAGTTATAGTATATTTCATCAATGGTAGTATTTGATATAAAGTTTAGTGTATGTATCAATATTGTACCGTAAAAGATAAAATAAAATGTGACACTAAAGTTAAGGTAAGATCATTAATAATGAAAATAAGATGAAGGGTTTTAGTACGTGAGTTCCACAACTCTTCTGATATCAGCACTTGCATTCCATACACTATCTCGTCTGCCACTACAACTGCTTTTCACTTTTAACTGTGGCACTCTACTATACGTGTCAATTACAAATCATTTCACGTTAGCATGGACACCATAGGTATTAATCGTGTTAGGCATGTGAATACCACCCATGTATATATTGCGTTATCTTAAAATAAATAGCAGTAAGTACTTGCAGTAGCTAGATTACTGACACTATTATTTATTACATTATCTGTGAACTTTGGATTTCCCACTTATTGTAGTGGGAGAGTTACTGTATAAAAATTTATTATTATAAATTATTCTCTACAAAGATCTAATTTACCCATGCCAAATAATGAGAATCCGCGCCGAGATATGCTTTTTAATAAAGTACTATCTTTTCAGATACAAGAAAGTACTACTTATTTAAGTTTCTGTGAAACATTCAAGTTCATGGTCTATATATTTTAAATATTCTTAAGAAACATTTTGATTTGTGGTTTATGTCTGAACAATGATATATGCAAAATAAGAAAACAAGGAATGTTTGGTTAGGATAGAAATAGGGTGAAAATTTTCATATGAATGAACTTTGTGTTAAATTACACATGAAATTTTGACTTGTCTTATTCTTTTGGTTTGAATTTCCATTATCAATATTTCTTCATTGAATTTCTTCATTGATAGTATGTACATTTTGATGCCTTTTGGCATTTATGGAGTATGGGTTTCTCTCGGTTGAGCATGGTTTTCAATATGTATTTGGATTAAGATGGTCAACCTCAAATAAAAAGATGGTTTGCGCTACCTGTTGAAGAAATTGAATAAATGTTTCAATTCATTCGGGGAAATAGAACTCTAAGGAAGAGTGTGTTCTTATAGCCATGAGCATGGGGCTGCATAAAAAAAATACATTACACTATATATTTTGACAAATGATATCTAATTCTAATAATTATTCTTCATAATGCATAGTAGTTTAGATTTTAGTCTCTGTTTGGTGAAGTTCAACGAAGTCCAATGTTTTAATTGTGATGGACTTAAAGAGTATATAGTTGAACATGCTGAAACCTGTGTTATTAATAATTGAATTGTAATTCTTTTGTTCAACCGAATTTGAAATTTTATTTGTGTTAGAATTTTAATTGTGCAAGCACACGAATCATCATTACTAAGGATTGGCTCCTCCAAGATTTTGAATAAATCTTTGATGATAAGTTGCTATAGTTATTTAAAGATATGGAGGATTTTTATGTGCCCATGGATGCTCTATCATTCTGATGTGAGTGCATAATGCATATGCTATAGCATCTAACGATATGTAAGTTAGATTAGATTTTGTACAAGTGAGTGACCAGTTACCCTGTCCTATATATATACATGAAGAGTCGCTCATTTTGTCACTACACTCACAAGGTTGAAGTTATATAACTCTTATTCAAATATATGCTCTCTTTTTCTTATCCAGTGTGGCAGCAAAGTATGATCTTGTGAGAGAGGTCAACGGAGAAATTAAAAATAAATTATGGAGGCTTAAAAGTAAGGGTGGTTGGGTTGAAAGTTTATGGTGATAATGAGCAAGTGATTTTTGGAGAAGTGGCATACTATTGATGGATTCATCCTTTATTTATGACCCTCATAGTGTAAGAAAAAGCCACAGATTACAAAGCGAATCAAATACAGAGACGTAACAACACCATAACTTGAAACGTGGTAGTATCATAATAACAAACGACCCACCGAAACCATGTGCCTGATCGTTTTACAATTTTGGAACTCCAAAAGTAATTTTTCCTAAATAGTGCCCTTAGGAGAATAATTAGGTCGGTTGTATAATGGATTGGGTCCTTTATGGACCTCCTATTTATGATCATTAGATTAAATTATCTAATAAAAATAATATTTATTTAATGACTAATAATAGAAAGTCTATGGTGGACCTAAATATATAGGTTCACCTTATAATTTATCAAATGATTAATGAAGTAAAAGAGAAAATTTTTCATCTTAAAAAGATGAGCTTTTATATCATCAATGTATGAGATTCATCACAAAATTTCAAAACATACTTTTTTAGGTATCCTTGACCATTGTCCTTAAAACACGGGTTAATAGAACTCTTAAAATAATGAGAATGAAGTTCTAAAGTATTCAATGTGCTTGGTAAATTTGTTATTCTACCAAAAGTACATTTTAAGCAAGGCAAATTATAAAGTAGATATCATATTTTTAAATCCATTATGGATCCTTATTATTAGGTATTAGATGATTATAATTTTTATTGGACGATTTGATCAAATGACTAATAATAGGAGGTTCATAATAGATCCAAAAATAAGAAATTCACCATAAGACCTACCTTTAAGCAATTGAAAGTACTTTGAAAAAATATTATTCAAGATATTTTTTATTTTTAAAAAAAAATTTAAGATAAAATTATACTATTATCTTCGTATTAATAACTAAAAATAATTTTATTTTATCTTATCCAAATAAAAATTATTCTGTTAAACTTACTTTCTATATACTCAAAGTCTTAAATTAAATACAAATTAATTCTTTTAAAAATGATTTTTTTCAACTTAATTCTGAAAAAATAATTTATATATAGTGTTTGTATAGGTGATTTATATTAATATGATAAAACAGATAAATTTACTTGTATATGGTGTTTTAGAATCCGCCATTGACAAATTCAATAAAAAAAATTATTTTGGTGGATTTTGAGTCTAACTTTAGCTGCGGGATTTTATTTTAATATTATTTTATTAAATCCGTCAAAGCAGATTTAATTAAATAATATTTTTTACATTGAATTCGATGTAAATTCAGTACACAAATATTTTTTTATTGAACCCGCCTTTGGTGGATTTAATATTAAATGTGTCTTTGGTGGATTCTATACTGAAAATACCATGTTATGTAAATTTTTTTCAAAATATTATATTAATATAAATACACCACTAAAAAATTATATGTAAAAAAAGACCCCTTAATTCTTTTGAAAATAATTCTACTAGAAAATAAATCAAACTTTACCCGAGATACTATTTGCATTTACTAGTACTAGACTCAAATTAAATTCCCCAACAACAACTTTCTTTTTGTACCCTACACATTTACTCCTGGTACCTGCTTTCTTCCTTCGCTCTTCTTCATTTATTCACCAAAACTCATACCCTTTTTTTTTTTACACCTACTGGAGCTTGATGAACCTTTGCTGTAGGTGCAATCCTGTGTTGCAGAGTCAGGGATTCCAGGTACCCAAGTGTGAGGTATTTCTTTTTCCCTTTTTTTTTTGTTGGTTATCCTTTTTCTTCAAAGAACTGTCGGGGTACATGCTTATGTTATGGTGTGCCGCGGTAGAACTTTAATGGATTCTTTTTAACTGTTCAAATCGAATTCGATTCGTATCATCTTGAATGTCGCACCTTAGTTTCCATACACTAGATTTATAATTCAATTTTTTTTCTATGTTAATGTATCCAAATTAAATTCATAACTTAATTATAGTTTTATATTGAATTTTTTTTATGTTTTTATGATAACTATAGACTGGTATTTTTCTTTTTAAAAGTGCGAAAAAATAACAGAAAGGATGATAACGGTTACACAGAGGGTGGCAAAAATTCTCTGCTGTTCTTGTTTAATTAGTAAAAATATGTTGGAGCAAAATAAAAATATTATTCTGCACTATTTAATCTTTAATATCTTAACTTTATAAATTATCTTATTATTTTTATTATTATTAATTACAACACAGGCACTTCTTTGTCACTCTAACAATATTTAAGACTCTTTTTGAAAGAATTATATTGCTAGCTTTTCCTGCATAGAAGAGTTTTTCTAAATTTGCTTTTAATTCGTTCTCAAACCTTATGAACACAAACAATAACAATAAAAAGCTTCTCATTAAGTAGGACCGTCTAAATTGTATCAACAATATCAACTGTCTAACAATTTAAATTTTACTTTTTTTTTACGCATATAATTTTCATAGCCCCTTTATTTTTAATATTAAATCTACATTTTAGTCTCTCAAATTTTTTTTATTTTATCACTTCAATATTTTTTTAAAACTAAATATGCATACTTTAGTTTTTAAAAATTTTACATTAACACATTAATCCTTTAGCCAAAATTCAAATACGCACGTTTATCCCTAAAAAAATTGATACATTAAAAGTCAATTTTTTTTCAAGAAAAAACAGGTTATCCGTTAAAAATCAATATTTTTAGGGACGAATATATTAAAAACTGATCAATACTGAAGACTAATTAATGTGTGTGTAATTGTCTTATTACAATGTTTAATATATTTGCCATGAAATCTCTTAATAGTACAGATAATTTTTTAAGAACTAAAGTATTAAAACCAAAATATTTCAAAGATTAAACGTAAATCACCTCTATTTTTAATTTTTGGGCTGTTTTTCAAGTGGTGGTGGATAAAATAACTTGAATTGGAAGTTAAGGAATAAAAAAAATAAGAGAGAAAATTTCACTAGCCACCATTGAGATTTAATATAATTATATTCGCACTTATTTGTTTTGCAAAAATATCATTGACTTTTCTTGAATTTTACTAAAATTATATTGACCTCCCTTATATATACTAATTAATTATATTAATTTAAGTGACAAAAAAAAGAGACATATACATATTTATTAATTATGAAATTATAATAATTTGATAATATTTAACACATTAATTAAATGAAATAATTTTTTTTCACATGAAAATGAAATTTATAATTATAGTTTATGATAATAAAAAGAGATATTTTAGTTAATATACATGTCAAATATTGTCAAAATATTATAATTTTGTCATTAATATTATAGATATGTCATGCATTATCTTTTTAGTTATTTAAATTAATGAATCAATATTTATAGAGGAGGTTAATGTAATTTTAGTAAATCTTAAAAGATATTAGTGATAATTTTATAAAATAGAGAAGTAATGAGTGTAATTAAATTAAATATAAATGGAGGTGATAGTAAATTATTAAAAAAGAATGGGAGTTATGTGAGCACCGTACCACACACATCATGGTCCGCTTGCTGTGATAGGATGCCATGCTAGGCTTCATTTGAGCATAAAAATAGTGTATTATTATTCTAACATTTAAAAGTGGATGTTTAATTGGAACACCTATTCTATCATCTCAGAATGTGATAAATGAGTAGAAAAAATTAGTACTACTATCACGTTCAAGATAATAGAGTGAGTGTTTTAATTGAACAAGGTGTTGGAATAGCATTTATGCATACAAATATACAATCTAAAGCAGCACAACCATCCGTTTCAGTGAAAGTGCAAGTGAACACATTTTTGTTCTTCAATTTCACTCAAAGCCTTTAGCTTTTAGCATCCTCTATATAGAAAAGTAAGTTAACAAAATCTAATTGTCCATTTCTACAAGTAGTTATGAAAGTATATAAATGGATCAGACCCATTTTTTTAATCTCTTCCTTTCTTTCATTTTCTTTTATAATTAATGTACTATGACATGTTGTTCCAAATTTAACCTTTTTCGTTGTTATGTGTTTGCAGCAAAATACAACATGAGCAAAGTTTGGCTTCTTGTTCTTGTGATCTTGTACAACGAAATCCCTTCAAAAGGAGTAAGCAATGATTTTACAAAATCACCAAGAACAGTTAACATAGGGGCAATTTTATCTTTCAATTCAACCATCGGAAAGGTGGCTAAATTTGCCATAGAAGCAGCACTGAATGATGTTAATTCAGATGAAACAATTCTCAATGGAACCAAGCTTAATATATCAATGCGGGACACAAAACTCTCCACTGGATTCCTAGGAATCATTGACTGTAAGTCCTTGTCAAACACATAGTTTTCCCACTTGACACTTTTTGCACTGTCATGAACCAGTTCTTCCAAAAGCTTGAGTTGTTGGAAGAGACAGTTTGATAATACAGTGGTGTCGGAGCCACCATGACTAAGAGGCTAGTTGTTTGATCCCTGTTATCTCCCATTATAATGAATTGTTCATGCTTTAAGCCCAAAAAAAGACAGTCACATGAGAAGGTGTATTAGAATATGAAACTATTCATGTACCTCTAATTATCAGTTTGAGCACTCAGGAGAGATGGTTTCATGAAATGCATGTTTTCCTTATCCACTAACAGACCATGTTGGTTTTGTTTTTACAGCATTGCTATTGATGGAGAATGACACTGTGGCAATAATTGGGCCCGAGTTCTCAGTTATGGCTCATGTGATTTCACAGATTGCAAATGAGATGCAAGTGCCTCTACTATCATTTGCAGCAACAGACCCTACACTAACATCATTGCAATTCCCATATTTTGTTAGGACAACACAGAGTGATCTGTATCAGATGTCTGTTGTGGCAGACATTGTTGATCATTTCCAATGGAGAGATGTGATAGCAATTTTCATTGATGATGATCATGGAAGAAATGGGGTAGCTGCATTAGGGGATAAATTAGTAGAGAAACGTGGCAAGATTTCATATAAAGCACCCCTTAGGCCTGATGTTAACCAGGAAGAGATAAATAGTGCATTGGTTAAGGTAGCTTTGATGGAGTCTAGGGTGATAGTGCTTCACATATACCCTGATCTGGGTCTAGAAGTACTCCATGTGGCTCAATCGCTTGGCATGATGAGGAGTGGTTATGTGTGGATAGTCACTGATTGGCTTACCACAATGCTAGATTCAAATCCATCATTGTCCACAACTTCAGCCATGAATGACATGCAAGGTGTAATCACCTTGCGGATATACACACCAAAATCACAAATCAAGAGAAGTTTTGTGTCTAGGTGGAGCAGCCTGACCCATCAAAAGGACCCTCATGCGGTTCCTTTTGGTTTGAACACCTTTGGTTTATATGCTTATGACACTGTTTGGGTTATTGCTTCTGCACTTGATTCTTTTTTCAATAGTGGGGGGACTTTGTCATTCTCAAATGATTCAAGTCTTAACAGTTTAAGAAGTGACACCCTTCATCTTGATTCAATGGGGGTGTTTGTTAATGGTAGCATGTTGCTACAAAAGATTTTAGAAGTCAACAGAACTGGTTTAACAGGCCAAATAATGTTTGGTTCTGATGGAAACTTAATGAATCCATCATATGAAGTTATCAATGTTATTGGTACGGGAACTAGGAGGATTGGTTTTTGGTCTAATTCCTCTGGCCTACACACTGGGGAAGCTCCTAATCATGCCAATTCTAGTGAAGGGTTGTATGGTGTCATATGGCCTGGCCAAACAACTCAAACACCTCGTGGTTGGGTCTTTGCCAGCAATGGAAGACACTTGAGAATTGGGGTGCCACTTAAGATTAGCTACCATGAGTTTGTGTCAAGGATTGAGGGCACTGAGATGTTTGGTGGTTATTGCATAGATGTGTTCACTGCTGCACTGGAATTGTTGCCATATCCAGTTCCATACAAGTTCATTCCATTTGGTGATGGTAAAGTCAACCCAGTATACTCAGAAATTCTTCACAAGCTCGCAGCTGGTGTGAGTATGGAAAAAGTATTTTAAGTTTTAATGACCCATAGTTTCCCTAAACCAATGTTAGTTTCGCATCAAGAGAGCGAACCTTAGTGCAACAGTAAGATTGCTGGCTAATAATCTAGAGGTCATGGGTTTAAATCACAAAAATATTGCTGCCTAATGTTAGTTTCGCCTTTTAAATGTTAATTGGAAATCAAAAGTGGACATCTTTGGTCAACACTATAGAAAGAGAAGGAGACAGAATCATGAATTCATATATCATCATTAAATTGTGTATCTTTCTCTGTTTATGGTGTCTAATAAAAGTATCAACTTTCAATATACAGATAAATTTACTCTTTGTTGTAAGAATGTTTATTATTATTATTATTATTGAGAATCCTTCCTGGATATGTAGGTCTTTGATGCTGTGGTGGGAGACATTACCATTACCACAAAACGAACTAAGATTGTGGATTTTACACAGCCATATATTGAATCCGGACTAGTTGTTGTGGCACCAATCAGGAAGTTGAAATCAAATGCATGGGCCTTCCTAAGACCATTTACTCCAATGATGTGGTTTGTAACAGGAATGAGTTTCTTAGCAGTTGGAGTTGTTGTGTGGATTTTAGAACGTCACTTAAATGATGACTTTAGAGGCCCACCTAGAAGGCAATTCATCACCATTATATGGTAATTTAAGTGCCAAAACAATTTTTTTTTTTTTAAAAAAATGGATCTTATATATCTATGCTCTTTGATTCTTTTTATTCTATGATGCAATGCGAACTTTGAAAAATTGAAAGTTCTTAACTTCATAATTAATTTCTCCATGCAGGTTTAGCTTCTCAACCCTGTTTTTTGCACACAGTAAGTGGTTAGAACTTTTATTGAAGCTAGTGGTTTCTGCTATTTTCCTAATGTCAAGAACGTAAACGCAATTTCTAAAAGGTGCTGGAGCATTAAACTTCATAAATAATTCTACTTGAGTAACTCTTACTCATGCAAGAGCCTTTTTAGCCCCCCAAAGCATGAAAACGCTCAAATACTTCCTTAATTTGGAGTGAATGATCATCTATTTAAATGAGCTAGGTTCTCAAGATTTCACTCATTAGAAAATTCAAGAGAAATGTAGAGTAGTGTAGAAATTCTAAGTACTTTTTTGTAAATATTATAGATGATCTAGAAAGATTATGGAAACCCAAAACTTTGTGATGTAGGACTCCTTGATAGTCTTCGTGAACCCTCAATGATATCTTAGTAATAATCATGACCAAAAAACATGTAGTTAGTTTAAGTGGTATGACATTTTTTTTCTTAAATAAACTCTCAAATTTGAGTCTCGTAGGTGAACAAACTAACGGTGAGAGAGTTTTATCTTTTAAGTGTGTCTGACCCGGTACAAGCCAGATTAATTGGAGTTCAGTCGACTTTGAATACTAGTGTCAAAAAGAACATTCAAGGAAAAGCTAATCGTCCTGAAAAATTGATAAGTTCAGACTCAAGTAGTTTTATATCTCTAACAATAACTCCACCTGTATGCAGGAGAGAAAACTGTCAGCACCCTTGGTCGCTTGGTGCTAATCATATGGCTCTTTGTGGTTTTGATACTCAACTCTAGTTATACTGCAAGCCTAACTTCCATCCTCACAGTGGAACAACTCTCTTCGCCAATTAAGGGAATTGAAAGCTTAGTAACAAGCAATGAACGCATTGGTTACTTCAGGGGTTCATATGCTGTGAATTACCTAACAGATGAGCTCAACATACACAGGTCAAGGCTTGTCCCTCTCGACTCACCATCAGAATATGAAAAGGCCTTGAAGGATGGACCAGCTAATGGTGGGGTAGCTGCAATAGTTGATGAACGCGCATGCATAGAGCTATTCCTATCAACTAGATGTGAATTTGGTATTGTTGGTCAAGAGTTCACCAAAATGGGATGGGGCTTTGTAAGTATGAAAAATGTTATGGAAATAATAAAATTGTACAATAAATGTACACCACACATCTTGTCATTATTAGATGTGATGAGTGATCATCCTTCTCACTCATCACATTCAATAGTAATAAAGTGTGTAATGTATATTTATTATGCAATTTTATTGTTTCCATAACATTACCCGTGCATTAATATTTTTTTTTTTTTTTTATGAAACTCAACACCACGTAATACCAAATTAATTGTTCATATTAAAGTATTAAACATAGGTGCTTGAATAAATCTAAATGAATTCTTTTAATTTAAAATGAACCCATCCAGTACTATAAATCGAGATATGCATATTCCTTTATAGATTATATACACCTATCTCTTCAAACTTCTGAAGTCTTAAAAGCAGAGTTTGATATTGTGGATAGATAATAAAATCATCGTGAAACTGAAAGGGGGGATTAGACGCGAAATTAATTAAACAAGGTTAAATTACTTGTTTGGTGCTATAATGTTACTTAAAGTTTATATTAGACCCTATAGTTCAAAATTCTTAGATTTAGAAGGATCCTTAGAATTTTCAAAGAAAAATTGTTCCTATTGTACAAAAAAAGAAAAAGAAAAGGATGGTTCCGAGAATTTTCATACAATAAAAACTGGTCTCTATTAAATTCATATAATTTCACTCGATAGGGGACGAAAGTCAAAAACTAAAAGGGATATTTGGCATTCAAGCCAGCATATTCCGAGATAATAGATAGTAGTGGAACCTACACACTTCAACATCATTTAATAGACAAGGTAAGAGCACCCTAAAATTTGAGAAATTGTTAGATGTTTTTTGTTGATGACAAAAATAGATTACTTAATACCATTTACTACTTGATGTATTGGTTTGATTATCAACAACGTTCAGCACAGCTAAATATATAATTAAATCCTTTAAACAAGATGTTATATGTTCGATCCATGAAGCACTGAAAAAATAAAAGACTAATAAATTATTAATCTTATAAAGATATCATTGTCATTTATTTTCTTTATGCTTTTAATGCAATAATTAATTTATCAAGTAATAAATAATACGCAACACAACTCTTTTCTTATTAGAAGAGAATCGAAGAATTTCTCAAAAAATTTCTAATTACACACCTTAGTATAATAATACATTGATCATATAGATATGTTGACAGCAACTTAGCTTGAATATGTTTTTAATGTTACAGGCCTTCCCAAGGGACTCTCCCCTAGCAATTGACATGTCAACTGCAATCCTAAAACTATCGGAGAGTGGTGACCTGCAGAGGATTCATGACAAGTGGCTAACAAGAAGTGCTTGCAACTCAGATGGTGCAAAGCAAGACACAGACAGGCTTGAGATAAAGAGCTTTTGGGGTCTATTCCTTCTTATTGGCATAGCATGCTTCATTGCTCTCCTTTGCCATGTTATTAGAATGGCCTACCGTTTTAGGAGGCACTCCAATAGTAGTAGCAACCTTGAAGGCGCATCACCAGCCCCTTCTCGCCTTAGATCATTCCTTTCCTTTGTCAATGAAAAAGAAGAGGAAGAGAGCAAATACAGGCCAGAGAGAAGAAGAAAGGAGAAAGGGTCTAGCAAAAGGGTAGCTCATGATGATGTTGTGTCATTGGAGCTAAGCAACCTTCCTGCATGAAGGCAATAATTGAAATTATGTACTCTTATTTTTCTCATGTGATATATATCTTGGAGAATCTGGTCTGAATATGGTGAAACTATGTACACTTATTTTTCTCATGTGATATATATCTTGGAGAATCTGGTCTGAATATTGTGATACTTGAGGTGGTCTATGTAGTCCCAAACACGCTAGAAACCTTTTTGATGCCTAAACGTTAGTGTCAAATGTTGAAAACAATGCCTAAGGTGGTAAATCTAGGAGCACCTTGTAATTTAGTGACAACTAGGGAGTATTATCTTAAGTCTAAATTTTTAACATTTTATTAGTATTTATTTTTATGAAAATTAAGTGTGTATAATAATTATATTTATATTCTATGTTATGAAATCAATTCTATTACCTTGTTTTTCAAAGTATTTCCTCATCTAATATATGAGGGACTAATTTCTGAATAAGAGACTTAATTAAAGTGAAAATCTGGCTGGTGTCAAATTAAGACCACATACTTATTAAGAGACTTGACTTCCTTTTATTTGAGTCAACACCTTAATAAAATAGAATCTATTTGTTTGTATATAGTAGAGAACAAAAATATAACATGATTTTACAGTTAAAAGCAAATTTCATACTCCATAATTAGGTTACTATTAAGCTAGGGAGGTCTAAATAGTGTACATGAAATTAAATTATGGTGCTTTATCAAGTAAAGATGAAAAAACAATTTGTAGGTAAAGATTTTATATTGTCCAATAGGTTGTTGACATGTGGATCCATCTATATTTAAAAAAAAAAAAAAGAAAAGGAAACATTCACACCCATGCTCCTCGACTCCTTCCTTCCTTCCATTGGGTCACTGACATTCTTCCTGTGAACTACCTGCCTCCGCCTCCTCCTGATAGACCACCGTCCCCACCAGTCAACAGAGGTGCACGCCGCCCTTCATGCCATTGGCGACCTCCTAAAGCACTCGTATATGTTGTCTGAGCCTCATGTGGATCTCTTCGATTGTTCAGTGCCATAAGTTCCAGCGGAAGCTCCTCCACAACTACCTTGCCGAGTGCTTCTTCCTTTGCCTAAAATGTGATCTTCCCTCACCACTATGACCCCGAGTATCCACTGTAAGCTTTTATATGTTTGCCTGTTTCATCTTGTTTAGGGTCTGTACATTTTAGGGTGTTTGTTATATTTATCCTTTCATGGCGAAAGGCTGCTAAGGGAGGATATGCATTTTTGAAGGTTGCCGAAATGTGACTGGAGAAGTGCAATGAGAGAAAGTGGAAGGAAAGAAGGACCCAAGTATGTGTTTGCTATGTCTTTGCAATCTCTATCCTCTCATGGCAAGGGGAGCTTGGGCTACTTGTGCATTTTTGAAGGTTGCCGGAATGTGACTGGAGAAGTTGCCGGAATGGTGGGCTGTAATAAGATGAAGTGAAGGGAAGGAAGGAAGGAAGGAGGAACGTGAGTGTCTGCACATGGGATGAGGGTGGGTGTTTGTAAATTGAAAAATTCCTTTTATAATTTTTTCAAAATACCATTAAATGATCATCCACATGTCAACAACCAATTGGATAGTCAACAAATCTGTAGCATCTTCACCCATAGTTATCTACATGTGAGAACCCCTTGAGATTATAAGTTTAAATTTCGTTGTTTTCAAAATTTTGAAGTACCAAAGAAAACATGAGCAGTAATCTTGTCTAACATGATTTTAAAATCCAGTTTGCAATATAATTGCAAGTTTGCAACTGCAACTGCACCAATCTCACCAACCATATGTGATAGCAAAAATGTGATTGCATTTAAAGTTGCAGTGATTACAATGCAACCAAAACAACGAATGTAATCATAATTTATAATCATACTTCCCATAATCCGTTTTACTTTGATAGGTAAATAAGAGTAAATACATGAAGAGGAATGACTCAAAACCTGTGTAAATCAATGAAATTATTTGATAAATAAAGAAGGTTTCCCTTAATGACCACTACAAAAATAGACAATAAAATGGAGATCCTAACTACCTCTTTTCCAGCTAAACGTACACAACCCTCAAGCATGACACTAGCCTCAGGTTCAATTGTAGTAATTTTAAAATCTTTTGAGACAGTATATATTCGTTAGAGTACGATCATTTCAATGTTACTGGATAACTTGTTATTAGAGGCATTGAAGCTTAAGCATCCCTTGATTTATTGATACAGAAGAAAATTATAGCTAGACAGGAATAGGTCTCGTTTTATAGATTCGTCCAGGATAATGTAATATTATATATACATATACATATACATATAATCACCCATATGTCTTTCGTTAGCAATTTAAAATTTTAGAAAAGATGATTTATCAGAACCTGCATAATTAAATGGTGAAGGATTCTAATCATATTATCTCTTTATAAAAAATTGTTTTTGTTTCAACCCCGAAGAAGACATTATAAATGTAATAAAAGAAAAATATATGAAAATTAAAATGAATAAATGAGAAATATATCGTGTGTGTGTGTGTGTGTGTGTGTGTGTGTGTGTGTGTACATACATACTAGTCGTTGAACTGATGCGATGCACAGGAAGATAATAAAAAAGAGTTTGTTGATCATTATCGAAAATGATAATTTATTTAAATATATCTTATTGAAAATTTAGTATATAAGTTTATCTTAAAAGTAAGTTAATATTTAAAAAATTAAATAAGTGGACAAAATATAAATATGTCATTCTATTTTATATCTTATTTGAATATCATGTTTATAAAGTTGAAAAATCTTGATAAATGAACTATAACTAACAATAAAAAGCCTATTTTATGAAAATTTTGCACATTTCGAAAGTTGAAATTGTTAAATAAAGAAAGTATATAAATAAATAATTTTACTATATTATGAGCCACTTATAGAGATGACAATGAGTATTCATGATAAATGGGACATGTCCCATGCCTACCGCTGTCACTGTTTAAAATTTTGCCTTTCATCCTCATCCTCATCCCTTATAGGTCCCTATTTCCCATTTCTCATAGGAATTTTGGATCCCTATAATATTATGAAGTTTATAAACAAATTTCAAAAAGATAAAAACTTTAAAAATATTTTATAATTTGCAAAATAAATATCCATAATAACAAATACTATTAATGAAGCATAATTTAAATTAAAATTAAAATGCATACATAATGCAAATACAATAAAAATAATTAAAAAAATGAAGGTGTGTTATCCCCGTCGCTATCCCATTTAACAAATGGGGACTTAGCATTATTGATTATCCCTATAAAGATAAAATATATCTCAACTCCCTTTCCCATTGTGAGTAATTCCCGCATGTATCCACTTTCAATTTTTTTATCATCCCTAGCCATTTATATCTTTTCAGTAAATTAAAATATAAAAATATATTTTCTAATTAAAAATAATGAATAAATTTAACTTATACGATTTCCATTACACGTCTTTTCCTTGTACATCCTTTTGATAAATTAAAATGTCAATTTTAAAATATATGTTATAATTAATGTGTAATAATTAGTAAAAAAAATATAATTCTAATTTCTATAATCTCAATTATTAGAGTAGTATATCAACTATAATATTATTTTTAATAAAAAATTAATATAATTATTTAATTTTTAAAATTAATAAATATTCAGTATCATTATCAAAAAAGTGTAAATTGTGAAATTAATTTTTTTAAAATATTTTAGTGTTGAAAAATTAAAGGTGTTTTTTTAAAAAAAATTAGTATGAAAAAATTATGAAATTAATAGATTGGAATATGCAAGTTATAAAAAATTAAATAGAATATAGTGATATAGGTAGATAGATAATTTTTTATTATAATTTTCAAAAGTACTAAATTTAAAGTTAGAAAATTTTCCCCTAATCTCATCCTCATTTAGAATTTTACCTCCATTTTCATCCATATCCTCGTCATGGGTCTCCATCTCTCATTCTACGTGAAGATTTGAATCCTATTGATATTTATCGGTTCATTAAAAAAATTTAAAGTACTTTAAACTTTAAAATATAAATATCTATAATAATAAATACTACTAATGTAACATAAATGTAATAGCTTTATTATCATTAATACTATAATTATACATATAATTTTTATGGTATAATATATTGAATTATAATTTTGTTTATGTTTTTTTTTTATTTTTTATACTACTTTTGTTAATGGTAGAGAGATATAAAGGTATTATTAAAAAAATAATTAATAATTATAAGATAAATTAAATTCAAAAAGGCATTTTAAGTATTAAGATTATGAAATGACGGGGTATAATTTTTCTATAAATAATGCATGTAAAATTTTTTATGTAATGAACCTCAAATATTAGTATTATATCAATTGTTATCATATTTGATTAAAAATAAATTATCATATTTGTATTATAATGAGTCTTAAATATTTGATTAAGATTGAATTTAGTAGAAATTGAATTTTAAATTATTATCATATCAAAATCAATCAATTAGTAATTCGTTAACAAATTGACCTGCTTGTTTTCTTTAGAAAAAAAATACTAATTGTAAAGCTTATTTATTTTGAAAATATTTTCTTTATAATTTTTTATATTACCTTCATAATGTGAGGCTATTAATGGTTCTTAATTTAATTATAAGTCATAATTATATTGACATGAGTTCTTTCTTAGTGCAAATTATAATTTTTAATGATTATAATATTCGATTCTTTAATGATTGTAATATTTGATTTTATTTCATATAAAAATAATTAATAAGTAAATTGTAAACTAAGTTTTAAAAAAATCTTTAGACATAAAGATTAAGAATGGTGATGCTTAAATTACTATATGAATGACGCATTATGCCTAAATTATCATATAAATGACACGTGCAATAGTTTCCATGAAATGAACCTGAAATATTAGTATAGTAGATTTATAATCTATAATAATAATAATAATAATAATAATATAATTTGCATATCATATATAATATTGTGTATATTTTTCAATAGATATATATTATTGTATAAATGAATGTCTCGCTCAAAAAAGAGAGAGTAAAAGACTGAGTTTATTATTTTTATAGATATGCAAGTCATAGAGGACGCCATGTATTTTTAGAGGTAGCTATTTACTTTGTCTAATTTTAGAAAAGATAAATGTTTGCTGTCATTTCAATCAGAAATAGATTGATAGAAAAAAATGCTCTTTTGTAAAATTTTGAGATAAATTCATCTCTTCTATGATCAGCCTAATGAAATCCTTCATTAAGTATCAGGTAAATTAGAATAGATAATCACGAGTTGGTTCACTACCTTTTATTTTAGCCAAATGAATCTGTTTGTCAGTTTGTTAGACTTGTTAATTATTAATAGTGTGATCCAAATGCAATTAACAAATTTTATTTTACACCTAAATCGGTGATTAAATATATATATATATATAGGGATTCAATAAGCAATAATAGTGGTCATGTCTTGCTTTATTCGATGTTACGGTTACATGACAGATCAAAAAATCCCATGGATATAACAAAATCAAATCTAATAACAATGGATAAAAAATAAAATAGAAAGATTTACCCATAAAAGATCCTACATGCCATAATCACACGACAAATAGGAAACTTTTTTGTTGATCTGATCAAGGCATTCCCTTTTTTTTTTATATCACACGATTTTTTGTTGTAATGAAGAATTTTTTGTTGATCTGATTATGGCATTCCCCTTTTTTATTTTTTTCATATCACACGATTTTTTATTGTAATGGTCCCATTAATATTTTAATTACCTCAATACATTTATATGTAATCCATTTTTCAATGATTCTTATTTCTATATTTATTTTTTATTCTTAATTTTAATTGTAAATCGTAATTTTAATGATTTGTAATCCCATGATTATATCTTAATGATTCTAATTTTATTTATTCACATAATCTTTAATGATAGTAGATTTGATTTTATTAATAGTTAATAATTTAATTGTAAATTAAGTAAAAAAAATCTGTAGACATAAATATTTAGAAAAATGGGCCCTAAATCATTATATGAATGACACGTGTAACATAAAACTCTGTATGAAAAATGCTTGTAATACTTTCCATGAAATGACTCTCAAATATATATATATATATAAGTCAAATGTTAGTTATCCAAACAAGATATATTTTATAAAAACAACTTCCCATGTCAAACTAACAAACATAAATCATTTTACTTCAAAATTAATTTTAAATAAAATCAATTATAACAAAATCAAATCTACAAATACAAAATCAAACATTGTACACTACGATGATAAACTAACAACTATAATTAGAGCTAGGTATATGGGCCGCGGTCCGCGGACCAACCCGTTTAACTCGCAACCTGCATGAAAATGGACCAGAAAATTTTTAATCCGTCAACCCACGGATTTTTTTTATCCTCTCCATCAAGCCCGCGGGCTAAACGGGCCTAACCCACAGGGTCTGTGGACCAGCCCGCCTAACCCACGTACTGTAGCTCCAATGTTGAAGCCCACAAATTATTTTGATAGTTAGGAGTTGTTAATTTATATTCTTTAGTAGTTTCAATATGTTTTATGATTGGTTGAGTTATGCATATTTGATTGATTTGTAACTTGTATGTTATTTTAAAAAAATTAACAATTGAATTTTAATATTTGCAGTATTTAGTAATTAATATTGTTTTTTGTTTAAAATTTAAATTGAATTTTATCAAAAAAAATGTGTATATATATTTTGTAAGGTAAAATATATAGTATAAATATAGTTATATAAATATATAACATAAGGTACTAAAAAAAGTAAAAAAAAAATATGAAAGAAAAAAAAAAGCTGGTCTGCGGACTGGTCCGGGATTTGGTGTGTGAGCTTCTTATTAGGCCAAAAATGTGGACCGGTCCGCGGACTTGTGGGTTTAAGTGGACCGGACCTAGACTAGGCAAAAGGCCAGTCCATTTATAAAGCAGACCGGTTCGGTCCGGCCTGTTTAAAATTGGTCTGTCGTGGACTAGGCTAAACAGACCGGAATGGTCCGTTTACTCAGCTCTAACTATAATACCCCAATTTTAAATAAAAGGGTTAAAAAAAATTTTAAACTATAAATTGTGTCAATTACCCTTATCTATTATTCTGGATCCTGAATTTCACCAAGTATGGACCATACGTATCCTTGGAGAGCTATATGATAGAGTCATATTCTTGGGACTAAAAGTCTCGGTAATTGTTCCCTAGAGAAAAATAAGTTAAAGAGTGATTTTTAATGAATTTTACGAATCATTTAAACATTTCATTTTTAAGCTACAAGTTTATAAAATCATAAGAATCCCCGAATTTGAACTAAAACCCAAAATTTTGATTTTGATTTTTCTGATATTTTATTTGAATCCAAATGGGGGGTATTTCCTTATTTATGTTTATGTTTCAAAATTAATAGAGATTAAAATAAATGAGGACATTAATTTAAAATTAAGAAATGTAAATAAGTGAGTACTAAGATAACTCAGTCTAATACATTCTAGTATTTGAATTATTGCTCAAAGATTTGACAAAAACCATTTTGGTGAGCATTACAACGATCCTGAAATAGTAAGGCGATGCAAGTCAAGAAAATCATGTGCTCTGATGAGCACTGCAGCGCTCAAAATTTTAGCAAAACCCCTGTTTTCGGGTTCCAGGCCATTCCACACACACCCTTCCACCTCCTCCTCTGCAAAGAAACACGACTCCTTCACTTCCAACCACCATTTCTTCATCTTTCCCCATTTAAACTCCATTTTCTTCCTTAAAAAATGCTCAAAGTATGTATAGATGTGGATTTTGTCATCTTCTTTTCTAATTACTTGTATTCTAAGGGGGTTAAATCCAGAGTTCTCAATGGTTTTTATGCTATGAGGTTTTTTCACCATGAATATAGTGAAGTTAGGCTATTTAGATATTTATTTGGAGTTCTATTCCCTCTATGTTAGATATTACTGTCAATTCTGCTTCTAAGTGTCCTGTTGGTGTTGTACCTGCGCATCCTACCCCTCCAAGTGAGGGGGTTCACATCTATTATCTCTATGTTGAGCATTAAAGTTATTTTCATGAAAATGGAATGTATTGTTTGATTTTAGAGAAATACTGTACAAGGATTGAGGTTACTGCTGGTTTGTATGTTGTAGAACTCTTGATTTTAGAGCATGAAATATGTTTTTGATAAAACTCATGGGACCATGTTTATTGAACTAATTTCAAGTGTATTTGATGATAATTGTGATTATGAAAAACTTTTATGAATGCTAAATTGAATTCTAGATATGGTTTATGTATATAATATAATTATATACCTAGAAATGCTATTTAGAGAAGAGAGTGGAACGGTGATTGCAAACTTTGCTATTTGAAACATATGATATTGAGTTTTCTAGTTATGAAAAGCTTGATGGTTTGGATTATGTTTTTGATGATTAATCAAAAGGTTTTAGAGCTTGAATCTTCATAAGATTCAGAACAGTTAATAGTTACATATTCTGTGGGTTTTATGAAATCACAAATGTCTACAAAGGGTGACCCCTTGGACATGATTTCAAAGCTACAGTTATGCTAAAGTCAAATTATTAGAATTAGATAGATTCAGAGCTCACGGAGAATTAAAAGGTTTTAAAAGTTCTCATATTTAGATGGATTTATTTATTTATTTAGTTTAGACAGTAGCTATAGGAAAATAGCCAGCGAGTTAACGACTGAAATTGATCATTAACTTTGGTATCAAATTGCCTAAAAGCAACCTTATAGATCAAAGCAAAGAATGAAACCTATTTAGGTATCCAATTTGGTTCTTTAAGAAAGTCAGATCAAAGCAGATATATGATTATAACATGTTAATAGATATATATAACCACATATCAGAGCAGAGATACGATTATATCATGGTCAATAAGTATAATCATATATCAGAGCAGAGACATAATTTCTTTTAGGAGCCACGACACTATAAGTTTATATAATTTCTAGCATAAAAGTAACTTAAGGAAAATATTTTCTTTATGATTTTATAAAGTGATGATTGAATACACATATGTATGTATGTGTGATTATGCATCATTATCCTAGCAGTAGTAGAGTTTAGCTGGTAAATTTTACTTGAGTGAAATATTCTCATTTTTGCTTTGAGTGCTCCAATACAATGCAGGCACGATCCTGGACCTTAGGTCATATTTTGCATTTTGCATACTATGATAACATATTCATGTTTTGTATTTAATGACTTAATTGTATTAAGTTCATGGACATTTTTTAAACAGAGCAATTTATATTTACATGTTGTATTATGACTTCAGATCTTAGAGACAGATTATGAAACTTCAGATTGGATTATTTTGATCATTTTGACTATTTTGAATTTGAGGAACATGTGATTTGTATGTAGAAAAAATGTTTTGTTTTAAAATTTTTTGTAATTTTATAATTAACTATGCATATAGAGAAATCCGGATCACAAGGTTTACATAAAAACTGGATTTATCACATGCCAGTCATGTGCCCAAATCGAGCCATGGCAACAACATTACTTGACCAAACAACTGATAAAACTAGAATGTATGAACTTATCATAGTCATACTTAACACAACATGTCAAGCATGTTTGTTATGTAAAAAACAGTAGTATAGCACCATTTTTATTTATTTGTTTCGGAGGTTGAATCGATCTGAGAAGAGTCATGCCAAAAATTAGGATAATTGTAAGAAAATAATATTTTCTTTTTTCTTCTTGAAAAATAAGACTTTCATCTAACAGATGGGTTTGATAATTAATTAACTTCATTCATTTCATTGTTTTCTTAACGTGTATTAATTTCATTGTTGATTAGACAATAAATGTGATATTTCAATATATACATATATAAATCAACCCGTTGAAAATTATGCTCTCCTCCATTATACTACTATACATAGAATGAGTGGGCTGCCATTTTGTCGGACAATTTATCTCACTTGGATGAACTTAGATTAGTCCAAGATTATTCACTAATGATGCATTAAGAACAAGCACTAAGATAATATTAAGCACTCACTAATGACGCAAATCTTATGCACTAAGATAGTAGCCATTTAGGCATGTGGCCTAAGCACTCAGCTATAAAAATTTAAGATCTTACAAACTCTAAGCACCCAATTACGCATGGAATTTGTCGACCAGGAAAAATAGCTAGAAATCATTCCCTCTTGGAATCTTTAAATTATTGACATGTTATTGGGTGATTTATGAATTGCTTAGAAAGACAGCATAATTGAATTGGTAGACTAACTTTTTACTTTCAATCCTCCATATGTGTTTCTTGCTAGTTGAATATTGCAACCAAACAGAAAGGATCACCATAATTGATTGGTTAAATTAACTATCGAAAAACAAAATTTGATTGGTTAATTAAATTACATGTTATGCTTTAATTTCTTCCTTTTGGGCAGCTGAATTTGAAAGTGGTGGCAACAACTTGTTCGCCCTTGTAGTCCTCCAAAGGAACAAATTAAATAAAAACATATTCTTAGAATTCCATTTGCCAAAGGAATTGCTGTGCTATTGGATTGTAAGAATGAAATGGATTTGTGAAAACACGAGGAGGTCCCCAAAGTCCAAACCTTCAAAAGGTATAGTTGCCACTCCCGAAAAATTCTTGGCCATTGTTAGAAGAGTAACAAAACAATTTTCTTTCATATCAGTTATTGTACTTTAAAAGTATATTGAACTCATTTTAATATTTAATACATTTTATGATACTTTTCTTTTTTGTGCATACATCATCTAAATAATACAATTTCTAAATTTATAGATATAAAACAGCCAAAAGTTCATAATGCATTGCACGAATACCTGCACTAATAAATAATACAAAACAAAATTATTTTCATATTCTTAAGAAATTTGTCCCCACTTCCATCCTTTCATATGCTTCATTCAATGTTCCATTTCGCTTTTCCGTTGACTCAATTTTCTACAAAACATGGCAAACCAAACCAAACATATAGTGTTAGCTCCTCATTGAGTCTAAACAAGTATATGGCTAGGTGAAGTGGAAACGACAAAACGTGTAACACTAGTGCTTTTTTGACCTTTACGGCTGCTTTATTGGTGGAAAGCTTAATTGACTTGTTTACAAGAACTAAAGAAGTCAATGATCGTCGCCAAAACCGAGTCAATTTGACCGAAAAAGAATAACTATCTTGATTTATGTTTTTATTTTATAATTTTAGATAATTCGCATATTTTCAATTCATTTTACAAATGATGATTTTATATAATTTTTATTTTTTTTAACGAGAATAATATGGTTACTTGTGTACATAATTTTTTAAGATTAGTAAAAGCGTTTCGCACACAATTCGATATATATATATATATATATATATATATTGCGTTTTCTTAAAATAAGTAGCAGTAAGCACTAGTAGCTAGATTATTGACACTATTATTTATTACATTATCTTTGGATTTCCCACTTGCAGTAGTGGGAGACTTGGAGTTACTATATAAAGATCTGGCATTTGGATTGGGAATCCGCGCCGAGATATGCTCTTTAATAAAGTACTATTTATTCAGATATAACAAAGTACTACTTATTTAAGTTTCTGCGAAACATTCAAGTTCATGGACTATACACTCAACTAGTCTTAAGGAACATTTTGATTTGTGGTTTATGTCAGAACAACGCTATATGCAAAATAAAAAAAACAAGGAATGTTTTATTGAGGTACAAATAGGATGAAAATTTTCATGTAAATGAGTTTTATATATTAAATTATACATAAAATTTATTTAGAAAAATTTATACTCTATTTTCACTCCAAGACATGTCCTGAAAAATAAGATTCATATCTTCATACATTATGCTACAATAGTCTATGATATTTTCACAAAGGTGTCTCTTCGCCTTCAATGGTGTGATCATTTGAAAATAGAAGTCCACGCATGGTAAATTCTGTCGGACTATGTGGCTCTCGTCTAAGAAGGCACTTAGAAATTTATCCCACAAAATTCATCATTTTGCCGCATTCAAATTTTTTTTTTTCAAATTAAAATAAGGAAAACATTATACAACCAAAAACTTATTTATAATTTTCTATCTATAGTGATATGACATAATTATTAACTTTTAGATAAATTGATGGATTATACCACTTTATTTAATCCAACAATCATCATAATTTTTGTTAAAAATTCTATACATATTTTTCTGAATATGTAACATTACTCTTAAAGTAACTATTGCCACAAATTTTATAGAACTATACTGTGTTGTTAAAATCCAACTCAAACCAGATCCAACCCCACTTGATTAATTGGATTTGCTTCAATTTTGTAATCAAATTAAGGGTCAAGTTAATTCTATTAGATCAATTAAAATTAATAAAAATTGGTAAAAAAAAATACAATTGAACCAGTCTATTCCTCCAAACAAGAAATGTAAACACAATAGGGAGGGCTCCGCTAGTTAGAGCTTTGTTTGGTTTTAATTTTCAATTTTTATTTCTAATTCAATATTTTCTTTATAAAATCATGAAAATTGAAACCATACAGGCTCTAAACTTCCAGTATGATCTAATCTTTTGCAGTTGATCCTATCTAGTGTGGCTTTTTCCCTTCAAGTGGAGGGATGAAGAGAAAAATAATCCTATTTAGATAGGTATTCATGGAATTTCTTTAAACAAGAGATGACGCTCCCATCTCTAATATGAAGACCATGGGTCCCCTCATGTGTATGTGTGCATCTAGTATGTTATGTATACTTTATTTAGGTTTCAAAATTATTATTGAATTTATCTATTTTTATTTTATTTTTTTGGCATATATAAAATAAACTTGGATATATGTGGAGATTCAAATCTCATGGGATACGAAGAATAGAAACCTATGATGAGGCATAAGGTTTTTGTTGGGGGGCGGGGGGGGGGAGCGAGGGTAAGTTTTCCAAAGATAAGTTTTCCATTGGAGACAATGTCATAGGGAATGTATTTGCCCCACCCCTCTCCCCAGTGATCCCTTTCATCTCTTTCCCCACTTAGCCAACCAAAGTTAGCTTCCATAGCTTCTATGTTACGTTCCATCACTCCAACACCATATGAGTTGTTGGAGAGTAAAAAATAAAAGTGTAAATTTTCATAGATGAACTTTGAGTTATAAAATGACCTTAGTCTCCATTGATGCATAACCTTGATTGTAGAACATTTATTACTACCGTGGCTTGTTACACACTCCATAGTCCAACTACTTCTTTCCAAATCGTTGTTAGTTGTGAAGCCATTGCCGGATCACTTGGTTGTTTCTTAAACTATGTTTGGTTGAAAAGTATACATAACGATAAATTTTTTATGGATGAGATCCAAGTATAATTTTATACATATAAGTCGTCTATAAAAACTTAAGAATCAATTAAAGGAAATATTTTAAAAAAATAATTCTTTTTTTTTCACAAATCATGAGCATTTTTGTATATTCATATTATCATTATTACTTTCCATGATAGACATTCTAATTCTAGTGTCTTCATCATTTTTTTTCGATAAATATAAAAAACCTCAAATCAAACATGGAAGAGCAATAGGTGGAGTATTACAACACAACCACACAAAAAAAAAGACACACACAACACTCTCAAATTACAGCAAAGAACAAGCTGCATCTGAGGATCATGTATCCTAATCGGAACACATCCAAGACATATCACGACTAGAAACTTGAAATAGAAAACACGCTGTCTTCAAAACAAAACACTACTGCATGCATGACAATAAATTAGTAGCGCTAGCGGATCATCAGCAACAGAAAATAGCATCCTTCCCTTTTTAATTCAAAGTCACGCATCACCCCAAACCAGAAATATCACATAGAGAGAACTCCTTTAAGCCTCGGACGTAAAATTCAAAACTCGAAAGATGAGATAGTAGCATGAACTGAAGCAACACAGCACATGTATGCAGACAGAACCAACAGTATGCATCCCCATAATTGCTATGAACTAGACAGACATGGCCTTCATTCTTTGCTGAAGCAGTCCATCCCCTGCCATAAGAATAGGGCATAATAGTGTTTTACACTGCAGACCGCATCATGTGATGTGGCCGTAATATTGCGGTTGCAGTCCGCAATGCAACCACATTAGACCACAATTGCGGTGTTCTACATTTTCACATAAATTAATCACATCAAAACTACATCAAGACTGCATCGGGTCATAACAAACCACATCAAGGTTACAATAGGCTGCAATGGGTTCTTTTTCAAGTTGCAGACACAAAAATTTTCACGTTGCATCAACCATAGTGTGCATCGCGACGACCACAATATCCACAACCATAACAACCGCAATCACGATCGTAATCGCAATTTAAAACACCAGGGCATAGCAAGTAGCTATTAATCTTATCTAAGCAACAGCCAACTTTGTTCCATTCTCCAATCCCCAATCTTAATTCCATCTTTTACATAACTTAGCTCACAAATTGTATTGCCAAACCTAGGGATCTGTAACTTTCATGACCAAATCATCGTATCCATCAAGCAATCCAACTTCCCCCCTTCATCATAAACAGGGAGTTATTTAACCACACTCAAAATTATATAGACACAATTCTTGAGAATGATCAATAAAATTATTTAAATTTTATAATCATTATTTTAAAAACCACATTTAAATTAATAAATAATTATATATGAGTTTAATTTTTATATATTGACGGTATAAAATATTTTTACATTGTCATGCAAATTATGTATTGTCATATCAATAAAAATGATTAAATTTTATACCCACTACTTGATTAAAAAGTTATACAAATAGGAGGATTTTATTGGATGATAGTATGGAAATTTTTTATAGTGCAGGTGCGTCAAACTTAAACTCATTATATATATAATAGTATAAAATTCAAAATATATATTAGTGTATCAAAATTGATTTCTTCAAACAAAAAATTGACTTGACATGGTTTTCATACCTAAAAAGTAGACAAGATAAAACTTAATTTAAATGTACTTTATGATGACGTAATTTTTAATAAAATATAATGACATCTTTTCATCTAACCTCACTTCGTGAGGGTTATTTTGCTGATGCAAGATTATCACAAGGACTTGCTACTTTTCTTTCGGAAAAGTGCAAAAAGTGTGTCCATGAAAAACAGTAAAGGTTGGTCAACGTCTCAATAATTCGCCCCTTTTTTGGTTTGATAATTGATACTTGTAGTAGATAACGCCCCTGATTAGACGTGAAATATGTAGGTTCTTTGAAGTAAGAAAAAAAATTCTCTTATATTTTTTAAACAAAAAATACTTATTGTTTGCTCTACTTTTAATAAAATAGTTAAAGCATCAAATGATAAATATAATAAAGTAAAAATTACATCATATAATAAAGTAAAAATAATTTTAAAAATACTTAAGATTTTTTTTTTTAGTAGAATCAACCTAGTCCAACTAGCACAGAATTATTTTTGGAATAAAAAAGTTCTGAATATACATCTTAAAAAAAGTCTAGTCTTTTATGTTTTGTCATATGTTAAAATTAGAGTGTCAACATATAAAAATAAGATAAGTTAATTGTAACAAATAATAAAAATATTAAAACATAAAATGCTACAAATATAAGAGTGGGTATTTAAATTCACCTATGATATTCGAATTCCATATGTAAGAAATTTCAGCGATTACTCTTAAAAAAAGAAAAAGAAAAAGTAATTTAAACGATTCAATATGGAATGGACGCGCAAGCTACAATTTCCTTCACGGTGACACTTTATTAGTGGGCATTGTCGGACACAAATTCAGCAGTGGCACTCGTAATGGTGGCCAACGTGTGATTGGATTGAGATAAATCTTCTAAAATAACTAGCTATTAAATCTTATATATATATATATATATATATATATATATATATATAGAGAGAGAGAGAGAGAGAGAGAGAGGAGAAATAATTAACAAAATCTTGACGTCAAGATAATTTAGATATATTGTGCTGTATAAATCACTTTCGTTATTTTTTTTTCTCTTTTTCTCAATTATTCTCTTTTTTTCCACTATTTTTATCCGTCACTCAATATATTTATAATTCAAAATTAAAATAATTAATATTGTCTAAAGTTTTGAAATAAATAATTATTTGTGAAAAAATATAGTTTTCAAATGAACGCTTAATTAGGAACGGAAGTAGTATTATATTAATTAATTGGGAGTACCAAAAGGTGTGGTTTATTTTCCACAATGTGAATTACTTTATTGGCGTAAAGAATTTTTTATTTTTATCTAATTATTTGTCATTATTTTTTATCCAAACCACCACTAATCAAAAGTTCAGACTTTAATTAATATCACCTGAGTTAAGTTGGTTTTTATAGGATAAAGTTCTTTTAACATTCTTTCATTTTTTTCTTCATGTTCCCATTAGCATTTTATTGTCATACATTTTGTAGCACAAACTCAAAACATTGTACTCAATGTACAATGGTAATTAAATAATTTTAAATTTATAATATTGAGATGATTTTACATAAATTCATTTTATACTTTGATTAAGCCTATACTGTATTTTTGGACAGATTTTGTTTAATTTTAACGCTTTAATCATTAGAAATTAGAATATTAGATATATATACTCTAAAGAATATAACTTTACTCTTTTAAAAGAATAACGGAGTGTTTTGAAAAGCTCCAAACGCACCATTATCCACTTGCTATAAAAGGATTCATGCAATGCTTCATTTGTCACAAGCATGTCATAAAAGTTCACTAGTTTCAGTGAAGGTGTAAGGAGACATATTTCAGTTCTTCAATTTCACTCAAAGCATTTTGTATTTAGATTTCTAAAGAGTTATGGAAATACTACTAACTACTAATCATCCTATCTTTTCATTGATACTTTTCCATTTACAATGACTTGTTTATGTTTGCAGTAAAATACACAACATGAGCAAAGTTTGGCTTCTTGTACTTGTGATCTTCTACAATGGCTTTACTTCTAATGGAATCAGCAACAATGTTTCCACAAGACCACCTACTGTTAACATTGGGGCAATTTTATCTTTCAACTCAACAATTGGAAGAGTGGCTAAAGTTGCCATACAAGCAGCAGTGGATGACATAAACTCCAATACAACCATCCTCAATGGCACTAAGCTCCATATTTCCATGCAGGACACAAAATTCTCCAGTGGATTTCTAGGAATCATTGACTGTAAGTTCTTGTACATCACGTTAAAGGGGTATTTGGTAATTGACTATTTTATAGAAATAATCTCCATTTAGTTTCAGAAAACAATTTTCAATTTTCATTTTATTTTCAAAATTTTTTTAAGCAAATTGCAGAAAAAAATTTGGGTTTCAATTTTCTATTTTAATTTTTACTATTTACTTCACAAAATCCTTAAAAATAAGAAACAAATCCTAAAAAAAAAGGAAATTGACTAAAAACAAGAAATAAAAACTGACAACTATTTTCTGAAACCAAACTATTCTCCAAAACTTGTCTCAGCAATATCTTGATTTTAAACTGTTTCTAGCTTAAAACAAGTTAATTAAAAAAAGGACTGATTTTTCTAATTCACAGTTCTGCATGTTTTCCTTGAGAAACATATTGCTCACTCACTAACAAACCATGTTGATCTTTTCATTACAGCATTAATGTTGATGGAGAAAGACACTGTGGCCATAATTGGTCCCCAGCACTCTGTTATGGCTCATGTGATTTCACATATTGCAAATGAGATGCAAGTGCCTCTGCTATCATTTGCTGCAACAGACCCCACACTAACATCATTGCAATTCCCATATTTTGTTAGGACAACACAGAGTGATCTGTATCAGATGTCTGCTGTGGCAGATATTGTTGACCACTTCCAATGGAGAGATGTGATAGCAATTTTCATTGATGATGATCATGGAAGAAATGGGGTAGCTGCATTAGGGGATAAACTGGCAGAGAAACGTTGTAGGATATCATATAAAGCGCCCTTTAGGCCTAATACCATTAACCAGGAAGAAATAAGCAGTGCACTTGTTAAGATAGCTTTGATGGAATCTAAGGTAATTGTCCTCCATATAACACCTGATTTTGGCTTAAAAGTGCTTGAGGTTGCTCAGTCACTTGGCATGATGGGAACTGGTTATGTGTGGATAGCCACTGATTGGCTTTCTACAGTACTAGATTCACACCCTTCATTGTCCACAACTTCAGCCATGAATGACATCCAAGGTGTTATCACCTTGCGAGTGTACACGCCAGATTCACAGATCAAAAGAAATTTTATGTCAAGGTGGAGCAACCTGACTCGTCAAAAGGGTCCTGATGAGGGTCCTTTTGGGTTGAACACCTTTGGTCTATATGCATATGACACTGTTTGGGTCCTAGCTTCTGCACTTGATGCATTTTTTAGCAATGGGGGAACCATGTCATTTTCTAATGATTCAAGTCTAGACATGTTAAGAGGGGACAACCTTCATCTTGATAAGATGGGGGTGTTTGTTAATGGTAGCATATTGCTTCAAAAGATTGTGGAAGTCAACAGAACTGGTTTAACAGGCCAAATGATGTTTGATTCTGATGGAAACTTGTTGAACCCATCATATGAAGTCATTAATGTGATTGGTACTGGAACTAGGAGGATTGGTTATTGGTCAGATTCCTATGGCCTCCACACTGGTGAAGCTCCTAATCATTCCAATTTGACTGAAGGACTATATGGTGTTATATGGCCTGGCCAAACAACTCAAACGCCTCGCGGTTGGGTTTTTGCCAACAATGGAAAACACTTGAGAATTGGAGTGCCACTTAGAATCAGCTACCACGAGTTTGTGTCAAGGATTGAGAGCACTGATATGTTTGGTGGTTATTGCATAGATGTGTTTCTTGCTGCATTGAACTTGTTGCCTTATCCAGTTCCATACAAGTTCGTTCCATTTGGTGATGGTAAAACCAACCCATTAAATTCAGAACTTCTCCACCAAATCACAATTGGTGTAAGTATTATACTCTCTCCATCCAGGAATTACTGTCACTTTGAATAAATTGGTACATTAAAAAAAAAAATGTGTATGACTTTCATAATACACTGTCTTTTTAATGTACCAATTTGTTCAAAATGACAGTTATTCCTGAACTGGACAATAATCATTTTAAGTTTTATTAAAGATATCTCTATCTTCAATTTTTTTAGGCTCTAGCTTTGTATTTTTATAATTTCTTGTATTGAAATTCCTTGTTATATGTGTAGGCTTTTGATGCAGTAGTTGGAGACATTACCATTACTACAAACAGAACTAAGATAGTTGATTTCACTCAGCCATATATTGAGTCTGGCCTAGTTGTTGTGGCACCTATCAGGAAGTTGAAATCGAGTGCTTGGGCTTTCCTCACACCATTTTCTCCAATGATGTGGTTTGTCACAGGATTGTTTTTCTTAGTTGTGGGAGCTGTTGTGTGGATTTTAGAGCGCCGCATCAATGATGACTTTAGAGGCCCTCCTAGGAGACAATTTGTCACCATTATATGGTAATTAAGTACCAAAACATCTAAAAATTTGTCTTTGTTAAGCTGCTTCATTGGTTCATCACAATTTTTTTTACAAGATTGGTCCATTATATTAATCACTTGCAAATATATTACCAATTGCTAACACACGAAATTATGAATTATTTGCTGTGCAGGTTTAGCTTTTCAACCCTTTTTTTCGCACATAGTAAGTTGTTGAACTTGAAACTTTCCCTTACTTAGTGGAAGCTCATGAATGATTTTACATCAAGCACATTCTTTTTACACAAGACCCTTTTGCAGCTTTGACTGTCGACAAATATTTCACATATTCAACTTGCCTTTTTGCACCTTTTAATGTGGACAAGTATTTCACATATTCATATTACCTTGTCATGAAATTCTATTTAACTGTGAAATGTGAAGGACTGCAAATAAAGTTCATGACAACTTTTTCACTAATGCTTGAGCCTTGAATACTACAACAAGAACTAATAATCTTCCAAGAAACTTGAAAGTTGTTATAATGTTTAGTATTAGAAATTATTGGTGCCACAGACTTTTAGTGTCCAATGATTATGTTGATAACCCTTTCTTTTGCAGGGGAGAAAACTGTCAGCACTCTTGGTCGCTTAGTCCTAATTATATGGCTCTTTGTGGTTTTGATACTCAATTCTAGCTATATTGCAAGCCTTACTTCTATCCTTACAGTGGAACAGCTCTCTTCCCCAGTTAAGGGGATTGAAAGCTTGGTTATAAGCAATGACAGAATTGGTTTCTTGAGAGGTTCATTTGCTGAAAATTATCTGACTGAGGAGCTCAACATACACAGATCAAGGCTTGTTCCTCTCAACTCACCATCAGAGTATGAGAAGGCCTTGAAAGATGGACAAGCTAATGGTGGTGTTGCTGCAATAATTGATGAACGTGCATACATGGAGCTCTTCCTAGCAACCAGATGTGAATTTGGTATTGTTGGGCAAGAGTTCACCAAGATGGGATGGGGCTTTGTAAGTATCCATTTCTTTTATGTTATACTCCACTTTTCGTTTACCAAATTCATTGTTCAAAAGATATTAAAAGACATGTTCCTGAAGAAAAATTCTTGCATGCATACATACATACATATACCTATATATATATATATATATATATATATATATATATATATATATATATATATATTTGGTCATACTAATTGTGAGAGTGATGGTTGGATAAACTTATCTATAAAGTGGCAACTCTAAAATTCGAACCCCTAACACTACAGATAAAGTTTGTCTGAAGTTGCAGTTCACTTCCACTACAATCATCACTTTTGGATTTACATAGATGTAAATCTAACACCTTACATAAAAGGTGACAGAAGTTAGTGTATCAAAGTTGATAGGGTAATTTTTATTGTGATCATGTCTAAATGCGAGGAGCAAGATTTGAATTCATGTTAGAATTTCTCTAAGTCCAAAGGAAGAATCCTAGACACTACTCTCTTGGACTAAGAAGTAACAAGTACTGCTCATGGAGAGAAGAGTATTCCTTTCCGCGTATTGTAAATTTTGGTTTCTTATTCATCATTCTCTTAATCTTTCTCTCAAATCTTCAAAACAAAATTTAATGTAAATAGAGAAGAGGACTCATTAATTTCAGCTATGACATGGAATTGAAAGTAGATATTAGGCATAGAAATTAACCCAAGCGGGAAATTTGTACTATACAGACTCTATTATACACACAATCCCTGTGAATTCCACTCCCACATACTAATAAAATTATGATTGTGTGTAATTCACAGCCACTTATTAGACTAGGTCAACTTTAGGATTTATAATTTCATTGACATATTTAGGGTCAGCTTGGTACGGTTATTTAACATCATATTTTCAAAGTCTAGCTTAACTTAAAAGTATATATAAATATTTTTTTAACAATATGTATAGGACAAATTACATTAACCTCCGATTAGGTTTCATGAAATTCTCCTAAGCTCTTCTCTATTTGTCTGGGTGACATTGACCTTTCCCGAACATACTCTTCAATATGCAACCTGGCAAAGGATAATGTATAATTTTTACAAACTCAGAAAAAGTTGGTATAATGATTTCACAAACTTGGACACTTGCAGGAAAATTTTGACAAAAAGAAAGGAATTGAGTTAAATATTATCAAATTTCAGAAGAGTTTAATGTAATTTGTGCATATGTGTATATGATCAATATATTATTGAGAGCAAGTAGCAACTTAGCTTGAACAAGTTTTGAATCATACAGGGCTTTCCAAGGGACTCTCCCCTAGCAATTGACATGTCAACTGCCATCCTAAAACTATCAGAGAATGGTGACCTGCAGAGGATTCATGACAAGTGGCTAACAAGGAGTGCTTGCAGCTCAGAAGGTGCAAAGGAAGGCGTAGACCGGCTTGAGATAAAGAGCTTTTGGGGTCTATTCCTTCTTATCGGGATAGCATGTTTCATTGCTCTCCTTTGCTATGTCATTAGAATGGCCTACCGTTTTAGGAGGCACTCCAATAGTACCAACTTTGAAGGCTCTTCACACCCTTCTCGCCTTAGATCATTCATTTCCTTCATCAATGAAAAAGAAGCGGAAGACAGATACATGCCAAAGAAAAGGAAGATGGAAAAGTGCTCTTGTAGAAGGGTAGTGCATGAAGATGGTTCATTGGATGGTTCTAGTGTTAGTGTCCATATTAGAAATGATGTCATTGTCGAAGATAATAACTAGTAATTAAAGTATGTTCTAGATCAAGGAACAGATATATAATTTAATGATGAATATATAATAATACCAAATATGTCTGCAACAAGCACAAAATGTGTAAATGTTATGCAAATGTTGTGAAGTTTATATCTGTACAATTTGGGGTTATGCATGGCGAATAGTTCAGGGATAAAGTAAAAATTTTCCTTTATTTATTGTTATGTATTTAAACATGCAAAATAGAAAATATATTAAAAATGATTTTATCTATAAAATTTAAATGAAAATAAGAGTAAACCTTCAAAATGGTTCTAAATAACTTTCAAATTGGACAAATTAATCTCTAACAAAAATAAATAGATAAATTGGTTCCTAGTCTTTTAAAAATTAGCCCATCCATCAAAATCTTATCCTAGTTATTTAGGAGGTATTTTTACAACGTTAAGAACCAATTTATCCATTTAATTTTGTTATGCACTAGTTTGTTTGATATTTTAAAAGGTTATTGATCAATTTGTCATTTATGTTTGTTAGGAACTGATTTATTTGATTTGAAAATGGATAAGGAATTTTTGGGGGGTTTACTCTAAAAGCAATGCAGTAAATAAAAACATTGTAAATATTGAAACCAATATTAGTAATTATATATTTTAAAGCAAAATTTTCAAGGTTTAGACTTTTGGGCGAAGCAAAGGTCCACACTATAAAAATAATAATGTTATGTGCACACCTCCTTTGTGTATATCTACGATTCTACTGTAAATAAACAATAGAAGAAAAAGTGGGTGACATGATACATGAGATAGCAAAATTGAAATTTTAAAACATTTCAAAAACAAAACAAAATAAACATATTTTCTCTCCCCCTCCTAAATCCATCTTCCCTCCCTCTGTTGTAATTGAGATAGTCCCCACTCCCATTGCCTCTTTTTCTTACTTGTTGAAATCATCTTCTTCTCTTCGTCCCTACTTGTAAACTCATACTTAAAATTTATAAATATAGTACAAAAAACTTATAAACTATGAAAAAACCTTGTAAATCGATTTTTAGTATTATTTTACGAGTTTTAAAGTTTTTATAAGTTTATTAAATCATTCATTCTTGATTTAATAATCAGATTTATCTGAAGGAATACACCCACTAGTAGAGAAGTATAAATGAAGAACCCATCAAAAGAAATATCACATACCTATTAAATTAAAAGAGGAGTGCAAATGAGAAATCCACATATCTTACAAAGAAGATTGTTGCAGAAAAGTGAAAGAAATACATGTTTGTTGTTGTTGTTCGTTTGCGGGTAAAGGAGCTACACTTCTTCTCAAGAATTGTTGTTTTTGCTGCAGATGATCAAATAACTATAGTTGATGATGGCAGATGTGACAATGTTAGTGTTCTCTTACGCGTGAAAGAAAAGAGTGACATGGGAGTTGAGAAAGAAAGAGAGCGGGAGTTGAGAGAGAGAGAAAAATAGAGAAAGAAATGTGAGTTTTTTTATTTCAAAAATGTTTTGTTAATTGTTTGTATATATCTATATTTCTATTTTGTCCTCTTCCTTCACCAACCATAGGCGTATATTGTTTTGATGTGCACATAATATTATTGCCATAAAAAAATTAAGAATAATGTTTGGTATATAATTTAATATACAAAAATGTTATAACAATACACAATATTGTTTTGTCTTGTAGTGCATTAATATTCACTCTCACTAAAAGATAAAATAATATTGTGAGTGTTATTATAATATTATTGTACAAGTTTATTGTACATGTAACACTACTCAAAAGATTGTGAGTGTTATTGTAATATTATTGTACAAGTTTGTTGTACATGTAACACTACTCAAAAGATAATATTGGGATGATCTCTTAGTGGTGACAAGACTTAGAGAGTAGAAATATCTTAAAATAATATAAAATTGGTAACATTATATCTTTTTTGGTAGCTGGACAAAAATAAGAAAACAAAAAAATAATTACACAAGATCTCTAAGCATCATATGCTTCAGATCTAAGGGTAGAACCTCCCACACTTTAAAACCCTCATCTTGATGCCCCCACTTTAGCAAAGAAATCAATACACAAATTAGCTGTTCGTGGTACCTAATTCAAACACACCTCCCATTGCTGCTTTAAAATAGACCCTAGATCTCCACTAGCAAAGCACATAAACCATGAGCCCAAGGAGTAATAGTAGAGTTCACCAAGTGCACAACCTGCATATTGTCATATTTGCAAAGTACCTTACAATACCTTTTCATTCACGGCAAACACAAACCATCACGGATAACAAGCAACTCAATCATGGTGATGTTATACTTAGCCACAACCCTAAACAGCCCCCAAGCTAACCACCTTCATGATCTCAAAGAATACCACCAATACCAAACTTCTGCAAAGTTTGCTCGGCTACCAATAATAGGTCATGTCCAAGCTTAAACAACCTCTATTCTATGCTAATCCCAATTGCAATAGAGTTGGACATCCCACATAGTTTGATAAATATACCCTATCACAGTCTAAGTACTCCAATGCTCTGAGTCTAGAACTCTATTATTCTTCCAATGCCAAACCCATCAGAAGGGGAATCTATCGTTGTCCTCCCTACCAAAACAATGCGGCCATGAATGTAGGTGCAACGTGAAAAACTCTAATGCAAAATCTAAGCCACTGGGCATTGGGAGTAGGGACAAGTCCTAATGCAATGGAGGATTGGCTACTCCCTCCTGCGGACCAAACAACCTACTATCATTATATTTTAAAAGTGATTTTATTTTTTAATACTTAAATATATTTAATTGTTAAAGCATATTTTTATCAAAATTTTTATATTTGAATTTTAAGATTAATTTATATTTATTTTGTCTTATCAAATAAATTTATATCCTTTGGGTAATTTTACAATTATAAGTGATTTTAATCAACATTATTCAAACAATATTTTCAATCAAAATTCTTTTTCAAGTATGGATATTCAAATATAAATCATTTCAATTTAAAATCAATTATAACTAGAATCAATTTCAACAAAAAAGACATTTAGATAACATTTTTTGGATGAAAATCATTTGTCATATATTTAGATAATTTCTAAAAAGTAATCAAATGAAAAAAAATATCATTTTTCAACAATTTTTTAGTTATACATAAAATTTAACTTTCATACTATTTTTTTTTTAATATGAAACAAACAGACGAAACCAAAATCAATTTTATAATCAATTATGCAAAAAGCGGGGGGAAAATGCACTTAATGGAGGATTGCGAACCTGGTCATGGCGGAGAGTTCAGTCGAGGGGTGTTGAGTCTTGAAGATGTCTGTGGTTATGTGCCTCCAGCTCCACCACGCTCTTCCGCCGTGGAACGCGGCCTCCAACGCCTCAATGGCGTCCTCCTCGATCGAAAGAAGCACGTCCTGCTTGACGCACGCGATTAGAGAGAGAGAGACACACACCTCATGTATCTGATCTCACGATGAGTAAGATTAGACTCCTCAATCCCTAATTGAATCGTTCACTCTCTTCTTCAATGAATTCAAGTTTGAAACATCGATTTTCATGTGATTTGATTTTCAATATTTGTTTCATCTTCTTTTTCCCCTCCCCCACCCCCACTCGTTTTCGTCATGGAAATTAACGATGTTGCCTGGATATGCAGTACGATCTGCACTGCACAATTGAGATACAGTAATTTCATAAAAAAATGGGTTATGGATATGCTAATAGTAAAAAAAAATCATAACTTTTATATAATAAAATCAATAATTTAAACATAAAATAATTTTAAATTGTTATGATAAAATCAATCCAATAATTTCATGTGATAAAACCATAAATTGAAACTCAATTTACACAGCCAGCCCGACCAC
The DNA here is from genome assembly GCA_031216105.1 of Dalbergia cultrata. Classification (NCBI taxonomy): domain Eukaryota; kingdom Viridiplantae; phylum Streptophyta; class Magnoliopsida; order Fabales; family Fabaceae; genus Dalbergia; species Dalbergia cultrata. The sequence goes on along the minus strand of CM062347.1, from coordinate 1,086,193 downwards.
ATGCAGTATGAAATGTCCAAATCATAATTCAAACAACCATCACAAAACAGATCACAACTTCAAAGAGGACTGTAAAGTTTGATGGAAATTCCAAACTAGGCCACAGAAACACAGAAACATTCATATGAAGGCAGCAAGCTGAGCTGGTTTCAATTTATTTATACCAACACCACTTCGATTTGAATTGAAAAAACAAATCAAAATATTACCATACTGTTAAAGCAGCACCACATCATCACAAATTTAATTCAGATTTCAGGCCAAAAAATAAAACAACAAAACGGCAGGGATAGAAGGGGAATTGATCCGTTTAAGAAAAAAAAGAAAAAAAAAATCCATTAGAATGCAGTAGTTTTGGTACAATGGCATACCCAATACCGGATACACGTACCCCATATGTACCCTGCCATACCCAGACGTACCCAATTTTTATTTTTTCAAACAAAAAAAGCAATGGGTACGTATACGCGTGTATCCAATGCGTACCCATAGGTACTTTTCCAAAAATCCACGTAGCCATGCTTCAGTGGAAATTAATCAGGTTTACAATGTTTTGAATTTTTAGGTTTGCCTGATTTGTGCCTCTTCCAACTTATCATCATTTGAAGTAGCTAGCTAGCTAGCTAGCTCGCTCTAGCTCGCGATTTAGGTGAATGAATGAATCACTTCAAAAATGTAGAGACGCGATATGTTATTTTCGGATAAATTGGATTGTGATTTGTGGATCATATTTATGAATAAATTAAAACGTGCAGAGTTAGTCACTTAGTTTGCTGCATTTGGATAAATTGGATTGTGGATCATTATTTATGATGCATATGTATGTTTCTCCTTTACAGCAATTGACCAAATGAACAGCTAGTTTGATCGTGGGCATCGGATGTTGGATGAGACAGATCAAGCGAATTCAGAGGGAAGAAAAAAAAAAGGTTAATAAGAAGGAGGAGAATAGTGGACTAGAAATCGGATCAGATTAAAGATTTATAAGTTCAATCAATTTAATCGAGATTTAATAGAATATTAAATTATTAATATTAATATAATCAACATAAAAAAGTTATTTTGATCTCTTTTTCATTTTTACTGTATGATTGTTATAATATATCAGTAATTAAGTTTTGAAGAAAAAAAAAATCAAAAGTTCCAACCTAGCCAACCTTCAAAAATGGACCGGTTTGTTGATTTCCTGATTTTGAACTCTCCAGATTTCAAGAGATTAATCAGACTAGTATGGTGATTGGTTTCCAATTAAATTGATCGGAACTACTTGTTCAGTTCGATTTTCTTTCCCATATTCATTGAATCTCACTTTTGTGTGAACTCCAATGCAATGCAATGCACGGTCACAATTGATGGGAGAATTGGAATAGAGTTATGTACGTACTTTTTCACATAACATTTTGACAATCATAACATCTCATTCATTAAATAAAGATAAAATAAGATTTTAAAAGTATAAATACAACTATTTTAAATGAATAAAATGATGTGGATATCCAAATATTGTGCGAAAAAAAGTGTACACATGACATTTTTTTATTGGAATAATATTGCTGACAAGAAATTTTGGGACGTTTGCATGTGTTATATATTTGGATAATTTTTTAAAAAATAATTAGAATACACAAATATTAGTTTTTATTTTTTCTATAAGATAAAAAGAGTACTTTCTGAAATAAAATTAATTTGTAACTTTTTTAATTGTATAAAACTTAATTTTGATAAATACTTTTGTTTTTTAAAATCTGAAATAACTAATCAAATTCTTAATAGATTGTTTAAGAGACAATATTCCATAGCTTTATTGATTATCCTAAATGCTTTAAAATGATTAAAATGGTCACCGTCAAAATACCCCAACAATAACTAACCACTACTTTCTTGTACCAATAAATAAATAAGTAAATAAGTTAAACACTACTTTCAAGACAAATCAGGTGGATAATTAACTCTTGAGAAAAAAAATTATGATCAATTAAAGTATTTAAAAGCATGTCGTTTTTATAATCTTTATTCTACAAACCAAAATATCGTAACATAATTATATAATAGTAGCATAAAATATTATATACTTTGTAGGGTATATTGATTTTTTAATATATTATTTTTTCCAATGTGACATTTATTTACAGATTGACGGAATATTAAAGTATCAAAATTAATTTCTTTACGGAAAAATGACTAGACAGTATTTTAATATGAAAAAGACTTAATTTAAATGTACTTTATGAAAAAGTAATTTTCAAGAAAATTCTAATGACATCTATTCATCCAACCTCACTTCATGAAAATTATTTTGTTGATGGAAGACTATTATAGGGACTTGATACTTTTCTATTGGACAAAGTGTGATGTGATAAGAGAACAGATGACAAACAATAAAGGTCGGTTAGCGTCTCAATAATTCCCTACTTTTTTCATCCTTTTTGACAGTAGAAAGCGGACATCCTCGCAGACTTATCTATCGTCGCCCTACATTTATTTCATAAGCTTATCTTAATAGTTAATTTTTTTTAGTTTATACAAAAAAATAGTTAATTTTTTTATTTTTAAAATAAAATTTAGTATTGTGAATTAGAATTTTAATTATTTTATATTTATAATAGATTACTATTATGATATTTTTATATTATTGTTGGATTTCAATATCATTTATACTGTTCAATAAAATAATCCAAGCCAAGATTTACTAATATTGATTTTCACCTACATTAGGAGTTCCAAAAGGGGTGGTTTAACGCCACAAAAAAAAAAAGGTGTGGTTTAAGACGTATCCTTTTTTCTTAATAAAGAACGAAGCTCATACCCTCAATGCCGACGGGAGTTACGTGTTCCAGTATAAAAGAGGCGTTGTTCACTTTAAAAAGTTTGGCTTACTTTAACTTTAATGCATTATTAGTGTAAAGAGCTTTTTATTTTGATGTAATGATATATTATTACTTTTTTATTTAAACCACCAGTGATAAAAATTTGAGACGACTTTGATTAATTTGACTTGACAATTTAGTATTATCTTTTTCCATTCTCAAACTCAAAACTTTATTTAAAGGAAATAATTATCGAACTACTTGAATCAATCAAGTGTTAATTAATTATACATTGTGTATGTGACTTTGAATAATACTTATAAAAATCAAATAGTTTAATGACATGTGAACATAATATTGGATGATTTTATAATTTTTTATGCTTATTCTTAATCTTATGTATTTATTTTTTATTAAATCACTTTTCTAGTGCGATGCTCTCCGTTCGGTAACATTTAATTTATGTCCCCATTAGCATTTTATTGTCTAAAATTTTACTTAAAATTAAGGAAATAATATTTTTCTGAAACAAAAAAATTAACAATATCACATTACTCTTTTAAAAGAATAGTGGAGTATTTTGAAAAGCTCCCAATACATCATGATCCACTTGCTATAAAAGGATACGTGCAATGCTTCATTTGGGCATGTAATCTCAAACATTACAAGCATGTCATAAAAGTCCCCTAGCTGTTTCAGTGAAAAAGTAAGAAGATACATTTCAGTTCTTAGACTTCACTCAAAGCTTTTATATTTATATTTCTAAGAGTAGATGAGTATTGGAAAATACTAATTATCCTATCTTTTCATTATTCTCTTCTTGCCGTTTACAATGATCTGTTATGCTTGCAGTAGAATACACAAACATGACCAAAGTTTGGCTTGTTGTACTTGTGATCCTCTACACTGGCTTTCCTTCAAAAGGAATCAGCAACAATGTTTCCACAAGACCTACTGCCGTTAACGTTGGGGCAATTTTATCTTTCAACTCAACGATTGGAAGAGTGGCTAAAGTTGCCATGCAAGCAGCAGTGGATGATATAAATTCCAATGCAACCATTTTCAATGGAACTAAGTTTAATATAGTCATGCAGGACACAAAATTGTCCAGTGGATTTCTAGGAATCATTGAATGTAAGTTCTTATCAATCATCTGTTTAGCTTTAGAGAATTAATTTTTTAGTTTTCATTTTCTATTTCAAATTATTTCTTGTTTGCAAGATTTCATGAAGAAAAATGTGAAAAATATAAAATTCAGGGTCTATTTGGTTTTTGTTTTCATTTTATATTTTTCATTTTTATAATTTTATAAAAAAAATAGTGAAAACAATAATCATGTTTCTTGTTTTTACTTCTTGCTTTTACTATTTCCATCACAAAATATTGAAAATAGAAAACACAAAATATGATAAAAGAAAAGACAATGCAAACCAAGCAAGCTCAGTTTTCATTTTTAATTTTAACTATTTGTTTTATAAAATCCTAAAAATAAGCATCGGACTGAAAATAGAAAAAAAAAAAAACTGTAAAAAAAATTTCTGCAAACCAAACAAACTGACACTAAAAATAATTTTCTGAAATCAAACTGCTTTCCAAATTTGTTGCTGGAAGACTTTTCGTATAAAGGTTTTGAATTCAAAATAAGTTTAGTCAATCAAGGATTGAATCTTTCTACTTCATAGTCCTGCATGTTTTCCTTAACAAATATGTTCCTCACTCACCAATAAACCATTTTTTTTCATATTACAGCATTACTGTTGATGCAGAAAGGCACTGTGGCCATGATTGGTCCCCAGTACTCAGTTATGGCTCATGTGATTTCACATATTGCAAATGAGATGCGAGTACCTCTGCTATCATTTGCAGCAACAGACCCTACACTAACATCATTGCAATTCCCATATTTTGTTAGGACAACACAGAGTGATCTGTATCAGATGTCTGCTGTGGCAGATATTGTTGAGCACTTTCAATGGAGGGATGTGATAGCAATTTTCGTTGATGATGATCATGGAAGAAATGGGGTTGCTGCATTATGGGATAAGCTAGCTGAGAAACGTTGTAGGATATCATATAAAGCACCCTTTAGGCCTGATAACATTACCCAGGAGGAGATAAGCAGTGCACTACTTAAGATAGCTTTGATGGAATCTAAGGTAATAGTCCTCCATATAGCACCTGATTTTGGCCTGCAAGTACTTAAGGTTGCTCAGTCACTTGGCATGATGGGAACTGGTTATGTGTGGATAGCCACCGATTGGCTTTCTACAGTTCTAGATTCACACCCTCCATTGTCCACAACTTCAGCCATTAATGACATCCAAGGTGTTATCACCTTGCGTATGTACACGCCAGATTCACAAATCAAAAGAAATTTTATGTCTAGGTGGAGCAGCCTGACCCGTCAAAAGGGTCTTGGTGACGGTCCTTTTGGGTTGAACACCTTTGGTCTATATGCTTATGACACAGTTTGGGTCCTAGCATGTGCGCTTGATGCATTTTTTGACAACGGGGGAACTTTGTCATTCACAAATGATTCAAGCCTAAACATGTTAAGAGGGGACACCCTTTACCTTGATACTATGGGGGTCTTTGTTAATGGCAGCATGTTGCTTCAGAAGATTTTACAAGTCAACAGAACTGGGTTAACAGGCCAAATGACGTTTGATCCTGATGGAAACTTACTGAATCCATCATATGAAGTCCTTAATGTGATTGGTACTGGAACTAGGAGGATTGGTTATTGGTCGGATTCCTATGGCCTTCACACTGGGGAAGCTCCTAATCATTCCAAGTCCAGTGAAGGACTATATGGTGTTATATGGCCAGGCCAAACAACTAAAACACCCCGCGGTTGGGTTTTCGCCAGCCATGGAAAACACTTGAGAATAGGGTTGGTACTTAGAAGCACTAACCGAGAGTTTGTGTCAAGGATTGAGGGCACCGAAATGTTTGGTGGTTATTGCATAGATGTGTTTCTTGCTGCACTGGACTTGCTGCCTTATCCAGTTCCATACAAGTTTGTTCCATTTGGTGATGGCACAACCTACCCATTCGTTTCAGAACTTCTCTACCAGATCCCAGCTGGTGTGAGTAAATTGAACTACTTTTTATGTTTTTATGATATCGATCTTGATTTTCTTTAGGCTTACTTTGTTTTGTTCTAATTTCTTGGAATGAAATTCCTTCTTATACATATGTGTAGGCCATTGATGCTGTGGTTGGAGACATTACCATTACTACAAACAGAACTAAGATAGTGGATTTCACTCAGCCATATATTGAGTCAGGACTAGTTGTTGTGGCACCTGTTAGGAAGTTGAAATCGAGTGCTTGGGCTTTCCTCACACCATTTTCTCCAATGATGTGGTTTGTCACAGGATTGTTTTTCTTAGTTGTGGGGGTTGTTGTGTGGATTTTAGAGCGCCGCATCAATGATGACTTTAGAGGCCCTCCAAGGAGACAATTTGTCACCGTTCTATGGTAATTAAGTACCAAAACAATTTAAATATTGTCTTAATTAAGCAGCTTGATTTGTTCACCACATTTTGTTATTCGAGATTGGTCATTGTCTTATGGACAAATTACACCGACCTCTCTTGAAGTTTGATGAAATTCACTCTGACTCCCTCTATTTGTTGGGTGATATTAACTTTCCCTGGATGCATTGTTTGTTGTGCGATAGAGGGCTGAACAATGCATCTGGGGAGGGTGGTATAATGAGTTTACAAACTCAAGAAAAGTTGATGTAATGATTTCACAACTCAGGAGTCTTCTTAGCAAATTTTATAAATAGAAATGGTATAGGTTAAATTTCACTAAACCTCGGAGAAATCAATATAATTTGCCCTTATATTATCTCTTACACATATTTTACCAATTGTTGACATATGAATCATTTCCTGTGCAGGTTTAGCTTTTCAACCTTATTCTTTGCACATAGTAAGTGGTTGAAAGTTTCCTTTAGCTGGTGGAAGGTCATGAAATTTTTTTCATGAAGCACATTCTTTCATTAATATTTCATTATCTCACTTTCACATCTTCAATTTTGCTTGTGATGAAATTCTATTTTAAATTATGAAATGGAAATAATTCATGACAATTTTTTTTCTCAAATGCTATAATACCATATCAATAACTAATCATCCATGAAACTTAAAAATTGTTACACTGTTGAGGTTGAGGAATGGTGTTGTATCTAATAAATAATAATATCCAATAATTATAATAATAAACTTTTCTTCTGCAGGAGAAAACACTGTCAGCACTCTCGGTCGATTTGTCCTAATTATATGGCTCTTTGTAGTTTTGATACTCAATTCCAGCTATATAGCAAGCCTTACTTCTGTCCTTACAGTGGAACGGCTCTCTTCCCCAGTTAAGGGGATTGAAAGCTTAGTTACAAGCAATGCACGAATTGGTTTCCCGAGAGGTTCATTTCCTGAATATTATCTGACTGAGGAGCTCCGCATAGACAAATCAAGGCTTGTTCCTCTCAACTCACCATCAGAATATGAAAAGGCCTTAAAGGATGGACCTGCTAATGGTGGTGTTGCTGCAATAATAGATCACCGTGCACATATGGAGCTATTCCTAGCAACTAGATGTGAATTTAGTATTGTTGGTGAAGAGTTCACCAAGATGGGATGGGGCTTTGTAAGTATTGCTGGAATCCATTTCTCTTATGTGATACTGCACTTTGCATTTGCCAAATTCATTGTTCAAAAACTATTAACAGACATATGTATTCCCGAATAATTCTAAGAAAAAATCTTGCATATATGTAAATCGTTTTTTGGTCATACTAATTGCTCACACAATTTCAGATTGGGGTGATTTTTGAATAAAGTCCTCCCCAAAGTGGTGACTATAGAATTTGAACCCCTAACATTACAGATAAAGTTTGTCCTGAAACACAATTCACTTCCACTACTCATAGAGACAAGAGTACTGCTTTTTGTATATTGTATATTTTGGTTTCTCATTCATCACTCTCTTAATCTTTCTAAGTCTTTAAAACAAAGACTAATTTATATAGAGAAAAGGACTCATTGATTTATATGTCAGGCACAGAAATCAACCCGGGCGGAAAATCTGTACTATATATATATAGACTTTATTATATATTCAGGTCCCCTCCCGTGCTCGTATAATACTTTTCACTAAGACATGGAAGTCCAATAACGTAGAGACACCATGCACCACAGTAGTCTTGGAACCCACACACTGAACACAGAACTCATGTGAATCCCACTCCCACACACTCTCATATTGTTCTGATTGTGATTCACAGCAACTTATTAAACCAAGTCAATCATAAACTTTCTAATTTTATTGATATATTTAAGGTCAGTTTGGCTTTGAGTATAAAAATTAAAATGAAAATTTCATGGATCAAATTTAGGAATAAAATTGTATAGAGAATTAGTCTACAAAATCTTCACTCTATTTTTAATTTCAAACCAAACAAACTCTTAAAGGTGACAATGATCCAAGTTAGACTAGATTGTGCTTTAAAATAGAGTTTGTTTGTTTGTTTGTTTCCTAAACACAAGAGATGAGTTTAATATTTTTTTTAGCATAGGCATTTTTTATAGCCTACCCTAACTTTTTGAAAAATCTAGCCCAACCTACTGAAAGAATTTGTATTTAAATACTTATTTAACGGTATGTAACATATTATTGATACCTACTTATTTAATCTAGCCTATCCTAGCTTGAACATGTTTTTAATGTCATACAGGCCTTCCCAAGGGACTCACCCCTAGCAATTGACATGTCAAATGCAATCCTAAAACTATCAGAGAATGGTGACCTGCAGAGGATTCATGACAAGTGGCTATCAAGAAGTGCTTGCAGCTCAGAAAATGCAAAGCAAAGCATAGACCGACTTGAGGTAAAGTGCTTTTGGGGTCTATTCCTTCTAATTGGCATAGCATGCTTCATTGCTCTCCTTTGCTATGTCATTAGAATGGCCTACCGTTTTAGGAGGCACTCCAATAGTACCAACCTTGAAGGCTCTTCACACTCTTCTCGCCTTGGATCATTCATTTCCTTTATCAATGAAAAAGAAGAGGAAGACAAATAAATGCCAAAGAAAATGAACAAGGAAAAATGCTCTTGTAGAAGGCTAGTGCATGAAGATGGATCATTGTCTGGCTCTAGTAGTGTTAGTGTCCATATTAGAAATGATGTCACTGCCGAAGATAATAACTAGTGATTAAAGTATGCTCTAAATCAAGCAATAGATATATAATTTAATGTGATGAATATATACTAATACTAAATATGCTAGCAATAAGCACAAAATGTGTAAATATTACGTAAATGTTGTGAAGTTTATACCTGTATTCTGTACACCTTGGAGTTATGCATGATTTGTGTGAGAATCTAGCTTACAGGAGTTATTATATAGTTAATGTTATTATCTTACTACGCCGATAAGGCCAAAGAACTTTAGGTTAGAACTGAATGTATAGGTCTAGACTCTAGACTAAGCAAGTAGCCATTATATTTATTTAGAGCATAGATACTTAAAGAGATACATCAAAATTAAATTCCTTTAGTGTAGTGGGGAACTTGGCCATGATGAGAATCTGCCAGATTCATTTATTGGAAGGACCATGCCACTTGTTCATATGTCAGTTTATCCATTAATGCTAATTACTTATAGTCCACTATTCAGATGAAAAATAAAGTCAATCTTACTCTTACACATAAAAGCAGAACTCTTGTATGACTATAATTATACCATCTCACAGATTAGCAGTTTGTTTCGGTGGTCAAACTCGCTTTTGATCAAAGGAGTAGTAGAACTCCTCTCACAAGAATTGCATTAAAAAGCCAAATTTATGTATGGCGCAGTGAGTAAAATTAAAAAAAAAAAAAAAAAGTCCCTATGGGTATATTTAAGAAAAAAAAATGAGCTCTATTAATTGTACCTGAAATATAATCATCACTTGTTTGGAGCACTAACCTTTTTTAAGTTTTTCTAAATACGGAACATTAAATTTAAATCTGTTACAATATATTTTTGTGGTTTCATATATGTGGCTCTCATAGTTTCCATACATGCATCATCATATTTTCAAGTCAAGTGCCACCCGCATACATAACATTTAATATGTACGCAAAATAAGTTGAGATTCCGAACAACTTCACCGTCCTAGATGGCCTATGTTATAATAATTGTTGGGCTTTTACTTGTCTTGGATTGTGTTTTTTAAGCCCATTAAAAAAAAAAAAGAAAAGGGTTTGGTACGTGACTTTTTCAGTTTCAGGTTTTGGTATTATATATAAGTGTATGATTGGCTCTTGGTGGCTTAGGGTCAAGAAGGTACAGCGCCGCAAAGAAAAATAGTGAGTGCGTGTAAGTTTTTTTTTTTTTTTTTTGGAGAGAGTGTGTATTTTGTTTGAGTGAGTTTTTATTAGGTGGAGAGAAATTATTTTGTGAGATTGGGTGTATTAGGGTTTTAAATTTATGAGAGATTATTAAATTAGTGATTGTATTTTTTCACAAAAGGTTAGTGGATTGATTTGTTGAGTTGGGGGCATAGGCATTGTTGGTCTAATTTTTTTTGTTCTCAACTGGTATCAGAGTGGGTTCTGATCCCGCTTCTAGTTTTAATAGCAAGGATGCAAGGTTCAATGAGCAAATTTGAGGTGGAGCCTTTTGACGGAAAAAGCAATTTTAATCTGTGGCAGAGTAATATTAAAGATATTCTAGTGCAGCATGGGCTGGCTAAAGCTCTGAATGGGAAGGAGAAAAAGCCAGAAAAGATGTCAGATGAAGAATGGGAAGAGATGGAGATGAAATCTGTTAGTACAATTCGCTTGTGTCTAGCACCTGAGGTAAAGTACAATGTTCTGAATGAAACGTCTGCTATTGATTTGTGGAAGAAGTTAGAAAATATGTATATGTCAAAGACACTCACAAATCGTTTAGTTTTAAAGAAAGAATTATATCAGTTGAAGATGGATGCTAGTGCTAACATTAGAAATCATGTGAATCATTTTACAAAATTGATTACACAGTTATCTGGTATTGGTGTGAAAATTGATGATGAAGATAAGGCAATGTTGTTATTATCATCTCTTCTTAATAATTATGATAGTTTAATCACTACATTGCTCGTTGGAAAAGATACTTTGAAAGTTGATGATGTGATTATTGTGTTATTGGAGAATGAAAAATTGAAAAGATCAAATGGTCAATCAGAAGAAAATGTCTTTGTTACTAGAACTAGCAGTGGTAGAAGCATGTCTCGTGACGGAAATTTTGGCAGGGATAACTCAAGATCTTCTGCGTCAAAACCGAACTATAAAGACAAACAATGTTATTATTGTCCTGAGATGGGTCATACTAAACTTTATTGCAGGAAATTGAAAGCAGATATAGAAGAATTTGAAAGGAGCAAAGGAAAAGGAAAAGAGAAGTTTGAAGATGCTATTGCAGTTGTGGAAGAATACTCAAATTATGAGACTGATGTATTAATGGTTGAAGAAGAGAAAAATATTAATAGTGATTGCTGGTTTTTAGATTCTGGTTGTTCTAATCATGTTTGTTGCAAAAAGGAATGGTTTGACACTTATGATGCTTGTAGTGATGGGATTGTTAGATTGGCTAATGATGATTGCTTTGACATTGTTGGAAAGGGCACTGTTAAAATTAAAATGCATAATGGTTGTGTGCGGACACTTGGTGATGTGAGGTATGTACCTACACTTGGAAGAAATTTGATATCTTTGGGTAGACTTGATGCATTGGGCTATGAATATACTGCAAGAGATGGAGTAATGCAAGTTAGTCAAGGTTCTTTGAAGATAATGAAGGGTAAGAAGACCGGTGGTAATTTGTATAAGTTGATGGGGCCACTATGCCAAAGAAAAAGGTAACATTTGCTAGGACTTTGATAAAAACTTCTAACGATTGCTACTAATATGTCTGGTTTGTTCCAATCACAAGGCAAGGTGGAGATTTGTTGGGCTTTTACTTGCCTTGGATTGTGTTTTTTAAGCCCATTAAATAAAAAAAAAAAGGGTTTGGTGCGTGACTTTTTCAGTTTCAAGTTTGGTATCATATATAAGTGTATGATTGGCTCTTGGTGGCTTAGGGTCAGAAAGGTACAGCGCCACAAAGAAAAATAGTGAGTGCGTGCGTGATTCTTATTTTTTTTTTGGAGAGAGTGTGTATTTTATTTGAGTGAGTTTTTATTAGGTGGAGAGAAATTATTTTGTGAAATTGGGTGTATTTAAGTTTTGGATTTATGAGAGATTATTAAATTAGTGATTGTATTTTTTCACAAAAGGTTAGTGGATTGATTTGTTGAGTTGGAGGCATAGGCATTGTTGTTCTAATTTTTTTTGTTCTCAACAATAATAGCCTCTAGATTCGATCAACACAGGTCAAGCAATATACTGCACGAGGTCCTACACGGCTACAGGTCATCAAATGTTCAAAGTTACAAGTACAAGAACATTGAATAAATGAAAAGAAGAAGAAGAAGAAGCAAATGCATCATGTGATTCATCGAATGAGCGTAGCCAAAAACCCCACCGCCGCGGTAATCATCACTTAAGCTATCTCAACATTAAATAGAAACAATATGAAAAAATAGGTGAAAATTCAATAATTCTTATTGGACAATCACAGATTGTTTTTAAGCCATTAGAATGAGTAATAATAAAGTAATTAAGTAACACGGGCACAAATTTAGATCTCATTATATATATGTATAAAAAATGACAAACAGTTTTTATGCGAAATCAGAAATGTATATGGTATTTCTAACTGTATCAAGCTACCCCCAAAATTTTATTTACGCAGAGTTATAAAATTTATCATATAATTTAAGTAAATTACACATAGAATTTACCTATGAAATTTTATCAGTTCTCAACATTGGTAAATATTGCTTCTAGTTTTGAAATATCAACAATAAGACTATACTAAATACATGTTAGCTTTTTCGGGAAAGAAAATGGAATCCTGAATTTCAACAATTCAATAATATTATGAAAATAACCATGATTAGATAAATCAGCCTTATTAAGCTTTATAAGAAGCATAAACTCAGCTACTACAATTTTTTAATTATAATTTGAATATAACTTGTCAATGTAAATTTTATATAAAAACAGTCAATTATCTACAACTATATTATTTAAAACTTTTGGCACTTATTACAAACCATATTAAAAACTATACAAATGATAAAATAACTAATTAACAGTATAATAATAATAGATTAACATTAATCTTTAAAATTTGTACTATAAAAGCTAATGAAATTAACACATAGAAAATATATGCATTGATGAACCATTAATTTCAATAAAAATGGTAAATATCCCAATGGGTTTGACTTGAAAGCAATCGAGGCTCGAGCATGAAAAATGTGTGTTTGTATTTTCGTTTTTCATTCCAACTTGTATAAATTTTAGTGGACAAGTGGAATTTTCATTGTGATTGAAGTTTCCTCTCTTATGCAAGTGAAGTTCCTTAATCCTCAAAGGAAGTGTATAAAATATGATCATGTTTAAACGTCTGTTGTATTAATTTCTCAATAATTATGAGGTCTAAAGAGGAATAATTATGATGAAGAGTTACTACGAAGGGGTCACTTTCTAGTTTTGGTGGAGCCACACACGGCATCCATTGGAGGAGGGGCCATAAGCCATTATTTTTTTTCTTAATTATTAGTATCCAAGTTTTATTAAATTTTAATTTAATTAGACTAACATTAACTTATTATTTACACTAAAATATGATATTGGTCCATGAAAAGAAAAGCTAACTTTGATTTTGATCCTTTAAAAATTTTTGTTTGATTTCAATCCAAATATTTCTAAAATTGCTTTATTTTAATTCTATCACATATGACTAATGACTTCCATTATCTAGTTTAACATTTGATATGGATACTCTAATGACAGAGATTAAATAAAACATTTTTAAAAAATTTTAAACGAAAATTAAACAATTTTTTTTTGAATAAGCAAAATCAAAATTCCATTATTTTTTAAGATAGAAAATATATGTAATTTTATTATAAATATAATTTTTTTCTATATCAAATTTATTACCCACAATATTTGAATTTAAATTTTTCTTAAAACGAATTTAAGATATTACTTAAAAAATTTGTCAGATAATTTCTAGGAAAAGCGATTCATTTTTTTTATGTATATAAAAGCGATAGCTTTTTGTCATGCGGGAAAATGACTGCTTTCGCATGTTTGTTTCTACTTTATTTCAACTTTCAGTCTTCAAAATATTCCATTGCAACAATAGACGTTTAGGGTCTAATTGGGAGCACGCGGACAGAGGGCGAGGCAGGGAAGGGAAGTGAGATTTCCACTTGATGTGTGTTTGGAAGGGTTATATGTGAGGGAGAGGAAAGGCAAGGAAGGGTCGGTCAAGCCCTCCATGCTTCTGGCTACAGTGAGTTTTAGTGACCCCCGATTTGGGGGGACAAGGAGATGAGAGTATGTTGTTTCGAGTTTTAACCTCGTCCTTAAAAATCATATAATCATACGTACAAAATGAAAGGGCAAAAAAGGAAAATAAAATTTATACACTCTTCCATTCCATCTACTTACACTAAAAACTTCTAATCTATGAAGCACAAACACTGACACGGACACGGATACAAAGACACACCAAACTCAAAAATTACTGGACATGGACATAGCATATATATATATAAATTTTTTTTATGTGATTTTTTTGTCATTTTATGATCAATTGAAGAATTTTCAAAATAAAATGACCCAACAATATAGGTTCAACCAAATAACTAGGGTTGATTTTTGGCTCATGTTGAATTAGAGCAGTATCTAGCCGTGTTTGATACGTTTCCGAGCTTAAAAAAATATTTTTTAATTGGATGCATACTGACGTGTGTCGTGTGGGTGTCGTGTGAGTGTCGAACACCGACACATGTCTGACACACAGACACGCCACGAAGTCGGTGTGTCCGTGCTTCTTAGCTTCCAATCAAGATGTGGCATGCATATCTCTATACCCTTCTTTTCTTTTCTATTCCATTCCATCAATAACTATCACAAAAAACTCCCAACCAGGTCCTTAAGATTTTCACTTTTCTTTGTTTTTTCTGTTTTTTTTTCACATTTAAGGTTTGGTTTTTAATACTATATTCATAGGGTGCAGATACTCTTTGTATTATCAATAGTTATGATTTAATATATTTATAAAAAAATTGAATTAGTGGGACATGTAATTCATTTTTAATTACAAATAACTAAAAGGTATAGATGCCTTTGAATTTTATAAAGATAACGTAGAAATCCTCTATTTTCATTTGATACATTAAATATTGTAATTAAATTTAGTATTTAATTATATTCAGCGAACAATTAATAGTTGGAATTTTAATTAAACTTTCTTGATTAAAAATATACCGTCAGAACACATTTAATAATTTTGTAAACAAAAGTTATGTTAAGATAACGAATCTAGAGAAAAATATATAACAATATTTTAATATACTCCTAAAATAATGTTCCGATTTAATTTAAACACAATACACGACATAATAAGTTCAAAAAATTTGTAATTAAATATTCAACAACTTGTATGATTAAGTGAAAGGTATCAGACTATAACTGATAAAGAGAAGAAGAAAATGCCTAAGGCAAAAGAAATTAACACGTATGTGAAGGATTGTAAATATGCTTTTTGCATTGCTTTCATTATTGACAGAAGGGGTACTTATAGTACACAAGATGATGATAGGTTTGCCCATAACAGAAAGGCTAACAACTTAACCTATCATTAACAAACTAACTAACTTTTTCCACCGGCTAATTAACAGACTAACTAACTCATCCCTTGTCATTAAGTTCTAGTGTCTTTAATTTTTTTATGTTTTAATATTTTAAATTAAATGAAATGTTTTCAAGCTTATCTCGATCGCCAATCAAGAACTTTGGCATTACTTAAGTGCTCTCTAGAATTGCTCTAAATTCAGTAACTGTCGTTAAATTAATCGTAGAGTTTAATTTTAAGGATAATTGCATTGTCTTTTTCTTTTTCTGTGTGCGTGATAGCATTATCTTTGTATAAGGTTTGCATTATCTATATCAGATTGCACTATCTTTTATAATACTGTTTCAGTCATAGTGCTAATGAAAAATGTCTGTTTCTTCTATCCGACCAGTATATTTTCTCCATTAAATCGATAACAAAAAATATTATTTGTACTTATATTATCTTTGATATAGTATAAATTTGTATATCATTTATTATTGGATGAAATATAAATTCTACTTTAATGAGACTTGAATTCCATTCAATGATAGGTCCACACTCCTTCCACTCATAAATAAAATATGAGCCAATACAATATTATATGAAACATAACTACAAATAACATAAGAAAAATGTTATTTATACTCATTGTTTGTTGGATGTCATGTCAACTCACAGTTCATTCACCATTAAATGAGGTGTAGACCATAGTTGAATAGGATCCACATCTCATCCAATAATAGATGAAGTGTGTGTCGACACGATATCGCACACGCAATAATTACAAATAACACAACTCATAACATAACCCTTAAATTGCACTGACTAATTGGCTGGCCCCATTGTCATATCTCTCTCTCTCTCTCTGAATCATATGGCTCTTTGTGGTTTTGATACTTAATTCCAGCTATATTGCTAGCCTTACTTCTATCCTTACAGTGGAACAGCTCTCTTCCCCAGTTAAGGGGAGTGAAAGCTTAGTTACAAGCAATGAACGCATTGGTTTCCTGAGAGATTCATTTACTGAATATTATCTGACTGAGGAGCTCAACATACACAGATCAAGGCTTGTTCCTCTCAACTCACCATCAGAATATGAAAAGGCCTAAAAGGATGGACCTGCTAATGGTGGTGCTGCTGCAATAATAGATCAACGTGCATATATGGAGCTATTCCTAGCAACTAGATGTGAATTTAGTATTGTTGGTCAAGAGTTCACCAAGATGGGATGGGGCTTTGTAAGTATTGCTGGAATCCATTGCTTTTATGTGATACTGCACTTTGCATTTGCCAAAATTATTGTTCAAAAACTATTAATAAAAGACATATTCCTGAATAATTCTAAGGAAAAAGCTTGCAACTATGTAAATCGTTTTTTGGTCATACTAATTGCTCACACAATTTCAGATTCGGGTGATTGTTGAATAAAGTCCTCCCCAAAGTGGTGACTATAGAATTTGAACCCCTAACATTGTAGATAAAGTTTGTCTGAAAATGCAATTCACTTCCACTACTGCAATTAGGGTAATGATATTTGAACACCCAAAAAGTGGGTGTCTATTCAGACACCCACTTTATAATCATTGGATGTGATAGATGTTAAAGAAAAGTGGGGACATTCATTACATCCAATGATTATAAAGTGGATGTCTGAACAGACACCCATTTTTTAGGTATTCAAATATCATTTTTCGTATCACTTTCGGGTTTGGCAATATATATATATAACCCCTCACGTATAGAGTCAAAGAAATGAGTGTATATTAAACAAATTTGGTAGGATAAATTATTTTATGAACGTGTAAAGTGTTAGAATTGAATTTCTGTGTGTCTAAAGGAAGAATCGTAGATACTACTCTATTGGACTAAAAAGGAACACGTACTACTCATAGAGACAAGAATATTCCTTTTTGTATACTGTATATTTTGGTTTTCATTCATCGTCATTCTCTTAATCTTTCTTTCTTAAGTCTTTAAAACAAAGACTAATTTATATAGAGAAAAGGACTCATTGATTTAAATGTTAGGCACAGAAATTAACCCGGGCGGAAAATCTGTACTATATATATAGACTTTATTATACATTCAGCTCCCCTGCTCTTATAATACTTTTCACTAGAAGACTTTCACATGGAAGTCCAATAACGTAGAGACACCATGCACCACAGTAAAGTCTTGGAACCCACACACTGAACACAAAGAACTCATGTGAATCCCACTCCCACACACTCTCATAATGTTCTGATTGTGATTCACAGCAACTTATTAAACCAAGTCAATCATAAACTTTCTAATTTCATTGATATATTTAAGGTCAGTTTGGTTTTGAGTATAAAAATTAAAATGAAAGTTTGATGGATCAAATTTAGGAATAAAATTGTATAGATACTTAGTCTATAAAATTTTTACTCTATTTTTAATTCCAAATCAGACAAAGTCTTAGATGAGACAGTGATCCAAGTTAGACTAGATTTTGCTTTAAACTAGAGTTTGCTTCTTTCCTAAATACAAGACATGAGTTTAATTTTTTTAAGCATAGGCATTTTTTATACCCTTCCCAAACTTTATGAAAAATCTATCCTAACCTACTGAAAGAACTTGTATTTAAATACTTATTTAACGATATGTCTATGATCAACATATTATTGATAGCAACTTAGCTTGAACATGTTTGGAATAATACAGGCCGTCCAAGGGACTCACCCCTAGCAATTGACATGTCAAATGCAATCCTGCAACTATCAGAGAATGGTGACCTGGAAGAATTCATGATAAGTGGCCAACAAGAAGTGCTTGCAGCCCAGAAAATGCAAAGCAAAGCATAGACCGACTTGAGATAAAGAGCTTTTGGGGTCTATTCCTTCTAATTGGCATAGCATGCTTCATTGCTCTCCTTTGCTATGTCATTAGAATGGCCTACCGTTTTAGGAGGCACTCCAATAGTACCAACCTTGAAGGTTCTTCACACTCTTCTCGCCTTGGATCATTCCTTTCCTTTATCAATGAAAAAGAAGAGGAAGACAAACAAATGCCAAAGAAAATGAACAAGGAAAAATGCTCTTGTAGAAGGCTAGTGCATGAAGATGGATCATTGTCTGGCTCTAGTAGTGTTAGTGTCCATATTAGAAATGATGTCACTGCCGAAGATGATAACTAGTAATTAAAGTACGTTCTAAATCAAGCAATAGATATATAATTTAATGTGATGAATTTATACTAATACCAAATATGTTAGCAATAAGCACAAAATGTGTAAATATTATGTAAATGTTGTGAAGTTTGTAGAAAAAGTGGCATGGTGGCTTTACATTTTGCAGCCACCGAATGTTGAAAAATCAAAAAGAGATTACTGTGCATATGCACAGTAATATGATACACAGCTGTACCACCGAAATATGCACAGTAACATGCACATTAACTCTCCAAAATCATCTATAAATAGAGCCTTCAAGCAGACGGTTTTAGCATCCGAACTGAGAAGCATTTTCTCAGTTGTAAAGGAAGAAGCAGTGTAGGCTTCTTGTAGTGAGAAAAAAATAGAGAGTGTGTGTAAGAAAATTCCAAGAGTGTAGTGTGAGTATACACTGGGGGGTTTTGGATATATTCTCTAGATCTCTGTAATACTACTAATTGTAGTAGAAGAGAGTCTCATTGGGGATACACTATATTGTAATTACTCTTTAAATATAGTGAAGTATTTTTCGGAGTTTGGCCCGTGGTTTTTCCCTCAAAATTATAGGAGGGTTTTCCACGTTAAAATATTAGTGTGCAGTTCTCTTGATCTATTTTGTTTGTGTGAATAGTGACGTGGGCCCCATTGCAAATTACTATTCACCGTGCTTCATTTTTCCGTCTCTTCAATTTGGGTGCGCTTCCGCTCACATCCGTAAAGTGTTTATTACACTTGGGGTATACCCGACTCTGATGATATCATATCAAAGTTTATACCTGTATTTTGGGCACCTTGGAGTTATGCATGATTTGTGTGAGAATCTAGCTTACAGGAGGTATTATATAGTTAATATTATTATCTTACTACGCCGATAAGGCCAAAGAACTTCAGGTTAAAACTGAACGTATAGGTCTAGACTCCAGACTAAGCAAGTAGTCATTATATTTATTTAGAGCATAAATAGTAAAAGAGATATATTAAAATTAAATTCCTTTAGTTCCATATTCATTTATTGGAAGGCCTAGGCCACTTGTTCATATGTCCGTTTATCCATTAATGCTACTTACTTATAGTCCACTATTCAGTTGAAAAATAATGTCAATCTTACTCTTGCACATAAAAACAGAACTCTTGTATGAATATATATATTTTTTATACTTAAATCTTGTATGAATATAATTATACCATCTCACAGTTTAGCAGTTTGTTTCGGTGGTCAAACTCACTTTTGACCAAAGGAGTAGTAGAACTCCTCTCACAAGAATTGCATTAAAGCCAAATTTATGTATGGCGCGGTGAGTAAAATCTAAAATAAACAAATCCCTGTGCGTATATTTACAAAAAAAAAAAAAAAAGCGAGCTCTATTGATTGTAGTTGAAATATAACCATCACTTGTGCGGAGGACTAACTTTTTTAAGTTTATCTAAATATGATATATTAAATTTATATCTGTTACAATATAATTTTATGGTTTCATATATGTGTCTCTCATAGTTTCCATATACGCATTATCATATTTTTAAGTCAAGTGCCACCCGCATATCAGAACTACACCGTCCTAGATGGCATATGTTTATAAAAATAGCCTCTAGATTCGGTCAACACAAGTCAAGCAATACACTGCATGAGGTCCTACAGGTCACCAAATGCTCAAGGTAAAAAGTACAAGCACATTAAATAAATTAAAAAGAAGAAGAAGAAGCAAATGCATCATGTGAATCATTGAATGAGCGTAGCCAAAAAGCCCACCGCTGCAGTAATCATCATCGAAGCTATCTCAACATTGAATAGAAACAATTTCAAAAAATGAGTGAAAATTCAATAATTCTTAGTGGACAACCACAGATTGTTTTCAAGCGATTGGAATGAGTAATAATAAAGTAATTAAGTAACATAGGCACAAATTTAGATCTCATTATATATATGTATAAAAAATGACGAACAGTTTTTATGCGAAATCAGAAATAATGGTGTTTCTAACTGTATCAAACCCCCCAAAAAAATGATTTTAATTTGATCGTGGCTACAGGGTATTACATGCAGACATCAGAGGGTAACATGGTCATTCACTTCACTTCTTTAGTGTTTTTTTTTTTTTTTTTTTTTGGGTGAAGGGCACTTCTTTAGTATTTTCTCTACATTATTTTACATACACGTTGCCAACGCATGCCAGAGTATTTAATATATATTAACTACGTATTAAAAACTTTACTTTTTATATTATACTATTTTTTTATTAAATGTGTTTGTTTTTCTCTTTTGTCTTTGTCAATGCATGGTATCTAAATAATTGATGAATTAAATTCAGTTATTTTTTTTATTCACAATTAATTCAATTATGACCAACTATGAAGGCACTCATTGTTTTGGGTTCATAACATCACTCAAACCACCGCAATTTCATTCACGCATGATGAAGTTCACAGGTTATAACCAGTATAGTTCACATAATGAATGTTTGAAACGTGTAACATGATTTTGTATAGCTTTCGAATGAATATTGTAGGTCATGGAAAGCTTACACATTGATAATTTTACGGTTACGTAACTAACTGATATTATCTTAAAAAGGAAAACAATTCATATATACGGAGATGTTTTGTAATTTTGTTTCACACATACATAGCATTCAAAAGAAAAACCCGGGTTGTGAATGATTGAGAAGAAAATTAAAAAAAAAGAACGAAAATGAGTGAAATATTAGTGGTTTCGGTATGACCTTGTTACCTACTTTTCAACAAAATCAATTTATGAGTCAAATTATAAAACTCTGTTGGCGATTACTTTAATTTGCTGCAACATTTTAAAAAAGAAAGTATATTTTAGGATAGAAAAGTATATATGTATATAAGTTTATTTATAAAATTTTTCCTTTATTTTTACCCCAACTAAACAACCCTATAATATAAAAAATTAGGATATTGCAGCAAGTCTTTTTGCACTTTTTTTATTTACGTAGAGTTACAAAATCTATAATATAATTAAAGTAAATTATACATTGAGTTTATCTATGAAATTTTATCATTTCTCAACATTGGTAAATATTGCTTCTAGTTTTGAAATATCAACAATGAGACTATACTAAATACATGTTAGGTTTTTTGGGAAAGAAAACGGAATCTTGAATTTCAACAATTCAATAATATTATGAAAATAACCACGATTCCATAAATCAGCCTTATTAAGCTTTATAAGAAGCATAAACCCAACTACTACAATTTTTCAATTATAATTTGAATATAACTTTAACATTTTGTCAATGTAAATTTTATATAAAAACAGTCAATTATGTACAACTATATTATTTAAAACTTTTGGCTCTTATTACAAACCATATTAAAAACTATACAACTGAAAAAATAACTAATTAACAGTATAATATTTTATAATAATAATAATAATCTTCAAAATTTGTACTCTAAAAGCTAATGAAATTAACACATAGAAAATATATGCATTGATAAACCATTAATTTCAATAAAAATGATAAATATCCCAATGGGTTTGACTTGTAGGCAATCGAGGCTCGAGCATGAAAAATGTGTGTGCTTGTATTTTCGTTTTTTAGTCCAACTTGTACAAATTTTAGTGGACAAGTGGAATTTTCAACGTGATTGAAGTTTCCTCTCTTATGCGAGTGGAATTACTTAATCTTCAAAGGAAGGGTATCCAACATGATATGATCATGTTAAAACCTCTGTTGTATTAATTTCTCAATAATTATGAAGTCTAAAGAGGAATAATTATGATGAAGATAGAATTGCTACGAAGTGGTCACTTTCTATTTCGGTGGAGCTACACACGGCATCCATTGCATTGGAGGAGGGACCATAAGCCATTATTTTTTTTTTCTTAATTATTAGTATCTAAGTTTTATTAGATTTTAATTTAATTAGAGTAAAATTAACCTATTATTTACACTAAAATATGATATTGGTCCATGAAAAGAAAAGCTAACTTTGATTTTGATCCTTTAAAAAGTTTTATTTTATTTCAATCCAAATATTTCTAAAATTGCTTTATTTTAATTCCTATCACATATGATTGATGACTTCCATTATCTAGTTTAACATTTGACATAGATACTCTAATAACAAAGATTAAATAAATTTTTTTTAAGAATATTTAAACCAAAATTAAACAAAAAAATTTTCAATAAGCAAAATCAAAATTCCATTAATTTTTAGGGTAGAAAATATATGTAATTTTATTATAAATAATTTTTTATGTATCAATTTTATCATCGACAATAATTGAATTTAAACTTTTCTTAAAAAAAATTTAAGATATTACTGAAAAAATTTGTCAGATAATTTCTAGGAAAATATATATATATATATATATATATATATATATATATATATATATATATATATATATATATATATATATATATATATATATATATATATATATATATATATATATATATATATATATAAGCGATAGCTTTTTGTCATGCGGGAAAATGACTGCTTTCGCATGTTTAATGTTTATTTCAACTTTCGGTCTTCAAAACATTCCATTGCAAAAATAGACGTTTAAGATTTTCACTTTTCTTCTTCTTTTGTTTTGGTTTTTTTCTTTTTTTAACCTTTAAGATTTGGTTTTTGTTACCTAGGGTGTCAATACCCTTTGGGTTATCTCATTTGGTAGATTTTTTTTTTAAATTAAATTAGTAAGATATGTGGTTCATTATTAACCACAAATAACTAAAAGGTATAGATACCTTTGAATTTTGTAGAGATAATAGAGAAGTTTTCGATTTTCATTTGATACATTAAATATTATAATTAAATTGATTATTTAATTATATTCAGCAAACAATTAAAAGTTGGAATTTTAATTAAACTTTCTTGATTGAAAATGTATCATCAGAACACATTTTAATAATTTTGTAGACAAAAGTTATGTTAAGATAGAGAATCAAGATAAAAATATATAACGATATTTTAATATACTCCTAAAATAATGTACCGATTTAATTTAAACACAATGCACGACATATTAAGTTAAAAAAAGTTGTAATTAAATATTCAACAACTTGTATGATTAAGTTCTAGTGTCTTTAATTTTTTTTATGTTTTAATATTTAAATTAAATGAAATGTTTTCAAACTTATCTCAATCGTCAATCAAGAACTTTGGCATCACTTAAGTGCTCCCTTGCTCTAAATTCAGTAACTGTCGTTAAATTAAATGTAGAGTTTAATTTTATGGATAATTGCATTGTCTTTTTCTTTGTGCGTGATTGCATTATCTTTGTATAAGGTTTGCATGGTCTAAATCAGATTGCACAATCTTTTATCCTACTGTCTCAGTCATGGTACTAATGAAAAATTGGTCCTTTTTTTTTTTTTTATATGGGATTTTAGTGGTGTATTTACATCAACATTATGTTTTAGGAAAAAATCACACAATATATTTTTTTTAGTATAAAATCTGCCAAAGGCGGATTTAAATATATTATTTCAAAACCAGATTAAGTGTAAAATAAAGGTTAATATAAAATCCATCAAAGATAGATTTAAAAATACAAAATCAGGCAAATGTAAGTTCAGAAAAAATGAAAATAATACAGAATTCACTACGTGCGGATTTTATAAACACTTTATATAAGTAAATTTACCCATTATCTTATATAAGCATAAATCACCTACCAAAACACCATATACAAATTATTTTTCCTGAAAAATTTCTAATTCTTTTCTCCAACTATTATATTTTGTCCATTAAATTCATAACAAAAATATTATTTATACTCTTTTTTTTTTACATTGTATAAATTCTCATCTCATTTATTATTAGATGAAATATAAATTCTACTTTAATGAGAATTGAATTTCACTTCAATAATAGAGTCGACACTCCCAATAAATAAAATATGAGACACTATAATACCGTATTAAATATAACTACAAATAACATAATAAAAATATTATTTGTATTTATTATATGTGGACTATTATATCGACTCATATTTCATTTACTATTAAATAAGATATAGACTATAGTTAAACAGGTCTACATCTCATCCAATAATAAATAAAATAAATGTCAATATGATATCTCACATATAATAAGTATCAATAATTCAACCCATTCCGTAACCCTTAAATTGCACTAGCTAATTGGGGGGCACGATTGTCAAATATCTCTCTCTCTCTCTCTCTCTGCGGGGGCGGGGCGGGGGTGCGTGTGTCACTTTGTTGTTATTGTCTTACGTAACACTAACAGCCATTATCCATGATGGAAGAAGGGCGCAAGCCCCCACCTCTATGAGACTATGACCAGAGGCCAGAGTTTCACATCAAAGTGGTGCTTTCTTGCTTTGCTTTGCTATGCTTGGTTGCGTTGGTGTCAACAGTGGCAGCATTAATTTTCTTCAAAGTGATCGTGAAAGAATGTGGACGTTCTCTTTTTTTTTTTTTAATTGCTTTATGAATATTCTCTAGTCGGCAGTCGAAATCTAATCCGTTTGATGCATAAGAATTACTGAAATGAGTTTTGACTCTTCCAATAAAATCTATTTCTGTATACACGATAGGAGTTGAACTCCTGATAAATATTTAAAGAACTCAACCAGTTTGGTGGACGTTACTAGGTTATGTAACGTGGATATTCTCTTCTACATGAACGTTTCAACACAATCACAAAGTTATTATTCATGCTAAGGTTCACTTTTCCGGTTTCGGCCTCTTATAATAAAAAGCAAAAGTGAAATAAACTATAAATAATATCTCCTAGTGGGTAACACCAAGCAATTATTCTCTAAAACAGTACCTTTATCATTTTCTTTTAAGATCTATGCCCAATTTTTATCTTTTAATTTTTCTCTTAATATTCTCTACTTTTCTTGAGTGCCCCGGTTGATGGTCTTAACACTGCTTCTGATTTTGCTTACCTCTTCAAGTGAAGCTCATGGTTTCAGGTAGAAGCTGATTTTTTTTTGTCCTTGTGGGGTACTTGTAAAGTTGATATCTTTGTTCTCCAAAATCTGATTTTCTGCACCATTTTGCAGCTAAAGATTGATGACAACTCGTGTCCAGTGAATAAAAGTTGAGGTACATTTCATCTTTTTGGACAAAGCCTTCTTCTTGTTCTTGACATGCTGTTATTTCTTTCCCCTTTACAATCTGATGCTTTGTTGTTGCTTTGATGGAAAGCACTTTAGTGCTTTTTTCTTCCTCATCTTCATTGTTGTGTTTTAGATGTCTTGTGTGTCTGTTGTCATGTCCTTTTCTATGCTTGAGTTTGTGAGCTATGTTTTGTACGCCCTGGATTTTTTGTCTCCATGTTGTGCTTGTACATAGCAGAAGCCTCAGTAAGTGAGGAAAGTAGATCAGATAAAGGGTAGTCCAATAGCTAGAGGTGATGGAGGGCCTAGAAAAAGAATAGTTTAAATTATTTAGAGAAACTTATTTTTTAAGGTTTGAATGTAGACTTAATTTATGACAGGACACTATGACGTATCGAACCAACCCCTCCTGATGAGGTAAGGCTTCTTTGTTGCTGCTTTTGTTATTGTTTTGAGTTTCTGGGCCTGGAAATTAGTTTAGAGGGCTTCTGTTACTTTCCAAACAAGGTTATTACTGAGAGATGCAACTAATGCTTCATATTGTAAAAGTAACTGGTCCTGGGATGAATGTTTAGCTTCAAAATTTCTTAGTGTTTTTGTTATTTATGTTTGTTTTTGTTTTGAGGATGGTTCTTTACCTGTTTGCTGTTGGGCAGGGTGATCATTGTTGGCATTTCAATAGGCAACTCCAACCATGATTAGATTCTTGGTTGTGGTATTGATGGTTTTCTCCGATGGGTTCTGCTCAACTGGGGTTGGCATGGATAATGCAACAGTACCTGATTCTGTAAATATTGGTGTTCTCTACTCTTTCAATACCAGTGTTGGAAAAATTGTGAAAATTGCTGTTCAAGCTGCGGTTGATGATGTAAATTCTGATCCATCTATTCTTGGTAATACTAAGCTGAAAGTCTCACTGCAAGAAGATTCTAAATATAGAGGGTTCTTGAGCATTGCTGAGGGTATGCCCTTCATGATACTTCCCCTTTTTTGTGTGTTTAAAACTGACAAAATCGTCTTTTTCAGTTATACAAAGTTACTTCAATTAATGCAGATTATAATTCATTTAAAATAAAATTACCTATGTGTAACAGCCTTGCAGCTCATGTCAACACACACTATGGCCATAATTGGCCCCCAGACTTCTACAACAGCTCATGTCATATCTCACATTGCGAATGAGCTCCAAGTTCCCCTTCTGTCATTTTCAGCTACTGACCCCACCCTTTCTTCACTTCAATTCCCATTCTTTATCAGAACTGCTTTTAGTGATGTTT
Organism: Dalbergia cultrata; assembly: GCA_031216105.1. NCBI lineage: Eukaryota > Viridiplantae > Streptophyta > Magnoliopsida > Fabales > Fabaceae > Dalbergia > Dalbergia cultrata. The sequence continues at coordinate 1,059,087 of CM062347.1, read as the reverse complement.
ATCAAATGACCGCAATAGCAGACCTTGTTAACCACTATGGGTGGAGAGAGGTTATTACTGTCTATGGTGATGATGATCATGGGAGGAATGGAATTGGTGCATTAGGGGATAAGCTTGCCGAGAGGCGTTGCAAGATCTCATTTAAAGCACCTATGAGTCCTGAGGCAACTAGGGAGGAGATTACTGATGTTCTTGTTCAGGTCGCTCTGGCAGAATCGCGGGTTATAGTTCTTCACACAAGTACTGCTTGGGGGCCAAAAGTGCTAAATGTTGCAAAGTCTCTTGGGATGATGGAAAATGGGTATGTCTGGATAGCCACTAATTTTCTGACTACTGGTCTGGACATAAATGCTCCCCTCTCTTCAGATGGAATGGATGACATTCAAGGAGTTCTTACACTACGAATGTATGTACCAGATTCGAAGCTCAAAAGACAGTTTGTTTCTAGGTGGAAAGACTTGACTAATGGTACCCTTGGATTGAGTACTTATGCTATCTTTGCATATGATACTGTTTATGTGCTTGCTCATGCGCTTGATATGTTTTTCAAAAAAGGGAACCAGATTACATTTTCATCTGATGCAAAGTTATCTGGAGTAGGTGGTGACAACATGCATCTTCAAGCTGTAAAAATCTTTGATGAAGGAAAGCTGTTGTGTAAAAATATTTATGAGGTCAACATGACTGGTGTATCAGGTCCCTTCAAGTATACATCTGATGGAAACCTTGTTAATCCAGCATATGAAATTGTCAATGTGGTTGGAACAGGTACGCGAAGGATTGGATATTGGTCTAATCACTCTGGACTATCAGTTGTTCGTCCAGAAGAACTTTATTCAAAACCAGCTAATCATTCCAGTTCAAGTCAAAACCTACTCAGTGTGATTTGGCCGGGAGATACAACCCAGAAACCTCGTGGTTGGGTTTTTCCAAACAACGGAAGGATGTTAAAAATTGGAGTACCAAACAGGATTAGTTACCGTGAGTTTGTCTCGCAAGTAAAAGGCACTGATATGTTCAAGGGATTCTGCATTGATGTATTTCTTTCTGCCGTAAACTTGCTGCCCTATGCTGTCCCCTATAAATTTATTTCATATGGGGATGGTTACAGCAATCCTAGTAACACTGAGCTTGTCCGAATGATCACAGCTGGTGTAAGTATCTTTCATTTAACTTTTGTTTAGTTTGGATATTTTATGGTACCCTTCTGATACCATTTTTCTTCTTACTATACAGGTCTTTGATGCTGCTGTAGGTGACATTACCATTACCACAGAAAGAACAAAGTTGGTAGATTTTACTCAGCCATTTATTGAGTCTGGTCTAGTGGTAGTAGCATCAGTTAAGAAGACAGACTCCAATGCTTGGGCATTTTTGATGCCATTTACACCGATGATGTGGACTGTTACAGCTATCTTCTTCCTAATAGTGGGAGCTGTTGTTTGGATTTTAGAGCATAGGCTGAATGATGATTTCAGGGGACCTCCCAAAAAACAAGTAGCCACAATTTTGTGGTAAGGATATCTAATGACTCTTTCTCCCCTTCTCTCTGTGTTTACCTTATTGAACCTTTTCGGAAACTGACCTTTGTAATTGATGCATGCAATAATCATATAAAATGTTACAAATTTGCAACTAGACTCACTTATAGCTGTGGATATGTTTTTAACTTCTTATTGTGTTGTATTTGGCAGGTTTAGTTTTTCAACAATGTTTTTTGCTCACAGTAAGTGCCAGATCTTTTTTGTCTTCCATGACATCCCTGTGGTCTAAGTGGTAGTTATTATTAGTTACCAACTTGCTCCTTTTATTACTTTGTAGGGGAAAATACGGTGAGCACGCTTGGTCGATTTGTGCTGATTATATGGTTATTTGTAGTTCTGATAATTAACTCGAGTTACACGGCAAGCTTGACTTCAATCCTCACAGTGCAACAACTTTCTTCACCTGTTAAAGGCATTGAAACTTTAATAAGCAGCAAAGAGCCTATTGGCTTCTTGCAGGGTTCTTTTACTCGAAATTACTTAATTGAGGAAATCGGTATCGATGAATCCAGGCTTGTTCCTCTAACAACACCAGAAGAATCTGCTAATGCACTGGAAAAAGGTCCCCACAAGGGTGGTATTGCTGCATATGTTGATGAGCGTGCTTACATAGAGCTGTTCCTTTCAAGCCGCTGCCAGTTTAGTATCGTAGGTCAAGAGTTCACCAGAAATGGCTGGGGATTTGTAAGTATCTCCTTACTAACAGTTTTACTTTCCTTTTTACCCCCTTGATCTATGCAATTTAATTTGGAACTTGCAGCCTTTTCTCTTCTTCATATCTTTCCTCTCTCCAAAAGAAAGTGCAGTTCATGTTATCTATTAAATTAGTATTCATGCCAAATCGAAACTTTAATGTCTAATAGAAAAGCTGCTTAGCCACCAAGTTCAAAATAAATATCCTTAATAGTTCTAGCATATATTAGTATCACCATAGCTGTTCCTAATGCTCAATGTCTCTCATTTTGTTTTGAGTCTTAATGCCATTTGTGATGATGGACAGCAGCTTTTATAAGCCAACTCAAGAATTTGACAGAACATGTTTTCAGAAGCCTGTAAGTAAAAGTAAAACAATTTATATCCCCATATTTTTACGAGAAAGTAAAAGTAATTCCTAGTTAGGAGGGTAAACCGTGAACCTTTTACTTTGATTGTTAAGCCTATTAACTACTGACATGCGTTCACCTTGTTATTCCAAAAGGAAAAGAAGTAGGGTAAGCCGTAATGTATTTGGGGCTTGTTTGTTTTACAATTTATTTAACCAAAAAATAAAAATGCATCTTTCCTAAGCACTTCAATAGAAAGTAACATTAGTATTTTTGCATCTCTCAAAATTTAAGCCAAACAAGCACCACCATAGTTGTTAGTTCCCCTGTCAAGTTATCAACTGATGGTAATTTCATTTCTGGTCTACTTTGCATTCAATGTTTTGGTCAGGCTTTTCCGCGAGACTCGCCGTTAGCAGTTGACCTGTCAACTGCCATTTTGGAGTTGGCAGAGAATGGTGATTTGCAAAGGATCCATGACAAATGGCTTCTGAGGAGTGCTTGCCTAGCGCAAGGTGCAAAGCTTGAAGTTGACAGACTCAACCTCAAAAGCTTTTGGGGCCTCTATTTAGTCTGTGGTTTAGCATGTTTGCTTGCTCTCTTTGTTTATTTTATTCAGACCATGAGACAGTACAACAAGCACTGCTCTGAGGAACTCAAGTCTACTGGCCAAAGCCCGAAACCATCGCGCCTGAGGACCTTCCTTTCTTTTGTAGATGAGAAAGAAGAGATAGTTAAGAGCCGCTCCAAGAGAAGGAAGATGGAGATGTTATCATACAGAAGCGCAAGTGAGGTTGGATCATCCATTAGCTCTAATAAAGGATATTCTCAGTCATATTCACACAGAATTGAGTGTCCTAATGAAATCTGACCAACTCTTGCTGCCTATTTGCACCACATAAATTGGTAGCTTCTTGTGCTAGCCAACTACTTCACCTTCAGTCTTCATTCCCTGCTGCAACTGCTGGTTCCTCTTTTAGTACATATATATAATATATTTATGGAATGTATCAATTTGTATATGGTTTTTGTAGAAGGGGGCTTGGCCTTCTTTGTTCCAGCTTATGGTTAGTGTAGAATGCATAATTCAAAACTGAAATCAGATAAAAAAATATCAACCAGGTGGATATCGTAATAATCTCATTATTGTTTAGAATGCATTAGACTAATTGTTGACTTCCACCTCTTGAATTGTAGTGCAAGAGCCATCTCCGACGCTAATTTCCATTTGGTTCCAATTATAGTTCCACTGTGTGTCATATCAACACCACCTTATTGATGTATAATTTTAAAATTGAAATTCTTTCCTCCAATAAGGGGTAGCACCAAATCAAATGAAATTTTAGGTGTCTTAGCCTAGACTTAAAGAATAAATTAAGATATATAAATATATATAATTTTTTCATAGAATTAAGATATATTATAATTAAATGTAGAATGAGCTTGTATTGGGGCATCCATTATAAGTGAAGAGGTGAAAAGAAGTGAAAATTATGAAGACGCAACTTTGGATAACTTTGGATTAGATTAATCATTGGCAATATCTATACATTATATTACATGTTAACAACATGAAGTGCTCCATGCTGCAACCAGTCTTTCCCTTTTGACATATTCTCAAGCCAATCACAACCAGACCAAGGCACTAATCAACATTTTGAAAATACCTCTGGAAACATTCTTCCTCCTTACAGTATTTGCTTATAACTTTATACACTTCAATCAAGAGTCTTGGGAATCGACTTGCAAAGTAGTCATTGAATCCTTCTGGAACAGGTCCTACAAGTTCCTGAAAACCCAATAAGATAGAAAAGTGTAGGTCTTAGATATAATTGGGCGTGTGGGGTGCAGGGTGGAGTAGTGGGGATGGGCAAAAACTCAACCCATCATGTTACCAATCAAACACAACTAAATTTTAAACTGTAGATAATACATTTATCTAGGAAATTCTAGTCAAAGAAAGAACCTGGATTTCTTCGGGTAATTCTCTGTAATGATTTAGCTTGTTTCTCATGACCCGCAACAAATCTCGAACGCTGTCAAACTTATATCGCCGGTAATGACCAATGTTAGTAATGAAGGCTGATTCCATCTTTTCATTCCATTTTGCACCTAAGGCCACTGTAGCAATGCTTTCTAATGCCTTCAGAAGAGCTGAATTAGCCTCCCTATTTTCCAGTTCCACCCGGTCACTAGTGTCGCGTAAAAATGAAAGTCTCATCTCAGAACTCCAGAAAAAAGGATGGTGTAATACTTCAATCGCCTTTGGCCTAACAATAAAAGAAATAATTTCTTTAATGAAATTGCTAGTTTGTAACTAGATAATCACATTAAAAATGCTAGAGATATAACACCATTTAAGCTTTTAGGAGAGTTGGTCTTTAACAACAAATATGTCCCTTATATTGTAGGTAGCTATCCCCTTATTATAATTTTTGCAATCAAATATTTCATATTTGTCAATTCGTATCGGTTAAATTAATGGTCAAGCAAGAAGTAGAAGCACAAAGGGAATAGAGGGGAGTTTAAATGATAGCCTATTAAATCCAAAGAAAATTTTACTGCCAAATCATAATGTACATGGGGATTTCATTGAATGAGAATTATCTACCTGTGATCAGGGTCAGGGTTTAACAAACGAGAAATAAGATCTTTAGCTTCAGGAATGAACTCCAGTAAGAAAAGATCCTTTTGATTTTTCACAATGTTGATATCACGTTCAAGGCGTTCTCCAAATGGATGCCTTCCCCCAGTCAAGCAGAAAAAGAGAACACAACCTAAACTGAATAAATCTACAGCTCGTGTTTGACGTCCTTGATTAAGTTGTTCTGGTGCTTGCCAACCTGAACTGCCAGCTCCTGCAATTAAGCCATTAACCTTAGTGTAAGCATAATTAACTAGTTAAGTCCATTATATTAAAAAATACACTTAGACTAAAGCGGATTGCCCTAGCTGAAAAAGTTAAAGGTCAAAGAACAAGAATTATAGATCACTATTGGATGTAGGGGCAAAGGATAGGAGAGAGATAAAACTACGAACAATATGTGATTAGAATGATATGGTATGTAATGATGCAACGCAAAATACTGACTCAATGTTCTATCTACAAAAAAAAAAATAGGTCAAGTATGAGTGTAAATCTAGGCCCACTAATACAATAAGACCACTGCCCCTAATTAATTAAGAAAACAAATTAGGAAGAATTTCCTAAGATTGCTTCCTTAATCAGATGACTAATCGATTATGATAATGATCTTCTGAGATAGGTTGCAAATACACTAAGACAATCTAAAATACTCTACACTCGAGATATTCAGAAATATTCTAACTATTACCACAATTATCTGTGGATTGACTCATCTCGTCCTGGACATAATTCGCTATTCACTCGACAGATGTCAGGAAACATAGATAAAGTCATTATTTTTCTAAGGAGTACTCACCTGTAGCATTATGACCCAAAGAAGACATATTTTCAAGAAGACGTTTGCTAATGCCCATATCAGAAAGCTTTGCACACAAGGATCTTTCCTTGATTATCAAAACATTTTGGGGTTTCAAATCTCGATGTATTATTCCTAGTTCATGCAAATGAACAACCCCAGAAACTACATCCCTGTGTTGCAGTACAAAAATGAAAGTTTGTTAATAAAAAGATATAAAATAAACTACACTTGGAAAGTGGACATCCATGTGTGTGTGAGATTTCATAAAATATGAAGACTTATCCAAACCTTGAATGAAATGAATCAACTACAGTAATCCTAAATGGAAACTAAATGGTATCCGTCATGTTTAGTCTTAGCCATTCTCCCTTATTCACTGTTATGTCATCCTTCGTACCTTTCCCATCCCCTTGGATTCACCCATTATGTAGTAATGCCCAAAGTAATCTAGTAGATTCTCTAACCCAGCTTCTACTTATAGAATCAACGTCAACCTTAGAGGTTAAATTTAACATCCCCATTTATCATCCTTCCTTTTCTTTCTTGGTTTTCTTTCCTTAGTTTCAGAGAGATGCGACATCAACAGAAACAAGTTACATTAGCCTAAAACCAAATGACCCTATAAACAAGTGCTTCTAACCTCAAGCTATACTTAATAACTGCTCCTGAAAGCTTCATTGTTAAAACATTAAGTGCATTCTAGTTCTAAGCATATGCTGCTCCAGTTCTAATGGGCAATATAACACTCCAAACATCAAGCACCTAACTCGTTGCCACAATCTAGTACAGTTCAATCAACCATCCATATAATGCATACTTCACCTCAAGAATATTCCAGGAGTCCATCTGGAAATATATCGAACTACATTTTTTTCATGTTGGATGAGAGAGAAATGCAAAAATTGACATTTCATGTTATGCCTACAAATATGTTAGCAAATTGAGAAGGCATAATACCAACCTCATCAATTTCAGTAACAAAGGTGATGGATAACCATTTGCTTTCCAAAGATGTTGCATATTATCCTTCCCTGTCTCAATCTGGCACTTAATCAAACATTTGAAAGCTTGATTCTTCCTAGACATAGGGTTTTGTAATGTAGCTGAATAAATTTGAATCAAATCATCTAGGCTGCATGTACAACGTTCAAGAGCAAGGTAAACAAAATCCTGATCATATTCCACCCCATGCCATCGGACAATGTTCGGATGATGGTCAGACACAATGAGATTTTGGATTTCTTTATAGGCTACATCATGATGAGCCTTGACAAGACGTTTGACAGCAACTGCTCGACCTTCATATATTCCCTCAAAGATAATGGTACCATTGCTTCCCTTAGCAATTTCTTTATTTGATACTAATAGTTTACCGATCCTGCGTCCGTCAACACCTTCATCAACCAGATTAAAGTGAAGCAATGCTCCTGTTTCCATGTCAATATCCTTTTGTGTCAGCACCTCCTCATCATCTGAGGGCAAATGCTTTTCCTTTTTGTCAACCGTGCCATTGTTCTTTCCTGACTTGCGTGTTTTCTTTTTCTTAGCTGGTGAAATTTTTGGTTCATATTGGTTTTGATCCTTCCTTTGACTTTTAAACACTAGAGAATAGGCTAAGAGTGAAAAGCCCAGAACCATAAACAATATAAAAGGCGATGGTATTGACCATTCATTTGTCCTGCTCAGATAAACCTCCCCAGCTGTAGTAATCTCTATGGGAGGTTGAGGGAGTGTATCTGCACTGTCATAGAAGCCAATTTTTGGTTGTAGAGAAGGCAAAGAATTTGGCATAGGCACAGGAAGCATCATATTACCATCATGAGCATTAACAAATATGTCGCTATTAGGCTGCGAAGGAAGCCTCAGATCTGATGTACGCATTGAAAGCATATCACTTTCATGATAAGCACCAGGTAACCTATCCGTGATTGAAGGTTCCAGCAGAAAATTCTTTTGCAAGCGGAAGACTTGCTGTATCTCTTGGCATGGGTATGGCATTGCAAAATTGAGGCCACTGTCAGAAGCATTCTCTTCCCCTGCATCAAGTGAAGTACGCTGGCATAATAATACCGCCTCAAATTCAGCTACTGTCATAGTCCACAATACTACTCCTGAGCTGGGACCAACAGATTGTAGAGAATAATCTGTCCTAAAGATCTTGAGCAGCAGCTCCGGTGAATTTAGCTTTGCAGGATTAGCAAAATCCTTTTTCTTTTTGCTAAGGATATTTTTAACAGTCTTCTTGTCATCACTCCACGTTGCAGAAGCATTATCAAAATCAGACATGGCATGGACTTGAATGATCCTTCCAGTTTTAGCATCAACTTCAAACAAAGTGCTTTTTTTGGATCCAAGTGTAACTGCTCCATCATCTGAAAAGGTAGGCGTACGAGCTACATATTCTGCAATAGATTCTGAGATTTTCTGCAGACATGATCAACTAATCAAGGGATCATCATTTACAGTATTCATATAATATAATAGGAAAAGACAGCACTTAGATAAACAAAACCTTGGAAACATAATTTGCCATAATCACTAATGATCCAGAGACTAGAAAGGGGAAAAAATAGGGGTAAATTCCAGTCAACAGTCAAATTCAGGATATGTGTCATAAACCAGCATCAAATTAAATGCCTTCAGTTCAGAAAAACACTGATAGAACAATTACAATGCACTAAACCAAATACCATTTTACCAAAGTGCTTGTCGTGCATGTACAATCCCCAGTCATCCCCACACTCCACGAACCCACTAATTTGTGCTGCAGACGTGTTTTCTTTGCCATTACCCTTGATGATAGGAGCTTGAAATGTACGATAGATCGGAGATCCAGTCGAGAATGACCATATCACCCTCATGGAACCACTCTCCTGTCTCTCCACCAAATACATAGTCCCATCTAACGTGGCAACCAGTGCCGTAGCTGGCTCACTGTCCAATAAAAATCCCCAAAAAGTACATGACAATACAGTCAGAATGCTACTCAGCAGTAGAAACAAACAAGTAGCAATGTAGCATGCTTACAAAGTCATAATAACACCTCCATGAAGTAAGTTCAAGCAACCTTATTCCTTGGAATTACTGTTCCTTAACAAATCACACACTTAAGGCATACTTAACAACCGATTAATTTTGAGAATAATTGTTTTTTAATTCCACAATCTGTCCCAGGGAGCTTCAGGAATCTTAAGATTATGAGCTGTTTTGAGCTCAAAAAAGCTGACCCAAACACACACACTAGCTTCTCACTTAAAAAGCAGGGTCATTAGCATGTACTTAACTATTCAAATAACCCATAATCCAGTTTATGATCAAATCAAAAGCATTAAACACCAAGCAGAAAAGAACTGTCATCCAGCTTAATCACCACCAATCATGGGTTAAATTACACATGAAACAGTTACAAAAAATATATCCATATAGTATACTTATCTATTCAAACAAGCCCAAAAAACCGGTTTATGACCAAATCAAAGTATCAAACACCATGCTGAATAAAAGGGTCATCTCATCTAGCTTAATCCACGAATTATCATAGGGTCAAACTTCATATGATTATACCCAAATGAAAAAGAAGGTCAACTTGCAAAAGGAAAATCAGTTGGGGTGGGGAACTTACGGTGAAAGAGAGAGAAGGGATCGAGACGAGGGTCGAGTAAGAGCCTTGAGTTGTTGTTGTTGATGATGATGATGATGAAGAGGGTGTTTGAGAAGAGATGGGACTTGTTGCCGTGGTGGTGGTGGTGGAGGTGGTGCATCATCGTGGGCGTCGAAGCTGAAGAGGGACACGAGGAAGGGAAACACGAAAGCGCAGAGGATTGGGAGAAGAACAAGGAGAAGAGAGAGAAAAGGTTTCATGAGGGAATAGAAAGGGGTTATGGTAGAACAAGAACGGGTTCTGTTTGTTTTGTTTTGTTTTGTTTTTGTTTTATTTTGTTGTGTTGAAAAGAAAGTGAAGGAGCCAAAAAAAGGGGGTTTATTGGAAGGAAAACAGGGACAGTCAGCATCGAATGAATGAATCGGAGATTCCAAGCTTGTCTTTGTCTTGTGTTGTGTCCGACTCTTTGACCCTTCCTTCCTTCCTGCAATTCAATGCCTTCCCTGTCTGGGATCTCCAACCCAACTCGCACAACAATCCCCCAGCGTTGGACTTCTCCCTAATTACCAACGTTGACGTCGCCTTCCACATAAGAAACAGGAATGAATAAAGTAAAATAGTCGCCTCAATCCCACTAGAGTTAGCACAATCAATCGGATTGGCTTGAGCTATGGGCCAATTTTATTAATAAGGCCGGGTCCAAATTCCTCCCTTGGAAAAGGGTCATATCGAATTGGGTTGAGCTATGGCCCAATTTATCAATGGGGGCCGCCACATCGTCCTCTATGCTTATATGATGTAGAATGCTTGTGAACCTAGGAGATTTAGGATGAGAAACAGTAACTAAATTTCCTTGAAACTTAGAACGCACAGAAGTGGGTATTGTGCTTGGGTTCGAGACACAGCATGCCTCAATAAATTATGGGAGACTATGGGCATATTGGGTTTGCTATTTTCAGTTTTTGTGAAAGAAATCAATCAGTTTTTTCTTCACAAAAATTAAAAAGTGAAAACTGAAAAATGAAAACTGAAAACGGTAAATCAAACAGGCAAGTTCGACTCTCATTTTCATCTACTATCTTATATAAAAGGAAATAATATAAGGGTAGGAATCCATTTACACCATATATAAGTTAGGGTGTTCTTACACATTTTAATGATTTTATATGGTATAAACTTTATTAATCTAACCGTTGAATTTAAATTTCATAGTAATAGATCAAATATATAAAATTTCATAAAATTTAAAAATTATTTAATATTTCACTGTATCATTTTATTTTAATAAATAATATATTTTTAAAAATATTAATAAATACCAATAATTAGAATCCATGCAGTAATAATTTGTCCTAAAATTAACTCATATATGTAGCAATAAAAAAAAACGAAAAACATTTGAAAAATATGTATATGCAATTTAAACCTGACATCTCTCAGTTAGCAAACGAGAGAGAGAGTCGAAAACCGAACCGAAGCAATAAAAAAGTGTGCGTAGGGTGACAGGCACGGCACTACTCGCTGCTTCCCTTCCCTGGAATAAAAACTTCACTCCGGCGGCAGAACATAACCAACCCTTCACCAAAATCTATTCTCCTCAGTCCTCAATACTTCGCCCGCTACTAATTATATTCTCTCTATTCATTGATTGAATCTCCATCAGTATCACCGTCTGCAGCATCAATCAGCAAGATGCTCCACAACAAGTCCTTCGTCAAGAAAACCAAAGCCGGCAAGGTCATGAAGGTAACCAACTAACTAACGAACTCTCTTTCTATATAATATAACCCTGGCTAGCTAACTAACTAACTAACTCTCTGTTCCTTTGTTGTTGTGGTGACATCACATCACATCACATCACATGGCAGCAAGTGAGGGAGCACTACCTCCGAGACGACATCTACTGCGGCGCCCCCTTTTGCACCGCTTGCGACTCCTCCGGCGCGCGCTTGAGTGCCTCCGCTTCCACCATCCTCGTCCTCGACACCAATGTCGTTCTCAACCAGATTGATTTGCTCGAGAATCCCGCCATTGATGATGTCGTTCTGCTCTCCATCGTCCTCGAAGAGGTCAAGAACAAGAATATGGCTGTCTACAACAGAATCAGAGCTATCTGTAGCAATTCCATGAGGAAATTCTTTGTTTTCTCCAATGAATACCACAGGTTAACCTAATTCTTATTAGCCTTTTTTTTTTTTCCTCTTCTATGAATTACTATATGAAATATATTACAATTACAGCATGTATATCCAGGAATAAAGTTTGATGTAGACCAATTTGTTTGTTATATATTGCAATAATAAGTGGTACTGACTCTTTATATTTTTTTTTATGGATTTAATTCTGATACACTGTGTAAAAGTTTTTGACACTGTCATTCAGTTATATATTGCTCCATCATCAGAGGTTTTTGACTTTTACGAGGTTAACGGCCTAATTACACTGACTTGTATTAAAATAAATCTTCTACTTTTTTCATTTTTTAAATTTTTTGTAAATTAGAGAAAGTAGTTAGATTGGAGTGAAATTGGATGAAGTACATGTAGAAGGAGGATAATGGGTCCTCCAAAATAACAAGAGGGTCTATATTACGAAGTAGGGCGAGGCAAAGCTAAGAATGCATGGTGCAGCGTGGCATCTTGATCTTTTTTGCTTGGGGGTAGTGTAAAGATAGATGCTAACAAGTCTCAATCTGAAAATCACATAACACAAACATTAGGCTATGTGTAGTCTGCAGACCTGGATAGAAATCATTTGTAGAAAATTGACTAAATTCTGTTAGTTGATGATGCTATCCCAATAAAAGATATCACCTTGGAAGAAACCTTGGGATAGGGGCTTGGCATCATGAAGACTTTGTCCCTGTTAATGGTTGGCTACTTTTTGTTAGTGCCTTAGTGGCTTGTAGAGCAGTTGTATATTTTCATCACGTGGATTTGTTTCATGCTATGCTGCTAATAGTTGGGCTTCTGGATGCAAGCATGTTTGCTTCCAATATTTGATGTTTTGTCTCTCTTTGTTGGCAGGGATACGTATGTTAAGGAAATGAGTGGAGAAACAAAAAATGATAGGAACGATAGAGGTTCGCTTTTCAGATGAGCTTTAATTTTATTCTTTATTTATGATATGCTCTTTGATTCTGTTGGTATTTTTTCATTTTTCCCATGAATTACCTATTAGATAAAATCCTTTCAAAGATGTAACATCAACTACTGGTAATACAGCTATCAGAGTGGGTACTCAGTGGTATCAGAATCATCTTGGTGGTGCAGTAAAGGTTTTGCTTATAACTAATGATAAAGAGAACAAAAGGAAGGCTAGTGAAGAGGGCATTCATGCAGAAACAGGTAGTTGAATTACCTTTTTTGGCAAGCAAGCTTCGAGTTGTATATGTTAAATAGCTCAGCTGGCAAATATACTTCAGTTAAGCCTGTGAGGAATCTCAAAACAAACTGTTTTGTTGAATTGATTGCCCTTAAAAACTTATTAATCGATATTGATTTTGTTTTCAGTTGAGTCATATGTCAAGTCCTTGGACCGACCAGATTTGCTTGACCTGCTTGTGCGGCCCACATCTGAAGATGTAGACATGGAAGTGGTTGAAGATCTCAGACCATCCAAAAGGAAAGTTATCTATACAGAGGTATTGAGTTCATTTCATTTCTATATATTAATTTGTGGCCCCAAGTTTGGTTAGATTGGCATGTTGGATTTTTTAAATTTTGTGAATTTTCAGCATAAGCCAATGTCAGAAATTACTTCCGGACTGCATCGTGGAATATATCATCAAGGGAAACTTCGTGTGAACCGTTACAATCCATTTGAAGCATATGTTGGGAGTGAGAGCATTGGAGATGAAATAATTATTTATGGGCGCTCAAACATGAACCGAGCTTTTGATGGCGATATTGTGGCAGTTGAACTTCTGCCTCAGGAACAATGGCAAGAAGAGAAGTCTCTATCTATTGCTGGTGAAGGTATGTTAATTGTTGGGCTATTCACACAGTTGCACTCAACATGTCAAGGCAGAATTATAACTTAATTTTTCTGTGGGGTTATGTTAAATCCTTAATTTTCTTCATCCTTTAATTTCCTGTCTAATAATATTATTTGCTTGCAGAGGATGAGGACGAGGATGATGATGTTCATCTAGCTCCAAATAGTGCTGATGATGCACCTAGGACTATCCCCCAGCAAGGTTCTACTGGAGAAATGAATACTGCATCCAGTCGCCCTTCTGGTCGTATTGTTGGCATTATAAAGAGAAACTGGCATTCGTGAGTTTTTTTTTTATAATTATTATTAGGAGCATTTCCGTGTTTTTTGAGAAATTGGCATTTAATTGATTGGAAACTAATATCAATTTTATCTCCACTAGCTAATTGATGCTCTGCTATTGTCATTGTCTTGTATCATTCTTTGTGTGAATTAATTAGAAGTATCAGAAAATTTGAGAGATAGATCTGAACTTAATATACATGTGTTAAACAAGTAAAATTTCCCATACAAAAATATTATAAATAAACTTACTGAATTAGGAATGAAGAATGAGAGTAATGGAATTTTCAATTTTTTGACTCTTGCTTTTGACCATCAATACTCATGTTTTCTGATGCAATTACACTATATGTGAATGAAATGGGTTCATTTTACTATTTTGTGGCACACCAAACTAAATTTCCCTTTGTTTCACACCATTCTAGTAGAAGCCTTTTTGGCTTGAAAAATTTTAGAATGCAGATGAAGACCCACATTCTGTATGTTCACATTGTGAAACATTTCATACTTGTTCTTTTTTTTATATGAGAAGATTCTTTCATTTGAGGAGGATGTGTATGGAAGGACTTTTGCATGAAAGAGTTCCACAAATATGAACAGAGAAACAGGAGAAAGGAAAGTAACTTTTCATAGCTGTGCATGCTTTAGTGATGCCGTATGAGGTGAAAAGCAAAAGTAAAACAAAAAACAAAATCTAGCGTGTCTTAGAGTATGAATGTGCACGTGCACGTAGATTGTCTTGATTTGTCATGTACTTTATTTTAATTATAATTGTTCTTTAAATGTTTAATCTTATTAACTGATCAGTATATTTTGTTTGTTAAAGTGTTAATTGTTTAGTATGGTCTCTGTATTTCATTTTCTAAACGTAGATGTTTTTTTGCTTCATGATTGATAAATTTACATTGTCTTTGCAGGTATTGTGGGTCTTTAGAGCCAATGCCTATGCCTGCAGGAAGTGGTGGCATTGCCCATGCCTTGTTTGTCTCCAAAGATCGCAGAATTCCCAAGATTCGAATACAGACCCGCCAGCTTGAGAATCTTCTGGACAAGAGGATCATTGTGGCTGTTGATTCCTGGGATCGTCAATCTAGATATCCGTCAGGCCATTACGTACGAACTATAGGAGAGATAGGTGATAGAGATACTGAAAGTGAGGTATGGAATATTTGGATTTGCATGCTTTTGTTTCTCTTTATATGGAGATTGGGAAGACAATGATTGTGTGGCCCCTTATGCTTAAATGCTTTAGTGCTTTACTGTTTTTTATAAACCTGATTCATAGAATATTTCTAGGTTTTATGTTTTTCTTCTTTTTCATCTCATTGTCTTCTGACTTGATAAGAATGTAAACTTTTAAACCTAATTCTTGTTAAAAACCAATATAATCCTTAGCCACTCGAGCAAACCATCAACCACCTGGCTACATGCCTATAGTCTCTGCAGATTACTTCACTTATTTGCATTTCGCTGATGACTTAACTAACTAGAAAGTAAACAGAATTCAAAGCTGTTTGGTACATGCAAGGTAGCACAAATACTTCAAAGTGTTTGTGTAGGATATTACTGTATTGGATACTCTGCAGACACCCTTTAGATGCTACTAGCTGACATGGCTGATTTTTTATTTATTTTTCTTGAACTTTTGTGCTAGTATTGTTTCACTTCATAAGAATTTGATAAATACTAGCTTTCATCTGTCTACATTTCTACAACATCTAATGCTGAAAACAAGCAAATTTGTTCACTTTTCTCTTAATTGTGGAATGCCCTATTTATAATAATAATTTTTTTATGATGTGTTACGTATATGTCTTTGGATGTTTTATGGCATTATATAGATGCACTTGTCATGTTATATTGTGCTGTACCTTTATTTTAACTTTTTGGAAATGTCATATCCATGGTTTGTGCTGGTGTTGTATTCGATACCCATGCTCATATCCATGGATAATTGAATACAAGCAAGCATATGAATAAAAGAGAAAAAGAATACTTGCAAGCACATTTTCATATATATGGATTAAACCTATATGGAACTATTTGTTAGGTTTTTTGTTGGGTCTTTTAAATGCATAAACCATATTATAAATGATATGAAATCTCTTTTCTTTCTGTATAATGTAGGTGGTTTTGATAGAAAATGATATAAATTCAAGGCCATTCTCTTCACAAGTGCTAGCATGTTTGCCACCATTGCCATGGTCAGTCTCTTTTGAAGATCTGTCCAATCCAATCAGGCAGGATTTGCGTCAACTGCATGTCTTCAGCGTAGACCCTCCAGGTATTGGTTTTATTTATGTTCCCTCTGTTACCCTGCAAAGAGTAAAACATTACTGCATCACCTGTTATTGAAAATTATGCTATTCACGGGTACATGTTTTATCTTCCAAAGATCATATCAGCTAGTTTTATTTTTAACCGTTACAGTTTCTATACCCATAAAATTTGGGATGAAAGGGATTAGTTATTCATAGAAACTCGTCCTAAACAGTAAATCCATATAACAATCTAATGGAAAAAAAAAAAACTGTGATGATGATATTCAAATTTATAATTTCAGCTTGCCCTTAATTGATGAACCCTTTAAGTACGTCAATTATAAGCTCTTGTTGAGGATTGTAACATGTTTTGACCTTGGGATGGGGTGATCTGTCCCCTTACTCCTAAATTCCAACCAAAAAAAGAAAGGGAATAATGATAGTTTATTTATTTTTCTAAAAGGACTACTGTTCATATCTATTTGATTATAAAAAGAATTAGCTCAGTAAGTGGAATATAATGTCTTTGATGTGATAAGCAAATAGCTTTTATTACAAGTAGTTTGTAGGGAATGATATGAAGGAGATTTACATGAAATAATTTAGCAAGATGAAATCATGATAGTTATAGGAAGCAAGAGGTGGGAAAGACCTGTAAGATGTGAGCTGGAGAACAAAGGAAATAGTTCTGCACTAACTTTTACTTTAATAGACAATAAACAGTAATCTCGTAACTGCTGCCATTTTCTTTGAGAATTGTTTTGATCTTGAATGGGGATCAACTTGTCATTTACAAACAAAATGGAATTCGTTGCTTCTATTTCTACTGCTCACTGAAGAAGGACACGTGTGTAGACAATGCTTTTTTGGCACTGTTTTGTTTACCCCTCTCTGCATGAGTTATACCTTAATACTGTATTTATCTTCTTCTGTTATGGGTAGTTTCACTTTATTTGATTAATGACCATTTAAAGTGGCTGTTTTAATTTGATTTATCAGAGAATACGGTGTAAGGTTGTTGTTGTATTTATGATGCTT
The DNA here is from genome assembly GCA_031216105.1 of Dalbergia cultrata. Classification (NCBI taxonomy): domain Eukaryota; kingdom Viridiplantae; phylum Streptophyta; class Magnoliopsida; order Fabales; family Fabaceae; genus Dalbergia; species Dalbergia cultrata. The sequence goes on along the minus strand of CM062347.1, from coordinate 1,041,876 downwards.
CTTGCTTGCAGGTTGCAAGGATATTGATGATGCACTCCACTGTTTAGCTCTTCCAAATGGGAACTTCGAAGTTGGAGTTCGTATCCTTTGTCTGAGGACATTTTTATATTTTTATATGCATGTACAAAGAGGTTAACGAGGCCATGCTATTCAAATTGGCATTTGTTGATTAATATAATTGATGGATATTATAGTTTCATCACTTATGTGCTTATATTTGAGCATATTATGTAAACTGAAATGCTATTTTAGCATGCTTCGATTGTATATTAGTGTATGAAGTATGATACTTCCTTGCTGATTCAAATTTTAGGATATTTGAATGTTCTTTGGAAGGATTTCTTTTCAGAATAAAAATCTCCAACTCCTAACTAAGCTAAGAAGTTATAAGATGATGCCTAAGAGCTTGCAAGTGCAAAGTCTAAAAAATATTTAAATATCCATCCTCTATGGGGTTGCTTTATCTTTCTAAACAGCCAGGCTTCATTAGTTTTTCTTCCCTCATCTTTTTCTTGTTTATGCTATTTAATCTATCTATGCGGTTCATCTTTAGCGAGTTTTTATCAGACATTGCTGATGTGACAAATTTTGTGCATCCTGGTACTCCACTTGATGATGAGGCTTCACAAAGGGGCACATCTGTCTACTTAGTTGAGCGGCGGATAGACATGCTTCCAAAACCTCTTACGGAGGGTAATACAATTTGATTAAACGGTTGGGTGTCATATGCTGAGAAAAAAAAATTAGGTTCCTGTGGTTATTGCAATTATTTGGCCTGACATTGATAAAATTTTCATCTGGCAGACATATGTTCTCTTCGATCTGATGTGGAAAGGCTTGCATTCTCTGTCATATGGGTATGTCCTATCTCATTTTGGCCAATGACCATGATTAAACTTCTTGTAATTTATATTTTTCTACATGCATTTGCATTAGTTTGGAGAAAAAAGTTTACTTACTCCGTGGTCCTAAAGTACCATCTTTAGGACGTGATGGTCTCTCCAATCTTCTGGGGATGCATAGCATATGAAGTGCATATGCATTTATATTTGTTATCTGTTATTCTACCAAGTTCAAATTTATGGTTATCTTTAATAATATGATTAATAAGTTGACATGTTTGTGTTAAAGTTTAAATGGTCTGAAAGTGGGGTGTCAATTGAAGCAATTTATATCACAGTACAGTTTATTGTCTTCACAGAATTGCACTTAATATATATGCATATGTTCAGGAAATGACACCTGAAGCAGACATTATTTCCAGCAGATACACAAAAAGTGTCATTAAATCTTCTGCAGCATTGTCTTATGTTGAAGCGCAAGCAAGGATGGATGATAGGTATGCATTTATTTCTTCTTTGATCCTTAAAGATAGATATCAATTGACATGTCTTTAATTTGCCACTAACTACTCACTATAAGTTATAAGTAGGACTGGAGTAAAAAATTTAAATTGCATATGTTTCTTAGCTGGGATTGTTGTTGCTGAATGTGCCTGCTATAATTACTTACGAAATTAACTGTACTGACTTGAGGGACTTTCACAAAATGGAACAAGTTCAAATTGGGGAAGTGTTTTTGGGGAAAGAAAAGGCCTGTGCTAAATTTTAACTTTTGTCCTCTATCCAAAAAAAAAAAAATGTCTCTGTTTGATAATGTAGTGATTAATAGAAACTGGATCCTCATGTGAAATTTTCACATAACATTGCCATCTCTAAATTTTCACTATTGATTATATCCTCTCATGTGCTTTTGTTTGGGCTCACCTTTTTGATCAATGATATTGTGAAAATATCACATAAGAGGATCCATTCTCTGATTAGGAGGAGTAACTGATTGTTGATCTATGCTTTCTTTCAGTTTTCTGTGTGCTATAGTGACCATTCCTGTTGCCCTATTTCTCTAATTCTGTTATTTTATCATGCAATTTCAATTTCATGGCATAGTTTGGTTACTGTGTTTTGTTTTCTCTTTCTACAGTCGATTGATGGATCCACTAACTACAGATTTGAGGAATATGAATAGTTTAGCCAAGGTATGGATTTATTTATGCAGGTTTACTGTTTTGCTCGTGCACTAGGCCTCCCTTCCATTTTACTGTTTTGCTTGTAACTTGTATGGTTGTATTTGCATGCTGTGTGTTTAAAAAGTATTGATTTTCCTTTTATCAGAAAATGAGATTAAGGCGTATTGAGAGAGGAGCTTTGACTCTTGCATCTGCTGAAGTCAAATTTCAAATTGACACAGAGACTCACGACCCCCTTGATATTGGTATTCTTCTAGCCTGTATTTTAATATTTGTTTTTGAGCCTGTGGAAGGTGGGAAATTTTGTCTTATTTGTATTGCGTAAGAAGTTCACCACCAGTTGATTACTGATTCTCAAAGGAATGGGTGGACCTGTCATTTATTGATTCTGTCACGTTTTCCAGATGTGTGAGAACTGTTGTCCTTGGTGTCAATAGATGACAGGATATTTTGTGGGAGAGCTGATGGGGTTGATGATTTTCCTTGTTACTTTGTTTTTGTCTACTTGAACCATGCAAAGGAGAGAGAAAGAAGTTTTTTTTTTTTTTTGCCTTTCCTTCCTTTTTATTTTTTAATATATAAACTAGCTGTACTGTTTGATTTTATATGCAGGTATGTACCAGATCCGGGAAGCCAACCAAATGGTGGAGGAGTTTATGCTAGCTGCTAATGTTTCTGTTGCACAACAAATTCTTAAAAGTTTTCCTCTATGCTCATTACTAAGGTTGTTTCCTGATCTAACTTTTCAACTTTAGTTTTGATATGGGGGTTTTTCTTAGGAGGGACTGCCTTTATATTGTCTACTAATGAAAGGGGCCACCTTTATGTAGTATATATACTATCAAACAGCTTCTTTTTTTTTCAGAAAAAAAAAAGCTGTTTTTATAGAATCTAGTATGTTTGGTAAGAAAGTAGAAATAGATTATAATCAAAAGCTAATAATTTCAAGCTGAAAAACAGCTTAAAATCATAAGAAAATTTTTGAAGCTTTTGATTATAAGCAAAAGCTGATTATGTTAGAATCATGGTATTTTTACCAGAACTGACCCTAAATATCAAATATTATATAATATAATAATAAATCATGTTTACACTTTTTAGTAATTTACCATGCAAAAGCAATCTTTTTCATACAATCAAACACAGATTATCCTAAAACCACTTTTTAGTTTGAAGTATTCAAACATAAATAGATTCTCACATAAGCGATTATGAAAATAATTTTACATGTGGCAAGACAGTGTAATTGCCATTCTTGTAATTGTTTGCTGGTTCTTGTGCAGGCGTCATCCAACACCAACTCGAGAGATGCTTGAACCATTGCTACGTACTGCTACTGCAGTTGGTCTGCACTTGGATGTCTCATCATCAAAAGCATTGGCTGATTCTCTTGACCATGCTGTGGTAAGTGTGTTTTTTGTTTCTTTTGTTTTTGTTTGCATCATCTTTTTTTTTTTTTCAATTGTTTTGCATAGACAATATATGGTTTTTGGATAATAATTATTAGCTATATTCTTTTTGGCTGTCGCAGCTTTAATTTTTTTGACGTCTTATTTGGTTTCAAATGTATTCATCCTGCTTATGCCAAATAATTCTTCAGGGTGATGATCCATACTTCAATAAGTTAATCCGCATTCTGGCAACCAGGTGCATGACTCAGGTAAATTGAATTTGGAATGAGAATCCAGATTTAAAATTTACAAGAGAAAATTGATTTTTTTTTTTTTTTAACTTTTGTAGGCAGTTTATTTCTGTAGTGGGGACCTTAGCCCTCCAGAATATCATCATTATGGGCTTGCAGCTCCTTTATATACCCATTTCACGTCACCTATAAGAAGATATGCTGGTAGGCATCTCTTGGAAGTTGTAACTTTTTTTTTTTTTGGTTTAAACCACCGGTATCTGAAATCATCTCTCCCAGTGCTATTTTTCTTTTTCCATATTTACAAGACTCTAATGCAAAACCTCATATAAAGGGAGTACGTGTCAAACCACTTCAACCAACCGTGTCTCTTATGATATATTTGTTTGGCCAATTGTGCACAATATGAGATTGTACAATTTTCCTTTCAGATGTCATTGTGCACAGGTTACTTGCTGCTTCTTTAGGAATATCCAAGTTACCTACTACATTTCAAGACAGGCTGCAGCTCACTAGTATTGCAGACAGTATGAAATCTTTCATTATCTTATCAGAATTTTAGTATTTTATGTTTATGTCTTTAATCATGTCCGCACTGTAATGGAAGTCTTCTCTAGGATAAATATATTCATTACAAATCTAATAGTAAGTTTATCCCGGGTCTTGTTCTTTTGTTGTGGCATACATACTGAATCTTAATGGTGCTTTTTTTCCGATGCATGGTTTAGATTTAAATTATCGGCACAGGAATGCCCAGATGGCTGGGCGGGCCTCTGTAGAGCTCCATACTCTTATTTATTTCCGGAAGAGGTATGTGACATAGCTTTCCCTCCTTGTTACTGTGATATTTTTCTATTTGCAGCTTATTCTGGAGTTTGTTTATCTTCCTTTTTGCAGGCCAACAGACACGGAGGCTAGGATAGTAAAAATAAGATCAAACGGATTTTTTGTTTTTGTTCCCAAGTAAAGTTTCTTATCTCTCTTTTCTTTATATTTTTCTTTTGCTTTGTCATATAATCTATGAAAAGCTGAATAGGGAAAGCAAATAGTAAGGAAAGAGAAGTGATGGTTGCTTCAGCCACGTTAAAGCACTGAAGCAGCTATTTGATGTTGTTATGCTTTCAGTATGTCATTTATAGCTTCAGTGTGACCCTCTTTTTTACCTCACAGATATGGCATAGAGGGACCTGTATATCTGACACCAAAAGGTGAAAAGGGAGGTGGAGAATGGTATGTAGATGAGCAGCAGCAGAAGATTAAAAAGATGGATGGTGGCCTTTCATACAGTGTTTTGCAAACGGTCCAAATTCATATGGAGGTTGTGGAGCCGCAGCCTAACCGGCCAAAACTTCAGCTTACTCTCATATAGAAGTCCGTGAGCACAGAACAATAGAGGCACAATGGGAAATGTAACTCTTATTTAGATAGGTATCCTGATCTCAGCACTTGTCAAGGTTCCTGATACTGGAATTTTGTGTCACAAGAAAGTTTCATTGGAAGGAACGATACAGAAGTTGAAGAGTTGGCAAGAGAATATGCTTTTGCTACCTAGAACGCAGGATTCATGGTTGACGAGGTAAGTGCCATTCTTTATTTTGATTGAAAACAAAGAAAATGTTGGTCTTTTCACATCTATGAACTTCTAATTTGTAAGGTGGGATGTGAAATTTTTGTGCGTGATGGAAGTGTGAATGGCTTAATTAAAATTAATTATACACCTCGGCTTGCAGTGCCATCTTGTGTGTGAGATAGAACTTCAGAAATATTATGATTTTTAGGAAATATGTAAACTATTCAAGGGATTTCAGAGTTTTTCAGTTTTATAGAATTACTCAGTTTGTTTTTTATTTGCTGCGTTTGATTACCCAGAATGCGTAGCATGTTATAGCAACAATTGAATCCAGAAGTCTTGGTTGTTTGTGGCATATAGGTTTCAGATGTGCACAAATCATATATTCTTGTGCATATTTTTGAGAATTATCTGCTGGGATTTTGGTGGTGAATTCTATATGATCAGCTTGCGCAAATCACTGGATATTTTCTCTTTATTTTTCTTTTCCTCTCTTTATTTTATTTTTTCTCCTCTTAAAGATAGCTGAGCAAAATTTCCTTCGTGGATAATTGTATAATTGATCAGAACTTGAGTGCCCATGATATTGAGAACTCTACTGTGATAAATATGCTTATTTGCGTCGATGAGAAATTCGTAACTGCATATCTCGTTTGTAATCTTTAATTTACGACAGCGTAGGATTCTAAGAAATAAAGTTTCAAGAAAATGTCAAATTATGTTAGGTGATTTTCACTATGTTTTAACACTTATTTTTTGGTTAGTTTACACTATAAAACTATTTTACATTATCAATTTTATAAAATAAATAAATTCTTAATTCATTAAAATTTAGAGAAAAGGGCATGTTCAGTAGACCCTTTTTTTTTCAGCAAAATCTCAAAAAAAGCATTTTTCTTTTAGCAAAATCTAAACAAAAGCTTTCTATTTTTCCAATGGTTGTGTCGAAAAGCTCTTTATATTTAGTTCTTTAAAACTTGACTATCTAAGCACAATGGTTGAAGATCAGCTATTTCAATAATGGCAGATATTTACGTTTTTGTTTTAAATGAATCTTTGATTCCTTTAATAAATTCGACGAAGTAATGATATAATTGTTCCGGATTGAATCCTATTATCTAATTTTAATGGTTCAATTTCTTTATCGAAATGACACTCAGATCACAGTTTCTTCGGGTTATGCTTGGATTTTTTCACACATACGTAATTTCTCCTCCTCCATGGTTTTCCCGTCTGCATGAGGACTTGATGCATTGTCTTCTTGTCCTTTCCTCACTTTCAGACGCATCCAAAAAAAAAAACACTAGTTTATGAAGTAAATAATTTACAAACGGGCCATTGATTTAAAGATGTTCCATAGTCATTTTAATCGATTCAACCAACCATTGATTTTGAAACTATTTTTAGTATTTCTCAAGTACTTTTGTGTCAGTAAGAATAATTTACTCTAACAATAAAAATATATATTTCTTATCTGCCATTGGATCAATCAATCCCAATAGTTAAAACGTCATATTGTACAAGGTATTAGATAAATATAAATAGAAGGAAGAAATCAAATGAATGCCCTCAGCCGCGCCTTTGTTTACTGCTTCACAATCCATATATATATTTCGGAGAGGATTATGAATATTTTCTAAGTGTATTTCATGCGGCATCTCTTAATGATGTTAAACAATGTTAAAAATATATATCCGGATAACATATCTTTTTTTTTTTAAGCCCAAGGTACTTTTTTTTTTCGGGATAACTACTATTAGACATAATGATTAATCTTCTCATGTACTTCACTGTAGATCTATTTAAAGGTAAATGTTAGCCACGGTTTTTAAAACCATTTTGTTTTTTATGTGAAAATTGAATCTTTGACACACTGAGAGGACTTTTACTACTTCACTTTGCCATGCCATGCAGTTATTATTCCATGCCCTTTTAACTTGAGAGCGAACAATACCGAAACTTTACTATTTACTCCATAGCATATCAATTTTCTTCCTTCATAATCAGCTAGCATCGAAACATAATACATGAAAGGAATCTACTGTATAATTTTCTCAGTCACAAGGCCATTATTCATGAACCTGTCCATAGTTTGTTGATGGCAAGTGAGCTGAAGGCATCTTAAGACAATACCCACAAGAGGAATGTTGACCATGCAGTGACTGCTATAATTGCAGCCCCATATGTCCATAAGAGGATAACTGAAGCCTCTTCAGTGCCTACATCAAACAACTGAGCCATGGTACCTGCATAATAAATAATTAAATATCATTGGATTATATGATTCATATATATGGCTAATGAAAGAACCAGTAGAAAAGTACACATGGAATGTTACATACTAATGTTCATGGCAGGTGGCATGGCATATTGCATCATCAGCACATACTGATACAAAGGGTCCAATGGGAGGAATCCAAAATTTGCAGCAAATTTAACAACAAACAATCCAATAGCAGGTAGTAAGAAAAATCGAGCTATGATGATAGAAACTAGGGTCAATGGTTTGACACTTGATGATCCCATGCCTGCAATTTCAAGACAAAGGTAGAAAATCTAAATGAAAAAAGATGCTATGCAGCCAGAAACTTTCTACCAGAATTGAACTGCTTCAACTAGGAGGCATTATAACAGGCGGGCACCTCATATTCTTTTTTTTCTGTCCCATAATTTCTATATTCTCACTCAATTATCATCCTAAGATCTTGACACATTATTTTGACACCTCATATTCTAGCTGTGTAGCATTGTTGAAGCAGCTACGTTCTTATACTGAATTACTATAATATCTTGAAGAGTAGTATATATAAAATTGTTTTAGTGTTATATACCTTGTGTGAGATTGCCACCAAGCAAAATGGTAATGCAAGAAATTGTTCCATTCCTACAAAGATTAAGTTCTGTTAGATAACAGAAAAGATACTTGTGGAACTTAGATAAGACATAGACACTGTAGAGCATAGGCACATACCCTAGTAATTGAATAGAGTCTTCAATCACACGCAATGGTGCATTGTCTCCCAGTATTAGGTTCCTTAGCCATGTAACCCCACCAAAGAGAAAACCCAAAATCTGATCATGAAATTGGTGTAAAATTTCTCAGTATCATTGAGTTGCTTTTCACATTTAAATGGAACCATATATATGTATAGGTAAATGTCAAATTGCACTGAAGAACCAAGTAACAAACTTAACAATAAGAAACATATAGGAAAGGAAAGAAAATAACTCACCGTAGCAATTGTTGGGGGTGACATCAACTCTGCCAGAATCTGGGTCAGAGTTTCAACCATTATATGCCAAAATGATTCTTCTGCCTTCTTTGGTACACTTGGTGAACTTTGGTCAACAATCTGCAATTTTGGAATCAATTTTATAAACCAATTACCAACAAGTAGTTGAGCCTAAGCATGCTTCATACAAGCTATGCATACTTTACTTGTTTGAGTTTGTTGTGCAAGAAGTTAAGGTATCTAGAAATAAGGATTGGAGGAAATATAGAACAGATTCAATGATCATTTAGGGTGTGTTTGGTTAGAGTAAAAGTGAAATGTAAATTTTCATGGAGCTTCATGCGTAAATTACACACAGAGCTCATCCATAAAAAGTTATACCTCATTTTTATCCTCAACCAAACACGCCCTTACTATTACTTGATAAAGGATAGAAAATCACTATCAACTCATTTTCCTATTACAAGAGTTGCCAAAATGATTCTACTTTCGTCATTCTCCAGTTTCTACTTTTTTTTTTTTCCGGTACATAAAGTTTCTATAATTTTGGGTCTAAACAAAGTATTCGAAATTCACTTGGTCCAAGTAATCAGATTTGAGTCAGGTTGGCTCACTTACGATATCAAACTTTCTCGCATTCATTTACAAAAGCCAATTGCAAGACAATGCTTAAAGAGAACAACTGAAAACTACTTGAACCAAACAAAAATTGGTACCATTCTCATGTTTTTGTTGTAATAAATGTAAAGTGATTTTCCTCGTAATGTATTAAACATAGTCTACTGTGCATGGAGAGTCTTACAATTTGCTTTTCAGTGTCTTCATTTTCTGTTCCCTTGAGAAGGCCAGTTTCTGCATTGGTATCAACGTCTCTGTTGGGTACCTTAAAGGTCTTAGCAGCAATATGTGCCTTATATTTTATGGAACTGTTTCGTATCATCTGGAAAGTGTAGGTCCAGATAAAGATGCCACCAACCTATATAATTAACATGAAAAAAAAGGATGAAATGAGATAGAGAAATGATATTTGCATCCGTAAGTTTAGACATTATTTGTATATGTATAAACAATAAAGACTTTAATTAGTTCCTAGTGAATAAAATAGATGTGATAAAATAATCACCAGTACTATTGGGCTCGAGACAATTTTCGTATAAATAATACAAAAATGGGTGACTAGACGCGATATATTAAAGTTATAACTAATAAAAATTGTTGGACCAACATGCATTCACATTATTTATCAAAGATAATTAACCATGCATTTGAGATTGACCAATAATAATATAACTAACATCAACCCTTATTAACACATAATTTTTCATTTTTTTTTGTAGACAAATTCATCATAAATGCAGCTGAAATAACCAATTATTTACATTACATATGACTTCTCAAGTGCCTAATACTGTCCGATGATGCTCTGATATATAATAGTACTCAGCGAGATAACTACTTATTGGTATGTTTATGTTGCAAAGTCAAGCAAATAATGTACGCAAATAGTTTGAGTGTACAAAGAATGCATTATATTACCGCCAAAGAGAATGAAGAATAAGAGAGGGCTCTAACACGGCATGCATCAGCTGCACCAAATGGGCCTCCTTTCTCATCACAGATAGCAGGGATGATTACAATAGGAAGGTTACCCATATTTCCTGATCAAAGAATTGTACACCACATGAAATGAGAGGATTCTAGATAAAGGGTCTATGACAAGTTTATGAATGCGCTTTGTTGGAGTGAATTATGGAAGGAGTGAATAAGGATAGAAATAAGAATGCTGTATCAAATACAATCAGAATCTTTACCAGAAATTATGAAGACAATTGGATAAAAATAAAGTGGTATGACTTACTTATTCATGTAACGATTAACTATCATATCATATCATTTGAACAATTGAATTCAGACAAGAATTTTGAAAAACTATGCGAAGTTGCTAACCTGTTGAACATGCAGCCTTAATAAGACCCTCCAGTTTCAAGCAAGGCTTTAGCAATTTTACAATTATCCAGCCGAGAATCCCTCCAATTAAGAAGGTAAGTCCAATGTTAACAGGCATAAACCACCTGCATAGATGAGAAATTAACCAACATTTAATTGAATTTAAAAGGAATGATTTTTATACATGACTTGTGCCATAATCTTGGACATCCTATAAATTGAGATGGGGAGAGATAAAATACAAAATTTTAAAAAACGAGTGTTTTTAACCGTAATTATCATAAGATGTCCAAAATATGTTGATGTCTGATAACTATGTTCAAATAATATGGCCTTAAAATTAATACCCTTTTGTCTTCACAAATTGATACCCTTTATCGCTTCACTGTGCTTCTATCCAATAAATATACATAAAATCCACGTTTTTTTGGGTCTTAGCCAGCACATGATTCGAATTCCACTAAACCTCAACTAATCTGGCTTGAGCCGGGTAGGATCAAAGTTGTCATATAGCTAGTTTTTCATCCAGAATACTTGAACAGGACCCGTATTTAAAGTGAACAAGTTTCGAACCACTTGAAACAGGTAAGCATAAGGTAACTTCGACCCGAATTAAGAGCATTTATTTTTCTCTGTTTTATCTTTCTCCAAATTCTAGCTTGGACATAGTTAGTTAAATGAGAAAAATCAGCGAAAAACAAAAAACGCAAGGGGAAAAAATGAAGTAATCAACCATATGATAGAGAAACCAATGGATGATAGTGAAAAGGGTACCAGCAGTGCAGCAACCATTGACGATGCCACGAAGGTGTTCAGGCGTTCTGGCAATTTTGTTAAGCAGCCAACCCAGGACGGATCCAACCACGAACGTTAAGAAGATATTCACTACCATAAACCACCTCAACAGAACATAGCACAAAACACATAGATAACATAAGAACCAAAAGAACATACAAGTATAACTGCAACATGATGATGATGAAGTCTAGTATAACCACTAAGGCCGTAGAACTCTCCCTTCTGAATTTTAACGCAGCTACATGCTCTGGATTTAGTTAAGCTAAAAATAAAAACCCATACCATAACCGCTGAAAATTAAAATATGTCGATCATATTAATCCTTCAATATAACCAATATTTTTTTTAATTTCCAGAACTATAATGTGCATTTTTTTAAATAGAATTAACATAGCTTTTTTTTTTTCCGAAAGAATTTAACTAAGAGTTTACTATTCTGCATATGATGATGAATATTGATTGAAGATGAATTGATAACGATTGCAAGTACTCACATTTCAACCAACCGATCGAAGGTGATTGATTCGGCCATGTCAGCAACGATGAGCGCCGGAGTGAATATGTAGAACACAAGCTGTGATCAGATCAACCACGAAGCATTAATTAATTAGCATAATACCACATAGATTGCGTTATAGACACAATAATAATTAAGAGAAGAAAAAAAAATGGAAGTAATTGTTTGGGTGGTGCAAGTAACCCTAACGGATCGCGAGCTTGCGCCATTGTTAGAGCCTCAGAAGAAGAAGAAGTTCTGCTTCTGAAATTTTGCGGGTTCGCGCGGGAAAAGGAAGAAAGAACAACAGTATCCGCTATTTTTATTTTTTTTGGTCGTGAAAGGTTTTTTTGTTTCATTTTCTATGGACTTTTATAATATTTGGGCCTTGCCGCTATTTTGGGCTTCTGTTTGGGTCTGTGGCCCGAGTTGTACAACAACGATCCACACCCAGGCATGACAAAAAAAAAAATGGATAAATGAATCCCCAGACGTGTCTATAAATTAAGAGATTAATGTTATTGTTATTCAATGGATATCATAAGAAGTGTTATGTCATGATAGGTAAGAATTTGAAAATAAGTTATGCTGACACTTCTTTTAATTCACTCCAGCTTCCCTTTATTTGTCTTAGTGGTATTGATATCCTTTAGATGTATTATTCATTATGTAATAAACGAGAGAGCATTAAAATAATTTTACAAATTTAAAGAAGGTTAATATAATGATTTCACGAATTCGAGAACTTCATAAATAAATTTTGCAAATAGAGGGAACTTGACATGAATTTTAACAAAATTTTGTGAAGTTCAATATAATTTGCCAATTTTTTATACTTTCAACAATACATGAAAATTTCTACCTAATGTTATAACAGCCTTCCAAGTTCCAACGCAAGTAGGACTTAAAAAGGTAATTTACCATGATTTTATCTATAAAATAATGAAGTGATGTAGCACATTTCTATCGTATATTATTGATTTTAAAATGTAGTAACTCACTCAATTATTTAAAGGTAAATAGTGAATGCTTTATCATTTTCTCATGTAGAGACAAGTTTATTTTAGAGGATTTTTGTTTTCAATACTATATATAAATATATAATAGTATGAACAGTATGAAAAAATGTTTTGGTCTTGCCGCCATGATTTTTTTTGATATTTTATGCCATTTTTGCATGATATAGGTGTTGATGATAGATAAAATAAATTCACAAATCACTGGACTACAATAGAAGTGTTTTTGTTTAGCATAACAGGGAGTTTTTTTTTCATTTTGATTTGTGAGTGTAATTTAGAGTATGATTGTAAGTTAGAATTTTGGAGAGGAAAGAAGATAAAAGAAATACTTATAGTGTAAAATTCTAAAATCTTACATTATAAGCTCTTCATTTTCTCCTTTTTTCTTTCAAAACAAACTCACAAGCATACTTATAAATATTAAAATGTGAACGAGAATCATTGATTGATGGAAAAGAGTTAGTTAATGTAGTATCAATATATTTTTTTTAAAAAATTCAATTTGTCAATTTTTGTATTCGTAGCTATCTACCTGCACTGCATTGTCTATCCGGAAACAGCAAACTAATGTTCTTTAATTTCAACCACCAGTCAAGATTTAGTATTTGGTAAATTAAGTTCAATTATTGTTTTCAGTTGTTTGAGTATAGCCAAATCGAATTTTAAACAAAAAAAAAGGAACTTAAAAAAAAGGAATGTCTTATGTTCAATCCCACAGACATTTATGTGAGCTTAATTAAGACAAAATTCAAACAAAGGCTCTAATTAATTAGTGTCATCATTCATTCGGAGAATTTAGATCCAAAAGCACTGTTTTTTGAAAAAATAAATTCAATGACCTTCATTGGATCGCAAAATGTAAACTAAAAGTGTTAAGAAATTAATTACCACCTCCGTTCTCTGATAAGTATCCATTTTCATTCATGCACACATATTAAGAAAATGATTAAATGAACTTGAAGTTAAATAAATCTAAATATATTTTACAACAGTTGCCTTATCATCACCTACTCCAATACTCTATCTCATATTTAATCCATCCATCAACTTTTTCTCTTATAAGGGTATCATGAAAAAATAATAATTAATATTATCTAAATTCTTAAAAGGATAAATAATAATAGAAAAATAAAATTTTATTGATTGACACTTATTAGCAAACGGACTTAGTAAGAATTTTGCTAATAGATGTTCCAAATATACTACTTGTTAAGCATTTTAAAAGGAAAAGTACCATAATTAGAAAAGAACTTTTGATCGTTTTCAATTTATCACATAATCTTCAAAAAGATTTTTTTTTCTTCATGTGATCCTTTTCTTTTTAAAATGCTTAATAAATTCCTTAAAGCACTTATTAGCCAAGCATGTTGATCAATCTCCACGTAATGTCATATTCAATACTAGTACACTAATCATTATTATTAGAAAAATGATACTTAGTGCCTAAAGAAACCGTTTGGATGATGTGATACACCTTTGAATAGAATGATGCTATTCTTGCACTGCATTAATTTAATATTATAAATTTCATAATCGTTGAATGGAACATTTTTCATATGAGTAATGCTATTTGGCGCGACAACTTTTCGAGAAAAATCGTCCCAAAGTCTTGTGTAACCAATCAGAATGCAATATAAGTAGAAGTAAGACAAAAATTTAATAAGAAACAAAAATCAGGATATGAAAACCAGTTACACTCTTCGTATTGCTGGTAATTTATGCTCTCAAGCAACCAGCTGAAAGAAAAAGAAGAGGCAAGAAACTATAGTAGTACTAGTAACCAAGTGTCTCCAATCCAAAGTATGCGTTATTAATTATGCAAAAGGAAATGAACTTGCAAAGGAACAAACTCTTAGCTTAAAGGGCATGCACAAGAAGATAAGGAAAGAGATGAACTTACGTTGTTCAAGCAATTCCTTGCATCAATTCCTCTCAGGAGATTAAAACGTTCGGTGGCAATCAATAAACCAAGGAGAGTGATTAACAGTGTCTCCATCACTGGCGTCAGTGCCACGAGGAACAGGTCCCAGAATTCCATCAATAAATTAGAATGTATGTGCTGATGATGTGAGAAGCAGCAAAGTTATTAATTTCCCCACTGAAGAAGCTCTTTATTGGAGAGATTCAGGAAATTCTGAAATGGGGGTATGGGAACCATGCTATATGTATACACTCATTCACAGAGTTAAAATGTCCCACAAAGAAGAAAAACAATGGTTAGAATTTTTTGGTGTGAGGTTGAAAAGAAGAATGGGAATTTCAACCCGACCTGTGGGTTACCCACACTACATGTCCCGTTCGAGTCAGGTTTTAAACCCGTTTTATTCAGAGCTGTTGATGCGACGTAGGTTTTACTTGCGGGTCAGGTCGGATGCGAGTTTAGGGTGAACCTGCCTCGCACCTTATATGTATATTAAAAAATATAATTATTAATATATTATATGTGTGTGTATATATATATATATATTAATATTTGTAATATTATTATATAATTATATATATTTTTAAAAAAAATTACCTAACCTTAAAATCCTAATAATTATATATTTGATAGATGTTAAATTTATTTGAAATTCAGTTGTTTTTGCTATTAAGAATATTTTGTTTTTTTTTTATATTGATAATTGTTATTTTAGAATTTAAATATTAACATTGTCATTGATTGTATTTTATATTTTTGTGTTTGATTTTTTAGATTTTGAGATAATTTTATAAGTTTTTTAAAAAATAGAGGGGTGGGATGTGGTATTCATAGGGTGGGTGCAAAATTCACGTACAGAAATGAAATGGATTAAGATCCATGTTATCTAGTATGGGACAGTATCGGGTTGAGTAAAATCCCACGCATTGCCATTCCTAGTTGAAAAAAGTGTTTTTTTATGCGGCAAGTAAAGCAAACCAAATGAGGGATGACTCATGAGGGGAATAAATGCCAACACGGGATTGCTCATTTACATTTATCCTTCAGAAGATTTGTACCGTGGTAGCAGCAAAATTAAATAATGTTAGTGACTTATGTTGTCTTTTCTGTTTCCGTTACGTTGCTTTCAAATTGAGGCTATACGTACAATTATGAATATAGGGCTGTTATTTCAACATTTTCTATGGACCACAATTACAAGACACATCCATTTATTAACATTTTCAAATTGATTTTTACTTTTGTCATATTCTGTCTCTAAGAGGGAAGCCACGCTTTTGATGTAAAAATTTCACAAAATAATCTCATACGAAATTCTCACACATCCAACGATTTAAGTTAATACGTGAATGATATTATATCTAATATTATAATATGTTCTACTGTCATATGGATATCTGTTTTGGAATTAAAGCTTATAATAAATGGGAATGACAAGAAGATCAAATCAAATCCTTAATCACTTTATCATGATAATTCTAATATTATGTCATGGAATTATTTTTAACTAAAGCCTAAGCTATTGAGTAGATACACATAAATTATTTTATTTTATTTTTAGTCTGAAACGATTTTATATGCATATAAAATTCATATTCAAAAGTTAAAAAATATTTAATTGAGGGAATGCCTATGTATAATTGAAAATATAGTAGAGAGATTGGAAGATGACATTTCTCAACTAATAAGGGAAAACGTGGGAACCCTTTACTGGTTGGACGTGCAATAATTTGTGTGCGATGATCGAAGTAAGATATAGTGACCATTGCCTAGCTACTCGTCTTCTTCATCCAACAGTCAAAGGATCAGGAGAGAAAAAATATATATATCTTTTCTGTGTCCTAATTATACAACTCGACATTGTATAAAATCAAAATTTTATGATTGGCCATGTTTAATGCGTTTACTTTCAAGTGAGAGAGTCTTTAAGAATTTAACTATTTTTATGAAAAAGTTACGTGAAGAGTAAAATAATTAAGATTTGATTTAGTATTGTTGTGACTCTCAAAAAGCTACTAAACTTCATGGGTTTTATAAAAATTGCTCTTAAAAAATCATAGTAGCACAGTTTGATAAAATATTGTAAAAGTTGTTCTCAACAAGCAGAAATTAAGGTAATAGTGTTTGGTAAGTATGCTCCAAAGTAGGTTATATAAAGGATGGTTTGGGTCAGGTTGAACAAAATTGAACCTGGCATGATTTTTAGATTGGCCAGGTCATTTTTTAAAACCGAAACCCGATCTGATAATCACCTACTTCTGGTGAGGTTGAACCCAGGTCAACCAATGTTGAAACAATATATGAGAATTTTGATATTATATATAGTAAAATTATAAAATTTTACAAGTAACAAATAAAATTTAAGAGTTATTTTATAATACATGTTTAAAAAACAAACCATTTTAATATAAAAATAAAATTAGATTACATAAAATATATTAAAAATATATCTTTAAAAGATTTTTTTTTTAACTTCGGCTGCGTCAGAACAATCCAATGCAAGATCCAAATCTAGCCGAAAAAATATATAGGGCCAGTTTTCAACACCTAAACCCTACCTAATTAGCTTTGAATTAGGATTGAATTGGGTTCTGCACACTCCTACTCCAAATATCCAAAATGATAATAAAGGATATAGATATTTAAGAGTGTGATTTCTACATTTATTATCATTAAATTAAAGCAATATCATATTAGTCTTTTAAATTTCTGAGAGTAGAAGTGAACTATAAAAAATATTCTATAAGGTGCTCTCAAAAGTACCCGTAGCTTTTAAAAGCAAGGAAGAAAAAACTTTTCAACAGTTTAGTTTACTAAAAAAAAAAGGTTTAATTTATGCTTTTTATAAGTTAAATCATGCCTATGAAAAGCTTTACCAAAAAGCTTTACCAATCACTTCCTGAGATATATGAACCTTTCATGAGAAACTTAGAAGACCTTACAATGTGTGGCTATAGAAATCAACACAATAAAACAAAATTTATGTAAGTTTGGAGCTGAAAATAAACTAACGGGGCTTTATTTCGAGAGATACTTAGTAATTAGCAGTTTTTCAAATTTGAAAAAAATAACCTCCGATTTTAAAAAAACAAAAATTGTGTATTTTCTATTTTTCTCCCAAAA
Source organism: Dalbergia cultrata (assembly GCA_031216105.1). Classification (NCBI taxonomy): domain Eukaryota; kingdom Viridiplantae; phylum Streptophyta; class Magnoliopsida; order Fabales; family Fabaceae; genus Dalbergia; species Dalbergia cultrata. The sequence goes on along the minus strand of CM062347.1, from coordinate 1,024,101 downwards.
GAAAAGGCAGAAACAGCACAAAGAAACATATTTGATGCTTTTCACAAGCGCTAGAAATAATACCGTACAACAAATCTAATAAAATTATGTCGTAAAAAGTTTTTTTTTTTCAAACCATATGATCCATATCAAAATGTTTTTTTTAAGATTTTGTGTCAAAATATCAAGTGCGCCATCATAATTCTTCGTTTAACTTATTAATAGAGATCTCCCGGAATTTTAAGCTTTTTGGCCAAGCTAACAAACCGTTCTAACATTATTCTGTTCATTAAATAAACTATTTGAACCATCGTTTATTTAAACCATCGTATAATAAGTGCTGCGTTTATCGAAATAAAAATGAAAAATAAATAGGTGAGATCCATTATTAAGCCAAATCATTGAATGACCTCCTTGACATTAAATCCATCTAGGATTAATACAATATATTTGTACTGTTCGGATTAGTTATTATATAAGTGATTAGTTTTCATATTATGTTCTTAGTTTTTTTTTTTTTTTGATAATTATATTATGTTCTTAGTTGTAGGGTAAAATTCGCTGCTCCTGAGTTGATGTATATATATTGAATACCTTCACTAATTAATCGATGATTTTCATTTTCTACTCTATTCTGTGATTGTGTCGCGTGTATAAATACAAAAGTATGGTACATGTAACTGATAGTTTAGGTTGCAACCATACAAATAGCATATTCTTCATGCTCAGAAATTATTATGTCAGAAAATGAAATTCCTATATTCATCTCCAAGCTTGTACGTTAGGTGAAGAGTATGACTCATGGACCATTACCAACCAGTAATAGCAGCCCTTCTCAGATTTTGACTTGTTAGTACCAGTCTCATAGGTCTATTACACTATATGGGTCAGTTTAGACGATTTTTCTCTCCAAGATAATTATACATATTTTAAAGATCTCTATTAAAATAATAATAAAATTGACAAACTATTTTATAAAGCGATACATTTAGAAGTGCAAAATTCTATCTGGTAAAGGCTATACACTAAAAAATCTCAAAAATAAATATGAATTTGACAATAAGCTAATATTTTATGAGGAAAAGCGAATTTGTGCCTTAATGCGATTAAATTGCATGAAGAAATAGTTTGTTCGATGAACTAGTGGAGATGATACTTGACAAGAAAGAGTTTGCAAGTTCAAGTTCAAGAGGCTAGCGAAGAGTTGCATTAGACCATAATAATGTGGTTTTGACGAGCATTAAGGTACTGGTTGGTAAAAGGAGTGGGGACACAAATATAATAACAGTATGTCCTGTATGTTATTTGGTAAAGGGGACGGGATATGGGGATGGAAAGTTTTTCCGTCCCAAAAACAAGAAATTTTCAGTGGTGAGGCCGTCGCAGGTCAACGGCCGACTGATGGTAATCAACGGAAAGTCAATATTCGTCCCCGTCTCTATAACCAAATATGATACTGAGACAATATTTTTTATGTCTCTATCTTCATTGTCCCTGTATTTCTGTCCTCGTTCCCCTTACCAAACGCAACCTAATTGTGTGATCATTCTTATATGTGCTGTTTATTCTCACTACTCTAAGATCTTCATTCTATAGCACAGAACTGACGGATGGGATTTCTGAAACTACTGGAGGTAGCATCTGCACCAGTTATTCAAGTGCTACTTATAAGTGCATTAGGAGCTTTTATGGCAAGTAGCTATGGTAATAATCTTCTTTCACCAGACTTTCGGAAATCCTTGAATAAGGTAAGAGACTTGAACATTTGTTACAATAACACAAATTTGCATGAATTTGATTATTGTAAAGTAAGAAAGTGAAAGTTTAATCACCTTTAAATTATTTAATGAAACTTGTGTACAATACAATGATAATTACTCTTCGGTTTCTCACTTTAAAATTACCCTTACTTTAGTGATTTTAAATACACTTTTTGTTATCCGAATAATCCAAACATTAATTTTTTTTTTTAATTTTTTTAACTTATTTTGCAGGTTGTCTTCATTGCATTCACTCCAGCACTTATATTTACCAGTGTTGCCAACAATGTTTCTGTTAAAGACATGATTTCATGGTATAGGCATAGATTAATCTTTTCTCTATTGAATTGATAATTATGTTAGAGAGCACAAATTATAATTTTTTATAGAAGTTGAAAGAGAGGAAACTTGATCTGGCATTGTCACTATAGAGCCTTCAGCTTCAACCATTATGAAGAAATTAAAAAATTAACTCTGAATCTGTTAGCTGTCGCTGATAGTCACAGTGAAGTTAAATATATCAATGCCTACTGACAATTTTGAAAGAGTAATGTTAGTTGTAAATTAAGAATGGGCATGAATCACTATTCACTAACACCATATATGTAAATAGAGAAAATCAGTGGAGAAATGGATTTTATACTCATTTATTATATTTGACATTAGCATATAATAGCTTGGAGTTCCACGATCCCTAACGTAGGTATTAATGAGTTCAAATTATTGTGAAACTTAATTTTTTATATATATAGTTAATAGCGCTAGTGTACTAGTAGCAATAGAGTATAATGAAAAGACCCCAAAACGGTAAAAAAGAAATACTGAATAGAACCTTAAACACACCAAGAAACAACATCAACAACAAAAGGGACACGAAACAAAAACAGCTAAAAAGAAAGTATTGTTGTGAAACTTAAGGACTATTTAGTTTTAATTTTCAGTTTTTAGATTTTAATTTTAATTTTTTGTATTTTCTTCACAAAATTTTGAATATTAAAGAACTGCGAATTGAAACCAAATGCGCCCTTAGTTTTTCTTTTCTTTTCTTTTTTTAATATCTTTCTTTGATTGTCCTATTTTGATATCCTCCCATATTTAAGCTATTCTTTTCAAAGCCATAACACTTTAGTATCACAATCTATACTCACTCGATGAGTCGGTGTACATCTTCTTGAACCACTTAGCTTAACCCATCCCTGTCATCCTCACAGCACCTTATCCACATACATGCATAACCATTAAAGCATAATTAAACAGCACAGTACTCATGCCCCTTCTCTGTCCCTTTTGTAAAGTGCATCTCTTGCTACCATGCTCAACATATTCTTCTCCATTCTCTTCCATGGTGAACCAACATCTTTTCTTTCCATCATCTTAGTTACCGTAAAAGCTATGGCCGTTATTACCATTAGCAACACTCAGCAAGCGTACAATGGTAACACCAGTGACACCACCTTTGCAAACCATGCCATTATACATATCTCATTAGCCTATGATAACCTATTCTTAATCTTAATTTATACCCAGAAGATCAAGACGTCTTAACTCTAATACATTTTTGTATGTGCATATAGTGCATTGCTGAACTTATTTAGGGTGTGTTTGGTTGGAAAATAAAAATGAGGATAAAATTTTCATTAATGAGTTTCATGTATAATGTTATGCATAAAACTTATATGTAAAATTTTTACCTTTATTTTTACTTTCTAATCAAACATATTTAATATAGGTTAGTGTGTGAAGGAGTGGTGTAAGTAGGGGTGTCAATTTCGCTAGACTTGCTCACCAACTTGTATTTTTCAGTTTGTGTATGTAATTGGAGTCTAAAAAGATTTAAAACTAATTACTTCTTAAAGTCAGCAAGTATATGTTTTAAAATAATATATATTTGAGTGATAGAAAAAATTTAACAATTTCAATAATTAATTTTAATATTTTTAGACCTGTGAACCGGATAAATTAGCCACTCTCAACTGGATTAGCAAGGACAAACTAAACTAGGTTAAGTCCAGTGATCATTTTTTTTTTTTCTTCAACTTATTGGCTTAACTTGTCTATTTAGCTGGACCAAGCAAGTCAGTTCACCATATTTGATTTATTTTGACACCCTAAGGATATTTGGTTAAAGAGTGAAAATAGGGATAAATTTTCCACTATTGAGTTTCATGTATAAAATCATACATAAAGTTTAATTATGAAAAATTTATTCTCATTTTTACCCTCAACCAAACATAGTCTAAGTGTAAGATAAATGCATTTTACTCTTTTAAAATGCAAGGCATACCTTAAGAAAATAAATAAACAATTGTAAAATCAAGAGTAAAGGATTTCATGAGATACAAGTACCTACACACTAGATTATGAATAACAATGGATGTTTCGCCTGTCAAATCTAAGCAATTAATTAAACAAGCGAAGCGTACCTGAATTGTCCAAATGGATTGAGGAACTATGATTGAGGCAATTTGATGCTAAGTTAACGCCTTAGCTTAGATTCTTCTCTTCTATCATATATTAATAGGCATACAGATGGTGAACATGAAAGAAAGGACTTCACTTTATATATATATATATATATATATAAAGTATAGCATATCCAATTCAAACAATTTTTTTTTAAAAAAAAAAAAAGTATTCGGCTTATCATGTAAAAGAAAATAGAGCATGCAATTTTGATTCCCCTGACCTGCCCCAAAAAATCAATGAAAAAATCCAGGTGAGTTTGTTTTAGATTTAATATATGTATATATAATTGGATAACTTTTTAAAAATAATTAGAATCTTAAAAAAGTTAATTCTCATCTTTTTAAGTTATCTATAAAGTTTAAGTTTCGATATATATATATATAGAAAAAGTGATTTGGAGCCTCCAATATCCCATCAAAACATTGACACACCCAGCGGCAGAGACGTGTACTCATACTACATAATTATAATGATCATCAATTCTTAAGCACAAAAGGAAAAAACAATTTAAACATATCGTAAACGTCATTAATAATTTTCTAAGTAGTTCCTTTTCATATAGATCATCATATCATTTATATTATATCAATAAAATAATTTTTCCACCGAAAAATTCAAATTTTTTTAAAATTTTCTCAAAATTCATTAAATAAAATCTATGTGGATTTTTTTAATTGGGTAAGAGATTAATTAACTTACTTTTCAATTCTTTATCTCAAACATAAATGTAATAAAAAAAATTGACTTTTTAAATTAAAATAATGATTACTTAATATAATTTTTATTATGATGATATTATTAATTCATATCTCTAAAAAAATTAATTTCAATACACCTTCAATATAAAAGAATTTTATATTGATATCTAATCATATGATATTATATGAGACTCTCTGAGATTGTGGGTCTTCTGAGAGTTAGATATTTTACTTATATGCCATAATCTCTTATTTACTTTGATTTATCCCCATATATATATATATGACAAAATTATATATCCATACATTATTTTTTTATTGTATATTGTGATAATACTAAGTAGGATCCATTATATAGATCAATCGATATATACCATGGTATTCAGTTACATTGTGATAATATTATAAAAGAGAATACTTTGTCTAATAATATGAATGTTATAATAAGCTCTATATGTGAAAAGTTTTTTATACCTCCATGCGAGAAGATAGAAAATTCAGTAAACAAAGGGTGCCCGAGGTGGAAAGGCAATGTAGATACTTTATATATAACCATGCGAAGATAGAAAATTCCCCACCATAGTTTTTTATTGCATCAAGTAAATGCATATCTTACATTGTATAGCTTGACAACAAATACTACTATAAACAACAAGAAAAAATGGATTATTCTTTTGCTTTTAGAAGAAAAAATGAGAAGATGAAATCAAATGATCATGAATACCCTCAACCAAGGGTGCTCTCTCCTCTGTCCAAATCCACATATATCTTTTGTAGGTCCATGAAACCCACATGGCCCTTCAATTTATCCAACCTCCTAACATCTTTGTTATCTTGTGTACTATGGTTGACGTTAGAGCAAATAATGCATAAATTTGACTCAGGAGTCTTCAACATGCTACCCTTAATTAATCCTTCATTTTCGGCTAGCACTGAAACAAAAGAGGTGAAAGCCATATCCCCTAATCTAACACACCCATAGGGATAACCTTTTATATTATGGGTTAGGTGATAAATACTTTAATTGATATAATATAACATCTCAATAAAAATTGACATTAGGTTTGTGTCTGTATGAGTGTGTTTTTCTCTTCTTCTTTTGTGTTCTTCCATGGTGTATCTCTGTGTTATTCTAATTTCATCATATTTTTTAAAGCCAATGAAAGTATAATTTTTTCAGAAATATAGGCTATAATGGAGAATTTCCAATCAAATAAAACAGGCTCTGCATATTTTACCTTTATTGAAAACCAAAATATATACATAAATATCTATAAGGACTTTCGAAGATGTTGATCTCAAAAGTCAAATGAAAATGAAGACAAAGTCGAAAAAAGATAATACAAAGCAAAACTACAAATCTCTTTTTCTCTTAATAAGTTGGGACTATCATACATCTAGCAGCAAAGGCATATCAACCAAAAAACTAAGAATAATTTGGAGACATTCTTGCCTGCTCTTAGAGTACATTTAATGTGCGTGCAAAGAACAACCACATTAATTCATTTTAGCTTATAATGTTTATAAGTTATATTGAGAATGAGTAGTTGTGGATATTCATGAAACACGCATTAAATGTGTTCCAGGAACATATAAGAATCTCTCAATAATTTGAGTTGCTAACTAGGAAGAAGTGAACCAATTAAAATAAGAGCCTACTCCATGAAAGTCCCAATTGCCGCCTGAATTGAACTAGCACGGCTAGGATTCCGATGCTGTATTAGTGAATGTGGTCCACTCCACACAGACTGACTATTATTGGGGAAGAGAATTCCACATAAATTTGAAAGCTTGGGGTTGTCAGCATATAAGCTCTCAAGCAGCTGAGCTTTCTGATGTTTATCTTGTGCCTACAAACAAACCAAACTGTTAAGTGAATCTTGCAGTCGCAACTACAACATATATAAGCAAATAATTAATGCAACAGGATTCTAGGTTGTGATTTCATGCATAAATTTTATTCAAATCCTGTTACTTACTAGAACAAATATCGCTTGAAATAAAATACCTTATGCTTTTGTTGCTGGACTCCTGCAACATGTGCTTCATGTTGCGTCGTATATTCGTCATGAAGAGCGCTTGCAACTCCACCACTAGATTTCTCAAAGAAAGTTCCTCCATGCTGTGACTGCTTCACAGCATCATCCATTTGTCTCTTCTGGTTGTCCATTTCAATCTCTCCCTCATCTTCTTCCTCTCCATCTTCCTCTTCCTCCCCTTCCTCCTGGCCATGGTCATCGTCATTGTCATCATCTTCATCACCATCAATGTCCTCATGCTTCGCCTCAGAAGGGCTGCATTGCTTCTCACCAACATCCATTTTTACCACCTCTTCCTTGTCATCCTCAGCATCTCCGTCAGTGCCAAGTGATTCATCCATATTTGATGATGAATCCTCACCACCAGGGCTTTCTACAAGCATTGATTCCTTAAAACCAGACAAGATTTTACAACTTTTAAGTTATTTGTCCAGTTATATTACATGCTAGTCAATACTTGCATTTAATTGGCCAAAAACAAAAGTAGGTACTAGGATTTCTTCATTTCATGTGCTGTAATCTTCATTTAATGTCACCAATGTGATGAGAATCAAATGGGATAACATCTTTATGCCACTTAAGATTGTTATGTAATCATCGGCATACTGCATAGCACCGGCTAAGCTATATAAAATAAAGCTATTCCAAATCCAATAATAGTATTTGCTTGCTGTTTATAAATGTCTTTAGTATATAACAACCATGAAGAAAAATATCAAATAAGGAAAACACATGCAAAGTACAAAATAGAATAAGTAAATCAGTTGCATTAAACCCTTCTTTCAACCAAAATTCCACCATAATGAGACGTGTTATGTACACCCCAAAACCAGAGACAGTAAAAGGATAAAATGTAGGCAATAACCCGTTGACATACCTCTTGCTTAAACTCTTTAGCAAGCTTCTCGCCACCAGATCCAAAATTGGCTTTAGCAATTCGAGCATTCTCTTCCCGTTCCCTCCTACGGCGCTTTAGCACACAAATAGCACATAAACAATCATGTTTATGGTGTCTTCTGCAAATCAAATAAAGCTTAAGCATGCAAAATTGTAAATTAACAGTTGACAACATCAATACAATGGAAAATGAAGGGATATATATAACATATGAATTAACAACAAGGCAACCTCTGTCAGAAACTCATCATGTATGACATTATAATTATTTTAGAATCACTTAAGTTTACAAATGAACTAAATGATACACACATATCATAGAAGTTACGCTGAAAGAAATGCAATTTCCTCAAATAACCAAAGCTTCCCTATTCATCAATTTTATTATTCACAATTCACTATTGGGCTTATATCAAATTTCTGGAGACAAGTATATTAGTCCAGTCCACAATCTATTTGTAAACTTGTTAGTATTGTTGGCTTGATCATACTTGACAGAAACACATGATCATCGATAGATTTGATTCAGTTAAAGATTAGGGGAAATCAACTCTCAAACATTTCCATTATAATAGCAATTACCACATAAGGAATTCTAATATCACAATTAGGAATACACACCCATGGCGCTTCTTTTTCTGCTTCAATTGACCACTCTTCCCTACTTTCCCATCACCAGAAAGTGCAGTGTCCTCTGCTGTAGTTCTCTCTGAACCTGATCCTTAGAAAGAATATTGCACATTACAATCAGAAGACCATGGTGTTGTATCTTATATGAAATAAAAATCATCAATTTTCAGAAGATTATACAGCAGTAACAACTTTCCTTCATCTCCTCCAAAGGGTACAGCATACACACAAGAAATATGAGCTAGTGATTTCTTTTCCACTTCTACTTTCCTTACACAAGTAAATTTTGTCGTCTTCTTCATTTACTTGGAGAGGGTTGTGAAAATAAGATATCAAAAAATCATATTGCTTAGCTTAAATTTCTCAATTTTCAAAATTTTAGGATCTATCGTTCATTCGCCCCCTCTCTTGTCCCCACTATGTCCCCAGAAAAACAAACAACAAAGAAGCTCACATAAAAGTAGAGGCTGAGGAAAAACAACTACACAAAAACTAAGCCTGTTCAAGCATCTTCTTCAAGCAAAATATTCCTCTACCAATTATTGTAAAGAGGAAAGAAAAAGATACATATTTCCAGATATATTTCCTGCCAAACAGATCCAGAGAAATAGCAGCCAATGATGTCATTGCTAAATGCTTTAAATCTATCATTTACACAAAGGCAAAAACGGAGGGGTATATAGAAGTCTCACCCTTGGACCCTTTTAGTTGCCCACTGTATAACCCAGCTGCAGTCCAGTACTTCATAAAATTCTTCTTTACTCGCCGCATAAGGTCCAAGATATAGTCACCCTTATTGTTATATTTATAACAGTTGTCCCAAATGTATTGAACATCCTTATAGACATCCTCTGAATTCATGTACTTATCATTTTTCTCAAGATTGCTGCATATAGTTCCAAAATCCATTGGTGTGTCTATGATATCAAAATAGTCCTGGTTCCAAAAAGCATTATATCATTAGACACATGTAATCAACATCATAAACGTTTGAAAAAAGGAAGGAAAAAAAAAACTATGTATTTTTGTTCAATTTTTACAATAAATCCCATTAGTGTCCTTGGCCAAACAAACATCATAGATCCTTGTAGCCAAGACCAAAAAGTGAAAGACAGACAGCACATATTAGTCAATAACAAATCCACCAAGTATCTGCAGGAAGCATAACAGATAAAATCAAGTAATTTACATAACAGCTTTTGCTTTTAGCTATTGCTTTTTCTTCACAGGGACAGAAGAAAATTTATAGTATTATGCAAACTCTGAGGTATAATGATGCAACAACTGAGTAAAACCAAATTAACAGAGAGAGAGAGTTGCAGAAGGTAAAGGCGGTAGGGTTAGAGCCAGAAGTTGAGAAGGCAAATATCTGATGCCTTAAGGGAACCAAACTGAAAATCAGTGTCATCCAGACTTAAAGAAAAATGAGAAAGTTGCTTCAACATATTTGTACTTACAGGAATTCCCAGAGCTTCAGGATTAACAGGAACATTGAAGGGTTCGGCAGCATCCATTTTCATTACTTTCCTTATGATCTGGCAGAATAGGAAGAAAAAAAAAGAATTACTACCAACAAGTAGCAATTGAGGATACAATGCTTGGCTGATAACAAGTAGGAAATCTTGGAACATACATACCACTAAGGAAGCATCCAATTCTTGCTTATTATATCGGGGATTCTGTTGAGGGGCCTTTCTTTCTTTTGGATTCGTAATCTCAGTAGAAACTGACAAAGATTTTCTTGTCTGGTCAGCATTGGATCCCAAGGCCTTGGATGACTTAATTTTTATGCTACCAGCTTTCCTCGATGGAGTACCAAATTTCATATCAGGCAAGGAATTCGCGCTATCCTCCGTCCTTTCAGCACTCAAACCTTGTTTCTCAAACCCGTGTTGGTGCTGGCTACTCTTGTCATTATCAGTATCACTCTGTGTGGGAGCATCGGATGAGGTGTGTTGTTGGGAGTCCAGGATCTTTGGTGTCGTCCTGAGCTTCACCTTGACACGCCCGACCGACTTTCCAACAGCCTTTTTGATGGAACCATCAGGGTTTATGTTAGCCACATTGTAATGCTGATCAGTGCCAGTTGAAGAAGGTGGTGTGTCAACTTCCATTATTCCAGAGTTATCTTTATCATCATTGCCAAAATCATCCAAACCAGAGGTTTCTTCCTTATTTTGACCCCCTGCATCTGCATCTGCATCTGCATTTGCATTTGCAGGGACTACTTGGTTAGTGGTGCCTTTCGGCTTCCCTTTCTTATGCCCACGCTTGCGCTTCATGTTCCTTCTAACCAACCAACCAAACAACACTCTGCTCAAAAGGCAAAGTGAGACCAACGTCAAAATCACCAAACTTCAAAGTACTGAGCTTTATGCATCTAAGGTCATAAAAACTTGTAAATCAAATTACCAAGCACAAAGCCTATGTGAATTTCATACCAACATACTTTTTCCCTAGGACAAGAACATGATTCGAATTGGAAAAGAGTTGTAATTTTAGCTAAACCCAAACAGAATTATCAGCTAAAAACAAGTAAAGATAATAACTTTGAGGAGAAGGAAGCAAATTGCATAGCTGTGAAGTGGAGATTTACAATATTTTTCAAATATCGATAGATGACAAACTCTAATTCCCTTCCCTTCCCTGGAATTTGCATAAAATTAGGTCTTACCTCTTTCAGCAGCAACAGAGCAATGCCCGCAGAGGAACAAAGGAGGAGCGACGACGCCGGAGCAGCGCAGCACAGCGCGCGCAGAGTAGAGAGAGAGAGGACGAGAGATGAGAAGACCCTTTTTTTTTTTTTTCTCTTATGGTTTTTGGTGGATAATATAACCCCTTACTTTTCTGAATATTTTTGTTTTAGGGGCAGGTCCGGTAGACTTGGGTTGGGCTTCAGACTGGTCTATAACAAGGTGTGTCCAGGATGTGACTAACGGGTGTTCGAGCTAAAAAAAAATTATGGCCGTATACTTTAAATTTTCAGTTTTTTAATTTTTCAAATTTTATAAAGAAAATATTGAAAATTTTAAAAATTTTAAGGCCTATTTGGTTTGTCGTTTTCGATTTTCAATTTTTGTAAAGGAAAAAACTGAAAATTGGAAACAGCAAACAAAACAAGCTCTTAAATTTCAGTTTTTCCTTCACAATTTTCTGAAAACTAAAAAACAAAAAATGAAAATTGAAAATTGAAAGCAAATAACCCCTTACTTTCTTATTTAGATATGTATAGATGCAATCTTTATTTTTAGAGTGATGGTATATAGCTAGAATAATATAACCAAAATTTTGTACAGAATACACAGTGCAAGTTGGATTAAATCTAACAGTAAGACTCACCAATTCATTTAAAGATTATTAATTATGCCACATTATTCTAGCATTCATTTTCTTACAAAAATTTTAGATGTATAGTGTTTTCCTTTTTTAAAAGACCAATTTTACTAAATTTAAAGGTTTTCAAAGGTAAAAATTTGGTAATGGCTCCATTAAAAATTAAAAACTCTTATTCAAAAAGAAATTGCCGCAACTGCCCTCGGAATGTTGGGACATTAAACATTTAAATCCTCTCAAATATATTTTAATATGGAGGCACAAAAATGGCAACGCTTACCCAGGAATATTTTTTAAAAAATTTGTAACAAAGGGAATCTTACATTCCCTGGTTGCATTCCCATAAATGTGAATACATCCCTCGAAACAAACGCCCCCTAGTTTTCATTACTTGACAATAGTGGAATTAATCTACTTTGTCACATACACTCTAATTTTGCCCCATCAAAACATGCTAGGCACACATGGCCAAATTCACCATGATTCTTTTCATAATAATGTTGTCTGTGCACAAATATGTTAAGCTTTAACAGACAAGAGGTAACCATATGTTTGTCTCTTCATCTAATATTAAGAAAATATCTATTTTTAATTTTAAAGTACTTTCACTTCTTGGGTAGCATGTCTCTTGGTGTTTGCATTTTGGTTTCGAGGCACAAGATTAATTGGTCCCCCTGTGTTAGGGGCAAACGTTAGTCCCTTTTGTGTAAATGATTTTCAATCGTTGGATGTTCAATTCTCGTTATCGAAAGGTTCAAAATCTGAATACGCTAAATTTACAGTGATTTTGCTGATTAGTCACTATTGTATACATTATTTGCACACGGAGACCTTATTCTGCTTCGTCGTGCGATCCGCCTCCTCTGTCAATAGCATGAACCTCAACCCCCCAATCCAACCTCCTTTGTCTCTCACTCTCCGAATGTCGTACTTCACTGCCCTGGAGGTTGAGAGCGAGGGGTTGTGTGTCTGTCTATATATGTTAATGTAATGTTAATTGAAAAATCTCATATATCACTTTTTTCACAGGTATCTGGTGCTGCTACAGACAATAGTTGTGAGTCTGTGGTAATGAATGGTCAACACCAACAACTAAACCCAACAAATCAGCATCCTCAGTTGGATGGAAACAACCCAGCTGGGTAAGTAACTCCATTTATGTGAACCAATTCAACCTATGTATATTCACTTAAGTGTAGTTGTGTGCCCCTAATTCTTTATTCTTCCAGTCTTTTTGCAGTTGCTAAGAAGACCTCGGCAGAGCTCCTTTCCAAGGCTACTGGAACTGCTGTCAACTGGGTCCAGATGATTAGGATGAAGGTATAACCTAATAGTATTTCTTCATGGTTATGGCTTGTATAGATTGCATATCTCTATGGCATTCATTTTTCTACTTTAATATTCAGATTATCCCTTGTCATATTTTGCACTTTAATGTAGCCTGGTCCAGATTCTATTGGAATCGTTGCTGTTTCCCGCAATTGTAGTGGGGTAGCAGCACGAGCCTGTGGCCTTGTGAGCCTAGAGCCCACAAAGGTATGTATCTATATTGATGCTTGATTATCACATATTTTGTTTCTTTGTGAGATGGTTAAATTGCACTTTTTTTTACTTAATTATCACACAAATCATCTTAGATTGCCGCGATTCTTAAAGATCGCCCATCATGGTACCATGATTGCCGATGTCTTGATGTATTGAGCATAGCCCCCCAAGGAATGGGGGCACAATAGGACTCATGTACATGCAGGTTTGATGGCTATTTTAATCTACAAAAGACGTTGACTTTAGTTTAGTTTTCCATTTATTTACTTTCTCTATTGTTTTGTTGATATTTTAATTTTGATTTTTTATCAGACTTATGCACCTACAACATTGGTATCAGCAAGAGACTTCTGGACACTGCGATACACTACAAGTTTGGAGGTTGGAAGTATTGTGGTACTGAGCAGAATCTTGACTGTTGTGTATTTCTTGATTTAGGATGCGACTTCTTTCTTAACAAGCATTTGCCTAGATACATGACTGTTTATTTTTCATATATTAAACATGTCCATTTTTTAGGATCTTCCTGTGATCTCCCGTCCATCTCTTCTTCTTGATAAGAATACTTTCTTTCGTAAATAGAAACAATCTGGCATTAGATTGCCATTGTTTCTTTTCATTATTATGTATTTTGGTTTTGTTTGTTAATGGAAATGTTGCGAATTGTTGAATCTATAGCCTATTCTGTTGGTCTATGAATATCATAATTTGTGTTTGGTGCCAGTGTAGTGCATCCTAGAAAATTGAATGATGCAATATTAAAAACAGTTTTAACATCTTGAAATTATAGATGCAGATTTGTGAGAGATCATTGAATTCTTCAATTGGTGGCCCTACAGGACCTCTTGCTTCAAACTTTGTGAGAGCTAAAATGCTTCCTAGTGGCTATCTAATCAGAGCATGTGAGGGTGGTGGATCTATTATTCACATTGTTGATCATGTTGATTTAGATGTAACGACCTTGACACGATGTGATTAATTTTCAAAATTTCCATATCTTTGAACTTTGTTTTGCGTGGTATGTTACCTTTGTTATTGATGTAGATTTGGAGTGTTCCTGAGGTACTCTGGCCCCTCTATGAATCATCTAAATTCTTGGCTCAGAAAGTGACTATTGCTGTAAGTCCACAGCATGGAAGAAGAGAAATATTTAATTATTTTTTTCGAATTCGGATGCACCGAATTCCATTCAAAGTACAGTTTATCTTTTTAATTTTTAATTTTCATTTTTTAGTTCCCCTTTTTATTTTTATTTTTTATTTTTTTTAGATTACCGATGATCCGAAATCAGTTAAATGAATAGTATATTTTCGAATTTTGTATTTTTAATTTTGTATTTCACTTTTTTATTTTTATTTTCTATTTTTTTTTAAGAATTTGGATGTTCTGAAATTAGTTAAGTGAACGATGTATTTTTATTTTTTTATTCCCTTTTTTCATTTTAAATTTTAAATTTTTTATTTCACATTTTATTTTTATTTTTTAAAATTTCGATGCACCGAATTCCATTCAAAGAACGGTATATCTTTTTAATTTTTATTTTTATGTTCCCTTTTTTATTTTCATTTATTAATGTTAATTTTAGAATTCAAATGGTTCGAAATCAATTAGTAGATTTTTTTTATTTCCCTTTTTATTTTATTTTTTTAGAATCCGAATAGTATGAAATCAGTAAAGTAAACAGTAAAACTTTTATTTTTAAATAAAAAATTTAACTGATTAGAGAAAAAAAATTCCATTTGCCCAATATGACTGAGCTCAAGACTTATGTTGAATAAAAATGAACGAAGAAAAATTTGAGACGGCTAGCGAGTGAGGACTCCATAACAAATTAAATCCAATAGTTTGACCAAATATAATTACATGTTGAAATATTTTACCTCTGTTAAGAAAATCTCGATAAATTACCTGCAACTAACAATGAAAAACATATTTTATGAATTTTTACATGTTTCTATAGTTGCAATAGATGAATAATGAAATGAAATAAGTGGATATATACAATATCATATATTGTTAATAGTTAATATGCATAATATTCATTCATTTTCATAAGTAATAGATATTTTGAAAAGAAGGGAATAAGAAATACTATTAATACAATCATAATGGTAAAGTACTAAATTAATACTCATATTAAATCATAAAAAATTTAAATAATTACATACATAAGTTCATCAAAATTTATTAATAAAACACATAATATATTTATTTCTTTCAAATCTTTCCAAAATCCACTAAAATCATTTAAGTGAACAGTAAAATTTTAATTTTTTAATTTTATAGATTTTTATTTTTTAATTTTTAGAATTCGGATGGTCCGACAGTAAAATTTTTATTTTTTATTTTTAAAATTCAAATGTTTCGAAATCAGTTAAGTGAACAATAAAATTTTTATTTCTGAATTTTTTATTTTTGGAATTCGGATGATCCGAAATCAGTAAAGTGAATAGCAAAATTTTTATTTTTATTTTTAAAAAAAAAAATTCAAATTTGGCAGTGTGGCTTTTTCACGTTGCCGATCACCGGAGCGGATGCCCTTCGCTGCCAACTGCTTCCTTGGCACCTTGCCGCTGGTGGCTTGTGAGCTGACTGCTCTGTTTCGGGCCTCCAATGAAGGGGAAATGAAAGGGGATTTTTTGTGTTTTGTTTTGAGGTAATATTGTTGGGTGAGTATAGAATAAGGTCCTACTTGCAAAATAACATATTTGTATACACTATTAAAAATATATGGAGTATTTTGTAATTTTTTTAGCGAGACTAATGTTGATCCCCAATGTAAGGGGGACCAACTAATCATGTGCCTAGTTTCAGTGTTGTAGTTGGTGGGCTTTACGTTACATAGTATGCAGAATTGGAGAGTTCTGTAACTTTTGTTGCTTGAGGCTAAATGAAAGATGGTGATTGGTTATTTGGTTTTCATAACTAGGCAACTATGATGTTATAGTGACAACTATAAATAGTCACTCAAAGGTCCTTTTTCATAGCGCCATAACTAAGTTGTCACTAAAAGATGTTATGGTGACAATTATGTATAGTTACTAAAAGTAGTAATAATTTCTAATGCAAACATTTAGTGATGAATAACGGTTGTCACTAAAGGCTCTTTTTGTGACGACTACTTATGTAACTTTAGTTACAACTTTTATATGGTACACTCTTTTTGTTACGCCATAAATAAGTTGTCACCAAAATATGATATAGTAACAACTATCTCTAGCTACTAAAACAAACAATAATTTTTAATGCAAATATTTAGTGATAAAAATTATTGTCACTAAAAGCTCTTTTTGTAACAACGGTTTATGTTGTCACAAATTATATAACTTTTTTGTGATGACTATAAAAAATATAAGTGACAACTTAAGTAATCAAAAAATGTATTGCTTTTAGTGATAACTACTTAAAATCGTCGCTGTTAACCTTTTAGCTACAAAGTATGAATTTTGACTTTTAGTCATCACAACAACAAGTATAAAAGTCATCACTAAAATTCTATTATATATAGATTTTTTCCATTTCTATTATGATAAATTGCGATATCTCACTAGCTTTAACCTCTGAAATTATTCGCTGACACAAAGATAATCTTACATTACATCAAATAAATGCATATCTTACATTATATAACTTGACAACAAATACTGCTAGAAACAATGAATTTTTCTTTTTGGTTTTCAGAAGAAAAATGAGAAGATGAAATCAAATGAATACCCTCAACCAAGGTAGCGCCTTCTCTGTCCAAATCCACACATCTTTTGTAGGGCCGTGAAGAAACTCATATCATATGATCATTTATCCGACCTCCTTAATCCTAACATCTTTTTTTTTCTTTTTCATTTTTTGTGGTATGGTTGACTTTGGAGCAAATAATTTCTAAATTTCACTCAGCACTGAAACAAAAGAGGTGAAAGCTAAGCCATCTTAAGAATAAACCCACATGAGGAATGTTGACCAAAGTGTGAGTGTTATCGTTGCAGCACCATATGTCCACAAGAGGATTACTGAGCACTCCTCATTGCCTACATCAAATAGCTGAGCCATGGTACCTGCATGTATAATTTCATTGACTTAATTAGCCAGTTTGTTTAATTTTTAAGAGAAAAAAGATTTTTTTTTATTAGAAGATATGCACAAAAAATTTTAGATTAATAGATTCGTTTATTCTTTGAGAAAATTTGTTTTAGTATCTTTTTCGGAAGTTTAAAAAAAAAGAAGTAACTTTTAAAAGACGAGTTCCAAATGCTCCATGAGCAAGTTATTACTCTTAATCTGATAACCAGTTCATAGCTTGCTATATCAATTTCGTGATTGTTAAAGTCTATAAGAATATATGGTTGAGAAAATAAGAGTTACGAAATTAATATGACCAGTAATCGATTGATCAGGATAAGAAAATAGCTTAATACATTTTAGGATTTCTGATAGAGTTGCTTTGTTTTAATTTCTAAGTTAAAGTGTTAAACGAACACAAGCAAATCAAGAAAATGCAAACTATATATTATAATACTCAAAGAACAAGGAATTGGATAATAAGTATATATGCAAAGAATGACTTACTAATATTCATTGCAGGTGGCATGGCATACTGCATCACCAACACAAACTGAAACAAAGGGTCTAATGGGAGGAAGCCAAGGTTTGCAGCCGCTTTCACAACAAAAAATCCAATAGCAGGTAGTAGGAAAAGCCGAGCTATGATGACACTAATGAGGACCAATGGTTGGATACATGATGATTCCATGCCTGCAATTTCAAAGTAATACTAGCTATATATAATCAGAATTATTATTTGTCAGGGTTGTTCTTAGAATTTACCAAAATTTAAAAGGGGGCAGTTAAATAAGTTAATGGAGTAAAATCACCCATTCATTCTAAAAGTTAGAAATAATGCCAAAGTATTCTGACTACAAACTTTTTTGTGTCAAGTATTTTCTTGTTAAAATATATTGAAGAGTTTATCTACGGAATTTAATTAGTTTGTCTATACCTTGAGTAAGGTTTCCACCAAGTAAAATGGTGATGCAAGGAATTGTCCCTGATCTGCAAGGAATGATAAGTTCAGTCACAGATAAAATGTGTCCTAAGGAAATCAATAGAAAATTGTGGTGTAAAAACATTGGTTTTATGAGAAAAAGGCACTTACCCTAATAATTGAATGGTGTCTAGGATCACTTTCAGTGGAGCATCATACCCAATGATTAGGCTCCTTAGCCATCTAACCCCACCAAAGAGGAAACCAAGAAACTGATCATGGAAAAGGGTAAAATTTCTAAGGATCATTTAGATATACTGACACAATCAAATGGAAGCATTTATAATTAGAAAAATGTACGTCAAATAACAATCAGACACGAGTGATATCAGTTCACTAATAAACCAAGAAATTACAAACTTAACAACATGAAAGAAAGGAATTAACTTACTGTAGCAATTGTTGGAGGTGACATTAGTTCTGATATAATTTGGCCCAGTGTTTCTATCAATCTCTGCCAACGCGATCCTCCCTCATGCTTTGATACACTAGACAGACCTTGGTCTACAATCTGAATCTGCAGATTCAGATTCATTCTTTATAATGCAAATTTTTTTGGAGGATATATATGATGTTTGATATTATGATATATACTATATACTTGTTTGATTTTGATGTTAAATCATTGTTACTTGGTGAAGAATACAAAATCGAGTAAAATATTAGTCTTCTGAAAATTTTGAATATCGACTTTACATCTCAATGTTTGAAATGACCATCAATTTAGTCCTCTTATATTAAAAATTTTGACATCAATTTGATCCTTTAAATTAATATATATTTTATACTATAAAGAAGTACTTAGGTACTCTGATCAAAATAATATATTTACTTTATTCCATTTAATAAATGACACATCACCTATTGTATTAAATATACAATGAAAATGAGTGGCAATAATAGTCCACAAAACTGATAAGTCATATATTTATTAAATAAAACAAAGTAAATGTATCTTGCTCTCAGAACATCCAAGAATTTCTACTATAAAAACCTAAATTGACATCAAAAGTCTTTCAAGGACTAATTTCATATTTGACGGATCTTTCAAAGATTAATTTATACATTTAGACTGTGTTTGATTAAGGTATAAAAATGATGAGAAATTTTCCATGGGATGAGTTCAATATGATAAAGTATACATAAAATTCATCTATAAAAAATTTCACTCATTTTACTTTCCAACCAAATACACCATTACTCGTATAAAATCATTTTCTCTTTAATATCACGACATTTTTTTTTTTGTTCTAGTAAGTTATTTTCACCTTATTATTATCTGCCAACACAAACACAATAATATAAATTGCAGCATCATCCTCTTATTCTAAACTTTGTTAATAAAAATAAAAAATAAATAAATTGCAGTGAGTCTTACAATTTGGTTCTCAGTGTCTCTCACTGTGTTTTCGTTGTCATTGCCTTTGAGAAGCCGAGTTTGTACATTAGTAGCATCAAGGTTATTGCTGGGAATCTTTAAGATCTCAGCAGCCTCCCATGCCTTATATTTCATGGATCTGTCTCGTACTAGTTGGTAAGTAAAGGTCCAGACGAAGATGCCACCAACCTAGAAATAGCTAAACATGTGAGTAATAATGATGCGTAATCAGAGTAATTATAGTAAGAATTTGACAAGATTCGAAGAAAATAGTTTGATAATCAAAAGAATGTAAGATCCTCCTTACTTTTATATAACAATAATTCAACATCTGACACCCCATCAAATAAAAGTAAACATTTAAGATGCGTAACGTGTAGGATGCGTTTGGTTTCAGGAAGAAAAAAAAAGTTTTCATTTTTTGTTTTTTTGCTTCAGGATTTTACGAAGAAACATTGAAAACTGAAACTGAATTTTATAATTTTCAATATTTCTTTCATAATATTAAGAAAATAAAAAATAAAAATAAATACCAAAAACTGTTTTTTGAAATGAAATGTATTTTGCAATCTTTGTTTTCATTCTTGTTTATTACTCCTATCTCTCATCAATTCATGGGTGTTCATTATCTATGTAAGCCTTCTTTAATGATAAATAAACAGTTTTCAAGGAATAAATATAGCTCATCTATCCCAAATGTTACACATATGTCATATACACTATTGTAGCAAATTATAATATTGGTATAATATAAAACTATTCATGTGTCTCTACTTATAATTTTAAACTCTTGAGAGAAATGGTTTCATAACATGATATCAGAGCATCCGTAACTATTGACTAAGTGGTCTGGGGCCTCTCCATTCTTAAAAAAAAATTATTTAGCTTCAAACCCAAAAAAAAAAAAGAAAACATTTACATAACAGGTATGTTGAAATATAAAAATAATTTATGTGTCTTTATCTATGGACTTAACCATAATTATGCCGATTTAATATTTTTCAAAACAGTTTAGGCGTACAATGAATCAATTACCCCCAAAGAGAAAGAAGCATAAGCGAATGCTCTAATGTGGCAATCTTCACGTTCACCAAATGGGCCTCCCTTCTGATAACAGATAGCAGGGATAATTACAACTGGAAGGTTGCCCATATTTCCTGATCAAATTAAAAAAGCTACCATGAAATAAGACATATTTTATTATCATATCAGTAAAAATATTTTGTACCTCCTAATTATCATTTCAAAAATCACATATTTAATAGCATTTGATTGGATAATAATTTAAATATTTTATCCTAATAATGTATCAAAATTAATCTCATAAGATGAGATACTTTTAGTTTTAGATCTCGTGATAAAATTTAAGTGTGTTTGGGAGCCGTGAAAATGCAGAAGGATTGGATGAGGACAGAGAAGGAAAAATTTACAAAGGTATCTCACTCAGATCATGCATATCCATGTCTAATTATTGTCAATTTTCCCACCTTCTGCCTCTCCATTCCTTCCAAATTTTCACTCCTACCAAGCATACCATAACTTTGATGCTATGCTACCTGTTGAACAAGCAGCAATAACTAGACCTTCCACTTTCAAGTTTGGCTTCAGTAATTTTACAATCATCCATCCAAGAATCCCTCCAATTATGAAGGTAAATCCGATGTTAACAGGCATAAACCACCTGTATTGATGAGTATACAAAAGGTTAACCCAACGAACAATTACCATAAGGGCTATTTATGTACTTTGATTTTTCTAAGATTTGGTGAAGTTGACATTAATTTTCTTCTATTTGTAAAATTTGTATTTAAGAGGCTCTTGAGTTAGCAAAATCACTACATCACTTTTTTGAAATTATTACACTATTGTCCACTCAATTATACACTATATGATGTAAGTTGGTTGCATCTAAAGGAAATCGATGTTACCTGAACATATAAAAGAGAGTCGATTGAATATTACCAAATCTCAAAAGATATCATTGTTATCCACCCTATCTTTAATAACAATTAATAATACCCTTTGTTGGCCACAAATTATTACCCTTTCCCTCTTGCTTCTGCTTTCATTCAAGATATAATAACAAATGATTTATTGCGACTAACAGCGACAAAAGATAACAAATAATTTTAAGAGCAAAGAATTCGAAGCAGTGTGGCCAAATGTAAATACATTCAGAAAGTTCAGTCTTAAATTGTTAATCATTATCAATAAATATATGGTGTTGTATATTCATTTTTCCGGGGGTCATGAAGGATATGTTGATGTCAATAGATAACTTTTTTTTTTCCCATCAAAATAAATAACTTTGTTCCGAAAAGGATTCATGTTAAAAAAAAAATGAAGAAGAAAGATTCACATATATGCTTGAAAGATAGACCTGGGCCATATGTAGGCCCCTAATATATAGGCCTGGCTCGGGAGGGGTATAAGATAGGATAAGTGGCACGCAAAGTGCAATGAGTGAAAAATTAGTCAATCCATACCATGATATCATATCATCGAGAGAAACACTCTTTGGCGAAACTTACAAATATAAGTAAAGGAGTGAGTGCAATGAAGACAATCTACTTAGGGTTTATTAGGGTTTAGTCAATCCGTACCATGATATCATATCATCGAGAGAAACACTCTTGGCGAAACTTACAAATATAAGTGAAGGAGTAAATGCAATGAAGACAATCTGCAAAATGATTGAACGAAATGCAAACAAAAACCAAAATAATTAAATCTTTCCTATTAGTAAAATGCATAGTTTGTTTGTCTAAAGTAAACAAAGGATGAGCAAGCATTCAATAAATGAATATTATATTCATTATTTATATTTGTAAAGAGTTTTGACATTGATTAAAAAATCAAAGAGTTGAATTGGATGATCTTACTTTTTTAATCAAAATTTTTCTTTGCTTTATTCCTTAGGTTGGAAAACCCATGTGTAAAATTGTAATTCAAACCCATTATTGGCATTTAATTCAGCTTGCATCTCTTACCTTGTTCAAGGATTTTCGAACCTCTTGTGAAAGAATATTATCACATTTGTCAGATGCAAAATAAGCTCCCAATGCACTTATAAGTAGGACTTGAATGACTGGAGCAGATGCCACCTCCAACAGTTCCCAAAAACCCATGTTTCTTAATTAATTTGCTTCTTTTTGTGCTGATGATCTTCTGTTTGCTGCTCAATATTGTAGTGGGTCAAGGTGGATAAATTTTGAATCTGTTTCGATTTTTCGACAAAACAATTTCTCTGAGTCCAGACCCAATTAGATAATAACTTGAGTGGTGACCAGATCAAACCAAATAAACCTGAGCTTTAGACAACATAATATAAATATTTGAATATGTGAGTGAATAATTTGATGACAGTATATGTAATCAAATCCTTAAAATTAAATCTAAAAGAATAATAAACAATAACCAATAGCTACAGCAATTATAAGAAAGACTATTTCTTTTTAAATTTTCTGCTAAACAAATAAAAAACTTCATTATATTATGAAAAGGGTAACTGAAAAAAAAAAAGATCATTAACCATTGATGAAAGACTATATAAATTAAGATCTTTAATCTTAAAATGCAATATATGGTTATAATCTATCGTTAAGATGGATTAATTAGAGAAGATACATATATAATGCATGCATGTTGAAGAGAGAGTGATGTGTGAAACCTGTGATTCAGAGGCTAAGCAACTGAAAGTGAAATCTTGTCTGAAGAAAAGTCAGAACCAATGAGTTAAAGAGGAGAGAGAACAATTAAAGGGAGCAAGGAGAATGGCCTTTTACGATTCGTTGGGCTAATTGAAGTTGATACAAATGATGAGTTGTTTAGATATATCGCTATTTTTGTGTTGCCCTCATGGACCTAGTTTACATGGATCCTATTTTGTCTTGTGTATGTACCATGGAGAGAGTAAAGTGGAAGGTAAAAAAATAAATTCTTAAATGCTCTTAATTTTCTTTTTTGAGAAAAAAATGATTTGCATCATTCAGTAATCAATACATCCATTCCACCAAAAAAAATAATCAATACATGCATGAATAAATTATTATATCTAAAATATTGGATAAAATGCAAAAGAGCAGGCTCAGACTCTTTAAGCTTTCATCCAATGTCAAGACTAGATTCATAAATAAAATGAATATAGTTATAGTGTATTTGATTGAGAGGTAAAAATATAAATAAATTTTTACGAGCATATTTTATGTGTAAAAAATTTATTCTCAATTTTATTTCTAATTAAACCCCACCCCCTGCCCCTAAAGAGAATTTTAATTTGTTTAGGCATCAATTACCTTTCGAAAGATTAATCTCTGGAATGCCAAGCTAGGAAGATGGTGCTAGAAATGTAAACGAAAGGTATATGAGATACTGCAAGTACCATGATTTATTGTGAATCATGACATGGATCATACTAGGAAATCGTGACACATGAAATCGCTGAAATTATGGGCATGTGTCCCAGTATTAATAATGATGATGCTAAGATGCAAGTTGATGATTAATGCCAACACTGAAGGTGATCTCTTCGGCTGGGTGCACGGTGGTAGGCCTACACTCCTTGACGACGACTGGGAGTATGCTCCGATGTTAATGCAAGAGATTTGTGTGGGTCCAGCCGCTGCGAAGAGAAGTCGAAGAGAGAGAGAGAGAGAGAGCTGAAGAGGTTGAACAATTGGAAAATGAAAGGAAAAATTTTAAATGTTCAATAATAAATAGTAGGTGAATGAAGAAAACTTAATGCACGTTTAAAATTTTTTTCTTTGCGGTGCCAAATTTTACGGTGCTCACACTGCCTATTGCTTCTATAAATAGAGGCAGATTACTCAGTTAAAGAGCAAGGAAAGTAGTGAAGAAAATCTATAGAGTGAAGAGAAAAATACATAGAAAGTGTGTTATTTTTTCAAGAGTGAGAGAAAAAATAGAGTGTGAGTAAATCTCAAAGAATGTAAGGTGTAGAAATATATACTGGAAATTTTTTTGGTACTATTTTTATTACTCTTTGACACTATAAAAGTGTATTATTTGAATAGGAGAGTTATCACCGGGATACACTATATTTACTTCTTGGGTTATAGAGTGTGAATAGGATATTTTGTAATTATCCTGAATATAGTAGAATAATTTTTGTAATTTGTCCGTGGTTTTTCCTTTGGTATTTAGGGGTTTCCACCATAAAAGTTCAGTGTGCAAATTTGTTAACTAGTGTGACTAATATTGTTCCATGAAGAGTATTGCTATGTGAATAGTGACCAGCGAGCTCCATCATGAATGGTTACAAGTGGGTCCCACCATAAATAGTGATAAGCAGGTCTCATCGTGAAAAATTATTATTCATCATTAATACTTATTTTGCTGCGTTGCACTGATTGATATATTTAATTTTATTAAATTTATTTTGGTACTCATTGCCACACATATATTGACATCATTTAATTATATTGTAAATCAGTCTTTGAGTCTGATTTACCCCTCACCTTCACAATAA
The DNA here is from genome assembly GCA_031216105.1 of Dalbergia cultrata. Lineage (NCBI taxonomy): Eukaryota > Viridiplantae > Streptophyta > Magnoliopsida > Fabales > Fabaceae > Dalbergia > Dalbergia cultrata. The sequence goes on along the minus strand of CM062347.1, from coordinate 998,853 downwards.
TAGTGACAAATGGAATTCAATGAAAGGTGTTTGTGGAAGTGTGATTAGAGTTGTTAGCACAAGCCATTGGAAGGGATCGAAAAATGCTGTTAGGCCAAAAATGCAACTAATATCATATAAGATATTGAAGGTTGAATGAATATTTATTACTGAAATAATAAGATATATATAAACAAGGCATTCCTGTGCTTATCCTAATAACTAAGAAACAATCTAAACGTATCTCTACTGATAGGCATAGTATCTAAACTGAATTACAAATAAATGAATTGAATTTGAATTTATAATTTAACTTGTCCGGCATACAAGACTTTTGTTATAAATATATTGATTTTTTAATAAACTCAATTAATTGAAAACAACTATTATTATAAAATATTCGAGGTGGCATTTAATATGGGACCAATGGCATGAAGAGAATCAAAGTGAAAATGAAATTAATAGTATTCCTATGATGCCATCATGAGTTTCTCTAAACTCTCTTACATAAAAATATAAAATTTTCATAAACATTTTAATTTTGATATGGATATGAGAGGGGTTTAATATTAAAATATATTATTTCAGGGGTAATTAGGGAGGTGTGGTTGGGGGAACATAATCCACTTGAAGCGGATTATGCACCAAAATAACAAAACAAAAAAAGGAACACAATTCGCCCTTGGTAGATAAAAGGAATGTGCCACAATTGATGGAGGTGGCCTATGGCTGATGACCAGTACTCAATTTGCTAGCTGTGGATTCTGCTCCCTGCAACCTAGCCTGCGCGCTGTCCTGAGAGCATGCCTAGCATGCTAACGTGCTCGGGAATTTGCGAGCATCCCTGTGGCCTGCTTTGCCTCTCCAACATGTGTTCTTTTTGCTTCACTCCATCAGACTTGCTACACTGGAGGAAAATAATGGTTAGTGAATAATGAAGTAGTATGTGAATGAATAGAGGTATAAGTGATTTCTCCTGCTCCTTTATTGTCGATACTATAAAAAAGGGAGTTTGGTAAGAGGTCCATGCGCTTGGTTGAGTTATGAGAGAGTGGTTTTGGTTTGAGTTTAGTGCATATCAATAATAATTGAGGGGATGTAAGTTTAGTTTCAGTCGTAGGAAGAGCAGAGTTATTTTGAAAAGAGAGAGAAAGAAAGAGACAGAGAGACAGACAGAGAGAAATATTAAAAAAAAATGTCTAGACGACAACATAATGGAATAATGGATCCTAATGAGCATGTTGCATTTCATATTTTTAATAGATATGTAATTTATTTTTTCTAATTTTCTTATTAATTTAGTTTATTAAGTTAATATTCTGTTCTTTGTGTGTATTATTTTATTGTTTTCATTTTACATACTTATTTATTAATATAATTTTTCAATTCTATCATAAGTGTAATTTTAGATTTTTATTTTATGTATAAATTTTTATATTGAAATATTTTTTGTGATTAATATTTATTTATTCATCATTTATTTGAAATAGGAAGAACAAAGGTCCAAGCCCCATCATCTTTTTTCTAATCATCTACCAAAAGATGAAATTATTAGCACCTGTAGCGTGCTAGTTTTTACCATATTGTGCAGATAGGCCGAGTGGAACTGAATGGAACTTTAATAAAAGTTTTAGTAGAACAGTGATGACTGGAGACACACACCTTCCATTTTCCACAAGGAGAAATAACAGTGACATTAGAAGATGTCGTCCTACAATTTGGACTCCCATTAATGGTACACCAGTTAGTGGATTTACATCTAGCAGTATCGAATAATTGCAGCTAAAATATTTTAGTTTGCTTAATGTTGTGCCTCATCCACGTGTTTAATAGAGGTGTAATCAATTTAAATTGGTTGCACTGGCATATAAAAGATTCCGGCACTAGAAATGACGCAATATAAATAGAAATAAGTGCACGTGGGTATATGTTAGCCCTCATAGGCACTTAGCATCTTTAATGCTTAATAAGACTAATAATAAGGTCCATGGAAAATACTTGCAGTTGTTGGAGGATCTTACTGGTGTTGGAACTTTTAGCTAGGGTTCCTTGTGCCTTGCTTGTCTTTATCTTAATTTAGATAAAGTGACGTGCATAAAAGAAGTGAGTAAGATCCTCCAACAACTGCAAGTATTTTCCATGGATCTCATTATTGGTCTTATCAAACATTAAAGAAGCTAAGTGGCTATAAGGGCTAACATATACTCGAGTGCACTTATTTCTATTGATACTGCATTATTTCTAGTGTCAAGATCTCTTATATGTTGTTGCAATCAATTTAAATTAATTGCACCACTATTAAATACATGTGGATGAGACACATTATTAAGCAAACTAAAATATTTCAGTTACAGTTATTCGATAATGCTAGATGTAAATCCACTAACTAGTACACCATTAATGGGGAGTCCAAATTGTATGGCAACATCTTCTAACGTCACCGTCATTTCTCCTTGTGGGAAATGGAAGGTGTGCGTCTCAGTCAGCACAGTTTTACAAAAGCTTTTATTAGAGCTCCATTTAGTTCCACCCGGCCTATTTGCAAAACATGGTACAAACCAACATGATGTAGGTGCTCAATAATTACATCTTTCAGTAGATAACTAGAAAAAAAAAAAAGATGACGAGGTTGAACCTTCTTTCTTCTTGTTTCAAGTAGAAAGATAAATAAATATTAATCACAAAAAATATTTAATTATAAAAATTTATACATAAAATGAATTGAAAAACCTAAAATTACACTTAGAATATAATTAAAAAATTATATTAATAAAGAACTATGTAAAAAGAAAACAATAAAATAATATACACAAAGAACATAATATTAATTTAATAAACTAAATTAATAGTGAAAGTAGAAAAATTAAACTTTCATAGGGTCATTTTTTTTTATATGATCTGCAATGAGGTGTTTTACTAATATATGGTCTCTTGGGGGGAAAAATTTAAATATGGCGCCGTTTAAGGGAATCCGCCACAGACGGAAGCATTTAAAAGAAAATAATTTTTTAATTCTGAAAAAGTGAATCCGCCAAAGACGGATTAACAAAGTGACAAAACTAGTGATGTTACCGTTGAATAAAAAAATAATTTTAGTCATGAATCCGTCTTTGGCGGATTCTACTATAAAAAAAAAATATTTTCAGAATCCGCCAAAGACGAATTGAATATAAAATAGTTTTTCATCCTCTATATAAACGGGTACTCCGAACACAGCAAACACAAACACATATAGAGTGTTATAAGGAGAGGGTGTGGGTAAGAGAGGCTGCTCAGCAGCTATTTCTCCAAAAAAAAAAGTGTGCAAAAAAGTGTGAGAATAAATAGTGCAGTAAATATAATAGTTTATTTTGATGGTGAAGTAGTTACAAATACTAATGAGGGTGTCACATTTACATGTGAGAGGCCATTAAGTTTTTTTATTCCCTACACTTTCTCATATGCAGATATAGAGAATGGACTGTGTCAGTCCATAAATAGTGACACTCCAAAAAGAGTGGTGGCAATGAGATACAGGTGTCCTATCTCGATTTTTGGCGAGTTCAGACAATACCAAGCAGTTGCAATACGGGACGACAATGATATTCAACAAATGTTTAGGATACATCAGCAGCATCAGGAAAACTTTCCAGCCATTGAGTTGTATATTGATTTTGAAGTTCTTACTCATAATGTAGAATGTGAGTCATCCAAATTTATAGATGAAAACACAGAGTTGGAAGCAATGGAGGAAGAGGAAGATGAAGATGACTATAGAAGTTGCGATGAATATCTTGATAATGAGGAAGATGATGACATTGATAATGATGGCACATCAAACTTCATAGGTGGGCAACATCTAAATGCAGAGCCGTCTTTCATGCGTGCTTTAGATATGAAAGCTATGCAAGCATCAGAGTTTCCAGAGTATACAAACATGGGTATGTAGACTTAATTCTAAAATTTTTACAGTTTTTTATATTTGTGGTTTTGTTACGAGGTAATTGGTTTAAGTTAATAATTGCTTTCATTTATTTTTTTTTGGTGGCAATAATTAAAATTTTATGTAATGTTATTAAATTAATTATTAAGTTAGTTTTATGTAGTGGAGTTTTTAGTTAATTAGTTTAACTTGATTTAGGTAATTTCTTTCATTTAGTTACCTTAGTAGTTTTAGTGACCAATACAATGCATAATTTTATTTTATTTAAGAATTTTTTAAATTGATTATTTAGTTGATTATTTAATTTCTTTCATTTATTTTTTTAGTGGTGATAATTAAAATATCACATAATGTTATTAAATTAATTATTAAGTTGGTTTTATGTAGTGGAGTTGTTAGTTAATTAGTTTAAGTTGATTTAGTTAATTTCTTTCATTTAGTTATCTTAGTAGTTTTAGTGACCAACACAATGCATAATTTTATTTTATTTAAGAATTTTTTAAATTGATTCTTAGTTGATTATTTAATTTCTTTCATTTACTTTTTTTGTGGTGATAATTAAAATATCACGTAATGTTATTAAATTAATTATTAAGTTGGTTTTATGTAGTGGACTTTTCAGTTAATTAGTTTAAGTTGATTTAGTTAATTTCTTTCATTTAGTTACCTTAGTAGTTTTAGTGATCAACACAATGCATAATTTTATTTTATTTAAGAATTTTTTAAATTGATTCTTAGTTGATTATTTAATTTCTTTCATTTATTTTTTTAGTGGTGATAATTAAAATATCACGTAATGTTATTAAATTAATTATTAAGTTAGTTTTATGTAGTGGACTTTTCAGTTAATTAGTTTAACTTAATTTAGGTAATTTCTTTCATTTAGTTACCTTAGTAGTTTTAGTGACCAACACAATGCATAATTTTATTTTATTTAAGAATTTTTTAAATTGATTCTTAGTTGATTATTTAATTAGTTTCATTTTTTGTAGTGGCAGTAATTAAAATTTCATGTAATGTTATTAAATTAATTTTTACCTTGGTTTTATGCAGTGGAGTTTTTAGTTAGTTAGTCTTAGTTAATTTAGATAATTTTTTTGATTTAGTTATCTTAGTAGTTGCAGTGGCTGATAAAATGCACAATTATTTTGTTGAAGAATTTTTTAAATTAATTATTTAGTTGATTATTTAATTTATATAATTTAATTTCTTTTTAGTTGATTATTTCCATTTATTTACTTCATTTGTTCATAGGTGATTCTATTGTGAATGGTGAACTGTTTGTTGGGATGATATTCAAGAATAGGGCGGCAACTATAGAAGCAATTAAGGCGTATAGCATACTGAGAGGAGTAGATTACAAAGTGTTTGAATAAGAACCAAAGACATTTTATTGTAAATGCACGCAGTATGATAGAGGTTGTGGATGGGTTGTTAGAGCAAGTTTGAGAAAATATAAAGGCTTTTGGGAAATCAGGAAATACAATGGGCCACACACATGCACTGCATCGAGGATTTTGCAGGACCACTCAAAGTTGGATTCTGACATTATTGCACAATTTATAGAGCCTATGGTACAATCTGACCCATCTCTTAAAGTTAAAACTGTGATTGCAGAGGTTTTCTCTCGGTATGGGTACACAACAACCTATCGAAAAGCTTGGACGGCAAAGCAAAAGGCTATTGAAAAAGTTTTTGGTAACTGGGAACGCTCATATGAGGAGTTACCGCATTGGTGTGGAGCTATGTGCGCTGCTGTTCCAGGTTCAATTGTTCAGTTTGATGCCGTAGAAGCATATCGTGGTGATGAGCTGGTCCCAAATTTTCGACTGTTTCGCCGGGTATTTTGGAGTTTTGGTCCATGCATTAGGGCATTTAGACACTGCAAGCCACTGATCTAGATAGATGGGACATATTTGTATGGGAAATATAAAGGGGCTTTACTGATTGCAGTAGCACAAGATGGGAATAAGAACATTTTGCCAATTGGTTTTGCCATTGTGGAAGGAGAAACGGCTGATGCATGGCAATTTTTCCTAGACCATCTCCGTAGATATGTGGTAACCCAAGATGGGGTTAGTGTTATTTCTGATCGTCATGAGTCAATTAAAGCAGCAATAGCTCGGAGCAATGGTCAGTCGAAACCTTCGAGAGCATTTCATAGGTATTGCATTAGGCATATTGCTGCTAATTTCTTAAGGAGATTCAAGGCACCCCACTTGCATAGAATTGTTGTGAGCATGGGTAATTTACACTTTCATTGCACTTATATTTGTTAATTTAATTGCTTGTGGATGTGATTTTCATAAATTAATTTTTAAAAACATTGTTCTCTGCAGGGTATTCAAAGAGTGAGAGTGAATTCAATAATGATCCCCAACTAAACGATCCAACTTGCTCCAGATCTTCTAGCAATTGCAAGTATTTTGCATGTACTTCCCCAGTGCTCTTATCAGGCAAAATACATTAGCCTAACAAGGCTAGTATAAAAGCACGCGCAAGTTGTTGAATTACCAAATCAGAATTGGCTTCTAGGATTCCAGTACTATTATTCAACCAAATTAAATTTATCGCACCTCCACTAAAATCTTGTGGACCCGGACGAACACCCAGTAGATATTGACATAAATCAGGGGGGGTTTCATAGCTACTAACAGTAGAGCCAATCACGGGTCGACCATTTATCAGGAGACCTAATATAATAGCAACATCTTCTAGTGTGATGGTACACTCTCCGCACGGAAAGTGGAAAGTATGCGTTTCGGGCCTCCACCGCTCAACCAATGCTGAGATAAGCTTCTGATTCACTTGTATGTCACCGATTTCAACAAAGCGGAGCAGGCCTGCACGCTGCACATAGTCTCGTATCTCATGTCTCATAAAAGGCAATTTCAAATGCCGAGCATGCATATATCTTACTGTCTGTTAAATTAAAAAATAAATTAGTAAACTCTGAATATATGGATTTCAATAGAAAAGTATGCATCTTATCGATTACTAAAACTAATTAACATAAAGCTCCACTACAAATTATCAACTTAGAAATCAATTTAATAACATTACTTTGCAATAAAATTATGATTCTAATTACCACTACTAAAACTACTAAATGAAAGAAAACAAATAATAAACTAAATAATCAATTTAAAAAATTCTTAAGTAAAATAAAATTATGCATTTTATCAATCACAAAAACTAATAAGGTAACTAAATAAAAGAAATTACATAAATCAACTTAAATTAATTAACTAAAGGTTTCGACTAAAACTAATTAACTAAAAACTCCACTGCAAATTATCAATATAGAAATTAATTTAATAACATTTTATGCAATAAAATTGTGATTCTAATTATCACCACTAAAAGTAATAAATGAACGAAATTAAATAATAAACTAAATGAAAGAAATAACCTAGATCAACTTACACTAATTAACTAAAAGTTTCAACTAAAATATTTAACTATAAATAACCAACTTAAACATCAATTTAATAACATTAGATGAAATAAACTTGTGATTCTAATTACCACCATTAAAAATACTAAATGAAAGAAATTAAATAACTAACTAAATAATCAATTTCAAACATTCTAAAATAAAATAAAATTATGCATTTTATCAATCACTACAATTAAAATGAAAAAATTACCTAAATCAACTTAAACTAATTAACTAAAAGTTTCAACTAAAATAATTAACTATAAATTTTAACTATAAATAACCAACTTAAACATCAATTTAATAACATTAGATGAAATAAACTTGTGATTCTAATTACCACCACTAAAAATACTAAATGAAAGAAATTAAATAACTAACTAAATAATCAATTTCAAACATTCTAAAATAAAATAAAATTATGCATTTTATCAATCACTATAATTAAAATGATAAAATTACCTAAATCAACTTAAACTAATTACCTAAAAGTTTCAACTAAAACTAATTAACTAAAAACTCTACTAACAAAAACTTAGCTTTTAATTAATTCGATGTTTGTGTCTTACTATCTAATAAATTTAAAATTAAATTAATCAACCCCAAATAAATTAATTTAAAAAGAAATTAAATTAATATATGCTCTAACAAAAAATATCAGCTGAGAAACATTAAATTAATATCTCCACCAACAAAACATGGATATATATTTAACTAATCTTTTAACTAATTTCATGTTGCTAAAAGAAAATCAACCAAACAGATATATTAAAAATATAACAAATGTAGAGTGCTATTTTTTTTCATCAATCGCACAATTTATGCCTAACTAAGCATACAGAAAAATATATAAAACATAAATTTCATTAACAAATTAAAAATACATTACATTTTGCTCTAACACTTCAACAGCAATGTGGCCATCTGGATTCATTGTATTATCAGTTTTCACCATTTTCCTCGATCAGCTATCTCTTTTTTTTTTTTTTCAACTATCTCTGGCTTTTTTTTTTCCCTTACTTCTCTTGTATTCTCACATCCTTCGATCCTCCTTTTATAGCTAGCAATCAGCCTCCCTTCTCAACTCAACGTTCCCTCGATAATACACTTCTCCCTTTTAGATGGAATGCATGCTGTTGCACAGGAAAATAAAGCTGCTGAAATTCAAAGTTTTCCAAGCATGCAAATGAATAGAGCATGCATGTGTTTTCCCTTGGTAAGGAGCATGACCAGCTCCCTCATCATCCACGCGTCTCTCCTGGAAAAATTCTTCATGCAGCCAACTTCATTCCATCTGCCAAGAAGCATGAGGAGCTGTTCCACACGTCACTCCCCGTTCAATCTTCCGTCCAGCCAGCTCGGTCCCCACGGTGCAGCAGGGAAGAATCCGCCAAAGTCGGACACTGGCGACAGGTCTATGCGCGCGTCTCGTCGTGGCAGAGGGGAATCCGCCAAAGGCGGACTGGCGGTGGCAGTGTTGTCAGGTACTTTTCTCTTCTGAATGCGTCTATGGATTCATTTACACCATATTAAGATAAATAACCTGATAATCACATATCTAAATAAAACACCCTATCAATGCCCATATGTAAATTATTTTTCCACTTTCATATCTATTAAAAATATGATCTGCAATATACTCATTAGAATCTATTGTCATCTACACATTTTTTTTAAGGAAAATGATACTTTGACGCAAAAATACGACGCATACGGGGACACATACGATCTTGTGTGGTGCGTCTCTAGTAGATCTGCAGGGAGGCAACATAGTGGAAAGCTAAAGGAAATTTTAAAAAAGCTTTCCTCTTTAGAGAGAAAACTTCCCCCCAAACCCCACCCCAGTCACTCTTTCGTTCCCCCCAAACTCCCCCAAACCCCACCTCACTCACTCTTTCCTCCTTCCTTCCCTCAAACAAGGCAAACTCTCCCCCCCCCCCAAAAAGCCTGCACAGCCACCGCTCCCTCTTCCCATCAGAGACCGAGATTCTTCTTCAACGTACCGCAGCGCCGCGAACTCCGCGCCTCAGCCCCTTCCCTGCAGCTACTTGCTGGCGCCGCACCGCCCCATCGCGGTTCCCTTTGCGGAGCCCAACCGCAACACAAACCTCAGTTACCATAAACCTCTGTCACTCTCTACCTCTTCCCTGCGAAATCTCGCCATTGAGCCCGTGGGAAATCCCTCCCCCAACTCAAAAAATCTCACGCATCGGGTTTGTAGGGGCATGTTTTTCATGTTCCTAACTCTCTACCCATGGCCTCTGCATATGCTGATACAAAACCTTATTATTATGAAGTCATCCATTGTTGTTGTTGTTTGCTGTATAGGGTTTTGTATTTAGTGGTATAATGAGGTTTAATTACTTGGGTTTTTGCTCCTAATTGTTGTTATTATTATTATTAATTTTTTGTGGGGTTTTGTTTTTTGAAGTATCTCCACCTTCTTCTGTACACTGTCAATTGCATTTTCAGGTTGCAAATGCAGCCTCTTTTTGTTTTGTTTATCTTTTTTCGGGTTATTTATCATCTTATTTATCAAGAAAAAGTTATAAAATCTTCAATGTTGATTAATTGTGCCATTGGTTTAACAATTAATCTTTATGGAGATCAATGTTCAATATCGTTTATCTGTTTTTTCCTTTTGTAGTAGTAGTACACTTGTGTATTCTGATAATGCAATGCAAGTTCATCGTGTATTACTTAAGAATGGTGTAATGAATGTGACTTATAGTTTGTTTATATTATTATTATTATCGAAACAACACTTATTGGATATTAATTCCTGCCAGGTGCTGCGCAAGTGAATCTTGTACCATAGGGTGTGCCTAGTGGAGTAGCTGATTTCATTTGGCTTCTGTTGGAGACTTCAGTCCTCATTAATGGAGGAGTTTGCACAGCTTGCTTGATATCTTGGCTTGATCACCTTCAGGTAGTTCCTTCTTTATTAGATTACAATTGTGGATTTCATAATGGATTCACTTTTTGTGTTAACCGATAATAAAAGGTGTGAATCTGAGAATCATGTCACACTGAACACTTGCATGGCAATTCACTCATGAAATTTCTACGTTTATGCTATTAAATGGTTCATTTGTACATGCTCCTGCATGTTAACATATTTAGAATCTTGGGCTCATTTGGCAGCATGAATGGAAAATAAATGTGTTTTTCCATCGTGAAACAGGACTACAAGAGAAAAGCAATGTGTTTTTTCAAAAACCATTGCTTGCCAAACCAATGGTGATGGATGTTTACCAAGATTATATACTGATTATGTATAGACCATTTGATGTAAGGCATAACTTAATTTAGAATTTATTGATTCAGAATTTTCTTTAATTAACAATATTGCATTTGTTCCTTCAGATGCATTTTACAGACATTGTTACTATAAATATCACAAGCAATTGTAGGTCCCCATAGAGGTTTTCTGCAGTTGTTTGACCCCATATTCTATCTGATACTCTGGTTTCGCCCTTAGGATATATTTGTGAGTTTGGGTTTTGGAGGGCAAAGGAAGGGAGGGGAGGGGAGGACTTGTAATATAATCTTACACTACAAGTCCTTCCTCCCCTCCCTTATCCTCCAAAATCCAAACTCCCAAACATATACATATTAGAATGAAATATAATTCTCCATTGCATAATCAACATATATCCTAATAGATCAAAACATCACAATGAAACTCTAACATGACATGATTAAAGCAACCTTAATGCAGATACTAAGAGCCATGCTTATATGTTAACATTACATGCCGTTCCAAATAATTTATTTGTTTTAGAATGCTTTGAAGCATTGCTTGAAAGGCATGAGAAATTGTGACAAAACCAATTCAAAATCCTCAGCACAAATTAATTTGGAGTCCAAATCTATAACAAAAGTCAATTATCGAATAACTTACTTATTGCTTGATTGAAGGCCATAAGCACCGACGTTTATCCGACCATTCAGCATATGTTCCACCAATAAAACAACCAATAAGTACCACTACAACTTTGTAATTCACTTGCTGATACTTGCATTGTAGTTTTCTTGAATGTTTTCATTCTTGATTACTTAATGAGAAGTTCACCACACTGCTCTTTCAGAATTGACCATTCGTTTTATACATCATCATGGCGTATTTTAAAATCTAAATGAGTAATGGTCTTATCGACAGTAACCTACAAAATAATGTGTCAATCATCAATATATTTGAAAGTTAAGAAGGATGTCACAGCAGTAAGAATTAGCATAAGTCAGTATGAAAATTAAAGGAAAATACAGTTAAATGATGGCTTTTAAGCTCTAGGAAGCGCTAAGACATTTAAATTGCAACTGTGTTGATGGCAAGATCAACAGGCTATAAAAATGCATTTGTCATAACAGCAACAATCAGTAGTCCAAGAAACACATATCCAATGTTAAGATGTTTATAGGCGCAAGTTGCCTCCATGCTTTTTAATCAAATAATGGTTCCTTGACAAGAAGATTGATTTTCTCATGAAGAAATTTGACCACATCCTTTCTTCCTTCCTTGATAAGCAATCATACCTTAAAGCATATGATTGCAAGTAATAAATTTTCGTGAAAATTAAAAGTTTCAACCCCTTCTCAATATTGTGAAAACTGAAAATTTTCCAGCATTTTCGTGTACTCACCAACATTTTGTACATTAATCACCAACATTTATGTACCACTTACCAACATGGACCAGAAAAATTTTGATTTGTTTTACTCGTTTTGCACATCTTAGATGTTCTTCTGACCCCAATTGATCAATATCATGGGCATCCAAGCCCTCTACCATAGCCTTTAATCTCAATTTCCTAACAAAATTCAACCCATTTTCAATATTGTGAAAACTGAAAATTTACCAGCATTTTCAACTACTCACCAACATTTTATATAGTAATTACCAACATTTATGTACAACTTACCAACATGAAACAGAAAAATTTTGATCAGTTTTACTCGTTTTGCACATCTTGGATGCTCTTCTGACCCCCAATTGATCAATATCATGGGCCTCCAAGTCCTCTACCATAGCCATCAATCTTAATTTCCCAACAAAATTCAACCCCTTTTCAGTATTATGAAAACTGAAAATTTACCAGCATTTTCAACTATTCACCAACATTTTGTACATTAATCACCAACATTTATATACCACTTACCAACATTGACCAGAAAATTTTTGATCAATTTTACTCTTTTTTCACTTCTTGGATGTCCTTCTGACCCCCAATTCATCAATATCATGGTCCTCCAAGTCCTCTACCACAGTCCTCAATCTTAATTTCCCAACAAAATTCAACCCTTTCTCAATATTGTGAAAACTGAAAATTTACCAGTATTTTCAATTACTCACCAACAATTTTAACATGACTCACCAACATTTCTTATTGACTTACCAACATGTATAAGAAAAATTTGGGTAAATTTTTCTCATTTTGCACATGTTGGATGTTGTTGTTGTAACATCCCCTGCTGCTTTATGGATTGACTACTGTCCCCACAAACCAACACGGGTCCTTTCAGCATGCTTTGTCCTCACTCACACGCTTCCTAGGAAAACTTCCCAGGAGGTCACCCATCCCAAAGTTACCCCAAGTCAAGCACGCTTAACTATAGAGTTCTTTCAGTTTGGGCTACCGAAAAGAAGATGCATCTTGTTTTTATAGGTAGTGCAAATCAATTCATATAAGCCCTCCTCAACTGTATAGTCCCATACCTATACAGTCTTAGGATCCCTCTCATTCGGGTGTGTAATCGGTTCATTCATGTACCCCTCCGCTTAGAGGACCTTGTGAGGAGCCGCTCCTTGTCCGTGCCCTCTTTGCACCGGCGATCACTCCTCGTCCTCGTCCCCGGGCGTTACATGCCCACCAGCTTCCGCCTGGTTCGTCCTCGAACCACACCGTACTGGGAGAGGTGCAGTCTCTGATACCATTTGTAACATCCCCTGTGACGACTGTCCCCACAAACCAACACGGGTCCTTTCAGCATGCTTTGTCCTCACTCACACGCTTCCTAGGAAAACTTCCCAGGAGGTCACCCATCCCAAAGTTACCCCAAGTCAAGCACGCTTAACTATAGAGTTCTTTCAGTTTGGGCTACCGAAAAGAAGATGCATCTTGTTTTTATAGGTAGTGCAAATCAATTCATATAAGCCCTCCTCAACTGTATAGTCCCATACCTATACAGTCTTAGGATCCCTCTCATTCGGGTGTGTAATTCGGGACAGTAGTCAATCCATCAAGGAAGAAGATCCACAAAGACAAGGATGCTGAGCCAACTGAATTTGAAGAGTCTGTTGGACAGGCATTGTTTGATCTTGAAAATACCAATCAGGATCTGAAAAGTGAACTGAAGGATTTATACATAAATTCAGCTGTCCAAATTGATGTTTCTGGGAACCGCAAGGCCGTGGTTATCCACGTCCCCTACAGACTAAGGAAAGGTTTCAGGAAGCGTGCGAGTGAGGACAAAGCATGCTGAAAAGACCCGTGTTGGTTTGTGGGGACAGTCGTCAATCCATAAAGCAGCAGGGGATGTTACAGTTGTAACTACTAATTAATCAATATAAAGGGCCTTTAAGTCCTCTACCATAGTCCTAAAACTCAGTTTCCCAAGACAATGCAATCCCTTTTCAGTATTTTCAAAACTGAGAATATACCAACATTTTGAATTACTCACCAACAATTTTAACATGAATCACCAACATATCTCCACCACTTACCAACATGTATCAGAAAAATTTTGGTTAGTTTTTTTCGTTTTGCACATCTTGAATGTTGTTGTGACTACCAATTCATCAATATAACGGGCCTCTAAATCTTCTAGCGTGGTCTTCAATCTCAATTTCCTAAGAAGATTCAACCCCTTTTAAGTATTACTAGAACTGAAAATTTACCAGCATTTTCGATTACTCACCAACAATTTTAACATGACTCACCAACATTTCTTGTCAACTTACCAACATGTATAAGAAAAATTTTGGTAAATATTTTTCATTTTGCACATGTTGGATGCTATTGTGACTATTAATTCATCAATCCCAAGGGCCCCTAAGTCCTCTACCATAGTCCTCAAACTCAATTTCCCAAAAAAATTCACATTCTATTTTAGTCTTTGGAAAACTGATAACATACCAACTTTTCGCAAAATCACCAACAAATTTATCAACAAACAGCAATATTTGTGCAACACTTACCAACAATAGCGATGAGAATAAAGTTTACTAAAATGAAAAGGAATATGCATTTACATTTACTCTTATGTATAAATCTTTTCCATCATCTCAAATGTTTACACATATATAATACATGATTCATTCTAATAGGGCTTATTAAAACTCGTTGTTATGCATTTACATTTACTCTTATGTAGAAATCTTTTACTTAAGACTATCTATTTTATTTTTCAAGTAAGTTAATCTTTCAAATTGCAATTATTTTGCCTTATAGTATCCTTTTTCTATAATTACAATACTTCCTTTTTGAATAATTACAATAGGCTCCGTTCAAATTGTGATAGTGAGCACACATGAGACATCCTCACCAGAGCTACCACAACTAGGCACCCTTGTCTCCACTCTCGCTCTCAGTCATCAAGAAAAGCAATTGCTAGTTCCACTGATATGCACATATGGTTCTTCTGAAATAGAAGATAGTGAAGACATTAATTTCTTGACCATGACTTATGAGTTAAGACCATGGTAAAATAGACTTAATGCATTAATGGAATGAAGAAAATATTGACATATAAATGAAAAGAAAAAACTATTGTACTTGAATGGAATGTCCAATATTCATGAAAATTAAAAGTATAGCTCAATAAATATATATTAAAAAAGGATAGTCAATCCTTAAGATTGATGCATGAACAAAGAGATGGAGGAGTGGCAAGCTACCATACATTATAAAATTATACCCAACAAACTTACTTATTGGATCGGTGGAAACTTTGCCTCTATCATAAAAGCTTTTGCAATGGTATCTAATTTCCTTTTCAAAAACTAATCATGATGTAAACATATTAGATGTATTGCAGAATAACTATTAGTTTCCAATTATGAAATATCAAATATAAAATTTGCAGCATTGTAGAACACAAACAAATTACTATAATTTTGAGAGATTTACCCTAAGCTTGGTGCCACATAGGATGTAGAAAGAGTTCACACACACACACACACACACACACACACACACACACAGGAAGGTTATATATTTTCATCTAGATTTGCTTGGGAAAGGGTTGGACAGGAAGCAAAAATTTATGCTGCTATCATCCTCTCAATGTCAGGAATTGAAAGAAAAGAGGAGCAAACCATATTAGAGCAATGCATAAGGACGGTTGCATCACAAACTAACAATTCAAAACAAAAAGTGAGTGCAAGAAGTAAATTTAAAACAAATATCTGAATATAGATACAATGTAGGGAAAATAAACAGATAAACCAAAATATGCACAACATAAACAACAATTCATAATGTAAAACACCAATCGAAACAAAATAGCAAGGAGATGGTCATAGCACAACATGAAATGCTATGATTAAATGCTATGACTAAACTCTTATCTTTTGATTTCGAACCCTATCCATCAAACACCTATAATTCCATATTGTGTTCCGTCCTGTTTTAAGAATACATTATAAATTTATTTTGAATATGTTTACATAGTATCAAGCTAACACTTCATTCAAGCTAACAAAGGAAATATCTCAAATTCCTAGTCCACAAAGTATGCACTCTAACCAAATTGTAATTGGCAACAATGTTCAAAAGAAATACACATGCACCCAATGTAACTCTTTTCAGTTCCAATGTTTAAGTAAGTTTTAGTATAACTTTTGCATGTTCTCCTGTTCTGTATACTATTAACTTATGGATTATTTTTTTGCATTATTACATTTAGCTTTTCAGGTACATAGCTTCATTGTGGCTCTAGCTTGGAGTAGCCATGTGTTTCAAAATCTGATCATCCAAGTTTGTTTGTAAAATATTTAACATGTAATTCTATTGGTACATATACAATGCAATTTAGTTAATTAAAGTTTATCTTTTCTTGCAGCTTCAACCAACAAATCAAACCTTACAAAGGTTGTACAATTTGCAAGTTATGGAGCATTTGCACTTCTGTGTCTTGGGGCTATCTGCACATATAGATACCATCAAATGCACATAAACATCAGTGATGTCTTTGTTGATGTTTCAGGTATTTTTTTCTCCTCCTTCATTGTCAAGATCCTTGTGTCTAAGCATAACGTAGTCATGCCTAGTAAGCTTGATTTCCCTACGTTACGTGAATTAAGAAATTATGCAAAACATTTCTAGAATTACTAAAAGACACTAAATATATGAGCATGGGCTTTGGAGTATGTCATTTGCCGCCTCCTTCTATTCTATGGATATTTTAAGACCTTCAAAGTAAAGTAATGCATATTCCGTACTTTTGTAAAACACTTTTGGGAAATAATATCTGACTAATTTTATAGGTGAAGATGAGAGCAAAATTTCTTTTGGGCAATTGAGAAGATTTTCTTGGCGAACTCCAATTAGCTACTAAAAATTTCAATGAAAGCAATGTACTTGGCCAGGGAGGATTTGGAAAAGTTTACAAGGGAGTACTCTCAGATAATACAAAAGTTGCTATAAAATGCCTCACTGATTATCATAATCCTGGTGGAGAGGCTGCATTTTTTAGAGAAGTTCAACTCATAAGTGTTGCAATTCATAGAAATCTCCTAAGGCTAATTGGGTTTTGTATAACCTCAACTGAAAAGATCCTTGTATATCCTTTCATGGAAAATCCAAGCATAGCACATCGGCTTAGAAGTAAAACTTATCATTTCTTCCAGCTTTTGGTATTTAAGTCTTAAACTAGATTTCAGTTTTCCACAATTTGAATAAGCCTTAAACTTCAGTTTCAGTATTAAACAAGTCAAAATCTTTAATAGCATAATGTTCATAAAAGCTATTTATGATTTGAAGGGGGGACAAAAAGATGATTAGAGTTACAGTAAGGGTGCATGGTTAAGGATACATACCGCCGGCAGAGGATGAGGCGTTCGTGGTGGAGGCGGACTATGTCACGGACCTGCGGTTAATGGGGAGGACATCACGGACTTGTGGCCGCTCCCAACCAAGCACGTTGTGGTTCCGTTGCGCACTCACGGTGGCTCCGTCGTTAACTCGCCAAGACTCTGTCGCGGACACCCACTGTTTCCATCACGGAGACCCACTGCTTCCGTCATGGTGCTTCCCGTCAACGATACCCACTGCCTCCGTCGTGCTACCTTTCGTTGCCTGTGGTGGGATGAAGAAACTTGTGTTGAGTGTGGTGGATGAACAAGTGAGTGTGTGGGAGAGAAACTGAGAGCTGAGATAGAGGAGAGCTCAGAGAGAGAAAGTTTCCTGTTTTCCTTTCCTTCGCGCCAATAGAGAGCCCTGTTTATTTTCCAAGTTTCCTTTCACACGTTTAATGAGCTGAGAGTGAGTGATATCCACCGTGTGCCTTGCCTGCCGCTTGTCTATGATATATGCTTCTTCAACAGTATCGTATGCGTCGCGTAGTGCGTCGCTCCTGTGCGTCCAAATAACGGGCCTCTTTTTTTAATATCTCTCTCTCTCTCTCTCTTCTTCTCAAAATGACTCTGGCCTTCATATGACTGAAACAAAACTTGCATCCCCTCATCTATTATATGCACTGAACTCAAACCGAAATACTCTCTCACAAGCATCCGCTCATCTATTATATGCACTGAACTCAAACTAAAATACTCTCTCACAACTCAACCAAGCGCATGAACCTCTTACCAAACTCTCCTTTTTATAGTATCAGCAGTGAAGAGCAATGAAGGAGAAGGAGAAATCACGTATTCCTTTATTCATTCACGGGCTGCTTTATTATTCATGTACCATTATTTTGCTCCAGTGTAGCAGGTCTGATGGAGTGAAGCAGGAAGAACGCGTGTTGGAGAGGCAAGGCAGGCCACAAGGATGCTTGCGGATTCCCGTACATGTCAGCGCGCCAGGCATGCTTGCAGGACAGCGCACATGCTGGGTTACAGGGAGCGAAATC
This sequence comes from Dalbergia cultrata, assembly GCA_031216105.1. NCBI lineage: Eukaryota > Viridiplantae > Streptophyta > Magnoliopsida > Fabales > Fabaceae > Dalbergia > Dalbergia cultrata. The sequence continues at coordinate 980,440 of CM062347.1, read as the reverse complement.
CGCAGCCAGCGGATTGAGGACTAGTCAGCCGTGGGCCACCTCTATCAATGGTGGCAGATACCCTTTTATCCGCCAAGGGCGGATTGTGTTCCCTTCTTTTCTTAATTTTTCTGTTGTTATTTTGGTGCATAATACAAATTTATGGTCGTTGTATATTCTTGCTCTTCACTCGTGCCAGGCTGCCACGCACTGCCGTCACATCACCGGCTACCACCTATCCTTCCACCGCCACCACTTGAGACTGGCAACTGATGGATTTTCTAGAAGAGCATCTACAACAGCTTCTTTTAGCAAATGTTCCTCGCTCGTGCCAAGAAAATGGGCCATCGGAGCTAAATCTTGGAAAATTCTCTCTGGCCAGTAACTTCAACTAACCTATTTATTTTGGACAAGCTTAAAGGACACCAAAAATAAGAAGGGAAAGAAAAGTTCTGATCTTAGTCAAGGGTGTGTGATTATATATATATATAATTCTTGTTTTTAGTTTGTTTAGTTTGATCACTTTATAGCAAGGGTAGAGAGTTGGCCGCCATGTGGTTGATGTGTGAAAAGGTTGCTGCTTTATGGTTGTTTATTTTATTTTTAGTGAAGAAGGAGAAGTCTCTCAAATTTTCTGATCCATTTTCGAAAATGTGTCTAGGCATATGAGCATTAAGGTGCAAACTTGGCCAAATGGTTTGCACAGAGTTTGAATTTCAGTGTTTGTGAACTAGGGAAAATGGAAAACACACAGCACATTTTGTGGGTCCGGTGGTCACGTGACAGGTTGGAGAAGGCGTTGCCGTGGGGTCGGTCGGCGACGGTGGTGGTGGGAAGTGTGCGCTACTGATGCTGCTATTGTTGTTGGTGGTGGTGCATTGATGTTCATGGTCGTGAGAGAGAATGGAGAGAGAGTGTGGTGAAGGTTAAATTTGTAATTCTATAATTTAGGAGAGTGGATTAACGTTGACTCTCAAGGGGTGAACCAACGAATCCGTTCCCTTAAAAGCATCGTTAAGGCCAATTCACCTTGAATACTGAAAAGTCAAGACTTTCAAAATCTACAGTTTTAGGATTGGATTAGTCTCAGTTATTTAAATTCAATCACCTACTCCACATCCTCTTTTCTTGCAATGGAGTTGTCATTGGAGACAAGAATGGGCAGGTAATTAAGAAGCATGAAGATAAAATACAATATTAATATGATTAGATATTGATATCGAGATGTAATAAAATTTTAAAATTTAAGATGTGAAGATACACACATATTTGTATATATATTAAATTTACTTGAGTTTTATTATAATCATCTCAATAACACATAAAAATTGTATATCTATGACACTTAGGAATTTCAAAAATTGAACACAAGAAGGAGAATCACTAATTTTTGTCATATCATTAATATTTAAAAAAATTATAACTTTTAAATAATTATTTAATTTTACACTGTTGTCATACCTATTCAAAATATAACCTAAACCCGATACAGAAATATGCTGAGCCAAAATTTCATAGTCTAACCCAACCCTAAATCCGTAATCCATAATATCGATACTACAATAGTTCAAAAAGAAAAAATCTATACTAGAAGTAACAAGCCGATTTACATTTCTAACAATAAAGAGTAATAAGGTTCTTTCTGCATAGTAATAAGTAGAGTACGTGAACAGAGCATATTCAAATGAGAAGTGATATCTTAACACCTAAAAGTGGGTGTCTGAAACAGACACCCACTTTTTAACCGTTGGATGTGATGAATATTAAGAATAAATAGAGACATCAATCACATTCAATGATTATAAAATGGGTATCTATTTCAGACACCCACTTTTAGGTGTTAAAATAGTTTTTCTCAATTCAAATTTATGATGCTGCCCCCACACTTGTGTACAAAATCTTAAAAAACATATCATAGTACAAAAAAGTTCCAAAGCATTTCATAATTTAATTTAGTTGTTGTTCTAAAATGAATGCTGCAGAGATGCTGTCCAACACTTGTACTGCACTCCTACCTATAAGTCGGTGATGCCATGATGGAGTTATCAGAGACAACCAACAATATGGCCGCGTTTTATTTTTTGTCTTTATTCGGTTTTTTTTTCTCTTTCCAATTGAGATCTTTTCTCTAATTAATGTGAGGTTGAAAATGAATGACAATGAAGTGAAAAAATATCAACAGCTGGATGAAAATTTTGAAAAAGATAGTCATTGATACATAATATTCAGAAGTCACATCTTGTCACTTTGCAATCTCTCAATAAGAAACTGCATCGGTATGAATTAATGTGCATATGAGCGGATGGTATTATATATTTATGCTTAGAAATAGAAACAATATCTAATTGGGGTTAGCTCATCTAATTAGGTTTTTGCTCATGGTTTATCATCATATGGGTATGATTCTCATATTTTCTATTAGTGAATATTCTATAAATATATGTATAAATAATTAATAAACATAGAGTTATATCATCACATTGAGTCGGTATAAATTTTTTCCCTTGACCTAAACCTTTTAAATAAAAGACAAGACATAGAAACACTTAAAAAAAATTCATGTTGTTCATACACAATTAGCAACTTATTTTTGGTTTGTTTGGATGTAGAAAAATTTAGCGGAACGAAAATAAAAGGATGATAAAATAAAGAAAAAATTATGTTCTCTCTCCTAGTGTTTGTTTGAAGAGAAAAGTGAGAGAAAAGAAAAAGTGGTTAAATGTAAATGACAATTTTAATATGTGCATTATATAAGCAAAGAAAGAATTTATGAGATAATATTGTAAATTTATTATATCAACCCCTCCTGTAGCATTCTCTTGTCAAAGAAGGGAATGAAGAAAACTTTTGCTGGTGGGTTCACTTCCTTTTCTCTCGTTCCTTGTTTTTCTCTTGTATCAAATTAATAGAAAACCCATTCTATGTCTATTTTCTTTCCTTCATAGTTCTTTCCTGCCATTCTTACATTCCAAACGATGCGTTGTATGTGTTACTCAATCCTCACCATACCCTCGCTCATTTCAGTGAAGAATTTGTTTTTTTCTCATTGAGCATTAAGTAAAATTATTACACTCTACTTTTTCATAGAAAAATTATTACATGTATCAAGAGCATAATGTAAATATTTATTATAAAGTAATGCTTCAATTAAATTGAAAATTAAAGTTGAATCCTATATAAAATATTATTTTATTATTTGATATGCAATATATCCACACGATATGAATACCATGTGCATGCAAAATTTCTTCTCTAGTCGTCTCTCCTCTTTTGTAATGATGTTTTAGATGGATGTATAGGCTCACCATAAATTCTCTCAAAATTTGAAGTTGTAATATCATTTTATAAATAAATAGAATATAAATTTATCTTTAAATTTCATAAACCCCTAATAATTTTCTTATATATGTGATACAAATGAAAAAACAACATCTTTGTTCGATGATCACCATATGGATTTTTATTTTTGATATGATATTTTAATTTAATAATTTCTCATATATGAGATTGTGGAGAAATTTATATGAATATGGTGTCCAAATTTTATCATTGACGAGAATCAACTTAAAAATAATCTTTTTGTTATCCAAATCATGCTATTGATGAGATTTGATTTAAAAAATGATATTTTTATTTTCCAAATCTTGCTATTAATGAGATTTTATTTAAAAAATAATATTTTATCATTCAAATATTATTATTGATTGATTAAAAAAAATTATATGTTATAATTTAAATCTCATTATTTACCAGATTTATTTTTAAAATATCATATTTTTATAAATAATTATAAAAATTTATATTGTGGCAAATTTTAAGTGCAAAACCCATACTAAAAAAAATGACCACATGTGGGCTGTGTGAAACATTGAATCAGAACCAAAAGAGTGCCACTTTCCGAGTATTAATTATTTGGTTGTCCCCCAACTCACAAAAGGAAGAGGGAAAAAGACTTCCGTGCCAAAAGAATATAAGAGGAAGAGACTTCCAGAATTGTATTTATTAATTTTTGGTTGTTTTTCTTCATTTCTACTCGTTGGGGGTGCCTTGGCTTGCAAAGCGATTCAATTATCTTTGAAGGTTTGGCTGTTTGCTTAATGAAACAGCTAATATTCTGTTAATTTTAAGTTGTACGAAAACGACATAAACACAGATTTTATGTGAATGGGAGCTGTTTTTATTTTGTTTTCTCAAACAAAATCTAAAATAAACTCCTGCACTTGGTGAATGCAAATAAATTATTTATTATAAATTAATTTTTTTGACTCAATCTCAATTCACTTACTTTAAAATTAAATAGCAAAACGTGTTCATTGTATCATAAGCAGCTGGCTTTTCCATTGCATTAATTAAATAATGAATATAAATCTGTTTTGATTATACACCCCTTTTTTTTCTTTATGAAAATACCACATTCCAGCTGCGCTCTGGGAGCAACTCCTAAAATAAAAAAAATTATTTTAATAAATTTAAAAACTAAAAAAAGAAAGTAAATTAAAAGATTTAAAACAAAATCTATAAGAAAAAGAAATTTACATTTAAACAATCTCACTCCATATCTAATACGAAAATCAGCTCAGAATTCTGCAATCTTGTGGTGGGTTTTGGTGGAAAAAAAATCCATGAAAAACAGTAACAACCACAGAGGTGCTTAATTTATGTCATGTCATGCCATTAATTATAGCAATCAAAGGCGGGTCCAAATGCGCAGTTTTGAGTAGAAAGTCACGTTAAGCGGGAATCAAGGCCGATTGGTCAATCATCAAATAATGATGATCTTCCTTTTGCGCACAATTTAGCCAACAAAATTTCTACACTGATATGGGGTCTTTTTTTCTATATGGTTTTTGAGTGGTGTATTTACATCAATATGGTGTTTTGAAAAAAATTCACATAATATGGTGTTTTCAGTATAGAATCCGCCAAAGGCGGATTCAACACTTTATTTTAATATTATTTTATTGAATCCAAAAGCGATTCAATAAAATAATATTTATGTATCAATTCACATCGAATTCAGTGTAAAATATTATTTTATTGAATCAACTTAATTCAATAAAATAATATTAAAATAAAATCCCGCCGCCAAAGTCAATTTCATAATCTACCAAAATAATATTTTTTTATTGAATCCGCCATTGGCGGATTCTAAAACACCATATACAAGTAAATTTGTCCATTTTATCATATTAGTGTAAATCACCTATACCAATACCATATATAAATTATTTTTCCCACTGAGATGAGCTGTTGTGTGATACGCACACAAATACACAATGGGACAGGAGCACTTATTGAGCACAAATAAAAAAAACTCGGGAACAAAAAATAGGGTTGAGTTTTATTGACAAACAAGTGGCCACGCAAAAAAGTTGTTATTATTGGTTTAGTAACGAGGAGTTTAAATAATAGATATCATACCCTAAGTTTAAATTCTATTGCTATTAATATAATATTTGAAGTACCAACAAAAAAGTCACCCTCCAGAACCAATATCTAAAAACAATTATTTAAAGAGTTTAATTTCAATTTATTGTTTTGATTTATAATATTATCTAATTTAAATCTTTTAAGTATATAATTTTTCAAGTAGTAGTAGATATAAAAGTTAATTATTGTAGCTTATGTGATTAAAAAATTTATATCATTAGTATATAAAAAATAAATTTTAATCAAAAAATTATTTTAAGCATAATTGGTGTTGATAGAGTTATACTTTCATGTGTGAATATACGTGTGAAAAATTAGAAAAATATCACACAAAACTATTCTAAGTATAATAGTATTGATAAAATCGATATATAAATAAAATACAATTTCAATTTAGTAGTAATATAAAAGAATTTTATATGATCTTATATAAAAAATTTTATCTTCACCAAAAAATTTAAAATAAATTTATACAATCATGATATATTATCACAGCAACCAACTTAAAAAATCATCTAAATAACACAAACTTTCGGTATAAAAAGTTCAAATGGTGTATAATTTTTTTACACAAATAATACATCAAATTTAAACTCATGTAAATATACGATTAACAATTGGAGGATAGGTATATCACATAAAATTAAACAATGATTTGAAATTATATATCAATAATATATTAAAATTAAGTTTTATAAATAATATATAAAGTTTTGAGTTCAATTTTAATTCACTGACAATATAAAAGGGTTTTATATTGTCATTTAATTAAATATTTCATTTTATATGATTTTTCAAATAATAAGATAAAAAGTAACCATATTTACTAATATAATATTATATAATTGTATGAATGTGTAAAATTATTTTATATTATTAATATATTTCAATTAAATCCTAAAATTTTATTAATAAGACATATCAAGAAATATGTTTAAGTAATCTTACCTCTAAAAGTGGACCGAAATCTGTGTTAATCTAAAATCTCGTCAAAAGTCCCGAAAAAAATTAATTTGACAAATAGAAATGAAAAGGGAAAAATCGAAATTATTCTTCTAATTAATCTTCTCTGACGGATGACCACCTAATTAAGACAGCAAGCTGGCAAGTTTACGAATATGTGAACGAACCAACGAACCATCAAAAGCTCGCAGAATCTTGCTTGATTATTTCCGCCATCCAAGTTTGACATTTGTCTACGCGGTTAATATTATTAGGATTAGAATTTTGTTATTTTTTACTCTTACATAATAAGATGTTATGTCTATTCATATTATATTTATTACTATATGAAATATGGATCCAATTTAAATGAGATTCAAATATTATCCAATAATAAATGAGGTATTGATTACTTGTGTTGTCAAATTATATAGAAATAAACTTACATTTATGCTTTTCTTCCTTTTGGTGTTCGTTACTCGTTTTCCTTAAAGTGAAAATAATTTTGACGTGAGCTCTCCTGTGTGGCTCTACAATTTGCCATATGTAAAATAAAATATTTCGCATTAAAAATCAATTATGCAACATTTACATATTTAATTAAATAACATTAAGTAACTAGATATTTAAATTTAATTTAGATATATTATTAGTATACAAAGTTTAATTTTAATGTATTAATAATATAATATTATTATCTAATTATTTATTCTATATTCACTTGACTATTTCACACTCAATATTCAAAATTTAAAATATTGTACAAATATAAAAAAATGAATTGAATAATAATACAACTATTAATATATTAAAAATAAAATTTTTATAAGTATTATCCAAAATTACACAAAGAGTAACATCTAATTGAGTAACAATATATTTTACTAATGCATAAAAATTAATAGAAAAAAACTTTTACGCAACGGCTCACCAAAATTAAATATTTCAAATTTTCATATAACAATTCAATTCACATGCATTAATAGCAGCGAAAAAAAATTCACGTGCATTAATACAGTAATTTTTTAAAAATAAATATTTAATTATATATTGTTATATATAAAATTTATTTTTAATAAAAAATATAAAATCCATTTTATATTATATCAAAATTAATCTTTTTAATCTCTCTAACGATAATACCAATAGAGATGAATGCAATTGATCAATGTTTGATTCATATTCTAGAACAACGTAGATTCCAACCCTCTTAATATTATGAGAACTTTATTGATAAAGTGACATCAATAGTTACCTCACCCAAATTTTTCTGAAAAAAAGAACTCTTAACTACAATATCATAACACGATCAAAGACAGAGTCAAGAGTCCGTCAAAAAAAAAGAAAAAAGGACAGAGTCGAGCTTAGAAAACCATTTTTTTTTATTATTAGTATTTAATTAATATTGTTTAACATTTAAAAATCGGTGCTGCAATCTTTGGAACTGCTTTCAAGGCATTCTGCCACTCTTTACCGGTTACTGCCACCAGAAGCCAGAACCCCACTCTCTCTCTGTCTCTGAAGTCTGAAGTCTGAACATCCACCCACCCAACAAACCAGTTAATGCACGCGCTTCTGAACACATAGCTTCTACCATTTCTGGAACTTACCCACCAGATCATCACACGCATTATAAAGTTCTCACCTTTGTCTTTTTCTTCTACACTCCACGTTAATAAAAAAAAAAAAAACTCAACCTTTAAGGCTTTAACCTCTTCCTGACAACCCCATTTCTCAGTTTTCTTCATTTCTTTTTTCTTCACCTGAAGTGTTGTTCCTTTGTGTTAGTTTTTTCATCCATGAGTGTATCAAAGTACACAAAGCTGTGCCTTTTTTTGGCTTATTGGCTCTGCAATGGAAGTTTTGTGGCTATGGTTTCATCGAGTGAGGACAGTGGCAGTTCCAAGAACCTTGATCAGACACCAACTTGGGCAGTGGCTTGTGTCTGCACTGTGTTCATCTTGATATCCATAACTCTTGAGAAGAGTCTTCACAAAGTTGGAACTGTATGTGTCAACAATTCAAACCTTTTCTTTTTTCTTTTTCAAAAAAAAAAAATGCTAATTAGTTAGAATTTTGCTATGAGAATTCTTGAGAGACTGATGTGATATTTTTTGTGAACTTTGATTGATGAATGGTCTTCATTTTTTGAACTTATTAATTCAGCCATCCCCTTGAATGTTCGAAAATTCTGACAATGAGTTTAATTTTGATGCAGCGATAATGTAATTGTAATGCTTTCTTATTTAGTCATGAGATTTGTATGTTCCTTGCACTTGGAGAGTTCTACATTATGCTGTGATTTTGAGTATGTCATCGTTTTATTTTCCCTCTTCAAAAAATGTCTCAGATTTTTTTTTTGTATTAAAAGCCATTTTAGTATAAGCTAAGTTATTTTGAATTTAAAATAAGCTAATCCAAGTGCATTGTCTGTTCTGCATTTGCACTTCCATTTCTTCTTCTTTTATATTGAAATTTTGCTGAAAAATGTAAGACTTTTTGACCAAGATGAATATGTTATTACTAGAGTGTAATATTTCTTTTTCTTTTTTCTTTTCCCTTTTTTATTTTCAAATTTTGTCAAAATATTCCAAAATCTTGTACGCATATGAAGATTGAGGGATTGTTATGACGAGTTTAAAAATTTGATGGCATGATTAGTGTTTGTTGTGATATTCTTGTGCACTCTGTTCCTTACCTGATAAAATTTTCTCAGTGGCTAAAAGAAAGGCACAAGAGGGCTCTGCTTGAAGCTCTGGAAAAGATCAAAGCCGGTAAGAATTTTCCCAAGCAATTAGTAGTTATGAACTTATGATGCTTATGTATGGAGCCAAAGCAATTGGACTCTTCTTGACTTGATCTTTTTTGTACAGATTTATGTTGAATAAATAATTATTTCTCACATAATTTACTGCTCTTATCTTATTTTATTTTTTTCAATGCAGAGCTGATGGTTCTAGGCTTCATTTCACTGCTTTTGACTTTCGGGCAGAGCTACATTGTTAGAATATGTATTCCTTCTGATGTTGCAGACAAATTCCTTCCATGTGCAAATGGTGGTTCTGACAATGCATCAGGTAGTGAGGAGAAACATGGTCGGAAACTTCTCTCCTATGAACGTCGATATATATCAGATGATACTCCTCACCAATGCAAGGAGGTAATTACGTTTAGATACATAAATTTTATTTTATAAATGAAACTTTGTGTTTTTTTCTTCCCGGACAACAATTCTATGTTCTTTCATTAAGAAGGCAATAAGAGTTTTTCTTACAGCTAAACTTACAAGTATTTGATTATGATAACTTTTCTAAACCTAGTACAGGTTAATCTTTGAATAAACAAACAAAAAATTAATTGTAGTCATGGTAAATTGTCTGACACGCTTGAGATTTATTTCTCAAAGAGCCATCTTTGTGTGTAGATTGGCAAAGTGAAAACTATTGCTTGTCTGTTAGAGAGTTTTTTTTTTTGTTGATATATTTTCATTGATTGTTATAAAATTGGCACCTTGCTTTTATCCTATTCCTGTTTTCAAGATTTTGTGTAGGAAATGATTACATAAGCTGTTTTTTGTTTTCGTCACTTCCTTAGCAAAAGTTTGAAAACAGGAAACAAGTGGCATACTTCTGATTATTGATAAAGACACATCGAACACATTCTTAGCTCTTTCAAGAGAAATTACTATATGCTTGCTGTGTGAAAAACTATATGTTGCATGAATCATCAATGTTTAATTCCCGTTTTCCACTAAAATTCAATGAAATTCCTCCATAGTCTCCATCTCTTCTTTCTTGTCATATTGGCAATTGAGTTACCCTTTTTTAATGAGCACAATATCAAAAGTTGCTTTTGCATTTTCACTTCCTGTTGGTATTTTCAATATTTTTCTCCAGTATCATTTGTTACTTATCTAATTGTTAAATTATAGGGACATGAGCCACTTCTATCCGGCAATGGATTGCACCAGTTGCACATCCTCATATTCTTTTTGGCAGTCCTTCATGTGCTTTACAGTGCTGTCACAATGCTTCTTGGGAGACTAAAGGTCTGCATGCCTCTTTTTTGTTGAATACTTCAGTTATTTTTCTGTACCTGCATTTTACCGAGTTGATGCTCAAATTATGACTTCTTGTTCTTTTGGAAGAATGGTGTCAGGAGGATTTATATATTTATGGTCACTACTCACTAGGTTATGTCTTTAGGTAATCATTAACTGTCAAATACAGCTTATGAAACCAAATTCGCTTATTTTCTGTTAAAGTACCTAGCCTCAAGGAAATAATTAAGCCTTTATTTGTGAGAGTCTCATATAATGGTTGTAATTTCTTGTATTTTCTGTGCTATAGTTATGTTATTTCTTCAAGGAGAAGTGGGGGAAAATTAGCAGGTTAGTTTTAATTTTAGCTACATTTGCTCAAAAAACTGTCCTTATCCTATTATTAGTGGGTGCTAGTGCTAGCATAAGATGGAATTAGAAAGTAGTGCATGGAATTGTAGATAGATTGAAAAGTGAAAACTACAAGACGATATAATAATATCCTTAATTAAGGCATGACCAAATTAAGGTACATTAACTTTTCACCATGAGAAGCTGAAAGAAACTTAACTGGTCTATGCTCAATGAGGAATCAGCACATCAAAGTAATAGTATTTAGATGGTGAAGAAAGGAAATGTAACCATAGCATTTGCTCACGGGATGTCACTATGGTTAGGAATATGTTGGTGTGTCAATAAAATTCTAGAGCATTGCCATGTTCCTTTTTGTGTTTCTCAGAAATCAAGAGTTGGTAGCTTAGTAGGATGATTGGAAATTTATTTTCTGCAGATACGTGGATGGAAGGCATGGGAGGAGGAGACTTCATCTCATGGCTATGAGTTCGCTAATGGTATGATGTCTAACGATGTAAAGAAGTGTTTTTCTTCTTCCGGTGTAAAAATGATTAGTTTCTTAGTTTTGTTGATAAATTTATTAATTTTATTTTGAAATGATTCTTGCGACATGCAATCCCATGCTTATATTGGGTATTTATGTGCAGATCCTTCAAGATTCCGGCTAACTCATGAAACATCATTTGTGAGAGCTCATGCCACCTTTTGGACGAGAATTTCAATCTTCTTCTATATAGTAAGATCCATTTTACTAATCTGCTATATTTTTGCCCTTTCTTCGGCTTGAGGAACTCGATTTGATTTTATCAAGAAGATAGAGGTACTATTACCTATGGCTTTTGTTGGACCATCATAGACAAGTGCAATTTGTTGAAAGAAAAAGAATGACAGTACCTTAGTGGCACTATTTGAGGTGTAGCAAATTGGTCCTTTGCTGCTAATTCTTTTAATGTTATTCATACTATCAATTGAATGTCTGTTGTTTCATAGCTTCAATTTCTCATGCTTTTTTTAAAGTGGTGTTGTACCATCTCTTCCATTTTGCCAATTGCAGGGTTGCTTCTTTAGACAGTTCTATAGGTCTGTGAGTAAGGCTGACTACCTGGCTTTGCGCAATGGATTTATCACAGTGAGCCCTTCATAAGATATTGTTCTTTTTAATGTTAGATTCCCTTTCCTTTTTTGACAGTACATTATGTGTAGGACCACTTGGCTCCGGGAAGTAAATTTAACTTCCAAAAGTATATCAAGAGATCATTGGAGGATGACTTTAAGGTAGTTGTCGGAGTCAGGTAACATTTTTTTTATAACATGTGTTTGTACCATTATATTATTTATGGTTTTTCCTAATATAACTCGCTCAAATGTGCACTCTGTTGAACTATGTTGTTGACAGTCCTGTCCTTTGGGCATCTTTCGTTGTTTTCCTGCTCCTAAATGTTAATGGTGAGAAACTATTTTCTTAGTGGATACCTATGGAGCCTTGAATTTTGCAGTTGATAATTCAATTAATGAATGAATGCTAATCTTATGTAATTTTCAGGATGGCATGCTATTGTTTGGGCATCCTTAATTCCTGTTGTTGTAAGTATTCTTTTCTCTTGATAAAATAAGCAGAACTGCAGATTGGTTGAGACATACAAACTATTTAATTGATTGCAGATAATTTTGGCTGTTGGGACAAAACTTCAAGCCATATTGACAAAGATGGCTATTGTACTCACAGAAAGACATGCAGTTGTCCAAGGGATTCCTCTTGTTCAGGGGTCAGACCAATATTTTTGGTTTGGTCGGCCCCAATTAGTTCTTCATCTCATCCACTTTGCTTTGTTCCAGGTATTCAATGGGTTCCTTTTAGTACAATCTAGAATGTTTCACAAATGGAACAGAAAACCAAAGTATTACCTCTAGGTTAATTGCATTTTTTTTTTTTCATGGATATGCTATTAAACAAATATTATCAAATCACCTAGGTTACCATTCATACCAGTGAGATTAATATTCTTTGAGAAAGTTCTGAATTTTTCATTTGTTTGTTATTAACTAACTGATATTTATTGTGCTTGCAGAATGCATTCCAAATAACATATTTCTTGTGGATATGGGTAATGAACCCTTGTTCCACCTTAATCTTGAGTAGTCTTTTCGAAATTAAGGGGAAATGGCTGAATAATACTGATTCTTGCTTTGTTTGCAGTATTCTTTTGGGCTGAAAAACTGTTTCCATGCTGACTACAAGCTTGCAATAGTGAAAGTAGCTTTAGGGTAAGTGTTAGATCTGAAGTTCTCTTTTGTAGTAAAAATATCATGGCTAAATATGCATTTCATGCTTAAAATTACTTGGTGACTTTCTAATAACAAAAGATAGAAAAGTATTGATGCATCCGGGAATTAGTACAATTGAAGCATCTGATAAGACCATGAACTAATCCGATGAATTCTTGTGTGGCTTGAAGGGTTGCAGTGCTATGCCTCTGCAGCTACATCACACTTCCGTTATATGCTCTTGTAACTCAGGTACTACACGTTTTTGTTTCATTATTTTCTTCGTTGAAACCTTTTTTGGCATTATGAACTGTACCGAGATGAATAATGCATATGCTTTGTTTGCCCAAAAAGAACAAGACATATGGGTAGACGGGAAAAATTTAATGAAAAAAATGACTAAGTTCCAATATAATTCTTGATGCCTCTGAGACACATGCAGGATAAATGAGCTATTTTAATGAAACCATGCAGATGATGTCCTATTAAAACATTATTGTCATGTTGTTATCCCAAACTTCCATTTTTTATCCTCGGAAGTTATTTAGATTTTTCATGGTACAGTAAATGATTACTATCATGATTGTTAGAGAAATTTTTTGTAAAAGGAATGACTCAACCTTGCTAGTTTTCTCTGTATTTATATTGAAGAATAAAGCACAATAGTATAAGCCCAGCCTGCTAAGACTATATCAACTAGAGATATGCTTCTTAGTATGAAAAATCATCACGAAGAACTTGGCAAATTTGGTGGCTTAGCTTTCTACAGTTTTACCTTCCCGATCTTCGCCAATCCCTTGCTGAACATCCAATAATATTGCATCCTGTTCATCTGTCAAATGTCGAAACTCTTACTTTCGTGCCATATAGCATGGTTCTATCAAACAATGCATGTTATCTAACAATGATGAACACTTGCAGATGGGCTCAAGAATGAAAAAAGCAATCTTTGATGAACAAACATCCAAGGCATTGAAGAAATGGCACATGGCTGTCAAGAAGAAGCAAGGAGTGAAACTAGGGAAGTCTAGTGTGAGAACCATGGATGGAAGCACCATTGGTTCAACAATTCACTCCTCCGGGCCCACCCTACACCGCTTCAAGACCACCGGTCACTCGACGCGCACCGTGTCAAACTATGACGATCGTGACGATGATTACCAATCTGATACTGAATTGTCTCCGACGTCGAACTTGATAGTAAGAGTGGATCATGGTGACCAGGCAGCAGAGGAAGAAAATGAACACCAGAGTGTGGGAGAAACCAAAAGTTAAGGTGGCTGGCTTCACATTTTTGTCAAGCCTGAACCAAGGGAAAGAATCACAAAATGGCATTAAGAAGAGGTTACTCCATTTTTTATTGCTATTACTTTTTTGTTAGTTAGCATTTTTTCAAAGCATTCTAGGAATTAGTATATTTAAAAAGCTATAGTCAGTTTTGTATATTCTTGTTTGTGTTACACTTGCCAGGCCTTGGAAACCTTGCCCATGCACTAAACCAACCTTATATATTAGCCTTGTTGGTTTGGTTGGGTCCATAGGCCCATAAGGAGCAAACAGCAGAGGACAAAATTATTGGATATACTACGTCTTATATACTAGACCCCAAAAAAGAAAAAAGGAAAAATACTATGTCTCATATATAGTCAAAAATATTTTTTCTACTAAATTTTCTAGTCTTCGTCTGGACTTGAGGGATATCTAGCAATTTCATTTAGTGATGGAATGTGGTAAACGTATCGAGTTAACCAGTAATAGATGCAGGTTTCTTTTATTAAATTTACTGGTAAGATAATTGAATTTCTTAGTTATTAACAAATAACTACTTTTAATATTTCTTGTTAAGTAGATTAATCAGTTATATAACTGAAATTTGAAGTCATTAATACTTGATATTTCGATGTCTCGATTATGTCCACAAAGTCTGGAAACACATAGCGGTATTAATTATATATTATGCTTTATTTCCTAGGGCGTGTCTTTGTGTAAGTTGTACACACATTGGTAAAGCAGAAATAAAAAGAGGAATAGTAGAGGGAGATTTTTATGAAGATATAACCTGAGCTTAGTGAAGATAAAGGTGAATTGACCTGAGATTTTTTGTATAGTTTGGATGTAGATCGCATGAGATATTTATATATGAGGATTGTGATGTTGGGATTGAGCACTTAAAATGGACAAATCATTTTCAAGTGGAGTAAACAACACGTAATAAGTAGTTTTCAGTGCTCAAAGCCACCTAGGATGCATTTGAAATCTTGCTAAGTGCTTGATAATAACACAAAATATTCAAAAACACAAAAACGAAAAACAAAAGTATGCTGACATTGAATTTAAAAAAAGTTTTATGTAATTGTTTTTGGTATAATATAGATATATATAAAAGAGGGTAATCATGCAATATTACATTTGTTATGATGTGAACTTCCTTTTCTTCTTATGCATATTATTTGAATATCTAAAAATAAATGTCATATTTTAACACTTTTTTTATTATCACTAAATAAGACGGGCGAGTGAAGATCACCCCTTCATCTAATGATAGGTATACTAGTAATAGTATATGCTTTAGTTTTGTTGTTTCCAAACGATCACAAATCCTTGTCAATACACTTCTTAACATGTCAGAGTTTTTGTCTCCTTTGGACTGCGTCGACAAGGATAGTGTGTTGGTTTATGCAAAGGAAAATATTAGAGGATAACAAATTTTGTTAGAATTCTATATTTGGAATGATGTATCATAATTTTTAGTCTTAAGATGAATTAGTGGATCATGTCACTTTATTTCATGTAACAATTATCACAAGTCCTATAAAAAAATTTTTATATATTTTCCTGAATGTGTAGTATTACTCTTATCTAAATTCGATAGATTTGTTCTTCCAAAACTTCCTAGCCTTTCCTAAAAATTGGTTTGCAATTTGATGAACAATACAGACAAACAAATGACTCGGAGAAAATGAAATATACATGCACATACTTTGAACAACAAGGAGGCAATCTACAATAAATGAGCTAGAGATTTGGTTTTTTTGGTGCTATTTGGCTAGAAGAGGGACACATGGTGTGCACACAGAATGCAAAAGGGACACCTTTCCGCTAGTATCACTTTCTAATGGGGCTGCGGTTGAGAAGGTAAAAAGAGGGGCAAAGGTTTGGCTTCAATCTCTATCACTCATTGATATGATTTAGAGGTTGGGCCATCGCAAATATTGTTGTGAACCAAAAAAGGAATAGGGACCCTATTGTGCCAGACAATAGCACATGTTGAATGAGGCTCAAGCTCAATGTGGCTTCCACGTCAAAGTGGGAAAAGCCTATTAAAGCTTTGATTTCAAACATGTGGAATGAGGCTAAGTGGTTCACTCCTCAAAGTGGGAAAAGCCAAAGCTTTCACAAGAGGCACTCCATATTATTTAATTTTTATATGGTGTTTTAATTTAACAATTTCTCGTAAGATTGTACAGAAATTTATATAAATATGGTGTGTAAATTTTGCTGTTGGTGAGATTTGATTTAAAAAATAATATTTTTAGTATTCAATATTGTCATTAGCGATATTTGAGTTAAAAAGTAATATTTTATTATTAAAATATTGTTATCGATAATATTTTATTAAAAATTATATTTTAATACTCAAATCTCGTCAAAATTTGCTTTTAAAAAACCCCATATTCTTATAACTAATCATAAAAATTTATATTGTGATAAATTTTGAATACAAATATCATATCAAAAAAATGACCCTCCATATAATCCATGATTTTCAATTGGTATATTCCTTCTGTCAAAACCACCACCAATATGTTCAAAACTTTATTAGAGCTTAACTAATACGTGGAGGCACTTTAAATGTTACTAAATTCCAATCATGTGGTATGTCGTAATATCTCTAAACCATGGTTTTCACTCGGTATTTTAAGGAGAATTGTTTTTGCCTTAAACGCTTTCATGAGGCTACCTACACCATTAAAATCATGCCAAGGACTTTACAAAGTTGACACGAAAGCTAGAATAAAGATACTCCTACTTTGGGAACAAAAATGCGTTCTTTGTTGCATCTCATTCTTTTGGTAACAAAAAAAAATCTCATTGATCTTCGCCTCTCCCACAATTAATTTCTCTGTTTTCACTGCACACTAGTTTCTTTATTTGATTGTGCATTTCGGGTTTTACCATACGTTACATACCTTGCTTATAAACGAAGAGAACCCTCTGTTAGGAATTCAATTGGTTGCTTTCATGAGCAATTAAGTTCAACCTTTAAGTTTAGGAAATTGGGGAGTTAGATTATTGATATATCAATATATGGGAATTTTTTTTTAATCAAATATGAAACATATAAAGAACAAAAATATTTTATGAATAAATTACGCCATTGAATTGGGCGCGCACTATTAAATCTCACATTGATTTTGACATTAAGGGTCTTTTTCATGTCCCCAAATATGAGTTTAAATAATTGAACTTTACTCTGACCAAAAACAAATAATTGAACTCTACAAAACTTATCTTCTTTAACAAATTAAAGAGATCATTTTTTCAATTATCAATGTACGAAGTTAGTAAGAATTAAATGCATGAAATTTTATTTGCATAAAAAATAGAGATTGTTTCTGCAAATAGAATCCTAACGCCTTATATATATTGCGCTAAGACTAGGCTTCAATTAATTTCAACTACCATCAATGTAGTGCCCTGTTTTTTTTTAGCAGAAGAATAAGTAGGAAAAAGAATGCTTTGGATGTAAGATCGAATTTGGCTAAAGAAATGAGCAAGTTCAAGATGTGACATGTAGTGGCTGAAAGCAGACACTGTTGTTTAAAGTGAGGTTTACATAAGCTTTTCATAAAGAATAACAACACTATAAAACTGAATTAAAAATCCATATGATTTTCCAAAAGAAAAAAAAAAAATTCGCATCGTTGTTAGTTTATTTTTCAGCATTATATCTGCTCCAATAAATTAAATAATTGATAAGGGAAAGATAGCTTTGTTTTTTTTTTTTTCCTTTTTACGTAAAACATGCAATGTAATATCCATATGGATCACTCCAAGTGAAAATTCACACTAGTGTTCAATTACTTTTGTCTTTTTCCGGAGGAACATGAAAGGGCCACTTGCTATTCTTGGTTATTTTTTTAAATTATCAACAAAGCTAAGTGTGGGTTTGAACGCCGGAAAAGTTGATAACATAATCGAGGCTGGTAAGATACTGCAGCAGACACTACACTTCAAATTTAGTGGTACAATTGGGCTTGATGTTGAATATCACTCTTGCATGTATCCCTTTTGATCAGGGTGAAAAATTAAAATTAGCCAAAGTATAGGCTACCAAAGCCTAGATTCACATTCGAGTTACTGAAGTGTGGGTTTGAAATACCTTATTCTCGGCTTTGAACGATGAATTTTGTAAATTCGACGCTGTTATACTCAATTTACTATAGTATTCAACGTACCAAAAGGAAAAGATATGTTATTTTTACTCCATATTAATTATAATGTTGACTTTTCTTTCATTCTTTTTAACACTTTAAAATGGGTTTGGTTAGGAGACAAAAAATAAGGGATAATTTTTAATAAATGAGTTTTATATATAATTTTTATGTTTTTATTATTCTTTTTATCCTTAAAGATGTATTTATTTAGGAGATAAAAAATAAAAAGTAAATTTTTATAAATAAGTTTCATATATAATTTTTATCTCAAGGAATAAAAATGAAAAATAATTTTTTATAAATAAATTTCATAAATAAACTCTATATGTAAAAATTACACGTAGAATTTATTCACGAAAATTTAGCCTCCAATTTTTCCCCGTCCAAAACACACCATTAACATCGTATTTAGCGAAAGAGAAACCAGCCATTCCATTCCCCCATCAGCAACCCATGTTTTCTAGTTTTCTAGTATATTCTCGGATAACCATTAAAATGTTCTTTGGCTACTAGTTATTTTTCTCTTTCAAAAGTTGTGATTATCTACTGCTTGAAAGAAAAATTACTAAAGAATGAAAGGATAAAACCTGCCAATCATTGCAAATCTACAAAAACAAAATTAATTTTTTCAAATTGGGGTGGAAAAGAGAGACAAGCAATTCAGCCTTTAGGAGATAAGCTCAGAGAAATGCATACAGCAGCTTGGGCACAGGGCTAGCTTGAGCAATTCAGCTATGTTAATTTTGAAAAAAAAAATATTTTCATAATAAATTTTGAATTTTTAGTAATTATTATAAATTGATGATGACATGTTATATATTTTAACTGATTATCATATGTAATAATCGGTGTATATCTACAGTAGCTAATAAAAGAGATTATTTTTTGAGAAACCAATTAAGTATTATTGCTTCATTTTTCGATTATTGATTAAATTTTATTTTTAATACTTTATTCTTTGGTAGGCAAATAACTATTCTTCATTTATGAAATTACATTAGTCATAAAAATTCAAACTATTTATGGTATCATACATGCTATTCAAATCTCTTTATTACTAGATTAATTTTAATGGCTTAACTAATTTTCATTTAATCAAAACAAAAAATGGTGAACTATTTTAGAATATTAATTAAAATACTAGAACAAAAATCCAAGTTAATCAATACATTAATGCCAATTAATTTTAGTTTATGCAATAATCGTCAGTTATAATTAATATATTATGTGAAATTGTGAATAGCTTAGCTACTAAGAATAATATTGAATTATTGATTGAAATTGTGTTAATGTGAGTACCTTTCCCCTACCCACATTTTGCCCTCATAAGTGCCCAGCAGCTCCACCCACACACCTTATCGCCCACCTTACCAGACACACTGACAGTGAGTGAGTGAGTGAACTCAATCAAACCCATATCAAAACCCATTTCCTTCAAATCTCTCTCTCTCTCTCTCTCTCAAGTCTCTGAGTCAAGCCTTCTCTCTCTCTATCACTCTTATCCTCAAATAACAAACACACACAAACAAACAATTGCCAAACACAATAATTTTCCTCCTTCTCTCAACTATAAGTACCCACCACACTCTTTCACAGCTCATTCACCCTTCCAAAACCAAAACCAAACACTCCAAAACTCACAAACACCTCTCTCTCCAGAAAAAATAAAAAACACCATCAGTTGCACCAAATAAAAAAACACATAACATTCTCAATTCAATAGAACACTTTCTAGCTTTTCTAATTATTTTTTCCATTCACATGACTCGAATTATAAGAGTTCTTCAAGCTGCCTCCGCCGACGCTGTGCCGCCGGCTGAGGCAGCTTCCGTGGAGTCCGACTTTGTCGTCATCCTTGCGGCGCTGCTCTGCGCCCTCATCTGCGTCGTCGGCCTCATCGCCGTCGCCCGCTGTGCTTGGCTCCGCCGGGTCCCCGTCGCCGGTGGGGCCTCGCCGCGCCGGCAGGCACTCGCCAACCGCGGCCTCAAGAAGAAGGTCCTCAACTCGCTCCCGAGGTTCACCTACGTCGCCGACGGCTGCGATAACTCCGGCGACGGTGGCAAGTGGGTGGCGTCGTCGGAGTGCGCTATCTGCCTGGCGGAATTCGCCGCTGGCGACGAGGTCCGTGTGCTGCCGCAGTGCGGCCACGGCTTCCACGTGTGTTGCATTGACACGTGGTTGGGATCGCACTCCTCATGCCCTTCCTGCCGCGCCCTCCTCGCAGTCACAAGGTGCCAGAAGTGCGGCCAGTTTCCGGCCGTTTCCGGCGGCGCCGCCTCAGTGGTGGCCATCGCCGTCCAAACGGAGTCGAAGTCTGTTGATGGTGGCAATGCCGGTGCTGCCAATTGTAGTAACAGCAACAGTGTTAACAATGATTTCATACCTTGAAATTCCTAGGTTCTTTTTTTTTTTTTTTGTTGGTAAATTCATGGTTTTAAATTGCGGTCCTATTTGCGCCACAAATATTGTGAAGGTGGAAAATAACCAAAGAAAATGCAGTTGATGCGGTCGCAATTGTTATGTTGGGACAGAATTAGTGTCGCAATGTAGTTGCAGAGGCCACCAAATAGCATAATATTGTGGCCGTAATTGTAGCTGAAATCACAATTGAAAGCCATGATTGTATGTATTTGTAGATTTTTCCTTCTTTGAATTTTCTACTTTTCTTTTGTTTTTTGTTTTTGCCCTTTAAGGTGATCTGAAGAGATTGAAGTTGGGCAATTTTTCAGTTTGTTAACAGTGACACCCCTGCCCTTCTTTTTGTGTATTATCCTCTTTCTTTTGTACAGAGTAGTTTTCTGCCAAGCTGATTAAACTGCAAAGGGACAAGATCAACATTTAATTACCTTAGCCATAATATCTTACCATTTAACAGTTTGTTTAAGGGGACAAGATCTTTATAAGAGGATCTGAATCGGGTTTCTTTTGATCTTATCTGGATGTTCAAGATTTGCAACTAAAGTTACTTTTTTGTAGAAATTATTTTGGTATAAGAGAGAGTATTTTTTAAAATAAAATGGACATCAGAAAATTGGTTTTAGCATTAAAAATGGCTTTTTCCTTAATTAACCATTATTATGTTGATGAAAGACACGTTATGTCACATTTGTAGTAGATATTAAAGCACTGACATGTAACTAAAATGCATGATGAACCAGCTAGACAGTTGGGCAAAGCAGAGGGATGCAAAACCATAGCATGCATGTTAGCCAACCAACCAAACCACCCTACTACTCTGCATTTGTCCAAACAAGCAGCGCAGTGGTTTTCAAACTTCTCTGTGTGTCTCTACTCTTTTTGTGTTCTCCTTTTTGTTTTGTTCTACACAAAAAAATATAAAAAAAATCTGATTTTAGCTTTTCTAATTATGCTCTTTTTGTTTGGTAGTAACTATTACCAAGTACTCTCTGACCCCAAAAGAAAAAAAGGGGGAACTATTATCAAGCACTTTGTAGTTTGTGCTAATTTACTTTACCAAGCAAGTATTCCTAGTAGTATGTGTTGTATCAATTCGGTCACACAATGAGGAACCATACTAATGATTTTAGTAAAAAGGGAATCATGAATCAATATTGGTGCTAAGTGCTAACCATCACTAGTAGACTAGTAAGCAACCTTCTACGGCAAGCTTTGATTTCCACTAGGTTTGGATCCCTCTTGGACATGTGCATTTAACAAATCTTTTGCGAAAAAGAAATACCCAAAGCTGGGGCCAAAACAAAACAAAATAAAAGTTAAAGGGAAGATAAGACAAAAGAGGCATATAAAGGTACCGCAAATGTTTATTCAATAGACCTAGAAAACAATAATAATAATTCAAGTAGAAACATATGAATAAGGATTAGATGCACTCGTATACGAATTACTAAGAGAGTAGCAAAGTTCAAAACTATATAGTAAGTAATTGTTTGAAAGATCTCTTTTTCATGACAATACTCGAGAATTTTGTTTTACAACAACAGATGGTCAGAGAGTTGTGATATTCATATATTGTATAGGACAACATGGTAACGCACATTTCATTTCCTATTAAATAGGGTGTAGATTTAATTTAAGTATGTTCACATTTTATCGAATAATGGATGCGATGTGAATCGATTCATGTTTTATACAACACATAGTGGAATAACATTTCATGTAAAGATACCGAGGAAAAAGAAAAGGGTAGAGATGCCTTTGGCTGTTTAGTGATGGTCCTCTTCTGCATCTATCCTAATTCCCAAATCTTTCACAATGGGAGGGCTATAAGAGATGCACACCGTTGGTGCCTATAGAAAAGTGATAATTGATGGCATCTTCTACACTTTGTGTTTAGTAGAATAAGTGTTGTGAGGTCCCACCCACCATTTATCTTCCTAGGTTATCTTCTATTCTCCTCTCATGTCCAGCTTTAGTGTGAACAACTCACCAGCAAAGTTGAAAGTTGAGACTCGAAAAAGTGCTAGCCGATATTTGCCCAGATTCTCAGGATACATTATTAGCAAGCACTATAATTGCCAAATATTACATCTATTATATCATTTTTTTTTGTCTTTTCAGTTTTTCACTTTTTAACCAAGTTGAGCTAGGGACTCATCAATCAATTGCTTCTTTGCCTACTTTTTTTTCTCTACTTTCCCCATACCTTTTCTTTTCTTTTTAGTACCTCCTGACTTGTCAGAAGATGACAACTCTGAAGACAACTTGTTTACTTGCATGCTGCCTGCCTTTTCACTTGTGACTCCCTGAAGAAGGGTTGATCAAAATTTCGGCTACCTTATGGTCATTATCGTTTGTAAGTATCCAACTTGACTATTACCTAAATTAATAATATCAACTGTTCTATATCATACCTCCCACTGATGACAGGTATTACTTTGTTAGCAAATTAAGAAACACACACACAGCACATGAAGCTTAATAGTAACTTGCCTTTACTTCAACCCTGTAATTGGTTTTGTTATCTTAGAAGGCATAGAACTTGTGAGAACATGTACTTCGACCACTTTATCATAAAAGGAGAGATACAAAGAAAGACCCTAAAGCAAACTTATTTATCCTTGATAAACATCTAATCACCCAGAGTGACTTTTTGCCATTGTAGGTAAAACATTTTGACTTAGTAATTTAAATCAATTCTACCTCTCACAGAATTGCAGCAAGTGCCCATGTTACATCCTACAACAGTTTTTGATAACATTACAGCCAATGTTTTTTTTAGGTCAAAACATTACAACCAGTTTAAGTGCCATGAACTTGCTCACAACATCATGATCTTAAATCATGTTCAGCAGCAACAGCGAGTAGCATGCTTGTGCAAGAGGTTCTAGAGGTTGCTCATCTTCCAAGTTATGTTAAAATAAAAGTACCATAATGACATTCATCAATGTGCCCTTAAGACTTATAAACAGATCTCGGACAGCTAACATCTTATATCATCTAAATTTCCTCTTCATCGCTCTCTCCACCAAAAATGGAAGCCATTTTCATAGCAAGCTTTGCGGCCATTTCTTTTCTTTGAAAATCAGGCATCAATCTTAAGCCTGCACGCATGTTCCCAATCTCAGACATCAACTGTTCCAAATCGTCAAAGTCAGGGTATTTACCCTCATCTTCCTTATTGTCTTCTTCAGAATGCATGAAATTATGTAACACTTCTCTATCTTCATCGTCTTGAAACCCAGTGCTGGAGGTTGTGGGCAGGAGCTCTTTACCAGATTTAATTCCATCCTCGCATTCACAATCTGTTTTCGGATTGTTTTGAGGAACCGATTCCCCTGCATCTAAGGGATTTGCAGAAACCCATCCTTGTTCAGTTTCATCCCAGGGATCAGCTGAACCAGCTGACAAAACTTCATATTCTTGTTCATAATCAGATTCTTCTGAAGATAACTCTGAAGAAAAAGAGATGGACCAAAATTAGTGTTTGCACTGCACTGCCTACCATTTACTTGGCATTAATGAAAGTGGCAGTGTGCTTAAAGAAAAAGAAAACATAAGGGAAGAACAAGACCTTCTTTCTTAGGAAATGATGGTTGACTTATCCTATCCCCAGATTTCAATACCATTCCAGGCCACATATGAG
The DNA here is from genome assembly GCA_031216105.1 of Dalbergia cultrata. Classification (NCBI taxonomy): domain Eukaryota; kingdom Viridiplantae; phylum Streptophyta; class Magnoliopsida; order Fabales; family Fabaceae; genus Dalbergia; species Dalbergia cultrata. The sequence goes on along the minus strand of CM062347.1, from coordinate 955,929 downwards.
CAGAAAGAGCACCATAGAGACGTTCAACTCCTTGTAAATCACCGTCTATGGACAAGCCTGTAAACAGCAGTTCTTTTTATCTCAGTAATGCAATATACATAAAGAAATAATGTAATGAAAATATTTTTCTATGTACATCATTCTATGTTAATTTTGTTCAGCAGAAAAATATTGTTTTTGTTTTTTTTGTTTGGAGGGTGGGGCGTGGGGGGTTAAAAGAAGAATTGTATTGAGAACAAGATAGGATATTACAAGAAGATAAGAGGACAAGAGATTCTCAATTCAAGAACCAAAACTAGCTAGGGAAAAACTATCAATGAAGCATAGCTTTCCAATCTCTCAACATATTTGAGAGGAGAAGTCCTCTGAAAAGACTATGAGCTTTACACAAAACAGATGCTAATCGTCTAATACTATCTCATAAAACTTGTTTGAAAATCTGTCATTGCAAGTGAGGGACTTGTGTTCCAACCAAATACTCCAAATAGTGGCATATGTAGAACATTGCCACAAAGGTTTTGCTTCCTTCCTTCAACAGAAAATTTTTGGTTATGATGGTATTCCTATAATGATCAATTATTTGTCATCTTTCAAATGACCCATTAATCTAACCCCTCACCCTCTAACTCAGCATTTGCCAAAGCAAATATCATAGTAATGTTCAACATGTTGTATCAGCCAGCTCATTTTAAGTTTATAACAGGAAGGGAAGTTTTACATTTGTCAAAATTGGCATTAGAAGCACAAGCTTCAATGAACTCAATATTGTGCTCAGTGCACCATTCCAAGCAGGACCTTCTGATATCCCACGGTGGTTCTTCATTTCCCAATAAATTACATCCTTCAGATTCAGATATTCCATGCTCAGAGAACCCTGAATAAGGATCAATAGCTGAGTCTTCAAGTTTCAGCAACCACCTTCTGTATTCAGCATGAACTGGATGACCAGGAACAAGGTCCACTTTGTTTCCGATACATAATAATATCTCAAAGTTTTGAATATCAGTGTGGGATACCCAATCTTGAAGTGCAGTTAGGGAAGATGGCTGCACAAAATAAGAAAACCAAAGATGCATTTCATGCATATGTCACTAACTTACTCCAAATGCATACTTAACACAAATGTAAGACAAGAGAGTGGCATCAAGAATACTCCACATGAATATTAAAAAAATAAAATAAAATTGCAAAAATATGACATAGTAGATTCATTAACCACAAAACAAATTACGGAAGAGTCAAGTGAAGGAACTAACATTGTTCATGTCAAAAACCATCACCAAAGCCGCCATTTGTTGAAACACTGGCAGGTTATGGACAGAAAAATCATCACGAAGATGAGCCATCCAGACAGAAACATCAGCAGTATAGTACTTAGTGTTGATAGTCCATCTATTCAATCCATGATCAAATACACACTGAGGAAATTTAAAACAAAAAACCAAGCAATCACTTGGATAAAAGTGATTAAATTAACATTACCCATGCACGTTTACTTCAGAAGCCGAATCAAAAGCATCTTCGCTATCAACAGAAAGCAATCCTAGACTCGACATCAACAAAGTATACCAAAGCAGGTTTCCCACATGTAAAAATATACAAAACAAAATTGGTTAAGATAAAATTGTAGCATGGATTTTTTTTAATAAAACAAAAATTATACTAGGATGAATGAAGAAATATACAAGAGGTAAGAAGACAAGAGATCCTCTACACAACAACAACTTGCAAGAGAGAAAGACTATCAATGAAGCATAGCTTCCCAATCTCCCAACATATTGGCGAGGGACTCCAAAAATGACTTTGTTTTACACCAATTGTAGCATGGATATAGCATACCAAAGCATTAGAAACAGCACCAATGATCCACTGTCCAATTGATCAAATGATGAGAACTTTCGATACACTGTCTATAGGACGAGGGTTACAGTATCATCTAATTTCATGCTAACATTAAATCTTATGTTATTATTAGTGAGACTTTTAAGTAAGTGATTACAAAAGTCATACACTTTTACTGATATGCTGATACACCCGATTGTAAAACTATGTAAAAAGCTTCTACATTAGCAATGCATCAAGTCGAAATTCTTAAATGAAATCATGATATGATAAGATATCATGAGAGTGCAAAACACATTTTATACTGAGAATGGATCAACATTAAAGGATTTAATTTTGATACACTTTTGAGTGTAAAACTCTCTTGCATTTGCATACCAATTGAACTTATACACTGATACTACAGCATCTAGTTATGCTCAAAATATTATTTCAGAAAAGTTATTATCAGACATAATTAACAATCACATCCTACAATTAGAGCTTAGAAATATAAGAGTAAGTTGAGTAACCAAGATTAATGGTTCAATTAGTATTCAAAAGATAAATTACGAGCGAGAGAGTGACAGTTACGGGAGAGAAGGGTGCGTTTGCCGACGTTGAAGGATCCGATGACGAAGATGCCGGGTCGGGTCTCCAGAGGGATCGGACCCTTTGGCGATTCGTTAGCATCCATTTTTTTTTAAACTCCGAATTTTCGATTTCTTTTCTTTTTTTTCCCTCAAATTCCGAAAAATTTCGCTGTCGTCGTTGTCGTCTCGGGTTTCGGTGCGGTGCGGTGCTGGTGATGCAGATGCTTCAGCAGTGCGTGCGGCAGGCTGGGTTCTCTTTCCGGTGACCTACAGCATTGCACTTGTCACGTGTTATATATTTGTTTATTTTTCCCTTCTTTTAAAGATAAATTACACTGCCCGCTTGTAGGTGAAACTGTTCGTAAAATTTGCCCTGAAGTTATTAAATTTATAAAAATATTATATTATTATTTAAAAAAATATTATTTATATTTATAATATATGAGATATGGTGTAAAGTCATGCTATATTTATCATTGAATGAGGAGTAGTAAAATGAATATAAATAACACAACTAGTATAAAAACTATTTCATTATTCTCCTATTGCACAATAAATATTGTACTTAAAGAAGATCATTGTCATCTCAATATATTAAAAAAATTGGAGTGAATTTTATCAAATCAGGCAGTGTAATTTGTCATTTTTCAATTATTAATTTAAATATTATTTTGATCCCCATAATTGCATTAAATTTAATTTTTGTCCCTATCATTTTATTTTACTCGACTACATACCTTTATTTTGAGTAAAATACATTTAGCTCCGACACTCTGCCAAGTACAAACCCATTGAATAGAAGGATCTGGGGTTTGCGCCTGCGAGAGTTCATTCCGAGCATTACGTAACGTTTTTGCCTACACCTTCACTCACCACAGCGGCATCGGCATCGGCATCGGCATCAGCATCATCATCACCATCACCATCACGCGTAAGAATAAGAAGCTCTTGTCCGAAACGCTTTCTCATAGAATTAGAATTAGAATTAGAAAGCTCAGATCAATTGGCTAGATACTAGTTCACTTTGCATTCAACAATTGGTAACTGAGTTGCGAAAGGAAGGAAGGAACGAATAACTGAGAGATGGCGCAACCGAGCAAGGAGCCTTGCAAGAAACAGGCCTGCGACATTCAAGCTTGCCTCTCCAAGAACAACTTCCTCCCTCAAAAGTACGTATATATATATATATATATGCACCTCACTTTCTGCGATTCTCTGTTATATGTGTGATCGTGTGATTATCACCATATTGTTTCAATTTTGTTATTGCGATAATCATGTTGTTTCGGTTTTACTTTGTTTTTTTGTTTGATTATCATTCGATGCCTTTCATGTGTTTGTGTATATCATCATGCTATGATGGGTTGGCTCTTATTCAAACTGCCGTCTTAAACATTTTCTGAGTTATTCAAACAACACATCATTTGGCCAGGGTTGCGTAACGAGTCCAAAGTCGTGGGCCTTGTAAATGTAAGATCCTCTATGAGCATTATCTGAGCTCGAAGATTTCTCGTGCCTTGGACTTGGGCGCTATCTTTTCATTATAGATTTTTGTTTAGAAATAAAATAAAATAAAAGGAGTCTTGGCCCTAGTTATCCCTTGGATTTGGGTGGCTCAATTATAGAAAATAAAGAAGAAGGGAGTAAAATGAAAAAAGGGTTTGCTCAATGGGAGTGGATTGAGTCCTAAGCAAACTTTACTCACAAGGTCAAGCGTTTGAAACGTAGGAAGGGGCTGTACCATTTACCCCTTCCGATGCTAGGGGTGTGGTTTGATCTCTGCGTTCCTCTCTGGTCCTCTTCTTCTTCTTCATCGCCCAATCTCTCTCTGTTTACGCCTATCATATCTAAATTGTATGTGAAACTACTGGTTACTAATAGTGGTGTAATGTTGTGCTATTGTGAATTTGTGATCACTGCAATAAGTATTTGTCCTTGCTGCTTCATCAATAATTACTATTATCCTATTGTTGCAATGGATAATGGTTATTTTTCCTTGAGGACATTCATTTAGTCACAACTTGCAAATTGCAATGAGTATACTTTCACTAGTGCTTGTTGTTAGTCTCATATGGTTGGTCTTGTTCTTGTAGTTGTGAGTTGTGACTGTAAGTACTCTCTCTTGACTAGTAGGAACTAATGGATTTGTTGGCAGTGGGTGAAGTTTAGTTTGCATTGTTTACACTTTGTACAAGTGAAAACTTTTAAACTTCATTCAATCATTCATGTGTTTCAATGATCGGAATCTAATACATTGATTTTATTTCCGGATATGACTTCATAATCCAGTTAGAATACAGTCAGATAAAGCCACTAGGAGTGGGTTAGTGGTGAGGCTTGGGTAGATTGTTTGAAATTGTAGGTTTAAATCTCATTGCCGCCAATGTACCGAAAAAAGAATTTGGTCAGATAGTGTCTAGTGTCGAATGTCAGGTTGTAGAGGAATATGACACACGATTTCAATGACTCTGGTGCCAACAGTTGGGGAAATGCCTTATATTCCTTGATTTGCAGTTGCAAACTCCAAAAAGTCACTGTTTTGCACAAATGGTTTCAGATGCTGAGGGTGATTCTCTTTTCTGTAGTCAAATGAGCCTGCTGCATGGGTCTTACACTGTAACGCATCAGTTTTACCCTGCAGTAGGTTTTCTACAAAGAGCATGAGAATAAAGTAGCAATGACAGATTCTATAATAACAGAATAACGTTATATTTGAGTTTGACATGAATATAGATACGACAAAGAGATACATAACATCTGGTGGTAATAGGTGCAGCCAGGGTTTTGTGTTTCTCTTTGTAACATACACTTTCAATAACGAAATAACATTAGTCGTAATATTATGACCCAAGAGTTTTGATTATTATTAATATTATTGCTGCTAGGGGTATAATGATGCAATTATATCGAGTGAATGATCACGTTATTTCGTGAAATTATATGCAGGTCATTTTGGTCCATAGGATTAAGAAACTAATATTTAGTCCGTGAAATTGTAAAATGTGAGTCAAATTTATCCCTAACTCCGTTTTTATTACTTTGTCTTCATGTTTTAGCTAATGCACGATGTTAAGTGACATATTAGTTATAGATTGACATCCTACTTGATCTTAGAGGTGATATAATTGAATACTAGGTTCAAACTATTAGCATATGCCAAATATATTATCAATGTTGTTTATATGTAAAATTTATTATATAGTGTTGAATTATGTTTGTCTCCATCCAGTTTAATTGGCAGAGTTCAAGTAGAATGTCAGGTTATTATCAACATGTCAGTTAATGTGACACATTAGCATAAATGTGATGACACAATAGTGGAAATAGGGTCAGAGCCTATTGTGACTTCAGAACTAAAAAGTTTATTTCTAAATATCAGGAATCAAAGTAACCCATGCATGCAATTTCATGGACTAACTTGAACATTCATTCTGATTATATTACTTTGTTGTATCTGTGGTTGTATCCTCTTGGCCTTAACAAAGCAAAAAGTTGGTTTGTACACTTTCTTGAATTTCTGATATTAGTTGATAATCCGTCAATAGAAATTAAACTCTCTTTTATCACTGAGTTGTTATTGGAAGTCTCTCATGAGTGCTTTCATACAACATAGGTGCATTAAAGTCATTGAATTGCTGGACTCCTGTTGTGAGAAATGCGGCTATAAATCAACTCACTGTGCTTCCCTTTCCGGACTTTTGAAGCAACAGCCCAAGTAAGAGCTGGGTTATATTTTCAGGTCAAATGAAGGCAGGGTTGCAAATTTCCTAGAAGACTACGGAGCAGGAACCTGTCCATCGGTTACCCATAGTTGTATTTTTCAGATAAGGGCTATATGGATCGATAACAAATCGAGGAAAGTATAGTGCAAACGGGTTGGTCCAATCATAATTAACAAAAGAAACATGTAATGAGTCCTGCACAAAGGCATAAAAAATTTCAATTTGTATGTTGCTGTACGAAATTTCTTCTGTAACACAGCATTCTTGACATAGTTAATAAAAAAAATTGATCATAATTTAGCATTTTCATGACATTTTATTAGGCAGTGCATAAGAATCAAACCAATTTCTCAGTTGTTGAAATAAAGAATGTAGCTAACGACAGTGGGTTTAGTTGATTAAGGTTTAACTCATACCACATAAAGATTTGAGTTCAAATCTGTTCACCGATATGAGGTCTTTGCTGGTGGAGTGGTATATATAAAACCCCTCCTCCCCCCTTCCGCTCCCCCTCCCCCTCCCCCTCCCCCTAAAAATGCTCATAAAGGTTGAAGAGCTTTCATTGACCTGGGTGAGATATCGGCTTTCATCTCACCTAAGCATTTATACATAAAAATAAATAATGTATTTTTTTAATTTAAATCACATGTATACTCATGGCGATGATAATCTTGCTTTTAGCTAGGGTTGGACCATTAAGGCAACACAATTAAAAGAACTTTACCAAAAAAAAAAATATCATAGAAAATAATTGTACACTATTACAATTCTCACCACTATTGGCATGAATATCAATCTAGATCTTTTATTTTTAGTATATATCTTAAAGGGGACAGCTCAAGTTAGAGGCATGATTTATTATAAAAGTGAAATATGTAAATATGGTCGTGTAATCATATATAGATTATTAGAATTGAAAGTTAATTAATGACAAGTAACATGTGCGTGATCACTAAAAATAATATATAATTTTATGTTTTAATTTTAATTATTCATATAAAATCTAATTGCTAACATTTGCTCTTTTCACTATTAGTGGTTTGTGGCAATTATTAGGTGGTTTTAAACTGGATCAATGGATATTAAGCCATTATCATTTTTTTTAATGGATCTCCAAAAATAATTAAATTGGATTTTGAGAAGGGGTTTCTCCTGTACCTCATAAAATTCAAGGATATTAGTATTTTTTAATTATTTGTGGTTAAAAATAAGCTACATATCTCACTAATTCAAGTTTTAAAAATCTGCCAATAAAAAATAAATCACAATCATTGATTATATAAGGGATACTAATGTCTTATGAGTACCAAAACAAAATCCATTTTAGAAACCAAAAAACAATTATCTTTGGAATCCCTTTGTCTAATGACTAGCAGCTGGCCAGACATTGTCGTGCGTGTCAAGTTATATTTATTTTACTTTATTTTATACCAATACAACAAAATATAAGTGAAACAATTATTACAAAATTATTATATTGTAATAGATGAGAGAATAAATGACAATTAAAATAAAAAGTTGTAACAGATGATGACATCGGGGTAGTTAAGGATACTGGCGGAGAGAATAAAAGAGACAGTCAGAAAAGAAGTTGTAGAATGAGATGATGGAGAAAAGTTGTGCAGAAAAAAAACATTTTTTTTCCCAATTCCAAAAGTTGTAGAATGAGAGGATGAGAAAAAGGTGTGCATCAGAAAACATTTTTTCTTCCCACTTCCCTTTTTCTTCTGTAATAGATGATGATATACATGATTTGTTATTTTGAGGGAATTTTATCTAAATTGTGTAGCCAGAGTGTAATTGGTTAAGGGGTAAAGTTTAGGTGAAATTTTCAATAGACGAATGATAGGACATAGGAGTGGTATAATAATTTTATAAACTTAGAAAAAAATTGATATAATAATTTTACAAACTTAAAATTTTTTGAGTAAATTCTATGAATATAGAGAGAGTCCAATTGAATTTTATCAAATCTCGTGGAGTTAAATATAATTTGCTTCAAACCTTAAAGTACGCGGCGTCAAATAGCAGAGGGAGGCTTACATTATTCAGAATTTGCAAATCTCACCCCACAAACAAAACCGTAAAAGTTACCCAACACATCTCCAACCACAGTGTCCCCAAGTGTCGCTAAATCGAAAGCTACAACACTTGGCAGCTTCCACACTTTGGAGCTTCGTCTTTTGCAGCAGAAAACCCTAACTCTTCGTCGCTACCATCTCCGTGCTGTGTTTGCTCCTCCATTGGAGCTTTACACGGTAAGATTCAACTCTTTCTGTCTTTTTGTCTTTGGTTCTTCCTTTTTCTGTAGATCTACCATTACGTATGTTTCATCTTCAACATTTCTTCAATTCTACCATTTCATGTGTTGATTTGGACTTTAATAGAGAAGTTTGAAACTACATATATTCCCTCTTGTTTATTTCTCGGAGATTCTGTTTTTTTTTTTTTCTTTATTAGGTTTTGATTGTGGATTTAGGGTTCCTAGAATATTAATTTAGTTATTAATTTATTAATATATTAATATAATATTTAGTTAGTGTTAAAGAGATCAAAATCACTTGTTGATTTCTGAAGCATGAAACTGACTCTATTATCTTCCTGAGTTGTGCATATGTGCAATTGCATGGTATTAGTGCATGCAGTGTTAAGATATAGGAAAACAATGAAGAATATAGCTCTGGCAACTTATTAAATTGAATATAACACTGGCTACAAGACAAAAATGTCTCCAGAAGAGGAATGTTTGTAGTTTTTAAAGGGGGTCTATGATCTTCAGTAGCTGTGCTATTTATAAGTTCAAATTGGGAGACAGCTAAGAACTTGCATGCTCAAGTTTACTTTTTTTAATATGTATATTGCTAATTTATTACTACATGTATATATATATCTGTGGGGATTGATTGCAATAATTAGTATGAAGTGTTGAACATTGTGTTGGATGAGTGATTCTTTCTTCTCCCCCCCCCCCCCTCTGTTTTTTTACGACGTAAGAGAAGAAATTTCATTAACAAGAAGTGAAAAATAATACATAGAGCATAGAGGATAAGAGATCCTCAATACGAAAAGAATAAATATAAAGACATCAAAAGATCAAAGCTTCCCAATTTGTTAGCATATCAAAGTCGAAAACCCCTCTAGGTGAGATGAGCGAATATACTACACAAGATGGGATTAATAATGGATGCATTTGAGCAGAAGTTGGGGCAGTACCTATTGAAGATAAGATGGTAGAATCATGCCTTAGGTGATTTAGCCATGTGTGAAGAAGACCTGTATAAGCCCTAGTAAGGACTAAGGAGAGTAGATCAGATGGAAGGTAATCCAACAGTTAGAGGTCAAGAAAGATCAATAGAAACTAGTGGTACGAGGCTTTATTGTTGTCTATAGACATGGTTTACGACAGGTCACTATAGCATTGACTTATCCATGTGGCCGATCAAACCTAGTGGTACATGGCTTTGTGGTTTTTGTTGTTGTACTCTACTTACGAATGAAAATTTTTGCTTTCTAGTTGTTCTGTTTATGTTATATTAGCATAACTAGATTAGCAGTTTTTTTTAATAATAAAACTTAATGATTATTTTTTGTCTAAAGCTGTAGGATGCCAAGGGTTTCACGTTTTGGTGGTGCAATTAGAAAAGGTGAAAATAAACCATCTACTGAAGGCCCACCAGCACCGACTGATGCTCCACCACCACCGACTGATGCTCCCCAAGCCATTCAAGCCCCACCATCACTGACCGATGCTCCACCATCTACTGAAGTCTCATTAACATTTATTAATGCCAAGCCATCCACGGAAGCTCCTGCAGAAGCCCTACCAGCCACTCAAACTTGGCATCAGCGTCGCCAGCGCACGAAAGCTCCTTTGCAAGCCCCAACTCCATCAACTGTCGCTACGGCATCTACTCAGACCCCAACGCCATTTGCTAGTACTCCGTCATCTTTAGAGGCCCCACCACCATCAACTGATGGTTCACTATCTACTCTGGCCACATCACCACCACCCATGAAAGCTCCGTCACTAACCCCACCAGCCACCCGAACTCGACTTCAGTGCCGGCAACACAAGGAAGCTCTTTCACAAGCCCCACTGCCATCAACTGATACTTCACCATCTACTCAAGCCTCACCACCATCGTCCAATACTCCACCTACATTGATCGATGCCACATTAACACTGGTTGATGCCGCACCATCCACAGAAGCTCCTTCAGAAGCTCCACCAGCCACCCAAACTCAGTCTCGGGGCCGCCAAAGCACCAGATATTGGACTGTTGATGTAAAAGGTAATTTGTGTGCATATCATTTTTTTTTTTTCTTCCTAATTTGCTGTTCTAACAAATATGTCTCACAGATGCTTTAGGAGTTACAAAAGAAGCACACTTGAAATTGAAGGATCTTTGGGACCTTCCTGATGGCACCAAAGTGGTGTTGCCACTTAATGAATGTAAACAACCGGTTGGTGAGGCAGGTGGCCTCTTAGGACAAGCTCTTGGACAATTGGGAGCCAATTTTACTGCTCTACCTATTTGTTACAAGTCTTGGGCAAAACTTCCTAACAGTTATAAGGAGGAGATTTATAATAGCAAGATAAAGGTAGAACCCCGTTTTCTCCAAAGTTTCTTGTCTTAAACTTCTTAAAACCTGCAACTGTTTCATTGATCTTTTCTTGTGCATTGTTAGGAAAAGTTCACCATAAATAGTGATATAGTGAAGAAGATCATCATAAAACGGATTGGGGAAAAGTGGAAGGAGAATCGATCTGAGGTTTTTCATAAATATTATGATTCAAAACTCAGCAGAGAAGAGAACTATGCTAATCATCCTCCAGGGACAACTCAAGATCAATGGATTCAATTTATTGAGTATCGTTTGGATCCAAAAACTTTGGTATGTAAATCAGTTATATGATTTAGAGTAAATATCTTTTTTAGTCCTAAAATTTTACAATTGACATCAATCTAGTCATAAATAAATTTTTGACATCGATTTAGTCCTAAAATTTTAAAATTTGACATCAATTTGTTTTCATGGTTAAATAACTAAATTCTATAAAAACTCCATTTGTTAGCTTTTTTCTTTTTTATTTTTTTTTCCTGCTACTAAAATCAAAGAAAGACAAAAGATGTGTAGCCTATGGCTGTGATTGCAGTGATAGGATGGGTCACCGGAGACGCTTTTGGTGCGGTTGGGGTTGGGCTAGGGATGGGTGCATGAGGGAGAGGGTGGTCGCTGCATTGATGAAGAGAGGAAACAGGGAGCACTTTTGGAGAAATGGGATGAGTTCGGATTTCTTTTCTTTTTTTTTGCCTTCAATTTTTGTGCCAACTAACGGTGTTATAAGGATTTAACTGAGATTAGATTGATGTCAACTTCTAGAATTCTAGGACTAAATTGATATAAAAAATGATTTTAGGACTAAATTGATATCAACTGAAAAATCTTAGGAATAAAAAGGATGTTTACTCTATGATTTATACAATAGGATTATTTTTTGTTTTTGGTATACATTGCAGAAAATGTGCGAACGAAATGCTCAAAGTCGAGAGAAACTATTAGTTGTGCACCGTGGAGGATCTAAGACCTTAGCAAGGAAACGATATGAGATGGTGACTGTTTAACTGGTCAACATTTATTTTTCTGTTGTTTTAATTTTCATTAGTTATAATGAATACTTCGAAAATGTTAGGAACTTGAGAGTGGAGAGCTTGTTGGTAGAGGCAAAGTTTTTGTTGCCACACATGCTAAAGCTGATGGATCATATGCAAATGATGTAGACCAAACTATTTGTGTAAGTGTTCTTGCAGAACTTATAAATTGGTGTGATAATTTTTAGTTTTTATTTTAAAATCATGATATGTTTCCACACACTTCAGTATTGGTCATGACTCTGGGTAGAGTTTCCAAAACATATACTGATTAATGTTAGCATATTTCATGTTGAAAAGTGACAATACTGAGGAAAGATTTGGCTGGAGTTGAGTTGAGTGTTAAGGGGGCAATCTATTCTTGTTAATGTGTAATTTGGCTCTAACTGTTGGTTTCTATCTCCTCTAACCGAAGAAATTGGATCTTGTGTATAAAGGAAAAACAATAACTTAGAAAGCACTCTTGAGTAGTCTTTGTTTGGTTTGGTTTAATTTTCTTTTTCTCTTTTTACTTCTTATTTATTTTTATTAGAGACTATGTAGTTTAGTCAATCCTGATTTTGATTAATTAAAGGCTCTAAATATTGAGTTTTAGGATTTGGCGGCCATAGGCTCATAGCAACAGCTTTGTATATTATATATGTAGAGTGAGAGATTAGCCAATGCATGGTACTGGGTTTGTGTGCTTCTATATTAATCTATAACACTTTTTCCAGGTTGTGGGGACTACATTGTAACTTCAACCTGTTGAACAATGTGTAGTTTTTGTTTCCACTTTTCATTTTTATTTTCTGAGTTGGGTTGGTTTTGTTTTTATTAATTAGTCTCTTGCTGAACACTAATGCCTGAATATTAACAAAAGGAAAAAATTATTCACGTTGAGAATGAAGGGAGCTGTTCACAAGCTATTGCACCGAATGATTCCCTTGGCCAGGTATTCGGAAAGGAGCCTCCTGGTAGAGTCAGAGGTTTGGGTTTAGGGCCCTGCAGTTCACATATATTTGCAACCCAAAATGAACACGAAGAAGGCTCTTGCTTAAACAGTACAACCTTTGTTCAGATGCAACAGGAAATTGTAGATCTGCGGGCAAAATTGGAAAAGGAGACAAAGAGTAGAGTTGAATTTCAGAATGCTGTGGCTCTAGTCCTCCAACATGTCGCTACCCCATGCATGACTCCAGAGCTTGCTGCAATCCTTACTCCATTGGTAATCCTTACTAAGATCTTTTTATTGTCATTCTTGAGTTATGTGAGCAACATTGCTGATGCTTCTTTAAAGCTATTAGTAGTACTATCTATGATCTCCATGTATTAGAAGAATCACATATGTAATTGATTGCCTGATCAATCAAACTATAATCAGCAAAATTTGAATTGTTGATTTTCCTAACCTTAGATCTTTATATTTGCTATTCTTGAGTTCTGTGAGCAACACTGTTGATGCTTCTCTGAAGCCATTAGTCCCTAATCTCAATGATCTGCATGTATTTTAGAAGAATCACATATGCAATTAACTTGCCTGATCTATCAAGCTATTTACAATATTGCAATAAGATCAATGCAAAACAAAGCCCACTTAAGAGAATTTATAAAATTTGATTAGAGTAGTTCGAAATTAGATACACTAATTTGCTGAACTAGTTCTGTTATTAAGAAGTGTTGTTGAAAAGTAAGTTTCTGTTCACTTGGACTGTGTATAAGATAATGGAGGAGTTTGCATTACAAAGATTTTATGTTCTAGTATTCTTAATGCCTATAATCAGTATTATGTGAGTATGTAGAAGTGTGCAAACAATAGAAAGATAAATTTGTTTTTTGTTTGATTTTTGATGCATTACTATAGCATGTACATGGTATTTATTATCTATTTCTTTTTTCTATTTCCTCACATAATCTTATTTTTCAGATTACACGTGCTTTTCAAGCTACACGAGCTAATGATAAGGATGTTAGGGTTGACGAGGATGATGGGCCAAGCGATTGAAGTCCTTGTGCATAAATTCGAATGTAGTAGTTGAATTGTTATGACAAAGGGGTGACTTGTGTCATATCACGTTTGTTATCTTAAACTCCTATTAATCCCAAAAAAGGGGGGACGATAAAGCACTGTAGAATCCACTAAGTTAGTCAAATGAAGGGCCATTATTCCCGTACGTAGGATTTTGGGATCTGTGTATACTGGCATGGTCACCGTATCTTTTTACTACTGGATAAAAAAATTCCTAGTGTTATATTATATTTTCCAATTCACCAGTTAAAATAGGAGTGACTATGGCTGGACCCTTAATACAGACAAGTTCGGCATAAACTGATCTGGGATTTTGAAGGAAAGGGCTGGCCTTGGCCTTGGTGATTAGCTATGAGGAAGACCGTGCACGGATTCTGCACTAACATAAATAAAAAATATTATTTTTGAAATTAATGTGAAATCACAACTCTTAACCCACAAATGGGTATAATGGCCAAAAAATTTGTAGAAGTTGTTTTAAGAAGAGCATGAAATTGTTTTTTTTTTAATTATTATGGTATATTCATTTGTATAACTATGAAAAACAAAAATGAAAACTGAAAAACTACATAAAATATTGAGAAGTATCCATAATGTTTAATGACTATTTTCTAGTGTCTATACTTCTGAGTTGATAGTTTGGGTGCAATAGATCATTGGCAGCGTGGGCCTCTACTATACATTCTATAAATGTCGTGATTTAGTTTGACATTGAAAATCTATTAACATTAAATTTTTAAAATTTGTAATAATATTCTACAATGTGACTCAAAAGTTGAATGAGATTATGTATATTCTCTCATTATAGCAGTGGAATCAAGTATTGAGTTTTAACTGTCTTTATTTGTTTGCGTTGTCAAAAGTTAAAATATAGAACATTAGCACACTCCTGTTATATATGTGTATCTATCATCATGACATGCTTTTAAACTAACATAACTGTAAACACACTGAGTTAATAACCGAGTTTAACACTTTAACTGCTTGTCTAAAAGCTTACCCAAATTATGCACCATACGGCTTTTAGAATATAGCCATATAGTCTCCTCAGGGAGTGCTATAGCACCGATGTTCAGGATAATCTGACATGCAAATAAACGTTTCTAAATGCAAGATCAAAATGTGAAATTATTTTTTCTTTTTAATTCTTGGACCGACATATACTAGAGTCGATATAATCACTCTGGTGATAAGCTTCATTAAAACGAAATAACCATTGTGGTGATAAAAGCTCTCAACAACTTAAATTTCTTAAAAAATATGTCTAATTGGAAAAGTATAGCAAAAACTACAAGGGCAAGGAACGGATACTTTAAAAGTCTAATTGACAAAGTGTCTTAATATTTTTTATTATTAGCATTATTCTGCTCTTTTCTCTTCAAAGGACAAAAACAGGAACTTGCACATATTATATGTATTCAAAAGGCATATAGTTTCAATCTTCCATATTTCACAAATGAAAAACTATCAATTCCTCAATTGCAAGGAAATCAAAATCAACATAGATTTAATACATATATATATTAATGCTACTGCTGCTTCTACTCCTTCTTGTGATGATAGTAATATCAACAACAGGATCTCATTCAGCTTTGGCTTCGCAAAGTAGCCTGATCAGTTCCAGGCTTTGCACCAATAGCAAAGAACTCAGTGATGACTTCTAAAGGCATGCCCTTTGTCTCAGGAACCTTCATGTAGACAAATAGCCATGAAATGATGCAACCAACAACAAATAATCCAAAGACCCCAGTAAGGCCAAGGTGATGGAGCAAGAAGGGGAATGAAGATGTGACCATCAAAGTGCTAATCCAAAATGTAAGTGAACATATGGAGATGCATATTCCACGTACAGTAGTTGGGAAGATTTCTGAGCATAAGATGTTGGGAATGACACCAAACCCCATGCAGAAAACACTCTCATATACTACAACACATATGGCAGTGATTGCTGCATTGAGGACAGAACTTATGTGGAATGAGTCCCTAAGTACTAGTGCCATGAGGGACACTATCAAAATGGGTATTGTGTGCAGCAATATTGACCTGCCATGATGGCAAATATACGATATGTTATTATTGTGGCGAAATTGTCGGAATAATCCTGCTATTTGAACATATCAAGATGAGACATCATAAAGAAAAACTTAAAAAAAGTAAGAGTTAGGAAAAAAAAATGAATTCATAGCACTGATATACACTAACTTCAATTATATTACATCTCAGAATATCCTCACAAAGTATCTAAAATTTATGTACAAATAACATTTCTGTTGTTGCAAATGCTTACTTAGATTTTTGTTTTACAGGATTGCCAACAATTAACAAACTGTCACACAACTGAAAGAAATGATTTTTCCCAAGTGAACTTATTTTTAAAGTACGAAAATAACAGTATATTTACTCTTATATTATTTTGTGAGTTATTACTTATCATAGTTTATTTAAATGATCTAAGAATAAATATACCCTTACTTTCTTACTTCAGAGATTTGCAAACGTTAAAATAAGTTACCCCAGAGAAAATTTCTGAAGGTAAACAATTAACTAGCAATAGTTGCACTAAGAGGACACTATCTAGACTATAAAATGAATGAACCAATTACGGCCATAGAAATTATGAGCCTTGTAGAAGTTGTAACCTTGTAAAACGGCTAATAAGCATTGCATGTATGAGACTGATACAAGACTCAGGAAATTGAAGCTACATAATAGTTTAGACTTGAAACATTACCTCCTGCCAGCAATATCCATGAGTCTCATGGAAATAGCTATACAAGGAAGCATAGACAATGTTGTGATGCAATTTACTAGTAAAGAAGCAGAAGTTGAACTAATGCCCAAATTTGAAAGAAGAGCCCCAACTCCTGCCCGCTCAAGGATTTGTGGAGCGTAGTATAGAAATCCATGTATGCCAGCACCCTACAACATAAATTATACTTTTAGAATATAATAAAAGAAGCTAGTTTGTCTCATCATATGGGAAAAGAATTTTGAAGATTAACTTTGAAACTTGAAAGAAGAAAAGTCAGCAGTAACATTAAAGCTCCCAAACTTAAAAGTAGAAGTGGGTAATGAGAAGAATTTATGATTATGCTATATAAGTTTTTTTTTCTCTTTTTTAAAAAATCATGAGTGAGGAAAAGACTTTTCTAACATAGAACAAGCCTTATAGCAAGGGGACATAATCAAAGAGCCTAATTTTTGTTAACATTGTTAGATCCTATGACCTGATCCAACTCTCATTAAATACCATTAGAGAGAATGTTTGATGAACAGAAACTTATTATCAAGCTTATCATACCACTTGTAAAATTTACTATAGAATATAATAAACTAAGAAAATACTTAAGGTCGCTGCCCCTCAAAACTTATTCTAAAGAAAAATGTTATTTTTACATTCATATTATACACCTTGAAACACCATGTAAGTGGAGCAAAAAATAAATATAAAAAAACTCAAGAGAAAATTTTTTAGTGTTTTTTACATCATATGAGTTAGTGTGTCCTTAATTTGTTGATAATAAGATGTACAAATAACAGTCCTCTATTGTGATGCTAGTTACACTAGGTGTAGCTGCTGAAGAACTTGAATTCCAACTCCAACAATTAATGCACGCTTAACTCCTGGATCTAACAAACCTCCCCAACCTGTACGTTTAGCAGCAACTTCTGGTTTAATTTTATTATCCTTAATACTAACAAGAACTGATTGGCTAACAAGTGCAGCTGCTTGAATAGCTTCACCACCACCATCTGCATTCAAGTCATAACCAGAAGTTGCAGCAGATGAACCGTGATGAGACCCTGCAGTTGTAGGATCTGCATGCAGATACACCCTTTGCAACCCTCCTTTCCCATCACCTTCTACTGATTTATAAGCCAATTGCCAACCTCCACCAATGTTTGTTATCTTATTAGGCGATTCTCCACCTGAAGTCAAATTGGTGTTACTTATTCTCATGCTATTACCCCTTCTTCCATAGCCTTGTCCTTGTCCACAGCAATACTACTACCTTGCCTTGAGCGTAATGGAGCATGCAAATTGTCATTGGTTCCAAAGGGGCTTTGTTCATGGTCTCCAATTAGCCTTGAACCTGATCCTAGCTCAGGTGACTACCATCATGCATGCTACCGAAGAGGTTCACAATAGGGTCTTTGAGATTAGCAGCAGCTTGAGCAACAAGGCTTCCTTGGCGCGGGAAAGTTAACATGCTGCCGGATATCATGCTACCTTGTCCACTCACTGGTTGAGCAAGCATTGAAACCCCCGTTGACTGGGACCATATAGCTTGATACAATCCTTGCCTGCTTCTTGGTGTGAAATTAGCTCACTGGCTGGGGTTACTATGTATTCTTCTATGGTTGTAGCTTCACCCCCAGGCTTCATACCCTCAGCCAACAAAGCCAACTCGCCTATAGATCATCAAAGAAATTTCCAAATCACTATATATATGTATATATATCCATATGAAAAATTCCGGTATCAATACAAATCTAAAACCTCATGTACGTATATGTTCACAATAAAGTTGGTAGGATTTGGAAGTGAGTGATTGTATCTTGAATAAAGCTGATAGAACCTGGATTTATGGTGAGTGTGTCTACATATGAAATGTTAAATTTGATTGTATCTTCAACCCCACGAATTCTCTGCAGGACTCTCTCAGCCTCAGGAATTCTACCTTTGCTCACCAACCAAGGAGGAGATTAAGGGAGGTAAAGCACAGCTAGGAAGAAATAAGCAACAGCAGGAATGGAAATAACACCAAGCATTGATCTCCAACTTGGAGATTCCATTAAGGACATGGAGAAGACCATGATGTAAGCCACAAACATTCCCCCAGAACATGAGAACTGTGGGAGAGTGTTGAGTAGGCCTCTAATATCAGGTGGTGCTATCTCAGATATGTATAGAGGCGTAAGAGTTATGGCTAGTGCAATGGCACCCCATCTAATAGCCTTGAAAACAGAACAGCAGCAACATTAGGAGCCCACAACATTACTAAACCACTGAAGAAAAACATGATTGAGGATGTTATCAGCATAGAACGCCTTCCAAACATGTCAGAGACTGTCCCAGAGAACACTGTCACAACAGTGCCAGTGAGGAATGATGTGGACACAATTAGCCCCTCAAGTGTAGGATTAGCTTTCAAGTTGAATTCTTTTTTGATATAGCTCATGCCCCCTGCACGTATGTACAAACATGTTTGCTCAGTTTTAGAAATGTGATATAGGAAAGTATTAAGCAATTAAGAGTTCTATTCCCACAAATGTTGTGGCATTGTATCTAACATTTGAATAGAGGAGGGGTCTTTACTTTTTTCACTTTTCCAATCACTCTTTATGAGTCTTGCCAAATTCTGATAACAATTTTGACAAATAATTCTGACTATGTAGCAATATTCAGGGTCTGTCATGGCCTTAGAGACTATAGAAGTAATAATAGCCCATGATGACACATGTCCTTTAGAGACTATGCACAGTTGATGATGAGTCATACTCTGTAAAGCAGAAGTATTGCATCGTAGCACACGCCCGTAGAGACTATTCATATGATGGCAGCCTATGATGACACATGTCCTTTAGAGACTATGTATTGTCTCTAAAGGAAATGTGGCAATAGTTTCTAAGGGCCATGTGTCATTGTAAGCTCATGTTAGAGAAAAATTCAGAGAACCGATTAAAGTTTACAAGAGGAGGAAGCACAGGGGTAGTTTAGGAATGGGAATGATTGCTGACTATGCTAATGAGAAAGAATCAGGTGGGCCTCCCAGAATCGAGGGCCTAACGGTTTTTAGGCAGTGAGAGTGTGGGTAGTGAGACACGTGTGACAAAGCAGGAGAAGGGGTATAAATTCAAATCAGTCTTGAGGAAAAATATCTGGTTGGTTAGGATTGGGATTGGGAGTGTGAGCTACTATAGTGCTCAAACTTCTCTATCGTGTGTTGATTTCCATTTCATCTTCTCTAATACAATACTATACATTCGTGTTGCCGTTACACTGAGTGTATTTGCTTCTATTATTTGGTATCCAGTCCTTTCATCTGGGTGTGAGGGGTATTCATCTCACTAAGGCGTTTGCTACATGGAGGAAACCGTCGCGGATTTGAGGAGACAGATGAATCAGATGATGCGCATGCTGGAGAGGAAGGATGGACCCCGTCGACGTTCACGAGGTCGATCACCGCCACATCGTCAGACATCCCGAGTCGGCTCGGACGACCGCTGGGATGGGGGTACCAGAGGAGTTCATGGGGCACCACTCTCCGAGCTCCTCGCAGAGCACCGTGAGTCGAGGTCGCATGACCGAGACGATCGGGCTCCTCATTCGCTCAATGGTGCGTCGCCCTTTAGGGCCGCCAACGTGGCATAACCGACCGCCTCACCAGTACTCGGACAGCCCTCCTCCACGTAATCGTGACCGTGGCGCGGATAGAGAATGGAGCTTCACTGTTTTCGCGTGATGACGTGGGCGGATGGCTTGTGAAGATTGGGCGCTACTTTCGCTGCACATGGCATTGAGGGGATGAGAAGTTCGAGGTCGCATTTCTAGCCGGAAGGAAGAGCTTTGTCCTGGTACCAACCGGGAGACCTGCATACAGGTTTCCGTCGTGGAGGTCGTTCAAGGAGGGAGTAACACGGAGGTTCCAACCGGGTCTGATGAGAGACCCATATGGGCCACTTTTAAGAGTAAAGCGAGTATGGGCCCGGGCTGGATTACATCGATGAGTTCGAACGAATCTCTGGCCCAATGCGCGACTTGGACCCTGAGGTTCTTAGAGGAATTTTTTTAAATGGGTTGAGGGGAAATTTGAGAGCTGAGCTTAAGAGCCTAGATTTGGGCTCGTTGGCTGACATTAAGGAGAAGGCCCGTTTGCTAGAAGAGAAACAAAGAATGGAAGGGGGAGGCAAAGGGCCTCACGAACGCCAATGGGCACCACCTAAAGGCCCAGTTGGGCAAAATTTACTTCCCATCCTTCCCGGAAACGACTGACGTGGAGTATGGGAGCTGGGCTGGTGGGAACGTGAGAGTACTGAGAGGATAAGTGGCGGGGGAGAGAAGACTTTCACAGGAGGAGCTCCAAGACAGAAGTAAGCGAGGCTTATGTTTTAAGTGTGGAGAAAGGTGGGACATGGACCATGTATGCAAGCTAAAGCACTACCACTTAGTTCTTTGGGAGGACCCCGAGATTGAAAACTTCAGGATGAAGATGGGAGAGCAGCGTGAGGGAAGAAGAAGCGGATGAACATGAAATCCTCTACGCCCTAACATTCAATAGCCTTCAGGATTCACAACCATCAACAAGTCGTTTCAAGATAAGGGGTAAAGTGAAAGGGATGGAGGTGATTATACTAATTGATACTGAGCTCGATGCTAATTTTATTTCCGCATCAGCAGTGGAGCACCTCCAATTACCTCAGAAGGATGTCGTGTTCACGGTAGAGGTGGGCACAGGTGATATTAAAAGAGGGTTGGGATTATGTCAGGACCTGGAAGTGGAGATTCAAGGTAACTATATATCCCAGTCGTTTTGTCTTTGGGTTGGGAAGTCGCATGGTTTTGGGGTATGGGTGGATGGCTGGGTTAGGGGACATAAGAGCCAACCTCCAAAAGCAATATATTCAGTGGAAGTCAGAGGGGAATGGAAATGTATTCGAGGTGAGCCCTCTTGAAAGCACGGCCAGTGTCATGGCGTAACACACTGAAGACTCTCATCCCGATGGGGAGGGGTTTATGGACACGGCCAGGACCACAAATGAAGGCAGAAATCGAGGAGGCGATCTTTGAATCAGCAGTACCAGCAAGCTCCAGAATCTTATCTCAAGATACACTGGACATTTGCAACCTCCCTGAGGGGCTACCTCCCCCGAGACCTCTAGACCATTCTCTCACTCTTCATGAAGGAGCCACCATTCCAAACATACGACCTTACAGGTACCCATACTTCCAAAAAATGAGATTGAAAAATTGTTGGAGAAATGTTATCTTCGGGTATCATTAGGCCAAGTACTAGCCCATATTCTAGTCCATGATTTTAGTCGAGAAGAAAGATGGCAGTGGCGATTTTGCATTGATTATAGAGCTTTAAATAAGATCAGCATTTCTGACAGTTTCAATCCCAGTAATAGAGGAACTCTTGGATGAGTTAGAGGAGCCCAAAAGCTAGATCTTAAATCAGGATACCTGCATTCGGATGAAGGAATCGATGTGGAGAAGGCGGCTTCAGAACACATGAGGGTCACTACGAGTTCCTAGTGATGCGTTTGGGCTCACTAACGCCCCATCAACCTTTCAAGCTCTCATGAATGGCGATTCAAACCGTTATTGAGGCGGCTTGTATTGGTATTTTTCGACGATATTCTCATCTACAGCAAGTCCGAAGAGGAACATTGGGAGCACTTACAGCAGGTTCTGGAGTTGTTAAGGAAAATCGGCCTTTTCATCAATATAAAGAAATGCTCGTTTGCTAGGAGGGAAATTGAATATTTAGGACATTTAATCTCTGGCGAAGGGGTTATGGGTGACCCGGGAAGATTGAGTCGATGGTAAGCTTGGCCAATCCTCACAATTTAAAGGGGCTAAGAGGTTCCTGGGCATCACAGGCTACTATAGGAGGTTCGTATGAATTATGGGAAAATTGCTTGGTCGCTGACGCAATTACTCAAAAGGGATAATTTCCATTGGGAGTGGAAGCTTCGGTTGGCCTTGAGACACTAAAAAGGCAATGACTACGCTACCCGATTGGGCTGTTCAATTTTGAGAAGGGTTTTGTGGTGAAGCGGATGCTTCAGGAAGGGAGTTAGAGATGTTGATGCGAAGGGAAACCCATTGCATATATGAGTAAAGCTGTCGAAAGGGCCCAACAGGTTTATGAAAGGGAGCTCATGGCCATAGTAATGGCGGTTCAAAAGTGGAGGCACTACACATTGCTAGGCAGAAATTTACTATCCATTCTCGACCAAAAAAGCCTTAAGCACCAGTGGATCAGCGACTTATGGGAGAAGGACAACAAATGGGTAACTAAGTTGCTAGGATTTGATTTGAGATAAGATATAAGGAGGGGAAAGAGAATGGGGCAAGCAGATGCAAGGCGTACTAGTTTGAGCAATCTCGTCAGTTACCTTCCAAGAATGGGAGGACTAGAGGAAGAAATCTTGGTGATGAAAGCTGAAGAAAGGTTATACAAGAGTGGTTGGAGGGAAGGAAGAGTATGAGGGGTATGGAACTCAAGAGGGAAGGTTATACTACAAGAGGCGAGGTGTTATCCCAAAGAATTAGCCTAGAATTCCGGGTCATCTTGCAGGAATTTCATGACTCAATAATGGGGGCATTCTAGTTTCTTTAGAACCTACAAGAGGATCTCAAGTTTAGTTTGGTGGGAGGGTATGAGACAAAATATTCAGAGGTATGTTCAAAGTTGTGAGGTGCAAAGCAGAACAAATACCTCACTCTAGCACTGTGGGTCTCCTTCAACCCTTACCAATACCATCGAGAGTATGGGAAGACATTTCTATGGACTTCATTGGTGGATTACCAAGATCTCAAGGGCTGGATACAATTGGTAATAGTGGACAGATTTTCTAAATATGTCCATTTTGTGGGGCTTAGTCATCCCTATTCGGCTAAGACGGTGTTTGAACTCTTTGTAAAAGAAGGGTTAGATTGCATGGTTTTCCGTCATCGATTGTATTGTCGAGACAAGGTTTTCATGAGCAATTTAAGTGCAGATTGTTCAAACAAGCCATAAAAGTTAAAAATATGACTCAGCCTACCATCCTCAAACGGATGGTCAAACCGAGGTGGTGAATGGGTGTTTAGAGACCTATCTAAGGTGCTTTGTGGGTACCAAACCTAAGCAATGGAGCAAATGGTTAGCTTGGGCTGAATTGTGGTTTAATACCACTTATCACTCTGCTGCTCACTCAACACCGTTTAAAATTCTGTATGGGAGGGATCCCCCAACTCTAATTAAGGGAGACTCACAACCTTCCGTGGTGGAGGATGTGAACCCGGCCTAGTAAGTGAGAGAAATGCCATGATTGAGGAGCTGAAATGGAATCTAAATAAAGCTCAAGCTAGAATGAAGATTCAGGCTGACCAGAAGCGAAGAGAAGTAGAGTTTGAAGTGGGAGAAAAGGTGTTCTTGAAGGTTCAACCTTACAGAATGAGAACTCTTGCTAATGAGAGTTAACTGAAGCTCACTCTGTACTATGGACCGTTTGAAGTCATAGAAAGGGTGGGAAAGGTAGCCTACAAATTGCTGCTTCCCCCGGGTTCTTTAGTCCACCCGGTTTTTCATGCCTCCTTACTTAAGAAATGTCTAGCACCTGAAGCTAAGTGCCCCACCATTTGCCTCAAGGACTCACTGAAGGGTGGGAGCTTAAGTTGCAACCTGAAGCAGTTATGGCCACTAGAAGGAATGAGCAAGGATTGGAGGAAGTGCTGGTCACTTTGGAAGAACCTTCGATTTTGAAGGCAGGTTGGGAGGCAAGAATGATATTAAAATGAGTTTTCCTAAATTCCACCTTGAGGACAAGGTGGTAGTTCAAGGAGGGGGAATTGTTAGAGAAAAATTCAGAGAACCGATTAAAGTTTACAAGAGGAGGAAGCACAGGGGTAGTTTAGGAATGGGAATGATTGCTGACTATGCTAATGAGAAAGAATCAGGTGGGCCTCCCATCAATCGAGGCCTAACGGTTTTAGGCAGTGAGAGTGTGGGTAGTGAGACACGTGTGACAAAGCAGAGAAGGGGTATAAATCCCCTGAAATCAGTGCGGGGAAAAATATCTGGTTGGTTAGGATTGGGATTGGGAGTGTGAGCTACTATAGTGCTCAAACTTCTCTATCGTGTGTTGATTTCCATTTCATCTTCTCTAATACAATACAATACATTTCTGTGTTGCCGTTACCTGAGTGTATTTGCTTCTATTAGCTCACATGCATTGTCTCTAAGGGGCATGTGAGGTCACCCCCGGATTCTATCCGACCTGCGCCAACACGGTAATGTGTCATTGCCAGGATTGCTAGTCCCACGCTTCCTGCCCATCACATTCATGACCCCCATGATCTTTGCCATAACAAGGGCTAATCTCTTGATGGCCCCAGAGAAATATGTTCCCCCTTGTCAGCTAGAGGAAAACACATTCTTAGCCTGTACACCAGCCTACCCTACTTCATGGAGACAATAACAATTTTAATGTCTAAACTTAATGTCATTATGCCATTGGCCAACAATGGTGGGTTCCTAATTGCTGTTTGCTAAATGTTTGACAGTTGGAATATATCTGTTTCGTAGGTAGAAATTAGAAT
The DNA here is from genome assembly GCA_031216105.1 of Dalbergia cultrata. Classification (NCBI taxonomy): domain Eukaryota; kingdom Viridiplantae; phylum Streptophyta; class Magnoliopsida; order Fabales; family Fabaceae; genus Dalbergia; species Dalbergia cultrata. The sequence goes on along the minus strand of CM062347.1, from coordinate 930,817 downwards.
CCAAAAAGAAATATGCAGTGGAAAGAAGGCAAACATTAGGTAAAATAAATTAAAACATTATAGTATAAGAATGTATGATCTTAATATTTTTAAGATATAGAAGCAATTAAACATATCTCTATCTTACAAGTGACAATGGGCAATATAATCACACACCTGCAATGGTAGAACTGTCCCATCCAACCAGCAGATTCCCGAGTGTAGCAGCAATTGCAACAAGAACAACCTCCCTCGTTCTTTTTCTTGGCCAAGAATGTAGCCAAAAACAGACAAACTTAAAGCAGAATTTCTATCACTTATATATGTGCTCAGGGTTGAAGATTTCTACAACACTGTTTTATCAAATACCATTTGAACACAAAATCTAAAGTGTGCACGTGTGTTTTAGTTTGTTTGTTTCTTTTGTGTATGGCTACCATCAATGTGACAAACATTTCAGGTGGTTAACTATCGTGATATCCATGTTCTTGGTATTGAAGTTTGTTAAAGTGGGACTTTGTTCAATCAATTGAGGGTCAAATTAATGAACGATGCCAACCCAAAATTCTTGGAAGCTTGATGCTTGCGTGTTCGTGACTAGTAGCTATTGAAAACGAAATCATTGCAAGTTTATGTGAGTGAAAAGTTGCCACGATCAAATCTTATTATTTTTTAACATGAAAACAGTATTGATTATCGGATCCAAGTTTTCTATCCCCACTCCCTGTCTCATTCCCTGTCCTTCAATAAAATTCTGACCCGTGTATAACAGTTTTAGATACATGGCAAAACTTGATTGGACGGACATGGAGTGGGGACAGGAGATTTCACTATGATAGGAGCAAAATATGGCTTGCCATTATGCATTATATATATATATATAAAATTCTCATAATAATTCAATGATAATAATACGTAGTTTTGCTCATATACCAAGAACGCATTGGTCTTAATGGGAATGGGGTTGGGATTCCTTAGGTATTTAATTATGAGTTCGCTTATAGGATTTAATTTTAGAATTCAAACATATAGTTTGCATACACTATCCATGTAAAGAGTTTTATATTGTAATTCAATCATGTCCTACCATATATGTGATGATTAATGTAATATTTGTTGTAGTCATTTATTAGAAAAAATATATTTGTAATAGTCAAATACTTTTACAGGTAATATATGATTATATTACTGCTCAAAAATTATTTAATTTAATTTTTTTGGTACACTGTTTAATTTAATTTTAATGCACGGTTTTTTATCCTTTTTTTTAAGTCAAAATTTCTAAAGTCTATTACACCCAAAATATAATTAAATTTATGTTCAAACTTCAAACTCAACATACTACATAATAAATTAGACAAATTAAAACAAACTAAATACAAAAATGTAAATTCAATGTGTCCAGAATCAATTTTTTTTTTTTTGGGGGTCAAAAGTATCAAAGTTTAACACATTTCGTGATTAAACATAAGTCCTAATTTCATCAATTCAATTCTTAGTAGATCAGCTCGTTAATGAAATGGACTTTAAGGATTAAGGCTGACACCATCTCAATCTGTTTATAGAAGGGGTCTAGATGATCTAGCCCATAATGCTATTGAAGTTTTGACCCAAAGAAAAAAAAGTTGCTATTGGAGATAAATGGAGAAAAAATATATATTGCCTTGGATTTTAGTTTGGTTAGGAACACTCCTCAAAGGGTATATCCGTGTGTATTATATGGTGTATCTTTAGCGGACATTTAGCCACACTTGACTAAACGTATTTAGAAGTGTTGTAAATGAATGTCATCACGCTTTTTTTTAAATGTAAATGTGGCAAAATTCATTTGCACTTAGTACAAACTAAAAATTGTGGGGTGCATCATATCATATCTTGTGCAGCCTTGGCCTCAATCAAATATAGTCATCAAAGTTGTAAATCTGATGGAAACTACCAAAGAAAATTAATTGTTGGTTTTGAACCATCAAGGCAAACTCAGATGGGTCAAATGTTCAAATACTTTCTATTGTGGGGTGCTACTAATTTGTAGAATGTGTTTTGGATCTTACGAAACGGATTGATAGTCAATTTAAATGTATTAGGAAAAGAATAGGCCATGAGTTTGTGATCCATTTGCATAACTACACACTATCAAATTAATAATTTATTAGAAGACTATCATTGTTAAATAATTTTGTTGCAATCCCAAGGCCTATCAAAATCAGATCATGACCGTATATATTTACAGTTTATGTTCCATCTCAACTCTAGAATGACTTAGAGATGAAAGGAAAACCTAGATTCATAAGAAGACAATTCAATAAAATCATGGAGCAACCCAAGGAATTGGTCGAGTGGAGCATAACAGAGTTTGTATCTTACAAGTTATAGGTTTGAATCTCCACTCGTCTCCTTAGAGTGAGATAAGTGTAAGTTCCTCTATAAATATATTTTGAGTCTGGAGGCTTTTCCTATCTTGTACTGAAGTATCATTCTCTCACTCTAAATTTTTATTTATCAAAAAACAAAAATCATAGGGCCAATATAGATACCACAGTGTACGTTTGTGGTGTTTTTAACTTAGATATCACTTCAAATTTATTTTTACATCAAGGCAAGTTATGCTATAGCATACACACACACACACATACAAATCAAACATTCATGTTCAATTCCTTCGCCTGATATTTTATACTTTTGGGCGCAGATGAATTTGTTTCGTAATATCAGAGTATGTGTAATTATGCAATCAAAAGTTTGACTCTTGCTATGATTCTTCTAATTACAATTTAAATTTTAAGAAACATAGGCAATTGTTTTTTTTTTTTTATTTTCCCCAATTTGAAAATTAGATCTTTATTTAATTTAGTCTTTTACGCTTTGACTTGCCTTTAAATTTAGGATGTGTTTGATTAGAAGGTAAAATAATTATTAGTTTTCATGGATGAACTCCACTTTTACCTCTCTATCAAGTACACTCTTAATCTTCATTAATTATGCTCCTATAAACCTTAATCACATAACAAAAGTGAGAGTGTGTCATTAATAGTAATGACATGAAAATGATGTCGCTACACCATGGCAATATATGACATCACAAGTTTGTGACTTCATCGGAGGACTAAATTGATAGACGATTTGACGTAAGCAATGAAATTGAATAAAAAATTAAAAATAAGAGACCGGAATTTTATATATATATGTATTGGATAGCTTGATTCATTCATCTGTCTTCAAAATTAATCTCCTATTTGCTTTTATCTAAATTCAAATATGATTTCATGTTCAAAAGGCTAACGTGATCATTCAACTTACTACGCATCTAATTAACCATTCATGTTTTGGCTCTGATTAATAGATTTAATTTTGATACACTTATAAAGTGAAAAAAAAATTATGCTGCTATTTAATTATATATTACTATATTAACAAATTAAATATAATTAACTTTCACTCTTATTATTTAAAAATCAAAATTATGTAAATAAAAAAATTTAATTAGATGATAATATAAAATTTTTTTTTAGACCATAATTCAAAATTAAACTCCTAATTAATAACTTGAGCTTTTAATACCAGTATTGGTTTATGCCACCAACAAAAGAAAACTAGGGGCGATATATACAATTAAGCTGCTCGTGTGGACCTGGATGGAGCATAGTACCCATTACAGCCTTCTGATTAGCCGATGGATAGAGAGATATAGCATCATTCAAATGAATGAGAAAATGCATGAAATGAGGGTAAATTTAAGAATTTTCGCCAGTTTCACTCTTTGCTATATAGAGATATATACATATAATAAAACGGATAGAAATTAAATCTTCAATTTCAAATGATATCTCATTTTCTATCCCCTCTAATTATTTATTATTAATTAATAAATTATCAAATATATAATATTTTTTTTTTTCACATGTCAATAAATAATCTGAGAAATAAAGAAGGGCATACTATTTAGGATCAAGAGATTTTCATCAATAGTAAAAATACCCCACAGATACATGTGTACTCAATTTTCACACACACACACAATAATAATATTATTATTATTATTAAACTCTGAAATCCCCTCACTTTGAAAATAGCATACACATCAGCAAAATATAAAAAATTAGAAAAAGAGGCAGGGTTGTGAAAGAAAGAAAACAAGAACGTATAATGTTTGGTTTGTGTGAGAGTGCATGCAGTGTTTCACGGCGGTGTACACGAGAGCTGCAGAAGGATCGTTTCTTTCTCATTCTCCACTTGTTTGGTTTCCATGTCCTAAGTTTTCTTCTCTATTTCCTTTCTTATTTTCTCTTTTATTATATTTTAATTTATTGCGCCAGCAACTCTAGTTTGTTGTTACAATTCTGCCCTCAATCCTAATTTCTTTCATTGGTTTTTACTTTTGGCGACAATAATTGATGATTCTCACGGCGACAATTATTGACGGTTTTTATAATTATTTAGGGTTGGTTTCGTTAAAATTAAAATTGCAGCAGAAATATTTTTTCAAAAAGCAAAAGCAGAAGCAGGAGCAAATTTTTTTTATATGTTTGAATATAATTATATAATTACTTTTTTGGGTACAATTATAATTAAAGATATGATTTGTGATTTAAATAAGTTAAAAGGTGAGAGTGGTTTATCCTTTTATAAAATTTGTGAAGATATATTAGTAATTCAAATAATTTCAAAAATATCAAATAATATTATCTCTATTCTAGTGCTTCTGCTTTTACAAAATGTAAGTCCTTGTCTACTTACAAAAAAGCAGAAATTGATTATTTTTAACTTTTACGTTTTTTAGGAGCACAAGCAAAATAAACATGCAACTAAATCATAAAACTAATTTTTTCCTTTCAGATGTCTATTAAAATGAGCTCTTAATTAGGCGATTACCCAATTACTTACACACGATTTTTTACATGCCACAAAAGTTTATGTTGAATGAATAATACATTGTAGAAAAAAAATGGTGTTGTTTGAATTCATTTAATTTAGAACATTAAATCGACTTATCTATCATTTATCATTAAAAATTATTACAAAACATTTAAAGTAAAAGCTTATCATTTCAATAGTAAATAACGTCTAGATAAGTTAACATGATATCTCGTATGAAATGAATGCTCGTAATATTGTTCTCATAAAAAAATTTCAAATGGAAAGATATTTGATGGACATTTTGGTAAATTAGTGTAGTCGTGCAAGTAAGTAAAGTTCCATAAATCAAGACGCAAGCAGTTTCAGCACTTACAGTCCAAACTCCAAAGTAGAGTTTCAGTAACCTATCCTTAATATATGCACTTCCACCGCTAGCTAGTAGCACACCCTCACTCTCTCTATCTCTCTCTGCACACCTCTCTCTCTCTCTCTCCTCATACCTTTGCTCAGCGCAATGCCTGTTGAAATCATTGATCTCACAGGCTCCCCTCCACCACCACCATCCAGGTCATCACCAAGAATCCTCAATTTTGCTGCTGCTAATTCAGTAGAACATGTTCAATTTGGTAACCTTGCTATGCCTTTATGGCCAAATAATAACCCAAATCCTAACAATTTGCCTTATACCAACCAACAACATCCTACTATGTGGCGACCCTCTTCAGGGAATGCCTATGAATCCACTCAGCTTCATATCCATCATTCAATAGAAACCCAAACTCACAAAATTCTAACTGCTCCTTCAGTATGGCCGGCTTCAGCTGGCCATACCTATGAACCCTCTCAAACTGCTATTAGCTTCCAACCCCACATGCATGGTGATCAAGTGACTGTAGTGCTTGAACCAGTAGCTGAAGCAAATGCATACCTGTTTCCTCATGGAACTAGGCTCAGGCAGACTTGGACTCCTAGAGAGCATGAGTTTGTGTCTTTCATCCTTAATCTAATTAATTTTTTACCATCTTTAATTCTCTCGTTTTGGTCATATATAACTGTTATACTTGTGCATGTCCACTTCATTACTTGGTGTACTATTATTTTTTTTAAAAAAAATAAATATTACTAGAAAGCTAGGTTTTAAATTACGGTCATAGTTGCGCTACGATGCGAAAAATTACAGATCTTATAATTACTTTTCATTCAATGATTAACATGCATGATTTCTACTAAACTCTGCTTTATATATATATATTGTGTAGCATTACTCAATTATTATTATCATACTTTCTTTGATTTTGCTAAGGCATTAGTAAATTGTGGTATGTACTTGCATTTTGACCATAGGTTATTTCTGATGGGACTAATCAAGTATGGAAGAGGGCGTTGGACCAAAATAGCTAGGCACTTTCTGAGTAACAAGACACCACAGCAGGTTCAAAGCTATGCCAATAGCTACTTCAGGAACCTTCCATCCACACACTTATACAGCTTCAGGAGAAGGAACTCAACCTATTCCACTGCTAGTTTCTTGGCAGCAGGGAACAACCTCAATGGTGGTGCATCATCTGCCTCATCATACAACGTGCCTAATTTGCTGGTCACTGATGCCAACAACAATAATAATAATAATGATTACAATGAGCCAATTAAGAAGACCCTCATGCTTTTCCCAGAGAAATTAGAGCCTAGTAATTTCTTTCAGGTTCAACCATTAATTGGTGAAGCTAGCACAACCACAACCACAACCACAAACAACAACAAGAATTATGCTTGTTATGGGTCATTCCAGATGCAAACAATTGGTGCAGCCACCACTTCTTCCATGAATGCTAGTGGAAATTATGGAGAAGTTGATTTGGAGCTGCGTTTGGGTAGAAGCCAGAGATGATGAGATATACTCATTTTGTGTGCATGCATGCATGGACAAATTATGTGACTCACAATTGCTGCTAGCTAGCACTGATTGTGTCACCATTTTGGTTGTCGCTTTTTCCTTTCCAACTCTTTTTTATTATTTGTTTGGTTGAGGTGTTGAAACGTTTGTTTATGTTACCTAGTTTGTGTAGGTGTTGGTTTGCAAGTGTGTCTTCCTTGATTTCATGCAATAAAACTATCATATATGTTAGCTAGCAAGCGGATAATTTTAGTTACTTTAATTTTTGAAAATTTTCAATTCAACAAATTTTCATGAGCAACCATCTTTTAGTTTATTTCAATAGACCACTCTTACCCCCTTCCTCTATCGTGATTTATTTTCTTCTGAGAAAGTTTTAATTAATATGTTTGAATTCACATTGTTAAATCTCTTAATTATATTATGTTTTTTTACAAAAGTTACTCTCTTATGAACTTTGTTTAAATTATAATTTGAGTTTCATTTTAATACATTAATAATATATATTACATTAGATGACTGTGTATAGTATTTTTACGCCAATATACCAAAATCAAATCCTTATAATTTCGAAATCGCTAATGAAATTAAAATTCATGTATACACTGTGTTGTGTGACCTTATTGGCTTATTGAACCCTTTGTAACTGTCAAATTAATTAACGGTTAATAATGTTCAGCGTCTTATATATTTGGTTCGTCAGCATCAATATATGAGAGAAGGGATATGTGGTCATTTCCACCGAGTTGATCCAATCTATTGAACAAGCCAACAAATTAAATGATGCAAAATGGTATTGAATATTACCCACACCATTCCCATTTATTATATTGCATATTTTAATGGATTCAACTTTAATGCACGCACAATATAAAAAAGTATACATAATCATTCAATCATGTAATATCATACTAGTAAATATGGTTAGTTTTCACTGTCATTTATAAAAAAGTTATGCAGATTAAAGTAAAAATTTGATTTGATTAAATGATAGTATAAAACGTATCAAAATTATACTCTATTTTAATTGGGTGGCAAGAAAATTCTAGCTACAAAAGGCATCACCAATGTGTAAGAAAATCAGGGAGAGGAGTCCATGAAGCAAGACTCGCTATGCAAGGCTTAACACACACATGCTTGAGATGATTTTGGTCAATGTCCAGCGAGGCTCTAGCTCAATATTCTTATTGTCACGTGTGACCAAAGGCGTTACCTAGCTGAAGTAGCAGAAAAATCGAAAAGGGGAGAGGGGCTGATGATGAAAGTAGCGATCAAAAACTGAAAATTGTAACTCACGAGATGATTTTTGATCTTCAAGGTATTTTGGTCATATTATGCGAGAGAAACGGAAGGTCATAAAAAAAAGTGTTTGGGAGTATTGTGTAAACAAATGATGAAAATAAAGAAATTTTATGCAGTTTTTCATTAAATAAAAAAAAGTCTACCCCTTTAATGGGTCTAATGTACGACGATTGATGCCTTGAGAAAAAAACCAAGACGCTAATCCATTAACCGGGAAATAGCCACTTTGGCCCAAAAAATCCTTTAGTTAAACATTTTGAAACTTTTTTCCTAAAAAAAATTCAAATTTCAACCCATGTCATCCAGGTGAAGAAAAAAGAAAAAGAAATTTTATTACCTGAGTCATATTCTTCTAATCTTAGAATTTAATTTTGACTAGTACTATGTAACTCGTGAGATGCGCAAGACAATAAATAGGAACATATAAAATCAAATAAATTTTAATTTTAATTTATGGCATGAACATATGATAAAAACATTATATAAAAATATTAACAATGTTAATAATGCTTAATTTCATGTAAGAATTTTGCAGTTATCTAAGGTATTATCTATCTAAAATATGATTTTATTATAACTAATATTTAAAATTTGATTTTAAACATATCAATTTTTTTGGGTAAGTTATACATATAAATTTGAAATTTAAAAATTTCGGTTGTTTGTTAACAAAATTCACCAACATTTTTTCAAAAACAAGAAAAAGGTTTTCTATCACAAGTTTTAATAGTTTTCCCTTTTTAGTAAATTTTTCAAAATTTTAAATTCTAATATCCTTTAGAAGTTACCAAGTGGCGTAAGTTTCTTGTTAATGGTTCTTAAATATTATAGATATAAGTTACATCCTATTTGAGGAAAGAATTTAAGTTTGAGATTGGAATTATAGTTTCACAATCTAATTCTATGGAGCAAAATGAATGTGATGTCTTGAACATGTCTCACCATTTGATTCAATATATACTTGTTATTTAACGTGACTTTTGCTGTATCCTCTTAAAATTATTCCAATAATAATTCTCCTAATCATTAATAAAAAATATTAAATAAAAATGTAAATGCACTTATTAGTATCTTGTGAATATTAAAATTATCATTATCTTGTAAATATTATAATTATCATTTCTGATATTTGTTATACTTGCTATCTCATCATTAGAAAAAATTATAACTCGTCCCAATGTTTGCTAAAGAATGTGTTTGGATTTCTTTTTCTTAATAAGAACGCACGCCAAGTTTTGATTCCATGTGAAGGAAATCATTATATTATTTTTCAAAAGGTAGAGTTTAATGTAAAAAGAAAGGAATCCCAATTCAAACCTTTTTTTTTTTGAAAAAAAATTACCAGTGTTCTGAGAACCGGACTGGCCGGTCAGACTAGTTGAACCGGGAACTGGCCTATTGTCTGGTCCGGGTTGGCCCCTATAACCGGCTGGGAATGAACCGGTGGAAAACTTCTTCGAACTGGCCGGGAACCGGAAAAATTGGGCAAACTGGCCAGGTTGGCAGAATCGGTTTTTTTTTTTTTAACGAAAAAGATACAAAATGACATTATTTTGAGGTTTTTTTAAATAAAAGTCTAAAATATTATTTTTCCTAATTTGTTTTTCATTTTCTAGTATGAAAATTAGTAATTTGAAAGATTTGATCTATATGGATAATATTTATTTTGATTAAGAGATTAATTATATTATATTCTATAGGTTTATTGATGCCTAATTTAATTTTTAGTTATTTATGACATATATTTTATTTTATATTTTTATATATTTATATAAATACAGATTTTATTATATATCGGTTATATACCGGTTCGACTCTCGGTTGAACATCTAAACCTCTGAATCTTTACCCTGACCGGTTCGATATCCGGTCCGGATTTTAAAACCTTGAAAATTACAATTGCCCACTTCTAAAAATGAGAAGTGGTTTTTAGTATAATGATCTAATGACAAAAAATAAAAATAGAAATCCTTCATGCATCTTTGTCAAAAGTTGCTTCCCATGATCCACCTCTCCCTTCTCTCCCTAACCAATCTCCTTCACTTCCTTTCTGAAAGCTAATTTTATCACTTGCAATGAATAAATCTATGTTAAGTTCTCCTTCATTAGGTTGTGTGCGCATGCCCGCTTGTCTCTCTATGAATTGGCTCCGAATTCTCTGCTTGTTCTAAGTAAAGAGAAGTTTCTTTGTTTTCTTATTTGTTTCTTTATTTTTCGGCCTTCAGAGCTCTTTCAACGCCTGCATTGATTATTGATGAATCAAAAGTCAACTTGATCGAAGCCCAAGTTTACTTCTCAGGCTAACTCTGCAAAAACCTAATAGAAAAATATTATTTTAACACTCAAAAGTAAGTGTCCAATTGGAACACCTATTCCATTACCATAAATATGATGGTAGCTCCCTCTTTTTTCATCAATCTATTATATTCAATAATAATTGAGTGTGTCCTTATTGACTTTTAGGTGTCCAAATACTCATACCAATAATATAATCTGTAATTAACACCATCAACGCAATGGTGTTGTTATACACTCTACCTATACCATAGACCTATGCATGTTTGTTGGAGAAAATTCTTATATACTTTATGGTATAAATAATAAAAAAAAGTTTCCTCACAGCATATATCCATCATCAAATTTTCTCTCATCACTCTTGTTTTTACTCTCTTTCACATAACAAATTAAGAGTCCAGATAGTCCACGGAGAAAGTATTTTTTCCTCCATGGAATATGTGAAAAATTACTCTTTTTTCTTTGTCAAAAGAAAAGAAAACTCTCCTTTTCTATTTTTTGTTAACTCTCCTGGGTTTTTTTGGTCGCAAGATTTCATTACATACAAACAAGCAAAGCCCAACTACAAGGAGGGAGAAAACAAAGGAAAATGAAACAAAAGGCCCAATAGTCGGCTACCCCTGACCAACCCAATTGTAACTTTATCTGAAATAAAAGCCCAATTGTAATTCTATGGGAAAAAAAATGGATGTTGTAATCTTTGCAAAGTTTGACCCCCAACCCAAACGTAATAAACTTTGGAAAAATTTAATTAAGTCTTTATATTGTATAAAAATTTTCAATCAAATCCCTAAAAATCATGCTTGATTAAAAAAAAATTTCACAATATAGCGACCTAATTTAAAACTTTTGTAAAATATATGAGCTTGATTGCAAATTTTTAAATAATAGATATTTAACTAAAAATTTCTATACAATATAGGGACTTGAGTACAAATTTTTAAAAGAAAAATTGCATCCATCTTCACTGAGATTTGGTGAAATGCAACACATATCCCCTTTATTTTTAAAATTTGCACTCCAAATCTCTAAGTTTTGAAAAATTCTACACCGACCTCCCCTATAACGTTAGTCCATTAGTGACTGTGACATAACAATACACAAATGCATAACTCATGCTTTTTAATGGAATTGTTTAAATATTAAAGGCAGATATAATTATTAAATTATCATATTATCTTTTTATCAAGTGGTAAAAATACACTTTTCCCATGCTAGGAAAATGACAAATGTAAAGATGGTGTACTTTTATCACTTTATAAAATGACAATGTGGTAATTTAATAGTTATAATAATTTTTAATATTCACAATAATACCATAAAAAAAAACATATATTATGCACATGTGTACTATTTCATGAAAGTCACTTATTGACTAACATTAGTAAGGGATGTTGATGTATGATTTTTCAAAATTTAGGGATTTAGCATGTAAGGTTTGAAAATAGAGGAGATGTAAATTGTATTTCATCAAATTTCAGGATATATGAATATACTTTTTTTATTTTTAAATTATAGGAGTCTAATTAAAAATGAAATAAAATTATAGAAACTTTGAGCGCAAGTAAACCAAAAGTATTCCAAAAACCACTTCTAAAGTTGGAAAATTTGTGTGAGGGCCACTCGCGACTCTTCGTAGAATTTGAATGGGCATAAGCCTATAGATGTTCAATTTAACTTGTGCTTCTTCTTTTTTTTTTTCTTTTTTCAACCAATTAGCTAATCTAATCCAAAAGTTTTTTAGATTTGAATATTTTCAATTAGACTTGTAGAAAAAACACTTTCTTCCGTAAATTTGCACAATTCTTACACTTGTCAAATAAGTATCATTCCTGTTGAAATCAGGACCTTTTTAATATATTTTTCTTATTTTAATCCTTTTCAAAAATTGACTTGGTTCTGTCGGCAGAATGTGAATAAATATGGGACTCATTGCAACGTGAGGTTGGAAATTGATCACGAATCAAATCGTTTTTCTTTTAAAAAATAAAATAAAAATATTAATTCAATATTTCTAAAATCTGTATTCTAACACTTCAATGTTTCTAAACTCTGTACTCTATCATTGATATCAAATCCATTGATTAAACTCCTTTGCAATGACCAATAATTAAATAGATGATAAAAACTTGAAGAACTATGAGTTCGAATCTTTCACCATGCCCTTTAGTTAGTATGATTTGATTTTGATAGAACCATTTGTGAGACTAATCTGGCCACTCCATCGCATGCAATGCTTTAAGCCTTGACATTTAATTTGGCCATAAATTCCAGGAACTGAATCTAATGGTATACCCTACGATTTGATGTTTCTCTATCCTTGAACGTAGACACCTTTTCGGGAAAGCCGCCACCACTCCCAACAGTGGCAGCAAACATATTTTTTGCATATTTAATTATTTATAGAGCATATTTAATGAATATTGTATATCAGCATCTATAATAATTTATTTTAATTTTTACTACTACTAATGTGTAAAGGTTATATTAAAAAAATTTATTTAGCCGGTGCCCTTAAGTCCCATTTAATTATTATACTTGGGCAAAAAATATGGAGGCATTGAGATAGTAAAAACAGAAATCTCATGTCTTCATTTTTTTCATTTTTTGAGTGGATAAAAATTTTAAGAAATTTCAACTTATGACATAGACATTTTTAATATTTTTGTACATGTCTCTTTCTTCAAATGAATTTATGTCTCTAGTATTTTTATATTTTGTGCCCTGACTCCAGGGACAATAACCATACATTGTCTTAGCATACTAGTTTAGGAAAAAAAAAAAGAGATGAAACTTCTATTTTAGGAGATGAGCCTTTATATTTTTAAAACACCGGTTAGCAAAAATCTATAAAAAAAATATAAAAATAAGTGAATTTTGTATAGCACATATATATTAAATGTGCTTAAGGAGTATATAAGATTTTTTATTCAAAAAAGTAATAATATATTATTTATTATTATGCAAATGTTCATAAATATTAGTACTAATGGAGAAGTGCATACAATTTACTATGTCTTGATAATATTTAAAAAAATAAAATAAAATCTATTTCATTTTGTATGTCGAAATATTTGTGAAAATACACAGTGGGAGGATATATGGGGGAAGGGGAGAAACATTCCCTCATGACCAGCTTCACTTGGCTTCTTATAAGCTGTATGCAGTATATATATCTATGATTTTGAAAGGTTGATGGATCATATACCAAACTTCTTAGATCCTCTCAGTCACAAAAAAAGAAAAGAAAGAGAAGTATTCTACTTTTGTGCATGATTTGACACTTTAATTTTGTAGATTGTACTGTTTTTTTGTTCTGATAACATAGGTTTTGTTAACTAACGCCTTAAGAATATTAGTTAAGATTATTATAATTGTTAATTTTCAAAACTTTGTTATGAATGCAATGTTTTAAAAATATAAAATCTCACTTTTCCAATATAAGCATTTCCTTTATTTTACTTTCAAGGGCACTTATTAATAAAACTTTTAAAGTTAATACTCATTTTAATCACTGACTTTATATTTATGAGTTATTTTAATTTATAACATTCAAAATGAGTTAAATTAGTCTTTAACATTATAAAATGTGAGTCAAGTTAGTCTTTTATTCTATTTTTTATTTATATTTTTTTTAATTAAATAATAATGTGTAATATTAAGTGATACCATGACATACCATATATCATATGAAATATAATGAAGTTTAAAATAATTTATTTTAATATATAAAATTATCTAAAATGAGTCATTTTGTAATTTGAAAATAAGATTTAAATGACTCATTTAGTGTAATTTTAGATACCAAAATGACTCATTTTAAATTTAATTCTACTTTAGATAGTACAAGATATGTCAATATATCACTTAATATTATACATAATAATTTAATTGATAGAATGTTAGGCAAAAAAATACTGAGAATATAATATAACTCATATTTTATAATGTTATGGAATAATTTCACTTGTTCTTAAAGTCAGGGATATCCAATTGTGAATGAAAAATAACAAAACTTGTTACTGATTGGGAGCAAAGAAGAATCTCTATGATCTTGTGGACCCTTTCAAGAAAATCCCAAGAGGTAGGCTGAGACTTTTGAGAATTGAGACGTTGATGTTCATGTTTAAGGTGTGTGAAAATTGATGAAACGTGGAGTTCAAGCATAATATCTAGAATTAGAGTTATGCGTATAAAATCATATCAAAATATCTCATATATAAAGCCAATCATAATTCGAACAAAATTAATCTTGTATTTTTTTTTTAAAAAAAGTATGAAATGTAAGAACACACGTGGTGCGACTAAATTTCAAACCATTTTTTTGTTTTCCAATTACGGGCAGAGGGGCATAACCAGCAGAAAAAAAATCTACTCAAAGTGTGTTTGGTATGAGACCAAGTGAAAGGTGAAAAATTCAATTTACGGAAAAAAAGTGAAAATTTCATGAATTAAAATTTTTTGTGTAAATTTGATGAATTAGATGAGTAATAAAGAGGAGGAATTTTTTCTTCCTACACAATGAATATCTCCCATTAATTTCGCCTTTAATCCTTTGCATACGTTTTCTATTTACTATTGACTTTTAACATTGAATGGCATCAGATGATATATGAAGTTCACTATTAAAACGTCAGAATACTTAAATTGCCAAACTATCTTCTACCAAGGTGCCAGTTAGACCTTGTTTAAATATCAGGTAGCAATCTTCAAAATTCAAAACCACATGTGAATGCCTTTTACAGAAACCAACAAGTTAGTCTGCACCAATAATGCATGAAAGAACAAAACTATAGCTAGTAGGCACCACACTACTACAGCTAGCTTTTGCTCAACTATTCTTTACAGAAGTATTGAGATGGATCTGTTATACTTTTTGGCTTTGACTAATCTCTTCGGAAGGTTCATAAAGATATGTCTTCATATTTGTCCTTAATTAAATTGCAGACAACCAATTTAATATGGCCTATAAATGAAGGGTTGATTTCATGTCGAATATACTTTTAGGAGGTTTGTAAAGTACAAAAACACCTAGCCACCTACTTTCGACATTAGTATTATAAAAACTGGCTACAAACCCAAATATGCTCTTTTGCATAATTTTTGAAGAACCCTCTCATTACTGTCTTTTTGAATAATGAACAAAGTATTTCGCTCGTTTTCATGGTTAAATGATACTTTTTCTTCAAGTAGATTTCAGTTCTTTCCAGTAAAAGTTCCACGAAAGTAAATTTTAACAATATTAGACTGCATTAGCAACATCTCAGTCAAAATTAAGGGGAAAAAAAAGACTGCATTATCAGCAGTAAAAAAACAAAAAGCAAAATAAATGAGAGGGCATATTCCAATGAAAGAAGATATATTAAATTCTATAGAGGTGGCAGAAAGGATAACTTTAATCTGTTTGACCATGGAGTGGAGGTGAACATACACAATGAAAAACAATCATCTATGGTTCGTGGCCACGAACCATATCTATTTTTTGCTGGATGGATGTACACTTCTTTACACTTACAAGAAGACAATATAAATATACAAATGACATGAAAAATTATTTACAAAAACAGAAAAATACGGAAAAGGAAATCTACAATTTGTGCCTCGAAGTTAACAAATTCCAACAGCCAACTAAGTTTGCCACTTCATTCTCTGGTATTGCTGACTACATTCTGACAGACATATTTTTGTCCTTTTTTTAATAAAACAAATGCATATCCCTGTCAAAGAAACAGAACATCAGCAGCCAACAAGCATGACATGGTAGCTTTATCAAATTACTCTGTCTGTGTTTGGTTTACACTTGGCAAGCAAACCATGACTTGGTAATATATATATATCATGTTGAAATGCAACTAACATGATTTTAACAAATATGTTAAAATGAGTTGAAATTCATGTTACATTCTTCAAACTATGGGTTGGATTCTTTCGAAGCCACAAAACAAACACTCTATCTAACAGTTACAGTAAAGCATGCATTCACTCTTCGGTACCCTTCCCTCTAAAGAAATCCAGCCACGCCACAAGTAGTGATTAAGGCAACAGCAGTTATTAGGTGAAAAATGAGCAAATCTAGGCCTATTTCATAATCAATACTCAACTCGAATTTACAGTAGAAGTATTGGCTACTGATCAGGAAACAACTCAACGTACTCATGGAATCTTTTTGCTTACCAACAATGTTTTAATCAAATTAAATCAGGCATTCAATAAATCAATGCCGCCACGCCTTCTTTTGTTAGACTTTTGAAAGAAGCAGATCAGAGCCCAGCTCTTTTTCTTCTTAAGTGGCTGTGATCTAACATCCCTCTTCTCCACTAGCTCAGCCATGTACTTGACAACAGCCTGCGATGCACCAAAACATTCAGAAAACAAACAGAAAAGTGTTCATTAACGTTAGAAGAACTAGATGAAAAAAGAAACATTAAAAGCACTTTTTACTCCTTAATGGAGTACCGCGATGAGGATTTAACCTCAAGTTTTTTTAGTCTAGGGACTATAACCACTTAAAAGTGGTTTTAACCAAAAAGGAAAGCTACCTGTGCTCCATTTTCAGCTATATGTCTTGGTGGAACTTCAAGAGGATTCTCTTCCACTCTTAGGACACGCAATCGAGTTAACATCCTAAAAGAATCAGGAAGGAAACGTATCTGATTATTGCTGATATCCAATTCCTCAAGCATTTCAAGGTTCCCAATTGATCTAGGTAAGAATTGCATATCAGCAAAATTGTTTCCTATGTTCATCTTAACAAGTGAGGTTGCAAAACACAAGCTCTCCGGCACAGACTCAAGCTCGTTGAAACTAACATTGAGTTCCTTCAAGTTTGTTAAAGATGACATTGTTGTAGGCAGCTGTCTAATGTTGTTGTACCTCACAGACAAAATCTCAAGGCCCTGAATCTTTCCTACTGCTTCAGGTAGGGCTTTAAGCCGATTGTAATCAGCACAAAGCTCCCTAAGAGAGGAACAAAGACCGATTGAATGGGGAATTTCTTCTATATCATTTGTCTCCACATTCAAAACCTTTAAACTAACAAGCGAACCAATAGATTCGGGAAGCGCAGAAAGCTGATTCGAGCTCAAATCAAGCTCCTCAAGTCC
This sequence comes from Dalbergia cultrata, assembly GCA_031216105.1. Lineage (NCBI taxonomy): Eukaryota > Viridiplantae > Streptophyta > Magnoliopsida > Fabales > Fabaceae > Dalbergia > Dalbergia cultrata. The sequence goes on along the minus strand of CM062347.1, from coordinate 913,390 downwards.
TACCAATTTGCCAAAAGAAGCAGGCAGGGATGACAACTGGTTTCCCCTTAGATTTAGGTACACAAGACTTAGGAGGTCTCCAACAGAATCCGGTAGCTCTGCAATCCGATTCGAGTGCAAATCCAACCTTGTCAGCAACGAGAGGCCTCCAATGGTGGCAGGCAGAATGGAAATCCGATTCTCAGACAAATCCAAACTAACCAAACTCAATAACTTCCCTAATGAATCCGGAACCCAATCAACTTGGTCCATCAACTTGTTCTGCAGCTTGAGATCACGTGTACCTTTCTTAGCAGAAACTTCAATTAAGCTTGCCAGTTTTATCAGACTCAATTTATTATCACCACCACCATCATCTTGTCCTACAAAATAAAATAGAAAAAAGAAAAAGGGTTCAATCTTAAGTTCTTAACAAACAAAACCTAATTCCCTTCAAACTAAAGTGCCAATTGGAAACTCCGTTATATTACATTAAACTTAAACACACGGAACTTATTAGTTCATTTTCAGACCAAAAACAAGCAAAAAAGAAAGAACCTGCATCAATTTAAATTGCGATTGCGACCCTCTCAGCATCTGCACATCACAACAGTAATTCGCGCTGTATAAATATTATTTTTCCGCGACTTTCCATAACTGTATGGTTTTAAATTCCAATCCAAAACCGTAATTGCGGCAACAATATCGCTATAATTTTTTTTTGTTTTGGTTTTGTATTGCAATAGCACTACAACATCTTTGCAATCATAACAGCATCTTAAAACCTTAACAGTGATCCGAACGCAACCTCAATTTAAAACCACTATAAAAGAAGGTAAGAAATTTTTTTTCTCTAAAAAAAAAAAGAAAAAGAAATCTGCAAACGCTAAAAGGAACTGATATGAATGAATGCTTCTTATAGTATACCTGAAGCGGTTATTACTGGCTTTAGTGGAGAATCAACAATAACGGCTCCAAACGCGGACTTAGCCTTATTAACATAACTGTCATCTCTCGTGAACAACAATCCCGTACCCTGCGCTGGTTCCTTCTTCAACAACCTCGAAGAACTTGAAGTTTCGGTCTCAGTTACAGTTTCTGTTACCAATGTTATGGTTTCAGCTACTGTTTCTTCATAGACCTTGTTTGGCTTGCTATAATCACTCGAATTATTCGAATTGACGCAGTTGGAAGCACGCTGGATGAGAACGTCGAAAGCCAGGTGAGCGTTCTCGAGATCGAGAAGCTTGATCGCTTCTCTCGTCTGTTCCTTGCTCTGCAAGAGAACCGCGCTTCTCTGCATCTCTTGCAGGACCGCGAAAAGCTCTTCCGGCACGTTTGGATCATTCTTCTTCTTTTGCCTCGATATGGCTTCGAGCCTCGCTTGTTCTTCCCTCTCCGCGTTCGAAATAAGCGCTTTTGCAGCTTCCACTTCGTCCAGCCCTGGCCTCGCGGGTAACGACCTGTGAATTCTCGTAATCTCTTCAACTATCTCTTCTACGGACGATAACTCCATTCTTCTTCTTCTTTTTTTCTTCTTCCTTCTGTGTTGTGATTTTTTGGGGGTGGTTTTGTTTATGTCATTGGTTGTTTGGGATGAAAATTCAGAAGCACGTTTGAACGCTTGCTCCTAAAGTCGGAAGAGGATTTTTATTTTTATTTTTTGGTTTGGTTAAGTCGCGTTCCATAAAAGGAAGGCGTCGGGGGAATAATGGAAAAGTAAAAGCCGTTAGCGTTAACGTTTCGCACGGACACGCCACCAAAAAGGAGAAGAGGTGAAGAAAGTGCTGAAAAGGATATAATAATAATAATAAACTAATTAATGAAATGATAGTAAATAGGAAAAGGCGTGGGGGAATTCAGAAATTGTGTGAAGAATGCAGAGGAGAAGAAGAAATATTTGTATGTAGAATTGTGTTGTTGTGTTAACGAGATTAATGAACAGTTGTTGTGTTCAACTGCAAGAGGGGAGCACTTGTGGGAGGAGAGAAAAATCTAGGAGTAAAGGAGAATCAACAATGAGCGACAGAGTGGATTCAAATAAGTCTAAATTGCAAGTTGTAATCCAAAAAATATTTTGGGGCATAAAATGCTCCCTCCATGTTTAAAAGTCTCCATTTCAATAATTGATAGTAAAATAATACATATGATTTGTTAAACTCATGATGTGGCTCCATTAAGCTCTATAATAAAATATTTATTGATATCGTTTTGATATGAGATATTTGAGAATGATAAAAAAAATTCAATTTTGATATATTAATAATATAAAAATATTTTATATTGTGATTCAATCAAATTAGCCTATTTAATAACTTTTCAAATTATAGGTATAAAACTTAATCATATTTATTAATGTGACAATGTATGATTGAATAATAATATAAAAAAATTAATCCATAAAAAAAACTTGAGAATAAATGAGGTTTAATAAATTCAAAATCAGTGAAATGTACAGATCAAGATTATATTTTAATCCTATGTAATTAGATACATTCACTTTTCAATATATTAAAATTACATAACAACTATTAATACTTAATGTAGAGTAAAGAAAGTATATTTCAATAAAGAGCAAGAGGTGGAGATTGATAGGACGTAAATGCACAGCTTGTTAGTGTTGGGAAGGGGGAAACACGTGGTGGTTCACGAGGCCAACCTTAACAAGTTGGTATTGCCACTACTATTATACCACTCTATTCATTTTATATTAATAGTTGTTATCAGAAAATCGTATAATTTTTTCATCAAAATTGTACAGTTTCTTGAGAACGACTATTGATATAGAATGAATGGAGTAGTACTATTAATGACAAGTTTAATTTTCTAGACACAAGCTCTAAATATAATTTTAAAAGGATTGGAATCTTTCATAGTTGTTCTTAATAGTAATATGATACAATATGATACAAGAGAAATTTATGTTTATGATATCTTGGTTAATTAAGGATATATTTGGTTTGAGTTTTTAATTTTCAATTTTTATTTTTAGTTATCCAGATTCTGAGAAAAAATTATTAAAATTTTAAAATTATAAATTTCAGTTTTCAATTTTTAATATTTTATTCACAAAATCCTAAAAATTAAAAATAAAACTGAGTTGAACTTAGAGTTCCAAACATATTATTCCATTGCATCTCACGCCGTGACCGTCTTGCTTTTGTGGCGAGCCCGACAGCAGCCCTCAATTCCACGAGCAGATAGGAAGTAGCAAAAGAAGTTTACAAGCACGGTTAATATCGATCTGAATCTCATATCAACTCAATCTCACTCATTCTCTTGTGTTGCCCATTACATGTACCCTCAACACTTCTTCCCCATTTTAGCCTTTAGGCAAAGCTAATACAAATGTAACATGTTGCCTTCCCACATCTTTTCCACACGTTCGCGCTCTAACAACTATCCAAATCGAAGATAAAATTTTGTTTGCTTTAAGTGGGATCTATACATAATTCAATGGTGATATCCGATGAGCGTCGATACGGAGTTTGAAATCTTAGGAGTTAAAGAACATTTCTCAATAACTATCGTCTATTACCGTCCTCATCCTTCCTTTCCTCTTTTTTTAATTTTTATTTTTTTCCTTCTTTTTCTTGTGTTTCTGGAGGTATCCATTATATAATAGTGACTAATTATTTTGAGGTAGAAGCTATGCTCATGAAACTTTTTTTTATACACACCATAAAAAAATTAAATATTTAAAGAGATCCGCTAGCTATCAATTGGGCCTCATTGTCTTCCATGTCTCTTTTTTAGAGTAGGCACTCCCTACTCTAATACCCATGTAGATTTGTTTTATTCGTAATTTAATTTTCATGCAATTAGGGGGTAAAAGCCCAAACAAAAACCACAAACGAGGAAGCTAACTTATGCATCTGGCTGGACAAACAGACAAAATTTTGAAAACCCACATGGACCAGGCTTATAAAAGAAGAAACTTGGCCCAAATGGGATATTTTGTGCTAAAAATGGATCATCTTTTTTTGGTTTTTGGGTGTTGAAATTAGATCCTCTTCGCACCCCCACTACTTTACCCAGTTTTGTCATTACTTGGTAAGACCATGTTGACGAATTAATGGTAGCCCAAACTGAGCCCAACAGAAAGCCAAATAATAACCCAAAACAAAAAAGGATTAATTATTAATAAAATAATTATAAAAAAACATACCTATATAAGGGGCGAGTTTCACCTTTCTCGAAACCCTGATTGCTGTTGCCTCTAGCCGTCACTCCCTTCCCTCCACACAGAGAGAGAGAGAGAGAGAGAGAGAGAGGTGGCAGCATCAGCGTCTCTTTTTCTCAGCGTCTCCAAACGCAGCTTGTACAACTTTCTTCACTCTGTGAGTCCACAATTCGTTGATTTATAATTCGGTTTTCTTGGATCGGTAGCGATTATATGATTATTTGCTCAATTGATATGCTCATGATGTTTTGATCTGTCTTTTGCTTCAGGATTTTGTTAGGGTTTGTGCTTTTTGCGTTGTTGAGAGAGAGAGAGAGAAAAAGAGCATGGGAAGAGTGACGACGGTGAGTGAAAATCAAGAGTTTCCTGAGATGGAGAACGCCGAATTCACTGACTTGCAGCTAGTTCGTCATGTCAGAGACGCTCTCGTTGCTGTCACTCTGGTAAACAAAAAAAAAAAACGTTCTAGAATCTTCCGCAAACCCTTTTTTTTTTTCGTTTTTAGTTTATTTTACAATAACTAAATTGTGGAATTTTAAATTTTTTTTTTATCTCACTGGCTCAGGGTGATAGAGAGAATTATGATGAGCTTGTTGGTTACTTGCACCCGAAAAAGAACCTTAATCCTGATGAGGTTGCCTTGCTTGTGGTAAGTTCCTAAGTTACAGCATATAAAATGGATGTGACATTAATCACATTATGCTACAATTTTTATTTTGTTAGGACACAGCGCTAATTACGCTTTGTTACAGACAACTTTAAAGGCACTCTCTGGAACTGTGTCCTATATAGATTCTGTTCATCACGAAGCTCTTCTTTTTGCCGTAAGTTTATTATTATCATTATTATTAATTTATTTGCCTGTCATACGTGTTTATTTTCTATAGATTTGAAGGGTCGAAATTTATGGGTATGATTGATACTGATGAAATTGTGGCATTCAGGTTTCGAGAATGAGCCTGTGGAATTATGGAACTGATGTTATGGATGCATTGCTGGAACTGATTATATCCTTGGTATGTGGTTCTTCTGCGTACCTACTCTGATACCTGTGATTATGGAGCAATGTGTAATTTTATTAGGTTTTCTCTCTTGTGTGTTTATGTTTATTTTTAAGGCTGCTTCGAATGGGAAATATATGGATTGGTGCTTGGAGATGCTTGTGAAAAGCTTCGTGCCACCTTATTACCTCATGGATAGTCTAAAACAGGAAAATGGTATTGAAAGGAAGAATAAAGTTCTGTCTCGGGTGCATGCTGCTTTGAAAGCCATAGCTGATTTGGTGCCTCTTGCCCCCTTGCGACTGTCTCCGATAGTTGTCCAGATGATGCCCCGTGTCTTCAGCAAGGAAGCTGTGAGTTTGAGCTGCACTTCCAGTAGAAGAGTTTAAGCAGCTGCTTTTTGTTAGATACTAATACACTTAGTGAATTTGTTGTGATTCATCTAAATTCACTTGCTTCTTATGTTGCTTGTAGGAGATTGTCATGTACGTAGAGAACATGTTAAAGCTGGAGAGTGGTGCAATGGGAGAAATTGTTGGTGTTACAATGCTGCCTGCACTTGTAGATAGGATGATAGAGTTGGATGTAAGTTGGTTAAGTTTCCCTTGAAGTTTTGATCACTGAAATTTTTGTGGCATTTGGTCATTATATTAATTCTTTTTGATTTTGTTTCAGGTGGAAATTGGATGGGATGGCATCTTGCAGGAAGATGCCAAAGGCATATTTGAAATGGAGTTAGAGGATGATGCTGAATTTGCAGATGGGGATGAGCAATATGATAATATGGTATGATCTATATAATTTATTTAGATTTCATGTTTCTGTTTTATGATAATATGGTATTTTGAAAATATAGAAAATACTCTTGATTGATGACAGAGTTTATCTAAGTCCCTCTGGTTTTAGCAAGTCTGCTTAAAGAATTTAATTTTATTTGAATATTGCTGGAGGGAGAAAATGCGTTGTCTGAATTATGTTCACATATTCATTTCGTTGTATGTTATCAAGGGAATTTTTGGTAATTTATGTTCTGCTCCACCATTGATTTTCCATTTCAAGAAATGAAAATGTTAAAGCTTGAATGAGTTTTTAATTATGCCCTCATAATTTCAAATTTTCAAATTTTAATTTGAGGATGATTAGCAAAAACATATACCAAGGATTGGGTGGTTGGGGTACAGATGTTCAACTTGAGGGAATTTGGAAAAGGGACAAAGAAGGTAAATTTAACTAGATTAATTTGCAGAAAGGAGTTATTATTATGGTTTGAAATTTTGTTGATAAGAAAACAAACTGTAAGATTGAGATGATTGGGTCTTCAAGCAAACTCCACTACCTGTAGCTGACCCAGCAGTGGATGATTTTGTATGTGGCCAACTTGGCTGTCTTAAGCTTGATGTGTCTGAATTTAACGGGCCTCTAGCTGTTCGATCTGTTCAATCATTGCACCATTGGATGGTCTAACACACTATCACACCCTTTTCTTTTCTTCTTTATTGTATGTTAGCATTTTCTTAGAAATTGAGGGAAGAGAGATGGAAAAGGAAAGTTGGCAGATCTGAGTTTAGCTGAAATGTAAGTGGTGGTCAATCAAACAATGTTGGTTTATGGTTGGAGATATTTTGGCAGAGCATGCATGTATATATGTCTACAAGGCTGCAAAAGCAGCCCCTTGCCCTATCAAACACAGGGCCTTATTCTGGTGTTTGCCTGTTTCAGGCTAACATGCCATGCCAAGCTGAGTGTTACTCAGGCTTGGCTTGGTCAGGCTGTCGGTGAGGTTAAGTTGGGCTTTGTGAAGTGGCAAAACTTCATACATTGAATTCAGGTACTTGACTCTTTGTACTTGATATACCAAGGCAAGAAGTGGTCCTGCCATGTTAAGTATTTAACCATTCTTGATACTTCCTGCACGTGTGTTAATTGCAAGGGTTTAAGCTGTCAATATTGAAAACTAAAGTGCTTCGGTCAATGTGATATTTGGTAGTTGTCTGAGATCTATCTCAATTTTTTGTGCTTTTCATTTATTGTGAATCCGTGTACAAGTAATGTTTTCATGAGCATGGGAACATCAATTGCCCTTACCTGTATATTTTGTTGTGCTGTAGAACCAGTTCAATTCAACTGAACTCTGACTGTATTGGCTGGTTGAGTTGAGTTGGTAAATTGGTGCCTTGCATTCTTGTATAATTCAATCGTTACATTGGTTGAGCCCTATGTCATAGTTGTGATGTGTGGTTTTCTTTTCCATTAACCTTGTTTGTTTTTTGTTAATTAGTTGCTCAGGAGTAAGTATTATGAAGTAGTCAAATGTGAAATGCAACCCTTAATGCACAAGCTGTTGTATCCGCTTCAGGCTAGAGTCACTAAAACTACCTGCTCCCCTGAAGCAAGTTGTTTATATTTTCAAAAACAAAAGCTATAAAAATATGGTTTCCCTGCTTAGTCTGCCATGTAAATTGACTACTTTGTAAAATTAAAACATGCGTTGATGGTTCACCTTAGCAGGCAGTGACCTTATCAATGGAAATATTCTCATCCATATATATATATATATATATATATATCAAAGGAGTAAATTAGTAGTTTGCGGCGGGAGTGTCCATGTGTCATGCTAATATTTGCAAGTTCATGTAACAGTAACAAGTACAACAGCTGGAAGTGTCTATGCTATGGTAAAAGCAATGGAAAACCAAAATGAATGAAAGGAAATGTCATGTTAAAATTAGTGTGGAAAAAATAAATAGAATTAGAAATCAAAATGGAAGAAAGGGACTGCAAAGTCAGGGCACAACTCATTTTCTCTGTCAAATCTAACATTCTCAATTAGTTTAACATTATTCATTTCGATTTACTTAAGAAAAAATGGGTATTAGAAAGTGGCTCATAAACTGCTGAAACACTTAAAGATGAGACAACTAATAGAAAATACTAGAGATTCCTTGCTGTTTCTGGTGGGAAATAAAAAAGGTTAAGGTTATACAGTAGCTGTGAGGACACACAACATGAGAATGCTAAATAAGTACAAAGATATCTCTCCATGGTATGTTTATGTGACATTGTTTATTGGATTGTTGCTGCTTTTTCTGGCTGGGCTATATAAAGTAAACATTTATCCTGAAGGAGCTCACATTGAGTAGCTTCACTATGAGGAAAAAGGCCTATGAAAGCCCAGGAGGTGTTCACGTTACTAAAATGGCTTCCTCAGCTTGCTGGACTCGTGTGTACATAGTCTGGTATCTTCTGCTACACTGACTTTTCATGTTAATGAATTTGGAAGAAGGGAGAGCTTTAGGGAGTAAACTCGATGCGAGGGGATTGTTAATGTCAAATAAATAGTTCAGCTTCTTTATACAAAATAGAAGCACTTGGCTAACACTCTGTATCTGTGAAAAGCCAATTCAAAGATTGTCATCAACAGTAATCATTTGACCTTGTCTCTCTAAAGTGATCCCTTTGCTTTATTGTCCTAAAAAAGAGGGATGAATGCCTTTTTCAAGATTTTGATTGGCGTTGGACTTTGCTGCAAGCATACTGGTTTCTTACTAGGTTTCTTACTAGCTGTGCACCTTTGTTTTGAATGTATTTTGATTTTTAAAAACTATTTTGCATAAATTAGTTACAAGATTTTTTATGGTAAATGCAATTATTTATCTATTGGGTTATCGGCTTTATTTCTAAGCAATATATTTTCTCCTTTCATTCATTATGTAATTTAAGTTGACTGGGTAACATACACTAATCATCAGGACTTATCATTACTTTCCTTATACATGTATGTATTTCTGTTGAGTTTTTGTCTTCCATGTCTGTTGTGTCATCTCATGGTTTTTATCTTCATTTTTTTCACAGCCGGCTACAGAGATGTTAAATAGGAAAAGTTTACAGGGGAATGTCGTTGTTGAGAAATTAGATAGCCTAATTGAGTTGACTTTTTTGCATCTTGAATCTAGTCAAAGCAGTGGCCGTTTGTCTGAGGTATTTCTACCGACCCACCCAGACATTGCATATGTTTGATCCGTGTATGACTTCGTATTATGCTTAACTTTTATGTGTTCATTTAATTCATTGATTAGGTATTTGATGTTCTACTGAAATCATTTCAAAGAACTGTATTGAATGCGTACAAGTCGAAATTTACACAGGTACTTCTCCGTCCTCAATTTTATTGTTCCTAATCATTTTTTTCCTTGTGTGAAATACATTGTCACTTCCTTTATGTCATTGCAGTTTGTGATGTTCTATGCATGTGCACTTGATCCTGAAGATTGCGGCATGAAATTTGCCATGTTTCTTGCAGATATGTTTGTTAGCAATCTTAATCCTCCTATTACTAGGTAATGTCGATTTTGCATTGTGGTTGAGAAGTAAATTTAATCAGCACGGCAATACCAATTCCATTTGATCAGGTTTTAACTTAAGAATAAATAGTTTAGTGCTTGTTTAATGTAGCTACTGCCTACTGGCATGATTAACTACTGATAACGTTTTGTAATTATCTTATGACATGGCTTTTTGTTTCTGCTGTCTCAAAACGGTGGCCTCGGCAGCTGAACATAAAATTCAATTATTAAATTTAATCTGCTGCTTTTATGATTGAATTATTTTTTGTGTTTTAATAGAACTAGACTTTTATGGAATTTGTAATGTGATGCATATGATGCTGGGTATTTTCAAATGTCAATAACGTTTTTGGTTGCTGATAAATTCAATTATCTATCACAGGATGAGTGCTGTTGCTTATTTGGCTAGTTATTTGTCCCGTGCAAAGTTTCTTTCAGCTGCGTTGGTTGCTAGCATCTTACAAAGGTTTGGAAACATATCTAGTTTCTATTCATGACCGAATTATTATTTTTGGTTTTATTTTATCATATTATATCAGGAATGATGTAAGTTGATGTCATTATCTTTATTTGAGTTTTCAGATTGGTAGATTGGTGTAATAATTATTGCAAGTTACATGATTTTGATATGAACCCGCGAGCCCATCAAGTTTTCTATTCTGGTTGCCAGGTAATTTCATTGACATTTGACCTTTTATTCTTGGACATGGTCAGGGAGAGGTACTGTAGATGTAATGCATTCGTCACTAATTGGACAAGGCAGTGCAACTACCTGCAAATTTTTTGTTAATGCATGGTTGAATATATGCTGTCATTAATTGGACCAGGTAATGCAGTTATTATTTTTGTTTGGAGATTATTTGAGTTGTTGTCCACTATGTTTGTTTTGTTGTGCAGGCCATCATGTATGTTCTGTGTTTTCGCATGAGATCATTGATGGATGTTCCTAGGCTCAAAATGCAACTTCTCAATATGCGCATAGAACCAATCTTGAGACATAAATTGAGTCCTTTGAAGGTAAGTAACTCTTCAGAAAGCTGTCATGGTTTGTTAAATACACAGCATGTTAAATTGGTAGGGTTAAATAAAGTGATAGACTATGGGGCAAAGACTGCACAGAGCATATTTAAATTTTTTTCCTGTAACCTTGTTTTTTTATTTTCGAAAACAACTTCTAACATATACTTTTCCGACAGGTTTGTTTGCCTACTGTAGTAGTTGAATTCCTTAGACAGGCAAAGGCTGCTCAGCTCTTCATGGCTTCAGAATCATTTGTTTTTGATGATATGCTGGAGTCTGATCTTTCCATGGCTTTTGGTGGGATGGATAGACTTGACATGTTCTTCCCATTTGATCCATGTTTACTCAAGAAAAGCGAAAGGTTTGTATCCCTAAGATTTGTAAAATTTTGTCCCATTTGACCAATCATGTATTGATCTTACTTTTTCTGCACATTCCAACTTTCTCTGTTACTGTCTACAGCTACATAAGGCCACACTTTGTCCGCTGGTCAAAGGTCAAAACTATGTATGATTGTGATGATGACGATGAAGAAGCTAGTGATAGTGGCAGTGATGTATCAGACGATGATTTTATTGACATGAATGCAAAGGATCTGATTGAAGATGACATGATGGTGAGTGTCCAAGTAGGTCTTGATTTGGACCCTGACTTGAGCAGAATGTCTATTACGCCCAAGAACAAATCTTTGAAGTATGCTTCTCAAAGACAGTTAGAACAACAGGTCACTCGAATGCCTGCAAGAATCAGACCATCTACTAGTCCAGAGTCTTTGTAATGAGTACCTGTCTTCATGATTTCTCCCTATGATTGATAGGAAAATCATGCCAATTTTGCAAAGTTCAGTCTTGTCAGAATTAGGATATCATCAACAGATTGGTGTTCTTTAGAAAGAGAAAATGAGTGCTGGCAGTATGTTTTGCAATGATGTTAGTGGTAATTGTAAGTTTGGTATATTTAGCGTCGTTCGCCATGATGTGTTTTGTGCTTACAATCCATGAATTGTAATTGCTGGCAGTGCTTCATGTCGAAGAGAGTGAGGAGCAAAATTGTTATGGTTCCGTTCCCTATCTTGTAATTGTAATTTATGGCTTACGTTGATAACAAGAAGCAATTTTTATTTATTTTGTAGTTTCTATTTGTCAAGTATTCGATTCGATTATAAAAATTAAAAAGCTTTAATGGTTCAGTCCCCCATAAAAGTTTATCATTTAAGATGTTTTGTTAGGGGATAAAATTGGAGAGATTTTTTTTATTGATGAGTTTTTATGTTTAATTTTACATATGAAGTTTTAAGAAAATTTGTTCCTGAATTTTACTCCTCCAACAATTATAGTTTTAAGGTGTGTTTTTCCTCCGGATAAAAAGGAGGAGAGTTTAGAGTTTTATCTACAAAGTTATATAAAAGATTTTTTTATAGAATTAATTGTTTTATTCCTATTATCAGTCTTTCGATGCATTATTTGAACCATGGAATATCAGATTGAGATGGGCTTAGATCCTGCTCAATGTTGTAGTTCAAGAATTGGTAGGTTAGTTTGTTAGTTTGATCACAGGTCCAGTAAACAATAGACATTTCGAACGGTTACTATACCAATTGATAAAAAATCTGAATTGTGAAAGAGGTATAAAGAGTGTAATGGTTTGGCTGCAATGATAGTTTAAATAGTTTTGAATAGATAGAGTAATGTTAAATTTTATTCCGGTAATTATAATATTACTAAAAACTAAATAAAACTAATCATATATCACAACGATGTAATAGTTTTTATATAAAATGCGATTATCAACACACTATTGTCTTACCTGCATGAAATTTCTCATGTGATACAATTGAATTTAAATTTCTCTCCCTTATCTTTTACATTATTATTAGGTTACTTAGAGCTTCCACTTTAGATCTTGTGGTAATTGTTTCATATGTACATATTTATGAACATAATTTAATATGCGAGAGTTTCTACTTCATTAATAGTGTGTAGCATGCCTAAACAGATTTGTGTACTTTATACTACATCCTTAGGATTTTCAATGCTGAGCGCTCTTAAAAATAAAATAGCTTTCCAGTGTTGAAAGAATTAATCGCTCAAGGATTTCCCTAATTGTAAATAGAAAACAAGTAATTGCCTGAGGAATGAGTATATCAAGTATGCTAAAGCAATAGAAATCCCTTTGTTATACCAATTGTTTCTTCTTTCAACACCAAACCCTCGAAGCCAATGTATCATGGATCAGCCCAACTAAAAGGGGTTATGCTTTAGTGCTTTGCCCCGAGGCTTATCTTTAACTATCAAGAAGGGTTTTTGATAGTTCTAGAAAGTGTCTTTTATTAAACAAAATTGGGGAAAGCTCTACTTTGTCCTCTTAAATCTCAATTATATGTCTTATGCAATTTAATACTTGAATTAAAAAGAGTTCAATTTAATTTTCAAACTTTTCGGTTTGTACATTTTAGTTCTTTTATTAAGTTTCCATCTATCATTAACAGAAAATATGCACATTTTTTAGTTTAGGAACTAAAATACACATTATTCAAAATTCAAGGGAACAAAATACACTTGTTTCCTTTTTCCTCTTTTTTTTGGTCCAAAAGTGCACTTGCTTTCTGTTATTAATGCTAGAAGTGCATATTTAAAAAAGTAAGAAAAAATAGAGTTTTCTATACATTTTACAAAAAAAAAAAAAGATGAAAAAGCTCACAAAGTCAGTATATATGATAATGGATAAAGTAAAAGCGGAGTGTTAGTCGATCATATCTTTGGAAAACTAAGAAAACATTTTAAGAGAAATGGCACTAAAGTTGCAATTTTTTTAAAAAATAAGTTTAACTTTGAAAATGTTTTTGGTGCATCAAACAAGTATCAAATGAGACCAACTGAAAGAATCAAAGGCTTTCTGACATAAATAATTTAGATCAAATCTCATGTCACTGAATTCTACGCCTATTTTTAGACTATATATCTCATTTACTGTGTCAAAAATGGATTCAAATAATAACAATATTCTATTTTCTCTATTTTTGACCAAGCTCAGGAATGTCAAAGAAGGTAGACAAAAATGATGAAAAGAAAACACAATTCTCTAAATTAAAATCATGCGTTGATAAGATGTTTCCAATTCCATAATCATTAAAAAATAAACTGCAAAATATCTTTGGAAAAAAAAATTACATACTTAATTTTCATTGTCTATCATATATCTATCATAACTCCGAAAGTGCAGAAATTTAAAAACTAATTTTATCGACCTCTCTTGTTGTTCCATACTCCACTCCCCCCACCTACTGCACTTGGTCATGGATCGCATCAACCATTTGCGCATGATCACCAAATGCATATGGAGCTAGTTGCAACTCTGCAGCTATATATTCGGCCAACATTTCATCAATGTTTGACCCTTCTTCTTCGCCATTTGTTATATTTTCATTGAGTTCCTCGATAATGCTAACTTGGCTCCTATTTGCTATTCAGCATTTTCTCATTTTCATTTCAGCCTCACCACCTCTTTTTTTGGTTGTCACCTTCTGGATTTTTGGAATGTTTAGTTTTGTCTTCAATCGTCTTGGACTAATGGGGCCATTTCGAGACAAAGTGAGACCAAACATCTGCAAATTTTGGATGACACAACCAATTAACTCTATTTAACACAAGAGATATGTTAATTAAACACCTAAATTGAACATTAATATGATGAGTAATTAATAAAGGGAATATATATTTATAATTTTTCTTTCAGTTTTTTTCTTTTATTTGTTTCACGCTACTCTACTTGTATGATGTAGGTGTTTAATGATCATTTGTTAATATTGTTATTAGAGAGAATTCAAGTGACATATGCATACAATTGTATAATTTTTAAAATTCCATCAGCCATCAACATAATAAAAAGATTCAATGCTTTGCATTTAGAACTATAGTAGTTATTCTCTAATGGCAAGTCCATTATATATATATATATATATATATGAAAGTGAAGATGGATGATGTACCAAAGTACTTTTGAAGAATTGTAGAGTAAACCCTAACATAATTGGAGACATGTATGAATATATCACATGAAGCTTAGGGGAATGCAAATTGTTTCGATTTTATATAACTTTACTCTCAAAATGGTGAAAAAAGTCGTCGGGCAATTGAGTATTACACATTAAAAAAAATAATTTTCTGATCACCACTTAGATGCAAGAGTTATATTTAAGAAAATCACAACCACTTGGGCATATAGTTTACTACGACATGAATCATTTTTTTCCCAATAAATGGATAAAGGTTTAAGACCCCCAAGTAAGGATAGAGCATAAGTTACAATAAAACGATACAAATAGAAACATAAATTAAAGAACTCATATAAAAGTATAAGACGAATTAACAAAACACAAACAAAAATACTAATTAAAGAGAATCTAAGTAAAGAAAACATACAACACAACAAGAAACATCTAGTACTATGCCATGAATCATAAATGGAAAGGATTAAAATGTAAAAACCTGCAAAGGAGTTGCAGCAATTAATTTTCCACGCACAGGTCCTCCAAATATCTTACCGCCAGCTCCAGCAATTGAAACAGATATTTGACTCTTACTTTGCATATCTCCATCAAAATCAATAACACCAGCCAATGAGATAATAGTAAAATCTCCCTGCATAATGAAATTTTATTTGTCATCCATTAAATCAGATCTGGCATCAACCACTAAAAGTGGACTAGTAGCAAGAGACTTGGATAGTTTGTACAAGGTCATAGTCTCAAACTTCTTTACTATCAATGTACCAAAAAGAAAAATCAAATCTGACATGATTGTAGGAGAGGTGATCAAGATGCTATTTTTTTCTTCCCAAGATGATACATTGATAAACTTACCTTTGCTACAATTTGGCTTCACAAATCTTTAAGTGATAATGTTAATCTAAAAGACATAAATGAAGTGTGTTATAGTGCGATAATTTCTATATGATGGTAAACCAATTAAATGAGGCAACCCCGGCAGTGAACACTCATCAATTGTTGAATAAAATCTTCCTTTTGATTTTATTATGCACTAGGTAAACGAATCTAATCGTTAGAACTACTAATTTATTCATGTCTAACCAAATCTATAAAGAGTGTACGTAGCTCAAGTTACAACCTTTCAAATCAATTCTACTTAGATTTTCAACTAGTTCAAATTATAAATGAACCTTTCAAGTTTAGTAAGAAGCAAACGTGTATATATGTTATGCCAAAATTAGTTATTGATGCCTAATTTCCCTAATGTTTCAATATCAAAAGCACAGTAAAGCTCACCTTCTTGTGATGTATAAAGCAAAACCTCATTGTTAACTTTATAATTAAGAAAAATACCAGAGGGATTGATGCCACTGAACTCCCTATGATACCCAACATAAAAGAAAAAAAATAGGAAATTTGAACAAAGAGGTAACAAAGAAAGCTAAGAACGGTTATGTTTAAGGGGAACAATAAAATAAAATAGAGATTAAAGAAAATAAATGCCAAAGAAATACCTCAAAAGATGCAAGCATTCCTTGCTGCACAAACTGAGCAACGGATAAGGAACCAGCTGTTCCCATGATTAGAAGAGATCTTTTTTCTTTAGCAATTGCTGTTATTATCTCCATAGCATCCTGGGACACAAGCAATATCATTGATGAGATTTGCAAGCATCTAGAAGGGATAGCTTAAAAATTTAAATAAGTAGTAATTTTGTGAAACCATATTAATAAGCACCGTGAGAGGTATTTATAAGAGAATTATCAATGGAGTCTAACTACCATGCACTGACACTGTTATGCAATAAAAAACTGTTACGTTGTCCATTATGGAATCACGTCTAAAACAAATTAAAAGAAAAAAGGACAAATGAATGAATTGTCAATGTTTTGTTTATTGATAGTGTGAAAATATTTTACATTATCAAACGATTAATTCCTTTTTAATATCACTTTTTCTCTCCAATTCATATTCTCTTTTCAACAGTTTGTTCTAAGCTATATATGTCGGAGTCAAATTAGTATAGCATCAAAACTTCGTTATCTGAGAGGAACATTTTGTTCTAAGCTATATACTTCGGAGTCAAATTACTATAGCACCAAAACATCATTATCTAAGAGGAACCTTGAAAGCTTGAGAAAAGAGTGAATAAAGTTAAAAACTTGTAGAGGTTAATTGATGCATTTTTGTAAGTATATTTTAAACTATGAAAAATTGATGCAACAATATAATATACTACAAATATACAAATGACAAAAATGTATGTCAGTCCTCCGATAGTTCCTGTAATGTTTTTATGCATTCAATTCTATTGTTCTTATCCATTCTAATTAATAGCAAATATGACAATAGTAAAAGAAGGAAAATTGAAATGACATAGGGTTAAGATAGGACTGAAGAAAAACAAGAAAAGTAGTCGGCACCTGTTGTTCTTTGACTTTGATAATCATAGGCTGAAGACAATCCCATTTCGACCCTGCAAAGGGGAAAAAAGAGAAAGAAAAAATCATATATATCTTGCAACAAAGGTTATTATGTTTCTATTATTATATGGACGTGGGGATAAGCAAATGCGTATACAAGTATATTGAATGTTCATAAAAGAATTAATTCGACAGTGTTGTTACTGTTGTTTACAAGACCAAATTATTGAAATATTAATATAAAATTTTTGGTTGCTGTCAAAATTGAAGGAAAAAAAAGAAGAAGCTGTTTCAGGTTATTCATAATTCAACACTTAATTTGTGGATTAACATTATTTCTCATTTTACTATATTTTATGCGACAGCTGAAAGGATGCAAATTACAAAATATTATTTTCTTGATTTAAAGCACTTAAAAATTTATTAATCATAACAATTTTATATCCTTTAACTCCCATGAGCACAACATAAGAGAAAAGCTCATGATCAATGTGATTCCCGGACAAATCAAAATTAATCAGAGGCACAATTGAATAAATACATTTCAAATGGCAAATCCCAGATTATATTCCACCAAGATTTCTTATTGATAACATAAATAACAAAATATGAGTTATTTGCTAAAGAAATTATTAGACGCTTTTAAAGAGAAAAGAGGGAAAAAAAAACCGGTGCTATATATGTATAGTCAACTCAACACATCATGCTTATTTATAACCAATTACTGTCTTCAACTTCTATTATAATTTCAATATACTAACTGATATGATAATATATGAATGAATTATATTACTTTAATATCTAAAAGTAAGTGTTCCACTAAAATGCCTATTTTTCTTATTGTTAGATGTGATGTTTTAATGGAATAAATGTGAACCAATATCAGATCTAATAATATTCAATGATATAAAATGAGTATATCAATGAGATATTCATTTTTTCATTATTGAGATTCTATCTTTTTTTACATGAATAACATGGATACTCTCTATGTGTCCACTATTTCATCTTTTATTCCCCGTAATAACTAGCTACTATTGAATTTAGGCTTGTTAAATTTGTTAAAGTCAAATTCATAAAAGAAAAACATTGAAAATAATTATACGTACCTGCTAATCTCAGAAATCTTCGCAGCAAATCCATTTCAGAAACTATTGGCATCCCATGTCTCAAATCACTGTCAAATGTGTGAGCAAAATCCTCACTCTTTCGTTTTGTGGCACTGGATGATTGATCCACAGATAGAACAGCATTATTGCTGAGTTCCTCAGTGGGAGGAGCATAAGAGAGTGGATCAGAATATAATTAGGTCCGTCACTATTTTGTGTCATGGTAGTAGGCTGATGAGAAGATGGTGCAATATTAGCCATCATGGCCTCAAGTACACCAGATTCATTTATGGGAAATGAATTTGGCTCTCTTGGTTCGCCATCGTCGTTAGAAGCAATCGAAGGCGGCGGTGACAATAGCGATGGTGGTAGTGGTGGGTGGGTAGAGGCATTAGTGTTCTCAAAATATTGATCAGTTGGAGGAGGCAAAGGAGGAGAAACATAAGAGTCTTGAAACAAGGGAGTAGTGGGGAATAGGTCATCATACCAATAATCTGAATGGTATTGGTATCGGTAAGAAGGGTTGAGTTCATCCTCAAATAGGGTGGTGCTATTTGCGTTTAAGACAAAGGTGTCGGCAATTGTTACGGGAAAAAAGGATGGAGGAAGATCAAAAGGATTATAATAATAATAATAATTATTATTATTATTAAATGTTGAAAGAGGAAGAGAAGGGGCAGCAAATAAATTGTTGTCACCTTGATTCTGCGGCTGCTGATAATGAGTGCTTGATTGAGGATCACTCATCACTTGTTCATGAGCAGGAGGAGCAGGAGGAGGAGGAGGAGAATCATTATTGTTCAGCATTTGTGTTCGAATTTGATTTGGGGGTTCTGACTGTGGGTGTGCTCTTGGAAGAGTTAATTTGAGAGTGGTGTGAGCAAAAGTCTACAGGCTTTCTCCTCTTTCATACTATAAAAATAAAGAAAAATTACAATTTGCCATGAATTTTTATATGTCATATATTCAGAATTATATATCATAATTATTAATTTTTAGATAAATAAATAAGTTATACCACTTTATTTTGCCAAATAATAATTATCATAAATTTTGTTGAAGATTTTATATAGATTTTTCTCGAGGCATAGAATTATCATTATTATTTTCTTGGGTTTTTCATATCTTGCTTCTGCATGCAGAACTCTTGAATGCGAAACGGTTTATTCCCGCGAGTGGAGGAGAATGGTGTTGAGCCAAAAGTCAAGAACGATTTGTCCATTTGTGACTTCATTTTGATTCAACAAATTGCATCCAGAAGTCTAAGAACGGTCGGTCCATTTGTCAGTTCATTTTGATTCATCAAATTGCGTTTGTATGAAGATGAAGATCATGTTACTGACATGCCGCAGACTGCCCTTTGCCAAGTGTCTGATGAGTCAGAGTCCAGTCAGACACTGTTTTTCCGTGCGGTGGTAACGAAGAAGTGCAAACACTGCTCTCTCTATCGCCGACTCAAGAGGGACACGATTAA
Source organism: Dalbergia cultrata (assembly GCA_031216105.1). Taxonomy (NCBI): domain Eukaryota; kingdom Viridiplantae; phylum Streptophyta; class Magnoliopsida; order Fabales; family Fabaceae; genus Dalbergia; species Dalbergia cultrata. The sequence continues at coordinate 893,870 of CM062347.1, read as the reverse complement.
ATCACTAATGGAGGGATTCCGCGTGTCGAAATTTGGCTGTAATAATTGAAAACTCTCTCTCTCTCTCTCTCCTTCCCACTCTCTTAAAATTGATAAAAAATTATATATCATAATTGTTAATTTTTAGATGAATTAATAAGTTATAACACTTTATTTTGTCTAATAATTATCATAAATTTGGTTGAAATAGATTTTATATAGATTTTTCTCGAGCCATAGGATTATCATTATTAGGTTCCCATCTCAGCTCTTACCTTTTTCTCGAGGCATTGGATTATCAATATCACTATCAGCTTCCCATCTCAGTTCTTACCTTTGCTTTTGCATTCCGAATTTGCAGAAGGAAATTATTGAGTTAGATTAATTGATTATGGAAGGCAACCGCGTAATTGCTTTTGTCGGCATGTAAATTGAGTTAGTGACCACATGTCCACTAGTCAGGTTATTGAGGTAGTTCTTTGAGCCAGAATCAGCAGTCCAAAATTTTGACTCATCAATTTGCATTTGTATTTTAATCTAGTACCTCAATTTATTAACTGTTAAAATTATAAAAAGTTATTTAAATTAGCCCCCGTAAATACTATCATATAGATTAATTTAATTTGAATCAATTCTTATAATTCTAATGATCAAGTTAATATTTTTTAAAAAAATTTTAGGGGCTAAAATAAAATACATATACAATTTCAAAAATTAAAATGAACCTTTACTCATACACACATACATATTAAAAAAAAAAATCTCCAAGCAATTATATTGCATTAATGAGAGTTTATTTTAATTGTATTAATATGAAAACCATCTTGAGTAACAAAATTATTAACTTGATTTTCCATTTTCAATTTAATTTTTCGCTTAAACATATAGTAAGATAATTTAACAATTGACTTTTCTTATTACATATTTTTGTTTTAAGGAGAAACCTATACATAGTACATGTTTTTCAATAGTTTTTATATATGCGAAAATTCATTTTGTTAAGTTATATTCTTATAGTGGTAGTACCACAAGTAATTTGTTTCAATTTATTCACAACTCATTACTAATAATTCCTTTCACATTGGCTGCCCATAATACACATTTGTATGTTTTCTCAGAAGCATAACAAACAAAGCCGCGTTAACTAATTATTTATCTAATTTGTTATATACTCTTATCACATTTTCAGACCAGGCTTAATATCCTGTGGTAATTGTTTCATATATGTACATATTTACTTACATAATTTAATATGCGAGAGTTTCTACTTCGTTAATAGTGTGCAGCATGCCTAAACAGATTTGTTTACTTTATACTACATCCTTAGGACTTTCAATGCTGACCACTCTTGAAAATGAAATAGATTTCCAGGGTTGAAAGAAATTTATAGTGTGAATTCTAGACAAATAATGCGTACATATAATTATAATTATGAATTTTATAGTATAAATTAAGCACTAATAAGAAATAATTATTTCCCTAGCTGTGAATAGAAAACAATTAATTGCCTGAGGAATGAGTATTCAACTCGTATATCAAGTATGCTAAAGCAATAGAAATCCCTTTGTTATACCAATTTTCTCTTCTTTCAACACTATACCCTCGAAGCCAATAAATCATGGATCAACCCAACTAAAGGGGGGGTTATGCTTTAGTGCTTTGCCCCAAGTTTTATCTTTAACTATGAAGAAGGGCTTTTAGATAGTTCTAGAAAGTGTCTTCTATTAAATAAAATTGGGGAAAGCTCTACTTTGTCCTCTTAAATCTCAATTATATGTCTTATGCAATTTAATACTTGAATTAAAAAGAGTTCAATTTAAATTTCAAAATTTTCAATTTGCACATTTTAGTTCTTTATTAAGTTTCTATATATCATTAACAGAAAATAATACACATTTTTAGTTTAAGAACTAAAGTACATATGATTCAAAATTTAAGGGAATAAAATAGACTTTTTTTTTAAGGTCCAAAAATGCACTTGTTTTCTGTTATTTATGCTAGAAGTGTATATTTAGAAAAGTAAGAAAAATAGAGTTGGTATATATGATAGTGGATAAAGTAAAAGCGGAGTGTTAGTCGAACATATCTTTGGAAAACTAAGAAAACATTTTAGGAGAAATGGCACTAAAGTTGCAATTTTTTTTAAAATAAGTTTTACTTTGAAAATGTTTTCCTTACATCAAACAAGTATTAGATGAGGACCACCTGAAAGAATCAAAGGCTTTCTGACATAAATTATTTAGATCAAATCTCATACCACTGAATTCTACGCCTATTTTTAGACCATATATCTCATTTATTATGTGAAAAATGGACTCAAATAATAACAATATTCTATTCTCTATTTTTGACCAAGCTTAAGGATGTCGAAGAAGACGGACAAAAATGATGAGAAGAAAACACAATTCTCTAAATTAAAATCATGGGTTGATAAGGTGCTTCCAATTCCATAATCATGAATAAAGAAACTACAAAATATCTTTGAAAGAAAAAATTACACACTTAATTTTCACTGTCTATCATATATCTATCATAACTCCAAAAGTGCAGAAATTTAAAAACTAATTTAGCGATCCCTCTTGTTGCTCCATACTCCATTGCCCCCACCTACTGAACTTGGTCATAGATCACCAAATGCATATGGAGCTAGTTACGTTGCAACTTTGCATCGATATATTCGGCCAACATTTCATCAATGCATGTTTGACCCTTCTTCACCGTTTGTTATGTTTTCATTGAGTTCGTCTGTAATGCTGACTTGGCTCCTATTTGCTTCTTCTGATTCAGCATTTTTCTCTTCCATTTCAGCCTCACCACCTCTTTTTTTGGTCGTCACCTTCTGGAATTTTGGAAGGTTTAGTTCTGTCTCCAATCGTCTTGGACTAAAGGGGCCATTTCGAACCAAAGTAAGACCAAACATCTGCAAAGTTTGGATCGCACAACCAATTAACTCTATATAACAATGGAGATATGTTATTTAAACACCTAAATTCAACATTAATATGATGAGTACCACAGGATATATACATAAAATATATATATATTTATAATTTTTCTTTCAATTTTTTTTTAATTTATTTCACACTACTCTACTTGTATGATGTAGGTGTTTAATGATTATTTGTTAATATTGGTATTGGAGAGAATTTAAGTGACATATGCATACAATTGTATAATTTTTAACATTCCATCAACATAATAAAAAGATTCAATGCTTTGCATTTAGAACTATAGTAGTTATTCTCTAATGTCAAGTCAATTATATATATATAAGTGAAGATGGATGATGTACCAAAGTACCTTGAAGAATTGTAGAGTAACTCCTAAAATAATTGGAGACATGTATGAATATACCGCATGATGCTTAGGGGAATGCAAATTTTTTCAAATTTATATAACTTTATTCTCGAAACGGTGCAAAAGGTCGGAGTGTTACACATTGAAAAAATAATTTTCTGATCACCAGAACTTAGATGCAAGAGTTATATTTAAGAAGATCACAACCACTGGGACATAGTTTACTATGACATGAATCATTTTTTTTCCCAATAAATGGATAAAGGTTTAAAACACCCAAGCAAGGATAGAGCATAAGTTACAACAAAACGATACAAATAGAAACATAAAAAACTCATATAGCAATATAAGACAAAAGAACAAAACATAAATAAAAACACTAAAGAGGACCCGAATAAAGAAAACAAACGAGATCACATGAAGCATCTAGTACTACGACATGAGTCATAAATGGAAAGGATTAAAATGTGAAAACCTGCAAAGGAGTTGCAGCAATTAATCTTCCATGCACAGGTCCTCCAAAAACTTTACCACCAGCACCAGCAATTGAAACAGATATTTGACTCATACTTTGCATATCTCCGTCAAAATCAATAATACCAGCCAATGAGATAATAGTAAAATTTCCCTGCATATTGAAATTGCATTTGTCAGCCATTAAATCAAATCGGCATAAGCCACTAAGACTGAACTAGTGGCAAGAGACTTGGATATTTTGTACAAAGTTATAAATTCAAACCTTATTGTTGTTAATGTACCAAAAAGAAAAATCAAATCTGGCATGATTGTAGGAGAGGTGATTGAGATGCTATTTTTTTTCCCACGGTGATACATTAATAAACTTACCTCTGCTATAATTTGGCTTCACAAAATCTTTAAGTGATAATGTTAATCTAGAAGACATAAATGAAGAGTGTTATAGTGCAATAATTTCTATATGATATGGTAAACCAAATAAATGAGGCAACCCCAGTAGTGAAAAACTCATCAATTGTTGAATAATCATCCTTTTGATTTTTAATGCACTGGGTAAACAAATCTAATCGTTAGAACTACTAATTTATTCATGTCTAACCAAATCTATAAAGAGTGTAGCTCAAGTTACAACCTTTTAATTCAATTCTACTTAGATTTTCAACTAGTTCAAATTATAAATGAACCTTTCAATTATAGTAAGAAACACACTTGTATATAGGTTATGCCAAAATTATGTATTGACGCCTGCTTTCCCTAATGTTTCAATATCAAAAGCACAGTAAAGCTCACCTTCTTTTGGTGTACAAAGTAAAACCTGATTGTTAACTTTATAATTAAGAAAAATATCAGAGGATTAATGCCCCTGAACTCCATATGATACCCAAAATAAAAGAAAAAAATAGGAGATTTGAACAAAGGGGTAACAAAGAAAGCTAAGAACGGTTATGTTTAAGGGGAACAATAAAATAAAATAGAGATTAAATAAAATAAATGCCAAAGAAATACCTCAAAAGATGCAAGCTTTCCTTGCTGCACAAACTGAGCAACGGATAAGGTACCAACTGTTCCCATTATTAAAAGAGATCTTTTTTCTTTAGCAATTGTTGTTATTATCTCCATAGCATCCTGGAACACAAGCAATATCATTGATGAGATTTGCAAGCATCTAGAAGGGATAGCTTAAAATTTTAAATAAATAGTAATTTCATGAAACCATATTAATAAGCACTATATGAGAGGTATTTATAAGAGAATTATCATTAGAGTGTAATTATCAAGCACCCACAGTGTAACCATTTTTACACTGTTATGTAATAAAAAACTGTTATGTTGTCCATTATGAAATCATTTCTAAATCAAATGAAAAAAAACAAAGAACAAATAAATGAGTTGTCAATGTTTTATTTATTGACAGTGTAAAAATAATTCACATTATCAGAAAATTAATTCCTTTCTAATATCAATGTTTCTTTCCAATTCATATTCCCTTTTCAACATTTTGTTCTAAGCTATATATTTCGGAGTCAAATTACTACAGCACCAAAACTTCATTATCTGAGAGGAACATTTTGTTCTAAGCTATATATTTCGGAGTCAAATTACTATAGCACCAAAACATCGTTATCTGAGGGGAACCTTGAAAGCTTGAGAGAAGAGGGAATAAAGTTAAAAACTTGTAGAAGTTAATTGATGCATTTTTGTAAGTACATTATAAACTATGAAAAAATGATGCAACAATACAATATACTACAAATATCCAAATAGCAAAATTGTATGTTAGTCCTCCTATAGTTCCTGTAATGTTTTTATGCATTCAATTCTATGTTCTTATCCATTCTAATTAATAGCAAATATGACAATAGTAAAAGAAGGAAAATTGCAATAACATAGGGTTGAGATTGGACTGAAGGAAAACAAGAAAAGTAGTAGGCACCTGTTGTTCTTTCACTTTGATAATCATAGTCTGAAGACCATCCCGTTTCGACCCTGCAAAGGGGAAAAAAGAAAATCATATATATCTTTTAACAAAGGTTATTATGTTCCTATTATTATCTGGACGATGGGATAATTAAATGCGTATACACGTATATTGAATGTTCATAAAAAAATTAATTCTACAGTGTTGTAACTGCTGTTTACAAGACCAAGTTATCGAAATATTAATATATAATATTTGGGTGCTGTCAAAATTGAAGGAAAAAAAATAGCTGGTTTAAGTCATTCATAATTCAACACTTTAATTTGATGATTAACATTATTTCTTATTTTGCTATGTTTTATGCGATAGCTGAAATTATGCAAATTACAAAATATTCTTTTCTTGATTTAAAGCACTTAAATATTTCTTAATCATAACAATTTTATATCCTTTCACTCCCATGAGCACAACATAAGAGAAAAGCTTATGATCAATGTAATTACACGGACAAATCAAAATTAACTAGAGGCACAATTGAATCAATACATTTCAAATGGAAAATCCCAGATTATATTCCACCAAGATTTCATATTGATAATATAAATATCAAAGTATGAGTTATTCACTAGGAAATTCCTGAAATTCAATTCTATCTAGAAATTGAGTTGAATTTTATGCTTTGGAAGTAATTTAAATGAAGGAATTGAAATTTTATGAGAATTGAAATCCAACAAAACTAAATAATTGAAATAAGTTCCAAATAGGTGTGATTTGGTATAGGAATTAAATTTCAACAAATGAAAATATCAAAATAATCTTACTTGAATATAATACGTTATTCCTAATTTATTAATGAATGATAAAATAGTAAAAATAATTAAATTAATTCATTTTTAGGCTCATTACAAATTCTTCAATTTACTGACTTATTTAAAATATAAGAATTTAATTTAGTTTCATCTTATTAAAAGTTTCCAAATACCCAATAAAAAAATTATCAGAAGCTTTTAAATTAAAGAGATCAAAGAGGAAAAAATAAAACAGGTGCTATATATGTATAGTCAACTCAACACACCATGCTTATTTATGAGCCATTACTATGTCAACTTTCATTATAATTTTAATATAATAACTAATATGATAATATATGAATTAATAATATTGTTTTAAGATTTAAAAGTAGGTGTCCCAATGAGACACCTATTCTTGTATTATTAGATGTGATGCTTTAATAGAATGAGTGTGAATCAATATCACATTTAATAATATTGAATTATATAAAATTAGTGTTTCAATAAGATATTCACTTTTTAATCATTGAAATAATATTTTTTTTATATGAATGACAAGAATAACATGGATACTCTCTATATATCCGGCCACTACTATTCATTTTTTATTCCCCGTAATAACTAGCTACTTTTGAATTTAGGCTTCTTAAATTTGTTAAATCAAATTCATAAAAGAAAAACATTGAAAATGATTATACATACCTGCTAGTCTCAGAAATCTTCGCAGCAAATCCATTTCGGAAACTATTGGCACCCCTTGTCTCAAATCACTGTCAAATGTGTTAGCAAAATCCTCACTCTTTCGTTTTGTGGCTCTGGATGATTGATCCACAGATAGAACAGCATTATTGCTGATCATTACAGGTTCCTCAGAGGGAGGAGCATAAGAGAGTAGATCAGCCATGAAAAGAGCATGAGAAGAAGAAGAAGAAGAATTTGCAAAAACCATTGCATCATCATCAGAATTAGAGGCAGCAGGAATATGAGAATAAGAAAGTATTGCATCAAGCATGGCCTCAATACTAGAAACATCCATGGAGGGAGAAGAAGAAGAATTTGCAAAAACCATGGCTTCAGAATCATCACTATTTTCTGTCGTGGTAGGAGGAGGAGGATGAGATGGTGCAATATTAACCATCGTATCCTCAAGTAAACCAGACTCAATTATGGAAGATGGTGCATCAACAGCCATGGAAGGATGAGAAGAAGGAGAAGAAAAAGAGAGAGAATTTTCGACAACAACCATTGCTTGATTAGAATTAGGTTCATCACTGTTTTGCGTCATGGTAGGAGGAGGATCAGAAGATGGTGCAATATTAACCATCATGGCCTGAGGTAAACCAGATTCAATCATGGAAGAAGGTGCATCAACAGCCATGGAAGGATATTGAGAAGAAGAAGAAACAGAATTTTCAGCAACCACCATTGCTTGATCGGAATTAGGTCCATCACTATTTTGTGTCATGGTAGTAGCATGATGAGAAGATGGTGCAATATTAACCATCATGGCCTCAACTGCACCAGATTCAATTATGGAAGAAGGTGCATCAACATCAATTATGGGAAATGAATTTGGCTCACTTGGTTTGCCGTCGTCGTTAGAAGCAATCGAAGGCAGCAGCGGCGGCGGTGGCGGCGGTGGTAGTGGTGGGTGGGCAGAGGCATTACTGTTCTCAAATGATTGATCAACTGGAGGAGGCAAAGGAGGAGAAACATAAGAGTCTTGAAACAAGGGAATGGTGAATAGGTCATCATACCAATAATCTGAAGCGTATTGGTATTGGTAAGATGGGTTGAGTTCATCCTCAAATGGGGTGGAGCTATTAGCGTTTAAGACAAAGGTTTCAGCAATTGTTGGAACAGGAGAAAAGAATGGAGGAAGATCAAGAGGATTATTATTATTATTATTATTATTGAATGGTGAAAAAGGAAGAGGAGGGGCAGCAAATAAATTGTTGTCACCTTGATTCTGCGGCTGCTGATGATGAGTGCTTGATTGAGGATCATTCATCACTTGATCGTGAGCAGGAGGAGCAGGAGGAGGAGGAGAATCATTATTGTTCAGCATTTGTGTTCGAATTTGATTTGTGGGTTCTGACTGTGGGTGTGCTCTTGGAAGAGTTAATTTGAGAGTGGTGTGAGCAAAAGTCTACAGGCTTTCTTATCTTTTATATCATAAAAATAAAGAAAAGTTACAATTTTCCCTAGGAATATAGTGACCTAGTGTGCGTTACCCTTAAAATTTTTAAAATATGTAAATCGATCCTATTGTTGACTTTTTCATATGTTATTAATAAGAATACTACCCATTAAAATAAGTTTGGGATATCAAGTTACATATTATTTGTTAGTTTAGAATATTGAATTGCATCTTATCTAAAATTTGAGAGGGTACAATGTAGGTATTTTTAGTTAATAATAAACAAAAATTTAATAAAAAAATTAAAGTGCACATTAAAAAAATATTAGGGGTTTCAATTTGTACATTTTAAAAGTTTTAGTGATAAAATGCATAACATCTATAGCTCAAGGGTGTAAAGTGCTCCCTAATAATATTTTGAAAATTCTAAAGCGAACTTTTATGGTAACGTGCAAAAGTTAGTAATTTTATAAGAAAAAATATTATATAATTAATAATTTTATCATAATCTTATATTTAGAATTATATATTATGATTATCAAATTTTACATAAATTAATGAGTTATATAATTTTATTTTATTGAACAATTATCTTTATCTTTTTCAAAGATTTTATATAAATTTTTCTCCAGGCATAGAATTATCATTATTACTCTCTTGGGTTTAACATCTCTTACCCGGCGGGTTTTTGGTACGTGATTGCTTTTGCATGTCGGAGTTTGTGGAAAGCAATTACTGAGTTACATTAATTGGATTGTGGACCAATTAATTGCTATTGGTGGCATGCGTATGATATGGACAACGCTTGCTTAGCTTGCTCAATGCCCAAGACCAGACCATAGTGTTTGCGTGCGTTAAGCAAGAAGCCAAGAACAATTTCTGCCATCAGGGTTCATTTTGGTTCATCAAATTGCATTTATATTTCAATTTCGTCCCTAAAATGTAAGAAAGTGTCAATTTATTAATTTTTAAAATTATAAGAAGTTATTTAAACTAATCCCCGTAAATTCTGTCATAGAGGCTAATTTAATTTGAATTAATTTTTATAATTTCAATGATCAAATTCATATTTTTTTTAAAAAAAATTTAGGGGCTAAAATAAAATATGTATATAATTTCAGAAATCGAAATGAATCTTCACTCATACACATAGATATATCAAAAAAAATCCAAGTAATTATATTGCATTAATGAGAGTTTATTTTAATTGTACTAATATGGAAACCATCTTTTGTAACAAAATTATTAACTTGATTTTCTTTTTTCAATTTAATTTTTTGCTTAAACATATTCTAAAATAATTTAACAATTGAGTTTTCTTATTACGTATTTTTGTTTTAAGGAGAAACCTATACATAGTACATGTTTATCAATAGTTTTTATACATGCGGAATTTCATATTTTTAAGTTATATTTTTATAGTGGTATGACCACAAGTTATTTGGATCAATTTATTCACAACTCATTACTAATAATTCCTTTTACATTGGCTTGCCCAGAATACAGATTTGTAAATTTTCTCAGAAGCATAACAAACAAAGCCGAATTAAATAATTTATATAATTTATTATATACTCTTATCACATTTTCAGACAAAGCTTAAATTCATACCTCGATTTTCTGGTAAATTAATTAGGATATCTTTAACCAGTTGATATAGTATTGATTTATATACTAGAATATAATTCTGTGTAGAAAGTATATAAATATTTAATACCTTTTCTATAAAAAAAATTTATAAGGAGTAATTATGAAGAAATATTGTTTTTATTACTATTTTCTGTTGACTATATTTGTTAAATTTATTATATTTGAAAACTAAGAATTAATTGAAATTAAGTATATTATACAAATTTAAAAAATACTGATGGGTCTTTAATTTATACTTTTGAAACTTCTGTTGTAACTTTTTTTAATATGGATTTTTATGAAAAATAAATAACATGTCAATTCAACTCATTTATTAGTTATGTCTATAGACCACTTTTCTTAAAAATTGTATTATCAAAATCATTAAGTTTAATGAGTTCAGCTACTGAGTATGGATATTTTTATTAATTTAATTTTTTTAAAGAAAACTGTTTCTTGTAAAATTGTAAGTTTATTATCATGATATATAATAAAGGTACCTAAGTCATAGTAAAAATGAAAAAAAATTTATATGAAGTAGAGGTTAACAAGTTTCGCGTTCTTTTTAGTTGAACAAAGAACTCACTCTCTCTTTTCTTGAACTAACTTATTGTTATGGATACTTTTGTAATTTTGATTATATTTGCATTTGTTATTATGTAACATTTTCTGGCACTTCAACAATATTCTCTTTCTTATATTTCTCTGACTTCATTAAAAGAGGTATAGTGATCATAAAGAGGGGAGCGATGGTAATGAAGAAGAAAGAGATACAAAGGAGAGGGATTATTGAAGTAAGAGAAAATGTTAAAATAATTAATTAGATAAAATAAAATTGAAAATTACTTATAATTTGATTAAAAAAAGAGAGTGAGCTTTTATCCAATAAAAAATATAAAGTTTATTACTCTATATGAATGTGTGGAGATTAGCAATTCCTATTGTACATTACTACTATGCATAATTTTATTTTTTGAGGAGTTATTCTAAGAATAAAATATTTTCACTAACATGATTATATTGTTGGATTGATTGGTGATGCAAATAAAATTTACATGACAATATATTAACGTTCTTAGGTAAGCAATCTTTTTAAGCATCCATGCGCGCTCCTAAAGTTTACCTTGTTAATCATTTTATTTCGTTTTATCAGATTCCTTAGCCTAACGTTACCTAATTAATTTGAACTCTTTTAGGGTGGCCTTTTGTTCTTCTCACTATGAAAATATTTTCAAGCCCAAGAGTTAGCATCCACAACCAAGTTTATATTTAAGCCGAGTTTCGACTTTCATATATCCTCCTAAAACATCTTTTTTAAATCATCCACTTAATTGCTAGACAAACGAAAAATATTGAACACTTGGTATTCTCAAAATACTATATAATATGCAAAGCGTTCAATATTCATCTCATTTAACAATTAGGAAGATTCATTACAAGGACACAGAACTATTCAAGTCTATGGGAAGAGATTGAAATATTTTGATTGTGTGACACATCACTACAAATCATTTGGAAGGGCATTTGAAGGAGAGGGCCTTTATGATCCTCCAGTGAATTTTGTGGGGAAATTGCTCACTCGATTATGGTCCATAATCTGCTCATCATACTCGTGTCAAGAAGCAAAGCTAAGAAGTTAAGGATAACTTATTGGCATTAGTGCTTTAGAAAAAGAATCCAAGAACAAACTCATTCAATGCAATATTAGTTAGAACAAAATGCAGTCTGAAACGGTTTCTTTTGGTGCTAACGTACAGCTATTGAAGAACGTAATCATGGAATGTTATAGTAACCCACTCAATAATAAACTAGTAACAAGGATCCAAAAAAAAAAACAGACCATGTATGCAGCTTTTCCATGTTACATAAGTAGTTTCCTTCAAGCCCCGAGGGGATGGATACAATGGAATAGAAAATGAATTGAAGAAAAAGAAATTAACAATTTACAAGAATCATTCATTAGCAACTGACTCCACCCTAAAGTTGGTTGAGGCTGCAGTCTTGAAATGAGGCTTGGAAGGGAAAACAAAAACAGAATTTGATGAACTTGAAGGCTGGTATACTGCTGAGTATCTCACTGATGTCATGGAAAATTTAGGCAACTGTTGCAAGCCTGAGGCAAGGGGAACAAGTTTGTAACTGAGAATGTGTTCAGATTTTGGAAGAACATGTACAGTGTCATTATGATACCCTGATAATACAAAGCTTTGTGCATCTGCCAGTGAGTATTTGACTTCCTGCAATAACGGTGTCTGGTTCAAAATTCTAATATAGTATGTGAAGGGATCTCCCAGGATGGCATAAGGAGGGCATTCCAAACTCACAATCAATGGTGGTAACTCAACATCCATATCCGGCAGCTGTTGTTTCGTCACAACCCAAGGCAATGCCACGGTAGAAGCAGATTGGTCTTCAACTCCCAAGTCCCTCCTCCATCTCATACACAGAGTTCCTGGTGTGAGCTTTGAAATGTTCATATTGGAATTGACTGAGAATACCTTCTTGAACTCTTCCCCTGGCACAAGGAGGGCGGGGTCAGAAAGCTCCTCATTTCCATGTTGAATAGAGCACGTCCTTTCGACATCTTCATCTGCTTCTATGGAAATGGACTTTAACCTTAATGGCAACTCAGTGCAGTTCTTTGCACTAACAATGAGCACAGTTTTTTGGTTTAAGGGCAGGGATTGCGGCTGATCAGACTCTGAGGCTGGCTTGTTCTTGGAGAGTAACAAGGGGTCCATTCTGAATGGCATCAAATAATGATGGTTAAGGACAATAGCATTGTGCCCTTCAATTTGCAAGTTCTTGTGGACATGGACCATCTGTGGACTTGATTCATCACTATTAGGAGAATAACCTAAAGATACATAAAGCATAATAGGTTTAGGTCGGTGCCACTTGATTTCTAATTTGCATGACCATGAATCTCCACTTTTAAGGAAAGGAACAGAAATCAATCCAAAGGATTGCTGTATTTTCTTTATTTTGTCAAAATCTAACTGAGAATCATCTTCCCCTTCCGGTCCAGAAATACCAAGCAGCTGAACATGATGACTATCCATAGCCGAGTATGGTTCATTTTCTCTTGGACTAAACAAGCCACCACCCCTCACATCCACAAGATTGATCTTCAATTCACCTGAGCACACGTCATGGCCTTTGGAGACCACTGTAACAGGTACCAAGAAAATCTCTCCTACTAATGCAGGTCCTGAGGCATCAAGCTGCAGATCTACTTGTGGGTCAGGTTCTTCAACCTGAGTAGACTTCAGACCAGAGAGCACAAGAGTTGGGTCTTTTATTGGAACAGTTTGTATACAATCCTCCAATGTCCAAAGAGGTAAACTATCCAGTGAAGCAGGGCTTTCAGCTCTGCAGCAGATTGTGAAGTGTGATCCAATTTTTGCAATAACAGACAGGCATTCAAGTTTTCCACTTTGATCTGAAAAATCACAGGGTCTCATTATCACGATCAACCAAAGATGGCTAAGGTGAAAGCAATTTTTTTAATTGCAACTGTTATTTATGCATCAAGGTGGACACTAGATAAGTTAGTCATAAATCCTACTTTTGAGCCAAGATAATGGACAAATCTTGTTGTGAGAGGAGTGTAATTAACTCATACCAAATTTGGAAGAAGTATCACAGCATTTGCATGATTCTTAAAATAAACAGTCATCCCATTGTTAGTTATGCAATTAATTGGAAGTTGGTTAACCAGTCACATTAATAGCACAAGAAGCATAAGCAACAGAAAATTCAGGATCACAAGAATATAAGGGAAATGCCAGATTATATAGAATGTTCAAAATGTAACATTCCCAGGTTGCTTGATTGCAAAACAATTGAAGGTGCATCAAGAATGATCTTGACAGCAAATTAGAAAAGTGAAATCTTTCAAGAGTATGCAACATACCAGATTTGATGTCATAGGTCAACCTCAGCCATTTGTTTGGTTCAAGTGAAAGAGAAGGTGCTGTCTCCAGTCGCTGCTGTTGAATACCACTAACTTCTACTGCTTGACGTTTTTGGGCATTTGCAATGAAGAAATTACAATTAGATTGGTTGAACTGGATTTCTAATTGATCAATCTCAACGATAAGGGGTAAGCGGGAAAGAAGTGATACTGTAATCAAGGTTAATGCTCCAGGCTTGATTTTCTGTTCATGGAAAGCAACTGATGCAAGCATCACCAACCTAAGAGGACTGACAAGATCAACCTCAAGCTGAAGGGATTCATCTCCGGTGATTTTGAGATTGCTAAGGTGTTCATTTGTTGCTGACCCTGACTCTTCACTGACAAGGTCAAAAACCTCCTTGTGTACAATTTCTCTCTGGATTAGACTTGCAGGACCAGCTGGACCAGTGTCTCTCTGGACACCAGCATCAGATGATATCGGCAGTGCAGCCATTTCAAGGGAATACTCAACAAAATCTTTAACACTGCCATTTTTCCCTGAGCACTCACGCAAGTATCCCAAGACATCCCATAACAAAGTTACCCACCCCTCTTTCCTATATAGGCTAGCAATAGTATCAAAAATCTGCTTTGCATTAGCAATATCACCTTCAGCAAAATATTCTTTCCCCATCTGGAACCCACAAAAGGAGCTCATCCTCTGAACATTAATACTACCAAAGGATTCATAAGCTTTTTTCAGAAGAGCAATAATTTCAAGTGAATCTCGGAACCTTCTTCCTTCAGAAACAACATAGCGGATGTACTCTTCATCAGTGAGACTGAAAATTCAATTCAAATGAATATTTAAAAGATAATACCTATCAAAATATGAACGTATTTAATACTCAATTACGACTTACGGTAGCATGTCAACATTATCTCCTTGCTCAATTAACCGAGCAAACTGACCAACATACGCTGACGGAACTACGGAATCAGCACCGTTATCAATCTCATTAGAAGTTTCTGACATTGAGATTGCAACTTCCAATGCTGACCTCTTCTCGCTCAAGTAGTGAGCTGCTAACTGTGTCACAGAAATGAAGGATTACCACTAGTTTAAATAAGCACATGAACTGATTCATAAGACAATTCTGCATGCACAAACAGGTAAAAAAAAGAACTAAATTCCCATAAAAACACACGCAAAAAATAAAAATGACAAATTGCCAATCGTTTTGTGGTGGACAAGTGGACATACAATATTGAAATCACTAAATGTATAATCTCCATTATGAAAACAATGACAAAAGTGGTGTAGTCATTTCCTTTTATAAACATTTTAGTAGTACAATGTAAGTTAGGTAATAAAAGAGGGGTGCTCACTTGATAATAGTAGGCTGGATAAAATTCCCACTCAGAGAGAGGTTTGGATGAAGAGCCTAGACTAACAGGGGACAAGCTTTGTGTTGTTTTTGAACTTGTCTCCAACAATTCACCAAATACCAAATACTGCCTACTCATCCACTCCCAGTGAAGAAATGTTGCTTCTGGCGCACCAACAAGCCTTTTATAAGTATTCTTGTGCTGGCGGAACCATGTCACTGCTTCTGTGAGCTTCCCACTATGCAGTAACAAGGTTGATATCTTGAAATGCAGCTGTTCGGCAACGGATTTTATCTCAACTAAGCGTTGTACTGCTGGTAACCTTGTCGTCACCCCAACTATCTACATGATGCAATATAAACAGAATAGGTGTGTGAAAAAGTTTAGCTTTTTGGAGATGGATGTAATAGCCACACAACCAAACTCAAGTTGAACACATTCCACTGTATTTAATCATTGAGGGAATAATGGGGAGACATTACAAGATTTCCTGAATCTTAGACAACTAAGGCATATTCAAGTCGAATTGGTTCTGATAAACATAAGGTACAGAATCAGATACTTTTGGAGGATGAGGAGAAAGCTACTTTACAAGGCTTTGACTTGTAAGCACAAACAGCAGGCAGATGGTATGTTTTCTTTTATTAGTTGACCCAACCAATAGATAGAAACAAGAGAAAGAGAAAGAAAAAAAGAGGGGGGGGGGGGTGGTTATGGTGCTTGCACTCTAGGCAGGGATATATCATCAATGATGAAAACAAAATTAGTTAAAGAATACACAAAGACAAAGAACATCAAGACACACCTCTCGCAGTGTATGATAGGCTTCCTCATAAAATTTCAACGCTTCAGGCCAGTCACTTCGGAATTCTGCATATATAGCAACCTAGCAATTCATAGCATCTAGATAAATAATGCACACTTTCTAGTTTGATAATATTAAAATTTGAAAACTTGGACAAATTCATGAGTACAATAAATGACACAAGTCAAATGGCATGATCAACATAATTGCTTTCTCTACTACTTTTAAAAATGATAGTACATACATACATATTACCTTCCTAGTTACATACATCATAATAAAAATAAAATATAAGCATGTGGATTTTAGATCAAATTATAAGGAAGATGATGCACGTATGCTGAAACTTAGAATGAAGAAATATTAGAAAGAGTATAGCACTCAACAGAATCTCAGCTGATTGGCATATTAGTCGTGCAGTCACTATAAATAAACAAGGGGAAAAAAAATGAAATCCTACTTTGAAGCAGTAACGAACAATCAACTCAACCGAGCTAACATTCTTCTTTTCTATCCGCTGTTTGACCCTTCTTCCTTCTTCTCTGTAATATGTACTGGCTAATTCAGAAAACACATTTGCCAGCCTGCACCCAGAAAAAGGAGAATAGTTCAGAATGATAATGATGTTATCTATAGAGAAAATTGATATACAAGTTTTTGAAGAATAGAGCATGCCTTTCGAGAGACTCTGTGAGTTCTGAACTGTCATTTGGGTTTAACAGAATAACATATTTAGCATCTACTTCTGCTCGCTTCCGTAAGGCAATCATCCTATCTTCACTGATCTCATCTGCAATCAAACACCTCACATATTATCACCACATCCTCTTTCTGTAAATGGCGTTAAAAGAACAAAAATGTCCTTTCCTCTAGCCTCTGCCTACCACTGTACCACATGAACACAAACAGAAATCAACTAAGGAAAGCAAATGAGCCTATTTGCATATCAAGTCCAATCCAATCCAACTTGTAGCAAAACTTTCCCACTCCATAATGGCACAATCTGATCTAAGTTCGTTTCTGTTATATATTTCCAAGTGCAGTGCACCATGTAGTAAAGTGACCAAGACAGAACACTAGTAAGCTAACCATGTGCATTAGTCTGAACAACTACTACAGCCAGCTTGATATTCCTCCCACGAATCACAGCCCTGCACACAAACAAATCAACAACAAACTTACACCCATTTCAGGAACTTAATAAAAAAATAAATAAAGTCATGAACTGAAACAAAAGTAAAACCCCACATCCAAAAACCAACTCAACACCTTCAGAGTATAGGACATGTTTGGATGTAGGATACCTGTGCTAAGAAAATCAGACAATGCTTATTAGCAAAAATATGTATGAAGGATGATTTTTTTTCTTCCAAAACTATGTCACATATTCTACTCTTTTAAACTATCCATGATACTCTAATCCTCATATTGATAGGGAGAACTACCCATAATACTAATCTTCAGTCAATTGTGAGAGGACAAAATGTTATGCAAGTCTTCAAAGTTGCTTCCTCATGATATAAAGGATGCTCATTTTTTATTCCCCTCATTCCAATACAACAACAACAACAAAAAAATTTTCTCCCACTTATATGGATCAAATAAACCACATTGAAACCATTTTGGAAAATTCTCAAAACACATAAAATAATGGAAATGTTAACTAAAAATGCAGAATCACCCATCCAAACACGCCCATTGCAGAGTCAGTAACTAAAGGTTATGCACAGTTCACTTTAGTATCTGAAATTCAAAAGTTAACAATTCACAATCCAGTTTCTAAACTACCAAAAAGTTATTCAAATTAGTCTTTGTGAATATTACCTCTGACTAACTCGAATAACTTTTTTACAACTCCAAATACTAAATGTATTGTAATTTATATATATTACGAGTCAAACATCCAATCATGTATTATAACATCAGTACAATGTTTTACTCAACCATCCACTGCACTACACTGAAATTCTTACAACCAGACAGAAGAACACGATTGGATGACAAGTGTAAAATTCCTTAAGACTCTCAATGCATCAAAATTAATCTCATACTAAATTACTAATTTTCTTAACTTTTATTAAGCCTAAATAAAACATAAATGTAATTTCAAGAACCAAAATTAACCTTCACTCACTAAAAAATTAATAAATAAAGCAGAAAATTAGGTCCTTCCTTACTTGATGGAATCGAGATCGGAGCAAACGTTTTGCCAGAGAGCGGGGTCACCGAACACGTGGTCCGCACGGAAGAGCGCGCCAACAACGGCGGGGACCTTGGTGCGGTGCTTGAGCAGCCACTCCCGCTTCAGTATCCCGCCGACCACCGCGGGCGGGGGCGCAGGGACGGCGGCGCCGGGATCAACGGCGGAGTCCTTCTTGGTGTGGAAGAGGTAGATCTTGGAGAGGTGAGGGAGGGCGAGGGTGTTGATGGGAGGCTGCTCGGAGAGAAGGTGAGTTGAGATGAGAGGGTGGAGCTCGGGGCACCCAACCATCGACGCCAGCGTCACCGGCGGAGTTCGCAACTCTTCCGGATATTCTTCCATTTTCGACGAATCGCAGATCCGATCGGAATCGAATCAAAGGGAAACGGAGAACACTGTTAACTGCAACAACAAGTGTAGCTCACAGATCTTCAATGTTCAACACTTGCATTTTTTCGGGAGAAAAAAAGAAAGAATACATACACATTTATTTATTTTTATTTTGTTTAATGTTTGGGCTTTTGTTCGATGTTGTTGTTGTTCTTATTGGGTTTATTTCCATGTAGGCCCAGTGTATTTTCCCGACTAATCTTTTTTTTTTTCCTCTTCTCGTTTTGTCGATATCTTTGCTATGTTCAATTGATTCAAGTGATTTGTTATTTGACATACAATTGTGTAGATCAATTGGCAGGTGTTACTCTAGCTTAACAAGAGGTCTCGGATTCAAGCAATCAATATGCAGCTCTATTAAAATTTGAGAGTGTTTTATATTTGCTCCAGTGGCCCTACTCACCTCGAGCAGGATTGCCTCTAGAGTGAAGATTTCTACACTTTCGATTAAAAAAAAAAATTGTAAACAAATAAGTAAGAAATAAGATTTGATTTTTATGAAGTTAGAGAAGGGAAAAACAAAAACAAAACTAGTGCTATAGGAAAGTAAGGGACTTTACAATTTACAGCCATAGTAGATGGACTAGCTCGAACTAGTTTATTTAGTATCCAATGGAGTGAAAGAAATATGAGATATGATTAGTGAAATGGAATCCATTCCATCTTATATCATTTCACTCCATCCAATTTTTTATATATTCATCACATTCCATTTCATCTCCTACGCTTTCAAATATAGCCTGAGCATATCAATTTCAGTTCCCTTTGATTTATAACATTTTATTATTTGTTGCTTTTATCATTAAATTTTTGGACCCCATAAAATGTAATCAGTCAATAACTTATAACTATTTCACAGTCAATCAAATTGATGCCACATTTATAAACAGTTTTTGCTCTTTCCTGCTTAACAGTTATTCGGGAGAAAAATAAAATAAAAGGGCAAACAATTATTCCATTGAAGTATATAATTACAAACCAAAGGAATTGAACAAATGAGCACATTCAGTGTTGCTGAGTTGTAACCATGAAGAGAGAACAAAAATTACTAATATCCCAGTATCCTACCTACGACCTGTGTCTTCTAGCCTAAACATGAAGAGAGGACAAAACTTAGCAATAAATTTGAGGCATGACAAAAGCTACAGTGTCTTTTGTCTTTTGAACTAACGTTTACTCCTCCTCCTCCTCCTCCTCAACCTCTTCTGGACCAGACCACCAAGAAACAGGACCCAGACCTTCCAGATCCAATGATCCCTGCAAAATAGATGTCATGATAAGTCACTCTTCCAAAAATATGCAAAGCTAACTACCACCATTTTGTTCGAATAATGCATTGATATTAGGATGTCAACCTATATCTTCTTCACAAACTTTGCATACATGATGCCACTGCCAAAGTTCAAACCTGGTTCTTTAATTTAATCTTAAGGGCATCCATTTGTTTTTGTTGCAAATAACTGAATTCTGATCCATAATCCAGAAATATGTAATCCAGAGTATGAGTTCAATTTCTATACACTATCGTGTAAAACTTTTCTACATTGTCATTCAATCAAATCCTCTCATTGATATGGTTTCTCAAGTAGTGAGTATGAGACTCAACTACCTTTGCTGAAGTGGCAAACATGATTAGTTGACTAGGTTAAAAAGTTTTACAATGACAGTGCATAGAAATTAACTCAAAAGGTATTATGACTACTGCAGAGAATATGGCATAGAAAGTTAGAGAAGGGGAGTAAAGAGATAGAAACAAAGGGATAATAAAGGAAACAAGGTGAATATAAGTCTTCAAGACATGGGTATGAAATTGATGTGACAATATTTGATCTTCCACTAGGCCAGATACCAAGTCGCTTGTACCTCCTAGGTGACCCAAAAACAAGTGAATATAATGCCTCATCCAAAAACCAGAATAATTAACGTTAGAAAAATCAGCATAAACTTGTAGCACTGGTTTTTCAAAATAGTTACACATCTCATATCTCAACTTTTTTTTTTTAATAACTCTAATGAACATAGATACTTTCCTTGCGCACAATTCAGAAGCCAAATATCTCATGTATATTAAAAATATTCATGGGAATGCATGAATCAAGGTAATAAGAAGTAGGGGCAAAGGATAGTGAATACAGGATACTTACTATAACCAACATCGGGGCAAATGGCTTTGATTCTTCTGGTTGTTCAAGTGGAATCGGAGGGTAACTCACACTTTGAACTCGGAACTTGATCTGCCACATTAGTGACCAAAATTAAGTATATTCTTTGTCAACCAAGCATACAGTTAACATGAAAGGTAAGGAGGGCTAACCACGTCACTATCATCAATTGGATATGTGTCTTTATCATAATCCCAAAACCATATGCCTTTCTTGCTGTAGTTTTCAAATCAATATATAAGCATGGTGCTGAACATTCGTATGGAAGAATACATTATCAGAAAAATAAAAGATAGTATGCAGACATGCTGCTGTGTTTAAGTTCAACAGTCATCTTTGTTAGGATCCAATTGCAAGGTATGGGACTTGGCAATTGGAGTCCGACACCAGAAGAATGGGATTCTGATGGTGGGTATAATAAGGCCTTGGCCTCTCCAACCACAATGGCTAGCTTTTGTGGTGTAGTTCTCTCAAGGTTCTTATCAATCCTAAAAATAAAACTAGACAGAGGTGGCATCACCTATTTTTCGATTCAGCCTCAAAGTGATTTGGAGTCCGCAGGTGATGCACAGGAACATAGATGTCATCAAAGAATCCAAGGGATACTGCCAATCACAAATTCAGCATTACTAAGCATAGACTATCATGAAACATCTCAACATTTGATAATCACTAGCTTTTTGGCAGGATGCAAACATTGGATGGTGTTATTACATAATGCAAATAATAGGTTGTTCTCAGCATCACAATATAAAAATGAAAACATAAAAATTAGCTCGGATAACAATTCAATGTGCATTGTGCAAGGTCATGTCACTCTTGCCTTGCATTAACATAACTTGAGCTTTAATTAAATTATATCAACTCTCATTTTTTTAAAAAACAAAAGAAAAAAGAAAAAAGGGACAATCAAAGGCATCACCACAGAATAGCAGTCACAAATTTTATTTTGCTGAAGTAGCAATATATTAAAGCTTACTCACACCAGAAACTGCACAACGAAAAAGTGGATTCCTAACGGAGTAACAGCATGAAAGAAAACTCCATACTTTGTGCCTAAAAGATGAGTTTAATATTGACCTGTATCAGGAACTTATCAACAAGACCAGCCCAAAAACAATTTCCAAGACCCAAGTAACTATCTTGTACCACAATAACAATCTTAAACAACTCCCCTCCTACTGAACCCTTTATGACCGAAAAGAAAAAATACAAGAAACATTATGCGGCGTGTAAAATATGTACGAAACAGAAGTATGCACATAAGCATGATTCTTATCCACCAATAACATACACCATAAAACAGAGAACTATGTGCGGTGGAACAAAATTAATTGTCAAATGAAAATTACAATCAAGTAAGCAGCTGAAAATCTAAGACATACAGCGTAAACCATCAGCATCAGATGAAAGAAGCTTTGCAGTAATAACCTCCCCCACAAATGGACGAAACATAATCAAATTGAACACCACCTGCCAAGAATATCAGAACACAGTTATTGCATTGACATAGATAATCACGTACACCTCCATACCTCTGCCATTAAACCATAAAAGTTTGGTTTATACATCAGAAATGTGTAAAAGAAAGCAACTAAGACGGCAAAACTTTTTAAGGCTCCAAAGATGCTCAAAAGAACTCAGTATAACAAAATGGCACATCCACAATTTTCTGCCTAGATATCAAAATATTGAGTCCTGAGCAAACAAAACAAAAACATTCAGTTCAGAGCATAAAAGATAATTTGTTAAACTTAACAGCCTGCATTCAACTGCATACAGTCAACATGTTGACATTTAAGTTATGGGTGCGTTTGGAAAAGTTTTTATTTGTGGGGTTAAAAACAATTTTTCCCAATAAAAAAAAAGTCAATTTTTTTGTATATTTGAATAATTTTTTAAAGATAATCAGAACCTAAAAATATAAAAACCTGTTTCCAGCTTTTTTTAATTATATATACACACCCTCAGTTTAAGTTTCATAATCACCTGTTTTTTAAAAGCCTAAACAAAGGCACCTGTTATGATTAAAAAAAAGTTAAAATCAAACGCTATGAGTTCATACCGTGTAGGTTGGAGCACCATCACTAGGGTAAATAAACCCACCATCAATGGATTTTATATCATGGACAGATACGCAAAGGCCCAAGTTTGCAATAACCTGAGGTGATACGCAGAAACCCCACAATCAATCAAACCAGCTGAAACAATATCAAATAAAGAACACAAAAATGGATCACAAAGGGAAAATTGAAAACCAACCTTGTCCAAGAAAAGCTTCTCAAGCTCCTCACGCATAGCATCTTGAATGGGACGGGAAAGCTTAGGAGGAGGCAAGGGCAATGTATGCTCAATTCTGCTGAGATAGAACATTTGAGTTCAGGCTGAACCCAGTCACAGAATTCACCAATAGTTAGAACCAAAATAGAAATTATTTTTGTTGCCTAGACAAACGGAGCTTCAAACACCAAATGGAGAAACAAACAACTTCTTCTTCTTCTTCTAATAGTTGAAAAATGTACAGCAACTATCAGTTACATCTAAAAAGCATAAAAAAGTGGGTTTAGTATAATACGAACTCAAAACTCTATATATTATTAAGATCATCAAGGCATGAAAGAAAACCCATATTCAGAAATTACAATGCTAACACTAACACTGCATCGTCTTCGGAAACATGGAAGCAGTGTGTGCATTCAAAAATGATGTTTGGAGGAACTTACCGGCGATTGGCAATGGAGGTCGGAGGTCGGTGGTTCAGCCGCGCTCGCCGTCGTGCCCTTGAACAATAGCTTCCGTTCTGTCAGTCAGGCTTCTGCTTTTTGGTCAACTTACTGGTATGGGTATGGGCCAATCGTTTCTTTCATCATAATTGGGTTTCGCTTCAAATTGGGCTCGTTTTCTTCTTATCATGCAACGTATGTTATTTTAATATGGATTCATTTATTGCGACCATAGTGATCAGGCTAAACCCGGTGCTCGACTTGGTCAGGGCATCAAGTTATTGGGCTACTAGTTCAACCGGTTGAATCGGATTTATTAAAAAATATATAAAATTATAAAAGACATTAAATTTTATATATAAAAAAAAATCAAAACATGAATAAATAGCATACAATCCTAGATGTTGTCCACTATGCAAACAAAGTAACTGAAACATTGACACCAACACTAATACAAATTACACAACAAATTAAGTAATTAACTATATGAATAAATATTACAACTATAACCACTGCCTTTTCTTTCCATTCTTGTAAAGTATCAGAGAACATATACTAGCATAAACAATACTGAACAATCAAAAGTTCAAAACAACTCCTGTTTTGTCAGTAACTCAGCATGATCTTTTTGTTTTTGAAGATCTTTAATGAAATCTAATTATACTCTACATCAAAAACAAAAAACAAAAAACAAACTTAGATCTTAGTCGCTTACCCTTCGAACGTGGCTGAGGCGACGCGACGTGAAAAGGCGGGAGCAGGCAATGGCAAGGAGCTGTGTAGCAAGATGCGAGGTGTGGACGGGCCGACGCCCAATGCAACGGGAGTAGGCAGGGGAGAGCTGCGCGCGCGATGGTCTTTCTTCTTACGCGATGTTCTCTTAGGGCGCCACAGTTTCTCTCAGGCAGCAGCGGTATTGCGGGATTGCAGGAGTAGGTGGCGCGGCTCTCTCGGCTTCTCTTAGTTTCTCACAGGTCACAGCAGCAATAGTTACAGAGTAGACATGTCAAAATGGGCCTAGCCCCAGGCTAGTCCACAAAAATCGCCATTTTTAGTGGGCTAGGCTGACTTTTTAAGTCCACCAAAAAATTCAAACTCGCCTAACCCGTCCCACTTAACCCACGGATTTAGGCGGGTTGGGGCGAGCCAAGCTCGCGACCCAAACCTTTTTCTAAAAAAAATTAAAATTTATTTATTGGTAAGAGCATCTGAATATGTGAAAAACTACAAAACCTGTATATTGAGCATCATCAAACAAGTCCAATTGCCCAAAGACTAAAAAGAGATTTGTTTTCTAGAAAAAGATAATAATATCACTATTTTATTTTAGTAATACTATGACAATGAGCAAAAGCCAAACGGTTAAAACGTAAAGACTCTATTAACAATAATATTTTTTAGTTAATGTTGGTGTATATTTGTTATAAGCCTTGAAAAATTGGATATCCATAAACAAAAAATATTTTATAAAAACCTTTTTTAAAAAAAATTCATTCAGAGCATTAAAAAGTAATTTTTTGAAAATTTTTTATTTTTTGGCGGGATGATGCTAAAATGGGCTGGGCTAATTATTTCAACCCATATTTTTTTGGCAGGTTGACCTTCCCCGCGCCGCTTTTGGTGGGCTTTTGACGGGGCGAATCGACCTGTTTTGACACCTCTATTACAGAGTTAGGGTCCTTAGCTTTTAGTTTTAGTGGTCTTCTATGATTTAGGTTAGGAAGTTTTACTGTTTTAGGATTTCAAAAACAAAAAAAGAGGAAACGACGTTGTTTCCTAAATAAAAAAAAATTGAGCATGACCCAGTCCACTTCACATAAATCGACCGAGTCACCGATTTTCACCGGTTCCATTACATGCATGGTCCAATGCATAACTTAGCCAAGTTTCATGATCGGTTCATTGATTTTCCAATCGAGCCGGGTTTTATAACTATGATTGTGACCTCAAAAGCTAAAATGGATAGATTCATGACAAAAAAAATGTCAAGAGATTTATGAATTTGATTGTAAGAACCAATAATAATAATTAGAATAATTACACTCTCTTTCAATCAAGTCTTCACTATCAACCGAAGAAAAACAAAATCAAGTCTTTACATTATGAATAATGTTTGGCATACAACTAAATTACACAACATATACATATCATACACCTTATTACCATTAGATATGATGTATGGTCCCCACTCATTCATTAAATCCAATGGTAATAACGTATGTGATATGTATTTGTTAAACAATTTAGTTGTATACCTAGCATTACTGTAATCTATCAAAAGAACTTTTGGAACTGTACTTGTGATGTAGAATTTTAAATTTCTATTGATCAGTTTTAAAAGAATAGTATCGATGAATTGTCATTATAAAATATTTCTACAATGTCATTCGATTAAAATATTTTATTTGTATGACTTTTCAAACATTAGATGGATGAGTCAACTATCATGAATGATATGACAATACATAATTAAATGATTGTATATAAAATTTTACATTATTAGTGTATAAAAATTAAATCATTTAAGGAATTGAAATTGTCTTGGAAGCTTAAATTTCATGTTTAAAGTTGTTAAATAATTGTAAAAAGGATTGTAATATTAAATTTAATTCTAATTTTATTATGTAAACATTTAATTTTAAAATTGAAAAAAATAATACGATAACAATTTTTGTATCATATCTTTTTATTATAACTTTTATTAATATTATTCATATATAAATCATTAAATTATAATATATAAACTTTTATGTTTTTATAATAAAAAATTATAATTTTTATAAAAATATTAAATTTCAATAGATATAAATGTTAGTAAATAAATGAGAAAATGAAAGAAGCATAAAAAGCTTTGATGATGAGAGAAACGTTTAATAGGTTTTGACATTAACAATTATTGGAGTACAGATTAGGAATTCTGAGGAAATCGTGTTAGTTATTTTTATGTTTTATAGAATTAATTTGATAAATTATAATTCTAATTCTATATAATATGCTTAATATGAATATTTAAATTGAAACATGTAATTTCAATTTCATATTTAAGGTCCTTACTCAATTCCTTTCCCAAAACGAAATGGTAGATCTTTTAGTGAGATCCAGTACAATTAATTTATGAACCCAAAGATGAGCACTTCCTAGATATGCACTCTTAAACAATTCAATAAAACCTACAAATATTATATATATATATTTAGTGCATAATTAAATTACACAACAAATGTACACTACATATCTTATCACCATTAGATGTGATGTGTGGTCCTCACTCATCCCATTTATTCATCAAATAATTATACACCTAATAGTACTATATATATATATATATATATATATATATATATGCACAATTAAATTACACAACAAATATACACTACACATCTTATCACCATTGAATGTAATATGTGGTGCTCACTCATCCCATTCCCCAGGCTTATACTGTATAACTGTATAGTTTGGTTTAGTTAACATCAGTCATTTTATTGACTTGTTGGTTCAAGTCTGAAAGTATAAGTTAAATCTTTTTTTTAACACTATTTCTCAACTCGATTCCCATGAGGTCAACTGAAGGCAGTGTTGACATGTAATAAAATAAATATAGTTATTACTTCCCTCGCTTTTCACGAGTGTTAGATCATGTAAAATTATCATGAAACAATTAATATAAGGAAAACTTTCAGTGAAAATACTTCCCAATCATATGATTACATAATAAATCAACGTAGCAGTTCAATTCGAAATAATTAATTAAAGCAAATCAGTACAAAGCTATTGTTATAAATCTTCGTTGGCATGTGCGAGTTATTCATAATAAACGGTTAACAAGCTCTTAGTATAATAATTTTCGCCGCTAAGGTGAAGAAATTTGGAGCTATTCACTTAATTTGTTGTATAAAGACGACTCCTTTATCACTGGAAAGAAAATATAAAAGAGATATGTACCCAAAAAATTATATTTAAAAGAGACAAAAACGGATGTTAATTGTGGACGAATCACATATTCACATGGTGCATATTTTTCGAAACTGTTTAGTATAGGCGTGCACCATTCTCCAAGCTAATACGCTTTCCTCGTGCTTGCATGATTCCCCTTCAAAACTTTGTTTAATTTAATAATTTCATAGCCTTGCAACTATTGTATTTTCTTTCGAGCTTCTACGCTTCTTGTGTTAAAGAAGATTTAATTATATTTTATTCTATAAGTATAGATTATATTGATATTGATTTTAGTCTTTTTAAATTTATTTTCTGGTTTTCAGCTCTTTATCTTTCGAATATTTTGTTTCACCTCCATGCGATCTAAGTTTAACTCCGTATACGTAGTTTAGAATGTATATTTTGCTCTTATGAATATTAGAAAAGTATTTTCTACCCTTACAAATATCTTAATAAAAGTTTTTCTTTGATCTCTATAAATATCACCACATAACGGTGTGTACTAATGATACAAACAAAAAATATAACGTTAGAAAAAGAGTAGACAATATTGCTGGTCATAATATTTTTAATTTGACATCAATTTAAACCTTATAAAATTTTTAACATCAATTTAATTCCAACATTTTTTGCTTCGACATCAATTTAGTTCTAACATTTTTTTACTTGGACATCAATTTAGTCATTCTATCAAAATAGAAATATAATAAACTATCAATATTGATGTCGAAATTAAAAATGTTAGTGCTAAACTGCTGTAAAAAATTTTGTTGTGAAAACTAATGTCAAATTGAAAATATTAAAAAAAAGAGATATTAACTCTTAGAAAAGTGATGGATTAAAATCCAAAATAAAAGTTTAAAGGCACTAAAATCAAAACGAGATATATTTATAACAACAAAAAAAACATATTTGAACCTTTAATATATATATATATATATATTCTTCACGATCAGATTGATGCTATATATTCCACCAAAAATATTGATGCTATATATAATTAGAGCTGAAATAAAATGCTTATTTAGCTACACATTGAATGTGTTTAGCCACACTTCATAAATGTGGTTAAGTGAAAGTGCACCACTTACCTAAATTTACTAAGTCAATTACAAAATTAACCTATTTGCATATATAAATTAAGATGGATCAATTGATAGATTATTGGTTAATTATGAGAGTGAGAAAATTAAATCTTAACCATTAAAAACACATATGAATTATTAAGATTTAAACTTCAAGTCATATTAACTTTTTAAAGTGATTATATGATATTTTAATAATTTTAGTCTTGATTGTCTATATATAGTTCAATTATCTATATTTGTTCTTATGAGAAATTGAGATGAATAAATCTTAATTATTAGATTTTATAGAAATGATTAAGACCATTTGAATTTTTTGAGTGATTAATGACCTTTAAAATCTTATTCCCTCCGTTTTAAAATAAATGTCTTTTTGACTTTTTAAATTTATTCATAAAATGATGTCTTTGGACACAATTTACATCCATATATTAATTATCTATGTATGGTTTAATGGTTAAAATATGCTCATCATTTATTTCACCTTTCATATAAAAATAGCTCGGCCCCCTCATTTAATACATCCTCTTTAAATATAGTTCTTATCTTAAACACCTAATCGATTTTCATGTATGTCATCAGTTGAGTCTCTGAAAGCAAACAATGACAAAAGTGAATACTTACAAAGATACTCTAACACTCAAACAAAAAATGAAGAACAACATTGCTTCGTCAAAGATGACATTAAATACTTACCTTGGATTTTATATAGCTTCATATTTATGATTAAATATTTTCCTTTATCATGACAAGAATATCTAGATAAGACTCTTATAAAAATTTTCTAGTAGAATTCAATAGACTCTCATCGATGGGGATGATTCGGTCTGGCCGATAAGATTATAGTTGGTTTGTATCCCAAGTGGAAGAGATGACTTTATTTAATGTCCGATTGTGTGTCCGGAACATGATTGACTCAAGTGGAGAACATCTATCTATAAAAAGGATAAAGAAAAATGAAAAAAAAAAATGACTCCAACCCTTTGGAGTACTCTATTAAGAGGCCCAAAACAACTTGGCTCCTAGTTAATCACTACCATGCATGTACGTAGTTGCCAAGCGGTACATCTTAGTTCGAGTTGGCATGATCTAATCCGAACAAAGATCTAGCTAGGTCTTCGCGCGGTCGATCTACAACTCTCAAATTCGGTGGCAATCTAAAGATTCATGCGTTTTGATCTCATGATGAATTCACTAGCTCTAAGATTCTCCCTTTTTCTTCTATCTCTTATTGAGGGTTACGAGAACATGCATTGTGTGAGTCAATGCCTTTGTCATACCGTGCATTTAATGCTAATCATGCATGGCCTTTAATGTCACAATTTGCATCCATTGCATTTTGCTCTTAATCTCATGCTACCATTGATCCATTGAATAGATCTTCCAAAATTTCGGTGGGAATGAAATTGGGGTTCTCTAGTACAAATATGTATACGCATTCAAATAAACTTAAAAAAAAAAATTGTTTTTATGACAATATATTCTGCATTTTTTTAATAGATTTATATTGATGTGCATACCATTGAATTAGTTGCTTTATCACCGATTGCTTGAAATTTGATTAATTGTTTGAAAAAGCATTCTTAATTCAAACATAAAGATTGCAGATTTATTATTGAAATATAAAATTAAAATCTCAATGTCAAATTAAAACCTTATTGATATCTTGGATCATCAAAATATAACTTCAAGGTTCGACCTTAGAAAACTAATTTCCTTATTCTAGGATCGAACATACACAAGGATGATGAATGGTAAAATTGGCCAATACTTGGCCTTTTTATTGCTTTCAAATGTACAATGGTATAGAAAATTCAGTAAGCGCAATGGCCTGCTTGGCTACTTAATATCGTATCCCTTTAGTGTTACAGAATCTCATCAATCAGACTGCGTGTGTCTCTTCCTAGACTTTTTGCTTGGCAATTTTAAATGATATTAACATTCGTTTTTGAGATGGAAAATCCTTTAATATGTATGACGGTTTCTTTTCTTTTCTTTTCTTTGAAAAAAGGGTTTTTCTAGTTTGATCCAGATCCTTGCAACTGTTCAGTCTATGAAGATAAAAACGACCATATGTTCCTAAATTAATGAAAAGTAATGTTATTTATACACTAAAAAATTATGTGTTTATAGATATCTATCCAAATCCAGGGCGAAAAATAACAACTTTTATCTTTAGATGTGAGTTCTACAAAATTCAATGATAATAAATTAAGTGTTTATACAATTGAAAATTATACAACCAACATTTCTCATTAATGAAAGCAGACCGAAGCGGCCATTCATAATACGGTACCGAAAGATTGGGCAACATTAGGTAAGTTCATTATTATTATTATTATTATTATTATTGAAATGTTACTGGTTGTAGCATTAACATTGATACAGTTATTGCACAATTTAAAAATATATTTCATTTGACAACAAAACTATAGTTTAATTGATAATAGCATAAGTAAGGTCTCGTATTTATGTCTTTTGGATTTTAAAAAAATAGCATTAAGAGAGTTGTATACATAAAATTAATGGGCCAAATAAGAAACAGATCGGTTAAAGTTCATTAGACTCTAAATGAATTTCAAATACTAAAAGTTTTAGACCCGAAAAACAATACATTTTCTAATTTCGTATTATTCTATATTATTGAATTTTGACATAATTATTTTTACAAACACATATACTCATAAATATATAATTTAATTTTTTCAATTTCCATTAACTATTTAAAAAGACATTTGAAAATAAAATAAGATTAATTTTTATGTACTAACAATATAAAACAATGTTATATTATTTATCAATAAAATTTTTTGAAGTTAATAAATTATGATGGGTAGTTATCGTAATAAACAATATTTTTCTACCTATGATTTGGCATTTTTTTAAAAATTTATTAACCTTTATAATACATTTAAGTCTAAATGGAACTTAATTACTTATGAATGCGTAGATTAGCTGCGTTAAAATTAGGGAAAGAGAACTTTGTCGCTTTAGTGGTCCTATTTAGTTTGTGTAACATTCTCAATTTTCTTTTTTACTAACTAGATCATTTTTATAAGTTATTAGAATAAATAATTAATAAATTAATGAAGTACTAATTAATAAAAGAGCCACAGGTTAATCAATCAGGAAAAATAATAGAAAAAGTCAACCTAATTAGATGAAGGACAAAAAGGTAATCTTAAATATTTAATAAATTTATTAATTTTAATAATTAAACTAAAAAAATAAGATTCTAGAAGATAATTAGTATCACACAATCAACTAATATTTAAATTATGAGAGAATGTGCAAAATTTTAAATAATTAATAATCTCTCAACAAATCTTATAAATTATATTCACACTAACTAAAAGTTATAATATCTCTCTAAATCTCTATTTTATAGCAATAAACACATAAAGAATCCAAAAATTTAACAAATATTATATATATATATATATACATATGTAATATCTACATAATTATATAGATGCACATTAAAATATTATATATATATATATACACACACACGTAATAATATATTTTGTTACTATTATAATATATTATAATAAATAAATTATAATAATAACAATAATAAAAAAATAGTAGTAGGAGTAGAAATAATAACAGCAAAAAAATAGAGAGATGTGGGAGACATGTATAAATCCTGAACACACCTACTATGTAAGAAAAAGTTAGTACACTCCCACCTCTTTACAATTGCAATTTGGCCTTCCATCATTCTCATTCTCCCCAAGCTCTCATTTTCTACATTATCTTTCTTCACTTTTTCTTCATCTTTCACCACCGTCAATCTTCACCTTAAACTTGAACCATCATCTTAGTTCAAAATTTTCTTTAAATACATAAACCCCAAGCATGTTGGAGCTCCAATCTTTCCATGTCTTTTATGGTAATTTAGGCCAGGATGGAGCACGAAGGAGGATCTTTACTTAATTTTAACTCTTTGGAGCATCTAAATACTCATTGTCACATATTTCACAACCAGAGGTAGGGTTTTTCTTGTCTTTTCTCTTAAAAGAATTATGTTTAAGAACCCAATGTTCAAAATCATTGAAAGATTGAATTCCTATTTTTACACACTTTTCGCTCTATATTTGTGTCTAATTTTGTTGCTATGATTGATAAATGATTGTTTTATTTTCTTCTATTGCTACAAACTCTTGAATCTTGATTGTGATTGACCGTATGCTATATGTGTGGGTGATTGCTTGGGTGTCTATAGTAGTCAATGTCTATGGTGCCATTGGCATTTAACTACATTTTGAAAATGTGGCTAAACGAAATAATTTAATGTGGCTAAACCCTTTCTTTCTTAGTGTGGAATGTATGTCTCCCAGCAACACCATCACTCTGTTCCAAACTCCCCCTTTCACTTGTAGCAGGCCCATCATTTTACCACATGATGCCGTCGCCCTTATCGCATTCAAATCCAAAGCCGATCCCAACAATCACCATAACTTCTCAACCACCCCTGCCCTTCTCTTTTGCTCATGGGAAGGCGTCTAATGCGCCAAAAATAGAGCAGTGTGCTTCGTCCTCCAATACTTAGATATATAAGGTGTCTTCACTCTCAACACGCTCTCCACCCTCAACCAACTTCGAGTTCTCAGCTTGCAAAACAACTCATTCATCGAAACCATCCTTTACCTCACTGACCTCTTCAACCTCTAGAACCTCTTCCTGCACAACAGCCACTTCACCGGTTCTCTCCCTTCTTCACTTTTCTCCCTTCACAGGCTCCAAACATTGGATTTTTCTGAAAGAACTACATCATCCAGCCTCTTTACTCATATATATATATATATATATATATATGTATATATGTATACGATAATAATATAAAATATTAACATGCACATCACGTTATATATATAATAATATTAAAATATAAACCTGTGCACAACCCGTGTAATATAAAAATATAAATATGTGCATCAAGTTATATATAATAATAATATTAAAATATTAACCTGTGCACAAACCGTGCATCATGTCACTATTATTATTATTATATATGTGTATATATATACATATACATATATAATAGTAATAATAATAACACCAATAATAATAATAATAATAGTTCATATACTCATAAATTTCATATTTAGAATATTACATATGAAATGTTAAAGACATTGGATATAATCCCCACTGATAAAGTATCTATGTAATATAAAATATTAAAGATGTTAGACTCTGTTTCTAATGATAAAATATTAATGTGATATAAAATATTAAAGATGTTGGTCTCAAACCCCATTGATTTGGAAATAATCATTGATAGAAAGAGGTGATCCCCCTCTGTTCTAACACCCCGTTTATCCCCATTGTTTTTGTTGATGACGATCAGCTTTTCATATGAGCTAATTACCTTACTCATTGGATAACTGGATGTATAAAGAAATATATGTATAAAGAAAAAAAATGTATAAAGAAAGAGATATGTAATGGAAGAGGTGTGTAAAGAAAAGGATGAATAAGAAAAGAAAAAGTAAATGAAAAGACTAAACTAAATACTTTATATAACTT
Organism: Dalbergia cultrata; assembly: GCA_031216105.1. Taxonomy (NCBI): domain Eukaryota; kingdom Viridiplantae; phylum Streptophyta; class Magnoliopsida; order Fabales; family Fabaceae; genus Dalbergia; species Dalbergia cultrata. The sequence continues at coordinate 859,513 of CM062347.1, read as the reverse complement.
AATATAATTTTATATGTATGTTTATGTTTATTTATATTACCATGTATACATGAAATGTAATATTGCATCAATGTTAAGAAAAACCATGTTAAAAAATATGTTTATCTCAGGTAAAGATTTTTCAGAACTTATTAATTGAATTTTAATATATGTTCATATTTTTTAAAAAATAAATCGAGGTGATTAGAGATGATTTCGATAACACTTTATTATGTGCATTTTACTAGGAAATTTCAAGTTCTCACCCCATTTTTTCCATGTGTCATCTTCAAACGATGAGCAAGTAATTATGTATCATTTGGAGGAGCACATTTAAGGAAAATAAATAGAATTTTATTTTAGATTATGAGAATAGTTAAGATTGTATTCTAGTTCAGGTGACTTATTTAAATGAGTTATATATAACTCCATTAAAAGTTTGATTACTTCATTAATTACTAGACCAATGTTAGTTGGATAATATCTATTGTTTTTGCTATTTATTTACTATTTACGACATATTGTTTGGATTTATCTACATATTTATGATGTGTAAATTATTTAGACGGCGGATGATTTGCATATGTTTATGAATATTTTACTTAGGTTCCTTCGAAATAAATATTGTACACGATTTATTTATACATAGGGCTTCTATTTTGATTTTTATAAAAAAAAAAATTATTACCATTATTTTTCTTATATATTATTTTATTAGAAAATTTATGAGATCAGAACGTAATAATTAAAGATTAATCTTAACATGACTCAAATGTGAAAGGGTTAAATTTTGTAGTGTTATAGTTTGAGCAGGATTACCTTCACTAAAAGGATACCTATGATGTAGACAAAAAGAAAATGAAAGTTAATTACCCTCTCCATTTCATATTAACTGACATTTTTTAATTTTTTTTCAAATTAATTATCATTTTTTTGTATTTAAAAAATTAATTATTATGTATACTACTGAAGCCCTTCACTACTAGATCAATCTTAATAGCTTATTGTTATTTTTCGTTTTAAATGAAGATTTAATTGTATCTTAAATTTAGTGTGATGTGAAATGGTGAGGGCTATTGACAATATGAAACACATTCTTGATTATACTACCCATCCCTGTCCCCGACATAGCACCCATTAATTCAACTAACCTAAAAAATCTCTAGTATAATCCCCAATAATGAATCAGTTACTATGCATAGCCAAGACAATACCGAAAAAATGGGCATCGAGTTAGATACAGATCCCACATTCCCATAAATAGAATGATGAAAATTAATTAATTATGTATAAAAAAAAAAGAAGTAAGAGAAGTGCGACAACAATTAACAAAGGAGGATTGATTGCACGCTGTACGCGTGGGCAACGATGCCACCCAGACAGTGCCCCAACGTTGAAATTCCTCTCAGATTTTTGTATCCTTCTGCGGCACGGCAGCCTCTGCTTCAATAACATTCATAACCATTGATTCTCAAGTTTTTATATAATTCATATAAATTTAATTTTCATTCATTGATTATTTTTAAAAAATTATATAATAATTTAATCATGATATTAATAAAAAAATTTAAATTTCATATAAATTATTTAAAAAATTATATAAATAAAATGATTTAATTCGATGCTAATGTAAAAGCGATTAGATACAAATTAAACTATGAATTAAAATGAATAGTTGCAATAAATAGGAATTAATAGTATTATTTACGTTCATTACATATGAGACATTGTACTAACTCATTTCTTATCCACCATTGCATAAGATTTGACATGATATCTCATATATAATAAGTATAAATAATATTTTTTTTTAAAATAATGTGTGTAACATTTTTTTGGGTGGAGGAGGGGGAGGGATGGGTTCTCACACCTAACACCTTTTATGAGGGATCGAATCAAAGTGCACAGTAACAACATTAGCCAACGGTGCCACGGTTCAAGTGCACGTGTGTAGCATCTTTAAACAAGAGAAGTGATATTTGAACACCCAGTGGGTGTCTGATTTGGGTGTCTGAATCAGACACCCACTTTTTAACCGTTGGATGTGATGGATGTTAAGAGTAAGTGGGGACATCCATCACATCTAATAATTATAAAATGGGTGTCTGTTTCAGACATCCACTTTTAGGTGTTCAAATAATTTTTTCTCTTAAACAATGCACTTACAACATAGGGGGAAAAAAGTGGTGGGCTACCCATTTTATACTGTTATAAGTATATTATTAAAAAATGTTAATACATGTATAATCTTTTATTCCAAAATCAACCAATAATTTCTCCAACCCCTCTCTCTTTGAAGTGTTTGATTCTCTTCTATAAAAGGCCGTCGAAACTCTCTTACTTGTTTTCAGTTCCAACCGTTAACTCAAAATCTCGAAACAAACAAAGCATAGTACACCCTAAGCATAACAAATCCTTCCACCACCTCTCTCTCTCTGTCTCTCTCTCCCTCTCCCGTTTTTCTCTCTTCACCTCTCATAAACCAAACACAGCCTTAATCTCATCAAACACCAGCACCCTCTCTCGTATCGTACGCGATTCCCTCTTGCGCCTCTAACTGCTTCTGGGTTTCCATTCTTCTCCTTCGGTTTCCTTTTCGGTCCTGCATTTCTCACGTGCAAGATCAAAAAGTTACTCCGTCGGGGAAAATGGAAGTTCGCCGGAGAAACGTTGCCGCCGGCGAAAGTTCCGGCGAACAGCTCAAAACCCAGAAGCAAGTTGGTGGCGTCGTCGCAGGGGAATCTCATGCGGGTGCACCGATGGTCCATGTGTACGTAACAAACGCCGTGTTCTTCGGCTTGTTCTTCTCAGTCGCGTACTTCCTGTTGCACCGGTGGCGCGAGAAGATCAGGACTTCGACTCCGTTACACGTCGTCACCGCCGACGAGACAGCTGGCATCGTGTCGCTCGTCCTGTCGGTGGTGTACCTTCTACGGTTCTTCGGGATCCATGGTACCCGCGCGTCCACTTACGATGACCTCTCCGATGAGGAGATCATCGTGAAGGAGGATGCCAGGGCGCCTGGACCGTGCCCCGCCGCCCTCGTCGATTCCTCGGCAAAGGCGGTGGCAGTCGTTCCGAAACCGGCAAAGGAGGTGTTTATAACCGAATCGGATGCATGTAAGTTGTAGTCTTCAAATTTTCTAAATCTATGGCATGTTTGGCCATGGGGTAAAAACTAGGAGAAAATTTAAAAGTGCACGTAGATCACATTCAAAAAAAGATTTCTTCTATTGTTTTTTTATATCCTAACCAAACACAACTTTAGAAAGAATTGCCATGAACAAATTGATAGGACTAGTTTATTTCAATAATTTAGAAAGATCTACCATAAGCAAAGTAATAGGACTAGTTTATTTCAAAAATTTAGAAAATGTTACCATAAGCAAAGTGATGGGACTAGTTTAATAATTTAGAAAAGATTACCATAAGCAAAGTAATAGGACTAGTTTATTTTAATAATTTTTTTAAAAAATACATAAGCAAAGTGATAGGAATGGTTTACTTTAATTTATTAAGGTCAAGATTGGTGAAATTTTTGATGGAGGATAGCAATCAAATCTCATGTCTCACTTGATTTCAGCTAGCTATATGGATTAAAATGGCCTGCATAAATCATATGATATCATTGTGTTTTATAATATGTTTTGAAAATTTCACATGATCATGTATAAGTTTTTACAAATTAGTGGTTTTACTCCTTTTGTAATGGATTCTATCACTGCAAAATTTAACAGATTTTTCACCAATCTATTTATCACATGTGAATTTCACATTAGTGAATCCATTTCCTTGATCATGTGATGGTTCTTCTTTATCATGGGAGATTTTGGTCAATATTCTAGTAAATAATTTAGCATTAGTCTAATTTATTCCTGAATTTTTTTACATTGCAGTGTCAACAGAAGACAAGGAGGTCATCCAGGCTGTGGTTTCCTGTTCAATTCCATCATACTCACTGGAATCAAAGCTGGGAGATTGCAGCCGTGCAGCAGCGATTCGGCATGAGGTGGTGCAGAGGATTACAGGGAGATCACTGAAGGGTCTGCCGGTGGAAGGGTTGGACTATGAGTCCATATTGGGGCAGTGCTGTGAGATGCCAATAGGATATGTGCAAATTCCGGTTGGTGTGGCTGGTCCCTTGTTGCTTGATGGTAGGGAGTACACTGTGCCAATGGCTACGACAGAAGGGTGCCTGGTGGCAAGCACCAACAGAGGCTGCAAGGCCATCTATGCCTCCGGAGGGGCCACATCTGTGCTGACGAGGGATGGGATGACGAGGGCGCCGGTGGTTCGGTTTGGCACTGCCAAGAGGGCAGCTGAGCTCAAGTTCTACTTGGAGGATCCCCTCAACTTTGAGTCTCTAGCTATGATTTTCAACAAGTAATTTTTCTCACATTTCGTGTTGTTGTTATTCCATTTCATTTTCAGGTTTCCTTTTTTTTAGTAACCCCAAATTGGTTCCAAAATATCAGATAAAAATTTCGTTTTGATCAAATTAGTTCTTTTTGGGGATTAATGCATTCAGTGATCCTTTTCAGGAAGACTAACTTGGGACTTTTACTCTTGTTCTTTTTTTATTTTTAAAGCCTTTCTATTTGTGCTGAATAGTCCAATTTTTTTTTAATGATGTCAACGGCGAAGATTTGTTCTTTTTCTCTTTTTAGTAATTGCTAGGCTGGGAATTGAATCAGCAAGTCGGCGACCATTTTGATTTATTGTTCAATCGGTTAAATTTAAAATGAAATTGACTCGGAAATTGTTTACATATAACATATGGCTAATTTATGATTCAATCGGTTCAACCAGATGATTCGGTGGACTTTTAGAACATTGAATGTTTCAGCTACGTTATGTGAAGATTAGGGAAATAAAGCTTTGAAATGAATATTTTGTTGAAACTGAGAATAAGCGACAGAAAATTTAGGTGCGATTGTTGGTTTCACATTTGGATATTGATGGCTGCTTTTGCTTAATTCTAGCTGTGTTTTCACATTTTTATTTTGCATGTTAGATGTCCATGGAATTACCTACGTGGAGATGTTAACAATTCTTTTCAAGGATTACAATCAGGAATTAGCAATTGACCTGTTGTTGGTTTATTGAATGTGTATGTGCAGGTCAAGCAGATTTGCTAGGTTGCAGAGCATTCAGCCTGCTATTGCTGGCAAGAATCTGTACATTAGATTCCGTTGCAGCACCGGCGATGCCATGGGGATGAACATGGTTTCCAAAGGTGTCCAAAATGTCCTTGATTTCCTTCAGAATGACTTCCCTGACATGGATGTTATTGGAATCTCTGGTAAAAACATGATCTTCATAATGTGTCCTTTTTATTCAATATGTTACCTAAACTAGTTGTTGATTTGTCATAAACCCCGATGCCTGCACCAGGAAATTTCTGTTCAGACAAGAAAGCTGCTGCTGTCAACTGGATCGAAGGTCGCGGCAAGTCTGTGGTCTGTGAGGCCATAATCAAGGAAGAGGTGATTAAGAAAGTGTTGAAGACTAGTATTGAGGCCCTGGTGGAGCTTAACATGCTTAAAAACCTTACTGGCTCAGCTGTGGCTGGTGCTCTTGGTGGGTTCAATGCCCATGCTAGCAATATTGTATCTGCTATCTACATAGCCACTGGTCAGGATCCTGCTCAGAATGTAGAGAGTTCTCACTGCATCACCATGATGGAACCTGTGAATGATGGCAAGGACCTTCACGTCTCTGTCACCATGCCTTCCATTGAGGTATACAATCAATTCTCTGGTCTTAAATTGTGTTGTCTTTTAGGATGGAATATTGTTTCTAGGCAAATTACATTGATATCCCCTAGAGTTTTGTAAAATTCATCCCGACTCCCCTCTATTTATCTGGGTAACATTAATCCCCCTGAATGCACTGTTCATTGTGTGATAGAGGTGAGGGCAGCGTAGTGATTTTACAAACTCAAGGGATGTTGGTGTAATAATCTCACAAACATAGAAATCTCCTGAGCAAATTTTTACAAATAGAGGGGAGACCAGTGTAATTAACCCTTATTGCTAATATCCTTTAATTGAAAATTTCATTCCTATTGTATACAAGTAGTACCACTGCACATTGTTTGTAAAGTTTCAGACAAGCTTATTCCTTTGGGAATGAGTTATTTCTCTTTTCTTTAAGTCCCTCTTTTTAATTGCATGCACAATCAAGGATAGCTGCATTTGGCTAGCCTTGAGCATAATGAGAATTAAGATCACTTCCTTTGTGTTTGATCTATTTTTGGTCCCATTTTTCAGGTTGGTACTGTTGGAGGGGGAACACAACTGGCATCTCAGTCAGCCTGTCTTAACTTACTTGGTGTCAAGGGTGCTAGTAAAGAAACTCCAGGTGCAAACGCTAGGCTTCTGGCCACCGTAGTAGCCGGTTCGGTCCTTGCCGGGGAGCTCTCACTCATGTCTGCTATTTCAGCTGGGCAGCTTGTTAAGAGCCACATGAAATACAACAGGTCTAGCAAGGAAGTCTCCCAAGTTGCCTCATGAGCTAGCCTTGATGACAATAGTAGAATAAAGTTGTGTTAGAGACTAATAACCAGCCTCTAATACTTGCACAAAATGACAAAAGAAAAATTGGTAGACATGTGAGTTTCAAAGTGCTATTGGTAGTGGTGAATAAAAAGTTTTGGTTGGCTTGATTTCAAAGAGTAACACTTTTGCTAACCAAGAGCATGTGGTAGAAAACAGATCAAAATAAAGGCTGGACTTATTGAATATCTGCTCCACGGGAGGCTTTGTGTCTTAATCAAAGATTGTACAGAGGGACTTGAATCACACAGAGGGTGGAGGGGGTAAACAAGAAGTAGCCGCAACTCTGGCATTAGTTTTATTCTTTTCTTTTTTAACTTTTATTTTATTTAATCATTTGGTGTTGTGTGGTGGTGGTGGTGTTGTCTAGTCTAAATCTTCTGCCTCAAAGATGTGGTATTTTGGTGTTTGATAGTGTTGTAATCTCCATCTTCTTGTCTAATTTGTAATTTTAGCAAGAACAGATACATCGATGGGATGTAGAGTTTGTTAAACTTAATTTCAGTGTCTGGTTGGTCAACCTTTTCTTGCGTCTCTCGGATTGAGACAAAAGTGGTTAGTTTGTGCGAATATTTTTCATGTTAGTATACTAGTACAAAATAATAGCTTGTTTGTTTATCATAGTAATAATAATAATTTGTTTAAAGATCGGTCTAATTAACTGAGTTTTACACGTGAAATACAAGCATCAATTATCTATGCGGACAAATAGTGCGTATGAGAAAAGAGTACACCAGCACTGTGCATGTGGTTATCAAATTCAAACATTAATTTATTCCTTATCTACTTAATGACGTACTGGCATCAAATTGGTGTTATAGCTTTTTTAACATTATAAATTTGATTTCATTTGAAATAATTATACAACATGAGATTTGATTTTATTTAAGAGATTAATTAATATATACTGGCGGCATATAAACTCTAAACTCATTTTATATTATCAATTAATTAAAATTTGAAACATCTCTATAATTTTAGTAATTGCATCACTTTTTCCTAATTATTCTCACCAATTAACTAATGTGTCATGTTTTAATTGGTTAACACTATAAAATGAGTTTACAGTTCATATCAATTAATCTCTTTATGTAAATTGATTTGATTTATAAACTTAATCTCATAGTTTAGAATAATTACATAAAATCAGATTTGCTTTGATTTATAAATCATATATGATGATTAAAATCTATTAAATAATGTCTGGGATGCTTAGAAATGAGGATTGATTTGTTGAAATTCCATCAGATTTCATAAGATTTCAAAATAAAATAAAAAATCAAATTTAATAGATTTAATAAATCAAATCATTTTTTATTTGTGAAAGTCGTAAATATAAGATTTGATTTGCAACTCAAAACAATTCCTATTTAACTTCATTCCAAACATTATTCATAAGGATAAAAACGTTTACAGGTTTTTGAGAATAAATTGTGGAATTAGCATTATTTTATTCCGAGTTTAAAGAAAAACTTAGTAAAACTAATTCAACTATCTTGTATAATTTGCAGTTACGTGCTCTGTCGATACTCATTTAGTCATTTTATACTGAAAACCAAAAGGAAATGACATTCTTCATTGTATCAAGTTATTGTGTGTCAATACAGGGAGAAAAAAAAAATAAAAACAAAAACTGTGTCAAGTTTTCTTTTGTCCGTTTTGTGTGTATTGAAAGTGACACTGACACAGAGTCTCATACTTTTGACAAAAACATCATGTCAACACAAAGCGCCGTCTGTGGGGATCGAACCCACGACCACGTGGTTAAAAGCCACGCGCTCTACCGCTGAGCTAAGACGGCAATTGATGCTAGGGGACATATTCACTAGTATAGCAAAGTACAGCTTAGTTGCGTTGTCACGCTCGTGTTCAATTTTCCACCAAGTGAATGATAGTACGATACAATAAAGTCTATTTATAATGTAGAATAATGTTTAATATATATATACTTATATTTATTAATTTACTTTTTGTTTTTTAATTGAAATTTACTGTGTATTATATTAGTACAATTAGATTTGTTAATGGTTATTACTTTTATTTTCAATATTTTGTTATAAAATACTAAATATAAGAATTAGTTTTACAAGTGGATTGTTTTTTTCATAAAATCTTAAAATCAACATAATAAAATGAATTTAAATTATATACGTTGGCAATGTAAAAATATTTAACAAACATCCAAATATGTATTATCATATCAATAAAAATATTTAACTTAATTACTTAACTACTCACTACTTTAAAAATTTTACCGATAGAAACATATAATTGAATAATCACATAAAATCTTTTTATATTATCAGTGCATCAAAATTCATTTCTAATAAAATAAAATAAAAAAAACAAAGCAAGACTTATAGAACCAAACAAACCCTAATATAGTTGGAATTGCAAAAATTGGAATTACCTAAACGGTTCTAAACTTAAAAGCTGGAAACGCAACCTGATAGATGATTGTGGCAGTCGTCTATTTATGTATCTAAATTTTTTGCAATATAGTTATAGTTGGGGGATCTTGGAAGAAAAGCATCCCCAGGCCTAACAACGCACATGAATGTGTACATGTGCCAATAAGAGCGTCAATTAGAGCAGAAAAAATGGTATCAGAGAAAATAAATAAATAAATAATGCACTTCTTTTAAGCTCTGCAATCAAATGCTATAGCAATGTACAAACAAATAAAGATTGTAGCTGGGCGTAGAAAGAGCACTTTTCTTTCTTATACAAATTAAACATTACTTCTAATGAAGCATCTTATAAACCCCCAGGATACACAATAGTCAATTACTCTTATCCTCCTGTAAGCCAATTCCTTGCAAGTAATGTTCTGCATCCAATGCTGCCATACACCCTGCACCAATAAAACCAAAACAGTGTAATATAAGCAAAGACAGACAAGATAGAGAAACAAAAAATGATAGCAAATTTCTAAGGACCTACAAAGCATGCGTAGAATGATACATACATGAGAAGGTCAGATTATTAATGCTTCAGTTCAGTATGATTTTAAGCAAATTCATTTAACTCTGGGCCTAGCTTAATGAAACAAGCCAACTATGCTGGTCAAGGCTTTAGATGGACATTTTTTGGCATCTATTATGCATAATATGGATTGGAGTTGTTATAATTCAGCGAAATCAGATAACGAGACACCCATTACCACCATTATTATCTAATAGACTACAAAATTGAACTTTGGATGCAATTTGTGGGAGCATTAAATCTTTATACCTGCAGATGTGTTTGAAGAAATTGAAAAACTAACCTATATCTACTAGCAAATGATTGAATATTGGGGATGAAAGAAGAAAAAGAGCACACAACCGTGTCTGCATGTAAAGGAACTATGCTTGTGAAAGGTATCAGAATGAGGAACAAACAAACATGTACAGAAAATGGAATAATGCATGCACCAAGAGCAATCCTTTGAGGAAAGATGCCAAAACATCCAGGGCAGCTTACTTCCATATATTTTATCTCTCTCTTCCTTATGTAATTTTATATTTCTTTTTTACATTATGAAGGATCCTTAACCTCGAATTTGCTAATGCTTTTCTTCACTTCCTTCTAATGAATTTATTCCAGTATTTTGTAAATTTTTAAAAAAAATAAAGGAAGTTAAAAAATAAAAAAACAGAGCTCACAGCCCAACATACATACAACAAATCAATGACTCATCCAGTTCGAGCTTCAACTGTTAAAAGTTGACAGCTTGTTTTAAACATTTTTCTTCATTCGCAAACTACAAATGAAATAAAAAACAAGAACTTATTTATAGGCTCCATGATTTTGAAGTTCTAATAGAATCTATGCTTGATAGAATTACTATTAGTATTATCATACAAAGTTGATAAATAAGGTGAAGGTCGGTTTGTCAAAGTCTATCTTACATCTAAAAGTTCAGTTCAAAATAAACCAATTTGTTTCACACCTAGTATCTCAGAATGTGCAATACACCAAGGACATGCAGAAAACGTTGGCTTTCAAAACACTATATTTTAAATTTCAAAACCAAGTATCACATGAATCTACCTATATTTGTCATAAAACATCAAGTATCTCAGAATCCCCAAACATTGTGAAACCTGTTTACAACAATGCACTTTGTTTCAAAACTCTAAGAAAATGCAGAAAAGAAATGGCTTTCAAAACAATATATTTCAAAACCAGGTATCATCACAAGAATCAACAAATATCACATAGAACAGTTCAGAAAAATAGATTCTGATTCAAACGGAAGCCAAACAAGGAGTTACCAGTGCCGGCGGCTGTAATGGCTTGCCTATACTTCTTGTCCTGGACATCACCAGCAGCAAAAATACCCTCAACACTGGTCATTGTTGTCCCTGGCTTGGTCACAATGTACCCTTCAGGATCCAGCTCAAGCTGGCCATCCAAGAACTTTGTTGCAGGCTCATGCCCAATTGCAAAGAACAACCCATTCACCTTCAAATCACACACTTCCCCATTCACTACACTCTTCACCTTGATTCCCCCAAGAACCCTACCACCCTTATCTTCATCACCATAAGCACCAACCACAACTGAATTCCACAAAACCTCAATTTTAGGGTTACTCAGAACCCTACCCTGCAGAATCTTAGAAGCCCTAAAATTATTCCTTCTATGAATTATATACACTTTGGAACCAAACTTGGTGAGGAAGTTAGCTTCCTCCATGGCCGAATCGCCGCCACCAACAACCGCCAGTGGCCGGTTCCGGAACATCGGCACGGCGCCGTCGCAGACAGCACACGCCGATATGCCGCGGTTCCAGAACCCGCCTGGACCTTCGCCGGCGCCGTCGAAGGTCAGTCGCTTCGCGACGGCGCCGGTGGCGACGATGATGGCGTCGGCCAATACGGCGGTTCCGGAATCGGTGTAAACCCTAAACGGACGGTTCGAGAAGTCGACCTTGGAAACGGTTTCGGTGACGATGTCGGCGCCGAATCGGACCGATTGCCGGCGGCAGCGGTCCATGAGGTCGGCGCCGCCGACGCCATCGGGGAATCCGGGGAAGTTTTCGACGTCGGTGGTGGTGGTGAGCTGACCGCCGGGAGCAACGCCATTGGCCATCCAGCCTTCGAAGAGGAGCGGTCGAAGCTCGGCGCGCGCGGCGTAGATGGCGGCGGTGTGCCCCGCCGGGCCGCTTCCGATGATGCAGAGCTTCGTTCTCAGCGTCTTCGTGTTATTCCGGTCGTCTTCCGTTGAGTCGGAGAGAGAGGTGGAAGAATCGGCCGCGGCGGAGGAGGAGGAATAAGAAGAAGGTGGAGAATCGGTGGCAGTGGAGGAGGTGGAGGAGAATGCGGCGGCAACAGCTGCGGCGGAAGTGGAGGATGCGAGTCCGATGCCGATGAGGCTGCGGGCTTTGGTGAAGAGCTTGTTTGGGCAGAATCTCATTTTTTTTTTTTTTGGCGTTTTCGCGAATTGCGTTTCGTTTTAGGCGTTTTTATTTTTTTTTTATTACTATTGTTTTTTTCTGCTTCTAGTGTTCGAAAAGGTTAGTGATGAACATTACATGACAATGTGATTCGGAATGAATGAGAAAGAAGAGAAGTTTGTGTTTGAAGTGAAAGCGGTGTCGTTTTGGGAAATTCCAATTTGAAGAATGTGTCGGAGGGAAAGGAATGGAATAGGATGTGGGAGCTCAGCTGGAAAAGGATAGTGCTTGTTTTGTTCGTTTGGATTGCTTGACAAAAGCCGTTACGACAACATGCGACGGAGGAATCTGTAATGTTGGTGCTTGCTTTCGGTGTAAAGGGGACGGGGTTGGCATGAGCTGTATCAATCTCAAGTTTGGTTTGTTCTTTTAGATCGTATCAAACTTTTAGAACCCGTACTTCACTCAATAATAATCAGGCTAGTAATCACTTTGAACCAAATCAATTGGATATTCAAGCGACACATGAAGATTTATACAATATTAGAGGAGGCTACTGGGACGGTATGCCATGGGTTGGCTATAAAATGAAGTGGGATAAGTTGATCCATTTTAATTATTTGGGTTAAAAGTATATACTCACCCCATAAAAAATGATAGATTGATGAGCCAACATCTTTTTTTATTATAATTTTAGTTATTTTGTCAACCTAATCTGCCATACCATGGGTATGGGACAATTGACCCATCATAATAATTTTAATTGGAAATACCGGCCCCCCAATCAAAATATGGCAGGTTGGCGTGTTGGTCAATCCGGCGGGTCCAACTCAATTTGCTATCCCTAGACATTATATATAATAAGTTATTAAATTAAATTTTATAAATAAGAAATAAGATTCTTGTTATGTATATTTTAAAATAATTCATACAACTGTAAAACTAGGAAAATGATTTATCTTTCTATTATATCCACTTAACCATCCCCTACATACTATGTGAAGTAATAATGTTTTACTTTGTAAAAACTCAAGATATTGGTTTTATCACCGTTTTACCTCATTTAGTATTTAGGCACACTATTAGGATGATCTATCAAAACTCATAAAAATAACATAAAGTCATGTAAAATATATTAATTGAATATTAAAATCTTATAATTTTTATTAATGGTTAAAAAATATATATTTAAAATAATTATTTGACTTCGGATCGAGTCAGACCAATTCTAAGTATGACCTAAAACACAACATAAAAAGTGTATCGGGTCAAATTTTTATACCCAAACTTGATCCAATAAACTTTATATTGGGTCCGATTGATGGGACAAACCGAGTTAGGAACACCCTTAGTTGCTGGTTTGAAAACACGGTTTGAGAAAAATCATCTGAAAATGTAACTACCGATAATCACGATTTTAATGTGCAAAGGATAGTGCTTGTTTTGCCACTATCACGATTTCTAAGACACTTGTTATTATGTACACGTTTCCTCAGTCTTAAGAAGAGACTTTAGAGTCAGTTAGTCCCAAAATTAATCATGATACGAGAATTTTCTTAAACATGTGTTATATGGATCGAATGAAATGTGTGCTGTGTTTTATCAGTGTTTCAGACTAGGTTTCACAAATAGTTACATGGATGGGAGTGAAGTAATGAAACAAGAACTCCTGTGTGGCGTAGTCAATATACTGATGATACCAACCTCACGGAGATCATGATGGATAAATGGAAGTATGCCTCCCTTCCTTTGTAAGGACGCCGCATCAGCACTGCTGGATCCCTCCTAATTGATTTCTAAAGACTAGGCTAAGCTCCCACTTTTTCACTTATGATAGGTGAAAGGTGTATGTGTGACATCGTCTGTCTCTAGAGACTATTCCTTGAAGAGACATAAAGGCTCTCTCTCCACTCTCATGATGACACGGCGTCCTTGCTCCTGGGAAAGGAAAAAAGTTTCTTCATCCTTTCCTCAGCTGCTAACCATCCTTACATGTGGTTTGATGAAATTGGAGTGTTTTAAACCCTGCCCAAGTTGTTGGTCCTACAAAATGAGGCTTCATCTCATGCACCAACTTGTTCAATGGACTCATGTTAGGACCTACTCTCATCTAATTAAGCATCCCTAATTCCCTTCTAATCACATCCCCTAAACTGATTTTGAGAAATGAGTCTGGAACAATAAGCAATTTTAGTAAATACTTATCCTTAAAATTATATATGAAAATCACTCTCATTTCTAAAATTTAGAAATTAATTTTTTAGCCTATCAAATCACAAAATATGAATTAAATTAGTTCATGATTTCACATTTTCACAAATATATCATGTTAAGTGATATATTAATAATAAACTATAATTGAATAATATAATTAAATTTCTAACGCTCGTCAAATATATGTATGTTAACAATATTACTTATATATAAACTTCACCTACAATCTTTGTTTATTCTTATTTTTAATTGGTAAAATCGAAGTAGCATGTCAGCATATCACTGCCACACCAATTAGAATATAACATCAACCAAAAAAAAATGTGAGGATATATCAATAAAAATGGGGTTAGGGATTAATGTAACTCAAATTTTAATTTTAAAAACTAAAATAACTTATACATACAATTTCAAATTGTGTTAAATATTTATTTAATAGATGAAGATATAACTTCACCAGTCCTTTATTAGAAGTGACTCCATACGAGATTGATACTCTATTTGTTCATAAATAATTGTCAATTTGTATAACCTAATATATTAAGAAGTTTAGACATATATATTAACTTTTTAATATGTATGTCAATTTGTCAAAATAGATAGTCAGTTATGAACGGACAAAGTATATCATATTTTCCTTGCCCTAATCGCCTGGATCATATGAAGCACCCCAAAATTTATCCCATTCTAGGCCTATTTTCCTATGTAATGTGATCTCCATAGCTGGTTAGTAAACTTTTGGCTAATGTTTGTTATCTGAAAAGCTAAGCATTAGCGGATGTCTAATCAGCGTCAAGGTGATATACGAATCAAACTTTTCTCATTTTAATAGGGTTAGCCATGGATATCATGAGTACTAAACTATCAAGTAATGCTGCACGTTCATGATTATTTATTAAAATTATTATTAAGAAATTGTCAATATTTGAACGAAATGGTTAAACAAGTTAAAAGAGTATAAAGTACTTATTTATTCAAAAATGGGAAAATAATACTACATTATTCTGATAAAAAATAGTATAATAAAGTTTTGATTATTTAGCACTTTTTTTTGGTAAGTTATAGCAAGGAATTATATATAAACTGATGGATATGATTGTTGCTACCCCATTCTTTGTTTCTTATTCTTATTATTATTTGGTAGACCGTGCCCTCTTTCTAATGTCAGCAATAACGTCTCCTTTAGACTTAATTTAGTAAAAAAATTAAAAAAACTAATGTATTAGGTGGTAATCCAAAATTAAGAATGTTCATTGCAATTGCAATAGAGAATAAAAATAAACACGCTTCACTGTTCAACGAAATTTCCAAAGTAAATATGAACACATTATCTTACAATTAAACCTTTTGACATTTCTCATACATGATTACAGAGAGTGACCAAATTACCAGTACCAAACTTACGATTCAAGTATATACAGAAAGAGGAAACATAAAAATTTGTCAAGCAAACCTAAGGGGGAAACGAAGTGCAAAAAGATATTGGAAAATGCTATAATGCCAGAAATTTTGTCAGAATTTAGCAATTTGAATTATGTGACATTTATAGACTCTTGAATGAATAAACGAGTGATATCTTTTTATTTCATTCAAAAATCATTATAATAATATTTGCTAAAAGTTCTGACAATATTTTTCTAACTTTATAGCATCGTTAAAAGATTTTAATAGAACACCAACAAATCGAGAAGAAAAGCTAATACCTGCATATATATAAATAATATAATGATGTATTCTGACTAGCTACCAAAATTGGATTTCATGAGTTTCTATCTTGAATTTGGCTAATTGGATCTTGAATTTGGTCCATAGATGAAATGGATGTTCTTTTGATGAACTCCAAGCAATCTGCAATGGCTTCTGCATAGAAAGAATTGGACCTACCATATGATCTCACGATCCTACAATCATCTTGGCCTTTGCTTTGTTCCTCCCTCACCAAAATTCTCCTTCTGCTGCTGTTGTTTCTTTTGAAGCCACCTTTTATGAAAAGCACTCTCTTCAGCAGTTTAATAGCCTCAACATAAGACAATTTCGACATATGGAAGAGCCTAAGAATGAAGGTGAACCTCTTGTGTAGCCTCAGAACAAAAAGCCTTCTTGGGTTCAATCTAAATCCTCTGCACCTTCCATGGCTTCTTACCCTGCCACTGCTAACTCTGGTGTAGCTCATATGACCCATGTTTTGGGAGTGGTGGTGCTAGATGTTGTTGGCAACAACCTGAGTTTATATAGAGAAAAAGAAGTATAAAAGGTTGAAGGGTGACTTTTTTGGGGTGGTGGAGGTAATGATGATTATGCGTGTGAAGAGAAGAATCAAGGGAAGGTGCCTAGGAATTTGAAGGTTTGAAGTTTGGACAGTCTTTGAAACTTTGGACGGTCATGTTTATGTGCTACAAAGAAAGGCGTTTTAAGGTGTGAATAGGTTAAAAGGAAGACTCATCTAAGGTTTGATTTGGGATTGTTGGGCATTTTTTTAGAGTTATTGAGCTTCTTGAATTCCCAAGTTACTTTTAAAAAATCATAATCACATATTATTTGATAAAATAATAAAAAACTTGCTCAAAATAGGAATAAACCACCATTATAGTAGTCATTAAATATTTTATATTATTGCTCTAAGAATAAAAAATTATTATAATGAATGTAGATATAAAAAAAAGATAATTTTTACCTTTATTGTTTACATAATATGATTATATAGATAAGTTTTATAGAATATAAGTTAACTCTAAAACATACGTCATAAAATTATCTCAAAAATATCAAAGTCAAAAACAAAATCACGTCTATCTTTCTATTCATCTAAAAAAAACAGTGTATTTAGAGAATACTAGCCAACCAAGTCTAAATTCATAATCAGGTCTCTAGAGTCAATGGTTAATATATGACCGGGATTAAACTTGGAAAGTTGCGTGTTTTAATTATGGAGGACTAAAAACATCAAGGTGTCGGATAATTGATTGGTGTTGTGGGGCCAAAGGGAACAAGGGGAAACAATAAAGCAGAAAATGACACAAATTCTTTTTCAAAGCAAGCGACTATAGCTGTACAAGAATATGATAATCAGTATCATTTTAGTGAAATTCCGAAATTGAGCTGCTAAACCTATATTATAATGTGGTCATCTTAGCCTTGTTAATCAGTGTAGCAAAGTTTGACTTCTGAATTGGCTTTTTCTGGTAGAGTGGCTAGCTTTTCCCACTAGGGATGCTATGCCTTTGTTGGTTTCTCAACTTTCCTGTGAATTTCATAAAAAAATAAATAAGTACTTGGTTTCTACCCGCCTTAAATTACAATAACGAACTTTGAGGGCAACTGCTGATGAGTCAGGTTATTGAAACATTTAATCACTGCAGTTTTTGTGTGTTGAAATTCATGATAGAGCAGAGTAATGAAAAAAGATGGAGAGAATTGATCATAAAAAATTCAGATGATACAATTTACGTGACAATGAATGTTATAATGCATTAAGTTGGTACTACTTGTATATAAAATAGGAGAGTACTCCACGTTGAAAATAATAATAATTAACTTACCACTAATCGAAAAATAATTAAGCGTAGAATAAGAAAAAATATTTATTTTATTTCTTTTATTAATTGACACATTGGTTTTATAGGTTATTGCTGTCCTCTATTTTATTTTTATATTTTTAATATAATAATCAATATATTAATTAATAAATAAATAAAGTAATTAATTTCTTTTATTCTAAAAGTATCTAATATTTCTCCCTCTAATCATATAGTATGTTATAACTAATTATCTCAACCAATCACCAATCAGTTTTCCAAAAATAACTATTATTAACGAACGGAGAGAATATATTTCTATATACTAAGCATTTTGAAGGGGTAGTTCTTCGATAGTCTTCATTCAAGTTTGGGATATTGGGCGCCAACTTCGGTGTCACCTATGCTGCAACATTTTTCGAAATAACAATTTGAAAAAAAAAATACAATTTGGAATAAAAAAGATTACAGTCCTGCTATAAAAAATTATGGCCTATAATTGAGCAGACATTTTTTATACTTTTTAGAGGAAAAGAGAATAAAGGGTGCTAGAGAGAGAGAGAGAGAGAGAGAGAGAGAGAGAGAGAGAGAGGGGGGGGGGGGGGGGGGAGAATAATAATAAAAAAAGGTGGATATGCATGATGAAGAAATTTTCTTCCTTCAAGGTGATATTCAAGAATTTTGCGTGAACTGAGTCCTACTTCGAGTTCTTAGAAAAGATTGTCTCACCGCATACTTTTTAATCTATTTGTAACAAGCATTTTCAATTATATGTAACTTTTTCAATCTCATATTATAATTTTTTAAAACCCAATATGTATATATTACCATTAAAAACTATTGCAGTTTATTACTCTTTTAGAAAAATATTATTTTAACATTTAAAAAATGGATATCTTATGTGGTATCTACTTTATTATTATAAGATAAACTTATGGTCCTTATTCACTCAATTCAATAAGCTCATTAAATAATAATAAAATGGATGTCAAATGAGACATTTATTTTTTGAATACCAAAATAGCATTGCTTATTCTTTTAATAGGCAGAAATGATGTTAGTGCTTGAAATTTGATGATATCTTTGTTCATCACCCTATAAACTTAAAAAGCATTAGGTTAAATTATTTGCAGCCCATGGCAAAGAGAAGAGGAATGATGCGTTTCAGATGAGCTCATCATGTTTATCTACATTATTGGTACTTATGTTTTTCTTGATGGAACTAAGTTGCTTGTCTTGAGCAGCCGAGTCTAATCTATGTGCCTTTTTCACCTCTTGTTGCTCTAAATATTAATGCATTTCCAATGTCATGGCATAAGTAGCAAGCTGGTGAAACTGGATGCAATTCAAGTGAATGAACTTGTTACTTGTTGAAGGGGACAGGAAGTAAAGAAGGCCAAATTTTATTTTATTTTATTTTTGTATTTTTTGGTTTAAGAAAGGCATACCTTTGAGACCGTTGACAACTGAAACCAAAGACTTCCACTTTTAGCTGGCAATAACACATTTGATTTGATTTGAGTTGTTTAACTGTAACATCACAGGGATTCTCCCTATACTACTACTAGCTTATATGACTTTTCTTTTTATTTACAGATTTTGTATTCGAATGTGTGCCTAATTTTATTTGCTAGTACATATGAAGTTACTTAATTGGTTAAATAGAAGTTGTTAAAAAATATTAACTAGTTAATAGGAAATTGGGCCATACTTAGTGGAGTAATAACATAAGTATTTCCTAGATCAAGTAGCCCATTACCCCCTCTGAGTTGTAATAAATCATGTTAAACATTAGAAGAACGCATGAATGGTATACTTATAAATAAACATACTTAAGAATACTAATTAATCTAATTAATAAATACAAGAGGAGAAGGGAAAGGGGAACACTACCTCCACCTCCCCACTAATTGCATGGCAGTATGTCACCACTTAGTGGCCATAAAAGACATCATCATCTTGCTTGGGAAGAGTTTGGTACGATTAAAAGGAAGGGGGGGGGGGGGGGGGAAGAGCTAGGATATGAAGATTTCTTAGGACACAGATAGATATATTAATTGTACATCCTTTTTTATAGACACATACAGATGAAAAGGAGAACCCATTAATTTTATAATTGTCGCATTACATTTTTCCAATTCTTGCAACTCCAAAAATTAAAGATGTTTATCTGTGTATATATGACATAAAAGCTTCAATTTTTTGTTCCCCACAAATGACTTGAGGATGATATAGCCTATGATTGGTAGCTCTTTATTGGGAGCGTTTTACTTATACGAAATTAACATGAATTCTAGAATACGTGATAAGTTTATACATGTGCAAGTACCAAATTTTCTGTTATGGATTCTTTTAGGAATTTAAGCCCGGTGAAGTCCAATTCTTGATGCTGTCTTAACACCTAAAAGTAGGTGTCTGAAACAGACACCCACTTTTTAATCGTTGGATGTGATGGATGTTAAGAATAAGTGGGGACATCCATCACATCCAATGGTTATAAAGTGGGTGTCTGTTTCAGACACCCACTTTTGGGTGTTAAAATAGTTTTTCTCATTCTTGATATTGTGTACTTTTGCGAACCAAAATCACTTTTTTTTCTTCCTATTTTGGGCTCATAATGTCATTAGGGTTCTAACATATGTGGTTTAGGTTTAAATTTTAAACTTCAGAACCGAACACTGGAGACATCCCATAAGACAAGGAAAAATTCATCTTAAACTGGTTAGGTATAATATTATTAGTGAATGAAAAGAACTGCAAACGCCCCAAAAATAAAAATATTAGTAAGGGCATAGTATATAATGGAAAAAAAAAATCATTACCTAAGACGTTATCAAAATCTTTTGGACCAACAAGAGAAAATCCTTTGTAAAGCCAATAGATTTTTTCTTTTCCAACCAATTTGGTTTACCCGAGATTTTTGTATATTACAAAAACAAAATACCGGTCTTACCCAGGCCTCACATTCTTACAGGCCCAACCGAAAAAAAAAATAATTTAGGTTGCCAGATCCTTTTCTCTTTCGCAATTACAATATTATTACAAAAAGCACACGACAATTTTCACATTAAAAAATCAAATACGAGTCTAACATTTTACAGGCCCAACCCAATATACGGGTACCCTGTTCCAAAAAAAAACCTTAGGTCCATCTTCTTATATCAATTACATTCAATCTTTCCATCCAAGAAAGGTATGATTTGTAATGAATTGGGTTGCTGCTTTTACTAATCATGTATTAAATTTTCAAATCTCTTAATTTTTATCTCTTTTATATAGCGTTTATTTTAAAGTATATTTAGTTATTTCTAAGAATATCTGCTCAGAAATTATATATTCTTATATTTGTTACAAGTTATGTAAAAAAAAATTTAGGTATCAATTATTCCCTGGAAAAAAATTTTTCTATAATTTAGTGAGATCTCATTCTCATGAAAAAAAAAGTATGGGATTAAAAGTTCTCATGGCTTGGGAATGATAGTTATTTAGCACAAATACAAAAATATCCCCAATTTTTTGACTTTCTCCCATGATTTTCATTTACTTGTACTCATCTGACTTCAAAAATCCACTATGCTGTCAATTTAAAAAAAATTATTAATTATTATATTGATTGAGATGAACAAGTATTAAGAAATTAAATGCTAATTTTCTGATTTTTTTTTAGAAAGTGTACCTTTTTATTTTAGATTCTAATAATAAAAAATGTGTTAGTGGTATTTTGAAAATTATTACATATACTTGCAAGAATATATATTACAAAAAAAATAAATTTTAAATTTATTTATGAAAACCTCAACAAATAATCCAAGCATATTTAACATTAAACAAATAGTATTTAAAATATTCAAAAATAACATTTCCAGAAATATCATTTCAAAAAAATAATTTCTAAAAATATAATTTTAAATATTGAAATAAACGCCGTTTAAAGCGATATATAATTAGTGGGACATATAAAAAAAACAAAAACAAAAAACACTAAGTTTGGATATAGTAGATTTCTATCCGTATACCAGAAAGCTGGGTGCTCGCTTTTCTTGTTTCAGCGATGTGGGACTTCGTCAGCGGCAGTAGTTTTATCAACACTCGCCATTGCCAACTTTGCCACTCTGCCTATGCTATGGCACTTGAAAGCATCATTTACTAAGCATTCAACCAGCTTCCAGCAACCAACAAATAATTTGTTGCTTGGGGACATTCATAAAAGCTTTGTTGGGAAAATGAAGTCATTATTATTGAACTCTTCTGGCACAATGTAGTTGGAATAGCTCCAGCTCCATGCACCATTCTCCAAATGAAGAAGTTCTTGGGCCCTGGTCGTTGTGGTATCTTAGCCTTCTAAGTGCTACACTAATCTTAACACTTAAAAGGTGACTTTTGCTTGATTGCCAAAAAGAACTGATCAGGGTGTCCCAAGCTTGTGATAGGAACACTCATTTTGTTGATTCAAAAGGGAGGAAGCACTCGCATATTTTTCATTCATGTATTGGCTACTTGGTCACTAAGATTAGTTACCATGCAGCTTGATCTAGGGAACTGCTTTTCTTCTCGATCTCCCGACGATTAGCATTCAATTACTCACAAATTGATTACTCTCAATAACTATACGTCGGTCGCATAGCTCGTGTTATATCATTAAAACGAAAGCTAGCATAGGCCTCGCAACCAACGGGCCGAGCCCAATAGCCGAACAACTTTAAACTGATTTGGTGGGGTGCGCCAGGCCCAAGCAGTAGTGCAACGCATGGGCGACGCGCTAGAAGCCCAGTAGCAAGCTACTGAGGCGGCTCCTCCCCCTCAAAAAATTAATTTAATATCGTGTGAGCCATTGGCCCACGTATCAGATATTAAACTGATAAGAACAGATACTACACTTGATCTTAGCCAAAAGGCCGAGAAAGGTATGCTTTGAAACGGGTTGGGTTGCTGCTTTTATACATAAAGCTGGGTGCTCTCTTTTCTTGATTCAGCAGTGTGGGACTTTGTTTCCAACCAGCTACCACCAACAGCATAGTGGAAGAGGCATGGTATTGAGTTGAATTGTTGAGATTGGAATGGATGTCTCCTTGCTCTGCATTGAAGATTAGGGAAACAAAAATCCAACTTCTCCACAACAGCGTATGACTAATAATGTTGATGTCAGGTTTAGTGCTTTGAATCCTCAAGATTTCCAGAAAGATTCCATGTTTTATGGGCCCCCTGAATCGAACACTTGAACAAAGTAATAGAATATCACCACCTTTTCTTGCTTGGTATGAGTTAGAACCTTCAAATGGCCTTCTTGAGGACACTATATCTGCAAAATTTCTGCAGAAATCACTTTTTAGGATGATAATCTTTGTGATTGGAAGCTATTTGCTTACAATAATTTAATATGAGTACCACAAGTACTAATAGAGTGTATGCATGTGCAAGTAGGATCTATCTATGTATCAAAGTTTGATAGTTAACTCAATGGGGACTATTTGTCACACAACGATAAATAATTTTTCCTCCAAAACTTAGCCAAATTTTGCTTATCTAATTTGGCAAGTGTCAAGCTTTGACTCTTATTGTCCGTGTTATATAGCTCAACCAAGTTCACATATACAAGTTTAATTTTGATGTAATATTAAAATATTTTCATTTATTTTTAAGCATCTTTTCTTTTTTATATTATAAAAAAGGATTTAATTTAAATATAATGATTGTATATAATTTTTACACAATTGTTCAAATATATAATGACATATATGTTAATTTCCACCCACACACTTAAAAAGTCACGATAAAGGAGAAATTTGATGAGACGATAATGTAAAATATTTTCACATTGTTAATATATTAAAATTTAAACTCTATAAAAAAAATATTTTGATCAGGGTCTAACTAGCTGTTGGCTGAGTTTGAAGAGGTGGAGGTTGATGATGATTTCGGAGCTGATGAGCATAGGTAAAGAGCAAAAAGGATGGGCAAAATGAGAAATCAAATTTGATCGTTTTAATTTCATTATGTTTTAGGTTATTATGTTATTATTATTAACATTAATTAAATTATTTTTATATAAAAAAATGTCAATCCAAATTAATCTCAACCTTTCATCCCTAAAATTAGTGACTAAAATTGAAAAACTACAGTGGTCCTTAACACATCAGGATCACCTAAAAATTCTCCTTAGTACTTAAACTCAAGACACATCACTGTGGAGTCATTCCTTAAAATTGGCCGGTGGTACCTTAGAACGGACCTACATATTTATATGTACATAATTCAAAAATATATATTTATGTGCGTAATGAGCAAAAATATTGAAGAGAAAACAGAAAAGAACTATTATTTGTATGAAATTCTTTAGTTGAGGCTTTGTATTGAGATTTCATAAAAGTTTCGCGTCTGGATTATAAGCTGTGCTCTAAATAGTGAAGCTTAAGATGTGGCGGCAGCAGAGATTACAAATTAAATAGTTATCTATACCTTTTCAAATATAATGCTATATACTATAATATAATAACTCCTATAATTAAACAGTTTTCTGTACCTTCGGAAATATAATGCTCTATTCTATCTAATACATAGGTCCATGTTTTTCAATTACACAAAATTGAAAAATACGAGAGAGAGATATAGAAATATAACTGTTGAACAAGTGGTGTGAAGGGTGTGTGGGGGGAGAAAAGTTTTCCCGGAAGATAGAATGACTCTACAGGATGATAATATAAGACTAGGTGATGGTAGGAAAAATTTTAAACTGGGGAGTAAAGATGCGGTGTAAATTTTCATAAATAAATTTTATATATAAAATTAAACATGAATTTTATTTATGTTTTTATCCCCAATCACACATGAGAAATAAACCCTTGTTGAGTAATTGAATTTTTACTAACAATACATAGGTTGTGTTTGGTTCATGGATAAAAATGAGAGTAAAAATTATTTAAATGAATTTTATGCGTAAAATAATATATGAAGCTAATTGATATAATTTGTATTCTCATTTTCACCGTCCAACCAAATATACCCTAATTACTAGAATAATCTAACACTAAAATGGTGACTTTTGTTTGATTGCCAAAAAATTGATCAGGGTGTCTCAAGCTTGTGATGCGGAGACTCATATTTTGTTGCTTCAAAAGGGTGGAAGCTCTTGATTCTGACACCTGCTCTCGTGGACTCTTAGATCAATACACCTTTTCCATCACCAATTCTTCAAGATGTCCCCTTTTTCAATAACCCAAGAAAACAAAGCTCCATATGCATATTTCTCCGAGAAATTGAAGTATTCCTGAAGGAAAAAAAAAAACTTGTTCTATTCCATTTCTTAGTATTTCAATTTTTGAGTCACTATTATTTCTTTCCTCATTATATTTGTAATTAAATGATTGAAATTTCATATTATAGCTAAAACAGAGCAAAACCTTTGTTACAATGAGTACTTAAAATTTTCGTAAATTTTATTCATGTATAGTTCGTTGGTTGCTAAGATTAGCTACCATGCAAGTTGATCTAGGGAACTACGAAAGTATTTGGCTCTTTATAGGGCATCACAAAATTTAAGTTATATTGTGGCTTTTTTACCAAAATAAAATAAAAAAAATATTATTTACAGAAATAAACGAAAAAATGATTTGGTACCGAAGTGAAATTTGAAATAAAGGGATCGAATACGCCTGGGGCTCCTGCGTATTCAATATGGTCATGAATACGCTAGGGGCTCCTGTGTATTCATGTTTAAATAGAATACGCATGAGCCCCTAGCGTATTCATGACTATATTGAATACGCAGGAGCCCCATGCGTATTCAAGTTCAAATAGAATACGCAGAAGCCACATGCGTATTCATTCATGAATTGTGTACGCCCCAGTTCCATGCGTATTCTTTGCTTTTTGTTTTCGCCTCAGTCCCTTACGTATTCAAAAACCGTTTGTACATATAACCGATACTGGACATCATTGTAATCATGTGAATTGTAAATTTGAGAGAAAATGGAAGATTGTTTTATACTTGTTCACTGTGATGGAAAAATTGAAGATACTACAAATGAGGGTGTGAGATTTTGTAGTCAGAGAGCAATAGGGGTCATTGTTAATCAGTGTGTGACTTTTGTGGAGTTACAAAGCAAAATACTTGAGCAAGTAGGTCCTCACAAACGAATCGATAAGATGTTTCTGAGTGCCTATAGCGTTTGGCGGTGGTGTGGTAAAGTATAACTGTTTTCCCATCTATAGCGACAATGAAACAAGCATGATGTTTAGATTTCAAGCTCGATTTCCAGAGGTCCGAGTGATGGAAATGTTGGTTATGCTTGAAGATTGTGATGGGAGCTCTGCTGGGTCTGCACCTCATACATCAAGAATGAAAACCGGAGGAGCATGTGTCCACATACTCTGAGGCAGCGATTGATCGAGCAGTTCGTAGTCCAAGCTTTGCAGATATGGCGTTGCAAGATGGAGGGCCATCAAATAGACATTTGACAGTTGCTGGTTTTGAATTTCAAATAGATCACAGGGATGAAGAAGAAGAAGAAGAAGAAGAAGAGCTGGGGTTGTATCGAGATGGAGGAAATGGTGATAGTGATGAGGAAACACGTAATACGAATTCTCAATTTATGAGATCACAGAATCAATCTCAATCCGTATCACAAGAAAATCCAAGTCACTATTCTTCAATAAATTTGGATGTGCAACCTGAAAATAGCTTTGCAGGACCCAGTGCGAGAGTGGTTGGAGGTGAAGGGGAGTTTGAGGTTGGACAACAATTTCAAGATAAAGAAGCCGTGTTGTATGCAATAAAGAATTACAGTATTAGAAGAAAAGTGCAATTCAAGGTATACGAGTCTGGGCAAACAAAATATCAGTGCAAGTGTGTGAAGTTTGGCAATGGATGTAATTGGAGCATACGTATTACATTTCGGCAGAAGAGGCAAATATGGGAAGTCCGAAAGTATAATGGAAGGCACACGTGTGAGTATGATTCCGTTCTTGAACAACATCGGCAATTGGATAGTAATATTGTTTGTACTAGTATATTTCCCATGGTTGAGGCGAATCCAACAGTCTCCATTAGAGAGTTGCAGGGACACGTGGAGTCGGTTTTCAAGTTCAATATTTCATATAGGAAGGTTTGGATTGCAAAGCAAAGCGATTGCTAAGATTTATGGGAACTGGGAGGAATCATACACTGATTTGCCTAGGTGGTTATTAGGTGTGCAACACTACATGCCAGGTAACTCTTATAAACTAAACCTTTGTTGTAAATTATACGCAGCTCGATGATTATTAATTAGTAAGTGCACTGTGA
The DNA here is from genome assembly GCA_031216105.1 of Dalbergia cultrata. Taxonomy (NCBI): domain Eukaryota; kingdom Viridiplantae; phylum Streptophyta; class Magnoliopsida; order Fabales; family Fabaceae; genus Dalbergia; species Dalbergia cultrata. The sequence goes on along the minus strand of CM062347.1, from coordinate 832,585 downwards.
ATGAAATAAATATGTTTTTACCGTAGGCTACTCAATAACTTCAATTGTTAGGATCTTTGGGCCCAGAATCGCTATTGCTACCTAAAATGAATTGCATTTATTACATAGACATTTATTTATTGTTAATTGTTGATGGACATTCTAGGTACACTGGTCCACTTATTGACAAAGCCATATCGTATTGGGGATATTGTTAATCAGAGTTGTTCAATGTTTCATCGTGTATTCTGGTCCTTTCCACCGTGTATTGAGGCATTCAAATGGTGTAAACCGTTTATCTCAATTGATGGGACTCATCTGTATGGGAAATATGGAGGTACATTGTTGATGGCTATTGCGCAGGATGGTAACTCAAATATTTTGCCTATAGCATTTGCTATGGTTGAGGGAGAGACAAAAGAAGCATGGTCATTCTTCCTTACCAATCTTCGACAACATGTGACGCCCCAAGAAGGTATTCTCATTGTTTCTGACAGGCATGTGTCTATTATATCTGCTATAGAGGCCGAGGGTAGTGGGTGGCATCCTCCTATGGCCTATCATGTATATTGCATTCGACACATTGCGTCAAACTTTGCCAGACAGTTTAAGAATAAGGATGCGAAAAGAATTCTGATAAATGCAGCATATTCAAGGACCCATTCGGATTTTGTGTATTATTATGGACTACTGAGGGATGAAAAACATGAAATGGTTGAATGGGCCGATCAAATTCCACGGGAAAAATGGGCTCAGTATGCTGATGAGGGTCGACGGTTTGGTCATATGACCACCAACCTTTCTGAGTGTATTAATCTTTGTCATGAAGGGTACCCGCAATCTTCCCATCACTGCCATAGTCAAATCCACATACTTTCGCCTTGCTCGATTATTTGTTGAGAAGGGGGTCGCACGCCCAACTTGCGAGGGGACAAAGATGGTCACGGCATGTGTTGCGGCGATTGATGAGAACAAGCAATACTTGGACAAGATGTGCATTACCCCTTTCACACGAGATTTGATCTCATGTTTGGTTACAGAAAGGGGAGAACATGTAACAAAAGATTACAGAGTGCATTTGGGAGAGCGACGTTGCGACTGTGGGTCTTTCCAGGCATTACATTACCCATGCCGGCATGCTATTGCTGTCTGTCATGCTGCACGAGTTGAGTGGGGGTCTTTCACGCATCCTGTATACAAAGATGGAATGGGGTGACAATGTCTATAAGTTGGAGTTCACACCCATTGCAGATGAGCATCTATGCCCTCTATACACTGGGCTCCCAATACGTCCAGATCCAGCACTCAGAAGATCTAATGAGGGTCGTCCAGTTTCGACAAGAATTCGTAATGAAATAGATGAAGTGGAGAGCAATCAACCGAAGCGATGTGGGTTATGTAGACATGAAGGTCATACCAGAAGAACGTGTCCAACCTTGCTACCTTCATCCTCATCCCAGCACGGCTAAATCTGACAGTGCTTATGTTTGTTCATGTGTTCAGATTGTAGTTTGATGACTATGTTTTTTATTCCGTTATTGTGTTAGTTTTATATGTCTTTGACTTAACAATGTTTATGTTTGTTTCTGCAATCTCAATTTCATGGTCCTTTATTACGAATTAGTTGTATTCGCATGCATATCAGTCAATGATGGATATATGTGTTCATCGATAACATGCAACATCTTTTACCCAACTGAATAACATTACATACAAAAAATGGACAAATTTCATAATAATAAAATTTACAGAATGAATACAATATATATATAAGTAAAAATAAACTACAAAAATCCTAGCTATGGCCCTCATCCCTATCTCTCCTGGGGGCCGGGAGCTCGCATCCGGAATGACAATGCCTGGGCTGAACCTGTCGTGCAAGTCTACGCCTCGGGACAATATGCGGCTGCTCCTCCAGTGCATCATCATCCGGATGTGGGATCGGGAGTACGGGAGTGGTCGGTGCTGAAGTCTGGCTAGGCTGCTGTGATGGCTCGACAATCTCTGGAGGCTCAGATCCAGGTAGAGGCTCATCCCTGAATAGATCGTAACTAGGCATGTTCAAATCCATGTCCTGTCGAGGCCCCGAACCTGAACCAGGTGCGACGATCAAGTGGGGGGGCGTGGGAGCATCTAGGAAAGACTGCATGTCATCAAACTCCTGCTGACTAATGCCTGCCCCGAACAAGTCGTCCATGGTGGGGGTGTAGCAATAGGAGCCCCCACCATCACCAGCAGGGACATACACTCCTCTCCCAGTATCCCCACCCTCCTCCTCCTCCTGTACTCTGTCTATCACCTCCGCCATCACTCCCTCCAGCACCTCCGCCATCACTCCCTCCAGCACCTCCACCACCTCCGCCCCCACCTCCACCTGAACTCCCTCCACCACCTCCGCCCCCACCTCCACCTGAACTCCCTCCACCACCTCCAGGACCTCCGCCTCCTCCAGCCCCACCACCACCTCCACCATCTCCATCTCCGCCCTCATCACCACCTCCAGCATCATGCGGGATGTGTCGCTGGGAAGAGCGGGTACCTGCTCGTGCTCGACGCCACGCTCGTCGGCGATCAGGAGCATCTGCGGCTCGGGGGACAAATGGTGTTGGGCCTGCATCGGGTGGGAGATCCTGTGGCACCTGTGATAGCCTAGGGTCCTGCAGCTCCGTGTCAGGGGATAAAAACCTCCGTGCTATCCCTGAGTACCAGCTGAGATACTCGGCAGATGGAAGCATATGCTCAGTGTGAGCCTCAAAGAATAACGCTACGCTTCCCGAGCCATCCAATGGCCGTGGTACTCCGCATGTCTGTCTGGCCACCAAACCTTGTCATTGCCGCGACCATCCATAGCATGCAATCTGTCAATGTTCAATGGAGCATATGGAATGCATCGCATACATCGAACTGCCGTGATGACACGGCCTGGCCGGTGCCACTCCACAATCTCGAAACATATGAGTGCGATGGCAAGCCCACACACCAAAGACCAAAGATACACATGTGCCGGTATGATAGCAACGATGCTCGCATCCTCATATGGAAGCCACTGGAACTGCAAAATTTAATAATTTAAGTTAAACTTCCGTGTAACCATATAATATACATTTGAAATAATTAATTTACTTAGTATCACTTACTCCATCGATGGGAATGGCATCAAGTCGTGCCCGAAAGGCCACCAGCCTACCAAAGATCCGTCGATGTAAGCCTCAATCCACGCCACCTAATATACAAAAATTATTCGTTAGTAATAAACCATAAACATAAACACACCAAACAAGACAAACATGTAACTTATGGGGTGGAAGAAACTATATACCTCGAGGCTAGTGGAAATGTAGCATACAGTCGTACCACTGGGTGCGATGAGGAGATCCTAATAAGCCCATGATGCAGTGAGCTGCACACCTGCAATGTCAAAGAACTTCGAGCATTCACAATGACACAAAGCCGCGATATAAACATGCTAACACCGGCCGATCCCCAATCATGCAGGCCAAGAACTCCGAAATCACGGAGTAGGGGCAACCACTTCAGATGAACTCGTGAGGATGACTTGTCTGGACACAAGAATCCTCCAATCAGCTCTAGTAGGTATGCCCTCGTCCACCTCAGCACAACTACATCATCTGCATCGGCAGGAAATGAATCAGATCTGAAGGTCTTCTTCAGCCAGCTCAGCTTCACGTAAGACCCATGGCGATCTGTCTGCTCGGGGACCACACCTAATAGATCCCAACAGATATCCCAAATGCTCTGTTTGGTGCCATATCTCCCATGCCCCAACATCGCCACTAATCGGCATCACCACCCACCCTCAATCCTAGCTGGATGGCAACGTCCTGCAGTGTAATAGTCGCCTCTCCGTACGGAAGGTGGAAAGTATGAGTCTCCGGACGCCACCTCTCTACTAACGCACTAATCAAAGCTGCGTCATAATGGAAGTTGCCAAAGTTGGCAACCTCCCAGAAAACCACAATAAGTAAATAGTACTCCATACGTGGATGAGGAGTCGGTGCTCCACAGCGTCTCGGCTGTAGAACTCGATGTATTGCAAAATGAATTGCAAATGTTTAGATATCTGAAACCATAACCAAAAAACTTTAAATTATTTAAATAACTTTAATAAAATAAACTAAACTAAAATAACTTCAAATTTATAAACTAAATTATACTAAACTAAACTAAAGTAACTTTCAATAAATTAAATTAATCTAGGTTTAAATAACTAAACTAATCAAATAAACTACACTAATTACTGAACTTAACTAAATTAATGAAATAAACTTAACTACTTAATCTATACTAACTTGAATACAAAAATAACAAAGTTTAATTACTTAAATAAACTAAACTTATACTACTTTAAAAAGATTAAAATATTTGATTAATTAAGTGACCTAGTTAATAGCCTACACTAATTTAAAAACTTTGCTAAATTAATTAAATAAACTTAACTAATTCAATTATACTAACTTAAACAAAACATAACAAAACTAACTAAATTAATCAACTAATCTCAACTAAAATTACTTTAAAATAATTAAATTCTACAAGCTTTAACTAACTTTATTATTCTGATAAACGTAACTAATTAATCTATACTAACTTATACATAAATAAAACTACATTAATGAAATAAATTAACTAAAATAACTTTAAATAAATTAAATCTAGGTTTAGATAACTAAACTAATCTCACTCATTAAATAAACTTACGTAAATTAATGAAATAAATTAACTAAATTAACTTTATATAAATTAAATTAATCTAGGTTTAGATAACTAAACTAATAAAATAAACTTAACTAAATTAATGCAATAAACTAAATCACATCAACTTTAAATAAATTAAATAAAACAAGCTTTACATAACTTAAGCAAATAAACTACACTATTTAAATAAAATAACCTAAATTAATACAATAAACTTAACTAATTTATACTTACTTAAACCAAAATAAATAATTACATTCTTGAAATAAACTAAATTAAAATTACTTTAAATATTAAATAAAACTAGCCTTATAAATAACTATATTAATCAAAAAGCTACACTAATTAAATACCAACAAACCAAACTATATTAATTACCTAAGATAAAATAAACTTAACATTTAAATATTTTAAAGTCTACTAACTTTCAATATTTTTAAACTAACCATATTTCTATTTTTCAAACTAAACTAACCTAATTTAAAATATATATCACTAATTACAATAATACCTAACAATTATTAAATTCATAACCTAAACTAAACTATTTTTGCATTCTAAAACTTAAATAATAAATACCTGGTTATCTAGTTTTGCAGATATGTGAACATCATCCAAGCGGTAAAGATTATTCGCCATGATAACAGAAAAATAGTGGCGAGAAAATGAATAGTGAATGCGCTTGGTAGGCGTATTCAATATATATAGTGTCTAGAATACGCATGGGCTTCATGCATTCATTAACATGAATACGCATGGACTTCATGCGTATTCATTATAAACATGAATACGTTTGAGGCGCATGCGTATTCGTATTTGTTAATGAATCTGAAGCCCATCCAGATTCATGACTACCCACAACGGTTCATTTTGGTAATTAATGTCTTTTCCGTTTATTCGCGTAATTATTGTTTTTTTTTATTTTATTCGGGTAAAAATTCCTTACATTGTAATCTATCCATTTTTTGGGTCAAATGCAAATAATCTTTAACAAAATTAAAAACACCGACAAAATCAAAACCCAGTCTAATACAGCTCTCACATTCCAGTAGAAAAACACCAGTAGAAAATACATTTATAAAACCAAATTCATTTCCTTGAGCTTTCTCATACTGGCATGCAATTCCCCCATCCGATTTTCTTTTAATTAACAACTACGCAATTTAATTATCTTCAGTTATCACGTTGGTTTCTTACCTTCCTTTCTGGGCCTGATAAGTTTCTTTACTGACCAAGCTGCATGTCATGAAACCAAATACCAACACAGGACTCACCAACTAATGGGCCAAACCCAAGACCCTACAAACTTCAGACTGATTTGGTGGGGTGCGCCAGGCCCGCGCAACAGTGCAACGCATGGGCGACGCGCGAGAAGCCCAGTAGCAAGCTACTGTGGTGGCCCCTCTTCCTCAAAAAATTAATTTAATATCGTGTGGGTCATTGACCCACGTATCAGATATTAAACTGATAAGAACAGATACTACACTTGATCTTAGCCAAAAGGCCGAGAAAGGTATGCTCTGAAAATGGTTAGGTTGCTGCTTTTATACATAAAGCTGGGTGCTCTCTTTTGTTGCTTCAGCAATGTGGGACTTGTGTCCAGCCAGCTACCACCAACATCATAGTGTCACGAGTCTTTGTTCAAACCCATTACCCAGTTCGGACACAATTTATCAAGCTAGGATATATAGCTACTTGCCTGAAGCTTTGTGCTTCATAACACTATTAATTTTGATAGATGAGTGAATGGAAAAGGCAAAGGTATTGAATTGAGTTGTTGAGATTGGAATGGATGTCTCCTTGCTCTGCATTGAAGATTAGGGAAACAACAATCCAACTTCTCCACAGCAGCGTATGAATAATAATGTTGATTTTAGGTTTAGTGCTATGAATCCTCAAGATTTCCAGAAAGATTCCATGTTTCATGGGCCCCGTGAATCGAACACTTAAACAAAGTAATAGAATATCACCACTTTTTCTTGCTTGGTATGAGTTAGAACCTTCAAATGGCCTTCTTGAGGACACTATATCTGCAAAATTTCTGCAGCAATCGCATTTTTAGGATGATAATCTTGTGATTGGAAGCTCTTTGCTTATAGTAATTTGACATGAGTTCCGGAAGTACTAATAGAGTGTATGCATGTGCAAGTAGTGTCTATCTATATATAAAAGTTTGATAGTTAACTTAATGGGTGATATTTGTCACACAATGATAAAGAATTTTCCTCCAAAACTTGTACCAAATTTTGCTTATCCAATTTGTCAAGCTTTGACTATTATTGCACATGCTAAACACCACAACCAAGTTCACATGTATAAGTTTGATACAACAAAATTAATCTATATTTGGATATAATATTAAAATATTTTCATTTATTTTTAGGCATATTTTATTTTTAATATTATAAAAAAGGATTTAATTTTTATATACTAACTGTGTACAATTTTTACACAATTATCCAAATATATAATGATATATATGTTAACTTCCACCCACGTTACTTAAAAAGCCACGCTAAAGGAAAAATTTGATGGGACGATAATATAATATATTTTTGCAAAATTCTATAAAAAAATATCCATCTCTAGAAGATAAAAGATTATTTTTTAAATAAGCTCTTTTAAAAAGGTAAAATTTCAATCATTTTATGTTTGGATGAAAATTTGATATGTTTGAACCAGTACATAAGAATTTTGAATTTAACAATTGGATTGATGATATTATATATCCATAAAAATTTATTGAAGGGTGTAAGTATACCAAAAGTTATATATAGTGTAAACGGATTTTCATCCACACACATAGATATCACTCTTGCAATAATTGTATCAAAAGTTATAATTACGGTAATATCTAATTACTTCCATCATTTCACTCTATTCGTTAAAAATAAATAAACAAAAAAACACATATGTTAAAAAACAATAACTAAGTTTGGATAACAGTATAAAGTTATGCAAGTGGACAACATTGTCCCTCTTGAAAGACAAAAATAAGTAAACACAACTAATTAAAGTGAGTGGTGAATACAATATAAAAAAATTCATGCTTAATTGATATGTCAAATGGATAGAAATTTTGAAACGATAAGATCTAAAAAAATTTGACAGGTGGAGTAAAACGGAGAAAATAGTTAACAATGCTAGATCTATTTTATTATGATTATTATCACAATTACTTTCTATCTTTCCTTCTACAATAATGGCTCAATATCATTAAACATAAATTATTTTATCAAGAAGACATAACACATTAATCATATAAAACAAATTAGGCATAGTCTTATCATCAAATAATTTTTTTCAAATTATGAAATTAGCTAATTAATAAAATGGATAAAAAGGTGCATTTAATTACGAAATTAGCTAATCTTTGTCCTTAATTTTATATTTATTAATATTTATATATTAAAAAACATAAAATGAATGTTATAGAGAGTGAGAGAATATGTATATACGGTCAACAACAATTTGAGTTAAACTCTCTTTCTTTCTCCCAACACTTTTCTGTGTTACTCTACAGCATGACGCTTCCTACTGATTCACCACCACCAGCACCTCCTCCTCCTCCTCCTCCGCCACCAGATTCCGCCACCGAAACCACCACTGTCAACGGCGGAGCCGGAACCACCACCACTCCCTCCGATGAAACTCCTCCGTCATCCCTCCCAACTCCGCCGGAAGACGTCCAAGTTCCAATCTGGTGGCCGCAAGACGGAGCCATCAGCATGGAATGGATCCACAACCTGATGCGCTGCTTCGACTGGTCATCGCGGAACGTTCCTCCGTCAGAGTTCCCTTCCGTTCTCCCCGTTCACGTCTTGGATTCTCTCGTCCTCCTCGCTTCCAAGATGCTCCACAAGGAACCGAATTGTGTGACAGTTGATCCGTTTCGACCTAATTCCGGTTCCGATTCCGGTTCTTCTGCTGCTGCGGCGGCAGCGGTGGTGGTGGTGGGAGACGTGCACGGCCAGTTACATGATGTGCTGTTCCTGCTGAGAGACGCAGGGTACCCTTCCGAAGAGAGGATCTTCGTGTTCAATGGTGATTATGTTGATCGTGGAGCTTGGGGACTCGAAACTTTCTTGCTCCTGTTAGCTTGGAAGGTATAAAAATAAAATAAAATAAAAAAAAAAATTCAATTTTTTTAATCATTTTTGGTAGTTTAAATGTTTTTTTAATCAATTCGGCTAGAGTTAGATTTGTTAGAGTATAGTAAATTATGAATATGTGTTGTAGATTAAAAAATTTTTTTTTGGCAAAATTGAAGTTTCAAATTTTATTCTTTTAATTATTATTTTCTTTTTGGATAAATGAAGTTTCAAATTTTCAGCTTTGGATTTTTTTGGTTTTAATTTTGTTTTTAATTATGTAGTATTATTATTACTTGACACATTTCAGAAGCATTTTTTTATGTCTGTTGTGGTTTTGTTTATGGTTGTAAATGTGTTTTTAGCAGTTGGAAAGGCTTAAAGTGAAGAGAGCTTCATTGGGATGTAAATATTTCACTATTATATGGTATTAATGATTCATGACAGTTCAAAAGCTTTTGAATCTTTTTTGGCAAAATCGTGTACTATACACTATACTTTGCAGTTTGTGTTGATGCTAGTTTGCTGTTTTTTGGGTTGGATTAGCACTAATAATCGATGCTATTTTGTCTAAGAAAGGATTTGATTGCTTGGAATAGGTTTATTCTCTTATAGTCATTGAGTAGAGGAATGAGGTGATTTTGGTTTTTACGCTTTTGTTACTTCTGCGTCTGTAATTATACTGTATCAGGTATTCATGCCTCATAATGTATATTTGTTACGTGGGAATCATGAATCGAAATATTGTACGTCGGTCTATGGTTTTGAGAGAGAAGTGATGGTAAAGTATGGTGATAAAGGCAAGCATGTGTACCGGAAATGCTTGGGATGCTTTGAAGGTCTTCCTTTGGCTTCCGTTATAGCGGGGTGTGTATACACTGCTCATGGAGGGCTTTTCCGCAGTGTAACTGTGACGCCATCGAAGAGATTAAAAGGGAAGAAAAACCGAAAGATTCATCTTAATCATGATAGCAAATTTTTGTCTCTTGGTTCCTTGGAAGAATTGTCTAAGGCTCGACGATCAGTTCTTGATCCTCCTTGGGAAGGCACAAACTTGATTCCGGGTGATGTTTTGTGGTCTGATCCATCGAAAACTCCTGGTCTTGCTCCAAACAAAGAAAGAGGCATTGGCTTGTTGTGGGGTCCTGATTGTACTGAAGAATTTTTGAAGAAATATCAATTAAAGGTAATAAATGAATTTCTTTTTTATTTCATGAGATGTGTGTAATTATCTTGGTGAATTGAGTTTAAGTCATTTAATTGGTTCTTGGAAGTTGTTGATGTGAATGTTGTCATAACATATTTATGAGAGAAGGATTATTTTGATGTACATTGATATTATGAGAGCATGCATTGTCTTTGCCTTCTTCAGATTTTTACTTGATTTAACATGATTATCTAAGTCTTGATGGATTCTCTGAATGATATGCCTATGGGAAATAAGGAAGTTAATTCATTGTACTGTGTCAAAAAACTTGAGAAAAGAGAGGAGATAAAAGTGGTAAAACAAGAAAAGAAAATCATAACTTTGTTGTTAAACTGGGAGTTGGAACCTTTGGTGGTTGGGCTACTGGCTTCTATTCATTATGCTGGTCAAGTTCGATAGTAATTGGAAACCTAAGTTTTACGAAGTATATTTGACGCTGCCCTGCAATTCATTTAGATTTAGGGTTGGATAGAAAGGGAAATTATGGAAATAGTTTCACGAATTTGTTTGAGTTTGAAATTGCATGGAAGGAAAAGTTATGGATGTTCAAATACTAATAATAGCATTTATATTAAAATACATAGCCAACTATAATTATGTTGATTAGCTAGTGATTACGCAGCTACTGCTTATCATGAATTAAGTTAGCTTGTAGTTAACTCCAAATATCACATTGATTACTGAATCGATTGTAATCAAAACATACCAAATCAAGTGTGCAGCCCACACAAATTTCTCTCAACAGGCAGAAACAATAGCTATTTCCCAGAGCTTTTTGCAGTGCTGGCAACCTCAAATCATAGGCAGAAACATACAACTGGCCAAACCCTCAGTACCCATTACCAATAATTACTTAGACCCCAAATTATGTGATTGGACTATTCTAGGCTTAGTTAACATATCTACTTCATAGTCTTTTATTCTGATAACCTTAGCATTTAATAAACTACAAAGTGGTTAAATGCTTTTTGTGCTTGCCTAATATTTGTGTCATGGTTCTGTATTATATTCTATGTTTTCTTGTTGCTTATTTATTTGTGGATGCGATAATTTCTTGTTTATCTTGCTTTTCATGTTAGTATCTACCCCTAACTCTTTTTTTTTTTTTTGGAATATCACTGATGTATTGGATTGTCACTTTTTTCCAGTTGATCATCAGGTCACATGAGGGTCCTGATGCTAGGGAAAAGAGGGATGGTTTTGAAGGAATGGCTGAAGGTTACACTATTGATCATGTTGTGGATTCTGGAAAGCTGATCACCCTGTTTAGTGCTCCAGATTACCCACAATTTCAGGTCTGTTAATAATACTCTTGGCTACACAGTTGGTTTAAACTTGTTACAAAATAAAATAATACAAACTCTAAACAGTATGAATGGCATCATCCTATATATCCACAATCAGACATACACTGTAGTCATGTTTGGTTTTGATTATTTTGGGATAGTTGCCTGTTTTTTTTTGCCCCAAAATCCCTCATTATCCTTTTAATTATAAGTTGTTTTGAACTTTAATAAGCTAATTCAAAGTCAAACTAACACTTTCTGTAGATAATTTGTTGAAAATATTCACCTGAAATGAAGAATTTTCTTTTATTTATCTGGTTTCATAAAAGATGTTGTTGGCTTGCATTTTATCTTTTGGATCATCAAGGAATCATTATTAGGTTCATCTATGACTGACCTGCTATCCACATTTTCTTCCCACCCCAACCACTTAAGTTGTGCCCAAGTGGCTCTTGGCTTGTGTTAGGAACTCATTTTACTGATGGGCAAAGTGGAGAGTATCTCCTTACTATGCAGATTTAAACCCGGAACTTTTGGGAATACAAGGGAAAAAAAGGGAAACTGAAATTGACTCAACCAGAGCCCCTAGCCTTAGGAAAGGGCCTACCCCACACTGAAATACCACTTCACTCAATGTCTGCCTGCCTCCTCTGGGGTCCTTTCCTCCCTTTTATCCTTGCTCCTCGACCATTATCCTTTGCTTCCCAGTCCTTGCCCAATAGTCAGGATTATTACAGTTCTCTGCAGCCTAAATTCCTTTCTGCCCCTTACTCATATTGTCCTCAAGTTAGTAGTTGAATGAAGAAGACTAACGGCTTGAAATTCTGTTGAGATATGAGAGAGTAATTTGCTTTTGTATTTTGGTTCTTGTTCAAGGCTATCTTTATATTTAGTTAAATTGTCGGATGATTTACAGAAATGGCTTTTTGTTTTGTTTTTGAAGTCGTTTAACCAACTTGTATAGTTCTAGCAATCTTTCTTTATAAAGCATCAGGAAATGGAATTAGCAAGTTGTAATTTGTTTGGGAAAACCCTGCAAGTTGCCACTTTATCTTGGTTAGATGCGGTTGTGGTTTGCTCGAGTGCAATTAGTTGTTTTCTTTTAAGACATTCTTGTAGAGAAGTATTTAAACATATGCAGCCTGATCAAGTGGTTTAGGCGTTTGTTGAACTCAACCTGGAAGAATGGTGTTATGTAAGAACTAAAATGTTCCTGGCCATGGGAGGTTAGTTTGATGAATGGTTTGCTAATGGAAGTAACCCACTTATTATATTCTTGAAGAGTATTATTTGCATAATTTCTTTTTTGTTAATTAAATAACCTTCCAATTGAATAAGCATAGGAATTAAGAAATTTATTAATAAACTGCTGGTGAGAAACTATTTTGGTATTTAGAACTTTTGCTTTAATGCACTGCAGAAATAATGAATGATGAATTCAGCCTTCAAAGAGGTATATGAATGGGCATTTTGCTTTGACAGGGGAACCCTTTTGTCGTGTTTTGATTTGTGTGTTTGAAGTAGTTGCTTTGTTCTTTTTTCCTTTTTTCATCGCTAATGCGTGTCAGCACTTCAGCTTGCTGTATTTTAGTTGGAACTCCCTCATACCGCAGACATCATTCATAATAAATGTCAAAATTTCTTTATCATAATTCATAATTTTTTATTTTCTCTTGCAGGCAACAGAGGAAAGGTATAACAACAAAGGAGCCTATGTTGTCCTTGAACCCCCAAATTTTGACAATCCTATATTTCATAGATATACAGCAGTTACTCCAAGGCCAAAGGTAATAGAATCCTACCCGTCTTATCATCAAGGAATACATAATTGCTTTCAGATATCCAATGATTTTTATAGACATTTCAAGGATACTAGGGAAACATATGATTTGTGATATGCTAATGCGTTTAAAATTGCATATCTTCTACAGTTTCTAACAGTAAAATTATTTGTATAGTAGTTAATTATATTTTTGTTCTGCTGTGCAGGTGAATGCCTATTATGATTTTGAAGAGGTCATAGACTCTGACGAAGAACTGGACTTGGCGTCCATGGTAACTACTTGAAGGGGGGTGTTTGTGAGAACAGAGAATCAAAAAGCTATCAGATGTGTAAAATTGTATCAATTTTTGTTGTTGTTGAAATGCTGTTTTTTTTTTCATTAAATTATAATTATTTATTATTGTTTATGCTATTTAGAAATTTCCATCACATCAATTCCTCCAAAGAACCCACCAGAAAAATTGGTTACTAGAGCTTCTCAGTTGTGAGTTGTGACATTAAGAAAATAGTCCAAACTATTTGTTTTAGAAGCGAGATAGAGCCATTTTTTTGTAGCACGGGCTCTGCGGGAAAAATCGGATGACAATCTGCATTCGGGCTTGTTATTTTAATTCCGAATACTGTTTCTTATTTGTTCTCTTTTTTTGGTTTAATTTTTATATACTCCCAACGTAAATTTTTTTTTCACTGACATTTAATTAAATTATCCTATCAAATAATAGATATAAGATTTAATCATTTTGTCTAATATAATAATATATAATTGAATAATAATATAATAATTTTATATTGTCAATGCATAAAAATTAATTCTTTCATAAATACCCATTTTACTCCTTAAAAAAATGTAGTTGATATTAATTTGATTCTATAAACTCCCAAACATTGAGTAGAAGAATTTGATTTTCTAACTAGTGTTTTCCTTGTTTGCATGTTGAAATTGAAGTTGATAAATAAAATTTTAATTTCAGTTGAATTGACTCGAAATTTTCAATTTTATGTTTAAATTTACTACAAAATTGTCAGTAAATAAATAAAAAAACGAAAGACAATGTAGACTTACAAAAAAGAGAGATCCAACAAATTTTGAAATTGACAATTTATTATATAGAGAGAGATTTGAGAATTACAAAAAAGTCCTTTTCAGTTTTTAAATTTCATAAAATTGAATTATAATATTATAATTTAAATTATGTGTTATTACAAACATGAAAATTTGAATTAAAACATCCATTTTCTATACCAAACTATAATAACATGCTCAATTTTTTACGCCAAATAGGACGAAAGAGTTGTCGTTAAAGAATAAAAGTGACAAGTTTTAATTGAAGAATAAAAGCATTAAAAACTTTTTCTTTTTTATTCCTTGATGAGAGCCTAACATCATAATACACAAGTAAATAACTATTATGCTAGCGTAACATCAAATTCAGCAGTCCAAGCATTTTGTAAAGCAATAATATATATTCTGATTCTATGAATCTTCCAGTAAATTGATACATTCGGAGCAAATTCAGTAGATTCATGGGGTGGCTGGTATCTCACTACCATGGTTGAAAAATTATGGTGGGATCTTCAGCAATTAGAGAATCCAAGAAAGCTGATATTAACGGTTGAGAAAATAAGTATTATGACTTCAAATAAAATATCACTACCAATTACATGCTACGCTGATCTAGAACTTGGCATCATTCAGCTTGGGGTATAAATAAACACATGGTAAAATGAGGAAACACCTTAAAACCATTAACCATCTCTATTCTGATTGCTCAAATGGGACACGAACAAACAGTTGCCCATGCAGGGTCACCACTGCTGATGTCTGATGAGGATCAATTCTTGATGGCAAGCTGACAACCTTGATCAATTAAATTTCTTTAATTAGAATAATATAAGGTAAAAGCAAATAGTGTCGAGAGGTGACTGTTCAAACAAAAAATTCTTAGATGCTCGGTTCCATTCACTATTTGACACATTAGTTTCATATGTCATCATTATCTCTCATTTTTCCTGTATTTTATCTTTAATGTAATAGTTAATATGCCAATAACTAGATAAGATAGAATAAATATTTTTTTCTTCAGGGCATCTAAGAATTTCTTAGGTTTAAATATGAAATGCTCAAGTTCGCTTTTGTTGTGAGAACTACCTTTTTGAAAGGTGTCACACCCCAGGGATTGTCAGGATGCTCAGGCTCACCACTTATGACCAAGCGTCCTGCAGGGTCTGATTGAACACGAACCTGCTTGTAGAAAGTATACAGATTATCAGCAATTTCATTGCAGTTCGGTAAATTACGTTTTTAAGATTCACTTATTGCATAAAAAGCAACAAAGCTGAAGGGTAAGTTTCAACTAACAGAGGCTTACGAACAGTAAATGCTAGAAAACGAAATCTAAAATGGAAAAATAAAAGTATTTTTCTATTTTTAGGATTTTGTGAAGAAAATAATGAAGACAAGAAATGAAAATAGAAAACAAGATTTTGTTATTTTTTCTGTTTCTTTCACAAAATTTTGAAAATAGTAAATACAGGAAATGAAGACTCGAACTAAATAGGTCTTTAATTTTCAACAGAAATAAAGAGCTATAGATTAATACCGAGAGAAGAAAAGATATCTCAGCATATTACCTCTTCCCGTAGCAGGCCAGGAACTAAGGCATAGACCTCAAAACAATCTTTCTGTACAGAAAAACCTTAATTTGATGAATAAATTTAAATAATATATGCAAAGAATGTTTCTATTTGAAAACAAGAAAAAGAAACTTACAGTTTTTTGCACGTTAATTTTTACCCAATCAGCAGGAGGTCCAATATCAATCACAGATGTCTCCAATCTAGGCGGCCACACATATCAACACAAGCATGAAAGTCAACAATCAAACCAAACTGGCAAAGTAAACACTTCTATCAACTACCAAGGGTATTATTGGTTGGCAACACATTTCATATTAACCGGACAAACAGAGTAAGCAAGCACAATGCACACAAGATATAAAGCAAGAGAAAATGAAGTAACATATGCCTTAACTGTGGTTTAGATGGTTTACTACGTGCTGCTTTGACTGTGTTGTCCACGTAAGATGGTTTCTTACGCTTAAGTAAATCTAAGACATAGGGGGGGAAAAATCCAGTAGTGAGAATCATTTAACGCCTATAACATGGTTAAAGATTATAGCAATAGGATGAAGAACTGTACTGATGCTTTTAAGCTGCTTTTCGCGCCTTTGCGAAGACAGAGAATTCTTTTCCTAAGAAAAACAATTAAATAAGAGCGTTCAACAATTATTTGGTGCTAAAAAAGCAAAAAAAATAAAATAAAATTGGGAAGAACAGGAATCGCAAGTCACAACAGCAAAAATTAAACAGACATAAAAAATTAACCAGACCTTAATAATAGGATCATTAACTTCACCATTACCAAGGAGGCGCTGTGAGTGCCAGCCCTGCATAGCTCTTGCTGCAGCATCTCTCCGTGCTCTGCCTGATGCTGCAGCCTGGACAGACTTATCAGGCAAAAGGGGCTGTAAGACACACAAAAGTATTGTTATCACGGTGTTAATGACAGGAACACTGAAACAGTTCCACTTGCAAAGCCCCACTGCAACTAAAGGAGGCACATTGGGAGACAAGGTAGAAATTCAAACCATTTGCAGATATTATTCAAGCAACTGTTACGCAACATTTGCCTCACAGTTAATAATGCCTTAAACCTAACATCTATTAAGCAATTTCCTATGCTTATATGTATAATTTTTTGCTTTTACTCCAGAAGCATGGCAGAGAGATTACAAATAGACATGATGATAGAGCTTGGGCCAGGCCCTCATAAACGGGCTGCTGTATTAAGAAACTAGAAAAGTATATAAGACGAGAATAGGGGAAGCAGAGGGTGTTTGGAGAAATTAGAATTCAGGAGCAAGGAGAGCACGGGATCTCTTGACTATCCATTAGCAATAATAAACACAATTCTTTGTTTTTTCTTGTTATTCTTTGATCTAGTTCTATCAGATGAAACGAGACATGTAAAGCATTTTTGGATGGGAGACAGGAGGGCACTCTGCATATAATTCAATTTAGTGAAGGCAGCAACTGCAAAATAATGACACTACTTGACTTCAGAACAATCTTCTACAGAACATCAGAAGTAACACATGCCAGCAACTACAATTATTATTGATATAAAACATATTAAGTGCAATTTGAGTCAGAGATCATAAACATGGTCTCTTAAAACAAGAACAAATAATTTCCTCAGACAAAATGCATAGGTGAATTTCACCCCATTACAGCCTGTAGGATGTTAATTTCAAATAATGAAATTAACAGAGATGCCAAATGTGGTTTCGCAATAGTTCCATAACTTATTTCAATGAATGGCCCTGTCAGAAGTTCATTCAAGTCCACAAAGCAAAATTTCCCACTCACAGTTGACCATTATATTGTTGCTCATTGTATGAAATTAAATACATACAATTAAATATTACCTGATTTTCAATATTCGTAGGCTCTGAAATAGAAGCAATAGGCAGATTCACCTCACCAACTTGTGTTTTATGCCTTTCATAATCAAGAAGTGCCTGATATAGATATCAGGACAGCAATAATGAAGCAGGGGTAAAAAGACGTGGATAACAGAGTTTATGTTCTACAAGCATAATATTAAAAATTGTTTTTCTGAAATGTTGCAAATAGGTGTAGTGAAAATTAAATAAGCCTATATGCCATGCAGTCTAGACAAACATGTTTAAAGAATAGATAATTGCAGCCAACCATGAGAAAGTAATATAATAAGCCTTATCCCACTGGTAGAGTCAACTACATGGATAAAGAAATTTAGGTAAATGCACATCATCTACATCAAAAGTACATATTCATGCCCAAACAGCAATGTCTACTTACAAGTTATAAGCTTTACAGAATTGTTAAGGAAGCATGGACATCTTGAAAACTATATTTGCAAAAGAAATCATTAAAAGAGAACAATAAAGAAAAGCCAAGAGCTAAATCCTAAAGTACACCTTATTAATCCAGAATCACCTTCTCATAAAATCCGCGGAAAGTCCATGAAACTGTGGTGCATGTCCTACATAAATTGAAAAGAGACAGCGTCACATATCATAAATAACCTATGCTATCCAAACAGATTGTCTTTTTTAAACCTCCCACCACTCCGCAAAGCAAAAGGAGAAGAAGAGGAGAATAAACAAACAACATGTAGTTGGAGAAGGCCAGGGGAGCAGGATCAAGAAACATTGAATAAGCACAACAAATCCATAACTTAATAACGAAAACAACTTCAATATTACGCTTTTCAATCAAATATGAGAAACAATCAAGCATGCATAGCTCAAGAGAAGCATTCATCAGTTTGTTTTTCATTAGCCCTTTAATTTCTGTCAACCCCTTTTAAATGTAAAATATAATTTTACAATTGCATACATAGCAAAAAAGACAGAATACAACACACATAACTAATTTAATATCCAATAACAATAAAAGAGACAATAAGGCACAAATTGTCACATGCTCATATAAGGAGACTTTTCAACTTCAGAGTCAAGACAAGAAACTGCAAGTTGTTCCTTACTTAGGAGGTTTGAAAGATTCTCCCACTTGCCGCCATAATTTACATGTAGTCACCTATACATAAATAAAGTCACTTAGCTGCATGTCATGGCACAATAAAATCAACTGCTCTGAAATAAACAAACTGGAAGCTTAGGGCAATGATGTTATTTTTCCCCCAAGAAACAACACCCAAAAGTGTTTTACTACCTCTAGCCGATATTTATTAATGAATTGAAAGGAAATTCAACAATGCAGATGCAGTTTCATCAGTAAAATGGAAGCCAAAGTGACAAACTGATCGTGAGCAATAAGGGAGCATTTTGCAGGCAAGTATCTTTACAGAAGTAATTAAGATGACCTGTTATTTTAAATATCAATGTTTGGAATGCTAACATCACGGGAATGCAGGATACTTAGAAATCATGGATCTTTAGATATCCCATCCTATGTATCTACAAAATATTCATACTAAACATGTCAAACTTAAATACATTGGTCTATGATAACATGATATCTTGTAAACATATCAAGCTTAAAGTTGTGCTAAATGCCTCAAAAGTTTAGATCTTTCTCTCCCCAAATGTGTGTGCCAGCATGCATGTGGTTCTCCATTTGTAGCTGTTTGTTTTGTTTTACTTCCAAGGGCTAAAAAGATGGAAATTGCTCTTACCACTGAAACATTGTTGACACTTCCCCAGTCCATAAAAGTAACAGAGCAAAAATAAAATGAAATAAGATACTAAACAAATCATATGGAGGGTGTCAATGAGCTTAACCAGTAACAACTATCTGGAATTACTAAGGGCCCCTAATCTGCATATCATATGATCATAAGTCTTACTCAGAGTTGGCTACATAAATCAGAATGAGTGCTTCAAGGGGAAAAAATTATACCTTATCATAGCCGCCCAATCTGATTACAGCTCTCCATAACCTTATATTCAGCCAATTAAGTATTAGGTCAAAGTGGCAATATTTTCAGAGTCTGCTGTATTTGTATCATATTTAAAGAGAAGAAAGCTTAAAAGAACAGGTACAACTCACTTAAGGCAATTAAGCCCCTCTCCATAGAACTTGGGAGGTTTGAATTCCATGCTCCTTTCCCTAAAGAAATTTTCAAGCTCCTTCATAAAAGCTGATTGCTCCTCATCCGTTCCTGACTCATTACCATCATATGAATGGTCAGCATCCAAAAAACAGAAGTTTTTTGAGGTTGAATTCCCATTATCTGAAGGTGCAACAGTAGCTCGCGTTTCATTATCCTTATTCTCAACTTCTAATCCATTCTTGATTTCAGATTTCGTATCAGCTGGTGTAATAGGCTCATTATGAATCAAAGTAATGGAGTCACCATCATTGCAAGCTCTACTATCAGCTAGTTCATGAGCTTCGGACTTTGCCTCCACTGCCTCTTCAACAGTATCAACATTGTTTTGACAGGCACTATCATCATTCTCAATGCCCTTATCACTCTCATGAACTTCTCCAGCTTCACTCTTCACATCTGACACACATTCACATGCAGTTTTTCCAAAGGCTTGAGCATTGCCCTCTATAGGGACCGCGTGAAGAGTATTATTTTCAACATCTTGTTGTGGAATGTCCTCTGAACTGGCTTCTGGTTTCACATTTTCATCCACCTCAGCGGCCTGTGCCTGTTCCTGTGCCTTCTCATTTTTATCCTCAGTGGGTGCCTCTACCTCTACCGTCCCATTTTTTACATGATTTGATGTTTCCTCTACAGGCTCAGGAGCTGCCAGAGCTTCAGGTTGAACCTGTGCATCAACCAATTGCCGGGTTTCTTGACTTTCTTCAACCAAGGGCACGTTCTGCCCTGCTTCCTCCTCCTCTTTTGAATCACTCATCTCCAAAATTCAAAATACACAACCTTCTCCTACACCTACCCATTACAATAATTCAAGACAAAGGGTAAGGAATTTTTGTATTAAAAAAAAAACGATCTTCCCAAAACAGTTCACCACCAATTTAACAAATAAACAAAAATAAATAAATACATGAAGAAAGGGCCTAGAGAAAAAAGAATTCTTTTCCCTAATGACAAAACCTTAGGTTTTCATCAATTACTGCAGCAACCATTGCCAATTCACAAAATGAACCTCAATCGCACTCTCTAATTGCAATTCAAAAAGCGAAAGCCCAAAACCAAAATTGAATTTCTTGGTGTTATTTGCAGTAATTCAAATTGAACATAAATTAAACCAAAGAAATTAAAAGGAAAGTAACGTGGCATTACCTGTTTTAATAGAAGAAATTAAAGGGTAATTTCAGTGGCCAGAACGAGAAAACCCTAAAAATCAGAGGGAATAGAGAAGGGTTAAATTCGATAAACCCTAATCCAGATTTTAGAATAATAACGAGTTTTTTTCGGTAGCTGAAGCGGTGGATTTTGTACAGAAACACTAACGTTCCGTTGGTAACGTTTCAGACGCCACTTCTCTGTCACTGTGACAAAGCTCAAAGCTGAATAATCGCTGTGAATTTTTTTTATTTAAACAATAATAATAATAATAATAATGATTAAAAAAAATAAAGGGTTCAAATATGACTCGAAGTCTAGAAGTGAACCGAGCTACTTCGTCAACTAAACGAGCTGAATTCATAAGCTCATAAATCAAATTTAAGCTAACAATATGAGTTTATGAATTCATAAGCTTATCCGTCCAATTTGAGTTAATGATTTCTCTGCTTATTTATTCCTTTATCAAATGGGTCGAGCTTGACCATTTTAATTTACTATGCGTGTATATCATTATAAATATTTTGATAAATGTATATATTGTATTCTTACTATACTATATGTATTATATACATATATTATAGTGTATTGGTTGTAAGTAATAAATGTAATTTGATAAATGTACCCAAAAAGAAAAATGTAATTTGATACTTTTTTATACCATATGTATGGTATATAATTAAATTGTGTTGTGAATAACTTTTGTACTTATAATAAAAACTCTAACTTATTATTAAGTTAAAAAACTTGATCTATACATTTTAATCAAGTTTTGCTCAAACTTGATTAATATGTTTTTAACGAGCTAAACTTTAATATGATTTTAAAGGTTGACTTTAAATGAGCCTCACTTTGAGTCAGCCGTAATACTAACTAACAAAACGTGAGGTTAACTCGACTTATCTTTAGCCTTAATACTAGAGTGTCATTATGCATCGGTTTTTTTTTTTTGGTGAATTTCAATGAGTTTTTTCAACATATTTTCGTTAGTTATACTTGATAATTGAGTGATAAAATGTTTACAGCTATATATATATATATATATAACATAATCTATCAGCTTAGGTTACAAGTTATAACCGATGCACACTGTGTGGGGTCCAGCCGTTGGGTCCCACTATTGAAAATTTGAAGTGAGGAAATTTTTCCATGCATGAACAGTAAATCACTATTTATGCGTGCAGAGTTCGATACTGAGGAGAGTTTTTTCAACAAGTGAACATTGAAATTTACTGTGAGAAAATTTAACTGTTCATCCAGATTCATATTTTCGCTGCGCTGCGCCAATTGGTAGATTTAATTCTATCAGATTTAGTTTTGGTACTCATTGCCACACATTGGCATCATTTAATTACACTGTGAATCAGTCTCTGAGCCCAACAAGTGGTATCAGAGCTTTGGTACGGTGGGATTTGTTCTTAGTATGCTCTATGGTTGCAGTTTAATCTGATCTTCCACATCAGAAAAGAATTGCTCCCTGGTATTTGAAAAGCCACTTGGTGTCAGAAGTGGGATAGAGCTCAGGATTGTGCTGTGTAAATTAAATGGAAGAGAATATGGGTACCATGATCAAGCTAACGGCAGCAAATTACTCCATCTAGAAGCCAAAAATGGAGGATATACTTTTCTATAAGGATTTATATGATCCTGTAGAGAAGGGAGATGCAAGGCCAGCAGAAGTGTCTGAAGAAAATTGGAAAAAAGATGCACCGGAAGGCCATTGGGTTAATTAGGCAGTGGGTGGATGTCAGTGTATTCCACCATGTGGCCACAGAATAAAGCTTTCGCAATCAGATAGCTGGTGAATCTCAAGTACAGAGATGGAAAGTGCATTCTTTGAGCACTTGAGTGACTTCCAAAATATGGTGAATCAGTTAAGCACCATGCAGATAATGCTGGATGACGAGTTACAAGCACTATTACTTTTGAGTTCTTTGCTGGATAGCTGGGAGACCTTGGTGGTGTCACTGAGCAACTCTGCTTCAAGTGGAAAACTGTCTTTAGTCCAAGTCAAAGACAGCATGTTCAATAAAGAAACTAGAAGAAAAGACTTGGTAGGAATTGATAATTCCTAGGCCCTTGTCACAGAGAACAGGGGGAGAAGCAAGAGCAGAGGGCAGTCCAGAAAACCAAAGGATCGATCGCAGTCCCAGTCAAGAAGAAGGTTTAAATGTTACCATTGTGGCGAAGAAGGACACATCAAAAGGAATTGTAAGGCTTGGAAGAATAGAGGCAATAAAAATCGGAGAAGTCAGGACGCGGCTGATGATGAAAATACTACAACCCCTTTGATAAATGGGGAAGTGGTGGTGCTTTCTTTTGTAGATGAAGAATGTAATGTTGCAGATTCATGTGTTGAATGGGTCGTTGACTCAGCGGCTTCGTATCATGCCACTCCCAACAAAGAATTTTTTACTTTGTACAAAGAAGGAGACTTTGGCAAAGTGAATATGGGTATTAAAAGTAATTCTGACATTATGGGGATTGGTGATGTGTGCATTCAAACAAATATAAGATGTACATTGACATTGAAGAACGTGCGACATGTGCCAGATTTATGCCTGAATCTGATCTCCGTGCATGCTCTAGATCTAGCCGGATATCACAATAACTTTGGTGATGGCAAGTGGAAGCTCTCAAAAGGTTCGATGGTGATTGCTAGAGGAGAAGCATACAACACTTTGTATAAGACTCAAGTTAAGCAGATCGGAGGGTTGAATGCAGTTGAAGACGATGCTTCGCCAAATTTGTGGCATAAAAGATTGGCTCATATGAGTGAAAAAGGATTGCAGATTTTGGCTCGGAAATCTCTCATTCCTTATGCCAAAGGTACAAAGTTAAATCCTTGTGATCATTGTTTATTTGGCAAGCATCATAGAGTATCTTTCAGCAAAAGTTAAAGCTAAAAAAGAATATTTTGGATATGGTTTACTCTGATGTATGCGGTCCCATGGAGGTGGAGATTCTGGGTGGTAACAGATATTTTATGACATTTATTGATGATGCCTCACGGAAAGTATGGGTGTATTTCCTAAAGAGGAAGGACCAGGTGTTTCAATACTTCAAGAGGTTTCATGCTATGGTGGAGAGAGAAACTGGGAAACCTTTGAAGTGTCTTCGCAGTGACAGTGGGGGAGAGTACACTTCCCATGAATTCAAGAACTATTGTTTTGAACATGGTATCAGGCATGAGAAGACAGTTCCTGGCACCCCACAGCATAATGGTGTGGCCGAAAAAATCAACAGAACCATTATGGAGAAAGTCAGATGTATGTTGAGAATGGCTAAGCTGTCTAAGCCATTCTTGGGTGAAGCTGTTCAAACGGCATGCTACCTGATTAACAGATCTCCGTCTGTTTCTTTGGGCTTTGACATTCCGGAGAGAGTATGGTCCGGACATGATGTAAGTTACTCTCATTTGAAGGTGTTTGGATGCAAAGCCTTTGTTCACGTAAGTAAGGAGCAGAGACAGCAGCTTGATGATAGAGTCATTCCTTGCATATTTATGGGATATGGAGATGAGGAATTTGGCTATAGGCTATGGGATCCGGAAAATAAGAAGATTATTAGAAGCAGAGACGTAGTGTTTCATGAGCAAGAAACTATGTCGGATTCTGCTACTCCAGATAAAACTGATGAAGCTGGTGGTAAGGTTGATTTTACACCAGTCTCTCTTCCTAAAGAAAATGCCACAACAGGGGGAGAGGTTCAAGATCATGGGGTTGATGATGAGCTAGCAATTGAGGATGCTGAAGAAGGAGGAGGTGTTGAGCAGGGGGAGCAAGCTCAAACACCACAGCTTAGAAGATCTAATAGAGTGCCACAACCATCTAAGAAGTACCCCAGATTGGAATATATCCTTCTCACTGATGAGGGGGAGCCGGAGAGTTTTGAAGAAGTTCAGACTCATAAGGATAAAGTTCAGTGGATCAAAGCCATGCAAGAAGAGATGAATTCCTTGCAAAAGAACAATATTTATGAGCTGGTAGAACTCCCTGAAGGCAAGAAAGCCTTGAAGAACAAATGGGTGTTCAAGCTGAAGAAAGATGGCAACAAGCTAGTGAAGTATAAGGCTCGCTTGGTTGTAAAAGGCTTTGGTCAAAAGCGAGGGATAGATTTTGATGAGATTTTCTCTCCAGTTGTCAAAATGAGTTCTATTAGAGTTATACTCGGATTGACGGCTAGCTTGGATTTGGAGCATGAGCAGTTAGATGTGAAGACTGCGTTTCTCCATGGTGATTTGGAGGAAAAAATCTACATGGATCAACTAGAAGGTTTTGAGGAGGCTGGAAAGGAGAACATGGTTTGCAGATTGAAGAAGAACTTGTATGGATTAAAGTAAGCTCCAAGACAATGGTACAAGAAGTTTGACACATTCATGGTGGGTCATGGATATATCAGGACGGATGCAGATCACTGTGTATATGTTAAAACATTTCCAGGTGATAAGTTTATCATTCTTCTGTTGTATGTAGATGATATGTTGATAGTCGGACAGGAAGCAAAGATGATTGGTGATTTGAAAAAGGAGCTATCAAAGTCCTTTGATATGAAGGACCTAGGCCTTGCAAAGCAAATTATGGGCATGCAGATTTTGCGAGACCGAATGGCTAGAAAGCTTTGGTTGTCACAAGAAAGATATGTGGAGCAGGTTCTAGGCAGATTCAATATGAAGAATGCTAAATCGGTTAGCACACCATTGGCCAATCATTTCAAACTCAACAAAAAGAGTTGTCCCACGACTGATGAAGAAAAGAAGGCTATGGATGATATTCCTTACTCCTCTGCAGTTGGGAGTTTGATGTACACTATGGTCTGTACTCGGCCAGATATCGCTCATGCGGTTGGAGTTGTTAGCAGGTTTCTTTCCAATCCAGGTAAAGACCATTGGGAAGTTGTGAAGTGGATCTTAAGATACCCGAAGGGTAGTTCAAGAATGTGCTTGAGCTTTGGAGGACCAAAACCAGTTTTGGAAGGCTATACAGATGCTGATATGGCAGGTGATCTGGATAGTAGAAAATCTACTTCCGGATTTGTGTTTACTTTTGCAGGTGGAGCTGTGTGTTGGCAGTCAAAACTGCAGAAGTGTGTTGCCTTATCCACTACTGAGGCAGAATATGTTGCTATGACTAAAACTGGAAAAGAGATGTTTTAGTTGAAAAGATTCCTTGAACAATTGGGAATGAAGCAGAGTAGGTCCGTTATCCATTGCGATAGTCAAAGTGCTTTGGATTTGAGCAAGAATGTGATGTATCACTCGCGGACGAAGCACATTGATGTCAGGTATCATTGGTTGCGTCAAGCAATAGAAGAAAAGCAATTTAAACTGGAGAAGATTCACACTGATGAAAACCCTGCTGATATGTTGACAAAAGTTGTAGCACGAGATAAGCTTCAACTTTGTGCCGAGTTGATCGGCATGGATCCTAGATAATTGTAGTACTATTTGTGAATAGTGACCAACAAACCCACGTGAATAGTGACCAACAAGCCCCACGTAAATAGTGACAGTGGCCCACTGTAGAAAATTTACTATTGATCCTGAATAATATTTTTACTGCGCTGCGCCAATTGGTAGATTTAATTCTATCAGATTTAGTTTTGGTACTCATTGCCACACATTGGCATCATTTAATTACACTGTGAATCAGTCTCTGAGCCCAACACACTGTATATAACTTTGATGACATGCACGAGAACAAGTTGGTGATTTTGCATGGTGCAGTGCAAATGAACAAAAAGGATAAAAAAAAAAAGTGAGCTCATCCTATCTCTTATTTTAGTTTTGAAATAGTAACACAAGTTGTACAGAAAGAGAGAAAAATACCTAACATAGAGATTAATTACTAATTAACCTATATTGCTTGAGTACCTTAGAAGTATCTGATGCAACATCACCATATGATATAGGGCGATATACTAAATAAATTAAATTGAAAATATCTAAAATATTAGAAATATCTAAAAATATTAGTGAAATATATGGCATAATACATATCCATTATATATATAGTACGTTGACTATTTAAAAATACCTGCATATCATATAGCGGCTAACTATAGCCACAATTTCTACAAAACCAAAGCAGGGAATACAAGGGTGCGTGGATTACTTCGTATGGTTTATGCGAGCATTTGTTTATTTCATCACTTCGATGACTAGTTCCTCACAATAAAAACCTTTGATTCCAGATCTTGATGAAATGTATGTACAACTTAAATATGAATGAACTCAATAAAAGAAACTAAAATAACAAAGTGAAATGAAAAGAAATACAAATAAAATGAAAAGAAAGAAAACAAACTAAGCTAATGACACGATGATCAAAGAAGCACTAAGATAAAGAAGAATAATTGTATTGAAATAGATGAAATGTACGTGAAAATATATAAATGAAAACAATAAAGGAACGAAACTAAATTTAATTAAATTAAACAACAAAGTAAAATGAAATAACTGAAGAAATACGAAAGAAGTGAAAAGAAAGAAAACAAACTAAGCTAAGAGCAATGACCTTTACTCTTACATTTCCGGTTGCTTCATGTGTGAGCGGACGTCAAAACCCAAACTAGATAAGTTAAGCTATTATTATTTACAAAAATATTATTCAAATATTAAAAAATTGGTGTCTAATTGAGACACTCACTCTTTCATTATTGAATGTGATGGTGATTTCAACTTTTTTCACTTATCCATCACATCTAATAGTAATAAAATAATTATCTAAATTGGACACTCACTTTTATATATTAAAATAATAATACTCTATTATTTGTAGACAAATTCTTAAGTTAACTTCAAAAACTTCAGCAACCGCTCTTCTTTTCACATTATGCATGAATCCACTTTTTCCACTGCATAATCGGCCGTGTATGGTAACCAGTCCTACATTCTCGAGGCCATACCTTGCAGGGCATTGCTTGCTTGCTTGCGTGTTCTCATTCTAACTTTTAAGGTATATTTGTGAATATAAATTTTAGAGGAAAAGGAAAGGAAGTGAAAAGACTTATAATATAATTTTATAATATAAGTCATCCTCTCCTCTCTCATTCATTATTCTAAAAAATTCAAACTCATAAACATATCCTTGAGTTTTAATAGAAATGTTTCACTCAAATCAAGCAAAGTGTAAACCTCCCTTAGCTTAATTATTTCGACAAGCTTATCAGAGTTATTGATAATCAAAACTTTTTGGTAGAGTAATGTTAGATAAACAAAAAAATTTCACAATAAATACACACAACACAATGTGATAAGTGAGTGAGATAAGTGAGGACCACTCGTCATATTTAATAGTTATAAAATGTGTAGTGTATATTTATTATGCAATTTTATTATAAAATAAACATTTTTCCTTTTGGCTCCATGTTATGATCACACAATTAGGTTGCGTTTGGTAAGGGGAACGAGGACAGAAATACAGGGACAATGAAGATAGAGACATAAAAAATATTGTCTCTGTATCATGTTTGGTTGTAGAGACGGGGACGAATGTTGACTTTCCGTTGACCACCATCGGTCGGCCGTTGACCCGCGACGGCCTCACAACTGAAAATTTTTTGTTTTTGGGACGGAAAAACTTTCCATCCCCATATCCCGTCCCCTTTACCAAATAATATACAGGACAGACTGTTATTATATTTGTGTCCCCGCTCCTTTTACCAAACAGTACCTTAATGCTCGTCAAAACCACATTATTATGGTCTAATGCAACTCTTCGCTAGCCTCTTGAACTTGAACTTGCAAACTCTTTCTTGTCGAGTATCATCTCCACTAGTTCATCGAACAAACTATTTCTTCATGCAATTTAATCGCATTAAGGCACAAATTCGCTTTTCCTCATAAACTATTAGCTTATTGTCAAATTCATATTTATTTTTGAGATTTTTTAGTGTATAGCCTTTACCAGATAGAATTTTGCACTTCTAAATGTATCGCTTTATAAAATAGTTTGTCAATTTTATTATTATTTTAATAGAGATCTTTAAAATATGTATAATTATCTTGGAGAGAAAAATCGTCTAAACTGACCCATATAGTGTAATAGACCTATGAGACTGGTACTAACAAGTCAAAATCTGAGAAGGGCTGCTATTACTGGTTGGTAATGGTCCATGAGTCATACTCTTCACCTAACGTACAAGCTTGGAGATGAATATAGGAATTTCATTTTCTGACATAATAATTTCTGAGCAAGAAGAATATGCTATTTTGTATGGTTGCAACCTAAACTATCAGTTACATGTACCATACTTTTGTATTTATACACGCGACACAATCACAGAATAGAGTAGAAAATGAAAATCATCGATTAATTAGTGAAGGTATTCAATATATATACATCAACTCAGGAGCAGCGAATTTTACCCTACAACTAAGAACATAATATAATTATAAAAAAAAAAAAAACTAAGAACATAATATGAAAACTAATCACTTATATAATAACTAATCCGAACAGTACAAATATATTGTATTAATCCTAGATGGATTTAATGTCAAGGAGGTCATTCAATGATTTGGCTTAATAATGGATCTCACCTATTTATTTTTCATTTTTATTTCGATAAATGCAGCACTTATTATACGATGGTTTAAATAAACGATGGTTCAAATAGTTTATTTAATGAACAGAATAATGTTAGAACGGTTTGTTAGCTTGGCCAAAAAGCTTAAAATTCCCGGAGATCTCTATTAATAAGTTAAACGAAGAATTATGATGGCGCACTTGATATTTTGACATAAAATCTTTAAAAAAACATTTTGATATGGATCATATGGTTTGAAAAAAAAAAACTTTTTACGACATAATTTTATTAGATTTGTTGTACGGTATTATTTCTAGCGCTTGTGAAAAGCATCAAATATGTTTCTTTGTGCTGTTTCTGCCTTTTCTTTTGGGAGAAAAATAGAAAATACACAATTTTTGTTTTTTTAAAATCGGAGGTTATTTTTTTCAAATCTGAAAAACTGCTAATTACTAAGTATCTCTCGAAATAAAGCCCCGTTAGTTTATTTTCAGCTCCAAACTTACATAAATTTTGTTTTATTGTGTTGATTTCTATAGCCACACATTGTAAGGTCTTCTAAGTTTCTCATGAAAGGTTCATATATCTCAGGAAGTGATTGGTAAAGCTTTTCATAGGCATGATTTGACTTATAAAAAGCATAAATTAAACTATTTTTTTTTAGTAAACTAAACAATTGAAAAGTTTTTTCTTCCTTGCTTTTAAAAGCTATCGGTACTTTTTGAGAGCACCTTATAGAGCATTTTTTATAGTTCACTTCTGTCCTCAGAAATTTAAAAGACTAATATAATATTACTTTAATTTAATGATAATAAATGTAGAAATTACATTCTTAAATATCTATATCCTTTATTATCATTTTGGATATTTGGAGTTGGAGTGTGCAGAACCCAATTCAATCCTAATTCAAAGCTAATTAGGTAGGATTTAGGTATTGAAAACTGGCCATATATATTTTTTCGGCTAGATTTGGATCTTGCATTGGATTGTTCTGACGAAGCTCAAGTTAAAAAAAGAATCTTTTAAAGATATATTTTTAATATATTTTATGTAATCTAATTTTATTTTTATATTAAAATGGTTTGTTTTTTAAACATGTATTATAAAATAACTCTTAAATTTTATTTGTTACTTGTAAAATTTTATAATTTTACTATATATAATATCAAAATTCTCATATATTGTTTCAACATTGGTTGACCCAGTTCAACCTGGTCCGTAGTTGGGTGATTATCAGATCGGGTTTCGATTTTAAAAAATGACCTGGCCAATCTAAAAATCATGCTAGGTTCAATTTTGTTCAACCTGACCCAAACCATCCTTTATATAACCTACTTTGGAGCATACTTACCAAACACTATTACCTTAATTTATGCTTGTTGAGAACAACTTTTACAATATTTTATCAAACTGTGCTACTATGATTTTTTAAGAGCAACTTTTATAAAACCCATGAAGTTTAGTGGCTTTTTGAGAGTCACAGCAATACCAAACCAAATCTTAATTATTTTACTCTTCACGTAACTTTTTCATAAAAATAGTTAAATTCTTAAAGACTCTGTCACTTGAAAGTAAACGCATTAAACATGGCCAATCATAAAATTTTGATTTTATACAATGTCGAGTTGTATAATTAGGACACAGAAAAGATATATTTTTTTTTTCTCTCCTGATCCTTTGACTGTTGGATGAAGAAGACGAGTAGCTAGGCAATGGTCACTATATCTTACTTCGATCATCGTACACAAATTATTGTACGTCCAACCAGTAAAGGGTTCCCACGTTTTCCCTTATTAGTTGAGAAATGTCATCTTCCAATCTCTCTACTATATTTTCAATTATGCATAGGCATTCCCTCAATTAAATATTTTTTAACTTTTGAATATGAATTTTATATGCATATAAAATCGTTTCAGACTAAAAATAAAATAAAATAATTTATGTGTATCTACTCAATAGCTTAGGCTTTAGTTAAAAATAATTCCATGACATAATATTAGAATTATCATGATAAAGTGATTAAGGATTTGATTTGATCTTCTTGTCATCCCCATTTATTATAAGCTTTAATTCCAAAACAGATACCCATATGACAGGAGAACATATTATAATATTAGATATAATATCATTTACGTATTAACTTAAATCGTTGGATGTGTGAGAATTTCGTATGAGATTATTTTGTGAAATTTTTACATCAAAAGCGTGGCTTCCCTCTTAGAGACAGAATATGACAAAAGTAAAAATCAATTTGAAAATGTTAATAAATGGGTGTGTCTTGTAATTGTGGTCCATAGAAAATGTTGAAATAACAGCCCTATATTCATAATTGTACGTATAGCCTCAATTTGAAAGCAACGTAACGGAAACAGAAAAGACAACATAAGTCACTAACATTATTTAATTTTGCTGCTACCACGGTACAAATCTTCTGAAGGATAAATGTAAATGAGCAATCCCGTGTTGGCATTTATTCCCCTCATGAGTCATCCCTCATTTGGTTTGCTTTACTTGCCGCATAAAAAAACACTTTTTTCAACTAGGAATGGCAATGCGTGGGATTTTACTCAACCCGATCCTGTCCCATACTAGATAACATGGATCTTAATCTATTTCATTTTTGTACGTGGATTTTACAAGTTTAAACTTGCACCCACCCTATAAATACCCCATCCCACCTCTCTATTTTTTAAAAAACTTATAAAATTATCTCAAAATCTAAAAAATCAAACACAAAAATATAAAATACAACCAATGATAATGTTAATATTTAAATTCTAAAATAACAATTATCAATATAAAAAAAGCAAAATATTCTTAATAGCAAAAACAATTAAATTTCAAATAAATTTAACATCTATCAAATATATAATTATTAGGATTTTAAGGTTAAGTAATTTTTAAAAAAAATATATAATTATATAATAATATTACAAATATTAATATATATATATATATATATATATACACACACATAATATATTAATAATTATATTTTTTAATATACATATAAGGTGCGAGGCAGGTTCACCCTAAACTCGCACCAGACCTGACCCGTAAGTAAAACCTACGTTGCATCAACAGCCTTGAATAAAACGGGTTTAAAACCCGACTCGAACGGGACATGTAGTGTGGGTAACCCACAGGGTCGGGTTGAAATTCCCGTTCTTCTTTTCAACCTCACACCAAAAAATTCTAGCCATTGTTTTTCTTCTTTGTGGCACATTTTAACTCTGTGAATGAGTGTATACATATAGCATGGTTCCCATACCCCCATTTCAGAATTTCCTGAATCTCTCCAATAAAGAGCTTCTTCAGTGGGGAAATTAATAACTTTGCTGCTTCTCACATCATCAGCACATACATTCTAATTTATTGATGGAATTCTGGGACCTGTTCCTCGTGGCACTGACGCCAGTGATGGAGACACTGTTAATCACTCTCCTTGGTTTATTGATTGCCACCGAACGTTTTAAACTCCTGAGAGGAATTGATGCAAGGAATTGCTTGAACAACGTAAGTTCATCTCTTTCCTTATCTTCTTGTGCATGCCCTTTAAGCTAAGAGCTTGTTCCTTTGCAAGTTCATTTCCTTTTGCATAATTAATAACGCATACTTTGGATTGCAGACACTTGGTTACTAGTACTACTATAGTTTCTTGCCTCTTCTTTTTCTTTCAGCTGGTTGCTTGAGAGCATAAAGTACCAGCAATACAAAGAGTGCAACTGGTTTTCATATCCTGATTTTTGTTTCTTATTAAATTTTTGTCTTACTTCTACTTTTATATATATATATATTATTAGAACTTCTACTTATATTGCATTCTGATTGGTTACTCAAGACTTTGGGACGATTTTTCTCGAAAAGTTGTCGCGCCAAATAGCATTACTCATATGAAAAATGTTCCATTCAACGATTATGAAATTTATAATATTAAATTAATGCAAGAATAACATCATTCTATTCAAAGGTGTATCACATCATCCAAACGGTTTCTTTAGGCACTAAGTATCATTTTTCTAATAATAATGATTAGTGTACTAGCATTGAATATGACATTACGTGGAGATTGATCAACATGCTTGGCTAATAAGTGCTTTAAGGAATTTATTAAGCATTTTAAAAAGAAACGGATCACATGAAAAAAAAAAAACTTTTTGAAGATTATGTGATATATTGAAAACGATCAAAAGTTCTTTTCTAATTATGGTACTTTTCCTTTTAAAATGCTTAACAAGTAGTATATTTGGAACATCTATTAGCAAAATTCTTACTAAATCCGTTCACTAATAAGTCTCAATCAATAAAATTTTATTTTTCTACTATTATTTATTCTTTTAAGAATTTTAGATAATATTAATTATTATTTTTTCATGATACCCTTATAAGAGAAAGTTGGTGAATAGATTAAATATGAGATACAGTATTGGAGTAAGTGATAATAAGACAACTATTGTAAAATATATTTAGATTTATTTAACTTCAAGTTTATTTAATCAATTTCTTAATATGTGTACATGAATAAAAATGGATACTTATTCGAGAATGGAGGTAGTAATTAATTTCTTAACACTTTTAGTTTACATTTTGCGATCCAATGAAGGTCATTGAATTTTTTTTTCTTCAAAAAACAGTGCTTTTGGATCTAAATTCTCCGGATGAATGATGACACTAATTAATTAGAGCCTTTGTTTGAATTTTGTCTTAATTAAGCTCACATAAATGTATGTGGGATTGAACATAAGACATTCCTTTTTTTTTTAAATTCGATTTGGCTATCCTCAAACAACTGAAAATAATAATTGAACATAATTTACCAAATACTAAATCTTGACTGGTGGTTGAAATTAAAGAACATTAGTTTGCTGTTTCCGGATAGACAATGCAGTGCAGGTAGATAGCTACGAATACAAAACTTGACAAATTGATTTTTTTTTTAAAAATATATTGATACTACATTAACTAATTCTTTTCCATCAATCAATGATTCTCGTTCACATTTCGATATTTAAGGGTATGTTTGTGAGTTTGTATTTTGAAAGAAAAAAAAGGAGAAAATGAAGAGCTTATAGTGTAAGATTTTAGAATTTTACACTACAAGTATTTCTTTTCTCTTTTTTCCTCTCCAAAATTCTAACTTACAATCATACTCTAAATTACACTCACAAATCAAAATGAAAAAAAAAAAACCTCCCTGTTATGTTAAACAAAAACACTTCTATTGTAGTTCAGTGATTTGTGAATTTATTTTATCTATCATCAAAACCTATATCATGCAAAAATGGCATAAAATATCGCAAAAATTCATGGCGGCAAAACCAAAATTTTTTTTCATACTATTATGTATAGTATTGAAAACAAAAATCCTCTAAAATGAACTTGTCTCTACATGAGAAAATGATAAAGCATTCACTATTCACCTTTAAATAATTGAGTGAGTTGATACATTTCATAATCAATAATATACGGTAGAAATGTGCTACATCACTTCATTATTTTATAGATAAAATTATGGTAAATTACTTTTTTTAAGTCCTACTTAGGTTGGAACTTGGAAGGCTGCTATAACATTAGATAGAAATTTTCATGTATTGTTGAAAGTATAAAAAAATGGGCAAATTATATTTAACTTCACAAAATTTTGTTAAAATTCATGTCAAGTTTCCTCTATTTGTAAAATTTGTTTGCTAGGTTTCCAAATTTGTAAAATCATTATATTAATTTCCCTTGAATTTGTAAAATCTTTTTAATACTCTTTTGTCTATTACACAATGAACAATACATCTGAAGGATGTCAATACCACTAAGACAAATAAAGGGAAGCTGGAGTGAATTAAAGGAAGTGTCAGTATAACTTATTTTTAGATTCTTACCTATCATGACATAACACTTCTTATGATTTCCATTGAATAACAATAAAATTAATCTCTTAATTTATACACATGTCTGTGGATTCATTTATTTGCTTTTTTGTCATGCCTGGGTGTGGATATGTATAGTTATTGTACAAATCGGGCCACAGACCCAAAAACAAGCCCAAAATGGCCGCAAGGCCCAAACATTATAAAAGTCCATAGAAAATTAAACAAAAATCAACTTTCACGACCGAAAAATAATAATAATAATAAAAATCGTGGATATTGTTGTTCTTTCTTCCTTTTCCCGCGCGAACCCGCAAAATTTCAGAAGCAGAACTTCTTCTTCTGAGGCTCTAACAATGGCGCAAGCTCGCGATTCGTTAGGGTTACTTACACCACCCAAACAATTACTTCCATTTTTTTTTCTTCTCTTAATTATTATTGTGTCTATAACGCAATCTATCTGGTATTATGCTAATTAATTAATGCTTCGTGGTTGATCTGATCACAGCTTGTGTTCTACATATTCACTCCGGCGCTCATCGTTGCTGACATGGCCGAATCAATCACCTTCGATCGGTTGGTTGAAATGTGAGTACTTGCAATCGTTATCAATTCATCTTCAATCAATATTCATCATCATATGCAGAATAGTAAACTCTTAGTTAAATTCTTTCGGAAAAAAAAAAAGCTATGTTAATTCTATTTAAAAAAAATGCACATTATAGTTCTGGAAATTACAAAAAAATATTGGTTATATTGAAGGATTAATATGATCGACATATTTTAATTTTCAGCGGTTATGGATTTATGGTATGGGTTTTTATTTTTAGCTTAACTAAATCCAGAGCATGCAGCTGCGTTAAAATTCAGAAGGGAGAGTTCTACGGCCTTAGTGGTTATACTAGACTTCATCATCATCATGTTGCAGTTATACTTGTATGTTCTTTTGGTTCTTATGTTATCTATGTGTTTTGTGCTATGTTCTGTTGAGGTGGTTTATGGTAGTGAATATCTTCTTAACGTTCGTGGTTGGATCCGTCCTGGGTTGGCTGCTTAACAAAATTGCCAGAACGCCCGAACACCTTCGTGGCATCGTCAATGGTTGCTGCACTGCTGGTACCCTTTTCACTATCTTCCATTGGTTTCTCTATCATATGATTGATCACTTCTTTTTTTTTCCCCTTGTGTTTTTTGTTTTTCGCTGATTTTTCTCATTTAACTAACTATGTCCAAGCTAGAATTTGGAGAAAGATAAAACAGAGAAAAATAAATGCTCTTAATTCGGGTCGAAGTTACCTTATGCTTACCTGTTTCAAGTGGTTCGAAACTTGTTCACTTTAAATACGGGTCCTGTTCAAGTATTCTGGATGAAAAACTAGCTATATGACAACTTTGATCCTACCCGGCTCAAGCCAGATTAGTTGAGGTTTAGTTGAGGTTTATTTATTTTAATTTACAATGATTTTGCTACCTTTCTTTGCCTATATTGTACCTTAATTTACAATGCAGGGAATTTGGGGAACTTGCTTCTCATCATTGTCCCAGCGGTTTGTGAGGAGAGCGATAGCATATTTGGAGATTCATCGACCTGTTCAACATATGGGGAAGCTTACGCATCGCTTTCTGTTGGAGTGAGTATGATTCTATGTATGCTTGATCTTTTATGTGCCAAATTGTAGTTTTTAACCGTAAGGCTAATAATGTCTTTGTTGAAATAGAACTCTTATTATAACTCCTTTGAAGTCGGATCCACAGCTTGAATTTTCCACAATGTGTTCATGAGTAACCATTATCGATATTGGAAAGGAAATAAAAATTAATGGAGCAACTTTTACTATGATCCAAACTACGAAGTGTTTTTTTTTCATGGAAAAAAAAAAAATTCTAATCCAACACAATCTAATGTCTTGTGCATTTCTTTATCAAGTATTTTTATTAAATTGGTCTGTTCCTGTTGTTTGAGGCCATAATTTTTCTGCTTTCTGATATCTCAGGTATCTGCTATTTTTATATGGACGTATCTGTATATCCTCATGAATGCAAGTGTGGCAAGTGTGGATAGGAGCACTGAAAACGTGAACATCAGTGACTCCACAGCCGGCACAATAAGTCCTACAGGAACTCCAGAAACATTTCCAGCAAATATCACAGAATCATTGCTTCCTTCAACAAGCTTCGTGAGCTCTGAGAACCTTTCAGTTCAACTTGAACCAACACGTAGCAGAAACAGGATGAAGGTCACGGCTCCTAGCTTTAATCAACCAGTATCTTTATTCATGTACTTGTATAGAAGAAAACTTTCTAATGTGATATGCCACCATGCCTGAAATGAAACTTTATCTTTTAATTTTCAAAGAATGATGCACTCTTCAAATGGAAAGTCTATACAATAGTTACTTTTCCTAGTGCTGAAATGATGGCGTTTCCCTTTTCAAATGCAGCTGCGGCTTTAGGTCCATAAATTTGAAACAAATGCAGTAAGCAATAGGCATTCGTTGATAGACATTGTGCTGGCCTATTTGTTTGATTATATTGGGTTGCTTCTATGTTCCACTTACTTTTTTGTTTGGGGATTGGGGGGAGCTAAGCAAGGTCTTGAATATGATTTCTGGATCTTACATTGGAAACGGAGTGGGATTTAACTCTTGTAAATGACTACCTTCTTAAAAAAATGCTACTTTAGGCTGAAGTTTTCATCATGATAGAGGTTTAGAGGGTGTTAAGTATCAAGCTGCAGAACAATTGGTCAACTTTGATGCCATGTAGAATAAAAAACTGATCCGAAATTTCAAGTTATTAACCAGAGGCTCGAGATTTATTTTATTAATAAACAGGTCAACTATTGATTGCCATTTCCCATTTGCTATTACAGGTTTCAGTCTTGGATTGTATTACTTGGCCAATTACGACATGTAAGAGATATGTCAAACTGGAGATGGTGTTTACACCCTCAACGATTGCAGTGGTACTCATTTATGGTCATTTTTTGCTGCATTTTATATATATAACCTTTAATAATAGATTGGATATTATTCATCTCAAATTTTATGAGCCTGAAATTTTGTCTTTTCAATTTCCTATCTGAAGATTCAGAACTAATCTCATTGAACTTGTTCTTCCCTTTGCTTTATTTTCATGAAAATTTATAACCAAATAATAGACGGGTTATCCCTAGTTTGGCCAAAATTAGATAAAGTCAAACTTGATTCTTGCCATTTGGTCAGTCCCTCATAGTATATGTTTGATTAGAGGAGAAAGGAGGGAAAAGGACAGGGAAACGTTTTTAAGTACAATGGTATTTGGGAAGAGTTCTTTTGTCTTTATAAACTAAGGTGTTTTGTTAAATAATATAATAATTGATCTTGACTTGTTAATCTTGCAATATGTGATTGTGTCATTAACTTTGTTTTTCGGGTTCTCTTGTTCAGATTATTGGATTTATCATTGGAGCAGTCTCTCCAATTCGAAAGCTCATGGTTGGTGATAGTGCTCCCCTTCGTATGATCATCAATTCTACATCTTTGGTGGGGTATGATATCTTTATATGTCTGGAAGACATGGATTTGCCTCTGATTATTATAGTAGACCACTTAAAAAGCATTGTATTATATTATATTATTCCATGATGCAGCGCATCTCTAGAGCACTCCTTATTTTGAGATAATGGTTTTTGGCAACGTCTCATAATATTTTACGTACTGCTTTTATTTAAACTAGTACAGCTGTCAGTTCAAATAGTTGCAAATAACTAAGGTACCTAACTAAAGCAGAGATTGATGTCGTCATACATGGACTTCCTAATAAAAAGGCTTGAACTCATTATCAATACTTAAGGTAAGATATTGATGACTGCGATGAGATAATAGCATTATCAAGAATAATTTATAAATAAAAGCAATGTGGAGCTTCAAATCGGTCACGGCATTTAAACTTTGTTTCTGAATTCTGATAGCAGTTCAGTCTTGGTCTAAGCCATTCACTATGGTGGTTACTGGATGCATGACTGCACTTTTCCTGAAACCAAGCCTGAATGAACTTGTTAAAAGAATAATTGTTGTTCTGGCATTCATGATGTATCCAAATATTTCCTATTCGAAGTTTTACTTTGTCGAAATTATGCAGGATGGCCTTGGGGTAAGGATTAAACTAAACTAATTGCTTGGTCAAGCAAATACTTTCATGCGTATATTGTGTTATATTGTGCTATCATTCTTATATTTATTATGCGATTGCAGGGAGGCAACTATTGCGTCCATGACTTTGATAGTCGGAGCAAATCTTCTTGATGGTATTTTATCATTTTTTTTCCCTCTTTTTTAATATCGAAGTTGACGACTCTGACTTCTGAAATTGGGAAAAAATTTACCTAGATATACCATTTCAGTTTTCTCCACTGACAGTCTGTTTTCCATTTTCCAGGTTTAAAGAAGTCAGGAATAAGCTTGTTTCTGATTATAGGGATTATGGTAGTGCGGTTCATACTATCACCTATCGTGGGCATTTTTATTGTTAAGGTTGCACATCACTGGGGATTTGTGGGATCATATACACTATATCAGTTTGTTCTTATGCTTCAGTATGCTCTTCCCCCTGCAACAACTGTAGGTATGATTACTTTCTCATCCTATAATTTATTGAAGCAGTGTATAACTTGTTTTGCAAGTGAAGCCTTTCACCTAGTAGATATATTGAGTAAATACCAAAATTAGTTCTCCAAAGATACATGCGACATCAAGTCAGCCCCCTAAAAATTTTGGACATCGATTTGATCCCTCAACGTTTAATGGACATTGATTTAGTCCTCCACTGTACATTCAGACATCAATTTGGTCCTTGAATTGATGGATATTTATACTATGAAAAGACCAAATTGATGTCATAAGTTGTTTAAGGACTAATTTGGTGCTCTGCATATCCTTCTAGGACCAGTTGAAGCATTGGGAGGAAATTTTTATAGATGGCTCTATATATAAATTTATACATAAAGCTCATGTAATATATATTGCTACTTATAAGCTATGAAGCTCTAGATAACAAGTCTTGTTCAGCTTCATAGCTCCATTATGAATCTTCTGTTATCCTTGGATGTGTGATTTTGCTGACTCCAATTATTGGGCAAAATATCATTTGAATAATGTTTTGTGTATAATAAAGTTGTATAACAATTTTACACCAACACTCTCCATGTTTTTTTGTCTTTTAGTGCATCAATACCCACTCTTACAAAAAGATCAAAAATATTGTGAATTTTGATGTAAGATTTTATACAACTTTATTGAACACCTAGCATTACTCACATCATTTGCACATAGATACATATGCTTCAGTTGACCTCCACTATACTCACAGGTTTAATAGGAGGCTAACTTTCCAATATCAACTTTTCTTCTGGTGTGTCTTTAATATTTGGTAACTGGTGCTGCTTTACACTTTGTTGTAATTTAGGCATGGGATGAATAACCACATAGGTATATTACACACTAGGAGCCAGTTTCTAGAGCATTTTTTTTTTTCTTAATAAGCCATCCGAATCAAGAGTCAATTGGGTTCCAACTAATCTTGCTCAGCTCAATCTACTATTGGAATAAAATTCTCTTGGCGCTAATTTTTCTACCAACAAGATTTGAACTTGAAACCTTGCTTAAGGGGAATAAATGCCAATTCACTCGAAAAACATACTAATTTTCTTGGCTGTGCTAATCATAGTCCATCACTCAATATATAACGTTCAAACCTAAAGTACATTGACAAACTACCGAAATCTGTTACCATTAACTCATACTTAGTGATTTGTTTCTTTAATAAATTGCTTATTTCCTGGTTATTTTTCTACCTTAGAACTTAGGAGACAGTTTATTGCATGTTTGTCGATAATCTTGCAGGGACAATTGTTCAGTTGCTTGGGGTTGCTGAGAGTGAATGCTCCCTTATCATGCTATGGACATACGCAGTTGCTACATTTACTCTCACGCTTTGGTGCACCTTCTTCATGTGGATGCTGGAGTGACTTTATGCTAAACCTCACACTTCCTTCTCGTCAAACTGGAAATACAGATCATATCTAAATATGATTTAATTGTTTTGAGGCATAAATAAACATTATTGTAATTGTTTCATTTTACTCCCTAAAATTTTAGTCCCTAAAGTGTTGAAAGATAATTCATATTGGTTTCTTCAGTCGCTGAGAACATTACATTGGAACTAATTTGAATAATTCTTTTTACAATTTTGGGACTAAATTTGTAAATTCTTAATTTTATGGACCAAAATAAAAAAAAAAAATTTGAGGAGCAAAATAAACCTTTATTAAAAGGTATGCAACACTTTTTTCGTTAATTTCCGAAACTTGAATTTTGTTAGCTCAAGTGGAGCATAGTGCTAATTGTCATGACTCATGAAGTTGATCAGTATCTCAGAAGAATGTGGGTTCCACTCCAGTTAATTGCTATGAAGACTCTTTTTGTAAATAATTATGTAAGAATACTGGTAAGTGCTTGAAGAGCCTAGGGTCATGGGATGATCGATGCCAAACCTACTTATACTTTAGTTGTTAAAAAAGAAAAAAGAAAAAAATAATAAATTGACTAGTACACTGGTTTTGCCGTACCGGTGACCGGAAATTAGCACATGACGATATAGCAAGCAGCATGTTGAATGTTACGTACTTACGTAGGACCTGTGGTAGAGGAAAAGATATTACTTTTGCCATTAATTAAAATTTGAAAATACGTCAAGTGCATGCAAAAGTGCATGAATCGCCAGCAGTACTTTCGTCTGGTCCACCTTTCAAATGTGAAGCAAAATGTAGTAAAC
This sequence comes from Dalbergia cultrata, assembly GCA_031216105.1. Lineage (NCBI taxonomy): Eukaryota > Viridiplantae > Streptophyta > Magnoliopsida > Fabales > Fabaceae > Dalbergia > Dalbergia cultrata. The sequence continues at coordinate 790,492 of CM062347.1, read as the reverse complement.
GAGTAGTGATAGCAATGTCACTGGCCCTTTATAGTTTTACACGTTCAATAAGAGATCATATAAAAGCAAACCAGAAAATAGAAGAACAAATATGGATATGGATAAAACACTGATGGAATTGGCTCAGTAAAAATATGCAGCACAAGCCTTCTCTCCTAAACTTAGCCTTTCGGAAAATAACAAAATCCCCCTGTAATTTCTTCTTCTGTACACTTATATCCCCTTGGCAAACCCATCTCTAACATTATATTACTAAACTTTTTAAATAGTTATACAAAGATTCAATTTTTATTTATTTATCCTATCGGTGTAAAATTATATTTATTGGTATAAACTGATATTGTAAAATATTTTATATTGTCAACTAATAAACAAATGACAAGTCATTCATTATGTGTGGTTTTTTAAAATTTGAATTAGAGTTAATTATAAATTAACTTATGTGGTAACTTTCTATTAGTTAGCAGTATAAGATAAGATGTTTGACGCTCTTAAACTCAAATAATTATCAATAGGGGTAATTACAGTAAATGTTTATCAAAATTATATTTATCTCTTTCTAGATTTTAAAATTACACCGACCTCTCCTCTCATAAAATAATTTTCAAAATTTTAATTTTACTCAGTGTCACCTTCTACCTTAAACCCAACTACCACCACTTATCTTCATCCATACACAAATCTGTCACCCAACAGCCACCAGTTCTCCCTCCCATCAAGCCTCGACCCTAGAAAAGCTAACATTAATGAAAATCTCTAATTCCCAATTCTTATCCTAATAGCAGAGCAGAATAGTGGAGGAAGGATTGATGACAGAGCTCTAGTTCACAATGGCAACTTCGGCTTAAGATATGTTTTCAGACTCATTAAATACTTAAAAAGATATATTCATAGATGACCCTCTAATAAAACAAATAAAAAGAAAAAGGAAAAAACTTGACAATCGAATCAGACTCAGCACTGTTTTTAATTTGTCGTAACCGGCAATTGGTACATGACGATATGGCGGGCAGCATCTTGAATGTTTGTAGATAGGAGTATGAGTTGAGGGTGTGGTAGAGGAAAAGTTGGTTACTCTTGCTATATATTAAATACGTCAATTTCGTGGACACGTGCATGAATCGCCAACAATAGTTTTATCTGGTCAAATGGGAAGTAACTTGGAGTAGGGATAGCAAGGCCTTTTATAGTTTTACACGTTCAATTATATTATACGACATCATATTATTAAATCATTATATTTTAAACAACTATATAAAAAATAATTCAAAATTTTGTAGTAATAATATATAATAACAAACAATTATCAGTAAGGGTCGTATGGAATGATGAAGGACCCACGTTTTCTTGGAGATGACCAAAATTTTAAATTCTTTTAAAGGTTGCAGTGTCTCTTGAAATACCTTATCAAAGAGGAGGAAAAAAAGTTAGCGGAAGAAATAATTGAATAGTGGTGAAAAAATAATATTTTATTATTATTAAAACTTAGGTTGAAGAGGAAAAGATTTGCTCTACTCTAGGGTTAAAAAATCCCTTCAAACTCATTTAAAATTTATAGATGTATTTATAGATGACCCACTAACATTAAAATTTATATGTGGAACAAATGACTGGAAAGTCAGTAATATTATATGTGAATTAATTAGAACAATTTAATTTCTATATGTTAATAATAAAATATTTTTTATACTGCTATATAATCATATATTGTCACATTAGTAACGAAAGTTAGGTCTCACATATAATGCTTAAAAATTCATTCTGAGTAAATAATTTGATTGAGTGACATGGTGTAAAAAAATTATATACAGTAAGTGCATCAAAATTAAATTATAATTATAAATAATTATGTAAAATAATGATAATGACATATAATTTAATTTTTTAACATTCAACTCTGCAAAAACACAAAATACTTTATAAAACAAACCTTAACATTATTTTTTTTGTTTTTCTAATGAAAAAGGGACAATAAAAAAAATCCAACAACTCGAGCCGAACACCGCCAAGTAGATGGAGTCAGCACTCAAGTGTTATAATTTGTGACCATATTTTGAGGAAAAAGGTTAATAGATTGGACTGCATGGCTACTTAATTACGAATTATCATATACGTGCTTGTTTTGTGTAAGACTCAAACCTCAGCGGCTTTTGTTGTTGGCATTTGGCAAAGACAAATGTGACACCATCTCTCTGAGATACATTCAGATTAAGATAAACAAGAAAAATTCGGCCATATGATTGTGTGGGAAGAAAAGTCTCCCTCTCAGGAAGGATTGTGGCCCACCTTCCCCCTCCAAATAAATATGAACACAACATCACCATCACCACATTCGGCCTTATATCCATTTTTCTTTTCTAAGGGTTCAGTTTTAATATATTGTTACTCAATTAAAAAAAAAATTTGCTGTATTGTTAATATAAAATATTAATATTCATTAATTATATATATTTTTTATAATTTTAAAACAGTTATTATAAGCATTAGATATTTTATATGATATGTTGATATATATAGTCAACTAATTATATAAAATTACATTGTTTATTTAGTCGTCATATTTGATATTTGTATTGGTTCAAGCAACTCCTTCTGCTTTTCTGTACTGTATCGGTTCGAGGAATAAATGTTTGTTCTATTTTTGGTTGCTATCACATCAGAAATTTTACCCTTCTTTCATTGTTCCTTCTCTCAATTAACCAACAAGTCTTGCTGGTTTTCATAGCCAACCCATCTAATTGGTTAATATTATAATATTACTCCTTGCTTGATAAAATATCTATTAAATTTAGATAAATATAAATATTGTAAATAATATGATAATAGATTATTTTTATACAAAATAATAATATATAAACTAATATATCTTAATAGTTATTAATTATGAAATAAATCAAATGGTTCAAATAAAAGAATATACTAATAATTATTAATTATTTAAGAATATTATTAGAATAAAAGTTTATTTTAGTGAAATGTGAAATTAACAGGTATTTAAAAGATAATTTTATTTTAAAGTAAATAAATATTTTAAAAGGCAAGAAGTATAATATTGTTATTATTTGACACCAAACCCACATTGCTGCTGTATCTTGGTTCATAGTAGTAGTATGCTTTTATCAAAAAAAAAAATAGTAGTAGTATGCTTTTTTCTTTGTCGTGGGGAAAGACACGAGTTCTGTGTTCAAACATGATTCTCTATAAAGTTATGCTATTTAAACATTTAAGAGCGACTCACTTACACATCTAATCTTAGATATTAAAATAATATTTTTATTCTATACTCTTGGGATGAAATTCGGTAAAATAAGCACAAATTTAACACTTTATTTTATGTCTATTTACAATAAATTTTGACAAAGCTTATAATTCAATGACTGTATTTTAAATAAAATTTGTATAATCAATTTTAAGTATATGTGAAATTTTGTTAATTAAAAATCCTCCGTACGCAATTTGCCAATCACGCAATATGGGCCCCATGGCGTGGCTGCTTAGCAAATCCCATGTTTCAAATCTTGAAGATGTTCAGACCAAAAACATACTGCAAAAAAGAAAAAGAAAAAGAAAAAAGCTTTACGATGCAAATTCAAACTCAATTTCGTGTTGATGTGATTCTAATTTATCCTCCTAACAAATTATTCTAAATTTAATCTAATTACTTCATTTTGGTAACAATTTTTCTAATTACTAAATGATTGCTCTTCTATGATAATACTCCCATGTGCTCCTTCTTGCTTTCATATGTAGGAGTAAAACTTGTGCTAACAACTTTCCACATTCTCAGGCGTGGGTTGACCGGCTAGCCTGTGAAAAAAACAAAAAAGAATGATTATTTACACGAAAAATCATAAATGTGTAGAGACCAATCTCTTTTAACGTTTTCCACATGCTTCATTTTCTCTTAAATCTCTTACTTTTCGATCCCAACGCTAGTTTTTGCTTTAGTGATTGAATTTAATTTACATGTATTATCTCTATAAAAAAAATTTATGAAGTTTGATTCAATCACTCGAGGTCTTAAAAATCTTACAAATAATGGAAAGATTGTACAGAATTTCTTTACTACTTCACAAAACTGTAAATAAATTTTGCAGTTCCAAGTGGTCCCATATAAGTATTCGATGCCCATAATTGATGGTGGATGAAGAAAAGAAACAATCTTCCTTTTCCTCCTGGGATATATAAAGTTCCATCTCGGAACAGGTAATCACTGGCAGTTTCTTCCTCATTCTTAATTAGTATGCATGCAGACAATAAAGGCAACCAAAGAAGTAGTGGGAGTTTCTGCAGCCTTTTTATATAATAGGTAAGGAATCTAGGCTTATTCAGCCAGCATGGTATCTACATGAATGCCTCTTACTGACTGCATGTGTTGAGGCATTATCAAGGAAACAATACAATGGCAGATTTTTTTTATGGTTAGTAGTGCCTCGTAGAGGCTGCTTTTAGCAATTTACTAATCATATTACTTCTGTCCTTAAATAATTATTTCATTAAAAATATTTATTAAAATTAGAGAAATAATTAATAAAAATTATGAATAGTGTACTAAATTACCCTTATTTCTTTTAATATTTCAACTTTCTCTTTTTTTCTTCATTAATGAATTATTAACATTTAATAAGGATATTATTGATAAAACATAATGAGATGGTTAAAAGTGAATCGAGGTAGTACATATATTCAGGTCTCATTTATTTCATAAAGCAGTTTTAAGATATTTTCCTATTTTTTATGATTTTATCAACACAATGGTGGAAATTGGACATTTCCTTAAAATTTAGAATTTAATTTATATATACTGATAATATAAAATTTATATATTTAATTATCTATTATTATGTCAATTATAACAGTTAGCTCTCTTATTCTCAGCTAGAAAAATTATACAAATAATAATTTGACCAAATAACAGTGTATCAATAACATTTTCAATTCATCAAAATTAAACACAAGCAATTTTGGGTTGATAGTTAAACTTATAATTCAGTGCACAGAACTCGAACTCAGATATTAATGCCACATTGGCCCACTACCGATCAATCAATCAATTTATTATTAATATTATTAGGCGTGCTCCTAGTTCGTTTTAGTTTGATCAGATAACCATGAATGTGTCGTGCATGTTCCAATCACTGAACAACACATGGTTCCTCTGTTCTTCACTCACTCCATTTTCAATCCAGTGAAGGTGATCTTTACTCTCAATCCCAAGGCGTAGCGTCAAGCTCTTGTCATAGCCATAACTCATAGGATATGGCAAAAAATTCCAACATTTTTAAATACACGTCGGTTTCTTCTTCTTCTTTTTTTTTTTTTGGTGTTTTGTGTGTATATCTGTTGGATTTGATTTTGTTAGTATCTATCTATTGTGAACATTGTAGTTCAAACTTTGTTTCTGATGCATTTTTTGTGACAGGTCTTTTGTTTTTTTTCCTTTGTGTACAGGATTAGCATATAACATTGTTGCAAGATTTTGTGATCATGGGGTTTCTACAGCTTTTTATTGTTGCTTCCATCCCCGTGATCAAAGTGTTGCTGATTACTGCACTTGGTTTGTTCCTTGCATTGGATCGCACAAACATACTAGGGGAGGATTCCAGGAAAAAAGTGAATCATGTAATTAAGTGTAACTCCTTGATTGCTTTATCAAGTTTATCTCTTCTTTCTTTTGTTCTTATTTCTATCTGCTTGTTTCGAGGGTGAGCCTTGAGACATAACTATAAGGTTCGGGTCTTGTGACCGGAAAATCACGGCCTCACTAGATGGGGAGAAATTCTTCTTAGACGCATCTGCATCTGAAGTGCCACATGGATATACTCCATATCCACTAACAAACCAACCTTTTAGCTAGGATTCATCTTTAACATATATTTTTTAGTTGAAATATCACTTTGGTAATGGATATAAAGCACGTCAACACAACGCTCTTGGTGTATCAAAGAATTTCTCATAGGTGGAAGTTTCATGCACTCCGCCATCCTTTTTTTTTTTTTTTTCAATGGCATTTAGGGGGAAAATATTTGGATAAAACTGCATTGGAAATCGTGATTCGCAATACACTCAATGCAGTTTTACTGACAACAATGATCTTTCTTTGGCAGCTTGTATTTTATGTGTTTAATCCTTCGCTGGTGGGTAGCAGTTTGGCCAGTACTATTACTTACGAGAGTTTTATTTTGTTGTGAGTATTGATTTGGAATCATATGAACTGTGCATCTAACTAGAGGATTGGTTTCTTCAATTTAATTCACATCTTCTTGTGCAATTTTGATTGCCTTAGGTGGTTCATGCCAGTCAACATTCTTGCTACATTCATATTAGGCTCAACCTTGGGATGGATTTTGATTAAAATCACAAGGCCTCCAAAGCAAATTGAAGGTCTAATATTGGGTTGCTGCTCTGCAGGTAGACTCCTACTGCACAAATGAATGACTGCAGGGAGTCAGACATGTATCTCTATTATGCTTTCATTAGGTTCTTATGTACATGGTGATTACATCATACATATTGAAGACCCTCTTTAGCTAGATAACTTATTAATCACAGACAATGAATTCATTCTATAATGGCAGATTTGAGAAAATTTAAACCATCAGATTAAAATATTGCTAGGTAGTCTGTTTAAGAAAACAGCCGCTTTAATTTTTGGGATGAGACACTGTACATTTACCCTCTCCAGACCCTGCTCGGAGAGAGCCTTGTACTAGACCATCCTCTACTCAATATAAGTGAGGTTGATGCCACCCAATTCTGAGTTCCTGAGTGATAATACATGTTGCCTTCTGCTGCCAGCATTTAGTTTGGAATATATCAGGCTTATGATTTTATCTAAGCATCAAAATGAAACATCATTCCTTGCCTGATGCATCTTTTGGTTTGAACTCATCGTTTAGATTATATGAACAGGCAATTTGGGAAACTTGCTCATAATCATTCTTCCAGCCATATGTAAAGAGAAAGGCAGTCCTTTTGGAGATCCTGATATCTGCAGTCAATATGGGTTGGCTTATGCTTCCCTTTCAATGGCAGTATGCAACTTCATTAGTTCCTCCTATCTCACTGTTGAATTTGCTAGTATCAATCAACATAGTCTGCATTTTTATTCAAGGAATAAAAAAAAGAAAAAAAAAAAGTGGTTTTGCTCTGATTGATTCTATTTTCATTTTCTGGATTGGTTTGGGGAATTTTAGATTGGAGCAGTTTTCTTATGGTCTTATGTTTACAACATAATGCGGATTTCCTCCAGTAGACTCCAGAACGAAGGTAATAAAAGTGATCTTCCCAGCAAATTGGAGTCTGCGGAGGAGATACCGCAGTCACATCCAGACAGCTTGTCAGAAACACTTAATCCTGCAAAAGACAACTTGGATGATGCATATACCATACTGCTTCCTAGCACAGAACCTGAGGAAAAAGAGGTGGTTGCTACAAACTTCCCTTTTAAAAGATAGTATTTACCGATCATAAGTTCAGACTAGTTTTCTTTACAAGCATTTTATAACTTGCATTTGCATTTAGAAAACTCAACAAGGTGGCACCAGCTTATCAATAATGCTTATTACAGTAAATTTCAATATAATTAAGAAATATAGGTATGCAGGGTAAGAATTTAACTATGAATACACATAAAAGTAAGCTGGACGAGTAGAAAATCAACTTTTGTTTCTCTTTTCTTTTCCTTTTAAAATTCAGCAAGTGAATAACAGACAATGAATTCAAATTGAAGCTAGACAGAAAAATTATCACTTCAAGTAGCTTTGGAAAATGGAAACATAAGCAGAGGTTCTAAAAGAACAAAGGAAGACAAGATGTAACTCAAGTGATCCTGATTTATGTACAGAATACAAAAATCCTTAATATAATCCCATCAATTATCTCGATTTATTTGCTTCTGTACAGCTGATCTTCTTCTATATGTAAGAGTCAATCCATTATACATGTGTCATTGAGCACAATAATGTCCAGTATGTGTCATGTTACTAATTTCTTTCTCCTCATTTCCCGTGGCAAGAACTGTAGTCACATTGATGTCTTGGTGTTTTCTTCCAGATTTCAATCTCGGATAAAATTAAGCGCCGCTTGAGGACGATTTCTAGCAACCTCAACTTCAAATCCATGTTTGCGCCTTCAACCATTGGAGCAGTATGATACATTTTCATTTATTTGTAAACAACCTGTTACCATGTTCTTTTTCTTGTTTGTCACACACCACCAGATGCATTGCCACTTTAGCAATACACATTTTGCCTTTTTCTTTATGATTTTGTTATTATTTTCGTTTATAGTTCCGGGAAGGCTGTTGGATCTAGACTGCAATAGCCATATTGCTTATGTCTCAACTCTTGTTTCTATAGAATACTATTTGTTAGGAATGGCAAATAGTTCATGTTTAAAATTGTATTGTCCCTAAATAAAGGTATTCTTTTATTTCTTTTTTCCTTCACAGATTGCTGGCTTTATCATTGGTGTAGTTCCTCTACTACACAATTTCATGATCGGAAGTAATGCTCCACTTCGCGTGTTCGAAGAATCTGCATCTTTGTTGGGGTATGCATCCCGAAACTTGGTCATAAAGATTTTAAAATTATAAAAGATTAAAAGCCAAAAATTGTGTTCAGAGCTTATTTTAGCAACAATTTTACATGACAATTTTCGACTTGATAGTTAACTGCTTTCTATTATCTACCAAATTTGAAATCTTCAAAGTTTTCTCCTCAATAGTTGCAGGTTCTAATCCTGTGATAGTCATGTACATTATATTGTTGCTGAAAAAAGAACTTTCTTATGTTTGTCATGAGTTCAAAAACCTTAGTTTGCTGCTTTTAGGCTGAAATTGAAGTAACCAGGTTCTTTCTTTATACAACCCTTTAAAACTCTACAAACTCTTCTTTTGATATTGTTATAGGGGTCAAATAACTGTGAGAGTACTACAGTTTTTGGACAGATGTGACCCTTAAATAGAGGTCAACTTCAACTAATGCATACGGTTTTTGAGAAGTATTTTTTTCAAGTGAATCTGGGGCATCCATCACAAAAAATAATAACTAATCCTCTCAAGGCGTAAAGCTCACAAATATGGGTTTTGCCTTTGGCCACGAGACCTTGCCATACATAATGTCTATTATCTTAAGAAGTATTGTTTCCAAATATATTACTTTAGGCTTTGTTTGGATTGGTGGAAGGGGATGGAATGGGGTGGAAAGGGATGGAATTAATTAAAATACCACTGTTTGGATAAAAATTACTTAAATGGAATGGGATGGAAGGTGATGGAACCAATTCCATCCAATCCCACCAATTCCCCATATCTAGCTTCCCCTTCAATTTGGGGTGTATGGGATGGAATGGTTCCCTGCAACCATATTTTTTCATGCAATTACCCCTCTATCCCCTTCACCCTCTTCCTCTTTCTGTTGTGTGCTTCTAGTCATTGTTCTTCATTAGCTTCACTCGCTCCTCACAACGTGCTCTCCGTTGGCGTCTTCCTTCTTAGAGAGACGATTGGTGTTGCGCCCTTTCTTGAAAGTCCTTCAATCTGAGATCAAATGCGACCACACTGACCACTAGTCACAACACATAATTTATGCTCCCTTTTTTACCAGATTAAGTTCAACCCATTTTATTATTATTTTTTTTTTTTCAGTAACTGTGTGTGATATTTGTAGCCAATATGGTACCTTCCTGCACTCTTCGCTGGAGGAAATGATCGCATTTTAGCGACATTTGTTTACTTTGAGTTATTTTGCAGGTGATGATTATGTCTTGCCAAATTCATCTAATGTTCCCATAACCAAAAAAAAATCATCCAATGTTTCACTACAAATACTCAAGCTATCACGACTTTTTTTTTTTCCATGTTTAAACAATCAAATTGTAACAATAAGGGTAATTTTGAAAAAATAAATTATAATTGTTTTGATTCCATTCCTTTCCATTTTATTATCCAAACAATGGAATGGTTATTATACTCAATTCCATCCTTAATAATCCAAACAATGGTGTGGGATCTTTATTCCATCCCACTCCACCCCATTATATTCCATTTCACTCTGTTCCATTCCATTCCTCCACCGTTGTTTATCCAAACATAGCCTTAACGTAGTGCTGTTTTTGTTAGGAGAAAATCTTGGGAAAAATAATAAAATGGTTTCCTCAGCCAAAACCAACAATTTTTATTCCCTTTTTGATCTATAACTCTCACTAGTCTTTGTCTAACTGTTGCCACTTGTTACCAGTTTGTTGTTTTGCCATTGTTCCTCTGGAATTCAAAGGAAAACATCTCAACCTTTAATTATTATGTCTCGTTAATTACAGTGCAGCAGCCATCCCAACTACTACCCTTATATTGGGTGCAAACCTACTTAGAGGTAAACTATTCATAATCTTGTTTTAGTTTCTTGCATAGACTAGTTCATTTTTATTTTTTCACTCTATGGTGATTTATTTAAAAAATGTTATGGGTGAATGGACCAGGCTTGAATGGAGCAAGTACCCCATTGTGGACCATTGTGGGAATTATTACAGTTCGGTATATTTTCCTTCCATTGGCGGGCATTGTAGTTGTTAAAGGGGCAATACACTTGGGTTTGGTGCAATCAAATCCCTTGTATCGATTCACGCTTCTACTTCAGTATGCACTTCCTCCAGCTATGAATATAGGTACCATAACTCTACCTTCTAATTAGCAAATTTACTAATGGAAAAAGGAGATTGGATCTTCTCATGTAAAATTTTTACATGACCAAATCCTGTATGAATTTTCACTTTTGATTACGAAATTCGGTCTTTACGAGAGGCACATGACATGATGAGAGAGAATCAATGGTAAGAGTTCACACATGATTCAGTTATGTGAAAATAACTACCAATACCCTACAATTGGGTAGAAGACTATATAAATATGCCACACATACATGACCTTTAATTTTCTTAGTAACAAAATAATGTGTACTTTTACAAGTAACCAGCTTTGTTTTATTTCAATTACTTTCACATTGCAATTCCTTGGTCTTAGTAGTTAGTACACATAATTAACCTATTATTGTTCACGCTTTACTCTGCTTTGGCAGGAACTATGGCTCAATTGTTCGGATTTGGTCAAAGTGAATGCTCTGTAATCATGTTTTGGACATATGCTTTGGCTTCACTTGCAGTTACCCTTTGGTCAACCTTCTTCCTGTGGCTAGTGTCTTGATTTTGTATTCATTGATATGATTACTCTGTAATCTATATTTATTTTTTAATATAATTTAGTTTTGGTCTACAGTTTCACTATCTTTGCTTTAAGAAAATTGGTTCTACTGTATACCTTCAACCTCTTAAATATAATGGCCAAAATGTTACTGGAAAAGAGGAATTTTGTTAGTTCATATTGTGTTTCTTTAAAAAAAATTCTGAGGCCAAAACAAGCATGGATCTGCTTGTTTGATGGGCTAGATTCACTCGATATGTGGACATGAAAATACACACAGCATGACAACCAGCATATAAGTATGGGGAGAGAAATTATTATATATTTTTATAGGGTTTAATTTTGATACATCTTTAGAGTATCTGTGTAAAAAGTTTTATACTATTATTTAATCATATACTTCTAATTATAAGACTTTTAAGTTCCAAGATAGTAAATGATTGAGTCAAATGCTTTTGTTAATGTGATAATACATATTTGAATGTCTATGTAAAATTTGTTATAATGATAATATATTTAAATTAAATCCATTTTGTAAAGGTATGGTATAAAATTATGCTCACTTTGTTCGCAACTTAACATTTTGGATGGCCATTATGTTAAGGCATTTGTATGGGAATTATGTATTAGTTTACAATAAATGTTTTAATGCATATTCTATTTGAACAAAACTTTTAGAGAGAAATGTGCACCTTATATTAAATTGGCTTGAAAGCATGCCTTCATAATAGACTGAAGTGAGTTTTTCTTTTAATGTAATTTTTATACATATATAAATAGAGTGCGACATCAGCAGCCTAGTTTGCTTTGCCATGTGAAATGCATTGAAGAGGCATGTGATGGTTCATGAGATGAAGTTTACCAAGTAATTGAAGAGTTTTTCCTTCATAAAGCTAGCAATTACTAAAAATTTTCATTTTGATTTTGAATCGGTCATCTAAAACAAGCAACACTTGCACCTCTGAACTAAAAAGTTGTATGCTATGATATTGTGTCATTATTTTCTCTCTCGACACGTTTATGGAATAAATGGATCTTCTTAAGTAAAATTTTCAAATGATTTGGTCAATGTGCTCTTTTATCATTGGTTTTCTTTCGTTATATGTCTTGTTTAGGTTCAACTTTCCTAATTAATGGCAAAAATTACACGTGAAAATTTCATATGAGAAATCTGTTTTCACTCGTGAAATACCTTGCTCTTTCTCAATGTAGGCAGGAGGTTACGGACTTTGTCACATAGGTCATCTTAATCTATATTTATGAACTGTTTTTGATCTTTCAAAATACAGTGTTATAACATAATTTTGGTACTAACAATAACAAAAATCATATTAAAAATTAAATGGGCCATCTTAATATATATTTATGAACTGTTTTTCACCTTTCAAAATACAGCGTTATAACATAACTTTGGTACTAACAATAACAAATCATATTTCAAATCAACACAAATATCTTCTCAATCTTAGAATTGATTTGGTAATGCTCGTGTTATGAAAAACACAAGTCAATTGTTCGTAGCCAGTGAAAGTGAATGTTGAGTGATTATGCTATGGACATATGATGTGGCGTCAGTTGCAATTATCCCTGGTCAACCTACTTCATGTGGCTAGTGTCTAACATGTTTAACTATACAGTTTCATTATTTCTGTTTTCTCTCTCTTTTCCTTTCTTCGGCTTCAAGAAAGTGATTCTAGTCTATACCTATGTCCTCTTTGGCGTTGCCCCAATTCTTATAGGAGATATGCATTTTCATTAGATCTGAGTGTCATCATCCTTTTTCGTTGGGAGATTCTCTTCGAAATGTCAGTTTCATTCCCTATTACATATAAATATTGTCCTTAACCATATGATCACTAACTGTTCAAAACCTCAAATTAACATGGTAAACCAGAAGTATAAGCAACTGCATAATGCTAAATTCTCAAAGCTGCTTTATTTTTTCCTTTGAGAAAACATTGCCTTAGTATCCAAGTATTCATTTTTAAGCTATTAGTTAATGGTTTGTTCCTTGTGAACTTTAACACAGCCCATTTTGATGGACAGTTAAGAATGATATGACAATAACGGGCCATGATTTCCCTAGATGCGATGAAGAAAAAACTAGAAAAATAAAAAATACTCTATTTTTTTTCCCCACTCCATGGGGGTTGGTAGGTATAAGTAACAATAATTAATCCTTTGCGAAATAAATACATTCACCACATCACAACCCCCACCCCAAAGCTTAAAAAAAGTGAAACTAAATACACAATGAAAATAAGGATAATTACATTGACCTTCTCTAAAGTTAATACTTATTACACTCCACACCTTTCTTATTTGGGAAGTTGCATCAGCTTCACTTTGTTATTTACAATAGATAATAGATAATGCAAGAAAAGTAGGTGTAATTCCTCAAACAAGGAAGGGTGCCACGTACAAGAACACCGTATAAAGTAAGGAAAGCAAATGTAATCCTTCAAGTAAGAGGAGTGTCAAAGTGTAATAAGCACAAACCTTAGTCAAGGTTTAGTGTAATTACCCAAAGAAAATATGGGACATAATCATGGCCTTGTCAAACAATTCTCAACTCAAGTTTTGGATATCCAGCTCTTGCTTTATACCTTTCAAAAAGATCTTGAAGAGCTTCAATAAACTGACTTTGCACCTTAGCAACCTAAAATGAAGTAAAATTAACAGAAGAGATCAAAATTTTAGCCAGCTATAAAGCCAAGAGTTTTCATTTAGAAACTGTTCATCCATATCATGGAAATCTTGGGCTAGCCTATGTATATTTTGATGTATAAAAAGGTTTGAATGAAAGTTTATTTTGCACAGAAATCAAAACCTTTTAGCAGAGGATAAGCAACGATACCGTTCAAACAAGATTGAAGTTATTATTATTACAAAATTCCTTTACTAACATCTTGGCAACTTATTAGTGATAGACAAATAGAAAGATGAATGGACGAAAAATGCTGGCATTTTATCTTGGGAGTGGTTAGAAGTTACTGGATTCTTCTGAATGCCATTTAACATAAAAGTTGTATGATAGTACATACCTCCTCAGTTGTTGGTTCTGGATTTTTGTCTACCTCAATTGGTCTACCCACCACAACATACATTGGATGTTTGAATGGTATTGGAGACCTAAAAGGAGGTGATGATTCATGTTAAAAATCAGACATGCTCAACTTCCAATAGAAAGTTAGTTACCTAGATTCATCATGGGAAAAATGTTGCCTTGCCTAGTGAAAGCATGAGCGAAGAAAATTGTGAGCAGGAAGCAAGTTGACATATAAAGAAACACGCACCCAAAAATACCCCAAAAATATATGGGGGTGAACTTGATAGCCCTTGCGAAATTCAGAATTAACTTCCCACCTGGTTTCCACCACTTATAGATATCTGACTATAGCAATATTGCAGCAAGAGAGAATATTAGAAATGATAATTAATTTAAATGAACAAAGAAAATGAAAAACATAAATCAGTAAACCAACAGAAAAGGAAGTGATACACTGCTACATTTTACAGTTGTAAAACTGATATCTGGAGCCAATAAAAGCAGCAAGATGTCCATGTTAAAAGAGATCTAGACAAGAAGAAATAAGTACCTGCCCAAAGCAGAAAACTGGAACCAGGGGTTTGCCCTTCTCCATTGCTATGCGGACAAATCCTCTTCTTGCCTTGAGATAGGCAATCTGCAAAATAAGTAAGTCTTAATATGACTAAGGTATTTCAATATTAATCATATAAAGAAAATGGCAAGGTTCATCTTGCAAGACCCATTTTATCTCAAATCCTCTTCAACCCATCTTTACGAATAGTAGAAACAAGATAAATGCAACATAAAACCAGAAGGCAAGAAAAACCAGCAAGATATTTTCACCAAAATATCTAACCAACACATTGTATTATCCTCAATATAATTCACAGCATTTTTAGGCATTTTGTGACTACACACTGATACAATCATAGAAAAAACATGCACAATGCCAAGTTAAAATGCAAATAGAATGCAAATATATAATCATGCAAGAGAGAGTGAAAAAGCAATGCACCTCAGAACCATGTTCCATGAGAAATGTTTCTTGCACTCCACCGGGTATTAAAATGCAACTATAGCCAGCATCCAACAGGGAGCTAAAATTTTTCCTTGTTGCTGGTGTAAGACCCAACCATGTCCATATGTGTCTCAAAAAAGGTGTATAAAATACCTACTCATCAAATGAGATGAGAAAAATTAAAAAATAAAATTATATACTTGATAACCATTACAAAACAGAGTCTCTAAGTAAAAACCTCACCGCACTGCTAGCAAGAACCTTTATCTTTGGAAGAGGCATAAAACCTGTGCTGTCAGCTAGTGCAACAACGCCAATGGGCAAAACTGAATGTGGTTCATAACCGAAAACTGCATTGAGGGTATAATGTTGTAACTATCAATAAGCAATAATCGAGAAAATACAGACAAAACATCAATCATCACAATGACTAACATGATTCTTTTTTTTTTTTTTCAAAGAGGGAGGGCAGGGGGGAGAGGGGGAGAGAGAACATCAATAGTAGATTGTACTAATCAGAGACTCCATTCAAAACTTCCAGCACTTGAATTCAACAGAAAAACCCTCTTTTTAAAATTTGTAGACCATGCTTCTGATCTAGCTCCAGTAAAGGATAAGTAAAAAATCATTTCATCCAGGAAAATTTAGCCACACACTCATATTTACCAAAAGTCAAATCTTTATAAAGAAAGAATTGATTTCATTTAGTTATGAAGCCTGTTTGGAGTGATATTACTTTAAAGATTTAATTCATTTGCAAATCCTTACGTGTGGTGGAGCTATTGACACTCTATCCATTGCCTATTAACTTCACACTAACTACTTATAATTGTAATTTCTTACATGATCACCTATTAGGGGTTTGTTTGGTTTCAATTTTCATTTTTCAGTTTTTTAAATTTTATTAAGGAAATACTGAAAATTGTGAAAAATACAAAATCCAGTTTGATGACAACTTAATACTAAATAATATTCATATTCCTCTATTCACAGTTAATTGATGACAACTTAAGAAATTAAGACTTAAAACAGTAAGTTAACGAGTATCAGCAGTGCCAACCAACAACACTACCCCCCCCCCCGGGGGCCCTTTTTTTCTTCTTTCTTCCCTCTCTCTCTCTCTCTAAAATTTCAGGTGAAGTTCTACTTTTCACACCTCTCACCAAGCGCCCAACATGGGGAAATGGGAACAATAATCTCAGTACCCAAAACCTTCATTTATCTATCATTATCATCCCACTTTTCTTTATAACCCCTTCTTCCTAAAACAAACCCAAAATGCAGACTTAGTAGAAAAATGAGTTTTCTTCTTTTTTATTCTTATTTTTTTCATTTTCAATTTCAAGAGGAAAAGGGTAAAGTATTACTAATGAAAACAAGATAAAGCATAAAATAGAAATATAGATTAATTTTCACACACTCCCAGTGATTTTACCCTGTTATCCAATAGAATCATGGAATGTGCCATGTCATACTGGGTAGATACCTAGGCATGGATGATGTTAACACTTCATTTGATTTATATTGGATAACAATGTTAAGTGTCTGTACGAAAATCAATCTCATAAAAATATTTGCACAAAACTGAATCATTAATTTTTAATAGTTTGGTTCAAACCATAAGCATGATTAGGATGGAAGGCCTTTATGTCCTCTACATGAAGCGTGACAGGAAAATAACTGCAAGCATGCTTGCATATGTACCTGAAAAACATACCCATTATTTATTTATTTATTTATTTATTTAAAAAAAGGACAATTTTCGTTGAAACCAGAATAGAAAAAGTACGAAGCATCATCAAAAAGCTAAAAAGGCTACCTGGCCAATCTTCGACCGAATTTGCTCTTTTCATCGATAGGAATCACCATGAAAACAAACAGCAAAGCAAAAACCCTGACATGCAACGCAAAATCAATAAATAAATAATAAAAAATTAAAAAAAAACCAAAAAACAAAAAAAAAAACCCAAAAAAAAAACGCTGAAATTAGTTCAGACGCATTAGTCTTCAATCAGCCCACTAAAAAATCAGTACATCAATTCAGTCCTTCCGTCAATTGGTTAAATAGACATCAATTTAGCACTTCAACCTATATATTTTAAACATTAATGTAGCCCTTAATTTGATAAATAAATATCTTAAATTGATAAATACTTTACACTGACTTAGAATCAAATTGATATAAAATAATTTGAGAAATAGCTCAAAATAAAAAAAAAGAGAGATGGAGATGGAGATGGAGAAAAAACGAACAAGAGTGCTTTGGAGAGAGGAAGGAAGAGGAATGAGAAGAGCAAAACGACGCCGTTGAAGTGGATAGCTCCGAGCCACAACGCCAACGCGAACGTCGTTTTGAATCCGTTGGGTTCCTTCGACTCCGCCGCGAACACTTCCGTCGCTTTGAACACCTTCTCTTCCATGTTTCTATTTGAGCGTTTGGCATGGCCGAGACAAAACAAGAGTGTGCTTATGAAGGAACATCAATGAGCGTTTCAGTAAATTGGGGACAGTGTCGGGGGCAAAACTGTCAAGGCATTTCCTCTCGGTGTTTCCGTATTCTTCCTTGTCTTTGTGTCACATGCTTCCATTTATTTTATTTTTTTCCTCATTTATTTCAAATCCTTGTTATTGTCTTACGAAAGAAAGTTCAAGAGAAACAAAAATTAAAAGAAAATGGTCAAATCCGTAAGCTGGCTTATTTTCAGGTCACACAATCTGGCTTGCGCTCGCACATTGATTTCCCCTTCTAAGGGAAAATAAAATTATTTCAAATCAAATTATTTTCTAATTTTAATAGCTCCAATCACTTTCTATTTTGTATTTTTGATGAAATAATTTTTAATATATAAAATATAATAAATTATGTTTAGAATGATTTGAAAAAATGAAATAAATTGTTTGGTCTGTGCTAAATTTAAAAAAAACATTAATTTCACTCAAATCATATTAAATTTGATAAGATATCAAAAAACAAAAGAGAAGAATCTAATGGATTTGAAAATTAAATTATTTCTTATTTTATTAAGGATTCAAACACAAAATTTGATTTACAAATTAAATAATTTTTTTTTATGATTTCAAATACACTTCAAGAATGTGTTTGGTTGGAAAGTAAAAATAGACTATAAAATACACTCTATTTTATATCATATGTCATGTTTATGCCTTGCATTAAAAAACAATGGTGAAATTCAAATAAAATAACATCACATAAAAGTTTGACATGAGATCCATATTCACATATCTCACTTAGGTTGGAAGATCAATATGTACGATAATTTTATTGCTGGGCTTGAGCAACTCATCTTAACATCATTTGAAGAAAAACATGACCATTGGCCAGCGTGAATGTAGTTGAGAAAGTGGTAAAGGAGAAATGGAGAATATGAAATTTTACCAATTGTAAACGAAATGAGCAATACAAGGAAATTACAGACTAATATATGTAACGAATTATTAGCTAATTTCCAACTGACATAACAAACTTAAGCTAATTCCTAATCTCAATTACATACTTTAACCTCATTGACACTCCCTACCAACCTTAGTTTCATGTGACAAGATTGTTTGCCTGTAACACATTACGTTATTGTTGTCTATCTTTTCACTTTTCCTTTCTATCGTATATAGTAAGTGATAGATAATTATCATAGTAACAGATTATTCGCTATAACTATAATTGTTAAGATTCATGACAAAGTAGCAAAAAATAGTAAGATGTATTTCTTAGATATTGATATGCACAACAAGATAAGCCTATTTATAAAGAAAAATAAATATTAAAATATAATAACAAAATTAAGTAAATCTAAACACAAGTCAATTTGAATTAATCCAAGATATATTGTCACAATGGTCACTAAGTTGTATGATATTCATAAATCTAATTCATAAAATCTCTTTTAAAACATAAATTCACGTGCATTGCTAAAATATATAGTAAACATGCATAATCCAATTTATGAACTATCTCTGAGTTTGAAATCATAATTGAAATATATCTAGAATTGCTTTGTACAAAACCATGAAAACCATAAATTTAAATACATAATAAATCATGATAATCAAAATGCAAAATATATATAGTTTGAGACTCTACCCACACTGTTACTGGAGCACTCTATACAAAAAGTAAAATACTTAATGGCAATGTGAAGCTCATCATGCTTAAAATTCTATACCACTACTATGGAGGAGGAGACTGAAAAGAACCCACAGTAGTTGTTGTATTTGCAAAGGGAAAAAGGAGAATGGTGAGTTTTATTTGAAATTCAATTAGTAAATTCTCACCTGTAACTCTCTTATAGGACAACAACAAGGATATATATAATCATAATGCATGATCAATGCAACAATTCTAAAAGCATTTTCATATTTACATACATATTAACTCAAAATTAGTAATTTCTATAAATCATAAATAACGGTACTCTAATAGAGAAACAGGAATAACTGGTTACGTATAACATATATGGCATAACAATATAAGTCCATGGATTTATTCTGAACTCTATGGTTATCACACAAGGTCTCGAATTTGGATACCTAACTAGGTTCCATCTCTTAATACTCTAGGGTGAGATTGTCCTCTGGGGGACAACTTAGTACCAAGATTAATAATCTCTCACAGTCGTTAACTCACTGTCTGTTTCTCTATAATTACCATTTAGTCTTTGAAATCATGAAAAGTTAATTATTTTCTCTAAACCTTATAACTGGGCTCTAACTCTGAGTTTTGTAAGAAACATTTCATGAATATACTATCCTTGAAATCATTTAAATATTCGGGTCATCTCTAGATATTCATATTCCTAGTCAAGCTATTCATAAAATCATTTTAGTAACAAAATGGTCCCATGAGTTATCATAATATTAGTTTCATGCTCATTTGAAACCATAATTTCATAAACTTATCAAAATCATTAATAATATATAATCATTTTGAAATAGCCTCCAAAATCATGCATTTAAGCCATAGAGCTAGGAAAATATTTATAGTGACCAAAGTAAAGGTCACATGATTCAATTCATTCACCTAGAAGGGAGGAACAATGGGTGTCAACACCAACTAAACTTCATGGGACACCAATGCCTATCATAGCCATAACAAAACCCATGATTAATCTCTAATAATCTCTAGACAACTCTAAACTAAATCTAAAAACATTAGGGGATTACCCAATATTGATAGCAATGAGAAACATAACAACCTTAAACCCGAGAACACAAGAGGATGGAGAGAAATAGGAAATAAACACACAACAATCTCTTTTATTTTGAAGCTTGGAGGAGGTAAGATTGATGGCGGATGAGAGAAGAGGGGAGGAAATATGCTTGGGATGCTAGGTCTTTGGTTTTGGAGTGAAGAACCCGAAATGGAGGGTTTTAGAAAGGGTTGGTCATATTTAAAATGAATTGTGTCATTTTGGACGTCTATTGAGGTCTTCACTGTAGTGAGCCTGACTAACACCAAGGGGATATATTGGTTCGCCTTCTCGTTGCAGCAAGCCTGTTTTACATAATAATGCAGATTTCAGCATCAACATGGTTCTCTGGATATTGGGGGTTCTCGAGGCATCTAAAGGCTGTGCCAGGCCAAGCTAGGGATATATCGACCTGAGGCATCACATATACTTTTTTTTTTTCTTTTTAACAAATGTATTAAGACTATGAATTTTTCCTAGGGGATATAGGGCATGGGAAGGGGAGCGAGAAATGGAGTGTCCAATATAAGACCACCTACTCAAAAAGGATGTAGGAGAGAATCACAACGAGAGATGGACCCCAACCCACCCACAAAAGTTTTCTAAATTTCTTATAATATATAGTATTACATTATGAAATGTGTAAAAAGATGTCATGGAGTAGTAGTTTTAAAGTTTTATATGATTATTTTTGAAGTATGCGAGCCAACAATATAATATTATAATATGAAAGAAATCGTGGCAATTGAAAGTTAAAGAGCCAAAGTACATGTAGAATCATTAAATGTTATGAATTATTATATAGTAATTTTTTTTCCTAAAAGAATTAGGATTCCTCAAGCCAAGTTTCAATTTAGAGCCATGACGAATAGAAATATCTTTTTTAGCCATTGAAGTTTTCTAAAATTTAAGTAGTAATATAGAAACTCCCTAAATGTTATGATAATAAAGGCTAAAAGAAACTTTTTCGAACCATAGCTACAAAAATGGGTTATCCTCATCTAGGTTTTCTAAGTTTTATAATTTTGATCCCCTTCATTAATTGATTCCTGGATCTGTCCATGATCATTACCACAAGACAATAGGCTCAACCGCAATCCAAGATATATCTAAACCCATATAAATCAATTTAAGACATAATAATATATTATTTATTCTCAATACTTCTCTCAAGTTAAAGTTTGTCCGGCTATAAACTCATTAGAATTAAACAGAGATCGTCATGAGAGCCAAGACTTGAAATGGGCACGCATAAAGGTAAGAAACAAAGGTGGATGTACGCGGAACGAGGAAACGTACAGAGATTGGACTACACGGATAGTGACGAATCCAGAAAATTTTAATAGTGAGAGCAAAAATAATGCAAAAACATAATTAAAAATAAAATGTGTTGTATCTTATTATTTTCTTTTATTTTTTTATTAATGTGTGGTCAAATTTATAGGGTAAAAATATATACACATATAATTTTATAAAAGAATATGCCCCCACCTTCGACAACCTAGATCCGCCCTTGTGCATGCGGGCAGATTGTTGGACTTATACTTCTTAGGAAAAAAAAGGGTTAACTCCAAGAACTTAAAGATATCTGCAGAAGAAGATATTTTTTAAAATTCTATTGACTAATTGTAAATAAATTAAAATTAATTATAAAATATTTATGAAAGAAACGAACTTGAGTTATAGTACCATATGGACCAATCAGTCATTCCCGTTAGAAGGAAAATTTTGTCAATGTCAGACGTGATTGTTCAAAGTACGTCTAAGTAACGTAGGGTAAGACCTTTTCTTTCCAGAATGTCGTGTTGTAATAATTGGTGGATGCTTAATGGCAACGTGCTTTGTTCACCGATTAACATGCACACCATCTACATGCATCCAGACAAATATTATACGTCATGTCTTGAATCTTGACAATGTTTTTGTTATTTTGATGGTTAATTTGTTGCGTAATAGTAATATATACTAGTAAGTGATTGTTTGTTCTTCCTTTTTCTACTTTTCATTTGGGACAAATAAGTGAATAATATTTGAAATAAGCTATAATTGAATAATTAAAAGTTAAAGCAAGCATCTAAATATATTGTCATTAATTATTTATTGTTCGTATATATATTTTTATAAATAATCAAATGAAAATCATAATAATGTATAATCAATAAAGAATTTTATTTATGTAACCAAAATAAAGAATTTTATTTAAGACATGCATCAAATAGTAATTTTTTTTATTAGCGTCATCAAATAGTAAATTCACCTTGTAAAAGCAAAACGTAGAAATTCCTTTAATTTCCGATTGAATAGTTATAACCTAGAGAATAAATATAAAAAAAAGTAAAAACAAAAAATGATGGTTTCCTTTCTTAACAGTGAAATTGTGGGTTATCAATGAGGAGTGTTATTTTAACATCAAGAATTCTATACACCGAAATATTCCTCTCAGAAAATATACGAGGCTCACATTTTTTTGTTATTTTCTACTAATTTATTCTCCACGTGGCTCTCTCTATTGATTTAGGGCGTTGAGTGTTGGGATACCTTTTCCCTATCAGTGATGGTTAGTGGTGCTGAGTGACAGACTGAGGGCGGTCCATTAAGCTGCCATTAATGCAGTGAAAGGCTGAAAGGGGAACTTGTCGGTCTTTATTCCAAGATTGCTTTTTATTTTTTTATTTTTATCATTTTTTATTTTTTTTAATGAGTTTAATTTTAATATATTCAAGTGAAAAAATATTATTTATAAGTGTATGAGATATTATATCAATTTATGTTTTATTTATTATTAGATGGAGTATGAACTCTATCTAAATAGGATTCACATCCTATCTAATAATAGATGAAATGTGAGTCGACATGATATCTTATGTAAAATGAATACAAATAACATAACTTTTTATATAATATATTTCCATGCAATTATCTAATTCTATTTTGCAACCTCAATAAAATAGAGTTGACTAATTTAATTTAAACTGTAGTCCATTTGATTTGAGCTTATTTTCAACCAAATTATGTGTTGTGTAAAATAAAATTGCACAATAATTTTTTTTTTATTAATCAAGGGTATCTCCCAGTCAACAGCTGAAGACTAATCTCTTCGAGGTGTGGAGATCACAGAAGTAGATTTTGTCTTTCCTAATAAAACCCCTTTCTATACACATGACAAAAGTTGAACCCCTGATACATACTTAAATGATCTAGCCATCTTACTAATTATGTCAGGTTTTATTGGTAATTGCACAATAACTATAAACCAATACTTATAATTTTTTTTTTGAGTACATCAATGCCCGCTTTTAGAAAAAAATTTGTAAATGTTAATATCAGATTATTATACAACTTTATTATAGGCCAAGCGTTACTATTTTTAGGCTTATGTTAAGCCAATGGGTGGCAAATGGGGTCAGGCGTGGGTCACCATGGGTTGGGCATAATGTTAGACGGGATGAGTTGATTTATTTTGATTATTTAAATTGAAAGTGTCAATATATCCCGTAAAAAATAATGGACCAACCCGACTAGCTAACCCATTTTTTGTTATATTTCTAGCTATGTTACCAACTTGCCCCGCCCGCTTTGGATTGACCATAAAACGAGGCATTACGAATTGACCAATTTTAATTATTTGTGTTAAAAATGTCAACTCATTCCATTAAAAAAGGGTAATTAATGAGCCAATCCAATGAACTCAACCCATTTAACCACCTTAGTTAATAAGTCCAAGGACTTATATCCCCTCAACTAAAAATCAATAAATAAAAAATTTAGAGGATAAATTATACTAATTTTTCTTGAAGTTTCAAAAAATACAACTTAACTCTCCTTTAGTTCCTTAACCCACACTAGCCTCCCTAATTCTTGTCGAGAAGTATATGTTTATATTACACTGACACCCCTTATTAAAACGGAGTTTCATTAGGGACTTAACATAATGGTATTTTATTAATATGAAGGGGATTCTAACCAATTAAAAATATAAATATATCCATTACTAACCTCTTACTCACTCATTCTCTGTTAAAACAGCCAAAGTCCAGCTTTGCAAACTCGCTCGACGGTGGCTGCATGGGCCAGAAGTGACATTTAACCAAAACAGCTTTGCATCATGAAAACATCACAAATCGACAATTTACATCTTGTGATTAACCAGCAATTAGAAAGCACTATTTCATGCTTGTGATTTACTAGGAAAACCATTATAGCATCCATTCACAATTAAAGCCCATAATCGGTAATCCACACAAGTACCCTCAAAAGCAAAAATGCAGAGAGAGGATGAATGACATGAAGTTAATGACGCTGCTGTCCAGTAAGACACCGCAGGTAAGTAGTAATTGCTAGATAGCGTTAACAAAAATCCGAATAAGCACAAAGCAAAATTACTCACATAGCTCTAAAGCATGGTCCTTTAAAATGACTGCAGTATCCGAATCCTATACTTAACTGGTATCCATAGTTGATGGGTATTTATTAAACAACAACTATAACAAGTAAATATTTAAATATAAATTAGTTCTTATTAAATATTAAAATTTATATTTAAATGAATTAAACTATTATTTTATCCTTTTAAAACTTGTGTTTCTTTAAATATTTTTATTTAAATATTATAAAAAATTATTTATTTTATAATATAATTATTTTATTAGTTATAATTTTATATTTTTATATAATATATCCTCTCATGTTCGTACCCAAAATTTTTGAAATTTTTCATATTTTGTACTAGTACCAGTAAGGCTCACAGTCTCTATTCATTGTTGATTGAAGCATGAGCAAATATTTATGATAAGTAATGTTATATATATGTGGTTCAAAACATAAGTTACGAATTTAATATGAATCCTATCCCTATAAAATTGATAGAGAATCAAAATGTTGATGAAAGGGCAAAAATCACAAGAAAAGAAAAAGTGAAGAAAGAATTCGTACTATTTATTGGAAATCATTATTCACTTATGATTAAGTGTATGATTGGTTGAGATTTATTCTCAATACAAATAGCTGAACTTGACTTCCAATGTGTGTCTTGTGAAAGTAACTCAAATCCGAGTGATTCTATAATCCTTCGCGGAAGAAAACTTGTCTTCCTCCACCCACCCTCTTCACCACTTATTTGATATTTTATGTTTCTTTCTCTTTCACGCTTTTGAATTTTGTGTGATTGAAAATCATCTACAGGAAGAAAATTAAAAGCTCTTCCTCCAGAGTATATAAGTTTTTTCCCTCCAACCCTTCTTTGGTCAAACATGGATTTTACTGAAAAAAAAATTGTAATTGTCAATAAGTTGAAAAAAAAAAATTAAAACAAATTATTTATATCCATTTCATTTAATTCTCAAATTAAAGAACAATACATAGATAATTTTCTTAGGAAGAGAGTATAATATCAACTTTTAACTTGCTCTTTTCAAGAAAAATAGCCATATATTTTACGAATTGGTTGAAATAGATCTAAGAACCTTGATACAAGTTTTGCTCAAAATTTAAAAAAAAAAAAAAGAAGACTATTTTGGCTTCTATCCCTTTCAAGTTAAGCCAGAAATTGTTGAGAATTTGAACTACAAAGACCAATGCTAAAGGGTCTCAAATCAAAATCCCAATTTCAACCACTTGCGCCATTTCCTCTTATTGTCCACTCTAGACATGGTTTTGTTGTGTCTACCGCGTGCCTTGCAAGATGGAGAGTTTAATGAACAAGTTTCCACAACAATGCTACCCTGCAAGACCACAAATTCAACCTTTAAAATGCATTTTAGGTGGAAATGTTTCTGCATATAACACAATGAAAGCCACGTTGTGTCTTTAGGTGTCTAGATTCTAGAATTAGTGATTATGCAAAAGGGATCTCTAAAACTTTGTTATAGGAGGGTTCTGCTTCATTTCTTGGAAGGTGGTGACCATATTCATATCCTCATTAAAACCTGACCCATGTCCTAGCTTTTCAGCTATTGCAGATGTGGAAGAACTAGACCTTGTTGTGTTCCCAAAGTCCATGCTTATGCTCAGCTGAACAATTAAATACCAGAACATACAATAACTTGGTCACAACATCTAAAAGCAACAAGTATCAATGTCAGTTGCCTTTGCTTTTAGGAGAAATCTTAAATGTTCTAAGGCCAAAAAAATTAAAGTACAGTATTTTGTCTTATCCAAGATTTGACATCTCAACTAGCTATTACATTAAAAATACAGCAAAAAAGGAAACAAACAAATACTCACAATTGAAAGTGTTAAAACTGCGAATTCAACAAAGTACAGAGATTTTATGATTTGAGAACAGCTAAAATATCTACTTAGTGAATCTTAACTATGATATTGACTACTGTATCTATCTTGTATAGAGTAAAAAGAACACTTTTTCTTTTCTCTTAATCTTTTTTCTATAAAAAAATTATTTGGGTCTTCAGCAACCTGATTTACTCTATTTTCTAGCATTGCTACTCTCTCCAACAATGTGCCTTTGTAGTGAACCTCTTCAATGGCAGAGGACAAACTCTTGCACTGCTCCACTGGTGTCAAGCATTTGTCAAATGTAGCAGCAGAATCCGTGTGCTTCTCTTCCAGAAACAACATCTACATTATTAAGAATGAATATGATAATAAAAATCAAAATGTCACATATATATAAATAATTTATGTTGAACATGTGAACACGTATATAGATCAGAGCATAATTGATTGTAAAGTGTTGGAGAACAAAAATTGAAGTTGCCACACGCTCTAGGCGATCCAACTCTGCAGAATGGACAAGGATGCATTAGGCTCTTCTCTTTCATCTATGTTAATCATTTCTAGGTATTAAACAAACAAATTACAAGGACATAAGCAAATGAAGCAACTAAGTGGATGCAACCAAAAACTATAGTATGAAAAAAAAACGCAGGAGGTGGCAAATTTCACATGGAGGCTGTAAGAAGAGGAAGAGATCAAATTGTTGTGTAGTATAGATCAGTATGTGCAGTTCAAGTTTTAGGGGGGTAGTTATGGATTTTATAGAATATGGTTGAAGTGATTTTATATTAATTATAACTAGCTTCCCATACTCTAGTTGTCCTTATTCTTTGCATTCAAAGATCTTTTTTTTCCTCTGAACGTGTGGACATGGAATGGATGGCTTGACTCCAAAGCATGTCAGAGATTTGGAAGCATCACCTTTTTATCGAAATTGGTTGAAAAGCTAACAACGATTTTGCTATCATATGGTCATTGCGTTCACATATCCAAATTATGGGTCGATTCTTTGAATGAAAACTACGAGTCCATAAGGCTGTCATATTATGAAATAGATGGTACGCGATAATATTTGTTAACCGTTGCAAATCGATCAACCTATTAACTTTTTCATATATTAATAATAGAACCAATACATTCATATGTTATTTATTTATTTAGGGTATTAAACTACACCTGACTTTTTTGAGGAATATAATAAACATATTTTACAATAATAAATAAAAATTTGACAAAAGAACTAAGTATGAATCCCAGAAACATTAGGGTTTGATTTGCAGATCACATGAGTTACAAAGGGCCTAAATACATGTTGAGTTTTATACATTTCATGAGATAGACAATGCCTAAACTATATGCCGTTTAGTTAATATTGGGCTTTTGCCCCGTATGCTATTAAAAAAAAAAATTAATGAAAAAAATATTAAAACATACTATAACCCTTTCCATTAATGAGGAAAAAAAAATCCAAACACTATAATACTTAATTGAGTTAATATTCTAAATGCTAAAATTTACAGGAGTAGTGTTACTTTGACTCACATTTTGTAGAATACCATGTCAATATATTTCCATCAACCTTTAGATTGGATGTGAACCTTATTTAGTTTGGATTTTACACCCCATCCAATGGTGAATATGAGTGTATCAGTACGGTATCCCATAAATATGAGTCAAAATAATATTTATCAAGTATATGCCTGTAGAAGCTGCCCTAAATTGTAAATTATTGGAGAATTGCTTAGAGAGATCAATGGTGCCACAGTGAAAAAAAATGCATGATAAAAGTGAATCAACGCGAAAATGGCTAATTCTATACTTGATTATACCACTTGTTTAGATGAATTGTGGAATTAATTAATAATATGATGTTAGGGGAGAAGAATAAGGATTAGTAATTGTTGACACTAGGCTTGGAGGAAACTGTTCTTAGCTTAACCTACTATTTATTTATGAAGCCTAAAAGAAAGCTAGTGAAGCTGAATACTCTCTAGTTAGTCATTCAAAAGAAAGTGTCTCCATAATTCCCTTCCTGCACAACCTTTCTCTTCTCATAAGTATATATTAATATCATACCTAGCAAAAAGGTAATATCAACTTCTCGTCCTAGGTGATTTAATCCATATTCCAACATAAAGTGTATTACTGCCATGCTAAATTTGGGTGATGAAGCAGTAAACTATACTTATAGGGCACTTTTGAGAAGCTGAAACCTTGAAACCCAGTCCATTAGATTCTTGACCGCAGCCCACTTAAAAACTGAAAACCAGTCACAAGGTTGGTTGGCCGTGTTATTGCTAAGCCAAAATTGATAATGGACCATTCGTACCAAATCGGTAGTTTTGTATCATTGCTGGGAGACTTTATGAAATGCAATTATAGAGTAATTATAGAGATTGTAGCTGATGATAAAAGACAAGAATTAAAAAAGTTGACACTAAATTGTTGGACTGAAATAATAGACACTTTAAATGAAAATTAAAATAAGTTGAAGCAAGTTATTAAGTACCACGCTATTAAATTTGGAATTTTTAAAAATTTCCAAAATTCCAAGTCAACGAGCCAACCCAACTCACGATCAGCACATTGTTTTTGTTTTTTTTTATAATTATTTTAATTAAAAAGCAAAACAAATCTGGTGGTAGAATATTAAATTGTGTATTTAAGTCAAACAATTCCCTTGCTTTTTCTTAATTAATATATGTATGTTCCCATGACTTGGGGTTTTGATGCTGGTTGCAGTCTGAAACACAGGCATAAGACACGGAGATAGTATAACAGGGCAAGTTACCACCACTACACTCCTCATCAATTGTCAATTGCACTTACAATCCAATGATTACTCTTATCACTAACAAAGTTGGATCAGACAATTTTTGGTAAACTGCTTATATAATTTTTTTTTTAATCTACAATGTCTACCCACGCCTCAGTTGTGAAACTAATTATCAATTAGTGTAATTAGGGTGTGTCTCTTAAATACTTTTATGCAAATCTCAACCTTACTTAGGTCATCCTGTGATTTTTATTTTAAATTTTGTATTTTGACACCTATTTAGTCTCATCAATTATTAAATTCATTCGATTAGATCGATCTATCCATATTAGGGATTTGGATGATATGTTAAAGGAATTAATTAGTTTGTTGACACTTGACATCTCTATAAATTATATCTCTATAAATGATCACAGTAGAATTTCTCAAAAATTCAAAGGTGTGTGAGTGGATACAAAAGTTGGTCTAGTGATTAAAGACGTGTGTTCTTTAATTACTATAATTATTTGGATCGGAATTTCAAGTTAGCATTATGAGGTGCACATTTTTGTTTAGTTAAATAATAAGTATTTTTGTACTATTTTAGTACAAAATTAATCATACTTATCTGTATGATCAAACTCAATCACTCAAACGTAAGGAGCTCTTCTAGCAGTAATTTTTGGTACATACCAAAATTATCTTTTAAAAGAAAAAATATGAGTTGGCATCATGCTGACAATACATGCATAGAATTAGGAAACCACAACATACTTTTTATCAACTAATGCATTATAATTTACTGGATTTAAAACAAAAAAGATATATATTGCATGTGAAGAGTGAAGACCTGCAATTAATCCTGCACCATGTTGCATCTACATATCTATCTGTCATTATCATTTTAATTAATTAATCAGCCACTTTCTCAGTATCTGATAAGATGTAGATCTGTATAATCATACCAGAGATCTACATCTTGTGACCTATCCAAAGAACTTTTTTAAGGTAATCTTTAAATAGTGAATTAATGATGTGGTTTAGGAAATGATAGTACACCGAAAAGCGTACGTGCCTATGATTAATGGGATAGAAGAAAGAAACAAAAAATAAATAAATAAATAAATAAGGGGGTAAGGATTAAAGTAGAAGACAGAGAGAAAACATAAACAGAATCAATTAATTTTGCAGATGTAAGGATATGGTTTCGGTGCAAGTAATTGCTTTCCCTAATAATTGTCAACTCTTTCTATCATTTCTGCGTTGCTAGGAAATTAACAACATAAAACAAAATTTAAAAATTATTAAAAGAAAAATATTTATAATAATGTAACAATAAATAATTAATTAACTGTGTAAAAATATTTTATAAATAGTAATCTATTAAACTTGAATAAAAATATTATTGCATCACCAAGGATATTAAATGATAATACTATTATTGAAATTTATGGCATTACATAGTTAATGCACAAATTCTTTTATGGGTCTTGCCAATCAGTATTCTTAGGGTAATAATTAAGGTTTTAAATAGGATAAGTTTACCATTAAATATGTAATTGTTATGTTTTAAGGTGTGAGGTACATTAAAAAACTTTTAATTTTGTCTACTGTGAAAATCTTAGATAAACTCTTCTTTCATTCAAAAAACTCGATTATATATATGCATATATGAAATTTTTGCTTAAAGCAATAAATGAGAGAACAGCTCAACAAATTAAATATGGATGATTACATAAATATGAATTATTATATATTTGGTTGAAGCCAGTGATGAAGAAATAATATCACACGATTGGAGAATCATATATAACACGTCATCCAGTTCATAACATAACAACGCGGGCTACTTTGTAATCATAACAAGTAATTAACAGGAAAATTCCAATTAGTTCAAACTGAAGAAAGTACTAAATAGTGGTCTTACACAAGAAGCCATGGTTGCTCTAGGGAACGCAGTTGATGCGTTCCTCTCTCATACTAGACCAAGCAGTAAACCAAACCATAAGATTTAATATAGTCGGTAACCAGTTAAATTTCATAAATATTAGTCAAATCCATATTTTTTAGCCATATGCTTTGAAGGAATTATTACATTCATTTTCTAATAAGTGTCCATTTTTATTTATACATATATATTAAAAAATAATTAAATGACCTTGAAATTAGATAAATTTAAGTATATTTGATAACACCACTTTTATCATCACCTACCTCAATATTCTCGTTCATGTTTAATCTATTTACAAAATCTCTCTCTCATAAAAGTATAATGGGAAAAAAATAATTAATGTTGTATAGAATTTTTAAAAGAACAAATAATAATATAGAAAAATAAAATTTTATAGATGAATACTTATTAAAAAATAGAGATAGTAATCATTTTTTTTATGGTGGAAACGTGCGCCCACCGAGAAAAAAGCAAGTGATCATATTGAAATTGAGGATAATTAACGCATTTGTACAATTTCGTACTTACAAATATTCATAATTAAGTACCTGGTTCATATAAGTTAAGTGTCCTTATATCATTTCATTCCAAACTCAATTGCAAATAATGAATCATATGCTTTGCCCATATACAAGATCATGCTTTTTATGCATCGGAATAATCTAACAAAGAACAACAGGAGTTAAAAAAAAAAGGAAAAAACTGCCACTAATTAAACTCTGGAATTGAAAACTTCTCATGCTTGGCTGGAACAAAAGTTTACACAAAATAATATAGGTAGTGTTATTTATACTTATTTTATAAACTCATCTTATATTCACATGAAAAGAGATATATGAACTCATTATTTTTATATTTTTCTTCTTGTGTGAATTTAGAATGAATCAAAGAGTAGTTTTTCTTTTTAATGAAGAAATGTTTAGGTTGAGGGGGAAACTTGTTCAGTATAGAGAAACGCTTATAGACAGAATGTTGACCAAATAAACTAACCTATATTTACAATAAAAAATAGGTCCAAATAATATTTTACAAACAACGTATATGTTGTGATGTGATTTAAGATTCCGTAAATTACATGACTATAGTGGATGTTGGTACCAAGCAACGGTATCATGATTATGGTTATTTTTTATTTTTTTATTTTTTTTCCCTGATGAAGGCAATTATTATGTTTTCCTAGATGAAAGAAATTGATCATAATGATGGTAATTGATGATACATTTGTGAGTGTGCTAATCATACTATTTGATTTTTAGGTGGCGAGAGCTGCACACACTCCAAAAGAATGTTGACTTTCGGGCACTGAAATTCCATGAGAATGATGCACCACGGTAACGGTAAAGTTTCTGTGCTGGCTCATTCTTTATCCGTACTCTGTTCGGTGACACCCTGCAGATTGCAACGATTACCAAGGCGTGGTATGTTTGGTAGTAATTGGCATGCCATGGCAAATCCAATCGGCAAATTACTGTCCCTTTTCTTGTAATTTGTTAAATTTTATTTATGTTTTCCGGACAATATTAACCCTATTTAGCTGTGCTATTCATGAGTAGGGATATATAATAATTTCATAAATTTAAAGATTTTGTGAGTAAATTTTAAAATAAAGAGAAGCTTAGATAATTAAATTTTATTAAATTTTAAGGAAGATCGACGTACTTTGCTAAAAAAAATTGTATAAATTGAAAAAAACAATATATTATGAAATATTTATCCTTATAATAACCCAATTTAATTTGAGTCAAATTAATAATAATAATAATAAAAAGAAAGCAAAAGAGTAGCCGTTGCAATTGGCGTTTCACTATGCTTGGTAGGAAGGGTCATATTTCTCACAATGAAGGTGCTCAAAGTTGTTTTTGTTGGCCATAAGGTGATGAGTGGTGCATTCATCTCCTCTGATTTGAACTGTAGTGTGATATCGACTAAAATATCACAAAACCATCATTATGCAGTATGAGAAATGAGAAATCAATAATTTAGATACAACCCTCAAATTAAAAATAATCATGCAATCACCTTCAGCAGGGACCGAGACACATCACACACACACACACACACACACACACCTCTCTCAATTATTTATTGAGCTCTTAGCAAGTGACAAAAAAGATATATATAGAATGCTAACAACTGCCCATAATTACATAATGTAATCGATTTCTATGCTAAAAATAAGGAATAAAAAAAAAAAGGGGCGGGTCACATGCTATGTATGCAGCCACCTTGGCCTCCACTGAGCTTGAGTGTTAATTACATTCGCCCCTTTTTAGCAGTCTCCGGGATATGAGGGCCACATTGACATTTTAGTGGACACCCAGAAACAGATGCTTTTCTGGTTTCTTTGGCTTCTTACAAAAGCACCTATCCCTTTCACCCCCTGTCTAATTACCCTTTTCTCTTGTCTTTGTCCCTCAAACAGTGTTTTTTGTCTTGTCTTTCTTGGAAATTACTCATGTAATTTTGAGTTAGAGGTTGCAATTGGTTAAAATTTTCTCTAAGTTATTTACCTTTATGATGCCTTTTGTTTTCATTTTTTACGACTTTGTGTATTTATTTTCTTATTTTTAATATTTCTTTCCTAAAATTTTGAAAAACATAAAACAAATTAAAAAAACAGAGACATGAAAACAAATCCGCCGTATTCAAACTCCTTCATTACAAGTAAAATTAACCTCAAATTATAGTCCACTTTTCCTGTAACCAACCACTTTTGGGTTCTCTCTAAAAGATTCTTTCATTTATACAAATTCGTAACATCTTATTATAATTGAATGTGTACAAGAATTATTGTTATCTCACTCACAGTCACCATCTAACTCACCCTTTTTATCCTCTGTTACTATTACTAGCCTTTGGCCTTTTGCCGCCACTACACCGCCACCGCCACCACTACTAGTACTACATGTTCCCTCATAGGTCATAGCATCCAAATCTCTTTTTGTTGTTATTTAAAAAACATCGTTGTATTATCATTATTGACACTAACATATGATGACACCTACCAATAAGGATACCTCAAAACCACGATTCTTTCCTTTCCTTACTCTCTTTTTTTTTCCATCTGGCACTCCTTTTCTTACACTTTATTTCTCCATCTTATTAGCTCCTCAAAATCATGAATTTGTTGCCATTTGTCTGATACCCCTCTCTCCTCTCCTCTCTTGTTTATTTGTAGAACCTGCTTCTCTTCTCCCTTTTTATTCTTACTATATAATACACTACATGTTTAAAGACATTGCTTTTTGTAGCTAAAGTTTGAGTCTTTACCATTTTAACAATGTCTTCTTCTTCTAGTAGTAGTCATCATGCTAGAAGCAGCTGTGCCTTGTTTTCTCTGTTTCTTGCAGTGCTTGTTGCACAAGTTAGCCTTTGTTTTTCTGCTAAGGTAAAGACTCAGGCACACTTGTTATTCTTTTTCTTATATGTGTGTTTATGTAGCATTTTGGTTGTGGTTGTTCCTTGGATTGCAGGTTTATGTAGTGTACATGGGAGGCAAAAATGGGGAACACCCAGATGATATTCTGAAACAAAACCATCAAATTCTAGCAGCAGTTCACAGAGGAAGGTCAGTTTTTTACTTTTTTTCTTTTCCTTTCAAACCCGACATTCATGTGTCGTCTGAATCATAGTCAGCCCCATATCATACATGCTTGGTAGCCTTAATTTTGGGAGATAATGATTTTTTTTTTGTTGGGTTTCCAAAAGCTTTGATTATAAACTGTTTTGAATCCAAAATGAACATATCCAAACGCTTTTCTGGTGGGACAAGATTTAGTTGATGTTATTGAGATCAGATATGCAGGTGCTTCAGCTGCAATTTGCTAATATAATGTTATTTGAGATCAGTGATTTTTCTCTTTAACCATTGGAAATGTTTTGACAGCATTGAGGAAGCACAAGCTTCTCATGTTTATAGCTACAGGCATGGCTTCAGGGGCTTTGCAGCCAAGCTCACTGATGAACAGGCTTTTCAAATCTCTAGTAAGCCAATGGAATTTGAATTTTCCTCCTCTTTTATCCTCTACCATTTTTTTTAAAATTTCTTAAGGTCCTAATTATCCTTAACCTCCAATACTTTTCTCCAAATTAACCCTTTTTTGGTGCTCAAATTGTGACCAGAAATGCCAGCAGTGGTTTCTGTGTTTCCCAATACTAAAAGAAAGCTGCACACAACTCATTCATGGGACTTCATGGGGCTTCTGGATGACCAAACTATGGAAACTCTTGGCTACTCCATCAGAAACCAAGAAAACATCATCATTGGTTTCATTGATACTGGTGAGCAGTGTTAACCATTTACAGTTAAAGCTTCATCCTTTATGGTGAAAAGTTGGTACTTCCGTGTTGCATTTAATCCCTTTATCCCCAAGTTCGGTATAAAGTTGAAATCTTTTCCTTCAAAGTCCCATATCGACATAATTCTTCTGTTCACAAAGAACTTCCACTTCAACACTTCATTTATTACTTTTTTGTCAGAAACTCTGCCCCTTTATCTCTCTCCTTTTTGCAATAGCAGCTTAAGGAAAGTATAATTAATAACAGTGGAGATTGGAGTTCACATGACATCACTATGGTTGTAACATTCTCATTGATGAACTCTTCTGGTTAAATAAACCATCTTCTGAAGAGGGTTAGAATTAAGCTTAAGTGTGCTTCATAGTTCGTTCATCCCCTGTTTTGCAACTGGTACAGTGACTCCAAGATATCAAACTTTAAGCTTGAAAATATCAAATTTATAATATGGTTTAGGCACTGCATGTTGAAAATGACCCTTTGGTATGCTGACCTTAATCACTTGGATTTTGCTAATACATGGTAATCACAGTGTGTTTTATTCATAATCACTATTATCCATACAGGAATTTGGCCTGAATCCCCAAGCTTTAGCGACACCAACATGCCTCCAGTGCCACCTGGATGGAAGGGCCGATGTCAATCAGGAGAAGCATTCAATTCTTCAACTTGCAACAGGTTTTTGGTTTGAATTAAATCTTATCTTCACCTTTTTTCCATTTCATCTCATAGGAACCAGATTCCATTTGGTTAAACTTAAAAAGGGCAAGTGCACGAGGCTTCTACCTAATGGGGTACGGGTATGGTAATCTTCATCGGTTAATTTTGGTAATTTCTGAAATAGGAAAGTGATTGGAGCTAGATACTACATGAGTGGATATGAAGCTGAGCAAGATCCAGATGCACCAGTCTCCTTCAGATCTCCAAGGGATAGCACTGGTCATGGCAGCCATACAGCATCTATAGCTGCAGGGCGCTATGTGGCAAACATGAATTATATGGGGCTGGCATCTGGGGGAGCTAGGGGAGGTGCACCTATGGCTAGGATTGCAGTGTACAAAACATGTTGGGACTCTGGTTGCTATGATGTGGACTTGCTAGCTGCCTTTGATGATGCAATAAGAGATGGGGTTCACATTTTGTCTCTATCTCTTGGTGCTGAGTCCCCCCAAGGAGACTATTTCAGTGATGCCATATCCGTGGGGTCATTCCATGCTGCTAATCGTGGGGTGCTGGTTGTGGCATCAGCTGGCAATGAAGGAAGTCCTGGTTCTGCCACAAATCTTGCCCCATGGATACTCACTGTTGCTGCCAGCTCAACAGATAGGGATTTCACCTCTGACATCATATTAGGAAATGGTGCTAGAATCATGGTAAATCATAGAGGATGATTCCTGCACGGATGCAAATGTAACATCTCATATTTAGGCATAGTCACAATAAAACTGGTTCTACCAGTTTTATTCAAGGTTCACTTGATTGTTTCAGTCCCATGACCCATCTACTTTATTGCGAGTATACCTGAATATGAAATGTTTGATTTGTGTCTATGCAAGAATTTTTCAATTTTACCGATTCTCAAGGTAGAGTTCTTGCACACAATGAGGACCCTGACTAACTTGCTATGATCGGAACAGGGTGAAAGTCTCAGTATCTCAGAATTGAATGCCTCCACAAGGATAATTTCTGCTTCTGAAGCCTTTGCAGGATATTTTACTCCTTACCAATCCAGGTGAAGCAAGGTACTTAAAAGTGAGAATTACCAAGAAACCAGTGCAAAAGGATGGCTATTAAGTAATCATATTTTGTTCTCTTTTGCTTGTTTTCTGTAGCTTCTGTTTAGAAAGTTCCTTGAATAAGACCAAGACCAAAGGGAAAGTCCTTGTGTGTCGGCATGCAGAGAGTTCAACAGAGTCAAAGGTGGCAAAGAGCAAGGTAGTGAAAGATGCAGGTGGAGTTGGCATGGTGCTTATTGATGAGACAGACCAAGACATTGCCATCCCATTTGTCATCCCTTCAGCTATTGTTGGAAGGAAAACAGGAGGACAGATTCTATCCTATCTCAAAAGCACACGGTTTGTTAGAAATATGACATTTCTGGAAAGAGTACTATTTTTTTAACACCATTTTTATGGATATCATTAGAGACAAGGGGAATTAAACATGAAAAACTGGTGATTTCACTGGTATATCTAGTGAATTTTCCTGTGAGAAAATATGGCGAATAATGGATTAATAACCACGGATCTCTGTTATTTTACAGGTGAATCTAATATAAGGATTTTACATTCAATATTAGTTACTTTATCACATTCACCAATCTCGTAACAAAAATTGACAGATATTTACATCCAATATTATGTCTACAGATATCATTTCTCTACTTAAAAGGATTATATTTTTACTGCCACTCTCTAGAGTCTAACCAACCCTCCTGTTATCTCCTGAACAGTTATCCTATGTCAAGGATCTTCAAAGCAAAGACAGTCCTAGGAGCTCAGCCTGCACCCCGTGTAGCAGCATTCTCTTCTAAAGGCCCCAATGCTTTAAACCCAGAAATTCTGAAGGTGATATTCTAAATTATCTTTGTCTTCTTTGTAATATTCATTAACCATCTTTTATTTACATTTCTGGACTTCTGACTGTACTGCTATTGTTACATAGCCTGATGTCACTGCTCCAGGACTGAACATCCTTGCAGCATGGTCTCCATCAGCTGGAAACATGTACAACATTCTCTCAGGGACTTCCATGGCTTGTCCTCATGTGACTGGGATTGCAACCTTAGTCAAAGCTGTCCATCCTTCATGGTCTCCGTCTGCTATCAAATCTGCCATCATGACAACAGGTGCCACATAACGATAGTTCATAGCAATTTCTAGAGGCCTATAACTATGGTTTCAGATTCTTATTAATCAGACAAGTTGAAACAAAAATCCTTAATTAAAGACCTTGTGCTGCTCAACGTCTCAAAATCTAGACACTAAACATGGTATTAAGGATTTAATTTTGATGAACCGTCAATACAAATGTTTTTTTTTTATTATCAAATCATATATTGTGATATCAATAAAATTATTTGACTCTTGCTATCAATGCTTCAAAAGTCAAACATATATGATTGGGGTGACATTGTATCAAAATTAATCTCTAGTATGAATCAAATATATCACCATAACATGACAAATATATACCTTATTGTGCATGATGTTCCCTTCATCCACTCAAGAAACTAATCACAAATTCATTATGCAGCTACAATTCTCAATAAGCACCACAAACCGATAAGCGTGGATCCGGAACAAAGAAGGGCTAATGCATTTGATTACGGATCCGGGTTTGTGAACCCTGCAAGAGTTCTTGATCCAGGACTCATCTATGATTCAGAGCCAGCAGATTTTGTCACATTTCTATGTTCACTTGGTTATGATCAGCGTTCCCTCCATCTTGTCACTAGGGACAACAGCACATGTGACAGGGCATTCACAACTATATCTGACCTCAACTACCCATCTATTGCAGTGCCAAATCTTAAAGACAACTTCTCAGTGACTAGAACTGTGACCAATGTTGGAAAACCAAGAAGTATATATAAAGCTATTGTGTCTTCTCCACCAGGTGTTAATGTCACTGTTATGCCAAACCGGTTAGTGTTCACAAGATTTGGTCAGAAAATCAAGTTCACTCTGAGTTTCAAAGTAATTGCTCCATCAAAGGGATATGCATTTGGGTTCTTGTCATGGATGAATGGAAGATCACTAGTCACTAGTCCTTTAGTTGCCAAGGTTGGGTTGGTCAGATAGTAATGCTTGTAAATATCTTATATATATGTTAGTTCGAGAGCTTTGATATCTCTATAGTCAATAGAACAACAATTCATATTGAATTCCTAATGAAAACTAGATGATCAATGCCAAAGTTACATTAGTTATGTGCTTGGAGAAGAAGCAACCATTACAAAAAACAGAATCCAAAGAAATTAATATATTTATCACTATTAGTCATATAGATATATACCATATTATTGGTTCTTTACCTGCTAGAGTTCTAATTTTTCTTTATAATACTTGTTTGATATTTTTAGTGTTTACACCAGAACTTTGCTATGAACGTCAACATTAAATTTATTACATAATATGATTACACATGCTTAATATATCAGTATAAAATTAGGACATACGACTTGTTCATAAAATTTTATATGTTATATATTAGCTATAATAAATTTCAAGGTTAAATATGTTACCCTTAAAAATAAACAAATTTTAATTTAATCCCTGAACATAGCTTTTGTTTGGTTTCAATCCATTTGTAAAACTATTTTATTTTAATGTCATATGATTGATGATTATCGTATAGAATTTAATAATTCCACCCTCCATTAGCCAGGTTAACTTTTAATGTAGACAATTCAATGGCAGACCAAAACCAAGCAATTTGGAAATGTTTAGATTGCAACTAAAAAAAATTCAAGAATTAAAATCAAAATTTGCTCATTTTTCTTTGACAACAACATATCTAAGCCTAAATTTTATAAATTTCAAAATGTTGCATCCATGTGTAGTTTCATAATGTATACGTACCCCCTATTTATACATTTAGTTCTCCAATTGTTAAAAGTAGGGTTAGCATAAAATTTTAAGAACTAAACAGTACGGGGAAAAGCAATTCCCATCTACGAACTCATGGGAGCCTAGCACTAAATACTTTGCCCAGTTTTGAAGCTAAGAAACTAA
The DNA here is from genome assembly GCA_031216105.1 of Dalbergia cultrata. NCBI lineage: Eukaryota > Viridiplantae > Streptophyta > Magnoliopsida > Fabales > Fabaceae > Dalbergia > Dalbergia cultrata. Next base: position 750,070 of record CM062347.1, on the reverse strand, counting down.
AACATTCAGATAGAGTAATGCATATATATTTATGTGCATTAGTCAAAAGGATTCATAATATATATACATACATCTAAATTATACAGCTCGATTGCTCTACAAAAATACAATCTATCCAGCATATTTGATCATAGAAAGAGATTATACAAGCATAGAGCCAATGGACTAAACTAGTGGCTATTTCTGAGCTCATATTTAGTTGGTCATTCATCTCGAATTTCGTCTAAAACTTCAACCTCAAGTGTTCTACCAGCTTGCCCTGTCTTTATTTGGTCTTTCTTCTTGAATTTCCTCTAAATCTTCATCCTCAGTTCTTCTACCAGCTTGCTCTTTCCAGTAAGCAACCAACTTCTTCAGCCGTGCTATCTCTTTTGAAGAAACATTCTTGCTAGGGTCATTAATGATTGACCTCACTCGTGATGCATACCTAAATAAGCATAAAGCACAAAGGAATACTTTAGAACATGCCCTAGAAAATTAACTGAATTGAACCACAAAAATACGCCCCTTTATGCAATAGTTCATTGGACTTTAAATGTAGACCATTTATGAACCATCTTTTATAAAAGCTTAAACTGATAAATAGAGACGAAAGAATAGTTTTTTTAACAACAATCTGAAAGCCAACATTTTTAAGAAAAAATAATAGAAGAAAATCAACATAACAAAGACCAAAGAACATACATAAGAGAGTTATGAGTCTCATCCAAGTTTGAATCTGCTGGAGAAACATTCACAAACATGAGAGTTTTGGCATTGCCACCAAGTGAATCACTCATCAGCATAGTTAACTTGTGATTCCTATAAGGAATGTGTTGACCACCAGAAGACAAAGCACTGATAACATCTCCAAGTGCTGATAATGATTTGTTTATACTTTGAGCTTCCTTAAGTTGACTACCTACAGAACCCGACTTTTTCACTCTTTCTGAACCAGCAAGATCCACAAAACTCAGCTGTATTTTAATTCCAACATAAATAGTCAACATCAACAATGTTAGGGCATATGAAACACAATCAATGTTCTACAAAACTTCAAATTAAAATGATGAAATATTTTATGGTGACATACATATAAAAATGTCCTGAAAAAGGATATATCACTGTTGTTCAAAGGAAAGAAAAATCCAAAATATACCTTTCCCCTTGCAACTGACTGGCTTTGAAGGTTGGTACTTTCGATTACAATTGATAGAATAAGATGAGATCTTGAACTTTCTTCATTCATTTGGGTCCCTGATGTGTGCCGCCGTTCAGATCCTCTTTGTATTATATTATTCAAATCTTCTATTTTAGAAATTGACACAACTGTTACATTTTCCACAGCTACCATTCCCTAAAATCAAAGTAAAAATAAAATCATTATGACTGCAAGCAAATCATGATGTGAAAATTTCTTCCAAGTCCCCAATTTGGGATGGCTGTCATAGTTCCATAGTTTTCAAAGTGTTCCCACGAGGTCAGAAAAGGAACCTCCCTCAACATTTACATAAAATATGTTATGCATAACCAAGCATGCCAATGAATTTTCAATCTGAGGAATCATAGTTATAAGCACAAGTTAAACACCTTAAATTCTTTCTTGATATTGAATTTTAAATGCTCTGTTTTACAAATGGAGTTTGCAATGACAATATGATAGAGACCGAGTAGCTGAGGGAATTAAAGTGTATAAAATAAAAAAAAAAACAAGGGTATTATGGATCATACAGTCAGGGTCTGGGATGAATCATGTGGGGCCCCTTGGTCCTAATTAACTTGCATATTGGCATCTGCTGTGCATGTGTGCTGGCAGGGAATGTGCAATGTGCGTGAGGAATTTTATTAGAGAAAAGGGTATAATTGTTGGGTAGAAGTAGAATGAGGGAGGCATTTTCCATTTTTGGCTAAGGCTAGGCATAGGGGAGTAGAGTTGCTATAGTGCTCATTTTCTCTTGAACTGCATTCTCTTACTGAGCCAATTCTCTATCAAGTGCAATATAACACAGCTTCTTCCATTTCTGTTCTTCCTATTTCTGGTTTCTATTACAGTATAGAGATAATTACCGTTGAATCCTTCTTAATATCCAACTTTGAATGCTTTGCATTCTTAGGTAGCAGAAGATCTATAAGGGTATCTTGATATAATTCCACCATGTATGCCTGCATCATCGATACAAGACAAGTTTACATTAGACAATAAGCACTGGCCATTAAAGAACTCCTGTCATTTGTTGCGGTGAAATTCACTAAATACTCGCAGAAAAAGACAATTGCAAAAAATTACAATTTAATTTTCATGTGAAAACTATTTATATGTACATTGACTAGATCTGATGAAATAATTGACACAAGAATTATCCATGTGAAAAGATTTACCTTCAAGGAAAAAGAATACTTGCTATTATCTCTCCTTAAAATTCTAAAAAGTTCTGCAGTAGCACGAGGGGTAAGACCAGGGTTGTTTCCAGATCCATAGATAGTAAAAGTTTTTCCAGAGCCAGTTTGCCCATAAGCAAATATGCAGACATTATAACCGTCCACGGCAGATTGCACCAAATACTGCATTGTAAACCAAAAGGAATTAGCAATGCGTGAGTTTAAGAAAATGTAATATATTCCTATAAGCAAGAAAATACTATGATCTATAAGTCGTTATGCTAAGATTTACCTTTGTATCCTCAAATACACTTTCTTGAGTTGCATCACCACCAAACACACGATCATATACATACTGCTTTGGTTTATCTTCTTTCCATGGATGTTCAACTGTAAACTCATCTACCATAATTAGTGCTGCTCTTTCTTTCTCAGCAATCTCTTTTTCACTAAGAGGTCTTAGCCGACAATAAACTCTAATCTTTCCTTTCATATCTGAAATGAAACCAAGGTCCAATGTTGAATACATGTCAAATTTTTGTACATCAACACATTCACAGACTTAGTTCCCATTTTTGTAGTTTCTGTCACTCACCTTCTATCATATTGTAATAACGCTTCCTCAGAACTTGCTCTTCCTTATAAAGTACTTCCATTTCAGCTAGTCGAGCCCCTTGCATATTCAATATGAAAGCTGTTTGTTCATTCTTTCTATCGATATTCTAAATAATAAAAAATGTTCATATGTTAATAAATTAACACAATGAGTGAAAATACAAAGGACATAGAAACCTATATTTGTTATTATAAAATTGAAGCAGTCAAGCAAATGAAATAAACCTCTTTCATTTCTCTCAGTTCTTCTAATTCCTTTAAATTGTTTTGCAATGCAGCCAACTCAGAGTCCTTGACTGAAATAGTAGACTTAGTAGCAACTAACTCTTGTCTAAACCCTTCTAGCTTTTTCTCAAGCTCATACACTTGAGATTTCACTGATTTGCGCTCTTGCTCAAGTTTTCGTTGAAGAGAAGCATTCTGCATTACAACCACCGCCATCATGTTGACCACCATAAAAAATTAATGGTCTTTAATTTAAAAAAATGATTTGCTAACATCTACTTGCCTCTTCAGCATTCCTCTTCTCAAGTGCACATAGCTTCTGTTCCAAAATCCTTTTTTCATTTGTCAAGCTTTTGATAGTTTCTTCAGCTGTGTGCAGCTCATCTTTACAAACTTTTAGTTCATCTTCAAGCTTTTGTGAAACCTATTGGGCACCATCCAAAGTCCACAATTTATAAATTAAAAATGACAAATTTAATCAGAGAGATGATATTGACTGCATGAATAACAGTTTCATGTAGTGTTACTTGGTTATTTGCTCCAACAAGTTTGGCAGCATTCTCTGATACTAGATTACTTAGGTTGGCCATCGTTGCTTCCATGCTCCTTTTCTCTAGAAGTGCAGCCTAGTAAATATCATCATTATCAGTAAGGTAAATAGCAAAGATAAAGTGAGGCTTGTCCCATTAAGTAGAGAACATTACCTGAAGTGCCTTATCTTTTTCATCGCATAATGATCTGAGCCTATCACATTCATTTGTAACTTTCTCAAAATTTTGCTGATCAGCTTTCAAGGTTTCTTTCAAGCCCTCCAATTCTTCTTGCATTTTCTCTTCTTGTTTTTGCTTCTCTCGCAATTCTTGAAACAACTATTCAAGAAAATTTAAAATATTATAACTACTTTTACAGGGAAAAAACGTGTTAGACATTGTATAAGATATGTAAACAACTTTCTTCCAATTACACTGATAACTTTGGGCAAGAAACAAGTCTCCTAACTATTCCCAAAGACAACTGTTACCAAAGCTATTGACTGGGAAAATGGAAGGAACTAAGCCTTATAGGCTTCTTTTACAATGTAACAAGCCACAGAAAATGAACCCTAGATTTGATGATTCAGTTTGGTGTTTGTTGTACAACCAGCATAACATACTATATTATAAACCAGAAGCTTATACTTACTTGATCAACATTTTTTTGGGATTCTTCAGCAAGTTTTGATAACTCTTGAACACGCATCTCACACAGCTCCAAATTAGGAGGTTTAAAATTATTAGGAATATTGCCATTCACAGAACCACCAGCAGCAGATCGTGCTTTTGAATAACGGCGCAGCATTACATCATTTATATGTGTTTGAAGTGCTACACAAATTTCTTCGCCCTGCAACGAATGATAATATGCCAGAGAGGCAAAATATTGCCAGAGTGTTAAAGATGTTAGTCAAGTCCAAAATAAAGGGCTTGTGTAACATCAATGAATTATACCTGTTTGGTTTCAAACTGGAATATGTGAAGAACACCAGCAACTCGCATTTTAAAGAATACTGCTGTATTGCTGCTTCCAAATTGCATTATGTCTCTCAACTCAGCTGAGTGCAAATATTCCTTTGGAACTGGACGGAAAAAATGAATCTATAGACAATTGATCAAGAAAAGAAAAAGACATAAATTAAATGCTCAAGTCATTTTTATCATTGAGAATTGTAAATCATGTAATGTTACATTTTTAATTTTCCCCCCCTATTTACTCTTACCCCTCTTTTGTTAATTGCCAATATTATTCTTCCAGGCAGGAGTCCGATAGGATCATCAATCTTGCGAACATTGAAGAAAACAGAATTCCCATAAGGAAGTGCTCTCAATATACGCAGAAATTGTTGTCTTGCATCATCTTTAGTCAGATGCTCCTAATAAGAGGAAAATCCATCAATTCTAAAGCTTGTGATAGAAGTAAATATCAACTTCCATATGCAAAAGCAGAACAAAAGTAAAAAATAACTGAAGTTACATGCACAATGACAGGCATGAAAATAATCAACAACGCAAGTTAAAACATTAAATGTCTCAAAGTTATCACTAACTAAAGGTTAAAGACAAATAAGTAGATGGATTTTAGACAATATCCCAGTCCCATACCAGTGAATGATAACGAGAAAGAATGTCCATTTCCCATTCCCGTTTTGCTCGTGTCATTGCAATTTGTCTAGGCAGGAATCGCTCCAAAAGTGAGTTCCAGTCACTGAGAAATGCAGAATCTCACAGTCAGCTTAAGTCATAAAATTATAGAAAACAGAGAAAATGAGAAGTTCACCCACTAGGAAAAATATTTAAGTGACACTAAAAACACATTACAAGATAGTTAACAGAAGGATGAACATTGAAAACCACATACGTGCATGATTCGGGTGAGCTAACAAATCCAATCTCAGCCAAGATTTGTAATGCAGAAAGCTGAGCGGCATCATCCCTTCCAATAGGATAGTTACCCAAAATATAATCGTGCTGCAACTGTAATAACACATCCCAGCATAAAAGATCTATAACAAGAGGGTAATTGCAGCTTCATAGATAAACTAGATAAGCTTTTATTCTTTTGTTTGACTTCAAAGAGAAAGGGCATACTTGAACATAGGACAATTGCACAAACATTGGATCTGTCACAGCTTCATCTGACTCACGGAATAACTTTTTCTTGAATATCAGTTTGCAGTGCAAAATTTCCCCCTTACTTCGATCCTTTGCTGCTTTAAATTCCGCCAGCAGATCCCCAATGTATTTGTTATCATCTAACCCAATGTACTCCTCTGATTAACAATAAAGGAGCAGTTAGACTATTGATTTTACCTAGTTTATAATACTAAAATCATGAGAGGTGAAAAAGACATGCCATTCCCAGGATCAGATGATTTGGAGCCGATAACAACTTTGTGACATTCAAACAGACTAAAGCTAGGGTATGTTGACAATTTAATAAGCCCTGCAAGTTCCTGGAGCAAATATGAAGTTGAGTAAGGAACAAAAAGATATAAACTTTATAAACACAAACAATTGAGTTATCAAGAAATACAGATAGAAGCAAACAAATTAACAAAATATAGCATCCTTTTAAGTGATGAACAAAATTAACAAGATGCATTCATCAAACAAAATTGCCCCAAAGATAGAATGCTGCAATTTAGTATCCACAACGCAATCAGAATGACACATCAAGTGAAAGAAATAACCATATAGAATATAGATAAGGTGCAATTACTGCTTAATGCCAACTGTAATTAAAGTGACTACATGCCCTAACCCAAAAGTATGTGAAATTGGATTCACATGGATGACCTTTAGCTTGAGTAGAAATGTCAGAAGACTATGTTTTCCCCTAACCTTTCCTAATCACTTTCACCCAAGTCATTCATAGTCTCTTATCTATATTTTGCATTATGTTTATTTGAATTTTCAATCTTCCACAACATTTTCTGTATATTTATGTCAGTTAGAAATGCATGCAAATAGAAGCATACAAGGGTTTCGATGCACCTCAACAGCATCAGCAATTGTTGTTGACATGTCATATGTAATTTCTTCAAATGTTTCATCCAAGAAGAACACTATAGTTGTAAGCTTTCTCCCAGTCAACAAAGCTTCAATCTCCTCACGTCCAGGTATTATGTGCCTAGGACCAGCCTTGACAGAGCGCTTCAAAGCATTTAATGTATTTAATGCAAGAGTTTGGATCTCAGAATCAATAGCCGCACCATGCGCTATGCTATGGACATATTCTGACAAATAGCCTCCAATGTCTTTACTAGGAGGCATGGAGGATGCACATAAATACATGAGCTCCCATGCTTTAATCAAGTATTGCCTGATTATGAGACAAGACAGGTATTAAGCACTATTACAAAAACAACAATAGATATAGCTTCAATTACCAAAAGCCAAGTAAAGATGAGGTGTGATACTGAATACTAAATCTATAAGTGGCATACCTCTCCGGGTTATTTCTTGTTTGTTTTGATATCTGAACAAAAAGTTCATCTCTAAGTTCTGAACGCTTCAAACTTTGCTTGTATAGCTTACCTACAAGCTCAACTCGTTCATCTAAGCTTATTGGAGTTGCATGATCAGATGAATCAACTCCCATATATTTCAAAATTATCTGGAATAATTTTGTTGCCCGATTTACTAAATCACCATTGATCTTAAGCAATGATGTTGGTATTGGATCCTACATCAATAAGTGAGTTAGCTTTCACACATTAGAAAGAAATTTAACCACAGATATATTGGGGAAAATGGCATTTGATTTGATTACCTTTTGGAAACACAGCATGTCCTCAAATGTAAACTTTTCCCGAATTTGGGGGCCCACAGATTTTCTAGAGAAAAGTCCACGTTTCCCAGCAGATTGGATTTGTTTCTGCATCAATTTTAAAAATCCCTCCACCTGCAACAAACAACACCAAAAGAAACTCGGTGATACCAAAAGTTCATGCGCATAAAGCTAGAAATTCAAAAACATCATAGATTCAGATAATTAGTTAGACAAAGATCGCTGAGACCCAATACTAACAGGGAAGCAATATTGATTAAACAAGTTATACTTATAGCTAGATAGCTAGGCTTATATTAACTTTTTTTACCTGGAATTTGTCAATCAAGGGTACAGCCCCAGCAAGTTCTGCTGGAACAGCCATTGATAGAGTTGATGGCGTGCTGCAACAGACAAATCAAACATTAAATTACAAACTGCAGAACGTGTTGCAGAAGGGCAAACAGCAAACTTATTCTCATTTTTCATAAAACTAGCCACTCAGTTCAAGGGGAAAAGGCAAAAAAAAAAAAAATTGTGGAAAGTAAGGTTGATCATTGTCCACAGACAAAAATTCAACTATTCAAGAATATTGTTTTAGGGCAAGGCATCAAGTGGAAACTGATAAGGCTTCCTTATTTTTGACACCAAATATAATATTCAATCTATCAAGAGGGAATGTAATTGAGATTCTAATACCCTATAATCTAAAAAATACATCTACTACATTTTAGACAAGTAATCTTTACTAAACACGATCACGTGGATCATCAATTCAATTCTATAACTACTAAAGAAAGGATGATGCTCACAGTGGTGCAAAACTGGAGCTATCACTGTCATAGTCATCACCATTGCTAATACTAGCATAGGGGTGCACAGGTGTGTCCTCATTGCCATTGCTAGAGCCAAAGGAAGATCTGCCTGCCCTCGCATGTTGGGCCATGGCCGAGGGAAAATCAATGGTCATTTTACTTTCAGGATATCTGAAAATTGGTTTGCCATCAAATAAAAAACTTTTGCTCTCCTTTGCACTTTTAAGCTCTTCCACTGACATGACAAAAATCAAAACCTAAGTCAACAAAACACAAACAGAAAAAAGAGAGAGAATAAAAACCATCTGAGCATTGTTCCTGACAATAAGGAAAATCATCTAAAAACAAGAAACATTTGCACCTATGAATCAAGCTTGTGAATTTCAGGAACACAAGGCAATCAATCATCAAATTAATATGAAAATATTAATAAAAAATAGATAGTACGGCATAAAAAAAAGGGGCTAGCGCGAAAACCCCATTTGTCAAATTTATCAAATGCAAATAAAAAATGATTAAGGGCAAAATAAAACACAACCCCAGCAACCAAAAATGCTTCAAATATAAAAAAACTAGGATCGGCAAACAAAAGTCAGAAACTTTCAAGTACCAAACAAAGCAACAAGGCATTTGCAAGCATTTTCAGCTCAACCTGGCACAGACCCACCTCAGCATTGACCACAAAATGCACAAAATCACACTCAAAAAAGAAAAAAATAAAAATAAAAATAAAAGATATTGTGAGCTGAAAAAATAATAACAAGTGAAATAAAATGCTAAAAAAAAAATCCAACCTTTGTAGCAGCAATGAAGCAAGTGGCAACAACAAAGAGAGAGATCTGAGGGTGAAGTCAGAGACAGCTGAATAAGAGAGAGAAAGTGTGAAGTGTTTTGGAGCGTGATGTGAGAGAATGTCACAAGAGCATTATAAAGGTTGGGAAATAATAAAAATGTCACATATCAGAAATCATTGTAAAGTGTTTTTGGCTGATTTTTTTGCAATGAGAAGAAATATCTTGAAGGTTGAGAAAGAAAGAAAAAAGCATTGTGGCTAATGGGTAATGGATCTTCTTCTTCTTCTTGTTGTTGTTCAGCTTCAGCTTGTTGTGTTGCTTTTAAGAAGCAGTAAATTGAAGAGTGTTTGGTGTTGGAAGAGACTGTGGCCAAACGCAGGTTTTTTAAATTTCAAAAATACATTACAGAGAGAGAGAGAGAGAGAGAAACCAAAGAAAAGCTGCAAGTGCATGTCCCTTTCTCTTTCATTGGTTTCTTCACTGACAATTATAGAAGGAAGGGGGAAAAAAAAGTTTTTTACGTGAAAAAAAAAAAATCAGTATTCGTCATTCGAAGAAATGGTTTTTTTTTTTTCACATTAATTAAATTAATTAATCTTTTTCTTTTTTTTTTTAGTTTAAAACATCGGCATTCGAAGTATTTTATATTCTTTAGTGAAAGTAATTTTTTATAATATTATAACACATAATAATTAGATGATGATATAAAATTTTATATTTAATAATATATTAAAATTAAATTATTTCTTTTTGCTTTTAAAAACATATAACATTATTTTCTTTAGAGTTTAGCAATATTACACATTATATCTTTAGATTTGTCACCTTACATCAACCCTTCGTGGAATACTCAATGATATATTTATAGGTGTGTTTAAGGGCGTTTGTTGCTATTAACAAGCTCCAAGATAAAAATATAATACATATAATATATATATCAATGATATTTTATAGATAAACCAATTTACAAATCTATTCAAAAATTAATTTTAACACATGTTAAAATATCAAAGTATCAATATTAATATTAAACACAATACGTTCTAGATATTATAAATAGTGAGATGATGAAGTATCAATACAACATAAATTAATCCTAGCTACTTTTAAGGGTATAATATAATAGAATTGTATTTTAAATTATGATATTCAATTTATTGTTTTTGAAATCCTGATTGTTCAAAAAAGGATTTTTTTTTTTAAAAAGAGAATGTTAACATTTTCAGTATACAAAATCAAACATAATATTGCATAATATAAAAAACGAGAAATAAATTATACTACTTCTCTACTTGGTTTTGCATGATTGGTGCATAATTATCGATGTGATTGCACAATTAAATAATAACAGCAACTATATTAAATTTTTGCAATACTTTGGCCCCTGACTAAATGCCAATTTAAGTTATGATAAAGTATAAAATTATTTTGTTACATGATACTAGAGATATAATGATTAAAACGGCAGAAGTTTGATCTTTGTTATTTTTCATTATAAAATATTATTTATACTTAAAGTTTAAAAGAGATATTTGCATGAGGAGATATATTAGAGTGTAAAATCATTCAAGTGAATTTATCAAGGAATGTAAGCTTTTAAAAAAGATGATTTCATGACAAGATAATATATTTGCCAAATAATTTAACCTATCTTGTCAAATTATAGCTATACATCTTTATATTATCATATCATGAAAAAATTAAGATAATTATTATACTTGATAATTTGTATATATGTATTATTTAAAGCATTATAATTTTTAAACATTCAATTTATTAAGATAAGGAAAAAGACTTTTATCTTCTAACCTAAAAAAAATTATAGATAAAAGAGCTTAAAAATTTATTTCAATGAATGACAGAAAAATATGAAGAAGATTGACCAAATAAACCAACCTATATATACAAAAACTATTAACACTTTTATAAACAACTAATCCTACAAAAGTACCATCTTCCTTCAATTGAGATCAGAAAACAGAAAAAACTTCCTCCTATCATATTACTAAACTTATACACTTCCATAAAACATTAATCCTATGAAAACAACATAATCTTCCATCTATAGAAGAATTTTCAAAGAAAGAAATCTTCGTTCTATTTTATTACTGTGTTCTTTTTTGTATGCCATTTTTCAAAGTAAAAACTATTACAAGGCCAATATATGCACAAGGACACAAGTAACCAGAAATCATGTGTACATAATTTGGGGTAGCTAACATTGGACCCACAAACTTTGTGCTTCTTTTGTCCCTCCAAAGATTCGTCCCAAGTGAGTGCATGACTTTCCAGCTGAAGGGTGTTGCCAGCACTAACAAGGCAGGCAGCACCAGCACCACCCTCCTTCCAAATGGTGTGGCCCCATTTGGATTTTGACATTGCACCTTGTATCAGTCCCCACCATCTGCATGTTCCTTCTCTGAACTCAACTGAAAATATCAATATCTCACTCTAAATATGTTGTGCCATCCTTTTGCCAACACTTATCACTATCAAAGTGCCCCTCTTATTAGTTTTCTATTTTGATTTTTTTTCTCTCCTTTCAATTTTAAAATGCAAGTTGTGAACTGTTCTATCTTGTATCATAAATGTTATACATGGTGTTGAAACCTCTCATTGAAATGCTTACACTCAACTATTAGAAGTATTTCTTAACAAATCCAATACTACTATTATATAGTATATAGTATTAAAGTAGTATAATTATGTATAAAGTTATAATGGCATAATTTAGTTCTAATCCATATATATTGTCAACCGCCACTCGTAATTTTTTTAATAATTATTATAAAAGTTAAATACTTATAATACCGTGACATTAAATAATTAAATGATCATATAAAATATTTTTATGAGCATATTAAAATTAAATTCATATTCTTAATAGCCAGAAAAGTAATAAGCTATTTTGTTACATATAGAACAACATAAATTAAGTCCCGTTAATACTGAAATATTTTTTTCTTACTCTTTTGGGATGACCTCACATTTATTGACACCTTTAATTTTATGTAGAATTATTGATTCCGGACTAAAGTGTTTTAATTGACAATCACAACTTCTAACTGTCTCCTGTAACTTTTTTCTTCAACCTAATTATAAAAAGCAGAAACTCACAACTTTTTCCATAACATAACACATGAGTTCAATCTTCTGTGGGGTTATGCGTGATGGACCAAAAAAAATTATTGAGGGGATACCAGTCTTGAAAATATGATAACTAATGACAAAAGCAAAATAATAATAATAATAATAATAATAATAATAATAATACAGTTAAAAAAAAAATCATGTTCATAAGCAGGAGTTGGAATAAAAAAAAAAACTTAGCAGGAGTTATAGGCTTAATAAATTCTTGATAAGACAGTAAAATAGTCCACAAAGCTTGGATTAAAGTTTATCTTTTGTGATTTCTGTCCAAACCATAATCTTATGGTTTCAGAAGTTAAACTAAACATATATAAGACCTTAAATTTAAGGTATTAGATCCTGTTTTCTGTTAAAGTGACAAATTTTGTGTGTAATGCATTTCTTTTTCAATGAAATTTAGTATTTGGTAGCACTTAGCAGCATCAAAGAATAACGTTTGAAGCTATTGAAGTCACATTTCTTTTTTTAAAAAAAATATTGGACCAAAATTTTTCAATCCTAATTCAAATTTATTAAAGCAATTTTGAATGTTTCAATCAATCACTAATTTATTAATAGATTTAATTTATATATGCGGTTAGTATAAAATATTTTTCCACAATAATGTAATTATGTATTATTATAGTGTCTAACTCTTTCTATAATAACTATCTCAAAAGTCAAATATACAGCAATATCTAATTGGCTAACAATATAAAACACTTTTGTACTAATAGCATATCAAAATTAATCTCTTTATTGATATTACCGTCAACAGCTCACCTACTTCATCACAATATTTTCTGATGAATAATAACAACTTGAACATAATAACTTTTCCGCAACTCTTAACAGTTTTTAGAAAACAACATTTCAATTTAGCATGCTAAAATAATGTCAATTGTTTTTCTTGTAAACTATAGTCTGAAAAATAAAGAAGAGCAAGGAGGGTATTAACCAGAGGACTTGTATACTCTTCTCAGTAATTGCTTATGATGTCTTATTCTCTACAAGTTACTGAAGTAGGTGATCGACTAACTATTCTCACTATTGTCAATTTGTCCCTAAATTCATTACATAATAATTAGCAAAATATTTAGGTGTTTCAAGAGCAATAAAATGCATTTGTTCTATTCCATTGATGTGTAATTTATTAAATAGAACATAGTTAATACATTATCTTGTTTTCTGAGCATGAAGAATTTCTCATAAAATTAAACAGAATTAAAGAGGGTCGTATTTATGCATATAAATTAAATAGCTGAAATGGACTCATTTAGAAAAAGAAAGAGCCAAAATGCAAGCCAATAAACTAGTCACACAATAAGATCTTTCTTCTTCTTAGCAGCCAAAGTTGCACGCGGTCAATAAATTCCTAAGGTTGCCGGCTAGGGCCTGTGGCATGTAGACAAATTTAAAACCAATGTTTTCCAGAGACTGCAAAGAGTGAGAGAAAATCACGGGTTTAATTAAAATGTGAGGAGAAGTTATATCATTCACGAGAATGGCCAGTTTGACTGAGTATGTCATACCTCTTGGGCTATATTTTACAATATTCGTTTAGAAAATGAAAATTATAAACTCAAGTTCAAAGTGAATACTACATGCCAATATACCAACTAGTGGCTTTAATAATGTTTATATATTTATAATTTTAAATCATATTTTGAAGGGTTGACACAATGTGTAAAATTTACCATAAACCTGACTTTACATTGAAGTTACTCTAGTTGTCCTTGTTTCCATTTATGAAAAACAAATTAATGAATTATAGAAGAGCTTTATGAAAGCCAGCCTTAGAAGTTACTCTACTCCAACCACCAGAGCAGTGGAATCTAGGAGGGCTCTCTTTTGGCAATTAAGACATGCATGTGAAAGTTGAGGAGCAACCTTTACTCTTCTTCAATTGGACCAAACTGCAATAAGCGCTTAAAAGAAAACTAAGCATGATCAGAAATGATCAGGAGTAGTTGTTGGCAAAAGGCAACTTTAGGTAAAAACTCGGGGGAAATTTCTCTGTTAGTAAAACTTGCTCTCAGTGAAATATGGCTATGACTTTCATTTGAACAAAGGGAAGTAAACCATCAATGAGAATTTACAACGGCACCCTTCATCCTTACTTTTTGTCAATGTAAAATTATTAAAAATTTCATGTATAAATACCAATTTCCGTTCTTGGAGGAACAAGGTTCAGTTAAAAATGAATACTTCAATCCGTTGCATTCAAGGATTTGTTTGGCTCCATATTGGTTCCATTCATTAGTTTAGTTTAGGGGTGGTTTCTATGGAACCCTCTTAAGAAAAAGGGCACCAAACCCTCTTTTAGTTGACCCAATTTGGTTTAATCATGTATTTAATTTTGTCCATCACAGCATCTATTTGTTGTGATTTTAAATTTTATTTATAGACCCCATTACTTTTATTTGGTTATAGTTTAACCCCCAACTCTAATAACCCTTATCCCAAGTCCCAAAACTTGAAATCTTATTATGGAATCCAATCCCAGAACTTGATTATCCAAGAGAGAGTGTTTAAATCACGACAAATTTTGCAAAGAAAAAATGATTATCCAGGAGTTGGATTAATCTACAACTACAAGATCTCCTTTTTTTTCCCTCACAGTTTGCTTTAGCATGCGATAATGTGATTTGCAGAAGTAGGTGGCGGGTGGGATATGTGGCCACAGGTGGTGGCGGCACGATTCATACCTATTGGATTTCAAGTTCTGGGATTGGATTTCATGATGGGATCTCAAGTTCCAGGGACTAGGATAAGTGTTATTAGAGTTGGGGTTAAACTATAACACAAATGAGAATAGTTGGGTCTATGCATGAAGAATACTGTTTGATATCTGTTAAATTACTTGTGACAAATCTGTACATACTTTACCACAATTGGATGTGATGTGTGGTCCCCCCTCATCCCACTCATTCATCAAATCCAATAGTGATAAGGTGTGTGGTGAGCATTTATTTTTACAATTTAATTGTATACCCAACATCACTCATGCATAAAATTAAAAATCTTAGCAACTGATGCTTAGATGGACAAAATCAATTGGGCCAACTAATAGAGGGTTTAGTGCCCTTTATTTCAAAAAGGGTTCCAAAGAAAACACCTAGTTTAGGTTGGAAATTCTTGATATACATGGTAATATGCCTCTTATGAATCAAATTTCTATTTGATCCAACATGAAAGACAGAAATAGATGCCTGTGGAGGGTGGACACAATCATGCCATGCTCACCAATTGTAATGCTAGACCAAAATTCATGCATGTAATAAGAATAGTACTAATGAGCAGCTCAATGTACATAACTTCCACTTGGTGAAATTTAAAAAGGATAGGTATACACAACTTTATTCCCGCAAATAATGAGACTGTTTCAGAAATTTGAACATGTGACCTTAATATTACAAGGTTGCGCCTAGGCTAATCGTCATAATAAGAATAGTATCACTCTCTTAAAATTCCTATAGGTGCCTATGAAGGCAAATCAAAACTGCTTATAAGCTTGGCCAAGAGACAATAATTGACACATCATTTAAGAGATTCATGCATTTGTAGTTGATCTACAGAAGAAAAGGCACATTGCACATTGAAAACTGTAATTTCCATCATATGTGAGAGCCCCCTAATAGATAATAATAATAAACAACAAATTAATTGACGATTTCTTCATTACACATACTATGCCTATAGTGTGCTCTCAATATGGTGCAAAAATTATTGTCATTATCATTGATATATGATTTGACTGTGAAAATAAGTTATGTAAATTAAATACTGTGAAAAAAATAATAATCATAACACCTTTTACATCAACTCTCTAATTTTTTATCATAAAATCATCAATAAATATAACTTCATACGAGATAATGGCACTTTGATTATGGCATGCATAATATGCATTTCTTCATATATAATCATGGGCTATCAATCACTTATGATGTAGATTGGAACACGGTTCTATCCCATACTTATTACACTAGACTGTCAGACTACTTTTTATTATTAAAGGTGTGTTTGATTACGGGTAAAAATGAGGAATAATTTTTTATAGATGAACTTTGTGTATAATTTTGCACACAGAGGTTTTGTATGAAAAATTTATCCTCAATTTTATTTACCCCTCAAACAGACATACTCTAGATCTTACAAAGCCCTATATAAACTCTGGATGCAAGTTTACCTTGTGCCAATGAGGCCATTTGTATTAGATTTGCAGAGCCTAATGGCTGTAATCCTATCTCTCTCTTCAGCTAACAGTAATTTGAATATCTCACACGCACGGGATGATGCTGCCATTGTTTCTCCCCTCTTTGCTGCAAATTTGTATCCAAAAAAGAGAGGGATGATCTGGACCACAAAAGAAGGAAGCAAACTAAATAGGACCTGTACCATGAAGACAAATAAACCACAAAGATATACGATACATCACATGAAACGATGGATTATAATCTTGTACATTATACAGGAAGAAATGTACGATGAGGTCCACTTGATTGTGGTCCCTCCAAAAATGTGAGTCCCAGCTGTTTATTTCTATCTCTCCTACATCACAAGACATGACACTCCTACAAAAGTTGCAAAGGATCAAAATTCAAAATCCATGCATGTTATTACAAAACGTCCAAAATTACTAAGATGCATCTCCTGGCTTAACTGCATATCTAGTCAAACTTTTTTTTGCTGAAAAATTGTTTGGTGAAATATTAGTAAGCCCTTATAATTTTGGGCTCTACACAGCCCAACTCCCGCTATGAACCTGGGTACATTCTGATGGCCCTTAATTGAGGAACCCCAAGCTAAAAGCTACCCAAAAACTATCAACTACAATGACAAAGAATCATACAAAATTTATAAACTCAATGACATGTAATTGAGAATAGCTAGGTTTTAAAACTATGACTTGAGAAAATTTTTACGGAAACTTCTTAGTCTCTCCATGGCAGAACGAATTTGCTCTGAAATTGTAGTGTATAGACATTTCTGTGCTGCTTCATCCAGACCATCTGAAGTGCTTGGCCACCCAATAGTAGGAGATTGCCCATTACGACACTGAGAAATAGCCATTTGCCTCATTATTGGAAGATCAAATTCAATTGGATCACCAACAATTATGTCAATTTTTTTATTACATAATGGTAAAGGAGGCCGTCTACCAAACATAAAATTCTCTGGCATCACCTAGAAATATAAGCAGAACCTAGCATCAATAACCAAAATAAAAATACAACTTATTTCAACAAAATCAGGTTAAATTTATCATGCATATGTTCTCATCAAGAAGCAAAACACTCACGGAATTGTTCAATCATTTTAGAAATAGCCAGAATTTGACAGACTAAAAATATGCACAACTGCACTGAGGACACTTGCCTATTCACAGTTTGAGTGATGGCCGATATAAAATCCAATGATGATAATTTACCACTAAATAGTGAATAATTGTAGGCATGTTCATCTTATATCTTTACTTAAAATTATGACAATTTTAAGTAGTACTAATTTTTATTCTTGAATATAATTACAAAAATCTGTCTATATAATCCAGTCATAGTAATTTGGGACCTCAATAGCTGTGTGCTCACTGCCAGTTTCCAATCAAAGTGATTGTTTTGCAACATAATTTTGCTGGTATTATAGAAATTTTGTCTTGCTCGCAAGACAATATTGGTGATCTACACTAAGCAAATGCTCCAAATATGTCTAACAATTGAAGAAAATGACATAGTAGAGATTTTGTATGTATAGCAGACAAGATCAATTCTATCTGATACTATTTGTCTAGTAAAACAAGCACCAACCTATATAAAGATAAGTTCTATAAGTAAATTGACAGTTACCTCCTGAAAACCATGATGGACAATGGGCAATACAATTGGAGTTACAGGTGCACGGACAATAAGACTGGCAGTCCCCCATTTCAATCTCCTTATAGGTGCATCTTCTTGATACACTTTTCCTTCAGGAAATGTATGCAGCTGCAATAGCGAGGACCATAATCAACATTTGAAAATATCATCATAAAAGAGTTAAGCTTATTTGGAGGGGACAAATATTAAATGTCACATATATACCCATTCTCCATCATTTAAGCGCTCAAGAGCTTCATTCATGTGCTCTTGACAAATTCCACCACCTCTTGTAATAGGTATGCATTTCCCTATGCAAGTTACCATTTTAGAAACAACAACACCACAGCAGTAGACTATAAAAGCAAATAGGAAACCATTTCAGTGCATTTAGATTCATCAATTAATAAGCTTCAAGCCTTCAACCGACACCCACAAAGTTGATAGTAATTAAGCATAACATTATAAAACTTTCAATTAGGTCAAACTTCGATTGCCTTGGTGAAGTGACATGGATTTCACCGAAGACTACTGAACATAGACAAAATATAAAAAGATTCAAGATTTGGTCTCAAATCTCCACAATGTGATTGGACAGGGACTTCCTCACTTCTAGCAAATACAAGTTCATTTTAAGAGAACTTTTGCCCCAATTTTGGCTATTCTTTTAACTATTTAAAATGAAATATCTCCTAATGTTGGGCAATGTAATGATATTTACTAGTCAGAGAAATCCAGCAGAATGTATCTCTGAATGTACATTCTCTACCTATGTGTTCGTTGTGAAAATTCCCCCTTGAGATCCTAGCCCATTCACAATATCAAGTCTTCTCTCATTTTCCTTTTATACCCATTATAAAGGTTTTGATAATGCAAAAGATAAGAAAAAGCTTTGGCATTGTGATATTTACACAGAAGTCTAGCTTATTATTCTAAAATCTTAGCAATAAATTTCTTTCTCAACAAGTTTTATGGAACAGGCCAATCTTCTTAGCTCTGTTGTGGGTCTCCAGTAACAAGTCTTACAAGGGTGTTTGTATGTCAGACTTGCCCAGGGACTAGATAAAAGTAACAATAATAGCAACACTGCTAACCTAAGATCACTTTCCCAAACAAAATACAGCTTTTCTTCCCTGCTTAACTTCCTATGTTCCTAAACACCGATAAAATACAACAGAGACATGTCCAATGGTTCAATCCAATAAACTGTGAATGCATGCAAAGCACTTCAAGCAACTCAATCCACATGAACATTGAAAAACTGTAAATCAAATCATTCTGACTGGGACTCGCTACACTCACCAATCCGAAAAATATACGAATACACTGCATTCTTAAAGCATATATCTTCTGCAGCAAGTACCCATCGAGCTAACTTAGTATTAAAGATGGGAAAGCCCTTGAATCCCCACATAACTGGATCATCCAACCTAATAAGACAAAGTTCCAAAAACCTCAAACCTCAAAACATAAAACAACAATCAAATCAAATATTCTACAATCAAACATAAACTACCTCGAGAAAGTCTTACAAAAAGGAACACATGATCGGATGGCAGTGCGCATCAATCAAAATTAATCTATGTGCTCTAACAAAGCCTTGATCTGTTTAATTTATAATTCGACACTAGGACTGACTTTGCTGCTTATTGCTGTTTTCCGCAATTTGTTCACAAGAGTCAAGTAACGAATAAAATTAAAATGGAACAAGACCAGGAACACCTAAGAATTGCTCCTCACTAGGTAAGTTCGCATGATAATAATAATAATGATGATGATAATATGAGAGAGAGAGAGAGAGAGAGAGAGAGTAATGAATAATGTAGCGGAGCTGACGTGGACATGTGGTTGCTGACGGTGATTAAGGGGACACCGGGTGTTCTAGAATGTACCAAGCGGAGGAGGGTGTCGGCGTTGTGAACGGTGGTGCTGTTCAAAAGAGACGACACCGTTTTGGCGAATGCGCCCACCGCTGATATCACCACTTTCCTTGGTATCCCTCCCAAGTGCTCTGCCCTCGCCGCCCACTCCATCCTCCGCGCCATTATAAAATCCGACACTGCTGCAAATCAAATCAAATCAAATCACATCACAAAAACATTAGAATAGTAATAATATTAATTAGTAATAATATATTGAATTGAATACATTCGCCATTGTGCAAAATTCGAAAAGCAAGCAATGGCATATTTGCTTTGTAAATTATGATTATTAGTTAGCAGATAGATAGAGGACCGAAGCCATAATAGGTGTTAAACAGAAATGTTTTTTTTTTTTCATTTTATTGTTTTCTCTTTAATTAGTGGATCGACACAACAGGAGCGGAAACATAAACTCACCGGCGGTTAGTTGGAGTGAGTAAGATAACAACGGTAGTGACCCAAAGCAGAAACTCAGCAAAGCAAAGAGAACCAACACTGCTCTTCTTAAACTGGGCCTCAGCTCAGGCGGCTAAAGGCATAGAGGTAAAATTACCCATTCACAAAACGACACACTTTCAACAAAACAAACTCACTCTTGCATATTTTTTTTTTTTTGAAAAAAAAAACACTAAAGAATGCTTTTATTTTCTTGAATTTTTTTTTTATTTTTCATATTTTTAAATTTGTTTAATAGTAGTTGCTATTGTTATATAAGATTGACCAACTTTGCCAATGTTAGATATTGCTCACATATTTAAATCTTGCTTCTGATTATGAAACTCTCTCTCTACGCATGAAATCGAATATCTAATTAAATGTTTAAGGAATTAAATGAACTATTAATTGTGCTAGTAGATCTCGTAATTGGAAAGTTAGGTCTTTCAATTCTACGAGACAATAATAAAATTAAGTAATTTTAGAAATGTTTGAAAAATAAAAAAAAAATTGTAGATACCATGGGTCATTTTTTTAATTTGGAACTTGAGTTGTAATTATACAATAATATGAAATCTGAAGTATAATTTAGAATTTATGGTTATTTACAAGAATATGGGGTTTTTCAAAAGCAAATCTCGTCAATAGTAAGATTTCAGTATTAAAATATAATTTTTTAATTCAAATCTCGTCAATAGTAAAATTTGCACACCATATTTATATAAATTTCTGTACAATCCCATATATAAGAAATTATTAAATTAAACCACCATATAAAAAATAAAAAACCCAAAAAGGAAGTTTTAGGCTTTTTTTTTATTTTTGAAAAAAAAAACTCACACAGTACAATTGAATGCACCTTGGGACGTGGGTTCCTGTAAAAGACGGATCATGCTTGTGCATTTGACGAGAAGGGTAGCCCTCTAAATGCAAACACTAATTTTTTGCACGTACACAATTGGCGTACATGATAAACAAAATTAGTTATTTCAAGTAATCAATGTCTAAAACAAAAAGGCCGGTCTAGCTATTGCATAAAATTCCCATCTAATGCGGTTTGAGGAGGATAGAGTAGTAGTAATCTGACGATTAAATTAAAGCTCACCCATTTTTTGTCTAATTAGTCCTTCCTTCTCTTCATGCCTGTTTTTAGTAATGTTTTCTTCGCATTCCATATTATTGTACAATTACAACTCAAGTTCCATGTTAAAAAAAAAGAAAAAGAAAGGACTCGCTCATATGAGTTATTAATATAGTAATGAGGCAATGAATTAGAAATGAGTTTGAAAGTCCTTCCGCCTCGAAGTCATTTTGTCGAACAGATGATATGAGAGAGGTATATAGTACTACTGTCCAATAGAGCTAGCATAGTATATGGTTAGATAAACAATAAAGGGAAGGGTATAGTATCCAAAGTTGCATAATACTCACAATGTGATAATTAACACAACACAGCATAGGAAGAGAGTGATTGATGACTGATGATGGTGATGATACTCAGGAGGAAGTGGTGGTGGTGGCGGTGGAGTGAAGGAGTATCTCAAGGAGGAAACGAGAAGAGAGGCAGAACTTGAAGGAAAGGGAAGCGGTGGAAGAAGAATGGGAAGCAGAGCCACGCGGGAGCAGCAGAAGAAGAAGAACTTTCGGCAGATTCAGACGAACCCTCACTATTATCATCCTCTCCTCTCCCCTCCCCTCCCCTTCGATTGGTAATAATAATTGGATATGTTGGATTGGATGACACAAACAAATATGTAGACGAGCAAGAGCAAGAATGAATAAACAGCTCAATTTCTGAGGGATTTTAACCTAACTAATACTCATAATTTCCTGCATTAATTTTTTTTCCCTTTCATCTAAATATGATTTTGTTTATTTTGGTTTTAGTATCTAGGGTAATATTTTTCTTTGTTATTTTTTCTGGTTCCTGTTTTCTTTTTCTCTCTGGCAATAGTTAGCAGACATTATTATTATTTTAGCTCATTTTTGTTGAGTACAATTTTTATAATGTTATAACTTTTTAATAGTAGCTTTGGGATAGCTCGAAGAGCTTATTAACTCTAAAAAAATTACAGGAATACAAGCCCAAGCCTTAATCTCAACTTCAATCAATCCGGGTCAAATCAAAATCCTACTTGGTGCTCTGTAAGCTTTTTTTGTTTTTTTTTTGTTTTTTCCAGAATTCAGTACATGTTCTATAAATTGATTTCATGTGAATTATTTGCAGTATAACACCTGGTTCAACTAACCGGGTTAAACAATTGAGCTTGAACCAAAGTCTTGTTTGTTCCACCTATATTACTATTAACGATATCAACTATAAAAATCAACTGTAAAATTGCCCTAATTTCCTATGTGAACAGTATTGTTTAAAACCTAGTTTTGTGTGTTCTTGTTATTGTTTCTTTGCTTTTAATCTCGTTATCTACCAAAAAAAAAATTATTCTACTTCAATAAGCCAATAACTAAACTGTGGTGAAAGAGAAAAGAGCAAGAGTTTTAACTTACCAATTCCATTTTATTGAATTTTCCCGAGTCTCTACTTTAACATCATCCACTTTTCTCCTATCTTTTCGAGTCATACACGTTTTTCTTTGGTCTCAATTGCCTCGTGCACAGAATATTCTCAACAAGCCACCCCAAATTAATTTTGTCCATTAAGAATTTTACTCTCTTGAAGAAGAATAAAATAATTGCCATAACTTGAAAGCAATTCTACATTCATTCAGAGAGACTAATAATAGAGTTGGTTGGCACCTAGCATAATAAAGCTATACGTTTCATTGAGATAAAACATCTAAATCAATCATAGAAATGCTGTTTGGCTGATTGCTATATAAATATCCAAAGGGAACGGTTTACTTCAAGGTGAAAAGTACCAGTTGTCTTTTAAAAGTGTTAAGTTGCTTGCAAATTACAACCAGATATAGCTTATTTGTTGTATAATTAGACTATATAGCATTGTGCCACGTTACAACTTCTCCAAGTTTTTCTTTCCCCCTCAGTCAACAAGTGGAGAGATCATTTGTAGTGATGGCAGTTTATTAGTCTAAAAAATGGTATGCACAAAAGAGTCACAAATCAATTGATCTCAGCAGCTTCATGAAAACACATGCTTCTTGTGTTTGTTAGACTTTGATGCTTCACTATAACAACATCTCTGAAGGCTGTACAGCTTTGAAGCTCAACAACAGTAGCCAGTAAAGGAGAGTGCGGTGGTGAGGAATGGTTGAACAAGGAGTGCTTGTTTGTGCTAGGCAATTTGTGGAGGGAAGTCAGTTAAGATGTGAGATCCATGTGAAGCAAATTGGTTCGAGTTAAGCGATCCAGCCAGACCATTAGCCCCCTCAGTCATCACCATGACAAGAACTGAAATGCTGGGACATGTATAAACCTTTACAATTTGCAGTGAAAATTAAGAGACAAATAACATTTATAGAAGTGACTCCGAGAGACCCTTCTATGGAGAAGTGTCTTTACTGATGAAAATACCATAGCAAGATTTAATGTTCAGAAAATTTTCATCCTGGGCAGTAAAATTTGACTGGCTTACAATTCATATTCAGCCATAAAATTTTGTTGCCCATGTGCAACTGTGCAAGTGCAGTCCATGATTTACAAACAAAGGAGGAATGGGTGGAAATCTTATCTGGTATAGCCGTGTAAGTAAGGAGCTTGTACTAACATAGGAAGAGTCTGAAAAGAATATGCATTTGCTTTACTATTACCTATTACCAACTCTTATGTTACAGAAAAGAATGCCTGTGTAGTGTGTAGAATTGATAAAAGCACAACTCAAGAAAAAATGGTATGTCTATAGGGAAAAGAATGTAACTTCAGAGAAGATATTAATGCAATCATACCAAAGTTTCCAGAGATAGATGCCCTAAACCTTCACCATGTGTGTTTCAGCCAATGAGGAATTCAGGTCTTCTCGAGATTGTGATCTCCTACTCTGCAGACGCATCTGGCTTCTGTGAGGCGACCAGAAGGTGCCTATATTACTGCTTTCAAACTGCATCTGCCCTAAATTGCTTGAGGAATAACTATGTGAGACACTAGTAGCTGAAGGGTAAAAGGAAGATTCCACAAGCTGGACGCCACCACCATTATCAACCCCAAGGCTAAATGGTCTATCTTGTGAACCTGCAATTGTCGGGCTGAGTGGCGTCTTTATTCTTGCATCCCCTGCAAATACCATAGGAACATTGGTATATAATAAAGAAAGATTACACTAAGTGAAGTCTGTTACATCCCCTGCAACAGACCAACACTATATACAACAAGTCAAAGTCAATAACAAAGCCTTGTTTCACTAAGTTAAGTCGACAATATACATCAGAAAATGGAAGAACATCAAAACCATCTAAAAGAAGCGAGCCAGCTATATTGTGTAAATAAACTGAAAATGAGCATGGTGAAGTATATGATGCACATTTGTACATCTAGTCTAATACAAGCACCGTTGCATTATCATCATAAGTTATAGTCTAGACTTTATGATTTTTGAATTAATAGCATTTAACAATAAGATTGTTCTGTTCAGAGCCAAAGCCCACCAAAGACTGGCCCTAAACATGAATTTGACAAGCGCAAAAAGTTAAGAGCATTAAATTTGAGATGAGCAGTCAAATCATATTCATGTCTGAACGATATTATTACCCGTAGTTTTTTCATGGAAATCTTACTTATCTGATGAAGAAAGCAAATTTAAAAGATTTTTTTTTCCCACCTATGATAGGAACAAAGTGAGAGTTCTAAATATGCAACATACAAAGCAGTGCAGGTTCCTTCACTAGACAGAAACGACAAAGCAACCCTTTTTAGAAACACAGCTTTTAAAAATTAGGGTTCATTTACAAATTTAGATCAGCACCGCTACAATGACTAAAGCTCTTATTATAAGGATATCTTCATTCCGTAATAAAATTTAAAATATAAATGATACATAGTGGCCATATCAATCCAGGAATGCTGTGACATTGCTCTTCCAAAACAAGGATCAAATTTTAACGAAAAGTTTTTTTTTGCCACAAGTATCTATTATCTTGGAACAAGGTGGCATACAGATATTTAACAAATATCACTATCTGTTTATATCTTTCCTATCTAATGAAATGAGTATTCCCCAAAAACATCATCCATAAGATAATCAAATCAATAATACATTTGAGAAAAGCTGATGGAGATGACTTTCCCCTTCAGTTTAGATCCAATATGGCTGTGGAATGAATATGTAGATTTAGTTTTCCAAAATTGAAAAAAAATGACATTGACAATAAATAATTAGATAGTGTAATCTGTCAGTTGAGTTGCCGCAAATTTATGACATTAAATTTATGGCATCATCAGTTGGCAAAAAGGAACACATGACAAGAACTAATTAGATAAATTCATATTGTGGCAGGTTCAGACATAAAATTTACCGAATCATCAGAAACCATTTGAGTAAATAGCTTACCAGAAATGATAGGACTCCATCGCTGGAACCGAAAAGGTGACGGGATATTAAGAACAGATGCAGTGGACACACTGTTATGCCTGAAAAGGGGAAGATATTGCCTCCTGAAAAATCTTGGCATCCAATTGGCAACACATGATAAAGCACAAAGTAGGAGAATGAAGGAAAGTAGCAAAATGGGAATAAGAATGAGAGGATTCATCTTCGTCTGGAGCAAATCAAAACTATGAAGCCCAAATCTGGCAGAATACGCCTTCCCAGCTTCCAGCAAGGCAACCCCAAGTGTCCAAGTGATACTTCCAGAGCCAACAGTTATATGTTTATCTGTAATGTGCAAACCGTCTCTCAGCAGTGATGCAATATATGGCGCCCTAAAGCAATATTGCTCAATAAAGGGCTGAGGAGCAACACTGTTCTTTGCAACTTCCCATCTTTTATCACAGAAATCCCTACCCTTTTCCAAAACATCATCAAGCATAGCCTCAGAAGTTAGGTTGAAAAACCGGTACACCACAAAAAATCCAGAAATCACATAAAAGTGGCCAAACGGACGAGGGAGATTATCACGTAGAGCACACGGATGCACTTCACAGTCAAGTCCCGGACTAAGATCAGACCATTCAGACAAATTGACAGCCACTTTTGCAAGTGCACTGCACTCTTGCCAATTTGGAGCACCAACAAGCACTACCGGAGTTCCCGTTCCTCCTTTTTTATCCAATACTTTCCCATTAATTCTAGGACTCTCCCCTCCCTGGTTAATAGAAGTACAATGAGAGCAAGTGAATTGATCCTTATACCCCTTCTGCAAGCAAGGATGCTTAAGTTCCACCTTCCCCTTGGCCAGATCCACATTCTTGGACCCGAACTTCTTGTTAAAAAGATGTGCCACCGACTTATCAAATGCCTCATTAAGTCCATACCCTGCGAGCGAGTACGCGGTGAGATGATGGTTCACCGATCCAATCCTAACATACAAGCTAGTCTCACTATTCAGCTGCTGATCCCCCTCAAAAGTAACCTGCAACGACGAACCCCCCAAGTCAAGCGCCCCATAAGTCCCTTTCCTAGGCTTAACCCCCAATATCCCGCTATCATAATTAAGTGCGATCCACCCAAAATAAGCCTCCTCTGTCCCAGTGATGATCTTAACCCATTCCTTGTGGCACACGAAAGGCGATCCCTTGAGCACGTTCCAAGCATTTTCCAGCAGCCACTGGGAGTCCACAATCGGCAGCCTCCGGACTCCTGCTGTAGCATAAAGGTAAAGATAAGTCCTCCGGTGATGGCTCACCGGAATCTGCTTCTGCGCCCACTTAACAAGGGGCTTCAAAGCAGCCTTCAATCCAGACACATTGTGAACCAACTTATCAAGACCAGGCTCAGTCTCCATCCTATTATAAGCTCTCCCACTCAACAGAACACTCTTCTTCCCTAAACCATCCCTAATCGATTTCACAACAATTGGAAGGCTAGTATCTTCCCTGTGCTCAATCTCAGCATGGTAAACATAAACCCTAGTTCCAGTGCTACCACAATCAAGGACAACATAGTAATTCCCCGACCCATTAATCCAATAAGAGCTAATAATCATGTAAATCATGAAAAGGAACAAAATCAGGCATAGAGAGAGTATAATGGACCTGACCCATTTTCTGCGACCCGGGTTGGGACCCTGAACCGGTTTGGCCTTGGAGAAGCTTGAAAGAAAAGGTTCGTTTTTGAGGAGTTTGTTCAAATGGGGTTTCTCTGAAGGGAGAGAGGGATCATCATGGTGGCGATAGGAGGAGAGATCTTGGAGGGAGGAAGAGATTCGGAGGTTGTTGGGGTTGGTGTTCTTGCCAAAGGCCATGTTTCTTGAGAGTTGGATGATGATGATGATTATGATTATGTTGCATTTGGTAATTGTCGTTGCATCATACTATAGTTGATGCTCTTGTTGTTGTTGGGGGGAAGCTAGGTGAATGAAAGAAAAGACCAAAAATGGAATTAGTGAAAGGTCTTGGGACTTTGGTGTTGGTTTGAGTGATGAGATCTTTGAGCTGTGTTGGAGTCTGAAAACAGAGAGAGAGAGAGAGAGAAGGTAGTTTTACAGAGATCTCTCTCTGCTGGGATCTGTGTGGATCGTTTGGTTTGGTTGAAGGCAGCAAAAACCAAACCAATGGAGACGATCAGTTTCTTTTCTTTTCTTTTTTTAAATGTCTGCAACTTTTTAATTTGATTTTGATCCAAAGTTGTGTACTGTTATGACTATAACGTATGATAAACATGTCAAAAGAAGATGTCACCTGAAAATATTTATAGAAAGATATTTAACTTTAATAGTAATTACTTTCGATATATATGTCCTAACTATAGCATTAAGCAACTAAAAGGGTATAAAACTTTATTATTTAAAAAGTCACACATATAAATAGATATGAATGGTTGTATAAAAGATTTTTTCAGTTGAATTTAGAATATCTCCCCGCATAAAATAATGACTATTCTCGAGTTGTAGAGCAAGTGGATTTTGCCTTGGACACCAAATCATTTTCCTACGTAATGCTAGAAATCAAATCCCTAATTAAATGTTTAATGAGCTATTATATACAAGATTTTATGCTAATAATAAAACCTATTTTGTGTATTCGAATTAACAATATGAAAATTTTACTTAACAACATATTAAAATTTTTATTTGGTTTCTGTGTTTTTTAATATATAAGTCAATTGTGTGTATTTTTTATAAGTGTCCTTGAACTCAAAAATATATCTTAACTTTAAAGCAAGTTTTTCCTTAAATCTAAGTTTAAAATTAATCCAAATTAAATATTATGTTATGTGTGTGTGTATATATATATATATATGCTGTTTTTTTTTTTTCTATGAATGGGCTAGATAGACCAAATGACATATGCACACATCGTTTTTAATTGCTGACGTTATTTTGCACATATTTGTTGCTTGTGCATAACAGAGCCTAGTTTTTGTCCTGCCTCTATTGGCCCTTTTGCATTTTACGATAATTAATGAAAATTAACTGACTATTTTATTTTGTGGAGCTGTGTGTTTAAATTGTGGTATGCATTTCGTTAATGCAAGTTGAATTATAATTGTGAGCTTAATTTGGCGAGAAAGTATTACATGTTGCTTGAACTCAATACTTCGGTGATATTTCAGCTCAAATCCGTCGTTAACATTCGTTTTTAATTTTACTTAATCACTGGGTATACAACATTTTCATGCATGATGATTTGATTAATTTCTCGAATTTGGGCCATGATATTTCGTACGATTGAACTTGGGATCATCGGACTATAATATTGCCTTGGCTTGACGTAAAAGTTTTGATTCTTGTGGAATCGATACCTTAATGAAATATAAAGATAAAATCTTTATAAGAAACAAAAGTCATTTACTTTTGGTGAATTTTTTTTTTTGGTGTACTTTTCATCTTTTTTTGGTGTACACTTTTGGTGAATTGAAAATATAGACTGAAATTCACATAAATAAAAAATATATAAAATCTACTTTAAACCTTTTTGTTACCTTTAATTACCTACTCAAAATAAGAGGACTTATGGTCCACAAAAACTAATAGGAGGATTTTGTGGTCCAGAAGAAAATAAGCATTGTCTTGAGAGGTCCATTGGCCTTTAAAATAAATAGTTGAAACTCTTCTCCCCAGTGATTTTACCTTAGGGAGTAAAACCAAAGTTTTAATGAAAGCCATTTTTCCCCCCACCAAAAAATGAAAGCATTTTTCAAGATAATGGATAACCTTGTCAGATTCAACGATAAACTCCCTAATTTTTTGTGATGTCAATTCTCTTAATACTAATTCCTCAAAACAGCTATCTATAAATATGTTGACAGTAAGAGAAGAAAAAAATTGAGACTTTTTTACAAGGCATCATAGTTCAGTTTGGTTAATCAGAAGGTTTTGGGGGTAAGTTGTTGGGACCTGAGAAAATGAGACCTCTCTGGTATGAACTCTTGTCATCAGAGACCCAAGAGCCAAGAGGAATAACTCCAGCAGCTGTTTGTCTTTCTCTATATGATGCCCAAGTAACAGCATACAGACCAGTAATGATTAAAGTTCCCCCAATGATGCTGTTGTCATGGATAACAAGAAATTGAAGACAATAAGAAACTTGGAACAACAAAATTGTTTCAGAATGACACCTCTGGAAGCTATATAAGACACTCGAACAAGTTATAACAACACCTTTTTTTATTTTTATTTTTTGGAAAAATTGAGCAGTGTGTTGTGCCTTTTTTTTTGTGTAAGCAATTACCAGGTGCATAAGCTTATATGTGTGTTTGTTTTGGTGTTGGAAGAGTCCAAACCATCGTTTGAAGGATGCAAACTTGACAAAATCACATAGTTATATTTCAATATCACTTTTGGCCTCAAACCATGGTTTGAACAGAAGCGGGGGGAAAAAAGGTTGCTTTTTCGTTATTTTAGACCAATCCATAGTTTGTCAACTTTAAACCAAACGCACTATATGGTATCTAATAGAACAATGCATCAATAACTGAGTAGTAGTAGGAGATGTACCTTCCCAAGTAAATTGGACTTCCAAGGAAAATTCTAGAGAGGAGAGCAGAAGCACCAGGTTGAAGTGGATTATAAAGGGCAACCATTGCTGGCCCCAAGATCTTGTTGCACCATGTAATGAGTCCATAATTAAGGGCAGATGCAATAATTCCCTGAAAATACAAGGAAAAAATTTGTGACCATTTACTGGTTTAGAAATCCTACAAAATAATTTACTGAAAGTATATATAAAATCTGACTAGTATTAAACATGTCTTACAGTTGTGATCAATTTACAGAAACTTGCTTAGTGATTTTGTGAAACATAAATGCATACCAAACATGTCACAAAAACTACAATAAAGCTTTGTTCCACCAGGTGCAGGATTGGCTACATGGATTAGACGACTTTATAGTGTCTTGTCGTAAATTATGTTTATATTTAGATTATGTTTAAATTCAAACCATTAAAATGTAAATCTCTTTTAATGGTTTTACTTATATTTTTTTAGGTCTCCCTCTATCTCTAGTTAATGGACTACACTACATCTGATTGATGCTCCTTGCTAGAGCTTTTATAGATCTTCTCCACACTTGCCCTACCCACCTAAGGTGAGGTTTAAGTATCCTTTTCACAATAGGTGCTACCTCAACTTTTTATCTAATGCATTCATTCCTAACCTCAAATATACACACATATCTTTTGATAAAAGAAGAATTTTATTAAAAGGAAGAAAAGATCATAAAGAGTATGGAAGATAAGGGATCCTCATTACAAAAACAAACACCAACGGAAAAAACTTATCCGCCCAAGCAACATAGACATTTGGTTTCATCCAACCCTAATAGCTTTATTACTTGCTTTTCTTCTTTCACTAATAGCTAACTGTTAACAAATCAACATAAACAAACTAACAGATAACAAATAGGCTTATCCAACTAAGTGAGAATGACCTCCATTATACACAGCAACCTGTACATAAAATTTATGGAATGGGGGTAGCATCTTCAAAGGAATGAAATTATGAAAGTGGGCTGAGTTGTAACTTGTTATTTTGTCTCATTTGGAGTTAGAATAAGTAATGGTGATGCGAAGAATAAAAAATCAAGTTGAATTCTTTCAGTTATGTGTGTGTGTGTGTGTGTGTGTGTGTAGAGGAAGGATCCATTTACTCTAAAAGTAAGTATGCTACACTTACTCCACTAAATATCTTTTATTAACAACATACTTCATCAATCCAACCATTGAATAGTGTAATATTATCTTGATGATCAAGCATACCAAATTTCAGAAAAATTGGACATTGATAGATATATTATCTAATACTCAAGATTTACATGTATTTTCAAAAGCATGTTATACGTCCAAATAAAAAGGGATGATAAATATCATACTGTTTTGAAATTTTATACACTTGATCTACGTAGTGGGGAAACTTATAGTTTAACGGTTGGATTAATGAAATTTGAAGTCTATAAAATGTTATTCAATGAAAATTTCAAATTGTGGTGGGAGCATGTGCTCCTACTATTTAATATGTGGACCTGTCCCTAATTACAAAACACATAGGTAGTATTTGTTTACTATCTCTGAGACAGAACTACAGGGACAGTGGAGACGGAGAAATAAATGATAAATATGTATAAAAATATTATTAGAAGAAAAAAAATATTAGATTTCTATCTCTATATCATGTCCCCACATTTTAGAGGTACAGAAATTTTGTGTTTTGCTGTCCCAGGAACCGTTCCTGTCTCCACTACCAAACAGGCTTGTATCTCCAGTATTTTTGTATTTCTATCTTAGAGACAATAAACAAACACTACCATAGACATTGAATGTGTTCAAGAACAGAATGGTGTGAAACAATGAATAAGGAAAATGGACCAAAATGATCAGCAATGCTCCTCCCCTTTTAAAATATCTATCATTTTTGGACAAATACAATTATTAAGAAACATAATAAATGTATGGGGAATGGAGTAAAATGTAGTGAATGAACTCATATACACCTATTAAATGAAATGCTATTGGAAAACTAATAGTTAGTGAATGAAATTACTTAGGGATACTATTGAAAAAAATAAACAAAATACTGTATTGGAATGTATAGTTATCTAAAATTGGACAAATATTTTGAAATGTGAAGTTGTCTGAAAGTGGACAAATGTTCTAAAAGGAAGGGAGTAACTGATAATTTTTCATGAGACTGGAGGTTGATCTAAAGTTCTAGTGACTCACAGCATAAATAACAGCAATTGTTTCAGATTGCGTCAATCTCCAATCAGTTGTCTCATTAGTCACGAAGATTGAAGTGGTCACCATCAGTAAAGCTCCAAAGAAGTAAGAATATGCTGTGACAGATAGGTTTGCAGGATACTTTTTTAACAATGGTGCCTGCAATTCATTATAAATTATAAATAATTAAACATACCACACATTTCACATAGGAAGAATTGAATATCAAACATTTCAATGTCGTCCCTACCATATATTGAAGTACAGCACCAACAAATAAATTACCAAACACTTTCATAAAGCACATGAAGTTGGAAGAACCAATTTTTATTATTGTACTCACTCCTTCCCATCAAATATATTATAACACTGCAATTAAGCACAACATCAAACAACTTTGCTTTTATTTCAAATTATAATTCATATAAATAAAAGAGAACACAGCACCTCAAGGCAGCATTATATCTGAAAATCCATAGCTCATCAAATAACTCATTCTATGTATTCCACACAAAGGAGTTGTGAGAAACATGCAACTATATGTTTCACAATTCTGCAAACAAAACTGAAGCAATTAGGGGACCTGCCCTTGATAAGCCCTCAGAATGCAGCAGGTAATTAGTATCAATTCTATTGATTGCACAAAGGAGTTGTGAGAAACATGCAACTATATGTTTCACAATTCTGCAAACAAAACTGAAGCAATTAGGGGACCTGCCCTTGATAAGCCCTCAGAATGCAGCAGGTAATTAGTATCAATTCTATTGATTGTAACGCCAGGCAAAAGCATTACTCTTGAAAAGAATATGAAAATTATAAAGTAAAATGGCTATGTGAAAGCAAACCCTGTTCAGAGAACAATATAGGAAATGAAGAAGAGACTACATGAAGGAACTATATTTATCGAAAGCCCACACTCTTTTAGCTGGATCAGTAAGGTGAAAAGAAAAAAAAGAAGCTTGAACTGCCAAGAAATCCTCTAGCATAAGAACTATTGGAGTTAACGAAGTTGTATAATACATGGGACCCAGGGAAATGACACAGATCACTAGCTTTTCTTCCTTAATGCTATATTAAACTATCATTTAAAGGATATAAAAAAGATATGTACCTGAATGGCAAGAAAAGCAGCCATGCACAAACAGTTCCCTATAAAGCACAGTACCCCAAGATGAAAATGGTCCAATCCAAGATCCATTAATCCTCCAATTAACCATCCAGAAGGCTCTGGTTGACCTTTGGCACTTATTTCACTTTGTGCAACAAAGTCCATCTCTGTATATCCTATCAATGCTGGACCACGATACAAAACCATCAATACAGCCCCTGAAACACAGATAAGAGTTCCTCCAACCTTGGCCAGACCCTCATATCTTAGCAGGTTCACTCTTTCTGTACTGCACGAATAAGTTTATCAAGGTACGGATTACTTTATGTCCTAGACCTAGTGTGCCTGAATTTAATTACTCTACAAATTTCAGTGCAACAAAAGAAAATGTGCAATTGTGTGTTTGTGATACATAAAAGATGACTTAACAACACACACACACACACGTGGAAATTAATAAGAGGGAAACTGACCCCATCATTACAGCCAACAGAAATGTAAATACTGGAGTTGCTGGTTGTATTGCAGCAGCATAAGTGGGATTAGTATAGCTTAAACCAATAAGAAATAAAAGATGGTTGCCGAATATCCTGAGCATGAATCCAAAAGCAAAAATTCCAAATGCATTAATAAGCTGCATCATTCATAAATTCATATATATATATATATATAGAGAGAGAGAGAGAGAGAGCATATCATATGAGAGCAGTGGTTTATTGTGAGATTGAGAGGATTGAATGTTGACCGTTGGATCTTACATGAATGGTCAAAATTAAAAAATAAAGTTGTGTATTTTTTTTTAACTGAGCAAGTGAGCATTAATTACATTAATTAACTTTCAATCTTGACCATCCATGGATAGTTATATGGTCCAGATGTGCTCCTCCCACTCATAATAAACCACCCCTCTCATGTGATACGTCTCCGATATATATATATATATATATAAAGGAAATACGTGACCATATCAAGAACCTTACCCGGTTAATCCAAGAAAGAAGAAAGACAGCAAGAGGCGTTTGGTTATGGGTGGCCGTGTACGTCTACAGACAACATAGCATGGTTAAGGTACTTGTGCATTAGACAAAAAAGTGAAGGATATTAAAATGAGGTTAAAAAAAAACAGTTGAATCAAAATGCAACTTTGTAAGTTTGAATGTGTACTATCTAGGACAGTGAAATATGCAGAATTAGGATGATCTATGGTGCAAGCAAGAAAAAATGGCAGTAATGGTCAACTATGACAACTTTATTAAAACAAAAGGCATAGGCAACAATCAACCATTAGTAGGCCACTTCTCCGATCAGCCTTGAGAATGTGATGAACTGATAATAAACCTCAAACAGGATAAGCAGCTTGATATTAATCAAATATTAAACATGCTCTGAAATTAGCAAGAAGAAAGCTCTAGCTATATAACAATAAACAACTCAGCTTCCAATGTTCACCTAAAAAACAAATGCCGGTTACTCTCACACCAGTCACACAAGCATGTGAAAAAAAAAGGGGAGTAAACATCTATTTTAGTTCCTAAAATATTTTTAATATTAGAAAGTTAAAATACAACATTGGCACATCCTATTAATCCTCGAAAGTTGATGGACATAAAATAGGTCCTGAAAATTAAAATTTGACATAACTTCAGTCCTTAAGAGGGTGAGCCTCAGCGCAATGATAAGGTTGTTGCCCGGTCACCAATTCAAATCCTAGAAAAAACCTCTCCACAAGGTAGGGATAAAACTGCATACATCTACCCACCCCAAACCCCACCAGGCGAGAGCTTCGTGGACTATGCTGCCCTTTTAGTCCTTATGATATTTCAATAAAGTTAGGGAATAAAAAGTTTCCTACCAACGGGGGTTGGTCCAAGTGGTAAGCAGCTCAGTTCTTCTTAAGCAGGGTCTCGAGTTCGAGCCCCAATGTATAGTAAAAAATCCCCGCTGGGAGACTCACCCACCACAGTCAGGTGCGCAACCCAAGTCGGATTCGGATGTTGTTGGGGCAAAGCTCCGGTGAACCAGGTGGGCAACCCAAAAAAAAAAAGAAGTTTCCTTATTTCTCTTACCATCAAATACCAGAAGGACTGAAGTAACATCACGTTTTAACCTTCAGCAAACTATTCGATGTCAATCAACTTTTCAAGAACTAAATCGATGAATCACGAGACCAAATCGAATGTTTACCCAAAAACACAAAAATCATTGTATGAACTGCTAGATTAGCTTCAAGAAAAAACAAAGAGAGCAAGCACATACATTATGTAAAGTTAACCAACTCCCTTTTCTGGGAATAAAAATGAAACACAAACATGGGCAATCATAACAATGCAACAAAACATCACAATCAAAAATATTATTGCAAGCAAAAAAAAATCAAAATTAAAAAAAAAAATCAAACGGGACTAAACAGAGATTTAGCATAAGCATGAGAAATGGTGCGATAATCTGAACAGTTAATTTATGTATGAAGTGAAGTGAAGGATTGAGATTGAGTGAGGGAGGTGGTTAGTTAGTAGGTAGTTAGGTAACGAACCGTTCACGGAAGAAGGCGAGGGGAGCGAGGATGGAGAGGGCGAGGAGATCGCGGAAGACGCAGAACACGATCTGATTGACCCCAACGTTCAGGGCTAATTTCGTAATTACATGGTACCCTCCGTTGAACACCTGCACCATCACCATCGCCGTGTGTGCCTTCCATATCTCGTTGTTGCTGTTGCTGTTGCTGTTAATGTTAATGTTAATGTTGTTCCCCCAAACTCCTCCTCCCATCATCGTTGACTATTCCGTTTGACTTTCAATCTCTCACACACACAAAGACACAGACACAGAGAGAGAGAGGAAAGAAAAGAAAAGAGGTTTTGTTTTGTTTTGTAAGGAAGGAAGGAAGGAAGGAAAGGAATGAATGGAAAAATATGGCATTTATTTCATTCCATTATGTATGTAATTTGATGATTTTGATTTTGAATTTGAGCACAAAGAAACCAAGTGAACGAACGAACGTGCTGTCGTGTTGAGGTGAGGTCCGTTACTCAGAGAGTGAACAAGGCTCCAATCACTACGCCCTTCCTTCTTTCTTACCTTACCTGCATGCTCCTTCTTGGACAGTGCCCTGCCTGCCTTTTTCTTAATTAGAAAATAAAAATACATATTAATTTAGTTTTCTTCTTTAATTCTTAAAAGTTACTTTTTGTAACTTACAAAAAAAAATATTAAATAGTTCAAGATTTTAATTTTGATACAATCATGATATAAAATATTTTTATGTAGTCATCTAATCACATTATGTTAAATGAGCAAAACATAGTTGACTCTCAACTAAGTGCCTCAAAACTCACATGCATAGCAAGATTTAATTAGATTGCACTATCAATATATCTGAATTAAAATATTTAATTATAATACAATAACAGTGTAAAAATTCAATCAAATCAACTCATTTTGATAACTTTTCAAGTATTAGGTGTGAAACTTAACTATCTTTATTAATATGTCAATATATAATTGAATGACAATGTAATGCATAAAAATTAAATTCTAAATTAATCCATAATTTGATATAATTTAAATTTTTTATACATAGAATTTGTTACAGTTTATTGTCAAAGTCAATAAGCTAGTTATTGTAGTGAAGTTTCAATTTCATAATAAGGGTTATGCTAACTAGTACCTTGGCATTGATTATGGAAGTAAAAAGAATAAGGTCCCGTTTGGTTTGGCCCTTTTCTATTTTCATTTTCCTTTGAAAATAATAAAATATATCGTTTGCTCCATTTTTTGAAAATATTTTGGGAATATTTTTAAATCTCTTAGGAAAGTAGTTAAATCATCCTTTTCATTCTTTTCTTTGAAAACAGAAATTGAGTGAAAAGGCGGTGGCAATTTTGCAATTTTTAACACATCCCACTTATTTCCCTTCATCCTTTCTTTCTTCAAATCACGGTACAAGGTGGAACCCTCATTGCACAGCATTTGTTAACACCATCCTCCCAACTCGCCTTGCTTCCTCCTGTTTCTTCACACCGCCAGTTCTTCTTCCTTGCTGCGTCAAAAACCGCCACCTCTTGGCGAGCTTCTTGACCGATTACGCCATCGTTCGGCGTCCTCGTAGGCCGTCGAATCGAAGCTTCCGAAAACACGATCGCGATTCTAGATTTGGTTTTCCGGGAGAAGGAAAATTCAGGCACCGGCGCTGGAGAGAAAATTCGGCGGTCGATCCTCGACACTCGTGAAGGTTGCTTTGCCTCGATCATATTCGTTCTCGAGAATGGATCTGCGAAATCGAAGGTCGAATTGGTGAGGGTGTTGGAGTTTCTCGCCAGCGATTTTCAAGGGCGAAGGCGGGGAAGTCGGCGATGGAGGACGCGGTTGTGGTGTTGTGGAGCCTGTGCTGCCTGTGCAGTAACAAGAGGGTGAGGGATGAGGTGGCGAAGAAAAATGGCGTCGCAGTGGTGCCTTTTTTTTTATGCAGAGGTGCAAGGAGCACATGAGGAGCATGTGCGTGGATTTGATTAAAGTTATAGCGAAGAAGAACGGGTTGCCCTTAATTAGCACTGTGCAGTTTTTTTTTTTTCATCTTTAGAATATATGATGTGTTTCTCTTTATTTTTGTATCTTTTTTATGAATTGATACATGAAATATAACAAAGTGAATGATTAACTCAAAAATCAAATATATTCTACATATATTTTTTTGTCATTACAGGTAATTTTTATAGTGAAAAGTTTGTGTGTTCATAAGTTTGATTTAGAAGGGGTGGAAGGGAAGGAAAAGATTTATGGGGGTTTGAACGTATTCGTGAGTTTTATAGAGGTATTTTTATAAATTTGTTTAGCGGATGGGCCAATGCAAATAAAAAATATATATTTTCTTATTATTCAATAACAAATATAATATTATTATCTTAAATTTAATTTTGAAAATATATTTTGAAATCAAACAAACCAAACATATTTTCATTGTTTTCACTTTCTGAAAATAGGATATGTTTTTATAAACCAAACGTATTTCCTGATTTTGAAAATCTGAAAATGAAAATGCTTTTCAGAAAATGAAAATAGGAAATATTTTTACCAACCAAACGCGCTCTAAGTTTTAAAGTTTTATTGTAGGTCCAATACATTGAAAATAATAAAATATATCTTTTTAATTCAAACATTTTCCTTTTTAATTTCTTAATAGTACCTAAATAAACCCTTATAATAATAACCCAAGGACCAATGAGGTCATGGTGAGAATTTCGGAAAGCATTAATTACTCTAACCAAGAGGTGCATATTAAAGAGTGAAGTATATAAAAATTAATCATTATTGCTAAACATTTATAATAATGTATGTTTCCTTTTGTTTTTGTTTTCATCCGAGGCTACATTGTACACTTTGCTATACTAAACACTTTAATGTCAGATTCATCGGTTAAAAAAGGAAAAAGTCCAATTCAAAAACTGAAACGCAAACATAGGATTTGCTTAGTTTTAAGTTTTCATTTTCAATATAAAATCCTAAAAGCTGAAAATTGAAATCATACAATTCCTTAGTTGTTACGACCAGCCAAAAGTCAAAAACAAGATATTACAATCATTACATACTTGTTTTATTTTTTATTTTTCCTATCTTTTTGGTGCTCTAAGGGGTCGAACCCCATGCATGGTTTTTTGTTAATAGCAAGAGTTATGTACAAATCAAACGAAGAAAAGGGCAAGCCCAACCCACCAGCACGAAATTGTCTTGGAAAGTTGCACTAGTTACACTGGCCTAGCATGTTAGGTCACTTTCATATTAATAGAAGCCCAATTTTGTTACCTTTGTTAATTGCAATGTCATATTTTGCTCCTGGAAGTCCAATGTTTTTCAGATGGATGCACTGGTTTCCACGGGCCTGATATAAGGAATGAAAGAACAAAGAAAAAGGGCTTGACCCAAAGAAAACAGGGGAAGATGGCATCGTCTGTGTGCTTATCTTTATTTTATTCTTTTGAGAGATATTAACAAGAAGTTAGACATCTTATCAACACTCAGGTGTGTTTAGTTGAGGTGTAAAAATTGAGAGAAAAATTTTATGAATGAGTTTTATATATAAAATTACTCATAAAACTCATCTATAAAATAATTTTCAGCAATTTTATTGTTCAAATAAGCATACCTTTAGGAAGAGATAGACACAGTTTTAGTTTTTCTTTCTCAACATTTACCACTAATGACTAGTTCGCCAATAAAACTGTGTCAATCTCTCTTTGATATGTCTATGAGTTAGACATTTTAGATAGAGACAAACACTGAAGTTACATATTTTGGAGAACACTAGATAGGAAGTTTAATTAATTTTTCTCTTTCAATACTTGCCACTAATTCATCATCAAAAGCTTTTTGTTTATCTCTTTTGCCCACATAAGATTCAATCGAGGAAAAAGTTTACCCTATTACAAAATTAGAGTATGTATCCATGTTCATCAAACACCTACAGAAATAGTAATAAATGACCTATTACAAGAAAAATCTAGGAATTGAATTAAAATATTTGTGATGCATGAATTATTGATACTGCGCGGCTATCAGTATTTATATCAATATGACAACATCTTTAGTGGCTTTGATATCTTCAAAGTGTCAATTTTACCCAAACAAGTCAAAAGTTTTGATTTGTGCTGATAATATAAAATTTGGTTTCAGCTTTTAAGATTGCCTCTAAAGTGAAAGTGAACATATATTTCAAAAAGAAAAAAAGGTGAACATGCTTTATTTTAGAATGAAAAACAATAAGAACATGTGCCATATATGACATGATTAAATATACGATCGCTCCTTTAGTAGTGTCTAGTGAATGTCCAAGCTAATTTTTTTGAGGAATGATCATCAGAAACTTCTTTAATAGATTTTTTTTCAATTTTTCACTCGCGAATGATTTGACTTTGAAAAGATATTGAAAAATGCAAGTTATTTTTTTTTTTTTCCAAATCCTTAAAGGTTGAAATTAATTTGATTAGATAGGGGGAAAAACCATTACACACATAAACCCACGAAACGAAACACGCATGCGAATTATTTGAATAGGTCGTTCGGGCACGAATAATGATTGTTCACTTGGCCTACCATGCAACTGATGCGAGGAAGCAGTTAGCGGTTCTTTTTTTTTTATTTTACGTTGCGAATAAGTGCTTTTCTAGCTAGTGTGCACAAAATATTATGGTTG
This sequence comes from Dalbergia cultrata, assembly GCA_031216105.1. Taxonomy (NCBI): domain Eukaryota; kingdom Viridiplantae; phylum Streptophyta; class Magnoliopsida; order Fabales; family Fabaceae; genus Dalbergia; species Dalbergia cultrata. The sequence continues at coordinate 709,095 of CM062347.1, read as the reverse complement.
TGCACCTTAGGTTATGACAAATTAATGTTTCTTTCTCAAACCTTCTATGCATTGCTCAAGCTATCACTTGTTATTAATTATTTTTAGTAAAGAAGAGATGTAATGATAATATTCAATCATTTCATGCATTTTTAGTAAATAAAAGAAGTAATAAGAATATTCAATCATTTCATTTCATGCATTGATGCCCACAGCCCACCAAAATAATAATAATAATTCATTCATTTTTATTAGAAAAATATTATTTTAACACCCAAAAATAAATGTCTAATTAGGACACCCACTCTATCACCGTTGGATATGATAATGACCTCTACTATTCCTGCTCATCTATCATATTCAATGATGATGGAGTATATATGTGTCCCAACTAAATACCTATTTTTAGATATTGGAATATCATTACTCTTTAGATTATCAATTTAACATGAGAAGAGTGCAAAATAGAGATCAATATACTTTGATTGAAAAAAAAAGAACATAGAGATTTTGGAATGGAATGAGAATAAATCTATGCTAGTGATGAGTAACCACATAGGCTAAAGTAAAATGGTAAGAACTTTCTCCTTCCTTAACCAAGTATTGAGAGTTCAATTCTCGCTTTGGAAATGGAGTAGCTTAAAACTATGCGAAAGAATTAGTCACTGCGTTCAGTAGTGGATACCCTAAGAGACAAAAAAATATGGGTGATAAGGGGTGCCTATAGATTAACCTTGACCTTGAAAAAATAATGTGAAAGGACATTTTCTTCATATATGTTCTTACTAAAACATGTGATTATGTTGAAAAAATAAATAAAAAATAAACAATTAAAGAATCTATTATAATCTTAGGTTGGGTTGTCATCCCTAGATTTCGGTCACCCATAGGCCAACCTGAGCCGTGCCAACATCTATGTCACCACTAGGATCACTGATCCCGCACTTCCTGCTCATCTCATTAATGAAACCCCTTGATCTCTATCATAATACAAACTCATTCCATCATGGTCGCCAAGCCATATAGGTCTCTTGGTCAAGAGAACTAATTCATTCATAGCCTATGGCCGTCAAAATGGGCCAAACCCGTTGGGCCAACAAGTTTACTTGCAAAAAAAGGTGATTCAAGCCTAAAAACTTCAATCTAAATAATAAAAACTCTTTTTCAACTCAACCCATTCAACTCACAGACTGAACTAGCCAACTTATGTGGGTAAACCAGCAGCCCTTTTACTTTTTATTTTTTAGCAAATTAATGAAATTAAAAATTAGTAATCCATTTTTTTATTTTTATTTTTAAGGCTAATGAAGGCCTAAAAAAGCAAACCCACATCCACATGCCTTATAGGCCATAGGCCACAAATTAACTACCTGGCCCTCAATTAATCTCATTCTCTCATCTTTCAACAAAGAAAGGAAAGATCCTAACTATAGGACCTTGGGTACACATGTCATTGGATGAGTCTAGTATGGTCTTAAGGTTCCCAGGACCCATCTATCTTATCGAGAAAGCCTCAGATACATGAAAAACCTTTCAACAACTGAATTGGGGTATCTGATACCATTATAGCAGTCATGTGCATGAACGGGACAGTTCTAAGCACTCTAACAACCATTGTAGCGGTCCTAGACCGCTATAGCAGTCATGTGTTGGCCAAAATGGGACTTTGATACTCCCTGACTTCTATAACCATCACAGATCGCTATAGCGATGCCCTCGATACGTGAACAGTGCTGAAATGACGTAGTTTCATTTAAGTGACCCCCATTCCTATAAATACCTTCCTACGCGAACTTTTCCCTATTTTTTCGAACCCTAACTCCCAAAAGTCATTTCCTCCTACTCTCACTCTTATCCTCTATCAAATCTACCTACTCCAAGTTTCAAGGTAAGAGATTTTGATCGCTCCCAAAAGAGAGTGACACCAATAAGTATACTAGGTCATCAAGTAATAGAGTAAAATAGATGGTTGTCATACCTATATGGATAATTCAAGTACCAATTCTAGTTAATTAGATAATAAGTTGACCAATTGAAAAGAAATTATATCTGAAGAAATTGAAAGATTAAAGTACTAAAATAATGTAAAAGGAATATGAAAATTAATGGAGTTATAATTGCTAGGATGATGTACTTCAATTATGTGTGAATTATATGCAACATGAATATCAATATGCCTTGTCCAAATTCAACTCAGTGATCGTAGGATCATCTTATTCATTAAAAGTCTTTCTCAAGATTATTTAATACAATTTAAGTAAAGTTAAACACCTAAGCTCTTAGCATACTTAATTCTATTAGTAGTTCTCAAACCCTTAACACTATTGAATCATTTTTGCCTATCTCTAGGTGTCATTCAACTCATGGCATTGCATTTATGGGCATGATTTTTACTCCTTTTCTCAAATTTGTAAAAACAATATAATCCTAAATAGGTGACAAACAATTCAAGATGAATAAACTCAAATATAATACTCACTATCAAATAAAAACAAGACATAAAGTTATTCATATTAGCATAATATCAAGCAAATAGCTTTCATAAATCACCCTTGGCAAAAAGGTTTAGTTACAAGTCATGGAAAATGAAATGAAAACAACATAAATGAAAGAGAGATGAGAAGAAGCCATGAATAAAGAAAAAAACATAAAGAGTTGAAGAACAATCCTAAGAGAGGTCTCCTTCTCAAGTTCTTCAAGCTTCAATCCCCTTGCTCTCCAAACTCTAGCCTCCTCTTTTCCAATTTTTTGTGGTTTTTGATGATGTAACTCTATTCCATTGCATTTTCCTCAATTTGTGTGTCAATCATAGGTTGCCAAAGTTAGTATAGAGGCCTAGTCCATATGTCAAGTTCGTGCATCCATGCTATAGCTGATTATGGTTATGTTAGAGCATAGTTTAAGTGAAAGAGCATAATTCTAACAGTAACCCACATTGTAGCGTGGCTTTAATTGGTTTATGGGGTCATGTTTCAATCCAGCATGGATTTCTGACATACCTTCCGCTCCAATCCTTGCTCCTTTGCATTTCTAGCTCAATTGCTTCATTAATTCTTCTTCTAAAATCCCACAAAATTAATGGAAAACACAATTAGAATACAAGTTAAACATTGAGTGTAATCATGCAAGAATTTGAATCAAAGGATATAAAAAGGCAACTAAGAAAACAAAAACTAACTATCAACAAGCTAAAAGTTTTAAGAAAACTAATGAAACACATAACTCTTCACGGAGTTATCAAAATTTTTATAGTTTATGCTCTCTTTCTCTCTATTATTTCATGTTCTTCAGTATGGAGTGTTTATATTCTTAGTTGCTGTCAAATGGAGGTACTCCCCCAATGTTGTTAGAGTTATTTTAGAGTTGTTTAAATATTATTATAGATTATTCATGTGTTTATGTGCTCTATGGCAATTGTTAGTGTCATTCTAAACTTTTAAGGGCAAGTTAGTAGTACCCATATACTCCTGACTCCAAATGGTGAGAGAATAGTTACTTATGGCTATATTTTACCTATTAATAGTATTTTAGAAAATGATTATTATGACCATTACCATGAAAATTGTGTTTCGAAAAACTTATGGGACCATTGTTCGTTGCATAAATGTTGGAAGGTGTCACCAGTTCAAGTTATATTATATTTTTCCAATACGTAATTTGTTTGGCATGTTATGAGTTTCCTTATCAGGAAATAGATTGGCAGTTATCATAGTTTCACAACTAGAAATATTAGCTAATTATCATATATGAACAACAGACAAGACATCATAAAATAATTTATACGAATATTAGAAGATATTATTATTATCGATTTAGTACAATATGACACAGTTAGTTACTGTAAAATAGTTCATAACTATTTGATTGTTACTATATAAATACTAGTTAGAATAGTAAGAACAGATATGATGTTGTGTAAATCTTAATCTTATATATATAGCCTAGCCTAATATTAGAACTCAATAAAACAACTAGTATAGTACCCAATTAAATTAGAAAATAGTAATGTTTAGCATGATAAAATTTAACTAGTTGGTGAAGAGTATTAACTTATAAGTTATTGTAGGAATAACAGCTAGAATAATAAGAATGCCTAAGTGACAACTAAAGTTTAATTATTAGTTATTAAGTATGACAGGACCAAGCCAATTAATAGAAATTAATTAATAACTTTTGCAACTTCGACGATTAAATTATGAGTTAGTTATTAAAGAATAAAAAGTGTTCAGTGTAGCAGGACTACCTTTAGTTTATGGGTATTATTTAACTAGTAGCAGTTTTAAAATTAATTTATTTACATGATATGAGAGAACCAAATATTTTCTTGGCAATAAATAAATAGGTTTAGGGTTTAAATTGTGATAGACTTGGATTTTTGTCCATTTTTGTTTCAATTGTGTTGTGATGGGGGTGAAGGGAGAGAGTAGCACTCGATTGGAATAAAGATTGAAAAATTAGAAGAAGTTAATTTTGAAATTTGAAAAGTTATTATTTTACTTTATAATTTTATATATTTTTATTACATTATTATAACTTTAAATTTGGATTATCCAAACAAAATCTAACGATAAAAAATGATGGAGCATGTGTGTAGATCCAAGAGTACTATTGTTGGACCAAATTATCTAACACTCCAAACAAAATTTGTGCTACTACTTAGCAGCCTTGTGATATAGATCATTGAATTCATTCCAATAAGGTAGCTTTGTAGTATTCTATGCTCCATTATCGTAAAGAGAAATTAATTAAATAGCAAACCACAAATTGATGAATCAAATTAAAGAATCTATGTGCAAAGCTATATTATTCTATGAAACAATATATGATTCCGTCCAACCTATATATATTATTCTCATATGGTAGGCCAAACTTGGACTACTTTGGGGCGGCGCGTGAATACATGGTTGAGGCTAGCTCAAAAAGGAGAGGATTATGCTTTATGTGGGCACTTGCTTTTTAAGTGTATAAATTAGCAAATAGTTTAGAGGCAGTGAGTGATTATTTAGACAGATACTATTCAAAGCCACACAATCTTCCTAATTATCACCATGCGCCACACCCCTAGCGGCTGAGGTAACACAAGCACTTACAACAAAACCTAACATCTACTAAGAAGTAATATTATTTAATTTTAATGTCAACAATTAAATGTAAGAAGGAAAAGATATAAAAATGCCATGCGATAATAAATAAAGCCAAAGTTTTAATTTGTGTTTTTTAATTAGCACACATCTCATACCTATTTTTATGTCTAAATATTACTAGAATTTATAATCAACGTTCAGAAAGACTTAAAAAAAGCAAACTTTTGTATTGGAAAGATAAATTCTTATGTTTTCAATACATATGATCTACTGAAAAATTTAAAATTTATTTTTCTTTTAAAATTTTTAATAATATTTTTAAGACACTAATTAAAAAAAAACATGTTTATTACTTTTGGTAGACAACATGCGTTATTATTTTTAGAGTGAATATTATATTTGATCTCTCCAGACTTTTACGTTAGATTATTTTATTCTCCAAGAAAATAAACTAATTTCATGATCCATCAAGATTGAAAATGATGGACATACATTAGTTTCTCTATTAATTCTTCGTTAGTGAACTAATATAAATGATATAGTACAATGATGACATGCAATTAAGACGTTAGATGAAAGTACAAGTGGCAAACGGGATGGGGTGAGTCAATGAGCTTCGACCTGCCACGGGTTAGTCATAAAACGGGGCAGGACAGATTAATCCAATTTAACTATTTGGGTTAAAAGAATCAATCCATCCTGTCAAAAAATGGAGGGTTGGCAGGCCAACCTGATTTTGGTAAGCTTTTAGCAATTTTTTGCCAACTTGCCCTAACCCACCACGGGTTGACCATAAAACAGGGTTAGGCAAGATGGAACGGATTGAAAAATTTTGACCAGTAGAAAAATTCAATCCACTTTGTCAAAAAATGATTGGTTGGTAGGTCAACCTGGCAAACTCAATCCATTTTGCCACCCCTAAATGCAAGCAAAATAACGTTATTTTGGAACATATTACACTTATTTTAATGTTTAAAATTGTACAAAATAAGTTATTTTATGACTTGTAGATTTAAATGACTTATTTTTAATTTCAATCACCAAAATATACCCTTTTAAACTCTATTTTGTTTTAGATGACATATATGTTAACGTCTTGTTAACAGGGTAATGTATAATTTCATTATGTTTAAAAAATTAAATATATACAAAGAGACTAACGTAATATATTATTAAAATCTTGAGAGATTATAGATTTAATTTTAATTTTTTAAAAATTAAATAGTGTTATAAAATTTTCTTGAAGGACTACAAAGGCTAATTACTCTTATTCTTATATACATTTGAGACAAAATATCCAAATTAATTCCTAAAAGATATATTGGGAGATAAACTAGTTCTTTAAATTTTAAAAATTTTAAATTGATTGCTCAAATTTCTAAAAAGAAAACAAATTGATCATTTTGTACAATATGTGAAGGAATCAATTTATCTATTTTTTAAAAATATAAGGAACTAATTTAAAATTTTTAAATTTGAAAAATTAACTTAATCCTGACATATTTTTTAAGTAGCTAATTCGAATACTTAACCTATATTCAATTTTCTCTTTTTTATTTTTTTCTCCCCTCTGAAGCCCGTCTCACTCAATGACGCACACATCCATGTATCCGTATCATCAGGTTCATCATGAATATCCCGTAGGACATAGAATTATATATCATTTCAGCAATCATAGCTAAAGCACTCCTTTTATCAGCAGTAATCGATTTTCATGTGGGTACAGTAGAAGTACGATTCAAATCAAATCACCTCACCTCTCCTTTCAAACACTTAAAAACTGGAAAAGGGTCATAGACAATGCAAGGGGAATCAGAATGAAGATTTTATTTCATTTTTTTTAAGCCTAAACGCAACGAAAGAGGCACACGCGTTGTTCCCCATGGGTTCTACTAGGGCTGTTTATAGCATGTCTCGACCTGTCAACACGATCCAATTCAAAGTTTATTGAGATACATTGGAGTTTTAAAATTTAATTTAAAGCATTTTTCAAATCAGGTTTAGGTCGTATATTAGCTTTGTCTGACTCAGTTCGAAATCAAATAATTCTTATATTTTTATAATAATTTATAAAAAATCATGAAATTTCAATTAATATATTTTATATAAGTTAATATTATTTCTAGATTGATATGACTTATTTTGAAACTTATATTATAAAATATCTTTAAAATTTAGTTTCCTATTTGTAAAATTTTATAATTTTACTATGTATAATATTTAAATTTTCATATATTGTTCAAATATCGATTTGATCTGGTACGATCCCATATATAATTGGGTTATTATCAAGTCGAGTTTGGGCTTTAAAAATTGATTCAGTCAAAAAATTGGATCGAGTTTAATTTTGTCCAACCCGTCGCTTGTACACATTATGTTCTACCGCCTCAAACCTAGGATTTCTTTGTTTTGGTTCATTTTAAAAAAATTAAAAAATAAATGTTAGCACTTAAAATAATATTGTTTATGTTATAGAAAATAATATCAAGCATATATTTATTTGAGAGATAAAAATAAAAATAAGTTTTTTATGATTAAGTTCTATGTGTAATTTTACACATAGAATTTTATATATAGAATTTAATTATGAAAAATTTATCTTCATTTTTACTACCTTGAAAGTAAATATTATAAAAAGACAAAAAAATTTAGCTTCATAGACAATGATTAAAAACTTTGTATCTTTTCCTATAATTTAATGTTAATGTCTATTTTTAATATGCAAATAGCCTTAGTTTTATATTATTGGGTCGAATTAATATGATTCAAGTTAGATAATTTCATTATAAAATAAAATGGTTCAGATATAACTTTAATCTGTACACATATAATTCTATGTAAAAAAGGTTTCTATCATTATGTGAATTTTACATGGTTAACATACTATGATATGAGACCTCATACTTGTTAATTATTAAAAAGGGAGAGGAGAATGCACATAAGAGCATAAGTGATGAAGAAGAAGATGCATAACTGTTGTATTGAAAGAAAGATGAATCACACTCTGGTAGTGATACAATCTAACCTCATATACAGCCGATTATCAGGATAATTAACTAGAGTAATAGTAACATAAACATGGTTGAAGTAACATGAGGTAGTTTTAACTACTCTTAACTGACTAGATGTGGATACGTATCTATTACAAAGCATTCCAAGCTCGAAAAGGATGTTTGAAAAAGGTCTTGGCGCTAACGCGTTGGTTAGAATGTCTGTTGTCCATTTTTTAGTACTGATTGGCTGCAATTGAATGAAACCACTTTATACTTTGTCACGCACTATATGGTAGTCAATTTCAATGTGTTTTGTGCGTTCATAGGAAGCCGGATTAGCCGCAATATGTATTGCCAATTGGTTGTCACAGAAAATGAGAATAGGCTTGGTTAGAGGCACTTTAAAATCAACTAGCAAGTAGGCCACCCACTACACTTCACATGTTGCATACGCTAGAGACCTACACTCAGCTTTTGAAGAGGACTTAGTCACTATGACTTTTTTCTTGTTTTTTCATGATATTAATAGGCTACCTAGTAAGAAGCAATATCCTGATACAGATTTTCGAGTGTCAGAGCAAGACCCCCAATATGAGTCTACATATCTAGTGAGATTAAGGTCTGAAGTTGCCAAAAAAAAAAAAAATCCTGATGCATGCTGGAGACTATTTCAAGTATTTCAGAACCCAATAAGTAGCTTGCATATGTGAGGATATAGGACAATCCGAAAATTGACTCAATATTCCCATTGCATAAGAAATATTAGGTCTTGTATTGGTAAGATATATGAGTCTACCAATCACTCTTCTATAACTTGACACATTAGGTAATGCTGGACCTAAATCTTTAGAAAGTTTCAAGGTGTGATCTATTGGTGTGGAAACAGGCTTTGCTCCTATTAAGCCAACATTTTCTATGAGATCAAGGGCATATTTCCTTTGGTAAAGGGCAATTCTGTCTTTGTTCCTAGCCACTTCCAGCTAGCCCTAGGAAGAAATTTAATTTAAATTTCCCAAGTCCTTTATTTTGAATTTGTCATCTAATAATCTTTTCAGAGCATCAATCTCAGTTAAGTCATCTTTTGCAAGAACTAGATCATCCACATAGACAAAAATAGCAGTGAAACAGTGAGTCGAACTTTTGGTAGATAGAGAATAATCTGACTTTGATTGAGTAAAACCATTAGCAACTAGAACATATATATGTCAGTTTAGCATTTCATTGCCTACTTACTTGCTTCGATGCATATAAGGACTTTTATAACTTGCACACAAGTCTTGAGTTATGAACATCAAGGCCAGGGGAAACTTGCATGCAAACTTCTTCATGTAAATCACCATGTAAGAAGGTGTTAACATCGAGTTGGTGGACAAACCAATGTTATGTGGTTTAGGGTTTAGGGTTTAGGGTTTAAGTAAAACCCTAAACCGTAAATCCTAAACCAATGTTATGTGGTAGCAAGTGACAAAAGAAGTCTAAGTGTGGATAATTTAACCACAAAACTGAAAGTGTCTACATAATCCAGGCCAACAACTTGGGGATAACCTTTGGTAACTAGGCAAGCTTTCTGTCTCTTAATGCTCCCATATGGATTAAATTTTACTTTGAATACTGATTTACACCCTATTGCCTTCTTGCTAGGAGGAAGTTTAGTAAGACTCCAAGTCTTATTTTGATCTAGAGCATGTAGGTTAGCAGAAATTGCCTTTTGTTTGGCTGATAAGGTAGAATAAGATTCAACAATGACTTCTTTATAAATGATTACATGTATAAAGTCTGATTTAAAAATAAAATTAAACAATAGGGACCAAATTCAAAATTAATAAACGACATATGCAAACCAAAATTATATCGCAACCTAAAATTTTTTTGATATTAAATCATTCACAATTTATAAAATTAAAATCATATTTTAAAAAATAAATGTATGTCAACTCCCTCAAACCAAAATTCAACCAAATTAAAAGTTTTTCATTCATTTTATTCCTATATTCCACATCACACCCACTTTGATTTCTCTCTTACTGTCTCAATTATCAGTGACACGGGCATGATTGAGATCCTAGCACACTGGCCAATTCAAGATGTAGCTGCTAAACATGTGTTCACCACATTAATGAGGGGACAAGTAAATTAATCAGCCATTTTAGCATGTCAACCTCTTCTGAATGCTATCCCACAATTGTAGGGGAGCAAATAGGCAGAGAAGATATCTTAGCTAGTAGACCTCTATCACCATGTATATACACGAGAATCCCAATTTCCTGAGCATGTATCACTCACTCGAGATATTTTTTTATATATACAAATCTAACATCTTATATTTTATTATATTTATAATAAAAATAAATCTTGTTAATTTTATTTAATATATATCCACTCATTTATGAGTCTTACTAATTTTATTGAAAATATATCTAAAACTAAACTATTAAAATTGTGCCTAAGAAGAATTTTTCCACTCACAAATCACTTATTGATTCCTGAGCTTGCATTTCCTTCAGCTCCACTGAATTCAATAGTGGATGAGCCCTTACCTTTTTTCATTGCCATGAAGATTACAAATCTGCAAAAGGTGAGGAGGTGGAGAACGTAACCAAGAGATAAGAATCATCCAAAGTTTTTATACTTAAAAAAAGTAAAGAATTTAATTATAATATATTGACAGTACAAATAAAGCTTACGTAGGTATTAAATATATAATATTATATCAGTAAATATAATTAATTTCTATCTCTATCACTTAAAAAGCTATATAAAAAGAAAAAATTTGGTTGAACAACAAAATTAAACTCAAAAACAAATATATGAGTGTGATCTCCACGACGCCTATCCTACGTACGGATATAGCTCATGAAACTCATTTCTCGAGTTTAAAAAGATTGATATTTTTATTTAAATTTAAACCATTCTTCATGCGGGTGAGCTTTATAAGAAACAAGGGCTATTAGACACGAATCTCAAATCAATCAGTCCAGTGTACAGAAGATGCTAATGCTATATATATTGGTGGATTTATTATGATCAAACTATCAATTAGATTCTATCAAATTGCCGTGAAAGAGTAATGGAAATTGTGGGAATTCAATTGTCATATGATATTGTTTGAACTTTGCATTATCCTATCCCCACTACCAGATAATTCTCCCCTGTTAGAATATATCATCTATAAAAAGCCATAACATTACCTAATGAGAAACGTTTGATATATAATATTTCTTTATAATAATTTTATACCTATAGTAATAGAAATACATGGATTATTTTGTCTTCATGTGTTTTTATATACTAGAGGTATAAAATTGTTGGAAAAAAATGTTGTATACACTAAACATTTCTCATATCCAACATAATAAGTTCAACTTCGATAATTCATTGAGGTAAAGTTTTTTATCCCGTAAAATAATTAAATGTTATAATATGTGTAATTTTAAATATAATTATTATAGAAATCAAATACTTTTAATAACATAAGATAATTAAAATTGTAAACAGTTTTTTATACAGACTATACATGAAGATGAGATCACATATATGAAATATTTTTTAATTTTGATCCAGACGTTAGAATCCTCATAATGGCTTGCTGGAAGGAAGGCAGGGAAGGGTCTTGCCCTTCACGTGCAAAGCTTTTGATGTGGTTTATTCTACAAGGTCATCTTAATATAAATAACCAGCTCCGTAGAATAAATTATCTTCCTATGAATGAAGTGAATTGTCCCTTGTGCTCTTCAATGACAGAAACCCTTGAACATTTTTTCTTTTCATGCTCGATGTCTTCTTCAATTTGGTATATATACTTGAACTTATGGCATCTATCGTCATGTCTCATATCTAATTCAAATTGTTTTTATGAAGCTTGGTGTGGTACTCCACTAAGAGGTTTTCATAGGAAACTTTGAATATCCCTCCTTTATGTTCTCTGGTAGACTATTTGGTGGGTGTTTAATTTTTTAAGGTCTCACACCAAATGCAAATTGGGAAGTGAAAACTCAAAATTTGTTGGTAAGACTAGGTTATTGAACCAAAAGTTCATGCAAAGACTTCCCATTTGAGCCCCAATTTTTGTTACAGGATTTTGGAACAAGTGAGGAATTGGCTTCCTTGGCTTGCAGTTATTCTTTTATTGGAGGAGCTAAGATTATATATTATGTTACATGACAAAGCTTGCTATTTGTGTTTCTCTACAAAATAGCCATCCTGCTATGATACTCCTTTGCTTTGCTAATATGCACTGATGTAGCCTTTTTGAGGTTGCTCTAGTTTTGTTCTACTTTGCTATATATGTGGTTGCTACGTTTGTTGGTTTGTTCTGTTTTTATATGTCCTGCACTACAGTTGTATGTTTTGTTTTGTCCTTTTTGCTTTGTCTACCCTTGTATCTTGGACGGTGGCACCTCTTCATTTTGTTTTAGCCTGTTTTTCATCTAAAAAAGTTAGAAGTGAGACCCCTTTCACTCCCTTGTTCTAAGAATTAAACTCCTCACTTTACTCTCTAAATTGAGATCCTTACTTTAGAGGATTTAAATCCGATATATTTATCACAAGATTTCTAGGATTATCTACTTATTAATTAAATATGTCAATCTTGAATTTTAAATTGGAAAATATGCCAGAACACCATTCTTTGCTGAAGTGGCATCAATTTTTTTTTATGGTTAAGTTTAGCATGACTAAAAAAGAAAAATTTATAAATTAAAAGGATAAAATTGCAAATCGATCCCTTAAAATGTATATCTTAACCAAAATAAATGTATTATACACCTAAATTTTGGAATATGTGCAAATTGGCTCCCTGAAACTTTTCTAAATATATGATCCAATACCTTAATTTTTTAAAAAAATGATATTTTTGTTAATAATTAATAGAAAAATTAATGAAAAGATCCATTTGTACATTTAAGAAAAAATCTTATCAAATTGCACCTTGTTAAAGTTAAGGACCTAAGTACCTCGCCTATAATTATGGACTCATGCTTATAGTTTCTTGTTCATTCTTATAAGAACATATCAGATTGGAATCTTTTTTATTGTATTCTCTATTTGGAGGTGCTCTATTAACCTTGATGGTCATATCGAAGGAGTTAATGGAGCTTCTCTTCTCAATTACAGATGTGTGGTATATTCAGATTTCTCATATTGATTTTGGTTTTGGATTTTGTTTTTTTATGTATTCCTATATTTTATTGTTTGAACTTTGATCACTTTGCTTTTGGGATAGTTTGAGCTTTTTGTTTTTTACAAAAAAAAGTACCTAACCTGTAATTCACGAATTAAAGCGTAATTTTGTCTAAATTAAATTTATATCTAAACCTGTATGACAAATATTGTCACTCTTTACAGTGAAGTAGGACTTAGGATCAGTCAGTGTCACATCAGCATGAATATGGTATTGCACTATAGTATACAAGTTGGTGGATACAAAAGAGCTGATGATAAGAGAGATTCAGATTAGTACATTGAAAAGATTTGTAGATAAATCAATAGAGATTGACACAGAAAGCCATCCACTTAGTTTGAGTTAATGAAAGATTCTATATTTCAGTTCGTTAATCATATCATCGCTTTAATTTGTCATTATTAAAATTGTGATTAAAAAGATGATCCACTATCATTACTGATTCTTTAAGACTTTAACCCGAAAAAGTTGGCCCTACAATGTTAGGCGAAAAATTAGTTCGTATATGTCCTATAAATTAAGGGTGTATTTGTTTCAGTTTCTAACAAAATATTACAAAATAAAAATTTATATTTAATTAAAAATTAAAAATCAATTTTTTTAGAAACTATTTTTTTTAGCTTCTATAAAAAAGGTTGAAGACTGTTCTTCTTAAATTCTAGTTATTTTTTAAAAATTATTCAAATATATAAAAAGTAAATTTTTAAAGCAAAAAAAGTGATTTTGAACTGAAAAAAAAAATCAGAAACAAACGCACCCCGAAAAGGGTCAACACTATCAAAACAGCAATTGAAATTAAATCTGGAAATCTCTCTTTGGCTTAGCCACAAACAAAAAGCAGCTAGTTTTTAACGGCAAAAGTAAAAGACGAAACCTATGCGGAGACCAGGAGATCCTTTTTTTTTCTCAAAAAAAGTTTATTGCACGTAGTAATTAATACTTTTAAGATTTGATTTTGATATATTACACTTCATTTGACCCGTACTTTGTACGGGATGTTAATAAAAAAATAGTTTGTTTATTATTATAAAAAATAAAGAATAATTTATTAAATATATTTTATAAAAAATTGAGTATATAATTTTATTCTGAAAATAAGTTAATGGTTAAATAATTGAATAAATGAACAAAAGATAAATATATTATTCTATTGTATATGATATTTTAAATATAATATTTCTAAGGTTGAAAAATCTTGATAGATGGTCTTTAATTAACAATAAAGAGCATATTTCATAAAAAAATTGAAAGTTAAAACTATTGAATAATGAAAAATAATAAGTGAATAATTTTATTATATCATGAGCTATGTATAGGGATGATAATGAGTATCCATAATAGAGAAGACATATCCCTCACCCCTAGTCTTCATTCACCTATCATGGGTCCATATTCTCCATTTCTCAAGGGATTTTAATCATACAAATACTGACAAGTTTATTAAAGAAATTTTAAAAAGAGAAAAATTTTAAAGATATTTTGAAATTTGAAACATAAATATCCATAATAATAAATACTATTAATGCAACATAATTCAAATTTAAAATGAAAATACCTACACAATACAAATGAAACCTCATTTCTCATCCCTATCCCATTTTAAAAACTGAAATTATTCCCTTGTCGGTCGTCCTCATGAATACGAAATATGTCTATATTCCCATCCCATTATAGGTAATCTTCATGAGTACCCGCTTCAGCTTTTTTTTTTAATTATCCCTAGCCATTTACAATTTTTAATAAATTAAAATATTTAATTTATAAAAACATAAAAATATGTTTTATAATTAATAAAAATAATGAATAAATTTAATTTATGTGATTCCAATTACATTTCCTTTTCTTGTACATCCTTTTAGTAAAGTAAAATGTCAATTTTAAAATAGATATTATAATTAGTGAAAAGAATTACATATAATCCTAATTTATGTCATCTTAATTATTAGAATAACACATCAATTACATAATTATTTTCAATAAAAAATAATATAAGTAATTATTTAATTTTTAAAAATTAATAAATAACCAGTATCATTAACAAAAAGTGTAAATTCTGAAATTATTTTTTTAAATATTTTAATATTGAAAAATTGAAGTATTTTTTCCAAAAAAATTATGAAATTGATAAGTTAAAATATTTTAGTTGCAAAAAATCAAATATAGTATAATGAGATAGATAGATAAATATTTTTTTCTATCATTTTCAAAAGTTCTAAATTTGAAGTTAAAAACTTTTTTGGAAAGAGGAAGAATTAAAAGATATATTGTTGATATAATTTTTTTAGAAAAGAGATAGATTTAGGAGACAATATGCACTAATTTGGAAAAAGAATATATGTTGAGAAATGCATATTAAATTTTTGGTTTGATTTATTATTTTTTATGGTGGTTTTGAAAATTATATTTATGTGATTTTTTTTCTTCAAATATCTGAACACGCTTTTTTATGCTTTTTATTTTGTTGAATATATGTTATAAAACAATTTAATTATAATATCTTAAGCATTCTAAATATTTTAAGGCTTGTAATATTCTGAATGTTTAAAAATTGTGGAAGTGATAAGTGGCATAATATTCAGTGTAAAGTATGTGTTAATAGAAGAGATCATATATGAAAAATAACTAGAAAAAATAATTAATAATTACAATGTAAATACAAATTTAAAAACTTAAAGGATAGATAATATTAAAAATGATTCAAAATGAACCAACTAAATATGATAATATTGAAAATTCAACCAAAATAAAAGAATAAAAAATCTTATGTGATGAAGAAATATACATAAGGTTTAATCTTTATTTTATTTTTTATGCGGATTGTAATCTTTATAATTTTATTTGGTGTGGATTTTAATCTCCATAAACCTTATGTGATGAAGAATAAAATAAACTTTATATTATTTTTTTCATTGCAGTCTTTATTTTTCTTTTGGCATAGATTATAATATTTAATGATTATAATCTTTAATTCTATTTCATATGAAAAATGATCAATAGTTAAAATATAAATTAAATTCAAAATAGTACTATAAGTATAAAAATTGATAAAGCAACGGGGCCTAAGTAGCTCTATGAACAACATGTGTAAAAGTTTTCTTGAAATGAGTATGAATTATTAGTATAATATAGTAAATTATTAAAATGTAAATTAAATTCAAAATATTACTACATATATAAAGATTGAGAAAGCAGTGAATTCTAAATAGTTCTATGAATGATACATGTAAAAGTTTTCTTGAAGTGAATATAAATTATTAATATGGTAGATAGTAGGTATTAGGTCGTTATAAATAAAAGGATTGAGAAAGTGTTGGGGATGAACGACATGTGAAATTTTTTTTCTGAAATGAGTCTGAATTATTAGTATAATATAGTAGATTATTAAAATGTAAATTAAACTCAAAATATAACTATATAACTATATATATATATAAAGATTAAGAAAGTAGTGGGGCCTAAATAGTTATATGAATGATACGTGTAAAAGTTTTCTTGAAATGAGTATAAATTATTAATATAGTAGATAATAGGTATTAGGTTACTATAAATAAAAGGATTGAGAAAGTTTTGGGGATGAACGACATGTGTAAAAGTTTTTCTATAATGAGTCTAAATTATTAGTAGTGTAGATATTTACTCACATATTATTCATAGTAGGAGTAGTTGATAAAAGTACATTTTTTTTTTTGTAAAAGAAACGCAAGGCGAAAAATTTTAAGTCCCTAGGATTTGAGGTGACATACAATTCACGATAGTTGAATAAAAGAATTTAATTAAATGACAGTACATTTATAAAAAATTATATTGTCAGTGTATTAAAGGTAAGATTCAATTTATATGTATTGAGTATGAAAAACAATTTTAGTATGCTAATTAATAGAATTTTATCAAAATAATAAATTATAAAAAATAACTATTTATTAACGGTCGATCATGATTTATTATTTTAATAAAATTATATTAGTTAACCACTAATAAATAGAAATTAAACTCTTCTAATTATACTCTTATTTTTTATTAATAAAAAAATTCAATAATCACATATGAAGAATTGAGTGGGGGGACCTACAAGTATGTGCCACCAAATGAGAAAACGACACGAAGCTTTGCTCCACTAGAAAGCAGGAGTGGATGCCATGTGTCATCTTCCCGAGTACATTTGTTGACTCGTTAAACAAGACCACTACCCCTATAAGTGCAAGTCCTACGGTGTAAGTAACTGAAATGGGTAGTCTCATGTTGATTTTTCATATGCTCTTATCGTATGTTTTTTTCACCATTAATTTTCTTATATTATGTGTTATGTTTGAATCCCATTTTTAAAAATCAATGTTGAGAGATTAGGCATGACAATGTCATGTGAAGAATCAACACAAGAGAATTCATTTTCGTAAATAGCACAAGTTGAGTCTGGCACAATTTTTTTTATTGATTTTTTGAAAAAAATTAATTCAAACCCGTATTATTAGATAATTTTGTTAGACAATTTTATATCAGTTAAGATCTTCGTTAGATAGCTAAAGTTATGATATTATGCTTTGTATCTATTGTGACCTGATGTATGTTTTTTTCATCAATAAAAGCCTTCCTATCTTTGCCAAAGAGAAGAACGTTATTGTTATATAATCAATATCATAACAGCTACATAAGACAGTCCATTATCAACAAAGTATTGATCTAAATAGAAATAATTAGCCATGGGGTGTGACATAGCTGATAAGGAGGGTGTGTTCCCTTAACCATCTCCTCTCGGGTTCGATCTTAGGAGGGATGGGAATGGAGCGTCACCCGTGGCCAGCATCGCCCCCAATTAGGCCTCACAGTACTCAAATCCAGACTAATCTACCTCTCTGACTAGACACCGAGTGGGCAACCAAAAAAAAAATGGAAGGAATTCATGTCCTTTAGACATATAATTATAGGTTCAATTTTAAAGTTAATTTATGTGCATGAAGAAAACATAATTGGAAGAGATCTCCCTTAAGCGTTCTACACACATAAATCATAAAAATGGAAGATAATCCACTTCACATCCAACCCATCACACAACATCCTTGAACCCAACACTATCCTAAAAACACCTCAAATGAAATATCCTCTGTCATCTTCTTGGCAAAATCGATCCATCCATTGCTTAATTTGTTAATGTGTAAAATTATCTTAAATTTGATTTTCCCCAGAAAAATATATAACAGTACACTTCATATGGATGCGTATTAATTGGTGCACACCATTATTACCACTAAATCAAAACGTAGTTGAATGGCACAAGGAGTGAACCAATTTATTTATTTTGACGTGACGAGTGAGCCAATTTAATAATCCCCTATGAAATAAGAAAATATTTCACATATTTTAAGGATCGGTGATTAATGCATGACGAAACACCGACCCTCTGCCCCATTCCAGACAAAGACGAAAATGACACTTGGTATTATGAATCATCTCAGTAAATCCCCCCCTCTTGTATCTTGATGTAAACCGGGTACCTACGTTCCACGATGAAGATTCAGTTTAATGGCCCGTGTTATCTAGCCTACATAGGTTAGCCTAGGGTAGATATACCCTAAAAAACAAGGGAATCCACGCTCATGCGGAAAAGAATCCACAAGATAAACATAAAAGCAAAGAGGAAATGAATGAGAATATGTGAAAAATAATGGGGTCCCGTAGTTGAAGTAAAAGGGCAAAAAGAAAAACAGATCTAAATACGTGTGCATATACAAATTAATAGTGTAATATTGTCAGTTATAAAATATTTTATATTTTAATTAATATTATAAGATTAAAAATTTTGTACTAATAGTATGTAGTAGCATTAAATTTCTAAACTAATATACACAAAATGATAATAGGAAACACATGCGCACATAGCATCAAGATGCCATCACTAACAAGTCTTCCACACTGAAAAGGTAGACTCGTACTATTCCTGGACCCATTATAAGTACCCTTTATCTCGGTGCTCTGCAAAGAGTGGGGAAAAACAATAGTTTGATGGACAGAAATTGGAATCTGATTGATGAGTTGTGACTTGTGACTTTAATCATTCCTATCACATATTCAGCTTAAATGGAAAGGGAATAATATTTTTTGTACTTATTTTTCTTGTTATAAATCTACAATAAGTATAAAAAAGTACTAATAATCTAATATTACTCAAATAGAAACTATATTTGATTTAAAAATGTTAGGGGAGAGAACAGGAACCACGTCTTGGTTTATTAGCATCTTACTTCTCTTGCCTTTTCAATGAATATATGCGAGTCATCAAATTTCGGCGATAGGAATGTTGAAAACTGTGGTGCTATAATTAAATGCATGTTATTAGAGGGAATATAAGAATAAATTATATACCTACAATAACAAGAAAAACACCATTGATTTTCAGCTTTCCATTTCCTATATTAGGAAATAAAATACGGAGAGTTTAGACTAGTTTGATCACCCACATTGCTCTATTTGTTAAATCTTCGAACACTTTTATTTTTATATTGTTACTCATTCTTTTGAATTTGTTCTTGCTGCTCATAGGTTATTTTGAGGTTTATGCAAAATATTCCCTTTGTGAGGGGTCAAGGCTTTTTTGTCTGAATCACCAGTGAAACATCCACTTTTGTGTATGAGGTGCTTGTGAAGAATTTATTTTATGGTTTTTGTTCAAATTATATATGATTTGAGAGCTTCTGAACGAGAAACTAAACATATTATTAATCACAAAAATAGAAGTTAATTACTTATTTTAGTTATTTATAGTTTTTTAATATAATAATTAACTCGAACTCAAAAAAAAAAAAAAAAAGAAAGATGTTGAGCTAATTTATCTTTAGGAACGAAAAATGACAATTGATTACCTAATTTATCTATTATGTTACTCGTCTTGCATTATAAACATCACAATTGTTTAGCATTAGCTAATTTGTCTTTAGGAATGAAAAATTACCAATGTGGGAAATTGTCAGATTTTTTAATTTCTTTATATATATATATATAAGAGTAAAGGGAATATCATTTGGTTTGGTTTTGGAGGGTTCTTTAACTCAGTGCTTTGGCCATGTTAACACCACAAAGCACATTCGAGAGACAAAATCCAGACACACGGAATAAGATGTCAAAAATGGAAAAAACACCAAGTTTCTTATCCGTTCATTTATTCAAAAAAGAGAGAGAGAGTTAATAAGTTCCATTACTATTGTGCAATGCAATTGCATTCCTATAGTGGAAAGTGACAAACCAACCACAGATGAAATGTGCATTATATTCAATCTGCATTATATGAAATGTGCCGTTCTCTATGCATATATATTTGCTTCTTCCTCTATCTATAGAAATTAATCTGTAGGAAAAGAAGTAAAGATCAAGTCTTAAAACAGCACTTAATTAACTCAAGTGATTAGAGACCTGCTTTTTCATAGGTAACATATCAAGTTGAGTTTTGTGAATGAAAGAGAGCAAGGGTGCCTTTCTTTCAAATTTTTTTAAAAGTGATTATGAAACTTAATATTAAATATAACTGGAAAAATTGAAAATTGATTTTTTTCATAAGCTACTATTCTTAACTCTAACAAAAGCTAAAAACTAGTTTTTTTAATTTCTGATTATTTTTAAAAAATTATTCAAATATATGAAAAATTACTTTTTGAATGAAAATAAAAGTAATTTTAGGTCAATATAATCTCAAACAAACGTACTCTAACAATAGGAGAATTTTGATTCATTATGGACCAATCTGACGGGTTAAATCTTTGAACACAAATTAAATGGTGTTGAAATATGTGGTAGCAAGAGACAGATAGAGTTGGGAGGATTATTGAGAAAAAAAATTGAATTACGAAAAATTTACTGACGATCAAAGATGTGAGTCATACAAGTGAGATTACAAGTTTATATAGACTAATAGCGTGTTTGGTTCTGTGCATGTAGAATTGGGTGCAGATAGAATCGATTAAGTCAGAATTAATTTAATTATAATTGATTTTACAGTAAAATGATTTATGTTTGGTAGTTTAGCTAAAATTGATTCTGATAGAAAGTAAAAAACAATTTACTTCTTTTAGAATCTAATGTCTGGAATTCAAACAACATAAAAATTTGGCATAATTAATTTTGAGGGTGGTGCCAACGGAAAACCAAACACGCTCTAAGACTAATGTAATGGAATAATTAACAATTAATATCTAACCAATTCCCAGTTTCTATTATCTAATCACATGCTCTAACAAATGACATAGGGAAAAAAAAAGTTGAAGTCATAGTGTCATAGAAGAAAAGACATTTATTAACAAATATTTTAATCATGTGCTAAATGTTAGTTTAACAACAATGCTTGTGAGCAACCTCTGTGAAAGACTAAAAAGAAACGAAAAATGCATGTAGAGAGATGTCATTAACGAAAATGTAGTAGGCTCTGGTGTTAGTAGAGAGGGAAGGGGTGCAGGGAAATCAACAAAGGAAATTTCAGCATATTTAATCTCTTCACCCTAATTATTGATTTTGCTAAGGTTTCTAGCTCCAGTAATTTGTGGACAATAATGTTACAAAACTTCAAAAGAGGAAACTGCCTTAAATGTTGGAACTTAGAAGGTTGTCAAGAAGTGCTATATATATAGTATATAGGGACCGAGATTTGCTATGCTTTACATTCCTGTACCATTGTTGAAATGATGGAAGAACCAATGGACCATTATGATTTATGGTTACTCAAGTGATTCTCATAAAAGAAATGATAATTGTACTCATAAAGTATAGGACACTATACCGAGTCATATATCATCCATCATTGAACCTACATCCATCCACCAATAATAGATGGAGTGTGAGTCAACATAGTATCTCACGTTCTATAATCACATCTTATAAATACAAATAACATGACTCTTCTCATAAAGTGTTCAAATACTCGGTGCTTAAATTCTCATGCTCACAACTTAGAATGCATACATTCATGGAAACCATATCCCAACATATACGGGTCAAGATCTCAAGGCATGCCAGTACTATGCATTAAAGAGACCAACTTATATATATATATATATATATATATATATATGCAGACTTCAAAACATACATCATCATCATCACAACAGTGGTGGAGTTAGCATTTTTGGTAAAAATACTAAGGAACCAGAATTTTTAATAAAATGACTAGTAATGCTTGTTAACTTCTAAATAAGGTAACTAATCCCAATTATTTTATTCCACTAAACAATCACTTTTTATTATATAAAATGTCTGATTATTTTTGTCTTTGACATATAGCATCCATCTTTCCTTTCTTGGTTTTGGAAATCAATTCCAGATACACAAACATATTAAAGTGTCATCCATGTGCCTTTATGAATTACTGTTTATTTCATATGCATGTAGGATTTTTACCTGGACCACCTACTACTTATAATTGGTGTTCTTTTCTTTCCATGATAAATGGACCATGTCTACAATGCCAAATTGGAAAATTTCAATACTTCTTAGTGACCTGTCTTAATTTTGAGTTGACTTCAAATTATATTAAGCACCCTTGGTTATCGAGGAAAGTTTAAAAAGAGAAAAACAGTGATGTAATAAAGGTGAACTGAGGAAAAATGTTTTGTAACAACCATAAGAAATGTTTCATGTACAACAAAATATTACAAGTTTACATCTTTATTATATAGAGACACATTAAGATAAAATATGGATAGGGTCCAATGAATGGAGCAATTCATTTCGTTCTCTATTATACAAAGAGGTGTAAACTTGTAATATTTTGTTGTAAATGTAACATTTCTCACAACCACACTCCCTCTCCGAACAAGAAAAGTAAAAGAAAAAGGTTAATTAACAAGAAGGAGATCTTAAGCAAAGGTTAAAAGATTTTTGGTGAGCAGTGAGCTTGATTCTGTTAAGGATGATTTGAGATAAGTGGGAACCCACCATCCAATCAAGTACTCATCAATAGAACCTTGGCACATACTGAACATCCTAGCCTTAGCTTGTTCTATATATATATATATATATCACCTCCCCACTACACATTGTCACATTGAGAAGCCAAGTTAAGAGAATTTTCTTAACTCTCTCTCACACCTCAATCATCACTACTTCCATCACCACCAAAAGACTGCAAATTAATCACAAACCTTACTTTAGTCATGCCATAAAACTGCATAGTACCCAAACCAGAATACAGCAATAATAGTCAATCTACCAAAGGGTAACCAGAGATGACTGATCCTCATAATTCTGCTGTCCTTTCCAACCCCATAAAAACCAATGATCAACAATCTTTGCCAAAACTCACTATGTACCCCATAATTTTGAAGGTGAAACAAGTTTCATTAGTACTATATCTGCATATGCCATTACATTGACTCTATGACAACACCATATATTTATATATAAAATTCATTTATGCGATGTTTTTCTTTTCTTTTGTCACTAATATTTTGTCTTTTGGCCTTGTTTTGTTTTCATTTGCAGTTTGAGGAATTGGTGTACAAAGTTAAAGTAGAGCAGAAAGGTCTATGTTGGGGTAGCACAACATGGAGTCCAAGAGAGAAGACCATATTGAATGGTGTTACAGGTATGGTTTGTCCAGGTGAAATATTGGCTATGCTGGGGCCATCAGGTAGTGGCAAAACCACACTCCTCACAGCACTAGGAGGGCGCCTCAGCGGTAAACTATCAGGAAAAGTCACATACAACAACCAGCCTTTTTCAGGTACCATAAAAAGAAGAACAGGTTTTGTGGCACAAGATGATGTGCTATATCCTCACCTCACTGTTACTGAAACTCTAGTCTTCACTGCACTTTTAAGGCTTCCCAATAGCTTGACCAAAGATGAGAAAGTTCAGCATGTGGAGCAAGTAATCAATGAGCTAGGACTAAGTAGGTGCAGGAGTAGCATGATTGGAGGGCCACTTTTTAGAGGGATATCAGGTGGGGAGAGAAAGAGGGTGAGTATAGGCCAGGAAATGCTCATCAATCCAAGCCTTTTGCTGCTTGATGAGCCAACCTCAGGTTTGGACTCTACAACCGCACAGAGAATATTGAATACAATCAAAGGTTTGGCTAGTGGGGGAAGGACTGTTGTCACCACCATTCATCAACCTTCTAGCCGCCTCTACCATATGTTTGATAAGGTGATCTTGCTCTCAGAAGGGTGTCCAATCTACTATGGCCCTGCTTCAACTGCCATGGAGTACTTCTCATCTGTTGGTTTTTCCACATCCTTGACTGTCAATCCGGCTGATCTTTTGCTTGATCTTGCCAACGGTAATTGAAATTTTATTTACTTCTATGTTAAGATTGGTGATTTAGATTTTAATGATGTGCCAGAACACTATGGCATTATTTGATCTGTGTACCTGACTCCAGTTAGTGGTATACGGCTTAAATTATTATTGTTGTTGTTGTATATTAAGATTGACACACACTTTTTCTATGTATTATAGCTTAAAATTTTCATTATATATTTTTGTGTACATAAGTGGAATCATGGTCTGGACTTGTTGAAGTAGCAGTGGTCTAATATTCCTTTACTTGAATGAAGTATTAATAGAACCGTATTTGTATTCGATTAGTTATATACATCTTCCTAAAGAGAACAGTGTGCCATGGAAATAATGAAAAACTGCAGGGATTGCCCCGGATTCGAAGAATGCTATTGAGAAAGGTGAGAGCCAGGAACCAGAAGGGAAGTCAGTGAGGGAAGCTCTCATCTGTGCTTATGAAAAGAATATAGCAACAAGGCTGAAGTCTGAGCTTTGCAGCTTGGATCTGAACAACTACAATATGACAAAAGATGCATATGCAAGTAAGTCTTCTACCTCTTAATGAAAAACAATCATCTCCTTTAAATGTTATGGTAAACTGATCTCTGAAGTACTGGGTGCTCTTTAGTAGATAAAGTGCATAATCTAGGCTGTCGATGAAAATTAATGGTTCAAAATTTTATATGATATAAATATCAGCACGATAGATCATACATGTGTGATAATATTTGTCGTTATTTTATTTTATTTTTTTTCATCAAGGACAGAGATTATGCAGTTTACCTTCTAAAGTGTACTTCTTTGTTTTGATATGTCTTACACGTGTGTAATACCTTTTGCTAAGTTGATGCAGGAAAGCACATAATAAGACATGAGCAATGGTGTACAAGTTGGTGGCATCAGTTCAAAGTGCTGTTGCAAAGGGGTGTGAGGGAGAGAAGGTATGAAGCCTTCAACAGGCTGAGAATATTCCAAGTCGTAAGTGTCGCTTTCCTTGGTGGACTCTTGTGGTGGCACACACCAGAATCACACATCCAAGACCGGGTAAGAGTTTCTTCAAGTTTACACCTGTTTAGTTGGTTATAAGAACTTATGAACATCAAATGTTCTGTATGTCTTTTAGTTTTTACCTTTACTTGCTCATGTAGCCATGTCTAAATCACATCATGTCAAACCCCTCAGCTAAAATATGATTAATTAGGGGTGTAAAGTGTAAACAAACAAAGCTAAACCAAATCCTTCAAGCTTAGGTTTTAATTTATGATAAAAGAGAGTAGTTTAATGTTGGCTTATTATTTAAAAGAACCAGATATAAAACTGGAGCTTAACTTTGAGCTAGGCTTGTTTAGTTTATTTTAACTAATCAGTTTTCTTCTGAAACTATTTTTCGAAGTTTATTAATTTAGCCAAATATAAATATGATACACAATAGAATGTTGTGGCATAGTTGAATTCATTTTCATGCATATTATAATGATTGATATGTCTTATTGTGTTTTATCTTGCTACATTCTAAAACCATTGTTTAAGAGGGTCTAATATTGGGGTTGCATTTTGTATTGTATTGCAGATAGCTCTGCTGTTTTTCTTCTCTGTTTTCTGGGGATTCTACCCTCTCTACAATGCTGTCTTCACATTCCCTCAAGAGAGAAGGATGCTGATCAAGGAAAGGTCATCAGGGATGTACAAGCTCTCTTCCTACTTCCTTGCTAGAACCATAGGAGACTTGCCATTGGAACTTGCACTTCCAACTGCATTTGTCATCATAATATACTGGATGGGAGGCCTTAACCCTCACCCTTTGACTTTCATCCTTTCCCTCCTTGTGGTCCTTTATAGTGTCCTTGTCTCTCAAAGTCTTGGCTTAGCATTTGGTGCCATCTTGATGGAGGTTAAGCAGGCCACTACTTTAGCTTCTGTTACAACCTTTGTGTTTTTAATAGCCGGTGGCTACTATATACAGCATATCCCTCCGTTCATAGAGTGGGCAAAGTACTTGAGCTACAGCTACTATTGTTACAAGCTCCTTCTTGGGGTGCAGTACAATGAGGATGATTATTATGAGTGCTCAAAGGGGGTCTTGTGCAGGGTTGGAGATTTTCCTCCTATCAAATCAATGGGGTTCAATCATATGTGGGTTGATGTGTGTATTATGGCCCTTATGTTGGTGGGCTATAGGCTAGTTGCATATTTAGCACTGCAGAGAGTGAAGTAGAGGTTAAAATTGTGGCAGTAGCAGTAGTAGAATGATATTTGAACATCAAAAAATGAACTTCAAGAGTAGATATTATGGAAAGAGGGGGAAACAAATTCTTGATCCCATCTATCACCATCAAATATTTTGTGTCTTTTTATCATGTCCACTCTTGATGTTCATTTTTTATGTACAAATAACATCATTTATGAGTAAACCACCATACACAAACTAGGAGAATTTGGAGAAGTTTTGTCCTAATTAATTTAGGAATAATACTAGAGTATTATCTTGATGGAACACATGGAATGAAATCTTGATCAACTCTTTCTCTGAGGTGGATGTATCAGACTTTACTTAAAGAAAATGCATTTTTTTTCATAGAAGAATAACTCCTGAGTTATACTTTAGAATAAATTTTCTTGGTACTGAAGACAAGGGATATTCCAATCATGATAAGAAACATGGAAAAGAACATATGCATTTTATCTGCAAGAAGTCAAAGATTGAGACCAGACGGTTAAGACTTAGTAACTCAATTGCTGGTCATTATTAGGACTTTGAAAACCACAAGTTTGTTCATCATTATCAGAATTTCCTTTCAAGAGAAAGTTGAAAAACACAGTTTTGTTCCCTTTTTTTTTTTTTTGCTCAAAACTTGAAAGTGGAAAGCATGGTGCTTAAGGTTGGAAGCATGAGTAGATCCGTCAAAATTTAGCCAACCACGTGCAATTCTTAAGTCCAATGTTGTTGAGACGATGACAGGATTAGAAGCATAGCCATGATGATGATTAGGCTTAGATAGTGCACATAATAAAGAGTCAAACAAGAATAATTAGTTAGTGACTGAAGGCGGATGGATGCTCATGTGTAAATAATTTAAGTACATAAACAAAGATTAGTGCATTGTCCACTCTAAATCCCTTTGAAATTGTACACGTAAGTAGGCTATCGACAATAGAGCATAAATAAACTAACATTTTAAACAGGTAGACTAGAGGGTACATGATTCTTTTTCGGCTTGTTAAGCAGTTCTAACATTGTGATAACTAACATTTGGATGTACATCGAATGTATAATATAAGAATATCACCAAAGTTGAAGATATGCTTCGTTAACAATGTTAGGTATGCTGACTAGCTAGTAACTAATTAACTTCTTTTTAATTAGTCATAAAAAGCAAAAGGGTAATGCACACAACTAGTTCTTTTATTCATGACAATGCCTTGATCCAAATTAGACTTTCCGCAACATAAGATGGTTTATTAACTTAAAAACAAAGCTAAGGAAATGAACCTTTTGAAGCATTAAAAAAAAAAAAGAGTTATCACAATGCTTACGTCCATATGGATAAGTAGAGATGGATTTATTTATAATATGCCGGGGGCTCATGCCCCCACTATACCTTAGAAATATTTTTTAGAGGTATATAAGTGTATATATAATTTGCTCCCACTATCTTATTAAATTTGCCCCTATAATAATAAAAACTATGTAAAACTTCTTATTAAGTGTGTGTGTGTGAATATATTATCTTTTCTCCTAGTTTCCAAAATTTCTAGATTCGTCACTATGCATAAGGTATTTATCCAACTTTGGTATCCACAATTGCAGTAGAAATAGAAAAGTAACAATGAAATCTGATAAGTTTGTGGTGCCATTTGGTGACCACATTGCTCAAGCATCAGAGATGAAAGGTTCACATCACAACTAGGCCTAATTACTCAGCCATGAGAGCACCACCGTTCATTGAAACCCCTTGATTCTTGCAAAGGTAAAGGAAAGCACAAAGGGCGTTTTATTCTTAGGTGCATTTGACTTATTTTGTTGTTTAGCTTCAAAATGTTACACACAACTTAGACTTTTCATCTTCAACATTGTGTGTGTCTGTGTTGAGGTGAATCCAATACTCATTCATTTAATTTGGCCCCATACTTTGGCTATGTTTCTACACAAAGATACCCTTGTGATGATATATTGATCAATTCTTCACTTACTTAAGAGAATGACATCTACTTTCTTTATTTAATTTGAGAGAAATTCTTAAGAGTTCCTTAAAAAGAAAAATGAAAAGAACAATTTTACTCTATTATATTTGCAACGTGGCATATCAGTGTGATTGGTCATTAATGTTTTCACTTCTATTTTATCATTAATGAAATAGCTAACTACGGTGTCATTACAAATAATACAGAATAATAATTTTTCTCATTTTTAGAGTTAAGAATTCCTCTTAATTTTAATGTTTAACTAAAAGATATAGTGGGACTTTCCCTGGTTTTGAACATAATTATCTACAGCTAGGGAACAAAAGTTTATTGCCATCCAAACAAAGCATAAAGAATCATAATATGCATGCATGTAAAATTGAGGAGCTCCTGCATGCATGTAAAAGTATGTATGTATTTTCAACATTAAGATTCAAGGAATAACTAAAATTGAGGAAGACTAATTAACCACGAAAGAATAATCATAATATGCTCAAGAGATGATATTAACCAGTAATCCATAGCATGCAATTATTCAAGATGGCGACCAATGTGAATTGGTCAAAAATAATAAGCAAAAAGATTGAAAATCTGATCTTGGAACCAGATACCAGCCAATTATATATGTTGATGGGAATTTAATTCGTAGGTTGTCCAATTAAATTGATTAAATCGAAAGCGTAAACTATTAAAAAAACGTTTCACTTGTTAGTGGGACCAAAAAATATTCATGCATTGTGTGAGGGCTAAATAAAGTCAATGCGTGATGTCCATGCATGTCTCCAGAAAATTGCACATATCCTAAGAGTTTCGGAACGTGCATGAAATGGACATTGTTTGGATAAGCTGGCAAAAGGAGAATGAAAAGAACACATTAAAAATTCAAAACATGCTAAACAATTAAAAATTTACCATAATTTTGTATTTAAAATAATATGTCACAACTGTTAATTTTTAAATTAATTAGTGGATCATAACAATTTATTTCATTTAACAATCATCCGGATTTTTGTCAAAAATTCTGGATATATATATAGTATTACTCTAAAATACAACTTTGGCCAAAGCAAACTTCACTTTCCTTTCTTTCAACCCGCGTGATAGCTAGCATTCAATTCTATCTAAACCAAGTCCACTATCTGTCCAAAGACTTGCATAGGTTTATTTTCTAAACCAATAGTATGTCTTTCTTTTGATTTTTTTTTGGGTGTTTTGTTGTTTTGGTTTTGTTGCTATATATATTACGAGCAAGAGCTAGCCTTGTTTGCCCTCCGTATATAGTTGCTGTTTTTTGTAGTCCCTATTATTTGCTCAGTTTTCTTTAGGTTGTTTTAGCTGTTCATTTATATATATATATAAAAAAGGGTTTATTATCAAGGCAAAAACACTATGCTTTTAAGAAATTTTTACTTCAAAATCTTGAACACCAACCTAATCGTACAATGCAGGTCAATTTATTTATTTATTTTTCGGTCTGATGCAGGTCAGGTTTGTGTTTCATTCAGTACAACAGTACTTATATAATTCATATAATACATTGCCGAGACATGTTAACTTTTCCCCTCAAATCCGTCTTATCTATCAGAGAACTGAGAGCTGTTGATTTATTGTGAATACAAATTTTTTAGGACATTTTATTTTAATCATATAATATGACAAAGTTTTTTGAAAAAAAAAAATGTTTGATCTCCCAACTTGACTAATTGGCATGTGAATCACGCTATGGTTGTCATTGTCTTGTTTTTGGTTAGTTGGTTCTCTTTTTTGCAAGTGTTAAAGGTGTTTTGTTTCAACTAGTTGTCTTGTATTTTTAAATATAAATATTTTAAAAACTATTTTGTTTTAACTCCTGTCACATATATGATTGTCAATTTTCGTGTAGGAATCACCCCCACCCCCCCCCAACCCTTTTCTTTTTATATATAAAGTGTTAGTACAAATATTTTTAAAACTATTTTGTTTCAACTCCTGTCACATATGATTGTCAATTGTCATGTAGGATTGATAACCTAATTATCTATTGTTCAATATTTAACATAGATAATCTAACAATATTAACTAAAACCAAGCAGTTTCAGGGATATTTGAACCGAAGCCAAATAAATACATTTTTTCAGAAATAAAAACCAAGTTTCGCCTATTTTTCAAAGATCAAAAACACATTTAAGACATTTTATTATTATCATTATTACTAACCTTGTTTTTTGTCGAAAGATTTAGTTGCACAAGAGGGCCAAGGCCATACGAAAGCTAATGACAAGAAAGCCCCTGGTTGATCAACACACGGCCCAAACAAGGGCTAACCGAACAATAGGGAAAAAATAACCAAACTGGGCTGGGCTCAGCCCAACCAATAGGCGAAAGACTAAACACAAATGCCCATTAACAATTTTGAGTTTCAGTTTGCTTGGGCTGATCTTATTTTTCGGCACAAAGCCTCTTTCTGATGCTTAAAACTTACTTTCACAAAAAAAAAAAACCGTTCCTAACTCAAGAATCGTAGATCAAAACAATGCACCCGATCCACCGAAAAGATAAACAATCTGAACCAAAAAAAAAAAAAGAGAGACGTAGTTTAGTTTTTGCGTACCGATAGTATGAAAAATTTGACACCATGAATTTAAAAAATTTAATAAAATGACAGATTGTAGTAGATGATTATGCATGTGGATAATTAATTACTATAATTTGTCACTTTACTTTAAATACATGAAAAGTAAAATCATCATGCCATAAATCATTATTTAAAGTAAAGTGACAGATTGTAGTAGATGATTATACATGGGGATAATTAATTACTATAATTTGTCACTTTACTTTAAATACATGAAAAGTAAAATCATCATGCCATAAATCATTACAAATATATATATTTTTGATTTGTGGTTGTGCTGCACCTGTTAAAAAATTTATTTATCCTAATGTAATGGTTGGTCACATGGCTGCTAGATAATAATATTGGAGTCTTCATTGTGCTCAATGATTTATTCTTACAACCAAGTCTCCGTCTGCTCAAATTGAAACAGAAGCTTGTTTCTGGCCATTGGCTACACGTTTTCTTTTAAATGAAGTCTTAATCGGAATTAGATTCCTCACATCAAAATGGGTGAGCTTCCGGAAAAAAATAATAGAAAAAAATCATTTTAATTGAAATGCAATTTTTTTTATAAATATTAGTAGAATTTAATTTTTACGTTCAATAGAAATTCCACATATGCATGCTTTTTAAAATAATAAGATGAAAGTTAAACTTAATTTATAATTGTTGTAAAATAATGATTAAATGGCTTGTTAAAACGTTTCACACCATCCATATCAAAATTAAATTGATATTAATATCAATTTTGAAAATTGTAAACTAAACTTAATTAGTTTAAATAATTCACCACTCAGAGCCTTTGTGGATAGGCAGGTTTTTGGCGTAGCGGCCAAAAGCATTGAGGTAGAAAAAAGCATTGAGGTAGAAAATTGTAAACTAAACTTAATTAGTTTAA
The DNA here is from genome assembly GCA_031216105.1 of Dalbergia cultrata. NCBI lineage: Eukaryota > Viridiplantae > Streptophyta > Magnoliopsida > Fabales > Fabaceae > Dalbergia > Dalbergia cultrata. The sequence continues at coordinate 676,931 of CM062347.1, read as the reverse complement.
ATAATTTTGTTTTGTATATTTACTTTTGGAAGTAGTGTTACACTCTTAAAAGAATTGATTTAATTGAAAACTAAAATTTTTTATTTTTTAATTTTTTTATCTCACATTAATTCTTCTTAGTTCTTTTTTTAACATCTTTTTTAAACATAAATCAATTCTTTCAAAATCAATTTTTTAAAATCAATTCCTTTAACATTAATTATTTCAAAATAAATTCTACTAAAATTTAAACCAAATAGACTATTATTTTATTTAAGATGTTAGAATTAATTTATCACTCTTTTTTAATAGGTAATGTTATAAGTCTCTCATAAATACTTGTAAAACTTTAAAGGAATGCCTTAATGTTGGAGGAATAACCTACGTTGAATTCATCTAAACTTTTTACTAACCAAAAAGAAAAAGAATTAACTCACCATTTAGTTGGAATTTATCTTAATATATAGTAGTGAATTACATTAGATTAGAAAAAACAAAAACAACCAACGATTAGGGGAGAAGGGAAAAAAAACAAGGAGGGAAGGAAGAAGGAAGCATCCACGTCAAAATAAGATAACAACAAGAGTGTCGAGTAAAGTAACCAATGATGAGCTTCCACGTGTGTGAGTTGACAAACGCACGCGTCGATGAACCCTTCTAAGTCCGTGTCCATAACGCGTGAATCCTCATTAAAGCTATACTACAAAATCCCCTCGCTTTTCCTCTTATTCCTTCGTTTCCAATCTTCAATTTTTCTTTTTTTCTCTGCAAAATCTGAATCGGTGAGTTCCCTATGGTCAATTCTCTAGCTTCATTGTTTTTCAGTATAATTCTCTTATGTTTTGATAATGTCAGATCCGTTAATTCTAGACATTATTCTGGATTATTATCAGTGTTTTGTTCTTAATTGTTCTGTGTGATCTCTTCAATCACTTCTCTTTTTTTTTGTTTTTTTTTGCGCTTTGGTTGAACCCAGAATTTAATCTAATTTTTTTTTAGCATGCAATTGTAATTTTCACTTTGCTCTTTTAATTGACATGAATTTTGCTAAGTTTGCAACTTTATGACTAAATGGATTAGATTAGATTGAACCTTTTGATCATTTAGTGTTAAGAAAATGTTTGATCTCTTAAATAGCTTTTTCTTTGTTGAAGTTTTTGGTTTTCGCATACAAAGTTTGCTACTTTAGCACTAACTAATTTGGATTAGATAAGATCAACCCTTTTATAATTCATTGATTATTATGAATGATGATCAGCTTTTGAAAGATGGGTGGTGGTAAGGACAAGCATGATGAATCTGACAAGGGAATTTTCTCAAACCTTGTTCATGGGGTAGCTGGTGCTGCACACGGGGGATACCCTCCACAGCATGGGGCATACCCTCCACAATATGGGGGATACCCTCCCCAACATGGGTACCCTCCACAACAAGGCTATCCCCCATCTGGGTATCCGCCTGGCCCTGCTGGGGCCTACCCTCCTGCAGGTTACCCTCCTGCAGGCTACCCACCAGCAGGTTATCCCGGTCCATCTGCTCCACATGCCTCAGGTATGTGTTTGATTGATTTCAATTCTTTTTCTTTTTCCATTGTTACATATTGTAAGATACTTAATATTCGAGATTAGTTCTGATGCATTGTTAATTTGAAGTTTTTATTCTGTCAGCCAATTGTACCTTATTTGTAATTATAGACGGAGTCAATCAGTTATATTGATGTGACTATAGATAAGTTGGATGACTTAGTAAATTTTGTTTTTTTTATTCAAAATAAAATGCTACTGGTTATTACAATCACATGAAGGATTGAATTCTTGAAGTGAAATGTAGTTGTGGGAATTTGTTAAGCTGCCTACCTTGAACTTTTAAGCATGAACAAACAACTTGATTGAGTCATTGAGAAACAAGTATCATTTTAACAATGCATGATCCACCGTGTATGATATACTGTAAGAACTGGTATCAGGAATAATGGATAAATGCAGAAACAGAGATGAATAACTCAAAGAAAGAACAATACCAGTGTGATAGTGCTCCCTCTTGGCTGTGTTGTGTATGAAAATGGCAGAAACAGAAATAAAAGTGTGTAGTAGGCTAGGTATTCGAGAGACCTAGAGCTCTCCAATGTCTAATTCTTTCCAACTGTCTGAACGCCCTCTCAGCCATTCCCCCACTCCCCATATACTCCCCCTCTCTTTCCTCTAACAGAATTACATCTTCCCCCACTCCTCCTTCACTAACTTTGCCAACTAGGCAAAGTTAGTTACAGCCCACACTTCCCTAATTGGTTACATACCTTCCCTCGTGTCCCCAATTCCCTTTTTTCTCCTTCTCTTATAAACCTTCGGGTATGGTAAAATAATGTTATTTGGGTCACTGTTATTTGGGGTCCTAACAACACCCCCCCCTTCAAAATCCACCTTGTCCTCAAGGTGGAAAAGAGGAAATAGCTTCTGAATTTCTGCAGCTAGCTCCCAAGAATTTTCGAATGCTGGTAGGGACTTCCACTTGATCAAGACTTCAAGTTGGTTTGCTAAGTTGGTGCGGACAGCTATAACTTCTTCAGGTTGCACCTGAAGTTCCCAATCTTCGGACAGGGCAGCAGGGAGTGATTGGGCCTGCACATCTTGAGCAACACATTTTTTAAGCAAAGAGGTATGAAAAACAGGATGCACTCTAGAATCTTCTGGCAGTTTCAGTTTGTAAGCAACTGGCCCTATTTTTTCTATGACTTCATAGGGCCCATAGTATCTAGGACTCAACTTTTGGTTGATTCTTTTGGCAAGTGACTTAAGCCTATAGGGCTGTAGCTTCAAATAAACTTTGTCCCCTACCACATATTCTACATCCCTTCGTTTAAGGTCAGCATACGTTTTCATTCTGTTTTGGGCTCTTTCTAGTTGGAATTGCAACTCATCCAACATCTGATTCCTTTCTTCCATTAGTACCTGGACTTCCTCCACTGTGGATTCCTTCCTCCTTAAAAGTGCAGGGGGGTCTCTTCCATAAAGTGCCTTGAAAGGAGTCATGCGAATAGCACCATGATAGTTGGTATTGTACCAATATTCAGCCCAAGGGAGCCACTTGAGCCATCGTCTAGGCTTAGAGCCTGTGAAACAGCGAGAGATAAGTTTCCAGGCATTTATCACCTCACTCTGCCCATCGGTTTGAGGATGATACGCGGAACTATATTTCAATTTAGTCCCTGCCATCCTTAATAAATCTGTCCAAATGACTAATGAAGACCTTGTCCCTATCTCGAGACAATTGAATTTGGAAACCCATGTAGGCGAACTATGTCTTTAACAAAAATATTGGCCCACTTCTTTGGCAGTAAAAAGGATGTGATAAAGGGCAGAAATGAGCATATTTGGACATCCTATCAACCACCACCATAAGCGTGTCTATCCCTATCGCTTTAGGCAAACCCCTATGAAATCCATAGTGACATCGACCATGTATTGCTGGGAATAGGAAGTGGCTGCAAGAGTCTTGCCCGGTGAAAGAGTCACGATGTTTGTTTCTTTGGCAAATATCACACTCTCTAATGTAATTCTGAATGTGTCCCTTCATGCCCTCCCAATATAGCAGCCCTGAGATCCGCTTGTAAGTACGAAAAAATCCAGCATGCCCCCCAACACTAGAGTCATGAAATTCTTGCAGTATTTGTGGAATTCTCAAGAGTCCTTAGCAATCACCACCCTACCCTTGTAGTACAATCTGCCATTTTTTAAAGAGAAACCAGGATGGGAGTCGTTCCCTTGCAGTAAATCTTGGATGATTCCCCTCAACCTTGCATCTGCTTGAACCTCTGCTTCGAATCCAGTCCAATCAGCAACCTTAATAGTAGAGATAGCTGAAAATTGAAGTTTCCTAGAGAGAGCATCAGCTACTCTATTCTCCTGTCCTGCCTTATACTTAATCTCAAAGTCGTACCCAAGAAGTTGTCAGCCATTTTTGTTGTTCCTCACCGACTACCCTCTGGTCCAGCAAATATTTGAGACTTTTCTGGTCAGTGTGCACTACAAAATGCTGCCCCAACAAATAATGACGCCACTTTTGCACTGCCAGCACTATGGCCATCAATTCTCTCTCATAGATGGACTTCCTTCGAGCGCCTTCAGATAAAACTTGGCTCATATATGCAATGGGCCTGCCCTCTTGCATCAGTACTGCCCCTATTCCTTTGTCAGATGCATCAGTTTCCAGCTCAAACAATTTATCAAAAGAAGGGACAGCTAGCACTGGTAGAGAAGTCATAGCTCCTTTTAGCTGCTCAAAAGCTATTTGTGCCTCTTCGCCCCATAGAAAATTGTCTTTTTTCAGGAGTTGAGTAAGTGCCCATGCTATCTTCCCGTAGTTTTTCACAAATCTACGATAATACCCGGTTAGACCCAGGAACCCTCTAAGCCCTTTCAGGTCAGTAGGTGCTGGCCAGTCCATCATATCTTGTATCTTTTTGGGGTCCGCTGCCACTCCTTCCCCTGAAATAATATGCCCCAAGTATTCCACTTGAGGTTGTTCAAAACAGCATTTCTTTCTGTTGATGTATAGCTCATGGGCCTTCAAAACTTCAAAAATATGCTGAAGATGCATGTGATGAAGCTCCCGATTTGCGCTATAGATTAATATATCATCAAAAAATACCAAGACAAACCTTCTTAAAAAAGGTTTCGTTACCTCATTCATCGGGGCTTGGAAGGTGGAGGGCATTAGTGAGCCCGAAGGGCATCACAAGGAACTCATAATGCCCCTCATGTGTGCGGAAAGCAGTTTTTGGTATGTCTTCACTCTTCATTCTGATCTGGTGGTAACCAGACTTTAAATCAAGCTTAGAAAAGACTTGGGCCCCTCCTAACTCATCCAATAACTCATCAATAACTGGAATCGGAAATTTATTTGGAACAGTGATCTGATTCAAAGCTCTGTAATCTACGCAAAAACGCCATCCTCCGTCTTTTTTCTTGACTAAAATCACGGGGCTAGAGAAAGGGCTAGTGCTAGGCCTAACAATTCCCGACTGTAACATTTCATCTATAATTTTCTCAATTTCGATTTTTAGTAGGGGTACCAGAAGGGCGAATGTTTGAATTTGGGCCTTCCTTCAATACTATGGCATGATCTTGCTCCCTGGTTGGTGGTAAACCCGTAGGAGATTGAAGCAGTCCTCATACCCGACCAATAGTTTTCTGACCTCCTCAGAGACTTCTGACTCCTCCTTACCGCCCCCTTCCGCTTGCCATTGAGTCACTAAATAACCTTCCCCCTCGGCCTTGAGTGCCTTCAGAGTCGCTTCCAGGAAGTTTTACTCTTGCATAGCTGGGGGTCGCCCTTCATAACAATTCTATTGCCCCCTTCCATCCAACTAATTGTCATATTTCTAAAATTCCCTGTAAAATCTCCCAAGCTTTCTAGCCATTCTGCCCCCAACACCACTTCGGGTCTGCCTAGCTTAATCACAAAAAAATCCTGAATGATTTTTACCCCTTGTACCTTCAGCTCCAACCCCCTACAAACTCCTAACCCCCTTTCAATGGCACCATTTCCTACCTCCACCGTGACCCCTTGTAGTTCTTCCACGGTTAGCTGTAGCTTTTCTGCCACTTTGTCAGAAATAAAGTTTGCAGTGGCCCCTGAATCGATTAGAACCACCACATGTTCCTCTTGAATCCTTCCCCACAACTTCAGAGATTTATTAGAGGTCAACCCCCAGTAACTAAGGGATGATAATTGTAATTCTCTTACCTCGGTTCCTAGTTCCTCTTCAAAGGGAGGGTCCGGTTCTTCATCCTCCTTACCCCCTTCTTCGTCTTCTTCCAGCAAGATGAATTGTTGATGGCGTAGCTGACATTTATGCTCTGGATTCCACTTGTCTCCACACCTGAAACATAGCCCCTTACGTTGCCTTTCCTGCCATTCCTCGTGAGACAGCCTCCTTATGTCACTTACTTTGCTTTCAGCTGGTCCATTTACACTTCCACTAAACCCACTACCGCGGGCCCCACCAGAGATATTTGCTTTCCAATTTGTGGCCTAGAATTTTCGGGTCCAACCTCACTTCTCAGCCCACCCCCTTGAGTGTATCCAATATTGGGCTTATTGGCATATTGGCCTCGGGTGTACCAGCCCTTGAGGCCCCACTGAGGCTCCTGCCTCTGTGGTGTATTCCCAAAGATCAACCCAAGCCAGGTTTCTCCGCTCCAATTCCAAAGTGCCCGATCCATCATGGATGCGAGGTTTCAAATTCCCACCGTAATGCTCGGCCTTTATTTCCTTCTCTTTAGTCCATTCGTAAAGATACACGTAATTTCGGGTCTAAATTCTTCTTGGTCCTAGCTACGAGCTCGAACTCCCTCTGTGCATCATCAACCGGTTTGCCTCACGTCCCAACAAGCGGCCCCATGGGATTCCCGAGCCTCCTGGTTGGAATCGCCGAGTAGATCTGTCTTGAACCTCCGCCACGACGAAACTCGCTTTGCTCCTCCCACCACTCATACCACGCCGATTGCTTCACCTTCCATGGCTACCAACACCAAGTCAGAGCACGTCCAGTGAAGCCCACCTCGGCCACCACTGAAGTATCTCTCAAGACGCATTTTCCTCACCAACCATACGCTGCCTGCTGGGAAACTGGGAAGATCCATCCTCCGATTCACCTCCATCCTTCGCGGTCGTGGATTTCCATTCCTCCCTATTTTAGAGGAATTTTCATCTTCATCGCTTTCATCTCTCGAAATCGGCCTGGGTTGTGACGATGAACTCTCTCCTCCTACGAGTTCTCGCTGACGAGTTCCGACGTCGGCGGCGATGGGTTCGACGTCACTGCGATCGCGGCCGAGACCCACTTTCGAACTCGATCGCGCCTAAGCTCCTCCATCTGGCGAGTCGAGGTTCAGCCATGGCCTTGGCGTTCCACCATGGCTCAAGGCCTTTTAGCACTTCCACCACCTTGGCCTCCATCTCCCCCAACCTAGCTTCCATGGTTGCGCGCGTGGTGACCATACACAGAGCTCCCAAGATCGAGAGCTCTGATACCAGTTGTAAGAACTGGTATCAGGAATAATGGATAAATGCAGAAAGCAGAGATGAATAACTCAAAGAAAGAACAATACCAGTCTTGATAGTGCTCCCTCTTGGTGTGTTGTATGAAAATGGCGAAATGTAAATAAAAGTGTGTAGTAGGCTAGGTATTCGAGAGACCTAGAGCTCTCCAATGTGTAATTCTTTCCAACTGTCTGAACGCCCTCTCAGCCATTCCCCCACTCCCCATATACTCCCCCTCTCTTTCCTCTAACAGAATTACATCTTCCCCCACTCCTCCTTCACTAACTTTGCCAACTAGGCAAAGTTAGTTACAGCCCACACTTCCCTAATTGGTTACATACCTTCCCTCGTGTCCCCAATTCCCTTTTTTCTCCTTCTCTTATAAACCTTCGGGTATGGTAAAATAATGTTATTTGGGTCACTGTTATTTGGGGTCCTAACATATACATTGAAAAATTGCTCACTGCATACTGATTGTGTAGCTAAATTGCTAAGCAGTAACAGACAATTCATGAGTCTGAGATTAGTTTGGCTGGGAGTACTTAGATCTTTTTAATGTATTATGACATTTTTGCCCTCAAGACCAATTCATGAACTGGGATTGATTCACTTTGGTCGGACGTGGGCTCATTGGATTTTTTTAGAAGTCTCATGACAATTTTTCCACACTTCTTAGCATTCAGCATTCTCAACAAACTATTTATTTTAAACATGTAATGTAATGTATAATTTCAATTTGGCTGTTCTCTATTGCATTTGAAACTTTTTTGTGTTTGTTTGTTGAAGTTTTTCCTTCCTTGAACTGATTGTTTCGTTGGCTATTTGGACGTTCTTCTGTTGTCCATATGATTTGCAACAATATCCATATCCTTGGCAGCGGTTAAGTTCACTGTTCTTTTTTTCCTTTACCAGGGTCTCATGGAGGTGGACATGGCGGTATGGGGATGATGCTCGCTGGTGGAGCTGCTGCTGCTGCCGCTGCATATGGTGCTCATCATCTCTCTCATGGCTCCCATGGTGGCGCACATGGTGCCTATGGTGCCTATTCACATGGTGGTCACATGCCCCATGGCAAGTTCAAGCATGGAAAGCACGGCGGCAAGTTCAAGCATGGAAAGCACGGCAAGTTCAAGCATGGAGGCAAGCATGGAGGCTTCAAGAAATGGAAGTGAGGAATGTATTTGAAAACAGTGACTCTAAATGCTGCTGCTGTTGTCGTGTGCTTATTTTGTTACTTTATAAATAAACCATACTTCATATGATGTTAGTTAATCATATGTATTTGGTTGACCCCCTTTTTTTATATATACATATATTGGAGTTTGATACGCTTGGCTATGACAATGATAAAAGAATTAGTTTAGATTAATGAAATTCATCAGCACTACACATAGATGCACTGGATCATATGCTGAAGTTATTGCTGACACAATAAAAAAAAGAGGTGAATCATGTTCATTTTTTCATTTATGATGCCGAAAATCGTGCTAGTCTGTTCTGCTTTACAATATCATGCTAATTTTTTTATGTTGTCGAAAACCAGCATTGTCTATATGTAGCAAATTTCAAAACTACAGTATCATTCTCTTCTTCATACATGTTTGACATAAAATTTCTCCACCCTATTAGTGCATGGTGCTCATATTGTTCCAATTATTATTATTAAGGAATAGTTCAGAAGAATGGAAAATTGTGTCTAGTATTTTCACAAGGCTGTGAGAGTTTAGAATTTTATACTCATGGATGGCCACCAATTGGAATACCTCTTGCAGGATTCAGACTCACCCAAAAAATAAAAGAAGAACCTTAACATCAACACTGCCGGTTCGTTTCTCATATTATGTCCATCGTTACATTACTCATTGCAAAAGGAATGATTAATTTGGTAGTCACATCTCTGGATCTCGGATGCACATTCTATCCGTTTTAGGGATCAATCAATGCTAAAAATTGGTTATGATAAAGAATGTTATACGTGACATATATTAATGTATTCAGATGAAACACATCAATCTCCCTATATACGTATTCCTTGCTGCATCTACAATAGAAGCGACAAGAAAATAAATGTGGATGCTTGGTGAATAAAATGTAAATAGATGTAGTGCTTCCATTTATGATTAATTATGGAAGAACTCCTATAGAATTCAAGTATCGTCTTGGCTCTAATGGGATGATCGATGATAAACCACCTAAACTTTTGAATATAAAATAAATAAAAAGATCATTAAGATTTTGTATTATGTAATAATTGAAAAAATCTTTTATTTCAATAACTCTCTAGCGAATACTAAACTAATAGGGATTACTTTCATACCATTATCTTAGAAATTACCATGAACAGGTCAGCAGGAAACACCGATTCAGTGGGTCAACGTACACTATCAGCATCATACTGAACATCACAAACTATAATCAAATCCACCCCCTTTCCTTTTGAACTTCTTACGTTGTATTCCTGTACTATTTTTTCTTGAGAATAATTTTTTTTTTTCTTTTGTTTTGGTCAGCAACTCAACATTGTGTAAATTTTTTTTATTTTGGGTCAGAACACGGTGTACAATTTATCAAAGGTTTAGAAACAAGGATAATTCTCAGGATTCTCAGGTGCCTCCTTTGGTAAATGGAAGGAGTGATACACATCCACCCCCAAACATACACCTTACACTTATACCTAGCAAAATGTTGTAAACTTGTGTATAAAAAGTTGTAAACTAATTTACAAAAAGTTGTAAATCAATATGCAAAACCTTTTGGAAATTGGTTTACAACATTTTGCACCTTGATTTACAACTTTTTTTATGTTGGTTTACAACTTTTATACTAGGTGAAAGTATAAGGTGTATGTTTGGAGGTGGACATTTATCATTTCCCGGTAAATGGCTATGGTGCCTATGGCATTGTAGCCTTTAATTAGTAATACATGAATAGAGATGCAGAGACATTGAAAAAAAATCTGTTTAATGGTAGAGACATAAGTAGAGAATAGAAAAAAATTTTGTTCCTGGGACAGAAAAACACAATTTTTGTATCTCCAGTAAGTAAGAATAGGAAACAGAGGCCAACATTGGTCAACTCTCGATCAATGCCGGTCAACACCGGCCTACGGTTCCATAGGCACCATAGCCATTGACCAATGGAGGCACCATAGTAGCACCCTATAAACAATTGGGAACCGCACATCCAAACCACAAAGTATCAACAAGACCTACACGCTCTGCCACTGCCACCTCTCTATATATAGCAGTATTGTTATGATGTTATCGTCAATTCAATCTAGAACAATATTTTTATTTTTATTTTTTTGAGATTTGAATGATTTGTTACCTTAAAGAAAAGATTTGAATGATAGGATCAGATTGGCATTTTGATAGGCGGACTCGTCATTTCGCATTTTACACATTGCTGTTGACCTGTTTGTAGTTGTTGTCTTGCTATAAAATCCCACATGATCTTCTCTCTGCTTCACCTTCACCAACACACAACACCTCCCCCATCTAGGTAGTTACGTACCTTGCTCGCATTAGTTTTCTGCATCAAGATGATGAAGCATCATCAGCATCATCATCACCATCGTGGTTCATTCTCCACACATGATGAAGAAACTGCTCCTTCTCTAGGTGCTATGAGTATCTTTATCAATAGTTCCTGCCCCCTGCACCCCATGGCTCTTGCTGTCGGGAACCATTCTCAAGATTGGTTATCAACCCAATTCTGTAATCCTTGAGACAGTGGTCGAAGGACTCGGTATTAACGGTGAAGAGTCTAGAGTGGCGGCTTAAGAGTTTCATTCTATTCAATTAGAGAGCGTTGATGAATGGGCTTTGTATTATAGGATGATTTTAAGAAACCTTTGATCAATAGGCTCTGTAAAATAGGACAAACAAGAGCTGGCATCTAAAGTACAAGTTCAGACCTATCATTTATTTCATGAGAAATGTAGGGCTGTCAACATCTTAAAACATATTCAAAAGGGATTTACACCTAAGTCTTTTATTTTAATTCAGGAGCCTTCTCGATGATGATCAATGTTATTGTGTCTTTTTTCAGATGCTCACTATGCAGTTTATGGTATGGTGTTATCTAAGGAGGGTTGTTTGATCTATTTTTTAGCCAAAATTTCTGTCATTGTAAATAACTAAATAAGTACCTATCTGTAATACTTATTCTGTGTTATCTCGTGTTTGATCCGTCCCATCTTTTGAAATCTCGGTTGCGTTTAAGAAAACATCCCCAGTTATAGTTGTGTTACTTTCATATTGTGATAGTAGGGTGAAAAAAAAAATTGTGCATGTACTACGTTAATTGTTAATACCAAGTACAGTTGAATCCCAGTTTGGTCTAGTCTCAAGCTCTGGGTCGACATTCTGAAAGCTGAGTATATCTTTTTAGTGTTTCGCATGCAAAGTTTGCAACTATAGGATTAAATGGATTGGATAAGATCGACCCTTTTGATGATTCACTGATTGTTTTTGAATCATGATAAGCTTTTGAAATGGTAAGGACAAGCCTGATGAATCTGACAAGGGAATTTGCTCACACCTTGCTCATGGGGTAGCCAATGCTGCACGTGGGGCATACCCTCCACAACATGGGGCGTACCCTCCACAAAATGGGAGACGCCCTCCCCAGCATGGGTAGCCTACATATCAAGGCTATGCCCCAGTTGGGTATCCTCCTGGCCCTGCTGGTGCCTACCCTACTGCAGGCTACCCACCAGCACGTTATCCTGGTCTATCTCCTCCACATGCCTCAGGTATATGTTTAATTGCTTTCAATTGTCTTTGTTTTATATTGTCAGCCAACTATATCTTATTTGTAATTATAGTCAAAGTCAAATAGTTTTATTGATGTAATTTGGATGATGGTATTAAAAAGTTTTATCAAAATCAAATGCTAGCAGTTATTACAATCACATGAAGGATTGAATTCTTGAATTCGAATGTAGTAGTGAGAATTTGTTAAGCTGCCTGCTTTGAAGCATGAACGAAAAACTTGACAGAGTCACTGAGATACTGGTGTCATTTCAAACAATGCATGGTCCACCATGTATGATATATATCGAAAAAGGGCACACAGCATCATGAATTGTTCCTTTAGCAATTCATGAACTGAGATTGATTGAATTTAGTTGGGGTACTTAGATCTTTTTTAATGTTCATGACGTTTTCTTCCCTCAAGACCAATTCATGAACTGAGATTGATTCACTTTGATTGTGGTAATTAGATTTTTTCGGAAGTCTCATGACATGTTTTCCCTCTTCTCAGCTATCAACATTATATTCTCAACACTATTTATTTTTAACGTGTAATGTAATGTATAATTTAGCTGTTCTCTATTGTGTTTGAAACTTGTTTGTGTTTGTTTGTTGAAGTTTTTCTTTCCTTGAACTGATTGCTCCATTGGCTATTTGAAAGTTTTTCTGTTGTCCATATGATTTGCAGCTAAGTTCACTGCTTTTGTTTTGTTTTTGTTTTTTCTTTACCAGGGTCTCATGGAGATGGACATGGCAGTATGGGGGCAATGCTCGCTGGTGGAGCTGCCATTGCCGCTGCTGCATGTGGTTGCTCATCATCCCTCCCGTGGCTCCTTTGGCCCCTATACACATGGGGCTCACACGCCCCATGGGAAGTTTAAGCATGGCAAGTTTGGGGGGGCTAGAATGGAGGTTTCAAGAAGTGGGAATGAGGAATGTAAATATATGAAAACAGTTACTCTAAATGCTGCTGCTGCCTTGTGCTTATTTTGTTGCTTTTTAAGTAAACCATACTTCATATGATGTTAGTCAATCACATATATTTGGTTGACCCCCATTTTTTCATATATGCGTATATTATAATTGGATACTTTTGGCTATGACGAAGATAAAAAGTTTAGTTTAGATTCATGCAATTCATCAGCACATCACACACATGCGCTGGATCATATGCTGAAGTTTTTGCTAACAGAAAAAAAAAAGAAGGTAAATCATGTTCATTCTCATGCCTAGTCTGTTCTTCTTTATAATACCATGTTCATTTTTTTATGTCGTCGAAAATCAGCATTGTCTATATGTAGCATATTTGAAAACTACTATATCATTCTCCTGTTCATGTTTGACATAATTTCTCCACCCTATTGCATGGTGCTCATATTGTTCCAATTATAATTATTACTATTAAGGAATAGTTCAGAAGAACGGATACTTGTGTCATTTAAAGACAAGGGTATTTCACAAGATTAAGTGAGAGATTAGAGTAGCATTTTGTACTCATGGATGGCCACCAATTCGAATATCAAGAGTGCTTCCTTTTAGTCCCCATTAATCATCACTTGACCCAGTTTCTTATATGAAATGTTATTTTAACACCTCAAACACCCAAACATCTCTTTTACAAAAATCATGGATCTCCTGTCTTTTAGGGTTTAGGGTTTACTAATTCTCACTCCTGATCTTCCTCCTTATTATTTTTATATGTTGGGTGTCTCTTACAAATAGAGTGTTAGAATAATTTTTTCCTTTCTTATATGATGTCCATAGTAACATTGCTCACTGTAAATGAATAATTAATTTGGTAGTCACATATTTTTTTGTGGGAATTTGGTAGCCACACCTCTGAATCTAGGATGTACATTCTTGATTTGGTATTATTGTGACTTTTGAGATTGAAGAGTCTTTTAAACTCTTAAGCAACTGTTCTTAAAAAGTAATAGTAATATTATTTAGTGATATAATATTAAAATTGCTTTCAATAAGTAGAAACTGATAATAATAATAATAATAACAGATATAGATATTAAAAAAAGTAATTTATATATTTATTGTTATTAACTAGAGTATATTGATATCAGAACTTCTGAACCTCACAGAATAAAAATCAGCTATCTGAAAGTGGTCAACACATACTATCAGCATCATCATTAACATCACAAACTCATTTACTGGGTCCTTCACCTAGCCGCTTACTTCACACCCATTAGATTTTCTACCTACACGTAACAAGAGATCTGCACAAGAGAGCTATTCAATTACAGCATTTAAGTATCTGCCATATATGCTCCAAGGACACCACCTTATACTAGGTCTATTACACGTCATTTGTTAATCTCCATTCCACTATTTGGCAGCATCTAGATTGTGAGTTACATAACAAGTGGAATAGAGTTAACCATTTACCCGATCCCATGATCCAGATTGATCAATTTCAATGTCCTATACAGGATTAAACTTTTCAAATACAATACCATTTCAAAGCCTCCATAATAATTTACCACATCAGATTAAATAACACAGTCATTCACGTCTTCCAAAACTCAAAATACATCTCAGGCGCCTTAGGGTATACCAAGATTCAAACTTTCTTTTTATTATTTACACTTACAATCTTTGTATTATTTCATGCTCAATCAAATCCATCCTTTATCTTTTTTATCATGTTTCCCTTTTCTTTATTTCGATCCCAATGGTTTTAAATTGCAATTTCACATGGGAGGAGATAGTTATGGCTATCTTTTGCAATAGATATACTTTTAGAAAAATGTTATTTTTTATTCATTATATATGGAATATCGTGTCAACTCACATCCCATCCGTCATTGGATTAAATGTGGATTCCACTTGAATGAGGTCTATACCTCATCTAATGGTGGATGTAATATGAGTTGGCACGGTGTTCCATGTATAGTAAGTACAAATAACATACCTCATACTTTCAAGTCCTTGAGAAATTTTTATTTTAACTTAATCCTTCATATATCAAATGCATGCACTTTAGTTCTCGTAATCTTTTGGGGAATAAAGATTTTGAGAACTAAAGTCTATACAAATATTAATATTTATTTTATAGAAGATATGCTTAAAAAAAAAATACTAAGGTATAAGATCACCGATACAGTTAGGAACTTTATATTATATATATATATAGAAGAATGTGGTGAAATAACTTCTTATTTATTACAATGAAAATAACACACTGTTGAGGTTTTACGGAATAACAGGTAACCTCAACTTTCTTCAAATATTGCATCCCACCTAAACAGAATTATCATAAACCACAAATCCAGCCCCGAAATCATTGCATACTATTCTCGTCAAACCCACTATGCACTAGCAAGTTCAAGGGTTTGTTGTCTTTATGCACATTGTGAATTGCATGTTAAGCCCTTAAGCACTCTTTCAAGGTTGCATTAACTTGATAGATTATGCCACCGTTTCCCTGGCCTACAAATGCTAGTTTCTAGGGATCAGAGAAGTTCTCTATGATTGAGGAAGAGCTTATATGGGGTGTTGAGGGTGTCAATGGCAGGCAAGAAGCAATGATGGTATGTGGGTTTGGTGACATGAACCTCATGGTGGACGGGTTTGTTGCAAATAGGGATAGATTAAATCTAAAATTAGTTTTTTGTCTGTCTAAAATTACTAATTCATAATCAAGTTGGAGTTATGTAATTTTGCATTTTTGTTTTATGGTGGTTTCTTGGCAACCCTTCCTAAATTAAGAGTTTTGGGATCCTTCCTTATTTGGCCCATTATAATCTAACCATGTGTTAACTATTTATCCATCTAATATGTGACATGTCACTACAAAAAAAAAAGATTTAGACCCACATAATATTTTTGTGTTACAATTTCATCCCAAAACCTATTTATACCATTAATATCTTTTTATTCCCAAACATAAAATAAAATTATCTATCCTAATTTTTAAACACTTAACAGAGGATTTTTTTTTTTTCTTTACCCCAAATCTGGAAGAACCCTAAAAAAGTCGAGTACTAATTCCTTTACAAAGATAACTCATTCAATCCAGACAACTGAATTGAACATACGAGCTCAAAATGCTTTGAACAAAAGTGAGGTATTTGAAGAACAGAGCAACAAAATATCTAAAAGTCAACTACAAAAAATTATTAGCAGAACACACTACAACTGCATTTGGCTAATTGGCATCTGGTCAAATACGACAATCCAAGTTCGATCTGGATCATTCATCTAAACCACCACTTACAACATGTTCTCTCCATTCTGGTTATTTTATAATTGACTCGATAGTATTTCGTCATTCTTATGTTGAATTTACTAAATACAAAGGAATTGTTTTTGAAGCATGTATCAATAGCTTTAACCAACGAGATTGAAAATCTGTACGTTATGAGATTATAGTATTCTTATTTTTTTCTTTTTAGTGTTCTTATACATTTCGAGAAAAGATTCGTCAGTTTTTGGAAACTAAAATAGGTGATTTCATTTGATATTTGAGAATAAAAAACTTTCAATTTGTGAATAAGCCCAGGATAAAAATTGTGAAAAAAAAATGTTAAGGGACCTAAATATAAACTTTGGAGTAATGACAAGTTATTGATTGCATGGACAAAAACTTAACACATGGTCAAATTATATTGGATCAAAATAAAAACGGTTCCAAACCCCTTAATTTAGGAAGGGAACCATAGGAATCACCTTGTTTTTTCATCGAGGGAAGAGAGATTTGTTAATTTGGATTGAATGAGCGGAAATGGGTGGCACAGAGTTGGTGGTAAAAAAAAGCGAAGAAAGGAAACAATGCTGCGTAAAGAATGGCGATGCCCCTTG
The DNA here is from genome assembly GCA_031216105.1 of Dalbergia cultrata. Lineage (NCBI taxonomy): Eukaryota > Viridiplantae > Streptophyta > Magnoliopsida > Fabales > Fabaceae > Dalbergia > Dalbergia cultrata. The sequence goes on along the minus strand of CM062347.1, from coordinate 660,336 downwards.
ATTTGTTAATAATAAAATTGATGTGCTCAATTGTAGTACATTTTATCTTAATTCATTTTGATAGTGTGTAATTAACATCTATATTTATATGAGTTTAATTTCTATGTATTTTATATTGTAATTTAATTAAAATATTCTATTTGAATGATTTTTCAAAAAATTAGTATGAGACTCAACTACTTTTACTAATGAAACAATATATAATTGAATGATAATATAAAATTTCTTTACACTTTCAATATGTTGAAATTAAACACTATTTATATTACATCATGAAAAAAAATCTGTATTTATATTGTTTCGTCAGTGTAATTTATACCGTTCAAATGCTGCAAGCTACTCAGGCAAATTGTCATTTAATTTTGATTTGTTCCTAATTTGATAATTTTTAATCAATCAATTTTTGGGTTTTTTTTCGTAACAGATATTAAAAAAAAAAACAAGCTTGTACACTTTTTAATGAATTTCTCACATTGAAATTTTTAAAATCATATTTTTCTATAAAAAAAACTATTCTAAAAATCCATAACGAGTTTCTAGATTAGAAAAACCTTTTAAGCATCCCTTCAATACATGGTACCCCAACCAGGCCCCACTTCTAGAAAAATTTCTCGAGTTCAATGGTTTTTATTTTACCTAGGGAGTGTTTGGTTACAAAATAAAAATAAATGTAAAATTTTTATAAATGAATTTTATTTATAATTATATATAAAAAAAAATTTGTAAAAATTTTAATATTATTTTTACTCTCTAATCAAATACACCCATAAAATATGAATTTGTTATAATCCATTTCAAGTTCAAAACCTTTTTGACAAGGGAGACAATGACCCATGACATGCCCTGTGAAATTATTGGCCTTGGATCACATTATAAGGATTTTAAAATAAGCGTCAATTTCAAAAATAACCAAAGGCACATGTCAATGAACACAACATAATAACACCACTTTTGCTATTAAGGAGCAGCTATGGTTATTGTCACTCTCTTAACCATAATTTTTTTAGTTTCTCGAAAATACCCTTCTCCTTATATACAATGTGTCCTACATAAATATTTCTCTTCCATATAGTATCTTAGTCACCAACTTCCTTGAATTAGAAATAGGGGCTATACTAGATCAGAGGGAAGCCAAGAATTTATGTAGTAGGACTAATTATTCAGAGTGGGTCAATTGATCAGGAAAATGGTTCGGAGCATCTTACATGGTTAGATAATCAATAACCCAACTCCGTTCTTGATGTGTTTTGTGGAAGTGGTGGCACACTTTCTGAAAACCAATTCAATGAATTAGCCTTTGGAATGGAACTCAGTGGTGAGAAATTCCTATGGGTTGTGAGAGCCCCAAGTTACATTGCTAGTGCTGCTTATCATGGTGTTGTGTAACTGAGGACCCCTTATAATTCTTGCCATGGATTTTGGAGAGATCCAAGAAGCAAGTAAGGCTTGGTTAGAAGGCTTTGCTGAGAGAGTCCTTCATGATGTGAAAATTGATAATGATGGTGCGGATGGCGATGGTGATTTTGAGATCATCCTAGTGTTACGGCTTGTAAACAGAGAAAGGGAGCGTAAGGATGAAGCTTGATTTGCTCTCAAAGGAGGAAGAGTTTTCCGGTTGAGGCTGGCTCAGAAGGGGTGACCATGTAAGAAGATTGGATGCTGACCATTAGATCAACAAATCTTATTTCACATTGTAAAATGGTCCCTTCGTTGTCTAGACTCCAACCATTCTAAATGATAGAGAAGGATATTTCCAAGAAACTCAAAAAAATTATGGTTAAGTGAGAGTGACAACAGTAGCTCCCTTGCTATTAAAACAAAGTCCTTGATTTTATACTTATGAGTCATTTTAACGCCTAACTTTTAAAATAAGTCAAATTAATATCTGACTTTGCAAATCTTGAGTCAAGTTAGTCCCTTATCTTACTTTTATTTAATATTTTATTAATTAAATGACAATATATAATGTTAAATAATACATTGACATATTATATATCTTTCGAAGTATAATAGAGTATAAAATCACTTATTATGTTGTCTAAAATTGTACAAAACTAGCATTTTATGACTTGCAAAGGAGATTTAAATGAATAATTTTATATAATTTTAGACATCAAAATGAGTCATTTTAAACTTAATTCTACAAATAATATAAGTTATATCAATGTATTACTTAACATTATAAATCATCATTTAATTGATGGAATGTTAACTAAAAGTGGGATGAGAGATTAGCATAACTCAAGCTTTGCAATATCCAAAATTAATTTGACTAATTTTAAAAGTTAGGGACTAAAATGACTTACTCATGTAAATTTATTAACTAAAATGAACAATAACCCATTAAATCAAGATGTGTAACATTAAATGATACCTTTACATACCATGTGTTATCTAAAGTATAATTAAGTTTAAAATGATTCATTTTGATGTCTAAAATTGCATAAAATAAATCATTTTATGATTTGGAATGAAGATTTCAATTACTCATTTTATATAATTCTAAACACCAATATGAGTCGTTTTAAACTTAATTATATTTCGGATGATATAAGATACATTAAAGTATCACTTTAAGTTACATATGATCATTTAATTGATAGAATATTAAATAGAAATGGACCGAGACTAACATAACTCATATTTTGTAATATCAATAATGAATTTAACTCATTTTAAAAATCAGGGATTAAAAATGATTCAAAAGTGTAAAATCAGGATTAAAATAAATATTAACACTTGAATAAAATATGTGAGAAAAAGAGTGATACAATTGAATATCTCCAGTACCTTAATTACAGGCAATGCAACATGAACTAAGACATCAAAGTCCAAATGAATACACCTTCCTCTAAGAAACCGTAGGCTGGACCATCTCGAGTTTGCAATGCTGATAGCTTGATATAAGACAAATAAAAATTCCTTAATTGGTACAAAATAACCAATTGTCTAATCCCTATAATATAACTTACATCCTCAATATGGATACAGATTCTCCACTTTTGTAGAGTATACAATGCTGGTCTTGACAATAAGTTAGAAACTAAACCAACTTTGGACTTGTCTCTCTTATTTCCCCCCATCCATAAGTGTTTTAACAAAACACAGTTTTGAATTTGATCTCACCAGGGTGGATGATCATCTTCTGGAGTTTGAGGGGGAATTGCTTTCCATTCAGGCTTCTCATCCCAGTACATATCATAATATATGTGACCTGGATCGTGATCTGGTACACAGCACCATATCCCCATGTACCGCTTAACGCGACTTCTGAACCTCCCTTCCCTTTCCTAGAAAGAAATAAAATGCATGGCATCATTAGAACATGATAATGATAAGAATAATGTTTTGTATAAAACAATCTTACACCAACAATGACAACACTCGTTTGTCTTTTATTGTATCAATATCCGCTCTCACAAAAAGACAAAGAACACTGTGAATGTTAGTGTAAGATTGTTGTACAACTTTGTTGGACACTTAATATTTCTCTAATGATAATTTCTTTGTGTCTTTGAAGCTAACTTGAAGACTAAAATTTCAAAATAGAAGAAGCAAAGTGGCCTTGCCTTGTTAGTGAAGCCTGTGAAAGCATCTTGCACAGAAGAGAACTTGATGACTTTCACATCCTTGAATGATGAGAATACTTTCATAAACTGCAAATGCAAGTAGAAAAAACGGTGTTAAACAATATTATATAAAAAACTAAATATAGTGTACAGGCTATTTGTAAACCACAATGTAATTACGAAAAATTAGCAAAGAATAAACATTAAGTGGATGGACTTGGCTCCTCTAACAGTGAGGAGATTAGTAAAGTGCAAAAGTGAGGGGTAAATCACCCTTGGATTAATAACTTCCATCATGTGTGCATCATGTAAGGATCCCACTAAATAATCCAATGCTAGTTAACCCGTCGCTTTAAATGAGCCAAATCCTAAGTGGATAGACAATATAATAGATATATAAGCTTGTATGAAGTATCGAATACCGTTTCTTCATTGCTATGCTTTGGAAATTTAAGTACTCCCCCAACGGTGGTATTATCAGATGCAACACAATCTTGGGTTCCTTCTTTACAAAGTTGAACATCGAGCCACGAATTTTTCACCTGAACTCAATAGCCAAGGCAAATAAGTCTAAACAAATTAAGCGAGACATGGGAATCATGGTTTAAAATTGGATGTAATGGAATTAATTCACCTCCAATGGCAGAGAGGGATTATCAAGTATTGAGTACTCTCTAATATCTATTTGAGGACCAAACTCTTCTTCCGGGAGTTTTTTTAACATGACGTTCACCTGCAATGTGATGCATTTACATAGCAGCCGAAGGAAGTGATGATAAAATGTTTATAATCATGTAAACACAGCAGAGGCAGATAAAGTAAATAAATAAAAATAAATATTCTAACCAAAATTGGTGAAAATACAAAACTCTAAAACTATATAAAATACATTCATTTTAAATAGTAGTTCCTTATTTGATTTTAACTAAAGTACATTGTTAAAGGAACATAAAGTTTACACCTGACCCAAACTTGAATCCAAAAGCATTGAGACAATAATTTAATCTTCCGGATGATGCCAAAGATAAATGAAGAATAAAAAGAATACACAATCACTTAATTAGAAATACCTCAAATACATGATCCAAAGGACAGAGAAAAGGTTGTCTAGTCATAGACCCTTCCAAAACACCAGGATGGGGATACCATAGCCTATCAATCCTGCACCATAGTGGTGGCATGACCTATAACATACACAATGATCCAACTTTAGGATAAAATATACATTTTATAAATTTAAAATACACAATAAAAAGGAGAAGGCATCAAACTCAATCACTGAAAAAAAAAAAAATTTGGAGTCCATCTTTCATTTGACTGCTAATGGCTTATCACTAACTAGGAGGACTCACAAGAAATGTTACTTAACAATGGATAGTAATCATCATAAGAGTATTGAAGATGAGAAATTTTGCAATTCAATGCAATATAATAAGCTTCTATGATCCCACAATTAGTTCTTACCAGTGTTCTGTTCAGAAGGGAAGCAATTGCAAGTGCTGTCCTAATCTGTTTAATCTGAAAAAATTCATGCACAACGAATATGACAAGATGTTAAATCTTAATTTCCCTTTAACTGCAAACAAGAAAAAGATCAGGTTGATACGTACATACTTGGTAATTAACGAGAGTAAAATGTGATTCAACATTATGTTCCCCACTTAGTAACAAGCTTTTCGGAATAAATGGCTTAAATGACAAGAAGCCCCCTAAAAAGTTCCTCCACAAGTTAGGTTGTTGTAATATCTTGGAAATGATTTGACAAATCAGCCATAAGCAAACAATGCACCAATCAATCGACATTAGAGTGTCAACTTCTAGTTTTCAGCATGAGTGCATCAGAGCTCTGATGCTAGCTTATGGTGAGAGAATGGAACTCTCTCAACACATGATGTGAGTAACAAGCAAAGGCAAATTGAAAATTGAGTGTATTTGCATATGTGCACTATTAAAAGAATACAACTAGTTTAATGATCTGCGCATCCAAATTTAGGGAGAAACAACAGCTAGTTACCAGGAGGATTATAGTATTCAGGTGGATCATGGAAAAGCATGGCTTCTCGCAGTCGGTGACGCTTTCCTTCGGTGCCTCCATATTGAAATGTTGTATGCACAGCATAGGGCTCCAGCCGTAGTTGCTGATACATAGCCTGCAATCACATAGAAGTTATTCATACATCAAACTTATACCCAATTCATTTCCCTAGTACAGGTCAGATTCCTCCAGATAGTTAATTGCTATAGGAAAACAAAACATATAGTATATAACAAATCAAAAAATGGAGAAAAAAAAAATCAAACTATTGAACCCCATTAACTTAGTAGGTCCTACCTGGACAAAATATGTATGTCCACTACAGAAAATACTCGCTGGCAAAATTCCCAGCTTCAAATTTCCATCAAAAGCAAAAACAAGTCCGCTATCATCATCAACAGATGGTCCTAACTTTCTGCGTAAAATATCGTTGAACCCATTCTGATCCCATATCTTATCATCAGCTAGAAGCATTTCTTTCCATTGCTTTACCAACTTTTTTGCAGACTCTGTAGGTCTCCAATGGAAAATTCCTATGTTGTAGGCACCACTAACTATTCAAAGGTGATAGACAATATCATCAATAAAGAGTCTTAAGAAACATATAAACATGCGAAACAACATGCAAAATAAAATGAGCAGCAGAGAGAAGCAATAAGTGCAATGAACTGGTCATCGAGACTAAAAAAACAATATAAAAACAGGAAGAGAGAAAACTTGTTTTGGATTGCTGGAATGAAAAAACCTCAGACTCTGATACAAAGGTTGCCTGCTGATAATTAATTTGCTAGGTTCTAATCTAAAGCCATGCCAAATGGGTAACCAGGCCTTCAAAAGTGATGCCTCAGAACTAAATTTATTGCTTGACAGAAAAGTTAGCCCTATCATTCAAAGAAGCAGCATTTTCATATTCAAATGTGTCGTTTGGCTTGCAAATGTTAGGATAAAAGTTATGTATAACATATATCACACGCGCAGCAAATAAGCATGCTATAAGGACCAGTATAGGCATTTCATGACAGTGAGTTCTCATCTTTGTATAATATTCACCTTCTTGCCAAACTTCCAGACGATCATCAACAACCGTTGGTATAACTTGATCACTTGAAGTTAAAACATCTGCTTCTGGATAACGAGAAAGATATGGAAGTGGGTTCTGTTTTACAATTGTATAATTGAACATATGTATTAGGAATGATATATATCTTAGAACAATTACATTACTGGCTTGGAAATAACCTAAAAGGTTAGCATAAAAGATTATTGGGCATAATCAATGTAACAGTTAAGAAATCATAATAAAGAGTTAAAGACTAAGGAAAATATAGAGGAAAAACAAGATAAAGGCAAATGATCTTTAGAGAGGATGAGGGAATCAAAATAAATGTTATAGCAGGCTGGAAAAGAAACTGAATTTAATCTCTGATAGCCTTATTACATACATGGTAGAGAAAAGGAAAACATTGTAGCCATTAGTCAATACAAAATTCACTCCACTTTTGGAATTGGAGAATTCATTAAACCCTAAACAAATACATAAAAATCACCCCTGTAAGTAAAACGGATTGACTTAAGAAAACAAATATGTAAAAATGAAGACTACCTTCAACCAAACCATGTCAGTATCACACATCAACAGCTCGTAACCAAAAGGCAGTATTGAGTCTATCAGAATAACTTTTTCTCTCCCCATTTTATGAAATGTTGGAGATCCCCAGCCAACGTCAACTGTGCTCATATGGCTACCCATGTCAAAAACTGGTACCCCTTTCCAATACAGTGCCTCCAATAATTTGGTGTCCATTGCACCTAAAAGGTAGATTTCAAACAAATTTTACGAAGTCCAATTGATGGTACAAAGATGCTGGACATGTATTTCTAGCAAGGCATCACTGCCAATCAAAACAAAATTCATGATAGAACAAGGCAAGGCTCACCAACAAGAAGATTAGTAACTCCCAGATCTGTCAATTGTTTAACCCAAGTCAGAATAAAATCCATGAATGCATAGTTACCAAAGGTCACTATTATTACATTATCTTTCACCCTTTGCTGAACCAGTTCTTTGGTCAGTCGGAAATCCTCCATAGGTGGCATCTTTTGTTCATGAGGAACGTCCCCCACAGGGCTTGTCAATACATTTTGTGGCCTGGGAGAAGGAGTAGGCACATTATGAACCACTGCTGGCTGAGAGATGTTTAGTGTTTGATCTGTAGGATGCAGATCCTCATCTGGAAAAGCATGCTCAATTAACTTCTATAATCCATTTCACACATGATGGAAGAAAACCAAGGATAGAATTGAAACATGTTGTATACAATGCACCATTAACAAAACTAGGAGGGTTACTAAGCTACTAACAAATGAAGATGCCTCAACTAATGCTCCATGCCCCAAACATCTTAGAACACTCCCACAACCCTCTCTTCCTATGTAAGACAAACTTATTCTTTAAACGAAAAATAATAATAATAACAATAATAATGCATAACATCAAGTTTTCCTAATCCTGATTACTCAAATTCAAGTATACAGCAACAAAAGATGTGCCATTTTACTATAAGAAATCACGATCAATCCACACCCAGAATAAGAACCCAGTTACATTACAGTCCTAAAATTCAGAAAATGGAACATCAGATTGAAGCTAAAACCACCAAAATGCTTGCACTGCAACAGGAAAAGGCGTGATTTTTATGCACACAACAAATAGATAACACGTACGTTTATGCCTTCCAACAACTATAAGATCAATCAATCTACACTAACCACCAGATTCAGTTCAGTCCTAAAACCACAAGGGTACACCAGAGTCAAGCTAAAACTACCTAATTCTAGCAGTAAAACAAGAAAAGGCATGATTTTTATGTGCACAACAGGGGAAAAAAAGTACAAAGAGTGACAATAACAGTAGTAGTAGTGAAAAGGGTAAGGGACATACGGGAGAGAGAAGAGAAAGAGGAAGGAGAAGCGAGGGAATTGGAGGAAGAGTAAATGGCAGAGAAGACATAGAAAAAGGAAACAACGATGCCAATGATGACAACTGTGTAGATCGTCAAGAAGAGTGGCTTCGTATGAGAAGCCACTTCCTCACACCCATTTCTCCACGCCATCAATCTCCGCAAATGAAATTAAGAAGAAGAAGAAGAAGAATGAACAACCACAAACACTAACAGCAACGTTGTTGTATCAAACATAACAACAACATGACATCATTGTCTCAAGCTTGTGTTCCTTTCTTGCTTCTTCATTCCCTAGAGAAGAAGAAGAACCCAGAACCCAGAACCCAGAACCCAGATTCGGGTTTGAGATTTGAAATAGGAAATTGTAAACTGAGAATCAGATTAATTTTGAAGTTTCCGAATGGTGTTGTGTGGTGTTGTGTTGAGTTGTTGTGCTGCGCGGGTTATGGTCAACAAGTGTGCTTGCCTGCTGGCTCAACAAAACAAAACAAAACATCAATCCTTGTCCTTTTCTTATTATTTTTAATCTTTGGTTCCTATTGATAAAAGATTCTTGCATTTTACATATCACAACACCCCATATTTAACTTCAGATAAAATCAAATAATTTAATTTTGATATACTTTTAAAAATATAAATTTTTTATACATTATCATTTTTATTGATAGATTATTATTAATTAGTTGACCTCTACATATAATTTATTATTGCTGATTAATAATATTTTAATTTTGATATATTAATGCATAAAATAGTTTTACATAGTCAAACTATTATTAATGAATGAAACAACCAATTATCATAGCTAACATGATAATATGTGATTGAATGATTATATAAATAATTTATTTTATTAAATATAAAATATTTTATACTTATAATTATTAAAATTAGGTCTTATCAATCGTGTTTAAAATGTGTTTAATTACTTCTAAATTTTCATCAATTTTATTATAAATATATTTAAATATAAATCACCAGATTTTTAGTTATATATAAAAAAAATCTTTATGGTTGGACTTAGATTTTGGAACCTTTTTATATTTTTATTCTTTTCTTCATCTTCTTTTTTTGGTTACATTTGTTCTTTTTCTTTTTGATGAAGGCTTTTGTTCTCTTTTTTCTCCATCAAAGGCAAGGTGTATAATCAAGCAAAAGGCAAATAGGAAAAATATCTTCTGAATCTTTTTTATTGTGTTGGAAAATTAAAAAGGGAAACTTTGCAATAAGACGAATTTACAAGATCCAAGTCTTAAAATGAATTGATTTACAACTTATGAGATAATTAGTTTTTGGTACTAATATTTTACATGACTTAATTTTTGCCATTTTTTGAAAAAAATTCAATCAATCGAAAATCTATGGACTATGAGTATGCAAAATTAATAAGAAAAATTGTGAAATTATGGGTGTTGAACTTCCCATATTGTAATGTTTTCACTTTTAACCACTTAAAGATTTATGAGTATTATATAAAGTTGTATAATTTCGGGCTGCAATGATTCAAGGGTTTAATGCTGAAGACTTGTGGTAACAATGTATATATATCTTTCAGGTGGTCAAGAGATGAAGAAAAAGATGGATGAGCCAGGGGTGTTGGATTTTGAAGCTAGACACAAAGAAACATGTATAAATATAAAACCATATCATTAAAAGAACAACATCGATAAGTAATGCATGACAGGAACAAATCTTTCTTCTTTTTTAATAAAGCAATTATAATATATCGATCCAGCTTTAAGAGCTGTTAAATCACATGCAAGAGACCTCTTAGATCACAAAAGTCAATTGCAATAAGTTATGGCCTATTAAAATCCTTTTCATTTTGTTTTTGCAAATAAAAAAAATTCATCGTAATTAATTCAATAATTAGCGCTAATTGTCACAAATATATACATCACACACGAAGTTGTTCCTAGTTCCACATGGCAAAGTTCACCTAACCATTTCTGTAACTAAGATCCAAACTGCGGTGACTTTATGCATGTATTATTATATTATATTATTTGTTTGACATAAGAGTTGGAATCCAGTGGAGAATTGCAACTTGTTAATAAAATCCAAATATTTATAATTGTAGAGCGGATCCAGCTCAGTGAATTGACTGTATGTTTAAACTATCAAGGTTTATCATGACAACAAAAATGTCAAGGTTTTGATTGCTAAGGCAACACATATGCATTTTTCAATTTTTGCTCCTTTGTATAAATTTAATACAGTAATAAAAAAAAAGTGAAAACATTACAAAAATTCATTGAGCCCATAATATTTGAATAATGATAGTTGTACAATAAAATATTATAATATTTTTACATTTTTTATTTTATTATCATTACATATGATGGTAGTCCCCATTCACTCTTTACATCTAATATTAACAAAGTGAGAAGTGCAAGAATGTTATAATTTTTTGTTGTACATCTATCATTACTCTAATATTTACAACACCGAGAATACTTAGTGAAATGAATAAGTTTTTATTTTATTTTGTTTTTTAACTTTGTTGGGTCTGATTCTCGCTTGGACTAGCGAATTAAAGACACATTAAGGACCCTAAATTATGATTATTCCAATGCATGGGAAAGTTTTGGCATTCTTTGGGCACATTCTAGCTAAGCTCCAAACAATTGAATCTTCATAGTCCCAATTACTTCATATTTTCACCTTTAAAAACCTCAATTTTTCGCTCTAACACTAGCAATAGCTAAAGCTGGAAGAGAAAAGTTGCGAGAATTGAAAGTGCATAAGAAAATATTCCATACTATAGTAGTGTTATACAATTAGTTCAAGTTAAGCTGGCTAGGAAGACCCAACACCATGTGGTTCTTTGGATTCTCCACCAAATTTCCTAGAAACTTATGGACCATTGGTGCCATTTTGCTGGTGATCCTTGTGACTTTGCTATTAAAGAAGATTTTACTTTATCTTGAGGCCCAAAAAGCAAAGAGTACCCATAATTTGCATGTCAAGAAAGAAGGTGGTGAACAATATCGTGAGACTTTGAAGAGCATTGCTATTGTGAGGACATATGCATTGGAAGAGTTGAGGGTGGCCACAAGGTACTTTAGTGTCCAAATAGGGGTTGGAGCCACTTCTAAAGTGTACCTTGCAGAGCTTGGAGATGGGAGATTTGGGGCTGTCAAGAGAGTGATGGAGGAGAGAGGTGGGAGCAAGAAGATATTCTTGGATGAAGTATCCGTTCTACTCAGGATTTCACACCCAAATTTGGTTGGATTAATGGGCTTCTGCATGGAGAAAGGTAAAGCCCAACAAGATCTCACTTTTTTGGTCAAAAGCCCAATAAGCTATCTTCTCTTAGTAGATTCAATATGAGCAAAGAAAGGCTCAACATTTTTTCGGCTTAAAGCGCATAAGGCTCTTTAATTCATAAGCTGAGCCCAATACCGCGACACAAAAACTTAGCCATATATAATACATTCTATTTTCTCTGCAGCCCCTTTCTCTTTTTTTTAATGTACTTAATTTTAATGCACTATTCAAACTGCCATTTCATTATACATTATATCTTACCATTCAAAGTATTTAATTTTTGCATTTTTTTTAAAGTCACATATAAATATTATTTTTAAATTTTTTATTATTGTTATAAAGATTTTTACTGTCTTCCAATTACATGCTACTATATATGTATAACTTTGAGGATAGTAATTGTGAGAGTTAATAAATGGGATTATTATTATGACAATACATAATTGAATAATTATATGATAAAATTTATTATAATAGTTATCAAAATTAAATTATAATAATATATAATCATTTATTAGTTTACAAAATATAACACCAATGGTGTATCAAAATTAACTTTTTATGTGTACACGAAATCAGGAGAGCAACTTCTACTACTTGAGTATGTACCAAACAAGAGCCTCTTTGAAAGGATGCATACATATGAAGGCCAACGTTCAGGAATACTCTCATGGCCCAGCCGTTTGACCATTGCATTGGACATAGCCAGAGCCCTTAATTACCTTCACTATCAAGCTGATCCACCCATCATACACAGAGATGTCAAGTCTTCCAATATCCTCTTGATTGATGATATCCATGCAAAACTTGCAGACTTTGGGCTTTGCAAGTTGGGCTGTGAAAACATTAATGGGCCACAGATACCAACAATAGTCAAAGGCTCATTGGGCTACATTGACACTCATTATCTCCAAACAGGCCTTGTGTCAATTAAGAGTGATGTTTATAGTTTTGGGGTGCTTTTACTTGAGCTAATTACGGGGCTTAAATCCACACAGGGCTCCGTGACACTATCAGAGTGGACATATGAGTGCAGGAAGAATGAAGATATTGAGGTGATTGCCAAAATGTTGGACCCAAAACTAAATGGTGCTGCAAATTTGAAGCAAGTTAGGGTGTTGGTTAATGTAGCCAATGCAGCTTTGCTTGAAGATTTGGATGCAAGACCAAACATGAACCACATTGTAGATGTAATTTCGAGTTGTATGTAACCTCAACTTTCACCACATTTATATGTAATGGAGTTTTCTTTTTCTCTCTTTCCCTATAAATGACAGAGTTTCTGAAAATGTATTGTATATGGAAAAATGTGGGATAGTAAGAATTTGTGGTCGAATTTATTTGACTAAATGATGAGGCATACTATTTTATTATTAGATAAGTGGGTTATACCACTTTTTTTTTTCCAGGGTATTCATCATTGTTGCTGGTGACTAATCTTTTTAAGGTGTGGAGCTATTTTAAGCTTTGGTCATAAGACTCATTTTTCATACACAATGCTAAGAATTGAACTTTTAACTGAATACTTAAGGAGCCCAACTAATTATTAATTCTGATAGGTCTGGTGATTGATAGCACTTTAATCTATCTTAAAATTACCTTTATTTTTTGTCAATTATATTTTTGTATCTGTCGCATTGTATATTGTTGTACATGGTGGGTGTTGCATTTATGGTCACTGAAGTCAAAAGCCAACTTGCAAGTAAACCTAAATGATCGTACAATCCAAAAAGCGTGAATTGATGCATGGGCCAATGACATAAATACATCAAATCTGGTCATAGTTTAAAGTCTCCGCTCATGTCGGGCTTCACAGAAGCCAGTTCAATTGACAACTTCAAAATATAAAGGCCAAATTCAACCACTTGCGCATTGAAGTCTTGTCTGTATAACAAAGCCTCCAAATCTGAAATTCAGCAGTTTCATCACCAAGTGGGGAAGTTGCTGTCTTCAAATTAATATAAAATAGAAAAACACGGATCAAATTGTGGCTCCTGATCAATATTAAGCCGATGTCATTTTGCATAATTAAGTACTCACAACTCAGTCCATAACTCGGGCTACTAAATGTTTATACATAACTGTAAGTCAAACCCAACATATATAGTTGCTTGGACATGCATAAAAAATAGCAAAAATAAACCTCTGCCACCATTCTTATCCCTAATTAATCATAAAATAATTAAAATCGATGCAGAGTAGCTAGTAGTAATACTTACACTGTTATAAATTATAGTACTCTGATAAAAAGAATTTTAAATTTCATGCGTAATTTTCACTAACTCGTTTTACGCAATTTTATACAATGCCGAATAAGTTTAATTTTTTTTACGGTCATCCAGCAAATTCTACATTCAATATACAGCACAAAAATTTAAATGAGACATGATCTTGTGGCCATTTTTCATAAGTAATATTGTTAATATGTTCAGGATTTTACTAACAAGATTAGGGGGTGCACACGTACTAAGGATTTCTAATAAAGAAAATATCACATGAAAAGAAACTTTTTAATATATGGATATATCAATTATGATTTAATTTTGCTACAAGAACAATTAGAAGAGTTTTATATAACATTCAATCATAGGTTGTCACATTAAAAAATAATAATTGACTTTCACACACTACCAGCATGATCATGTAAATAGAAGAATTTAATTATATAATTGTATCAAAATTTATTAAACTCCATTGATTATGCTAACAAGTTGTAGATTATACATGGTATAATATCATTTTTTGAATCTTAGTAAGTACATCCATTAGCAAAATTTATATATTATTTGAAAAAAAACTTTGATTTTAAGGGTCCTTCTAAGGCACTGCAGCTTATTACTAGGGTTTGAAACTCAAGCTACTAGTAACCAATCATATCATGACACATAATTTAAATATATTTTACAAAAAAAAGTACAAAATTAGTTATCATTAATTACAAATTAATCCTTAAAAAACTTTTAATTACAATATATACATTATTTATTTCTTCTATTCTTCTAAGTATCAACCAAATCAGATGTACATACCAGTAAGCCCATTATTTTTTCTAAAATAATTATTTTTAATTATTTAAATAATTTGATATTTTTGTTTCAATAAAATATTGAAAAACTAAGTTTAAAACATACCTTATACATTATCATATTAAAAAAATATCTTACGCATTAAAAATTAATCAAGTCTAATATTGATAGGGATTGGTATTTGCTTTAAAATTAATCAACTCACCTATTTTTGTTAAACTCATATGAGGTTAAGTAAACTTTTACAAAATCAATAAAGTCTAGATTTTACTAGGAAGTTTATAGGTTTAAATTTATACTTACTTTTGAATTCATTTTTCATATAATTGGTCTTTAGAGGTTTGACAAATTCTCAAATAGCAATCATATTATATATAATATTGAAATAGTACTTATTTGGATTTCAAAGGTTTAATTATTCTTTAAATCCCTATAATTTTACTCAATTTTCAATTAGGTACCTATAGTTTAAATATTTTTAAATAGATCCCTACCATTATGAGTGAGAGGGTGAAGTGGAGATGAAAGTGAAATATTTATTGAATATTCTATTTTTTATAATGAATGGGATCTAATTGAAAAATCTCATACACTATAGGGACTTATTTAGAAACTTTTAAACTATAGGGACCTAATCGAAAATTGAGTGAAACTATAGGGATCTGCAGAGTAATTAAACATTGAAAAAATTGTAAGATTATACTTATTTTAATAATTACTTATTTGAAAATCAATTTATATTTGGACACTTTAACTGAAAAGTGATTTTAACTTAATGTGTATTTTTTGGATTATTAAAATATAGTCATTTTCTTTGTGGTAAATGACTATGAACTATAAATTATATTACATAAATGGTTATGGCAAATTACTAATGATGAGGATAGTAGGTTGGGGATATATCCCTTACATCCGTGGATTATAATTAAAATTATCAAATTTGACTTCCACTTTTCTTTTCTCTGAAACAGTTTTTTCCCATATTTAAATTGCTGAAATTATTGACCTAAAATATTCAAACAAACTTATTATTTAAAACAATTTATTTTAAAAAAATCTTTTTTGTCCCAAGCATCCATAGGAAAACAAATATTAATAGTAATAATAATTTATAATAATTATTTTTTAAACATAAAAGTTATATATTTTCTCATCACTTACTAGTTTTATAAATACATGATAAAATAAAAATATTTATTAATATGATATATAAAGATAAATCATGAAGAAAGTAACAGGAAGAAATTTGTTATTTCAATATAAAAATATACATTAATATTAAAAAACTAATAGTTTAGAAAAGAATAATTTTTGTTTTAAAATAATTATTATAAGTTATTTTTACCATCAATAACTTGTTGTCTTAGTATATAGTACTAATAAAATTATAAATATATAAAAATAATTTATAGCATTATTAGCCACATATGTTAAATTTTGATAAAATTTATTTTGGGCAAAAATAAAAACATAATGTGAGAAAATATAGAATTGACAATTTTTTTTAAAAAATAAAGTGTATCTTATCTTAATCGTTTAGTAGAGAGAAATGTATAATTTAAAAATAGAGGGGATTAAAGTGTGATAATTATTATAAATTATTGTTACCATCAATAATTTGTTCTCTTAGTATATAGTACAAATAAAATTATATATATATATATTTTATATCATTATCAGCCACATATATTTTATTTCATAAAAGATTAAAATATATAAGTTTTAATAAAATTTATTTTGGCCAAAAATAAAAACATAATGGGAGAAAATATAGGATCAACAAAAAATTAAAAAAAAAACTAAAGTGTAGCTTATCTTAATTATTTAGTAGAGAGAAATATATAGTTTAAAAATAGAGGGGATTAAAGTATAATAATGTAATCTATATGTATTTATTTAAAAAATAAAGATTCATCTATAAATTTTATTTTTTTGAGTACTACTTTGAAAAATTATATATTAATTCGAAAAAAAAATAGTTATATGTAATTATTACAATTTTATAAGAAGACTTATTATTGGTCCACATAGGCAAGGGTTTTAAAATCCAATATTTGATTTTGGTTCCATAGAATTACCCTGATTTTAATAGTTCCATTAATCAGATATCATGCTTACGGATTGATGTAATTTGTAAGTTGCTTTATTTCAATATATTAAATAGATGGAATAAAGTTGTTTATGATTCATTTACTGATGAGCGTAAACTTTTCTTAAAAGATGATGATTGACACAGTATTAAGGTATTAATAATTAGGTGATTAAGAACTATTCAGGGATCTTAACCTGATATATAGTTTAATATACAAGGGTGTCGGTAAATGACAATATATATAATATGTTTTACAATGCAAGTGGTTTATTATAAAGAGAAATGTTAACTGCACTCAAATATTATGGGACATTGTGTCAACTCATATTACATCGATAATTGAATGGAGTATTGACCCTATTTAAATGAGATCCACTCCTTATTTAATAGTAGATAGATAGGGTGTGAATCAATATGATATCTGCACTCCATAAATACAAATAACACAACTCTATTATAAAATGCCATAGCTAGCCTACTAGAAGCTAATCCATAGGTTGATTTTGGTTAAGTGTCAACCATCACTGCTGATTAAGTCAGTTAATCGTAGTTGACAACCCTTAACAGACACTTAGTTAACTATTAAGTATGATATATTATAAACAAAAATCCAAACGTGCATGCACCATCATTAAAAATGGGGAATGAGTCTTAAATTATTAAGCCTCTTAGTTGGTGTATCATCACCAAGTAACTGTTAGTATAATTATTTATTGAAGCACTTGATCCAACTGGCCTTGTGTTGCATTTACTTACAGCTGCTTCGAATTTTTTAAAAAAATGACATACGTTATAACAATGTTGCTTCCCTAGTCTCACTGTATTCATCTGTTGTATATTATATAATACATTATACGTATGTACAAGTTATGTACTTGGATGTGTACGTCAAATTAAATGGAAGCACGTGTCTCTAGTTGCATGAACTCCCACAATTAGTTAACAAATTTAATAGAAAGATATATTTCTTTTCGAAGGTGGTTCTACTATTAGAATGAATTAAATTGGGGGAAGCCTAAACAAAGTCCTATGGGAAGAGGAAAGGCAAAATGACAAAAAAGGAGGTGAAGTGCACTTACAAGGATTTGAATTCATGAATTTTTAATATGGATGAATTTCACAATTCCATCAATTGAATCGTCCCAAAGAGAATATATGTATAAAAAAAAATGTAACTGTTTACGTCTTAGCGAGGCAAGATATACACGCTTGTGTTTAGGCAAGGAATGAAC
This sequence comes from Dalbergia cultrata, assembly GCA_031216105.1. Taxonomy (NCBI): domain Eukaryota; kingdom Viridiplantae; phylum Streptophyta; class Magnoliopsida; order Fabales; family Fabaceae; genus Dalbergia; species Dalbergia cultrata. The sequence continues at coordinate 642,149 of CM062347.1, read as the reverse complement.
TAATTCTCGTAGACCCTAGGACGGAGCATAATGGTAATGGTACATAATTTATTTTTTTGGTCCGAATCAATAATAATGGCAGATTAATTTTTTAAGTTTTTATTTTTATGCCAATGAAGTAGACTTTATCTCCCTTACTCACTCAATTAATGTAAAGATAACATGGCCGAGTCAATTAAGATAAATTATAAAGAAATTTATTGATAATTTGAAAAAAAAGGTAAAATTGATATTAAATTTTACATTATTTAAAAAAATGGACCAAACTAATATCTTCTAAAAAATTCATTGTTAAAAACATTAATTTGTAAGTATTGACAATATAAAATTTTTTATATTGTTATTTAATTATATGTTGACATATCAGTAAAAATAATTAAGACTCACACATACTATTTAAAAAATTATTAAATATAATTATTTAATTAGATAATAATATAAAAAATTTATGCTTCCAATACATTAATATATTAAACTTTTAAAAAGAATAGTTAGTCTAGAACTTAATTATTACTGCTTTTCTCGCCTTTCTCTCATGGATAAAATAATAAAACCAGATCAAAGAGGTAGGCCAAGAATGGTTTACACCTCCAGAAAGTTGCAAATCCGTTACTATATGTTACATCAATGTGGGGCAGGGGAAAAGAATTTGATTTTTTATTTTTTTGCCCTTTCGACCCCATCACATCCAACTTCATATTGGTATAATTACTATTATATATTAATGACAAGATAGAGAAGGCAGCATTGACAACAAGCAAGCTATTATTGTAATGCCAAATGTAGAGCAACCAAAGTAGTCTATTCTATTAGTACGCGGAGGAAATAGAGGATCTAAGAAGCCAAAAAACGAGTCATACCCCATCAACAAAAAAGAGTTTCCATGAAGACGAAATATGGGGTTTTGAACTTATCTGAATTGAAACAAGTTTCAATAAACTAGGATATTGACCCCTTGTTTTAGTCTCTGAGCGGTTTTCCTAATCCCCACAATCTCATCATAGTAGTGTTCTGGTTTTGTTTTGGCCCATAGTTATATGATCATAGATTTAGTGTTGGTTACAACTGCAATAGTTATAACAGGACAATTCGACATAGGCATTAATTAGATCATGACTAAAATCTACTATTTGCGTATACTTGATCTTTCCCTCTCTCTCTCACGCACACACACATACACACAGATATATATATATATATATAAACTAAAATAGTGGACCAATTGTAGATAGTGCTAGAGAGGTGAAAAATAGTGGACCAATTGTAGATAGTGCTAGAGAGGTGAATAAAGATTCCGGTCAAAATTGGTTGATTTTGCTTTGCATCTGGTCAACGCGTGTTTCAATATGTACTATAATAGTTACCACTATAGATAGAGTGGTATTGGTACTAAATACTTACGTACAAACCCCATTTTAATTAAATTTATTATTAGATATATATATACATATATATATATATATATGGGTGATAAAATGAGTTGGACCTATTGAATTGATCCACCAACCTATTGTTCTTTTGATGGGACGGGTTGGCATTTCCAACCTAGATAACTACTACGAGTCAACCCGTCCCACCCTATCTGTTGGCTCGTGTGCCACTCCTATATATATGAAATGGGACAATAATTGACAAATGGCCGTTCCTTTTCGATATTCCCCGGCTTGGACGGAGAGATCTATCTATGACTTCACGCATATACAGTCCTTTGCAAGTGGATTTGATTTATATAATTTATAAATTTGTTTGTATTTACATTATACTGCTGGTGGTGTGGTAACACAAGCAGCTGGTTTTGGTAAGCAAGAAATTAAAGGAAACAAAGCAGGACATGTCAACTTTTCTACGAAAATATATTGGACCTCAAGTTTCCTCACTCAACACTATTGGCTAGAAAGAAGAAAATCTTGTTGTAATCATGCTTGTTCATGTGTAATATTCCAAAAGCACTTTCTTAGTATATGTTATGTATATAGTGTCATTTTAGAGACAGAATCCAAAAAGGCTTCAAGGGGATATATTGGGCATGAATTACGTCATCATCATCGTCATCTCCTAATATCCTTGAGGTGAATGTCCATTCCATTAAAGTGTGAACTATAGGAGCTAGTGGCTGGGGTGCATAATTCTTTCTATCTCTATCTATATTTTAACTTTTCTTTTTTTCCCCCCCTCCCCCCTAATTTTACTCCACACATGAAAGAAAGTCAATGTTAGCTGGAGCCAAGTTAGAAAAGTAAAGAGGCCAAAACATAATACGAAATTGGCTTCTTATGGAGGCTAGTCTAGCCCAGCAAGCAGAGGGCTAATTCTTTTTCTTTTTTAGTTAACCCAAGAGCTAAATATTTTTTCAGAATAGTCATTTGACTCATAAAAAACACGGGTGGATAATAAAAAATAATTTATTGATATTATTAAAAATAAATTATAGTTTATGTAAATGTGTTATACTGTTTTGTAAATGATTGGTTACAAGTTACCAAGTTGCAATTGCGGCGTCAAAGAAAGCTTCGTCTTTTTAGGCATGTACTCGGCGGAACCGTATTGCAAGTTGACGCACTTAGCATTCTTTGTTTTCTATATGGCTTTTTATTATTTGATTGTATACGGACACGGCATGAGCAAGTGGAGGCGTGGTTCGTACAGGTGTCCTGCTGTTGCCCCCTTTGCTTATTCGCTTCGCATTCTTCTTTTCCTCAATACTAGACACTGAAAATCAATTTATTCACCTTTGATAAAGTTTTTGTCAGCTATGAAATGATATGAGCGTGAATGTGTGCGGGTGACCAAAGTTGCATGTGTTAAAGCTATGGTCCACAATTGCTTCTATGATTTGAGTTTTATGACTACATTTGCATATTTGCATACTGTGTGAGTTTCTCCCTGTCTCCTTAAAAGAATGTGCAACTTGTGCTATTCTGTTTGGACTTGCCCTTATAGAAATTAAAATAACAAAATTGCGGCGAATAGTATGGGAAGTTTTATAAAATACTGCGGACCAAGAAAGTAGTGCAAATATGAAATATCTGATGCGTGATATAGCAGGATACATAGCATCATCTTTGAATTTGGAAACATACCAAGTAATATTGTCATTATACTTAACTGTGTCTATTTTGTTTTCCAAAACCTAAATTAAAAGAAAAGTTTGGTATGATTAAGCCATAAAGTTATTGGCATTCATATTTTAGGGGAAGTTTTAAGGTGGCTCTTATTAATATTATTTTGAGTTAGGAAATCTTATTGACCAATCACGGTTGGGCTCAACTAGCATACTTAAACTGCTTGGATTAAAATTCAAGATTTTGGTTCATAATGAACTATCCTCTTCATTATGTAACTTAAAAATCATAATTAAATATAATTAAGGACACTCAAATTTATGTTTGACGGCTAGACTTTGTTTTCATCTGCTAACTATTAAATTAACCTGCGTACGTGATTCTTGTTAAACGTCATTCCCCTCATATCACAGATTTCTAAGGTCAAGGAGCAAGATTTTTTTGTCGACTACTATTAGCTGTCAAGCATGTACAAAGGATACGAGAAAATAGAAATGGATTCATTATTGTGATTTCTTTTTAAAAAAATATAAACTTTTGTAATTTTCTTTATTCTGATAAATTAAGAAAAGCAGATTTATCATTTATCTCAAGATATGTAAAGCAGTGCTTTATAATAACTGAATAAAGCAGTGCTATTCAAACAAACACTCATGCACGGAACCAAAAGCAAGTGAAGTGCAATGGATCGCCGTTTTGAATGAACAATATTGTCTTGTCATCCAACTATGCCAACTCTGTGGTACAAAATCTTGAGGCGACTTTAATTTCATGATATATGGTACGATTCCGATAAGTGAAAGTTTATGGGGAAGTACGAACGAGCAGATAAAATTTTGAAGGCGATTCCATACAGTTGTCGATCAACGCACTTTATGCAGTTGGCCACAACATCCAATAAGAACTTGACACATGATAGTGTTTATATTTATTTTAAAAATTAAGAAAAATCTAAATTACTGCTTCACCCTTTCTACAATTGTCTTTTCTGATCAATCTATCCTTCCTTCGTCCTGTCTCTCTCTCTCTCTTACCAGACATCAACTGCTCTCACCTCTATCATGCCTCATCCTCTTCTTCTATGTGAAAATAAAAAAAATTGTTTGGGTTCTTTGTTCCTGTTCAGCCAAAAAGCACACACAACAATAATGAAAAATTTGACCTCTAGTTTAAAGGAAAAAACACAAAATTCCAACCATTATCTCCATTGCTGAAGCTCCAAGTTCTTGATAATCCACAATCCCATTTTCCCCAACCCGCTAAACAGAGCTTGGAATCATCAAAGACACCAACAAAATCGTAGGAGGTAGCAACAAAAATAGAAAATCTCATCCCTTTCACATATCTAGTTGCATAGACTCTATCAAGATTTTTCCTTTTTGGGAATTAAACACAATGGAGTGGTAAAATAGCATCTGAATTATTTCTTGATTGTTGAACATTGTTGTCTTTCTTTCTATCTTCTTTCTCTGCTTGTTGTGCGTGTGTATTTTTTTTTATTATATTTCTCCTTTTTTTTTGTGCAACTAGTGATACTATAGGCTTAAAGAGACCATTGATGGAATAAGGTAGTTCCATGGGAGCAAAGGAGCTATCCTTGTCTGACCGCTATGACTAGCTCACATTATTGAAGGGAAGTGTGGCACTGTACAGAAGACAGAACCATCCACGGAGAGAGAGACAGGAGAGAGAAAGGGGAAATGAATAAAGGATAAACCAGTCATTTAGATTTTTTTTACTTTTTAAAATAATTAAATATTATCCACGTGTCAAGTTCTTATTGGATGTTGTGGCCAACTGCATAAACTGCATTGACCGACAACTGTAGGGAAGCAATCGCCAAAATTTTGAAAGATGATATGTGCTTAATAAAATAAGAGAATAAACTCATGGCATGAATACAGATCGAGAAGGAGATAAAATAATAAAAGCAAATTCACTAATATTAATATATTAAAATAAGAAAAAAATAATAATAGTGATGTAAGTTTATTGTATAATTTTATTGTCTAACAAATTTTTTTCTAAAATTTTACTCGATCAATAGAGATCTCTCAATACTATATAACCAATTTTAGGATTAAATAAGCTGTCCAAATTAATATTTAAGTTATTCAGGGGATGTAGTAGCGGCAGGTGTATATATCATTTGTGATGCCATTGTTAGATATTAAAATATGTGATATATAAATTATTAGTATATCACTTTCTAAAATTAATACAATTGGTTAATGTCTTCTATAACATCAGCTCCAGATAAATATATCATTTCAAGAATATATGCTAAATACTCCTACATTACATTTTTAAATATAGAGTAAATTATAACCCCGTCATTGGGAGAAAATTTTACGACAGGGTCTTACTGTCAATTTGCAAAACACATACTTTGCTACCCTAAAAATTTGAAAACAAAAAAAAGCTAAACATTGATTTATTTTTTTGGTGATACAATTTTTTTAATTCTCCAATTTCTCATACTTATTATTTTACTTTTTTGACCAAAATATCCTTCATTAATATGATAGTTATACATAATAATTTTTTAATAAATTAAAATATATATAGCTTATAACAATAAAAAATATTGATATATTTTATATACAGATGTATTGAATTTTCTTTAATTAGTTTATTATCTTAAGAGAATAAGTTAGTAATAGTTACGGTAATTGATAATAATTGTTTTTGAAGTAAAGATTACTTATTTTTTCATCTATTAATTTTATAACAATTTTTTTAAAAAATTTTTATATTAAAATGAATCATGAAAAAATAACAGAAGAATTTTGTGATGTTACTATAACAATATACATTAATATTTTAAAATTAATAGGTAAAATTTTTTAATTTAAAAATAATTATTACAAACTATTGTTCCTGTTAAATATTTTTATTATAAATAATTTATTTTCTTAATATAATTATAATTTTAAAATTAAATAGACATATTAATATTTTATATTATTATAAGTAGCATATATTTTTTTAAAAAAATTAATATGTATATAAGTATTGTTAAAAAGGTATTTTAGTCAAAAACAAAATAATAATATTGGAAAATTAAAAAATGAGTTAAAATATAGCTTATCTTTTTTTTGTAACATATAGCTTAAAATATAGCTTATCTAAATTCCATAGAAAAGGATAATGTATTTTTAAAAGTTGAGAGAAAGTGTTATTTTAAAAAAATATTATTTCAATATCCAAAAGTCGGTGTCCCATAAAAATAATAAATAAGGATGAGCAAATCACAAGTTGGGTTGTGGATTTGACCAAACCCAAACCTCTACCCCATTTTTAGACCAAGTTGTTTATTGAAGCCTAGGCTTGACAAAATAATGACCGGGTCACATTGAATCAATACGACTTTGAAATAACAAATAAAAATTTGAATATTATATATAATAAAGTTATCAAATTTTACAGGTGGGAAATAAAATTTAAAATTCCAATACATATTTCAAAATAAATCGTTTCAATATGAAAATAACATCAATATATCTAAAATATATTAATTAAGATATAAAATCTTATAATTTATCACTATTATAATAAACAAATATAGCTTTGAAAAAATTATTTGACATCGGTCGAACCAACCTGAAATATAATCTGATACCTGTTCGAAAAGTATACTCAGTCAAATATAATGACCCAAACCCTATCGAGTAGGCTTCGAGCCAGGCTAGGTTGGTAGGTTGGACCGAGTCATAAACATCTTTAGTAATAAAGTGAGTGTTCCAATAAAACATCCATTTTTTGGTGTTAAAATAACACTACTCATTAGAAAATGTGATTATGTGAGTGAAATAATTTCATCTCTTGAAAGATGATTATATTTTGAATTTAATTTTTATGAAGTGACAATATAAATTTTTTTGTATATAATTATCTAATTATATTTTGCTATATTAATAAAAGTAATTGAGTCTTATATTTATTACTTAAAAATTATTTAGATAAAATGATTTAATTAGATAATAATATATATAAAAAAAACACATAGGACTTAAATTCTTATATTTTACTCTTAAATATAACAATTTCCTAAGCAATGACAATTCAAAAAATGATTAGAAAAGGTGCTATTATGCTAAAAAAAAATGTTAAAGTGCTCAACTGCTCACATCACAGGAACTTTATTTTTTCTGTTTTATTTCATGTGAAAAGCTTAAGAATGTTTAGATCAAAATCAGACTATTCACGGAACCGCGACAGGTACTTAGGTTTAACCAAATTAACCGTGCCTTTTCCTTGGGCCTATAAATCAGGACATTAACTCCCTGCAAGGCTTACAAACTTGGTAACCTTTTGGACCACATGTATCCAATATAGCTGGAAAGACAATGACAAATGCATAGACCATTATTTGCGATAAATAGAAAGTCTATGTGCAGGGTATGTATACGGGCAAATTAGAAGATGGGTCTTATATATTTAGATATTATCATTATATTTAATGGTGATAAAATAAATGATTTTTTATTAGGAATTTCTCCAATATTCCTATAAAATTTAAGGGTATTGACACTTGTTAGTTATATGTGGGTAAAAATGAGTCATGTATCTTACTAACTCAAGTTTTTAGAATCTATCAAATCACAATAATTGATCATACAAAAGATACAAATAGCACATGCATAGCAAAACAAAAATATTAGACAAAGGCTTAACTTCTAATAGACTATTTTTATTCTCTACAATTTTAGTTAGAGATCAAAATTGGGTTTTGTCCACTAATATTTAGGGGTATTAATAATTCAACTTACTCGAATTCAAATCATTTGTTTAGAGTAATTTTTTTTATAATAATTAATGAAAAATTATATACTTTATAGTTCTATTAATATATTTTACATAATTTGATGTTATTCTTATATTGATATGGTATGTTTTAAAACATATATTACAGTCTCTTAAATTTCATTTCTTACTTCTAAAATTTTATAACTTTACTATGGATAATATATCTAGGTTCTCATATGTTATTTGAAGGTTGGACTAACTCAGTTTACCCCAATCACTAATTAGGTCATTATTATTTCGAGTTCCAAAAAATTACTCAACCTAAAAGCCAGGTCGAATTCAGTTTTGATTCAACTCAATCTAATCCCTTCAATATATGCAACTCAAAGCATTTAATATTGAAAAATATTATTTATACTCATAGGTATGGAACGCCATGCCGACGCATATTCTATTTACCATTAGATTGGGTTTGTATCTTATTTGAATGGGGTTTACACTTCATCTAATCATGAATAAGTTTTTTTTTTTCAATGGTTTAAGTATAGAGGCTTAACCTGTAAAACAAGGGAAGTAAATCAAGTCAAAGGTCAAAGCACTAAAAGTTTAAAATATGAAAGTTGCAAAAAAAAAAAAAAAATCATCGCACAACTTCACACCTAAAACTTCACCTAAAAAATTGAATACTATCTCATCTTCATCATCTACTGAAATCGATAGCAAACCTCCATGAAGTGAACACCAAGACAAACTCCAATGACTACAAACCCATGGCTAAAACTTGCTAAAAAATAAAAGAAACAAGGCAGCACCACCAAACCATCCTTGCCAACATGCCCTGAGTAACTTGGCGACAATAGATGCACAACAACCAAAAAATTCCTTTATTCGTAACAAAACTAAACGCCTACCATATCTCCGAAGCACCAAAACCATGCCCTTCAATTGCCAAAGGAGAATACTAAATCAAATTCATTATAGTTAAATCAATCAATGATCTAAAGAAGCAACTTTACAAGAGATCCTTCTATAACACAGCCACAACCTAAACCAATTGCTTTCAAATGAGCAAAATAGCACCCAAACTAGCATCATTATCATTGCTCAAAATCTGAAGAAAGACACCTCATATAAGTTGCCAATCTCAATTTTCTCATCTAAAAAAAAAATCCTATTTATCAAAAATAGGCATAGGGGCCACTTACTGCAACCCCTTTGGCATGACCATTAGGGTCATAATTGTAAGAGGACCTCAAAAAACCGAGCCATACTAACAAACACTGAATTGGTTTGTATGCATCCACAGGGGAACACTGACATGAAATGGAACACACACGCGTAGCAACACATATAGCCTAATACTCAACTAAACCTCACCAAGTGTATCACTCTAAAGTTCTATCTAGAGATTTGACTCTTTGCTTTTTCTCCCTCACCCTCACAAGAAAAACTCCCCTTCAAATTCGAAAGTATCTCATTATGTATCACTCCGCACCAACACCTTATAGCCAAAACACCTCGTACCTGCAAATTTCCATGTGACTTGAACTTGCAAAGAAATAAGCAAAAAACCAAAATACACCCAGAACACATAAAGATCAAAGCACAGGCTCACAAGTGTGTCACTCAATTCCTATAATACTAGGCACATAGTTCTAATCTCCCACAAACTCAGAGAAGATTTCTCCCCATCATACTAAGACGTCACAGCGTATCACTATGCAGAACCATCTTTGCCGCCATCTAACCAAATTAGCATGCGAATCCATAATATGTGGGCCTGCAAACCAAAAAAGCTAGCCACCACAAACCAACATCAACTTAACAACTAAAGCTAACCCAAGTTCTACACTGGACATAAGGTTATTCAAAAAAATTATTCCATGATACCTTTTCATTTTGAAGCACAATTATGTTCCTTTGCACCCAAATAGATAATAAAATAGCATAAAAACATACATTCCAACCCATTTTGCTTGCCATAAAATTTCACCTCATTCCAAACCTCAAAGTTAATTTTCAAATTAGGTGACAACACCCGATTTAAGGCACACCATTTACAACAAAAAGGCCAAATTTTCCAAATGTATACACAAAAACAAGCGAAACACACTTCGAGTCACCATTTATAATGATGTTCAAACAGCTAAGATGTGTTCTAGTATTAATTCTATCTAAAAGAACTAACCAAACAAATAATAAATGAGCTCTGAGTCAGTACTGTATCTCAAGATAATGATTGCAAGGAACATAACTCATTAACGTTTTCTCTATTTAAGAATTGGTCACAAAGCCCTGAGTAAGCAACTGCCCACACGGACATAAACATGGTTCCACCGTCGCAAACAGACTCCGTACATAAATCCCACGAAATGAAGGGGGAAACATAAGATTGAAGATTGAGTTGCAGTTTTCCACTGTTAATTTATGGAGTCTTTCAACTTTAGAATATTGATTCAAAAATTAAAACATTGATTGAAAATAAAACCTTTTAATTTTTTAGTATTTTATATATGTTGAAAAAATCTATAACTTTTTCTTTTCTATTCCTCTAACCAATGTTTATTTGCTAGAAAAATTGTGTATTTGTATATTTGTTTCCTACCTTTTCAAACTTCTGTGTGCTCATGCCAACGAAGGCTAACGATAGAAGGGATGCCAAATGCCAGTGCGTGGTTCAATTTGAATAAATTATATTAAATAAGCACCTTATCTATATCTATATCTTACTGGAAAGTAGAAACCTGCAGTATTAAACCCTTTATATATATATATATATAATAAAGGATAGTATTGAAAGCAATAATATTGGACTATATATCATAAAAAAGAGCATTATTATAAAAAAAATAATATTGGACTATATTGGCAGGGCAGATATTTTATTATCGAATCAAGCTTTCAATTGCGTTCTCCCTTTTGCTTCCTACCAACAAGAGAAAAAGAAATAAGAAATGCCTTGCAAATATTATAATAAAAAACTACACATATAAAAAATAAAAAAGAAAAAAGAAAGAAAGAAGGAAAGCAAACCTAAGCCAGCTATAAATCCTCACTATATTTCACATTGGTCTTACCAATACATCGATTCAAATTACTCATGGATATCTTATAAATTTCTGTGAGTTTGCTGGCCAGTGCCATAAATTTTGCAATGTTTATCTAGATATTTTGCAGTATCTTAGATGGCAGTATTGATTTTCTTTCTAGGGAAATGGGTAGTTATTATTATACACGGATTTTATACACGGATCTTTATCTTCCTCACCAATATTCCAAAATGCTGTTGGACATTGATCACTGAAACAATGAGTCACTCGTTGAAGCTGAAAGGGATTAGATCTACACAATGTGCTGTCGGATAGTGTCTCATAAACTACAATATCATTTATACTAATATTATCAAGATCAAACTAAATCCTAATGACATCTTTTAATAGAAGTACGTAAAATCTTGCTTCTGCTTTGGAACTATATTATATACTTTAATGTTAGAGTATAAATTATTCATATGTCTCTATTCAACAATTTAAACTTTTGGAAAATATAGTTCATAACATGATAATAGAGTTTTGTGACCCAATCATTGTTATCCTTCATTTTTTCTAAAATTGTTCATGTTTCAAATTAAAAAAAAATCTTTTATAACTCTTTTGAAAAAGATGATTCATGACATGGTATGAAAGTTTTTATAAATAAATTAGTTAGAGTTTAATCCCACACTTAGAGTTTAAAAGATGCTAGTATTAAAGGATATATTAGATGTAAAATCAATCGTCCGTATGTCTAAAAGCCATTATGTGCCTAATTGGTTTATTACTTAGTAATTACTATCTCTGGTGCCAAATAAATGTCAATTTTGAAAATTTTTTGATCCAAAATAGGGGGTGTCCGCTTAAAAGATTATTTAGGCATTATTAATTCTTTTTATTGATACTCCTATTGAATGAAGGAGAGAGAATAGGTGGTGCAAAAAAGTATAAGAATAAGTGAGAATAAGTATTTTTGTATAATAATTAAATTTGTCTGAAATCACAATATTTTCAATCATATTTTTAAATCCACACATACCTAATTAAAAGTAGACACTTATTCAGGACTGAATGTATAGTATTTTTTTTTTTTTTGGGGTATTAATGGATAGTGCTCTTATTTGTAGGTAATATGTTATTACTACAATTTCCATAAAATGTCTCTTTCGAAATTTTACAAAAAAATAGTAAAATTAATAAAAAACTGAAAAATACATTTGTCTTATTTTATTTTATCCCCAAAATCATAAACAAATAAAGAAAATAAATTTAAAATAAAAAATGAGAGTAGAAATAAATTTTTCTCTTATTACCATTTATTGAAAATCAAAACAAAAAAGTCTCAGGAAAGACATGAAAAAATAAAGACATAACCACGAGACGTAACAACGTTGATAGTTAATCGAATTTTTTAAATATTTATTCAGGAGTTTGATTCCTAATGGTGTATATGAAAAATGTATATTAGTCATAGATGTCACCAGTAGATACTCTAGAAAATAAAAAAAAATAATACATAAGGAAACACCAACAATCAATTTAAAGAATTATCTATTCATAAACACATATTAAATAATTCATTAAATGATTTTGATGATAATAAAAATTAAGCTAATTTTACCAAGTTATCCTAAAATTAAATTTAAAACCTTTTTTATACTTCCACTAAGTATTAAGAATCCATATAATTCCAATATTTAAAATAAAACCTTAAATGAACAGATTAATAAAACGGAGAGAGTAGAATAAACTCAGACCTGGCGCTAAGATACTTCAGGTATTTATAGAGAATAATAATCAATAATCGATGAAAAATATTGGGATGAGACGTATAGAAATAGAAATGTAAGACAAATCTTCAAGCTTGTCCTTGGGTGCCCAAGCCCCAAATAGAGCAAATGAATTTAAAAAATTAGTGGTAATCAGGGCACTGTTAAGGAATCAAAAATAGAAAATTTTGGATTGAAAACACGTGTATTTTGGATTTCAAAGTATAGGACCACCAATAATTTTTAAGTTTTACTTTTTCTAGTATCCTAAATCCAAAATTAATTAATGCAGTTTGGCGTAACATTTTGGGATGGTTTTATATTAATTGTTGCCGGACAACCGGGGATGTATAGAATGATCCTACGGCTACGAGAGAGGTTGACTATTTTGCCATGCCAATCAATACAAGACAAAGTCAAATGCATTTTCAATTTGTAGTTTGATGAATGCGTTGTTTAGTCTCTGGTCTTCACTTCTGCATTATGGCACTTTGGTACTATTTATTTGTTGATTTTTATTGCTCGGCATTCCTAGCTGAATAATTCAAATATTTGAATATTTTTATTCCAGCACTTAATAAATACAAATAAACAGTATACAGTACAGAATTATTCAGCTAATTTCACCCGTTATGTATGTGATTGGGGATGAAAGGGATTTTTTTGCCATAAAAAATTCTAAATAGGACACATGTACAGAATTGAAGGTTTTATAGATCTCGATCATATTATTGAATTGGACACAGCTATATGTAATCGAGTTTGATCCTATTTTGAAAATATGATATCCTTTTGATGTCAAAATATAGATAAGTTTAAATAATTCGTTTAATTTCCTTTACACAACATAGGCTATTATGATTAAGCAGAAGACAAGAGCTGGCACAAACGCTGCATGGCATTGAATAATATATCAAAGCAGGTAACAAACGCGGAAGAAATGATATCGGGTGTTGAAGCATAAATTAGTATCAACTAGCAAGTTTGTCGATAAAATTTTAGTGAGTACATATCCTATTCCATTTTCCCCCCTTATCATCAGTTAGATAATTGTGACATAAAAGTTAAAAATTCGAAAAAGACATGAAGTTTAAGTTGTTAATTAAGTAAACATAGATATGAAGATTTTTTTCATTTTAAGATGCCTTTACATGCAAGGGCATTAGAGCACTGTGTAATACGTGCTTAAAATGTAAATAATGGAAGGAAGGGCGCATCCTTATTAATAACCATGTATTTAAATTCAACTTTCATTTAAAAGAACGAGAGATGCAAATATCAACCTCTAAATCTCCCAAGTACAATTTTTGATATTATGATGATATATTTTTTTTTAAAAAAACTAAAACTATTAGATAAATTAACATATAAATCAAGATCTATGATACGATAGTTTTCTATACGATTCAATCTATTTGCAGCAAAAAAGCAACCATGCATCAACATATCTTTGAAACGGCAGCAAGAAAGCCCCTCAAAAAAATTATCTCCAAAATATTTCCTCCTTTTTCCCAGTAGAAGGGGACTAGTATATTATTCACCTAATCTTTAGATAAAAAATTAGGTAAATTACAATAATCTTTCATAAGATTTAGTAAAATTTCCATGATTCCCCTCTTTTACCTAGATGACACTGATCCCCCCTAAATCATTATTTATTGTACGATAGAGGAGACGTTGATATAATGATTTTATAAACTTAGAAAAGACCGATATAATAATTTCATAAACTCAAGAATTTCGTGAAAAAATTTTATAAATAAAGAGGAACCGAAGTAAATTTTACCAAATCTTAGGAGATTTCAAGGCAATTTATCATTATACAAAAAGGTGAGTAATAATCATGTGACTACTAGTTAAAAAATCGATTCAAAACTAATGCACATAAACTAAGAAGGATTCAAAGTTAGTATACACAGTCACAGAGTGTAAATTTTTATCAAAATTTTTTCAATATATATGTGACATTGACACGTAGTTGTAGCGAACTTCGCCACATGTACGTATCGTGTGCATATGTAAAAAAATCTTGTGCAAAATGCATATAGATTTCGAACTTATGAACGATTATATATATATATATATTATAATCCTAGTTAACATAATTTGAAAAGTAAAACAAATAGAAACTCATATATATATATATTATAATCCTAGTTAACATAATTTGAAAAGTAAAACAAATAGAAACGTAATTTCGTTCAATTGAAAGCTTCGAACTCAATGCTTTTTGATGGAATGAATAAAGCATATCGATGTTCTCAGTTATAATTTATCCCAGGAAAATGCTATACAACTCAAATTTATCCAAAATTTTATATTATAATAATATGACATAATTATTAGTCTTTAGATGAATTATGAGTCATATCATTTTATTTAATTTCACCCAACAATTATTATAATTTCTGTTAAAAATTCTGTATATATATTTTTGGATGTGTAACTTTACTTACTCTCCAACAAAGACAATTTGTAAAAAAAATTTTAAAAAATATAATTATTTTTTAAAATTTATATATGTCAACAAACTTTTGATTATAAACTGTTATGTATTATTCTTCAAGATATAGTTCATGGCATCACTCAAAACTTTAACTTGCTCGTATAAACTTTGCTAAGCAAATCCAGAAACAATCAGCTTGCAATAATAACAAATATGAAAGAATTGTGTAAAATATATGTAATGCACTTTGCTGGACAAACTAATTTCTAGCAGAGAAAATTAGGTGAAACGAACACGAAAATGTCGATTTGATGATAAAAGAAAAGAAGAAACTCGTGAGAACTGAGAACATAACCTAGAAAATCGTTACTACCCTTGTTAATCCTTGATTTCACAAGACTCCAGTTGATTAATAAGCTCATAATAATAATCAAGTAATTCTTTTAATTTGTAAGTTCTTACTGTAAAATGGGGGGGAAAATCACCACTACCAAGATAAAATTAAAGGTGAAGGATCAATTACTCCTGTAACAAGAATAAAAGCTTACTCCTTTCGTTTTATTCCTTTGAAAAAAATTAAAAGAAATACATATATTAAGAAAATAATAAATAAATTTTACTAATAGTATAAGGTTGTATAAATAGACATGATTATACCTATTAAAAAACAAAAGTAAGTAAATATTATTAATTTAAGCAAGTAAATACAATTAATTATACTAAGAGCATTATTAATAAAAAAATAATGTTTTCTTTATATGATAAACAGATAGAGGTTTTGAGATAATAAAATCTCGAAAAAATTGAGAGATATAGTGAAACGGAAAAAATAAAATGGTTAATTAATTTATAATTTATAATTATTATTTGATTCTTCCAAAATAATTTTACATTATTAGGGGTCACTTTTATCAATTTTTTTCTTAAAAATTACAAATATTATATTTTAATTTTTTAAAAGAAATTATTAAATGCAATAATAAGTGCTGTTTTTTTATTGAGGATTAACGTTTGATTAATGTACAAATTTTAATGTAAATTCATTTTGTGTAGAAAATCACAAATTAAAATTTAAGAAATATTAAATCATCCTGATTGATATATTTAAAATATTTTATTAAAAATTTCGCTTATATTTATTAAATAGTGTAAGTTATAACTAATATCATTATGAATAAAAGTTTTAATTAAAAATTTCTCAAGTTAATTTTTTAGTACATTTGAAAGCCGACGATGTATAATAATAACCTCGTAATAAATTACTAAAAAATTTAAGCCAAGCAGTGGTCCCAATATATATATTCAGAAAAATAGGCTTAACCGCAAGGAGGGAAATCAAAACAAAATAGCAAAATTTGTAGAATTATTTGTGAAGTGAAAAACGGAAACTTCATTGTTTGGGACCATGAGAGCTTTAAGGCCTTTTACTTACATTCTGAACGAATGAATCATTAAAGGTTGGTGCAGCCTAATTAATGTGAATGCTCAACGTACAACTACAAACCTACTGAGTTCATTGTTGATGACGCAAATCATTTGACCTAACTCACATCCCATTTCTTATCCTATCAATCATTTATTTATTTATTTATTTTTGATTAAATCAATCATTTATTTATTGTTACATAGTATCAGATAGTAAAGATTATATATTTTGGTATCTGTTTTAAATTTTTAAATCTTCTTCCATTTTTATTTTACAATTGTAATAAATAATTAGTGAAATAGAGAAGAGAATATGATTTGAAAACATATAATTTCTGTCAATTTGCTGAAATGTTCAAACAATACACAGCCCCCATTTCAAAAAAATTAAGTTCTGATCATCACCCATACTTGCCTTGAATTAAAATACTCACTAACACATAACCCAAGTTTATAAATCTTAAAAATGATCTTTATTGATTCTGTGCCTTGAAAAGGGTTGCTTCTACTTTCTGACGGCAAGTTGAGTTAGGCAAAAAGTAAGTTTGAAAAAAAAAAACCACGAAAGCATGACAAGGACTAGTACTCCAATTAAATGAAAAAAATATATATGAAAACATATGAAGATCCCCTTTTCTTCACATCCCTTTTTGGTTTGGGTTTGCCCATTACAATATATTGTTTTTGGCCGTTGATACTATACTCCGTCATATTGATTATTAAATCCAACACTCAATTTTGTGTTTGGGAACACACTTCAAATTTTTTTTTTCTTTAGAAAAAACTATCTCCAAACAATTAAATAAATGTTATGCGGTAAAATAGCTTATAAACAACTACTTGAAGTTTTTTATTATAAGCAAAAATTAATTATTTTAAAATCATGATATTTCCATCAAATTAACTCTAACTATTAAATATTATATGATACAAACAAATCATTTCGTATTATTTTAGTAATTTTGTCATATAAAAACAAATTTTTCATACAGTTAAAATAAAACATATTATATTAAAATTACTTTTTGATTGAAGTATTCAATCATAAAATAATTATTGTATAATAAGTGATTATATAAATAAATAATTATTAAAATAATTTTAATCTATACAACCCTTTCTTTTTTGGTTTATCTAATCAGTACCGTACCTTGGTTAAAAAGTTAGAAATAGAAAACTTTATTTTGGAAAATGGGTATTTCATGTTTTCTAAGTACAAAATCCATTAAAAATAAAAGCTGAGTCTTGCTATTTTATCAGTTCCTCTTTTTTTTTTTTTTTTTCGTTTTTGGGGTGTGTGTGTGTGGAGAGGGGAATGGCATGGCGTCACTCACCCCGGAGTGGAATCTGACGTCTTGAGATGCAGCCTTCCTTGAGGCAATAGATACACTGCGCTCTACGTGCTAGCCTCAACTTGCTGATGAGCCTAAACACACACACACACACACACACACGCACCCCACTCCCTCCCTAGGCCCATCATAGGCATAGGGGGTCTACGGTCTACCGAAATCTTTATTTTCCTCTTCGCATGCATCCGTACATACACACTCCCTAGACACGTGCCAACACTGTTTCTCTCTCTCTCTCTCTCTCTCTTGCCCTCTTGAGAGCGATACAATTAAATTAATAATGAGCTGGAGGGATTCCGTGTGTGGAAATTGAGCTGTAATTGAAAACTCTCTCCCCCCCCCTTCCCACTCTCTTCCTGGTTTTTGGTTGGGTCATATACTATTTCAACTCATGGCGCCTATAAATACCCCAAACATGTTGCCCTTGTTTTGTCACACGCCTTTAATTTCTTGTTTCACTACTCACCTATTACAACAGCAGCTACTACTACACAATCCCAGAAGGCACTAGACTAAACACTATCAGGCATGGAACTCAACACCACGCTTTTCTTCTTTGCTTCTTCTTGGCTCCTCATTGTTCTCTTCAAGTCACTCCTAAAGTCCTTCTTCTTCCCTTCTTCTTCAAAAGGCAGAGAATTGCCACTCCCTCCTGGCTCCATGGGTTGGCCTTACATTGGAGAAACCTTCCAATTGTACTCTCAAGACCCAAATGTCTTCTTCGCCACAAAAATCAAGAGGTTCACACCAATTCTTTTCAATTCTCATCATCAAACACTTTTCAAACTAGTTAATAGAACTTGTCACTTATCTTAGTTAATCTATGTATACATCAGCCTCTTCCAAAAACTTAAGCTGATGGGCCAAAACAAACAACTTTGTTTTTTGTTTTTTTGTTTTTCTATAGGTATGGTTCTATCTTCAAGTCCCACATTTTGGGTTGTCGTTGTGTGATGATTTCAAGCCCAGAAGCGGCAAAGTTTGTGCTGAACAAAGCTCGACTCTTCAAGCCAACATTCCCTGCAAGCAAAGAGAGGATGTTGGGAAAACAAGCAATCTTCTTCCACCAAGGAGAGTACCATGCTAACCTGAGAAGGCTAGTCCTTCGCACCTTCATGCCCGAAGCCATCAAGAACATCGTCCCCGACATTGAATCCATTGCACAAGATTGTCTCAAATCATGGGAGGGAAATTTGATCACCACTTACCTTGAAATGAAAACCGTAAGCCTCTCAAACCAGAGCAACAAAAAAAACAGAGCAAAACAGAGCACTCTGTTTCTATGATCATAAAGAAAAAATAAATAAAATGCACCATTTATTGATTTCTATTGTGTTTCTGCCAAATAAATAATGGGTTTTTCTTTCTGCTTTTGTCCTTTTTTTTTGTGGCGCAGTTCACCTTCAACGTTGCACTTCTTTCGATTTTTGGAAAAGATGAGGTTCTGTACAGAGAGGATCTAAAAAGGTGTTACTACACGCTCGAGAAAGGGTACAATTCAATGCCCGTGAATCTTCCTGGGACACTATTCCATAAGGCTATGAAGGCGAGGAAGGAGATAGGTCAGATGGTGGAACGAATCATCGCAACGAGGAGGGAGAACAAGAAGCAGGAGGATCACAATGACTTGTTGGGTTCTTTCATGAGTGAGAAAGCAGGGCTCACCGATGAGCAGATAGCAGATAACATCATTGGTGTCATTTTCGCTGCTCGTGACACCACGGCCAGCGTGCTTACGTGGATTGTCAAGTACCTTGGTGAACATCCCAGCGTCCTTCAAGCTGTGACCGTAAGTATTTGGGTCCTACATTTTTTATCCTATGATATGGATTGATAAGGGACAGGATTGCACATAATCTTATTATTGATTGTGTTATTTGAAGAAAGATAAAATGTTAAAAAGGGAACAAATAATAATAATAATAATAATAATAGGGATGTACATATAACACAGTCATGTGCAATCCTCACATGAAAAGATATTTTTCCGTGTTGACACTAATATTATTTTTACATTGGAATAGTCATTCTTGGGAGATACTATAGAAAGGAATGGAAAATATTTAGTGGCGATGGGTTTTTCTGTGGTGTTGAGTAGACATGTTTACTTTTTATTTAATGTACAAATAACATTACTGTATCTTGGTTGTGTTGTTTTTAGATTTTAATTTGCCAACCTCAAAGGTTCAAACTATAGTTTGAAGGGTGTAAACTGAGTTTCATTTTAAAGTATAATTTGAACAAATATATTTTCACTAGATCATATCATAATTTACAAATTATATCCCAAAGACCTTTTTAAGGTAGAAACCATATTTAGTTGGAAAAGCTAGGAGTGTCGTTAGGTTGATTGGTCCCTGACCTTTTGGTTATGATTATTGCAGGAAGAGCAGGAGTCTATAATGAAGAGCAAGAAAGGAAGGGATGAAGAGATGGGTCTTAAATGGGAAGACACCAAGAAGATGCCAATGACTTCAAGGGTAATTCAGGAGACACTAAGAGTTGCCTCAATTCTGTCCTTTACTTTCAGAGAAGCAGTAGAAGATGTTGAATATCAAGGTCAATAACCAAATCTGAACTGATACCATTTTTTGATTTAACCAAGAATTCCTTTCTTTACCGTAGTTGGGCTCACATATTTTTTGTGTTGACTGCTTCTTTTTTTTTTTTTCCCTCTTCAGGGTATCTCATACCGAAAGGGTGGAAAGTATTACCACTTTTTAGAAACATACACCACAGTCCAGACAACTTCAAGGACCCAGAAAAGTTTGATCCTTCAAGATTTGAGGTAAATTGTTGTTGCAGAACTTATGCAATAATATGCATGCCTTATATATATATATATATATCTTCTTGTTGCCATTCACGTGATTCCAAATCTAGAATTTGACAGATTCTGTTGAATTGGTTTTGCCAGGTGGCTCCAAAATCCAGTACCTTTATGCCATTTGGCAATGGGACTCATGCATGTCCTGGCAATGAACTAGCTAAGTTGGAGATCTTGGTGCTTCTACATCACTTGACCACAAAGTACAGGTTGGTAAACTTGTGTGATTTACCAATAATCAGAGTCCTCATTGCTACCTTTAAACAGTCACATTTATTGAGTGAAGACATGTTCCAAATTTACAAATGCTTAGAATGATTCTAATCATAGCTGCTATTAACTTTATGCAGGTGGTTGATGGGTGGTGATAAAGATGGTATTCAGTATGGCCCTTTTGCTCTTCCACTAAATGGCTTGCCTATCACATTATATCCCAAAAACTAAACATTAAAACAAAAAGGCCGAGCCCATTAAGTCAATTAGTCAACCATGGTATGGAGCAAGTTTCTAAATATGGGAAGTTTCAAAGCTGTTTAAAAACATTTCAGAGAAAATAATGAACAAAAGGGATCATATAGCAAAATACATGAACAAACAAAAAGGGAGATGAATCCTTCCCTTTACTTTTGGCCAAGAGACTCACCCAAAGGGGAAGTCTTAAAATGAAAGATCATACACAAACAGGGAAGTCGAGTGTACAGAAGAGGCTTCCATAGCCAGAGCAGATAGTATTCAGTGTTTTTTTTCCCACCTTTTTTTTCTATCTATTGTTCCTTTATTTATTTTCTTTCAAATTTATGTGGAGGAAAATATTGGATTGATGTATTGAACTTCATAGTTTTGTATCAATAAGAATGCCACAAGGCAAAGAAATGAAAAGTTGATATATTTTTTATCCTCACAGTTGTACTTTCTCTTCCTTTTTTTTTTTCCTTCTTCCCATCAAGTGTTAATTTATGTAGTAGCAGTAAAGTATTAAGAACTTGCACACATGGCAAACTCAGAAAGAAAAATTAAAATAATAAATTGCAAAGATAGCAATCTTCTTTCTTCAGACAACAATTTCTTATCATTGACTTCATAAAATATAACAATATGCTGGATTAAATCAACTCTTGAGAAATTTATAATAAGGCATCATTAACTTTTTTGTATCACTGCCTTTCAGGCCATTGTATTTATGTCTGAATCATTGCAATAGCCAATAGTTATTTAATAGTTAATTTAATGAAAATGTCAACTGATTAAGAATACCAAAGTTTTTGGGACTACTTTAGAACTTCCCTTAAAGTAACGAGGAAAATATATCAATATGTTTAAATGTTTACAATGTTAACAGTTTATTTCAACTTTTAACAGTACAATCATATTAAAAATGCTATTTTTTATAGTTAATTTTAGGTTTTATTTTATGCTAGCCATATTAAAACTGTAATAAAGTCTAAGAGTTACCGAGAATTAAAATTAATATTCAACTTATATAATATTAACATTGAAAAACTGATTTCTAGTGAATGATTTTTCAACACTTCTACACTTCCTGGAATAAAGAGTTTGAGATTCGGAAAGCACAAGGGATTAAATGCTTTGATTAAGTAAAGATATAGGACAATAATTTGAATTAAACAAGTTCAATTTCGTACTAATTTGAGGGCTCACGGCACAGCTGAATAGATTTGGTGATCATATATGTGATTTTCCTATCTTCCAAGCTTGCATTCAGAGATTCAAAACTTGACCAATGCATATTTGGTCATATTGGAATTCAATCAACTTATGGTTGTCTAATATTTCAACACATGCAGTTTCATATCAGCCTACACATGGTTGCTTCTCAGTCGTAGATAATAGTGGAATGAGTATTGCATACACATTCCACCCGAAACAAAAATATTGTTCTTCAATTAATGTATCCGTATATTTTCCTTAAAATACATACAACAAGAATATTATAAAATTATGAGCACCACGGATATAGTTCCATTCTTCTGTACTACCACTACTCATACAAATCAGAAAGGGTAAACATATATTCTGCAGTCATGTCATCAAAACTTATTTTTCACTAATTTTCTATCTGTTTTCAACCTTTTCCAATTTCCCTACAATCCCGCATATGCCTTATTAATATGTACTATATGTCTATATCCATACTTAGTAGCTCAAAACATGGCAATAGTGTTACTCTTTTTTTTTTTGTTAATAATCAATCAAGATCACCCCATGAAAGGCATAAGGGATGAAAATAAAGTGTCATGAATGTAACATTTTTTTTAGCTCATTTTCAAAGATTCCAGCACCGACTCCCTTGCAATTAACGTAGTTGACAAGCTGCAAAGTTTGAAATAAATTACTGCACCACTTGGGAAAATTGAGGTCGTCATCAAAGTGCACAGGTTATGTGCTGTAAAAAGCTATCTGTTTGTAATTTACATCGAAAATTGACTACACCTATAAATGCATAGCCCCATTATAGACAATCTTTAAGTCTGAACCACAAATAGCTTTGTTTCCTTTGTTGGTTCTAATAAGTATGATTATTGTGTAATATTTTGTTTATTATGTTTGGTTATAGTAAAATGGTTGAACCATGTATACCAAAATGATCATTGCATTAGTCACATTAGTGAATAAAGTTGCTCCCATTCCTATATATATCTCATAAAATTTCAAAATGATTTGATACTTCATGATCCCTTTTTCTTTTGACGTACAGTGTAGTTTTAAAAATATATGTAAATATTGAATATTAGATAATATATCCATCAATGTCTAATTTTTCTAAAATTTGATATGCTTGATTATAAGGATAATATCACATGATTCAGTGGTTGGATAAATGAAATATGTTGTTAATATGAAGATATTCAATATAATGAGTGTAGAATACTTACGTTTGAAGTAAATGAATCCCTCCTTTCACACACACACACACACATATATATATTAAGATCAAACTACATCGGCATAACTTTAAGAAAATATTACACTGTTGAATAATTTTTTATTGGTGTAAAATTTTTAAAAACCCATCGTTGGATTAGAAGCTCACATCCTGAGATAGCTTCTCATGTGCTAGAGAGAGAAAATTATGTGCTTATGTGTTTGTGATACTTTATTCATGAGAAGGGTGTAACTTAATTTATATTCTTAAAATTTGTTAGAATCATATAAAAATGAAATTTGTTAGAATCACATCATATATAGGGTTACAGTCATTGCAGTTTTAGTGTTTTCTAAAGGCTACCGAATCCTATGGTTTCCCTGTAAGGTTTCAAAACTCTATGCATTTGGTGTTTCCAAAGTTAGCATATCGTAGTTATGTAATTCTACGCTTCCACTTATTGAAATTGCACAGCTCATCCATTTGATTAATGAAGTTTGAAATTCTAGAATCACTAATTTCTGTACAACCAAACCACGGCACGGCAAAGAACCATGAATCAACCTAGGAGCTGGAAAATGATCGACGAAAGGCCAATGAAAAGAAAGATTAATTACGAATTTTGTTGGAAACTTTAATCAATAATAATGGATGAAAGGAAAAAAGAAAAAGAAAAAAAGCTTAACTCAAGTCTTAGTAGGCTATTTGTTTTATAGTTGGCATGCCGTTCAAAATCTTTCACCGAAAAAGTATTTTTTTAATTTCCTGGCCTGTGATCGTTCTGCTGCTTGGGTCATATTGGATGGGATAGTACGCTTGCACCGTTCGGGTGTTGCTATGAAGTTATAAGGTACAACAGTGTTTTTTACTTGTTTTGTTTTGGTCTATGCTATTGTTCTTCCATATTAGGAGTGATTTTCGCATCTTAAAGTGATCCTGCTCGCCTATCTCTATTGATAGGTTCGAAGCATGTTATCTTTATCAAAAAAAAAGAAAGCATGTTACTATCACGGTTGATCAAATGTACCTTGGATTATTGTCTATCAGTAAAACAACCAAGTTGTTGTTTGTCCAAAAAAATAGAAGCAGAAATGGAGAAAAAACTTTTTCTAAAAAAAGAGATAAGATCTCAATCCTCAATCATGGTTCTCAATTGATCTAGACATTAACTTCCATATCAAACTTTTGACATCTATTTCAATATATACTTTCCACCATCATTTTCATATATACTAATAACCAGCACCTAGTAGTAATACTGACTGAAAAGCTTCAATTTTTGTCATTATACTCCGATGATATCTCCTAACAACCATGTTTTGTATTGGGTCACTTTCAAGTTTCAAAAGGGTTAACTGCCGAGATATCAATAATATATGTAACAGTCTTTGTGTAGACCATTATCTAGCATAAGATCAAGAGAAAATGATGTGTGTCTACTCTTATTACCACAAGGAAATTACACATGGCCACATTATGCTCTTCCATGAAGTAGTTGAATTTCAATCACGTCCTTTTCCTTAGAAATCACGTATACAAGATAAGCAAAACAGCTCATATATATCTTGGCCAAAAATGCTGACTTTGATATGCATCTCTCATAATAGGAGCACAGGTGTCTTACTTACGTTCTACGGTGTTGTTATGAATTAATTGGAAGACGTTGGAAAGATATGCTAAAGGTACATTTCAAATCCTTATGAAACATGACTTGACAGCCATAGAATTTTTTTTATTCTACTTCATCCACAGTGTTAGTTCTAAAATAGCTTGGAGGGGAATTGGACCGGCCGAGAAGGCCGATCCTGCGTTCCCACCCCCGGCTCCCCAATTCCCAAGGTTAAGAAAATCGGATAGAGATCGAACCAAGTCAGTCTTGGTTTAAAGATTTAGAGTCAACTCTGTTCAATCGGGGTTCAACCGGATTATAATATATATATATATATATATATATATATATATATATATATAGGTTTATAAAAATAAACCTAATCCATATAAAATTTCTCTAGTTCCTGTCTCACAATATGGTTACAAAAGTAATTGAAAACAATATTTGTTGGTGATTAACGAGTTTTATGGTGAACAATCTGTGGATATTAGCATTTTTTTCATATATAAAATAAATATAATCCATTTTTTTCATTTTTGCTCTATGGCTGTTATAAAATATCAGAATTTAAGATTTGAAACTAAAAAAAAGAAAAATTAAAAGCTCCGGACCGATCCAACCGGTCTGGTTCACCGGTTTTCCCGGTTTTGACCGGTTCTAAAATCCTCCAGTTTTGGCTACTCAATCGGACCGGCCAGGCGATCGGTTCCCGGTTAACCCGGTCGGACCAACCGGTCCGGTCCAGTTTTCTTAACATTGCTAATTCCTACCCATATTCAAAGATCTTCACAATGGTTATCGTGCCCCCATCATGCCCACAATCCGTGCCTCCATCATGCCCATAATTCATGCCCCAATCAACGTCCTCTCATGATATGTGCACATCAGTTTCATATCACCTCCGATCATAATCCTCCTCATTAACGTGGATATCAATTGTGTTAATGGTTTTGATTTTGGATATGTCAAGTGAATCCAAGTGTCTAAATCTTCCTAATATAATCGCATTATGGTGAAGCTCTTGAGTTTGAATCACGGGACTGTATTATAAAGTCAATTATATATCATTTTCGCTAGAGGAAAAAAAAAAGTTTAAGATTGGCATGGATTAAGTTGATTATTCAATTATTTGAATGTCCAAGAATTGAACTAAGAGCAAGTGAAGCGAGAATGAATGAAATATCCACGTGTAATAAGGTTGAAAACTATTTTTCATGACAGAAATGCACAATTAGACATGTGGCAGCTGGAGAGCGTGGGCATTGAATAACTACTTAAGACCATTATCCATTTAACGATAGATCCGATGCGGGGCTTGGTCAAATGTTATACGCAAAGCGTGTAGTACAAGATAAATATATATAGATTGATAATGTGATTATATTCCTTGCTCAAAAACAGCAAAATAAAAATCTGCAAGAGGCAAGTTTTTTAAAAGTAATTAACTTGGTCTCCTTATTGTTAAAATTCATAGATGTTTACATTTTGAGCAACATTCGACGCAACTTTGTTTAACCCAACGAGCAACTAAAAAGAAAGACACATATCGTACCAACTACGCGTTTTATCTTCACTTCTAATAAAAGCTTTTATTAGTCATAGCTTGGTAGGCTTCACTCATTTCTTGTTCCCAGCAATCTCTTGAAAGGCCTGTGGCATAACCTTAAAATAATAAATATCTTCTCCTCTTTTTTTTTTATCATATGCTCTATAAGAATTTGATTTTAATGTATTAATAATGTTATTCAATTAAGTATTTTTATCTATATAATTTTTTAAATATTAAGTGTTAAAATTAATTTTACTTATTTATGTGATAATATATAATTATCCCCATATTTTAAACCATACACGTGATGAATGGTTTTATTAATTATTTCCATAGAAGTATCACCATCATATGCAATGTATACAGCTAGTTGAAAGAATTGATTGATCGGAAAGTTTGTTGGAAGAGTGATTTGATTGTATTGATTTGAAATTAGGGAAGAAAAGCTGCAGCGTCTGAAAAACGTTGCAAGAAGGATGGTCCTGAGTTTTGGTGGGCACTGAAATGAGTCGGTAGAGCTTTTACTTTGTACAGATGCAATAATGGCAAAAGGCCGTGGCGCAGCCGCAACAGTGATTTGTTGAATCTCTGGTTATTGTGCACAAAACTGAAAGTAGCGACATTGTTAATAGGTTTGGGTCCGTTTGCTTTATATTTCAGTAGAATTATTTTTAAAAAAATTGATTTTAAAAGAATTAATTTGTATTTAGAAAAAATATTTAAAAAGTGAGTTTAGATGAATTGATATGAGATGAAAAATAAAAGGTAATATTTTTACTTTCATTATAATCAATTCTTAACACTTTTATCAAAAGTAAAAATGCAAAATAAATAGCTTCAATTTTCTCAACTCAATTTTGTCTAACACAACATGAAATAACTTCCTAGCCAAACATGCAGTTAATTATTCTATATGTTCTTATAATTTTATTTAATTTTTAATTAAACTTATAATTTAAAATTTTTTAAGTAGATCTTTGTATTGTATGGGATTTTTCAGTTTCATCTTTACTTTTATAAAAAAAAATATTTCATAAATATTTCATTTTCATATCCCTTTTCACCTTTTCATGAAAATGAAATATTCCATACATATTTTATTTTTTATAACAGTAATAATTTGATTAAAGAATATGATATACTATAGAGACTTGCTTAAAAAATTTTAAATTACAAGAATCTAAATAAAAATTAAAATTATAGAAACATTAGAATAATTAAACTCTTGTTAATAATCTTTTCCTTTTTTCTTCTCAGGTCTCTGTCAATATGCCTACTTATGCCCCTTTTGTCGTGGAAATTTATTCCTTGCGGTACATTTCATCTAACTCTCTTGATTTTTTTGTTAAGTATTTCCTCACTGGGAAGAGACTATCTCGGTATAAAGTCAAATATTTAAATCGATGCCCCTCTCAACCTCCCTTTTTTTCATAAATATGAATTTTGTAATCGAGATCCATACCATATAAACCTGAACTTTTTCCACTCAAACCAACATCCCATTAGTACATTTCACCTAATTTTCTTAGAAATAATAACTTTATTTTAAGAAAAAAAATGCCTGAAAACTTTTCACTACAAGCTGACTTGAATCTACAATAAGTTTTACCTAGACATACCTTAAATTCAGATCCGTGTCTGAGAATTCAACACAGTTTTTTGGTATATTGAAAATGAGATTTAAACCTTTGATCTCATAATAAATTACCCAAACCCCTCACCACTAACTCAATCTTAGTGACTTTTTTGACACATTTTGAGATAAAAGAATTAAAATTCTCAAATATAAACTCAAACATCAATATATAATTCCCTAGTATACGTACAAAACTTATGTGCGTACATCATTTCTCAAAATATCTGTATATGAATGTTAATAATTATCAAAACATGTGCATGGAGTCCACAGATGTTCAAATAAGATCACTCTATATATGAGCAAAGCAATGACGTTCTTCATGCCACTGCATTTCAAAGTATGAATTAGGAATCCATCATATCATACAAAGAAAACCAAACGCCAGTGTACTGCATAAGTACAAAGCTTGCAAAAGGTTTTGACCAAGAAAAGAACAAAAAAAAAAAAAATGCTTACCAAAGGCATTAGTTACTGAAGCAGCAACTGAGGACAACAAAAGCTACTTAAGTTTTTCACTCAACTTTAAATCAGTGTTTGAAGCACTAGTAATTGATTCTATACAGAGGTACTTAGCTAAGACTGAATATTTGAACCATCATAGGCACTGTAACAACTTGAAAGCATAGGCATGATCCACCAGAGAATGAACCTTACTCAATTTACAGGAGGGCATGTACTGACTAGTTATACATCATGGATCCCATCGCTGCTTTTGGCCCCATAATTCGAATTCATGCTTCTGAACTGCTAAGTAAACATAAAGGCAAACAACAAAATGTGGCACCATGTAAAGCCAAAAAAAACCCCAAATAATAAGATGCCAAAACAATAACCTTTTGAACAATTGAATGATTGATGATTCAAGAGAAGGAAGTAAAGAAAATTTCAACCTTCTCAACTGCCTGTGAAGCTCCAGACAAGACTTGTCTGCCTTCCCTAAGGAGTTGCAATCGTGCACGAGTCATTTGATTATGTTCCTCTGCCTAAAATATAATATGGTGATTAGACAAATTGAACACAAAACCAAAGGAGAAACATAAAATAAAATGACTAGATGTAGAGTGGGTTTGGTAAAGCTTTTCAGAGGGGTACTCTGGCTTATAAAGAGCATAAATCAACTTTTGTTTATGGTAAACCAAAAAGCTGAGGTCATTTTTCTCCCAACTTTGAAAAGCTAGAAGTGCTTTTGAGAGCATCTGGTGGGGTGCTTTTCAGAGATGATTTCTGTTCTCCTAAATTCAAAAGACTAATATGACCTTAATTTAATTAATGATAATAAATATATAAATCACACTCTTCAATATCTAAATCCAATATTGTCATTTTAGATATTTGGAGCATATTTACCAAACGTTATTACCTTGACTTCTGCTTATTGAGAGCAAGTTTTACAATATTTACCAAACAATGCTACTATAGCTTTTTAAAAGCAGTGAGCTCAGCAATTTTTTGAGAGCCACAACAATACCAAACCAAGCTGTAAGAGGGCCATCCTAAGCCATCCTGGTCAGAAGTTCAGGCATAAGGGAAGGCCTTAATTCTTTTCAACCAATAAATTTTTTTGCGACCGGGACATATCCAGTGTTGCAGTTTTCCAAGTTCAAGACAGACCTTTCGGCCCATATACACATTTGCATATGATTTCGTGCATAATAATGTGGTTTAGATACACAATCACAAACCATTCTTTGTAACAGTTGACTGTAAGTAAAAGTGGTCTAGGCAAATACAAGCACTGTTATGCTGCAAGGAATAGCTTAGCAATGAGCATTAGGGCAATAGTTCAGTGAATATTTTCAGATAGGGATGCAGAAATCACTGAGAGAAAAGAGCATTTTTCTCTATTAGGTGGGTTGTGACTTGGGACAGGACAACCAAATAAAAAAAGGAAAATGAAAATGATTAGACCAAAAACTCAAAACATGCACTGCCTTTAACCAATTAATCAGAAAGTATTTGCTTTCTAGCCCACTTTCATCATAATTTAATGAGAATGCATTCAGGCTGTATACTTACCAACTGCACCATTTGCATTAGATATTGGATTTCATTCTTCCTTGCCATAGAAAGATTCTCAGCAACATCCATTATGTTACTCCTGCATTTGTATCAGTTCTTCTCTATTGAGTTCAAATAATAAAACATATTGTAATTGCAATGGCCAACAAATAATAACATAAGCATGCAAATTGAATAAATATCTTATGTAAGAAATAATCCTCACAAGTCCCCAAATCTTAAGGTAGACTCTTTATCAGAGTAGACAAAAATGAAATAAGAATAACTATGGAGAACTTTATGAGGTTGAAGACTTTTTTATCAACTCAAGCTGTGCTAATTGTTACATCGAAGACTAACGTGAAAGACCTTTATTTTTGGATATGACCGTCTTGCATGTATTATAATACATACACACAACCTATATAAACTACTCACATTCTGAGCAAAATAATACAATACCTATCTGAAGACAAGGGATCCAGATCTCGTTCTTCTACAATTTCCTCTACTGCATCAAGAGTGGCTCCCACCTACATGAAAGATGAAATTGAAATGATAGACTATGATAAGATAGAATTACATTTGTGAAACTTTATGCCTTATGCTTAGAGCCAGAACTAGCATTTCACACCGAATGCAGACCATGTCAAACTGTCAGAGCCAAAATGGATAATGTAGAAACTACAAACCTATTTCCAAACCAAATCCCTGCCAATCATGTAACAATAATTCTTTTATCCATTTCCCAAATTTCTGTGAAGCATCAAGCTTACGGAAAAGAAGAGGTGGGAGTGGCAGAATGACTCAAAAATATTGAAAGGAGCTTTGTCTTTATTTAAAATTCTTTGTTGGCCTGCCGACAACTTTTTCCAGCTGACCCCTTCCTAGGCCCCTCAATGAAGTTGCACAAAAGAGTATAATACTTTCACTTGAATCAAAGGGTAACTGTGTCTGTGAAGGGTTCTATGACACGGTAGGTACTGTAAAATTTTATATCGAGCATATCTTCAAAGCAAAAGCTCATTATTTTATAATACAATCAAAATATTCACATGCAATTAAATTACAAATTGCTCCCTTTTTTAATTCTTGAATGCAACCATTATGGATAGTTGCAATTTTGGTACTTTAATATGGTTTGCTAATATTGATGATCCATTTTGGGTTCCTGAGTATAAGGCAAAGTTATAAAAGATAGGCCCATTTTGGAATCCAAACTCTACCACACTATGTGGAAGCTAAGAAACCCAGATAGATAATTCTTGTATATTTTTCTAAAATGATAACATAAAAGAACAGGGAAAATAGTCAAGCTATACCTGTGTTCGAAGACAGATTGACTCAAACTCTTCCTGTAAAAATTGACAGAGCAATTAGAATTTGCACTTATATTAGAACAATATGAAATTCTTAGGAGCTAAAGTGCTTCTAATGTGTATATAAATAGGTACAACTAAAAGGACAAACATGACAAGTGATATTTAGATAACATATTCAATTGTTGCAGGAGGCATCCCATTAACTACTTAGTGATGGAATAGATTCCATACCTTACGTAATACCAACATCAGCAATTATAACAAACGTACCTCTATGTTTTCATGCAATGAAGTAATGACCTGAAAGGTTTGATAGCATAAAAAGAAAATTAATTAACAAAAACATGGAACTTCAAGCATTTCTTGACACTTCAGCTTTCAAATACAGAAGAAAGGAACTCATTCAGCATCTAAGAGCAATAATATACATAGTCCTCTTGATAAAAAAACAGATGCTTGATACCCAAAAAAGTCTTTAAACAGTTTAAACTTTGCATAAAAATAGAATAGATAATCCATATTACTAAGTAATCAGCAATCACAGTCAATGCCTTGTTCGCTTTACTTAATTCACATGTAAAGAAGCCTTCTAACTTGACCTGTTGATATTTAGTATTCAATACCTACTTTTAGTCTATTAGGTATTAAGTGATAAGTGAACAAATCAGGTAATACAAATATATAATGTCTAACCAGTAGGTGGCACCAACAATTTTCCAAGATCAACTGAGTCACTGATATAGCTTGTCACTATAAATTCCCAGTCCCCACTGCCCTGAGTTTAAAACACATGGAATAATGGATTTGGGAAACTAGATATACAAAATGATGGCCTAGGTCAAACTCCATGTCAAAATCGTTTTTCTTTTTGGTTAAAACCAAGTGTAACATTCAGAAATATAATTCTCAGATCAATCAATTAATATTTCAAGAGATCATACCTGAAGAAATAGACGATGAAGCAATTCCTTTTCAGGGTTGGTGAAACTCGAAAATGCTTCATAAAATTCCTTTAAATGAAAACAGAAATATGGTATCAGTATATAGCCACTTTGAAGGCTGAACCTAACTGAGGGTGTGTCTATGTGTAAAACGCAAAATACTAATGTCATGTGACTTCAGACCTGTAGTTCCACAGTCAAACTTGAACTAATTAATAGATTCTTATAGTTTGGTTGATTGTGTGCTTAGAGTATTGTGACTCATTGGTGTTCTTAGAATAATGTGAAGGGGGGTAAAGTTAGAAATTTTCATAATACATTCTTTATTGACATGTAAGGATGACAGGTAAAACACTAAAACGGACCCAAGAAGTTCTCATCAAAATGACAAATGAAATGGATTCAAAGGAGTTCTCACCACTCAAGAAATCCCACATTTTGAATTCAAGATTCTAATCCGTCCTCGAATCATGATAATTTCATAAAAAAAAAAAAAAAAGCAATGGTTTAAGAATAGAAGCACGGAATAGGAATCAATTGTTGGCATCTCTATTGAGAAACATCAGATTACCAAGAATGATAAAGTTAGAACCATGGGGACTTTAATTTATTTTTGTTTTTTAAGTGGAAACGAAGGTGCAAAGCTAAAAAAAGATCAAATTTTTCACATACCCATTATTCCCGCACTAAAGTTTTCAGAGACCCAAAACTGAAAGAGCAAGGAAAGAGTGAAAAAAACACGAATGCACAGGGAGAGAAAGAGAGAGAGAGAGTACCTGGTCGGAGGAAGAAGTGAGCAAAGAACGAAGGGCGAGCTTGAAGGACTTGTTCAAATCTGAGCACTTGCTTCCCATTCCCATTCCGCTGGAACTACTACAAGAATAACTCTTCTCCATTCGCCTATCAACAACCCCAAAGAAGAAGAATAAGAAGAAGAAGGATCAGACACACAACACAACAGGAACGAAGTGTGTAAAGAGCAGAAAGAAACAAAGGATGCAACTGGCGAGAGAAGGCGCTTCAACTTTATAATTTAATTATTTTGATTTTCATTTTTCATTTGTTTTTATGGTTCTCTCTTCTTCTTCTTCTTTTTTGGGTCGGTAATTTTTTGGATCAGGGGGTAAATGAAAAACTGCATACATTTGGGCTCCTTTATAAAGGCCCACAAAGCCCATGCGAGATTTTAATTCAGAGAAGACTTATGCTTTGTGGGCCCATGGGTGTGTGGGTATGACAACCACAAAAGTTCAGGCTTCATTGTCACACCACCTTGTTTTGTTGCATTGCTTAGAATTTATGATTTTTTTTCCTAAATTACAATTATTTGGACTTTATAGATTATAATTAGGAAAATACTATTCAAAAAAAATATAGTTGTATAAATTATGTGTTGAATTATGAGATAAACATTTTATATGTTTTACCATTCATAATTTTCGGTTAATCACTCAAAATTTGTCATATATGTGTATATATCTAGTAAACTTTTGGTATAAACCTATTAAGTTAAGTAGCATGACTCTTTTTTATTAATCTAATTTGAGCAAATGACCCATCATATATGGATAAAACTCTAATATGTATTTGCTATATATATATCAGTTCATTGATTTTTTTTTATTCTTTCCTACCAAACACATCTCAAATGTTAATTTTTTTCATGTAAAACTGTTTAAAAGAAATACTAACTAGCAAGACAGTTGAATCAATCAACAACTTATTATTTTATTTGGTCTAGAAGTTGGCAATGAAAAATGGCCTCCACCGGTTACGTATTGCCTAGAATGATCTTCATTTTTTTTCTGGACTTAATCGATGGATGATGTAATGGTGTTTACACCAATTGGAATTGTGATCCTTGTCCCCCATTTCGAGCCACCGTCTCAAATGTTGTGTAATTTAAGATTGAGTTGTCGCCATTTGACTTTGATCCGAAATTGTATTTATTATTATACTGCTAAATTAATTGTGGCAAGATAAATTAATTTTTTAATTTATCAATTTGTATTAATTCTTCAAGATGACTGCTAATAAAGAATGGAGGAAGTGATATTTTCTTTGATAATGCATTTCACTACAAAGACTAGCTAGGGTTGGCGTTTATTTTAGATTTTTTTAAAAAAATATAAAATTTAAATTTTATATGTAATTGAATAAATTGAAAATAATTCTTTTTGAAATTACAATTATTTCAAAAAATTGTAAAAATTATTTTTTGGGTAGAAAAAAAAGTGTTTTTAACTCAAAAGGCCATGGCCTACTAATAGCATGTTT
The DNA here is from genome assembly GCA_031216105.1 of Dalbergia cultrata. Classification (NCBI taxonomy): domain Eukaryota; kingdom Viridiplantae; phylum Streptophyta; class Magnoliopsida; order Fabales; family Fabaceae; genus Dalbergia; species Dalbergia cultrata. The sequence continues at coordinate 607,265 of CM062347.1, read as the reverse complement.
AGTTTTTTATTTGAAAAATAATATGGTTTAGGAAAAAGTTCTGTGTAATTTTTTGCTTAATCACGGATTAAGAGATTGACAAATATAAAATTAAATAAGCTATATAATTAGCCGGGAGAAGAAAACAGCTTCTAGTGGATAATTTGATCATTTGTTTTCTTGAATTGAAAACTGCAAACTTGCTTTCATATTGAAAAAAATACTAGCAACTCCTTGTTCATTTAAGCGGAACAAGAGTGATCCAACCTAACATGATCTCATTATCTTGCCAATTGAAGCTTGTTCTTGGAATGTTGACTAGGGCCTGAGCACCTTTATTGAATAAAAAGTGTTTTATGAGCTATTCCTTTGAATGATATATATCCTTGTGGGTGAAATTATGAATCCTTCCATTGCTTGGCAACTCTTAGGATCGTAAACTTTTGATAATAACTAGTGGGGCTGTCAAAAGCGAGGGATCCAACTTAGAAATGATAAAGTTGGAAAATACAAGTTACAAAAGAATACAATGCAATTATTAATCCATGTGTTGGTGGGATCCAAAAAGGGAGTTCCTTTGTGAGGCAGTCTCCACCTCCTATCGAATGTGTACAAATCAAGTGTCTCTTTCGTAGTAAGTTGAGAAAAACTAAATCTTATTCCTCTGGACATTGGATAAGCTAGTTTTAGTGGCTCTGTCAATTTCTTTTTCTTCATTAGTACGTAAAAGAAGAGTATTGTTATTTATACATTAAAAATAAACATTAAAAGTAAAGTAAACAATATAGATAAAGACACAAAATATTTAGTGATAGTAGATGGAGTAAAAGCTTTGTGTCTCTCTATTTGATATTAACTTGATGTCTACTTTTATTGTATAAATAACATTAAATATAAAAGATTAGTATTCTTTTGGAAGCCTCACATTGGGATGAGATTGTTGACGTTGGAAGTTTCCCTCTTCAACTTGCCGGCTTCTATGAGCAGTTGATAAAAATATTCCTTTTTCTAAACTCTTCTTTGATTTGCACCCAAAAAAAAAAATAAAAATGGTTGTGTGCCTCGTGTACGGTTTTTCCAAATCAACTATTTATGTTATCCGATTTGTTTGTATATTTTCTTTATTTGATCTGCTTGGCTGGATTTTATTGTTGAGAGAGCAGAACCATTGACAGAACCAGCTGTAACCAGGACCAATATGGCTGTGCCAGCATAGGTTCCCCCTTTAACTAGGTAGCACTCACCATTCAACCATCCAACGCCATAGAGCTGCCTTCTGCTCATGCTTGTGGCTGCAATGAATAAAATAACTGCAATTCCAAAGCTAAGCCTGCCAAACATGACCATAATTTTGAGACTTGTAATTTACAATTCTGAAAGGTAAAGACATATTCTCAAGGATTATTTATTACTCTTACAGGGAAAGTGTTCTCTTGTTTATGAAGCACAAATCAAGTGTGGCATCTTCTTTCTTTTACTTCTTAACTATGTGTCATTCTTCTTAGGTAAATTCTTAACTAGGCAATGTTTATCATATTATCTTTTTTCTACTACTCAAATTATTATTTAACACATGTAAAAGTAACTTTTTACTGATAGGTATATTTTTATCATGGCCTTCATGACCTTATTTAGATATCAAATAATAATTTCCATATTTATGATAGATTATATTTAACAATTACTCTTCCTGGTTAAAAAGTGTTTCATTTTTGCCAACCTGTGCCCAGTAATGGCAGGCCACATGGCACACAGTTTCCCAAAATGATTTGGGCTTTTACAATGAAAACTCATTGAAAAAAAATAAAAAAAAGCCAGTACAAAACAAAAGAAAATTCTATCTCACAACTGGATTGGTTTGGTGGTGTGTTCCCTTTCAAGAACTTTTGAATGCAGAAATCAATTTTGTTGTTTGATCAAGTGTGTCAATTTTAACAGGAAAAATGATGATGAAGTACAAGCCAGTAATAAATCAATCTACTTTCTTTGTTTTTTTTCCCCCCTCAATCTGTAATTGCTGAATGTGAAGAAACAACCCCAAAAGATTTGCAAAAGGACAACATACCAAGATATCAACAGCAGAATCTTTGCAACTGCTGGTATTTTACAAGGGGAGTTACTTTTCCTTTCTGAACAAGAATCCTTGAATATTATAGCATTCCCAATTATCTGTGCAAAAGAGAGACTAACCAAAGCTGCAATTCCCAATCCAAATGCAGGGCTCGTTGGCAAAGAACACAGCTTCCCATTCCATCTTAGATCCTCCTCCTACAAAAGCACCACCACATCCCCCTTTAAGACAAAATGAGAAAAGATAAAAAAAAAACTCTTAACTGCAAGACTTAATATAATACAAAACTAAAGTGTATAATCACATAGGATTAAAAACAACTAGTATCACCTTATTTCTCTTTATCTCAGCAGCTATACACAAGATGAAGGAAACTGAGCCAAGGGAGAGGGAAATGATGATGAAGTAGATCACTGAGAATTTGCATCTAGGACTAGGAGGAGTTTTTTCCATGATGGGGGTGATGGTTAGTTGTTTGTATGAATTAGAGGCTACCTTGTGAAGAGGGGGATAAGGAATAAGTCTTGGAAGGTACTCAAGGAACAGAAAGATAACTTGGAGGTGCCATGAAGGTGTTGTTGTTGTTGGCCATTCCAGTACTCTTCTTCTACCTTGAGTTGTTTCCTTTGTGGTGGTTGAGATGACTTCTTCCTTGCCAATAAGTCTTCTACCATTGCTTTGAAGGAGATACCATTCCTAATTGTGACTGAGTGGACTACTGCTTTTTTCAATAAAACTTTGTTTTCTTATGATACTTATCATATCAATTAATTAATTGTAGCTGGTCAACTTCAGCATTGGTTTACTTCTTAATTGGATGTCCATCCTAGGAAGAGAATCTATCCCCCCAAAGACGGTGATAAAAGTAGACAGCCATTAATATTTAGGCATATATTATTTTGAAAAATATTTTCTAATGATTTTCATCAAGAGTTCAATTTTAAATGCTGTGTAGAGAAAGTTTTGTTGTCAGTGACAAAATTCACATCTTTGAGTTGTACACCCTCGAGGGAATTAATCACTACTTCTAGCAATATATATTCCGAGTTTACTCAAAAAAGATTAATAAATGTTAGAGAATCATAATTTTTCAATTTATATATTAAATGATGCGGCATATGCATTAACTATTAGATGGATAACTAAATCATGTAATTTATTTTGTCCAATAATCATTCTTATTTGTTAAAACAAAATGCTATGATGAAAACTTTCTCAAATGGTATAAGATTATTCTTATATATAAACAACCTTCGTTATCAAGGCGAGGAAATTCTTTCCAAAAATCAATGGAAGTTCTTCCACGAGAAAAGCAATACTGGGCACACCAATTTTGAAGTATTATAAAGAAAACTCACCTTGGTCCCAGAAATCATGTTGGAGTCTTAACAGTTTTTAACTTCTTTAAGGAATGATGTACGTATCCTCTCTTAAATTCGTTAGGAGAGAATTTGAGGATTTATTAAAAGTAAATAAAGTAAGTTAATTAAAAATAACTTATCGTTCTTTGAATTGTCAACTTTGCGTACTCAATGATGGTCAGATATAAGCTCCACATTTTTCTCTTTTTCTATAAATGTGAGAAACGCTATATTAATTATAGAAGACAAATAATTGAGACTCTCTCTTAATTCTCATACCGCGAGGCTTATAATTTCAACTGTGGATTGGAAGCATATGCTTAAAACTTGACAACTCTGAGGATTATTTTCAGAATTAAGTCCACTTTTTGTTTTTGATGAGGAAAAAATTTTAAAAAAAAAAGAGGGTCCAATATCTACGAACTTTTTTTTTATTTTCTGAGTTGGGTGGGGCCATTGACTTAAAAATAATGACTTGGAAAACTGAAGAAAGGTCAAGGGTCGTTTTAAATTGTCTTTGGTTACAGAAACTTACAATTTTATTTTTATAGTTCTTCTATTTTTCTGTGCAATTTTCTTTATAATATTTAATTCGAGGAATTAACGTTTTACTTAACCACAGTTACAGTTTGAAATTGCTTAAATATTTGGTAAAGAAAAAATCAAAGATATATCATTTTTCTCTTTCGTTATAGTATCGAAATTCAAAAGCAAATCATACAGCGTATAAAAGATTAATTATATGAATTTAATTTTGATTCATTGATACAATCATCCAACCACATATTATGATATTTTGTTATTAATTTTGATTTTAATCAAATCAAAATTATTGATTTTTAAGTTTAAACAAATTACATTACATATTATTATATGACTCGAAAGCTATCAGTTAGCTTAATATTTTCTTATAAATGAAGATTAAAAAAATTAAAAATCATAAAAGTCAAAATAAAGTAAATAGGGTTCAAGATGTCAAATTTGGAGTTATTCCCTGATTTGCGGATGGCCCCTCCCCTGTTGTTCTTTGCATCACATGATTCCTCAAAGAATTATATGCTAAGTTAGGTAAAGAATGGAGTTTAAAGCGATATGAACAGGGATATAACTGTGTTATAAAAAAAGTAAAAATATAACTGGGAATAATTAATAACTTAGAATGAGAATGTTATGCTAAATTTAGTGTGTATATTTCAACATCCGATACATTTCCTGGATCCAGTTAATTTGACTTGAAATGCGATGGCTGGTTCCATTATAATCAAATGATGAAGAGCGTGGATATATGAAATGATGCAAGTGCGACTTTATATGTGCAGCATTATTGTTTATAGTTTGGTGTATGAGATGCAGCATATAATATAATTTAAATAAAAATGAATGACATAATTATACTTAAACTATGCATTTAACATTCAATTGACGTCTCTGCGGTGTCTTGACTTGGCTTTGTTTACTTGTTAGACTCAACTTTATACCAAATGCTGAGAAATTTTTATATGATTTTAAGGGTAACATATATCTAATGCTTCAAATTTCATTCAGATAAAATGTACGGCTTAGATTTTCTTAATAATTATAAACTATTATAAATGTAACATGAATGTACATTTGCTTATAAGTACAGCTCCTGCCTGCAGTTTAGACCTCAGTGGCTCACTTGTCAATCCAGGAAAACTTTTCTGTTTTTAAGGAAATGTTGATTTCATGCTTCTAACAATCTTAAGCAAAATCAAACATTAGGCTAGTCTATAACTGATATGATGGATAAAGTTGCTATCTGTGTCATGGTAAATTTTCACAAGTCTGATCCATATATTAATAAATCTTTTGATCTTTTTGTGCATATCATTACTGCCTATGTTTATATCTGTTTTATGGGAGTATACTATATCCAATGTTATGAAGGTGTCTGGAATTGGATCACCTTTCCATTCATTGAAAGGAGTCCTAGCAGTTCTCCAGGTAACTGTTAGAAGGTGTCAACTGGCTAGAACAGCTACTCCTTATGAATCATCAAACATTTCTCTTAAAATTATTGTAACTTGAAAGCAATTCTGCTTTTACATAACTAGCAGAGGGTTATTCACCTAGTTCTTTTTCCTTCTAAGAACCTGAAGAACAGATTGTGCTGTGCAATAAGCAATGGCCTGAACTGTGACCATTGGATTCACACCCAAAGCTGTAGGGAATACACTTGTGTCTGATAGATAGAGACCTTCCACTTCCCATGTCTCTCCCATTTGGTTCACAACTGATTCCTTTGGATTAGTCCCCATCCTACAACTCCCCATTTGATGTGCTGAGCATAATGGTGTTGAAAGGTCACTTAATGGCCTTGAACTTTCCTCCTTCACAAACTTCTCAAACTCATTATAGCTTACTTGCTTCACATTTAAGCTCCTTCCCTTGTTATGATGTGTTCCAATCTCTTCAGCTCCAGCTGCTGCCAATATTCTCAGCACCTTCTCAATTCCTTTACCTAGATTCTCTTTGTCCACATCTTCCATATGATAATTTATGCGGCCAGGTGATTTCACAGTTCCTGGCCCTTGATCCCTTGCCAAAGCAAATACATGAGCTGTTCTAGAAAACTTGCACATCCTATCTTTTATGTCCACTCCAGAAACCCATGGCATTAGAATTGAGAACATACCAGGATGCAGTGCAGGTGTTTGTATCACTGCACCATATCCTGATTTGTCAAAATCTGCAACAACTGGAGACATTGCTGTCATTATCCCTCCTTCATAGCTCCTCTTATGTTTCTCCGGCCACGGATCAGGTGAAGAAGGTGCGTCTGGGAAGTAACCCCAAGCCATTATCACTGGATGAAGATGCAAGTGTTTCCCTATGTTTCCATTCTTCAAGCCACTTCTTTTAAGCAATGGAGGAGTGCTAAGAGCTCCACATGCTACTATTGTGACCTTGGACTCCACAACACAAATGTCTTTGGTTCCTTTGTACTCAACTGCAAAGGCCACCCCACTAGCTATTCTTCTGTCCCTTCCTTTCTTTTTCTTGTGTAGGACTTGTAAGGCCTCACAACTAGGAAGAATTGCTCCATTGCCAGATTTCACCAAGTCCACAAGCCATGTTTCTGATGTACCCTTCTTCCTCCCATCCTTGCATCCAAAGCAACACCAGCCACAGTAGTGATCTTGTGTAGCATTCCTAGGAATGTTACTCACAGGATACCCCATTTCTTGACACCCTCTTCTTAGTACTGCATTGTTGAACCCTTCCTCTTCAATCTCAGATTGGACCCCCATTTTCTCACACACAGCATCCAATGCTTCTTTATATAACTTGCTTTCAAATAGTTCCAACTCATATTTCTCACACCACTCTTTGCATACATGCTGAGGGGTCCTAATGCTGGCTGACCAGTTGATTGCAGACCCTCCACCAACTGTGGAACCTGCTAGTATTAGTACAGACATATCATCTGTTGCAACCAAACCATTTGAGAGGTACATTTGATCCATGCTTGGTCCTTCAAGAAGGGAAAGGTTGTTCCTAGCAGAATAGCTTCCTTTCTCCAAGACAAGTACTTTGTAACCAGCTTTGGCTAGAACTCCAGCTACCACACCACCTCCTGAGCCAGAACCTACAACCACTGCATCACATTGGATAACTAGAGAAGGAGATGACAAGCTAGAAGGCTTGGTCTTTCTAGGATTAACTTTCACAGGGAATCCAAATCTTCTTAGAGAATCTGCAATGATGTCTCTTGGATAATTCAGATGGACAAGGCCTTTGTAAAGAGGCCCAACCTCTTCATCATCTTCTTTTTGCTGTTCTTGTACTTCCTCATTTGATGCTGTGTGTAAAAGATGTTTCTTCAGTTGTGCTTTGAACTCAGGGTCAGGTCCACTATATCCAATTGCCTTCCATGATGGATTGTCTCCTGATTCATCCACCTGAAAAATGAATAGTTCTGCCATGATAAGTAAATAGTTCCGAAACAAGTGAATAATAATAATAATAATAATGTGTTGCATGGAAGATGATTCTCTAGTGAGTAAATTGAATATAACCTGATCATATTCATATGCCTATTTTGATTGTTGATCTGGTCATGTTAAAAGATAAGAAATAAAAAAGTGAAAGTGGCCTTGTAATGTGCCAAAGGGGTTTAGCAGTCCAGAGTAGTGAGCTTATTTAATATGGATCCAGAGCAGAATCCAATTTGTATCCTGTTGATTAGATTGACCCCATTTTACTTGGTCTGTATTTAAGTGAGGAAATCATTTTTTCACATTTTGGTCTTACCGAGGAAGTCATTTGTCACTGGTAGATGATGGGTTGGTTTGATTTTATTATGCAAGACATACTCCAAGCGGGTGTTTTTATGATAGAATTTATATGTTCAGGTTCATCATAAATCCCCCTATTTATTTATTATTAGATTAAATTATTTAACAAAAATAATATTTATCTAATGACTAATGATAATGGACCTAAACATAAAAGATTCATCTTATAATTTGCCTCTCAAAGAGCCCAAGCAATCTCACAATAGAAGCTTGTAGTCATGGGCTGGACTCGGTTGCTGATTCGTTTTTTTATTCTTATCTGCATGGTGGGCCTGATGGGCTAGAAAACATTGCTATGGGTTTGGACATTCGTTAGCAATTTGCTTTTGACAAATTTCTGGATTGTTGGCTATTACTTTACCTTATGTTTGAAACTACGAAAGAATATGAATGAATGGTCTACACCTTTTAAGCGCTGCATGATTTTTCCATACTTTTTTTTGGTCACTTTAATAATTATGTGCATCTGGCTATAACAGCACAAAAATAAACATGATATAAAAGCTCACTCTTATTCCTCCATTGTAATTTGGTTCTAAGTATAATTCATTTTAAGTCATTTATATTTGGTAATTAATTTAAAAATAATTTCAATATAAAGTAATAAATTTTCTCATAACTCGAAATCAATTTTAGAAACAAGAATAAATTTAACCTCTTAAAAACCATACATCACCGAAAATTAGTGGAATCAATTGTGGGGCTCCAAATCTAGACCCACGACACGGTTTTCCAAACATGCTATTAAACAATTTCCGTGTAAAAGCTATGCACTGGAATTATGTGAGTAGGGTGGGGGACAAACCTTTATAAGAGAATCACTTGTAGGATTATTTTCATATGCTAATTAAAAAAAAAAAACTTATTTTTGGCTTTGGAGACAGTTGCTCTCCGAACCTTCACATCAAATCCCCATGGATGGAGAACAAAGGTGAGGCAAAGTACTTTTCTTGCCATGTGAATTATTCCATCAACTTTTCTTTCGGCACAATAAGATGTAACTTTCATCAATATGGTAACTTAGGGAATGACCAAATAGCTTTCCTTTCTTGGTTTTAATATCATTCGGTTTTCAATTCTTGTTGGTCAGTGCTTTGTCTTCCTCTATACTTTGAGTAGTAATACTACTGGCACAACTTTTGTTTGAGACCAAATTTTTGTACATCATTTATGAACATATTCTTTACTCTTGGATACCCTATAAATTAGTTGGTAAAGAGATCAAATTAATAAAGAATTTGTTATGGAGGAGCTTTTGTGAGATGAGTGCTGAGAGAGAAAAAAAAGAAAGGAACCTAACTGAGAGAGAGATTAAACCATTGATCCGTTAATTACAAGGAATTGAAATCAATTTCTAGAGAATGAGATATAAAAGAATTTGGATAAACTCCAAAATAATCAATTTATTAACTTGTTTTACAAAATAAGATTCCCCAATTTATACTAGTATTTATGTCACAACAGGATTTTAAAAGAGAAAATTTTGAATGCATCTAAGTTTTTAATGCATTCAACTTATTGTAACATAATTTAGGGTCTGTATGGCTTTTTATCTTCTATTTTCAATTTGTTTTTTATTTTTCAGAAACTTTGTGAAAAAAGAATAGTAAAACTAGCCCTGTATACACATGTCATGTGGGTCTTTCTGAATTTAACGAGGAAACATTTAAGTTGGGCAAAGTACATGAAACCAGAGTCTAAAATTGTGCAACTTAGCTCATGAGAAGGAGGGCAGAGAGTACTTGAAAATTATATGAAATGGACGCATGGAATAGCAATGTGGGGGCCTTTGTCCCTACCTAAGGTACTATACTATATTGGAAAGAATGAACACTATCCCTCTGTGCTCGGTAGTGTAGGTGGTACTTGGGGTCTGTCAGCTCCAACCACCGGGCCTCAGGCTTTAATTTGGATCTAAATGGTAATCAAATCTTTACCATTTTTGGGGTAACACAAGGGCCCCATTACTGTTTAATGTGTTGCCCCATACTCGGGTTTGGATAAGCTTTTATTTATTTATTTATGTATTAAATATTTAAAATGATCTCAAAATTACTTGATGAGAAAAAAATTAATCCTTGAGAATTAAAAAAAATCCCATATTGATATTTTAGAATTAAAAAAAAGTGATAAATTAGACCCTTTGTGTAAATTTTAAGAGGCTAATTTACTTTCCAATATATAATACATGGACTAAATTAAGTATTTAATCAATATTATTAGTTCACTATACTTAAGTTGAATATTGGTTTTTGAAGATAGACAACTGTGTCTTCATATACTTTCAAGTCCAATTTTGACAAGAAAATAATGAATACTTGTACATATATGAAATATATATATATTCTTTTATATGGATGAAGCTGGTCCAAATTAACTTTAATTTTTTAATCGAAATCAGGGTATCCATCACCGGTAACGGTGACTAATCTCCCTCGCCGCGGGAGCTACCCAAAGGGACAAACGGCTGACCATGAGATGCGCTCCATTCCAATGAGTCAGGAATCAAACCCCTGACCACATGGTTAAGGGACAAGGTGAGCTGCACTGGTTATTAACTTTAATTTTTTTAAGAAGTTCTGGTTGAAAATCCTACGTCAGAAGTATACATGATAATGACTCTTAATAAATATGGTACTCCTCCAAATAAGAAAATGCTAATATAAGGGCATTATTTTATCCTTTTTGGTCTAAATTTTAAGGACGTAAAGAAAAAGAATTGATGGGTGCCTTTTCCAAAGATGGAATTTATCAATTTTAATATAAAGTTTTTAATGATATAAAAAAATAAATGCTGTATTTTTCAATAAAGGACATATGTTAACTGATTTTTTTTTTTGGATAAACTAAAATTTATGTTAATGAAAAGGTTTGCTGAAATATAAGATCAGTAACCTCAGAATCTACAAACACTAACAAAAGTGCTTATGAATAATCCAGTAATTAAAAACCTTAACAAATTAGTGATGCATGAACAAAAGTCAACAAGATGAACTCTCCCTTATTGACTAATTAAAAACTAATCATAACCCATATAAAAAGAATTTTCCATAAAATATCTCCAAAAGTTGACTTAAGCCATAAGGAGAAAAACAGTGAAATATACGAGTTACAAAGGCTGGTTACCTATTACCTTATTTTCATATTGACTTATATTCGAAGGATGGAAAAGTTGCACAAATTCTTGTTTAAATTGTTTTGATGGTCTTAATGATAATAATCTTTATCTTCTGATTGAGGAATGAAGAAAGGTCAACGGTTTTTTATAAACTAAATAAGAGGAAATGGTTCTATTTCTTCTATATAATTTTAACTTACACTCTCAACAATAAGAGTTTTCTCCTAACTTAAAAAAAATGGGAGTTTTTCTCATTTCTTTTTTCAAACATCCAAATGAGGGATGGAGTTCCTCCTCCATCATATTTTTATCATCTACTTTGCTTCCCCGCCTTCAATTTTCTCTTCCCAATCCCTTTAATTTCTCTCAACTCCCGTATCTTTCAACTCAGTTTTAAGAATAACATTAAGGGTAAATTACATTCACCCATTGAGGTTTGTTGAAATTCAACAAACACCCTCTCCATTTACACACCTGACATTTATCTCCCCTGAATTCAGTGAAAACTAACACCCCATTGACAGTGTTAGTTTCATCAACAGTTGAATGACTTTTATACCCATTACTCTCAAAAGTTAAGTTGAATGGCTTTTCGTAACTTTCAAGGTGGAGGCTAAGGAAGGAGAGCACCATGGCGGTGAGTGGCTGGAAGGAGGGAGTGCGCAAAACAGTGCGGGAGAGGGGGAAGAGTGCGCAGGCTTGCTGGAGACGATGGTGGATCGCTGGCGATGTGGATGGTGATGTCATGGGGAGGCCACGGCCTCCCCCCCCCCTCTTTCTATACTTCTCGACGTTCCTTATTTTTGTTTTGTTGTTGATGGTTATGGGTTATTATTATTATTTTTTTCAGGTGATATGTTGCGATGTTGGTGACAAAGGAATGGTGAGGGGCTGCGGTTTTCTATGGTGATGGTGGTGTGAAGGGCAGTTCGTGGTGGTGGTGGCTGAGAGGAGTGGAGGACAGTGGTGGTGGGCTTGCAAAGAGGGAGGAGCCATGCGGCCCGTGGTGGTGGTGGCTAAGAGGAGTGATCCGAGTGGAGGACAGCAGTGGTGGGCTTGCAAAGAGGGAGGAGCCGCGTGGCGGAGGTGGAGCAGTGGCGAAGCGCGGCGGCCCTCCCCTTTTTGGCTGATTGAATTTTTCTTGATTCCCCTTTTCTTTTATTTCTTTGTATATTTCTCTTTGTATTTGTTCCTCTCAGATTATGAAATGTTCTTCCAATCACTCTCTAAAAATCTGAAACCAACAAGACAGTTCCTTTTTGTTTTAGTGGGAATATGAAATCTTGATGATGATGGATCGGTCCCCCCTTTTATCAAAGATTGTAACCATCGATTTATAAATCATGATTCCCACTTTAACAGGTTGATCCCAACTCATCACCAAAGGGAGGCTCATCGTTTTGCAAGGGACACCATCATTGTGTCCACCCTTTTCCTTTTATTCTAACTTTGCTTCCCATTACTAAATATCTTGATGTTACCAGGGGAAGGAAAATCTTACCAGGATGAAGATGCTCGATGGTGACACAGTGGGGGCGAGTGTCAGGTGATAAAGGGTAAAGGGTATTAAAGTCATTCAACTGTTAAGGAAACTAACACGGTTAAAGGGGTGTTAGGTTTTACTAAATTCAGGAGAACTGAATGTCAGGTGTATAGAAGGGGTGTTTATTGAATTTCAACAAACCTAAAGAGGGATAAGTGTAATTTACCCTAACATTAATGCTCTCATTTTTATTAAAAATAATCCACTGTATGTGGGTGTTGGAAAATTAAAGGTGGACCCCTTCTTAGCAATCAAAATGTGAATATATAAAACTGCCACGCCTCACTTTTTTGTTTGTACTATTTTTTTAAGAGTCTCCATGTACAGATGGCACATGTACATATATATACATACATGTATGTATTCTTTATTTTCAATTATTATGCATGCCTATATATATACACAAAATTAATTGGACACACCTGTTGTTTGTCAAAAACGGATTAACAAGTTGCTATCACAGGAGTGGCAAGATAGGAAGGAAAAAAAATGCAGATGAAAGCAACACTTATTGATGAACAAAAATAACAAAGAAAGAAAGAAAGAGTATTAAAGAGAAGAACTAAATTAATGCACCGTATATTTATTGATTTTATTTAATGAGGCCTGTTGTCTGTGCAGTTTGAAATGAATAAGCTAGGGGCCATTTTGCATTTACCTGAGTGAAGAATACCAGGAGGGCGAGGAGCTTGATGGACCTGAAGAACATCCTAAGGAGGAGAAAGTAACTTTGAGACCATGATTGCATGATTTTTTGGCGTTTTTCAAGAGGCAGATCAGGGTAGCTATGGAAGAAAGGGAACTTGGTTGATAGGCTTGCCAAGCCACACAGTATGAATGTCCCAAACCATGTGGATAGTAGCCATAGTGTTAACCTTAACAACCATGTACTTGGGTGCTTCAGCTTCTCACTTATCAAAATCCCAAGCTAATTAAGCAAAACAAAAACACAAACACAATTACAAATTAATTAACATAACATGGAATCATAATTTTACTATATCATTTCTTCTTTTATATAGGAAATGACTATAGTGAAAGGAGTGGTTTTTTATAAAAGTAAGAGGAATAGAATTGGATTGGATAACCATTCATAGATAGTTAGTATTGAAACTTATTAATGGTAACTAATAATCACATGATCATTTGAAAATACCACATAATTTTATATTTTAATCTTAATTATTGGTATAAAATCTAACGGTCCAGATTCAGTCCTCTCACTTTTATAATAAACCATATCTTTCACTTGAGTCATTCCCTATATATATATATATATATATATATATATAGATATATATATATATATATGATATATATATATATATATATATATATATATATCGGTTAATTATATAAATTTCGACTAAATGATATATAATATGGAGGTTTTAATTGCAGTTGCTGCTAGGCAGTCAATATGCTGAGATCGAAATAATTGACAAGATAATTATGAATAAAGGTTATAATTAGTCATCATCAAGTTGACAAAAGAAGCAAGCAATCAATTGATTTTTGGAAAATGATTGATGTACAAATAAATAAGAATTTTTCAAACATTCTTAAAGATGAACATTTCCGCATTCAGAGGCGACAATTAAGAAATGGATGACAGTAAGAAAAATTATGTCTCATAATAATGCATATCTATCGCTGCTTATATATATATATATATATTACAAATCATGGCATCCTTATAACGATGTATAAAGGCTGCGAACCACCGTCATTTATGTTTTTCAAAATTATCCTAAAAAGTTAAGAGACTGATTAAGAAACGTCATGCTAAGCTGCGAACCACCGTCATTTATGTTTTTTAAAATTATCATAAAAAGTCAAAAGAGTGATTGAGAAAAGTCATGCAAAGTATACAAATTTCTTAACTTTTAAAGGAGTGCATTTATTTTTCTCTTTTTATGATTTATATACAATTGTAAATTTTTAATTTAAATATATTTAAAGATGAGTATCACAAAAAAAATTAATTAAATTTCATCCTTGTTTCACAAAGACGGTAATATTTTATTAAAAAAAATAAAAAGAATCAGATTGCTATTTCTTTTGCATGTTAAGATTTAACACCGTCCATGACACTATGGAATGAGAGATGTGAGTTTTTATTTTATCTACCACCATAAAATATTTTGCTTCTTTCACAGTATATATAATTTTGATAAAAATTATCATGTTTTTTTTTTCCCCTAATGAGTGCCTGCTAGTTAAATAATCAAAAGTAATAAGTTTTAAAAAAAATTAGAGTATAATTCCTATACACTAAAAATATTTTTTATACTATTATCCAATTTAAACAATAAGTATGAAACTTAATTATCTTTATTAATATAATAATATATAATTATTATTAGATTACAATATAAAATAATTTTATATCATCCATATATCAAAATTAAACTATTTCTGATCTTTCTGGAAAACTTAAAAAAATCATGGATGGAGGCCGAGGATACTACTTTTTTTTATTTCTTTTTAATGAGGAAATAAGGGAAGAAAAAAAAAAAAGGATGAAGTGACAGAGAGAGAAAGATTGAAGGGGTTCCTACACGGTGAGGTGTTCCAGCCATGGAAGCTGAAGTGTTGTAGAAGGTGGAAACAGCTTCTTGGTCTTCAGAGGTAGCAACACCGTTGATGGAAGGTAAGAGGGTGTCACAGAGAGCAACAAGGGACTTCATCTGTTTCAAAGACAGATCAGAGTTATTTGTGATGAGAGGAAAAGCCTTTTGTGTCTCTTCTTCCTCACCAAAAATATTATTAACATCATCAGCACCACCGACACCAACATGAAGAAGACTCTGCCTCTGGGTGTAATCAACACTCCCAAGCTCAACCACAGTGTGAACCTTTGCTTCGTTCACTGATCCTAACCCCAATGCCCCCAACCTAAAGCTGCCACTTCTACTAGTGCTTCTTTCTCCAGTATTCATATTCCCCTCCATGTTTCTTACAATTGCAAGAGCTATAGCTAGCAAGATACAACTACAACTTTCCAAGCTCAGTGCAAAGCTTTTGGGCTTGGTTTGGGGCTTTATATAATGATGATGATGCCTTTTAATTCTCACATATAAATTAAAAATGCAATAAAAAAAACACTATACGTTTTTCATTTTTTTTTCTTTTATTATTTTTAAATGACCTTCGTTTTTCCGGAGAAATTATAGATGAGTAATTTATTATTGACTTCAGGTAGATACTTTTAAAAACTAGAATGTTATTTAAATATTTAAGAGTGTATTTCTTATTTGGATAAAATTTAAAGTATGTGTCTCATTTAAATATTTACTCTATTATTATTAGATGAGACGTAAATGATTGAAACTATGAAAGTAAAGGAATATTACTGTCTTATTTAATGATAATAAGATGTGTGTCTAACTAAAATACTCATTTTCACTACTTCTGCAATACATGTTTCAGTAGGTGGGATTGTTTGTTCTCTGTTTTTTTTTTTGTTACCCTATATTTGCTTTTAGTTATTTAAATTTTTTATTGTAAAAAAATAATTTCCTTTTCTATTTGGCCCATTTTTAAAAAAAATTCTATTTAGTAACCTAAATTTTTTTTCATTCCTGTTCAATCTTTTTGTTTGTTTTTCTCATGAAGTGCCAACTAATTAGCGTTTCATGTGAAAATTGACTCATGGGTATTTTTTTTTTTTGGTAGGTTACCTCGTGGGTATAAAGAGATGGATAAAACGAAAAAATAAGATATTCTGGGAGATTAAAATAAATAATCATAATATTTAGGAAGACGAACAAGATTGTGATTGAACATGAAAAACATTTATACACGAAGTATTAAATAAAAATTTAGTAAAATTGATTTATATGCAATTATTAATTGTATAAAGAAATATATTAGTATTATAATGTAACTAATGTTACTGTTATTAATTAAATCTAATAATCATACTAATTATTATATAATAGTGGCTAATGATAATAATTAATAATAGTTATTATTATATAGTATAATATTGATAGTAAAAATTAATAAGTATTTAATAACTATTAATGTTAATTGATGAGTAATTATAATAATAATAATAATCACTATTATACCGGTAAAAGTCATCTATTATATACAGAACCTATCTTCAGCAGTGAGATCCCTTTATGATTTGTCCTATCGGTTATGAGATTAATATTTCGATATAGGATTTTAGTTGTTTTTTTTACAATAGTTAAAAAATGTTCAACTCTTTGAGGAGATGATCACATAAAATACATAAAGCTTTTAGCATAGTTCAAGATATAACCAAACCGATCACCCAAAAACACAACAAAGTTGTAAAAACACGAGATTTGAAACACAAAGTCATTATACAAACATGAAATTATATATCACATGAATCTCAACAGCTAGAAGGACCTCAAGCCCCATAATATTAGGGGTGGCAAATTTCACCAATGCTTGAATCACCATAGATGAAGTACCAACAACATTGATGACAAAGCATAACAATCAAAGACATCTGGAAGAGAAAACTACCATTTTAACTCCTGAAAGATTATATTGCTAATAAACTAGTCCTAAAAATATATATTTTTCCGTAGCACTTAAAATATTTAACAAATTCATCCAAAGGTCAATTGGCTTCCATTTTTATTAATTTAAGTTATTATGTTTTATGTCTTATGTCAAGTCTACACTTTAGAACCATTAATTTAGTTCCAAAATATCATACATTTGAAAAAGCAGCTCATTTTATGCTAAGTTAACATTTTAGGATAACCGTTTAGCCCTCAAAAGATCATATCTTTGATAAATAGCCCTTAAAGAAATTATTTTTATTAATAAAAATAGAGACCAGTTGACGTTAAAGTGAATTTGTCAAATAAGATAAATTTTTAAAAGACAACATACGAATATAATTTCTTTTAGAAATTATTTTATCAGTGATACAATCTTTCGGACCTCTCCTCTTAGAATTAAGTTTTTAATTATGCAAGTCCGAGTTGTAAAGGAGAGAAAATCGGTTAATTTTCATTTATGCATAGAGATCATAATATGACTCTGGATTTGAGGGTTCGTGGTTACCGGCTGAGGATGAAGATATTGGCCCCAGTTACAAGTCTCATAATATTGAGTCCATATAAATATGCATATATCAATATCAATATAAAAAAATAAAAATTATGTTATTTGTATTTATGAAATATAAAATATCGTCCTAACTCACGCTTCATCTACAATTGGATGAAATGTGAATCTGTATATTCATATCAAATAACTAATAAGTACTGTATGTGATATAACATTACTCTTTAAGCTTGACAAATCAACGTGAAAGATTTAGCTTACCACTACATAAGAGACCCAACTTGCTTCCGATTGCACCACTAATTACGTTGGTGATTTCCTTCTTTATTTTATTTGACGGGTCAGCTTAATTAGAGCATTTGTTACGGGATAAAGAGGCTTTCAATTTTAGGTGGGTCTCACTAAATGAGATTTTTTTTCTTGTGTGTCAGAGAGTTTTTTAGAATTGGAACATCAATTTCAGTAAGTTGAGAGCAAAATATTCATTAAAAAAAATATTTAGTGCACAACATACATTTCTTTACAACAACTTGATACCTCCGGTGTACAATGACACATGGGACCAATATGCCTCTCTATATTAGAGAAGTAAAATTGTTGTAAAAAAAATGTTACACACTAAATATTTCTCAAATAAAAAAAATGAGAGCAAAATAACTGATCTCTTTGCAATCACATGACTATGAGACAAAGTTAGGATTAAATTAAAGTTGGTATATTTTATCCAAAGAATAAAGGTTTATTTTTTTTCTTAAAATTATATATGTGATTCACTTTAGTTCTTAAAATAATAAAAATATCATTCTTGAAATTACAAAAAAATAATTCAAATTAGTTATTTGAGTGGTTCAAGTTATTAGTCTTCACATACTCTAAAATATGAACTAACTTGAATAAAAATTTTCAATTCAAGGACTAAATAATATACATATACAATTTTAGAGAAAAAAAAATATTTACTCTTTACTATAAACAAGAATTCCAATTTTGGAAGAATCACAATTTTTATGATACAGTAATTAAGTGACGTTGTATGACACACAGTGAAGCTATAATTGGAATCCAAAATGGTGGAATTAGAATAAAAAAAGTTCAACGACCTCTTTAATAATTGACGAGAATAAGCATACGTATTCGACAATAATGTACGCTGCAAGAGTAGATGATAGATGATAATGACTTTGACGTCTAACGCATGCATGCAAACGAAAGACAAATTCATCGCCGAAAATTTAAAGTTTGATGGGGATAATGACCATGACTCCGAAATAAACAATGTTGTCTAATCAATTGATAAAATTGAGCAGCATGAATGGTAAAAATAAAAAAAGAAAACAAAAGGCTTGAACTTGATTTTGTTAGTAGTGCTCATAGGTAAATTTTAAATTTATGTATTAATCTCTACCATTAGTCATAAGGGCTAAATCACAATGAACTTGAGATTTGATAAAATTCATCTCAACTTTTATTTATTTGTTCCAATAACACTGACATAAACATATTTAGGGGTGAATGCATGTTAGGTAAACACAAAATTTTTGGAAAGCTATTAATAATTTTAGTGATATATATATATATATATGGCCCTCATATATCAATTAATTAAATTTAATTCCACACTATAAACAAAATAAAATAATGAAATATAATTATTATTATGTTTATATATTATTTTTGCCTCCATTATCAATAACATTTTATGGATTCATCACCGAACATACTATTCAACGTGCAAATGGAAGAAAAAGGTGGTGCAATGATTTTATGAATTTAAACGAGATCAGTATAATGATTTCACAATCTCAAGGACTTCTAAAACAAATTTTACAAATGGAGTGTGGTCAAAGTGAATTTTACCGTGCCACATGAAATGTTAATGTGATTTGGCTTTATTGTAAATCAACGCTTAAATTTGTAGTATTTCTCTCAACTTAGTCATTATTGTATCTTAGTTTCTCTAAGAAGGATTAAATATTCAAAATTTGTAAATTTAAAAACTTCTACAATATTAATAATTAAAAGATTTAATTTGAATACATAGATAATATAATATAAAATAATTGTACACTGTTATCCAATTATATATTATTATATCAACAAATATGTTAGAGTTTTACTATATTTAATACTTGAAAGATTATACAAATGAAAATATTTAATTAAATTATATATGTAACAACTTTTAAATTTGCAATGTTAATACATTAAAATTAGATTTATAATTGAATTCATACACTAATTATTGAATGCAGAGAATAACTGAAAAAACTAAATTGCACTTTAACCCAAAAAATATGAATCCACTCCGATTTATTTTTCGACGCCTTTTTTTTTTAAATCAATTTTACGTATACATCTTACACTTCGTTGATTGAAGCACATATACTTTCTGTCCAGTAGTACCCATGGATTCGATGGAATCACTCAGAGAAATTAAGTGACCATCTTGCACTCTATGTCACTAGTATTTCCTTTCCCATTTTCTCACCACTTAACCATTGAACTCACTGAATTTTTTTTATTAGGCAAATTATACTGATACTTACCTCCTTTAAACGTATTATTTATTATGCAATAAGGAGAGAGCAGTGCAATAATTTTATAAACTCATAAAATATTAATGTAATAATCTCATAATTTTAAAGATCTTTAGAGAAAATTTTACAAATAGAGAAGAGCATAGTCGGGGTGAATTTTATCAAATCTAATCAGGGAAGATAAATATAATTTGCCTTTTTTAATTTTGTTCATCAATCAATATCTCAAGTGGTTGGAAATCACTATCCTAGATTGCAATTCATCATCTGCTCATCCATTGGAACATTTCTAGCTACTTTCACACATGGTTATTGTTATTGATAAGATGCTGAGCGAGAATAAAGAAAGGCTCAGAATTATTTGTACGGAAGCTAAGAAATTGAGCATAGTAAGTCACTTTTGCCAATAACGTGAGTACGAATGAGTGCACGATAAAACTGATAAGGGCATGTTTGGTTTTCGTTTCCTTTTTAACCTTTCAGTTTTTTAAATTTTCAGATTTTATAAAAAAAAAAATACTAAAAGCTATGAAAATTACAATATTCAACTTTTAGTTTTCATTTTTATTTTTCATATTCCCTTTACAAAATTTTAAAAATTATAAAATTAAAAATAAAAACCAAAAATTGACATATAAACTGAGATTGCACCGATTTAGAGAAAGCATCAAGGTGGAATTGATAAGGAGATAAAAACAAGGGGGGGGGGGTGAAATTTCCATGGGATTTTGAACCCTCCTTATTAGGACTAACCAAGGTTAGTTAGGTGGTTTAATTTAGAGTTAGTTACCATTAGTTGCTTTATCCCATTGTACATAAACTCAACTTTCAGTAGATTAATGACAATTATGTTTCATCCTTTCATTCCATAATTCTATTATGGTATCAAGAGATCTTTCTCCCCAAGCTTCCGCGTTTGCTCTCATCGCCTTTTGTTCTTTCTCAGTTCTTGGTGCTTCCTTCCGCCATGGAAGATCTATCTTGTATGTGAATCCTTTCTTCTGTTCTGATCAGTTTGATAATCCTAGTCTTGGTTTTGGTTTCACAACCTTTGATCGGCAACAACTATTCTTCATGGAGCCACGCCATGTGAGTTGCTTTGCCTGTGAAGAATAAACTCTCTTTTGTTGATGGTTCTTTGCCTCCTCCTAAAACTACTTTAAAGGGACGCTCGAGTAGTGTTGCATAGACTAGAAATTCTTTGGATATATCTTCTATGATTGGATTTCAAATTAAAACTATTGATAAATTTTTTATGGTTGAGTCATTTTTACCCCTCAATCAAACTTACGATGTGTTTGATTGATCATATTCATCTCAATCTTTATCAGTTAACGAGGTTAAGTGTTTGGTAATTGGAGATAAAATTTTCACAGATAAATTAACTCGTATGAATTCACATAGAGTTTATCTATCAACCTTTTTTTTCCTTTATTTTCATCCCAACCAAATTAAAATTAAGGAGTAAAGATAGGAGAAAAATTTTAAAGATGAAAAGCTGATTCATTAATTAGATCATGTTAATTTAAGCCCTTAAGGCTTGAAAAGTAAATTAAACATATTATTTTGTTTGAAGTCTGAATGCTATGTATGAGGGAGAAAAAGATGATTAATTGGGAAGTACAGATGTGCAATAAATAGGCATAAATATACAGATATTCGATTAGGTAGGAGAAAAGATATGTACACTCATAAAAGTATAGTGTTTTTGAGGATATTGATAAAGGATTAAAAAAACATAAATTACGTTGGGAAGTTAATTTTTTATGTTTTTAATATATGAGTATTATTGAAAACAATTGAGCTTTTTTTTTTAAGAGTATTGATGAAAAAAGAAGGTTAACATTGTATTCAATAATAGATAAAATATAAATAATACAATTCAAAATTAAAATAAAGGACCCTAGAGACACACACATGGCTACCAGCCTACCACAAGTATGATAATTGACTGCGACTATTATTATGATCCGTCACTGAAGTTCTTGTTGGGCGTTATACGTACACATGCACACACAGCGACACACTACAATAAATACTACATGGACTTTTCGTGCGAAACAGGATCTTAAAATTTTTGTGTTCACAAATTTCATAACCCAAATTCCTTGTTATCTTCTTCTTCTTAAAATTTTTGTGTCCGCGGAGTAATGACTAATTCTTTCAAGGTGTAAAGTTTATATATGTGAATTTTGTCTCTAGCCATGAAATATTCTCTATACACACCGTCCGGAATCGTATCCCTGATTAGATGATTAAGGAGTCCAATTAACTACCAACTGTATTAGGTCTCATGGTTTTTCTTATTATCTTCTTCACCACGTGCTCTATTTCCACTATGCTTTTTACTTTTATTTTTCCAGCATTTATTGAACCCGCAAGTCATTATTTAATTTTCTGATTGAACTCTAAATTCGATCGGGGACAATACCACACAACACTCACCGGCCGCGGCACCGCTCATGCAGTTGTGTTATGACTTTCTGATTAGAGATTTTGTGATTTTTTTTTGTTTTTGTTTTCGATTCAAGTATTTATCGTTTAGTTTCAGCCACTATCATTGATTTGTCGTATAAAATACTAAATTGACAAATGGAAAATCATGTCATTTAATTTTATATAGTAGTCAATAATCTTTCATAACATATTATATACATGCAAGAGCATCTTTAGGTTTGAAACATGAACAATTTAAAAGAATAAGAAACAAGGAAGAAGCAATTTGGTCATTGAAGCTCCTATAATTGTATGTGTCATGCTAGATATAAAATCATGTCCATATATATGTCTCTACCCAACAACTCAAGTTAAATGATGGTTGGGGAAGACCTAATGCGAGAAGAAGATAAAATATAAATGCATTGGGGTTCATTAGATGTAAATTATTTACAATCAATATGATTATAACAATCTATTTAATTATATTGCATATATTATTAAGGGTAAGTTTGTAGACTCATGCATTCACAAGGAATCTACATCCTTATCCCAATTCTTCCTTGGAAAAAAAAAAAAAGAATTTAAGGGTATTTATATATGATGGCCACGGACAAAAGTGGGTAAAACACCGTAAGTGCACAGGTTGTTCGAGCAATATAGTAGTGAGTGCAATAGTATTTTATCCACATGGATTGGATAAAGTATGCTAGCATCAACATAACTATCATGTTTAAGCTTAAGCAATAACGATTCAATGAGAAATAAAAGAAAATAAGTAACAGAATAATTAACTGAGTAGACACTAACACAAACTAAAAATGAGAGATAACCAAAGTAAGAAGGCCTAGTGGACCTTTTTCACATTTTACTTTACTTGGATAAGCAAATTACTTAAATAAATATCAACAAGATCTTTTGTTAGTATGTCAATTATAGTTAAAAACCTAAATCTAAGCCAATTAACCATGTCTCCTTCACCTAAAACACTAAGTGCCCTTGTGAATTAGTGTGAAATCAACCCATTGAGAACTAACATGAAGCATCTACTATGCAAGGCCAATGGGTATATTTTTATCCCATTAACTAATCCTCACACCTAAGCTAATTAAGTGTAAAAGAATAAGCATTATCCATAACCAAGGTCCAATATCCCTATTCCTATATTTAGTTAAAGAGAATCTCCCAAATCCACCTAAATGGTGGCCAAACATATATATGAGCATTAAGATAAGAAATGGATAATCAAAACCAACATCATTAACATTCAAACAAGTAAATTTATAAACATGCAAGATCCATAGAGAGGTCTGTAGGATCCCCTAGCTACAAGTTTAGCTGTTCAAAATAATAAACACGCCAACCATTAGTTCAAGTAACATAATGAACATTAAAGAGCAAAAAGAGAAAGGAAGAAATGAACAAAAATGACACTTCAATCATCTTCTAAGCCTTTAGTCTTCAATGTTCAAGATCAATCTCTCTCTGTTGTTAGCCAGCTTCTCCCAAAACCTAGCTAGGTTTTTCTCTCTGAAAATATCCTAAAAAAAAGTAGAAAAATGAACTACTTTTTCCAGCCCTAAAAGGGCCTGGGTAACATTGGCTTTCAACTTGACAAAATGATCAAATGCTATATGCGCCTAGTAGGTTACAACCCAACAAATTTCATGTCATGACTCAGTAGCAAAATCTTTATTTTCAATGGCTTTTTCTTCATGCCTTGCGTCATTCCCCTTGGCTTCCAATTGGATTCTTTTTAAGCTCAAAAAATCTACAATTTCCACTATAAAAAATCACCAAATGGCATTTTAATTAATCATATGCAATTCCAATAAATTAAATCATGTTTATGACAATGAATTTTCAATAAACATTCCAAGACAAGAGCAAGTCAATTCTTCTTATTTCAAAGTGTTCCATTCAGAAAATTAAGGATAATGCATGCAATTTAAGCCTGATTAGAAGCTAAATAACTCCATAAACTGGAGTTTTATATATATATATATATATAGAAATGTATCTAAGTGATATAAGGGTACTGTAAGTGGATTGGATTGGTCCAATGAATCTAATGAATCCGAACCAATCTGGTTAAATAGGTTTGGTTAGGATCAAGTGATCGCATCAATCAGTTTATATTCGATAAACTAATCACATATTTGTTTGGTCATTGGATTCGCATCCCTCAATTCAAGACCCAATTGGAACCAACACTGTAGGCTCTATGCACATGTTATATGAATTGTGTTGTTTACTATTATGAATTTGAAGTTTTATGATATTAGAATTGTACTTTTTAGGTATTATGTTGTAATATCTAGGAACTTTATGTTTGAAAGTTGTCATATTTGAATTGTGTTATTTGGATATTATGTTATAGACTTTCTAGCCTCTGCATATTAGGATAGCATATTAGCATATGGAAATTTGTTAATATAAAATTTTGATGTCATATGTTTTATTGAGTTTTTTGGACAAGAATTGAAAGAAAAAGGAAACAAGTAAATCCAATGACCTAATCTGAATCAACCCAAATTTGATCAAATCGATTTGGTTTGAAATATGAAAAAAAAATTCATGAATATTATCCAATCCAAATTAAACCAATTAAAAATTAATAGTTTTTGATTCATTTCACCTTAAGCCCGAGCTGAACCAAATGAACACTTCAACTATTATATCAAATTATATGACAGAGGTTGGACTATATTAATTAAAGAAAGTCAAATGACACTAGAATAGAGTCAACGAGGCCACCTACAGCACATCCACCTCTATTGTGTCACCTTTATCACGTCTTCATTGTTAGACCTTCATTATCACTGTACTGTACCGTCAATGAAGATTTGCCAAAGATGGTGAAACAAGGAGAATCTAAGACACACATAGAAAAGGAGTGAGAAAGATGTGTTTTGTGCTATGAGTATGAGATTTTGAATCATGTATGTCTAGGATTAAGGTAAAAAATGAGGAGGCAAGCAGGTGGAATGGTTTGTGAGTGGTTATTTTGATTACTTGGTTACATGTTCATCTTCAATCCTATTTATACACCACAAGAAAATCGGTTGTAGCGACCAAATTTTTTCTCACAATTTTGACAAAAACATCCTGACGACCAGTTTAGTGATCAAAAAGTTTAGGTGATAAACCCTTGGTGGCAAATTTATTTGCAACCACGAAAGTCGATCGCAAATTTGCTACCACGAAAGTTGATCGCTAAATATTTGTAACTGATTTAGTGACTGTTTCCTAATCCTTCCAACCACCCATGCAGTGATTGTTTTGGTTGACTTTTAGCGACCAATTTATTAATCGCTACATTGTTCAGGCACTAAAGCCTTTTTAACTTCTATTCGATTATTAAATTAGTCGCTAATTTAGTAAAAATATGAAAATCAGTCGCTAAATTGGTCGTAAAATTAGTTGTTATTATGTACTCAAATTGAAAAAATAAATCTAACATTTTTTAATAATCCCAATTTTGCACACTTAATATCCACGAACACATGTATCCAAAAAGCATGAAAATAATACATCGTTATAGTAGTTCAACAACAATAATAAACAATCAATTAATGATCAAATAAAATTACAAACAAGAACTAAGACAATAAATTTATTCCTAGTCATCCTTATCATCCTCCTTCTCAATTCTATGCCTAATTGGGTCCTTAAAAATACTTTAGAATATGAATTAAGCCCTTATAAATATTTAAAACTTTAATATTTTTTTTGTCATTATAAATATCTTGAGAATCTTCTTTTGATTCTTATAAACATCATTACTTAGCCTTACACACAAATGGTAATAAGTACCTAAAATATAATAATAAAATGAGACATAAAAGCCACAAAAACTTATAGATGAACTAAAACCAAAACGGCCTATACCTATAGAAATTAAAAGCATATTTAACCCTACTTTTTATCTAATTTTTATATATCTTTCGGCCAAACACAATTGATCTTGGGGCCTGTTGTGCTGCCAACATGCCTTAGGTCTTAGGTTGATTAGAAAAAAAAGGGGCTAATAATAAAGCACGGAAACGAGGTTGCAGTATCAGCATTATATCTCTGGACCATCAGCGAGTAGTTTCTATCACATAAACCACAGTGCCACACTTTATTTGTATCTCTCTCTCTCTGAACAATGAATTAAGAGATATCACCATTTACAAGGACAAATTATGAATAAGAATTGCTGAACAGAAGGGTTCCCTGGCCACTAATGTACTTGTATCTCTGCATGAAGGACACGCTCCTCAATTTAAGCACTTGCAGGTGCCGTATAGGCCAAAGAGAATATTTGTCTGCAAAAGCTTTGTATAAACTTCACAAAACAAGTAAATTTCCATTACCACGGTGCACAGGGCCCTCCTCCCTGTTCAGTGAAATTAAATAAGACAGTAGGTAGCGGTCGACATGTTCACATCAATAATAAATTATGTGGTCTCAATAAGTATTTTACTCAAGTAAATATTTATATTGGTGTTCAAAATTGTATCTACATACTTTACTTTAATTCTTTGGATTAAAGAATTAATAATTTAAGTTGCTTTTATTTAAAGATTTAAAATTACATTTTTAAATATTATGTTAATGGAAATTTTATTTTTGACTATTTTGAATCTTTTTGTTTTTCATTAAAAATTTATGGGAATATTTTTTAAGACTTTGGAGGATAAATTAAAAGCTAGTGTGATTAATAATACATGTTCTTAGAACTATATATATACACACACACACAAATTCTCAAAATATCCTAATATATTTAATGTGAGGCGGGTAGTAGAGTAGTTGAGGGGAATTTTAATGTCCATGTTCAATAATTGATTTTATTCTTATGTCATGTAAAATTTTCATTTGTCACTTTGTTATGGAATAAAATCTTGAATTTAATTTCTATGTACCAATAATTTAAAATAAATTTATACCGTTAATCAATATAATATCATCAAAATGATAAATTATGGTGGGTGATTATAATAGTGCAAAATGGGGTAGTTATTATTTTCTATTATTTATCAAATTGATAGAATTCTATTGATTATTAAGATAGTGTAAAATAAAATTATTTTGTACTATTAATATATAAAAAATAAATTATAAAATCTTACTACAACATGAGAATACAATTTTCTTACGAATGATTGATACTTGATAATGTTTTTCTAAAATTTGTGGCAAACATAAAAATTAAAATACATTATTCCCAATTAATTATTTGTGAGATTAAGTTGATAAATCTTGAAACAGATGTGCTCTTAATTTTCAAATTACAAAATGTGATTTATATTAATCCTTGAAATGATGTATTCAAGAACTCATGAACTAATTTGAAATACCTTAAAGATTAATTTAAATTATAATTTTAGGGATCAAATTATTAATTTATTATTTTAGAGATCGATCAGAATGAAGCCTGCACTACGATGAACATTTACCAAGTCTTGCAGGCAGGCTGATAGTCTAGAAGGAGCTGCAACTTCCCACCGTTTGTGTTAATTGATACTGGGGCCAAAGCCATGGAAATAAAATTCTTGACTTTTAAGGTAAAGATATAGAAAACAGGCTTTGTGTTTGGTACACCAATTGAAATATCATCTACCACATATAACAAGTTTAACCACATTTACAAAGTATGATTAAAGTCATTTATTATACTTTTAAATACATTACATCAAACTTTTTAAATGTGGATAAACCCTTGATGTATTGTACACTACACTTTATAAGCTTCACCTAGAAAACATGACAAAGTGAAAGAAATTTCACATAAGGTGGTTTGTGGGAATTACCCATGATAGACTAGTTGTGGGAGCCTCATAAAAAAGAAGAAGAAAAGACTAGTTGTGGGAATTTCCCATGATACACTACACTTTCTGTTTTGGGCTTTTACCCAGTCGTTAATTTAAAAAAAGTACTTTGATGTGAGTATTATTTATTATGTCTCTCAACAAAGTCTTTTCCACACAAAAATGACTATGAATCAGGCTCCGAATATCGTGTTCAAGAAATTATCGTACCGGATTTTAGTGGTAGTTTATCACTCGAATTTGGGAGTGTATTCTTCAATTGAAGATTAAGTCCTATTTCAGTAAATAGATTATTTAAACTCTTATAAAAAAATAATTTTTAAAAAGTAATTTATGAGTAGGTTATTTTATATCTAAATATATAATAACAAAATTACTTTTAATATTTTAAAAATATTTCTTAAGAAATTAGATATTTTGTCTTTTCAAAAAACACTAGGAATTATTTTTAGATAAGTAATAATTTATTTAATCAAACAGAACAAAAAAATAAAAATATAACTTTTGACTTTCGAAAAGTTAGAAAATATTAAAAGTTGTAGTATCAAAACGGACTCTAAATATAACCTTGTAATGTGTGCATTTTAACCATAATTAAGGGGCCATTTGGATGTGACTTTTTTGGGTGAAATTACTTTTTTATCCCAAAAAATCAATTTTCATATACTTGAATAATGTTTTAAAATTAATTATAATTTAAAGAAATTAGTTTTTAACTTTTTTATATTAGTTAAATAGAATAGCTTTTGAAAAAAAAATAGTTTTCAACTTTTTTATATTATTTAAAAAGAATAGCTTTTAAAAAAAATTAGTTTCAAACTTTTTAGTTAGATAAAATTTAAGTTTTACAATTATCATTTTTTTAAAATATGAAACAAACACATCGTAAATTACCTCGAAAGGATGTACCGAAAAAAGAAAAAAAAGTTACCTCAAAAGGGTAATTTTTTTTTTAAACTTGATCGAAGAATAAAAAATTAAAAAAGATTAAAAAAATCAATAATAAAGATGTCACGCAATGTAATCAAAGTGCAACATGGCCTGGAGAGTGCATATTTTATTGAATTACAAGGTCCTCATTTCTGTTAATTTGGGTCTGAACTTAATTACAAGGCTCAAACTTGCCCACTTCGTTTTTGGTCGAAAGGCTCAAACGGCCGTATTGCTGTTGGAGAATAAATCTAATGGGCTTGGAACTATGGAAGATTTAATAAGGAATCTTCTATAGAAGGCAACAAGTCTTTTAATAAGGAATAGATAGACTAGACCAAAGACTGTACAAAAAAAGAGTTGGCCCAATTAAAATGGGTTATTAAGTCTAGTAAGATGGATTAATAAGTTGTGTTTAATAAATTATTAGATGAAAATTTAAATACATGGGCTTATAACTTGTCAAATATAACTACTGATCACCATATATGACTAGACAATTTGACTTTATGTTAACCGATTTAGTCTTTGACAGAGACAAACTCCAACTGCAAAGATTAAAATCAAATAATTTTGAAAATGTGTAAACCAAAACCACTTTTATTCATTTACTAAAATTATCAAAATTCACTTATTTTTAAAAGACCATAAACATTCAAACTTCATTTAAAAGTTAAATTCATTCATAATTTTTTATTCTAATAAAATATATATGTCATTTTAATGCAACTCTTCATTTTATTTCATCTCGTTATTTTCCTCATCTAAATACATGAAGAGAAAATGCACTTCTCTTTTTTTTTTTTTCTCCTTTTCTTTTTCTCTTCTCCAAACATGGCATACAAGATAATAAAAATATCAAAACAGTCAAAATATTCGATTCGATCGTATTATATTAATACCTGATTACTGATAAGATTGTTTCCCCCGCTAAAAGGAACTGTCATTTCCAGTCTGATGATTGGGTAAGCAATTATTAAAGTAACCGGAGAACTATGTGGGGGAGAGTTTCTCACCACAAAAAAAGGTATCTTTAATTATTCTTGAAAATAACTAGTTAAAAATAATATATTTTTATATTTGTTATAAGTTTTATAAAAAAAATTGTAGACATTAATTATTTCATAAAAAAATTTATTATAATTTAATGAAATCTTATTTTTAAGTTGAAGGGTGAGAAATAAAAATTCTTATGATTTGAAAATTATAATTGCTAAGATATCTCTCAATTATTTATTTTTTTTTTTATGATTGTATTAAGAATATTTTAAAAATTATGACATATATTATTAGGAATATAAGTTACAAAACAAATAAATTTTAAAATTATTTTCTAAAAATATTAATAAATAATCTCATAAATATTTAATACTAAATAAATAATTTTATAAAGATATTCAAAAATAATATTTTTAAAAATATGACTTTTTAAAATCCTAATTCCAAACTTTGAAACAAATGAATCCATATAATTAACATTATTTGATCCTGAGTTAGGTGGGCTAGCAAATATTTTAGTCGTTCGCAGATGCCACATGGGAATGAAATTTGTCTCATATCCACAGTTGTACTATGCATTTGTTTTGTTTTTTTTTTTCATTAATAATCGGTTCAAAAAAGAAAAAGATTTTTCTCATTCATTGCTTCGTGAATAACTTTTCTGGAGCAATATACAAGATAATTTATACGATAGTTGTGATGAATAAATTATATAATAAATATGGAGTGTTGAATGGCCTTATAGAAATGAATTATTACAATTTCAAATATAACCATAAAAAAAATTTATATAACAATTTCAAATATAACAATTTAAAAATATGTAATATACGTCTTTACTTATTCATATAAACTCGCTTTATATAAATAAATACTTTGTATAAATACAAAAAAAATTGATCAAATATATAATATAAAAGTATTAATTTACTTATTAACTAAAAACTATATGTATTATATTGATTCAAAGTTTATATATTATTATTAAGAGAGGCAAATTTTAGATATAAATATAATATTTACCCTCATAATTAAGAATAAACTTGCTTGAGTGGATGACATATGAAAGGGATTTCCTAGTATAAGGTTCAGATTCTGGACAATGAAACTATCAAATAGGAGTCATGAAAATATCTGATTCAAAGTGGTCCACTACTGCTTGACAAACACGATATATATTTAAAAATTGCTTTAGATAATGTTTCGACCGTTTTATATTTTGTATTTTAGCCAGTTTTTACTGTCTTCTTAGATGTTCATCCATATTCAACTACGTTTAAGAAGGCTAAGATCACCAATGATAACATATTTTATAATCAACCACTTTTAAGGATGGTTCGTATAGAAATAAATTACCGCACAAACTAGCTACCTGACATAGTATATCAAAAGAAACTGAGAAGCTGCTCGTTTCATAAGGGTGGTTTAATTTGACCATTTTTTAAGGAAGTTTTTTTCTTTTTCTTTTTAATTAAAGTGTCGCTTTGATCCATGAAATTATAAGCGTACTTCACTTTAATCCCTAAAATTTTGAAATTAAATCTTTAATCCCTAAAATTACATTTCGTAGGTCACGTTAGTCTCCCTTATCAAACAACCGTCAATCAGTTGTTACATTTTAATAACGTAACACATTAAGTAACACGTAACATGAGGTGTCATGTTGATCCCACGTAGCATGCTAACGTGACACATCTCAAAATAGATTTAAATTAGTCCCTGAAATTTTCTAAAATGTGTCAAGAAAGTCTCTGAAGTTTTAAATGTGTTAAAACAATCCATGAATTTTTCTAAAATATGTCAAAAAAGTCTCGAATCCCAAATTTCTCCTCTTTTGGTTCATAAAATCTAAATCCTCGATAATTCTTAAACCCACTTATTTCTCTCTCATTTTCACACCTTATTTAAATAATCTAAAATTTTAAATATCCTAAATATAATTAAGAGCTTGATTAGTCCAAATTTGAGACCCTCCATGTTTAGCTAACATAATTAATTTATTAGCTATTACATTACATTTGTGGGAATAAAATGGGTATTAAAATATTAAAAATAGGATTCAAGGAAAACATTATATTATCAAGCGTGGATAGAGTTTATCAAGGGTCTCTTTGGAATATTTTAGTTGTAATTTAAGAAGAAATTTGGTATCAAAAGAATCTAGCATGACAATGAAAAGAAACTCTACCTTTATGTCAAATGTACTCGCACACCATCTCAAATATATAAGAGTTTTAATCAAGCTCAAGTAGATAATTGTGTCTCTTATTCCACCTCAACGATAGTGGGTCGTAGGGAGTGATCGCCCCTTGAGAATATTGATGTTATATTCTAAATTGGTGTCATTGTATTTGCTCTATTCACGTCAACATTCTCAAGAGACGGTCATTCCCTACAACCCACTATCGTTGAGGTGGAATAAGAAACATAATTCTCTACTTGAGCTCGATTAAAGCTCTCATATTTGAGGTGGTTTGGGAGTACATTTGACATGAGGGCAAAGTTTTTTTTTCATTGTCATCCTGAATTCTTTTGATACTAAATTCCTTCTCAAATTGCAACTAAAATATTTCAAAGAGACCTTTGATAAACTCCTTCGACGCTTGATAATATAATATTTTCCTTGAATACTATTTTTAATATTTTAATATCTATTTTATTCCAAGAAATGTAATGTAATAGCTAATAAGTTTATTATGTTAGTTAAACATGGATGATATCAAATTTGGTTTAATCAAGCTCTTAATTATATTTAGGATATTTAAAAATTTAGATTATTTAAATAAGGTGTGAAAATAAGAGAGAAATAAGTGAATTTAAGAATTATCGAGGATTTAGATTTTATGAACCAAAAGAGGAGGAATTTGGAATTCGTGACTTTTTCGACACATTTTAGAAAATTTTAGGGACTATCACATTTAAAATTTCAGAAATTTTTTTTGACACAGTTTAGAAAATTTCAGAGACTAATCTGAACCTATTTTGATATGTGCCACATTAGCATGCCACATGAGATCAATATGACATATCATTGACACGTGGTATGCCATGTGTCGTTTGACGTGTCACATCAACAAAATACAATGATTGACTGACGGTTGTTTGACCAGAGACTTACTTGATCTATAGAATATAATTTCAGGGACTAAAGGGCTTATTTAGAAATTTCAGAGACTGAAGTGAAGTACGCTTATAATTTCAAAAATCAAAATAATAATTTATTCGAAGTTTTGAATGCTGATTGTTCAGGCACTAAGGTCATTCGAATCTCTAATATTGTAAACTAATATCATCAATATTTGAAGTTTTGAACTCATGTTTTACTTTAAACACTTCTCATTGATGATTGATGATTTGATTTCAATCTCTGTACCGAAGTTACAAGTTTTATATTGAGTAAATACTTCTAACGTAGTATTTAAATTATGGAACTCTTATACCCAGCTAGTTTTATTACACTCTGTAAATAAGTAACTAACGTGTAATACTTGAAACTCTCATCCATGATAAACTAGTCGTTTTACCCGTGCGATGCATAGGAAGATAACAAAAAATAATTTGTTAATCATTATCGAAAATAAATAATAATTTATTTAAATAAATCTTATAGAAAATTGAGTATAGAAATTTATCTTAAAAATAAGTTAATAGTTAAATAATTAAATTAGTGGACAAAATATAAATGTGTCCTTCTTTTTTATATCTTATTTTGAATATCATATTTATAAAGTTAAAAAATTTTCAATAGCTGACTTATAACTACAAATAAAAAGCTTATTTTATAAAAATTTTGTACATTTTGAAAGTTGAAATTGTTAATAAAGAAAGAGAATAAATAGATAATTTTACTATATCATGAACCATTTATAGGAATGACAATGAGTATTAATGAGAAAATAAGACATGTCCCATGCCTCCTATCGCCGATTAGAATTTTACCTCTCATTCACAACCTTATCCTTCTTACGGGTCCCTATTTCTCATTTTGCATGTGGATTTTAAATCTCTATAATATTCAGGGGTATATTAATAAATTTCAAAAAGAGAAAAATTTAAAAATATTTTACAATTTGAAATTTAAATATCCAAAATAACAAATACTATTAATGCAATATAACCCAAATTAAAATTAAAAATGCATATATAATGCAAAAACAATAAAAATAATTAAAAAAAATAAGGTGCGCTATCCTCCTCCTTATCTTATTTAACAAACGGGGACTTAGCCCCTATCGATCGTTTCTATGAAAACAAAATATGTCTCAATTCTCTTTCCTATTGTAGGTAATTTCCACATGTACCTACTTTTAATTTTTTTTATCATTGCTAGCCGTTTATATTTTTTTTAGTAAATTAAAATGTTTAATTTATAAAAATAAAAAATATATTTTATAATTAATAAAAATAATAAATAAATTCAATTTATATTATTTCAATTACACATACTTTCCTTATACATCATTTTAATAAATTAAAATATAAATTTTAAAATATATGTTATAATTAATTTGTAACAATTAGTAAAAACTCATATATATTTCTAATTTATGTAATCTAATTATAATATTATTTTCAATAAAAAGTAATATAATTATTTAATTTTTAAAAATTAATAAACATTTACTATCATCATTAAAAAGGTGTAAATTGTGAAATTGATTTTTATAAAATATTTTAGTGTTGAAAAATTGAAGGTGTTTTGTTTAAAAAAATTATTATGAAAAACTTATGGAATTGATAGATTAGAATGTTCAAGTTATAAAAAAATTAAATAGGATATAATGATCAAGTAGATATATAATTTTTTATTATGATTTTTAAAGTTCTAGATTTAAAGATATAAAATTTTCCCCTAATCCCATTCTCATTTAGAATTTTACCTCCATTCTCATCCATGTTCTCATCACAGATCCCCATTCCTCATTTCATGTAGAAATTTGAATTCCAATTGATATTTGTAAGTTTATTAAAAAATATTTCAAAAAGAAAAAATTTTAAAAATACTTTCAACTTCAAAACATAAATATCCATAACAATGAATACTACTACTACAATATAATTACAATAGCTTTGTTATCATTAATACTATATATATATATAATTTTTATGGTATAATATACTGAATTATAATTTTGTTTATGTTATTTTTTATGTTTTATATTAATTTTGTTAATGGTAGAGAGATATACAAGTATAATTGGAAAAAATAATTGATAATGAGAAAATAAATTAAATTCAAAAACTTACTTTAAGTATGAAGATTATGAAAATAATGGGGTATAATTTTTCTATGAATAACACATGGAAGACTTTTTATGTCATGTGTCTTAAATATTAGTATTATATCAATTATTATCATATTTGATTAAAAATAAATTATCTTATTAGTATTATAATGAGTCTTAAATATTTGATTAAGAATAAATTTGGTAGAAATTAAATTTTGAATTATTATTATATCAAAATTAATCAATTAGCAATTCATTAACAGTTTGACCTGACCGTTTTCTATAGACAAAAATGCTGATCTTAAAGCTTATTTATTTTGAACATATTTCCTTTATACTTTTTTATATTACCTTCATAATGTGAGGCTATTAATGATTCTCAATTTCATTGCATATGGTAATCATATTGACATGAGTTCTCTCGTAGTGCAAATTGTAATTTTTAATAATTGTAATATTTGATTTTATTTCATATGAAAAATAATTAATAAATACATTATAAATTAAGTTTAAAAAATTTTTAGATATAAAGATTGAGAAATGTGTAATCTAAATCACTGTATAATTGACACGTAAAACTTAAATCACTATATGAATGACACGTATAATAGTTTCCATGGAATGAGTCTGAAATATTAGTATAATAGATTACAGGTGGATTTGATTCTAGAAATCAATTTTAGTTTTTATTTTATAATTTTATCTTGTTTTTATTTTTAAGATTTTGTAAAGAAAATTAAAAAATTATAAAAATTCAATATTTAGTTTTTGCTATTTTCTCTATAAAATCTTAAATATTAAAAAATATTTTATAAAATCAAACGCAGCATAATATTTTAAGTTTGTCCTTGTCTTCATGGCGAACCATAACAATAGCTCCCTATAAAATTCTTGTTGTCCATTAGATTGGTCGCTTTTGTCGTAAAGGCCAAAGCTAATTAAAAAGGTCATGTCAATTAGCGTATAAAAATAAAACACGACCCTTCAGATTCATATCACCTCAACAAAGAACTATTCATAAACAACAGAAGAAATAGCAACACATAATAGAACTATTAAGAAAGACTCCATTTATTTAATACATTACGATAACTCTCAAACTCAACAAAACTATATATGCCACGCATAACTATTACAATTACAGAGCTACCAAATGCAATCCTCCATGAAAGCATATATAATAGACAACATGACTAGATATATGATCGACAAAAAAACATAACCAAACTATTGCAATGACAATAACTAATAAAAGTATAAGGCAGGGAAATAAGAGGTAGCTAGACAAAATTAAACATGCATAAAAGAAAAAGGAAAACAAACAACACTATTAATTCAAGCTCATATAATTAAGAACCCTTCTAAGCTCAATGGGTTGGTGGTGATTCGTGTCCCGCACCAGGGCTATGTCCAGGAGTTGTTGGGCGGAAGGCATCACCCTGACCAGGCTTATCATCATTGATGGTGTACAAGAGGGAAGAAGAAGGAGGTTGTGGACTCCTCACTTTAGGAATAATTGGTGATGGTGGGTGAATAATGTACTTATTTGGCACTGCCATTGAGCAAAAGTTGTGTTGCATAATAAGGATCATCACAAGAAGAAAGGCTAACATGATGGTTTTCTTAGCCATGAAGCTCAAGAGACTAAGAAGAAATTAAAGGCTAACTAATGGGGTTTCACTAAAACAAAGAGAAGGTTCTTGAATCAAAGACTATTAGTGTTCACTATAGCTTTGCTTCAAAGAGAGCCACTTAATTAATGATGCTTGTGATCAGCTAGCTAGCTGAGGGTGCTATTTAAACTTGACTGCTACGGTCCCACGTGCTCATATATTCCTAAGCATTCAACATTATCATAAAATAAGGGCTTGATGCACATGGTGATGTCCCCTCTATGGTAATGAAAAAATTGAAGACAAGAGAAAGGAGTGCGCATTGGAATATTTCCAAAATAAGAGAGAATGAAATGTACCAAACAAAATATTTCCTCAAGAAGAAATTGGCCCAGCATATATTGGTTCTAGTAACGATTTCCTCATGAGTCATGGCCATTACATAAGAATGCTCATAGATGTTAAAGTAAACGGCATTGATCATGTGATTAGACAACACTAAGAAACAATTGGCTTTATATTGGTTACTTTCTGCAATGGGATTCAAGTTACTGTGTGTCAAGAAAATGCTTCTTCCACTAATTATGTAAACCTTGGGTCTAGTTTGATACAACAAAACATCTTCTCCCATCTCCCATTTTAGGTTATCACTATCTAAAGCCAGCATGGTATGTATGGCAATTGGGCGCATTAGCTATTCTGCATTGTCGCTTTGCTTGAGTTGCATGGCCACTCCATTCTGGTTCATGTCAGGAACTATTTCTCAATTTGGTGATATAGAATGACCAAATAAAAACTTCTCGAAATCTTTACTATGAACTATGAAGGTGCTCGTTCCTGGTAATTGACCACTTCTTCTTGATGCGGTGTTTGGCCACGCGTGTATATAAAATACTATGAGGATATATATCCTATATATACCTGACTTCACACTAGGCCGTGATTCTATGCAATATTGCTTTTCTAATGTATTATAGTATAAATTCATTTATGTTTTTCTGTTCATCAACATAAACTTTAGAAAAAAATAATTTTATGAAATAATATTAAAGTTATCATGATCAAATGGTTAAAAGTTTGAACTATATTATCTCTCATTATATTAAATAATTGTTCATGTTTCAAAGTCCAAAATAATTATTCGTATGGGAGGTGTGATAGATATATAATTATTTATATGCCTTTATTTATCGATTTAAACTTTTTTTGTTGAGTTAATTCATGGTAATAGACACAATATATATATATATAGGACCTAAAAATGGGAGATGCAATATAGAATGGAGAGAATCACAAGATTCTCGTGAAGAGATTATATGTTATTAGTAAAGATGGTATAAGTTCATTATCCTTTCTCTTTCTAGACACAGAAATTTTTGTATCTTTACTCTCC
This sequence comes from Dalbergia cultrata, assembly GCA_031216105.1. Classification (NCBI taxonomy): domain Eukaryota; kingdom Viridiplantae; phylum Streptophyta; class Magnoliopsida; order Fabales; family Fabaceae; genus Dalbergia; species Dalbergia cultrata. Next base: position 568,864 of record CM062347.1, on the reverse strand, counting down.
TTGTATCTACAAGATGTTTAATAATATCCATGGAGAAATGATTCTCGGATTGAATTGGGGTGGACACGATTGAATCCTCTATCATTTTTAAAATCCCTTCAAGATGTCCAAAAAATAAGTTCAAGTGAAGAATGTCATGCGCTATAATGGTATTGACTGCATCAATGTAGTGACCTAGCACAATCATATTCCTCTTTATTTTTTCAGCTTTACACCTTATCTTGTTTATAAAATTAGGTTACATTTAAACATCGTTCTTGAAGAATATGTTAGATGAATGTGATCTCCACAAATTCTGCAGAAGTATGCACTAGTGGAGAGGGAGGCTCCTTCTTGTCCTGAACTTTTTCAGTTTAGTCTACTTTCACACCCACACTTAACGAACAAGTTGCGTTAGTTATATAGCACATTCCACACATTTATCTAATGATAAGTGGCCACAGATAAAAACGAAATAGGACGTACAAGTAAAGATTTTCAGGACTGAACTAAACTACGATAACAAGTAGATAGATGTATAATTATTACTTTAACTAAGCAGCTAAAGCACTAATCAGTGCCAAATTAAATCCGTTGGCCTGATCAATTAATACCGTGGCTCAAAAGTTAGTAATAATCATTGACGAGTGCTAGACAATCAGATTTGTCGAAATCTTATATCCAAAATGATATGTCAAAGTTGTTGGTTTTTAGATAAATTAATGAGTCATATCACCTGATTTTTTTATTCCAACAATCATCATGATTTATATCAGAAGCTCTATATTTATGATGGGTTAAAGTTTAGGCTGAGAGAAAATTTCACATTAATCCTGAATTAAGGTATGTCTCCAAACTCATCGAACGCTTATACAAATATTTACAAATTATTGCTCAACGGCGGTACTTACTCATATTTATATGTCTCCCATGGGAACGCCAGCCAATACAAATTGCTCCAAAGAGAGATTCCCATTTTTGTCACAAATTGCTCAAAACCTACAATTTCATGCATGTACTTGTGTCTGCTATATATATATATGTGTAAAAAGCTAAAGCCAACTCCTTCCTCATTATAGATTTAAAAATCGGCGACTTTTTATGCTATTGGTATGCTGATACGATGTAGCCTAGGCCAACCCGCCTCATTGGGAAGAGGAAGCTGTCTCTTCCACTTTAATTTCTTGGCTTAACCAACCGCATGCCTCCATTCACCTCCGTTTGATGCTATTAATTGTTGTTTGGTTTTATTATCATTCCTATTTATATTATTTGTCACTTAAAAAAAATGTTTGTCACTTTTCACATTAAATTAATAGAATAAATTAATCAAATTTTAAAAATTATATAAAAATATTTAAACATATTTCATGACCAAGTTTTAATTATTTTGAGTTTCTTAATTCCTGTAGAAATTACTGAAGTAACAAATAATATGGAACGACAGTCATAATCTTTCTCTTACCATATTACCATGGCTCTACGTCTATTTTAACTTGATAGCTCAAAATTACAACATATTAGTTATCAAATAACTCACGCGATTTTATCGATTAATTTTGGTCCATAATGTAAAATCTAATGATTAAAATTTATTCTTTTCATTATCACAACTAATCAATCTTCTTTACAAACATAATTTGTGTTAGCTTTTTTATAACGAATTTATGTAAAATTTTGTTCTATATTTATTTTACTCATTTAGATTTTGGTCCTTTTTTTTCCCGTAGTTATAAGTCATCAAATAATGTTGAGTAAATAACCATTTTGGTCATAATATTTTATAGTTGACATCAATTTAATTTTTGAAAAAAAAATTGACATAAATTTGATTATGAAAATTTCAAATTTAACATCAATTTAGTCTAACAATCAAAATCCTCTAACACCATTGATTCCTTTAACTCTGCACCAGCCAAAAATTTAAAACAAACACAAGATAATTTTTCCTAAAAAAATAATTTCCCAGATTCCCTAGTCCAAAAAATTGGTCTCTTTCCTTGTTTGTCTACATAGCCACCTCCCTCCCTCAGCTGCTGTCCAACCCGAACTGCACCACTAGGTCGCTCCCTCAAGCATCTTCAATAATACCAGGTGAACACCTTCCCCCTCTACTGATATATATTAAGGATTTGGCCCTGAAATATAGAGAGCAACTGCAAAGAACTGAAAAAAGAAAATGCTTGGTTTTGAAATTTGAGGGAATAAAGGGTTCAAAAGACATAACACGACATTAAATTGAAGGGAAGACCAATTTTTTCGGTTGAGGAATTAGATATTATTAATTTTTAGTTTTTGATTTTTGATTATGTGAGTTTGAAGGAATTAACAATGTTAGTGAAATTTGATGAGACCAAATTGATATCAAATTTAAAAATTTCAAGACTAAATTGATATCAATTTTTTTCAGGATTAAATTGATCTCAAGTATACAATCTTAGGATCAAAGTAATTATTCACTAAATGATTTTCTAGTTATGACGGTTACTAATACTTTAATAATTTAATTATATGGATTAATCTTTCATGCAAAATATATACTTTCTTCTCTTAATTAATAAATAAAATTACATGAAAACTCGAATAACTAAAAAATATAAAGACTAATACTCAATTGTAAGAATTAAAAATCCAATAAAATAAAAAATATGAGGATAAAAACAAAACTAGTATAGTAACTAAAACTCATTAGTAAAAATAATATGGACTAAAATTTACTTTAGACCCTTTAAGCCTATAAAACCACGTTAATATATAAACATTTCAATATTGAATCATAATGTTTATTACTACGATCATCATTCATGTAAACTAAATTTGAGATTAATTAGACATTTATATGATTCATGATTAACACATCTTTGAATCTGAATATGCATTGTCAAGTACTTTGAGAATAACGAAACCATTTTTTCAATAATTCAAAATTCTTAACTCTTAAAAGAGGGAAGCAGAAGAGAACACCAAATGTATGTTCATCAGTACAACAGTCATAAAAAATGGTAATACAAAACGAGAATTCAATCAAATAGTCTAAATCTAACTCCCAACTCATCACAAGGCACTTCAAAATCTCTCTCCCAAAAGAAACTAAGACCACAAATCGATAGCAAAATCGAATCACAATTGAAGCTACTGCCTTTCATGTTCTAAGATTTGAGCCTTTGCCATGACTAAAACAAAACAAAACCACATGAAGTTAGTCACGGTCATTTCCACAACATAGAGGGATTTGAACACTACTTATCAAAACATAACCTTTTGTGATCCATCACCACAACATATAACAGCACATAGGATCCATCGAATATGAAACTCGATCACAAAAGACCACAAAACCACCATGAAGACACAATCAAAATGGGCATGAAGCCACAATCGAGATTCCACTTCATCAGGAACCCCAACCAACAAGAAGCAAGAAACCTAGCTCAACAAGACACCTTCCATGACTATACTCTGGTTTTGTCCTTCCATCCAACATTTATTATGCATCAACCAACAAATCTAAAGCACAACTTAGCCAAACTCGAACATACACCAACAACATCATCAATCAACACAAATATGCAATCAAAAGCCCAAATCAAACAATAAAAAAATGCGTTTAAGAACCCAAATCCAACAACCTGTTAGGGAATTCCTATCAGAGTTGTGTACACTCAAATATAATAAACATTTTATGGATGTGAGTGGAAACGCGCCCAAATTTATGGAGAATAACAGGTAAAATAAAGTACGTGAATGATACTTCATAGTTTGACCCACTTGTTAGTGTTCACACAAACAAAAATAAATCAAGAAAACTGCACACCAAATTTTAACGTGGAAAACCCTCCAGTAATTTTGAGGAAAAACCACGGGCCAAATTTCGTAAAATATTCCACTATATTTAAAAGTAATTACAAATATAGTGTATCCCTAGTAAGACTCTCTATTACAATTTATAGTATTATAGATATCTAGAGAATATACCCAAATTCCAGTGTGTACTCACATTACACTCTTGACATTTTCTTACATATACTCTCTAATTTTTTTCTCGCTACAAAAAGCTAATACTACTTCTTATAATATAGATGAATAATGCTTTAGCTCTGGATGGTTTTAGAAATGAGATTTGCTTTCTATTTATAGAGGCTTCTCACGCATTGTATTAAATGCAATTTTCCTTCCCAATCTTTTAGTGGAGGGCTCAACTTTTCATCATGCTTTCGGTGGAGGGCTCAATTTTTCATCATGTTGTTCTTGACTTTTGCGGCAAAGAAAAATAACAAGCCACTTTTTTTTGTTGTTGAAAATTCTCTATTTTAACTTGTATTTTGCAATAGCCTTCAACCTCTGCAAATATTGACTAAGTCTAGCAATGTTTAAACTTATCAATCGGTAATGGTTTTGTTATCATGTAGGCTGGGTTCTCAACTATGACTATCTTCTAAACTGCAATTGTACCATTGTTAATACTTTCTCTGATAAAATGAAGTCCAACATTAATGTGTTTAGTCCTTTCATGATAGACTGGGTTTTTTGCCAAATGAATGACACTTTGACTACCACAGTGTACAATTGGTACATGTTGATTTAACTTAAAACTATCCAAAAGACTGTGTACCAAAATGCTCTTTTTAATAGCCTCAGTCAATGCCATATACTCAGCTTTAGTAGTTGACAATATCACTGTAGATTACAATGTCACTTTTCAGCTAATAGTACATCCAAATACTGTAAAGATATAGCCTGTCAACGATCTCCTTTTATCCAAGTCACCTACATAATCAGAATCTATGTAACCAATAACTCCATGATTCTTCTGACCTTCAAACACCAACCAAACATCGGTAGAACCTTTCAAGTACTGCATGATCCATTTCACAGCTTCCCAGTGTATCTTTCCAGGTTTGCTCATAAATATGCTTACCACACTTACTGCATGTGAAAGATCTGGTCTAGTACACATTATGACACATATGAGACTGCCAACTGATGTACTAGAGTAAGGTATGTGAGACATATGCTCCACCTCCTCTTCAATTTTTGGACATTCTTTCAAAGATAACATAAAATGTGTAGCTAACGGAGTGCCAACTGGTTTGGACTAATCCATATTGAAGCGTTGTAGCACTTTTATAATGTAATTTTGTTGCGTCAAGCACAACTGTACATGCCACTATGTCGTTCCCTAAGAATCTCAATTCCAAGAATTTTCCTTGTCGCACCCAAGTCCTTCATCTCAAACTCTTTTCCTAATTAGGTTTTCAATATACTAATTTTAGTCATGTTGTGAGTTGCAATTAGCATATCATCTATATACAACAACAGATAAATCCATAAACCATTTGGAAGCTCCTCCTTAAAGTAGACGCAATTATCATATTGGTTTCTATTATATCTAATACCAATCATAAATGCATCAAACCTTTTATACCGCTGCCTCAGCGATTCCTTGTTTCCTTTTATAAACCCAGTTGCAACTAACAATTCTTTTCCCCTTTGGAAGTTGTACTAGCTTCCACTCTGATTTTTTTGAAAAGATTCAATCTCCTCATTCATTGCTATCATCCACTCCTTCAACTCCTTACTTTCTATTGCATCATGGTAGGTACACGGATCATCTCCAATTATACAATCCGCCATAGCCAAGGCAAAGGCTATAGGATCTACATCTAATGAGTCAAGTGCACAGGTAGCAAAATCCATATTTCTTTTTGGTTTCTGAATTTCTTGCCTTTATCTGCCAATAGTAATACTGTATAGCTCTGCTTCTTTGATTGGTTCATAGTATCCTCATAGTCAGGTTCATTATGTTGTTCTGCTTCAGGTTAAGCAATTCCTGAAATACTCCGCTGATCCATTGTATCCTTTTCTTGCTTCACATTCCCACAGTTAATATCCAGCTCTACTTATTTCTTATCACAATGATCTGTCTCTACCTTATCTAAGTTAGACTCCTTCTTCTGATTTAGTATTGCCACATAATCAGAAGTACCATCTATCCTAACAATGATTTTGGGTGAACTTCCCTTTTTTGTAAATTACAGTCTGTAGCCTTTCACCCCTTGTGCATACCCTATAAATATGCACCTTTTTGCCTTCTCCTCAAGTTTACCATCACTCATGTGGGCATATGCAGGGCAACTAAATATCTTCAAATTAGAATACTTTACGGGTCAACCAGACCATACCTCTTGTGGAATATTCGGATCAATGACAGTTGATGGATATCTGTTTACCAGGTATACAACTGTATTAACCACTTTTGCCCAAAATGATTTGGGAAATACAACATTAATTTGCATGCATCTTGCACGCTCTAGAAGTATTTTGTTCATCCATTCTATAACTCCATTTTGCTGTGGTGTTCTTGGCATAGCATAGTGCCTCACTATACTAGCATTTCTACAGAACTCCGCAAATTCTTTAAATTCTCTGGCATTGTCAGTTCTCAGTCTCTTGACTGACCGCCTGGTTTGCTTCTCGGCCATGGCCTTCTATTGTTTGAATTTGTTGAACACCTTTTCTTTTTTACTTTAGGAAATGAATCCATATTGACTTTCCTAGAATAATCATCTATCAAAGTAAAAAAATATTGAGCTCCACCTAAGGAGTTAACATAAACTGGATCCCAAACATCAGAGTGGACATACGCCAATATCCCCTTGCTATTGTGTTTGTTAGAATTGAACTTTACCTGTTTATGCTTTCCAAACACACAATTTTCACAAAAACCAAGTTTGTAATTCTTTAGACCTTTCAGCAAGCCTCAACTAACAAGTATGATCATTCATTTCTCACTCAAATGACTAAGCCGCATGTGCCGCAAGCACACAGCATCATAATTTCTTTCAGAGGATAGAACAAAAACAGTTCAATTGACTGTACTTCCCAGCAATAGATAGATTCAGCCCTGCAGATTTCCTTTCAATACCACCATCGAGCCTTTGATCACTTTTAGGAAACCACCCTTTCCAATGACTTGTACCCCCGATTATCAATGGCACTCAACTAGATCAAGTTTCTACTCAATTCTAGAACACGCTATACTTGAAATATCCTTTTAGTACCATCGTCCAAATTGACTTGCACGTATTGTTCACCAGCAATTGAAATAATTTTATTATCTTCCAATCTAACTTTTCCCTTTCGCCTTTTATAGGATGAGAAAAAGTTTCAATTAGATGTCATGTGAAAGGATGCGCCAGAATCTAAAATCCACTCATTTATGGTGTCACATGTGAATACTATCAAGATCGAACTAGCATCATCATCAATGTCATCAGAACTTTCAATTGTTATGTTGGTAGAATCTCTTGATTTCTCCTTTCTCTCTAGGCAATTTCTTTTTATATGTCCCGTCTAGTGACAATGAAAACACTTTATAGGTTTGTGCTTTTTGGACTTTGATTTTCCCTTAGTCTTGCTTCCCTATCCTTTTTTTGACTATGTCCTCTCATCATGAACAACCCATCTGCAGGACCTTCGGCATTGGGTTCGGATACTAACTTCTAATGCTCCTTTAGCATCAATGACTCTTTGACATTTTTCACTGAGATATCGGATCTACTATAAAGTATGGTATCACAGAAATTATCATAAGACGGAGGTAGTGAAGTCAACAAGATCATAACTTGATCTATATCTTCTACTTTAATTCCAGCTGGTCCAACATTGGAGATCATTTGGTTAAAGTCATCTATATGCCCTTGCATTCATTTTCCTACTGAATATTTGAACATGTACAGTTGCTTCCTTTGATAAAGCTTGTTGGACAAGGTCTTTACAAAATATTTCTCTTCATAGGTCTTCCATAGTGAATCAGCGATCTTTTCTTCCATGGCTTATTGCAGAACATTGTCTGCAAGACTCAATTCTATTGTACTCTATGCTTTGACCATCATTTCCTCCTTCTTATTATCAGGTAATGACCCCGATAATTTTTCTTTGCCTTCTAACGCCTTTGCAAGGCCTTGTTGATCTAGCAATGCCTGCAGTTTTAGCTTCCATAGTCTAAAGTCATTAAACCCGTCAAATTTCACTACTTCAAATTTTGGCATTGACATCTTGGATCTGAAATCAAGTGGCTTTAATACCACTTATTAGATAATATCAGAGTTGGGTACACCACAAGTGTAATAAACACTTTATGGATAAAAGCGGAAGCGTGCCCTAATTTATGGAGAGTAACAGACAAAATAAAACACATGAATGGTACTTTATAGTCAGACCCACTTGTTAGTATTCACACCAACAAAAATAAATTAAGAGAACTGCACACCAAATTTTAACGTGGAAAGCCTTCCTGTAATTTTGAGGGAAAAAACTATGGGCTAAAGTTCGAAAAATATTCCACTATATTTAAGAGTAATTACAAATATAGTGTATCTCCAGTGAGACTCTCTACTACAATTTGTAGTATTACAAAGATCTAGAGAATATACCCAAAACCTTAGTGTATACTCACACTACACTCTTGGAATTTTTTTATACACACTCTAATTTTTTTCTCACTACAAGAAGGTAATACTGCTTATTCTAATACAACTGAATAATATTTCAGCTCTAGATGGTTTCAAAAGTGAGATTTGCTCTATATTTATAAAGGCCTCTCACGCATTGCATTAAATGCAATTTTGCTTTCCAATTGTGCTTTTGGTGGAGAGCTCAACTTTTCATCATGTTGTTCTCATCATGCTTTCAGTGGAGGGCTCAATTTTTTAGCATGTTGTTTTTTACTTTTGTGGCAAAGCAAAATGACAAGGCACTTGTATTTTTTTTACACAACCATCAACATTGAGCAACAAACCAAAGACAAGATAATGAAAAATCATTGGATTAATCCAAAGGAGGAACCACTATGCTAACGATGAACTAGAGATATAAGGAAGATCCCCTATGCACCACACAATCCAAAATAGCGTGCATGAAAAGCATCATCATAGAGATGCTAAGTGGAAAAGGCAAATGGCAAGGGCAATGGAAGGCAATACAGGGATGAGCCACTACAAGAAAATTGCCATATACCCACAGCAATTTTTAGCTACAGAGATACAAATTGTAGGTATAAGTAGTATATAGCCACTAATATATGGTACTGTCACTATAAGTTATAGGGACAAATATCAATAGTGTGGGTATTGAATATCTATACCTACACTTATATTTTGCTATCACTAAAATTTTTTTTTAATGTGGGTATAGATAGCATATACCCACACTTATAACTTACCGTCACTATATATATATTTTTTCCGTGGGTATAAATAATATATACCCACAATCATATATTTTTGTCAATATAAGTTTTTTATCTTCAGCTATATTATTTTTTTCCTCCTTGTTTTAGCGCTAATATGAAAGAAATTGAGACCTGAAAATTTCTCCCACGTTTCTTAGCTTGTTTTTTTTATTTTTTCCTCTTCTTTGAGAAGCTTCACAAAGAGCTCATGCCGTATGCCCACTCTTTTTCCCTCTTTCTTTTCCCCTGTTTCTGCAGAATCTTCACCTTAGCGCCATTCACTGCCACGAACAGCACTACCAATTGCCGGAAGCAGCTTCATCCGCCTCCGCAAGCAGCTCGATGGTTCATTGGTTCGCACAAGGTCCTGAACGACGAAGCTTCTTCCCCGTCGATGGTGATTCTGACCCCATTCCCCTTCGCCATTTGTTCTTCGTGACGGTGAATCTGACCCCGTTCTTGTTCGCCGTTCGGTCTTCGCTCTTGTGGCCACCGTCGCCGCCTCTCGTAGCAGCCATCGCCTCCTCTCACAGCAATTGTTGCTGCCTCTCACGGCAGCTGTTGCCTCCTCTCACAACAACTTTTGGTAACTCTCTCTCTCAGATCTAATCTGTTATCTTCATCTTCTTTCTGTTTCTAATTGTTGTTGTTGATTTAAGTTGGGTCTTTTTAATTTTTTTTTAATTTGAAGAAGCAAGGTTTAGAAGAGCAATGGTAGCTCCAATTCTTCTTCAAGGTACTGTATTTTTACAATCAATGTTTCTTGTAAGCTTCTTTGCAAATTTGATATGTAGTTGTTAGATTTTGCTTGCAATATTTGAAGCTATTTATTTGAACAGGTATCTCCATTTTTTGATTCTGGAAAAAGAAAACTATGGCAGCCAAATGGTAAAATTTAATACCACTTCAAGTATATGTTTCCCATAAATTGCTAAGGCAAATCCGTAGGTGTCACTTTTATTTTTTTGGATTCGTTGCTTAGATTTGTCTTTTGTTACTAAGAAATTTGTATTCTCTGGCAATCAATTTGTATACCTTTCCCTAGATGTTTTCGTTCAATGTGTTTATTATTCAACAGAATTTTTTAACTATAAATCATGATTAGGTAACCTTCCATGTGCAACTTGTAATGTTTCCTATTTTCTTTGTTAGCACTTAGCACCATGCTTACCTTGTGATTTGCTTGTGTTTTGGACTTTGGTAGCTATTACTGATGCATTATGCTCCAAAGTCCCTGAGAAAAAAAAGGGAAAACTAGTGCACATAGTTTTAGTGCTTTGGGAAGTCATCAACAACAACATACTTAACCTTTCCCCACTAGGTGCTTTGAGAGGTCATCAAACAAACAAAAGTATTAGTTCCATTTTGGATGGCTGCTGGAAGATAAAAGCAATTGGAACAAATTTCAAACATAATATACTTTTCTATATTTGGTTAGAGAATGGGAAAGGAGTGGAACTTGAATTTCTTTTACGTTCATTCTATGCCAGCTGAATTTCTTTTAAGTAGCATAATGTTGCATCTTCCTTGTTCATGTAGGAAAATATTAGTGTTTCTTTTAATTTCCATTTATTAGACTTAATTTACTCATGAAACCACTTAATAAGTTATGCTAATAAAATCTAACAAAGAAGTCCACTAATTCCAACCATGAATTGCACATGTATGCAAAATATCTCTTCTAGTGATAAATCACATTTTTACTTTCTTGAGAATTTTTTGCTTGAAAGAAATCAAGTTAGGCAAACAAATAAAGTATTCAAATCACTAATCTGGTTTTAATTGTTTGATGTGATGAGCAGAAATATTGACTCAGAAGGACAAAATTTGTTAGAGTAAAATTTAGGCCTCCAAGCTTGCTCCTTTGCACTCTCAGGTGAATTTTGTTTTTCCATATATGTATATATTAGTTAAAACAGCAACATTTTTTTCTCTTACTAGTCCATGTTATCTTGTTTGTGAATAATTGAATATATATTGTGAAGTGACAATATATCTTGATTTTAAAGTAGATTACTGAGGATATTTGGAGTTATAAGTGCAAGTGAGAGTAGCACTACATTTTGAATTCTTAACAAAAATTGCTTGACCTGCTGACTTGTCCATGGCATTCATTGTTTATAGTTTTGACACCTAGTCAACTACTGAAGGTACTTTGTTTCATTAAATATTCCCTTTAGATTAAGGATTAATTCTTATTTATTTATTCTTAGGGATGCTCTCCACACATGGGTAGCACCTGTGGGGTTGTGTTGTAAAAATAATGCAATTATGTTTCAGCATGGCATTTGGTGTTTTCTGATATCTAGAGTTGTGCGAATGCAAGGTCATTCTCATTGTATATATGTTAGGGATGTATAATGATCGCTTCCAGTCATTTGTATCATCATTTACATGATAGCATGCAAACTGTGATTTATTGTTGTGTTTCACCTCATGGTAATCCAAGTAAGATGGACTTGGGTTCTTCTATGATGTCTAAATTATAAAGATTTAGATTTATTCTTAGTGATTGTACAATCCAAGAGTTTTTATAGACCTAATGCTTACATTTTTTCATGTAGCCTTTTCTTTTTCGGGTTCAATGTTTTCATGTAGCTAGAGCCTAGATGTGTTTTTTGGTTGAAGGTTTCACATGAGATAGGATGAGCTCAGTTTTCCTTAAGCCTAGAGGTGTTTTTTTTAATCTTTTTTTGTCCACTTTTGAATGGATGGCAAGAATATTTTTTCCATGCTCTCTTTGGAATGAAATTCATGGTGTGAATAATTGCACAACACTCTGTACTTTGGCTTTTGATCAATTATTATTTAGGGACCCTTACTCTTGACCACTAATCGAACACACACCATGGGTTTTTTAAGATTGGTTGAAGTAAGTTATGGGGCAAGTTCTTTGAGTTTGGAAACCTTTTTGTTGGCAATCTTGGTTGCAATTGTTAAGGGAAGATTGTGTTATGTTGTAAATACTAAGGGTAAAGAGCCTCAAAGCATATGTAATATGCTTAAGTGGGTTCATAATAATAAGTTGAAAGAATTATTGATTCCCTGTTTGAAATATTGGTTCCCTGTTGTTGTTTTATTACTATTGCATATATTTAAAATTTGTATGATTTTTTTTATAGGTTCCAGATGCTTCAAGTAAGCCAAAAGATCAAAGCAATTCAAGATCTCAAAGTTTCAATAATGAACATCATGAATATAGTATGTACTTAATTTGGTTAATTTTCATTAAGATTGATGATAATTTTGTTAAATATATACACTAATATTAACATTTCATTGTAATTTGCAGGTGATGACTAGAAGTGAAGGTGCTCATTGTTTGCTAGTTGTTAGTGATTATTATGTTTTGGAATTGTATTTTGTATGCACCATATTTACTTTATGGGAGCATAATATATATATACTTCTTTAAATTGTTATGATTTTGTTTATTTGTAATATTGATATCTATAACTTTAAGACTTATTTTACTTTTAATGTAATTGGAGTCTTTTTTTTAATATGATTGTTATTCTTTTATACCCATAAAAAAATATTATAAGCTATACCCACGAAAAATATAAAATCAATAAAAGTGTAGCTATAAGTTATACCCACGGAAAAGTTAAATTCAATAAAAGGGTGGCTACAAGCTATTTGTGATGGTTTTTAGTTCTGTCACTAAAACCTATAGTGACACAATGAAATCCGTAGGTATAAGTTAAGACATTTTCTGACAGCATTGGGTACTGTCACTATATGTTATACTGACGGTAAAAAAATCGTGGGTAAAGGCATAGTAAAAATGACAGAAGTAGGCGTCCGTGGGTATAGGTTTTTTGAGGCTATACCCACGGTTATTATACTTTTACCTACGGTTTTTTTCCGTCACTATATGGCAATTTTCTTGTAGTGAGCGTGTCTGAATGGTATTATAGTGATGGAGAAAATTGAGTGATAGTAGTGCTAGAATCGATGTAGGGAAAAACAGCCAATGCTAAAATATGAAAAGGTTGGAAGAAAGGCCAACGATTTGGTTAGGGTAGGTTGGAAAGGGAAAAAGGAAAAGATCATAGAGCGAAAAGAGAAAGGGACAGGGGTTTTAAGGGAAAGGGGAAGGGGGCTCACCGCCGAAGAAGGATGGCGATAACCCCCATTTTGAAAGCTCTAGGGTTTCTTAGAAGGGATGTCGTAGAATGGCCGGTAAATAGAAAACAGGGGCAAGTGGGTTTTGGTTTAGCTATTGAAACATTGAAATTAACAATTATGAGACCCTCTCTAAAATTACTTTATACAAAATCTAAATCAATAGACGTGTAATCTAATATAAATATGTATACATATAATATATACATAGAGAAAGTTTAATTTTTTTTTAAATGTTATTTAACTTAGTCTTTTATATGCATGATCTTTTAAATAGTGAGTGTGTATGTAGGAATTAACTATGTTTATTTACGTAATAATACATTAGATCATAGTGTAAAATGTTTATTGTTAATATATAAAAAATATACGTATTGTATATTACTAAATGGACTATCTCTAATTGACACAGGGTAACTTCTCATTACAATTAAAGGAAAATTATTCCTTCCAAAATTAATACACTTAGTTATATCTCTCTTTCTTTAGGTAGCATATTGCAATTATTTTTTTTTTTACAATTAAAAGTGCTTCACTCTCCATGGAGATGTAGAGGAGAGCAAGTGCTCGTCAATACAATGGTAAATGAAAACGGAATGAGCTCCAACCCAATAGTTATCTAAAACTAACTCCCAGACTCACGTCACAAGGACACAAGGCACTATAAAAAATATTTCTCAGAAGACAATGAACAAAAGCCATGTAACAAAATCAGATGCAGTATAATATTGTATCTACTACCTTCCAAGTTCTAAGATAAGACCTTTTGTCAGGCTAAAACAAAAATGAAACCACCTGTAGTAAGTTCCAACACCACTTCCTCAACACAGAGGGATTCCAACATAATACATGAAAGCACAATATTCTACCACGAGCCATTACCACAACCTACAACAACAAGTAGGATCCACCAAATATGAAACTCGAACAATAAAAATGCACAACATCACTACCGAAAACGAACTCGAACACAAAATGGGCATGAAGACACTACCAATCCCTTGCTAATTTCTATTTCTAGTCTCTCTCCTCTCCTTTATCTCTCACTCTCTGAGTTAGTTCTACCTTTTACATAAAGAGATAAAGCTAATATTTGAACATTTTGGATTAACCGTAGTTAAATAAGTTAGAATATTCTCCTAATAAGATGGAGTGCAATTTTCAACCAACAATGAAGTTGGGTGCTATTTTGAGAAATCTTAACTCAGTGGGGTTTGTGTTATTACGGGAATAAATACTTTTTTTTCATGAACCAATAAATACTTTTACATGTTATATCTCACATATGTGGGTCTTGCCTCTGGCTATGAAATTTCTCCATACACATCGTCAGAAATCAAATCCTTGACTAGATACTTACAAAGTCTAGCTAACTGTCAACTATGCTAGACTTCATGGTTATTATGGGAATAAATACTACTATTATGTGTGTATACATACATGATAAAATAGGATAATTAAACAAAGTACTAAAATTTCACAAAGTTTTATAGGCTTGATGCGTTGATGAAAATTTTATATTTTAAAGATCGGAATGAATATCATTATCAATAAAAAAATGTTATTCACAATAGTGGTTGTGGTAGGCCGTAGGATTTAGGCCGGATGAGACCTGCATTCCCTAACATTGCTTTACAACAAGGCGTCACATTCCTCTAAGACTAATATAATAGTGTTGTAGTCAAGTTCTAAATACATGAAGTGGGTGACTTTAACATACGGTAAGCTAGGTTGACATTTGGCTACGTTTCTAGTGGTTGGCTTTATTTGGGAAGCGTATTGATGAGCTTAACATTCGGTTCATGACGTCTATAATGGTCCAGCCTCTAAGCTTGATGTGGAAGAAGAAAAGAGTTGCAACTCCGGAGTTACAAAACTATAATTGTTGAGAAGACCTTTTAGTCATAATAATATTTGAGAATAGATGCGTCTTCAAAGAAAAATGTTACAAAATAATTAATAATTTTAGGATAAGTTATATCAACATCCTCTGAGATTTGGTACAACTAATCTTAATTTTTCTCTATTGGTAAAATTTATTTTAAAAGTCTTTGAGTTTGTGAAATTATTATATCGATTTTCACCTAATTTGTAAAATCATTATACTGCTCTACCCTCAATTGCACAGGTAGGTCAGCACCCAGACGAATAGAATGTAATCACGATGATTTTCATTAAATCTAAGGGAAGATCAATGTAATTTGACCTTAATTTTAAAAAGGAAACTAGAATGATTAACATATAAATTTTTTGCGAAAAATTAATAAGAAAAAAAAAACTCAGGTGCTCTAAAAATAATTAAGAGAAAACATTTATTCTGTTTAATTTATTATTAGTTAACATAATAGTTTTGTGAGTCAATAGTACCTCTTATTTTTCCTATATTTTTAATGTAATAGTTGATGTGCCAATTAGTGTATTGAGTAGAGCAAATGATTTCTCTTGCTCTCAATATATTTAAATATTTCTCAAATTAATAATGACAATCAAAGATATTGGAACTGCTGAGTAATTTAGATTATCTGAGAATAGTAATTTTAAGACGAGATATTAATTTTTATCTTCAAAAACCAGGAGCGTGCAGCAGAAAATGAAATCAAAAGAAGATGGCAAAACCAGGTTGTTTTGAAATAAAAAGAATATTCTACGTACAACAAAGTTGAGTGTTTGAGGAACATGGCAACTAGTTGTTTTTCTATATATTTCTTTTGTGACCGATGAGCAACTTGTAATATTATTAACACAAGTCAATAACCAAGTTGTAATTAATTTAACTAATTGTCTGCATTACATTACTCATCATAGCTCCTTAATTAAAGTAAACAAATTAAAATATGGCCAGACACTTTAAGTTAAATATAATAATTTTTGAAAATCTCATTAAAAGTAATATATTATTATCAAAATCCAATGTATATAGAAGAAGTGGTTGGATGTCTACAAAGTGATTCTAAAACTGTTCAATTTTATTTTCTGTTTTGGACTTTTGTTGATTTCTTGGTTTTGGCACTACATACTTTTGCTCGTCCTCCCTGTTATATCAAATAACTTCGGAACGCATAAATTTCTTTTCTTTTTACCTCGGTTATGCCCCCATTAAGTTTCGAAGAATATTCTTGCTGGTTTATATATCCTAAGATGATGACTAAGCACATTATGTAATTATATTACTCTTAATATGATTAATTTGATTTATTTTTACTGAACATTCTAACAAGTTTATTAAATGTTTCAGCTTTATTTCAAATTGTTTGACTTATGGTGATGGTTTTGGTTTTGAGAAAACCAACATTGCTGGCACTTTAGCACATTCATATTTGAAGCAGAAAAGGGAAATAGAGTACAAAAAGTGTTTGCCAAGAATGGCAAACTTTGAAGCCCACAATTTATTGCTTGTTGGAGTGGACAAATAATATGTACCAATGTCCTATCCTGACAGAGAAGTGAGAAAGCATTAAGTCAAAGATCCCTCTTAGCTCTTAACGGGTATTTCCTCTCTTGTGACAATTTTGGATTGCATACTAAAAGGAACAAAAAGCATAGGCAGCCCATTTCATCATAAAAGAAAAAGTAGATCAAAATACATGTGTTTCAGCCCTCCAAGCATCAAACGATCAAGAAACTCCCATCCTCCTATAAAAGGTGATCTTGAAAGATTTTCAAAGAACCAGAAATCGAAAGCTATGCTCATGCTAAAATTCGAAATTCCAACAGAAGCAATTTCCTCTTCTCTCAACTTATAACATTTGCTATCATACTATTTTGAGAGTATTTAAAAAACTGTTGCATTGAGTGTTATATTTCTTTCTTGAGTGAAATTGCAAAAACTTATTCAGAAACTGATATTGTAAGGCTTAATCCTGTAACATATAAGCTAGTTGATTGAGCTTAGAGAGACTCATTGAAAAACTATTTGGGTGGAGCTTGAAGAGGCTGTGCTCATTGAAAAACTATTTGGGTAAAATTTGGAAAGTTTGGTAAAAAAGAATATTTGGTGTTTGTACTGGTTTTGCAAATTGATAGTGAATACACTCATCTAGAGGGTGGGGGCTAGACGTAGGATCTAAGTTGGAGACTCGAGCTAGCATAAAAATACTTGTGTCAACTTTTTTCTATCTCTTTCTTCTCATATTGCATATCTATTACCTATCACTATTGCATCTATTTTTGATAAACTAAAGTCCAAAAATTAAATCGAATGCTTTTCATAAAATTGGTTATTAAAATAACTTGCATTACTGAATCAACTTTATACTTCATTGTTCTATAAAGTATAAATTTTATTCAAGTATAAGAAAATTGTTTTTTGTGAACAGCCTTAGCTTTAGTTTATTGTTGACAAAAATGATTTTCTGGTTTATATATCAAAACTAAGTGTTCATATTATTCTCTGTGTAAGCATTGAAACTTCATTCGTGAGAAAATCTCTTGAGATAACAGGAGATAATTAATTAAATGTGTGTTGATTGTGTAGGAAAACTTTTAAAGAATACTTAATTCAGCCTTCTTGTTAAGTGTTCTGATATCATCAATTCTAATTCATTTTTATTGCTCTGCCCTCAAACGCAACCAATTTATCAAGTTCTATAGTCGTTTTTTCCTTTCCTGTGTTGAATTATATCAATTTTGTAACTGCCATCCTATAGTATGATAATGACATATTTAACTCTGAACTGTTTAAATATATGAATGTTATAATTCTAGATTTCTTAAGCATACTTTCTCTGTTTCAAAGCTTAGCATTCAATTCTAAACGTTTTTTTCTAAGCAGAGAAATTGGTCAGAGGATTGGTTTAATTGGATGAATTTCTCAAAAAAGATCTTTTAAAAAAATGTAATTTCATATTTGAATGTATAATTAATTTATACTTGAATATAATATAATTTAAAATAGATTTTTCTTTTCTTAAATATTTTTTATGCTGTAAAAAAGATTTTTTTAGAAAATAAAAATTATAGATTATTAAAAAAAATCCTATACTTATTTTTAATTATACTGCTTTTATTTTAAATGATTTTAACCAAATATTCAAAAACAAAAAAATAATTTTCTTAAATAATGGCACACAAACAAACTCGTAATCTCGTAACTACAAAATTGTAGTGAATAATCAACTAAATTTTAGGGTTTAGGATTAATGGGAAAACTTTGATAAGATCAATTAAATAACATCACCAAAAAGAGAAAATGCAAAACATATATACCTTCGTTCAAATTTTATAACTGTGTGCTCGTTCCTCATATATATGTGAATCATTGAATTTTATATGAATAATCTTTATATATATATATATATATATATATATATGAGCCATAAAATCATTCATATATATGTACTTATCAGTTTAAAGTTTTTTTGGAAGAGATGTATTTATGACAATATATTTTATCAATATTACAAAAAGTCCTCGTTGATTTTTTTAAAAGATTTATTCATGCAATTTCAAATAAAAATGGTGGTCAGTTAAAGTCTTTTCAAAGTTTTGGGGTGAGATTTGTGGTCACGACTAGCGAGACAACTCCTCTTTCACCTAAAATTTTCACAAAAGCTCCAAAATGTAATGGGTTGTTATTCTCATGCATATCAAAGAAAGAGTAAGTTCTCCATCATGTCCAGAAATCCATGAGTTCACTGCTTTATTAAGTCAAAATCCATCTACGGAAACCTCTCTTCAATTCCCTCCTTTATCAATATAATGAAGAATGCATGTTGACATGCTTGTTTGGTCTTTTTCGAGAAGAAATAGAGCTCAAACTATCCAACATACGAGTGGCCAAAAATACAGAGTCTAAACATAAACCAGCAAAAAGAGATTATAAGGCAAAAAGAAGCCACAACAAATAAGAGAAAAAATACTAAGTTATGCAATCCTCAAAAGTCATTCCAGATTAATAGGAAATGTGTGGCTCATACTCATCGAGAACCTAGCACTACATCACATACCAACCACAATCAAGCAAGAGGCAACAATAATCTGACCATAACCACAAAACTCCCATGTTGCAATGGACATGTAAGACATGCATAGATATTGAAAGGAAGGAAGAGATTCTTATCCAAACCACTGGCCAAGCTGTGAAACCTCCACAATCATGCAATCTAAAAGCTTGTTTGGTTTGCTGTTTTCAGTTTTCAATTTTTAATTTTTGTGAAGGAAAAAACTGAAAAAATTGAAAACATCTAACTTACATCAAGTTTGTAGCTAAAAAACTCGGTTCATATGGAAATTTATCATACCATGCCTTAATCCAGTAACCAAGTGTAGTTAGAGTCATGTAAGGCATGTCCTCCCACATGGGTCTATAATTTTTAAAAATAATTCTATTTCTTATCCACCGGAGAGACCAACTGATTACATACAAGAGACATCGCCAAAGCTTTTTATCAAATCCTCGAAAAGGGACCCCATTCCAAGCATCATAGAAACTATTAGCACCAGCAGGAAGGCATGCATGATAATTCCATTGGTTCAGAAAATGATACCAATGAAATAAGAAGAATACATGAAAGATAAATGCTAGCTAGCTCGCTACACTAGACAAACACAGTGAAATCTCCCGTGTAAAATTTGTCTTCATATGATATACAATGAAGAGCACAAAACCTTTCTCTTAGCAGAAATTGAAGGCATATATATTTCTGGATCCGTAATCAAAATTTCAGGATAAATTAATGACATAATTGAGATTAGTGGGTGAAGAAGGCCCACATATCCCAAACATATGCAGATGGACAGACGTAAGAACACACTGCTGCTGCCTTAATTACTTTAAATTGTGTATATTATCTTAAAATTAAACAACATATATATAATGAAGTCCTACGAATTAATTGTAGTTCAAAGTTCCCTTTAGCTTGTTTTGAATTAGTAGCGCGCCGAAAGATGAATGAATATTATAACACTAATTATGTTTTTGTGAATTAAGATACTACAACATGTTGGGATGCAACTTTTCTCTCTTGCAATGGTGAGGATAAAGAATCATTACTGGGAAACATAGTATATACCTTGTCAAATGCTTAAAAATTTATTTATTTATTTTGCATAGGAGTATTTGCATTGTCTTATCAGTAGACTTTGTAGCATATATGCATTGCATATCCGACGTCCAAATATCTGATCATGGCAGAGCAAAAAGTTATAATATTGAAGAAAAGAGAACCGATGTGATTACGAAAACATTAGACGATAACATTTTTTGGCATAATAATATAACATAATTGTTAGCATTAAAATGAATATACGTGAAACATACCACTTGTGTTCATCAAATAATCACCACAATTTCGACAAAAAAAATTCTATCAATATTTTTTTGATATGTAGCATTATTCGATATGAACTTCTTATTGCAACGTTCTGATTTCACCCAATATTATGATTCATTTATTATGTTTGAACAAAGAGTTAATGTTCATTTTAATCCTTGACATTTCATGCGTAAATCATTTTAGTCCCTGACAATTTATGCGTGCGTCATTTTAGTCCCTCACTTTTAAAATGAATCAATTTGCTCCCTCACATTTATAACTGTGAGGGACCAAATTGATTTACAATTATAAACATGAGGGACTAAATTGATTCACTTTTAAAATGTGAGGGACTAAATTGATTCACAGTTATAAATATGAGGGATCAAATTAATTCATTTTAAAAATAAAAGACTAAAATAACTCACACATAAAATATCAGAGACTAAAGTAAACATCAACTCTTAAACAAATTTGAAGTGTCTTTGATGAAGGTGTACGACTAATGTCATTTTCATAGGATCGGATAGAAGAATTATTAGCTTTTTTGTCCGACAAATAAAATGCTCAAACTACCTAGGGAAGCGAGTATGATATACACATGCTCGACAAAAAAGAAAGTCAAATCTAAAAAGAAAAAACAATAAATAGAAAAGAGAAACAAAATATGCTCAATTCCAATTAGTCACCACAACTCTTTTGGTATTGCCATTGAGATTGCAGAGACAAATGGAATGCATGAGGTCCACACACCAATTGAACAAACATAAAGAGAATACAACCGAAAAACAACAAAAAATAAGTACACATGAAAACAAATAAAAAGATAGTGACATAATATGAGTTAGTGAATAATTATATGTATGATGACAGATTGATTCGGATTAAAATTTAAAATAAGTAATGTTATATTTCATAACAAAATATTAAACAATATAAATTGAAATTTCTGAAGAAGGAAATTAAGTATGAAACATTATAGGGACTAGTAAAAGAGACAAAAGAATTAAGAAGTAGTCCAACAAAACAATTTATTTTGGTTGTTTTGAAAAAAAAATATTGGTACATGAGAACAAATAAGGAGACAAGTTGACAGGAAACTTTGATCATACAATTAAGTTGTGTGTGTGTGTTATTATTATTATTATTATTATTTTGTTATTGGTGGCATAATCATTACATTAGACAAATTATGATTGGCAACCTTTTAAGTCGTTTAGCTTTGAAATATCTTAGTTAGTGTAGTTAAGGATTACAATTACACAAATAATCTTAGCTAATTAAATTGATTAAATCTGAGATATATAGGTTATTTGTACACATCTCCAGAGGTGGAGCCTCATATAATGCAGGGGGCAATCGCCCCTAACATTTTTAATTTCTTTGTATATTATTTTCTTTTTTGGATCTAGCCCCCTCTAAAAGAATTTATTTGGTTGATTTTTATATTTTTTTTCTTTTAACTAGATGCTTAAATATAGTAACAGATAATAGATAAGATGAATATGTATGTGTTTTTCTCTCCAATTTTAATTGTAAAATATTTATTTCTTCTATATATAAATATTTTTATTTAAAATTTTTAATAACAGTAATCATTAAAATTTTTATGTAAAATTAATTGTTAAGTATTGATCCCTCTTGACATATAAAATTGTCCAACTCCGCCCCTCCATTTCTCTTTTGACATCAATCACTTCCACAATCTCAAAAAATATACAGTAAAACTTATTTATAATTACTTTTTTATTTTGTCTAGTCCAGAGACTGAACCAGGAAAAAGTATTTTTCATTTGAATTAATGCCGGCGGAAGAGAAGGAAGAGAAAAAGGGGGGGGGGGGGGGTGTGACACGTGCCACTCTCGCAGTCTCCTCCACCACCAAATGGCTTTAGTCACACATTACTTTATTAAAAGTCAACTGCTTAGTTTTGCATGTATGCAGTGTGGAGATCAGATGGCGTTGCAATAATGTCACTGACAATTGAGTCCAACATGGGGCAGCTGGTTGTGCAGAATGCCCATGGTTTTACCACTGACATTCATGTAAATTAAAGGTTTCCTCGCCTTACTCGATCATTTCCTTTATTGGCCGCAAGTGGCCAAAGAAAAGACGAGGAGAATCGAAAAAGTTTCATCTTGCTAATCCTATAGCCAGAATCAACTAGCATCCACTTAAGGTCATCGCCAAGATATAAAATTTAGATAATTTTTGTAAGTTTTGAATAATCCTCATTCTTTGAATTATCTTTTGAAGTTTAATTAAACTCACTCAATTATAAGATATTTAACAGCAAAGAAAAATTTTGAGAGGATCCAAGCTATATAAAAACATATTCCCACCATATTTTTCAAAATTATATATTTTTCTTACGGGGTTTCTTCAGTATCCCTATAAAATTTAAGAATATTAGTGCATTATAGTTATTTATTGTTAAAGATGAGTTATATGTCCTACTAATTTTATTATTTTGAAATTTATCAAATTATAATTGTTAGTCATAAAAATTGTTTCAATACCTCATGGATACCAAAATAAAAACCTTTTTTTAACGGTAAATTATACTGGTTTCCTTATCCTAATCAAATGATATAATACGCTACATTTATCTACTTGGCATGCTTATGTTGATATCATTATGTTAACATATATTTTGACGTTACTTAATGATATATTTACAAAGGTGTTAAGTGTTACAATTCACAATAATATAAGAGTAGTATCAAACGTGTGATATTACTTAATTATAGCAATCTACCATTTTTAAATATATATATTTTTTATATATTGTGAATACAAAAGTTTATTTACAACGTCGTTTAATGATATAATGTCGTCGTTAAAAATGTTTGAATATTAAAAGATCCCCCCTTAAAACAATATAATAATTTGAGATCAGTTTTGATATATTATCAATATAAAGTATCACAGTTTATGATATGTATACGACTTTAAAAGTAATTATACAAAATTTATACACTATATATGATGGTACATGATTGAGAAAATTTATAATTTTTTTTGTATCAACAATTTATAAATAAATAAATACTTACAATAAAATTAGTTAGTTATATAAAAAATTTACATGAAGAATCACTGTATCAAACAAGAAGAAACCCTCACATTGCCCTCAAGTCACTATCATTGATGGATTTAAATACTATATATGAGATTCTAAATTCAAACCTCATTAAGGGTAATATAATTTTAAAAATACAAATAAAAGATAAAACATTGAGGGGCCTTTGCTTTTCTTCCTAACTGCGACGATGCTCAATTTAATGCCTATGTGTAAACGACTAATGTCACTTTTGTTTTGTTGGGGTAGTTGTTTGGTAGTTTTTTTTTTAATGAGTAAACACCTAACTCACTTAATTTCTCAAGAATATCATGCTAGACAATTTTGTCCCCCAAAAAAATAAATCCCACCTATGTTCTTTCAAGAATTAAAACTTAGGACAAGTTAATCCTTTTATTAAATCTTCAATAATAAAATAATGCAAGTGATATTGTCCCAACATTTATATATTACATAAATTGAGCTATTGACATTCAAATGGCCTCGTTTCAGAAGGATTCAACAAATCACTTCCCATATTTAAGAAATCACTTACCTTGCGTCATTATGTTCTAGGCTTCGGGGGATTGAATTGAGTGTATACTCTTTTATTTTTTATCGAAAGATATACTCATTGAAAAAATGCCAATGTCCATAACCAACAACAAAGAGGAAGATAATAAAACTACATCAGCTTCATACATGTTTAGGCATGACGCTCTGCATGCTCCTTATTGTTATTATTATTCTTTTCTTTTGTGGTCAGGCTTGTAAGGCCCCATAGGCCCATACACCCACCAAACGATGGGAAAAAAAAAATAATAACTCTTTTGAGTCTTCCCATTCTGTTGTCATGACTCATCTCGGTCATCCCAGCAAGCTCCTTCTCCTTCAGTCCCTTTCATCTTAGCACCAACGAATGATGCTAATCGTAGATGTATATCTAACCATACTGTGATTCCAGATAAATTATCAGAATAAATAATTAAGATTTATATGGTCATGCCACACTAGCACAGTGCTCCTTAGGTGTTTGTTAAATTGCTTCAATTGAATTTTGTAAATGCTTCTTGCTTCTTGTTCTCTTTCCTTAAGTTGATATGTGTGTGCTGGTTGACACTATAAGGCTAATGGCCTGGCTTCTGTTGTAATATTGATTAATATGCCTTTTACATTTTTCGCCAACAAGTATATAAACACAGAGATTGCTGTTGTTATTTCAATCTTGCAAAGGAACATGAAAGTATGCATTCTGAACAAAGATAAATGCAATAATCCTGAAGTTTTAGTGATAAAAGAAACTACTACAATGTGAAAAGTAGGGTGTGGTGTGGTGTGGTGTGGTGGGGTGGGGCGAGGATGGGGACATGGGGCACTATACAAGTAAACAGGATAGGGATGGGTGATGATAGACCCCCTGGATCCACCGCATTGCGATCCCTAGTTATTGTCCCAGAAATTCAGAATTAACATCATATTTGTTGTTGTTTTCTTTTTTTTTTTGGTTGTACACATTAATCTGATTTAGGAATTTTATAGGTTTGGTGTGAAAGATGAAACAGGTCGTAGGAATGGTAGTTTACAATAAGATGCAGAAGTCAGTTGTGATGGCAGTGGACAAGCTATTCCACCACAAATTGTACAACCGATATGTCAAGCAGACCAACAATTTCATGGCACACGATGAGCGCAATCAATGTAACATTGGTGACCGAGTTAGCAACATAATCTTACCCATCTAATTCGCTGTCTTTTTTATTTTTTATTATCAGTATCACATTCAGTTCTTTTGAGTATTGTTCTTGTTGCCTGTGGTTTTAATGCTTTGACTGTTGCCATGGTTCACAATAGGACATTTTGATGCCATTTGGTCAATGTAGCTGACCCCCACTTAGAGAGATAAGGCTTAATTGTTGTTGTTGTTGTTTTTATTGTATTATTCTTGTCATTTAATCGGTTATAATGTTATACTTCTGGTTTTGCAAGAAAACTTGATAAGCAATCTTTTTTGCTATTGTCATTTCATGTTGGAGTGGATCCTTCTAGGCCTTTGAGCAAGTGTAAACATTGGGTTGTTGCTGAAATTCTCAAGAAGGCACGCATATATACTCCTCCCACCACGCTGGTGTCTAAGAATGTTCCCTCCAGCTCTGAAGTGCCTGCTTCCTTAATTGGCTCTAGGCATTAGAAGTATCCCGGTTGTCAAATCTACATAAGTTTTAGCTGTTGTTTTGGAAATGAAATTGGAAATAAAGTGTAGTCTACCGAGCTGATATTTTGAAACCTTTTTCAAGTCCCTCTTTCAATGAGAGATTTGTTCGAAAAAGGTCTTATGTAGCAGATGGTTTACTGTTGTCTAATGCATTTATTTGACATGGTGTGTGAGACAGTACATTTCTAGTTACTTGCAAATATAAGTTTGCATTCCTTTGCAGCTTGAATTGCTTGTGCTGGTTTGTTACTGTTAGTAAGATATCCAGGAGTATAATGGAAACATGAACTTTTTGCTGCTGTTATAAGTTATCATCTTTTGAAAAAATTGAACCCTCCTTTATTCTCCGTTCTAACATACTTTCTAAATTTTTGTTGCAGGAGAATTTTCATTGTGGTTTGTTCTAAGGTTGATTAGCATGTTTTTTGATGGGTTAAAACAATTCTGCTGCAATTTCACATGAAGTCTTAGTAGATATCAAAGTTGCTGTGTGATCTTTGTTGCCATCTGTGCAAATGGATTATTATGCATCATGATCAAAAGGGCATTTGATCTTATGATTATGTTGCATATTTTGTCACCAGATTCCCTTAGTATTAACATCTTTGCATGCATTCTTTTGTACTCTTCTCCAAAGGAAAATAAAAGAGGAAAAGCTTGGACTTTTACGCTGACCTGGGAAATTAATGTAGAAGGAATTCATCACAGTAACTTTTAACAGACATTTTGTCTTCTACTCCCACTCAGAAAATCCCCTCAAGAAAAATGGAGGACTCTATGAGGGTGAGGGACTCAGATTGATAACATTCTCACACCAATAAATTAATGCAATTTGTTGATCTAGAGGTGAATTCTCTCTCACATTCTCACTATTTCTTGTCACCGAAGTTTCATTGTTTGAAAATTGAAACTAATAACCTGATCACAACATAGAAACTGGTACATCAAAACTTGATGAAAACACAAACTAATCCTAATATTATAAATAATGAAAACAACACAACTGTAGCTGATATCAAAAAACATACAGACGATTTCTTATCACACCAGAACACCACATATATAGATATGCTAATAAGTAACAACTTGAAAGCTCGTTACATCTCTAAACTAAGCTGTGAAACAACTTTTGAAACTATTTTCGGTCAAGCCACACAGGTAAAGTGGTAAACAAAAGATGACAAACACAAGACTTAAGCACTAACTAAAACATCATAGTCCCAGAAGTTGAATGCAGCACCATCTACTTTACAGAACACTAGGGTATTTAAGCCTACACTATGGTAGACATTAGTACGCTAGCCATCAACTCTGCGGTACACACGAGAGAATCTTATTTCGATTTTTCTTTCTTTTGCTCCAAGGATCGTATTTCAAATGAATAGAGTAGACGGGCAAACTTATTTGGGCCATACTATTATGAAGGCCCATTTTGTAACCATGAAGTGAGAGCGGAATGCTGGCCGCCAATTCAAACATCAGATCTTTTCTGTTTTTTTTAATCCAACCAAATTTTTTTTCTTTTTTTATTTTTTGTAATTTTTTTTCCCAATCTTCTCGCCACATTTTTTTGCTTCATCTTCGAACTCCAGACCCCATGGAACTCTCATTGAGTCACTGAAAAGTTGAACTCCACTAACAAATCCCTCTTTCTAAAAAATCACTATCATTTTTTTGCCCCATTTGTATTGAAAATCCCAGTTCTCATTGTAATAATTCCATCATTCAAACCTTCGATTTTGCGCTGACCCCTCTTGTAAAAAATATACAAAATTCCCGTTTGATGCGAGATTGATTTCTTCAATCTCTGGTTCTTGGTGGGGTTTATCCTAAAAACCCTAGCAATCAATCCAATCATCAACAGATATGGAGGCAGTGGCCTCAAACCCGAGGACAAGTGCCCACAAGCACCCTCCGAAACAAATCACCACCCAACAACCCAACAAAAACCCTAACAAACAACAACAGCAACAACAGTCCACAACCACCCAACAAGCTATTCCCAAACCCCAACGGCCTAACCAATTCCCATAACACCTCGACACACCGAACGTGTCGCCCATTGCGAGAGCACTATGTGACCTCCTCACTCGAACCCCACCCAATGACATCAAAACCGCACTAACCGCCTCCGGGATCCGCCCTTCCTAGGATCAGGTCCGCGAGGTACTTTGGCTGTCCTACAGTATGCCCTTGTCGGCCATCAAGTTCTTCTGGTGGGCCGGACGCATTGATAAGCACTCAGCCTACGCCTGGAACTTGATGGTTGACTTGTTGGGCAAAAATGGGCTTTTCGAGCCCATGCGTGACGCTGTCAGGTCCACGAAGCAGGAACTGCTCCCATTGCCTACATTCATTTCGGTTTTCGAGAGCTATTGCACTGCTGGCAGGTTCTGTGAGGCCATCATGAGCTTCAATGTGATGGATGGGTATGAAATTCTATGAGAAATTATTAGGTGCTTATGGAGCGCACTAAGTAGAATTGCGCTTTAACCACTAATAAAGTAACATTTCAGCTTTTAAGTGAAGAAATTAGTGCTTATAGAGTGCCAAGTAGGAAGAGTGATATTTTTCAGCTTTATGTAGTAGGAGGATCCACTATTAAGTATCACTTGAAGCTAAAATGTCACTTTATGAGTGATCAAAACACGAACATGATCTAACTTGGTGCTTCGCGAGCATCTAATGATTTCTCAAAATTCTACATTGTAATGTATCGATTGACTTTCATAAACTTGGTTGTGAGTTTGAGTAATGTTGATTTGAACTCTCGTGTAGAGGATTAAAACCAATACAACAGGTGTATAACTGCCTAACTAACAACTCCAACTGATACTAACGGCTAACTCTAATAATAATAAGTATGGAATTCAATGTGATGTTGTCGCAGTGAATTCTCTCCTCAGCGCGATTTGTCGTGAGGAGAATCAAACTATTGTTGCCTTGGAGATTTTCGAGAAGATCAAGGCAAAGATCGCGCCTGATGGGGATACATTTGCGATTTTGCTCGAAGGTTGGGAGAAGGAAGGAAATGCTATGAAGGCAAAGAGCACGTTTGGTGAGATGGTGGTTTGCATTGCGTAGGATAGGAAGAACATGGTAGCTTATGACGCTTTCGTGATAACGCTAGTTCGTGCGTTGCAGATTGATAAGGCTGTGAAGTTCTTGAAAGTGATGAAGGACCATAACTGCTTCCCAGGTTTGAAACACTTTACCAATGTTCTTGATATTCTTATCAAGCGAAATGATGCGATTAATGCTGTCCCTATGTGGGATGTGATGGTGCGAGTGGGTTAGTGGTGCCTAACTTGGTAATGTACAATGCTGTGATTGGGTTGATGTGTAACAACAATGAGATCGACCAGCGTTCCAACTGCTTGATGAGATGGTCTTCCAGGGCATTTCCTGAGTCTTTGAATTACGACATGATTTTCGAGTGCTTAGTGAAGAACAAGAAGGTTTGCGAAAAAGAGATATTCTTCAACGAGATGGTCAAGAACGAGTGGCCGCCGTCAAGTTCTAATTATGCTGCAGCCATCACAGTGTTGTTTGATTGTGATGACCTTGAAGCGGCACACTTGATTTGGAGTTACATGGTTGAGAATCATGTCAAGCCACTCAATGATTGCGTGATGCTCCTTGGTCTTTGTAAATTAGGTAGACTGTCAAAGGTGAAAAGGACTGCTGAAGACATGCTGGATATGAAGATCAATATATACGAGTCTACGATGATGAAGTTGAAGGATGTTTTCTATCAAGAGGGTAGGAATACAAGAGACAGATATGACAATCTTTCCAGGAGGTGGAAAGCTCATGTCAAATTCTAATATGGAGAATATTTGTTATTCACTGGGTTGGAATTTTTAAATATATAGACCTCACTAATAGAAGATCATCAGGTTTTGTTTGCTCTTGACTGTCTTGCCTTGTCCTTTAAAATAGTGTTCTGAGTTTATCTTTTTGGTCCATGATAGAAGCCTTTCCTTTTGAAAGTCTTTTGCCACAGTAGTTGTTTTTCCTGACTACTTCCTTCTCTTCTCTTCTCTTCTCTTCATATTAAGTGTTTATATGAAAGTAGTTATTTTTGTTTCTTCTATCGTCTGTTTTATGTTCTTAGGGTTAATATTTTTGAAGCTGGCCACACTCTGCACTTGAGATGAACTTCGTAGGAGTTCATTAATTGTAGTTTTTTAGTGTGTAGGGATTTGAGTTACATATATATGATAGAATATCATAATATATGATGATTTGTATAACTAGAGGATTTGTTGTGAATATTAGCATTTGGCTATCAGTTATGATTGTCATCCTGGCAAAATTTCCTCAATTTAATGTTAATGTTTTGTGAAACAGCATATCAGGTAGTTTTTTTTTAGTGTTTTCATGGTTGTTTTGCTACTTACAAGAATGCTGTAAATTTAATTCTTCCATGTTCTTACACATAATTATCAAGTTTGCTATACCCTTTTGTATGCTTATGCAGCATGCAGGATGCATAATGCACCATGATACCTTATTAAATATGCCAGAGATATACTTAGTTGGTACACTGTGGGATGATTTAGTGTGTTAATCAATACTTTTTTAATATAAACTTGTCAAAAATCAAAATGAAAAATTCCAAAAAAATAATAATATCATAACAGATGAACTGTAAAATTAATAATTTTCTCCAAGTTATTGAGTGAAATACTAAATTTTTAAAAGACTATATGCCTATTTCAAATATCAGGTTATTATTACTTTTGATTTTCTCCCCTTAAGTTTAATTGTATGAAATAGTGCCTTTTTAGTTGAGAAGGCCCTACAGGAAAGGCCCAATAAGGTTTTGTTGATGCTCCCACAGTCCCACTCACCTTTGTTTTTCACTCTTTAGCCATCTAGCTCCGCTACTCTACATTTCTGCTTTGTCTCACCAGTTCAACCAAGGCAAAAACTCTATTTTCATTCTCTAGTATTTTTTTTTCTCTTTTCTTTTGTTCAAGATGCTTTGACAAGTTAGCTCACCTAGCATGGCAATTTTGATTGTGTGCCATAATGTTCTGAATCGCATAAGTATTGCAATTTGGTACTTGCAAATAGGTATGCGAGGGGGTAGCAGCGAATTTGGTAACCATATTCTTGCACGGAATATTTATTACCTACATGTGGACTTGAATGCAAATGCCTCATGATAGTGATTTACATTCTATCATGTTCTAAAATCTATACTTCTATAATTTGTATCATCACATTGGTGATGCAAATCGGAACATGGTTTGGAGGATCGACTTGCTAAGTTAAATGATAAGGTAGCGTTTGTTTGTTGTCTCCGAAACAGAAATATAGAGACACTGGAGATACGAACCTATTTGGTAGTGGAGATAGGAACATGGAACAGAAAATTTTCTATCCTCGGGACAATAAAACACAATTTTTGTACTTCCAAAATGTGAGGACAGGATTCAGAGACATAAATATAATATTTTTCCTTTCAATAATTTCCATATACATATTTATTATTTATGCGCCGTCTCCATTATCTCTAGTGTTTCTGTAGACATTAAACAAACACAACCTAAAGGTCCTGCAGTGGTCTATATATCATTGAGGCTTTTGTTTGTTTGTTGTCTATTTTACAACATAGATTGACAGTTCAAATGTTCAATAGTTATGAATGGATAGAGATAACTTGCTTAGTCATTCTTTTTGTAATTTGTGCATCATTAGAGCTTTTTATGAAGTCATAACCCATTTGCAAGTTTCCCATGTGATTAGCTCCAGACAGATGCCTTGTATATAGCCCATCAATTTGATGAGATCAATGCTTTTTTGCATTTGATAATCATTTGTACGTTTTCTGTGCATTTGAAAAGATATAGAATTGATTAATAGGAGCAATCTTTCTCTAGAGCCACAGGACCTAGCAATAGTCCTTTGTTTTTATTGGCTTCAATTACCTTTGACAATCATCTACGAGATTGATTGCATTGCAAATTAAAGGTCAACCACTTTCAGTTTTCATCACAAACAATTGACCAGCTACTTGGGATGGCTAACTGTTGTTACAGATGGAAAAGTCTTGATTCCTTTTTCGAGTCTTCCAGTTTGGTATATATTGTAAATGTTTGAAACTCTGGTTTTTATAAAGTTTTACAAATTATACAAATGTGTCACACTATGTTATAACTGCTGCAGTAAATCAGTTTAAAATTTTTTGTTATTTGTTATACTCAGTTTTCAGTATTAATTTACGCATACGAATGGTCACTGTTGGCCCTATGTTAGTGTACAAGGAAAGTTCACGAAGGGGGCAAGTTGTTGATCATATTTCACCTTAGCAATTTGCTAACCCGCGTCACTTGGCAAACTGCTTTTTCAGCAAATGAGCCGTGTTATTTGTGTACAAGGAGTGATGATATTGATACCGCATTCTTATATCTTTGCATATCATTAGATTATATTTTAGGTCTTTACTGCACTTATTCTTTTTAAGGCAAATGCTAGGATACAATTGAGAGTCAATGCCTATGTTGCACTTGCTTTGATGGAAACAGATGAACACGCCACATTTCATGAGCATGGGTTCTTTTAGCTACGTTTTGCAAGTGTGGCTAAATGGTTTGAAACATATAGCTTGACATCATTTCATTCTCCACCCTCCTCCTTGGCCCTTTCCTCTACGTCACCCTTACTCCCCCCACCTCCACCACACCCTTCCCTCCTCCATGATCAAAATCAAATCAAACAAAACCAGGTTCCCTAACCCAAAACAAAAATTCATTTGTTCAATAAAAATCAATCCAATCAAACCCCAAATAACTCAAAATAAATAGCTCCATAATAACAAATCAAAATTCCCAATTATAGATTAAATCCCAACACCACCGCAAGTGCTGCATCTCGTATCTTGTCACC
Source organism: Dalbergia cultrata (assembly GCA_031216105.1). NCBI lineage: Eukaryota > Viridiplantae > Streptophyta > Magnoliopsida > Fabales > Fabaceae > Dalbergia > Dalbergia cultrata. The sequence goes on along the minus strand of CM062347.1, from coordinate 536,102 downwards.
ATTGCAAGTGCTGCCCTTCCTTGTCACTGCATGTTTATCAATGCATAGCCCTGCATGAACCCATCTTCAAAACAAAGCCAATCGCTCTACATCATCACTACCTAGGCATGACAGAGTTGCACTTGGTGGTTGGGAGATTCAACTTTAGTCAAGCTTGATCTTCAAGGCACAGGGGTAGCTGTAGAATCTCAACACCATTGAAAGGTTACACTCAAATTTGATGGCTGAAGGACACCTTTCGGCCCACTTGGTGCAATGGAAGGATGTGGAGGTTGGGTGGTGGCAATGCACGGGGGTGAGATGAGGAACAATAAAGGAGGGAGATGGAAGGGTGTGTGGCTACAATGGAGGGGTGGAGATGAAAAAGAAAGGTTGAGAGATGAGCATAGGACCTTGTATCCTTTCAATGTTTGGGATGGGTAGAGGTTGTTGGAGGGAGGAATATGGCGGAGGTCGGGGGAGTAAGGGTGTAGCCATGGAAGTAGAGGAGAGAGCCAGGGAAGAGGGTGGAAATTATAGTGGCATTTAGCTACACGTTTCAAACCATTTAGTCACACTTGCAAAACGTGGCTAAAAGCACTTGTTCTCATGCAACGTGGTGTGCCTATATGCTTTCACCAAAGTAATTGCAGCATAGGCATTGATTATCAATTGTATCCTAGCATTCGCCTTTTTTTAATGGTCTAGACTGTATACGTAGATCACTTCACTCGTGCAACAACCATTTTCCATGGACCAAATATCCAAATGTAAGTAAAGCACTTTCCATTACTCATACAACTATCAGAGTTTTTCAAAGATTGCTTAGATACATTATGCCTTGTGTTTGAGTTGTAAATATGACAATTAATAACCCTACGTCTTAAAATGCTGTTGTTGAATTTTGTGTCAATACTTGGCATTCCTAAATTGCTACCAATTGAGTCTACAAGAAGTTGCTAGGTTTTTACAAAGTTCAGTGTTATACATGAGTGATGTGAATTAATTGAGGGCTTGATGTCTAACTACGAGAACTTTCAAGATTAAGGTGCTGTTTGGAACATTTTTTGTTTTTGTTTTTTAGAACTATTTTAAAAATCGAGTTTGGAAAGAGTTTTTTAGTAGTAAAACATAAAAACAACATTTGTTTGGATGCTCATTTTTAAGAGTAAATCCACCTTATTTTCCTAAAACCATTGCAACACAACAAAGAACAGGAATAGGGGTTGCTTGCGGTGGCTGGAGAGGCGGCAGGAGGGGCAGATCCATGGTGGTATGAAGGGCAAATTTGTGGCTGAAGCAGAAATGCAGAGGTGGAGGCGGAGCTCGCATGGGCTGTTGCGGAGCTCGCCAAGTAGATCAGCAGTTGAAGCAAAAACGAGGAGGCGGAGGCGGAGATTGCCAGGCTGGATCGCAGAGCTTGCCAGGCAGATCCGCGGTTGAAGCAGTAACGCGGAGGCGGAGGTTGTTGGGCTTGGTAGCGGGGCTGTCGCAGAGCTTGCCGGGGGAGGAGGAGCATGGAGGTTCATCAAGGGAAGCGGAGGTTCGCCGGCGAACGAGGGAGCACGAAGGCGGTTGCCGGAGTTGCGCCGGAGGAGGAGGAGGTGGGATGAGTTGTGTGGATGAAGAAGTGAAGATCAATAAAACTGTTTTTTAAAACATTCAACAACTATTTTTGTTTTTTTGTTTTAAAAACTCATTATGTGTTTTATAGTTTTTAAAACATAGAGAAAACAACATCCCAAATAGGTTTTTCTGATCTTTTGTTTTTCAAAACCAAAAGCAGTTTTTAAAATTGCTTGCCAAACAACCCCTAAAGTTGTTTCTTACTTCTGGGACCTTCTTAAGGCTTCTTGGTGAGGCTTGTCTTGCCCTCAACTTTTAGCATTGTGCAAATATAAATGGGAACACACTTATTTGTAGTTTGTGAGGACATTAACTTTCTAGTAACTTAAATTTTCTTTCACAATTATAAAAGATATTTAAAAAATATGAAATTCACTAGATTCGTGGTTACTGGAGTTATGTACATATGCTATTTTGGGGTGGATTCAATATATCTAATCATTTTGTTTATTTCGTATACTAATTTTTTTTCAAAAGAAGTTAAACAGTTGCCATGTCTGAGCAAGCAGTTCCTACTTTTATATGGAAACAATCTAAAATTTGTATGGCATCTGTTGAAATTGTTACATATCTTTACCTAAAGACTTGCACTATAAATGTTAAATATCTCCTCGAAACTTTTGGTACACTCACCTAAAATAGGAAAGAAGAATCCTTTTAGAGTAAGAAACAAAGAAGAGTGATCTACATAGATGAAATAAATCTAGGTAAAGCCATCATAGCATGACACTTTTTATGATTTCTATTTGAGTAATCTTATGTGAACAATAAAATTGCACGTAAAATATACATCATACACTTTATCATTATTAAATGTGATGAAACTCAAATAGAAATAAGGTATGTTGCTGTGTATTTGTTGTGTATTTTTATTGTTCACATAACATTACTCTTTCTATTTGATGATAGTGTAATTTTTTTTTATAATGTTAGTTCATGAAAATTAATCTCAACAAAATAATTTTTTTAATTTTAAGTTGTTTAGTAATTATAGCTATCAGGTATTTTATTAATCTACGAGGGCATATATTTTTATTTTCTCATTTAAAGAGATAAATTTACTTTATGGATGTTTTATTCCTAAAATGAGATAGATTTACTTCTAAAATGGCTTCTTTTAACCGATACTTGGTTTATTCAAATTGTTTGTTACTTGTTTTTCTTAAATAAAGTTTCAACTTCGAGTTATGTACATAAAGTAGAATGAGTTCAAAATGTGTAAATGAAAAAGATTCGTACAAGGGCAATAGATTGTTGCAGTTCTCTTGAAGTAGGAATTCGTAGAAGTTAAGTATGTGCTTTACCCATGCAAGCGTGTACCTACTTAAGACATCAGAACAGAATTTGCTATTCGCACAGTGTGAAAGGTAGGACTTGGTATCTAGTGCAACAAGTTTGGTATTTTACTTTTCATATTCAAATTAGTAACCGAGATTCCAGTTGATGAGTAGTGTTTACAACATAAGAAATATATATATGCACAATATCAAATGCTTTAAAGCTAGGAAAGGAAGATACCAAAACCTGGACACCAAATAGTGTTAAAGAACCCAATTTTTTTTAGCTGCCTCATTGGCCAAACTCGTCTCTCCTTCCCACAACATAGAATAAAAATTGACAGTAGAGCACTAAACATGTTTTAGTCCTTCAACCTTCATGCAGAACCTTTGCCTGGAGGATCATCATCACCATCACCATCCCCATGCCTCAAATGTTCAAGAGAAAACTAGTAGCCGGCCGACACAGCCGCACTCACCCCTTAATCTGGCTAATAGCAGTTATCTGTGCAATTATAGCCGTAGCAGTGGTTTTTGCTGGCATTGTAGTGTTCATTGCTTACTTGGTGATCCATCCAAGGATACCTGTGATCAGCGTCACCAATGCTCATTTAGACCTTCTCAGGAATGACTATGCTGGTTTGCTCCAAACCCAGCTCACAATTGTTGTGAGGGCACAGAATGGTAATGCCAAGGCTCATGCAACTTTTTCTGATATGAGCTTCAACCTTAGTTATCAAGGCCAAAGCATAGCAGTGCTTGTTGCAGAACCATTTGAGGTTCCCAAGAACAGTTCAAAGGATCTTGACTATGTTGTTCAATCATCCTCTATACCATTGACCCCTGACCAAATGGAGGAGGTGGATGATTCATGGAAAAAGAATGAGATTGCTTTTGATTTCAAGGGAAATGCTAGGACACAGTGGAGGGTAGGGCCTCTAGGATCTCTTAAGTACTCTTGCCATCTGGACTGTGACCTCAAGTTCCATCCCTTGAATGGGAGTTACATTCCCCACCGGTGCACCTCCAAATCAAAATGATTATTTCTTCCATTTTGGACAAGGTCTAAATTACTTACTCTTCTATACTCATAGTTCAACTTTCAATATATTTCTTTTTCTCTTTCTTTCTTGCCAATGTAGATATCTCAGATAATAAAACTGGGTATGTTTTTAGATTCTTTGCTTTTGCTGCAGATGTTTTGATCGTGGTAGATGTAAGCATACATGTATCACGATGACGTTCTTTTTGTGAAGGCTTTATAACTTCAATGGTAGTTAATAGTATGAGCCATCTGTGTATTGAACAAGTTTATCAAATTTACTATGTTTGCTGCAACCCCTTCTCCTTTTATTTCTAAAGTACAAAATCTACGTACAAATATAATGTCTATAGTCTATAATATAAATAACATTATTTGTTATACCTTAGCACTTTGGGGTATGTTTGATATAGGAAAAAAAATGGGATGAAAAAATTTCATAAATGAACTTTATGTGTAAGATTTTTCGTAGAACTCATTTATGAAATTTATCATTCCATTTTTGTGTGCATACCTAACATGTGTTCTTACTTGACAAAGAATGGGAAAATAGAGATAAGATTTGCAGAAACTGCAGAACAGGCACATTTTTTTTTATTTAATTTATTCTACATTTACTTTTGCCTTGTGAGTGTTCATTTACTCCACAGCTAAGCAAGGCCAGAAAGGGGGGGAAACATTATGAAATTCAAATTAGCATTAACAAAGACAGAGATTGAAGCAGAAGGAAGAGACAAGAAAAAGCCAATCGCATTCCTTATAACATGAAAAAGTGGCAATGATTTACACCTTTTACTTCTTTTTGGCACCTTTCCAATGAAGCTTTCTTCTCGAGCCTTGTTAGTGTTTGTCATTTGGCGATACCTTTGTTACTAAGTTTTATATGCGTAATGGCAACACCTTTTTATTTTATATATATATATATATATATATATTTCCCCTTTTGGTTACAATACGTACGCTAAGCAAATGTCATCGGTAAATCAATCTCAGATACTTGAACTACTTAGACATTTTTATTCTATACTTGTTCTTTTTACAAGAGAACGAGTCCCGGTGTAACGATAAGATTGCTGTGTTGTAGCATGAAGATTTCGGGTTCAAACATCGCAAACAGTTTTTCTGCAAAATGGAGATAAAGCTACAGATATTTTTAATGATCATTTTTTTTAACTTGTTATCTTTATACAGTGTCTCAAATTTAAGTCCAGTTAATAACAAAAAAAAATTAGAGTTTCTTTTATAATAGACCTATTTCACCCAAATCGAATCAGATAGAATCTAATAAATTATCAAATATATGAAATAAAGGTGCCAGCAGGTTCACATCCCATGAAATATCTGATCTGGTGCAGATAGAAAGTTGGAAGCTACGAGAAAGTCCAATTGCTATTGCATATATAATTACAAATTTACAATAAGTAATATTAAAAGTAATGGATGCTTTGTTTTAAATGTTTCATGTAATGTGTAGCTTGTTCTACTAACCTTTGCGTGGTGCCTGCACCCGAGCATCTACCTGCACCACTATTGTTTATTCATTGCCTTAATTTTTCTTTTAATTTGGAATATTAACATTTGAACAAAAACTAAAAAGTTTACGAGGCATGAAAACTCGACAACTTCTGCAGTCGAGTGTTCAATATCGTTGTCAATTACCTTTTGCTCCTATTGAGAATAAGTAGTTAGCTTCTCTTCCAGGCAAAGGAACGAGGCGAGTACATTGATTTAAACAAATTGCGTGAAAAATGAGATTAATGACAGCTTCGATTTGAATACATTTTACTTTACAAATTAAAGTTTCGTAAAGTGCTCAATGATAGCCATTTCTGTTATATTTTTGCATTTAACTCCTCTATATTTCCACATACATTATACAAAAAATTTATTGGCATACTTTAAAATTCAAAATAGCAAAAACATTAATAACCTAACCAAAATGACAGATAAAAACATTTATTAGCATAACTTTTAAATTCAAACTTTCAAAAATTAATAAAAAAAATAAACTCTGGAAAATTAAATTTGTAATGTTATTAAATTAGCTTGGGCCAACAAGTGAAAGAGGTACACTTACCTTGGACACATGGCAGTGATTGAACCAGTCCCAATTTTGAAATCCAAAAAAAGGCCTCTTACCGGAAAGTGATTTCGATATCAGGAATACGATGCATTCTTGGGCCCCTCACACTTTAGGCCCGCTTGACCCTTCTCCGATCGTGGAATCGAGACCGTATAAATTTAAGTGGGACCCACTAAATTTGACGGCCGATATTGATTAACAATGCCTTCGGTGACTGTAGAAAGAGGATCGTTGCTATCATCCTTCAATTCAATGCTTTCTTCTTTGATCCTCTCTCATAATAAATATTAGTAAATGCAAACTCCCATCACACCATTCTCCATTTCAATCGCATTCTTCATTTCTTCTTCCTCTTGTCACTGATAAATTTCATTTCTTCTTCCTCTTATCACTGATAAACCCACCACGGTCACCCCCATATATATATATATATATATATAACACCTTCAAAACGACATTGGAAGAAGAAGCTTTGAAGAAAACCAACAACAACTCGAGAACGAACTAACAATGCACCTAACAACATCCATCAGGTATTTTAATTCCTCTTTCTACTTAAGTTCTATTTCACTCGCTCTGCTGAGTCTGAGCTTAAAACGCTGCGTTTCGATTCCACTAGCTTCGAATTTCAAGCTGTATGTATGTTTGTATGTATATATGACTCCATGAGCTTAAAGCTGCTGTGTTTTGATTAGATTGGATCTTCGTAGCTTCCGGTGGGAAAATAAAATAAATAAATAAAAAATAAAAGATTCATGCAAAACTCAAAAGTGATTGTAACAAAAAAAAAAAAACTCAAAAGTGATTTTTCTTTGTAGCATCGAAACGAAGGAAAAATCAGGGAACGGAAAAAGGGTGAAATCTGCGTGCGTGGCAGGCACGTGGTTGCTTTAGACTCCCTTTCTTTCCTTCTTTCTTCTTCGCTTCTCATCTCTTGCTTTTTGACCGTAGCTTCAGAAAGTTTCCATAAGTAATACCTTTTTGCCTAGCAGTGCTTTTTTTAAAAAAAAAGAAAAATGTTATTTTTACTATGAGACTTTAGTGAGGATCATATTTCGTTTTTTGTTGGTATACATATTTAAGTTGCAGCTAATTGGTGATTAATGTCTCGAATTAATTTCTGCATGTCTATTTTATTTGACGTGATGGAAATTATTTGGACCGTGACTTGGTGTGTGAAATTTAATGCTATGTTGTGACATTTTTGGGGTGTATGGTTGATGAAAGGCAGAGTCACAATGGAGAGTTATTGAAGCAACAGTGACCTTTTGGCTGAAGCCTGAGTTTGAACTCAAAAAGAGGAGGCACAACAAAGAGGAAAGAAACGATATGTTGGTGATGAGAAAAAGACTAGCTTGCTGCACTAGGACAGCCAAAATTAGCATTGATTGTGATGACCCCGAAGACAGTTAAGTCCCCGTACCCCCAATTCTCTCTTTCTCTATTTTAAATAATTTTAATTCTTCTATTTTTTACTCTTTTTTATTTTTGAGAAAAACATTAATTCATTAATTTAACCATATAAGGAGTGGAGACTTAAAAATTAAATTAAATTGAAAAAAATGTTAATTTTCAAAAGCTCTTTCTTTTTTTTTGGGTTAAATTACAGTCTAAATCAAGTAGCCTCAAATTCAATTGAATTATAAGGTTTTGGTTATGGGGTCCATGACTATAAATAATTTCGTTAACTTGTCATTACTATTAATGTATTTCTTAACTTCTTTAAGTCCAAATAGCAGGGAAAAATAAATTATTAATGCACCATCAATCAAATTTAGATCTTTCGAGTGGGAGATTTGACATGTATTACCGTGTCTCGGCAACTGTAAAGCAATAGATTTGAATCTCTATTTTTCTTCTGAAGATTAAAAGGTTTCAGTGTGAAATTTCTTCACATCATCAAATTATTAAAAACGTTTATTTATCACTGTCATTGCCTGATACTATTAGTCCAAGTTTACGTGACAGTATATAAAATTTACTGAGGTTCATGTTCCATGTGGTTTTGGAAGTTTTTTGAACTGTAACGCAACTTCAATGGTAGTAGCGTTGGCCGCATTTTCCTACAAACCTTGCAATTGCAGTCATTCTAATGTAATGTATTATATTAAATTAAAATTACAATTGCAATTTCAAACCATAGTTTGGTTAATTAACAAGCAAATTGAAAATTTTGTCGTAGACCACGCCAATCCTTTTGAGATCGAGGTAGGTATAGCCTCCAAATCTCAATTGAATGTACATCACATGAAGGATGATCCGAAATGGTATAGAATAGAACCAGGACAATCTGAAATCTGTGACCAACACGTTGTGGACCCTCTGCGTCAGTCAAAATGTTCATTAATTCAGTCTCCTAACTAATACCTGTGCCACCGCCATTCCCGTTGTTACAGGCAAATTCAGAACAAATCACAATGCTCAGATAGTCTGAATCAGACCCAAAAATAAAGAAAAAGATAGTCTGAAAAATATAGTCAACTTTTTTACGAAAATAATATGCTTGTTTGATAAGATAAAATGTACTCTCTATTTGAGAGTAAATGATTTTTCCATATTTCTTTTCGCTGCTAAATGATTTTTTCATATGAATCTACGAATCAATAATCATACCACATTGTATTAAGTAATTAACAACTAAATTTAAACAAAATCTTTTATTATTTAACAAAATCACATTGTATCACATGATGGGACCCCTGTGTTGGAAGTTCTCCTCTCTGCATTGGTCCCATCTGTGCTGGGCCTATTTTGTCCATATTAGTTTTATTTCCTATTTGAATTCCAAGTGGTTGTTGTCGTTCCATTCTATCATATCCGCGGAAGCTTCTATTTCCCATTCGATTTGTTTTGTCTCATGATTTTGGACTTCTGGTTATCCTACTCATTTTCTCCCAAAAATCCCAAAATAAAATCCTTTGGTATTTACAAGGCCCCAAAACCAGGCTTCATAATAAAAATACCCTAATCATTTTAACAATTCAAATTATTTTTCATCGTATCTTATTCAAGTATTCATCTTTGAGTGATGCCAAGTAGCTCGAAAATTTTTCCGGACCCAGTTGGCATATATATGATAAATCATTAGTGGCTTGACGAAACTCATGAGTGGTTGAAAAAGTTGAAATGAACTTATCATAGATTACCACATAGTGCTGGAAATTATTTTCTAAATAAACTTACTGGTTGACAACTGACAAGTATTTTCCTTGATGTCTTATTATCTCACATACATAGTTAAAACTTTTCTAACTACTTCAAGCCACATTTTTTGTCTTTTAAATATTAATAAAACTAAATATTTATATAATAATAAATTGATAAATTTTACTATATATATATTTATTTGTAAATGGTTTAAGATGAGATAATTTTTTTTCCTAAAAGAAAAAGTGAGTGGGAAAAGAGAAAATGTAGGAAAAATTTGAATTCATGAACTTTAAAATCAAATTAAATAGAATTAGGAAACACCACAAAATAGTTATAAAGTGAATCTTCTTTATTAATTAATAGTACAGATAATATCAAATTCGGATCTGAATAGACCTAATATGAAATAAAGCTTCTTATTCAAGTGTTCCTTTCTACTTCTCATATCAAATTCGCTGATTAGTGATGACACTTGCATCAGTTGCATGTGACTACGTGTGGTACGTGTGTAATGTGGACAAATTTGACCGATAGTTCTGCCTTCTTTATGGTGTGAAACTCAGTGGGGTCTTGGTTAGTTATCTAGCATGCCTTTGTGGAAGCACAATGCAAGTACGCAACAGATTCTTTCGTCTAAACAAATCACCGGTTTATTAACATATTTAACAAACTTGTCAGACAAACAAATATTCTTTAGGTGTCACTAAGATATATACTACAAATTTTAACACCGGAGAGGATAACATATATTCTAGTAAACTATTTCAATAAATCCCATTAATTTAATTACTAAGTCGACCAGCAGAGATGTTTGACTTGGTAATGGGAAAGCGTCACAAAATTGATGACCTTGGAACATCCGTGAAAATGGTGGAATTTTTCAATAATTGTTTGTGCTGAATGACTTTTGTGGAATAACTTTGACTACTTCTGAATATCTTGAATATTTATGAATCACGTTTATAGATGTGTTAAAAAAACTTGCCAATAACATTTTAGAATGATGCTATATGGTTCAGAGTTATTATTTTTATGAAGTAACTTGTGTTTATTTTAGTGTTTAGAACATATCTATATATGTGTTTCCTCAAATATAGCACCGATTAATTGTAATCGATTAGTAAAAATCACTTTTGGGACAGAACTTGAACTGCAAACATGGTGTTGACATATTTCCAGTTTTACTTTCATTTTTCCAATTCTCCGTATGCTCCTTTAGCTGCATTCTGTATTGCTTCATCTGTCCAACGTGAATGAGAATATATTCTTATGTATTTGACATTTACAGCTAGATTAATTTTGTTAGTTCTGGATGGAGACCATAATGTTTTATGAATTTATGATGGAATGTTTCAGGGGTTATGACATATAATGGCCTTGAGGGTTGTAGTCTTGATAATCAATCTTCTGAAGATGAAAGCAGAACTAGTAGAGATGGGTGCATAACTGATTCATTTAATGATGACGACTTCAGTTGTTCATCCAGTAAAGATGCTTTTGGATCATTCTCTTCCAAGTGTTTGAAAATGAAAAGTGATGAACAAGGATTGGAAGAATGGGAACTCTCACAGAGTCCTGAACATTTTTATGTTAAAGAGAAGTCTGCTTATGCCATGCAATATTCAGATGTAGAAGCCATGAAAGAGAAGTTTGCAAAGTTGTTGCTAGGTGGCGATACTACAGGAGGAGCTAATGGCCTCAATACAGCTTTAGCTTTGTCTAATTCCATCACAAACCTAGCAGGTTTGCTTTGAGTGCGTTATATTTATTTATTTTATCTTTTGGTTCCATTAATAAGATTATATCATGCGTTGGGAAATAATGTATATCCTATGAAACCCCAGAATTTCAGTTCCTAGGGAACAAGTAACATTGCATATGTCTGTTCTTCATCTGGTTACATTTTTAAGCCAATCTGAAAGTTCAAAGAAATATGCAGTGACAGTTTTTGGTGAGTTGTGGAAATTGGAACCACTACCGGAAGAAAGGAAGAGCAAATGGCGAAGAGAAATGGACTGGTTGCTTTCTCCCACAAACTATATGGTTGAGTTAGTTCCTGCAAAGCAAAATGGTGCCAATGGTGGAATCTTTGAGGTATCTTCTGTCTAAGCTGGAAAGGAAAGAATATAATATTTTACATAAATCACATAGCAGTAAAATAAAATGGTCATCATTTTTGAACAGATAATGACTCCAAAAGCTCGTGCAGACATCCATATAAATCTTCCAGCACTTCAGAAGTTGGATTCCATGCTTATTGTAGGTCATATCTTCATTCTCATCAAAGATCTTGATACATTCTGTGAAATAACTTAGTAGATTGCATCATCAATTTAATGTTCTGGACTTCTTGTTGACAGGAGACACTGGACTCAATGGTGAATACTGAGTTTTGGTATGAAGAGGGAGGAAGCCGGGCAGAAGGGAGGAGCACAAGAGGAGGACAAAGCAAAAGATGGTGGCTTCCCTCACCCCATGTGCCAAGTACTGGGCTTTCTGACACTGAAAGAAAGAGGCTGATTCATCAGGGAAGGGTGGTACATCAAATATTCAAGGCTGCCAAATCTATCAATGAACATGTGTTGCTTGAAATGCCTGTGCCAACTATTATTAAGGATGCTCTTCTGAAGGTGATCGACTTTGAGAAATGAATAACTCCAATCTTAAATTAAATTATATGCTTTTTCACCTTTTAGCCTCAAGCAAACTGCTCTTGATTTGTTATGGTTAACGATAGCAGCAAAATAGAATGAATCAATGATCATGGTAGGGTAGAGTGAGAGGTGTTAAGTATGATAATGAATAAAAAGGAGTTCTGATGTAGTCTATCCATGTTGTTATGTATGATCATGAATAGAAAGAAATTTGCATCTTATGTATCCTGATCCTAAGGACTTTTTGATTCTTGGATAAAAAAATAGGGTTTATCTAACCTATCCAAAAAAGGAAACATTTGCATTGGAAAGATGAGATTGTGTGTTTTCAAAGCATTGTATTCATGACAGATTTGAAACTTCAAATTTTTAGCAAAACCCAAAAAAATATAGAAACCATAGTGCTAGGCAGGCTTTCTGTGTATTATATTGTAATCTTCATTGCATCAGTAACTAAATCTGTTTCTATGTTTCAGTCTGGAAAGGCAAGCCTGGGAGAGAAACTGCACAAGGTTTTGATGGCTGAAACGAGTATTGGAGAAGAAATGCTCAAGTATCTCAATTTGAAATCTGAACATAGTGCCCTAGAGACTGTTAATAAATTAGAAGCTGCTGCATTTTCATGGAAAGAAAGAATTATGCAAGAAGATAGTGGCAAGTCCCCAGTTCGAACCTCATGGCCTTTTATGAGGGAACCCATGTCAGGTTCAGATAAGGTGGAACTATTGTTGGACCGTGCAGAAATGCTTTTAAAGCTGCTTAAAACCACATACCCAAACCTTCCTCAAACATTTCTCGATGCTGCTAAAGTTCAGTATGGCAAGGTTAGTTTTATACTAATTCATTTCTTAGTTATTCAGTGTAAAATGTTTTCGACGTATGCTTTTGTTTTATCTGATTCGTTTACAAGCTTGATAGTGTTTTTTCTATCTACAAGAACCTGAAGTCTGTGTTATATTGAATTATTGTCTCAACTGAAAAGGAAAAGAGATAACAATAAAAGAAAAGGAAAAATACAATTTGTTGAGGTCCAAAAGTGTATCCTTATTCAAGGTGTGAAACTTTGGGCAAACATTTAGTGTTAATGTTCGTTTCTTCTTGTCTTTTTCTGTAGGATATTGGGCATTCCATTTTGGAAGCATATTCCAGAGTTCTTGGAAGTTTAGCCTTCAGCATACTGTCTAGAATAGGCGATATATTGCAGGAGGATGCTTTGAGCAATTCCAGTTCACCTTTGTCAACAATTAGCACTACCGGGACAAATCTTTCTGAAGCTTGGGTGGTTGGTTCGCATATCAGGCACTCGTTAATTGATAAGATGAACAAGGCAGATGGACAGTATTGTGATTCTAGTCAAGATAGTACTTCTGATTTAGAGCTTGCATCTACGGAGGCCAAAGACAACTCTGTAACTTCTACACCAAGCCGTAGTCGAGTGTGGTGCATTGGTAGAGAGGCTTGTAAAAGCGTGTCTCCTTAAAATTCCTCCCAGTGGCTTTTGGTAGCTCACTTTTGTAGATGCCAATCATTGTTATTACCGTGTGCTTATTAATTATTATGAACAGAAGCAAATTGATAGGTTTGCCTCGTCATATTAACTTTGGGTGGTTTTGTTGCCTAAAAAGTTTATAGCTAGTGCACAACAATTTTGTTCACAATCTGAGTTTCTTTATGACTAAGCAATCAATGAAATATTCAAATCATGCCCAAGTCTCAACTGTCACGAGTTTGTATTTGGTTCGTGCTTGAATATTTCACAATCATAAGTCTCAGCAACCTGAAATTCAGGAAGAATCCGGCTATCTTTTTCATTTTAATTTAATACATTAATATGTTTCAAGATAGTGAAACAAGTAGAAGTTTGTATCTGTAGGTATAAGCATGAACAAAATATAAGAGAGAAATACCAACAAAACCAATTAGAGAAAACACAGAAGAATGCAAGAAAATGACATGGAACTTGTAAAGAAGTAAACTGGTAGCAGCAGTATTTTGGCACATCTACATCCTATATGCTGTGGTTAAATGCATGCGGTTTGAGTCTCCATCAATCCCACCAACAGCCAACGAATTCTTCATTAGGTTTGCTGACATCCATCATGCTCATTCTTTCTTTCGACGATTCCATTGAACAAACAAGCCCAATCCTAAACAATGAAAGTAAACACTTCTCTGCATTAGGATGTTTAAGTGTCAAGTTCACTCGGTTGCCTTCTGCTGCTGTTCCCTCTAATTCTGTAGGGAGAATAACTGGGTCTATAATCTGCAAATGTTTACCTGGCTATGCCATTTTTACATAGCTATAGAGGTTTTGGCCATCTTTAAATGTTTCCTCAGTAGGTTTTCTTCCTATTAGCATTTCCAAAATAAAATCCCAAAGCTATACATGTCGCCTTGTGTTGACACTGCAGAACCCATTCCATATTCTGCAATATGTTGCAAATTGGTCATTGTGCTAAAAGTTACCACAATCAAAGATAACTCTAAAACAAGAAAGACCAAAAACAAGATTTTCTGAATTTTTAAGAATTCAAAGAATGAGTTAACTAAGCAGTATCACACTATACCTGGAGGAGTAAAACCAATAGTCCCCTTTATAGATGTTTTGCTTATAAGAGTTTCCATTAATAGTTGAGAAAAATCTTGCCAATCCAAAGTCACTCATATAAGCAACCCTGTCATCATCAAGAAGGATGTTGCTTGGCTTTAAATCGCAATGAACCACAGGCTGCTCACATTCATGGTGAAGATAATGTATTGCAGAAGCAATATCAATTAGAATATTCAGTCTTCATTTAAGGCTCAAGGTTCATGGCACTCCTACACTTTCACTATCGGGATGCAACCATTTATCTAAGCTTCCATTTTCTATTTATTTGAAAACTGAGCTTTGAATTCTTGGCCTTTGTAATATGTGCTGGAGCAACATGTCACAATCTTTACCAAATTTCGATGCCTAATGTTTTTAAGTGCATTCAGCAATGAAACTCCTGTGAGCTCCCTTCTTTTGAAGGTTGAGGACCTTTATAGCAACAACTCTGTCTGTTGATTCAAGACTGCCTTTGTAGACGGAGCCAAAATTTCCAGATCCTATCAAGTTGCTAGCTGAGAAACCATTAGTTGCTTGGTGTAGCCTTTGATATGGCACCATATCAACCTGGTCCATTGTTGCTGAATCAGAAAATAGTTTATTCTTTCCTTTTCTCATCTTATAAATAGCAAGCATAGATGACAATAGAATAAGAAAAGCAACCACAGAACCTAGGCATTGCTATCAGCTTGAAATTGCGATGTTTGTTATGTTTGGAACCTCTGCATGGTGGTAGCTGAAGCTCAGAGGTTCCCCCACAAAGCTTACTATTACCAATCACTGTTAAAGCAGTTCCATTTTTTAAGACACCTTTTCTTGGTACTTCACCATCCAACGTGTTAAACGAAACATCCAGGTAATCTAGAACAGTTATATCCTGTAGAACTGCTGGAATTGATCCAGACAAGTTGTTTCTTGACAGGTCTAAATGTTGGAGACCTCTCACCAAAACCAAAGATGAAGGTATGATTCCACCGGTGGAATCCCCTTGTAAATCAAGGTGCTCCATGTTTATGCAAATTCCAGTAGTTCCAGGAATGTCACCAGATTTTTCGAGACATCCAACTGATGAATAGATTTCAACCTGCCCCCGGAAGAGCGCATGTGATTCCATGCCAGTTGCAAAAGTTGGTAGAGCTATTCCAGGAGGCCAAGATTTCGTAAGGGTCATTGGATATTGCTTTCTTGAACTTGAGCAGTGCTAAATGATCATTCTCGTTTTCTATGACTGAAGCAGCACTGTTAGATTGAAGACATGGTAGGTTTATAGTAAAGGCAAGAAGCAGGTGAAGAAGATATATGGACCAAAACGCTTGTACGAGTGAAGCAACAAGCTTCATCTTGCTGAGGCTGCAATATCCTTGATATTTTGAGAACTGGGGTTTTGGTTATTGGCTCGAAACTCAGAAGAGCATGTATATTTTCTGTTAGTGGGTAGTTTATTGATTTAAATAATGATCAGGTGGCTTCCTGCTTTACTTCTTTGTTTATAAATTTATAATATCATGGGTTCTTTTGTTTTGTCTGTTTTTTTATATGGTCAAGAAGTTGCAGCAGCTTTTTGCTTGCATGCATACAATGGACCAAATGCAAGTAAAGAGAGGAGCAACAAGCTGCATATAGTTGAGCAACATACGCTGATATATCGTTTACCTCTTCCTCTAGAGAAACACTACCAAATGTTGTGTCTCTCTTTCTCTGTCTCGATCAAAAAAGGTGTTACTTTTCACTTTTGATATACAACTAAGGTTACTCTTTTGCTTGAGAAATGTTATGTAAATATCAAAAGTGTACACATTTGACAGACATTATAGAGAGCAAAAACGTTTTAGCCTCGTCTCCAACCACAAAATACTTGTGCTTTTTTGTCTCTGATATCCATCAAGAATGTTCACTTTTAATGTACAAGTAGTATTAGGTGTTGCTTTTATAAGTTGTTGAGTCGGAACTTAGAATTATCTAACATATTATGGTAATGGAGGGACCATTGATTTAAGTACCCATCGGGTAGAGTTTTCCCTTAAAATTTTATTTGACCACATGGTTTCTTTTGTTTTCTGTGTTATTTTTTCATTGTTGGTCAATATTTTGGAGGAGCTTGATCGGCATGGGCATGCACTTCTTAATTGTTAAAAGCGAGCACATAATATGACCCGGTTAACTGGCTTCCATCCATTGTAATTTCCACTATGCTGGCTTATAGATAATCATTAATGTAATGGTTAGTTCTGATAGATTCAGTTTCTCATAATTTGAGTGAGATACTAGATAGTTGTATATGTGATAAACATTGCCAAGAGAATTTAAAGTGAATAGAACCGTAGTGTAATACTATAGTAGTGCACAAGAACTTCTTTTCTTCCAATTGAAGCATAAAATCAAGTATTAGAGATACCTGTCCAGCTTGTGATGGAGATGAATGTTGGATCAAGATCAACAACTATGATCCAACTACGCCTACTGAAGGGTCTTAGTTTCTAATTTTGTAGGTCAGTCATGTATACCAAGGGTATTACAAAACCTAGAATCACATTTGTTGTTTCTTATTATCTATTTATTTCCTTTTTGTTAACATTTAAAGGGTCACTTTTAAACAATTTAACATGCCCTTTTCCCCCTTGTGAATTGTGTGTAAAAGACTTCCGTCGCAAAAGTAAAATAATATCAGCAACTAAATGAGATTGCCTTTTGAAAAATAAAATGATAACAGCAACTAAATCAGAATGCTCTTTTCAAAAGGGCACACTTGACTGGCTCCATTATTAATATAAAATAAACTGGGGATACAAACAAGATGACCCTTTTTATGAAAAGTAGTCACAAAATGCCTCACACCCTTCACTCTATTCTCCCTAGTTTTACTCGGTGAAGGCAAAGAGAATCAGTAGTTTAATTTATCACTACCATGAGTCTGGTGTTTGTTCAGCAATTGGAGTAAATAATCATTGACAACAATGATAATAGCAGCAGGAAAAGGACAGAAGTTCTCATATGTACATCAATTTGTTTTGCTGATCAACAACTAGCCACTTGAGTTTTCTGTTGGCTGTGAATCAGATATGCAGATGTCCCCCCGGCATAGTGGACATACCCTGTGCATAATATAAGGAAGTTTGATACATTGGAAGCCTCTCTGGAACTAGTGGAGTTACATGTGAAGTAAATAACTTGTGAATCTCCTTACCTGTGAATCTCCTTTAGCCACTTATCTACACATGTTCTATGAAATTCATGATGGCAAGGCAGTACTCGCACGCTGTCTCCATCCTCATACTCCACAAGGCATATATAGCATCTGTAAAATTGATGGATTAGCAAAGTAAAAAACCCACTATCATAATCCATTGTTGGTTAAAACTGCCCACAGTAGATTAAGTTCAATAGGAAAGAGGGGAAAGAGGGGAAAGAGCAGAACACACGTACACATACTAAGTGAAAAAATAATTAAATTGTAATCAAAATAAGATACAGTCATGAGACTCAACAAGTGCATAAAGAGTTATACTTTGGACCAAGAAAATTATGGTTAAATGCGATAAAATGATTAACAAGTAACACCAATTAGGTACAAAAGTGGCAGGTCCAATTTCACCAAATTGGGTGCACTTTTTAGGTGGAAACCTTGAATACTTACTGTGCAGCATCTTCTTGATGATTATGCAACTTTGTGTATAGTTTGACAGGTAAGGACTCCACAACTTCATTTGGTGCAGGTACAGATCCGATAGAAGATGTGGATGGCCGGGAAGATAACACCACAGATTGCAGGTGAATTTCATCCAGAACCTATTAAAACATGTACAAAGATTCAAATTGTGAAAAATATTACTAATGATGTTCATTAGAATAACCAACTTCACTTTAAAAGTACCTCAAATAAGGCTTCTGCTAGAATAACAATTCTTGATATGCTAGCTCTAGCACTAGTATCATCATTTGAATTGGTGTCAGGGTTACTGATTCGGCATGTACAAGATCCATTTCTATGTTGACCAGACAAGATACATGATCTGTCATGTCCAGAATGATTTTCAAACCGGCTACCCATCCGCTGAAGAGCACGGACCTAAACCATTTTAAATGTACACCAGTAAATTTAGTTGAAGTCCAGGACAAAGTGTAAAGTTTTGAGCAAAGATATTTTTGTTGAAGTAACATTAAGTCTTAGTGGTTAGTTTTTCTCATTTAAAGTCTCATATTTTAATTATGCCAAGATCAGATATCAACCTCGTTACTTTGCTACATGTGGTTCTGTCATGCTTACAGGTTACAGGCATGATATCTTGGTCACCCCCTTTTTCAAAAAGGCTATGCACTTTGATTGTCTGTATATTGCTATTTTATCAAATCATCACCAGTTACTGATAACTCAGAAAGTTCACAAACCTGGGACCGTATTCTTCTTCTCCGTTCAAGGAAATTGGACCTATGTTCCAGTAGATCCTGATACCTACTTTCTCTTGATCTTGAAGTCTCAACCTCATAGTCATGGATGCTAAACACAGAGCTAGACATACTGGATATAGGATATCCCGATGTAGAAGGAGAATTACGATCAGATGGTAACATTCTTGAATCCCCCTCCTCGGCATATCTTCTACTATCCAGACTACCATCTCTCACTTCTCCCTCATGTTGCGGAGGGTAAAAGGTTAGGTCAGATAATGTTGATCTGCGAAAAACTCGATTGCGAAGCCTTCCAACACTTAAAGCTCGGCCAAAATGAACATTCTGATCAACTGGTTCTTGAGCTCCATTTCGTCGATCTGTATGTCTAGTATGACTGTTTTCTGTCTCATGCAAAATTCTTGGAGAAAATAAGTTCACATCCAGCCCTTCTCTTGTACCAACTCCATCTGTGGGATTGCTCTGCAAGTTGCCAGACAAACCTAATGCTACTGTGTTTGAGCTTGACCGTAAATTATTAGAAGTGTCTTCATGACACTGTGTAGGCATTTGATTTACAAAAGACGTAGGAAGTAGGCCACTACATTGCGGAGTTTCGTTTCTGTTAATCATATTGCCAGTAGGTCCTGGATCCTGTTGATTAAGCTCATCTTCATCATCAAATAGTGAGAGACCTGAAGAAGAAACAGGACAAGGCCTTGATGACCCCAAACTGGTGGTTCTGCTAAGTCTAAAGCTTATATTACCAGGAATGAGGCTAAACTGAGAAAGGAATCGACTTGAAGGGTTCAAGGAATCAGCTGAAGATGCATGAACGGAGCTGCTATCAGCTCTGGATGCAATGATAGGAATGCTTGTTTGATGCCATTCATCAAGGTTGATGTTGGAAGGCATACAAGGCATTTCACCCGATTTAACCTTTCTAAAAGACTCTGTTTTCACCTCATCTGACTCTGTTTCATTGCCGTTTGTGTATGTAACATCACTGTCATTTTCTTTATTCTGATCACAAGCCTAAAACACGAGTTTGCAATTAGGCCAATAGCATCACAAAATTTCACCAATCAATGAAAACTGTTATCAACATATGATGGTCAGACTGCTGGAAATCAATATTCTAAGAAAGAAGAACTCAAACAAATTATGGTAAAAAGTGTTAAAACTGAAACAAATCAATATTCCAATGCATTACTACCAAAAGTATTGAAAATTCAAAGGATGAAAAAAGAAAAGAAAATCATAAAATTTCAGTTTCCTTGCCCCCCCCCCCCAAAAAAAAAAATGCAAGAGCATGGTTCTCCCGACATAGATGTCCTTAACGGGTCCAGATATAAACACAAAAGCAGTATTCCAATACAACTCCTTTATCTTTTTAGAAGCAATAAGAACGAAGGTCTGGTTTTGAATCAAATATATACGATGACACTAATAATTAGAAATAACAGTATACCTTTACTCCAAGCACATAATGGAAATATGTCTTACATACTTTTTTTTTCCCCTTTTCTTAAATCTATTTCACAAAACCTTAGCATTGTGATCTTAGTAGTAACTTCCATTTTACAATAAAAAAGATCTTAATCACCTTGACAAAAAAATTATTAGCTAGGAGCTAAAGTAGAGTGAAGAAGATGAGAAACAAGTGAAAAATAAAAACAAATGAAAATTGGACACAGGACAAGTTACATTCAACAAAACGACATAGTGTCATGGTAAGTGAGTTACCTGGTCTTCATGATCACTGTCGTGAGATCCAGAAGTTGTCCCTAGACAATAAGAGTGAAAGCCTCTATGTCCCTTAGACTTAGAAGAACGACCCTTCCTGAAACTCCCCAAAGAAAACGATGAAGAAGAAGAAGAAGATGATGATGATGATGAACTGGCTTTGCTACCGCTGGATCCCATAACAATGCCACCACAAAATTCTCACAAAAGGAACACACTTCCAATGACCCAATAGACCATAAAACAAAACGCAGAAATCAAAATCCCTTTTTTCTCTTGAGATTCCCAAGCGGGTAAGATCCACGTAGAGGCAATAGCTACACTTGCATTGGAACATAGCAATGTATTGAAGTGAAATGCGGTGTTACATGTTAGGTCAAAGCAAGATAAGCTTGGAAGGGAAAATGAGAGGGTAAATGTTGCATTTTTAGGTGGTGGTGGAAGTAGCTGAATGAATAAGACAAAGTAACTCACCACTTGTCGCATTGCAGAGAGAGAGAGAGAAGAGCCTCGTGTTCTAAGAAAGCGAGTGTAAGCAGCTATGAAGCAAGGACACTGATAAGCCAGGATGAGAATGAGTAACACACTAAATAAAATAAAATAAAAAAATACATTTTAAATTAAACATATATAAACTTATATCATAAATATGTGATGTAAATTTTGACATAGATATGTATTTGACATATAAACACAACATCCAATTTGTGTATCCCGCCACGGGGGTGGGAAGGTTCGCATGCCACCTGCTCTGCTAGCGCTCCAGCATGGGGGTGCACTTAACTGGAGACAGAGGATACTGCCAGTGGAGACAAGCCTCATGTGCACATCCGCTAGAGCTTTGAAGTGTCTGCAATCGCATTAAATTTGTGATGGGTCAGCTTGGGTTGGCCTTCAGTCGTTTGAGACTTCTAAGGCGTCGTTATGAATAGTGTGGGACCAGCAACCAAAACTTTGCTCACCAATGCTATTATAAACTTATAAGCTTCACTGACCAACAAAAAAAAAAGCTAATAATCTTCTCGACCGAAAGAATAAAAAAGACTTATAAACTTTTATTGAACAGAAAACAGAAAACGTTGTACTCTTTTTGGAAAAAAAAAAGGATGGCTTATACGCTTTGTATGACTGAAAAACCTTATACTCTTTGTACCCAAAAACACACTTATACTCTCTTTAAATTACCATTATAAACTTTAAAATCTTCCTAATTGATCCTTGAACTTATGATTCAATAGTTTTTTTCTGAAAGAATTTGCTTAATGATTAATAATTACCATTCATTAATAAAAACTATTGATTATTTTATAATACTATTCATCGTATTGACTATAATTAGCAATTTTTTTTTATCAAAACTGTAATTTTTATTTGGTTTTTAAAGTTTACAATTTTTTATTTATTAATTTAACTATTTAAAAAAGATTGAACAATAAATAAACTAGTCAATGATCTAAATTTGACGGAAAACAAATGACTATATGTTTTATGTATTATTATCATTATTGTGGAACAAATTTAAAATTGAAGGGTTCGTTGAAGTATTTGTCAAAATTTAGGGACTATTTGAGAAGTTTTTAAAATTTGTGGTGGTAATTGGCATAAAAGGTAAAAGTTTACGGTTATTTTTTTCAAACTTCTTGTTCCTTTGTTTATGATTTCTTTCTCCCAATTTATGGTAACTATTAACATGCCATGTTGACAATTGCTTCCATAAATAATCCATCATTTTTCCTTTGAGAATCACTCATCACATCATGATAAGATATTTAGTGTAAGTTTGTTGTTGCCATTTTTTTTTTTTATCAACCAAAACATTTCTCTCTTCCTTTATGTGTCTCCCAATGTTTGCTGGTGTTTTTTATTAGAGAAATTAAACATTCACGTAGGAAAGAATAAAGCTAACTTGCGACAGCAGACAGGAACACAAACAGACCTGGAATGAAGGGAAATGAGAGCTGACATGGCTAATTTTCTATAAAATGTTATGCCATGCTTCAGTAGTAATGTTTTTCTATAGTTGAAAACAATATAATGAATATACGCATGGATGAAGAATCTGCACCACAGTCTTTCTTTGATATGGAGTTTACTATATTAACATGAGTCCCATATGTCCGTCACAAACACAGCATGAAATTTCTTCGATTTAAAACTTGGATCAACTTCTTGTTATAATTATTAAATAATTCTTAGGGGTTCAATCAATTGAGATATTTTGGATTTAACAGGCTAATATGTGAATTCATGTTTGGATGATTTTGGAATCAATTGATGATTTAAGTGATCCACTGATTTTTGAGCTTGTTAACTGATTAGCGTGAGTAAAATTGTAAACCTTAACCTGACTGATTTTTTATGGGATGGCCCATTAGGTTATGTTTATATCTATAAATAGGCCAAGTCTCCTCTGCACTCTATAATCCTAAAGGTTAAATGCATTTTACCCCTCTAAACTTTAGGTCATGTGCAATTTATCTCCTGACTTTTCAAAATGTGCAACGCGACCCCTTGAACTTTTCAAATTGTGCAAAAAACCCCGGTGTCGAGTTGCACACACTAAAAAAGTCAGGAAGGTTAATTGCACATATTATTCACGAACAAGGTATCGAGTTGCACAAATTAAAAACTTCAGGGGGGTTAAGTGCACATAATCTTATCTTTATAGTTGGTAAAATTATATTAAGGGGTGTTTTGCACTGTTTCGAAAGTTCATGGAGTCACGATGCACATTAAAGTCAGGGGATAAATTGCACATAACCTAAAATTCAGGGGGTAAAATACATTTATCCCTAATCCTAACATAGCATATGCTTGTCCCATTGATAACCGTAGTTGTTGTCTAATCAACCTTGCAGATTCTTTCAAACTTTAGAGACTCAATATGGATCTGTCTTCCTGGCATTCATCCATTAAATTTTTTACGCTTCTTACCAAGTGGCACTAGTACACCGAAAATCCTTATTTTTGGTCTGGAATCTGATGTTTAATTAGTGGATTTTGCAATGTCTTGTCCATTGTCCACTTCCAAGGTTTGATGAGTTTAGAAGGGTTGTCCTTGCTGATGAATCTAACCTTCCTTGGCCACATTATGGTAACATTCATCTAATATTGAGAGATTAACTTTGACAAACATTTATATTGTTATCTAATTATATATTATTATATATACGACTTTCAATTTGACAGAACATTAAAATTAAATTCATAGATCAAACTTTTGATGAACTAATGACATTTCAATGAAGTAGACATATCAAGGAGTAATAACTTACTAGCATACATTGCTTTAGTGAAAGTACAGAAGTTATTGTCGCATTAAACAGCTGTAGAAGGCGCCCACCACAATTGCTTAGTGTAATGGCGGCCTTTGCTTATTTCCATAACTTTATGAATTATAAATCACACTTGCCTATTCAATAGCCAGTTAACCAATAAGCATAGTTTACATGAATAATACATATTTGATCATAATGACAATGAATCTATATTCCTGGGTGGGCTTGTGGATCAAAAGCACGGTTACCACAAGTAGGGTTGCAAGGAAAAGCACAATCTATCTCACGGAAAGCATTTCTTCCATAAAACCAGTCTCCAACTGCCTTTGCAATTGTCTGCAGAATGTCATGCAAACAAAGTTAGCTTTTTAAATGGTTATAAGGGGATAGACACTAATATACCAAACACTGAAATGGATCATCTTATGTGAAAATTTCACATGTTCTGATTATATATAATCTTTCACAGTTGATCAAATGCTCTCGTATGCTCATGTCTAGCCACACCTTGATCAAGACTGAAAATTTATACACCACACAGAAAAGCTAGTATTGAGAAGAAGGGAGGAAATGCTGCAGCCTCTTACCGTATTTGCGAGCATCGGAGAATCACTCTCAAACCATGTCTCCTGCATTTCTGTTTGGCAGTGGACATAGCAAGAGTCTATAAACATTCCTTTAGATGGAGAGTTCCCTATCACACTCAATGCCCTCAAGAAATCCATCCTGAAGCCTGAAAATCAATTCATGCATATATATATATATATATATGTATGTTTAGTCGCAAAACTCTTGTAAAATCTTGCACTTCAACACTCCATAGGCCTAGCTTTCACCCAAATAACAAAAGAGCATAACAACATATGATGAAAGTAAAACTTCTCAAGAGCTATAAACAATTGATATACATCAAGTATTGACCCAGGCAGGAAAAATTTTGTATAGCTTTCTATGGTTCGGTTAGAAGCTTAGCAAAATTCCACGACTTTAGGCATTGGCAAATTTCAATGAGACGAGTTATTGAGATCTGAGGATTTTCACCTTGTACCATACTCAGTTGATCAGGTGAGCAATCTTTTATATTAATCTTGCAGCTATCCCAATTGCCACGGGGATCAGCAGAGCCCGGTGCCAAAATGTTTTTAATCTGAATCAAAGCAATTTCTTTAGGATCAGAAAAATGTGTAGAAGGATGGTACCACTTGTTAAGAGCAATAAGCACTGAAAACATTGGATGACAACTTCACCATCTTATTGCTTTGCAAGTATGATTCTTCCTTCAGCCATTTACCATATACTGAGTTTTCTTTTGAAAGCAAAAAGTTCATGGGGAAAATACTAAGACGAAAAGGATTATGTGTAACAGACATGGATCAATTTATGATCATATCCAGTTGACTTTTGGATGCACAGCTTAGAAACTCTAAATTTTTGCACATGAAATTCAAGGTTAATATCTGAGGTCTATTATCAAGTTCCGAACAAATCCTCATAGATAAGATAAGTGCAGGACGCAACACCAAAGCTGTCTCTTATTCTTATTACTTTACCATCTTATATATACCATTCAACATTACTTGACCTTCTAAATGAGGCCACCAACTGATCAAAGAATATAATCATGGATAAGAACTTTCTATCGTGACAAATATATATCCCAAAGGAAGACCAGCGTGAATATAAACTGATTATGCTTGAACACCGATAATCTGACCTGCCATGAATCATAGGCCGCGTTTACAATGAAGATTGGTGTACTAATTTCTGATGCCACGTATTGCGGGAAAAAGCACTACATGATTGTTCAGAACTATTAGTATTGTCGAACAAGTTGCAAAGGTAGAAGATACAATTACAACTCACACACTTACCAGCTCAGGACTGAGTTTTGAAGTGCAGGATGAAGGCAAATTCTTTGCTGACCCCTATTATGAAAAAGAAAGAACAGATCAGTTTCAGTTAGACAAAAGCTTCAGAAAGTTTCTTTCAATGAAAAGTGGGGAAACATTAGTGGTAGCCGTTGGCTGTAAAACACAGCTAATGCAAGTGCATTCCTGAAGGGAAGATTTAAAATAGTCAGAGAATTAGAGAAAGGAGGAGTACATGTGTTTCAACAACTTGACTGTAGAACTATTCAATGTACTTTCTTCCAGCGAGATCCTCTCTGTTGTACAATCATAACATATTCAGTCATTAAATTATCCAATGAGCACTACAAAATTCAGGAAAAAGGCCAAGTACAAAGCTAATAAGGGAGCATACACATTGATAAAATAACCAGCATCAGGTACGCATTTCACGTTAGCTCCTGAAGGTAATAGATCTTTAAAGCGATCACAATGCAATATAGTAGCCAATCCTCCAGCGGAACATCCAGAGAGAATAGCCTGCAGTCACAAGTGCAAGTGACTGAGTGAAACAATCACTCAGCTAGAGAAAATTTTTTTTGGCAAAACATCAATGTGTCATACATTTTCAGCATTATGCATTCCTTTTGCAAGTAAATCCTCAATGACAGCAGCAAAAACCCTTGCTCCTCTGAAGTGCAAACTGGTTGTCTGATTTATAATATGTCATACAATAACAATAACAATATCATCAGAAAGAGCATTAGAATAATAAAGTTGTTAATTATTTTCCCCTGAACTTAAATTTCATATTTCTTTGATTTTTTAAAAACTTACTGGATCAACTTCTTCCACATCACCAGTAAATGATGCCCCATCACAGTATCTAACCTTGACTCTGTTCCAATTGTAGAAATCTGGAATTTATAACGTTTGTTAGAAAGCTAATAAACAAAATTGTTGGGTTCATTCAGACAAACAATATATACTGACTAGTAGCTTATACCTGGATTATGCTTTTGCTGGTCGCTTAAAAATCCAGAAAAGGCAACTTGCTCATCCATTTGCCTAGATGAACCTAAGCGAGTGTCCTTACGATATAGGCAAGAAGACACGTTGTTGCACCATCCTCCTCCCTAGAAAAAAAATTGTATCAAAGGTCATTAAAGAAAAGAGAACTTTCCATTATTGGTTCAAGAAATGAGACGAACCAATTGACCAAATTTAAAAATTACACATTCATATTCAAGACTATATTGGTGCAAGTTTTCAGAAAGGGACATGCCTCAAGGTGAACAATCCAGCTGCTAATCCCTTCTCCAGATCCCTTATCAAAGTGGTAAGCTGGTGGACTCCCATCCAAACAAACTGCATAACATGTTAAACTTGAGTTTCCCAACTAAACATTTACTGAAATCAGTAATGCTGGAGAACAAAGAAAACAATTGGTACTGCTCCCTATGATCAGACTCCAAAAATTTTCCTCACCAGCTCCTTTTGATACTGCACTCTCCAAATAAGTGATTGGAACAAAAGACCCTTCTGCCTTTAGCAACAGCAGCACACACACTAGAAGATTTAACCATTGAACGATTCTTATTCTCTCCATTCAGGAAAATCCACTAAAATGAAGACAATAAGCCTACGCAAAGAAAACAAAAACAATGCCTTATGTAAAAGTACATGAAAAAACAAAATGCCACATTATAATACACTAGTGAGAAGGCAATGACGATACATACTTCAGTAAATCCTTTCACATAGAGATGGAGGAAAATTTTATATCATTTTGTTAACCAATCTCCTCTACCTACCTTTTACCAAGAGATCAATTGTTTTCCATTGTAATTTCAGTGATCAATGAACCAACCAGTTTGATTTTGTTTATACAGAATAAAAATTCTAGAGGAGATCCTTGAATCATGTATGAAGTGTGAACAAGCAAAAGCGCACGTTTGATACATAGTCTGGTGTTAGCAGAGAGTGTTTTTCTGGATTTTATAAATCCCCTTTTAACTTTCATATATGCAGACAAAAGTTATGCATAAGAGAAAGAAAAGAATCAGAGAATAAGGAAAGAAAAATATGGACAACAATGTAATATTGTAAGAATCAAAACATAACTACAAGGTTTCTCTTTCGTTTGCTAAGGTAGATGAAATATTTTAAATTCACATCACAATCTTAGAATCAAATAACTAATTCATCTATTTGGTGCCAGAAAGCTCAATTCATTAAAGGACAAAAAAAAAAGAAAAAACAATACTAGCCCAGAAAACACCATAGTCTACTCTACTCTTAGCCCAAACAAACAACACCTTTGATAACAATGCAAGTTAACTGAGTCACCCCAATGCCCCATTTGTACCTACAATGGAAAACCCACAAACTAGCATTTCCATATATGAATATAAGGTCATATCACAAAAAGGTAAATATATCAACCTGCATGCATCCCCCAAACATTGCCTAAAAACAAATCACTATTGTTCCCATTCCAACACTTTCCCAGTTCAATAGCTGTTCACCAAAGAGCTAAACTCAATACCTTTTCAATGATTCTACACCCTAAAAAACCAAAAAAAAAAAACAGAAACTCCTTCGTCCTTCCAACCATACAAACATATTAGCAAATATGACTAAAAGAAAAGAGAAAAGACAAAAACAAAAGCAAAAGTAAAGGCATCAGTGTTAAAAGCATATCTATATATATATATATATATACCCGACTATGAAGGCAACTAGATGGACCTGAAAGGGAAGAAAGGGTGGTGGGGAATGTGAGTGAAGCCCCGAGGATAGTGGCTATATATAATGTTCCAAGCAATGGATAATGTGAGTTGCTGATTGAAGCAATAGTTAAGTGCAACGAGGGAACAAACTCTGTGGCAAGGCAAAGTTTAGTTGAAAATTTGATTGATGGAGGGAGAGTATGGTGTTAGACTTTGATTTTGTCTTTTTTTCATTATAGGAGTTGGAATGTGATTTGTGACTCCAATGTGAAAATGACACATAAACACCAACACTTGTTTGTTCACTTTGGCAGAAGTGGAGAACCCAAAGAGCCAACATTCATTGGCTCAGAGAAACCACCGTAATATACTCTCTTCACCCTCCGTAACATACGTCGTAGGTTATTTATGAGAATTAAGGCAATAATTAAATTTTATTAATTTTTTAAAAAATAAAAATAAAAGATCAAAATATTTGTTATTATTAATTATAAATTATCTCTTCATTAAATAATTATATTTATATTCATTCATTTTCACTCATCATAATCATAGCGGTAAAATGGAGAAAAAGTAATTAATATCTTCTTGAAATGTGAAAAATAATTTATATTTTGAACTAAACAAAAAAAAATCCAAAAATGATTTATATTATGCATGAGAGAGTACTGTGTAAGTTAACGTAATTTAATGCTGTTTCAATGACATTATATTTAATTTTATTAGTTTTCGTTATGAATGCCTTTTTTAAGAGCATTGATTGGAAAAAATAAAAAAAAAACTCGATTTATTTTTTGAAAAAAAAATTAACATATTTGATGCATTGAATTTTTTCTAAAATTTGATTTTTTTTTCCCCTCAGATTTTATTTTTGGAATGTTACTTAAGAAAATTTTATTATGTTGAATGAAAAATGTTAGTTGTTTTTAACTTTGTTTTTCAATGCATGAGCCTCATTATATAATAAAAAATAATATTGAATTAATGTATTTATACACTACTATTTTAATGACAAAAATATTTAGTTATATTTTATATAGTTATACACTACTCCTCGTAAGGAAATTGACCAAAAAATTAAAATTTTAAAACATTTAATATGTTGAAATTGTTTGTTTTCTCAATTAATATTTTCAGAATGCTGACTAAAAATCTCATATTTTATTTGATGTGAAAAATTAAGCCTTCTTTTAGATGCCACGAACTTCATGTAATAATAACATAAAACACTATTACATGAATGTGTTTAATCAAAACTCATTTAACGGAAAAACTTAGTTTTTGTTATATTTATAAAAGAATCTTGAAATTAAATTACTTTATTTTCTTAATTGCGGGAAGCGAAAAATAATTTTTGTCTTATTTTGTGATAAAGGGGTTCTTTTTATGTTTTGAAATATATTTTTTTTCCTAAATTACCACCAATACCTAACTTGTTAAATTCCAACTAATTTGATTTGAATAGAGTTAAGTTAGTATAAAGATTAAAAGTAGAACATATTACTAGAAACTTGAGACAAATAAATAATTTTTGAAAAAATTAATTTATTAAAAGAACTGCTTAATCTTTGTTTCGTAAATTGAATGAAACAACTTCTGATAAGACATACTACAAAACTATTTTATTCTCAGAACTAAAACAAGCCTACTTTAATGAAAAAGAAGGTAAGAGAATATGAATTTTTAGTGTACAAAATGTGAATTATTATATTAATGTAACAATACATCAGTTATGCCAGTAAAAATTGGTTAAATTAGCAAAGTAATGATAAATGGTAAGGAGCAAAAATAACGCCTAAAATTTCTCTGTATCAAATATGAAGTATTTCGAATGAGATAATTTTATGTAATTTTTTTTTGTCTGTGTTCTTTTTCTTTTTGTCCCTTTTGTATAAAATAAAACAGAACATCATCAAAATCAAAGCATGCATTGCACCGAATCTAATAGTTTTTGGTTCTCACGCGTTCTCATGTAATGTAGTCAAGCGGCGCCGAATAAAATCAGTGCAAGTTGCTATGGGTATGGGGCCATGCCATGCTACTATTCGCTGATTCAATCTGATGCCTACCTTAATGCC
Organism: Dalbergia cultrata; assembly: GCA_031216105.1. Lineage (NCBI taxonomy): Eukaryota > Viridiplantae > Streptophyta > Magnoliopsida > Fabales > Fabaceae > Dalbergia > Dalbergia cultrata. The sequence goes on along the minus strand of CM062347.1, from coordinate 505,634 downwards.
AAGGAAATTTTATTATCTACAACCAAATAAGGACATGTTTGATTGATCAGCATAGGGAAAAAAATATGTCTGTCTACAAAAGAATTAAATTATTTTGATGCTATACCACCAAAGTTAAGGTAAAAACTTTAAGGCTCAAACTTAAGAAGACTCGTCTATCTAAAGAGTCCTTAGATGACATCCATAGAAGAAATCAAACATACGTATATAAACTTACTTTTTACCAATTGTGCCAATGTATAAAATATTTTTAATGAATTATGAAAACAATATTGGTATGGTAAATTATAAAACGAGATGTACAATAATTTCAAAAATTGCCTGCTGATTTTAAAAGCTAATTTGTTTGTGGGCACGAAGGCTCTATAATATAGCACATTTGTATCATTTTTTTAGTTTTACTTGAAAAATTACGTTAATCGCAATGAGGTTTGAATCTAGAACCTCATACATGCTACCTAAGTCTCTCATCACCAGATCAATCTTAATGGTTTGCATCAATTGTATCTAAAAGGTATTGAGTACAAAGAAATATTTTATAAGCATAAGAATTTTAAAATATTTTATAAGTATAAGAATTCTATTAAAAAGTTTAAATTATTATAAGAATTTAATTTTAATATATTGATAATATAGTTTTCTTTTACACAATTATCTAAACTTATCTTATAACATTAGTAAAATACAATTGACTCTCAACTGATTTCTTCAAAATTCATGCACCTAGATCATAATTCAACTAAATTATATTATGTAAAAAAGACTTTACGCAAAAATGAAGTGTAATAGAGTGTATATATGATTTTGAATTTAATTTTGATATTGCGAAAAAAAAAAAGATTTACAATGTCAATAAATTATGTGTATCTATTTATAAGACTTTATAGTTAGTTAATGATTAAGTCAAATATTTTTATTGATCTAACAATACATGACTGAATATATGTACAAAGTTATTTTACACTAACTTTGTATTTAAATTAAACTCTATTATTTTTTTTATGAGTTTATATTTTAAACAGCGAATTTTAAGTCGAAATTCTGTTTCTTTCAAATTTATTTACTTGGAAACTTCAGTCAAGATTTTAGAGTTTACGCTATGGCATAGTCACAATTACATATACACTTTTCAATGTATAATTAAATTTCAACAATGCTACATAGATATATTTATTTTTATATTATTTTTCACTTTCTATATTTTAAACTATTTAATTATAATAAAATTTATGTAATCTTTTTCACACTTATACTCTAACCCTACTATCTGTAAATGTAAGAGGAAAAGTAACATATCCTAATATTTTTCATAATTTTTTTCAGGTCGATCGGGTCACATCCTTAATTTTCCTGTTGGTAAGAAAATCAATTAAAGTTAATTTTAGACCCTGACTTGATGGAATTGCATTCGCCTACCTCTTTAAAATATTTTTTTCATGACAATGTTGTATGAGTGTCCTCATAGATTAAAGGCAACAAATACTTGGCGTATAGGAAAAAAATTCACAACTTCCTACGAGACATTTAGCATACATTCATTTTCATATATCAAAATATCATAAACTTCCACAAACTAAAACATTTCTAAATTACGTAAACAATAAATAGTAAATTTGATATTGAATCTTTAAATGAGTATTACCTCATAATTGAGATTAATTTTAATGTATTGCTATTGTAAAAAAAAATTTATAGTTTATAATATCATTTAATTATTTATTGTCATTTTAATAAAGGTGTGGTTAAATTTCATACTATCTTAAAAGTCTGAAAAATAATAGCACACGACTGGATTATAATATAAAATACTCTTCTATGGCAATATATTAAAATTGAATACTAATTATTGTAGGGTAAAAAATTCCAATTCTTCGAACTACACCTTCACTCTGAAATACATAAAATCACGTCACCTGCTAGTTTGAGGCCGTTTGTGAGCTCCCAAAGTTCAGCCCAATGATGTCAGTGGGATGTATACATGCACCGTTGTTAATTTCATTTGGTTTGGCATTCAAAATCAAACTATGCCAAGAACCACTTTCTTAGGCATGAAGTTGGTGGAGGACCACTTTCTTTGCTCACTGGCCTAATCTCGAAAAATGCCACTGACAGGAAACTTAATTATCAGTTTGGTATGAGTTAAAGCCTTGCCATATTCACGGTTGAAATATTTTTAATCAACTTTTATATATTCAATGAAAAGTATCAAATGAAAAATAGGGGTTTTTAAGTATCAAATGAAAAATATCAACTCGTGCCTTAGTCTTGGTAGGATGTCGGTGCTTAACTCACCTAAACTTTCATTGATCAAAAAAAAAAAAAAAAAAACTAATGACTTGCTATTGCTGCGCCTCACTTTTTGGTTCCTTCATATTTTTCAATTTGTTTTAAGTACAGTATCTGCTTTTAGCGGATTTAGTTCTTTTATTATTATTATTTTTTTTGGTATTCCCGGAATTTTTTTTGTGGTTTGATAGTAACGGTATCCGCTGAAAGTGGATTGCTTACCCACACCACAATAATTTTTTGAAAAGATAGTAGTTGAGTGTTTTCTACACTCAAATTCCATACAAAAAAAATTGACCTTGAAAAATCAATCAATATAATAATAATCATTCAATATTGTCTTTATCAAACGATTTAAAGAGTTAATTAGAAAGATTGATGCATATGGTATAAGCTGAATCTACTCTCAAAGCATTTACAAAAGGAAGGATAAAATCATTTGGTTAAATTGATAAAGATTGTAGCAAAGTTATAACCTACCAAGAACCTTCAATTAATTCTTCATTTAAATATGTAGGGGGAGGAACTAAACTAAAATATTCACAAAAGAGAATGACTGCCTAAACTAGCAGATGTTGGTGGCTAATCAGAAAGTGAGATTACAAATGTGAACAGTGTTGCACATTATCATCAGTTGAGTCTTGTCGCTTTGGATGATTACATTATATTGGGTAAATATATCATGCAGTCTCTCAAGAAAATTTTATAATGCTATTTAATCTCTTAAAAATTAAAATTGAACCCACAGTCTCTTAAGATTTTAATAATAGGACACATTAGTCTCTCTGTATGTATTCAATTTTTTAACACTAATAAGATTACATATTGATATAATAACATGATGTTAAGTGATGTGTATGTTATTTGAAGTAGAATAGAGTTTCAAATAACTCATATTTGTGGTTGAAATTCACAAAATGAGTTATTTAAATTTCTATTATAAGTCATAAGATGATTCATTTGTGCAATTTTAGACATTAAACTAAGTGTAACAAGTTCCAAAATAACTTCATTTGTCTTGCCTCTAACATTTTAATAGCGCGTCATCAATGTACTATGTCATATATATAAGTCCACTAATGAAAAACTAACAAAGAGACTAATGTATCTATCATTTTCAATCTTGAGGAACCACGAAATTAATTTCTTTTTATGAAAGATGAAATAATCCGACGCAAAAATCTTGAGGGAGCAAAGGACATTCACTATATTATATTCATGTGCCTTGTTAGATATCACTGTGGAATTAATTAATACACCTAGTGGGTTGCAAATTGATTACAAATAAATAATTAAAACATAATTTTGACACTGGTTGCATATGTACTCTATTATTCTGCACAAACATAATTAAAATGGATTATCACCACCACGATTAGGTCTACTCTGTTTTCCTTCCACAAAAGTGGTGGATAATTTGATTTTGATATATTATCAATATGATCTTTTATATAATTATTTAATTATGTTATTAACATTGTTTAATTTTGTTATAAAAATTACTATAAAAATAGTACAAAAGATAAGCCATAACTAGTTGATGAGGTTTGGAATATTTTGTCTTGATAATGTATTGAAATTAATTTTAAGAAATAAAGATTGATGAGAAAGCTAAAAAAATGACTAGTCTATACATTAATTTATCATTTGTAATTTAAATAGATAAATTTTATCAAATTTTAAAGGGACCATGGAATTTCCTATCAACAATTTTGTAGTGTACTTTAAGATGCTTAGAGGAGCCACACATAGTGGTTCCGCAATATTGCTTCAAGGATGTGGTGTAGTGGCCTCTGACTTTCTACCACTCAAGATATTGCATGACTCTAGGCTTTAAGTAATCAATCATGAACTCACCATTGAAACTTTAGGGCTCAATTCACCCTAAATTATTAGCTAAATTCATGCACATATATCCTTCAGGTATTGGGAAAACGGGTTAAGGCTTGGAGCTGTTCATGAGCTTCTACTATTATTATTATTATTAATATGAGCTTATAATTTTTATTATATATAATTAGGATTAAATATGTTTGTATTATGTTCGCTTGTAATCTCTAATAATTTTTTTATAATTCTTGGTTGAGTAGTTTTGGTATGTGCTTGATATGACAAACTTATGCTCAAAGTCATCTTTGCCACGTGTCTCACGCCCTCCCTTTATTTGTTGCTCTGTTTAGCCCAAAATTTTGGAAAAACGGATTAGTCATGAAGCTGGTGGAGGAGCTAGTTGATAATTCAATAGTTCAATCATGGCTGAACAGGATCAATTTTGATTTAAAGCACTGCATGGATCAACTATACTCCATTCAAAAACCACTTTATAAATGCATCTGAATTGCCTTTGTTCACATTGTTCTTACATAGAGACAGGAGGCTCTTATCCTAATGGCCTTTTAGTACAGTAGACACATCACACATCAAGCAGTAATACAATACAATATACCATTTTATTCAGATTATAGCAGTTGTAGCATTCAACAACTATTGAAGGTGCCATTCCTTATTTTTACAGCTTTATAGTAAATCACAAATCATATTTTGTCATATCCAATAACCAGATAACTAAAATAAGTGTAGTTTATAGGAATGATATATAAATATTTGATAAATGAATCTAATCTTCTGAATGGCCTTGGGAATCAAAAACACGGTTATGGCAAGTAGGGTTGCAAGGGTAAGTGCAATCTATCTCATGGAAAGACCTCCGTTCATAATACCAGTCTCCCACAGCCTTTGCAATTGTCTGCAGAAATATTATGCACACAAGTTAGTTTCACAACTACATACAAAGGAAAACATTAATGCTACACAGCTAAAAAAATATATAGTCAGAATTTTTTACAGAAATTGTGATCATTGTTGGATAAAATAAAGTGATATGACTCATTTATGCAAAGGCCAATAATTATATCACATCATTCTGGCAACTAACTCCTCACAATATTTGACTCCACCATTTTTCAAACAAGACAACAATAAATAAATGAGTATACTGAGGAGCAAGGATGAAATGATGCAGTTTCTTACTGTTTTGGCCAGCACAGGAGAGTCACTTCTCATCCATGTCTCTTGCGTTCCAACTTGGCAATGTGCATAGCATCCGTCTATGAACTTTCCTCTGGTTGGAGAGTTGCCTACTGCACTCAATGCATTCAAGAAGTCCGTCCTGAAGCCTGAAATTTAATTCATGTGTAAGATTGAAGCCCCAGACGATAGCAATAAATAGGATTTATCCCACTAGGTGAGATCAGCTATATGGATGAGATGACGCCACGATATCTTCTCACAAAACTATTGACAAATCTTGCAGTTTAGCAAAAATTCTTGAGTTTGAGGTATCAGCAAACTTCAATGAGACTAAAGTTATCATTTATCAAGATCAGAAGATGTTCGACCTTGCATTACACTTAGTTGACCAGACGAGCACTTCTTTATGTCAAGCTTGCAGTCACGCCATTGGCCATGGGGATCAGCAACACCAGGTGCCAAAATGTTCTTAATCTGAACCAAAAAGCAATGTCTTGAGGACATTTTGAAAAAGAATAGAAGGATGTATGTACAATTTCTGATCATATTCTAGTTGGATTTGCATGTACAGTTTTCGTCCATAGGTTAATTAAGAAACCATAAGTTTTCACACTTGGAATTTCAGGGTCTATGACATTCAATTTCTGAATAAATACTCATATGTGAATTCTTTAAAAAGGTAAGTGCCATAAGCAACACTTGAATTGTTTCATACTTTACCATACTAATATATCCCATCCAACGTTACTTGACTTTATAAATGATCCCAACAATTGATCAAAGACTACAAACATAATTTGTGAAGATTTTTAGTATGACCAGTACATTTTCCAAAGGAACACCATTCCAAAAATAAACTAATGTTTCTTGAGCAATAGAATAATCTGACCTGCCATGAGTCATATGCTGCATTTACAAAGAAGATTGGTGTACTGATTTGTGATACCACATTTTGTGGAAAGAAGCACTACATGATCATTCAGAAGTATTAGTAACACACTCACCAAAGAAGGAGCTGCGAAGATAGAAGATTTACAATTCACAAACTTACCAGGCCTGGGCTGAGTCTTGAAGTGCAGGATGCAGGCAAATTCTTTGCTGAGCCCTACAATAATAAACAAAAACGTATCAGACTCTGTTGAATGAAATCTTCAGAAAGTTCCTTTCAAATAGAGAGTGCAGAAACATCAATATCAGTCTCTTGTGAAAGGTGGTCATTTGGTAAGGTCCTCCCAAAGTAGCAACGACTCTAGGATTCAACCCCTGACATTGCAGATAATATTCATCTAGTGTTGCAGTTTACTTCCACAACGATCAACCATTTTTAGTAAATCATAGCTGGTGCAAGAGGAAGAATAAGCGAGAAAGGAGGAGTACATGTGTTTCAGCAACTTGACGGAAGAACTCTTGAATGTGTTGTGCTCCAGAGACATCTTTTCTGTTGTTCAAAAATGACATGTTGAATCATCAAATGATGTAAGAAACTCCAAACAACATATAAAGTTCAAGAAAAAGGGTAAGTACAAAGCAAATTAAATTAGCATACACATTGATAAAGTAGCCAGCATCTGAAAGGCATTTCACTTTAGTTCCTGCAGGTACTAGAGTCTTAAAGCGATCACAATGTAATATAGCAGTCATTCCTCCAGCTGAACAACCAGAAAGAATAGCCTGTAGTCACAAGTTTCAGTTAGTAAAACTAAAATTGGAGGAAAAAAAAAATCTGGAGGAATAAAATTAAAAAAAGGAAAGTGGCAAGTCATCAATGCCTCTCACATTTTGTGCACTTCTCATTCCTTTTGCTAGTAAGTCCTCAATGACAGCATTAAAAACCCTTGCTCCTCTGAAGTGCAAATTGGTTTTCTGATTTTATACATCATGTATTATAAAAATCTCATCAGGAAGGAAATCAGAAAATAATTTTTGCCAATGATTAATATCTTGAAATTAAAATTTTGAAATTTACAAGACATACTGGATCAACTGCTTCAACATCACCAGTGAATGATGAACCATCACAGTATCTAACCTTGATTCTGTTCCAGTTATAGAAATCTGTAATATGCAACACTTGTAAGAATGCTAAACAAGATGTTGGGGTTCATGAGGACAAACAATATATAGTGACCAGTAGGCAATATTACCTGGATTAAACTTTTGCGAGTTACTTAAGTATCCAGAAAAGGAATTTTTTTGATCCATTTTCTTAGATGAACCTAAACGAGTGTCCCTACGGGCAAGGCAATTAGTGACATTGTTGCACCAAGCTCCTCCCTAGAAGGAAAGCGTATTAAAGATCATTTAACAAGAATGGAGAACTTTCTATTATTTGTCCAAAAAAAAAAATACAAATAGCCAATGCACCGCAAGATTAAGATTTAAGAGAAAATATTTCTAGAATTTTTGACATTCATCTAATTAAGAGTCAATAAGCATGTCTCCTGAGTGCAACTAAATTCTGACAAAATTTCTGGCTCTCTAGCATTTGTTATTTAAGAATTAGTTTACAAATGACTCTAAATTCAAAATTTAAAAATTCATCTCCATGTCACCTTGGCAGTCTAACAAAGCAATATTTGTACATAATCTCATGCACATTAAAGGAAAAATATGTAAAATCAAAGAAAAACCGATGTTTATTGAGTTTGAAATATTAAAAACTCATTATTGATGGCAGTTTTGCAACCTCAAAGTGAACTATCCAGTTGTTAATCCCTGCTCCAGACCCCTTATCAAAGTGGTAAGCTGGTGGACTCCCATCCAAACAAACTGCACAACATGTTAAACATCAATTTCCAAGTTGTTATAAACATCACTAGAAACAGCGATGCTGGAGTTCAGAGCACAAGTAGCTACGATCCCTATAACCATACAGCCAAAAATCCCTCACCAGCTCCTTTTGCTACCGCACTTTGAACATAAGTGATTCCTACAGTAACCCCTTCTGCCTTAAGCAACAACAACAGCACGCAAACTAGAAGACTTAACCATTGGGCCATTCTTGTGCTCTTGATTCTGCATGAATCCAAGAAACAGAAAATGATTAACCAATGCATATGGATACCAGGTAAAAGCAGAGCGTATAATTATTTAACATAAAGCCACATTATAATAACCCTTTCTAACATAAAACTAGGATAATATAAGATCAACTCTCCTAGGTACCTTCATAAAAAAATCAACCCTTTTTTTCCTTGTTATTTTTCAAATCAATATATCAATCAGTTTTATTCACACAAACGACTTAGAGGAGACACTAGAGTTATGTATGAACTAGCAAAATGTCATCTTTGATACGTTCGAATCCTCTTGTGGAGAACATGTACTAGTGAAGAACAACAATCCATTTCAAATCTTGTATTGAAAGATATACATATTAATGAAAAAAAAAACAAAAAAAGGAGAGACAGGGACGGAGAGAGAGAGAGAGAGGAAACAGATAATATGGAAATAAAAAAATATGGAGAAAAACGTAAGAATATAATCAACACATGGATGAAAGGCTTTTTTTCATTATTGGATTGTGGAAAGGAAGTTTAAATATTTTAAATTCATATTACAATATTAAAATCAGGGAACTGTTCTAGTGCCTGAAAACTTAGCTCATTCAGTAAACTAGCCCAGAAAACATCATTGTCTCCACTCTAATCCTAGGAAACGAGATCTCTCATATTAATGAAGTTTAACTGAGGCAACTCAATGCCCCTTACCGGTATACATGGTACCTACAAAGGAAAATCCACAAACTAGCATTTACAAATATAAATATCAGGCCATAACATCACATATGCAAATATATCAACCAGTAAGCACCCCTCAAACTTAGATCAAAAACAAAATTATTGATCTCATTCAAACACTTGATAAATCAACAACTGTTAACTTCAGAGCCACAAAAAAATAAGGCACTTCCTCCATTCTACATCACATAAACTAAAACTCCTTCCAGCTCCATAAACATATATATGTTCAAAAGTGGTAAGAAAAGAAACAGATCGAAAACAATACCAAAAGCAAAGTGTACAAGGCAGATGAGTATGCAGCTCACAAGCTGAACCTGAAATGGAAGATGGGGTGGTGTACTTGGAACAATGACAGTGAAACCATGTTATGTTGAGGGTACCTTCTTTATAATATATGCCAGCTTGAGCAGCCGACAACTGTTTGCAACCAAAAAGAGTAAAGAAATTAAAAAAAAAAAAGTGTTATTTTAACTCATATCGACACATTCACTTTGGACATGAAATTTAAACCAAGTGAAATTGATATCCAATTTACTAATAAATGAATAGTGTGTTGAGATAGTATTCAGGTATGAGTTAAAAAAAAGAAAAAGTGATGTACTTGAAAGTTGAAAGGACATATGGTAATACATTACATAAATTTGTGTGTTGATTTGTCTTTCTAATAGATCTCACAAGAGAGCAGTTTTCATTAAAGAGTGGTAGGTCATAGGTCTCATTCTAATTATTTATTAGTATCATTTATTTCTTTTGTGCACTTTAATTTTCTTCTTTTTCCTTTGGTGTAACTTTTCTTTTGCCCCTTCTTTTTTCTTTCTTAATGCATGCTTTTGGATTGGCATTTGTACGTCAAAGCCAAAAGATGCTTGGGCCCAGCCAATTTTTCTTTTACACTCTCGCCTTTTCGCTTTACATGTTTAAGAAAAAAACAATAAATATATTTTGACAATAATAAAATGATTTATGGATGGATCATATTATTTTTATTAAAATATGAATTTATATAATTATAATACAGTTGAAAAATAAATATAATAATTCTATTAGGATATTGAAAATAAAAATTTAATGCTTATTAATATAAGAATGAGCAATGCAAAAAAAAAAGAGAGAGAGAGAGAGAAGATTGACTGAAAACGAGGAAGTAAAATTTAAAAGAACTTAGTTTCATATATTTTTTGATAAATACTTAATTTCATATATTGTTAGTACTAGTATAATAGTATATCGAACAAAGATGTTACAATTGTTAACTTTTCATCGCAATCAATTAAACTAGTAAATTTCCATGATAATCTCTCATCACTCGAAGAATGTGATGCTGAAGATGTTGGTCCGTGGAAGGGTTTGGAGACATACAATTCAACTGGCACGCGGTTTGCCGGCATTTAAGTCATTATTTAAGTTAAGTGGGACCCAACAAAAGTGCAGTAATCACTTGTTGGTGTTGACCATCTTGACTGTTCTCTTACACAGGTGAATTTCTTTATACTTACTCTTCAAAATCATATTATTTTAATATATTAAAAAATAATAAATTTTATAATAATTTTATAATTGGATATATCAACTTTTTAAGAATGATATAAATTTTTAATAGTAATTATTAATAAAAAATTGGGTAATTGGATTTTATCCATCTTGATTGAGAATTTCACAATTTTGATGTGATATTATCACCGACTCAGTCACTTTCACTCTTGTCCTAACTCCCATCTTCAAATCAAAGCTGTCATGCAATCAGCTTTCGCAATATAAATGGGTCCTCAACGACTTTACAATTATTGTCTCCTTTTCACTATATCAATCTAAAAATAAAAAAATATATAAATTAAAAATAATAAATATATTCTTATAATGATAAAAAAAATTATATGAATAGATTATATTATTTTTATTAAAATATAAAAGTTTATTATTATATTATTATTAAAAACAAATATAATTACTTATATTAGAGTAGTATTGAAAATAAAAAATTAAATACTTCATAATATAAGAAATTGATAAATATTTTTATCAACTCATGCATCCATTTTTGTGAAGAAATCCTTGCATGAAGGAAGGGTCATTAGATATATTTTATATTAAACAATAAAATGACATTGTACCAAAAAAAAATGACATTTCAATTGAAAATAGATTCTAAATAAAATATTATTTTATTATTGGCTATATAAGAATCTGAAAATGATCGCTTCAAAAAATGTGAAAACAATAATAAATTAATTAACAAATAAGTAGTTTAGACATACTGCAGAACGGTTCTTTGATTTCAATATTTCATCCACTCCAGCACAACAGCACCTAGGTAGTGGGAATCCACTGTCTGTGTCGTGCAACAACATATCATCCTTCCCTACCTCCAAAGAGTGATGTTTAGAACCAATTCAGATTAAATTAAAATTGAAACTAAATCCAAAAACACCAAAAGCCAAACAAAATTGAAATTTATCGGTTTGAATTTATTCCTAATTTATAAAAACTGAATTAAATCGATTGGTTTTCGATTCTTATTTCTAAAATCGAACCAAATCAAAATGAACAAATAACATATTACATTAATAATTTTATTTATTAATTAGATATATTATTTATCAAAATTTCCTATTCATATCTAAATTTGTCTTATATTTTAACTTAACATTTAGGATTTTTAATGATACATTTATTCTTTTAATTTAATCATTTTCTATCATTTGTTTAACTTATTAGTTAATAGTATGACATATTAGTATAACTTTTAAAAATTAGCTTAGATCTTGTAATTATATCATTTTATAATAATGATTATTCTAATTTAACATTATTTATAATTACTTTTTTGTATTTTATAAATTTTATAGTAAAAATCGAAAATCAAACCAAATCAAACCAAACCAAACCAAAATAAAAATTATTAATTAGATCGGCTGGTTTTTATCTCAACACTGAACCGTGAACACCTATCTCTGGCAAGGGAAAAAACTAGTGAATTTACAGGTATTATGCCCCTCAATTTATTTATATTTTATTTATTAAAACAAATTATATTTAAAAATTAATAATAAATTTGTATTGCTAGTAGGAAATTATAAATATTGGACAATTTTTTTGAAGGTGTGAAAATATGAAAAGCTGTAGAGATATTTCTTTTTTTTATAATAAATTATTAAAAAAGGACATTTTAGGAATTTTAAAAATTGAAAACTAATACGAAAGATAATATAAGAATTTTTTTTATATTTCTACTTGCATAATCATATCAAATTAAAAATAAAACAAAATAAATATAAGTATTGACATTAAATCTCATGTAAAATTTGTAAAAATTATGTAGTTTTCCCATTGTTAACAGAAGATACTACTCTAAATCCTTTCTTAGGGTATATTTAGTTATTAGCAGTAAAAATGAAGTGAAAATTTTCATAAATGAATTTTATGTAATAGACCTTATCTAATTTAATTCAAGCAACATCACAATACTAGCTTTTATATTCACAAAACTAAACCCAGAAACACCGTTTAGAAAATACAAGTGCTGATCCACTTGAATCTATAAGCATGAGCGAAGTTAAACAAATTTGAAACAATATACACAAGCAGAAGAAATCGAACATAATATATGGAATATTCATAAACGTACTATCAAGCAAACGTGAAAGCAAAGACCCTTGATTCGTTTGTACAAATATATTTCTGGTCTCCAAATCGTGGAAAACCAAAAGAAATGTTTTTCAAATCAGGATGATTCAAAGAATGTCAGTATGACGATATAAAAGAAAAACTGACAGAAACAAACAAGTGCCATCACTAGAAAGAACCCCTTACCCAGAAGGCAGAAGCAGGACAATTTATGCACAATTTTTCTCTTTAAAACCAGCCACATTCAAATAAGGAAGGCCAATGTCCTTCCTTTTATATTTTTATCCTCTTCATAATTCTTCCACTGTCGTTCAAAACGGCGAAAGATGGATGAAGACAAGGAAAAAAGGTCTCGGGTCAGCATGTTCAGAAACTCCTGCACCATACAACTCTATCCAGAGGCTATATTTGGAGTCACTTCCAAATTGTAATCATGAGTCACAATAATCAAATGCTCCTAAAACGCAGGGCATCCTAGAAATCTACCAAGTTATCTCGCCACTAGCACGTCCCTGAATAAATTAACATAAACTTATAACTACACACAATCTGATACGTCAAAATAGCACAAAATAATCCAAGGAAAAGAAATTGCCAACACAGTCCAACTTCAAATATACAAGCCAGAAAGTGAGTCCATTTTCTCTTATATACACTTTGAAAAGTCTCTACTTTTTAGCTAGTTTCACAAGTAGTTCCTCTCCCGCCCTATGTGCCATGAGATCTTTTGGAGACATAACCTTGTGCTTAAACTTCTCGATATTTTCTCTGTAATTTAGGTGTAGTTGGGGATGGGGGCAGGAAAAAAACAAAGCACATAAAAACACGGTTAAAATTAAAGGACAAAGTAGAACTTGGATACCATTTTACAGATCAAACATTTTGCATCTGCTTTGTCCTACAACTTACTGGAAAGTGATTCTCTTCCTTTTTTTTGCTGAGGATCTAACACATGCACTGCATTTACCAAATTATAGAAGATCCCTATCAGCTTCCTCAAATCTTTAATGCTGTCTCCAATGTCAAAGAGATCTGCTGTCCAAGCGATGGCCTGTTATGACAGAGGTGCCTGGAAGCCACAGGAAAATATATAATATACATACGCAAAAGAACACCAAAGACACATAACTCACAGAATGGAGATATCTAATCATGAGACCCTTACCAGACAACTAACAGAAAAGAAGATGGATAAAATATCCACTTGATGCTTGCCTGTATCACTCCTCTCTAGTTCAAATAATGCCTGCATTAGAACGTTGAAAACTGGCTTGAAATAGTTGTCACATAAACAACAGCAATAAATCTATAGATCATAGATATTAGAGATCATATACAACAGAAAATTGATAGAGCATATACAACACTGTAACCTTGCACATGGTTAAGCAGCAAATAACTGTTTGCCCTAGTTCCTTTCCTCATATAATCTGAAATTCAAGTTCTCTGCTTTGACAATACATACCCAATGGATCACCAGCAAAATAAAAATCAAATATTAAATAAGTTTTATTATGTAAAATCAAATAAATGTATGCAATATGCCGCACTATGTCACCACAAAATTTTTAGATAGTAAAATAAATTCTATTAAAGAACATCAGAAGTGTTGGAGAATATGTATCAAGTAAAATAGTGTTAGTGGGCTGGGCTTGTACTGCTCCTGAAATGTGTTTCATTCGTCAGTATAAATAAAAGAGACAAGAAAGTACAGTAAGAGAGGATATGATGTCCTCCAAAGCAGAAAAATGGCCAAACACCCAACCTAACAGAAAAGAACAAGATTGCAGAAATGCCACCCAATCCCTGTGCATATATGAAATGGCAATTCCTTCGAAACAGCCAGTAGCAGGAAACCAAAGAGAAGCCATCAACAAAAACACACATTAATCGCTTTAATTGATCAACATAAAAAAGCATGAATAGCATAGGGCAACTAAAGATGTATTTATAGCCCAAGGGAGGTCAAAACCCAAGTCCAACACCAATTAAACACTAATTTCCTAAAATCAATAACCTGTTAGAAACAAGATAAAAAATCCCCAAATCACCAAAAAATAAATAAATAAATAAAAGAAGACATAATTAACACTAAAATAACTCACATAATCATATGTCTTCTGTGTCAATTGAACCAAATAAAAGTATTTTGTATAAAGAACAAATCCACAGAACAATCATCATTCTGTAATACAATTTGTTAATCATTTTTTTTTTCAAAAATAGACAAATAATAATAATAATAATAATAATAAAGAATGAAAAATAAAAATAGAAATAAAAATAAAAGAACAATGAAAAGCAAACAACTGCAAAATTTAATCTTAAATGACTAACCTCTGAAATCCAAAACTCTTTCCTCAGCTAGCAAGCCAATTAAGAGTATGATGCTTTCAATTAAGCATATTAAGCCTTTATATTCTGAATAATGACCTAAGTAGTAACCCAAACTATTGCAGTGTCAATCACAAAAATCCTGATATCAAATAAGCATCCAAACTCTGAGAAGTTTCCTCATGATTCTCGATTGCTAACTGCTATATGTGGATGCAACCCATGAACCAATGTGGTATATGTAATTTCATCTGAGGATTCTCCTGTATTTGACAAATGGTCACATGCTTCTTGTAGCTTCCTCTCCTTGCAATACCCATTTTGTAATAACTTACAAGTGATGGTATCTGGTGCTATTCCATTTGTTATCATCTCATTTAAAAGCTTTGTTGCTTCTTTCATATTGCCCAATTTACAATACCCATCAATCATAACAGTGTAGGTAATTTTATTTGGCTGTACACCCTTTGAGGACATTTCCAATAAGGTACTCATTACTTCATCCATCTGACCAAACTTACGGTAACAATCAATAAGAGCATTATAACAAAAGACATTTGGTGACAAGCCCTCATTTCTCATTTCTTCAAAAATTTCCTTTGCTTCATTAACACGGCCAGTAAGGCACATTCCATGTATTAGAGAAGCATATGTGACACAAGTTGGTGGAATGCCCCTACTTTTCATGGCATCACAGTTTGAATGCTTCCGTCAAATTCTCAACTCTGCAATAAGCTGCAATAAGTATGTAATACACAACAGGACTTAGTTCTACTTTATTATAAACTGACTTGTTGAATAAGTTTACGGCATCTTCAATCCAATCAGCTTTACAATATCCTTCTAATATAAGTGCATATGTGTAGACATTTGGAATCAGGCCATGCTCTTTGGCTTCATGCAAAAGCTTATAAACATCATCTATTTTACCCATATCTGCCAAACCCTTCATTAGGAAATTGTAGGTATGCATATCTGGTTGGAATTCTTGATTAACCATTTCTTCCTTAATCTTAAAAGCTTCCTCGATTCTACCCCATTTACAATAGCCGAAAATAAGTGTGTTGTATGAGATCCTATCCAGTAACAAACCACTCTCGAGCATTCCTTTGACTAACGTGACAACCTCCTCCATGTTCCCTCGATCACAAAATCCATGGAGAAGAGCATTTGAGGTAACCGTATTGGCTGCAAGCCCTTTATCAGCGAGGGTAAACCAAAGTTCAATTGCCTCTGAATGTCTTCCACATTTACATAGTCCACACACCAAAGGGGTTAGCAAGCTATCACTAGTCTTGACATTCCTCAACAATTTTCAAGGCCGAAATCAAACCTAGATTGATTGCAGAACCAGTTAATCACATAAGAACACGCATCCTGGTTAACAGATAAACCACTCGATAATATGTACCCTAACACATGCTCAGCTTGGTCCATCTGATTGCTACTGCAAAAACCTGGTAACAGAGTATTAAAAGTAACAGCATTGGGTTTTACGCCCTTCGATACAATGTCATCCCGAATCCTTAGCGCCTCACTCACACTCCCCTTCCTGCAGTGCCCATCATTCAATCAATGCATTATACACAACCTCATTGGGAGCAAACCCCTTATTGCACATTTCCAACGAAACACGATCCGCCTCATCAAATCTCTCCAACTTCATCAAGCACACCATACGTCACAACACTCGGATTCACTCCATTGTGAAGTCCATTGCTGCACAATGATGCTACGGGAATGTGGAAATGAGATTTTCAATCTTTTTTGGTTATTTATGTATTTAGTTTATTTTATTAGCAGGTGGTTGTTGTTTTGAAAGAGGCGGAGGAAGGGGTGGCGGAGGAGAACTCGTAAATGGCGTGGTGATGTAAGGGGAGTGATGTCGTGGAGGAGGACTATACACTCAAGGATCTATGGGGCCAGGTTATTGGGCATAGGTGATCCCTAATTGGGTCAACAACCAAAAATGGACATAATAAAAGATCTTTTTGACCAAGAAAAGGCCCTTGGTCCGAAAAATGGAGGGTGTAAGGCCTCTACATGTCTCCACGAAAATTATATATGAGAACATTTTTACAACATTTTTCTTAGTTTGACCAAAAAAATAAAAAGAGAGAGAGAGAACATTTTCAGAAGTATACGGGTATATGTAAATTTTATCTCATTATTTTAATAAATCTCATTTCGAAGTAGGGTAAAAATTATGTAGAACTTTTTGTCATATTTATATGATTAAATTTAAATGCAATGATATCTGAGACTTTTTTACACTGTTATTTAATCATATCTTTTCATGTGCATGACTTTTAAAATAGTAAAATGAGAACTATTTTGCTAATATAACAACAAAAATATTTACACTATCAAATGTCAAAATTAATTAAATCCATGTTTATACATTATCTTTGTGTCATAACTTCAATTTTGTATATGGTCATTCCATCTGCACTAGAGGGGTGTGCTATGCAAAAGAAAAATGTTATTTCGACTCACATTTTATGAGATACCGTGTCGACATATTCACATCCACCATTGATGGAGTGTGAAATACAAATTAAGTGGAGTTCACATCTAATTTAATGATAAATGTGAATTTATTGGTACAGTGTCACACAAAGTGTGAGCTATGCAAAATTGTTGCCTTACATTTCATAAAAGGTGGGACATTAGACTTCCACTAGTGTGGAGGCCATAAGCCCATAACTAATGAGCGGCATGGAGATGTGAATGGGTCTTTATCTATAGAATATATAAAGGAAAATCCCTTTGATTTAGTTATTTTTTGTGTCCAAATTTTTTTACCAATTTTACCCTCTTTATAATTGCTACAGCAGCCGGTTTCTATTTTTATTTTTGCACTAAAACTTGCTTTTGACTCCATAACGACTCCATAAAAAAAATATGGCTGGACGGGCATAAAAGTGCCTGAGAAGACGCTAGTCTTAATAGAAAGAGAATAATTAAAAAACGTGAAAGCTACAGTTCAATGTGGTGTTGCCTTACATTAATTTAGACTATGGTTTTTCATCAGGTTAATGAATCTCTCTAATCCCCCGTTTGTTGTTCTCAGTCTCGGTTGATCAAAGCACATGGGTTTGGTTAGCCAATTACATCTAGCCAATTTAGACTATGGTTTTCAGGTTAATGAATCTGTCTAATACAAACAAAAGCACTGGCATTAAGCAATTGAAGTCCCTAATGTCTTCTCAATCCGAATGGCTCATTATCAAAATTCAAAGAACTAGGTGCCCAGGAGCGTCTTTCGGATTATCCGTGCTACACATTCAATACGTCTTAGGACAAATTAAAAGCTAAAAACCCCCTATGATACCATCTTAATTTGATAATTTTTACAATTTTTTTTAATTTTTTATACCCATTATTACGGCAGAAAGCCCCGAAACTTTTTTTAATAGATATATAGATAAGGATGAGCCAAAATTAGCTAATGCATGTATTTTTTATTTTTTTTATTCTAAATATAAAGGGGAAAATGGAATGTGCAAATGAGGATAGAATCCATGACCTAATATCAATAAACTCCTAGTTATTTGAATCAAGAATGATATCAAGTGAGCTATAGCTAATGCATGTACTTTTAAAAGGGAAAAAGGAGCATTACTCACAAAAATATTGTGTACAAAACTTATAAGAACTTTACCCATTTGTTAAAGCATCCTCCCCTCTCTTATTAATGGATTTGGATGTGAGAATCCCACTAAAGTAAGAGGGCTTTCAAATTTTAACTTTGCACCAACAAAATACTGGTAGTACATGATATGTGAGTAACAATAATTGATCCAATGATGGTAACATTTTATTTTCTCACTTTAGAGACATTATTACTTTAGAGAATTCATTTCCTTCCTTAATATATTTACAACCATATAGCCAAAAGTCAGTGAATATATGTTAAAGAAAAAATTACTTTAAAAAAGAGCATTATGATTTTGTACAAGATATCAACCGTACCATGGGATTTTTTAACTTCCGTATTTAATTTTTTAAAATCATTATTATCTAATTATTTAAAAGTTGAAAGAAATATAAAAAATAAAATAATAAGTAAATTTTATTATAAAATAAATTTTTGCATCTAATTTTTTATTTTAAAATAATATCATTAATACCCGTTTAATAACATACAAAATATAATATTACAAGTATTTAATTTGTCATTTAACTACAAAATGGTTAAATTTAAAAATATTAATTATAATTTCATTTATTTCCATAATATTTTCAACGCTTTGATATATAATTATAATTCAATTTCAAATGTTTTTATTATTATTTTTTCCCTTCTTAATTAAAACAAAAAGAAAAAAGAAATCGACACAAGCTATTGTATCATTTTATGCATTGTTATGATTCCTTTGAAAAAAGTTATGTAAGCTTTTCGTACTAATGTTTAATTTGTTGTGCTTTGAACTTTGTATATTTGTATACGTGTATTATGGAATCTGGAAGTATTTAACGAGGGCAGTACGTACGTAATATATAAGCATCGTATTTTTTGGCGCGCCGGACTGAGATTTACCTGCATGAAAATTCTTTGCAATCGTGATGATCTTAATACATAGGATATAAAAATTCTAAATATTTTTAAAAAAATCATCATAACGTTTACCAAAGAGCCTATATATTAACGCTGGCTCTAATTCTTCTTTTCCAAGTCTTTCTTTGTGTGAGTGAAACAAATTAACATAATTTTCAATCTGTGAAACTTATATATATAAATATATATAAATCAAGACACACATGACAGAACTTCTTTAATTTGGAGCGGGGTGGCAGAGCCTGAATCTTTTCTCCACTTTTATTATATACGTCCTCAACTGAAAGTTTACTCATCAATGCAACACAGCATATGGACCATATAGGAAGCTTCATCAATCAAGCACCTACCCCACAAGGTTTTGGTTGATATATACTACAGAAGAAAAAAGGGGACCGACACACAAACACAAGGAACTTGCTCGCTCTCAGTATAAACCTTGGAATTATTACGGGCTAGCTATATGTAATTAAACTGATAAGGATTGATTATAATTTATAATATTTCAAGATAATTAATTATGATTCGAATCAAGTGATACATGGTGCTGCACGGCTGCACCCAGATTAATTGCTAACGCATGTGGCATGGAATCATTTTTTTTAATCATTTATTCATTATATAAAAATATATCACGGTTCTACACAAACTCAAATTTGACATGCAATCTCTGGTCATAGCCTTGTCTTCTAATGACGTGAGTTTCCTAAAATAATAATATTTGCATTCACTTACTTAAACATATTTTTTTGTAAGTCTTAAGCTAGGAATTCGAAATTTACAAAATTAGCTAGCACTTTGAAATTTTATTGTAATATATTTCATGATTTGTCTGCAACTATTTTCTACAGTGTTTCTGCAAAATTAAACAAACGATATATCTTGTTAAAATGTTATTTGAGAGTTTACTACGACTATTAATTATGTAGTTCCTTTTGTTGCTGCTTGAATTATCGCCGCGCCCGTGACCAAACCTTTACATAAACTTTCCAAAGGAAAGGAAAAGACAGATAAAGGCATGGGCACTGCGCCGTTGCATCACATGCTGCCACATGAACCCAGTTGAGTGGCTTGCTTCTCTGCCTTCGTTCTTTTTTGATAATTAAAAAAAGTTGAAACTTTTCAAATTTAAATTAACTAAAATGGGAAATCATTCATAGGGGAAGTGATATGGATCTGCCTAAGCTAAGAGAATTGATTCATTTTGATAGTAAAATTGAAAGTATTATTAAAAAATAATACAATTAAAAGATATTGTTTCTACACGACGTTGATAATTCACTGACTACTAGCGGCGTGTTTGGATACCAGAATTTATTAGGTTGAGTTGAAAAAAAGTGCGTTTGAAAAAATTGAAATGGTTTGATTTGAAATTTTATTTTTTATACAAGTGCTTTACTTTCAATAAAATTCATTCAAGTGAAAGTGAAAAATATTAGGACTTATTTAGAAGTAATTTTGTTCTTAAATTTTTTAAAACTGTTTTAAAAAATAAATTTAAGTTTATTTTTAAAAACTAAAATACCAAAAAGCATGTTTAGTAATTTGACTTCAAAAACAATTTTATAACGGTAAAAAAAAATCTATTTGGATAATTTCTTTAAAAAATAACTTTCCAAATTAATAAAATAAAAAACTGTTTGGTAAATTACATTACTACAAATGACAAATTTTAATTATGTTTTATAGATAGTATTTTTCATATATACTTAATAAATAAAGTCTTCATACAATTTCCCATTTTAAAAATAATCTTAATATAACTTGATCTTAATTTACAATTATAAATCTATTTATAAATTATATATGATTTTCTTGTAACCATATTCAATTTGCAATTTGGTCACAATGTCTTGTCATTTTTCTTGCAGCTTCGTCAATCGGCAACAAAGCCACAATGTATCCACAACAACTCAGCCATTTCAAACCCCCCTAAATCCCTCTTTCAACATCACACAACCAAAACATTAGTAACTAATCATTTTGAACCCAAAAACATCTTCACAATAAACACAGCCACAACTTATTCATTCATCATCATCGTCATCAATAACCCATCTCAATCCCAAAATCTTCAAACCACAATCCAAGACCAGAAACAAAAAGCCAAACCCAAACCTTCATCATGAGTAACCCATTCCAAAAAAACCAAAAAAGTAGGAGAAAAAGAAAAGGGAACCCAACCACCCTAATCCTCCTTCCTTAACTGTGAACCACCACCCTCACTCACCCCATTTCCTCTGCGTCCGCCATGGGCCTCCACAACCACCACGAGCAATAGTGATGTCACGACCCACCTAGAGAACGTGACCAGCACATGAGGATTTGGGTCTCCACGGAAGCCTCTGGTAACGTGACTGACTAATATGCATAAATAACCCAAATTTATTTAAAATATGTCAAGTTCAACTAAAACTTGATAATATGGAATTATTTCTAAAACATAAATTCTGAACATAAATCTGCATAAAATCCATATTCTAGGCCAAAGCCAGACATAATAAAACAGTTAACATAAATTCTGAAAATAATATCATGCATGTCCGGGGATCCTGCCTACACAATTTATTGGAGCACTACTAGGCTGACATAATTGACAATAAGCTCCACTTCAAAGCGAAGCTCACCAAGGAAGTCGTAAAGCACCTGCGTGAGGATTACGTGGGTACAAGCCGAACCTCAGAATCAGATATCTGTAGGGAAAGGAAAAGAGAGGGTGAGTTCATCAAAACTTCAAAGGAGTGCAGCCTCCACTCACAACCCACATGGGACAATAACAAAATACATAACATATACATGCAATTGATGTGAAATATATTACATATATAATTACATATAAATTAACTGAATCTATAGTAACAATTAGTAGAGAAACATGAATTATTCTGTACATAATTATCTGAATGTAATAGCTAAATCGAACAATGGCTAATCTGATGGGCACCTAACTAGGTCCCATAAATAGACACCTCACTAGGTTCCTTATTGTGGGTGAGCTAGTCCCCTAGCGGACCACTTGGTACCAAGGTTAATGATCAATCCTACAGCCGTTAACTCGCTGATCTGTTTCTCACTAATTAATATAAAATAATTTGTTCATAAACCAAATAAATATAAAAGCTCTGAATTCATATAATTCTAACAATTTGATTTGAGTATAAGCGAGATTCTAAAATCATGCCCAAGGGATCACCAGCTTGTAGACATAGTGATTTCAGTAATCAATAGAATATGTATCTGACAATTGTTATGAATTATACTTTATTCAACACTTTCAATAAATCATATCTAATATTCTAAAATATTCATAGGAAATACATAGTCTGAAAATATGATAATCAATATTTCTACTATAAACATTAAACTGAGGTCTCACAATTTCATAAACTAGGAAAAAGATATTTTATAACACACAAGGTATCAATTATGGTCCCATGAGTTTTTCTAAAATGATTAATTTTCATGATAATCGTAAAGTAATAATATTTCTAAAACAGACATAATTATAGCAATATATTCTCTTGACATAAATCATTCTAAAATTTCACAAATAATTTATATAATATGAAAAAAATATTAATAATGACCAAAAGTATGATTATGAGTTTAAACCCACTCACCTTTGATAGTCGGGAGTGTGCTTCTACTAACAACTTGATTTTGGAAAATTGGAATGGTACAAGTAACCAAACCTCGCTGGACAAAGGGAGGAGCGTCATAGCAACGTCTTAAGAGATGATTAGTTAGGTCCAATCAAGTTAGCCACGAGGATTATGAGCTTGACAAGAGATGAATTCGGCCAAAAAGGGGTTTGGCTTAGAGGAGATTTGGCTTAGAGGAGGTTTGGCTTAGAGAAGTTTTGGCTTAGAGGAGATTTGGTTTAGAGAAATTTTGGTTTAGAGGAGGTGGAAGCAAAACTTAACAAAATGAAACTAAACATTTCTTACACACACACACACTCCTACACACATATATTTATACACAAATATAATAATCATAAATAATATTAGTGCTATATGTCTATACTTACTAATAATAATAAATAATATTAATGCCTACTACACTTAGTAATTATAATGTTAAATAATATTTGTGCTATTTACACTTTAATAATAATAATACTAATGCTAGCTACACTTAGTAATATTAATTATAATTAATGTTAGTGCCATATATCTAGATTTAATAATAATAATAACTAATATTAATGCTAACTACACTTAATAATTATAATGTTAAATAATATTAATGTTAGGTGCACTAAATAATAATAATGTTAATGCTAGCTACACTTAGCAATATTAATTATAATTAATATAAATGCTAGGTACACTTAATAATAATAATGCTAATGCTAGATACACTTAGTAATATTAATTATAATTAATATTAGTGGCATATATCTAGACTTAATAATAATAATAATTAATATTAATGCTAACTACACTTAGTAATTATAATATTAAATAATATTTATGTTAGGTTCACTTAATAATAATAATACTAATGGTAGCTACACTTAGTAATAATAATTATAATTAATATTAGTGTCATA
Source organism: Dalbergia cultrata (assembly GCA_031216105.1). Lineage (NCBI taxonomy): Eukaryota > Viridiplantae > Streptophyta > Magnoliopsida > Fabales > Fabaceae > Dalbergia > Dalbergia cultrata. Next base: position 481,501 of record CM062347.1, on the reverse strand, counting down.
TATCTAGACTTAATAATAATAATTAATATTAATGCTAACTACACTTAGTAATTTTAATTCATATTCTAACTATAATGCATTAACACTACTAACTATAATGCATATTTAAATTATAATGCATGCAACACAACTAACTAAAATGAATATACTAACTATAATGCATATGTATGCTCATAGTTTACTATTAACTATAATAATAATAATAATAATAATTATTATTATTATTATTTCTTTATTTGGGATATCACAAGTGAGCTTTGCGACTTTCCCCTCACACAACCTAAGCAACGCGAGCTCCACTACGACTCACTCCACAATCACGTTGCGCTAGCGGATTTGGTCGAGTGTAGAGGCGAGGCGAGGCGGAGTGGAGTTGGGTCGTGTCCCGACCAAGGGTGATGGAGCTCTATGCTCTCTTCCCTTTTCCTTTTTCTTACTAAAGTTGCTAACTCAAGTTCTAAAATGAAAATAGTAGATGGTATGCACGGTGGCAACACAATAAAACACAAATATTACTAAGTTGCCACCACCTTTTCCTTCATCATTTCAAAAATAGAAGTTTTGAAAACACATTTTCCATTTTCGATTTTAAAATGACAATTCTGTTTTTTAGTTTTTAAAACGTGTTAAGAGATCATTCATTCAAACAAGTTATTTTGTTTTTTCACTTTTAAAAATCAAAAACAATTTTTGAAAACATTTGCCAAACAGGGCCTTAATTTTTACTTTTTTACCTCACATCAATTCTTCTAAACTCACTTCTAAATATATAATTGAATAATTTAATATTATTATTAAGATAATTATTTTTTGTTTCTATGGTATTCACCATTGAGAGTTGTGACTAATTCCTTCAAGATATGAAGCTCTTATAAGAGATACATCTTTCGCTATAAAACTTTTTTATACACATTCCTAGAAATCAAATTAACTATATGCTTAATGAGTCTAATTAACTAGCAAATGTGGTGTGGTAGGTCTCATGCTTAAATAAATTAATTATTCTTATTCATATATATGAAGTAATAAATTAGCAAACAAGAATAGGAGGAAGGGCGACAAGACTGAAAAAGATGACAGAAGCAGGAAGGTGGGTGCGGGGCGGAACCGCAACTGATACACAAAAAGAAAGAAAGAAAGAAAGAAAGAAAGGCCGCGATAGTGACGGAACCATACGAATCACAGCATCTACTATCTAGGAGTATCTACCACCCATTGAATTGAAAATTGTAATTTCTCCCAACAACACCATCCTCCAATCCGTAATATAAATACACAAACCACACACACCAAATAAACATGAGACCACGTGGTAGCAGTGACAGACGCAACAGCGGATTCGCTTTCCACTCTCTCCAATCCCAATCAACCACAACCACCACACCGCCGCGTCGCACCGCCGATCTCCGCCACCTGCTGGCGAGGCTGTTCCTGATCGCGATGGCGGGGCAGTCGCGGAAATGGATGATCCTGGTGGCGATGATATGGATTCAGGCGTTCACGGGGACGAACTTCGATTTCTCGCAGTACTCGTCAAGTCTGAAATCGGCGCTGGGGATATCGCAGGTGCAGCTCAACTACCTGGCCACCGCCAACGACATGGGGAAGGTGTTCGGGTGGTCGTCGGGGCTGGCACTCATGTACCTGCCCCTCTCCGCGGTCATGTTCATCGCCGCCTTCATGGGCTTCCTCGGCTACGGCCTCCAATGGCTCCTCATCAACCGTTTCATCGACTTGCCTTATTTTCTGGTGCGTGCCTGCGTTCCATTCCAATCTCCAATTTTTTAATTTTTGTTTATGTGAGCTAGTGGTACTTTTACCTTTTTCTCCAGTTTTCAATTATTACATCGACGATTCTGGTTTCTAGTGGTCGCTAATGTTACGCCAACCCTGTCACCGATTTTATGGTTGGTAATGGTAAATGAAAATATTCTTGGCAGTCCGTATTTTCAAAAATTAAATTTTTAATTTAATTTCTATATATTATCGAAATAAAATAATTTTATTCTATCAAGATTATTATGATGATTGGTTATGATAGTGAGTAATTAGTTTATATAATTTTTAGATTTGTGAAATTCTATTGGTCAATAATATTATTAGTGGTGTTAAGAAGAGTTTAATTTGATTAAGGAGATATCATCTGTAAAATTTTTTTTTTTATAATAAATCTTTTCATATACTAAATTGTGTTAACTAAAACAAAGGCAATTCATATATTTGCATATTAAAAAGTAGTAATAAAGAATTACTTCATTTAATATGTTTGAGGTTTTACAAGAATGGGTGTTTTTTAAAATAATTCAATATTTTTTAAATATTATCGATTTAGAGTGTAAAATTATTTTCTATTGCATAAATTTTTAATTGGCAAAAAAGGGTTGCATCGCCGTGTCATAGACTTCGATTTCGATACGAGCCAATAAATAGAAAATGGTGACCAACCTCTTTGTGTTTTTTTTGGGCTAGAAGGAATATTTATTGTAAATTCCTAAAAACAGATATGGGGCCAGCGGAGTGGAGGTAGCCAAAAATGGTTTCTAGGTACAGTTCATCGCTGTCCCACCAATTGACACTCGGTCTCTGATCCATTGTTATTAGTTATTGTTAAATGCCTAATAATTTCTCTGGAACTGGGAAAATCGATCAATTAAAAATTAAATGGAGTAAATGATTATATCTAGATTTTGATTTTTTTTATGCCATTTAGATTTAGATTTTGATTGGAAGTAATAATAATAATATATAATAAAATCGAGTATCTTTGGCACATGTATTTTCAATACGGTTGTCGTTAGATTTTCCAGTTTTTAATAGATGACAGACAGTTCTTTACTGGCAAAAGAAAATTTTGAAGTGTTGAGTTTCTTAATATCCTTTGGCACTTTTGTCTTTTGCGTTTTGCGTAGTGGTTTTTTCTGCATATCGTTTTCGTTCCCGCAATCTTCAACTGGCCATCGATATGATCATACTATATTATTCATACATGTGGTCCCAACTCCAAATATGATGGTTCCAGCAGCAATTTGACCCTAGTTTTTTTATACAACTGAGCAGCCATATTTAGAAAATTAAATTATTCAAAAATGTTAACTTTGACATTGTTCGAACTTCAAATATTTTGTCTTCCATTGTAGCTTGGCTGGCTACACACATGATTGTAGGAGCAGCACACCAGATACGCCTGGAGTGATGATGAGTAGTCTAATACATCTGGATTTATATTCCTTAACCATTAATGTTAAACTAATGTTATCAAATCCATGCTGTTAAATTGTTAATGGGAAGATTAGGGCCCCTTTGGTTATATTACTAAAAATAAATTAATATTAATCGTTTGTCTTTGGCTAAAAAAATAATAGATGCCATTGTCTGGACTTGAGTCATGCCCATGTTTTCTCTGCAAAGATGTGCTTTATTTAATATAATTAAGAGTTCTGTCGTTGAAAGGAATACATGGAAACAATGAGGCTCAGTAACAGTGATTATATCTGGTAATCCATGGGTGATTAACTCTTATCTTAGACCTCACAAAGTTGTAATGTACAGAAAATTTGCTCATTAACCTTCATCAAATTGACTAGCATTTATTTATTATTGGCAGGTCTTTCTTCTGTGTCTTCTAGGAGGCTGCAGCATCTGTTGGTTCAACACAGTATGTTTTGTTCTCTGCATCAGGAATTTCCCAGTTAACCGAGCCCTTGCATTATCACTCACTGTGAGTTTCAACGGTGTTAGTGGTGCACTCTACACCCTCGCTGCCAATTCAATAGACCCTTCATCCAGTACACTCTATCTGCTTCTGAATGCCCTTGTTCCCCTTATCACTTGCATTGCAGCTCTTGTCCCAGTTCTTCGCCAACCAGCCTTAGAACCTCTCCCCTCTGAAGCAGTCAACCGCGACTCGCTGATATTTCTATTATTGAACTTCTTAGCCGTTTTCACTGGCCTCTATCTCCTCATTTTTGGCTCATCTGCTTCTGGTGATGCAGCTTCAGCTAGGCTCTACTTTGGTGGAGCCATTTTCCTCCTCATATTTCCATTATGTATTCCTGGCATTGTTTATGCCAGGGCCTGGTTTCGCCGCGCCATCCATTCCAGCATTCGGTTGGAAGGATCCAGCTTCATTCTTGTTCACGATGATGATCTTGAGCTGCATAAGGAACTCCTTAGCCGCCAAGGTAGTCTTGTTAGCAATGGAGATGCTTACGGTTACAGCCTGCTGGGTGACAATGGATCCATGTTTAAAAGTAAGAAGGCAAAAGACAATGATGTGTGTTGTGAAAAGATGATTAGCCAGGATCAGTTGGCAATGCTTGGGGAAGAGCACTCGGCTGCGGTGATTGTCCGCAGACTGGATTTTTGGCTGTATTATGTTACATACTTTTGTGGAGGTACACTTGGTCTTGTCTACAGCAACAACCTGGGACAGATTGCCCAATCTCTTGGACAGAGTTCAAACACTTCTACACTTGTCACGCTCTATGCATCCTTTTCCTTTTTTGGCCGCTTGCTTTCGGCCGTGCCAGACTATATTCGTAAGTAAGTGTTCTCTTTGATCTCTAATGCATCATATTTTTTCGAGCTGCATTCTCTTCAATAAGAGTCCCATTATTTTAATATCATATGGGGACATCAAAATGGGACACTTCCAAGAAAGGGACAGAGAGAAAAAAATGCAGTCATAATAACATACACCACATACACGTACCAAATACCAATGCGTACGATAAAAATCACGGTGCCTGATAGTGATGTCTAGAAACAGGTTATAGAAGACATTTCTGATATCCAATGTATTAATACCCTTGAAGATTTCTAGGAAGATTTCTACATTTTTCCTCCTCTATCTTGATTTAGAAGTAGCCAACTTAAAACTTTATCTGCTGGGAAAAGGTACTTCTCGTTGGCTGTCATCTTGATTTAGAAGTGAAGCTTTGGAAATAAAATTGTAGCAGTTATGATGATAGTATTTTCTGCATTGCAGTAAGCTCTACTTTGCAAGGACCGGTTGGCTATCCATTGCACTTATACCGACCCCAATTGCATTCATGTTGCTGGCTGCATCAGATAGCCCTCTGGCACTGCCTACAGGCACAGCACTAGTAGGCTTGAGTTCTGGTTTCATATTTGCAGCTGCGGTGTCCGTCACATCTGAGCTGTTTGGTCCTAACAGTGTGGGCGTCAATCACAACATTCTCATCACAAACATCCCAATTGGATCACTTCTCTATGGCTTTCTCGCTGCAGTAGTTTATGATGCCAATGCACACTCAACACCAGGTTTATCTGACTCAGTGGTGTGTTTTGGAAGGCAGTGCTACTTCTGGACATTTGTCTGGTGGGGTTGCACATCTGTCCTTGGACTAGCTTCTAGTGTGCTGTTATTCTTGAGAACCAAACATGCATACGACCATTTTGAGAAACACCGCATTTCAACACAATCAATTGTGTCTTAAATTTGGTTATTGAGGAGACATGAAGATCAGTGTGTGGCTGAGTTCATTTCGGCAGTTGAAAAGCTTCAATTGTAAAGGGACATCTTATGAACTTGGAGGGGGAGAATAGAGTCGGAGCTAGAGCTGGGGTGATTCTTGAGGAACATACACATTGGTGTGTTGTATGATCTCTTAGAGGGGAGTTATGGATTCAGAAGTAAAAGGGATAAGGATTTTGTTTTCCTTTCTCACAATGCAGAAAAAATGAGGAGACCAAAGTCAGAAAAATGTTCTTGGGGAAATATTCTTCAATACGAAAGAATGACATCTGGGCCTTCACAAAGTTTTGCCTGATTTATTTGCAAAGCAACTAACACCTCAGCTTTCAACAGAGTTCTGTGTCTGACCTGATAGTTTAGCAGTGGAAGCAGGACTGTGCTGCTTGAGGCATGTTGGATGTAAAGACTCTGGTAGCCTATAAAAGAGCTCTTTTAACAAAGGCAAGCTATAATTAAACATCTTTCAATATCTCCAAACCGTTGCTTTCCTTTTCTTCTGTTTCTTCCATTGGGAAAGAAAAATGAGACTTAGGTGGCTCAATTTTGTAATTTGCCTCCCACCCTCCTTTATGGTGTAACACTGCAGACAAGGTTCATCTGACTTTATAACATTGAGCAAGTCATTTTGCCATTTCCATTGTTCTGTTATGAGAATTCTGATTATTAATCACTTGCTAAGTATCCTTTGAATCCCAAGAGACAAGCACCTACAAACTGCCCTCTGATTTCATCATCTTTATTGCGTCCGGAATCTTAGGCTTCTGTGCTTTTCTGTTGCAACATTAGAAACATCGAGTCTGTTTATTTTGAAGTATCAATGAATATGCCACTCTGTTTCCATATCCATTATTGAAACCATAACGTCGAAAATGATTCAAGAAATTATAATTATGAAAATGAACTATTTAATCGACAAATGATTGAAAATTTTGATGGAACTTTGTGAAAATTGCTCCCTAGTTAGAATGATTCTGCTAGAATCCTACTGCCAAGAATTAAGTGTCATGTTAGTGGAATACATACATCACTTTTTTGTTTCTCTTCCATGGTTTGTGTTTCTACTCTATTACCCCAAAATCTTGACACATCATTCTAACACACAACATTTTGGCACAAGTATGACTTTTTCTCTTCACTTGTCCAAGTAAGTTGAGCCTATGATTTATGTATTCATTGAATATATGTATATCGGACACTCAACCCGTCTTCAAGTCATAAATCTATCTTTAAAAGATTACTAAGTCTACTATCTACTAATAAAAAGTTATAGAAAGTTATAACTACTATCTTGTCTTTTTTATGAGTCATGTTTTTGTTAATAGACTTGTCTTTTATGGGTCATGTTCTTGTTAATAATAAGTTCTTATTAGCTTTGATGGGACACCGACACTTACTTCTAATTAAACTTTTATTATAAAAAAGAGTAAACACTCAAAATGATTCCCAATCAACTTTCGTGTTTGGCACATTAGTCCTTAAGAAAAAGAAATTGACGATTTAGTTCATAACATTTTAAAAAGTGAGACAATTTGATCCCTCCATAAAATTTCTTCATTAAACACTATGATATGATTATGTTAAAAAGTTGACATTGCGTCGATATTTTACACTCTATCATCTTAGTCACTCTCATTAATAATACATTATTTTTTTTGGGGATTAGATTGCATTAATGAAGTTTTTGAGCCTTAGAATTAGATTAAAAAGTGAAATGTCACTTTGTTAATTGGAGTGACTGACAATATAGAATGATGGGACATGGGATAATAGTGACATATTAACTACTTAACGACTTATATCATAGTATTTTTAATGTAGACAGTCGATGGAGGAACTAGATTATTTGATATTCTAAATTGTTAGGGACCAAATTTTCAATCTTTTCTTTTTCTTATTGGGGAACTAATTTGTAAAGTTCAAAATTCATTAGGTAACTTGGGGGGTGTGGTCGAGTGGCAAAGACTCATTCACCTTTAACCAAAGGTCAGGGGCTGGCTTTGGGCATGGAAAAGCCTTCCTGGGCCAGCAGTCCCACCCTCTAAGTTGCAAGCCATCTGCGAAGGGGATTGGTCACTGTTGCCGACAATGGATACCCTATGGAAACACAAAAAATAAAAAATTCATTGGGATATCATTTTTTCGTGTTTACTCTTAAAAAAAATTATTGGGCACTCGTTAAAAAATAAAAAATGAAAATAATATCGTTGGAAAATTAAATTTAGGTGTTTCCAACGTACGGGACCATAAAAAAAAAAAAACTTCAGAACTTGCCATATTTTTTCACTTCCAGGGCACTGGTAAGGGAAAAAAAAAACTGTTGTTCAAATTAATCCAAGCAACTTACATAACTTACTGCTGCTGGGTACAATCAGTTGGCTTAAAGGACACAACATGAGCATCAAGATCATATCCTACTAACATGTTCATCTGAGCCAAGTTTCCAAAAGTAGCAGAATCATCAGGCAGGATTGTCAGACAGATCATATGATCTGCGACCAAGGAGAAGATATTGAATGGTTGCAGCACCAAATCAGCTCCCTTGAAATGTGCTGTGACACTTATGGGGAGTTCAATGTCATCATCACCCTTATTATTGCCATCAATCGTATAACAAAGATGAGATTGTCCATCGGGAAGATCCACCTTTGGAAGGCTTATAGCTTCTTCCAAAGCCGAAACCAAATCACCGAAAACAGATGGTGGCAAATATGTCATCGATGACCCTGAATCAATAAGGATATTCCCCTCAACAACATTATCATCCCTTGTCCCATCCTTGTTAGCAAATGCAATTCTTTTGTTTCCAACACTGAGTGCCTCCAATGTGAGATAGTAGAAGGTCTCTAGGCCGCTCTTTGTTACAATAGGAGTTGTAACAACCCCAGAGCCAGAAACCACGGCATCACTACCAAAACTTATCTTGCTTGTGGAGTTAACATTTGGTGTAAGACAATAAGAGAATTTCTTGCCATTAACACCCAATTGTGAAACCAATGAAAGCTTGCCACCACCAAGGCCTACTAAGCCATTTGTTGGGGGTTCATATATGCCCACATTCGAGTGTCCACAACCGAATACAATGTTAGGAAGAGATGAATTGTTGCTGCTGCTGCCTATGGTGAAAGTTTCTGTCGAAAGGTCTCCTTTGGTGTAAGAAGAATCTACATAATGAATTTCATACTCACAAGTAGTGCTCTCTTGGCTACAACCATTTCGTAGTAGTGTATTGCATGAATCAGAGCCGCATGATACGGTTTTGTATGATGATGAAAGGTGTGGATCAAAGAGGGGAAGGGTTTGGTTAAAACACTGTGTGCACGGGAGACACTGAGTCCACGTGAGGTCACTGCCCGTGTCAGCTATTGCTAGCAGCTCAACGGGGGGAGTTCCAAGGGACACTTTCATTAGGTACTCTCCTATGGCAGGTGTCAAAGGGGCTTCCATTTTGCTATTGAAGTGTTTGACTCGATTCAATGAGCGTTGGATTGCATTGTGCAAGCGATCATAGTGAGTGCTTGATGGGTTGAAAAATGGGGAGAGAGGGGAATCAAAGGGAATGAGATCAGTGGTGAATCCAGTGCTGGCACTAACATAGTTGCACAAAAATAAGAGGTGAACAACAATGCCTAGTACAAGAGTCGATGATGCCATTTTGAACTATTTGGATCGATGAGATTAAGCTGTATGTGTGGTGGTGCATACAATGGTGGTATACATGCTGAAATTTATAATGAGGAGAAGATCATAGCTATGTCACGGCTAGGATAATCGTTGGTTTTAAATGTTTTGATGATGAATATTCTTATTTGATATATTTGAAAGAGATAATTGACACTGATAAATATATTTGATTTGATTGAGGTAGTCATATTAATTGTGATATGCTTGAATTATTTGATAAGTTTAATTCTAGAAATTATCTCAATATTGATTTATTGCAGGGAAAAAAGATTTTGAGGGAGAAAATCGAGTCTCAAGCCAAAAAAAAAAAATCAAAATCTTTCATGATTGAACATAACCAGCAAGTCAGCAACTAGTTACGATAACTACAAGCCAAACTTGCGGCTATTGTGCTGCAATCCAGTAGGAACCCAAAAATAGCACCTGTGAGCAAATATTTTCCTCTGAACAAAACCCTAAAACATCTCCAATGGCTAGTGGATTTCAATGGCTCATCCTTTATAAAATAGCGTGAGGACTAGAGAAGAGGCGATATCTCCCACCAAGAAAATTGAGAATTTCGTACTCATCAGCTTGTGAGCTTTCACTTGTTTATATACTCTGTAGAGTGAGAGATCTTTAATTTGTTGTATACATTGTAGTTTATTAGAGGGCGAGACTCAGCGTAATGATAAAGTTACTGTTTTATGATTTGAAGATAACAGGTTCAAATCCTGAAAAGAGTCTTTTCGTAAAATAAGATTAATGTTGTACACATCTACCACCTCTAGACCCAACTAAGTAGAAACCTCCTATATTATGTCGTCCTTTTTTATATGTAGCTAATTCATAAGATCATCTTTTCCTTAAGAGTGATTTTACTGTAATTTGATTTGAGATAGGTGGAGGTTTTGTGCTTGTCCTAATTGTGAGCAAGAAACCACTAAAATACTCTATTATAGAGAGGGGCTTTGTGGTGTTGGGAGAAAGAAACCACGAGTTACTATACTTGAATTGAGTGGAGAACGATTCATCGAGATCCTCATAAGTTAAAATTGACAAGTAAAGAAACTCCCAAGTTATTGATTGGGGATTGAATGTAGGTCACACATTGTGATTGAACTAACATAAATTCACTTGTGTCATATTCTCATCCCAATCATCTTTCTTTTTATGCCTTTTATTTATTTATTTGTTAATTAAATGATCATTTTTAATTGTTATAGTTATCTATTATTGAAGCATAAAGGACCAAATCACCCTCTCGGCTCTATCAATAATTTTTATGTTAAGATATTCATGTTTATGGAGTTGGTTCCTCAAGCATATTATTTATTTACAATTTACCTATAATTATGTTTAAGATAGTATATATATATATTTAACGTATAATATATAAGGGGGTGTTTATTTCAAAGTTTGAAATTAGGTTCTCAATAATGCAATTTCTGGGAATGATATTCCTGGGAATATTATTCTCGGATATCTTTAAAAAATTATTTGTTTAGTATTAAATATTCCTGAGATTATTTATTAAGATTCTCGAGAATAAATTTAAAACTTGTTTGTTTTATAATATATATTCCCGAGAATATATGTCATAATTTCTAAAATACCCTTAACACAATCATAAAGAGAGAAAAATTCAAATAATTGAGGGATTATTTAGTAATTGTGCTTAATAATTGCGATTCCTAAGTCATGGAATTTTTTTTATCCATCTTTCAACTTGGGAATGAAATTTCACTAAATCATAGGAAAATCTTTTTTCATGTAATAATTAATATCTAGGAAATTTTTTTGTAAAACTTATAAATAGGTAGGAACATATCATTTTTTAATTTAATGAGATTCCACTTATAAAGATTTTTTTTGAAATTTTTCATTTTTCCATGAAAAATAATATATATTTTTTAATTTAATAATCACTTTAGAAAATTAATTTTTGTAATATCTTTTATAATTAATAGGTGAGAGGAAGAGTCAAATAAAGAGAATGAAAATTAATTAAAAAAGAGAAAAATTATACTAGCCATTAATGTGAGTAGAATGAAATGATAAAACTGCGCAGAATCATAAATTGATTTTAAAAGAAAATATATGGAGTTTATTGTTCGAAAGAAAATGTGGATATTGCTCACTTTCACACGAAGATATTAGGAGGTTAGCAATCCCATTAACTACCTACAAAGACTATGTAACTATATATTAATAGTTCAAAACTCTTTTGATTGTGTATAAGCATTTCTTAGCTATAGGTTAAAAGCTATCTATCACAAAAAAGTTAGACATTAGCAAATAAAAAACACAAAATAAAAAATAAAAAATTACTTGAATTTTATTGTCAAAATAATATAGCATAATTTTTATCTCAAAATAAATAAATGAGTTATACCGCTTAATCTTATCCAATATAATCATCATGATTTCTTTAAAAAATTACCAATTATATTTTTCTAATTATATAGTATCACTCTAACGAATTATAATTTGCCACATCATATCAAATGAAAATCTGCCTAAGTAGCAATTCCTCTTAATAGTTTTGTTTTTTTCATACACATAATCTCAAAATCGAACACAAAACTTTAAACATGAGGGACTCAAGCCTCTTTCATTTCAAACCAATACTTCAAAAGATAATTCTATACCATAAAAATTATACAATATATAATATTTTTATGTATTTAAGAAAATACAACAACAAAATATATAATGTAAATTATAAAAATATTTCCAGGCAAACTATAAGTAACTATAAGTATCAAATTCGAATAACATATAAAAATATTTTAAATTATGTTTAAATAACTAATTGGAAATATTAATATACAATAAGTTAAAACATAAATACTTTATTATTCATATATCATCGTTAGCAAGATTTGATTTTTAAAAAATACTTTATTATTTATATATGACTAAATTTTCTCGAATTGGGAGTTCAATATAATTTTCTAACTCAATTTATTAAAATATATTTCAAGGGTAGGTTAACGATAAGATCAGCTTTACTGTATAAGGCTGAATGTTGGGTGGTTAAAGGTCAACATGAAAATAAGGCATATGTGACATAGATGACAATGCTACATTGGATACATGACCATATAAGACAAAATAAATCAAGGAATAAATGCATTAGAGAGAAAATTAATGTGGTGCCTCTCATAGAGAAGATCATAAAATTTCACCTCACTTGATTTGGGCATACTTGGAGAATACCTGTAGAGGCCCTAGCAAGGAGATTGGACCAAATAGAGAATAGTATCGTAAAATGAGATAGAGAATAGTATCATAAAATGAGATAAAGAAAGATCGAGGAAAACTATAGTGGAAATAATCAAAATGGATTTAAATATCAATAGTTTTAACATAAATATGGTATATGATAAAGTTTTATGGCATCGTTTGATCCATGTTTTCAACTCCACTTAGTAGGATAAAACTTTGTCATTGTTGTATATTTTATTTGTTATATCTTACCATCAGCGATATTTACTTATTGAAAAAGTACTTTTTAATTAGTTTAAACTCTTCATTACCTAGAAACTAATTTATTAATCGTGCGATGCATAAGATAATTAATAGTAAAAATTTATTGAATATTAAATCCATTTATCTACATTCAAAAAATTATATTTCATATATTTATGCAGTGAACTAAATTATTACATTCTTTACGTAAATATATTAATTCTTATCCTATAAGATAAAATGCTAAATAAATAATTAGAAAAGGTGAAGCATTATAGTAAATATAGTATGCTTAAGTAGATTGGTTAATGTTTTGTAAATGAAAGTAGTCAATCTGTACAAAAATATATTGCTTTAAATAGACATTATAATTAAATAACTAAAAATTGAAACTAAATATAATTAATTGGATTTGATATTATAGATAGTATATTCCCAAAATAAATAACTTGAACAAAAATGATTTAATTTTTCATCTAAATAAACAACTTAAGAAAAAATTACTATCCAAAATGAAGTCAACCGCAATCAATTGTAATTAATTATATTTATTATTACAATTATTATAACGGGTATTTTTTATAAGTTAAAAACCTAACCAAAAACTTATTCATAAAAAAACAAATAAACTAATAATATAATCTCAATTTTAACTTTAAAAATTTAGAAATATTCAAATATGTAGGAAAAGGAAAAAGATTATTGATACGTAACTCTTTTCATGATTTTCATATGGACGCTTAGTTCTTTATTTTATGTGAGCTTTTTTTTTTATCATATTTTTGGTCAACTACACAAATAATTTTTTGTCAAATCAAACTCATCATTTTTGGTACTCATACTATTCGAACCATTTAGCACCTCTAATAAAAAAATAACATATTGCTGAATTATATTTAATAGGAAAATATGAATCATGATTAACAATAAATTGTAATTAATAATTAATTTATTACGTGGCTATGACTGATATGTTTTTTGAACAAATAGCCTTAACAAAAAAAAAAGTATTCACATTTAGTTTTCAAAACAATATCTAATTTATTTTTTCAAATCAAATATTAGTCTTTACAACTAATATCTAGCTTAAAAAATTAGTATATTTAATTTAATTAAAAATTAGGAATCATGATTGACAATCAAATTAGAATTAACTATAATCAATTATATTTATCATTATAATTAGTATATTCCTTAATAAATATCTTGATCCAAAAAGATTTTATATGTAATTTAAATAAAGAAGTTAAACAAAAATTAATAATTAAAATGAAGTCAATTGAAATCAATTATATACTAATTAATTATATTTAATATTATAATAATTACACCCAATATTTTTCTATAAATTAAAACCATATCTGAGAAAATTATTCATATAAAATTAAAATTAATAGCATGATTGAAAATTATTAATGTTGTAATCTAATTTCAAATTCAAAAATTTTTAAATGCTAAAGTCTATAAAAAAAATAACATATTGCTCAACTAATTATATGATTCAACTAGAAATTATGAATCATAATTTATAATAAATTAAAAAAAATATTTATTAAAATTATTATCATGATTATAATTGATACATCCTCCAAATAAATAACCCAAACAAAAAAGCATTCATTTTTTCAAAAAAAATGAAAATCTAGTAAAAGAAGTGTTCATGTTTAATTTTTCAAAAAAAAAAAATGCATTCAATTTGTTTTCAAAGCCTATTTGAAATAGTAGTCTTAAAAACTAATATCTAAATAAAAATTAATATATTTAATTGAATAAAAAAATTAAGAATCATGCTTGACAATCAAATCCAAATCAACAACTATTAATTATATTTATTGTTAAAATTAGTATACTATCAAGATATCTTGATTAAAAAAAAAATATTTCAAGATAAATAAGAGGAACAATTAATAATCAATTTGAAGTCCACTAAAATCAATTATATTAATTATTAAAATATTTATTATTAAAATTGTTATAATCAGTGTTTCCTATAAATTAAAAATCTAATCGAAAATTTTTTCATGGCAAAATAAATGACATGAATGAAAATAACCATTGATTTAGTGTCAATTTCAAAAATTTAAAATTGTTCGAATCTACAAAAATATAACATATTGCTCAACTAATTAATATATTTAATGAAAACTATGAGTCATGGATGGTAGTAAAGTATAAATGATAATTAGTTATGGTTGTTATAATTACTATAATTTGATATGTTTTTTATATAAATAACCAGATAAAAAAATGTTAATGTCTAATTATAATTAATATAAATGATATATTCTCCAAAATAAATAACTTGATAAAAAATGTTCATTTTAATTTTTTAAAATCATTAACTTTATTTTTTAAAATCCTATTTTAAATATTATTATTTAAAACTGATATCAAACTTGAGAGAATTTATATCTGATTTAATCAAAAATCAAAAATCATAATTGATAGTCGAATCAGAATCAAGTATTATCAATTGTATTTATTATTATAACTATTATAATTAGTATATTTCCAAAATAATTATCTTGAAGCACAATGCTTTTGTATCTAAATAAATAACTTAAGCAAAAAATTACTAATCAAATTTAAGTCAATTGAAACCAATTCTAATTAAGTATTATAATTATTTCATTTGATATTCTCTAGAACTTAAAAACCACAGGTAAAAATCTTAAAAATCTAACCAAAAAAATTATTTCGATGGTACATTATTATCTTGGCTTGTCTTGGAGGTCGATTATCATCACTCATTTGCTAGTTAAATTGCTGCATAAAGGTTGTGAATAAGATATGGTGGAGGGTTATCTGCCCTAAGATTTTGCATTTAAAATGAATGTAGATAAATTAAGACTAAAACAAGCTAATTAGTATAATATATCATAAAAAATTGCATAGCATCTTATATACCATATCACTACCAATTTCTTGGAATTGATCATGGTACAAAAATTATAGGCACATAATTCATATTAAATAGAACTTCTTATTAAGCCAAAAATGTGATTGATGTAACATAACAAATTTGTTTGTGCTTAATTATAAAATACGTGTACAAATAAACATCTGTCACGACCCTTCTATAGAGCGTGACCGGCACGTGAGGAATTGGATCCCCACGAAAGCCTCTTATCACATGACTAATTAATATGCATAAATAAATTGAATATTCAAAATATTTCAATTTTAACTAGATTTCATCAATCTGAAAAGGTTTTCAAAACATAATTCTGAACATAAAATTCGTAATCTGAGCCATAGCCAAACGTACTTAAACAAATAACAGAAATTCTGAAAATAAACAAAACAATATAATGCATGTCCGGGATCTTGCCTACACAATTATTGGAGCACTATTAAACTGACATAATTGACAATAAGCTCCACTCCAAAGTGAAGCTCACCAAGGAAATTGTAGCACTGCTGCGAAGGATCCTGTGGTACAACTGAACCTGTAGCTATATCTGTAGGAGAAGGAAAAGAGAGGGGTGAATTCATCAAAACTCAGTGAGTGAGCCTTCACTCATAATCCACATGGGACATCAACAAAATACATAACTTATACATGCAGCTGATATGAAATATATTATATATATAATTACATATGACTGTACTACAATAATATATTAACTGAATTCATGGCAATAACAAGTAGAGAAACAGGAATAAATATCTGAGCTGAATAGCTAATCTGAGCCAATAGCTAATCTAATAGGCACTTAACTAGTTCTCATAAATGGACACCTCACTAGGTTCCTTACTGTGGGTGAGCTAGTCCTCTAGCGGACCACTTGGTACCAAGGTTAACGATCAATCATGCAGCCGTTAACTCATTGATATGTTTCTCACTATTTATTGGCTAAACACTAATAGTAATAATTTCATACAAAATTGAGATTTGTAATACTTTCTAACTGATAAATAAATCTAAATCATATATACAACAAGTATGGTCCCATGAGTTTTCTAAAATGAATAATTTTCATGATAATTGTAAAAGCAATAATATTTCTAAAATTGACATAATTCATAATAGCATATTCTCTTGACATAAAACATTCTAAAATTTCATAAATAATTTATATAATATGGAAATATACTAATAATGACCAAAAGTATGGTCATGAGCTTAAACCCACTCACCTTGGTAGCAAGGAGTATACTAACAATTTGACCTTTAAGGAGTCTAAATATTGTCGGTAACTATTTCCTCACTATTCTCTCTCTCTACTCTTATTCCGCTCACGTTCTCTCTCCCCTCTCTCACGTTCACTCTCACTCTCCAGACACAACACACACCCACACCTATATATATATATATAAAATATAATATAATAATCTAACTCGTGCAACACGGGCTCCCTAACTATCTATATAATAATAATAATAATAATATATATAAATAATATTATATGAAATCCCATGTGCCTCGTGTAACATGGTTTGCGTTACCTTTTTATATAATATTAATATATAATAATAATAATAAACTTACCTCATGCAACGCATGCCCTATTATATATATAATAATAATAACAATAATAATAATAATAATAATAAGAAGAAGAATGTTACAAACTCCTGCCGTGCCTTGTTTCTTATATATATATAAAATAATAATAAGAATGTTAAGAACTCGTGCCACCCGTGTTTAAAAATAATAATAATGATAATTTATATATTAATAAATTCTATATTTGGGGTATTACAACATCCAAGCATATAAATAAAGAAGTCAAATTTATTTTTGTTCACAAAATCTTACCTCAAATTGCCATGAAAATTGCTTCCAAAAAAAGAAATTCAAAGCCTCAAAATCCTATTAAAAGTGCTAAATTACTTTGAAAAATATGAAACAATTGCTTTAATATACCTGCATCAAGATGCATAATAGAAATAAACTGGAGTCTAAATATGCAGAAAAATAAAAAAAATAAGGAGAAAAGTAAGAAAAAAGAATAATAATTATAATGGAAGTGATTAGTTTCACAATTATAAACAATTCACTACTGTGATGTATATCTAACAACATTACAATAGGGGATAATAAAACAAAGAAGAGAAGGGGATTAGCATCACAGAAGAAAAATTAAAACTTAGAATGAAATTAGAAACATTAAAATAATAGTGCAAGAAAAATTTCTTACCAATGAACATAAAGGAAAGAAAAAGTGAAGAGAAGGTGGATGAAGGTAGAGGATAAAATATCGAATAGTGATGTAGAGCTCAACAAAAAAAAAAAAGACCTTTGTGACAAATAAAGCAGAAAAGAAATGTTAAGAATAATATTAAGAGCATGATTACCATCAGAATAAAAAGAAAAATCCCAAAAGTTAGATTCTAAAGACAAAACTATTACCTTTAATCTATAAGTAAGATATAATTTTTCTTTTACAGATAATAATTAATATATATAATGAATGGAAACGGCTGAACTAATTTATAATTCAATTGATTGATCATTTTAGGAAAATAAATCTACTTTGATTAGATTGCAAATGAAAGATTTGGTCACAAAAACTCATTTTTTTAAATCGTATTTTTGTCAAAAAAACTGATTTATTTTAAAAATAGATTCCTTTTAAGAAAAATAAATTCCATTTTTATATGTAAAAGTCAATCCATTCTAATGTACAACCATGCTATATTATAGTTTTTTATTTATCGTTTAAAAATCTAAATTGTTGTTAGTATTAAATGTTATCATATGCTTTTACATTTTGTAGGCCCATAAATGAATCCTTAATTGTTGATTAATTAGAATGGCCTAATTAATTGTGTGGTTAAATCTATCAATTAGATCAAATCAAATACTAATGCTAATCATTTACATTTTAAAATCTAGTTTATTTAAAAATATTGTAATACAAATCATTTGCATCCTATTGCTATAAATCAAAGAACGATATTTTTGGCATCAAATGATTCTATTAACAATATTTCAGATTTTTACTAATATTCGAATGCTATTCATATAAAAAAAATAAGAATGGCAATAAAAAGTCTAAATCCTATTGCTATAAAAACTGACACAATTAATATCTTTTCATAGACGAGAAATCAAATGATATAGTTGAATGACATGCGTGTGTATAACAAAGATATAGAAGTTAGAAATTCTTCCTAAAGAGAACAAGGGAGGAAAAGGTAGGGGTCAAATATAGAACTACTTACTTAAAGGTGTAGGAGATAACTTCAATTATTAAACTGTAGACTCAACCACATATAATATTATATGATATATAATTTAAAATATCATAATATTCTTGTAATTAATCACAAAAATTCACATTGCAATTGCAACTTGCAAATCCCGTATTGAATTTTTTTTAAAAAAAACTAAAATATATCCCCATGTGGGAAGTTCAATGTAATTTTCTAACTCAATTTATTAAAATATTAAAAACTAGGGATTCAATCTGGTAAATAAAAAAGTGCGAAGAAAAAACCTATTTAATTTTTCCAAGAAAAAGAAAAGTGAACTAGTGAAGCCGGTGAGGTTAGCTGGTGTTGTTGCATTCTGTTGTGTAATATGATATGACGCATGGCATGGCCATCTTCCTTCAACCACGTTTTCCTCTCTCTCTACACTCATCACCTCACCGTTACCTCTTTCCAAACCCTAACCCTAACACTGTTCCCTCTTTCTTCTCAACCACCAACACCAACTCACTTGCAAAATTCACCGCTGCGATTGGATTCTCCGGCCACCGGAATCTGAGCCCTCGTTCTCCGCCTCCACTCTCCGCCGCCGTCGCCCGCCTAGATTTTTCGGAAACGAAGCCTCCCCTGCCGCCTCCTCAGGCTTTCGTGCGCCTCGTCGTCTCGGCGGTGCTGTTCCTGTGCTTTGGGTTCTGCTATGGCGTTCGCGCGTGTTCGGCGTCGTCTCCCACACTCACGCCCGGTGCTTCCTCCGTTCACGAGGAGCAAACAATTCAAGGTCCAGCACTTGAAATTCTCTGATATTTTGTTTCTGTTGTTTGTTAATTTCAGCTGAATTCAGTGGTTACTGTTGTGCGTTTTAGTTTTGTAATTGATCTGAAAAAAAAGTTAAGTAGTCGATGATTAATAACTCTGCTCCTTGAGAATGTTAGTTTTCTTTCAATCATGTGATAATCCATGTTTAGGTAACAATTAATAATACATGTTTAGATGATGAGGTGACTTTTACACTGATAGTAGATTGAAATTTAATCATATATAAGGACATCAAGGGGTGTTATGTTTATTGAGAAAACTCAGATTAAGCTCCTTATATTCTATGCATCTAATTCTCTAATCAAATGATGACATATGGATGTTTTTCTTCAAATGAGTATATTTTAGGCTTTAAGTTACTCATTTTGAGCAAAATGTCTGCATGTCTTTACTTGATTTGAGAATTAGATGAAAGTGACATGGATATAAAGAACTTGATACAAGTCCTGTTCTATGTTTGTTTGATTTCTTCTCTCCTTCCTTGCTATATTTTGCATATTTTATTTATTCATTATTTTACGGAATTCAGACACTTGTATGAAAATTTTCTTAGTTATGTCACTAGGGAAATTAATTTTAGAAATTTTATTCTGGGTTTCCTTAATTCTGTATGATAATCAAATTCAAATAGTGATAACTATCTGTTAATTTGTCTGTTTTCACAAGGCTTGAGAAGAGAGATAATGGCAGGCACTTACCTTGGTTATGGGCATACATACATATCAAATTATCCTTCTTCTTTTTGGTTTGTTGGTTTGTTGTTGGAATACAATGATTTTTAAAAGCTTTTATAGGGAGGAAATATTCTTCTCTAAAGACCGTGGCTGTTGTTGTGATTTTTTGTTTTATGGTTGCAGATGATCATGATGGAAGAAAACACTATAGCGAAGAAAATGTAGTAGATAAGGAATTAGAAGCAGCTTTTAATACTTGGAAATCTAAAACATATGCATTGACTGTTCCTTTGAATGTTGTTGCACTACGTGGCTCTGTCCCTCCCTCGTGGGTCAAGGTTTGTTGCACATATTTCTTAACTTGTTGTCCATCCTTAGTCAACTTCTTTTATTTTTTTATTGTTGCTTATAGTTTATTTTTCTCTATGTTTCCAGCTCCTCGGAACAGGGTTTCTGTTTTCTTCCCAATCTGAAATTGTATTGTTTGCTCTGTTGTTAAATGCTGTGTAATGGAGTAAATCCCATTTTTTGTCTTTGAAAAATTTAAGTGTCATCAATTTGGTCTTTGAAATATTTTTGTCACTAATGTAGGCCCCCCATAATTCAAAGTTTCAACACGTTGGTTTGTCCAAAGATTTTTTATATCTATTTTGTCCCTCAATCATCAATTTAATGCCTTGATCTGTAAAATGTCACGAAAATTAGTCTCTAAATTAGGGATTTTTTATACTAATTTCTCTCTTTTGACAAAGAATGATCAATTTGATGACATTTTGCGTAATTAACGAGCTAAATTTATGACAATAATTTTTCAAGGACTAAAGTGATGATTGTCCAACACTTGTATCTTTGGAGGATGAAAATAGGAGATTTCTCTAGCACATTTCCATCTTTAATTGGCAATCCATCTGCTGAGAGTGCACTGGTTCATGCTGGAGTTTCCTTATGTTCTTCTGTTTCATTTCATGCAACTTTTAGGTGCTAAAACCCATGTTTTAGATTTTCACTTTTCAGTAACTTACTTTATATTGTGTCATGTCATGTTTTTCTTCACTTTCAGGATTTCATAAATTCTCAAGGGAGGAGATTAAAGTTTAACTTGAAATATCATGCTAGTCTGGAGAGTATCTTTTCTGATCTATCAATTCCCTTTACTAAAGGAAATATTGGGCCTGCATCTGCTTTGGCAGCAGATATTGTTGGGATTGGTGATTCATGGCTCAAATTTGCCATTAACAAAGCTATAATTGAGCCAATACGAGATGTAGAAGATCAGGATTGGTTTAAAGGCTTGGATGAGAAATGGAAGGTAACAATATATTTTGTATTTCTTCTTCTCAAACCTTAATGGGTTATCAGTGAGTCAGATAGCGCGTAAATGTTTTTATTTTTTAAAACGAAAACTGTTGCATTATAGAGTGTGTGTGTGTGTGTGTGTACATATCTTATTGACTCATATTGCATATGCTTATTATTATATCCATCTTTTTTGTCCGTTATCGATTTGGAAATTGGAATGTCTCTTTATAGTATAATGTTATGTTCCCTAACAAGGTTCCAGGTATACCTACGCAGGAACTGTGAGGGAGAAATAGATCCCAAAGGTGATATATGGGCTGCTCCATATCGATGGGGCTGCATGGTAATAGCATACAAGACAAGTAAATTTCAAAAGCATAAGTTGGCTCCCATTGAGGTATTTGTTTTTTAATAGATGTAGTGGAACTCTTGCAAAGCATTTATGAGCTGATATAAACTACAAAGCATTTATGAGCTGACATAAACTTCAAATACAGGACTGGGCAGATCTGTGGCGGCCTGAACTTGCAGGGAAAATTTCGATGGTTGATTCTCCTAGGGAAGTTATTGGTGCAGTTTTGAAGTATATGGGGGCTTCCTACAATATAAATGATATCAACTTGGAAGTTAATGGTGGGAGAGATGCTGCTAAACTTAATTTGACTTTGCTTGCAAAACAGGTATTGGTACTGGATGGTCTATAAACTATTTGCTGTTGCTGGTACTGTTGATGCTGATTGGAAAAGAGGTGCATAGCTGCACATATTTATAATTGAAAAAACAAGCAGTTTTCTTTTCTCTGTTTTTCCAAATTACAAAATTAAGTTACTATATGTCAAAAACCAACACTTCCAAAAGCTTAAACAGTTAGATTATGTTCATTAGTGGTTTTAGCGATAACACACTTCCTCATACTAGCCATTTGAGCTTCTAGTGTGGATAATGCTGAAGGCCACCTACCTTGTGACTTAAATTCAGCTTTTTAATTAGAAGAATGAGGATGTATAGGATTAATTTATTGACTTTTTTTTAATCATAGAGACTCTAATATTGTATTAAGAACTAACTCTTCTTAAAGTTTAAGCTATTAAGTGAAGACTAATGAATGGTTTTAGAGCTAACACTATACATTTAAGTTGTCTTTGTAGGTTCGACTGTTCGATAGTGTAAACTATCTAAAAGCTTTTGGAGTTGGGGATGTGTGGGTAGCTGTTGGATGGAGTAGTGATGTCATTCCTGTTGCTAAGCGCATGTCTAATGTTGCAGTTATTGTCCCAAAGTCTGGAGCAAGTTTATGGGCAGATCTTTGGGTATGCCTCTCATTGTGTTATCTTGCTTTTCAGGATTTGATGTTTGTTACCTTAATGATCTTAATGGACTGTCATGAGGAAATATCTAATATAGCATCTGGAAATCGGAAGTGGGATTCAAATGTTTCAAGCTATTGTTGCCATGATCCAATTCACTGATAAATTAGTCATGAGCTTTATTTCCTATTAGATGTTACAAATGAGCTAATTCTTTACTTTTCCTTCCTTTTTCTTCGCTTTCCTAGGCAATTCCTGCTGCCTCTAGGATTCAAACAAATCGGATTGGTGGCCGCATTAGGGGACCATCCCCATTAATTCATCAGTGGATAGAGTTTTGTCTGCAAGCCGCAAGAGCACTGCCCTTTAAGCAGGAGGTGATCCCGGGTACCTCTCCCTCTCTTCTTCAAGGTCATTCAGCCAATGTGCCTGTGGAGTTAACCAAGGGGAGGCCAAGGCTAAATACCAATCTCGTTGATGGAGCCCCACCTCCAGACATTATAGAAAGGTGTGAATTTCTAGAGCCGATATCTGAGTCTACACTGTCAGATTACCGCTGGTTGCTTGCCTCTATCCAGGAACCTGGTCATGGATTGATACCCAAAGTGCACCAGTACATTTCATCGGTGGCTAAATTTTCTGGGTGGTTTAATTCAAAACTGACCTAAATATGGAGTTAATGGGCGGTGGAATGCCTATGGAGGATATGTTTCTTAATAGTGACCGGAAAATTTGAAAGATTACTACTTAATTTGACGCTTATGGAAGTCTATTTTCAAGATTGTCGGGTTAAGGAGGCTTTTGTCGAGCTACAATAATTTTACTACTGTTGTTAAGGAGGCTTCTAGAGCTTCTTGAGTTCGCTAATTCTGTCGGTGAGATCGAACCTCAAAATTTTGTGCATTCGGGAATATTTTCTTGTAAGTACGTCAGTTTTATTTTTCTTACTAAGGTTCTCGGCTCCTTAAGGGGCATTAATGTTAAACATGAAGCAATTATTGGCCAATGGTTTGAGAGCAAAGCAGGTCTCTGAAACGGTGAGGGAAGTTCACGAGTCAATGGTTCGACATAGTTGAATTGTAGCCTAACAAGTGTAATTTACAGGATTTGATGCGATGTTTCTCTTCAATCCTCGTATGCATTTCTTTTTGAAGAGTTAGATATTTAAATGCTTTATACATTTATTTAGACCAAAAATGTTTTTAATATAAAAATGTTGATTAGTAACATTTAACGAGTTACTGAACTAATTAAAAACATTACATCAAATATTACGTATATTGTTTTATATATATATATATATATATATATATATATATATACATTCATGTTTTAAGCATAATTTATTCGTGTATGTATACACGCAGACGATCGTAAGCTGTTAGTCGCTAAGCCAATATCCAGTTTTGGTCTGATGCTCTAACAACTCTCTCAGACGAACATGTTTTTAAGTTCTAAACTCCTAGTAGAATGAAGGGAAAGGGGTAACAGAAGGAAAACCAAGGATCGAATTCATGATGTCAACGATTCCCAAAGGTGGCATTTGAGTTGAAGCTTATTGGCCGCTAGAAACATTTTATGGTGAAGAATTTGAAGAGATTAACTGGTTAGATCATGTAGCTTCACAAAGTTGTAGTTTGCAACTGAAAGGGCCTGAGCTTTTGTAGGGGAAGAAGACAGAACAAGAAAAGTATTAACACGACTCCGATCCTATTAATAAATTGATCACATGGCATGGCATAGCATAAGCATTTTAACTCAAGAATCCAAAAATGACAATACTTCCAAAAGTGCAGCGTACAATGTACAAAAATGAAATAATGGATCTAAGAATCACTGCAACTCTCAACAGATGAATTCTTGTACAGAAACATATGTTACAAATTTAAATAAGAATCATTTGCAAAGGTGGGAGATATCAATTTATACATATTTCATATACACTTGAAATTCAGGTGAATAAATGTGATAGCGACAGCAAATTCTAGGAGTGGGACGAAACCTGAATTTAATAAAAAAATATGGAATTCCATCACTCGAAGGTATGTTTTGAACGTGTCCAATAACCAGAGCTTCTGTTCGGAAAGTGCTGTAACGAAGGGCATCCATCATTCATCGTAAATCTGATTTGAGAATGAATGCACCTAAGATGAGTAAGTAACACTGCAGATTCCTCTTTCACGGTTTCACTGAATCACTTGCTAGTAGTTGCAGTGAAATGGGTGCAAACTCAACATCACTTTGGTTTGTTTGTGCAAGCGTCTAGTCAGAGTTGGAGTCATAGAAGTCACTTGGGCATGGGGTCATGACCTCTGATTCAAACAACTGGACCACTCGGTGCATATTGGGTCGATCCTCTGGATTTGATGAAACACACTGAATAGCCACAGAGAGCAAGGCATCAAGGCTCTCAACCTGCACCCCGTCACATAGTGGATCAACAATTTCCCTTGGCCTATTTTCGGTAATTAGAAAATTCAACTGCAGAAATGGCAAATAAGTGGCATTAGATTTTATAAGAGCAACTAAACAAGATTTGCTTGTTTTATAATCACAAGTCGAGCTACAGAGCTTGTGCACTATACCAGATAGGTGAATGTACCAATTTACATTATCGGAGCAACCCCATGCCCCCTCCCTTTCTTCTTTTTAACCCACTCAGCTAATTATATAGGCAACCATAAGATCGTCACTTACCAACGGAGGGAAATGTAGTCTCAATTTTAAGGGGGAAGAAAAAAGAATTTCTAGCAAATACATAGAGTATATAGGAGCATGGCTTACCCAACCAACAATATTGAGGCCCTTTTCTATAAATGATGCATCTGTTGGTCGCTTTCCGCTCAGAACTTCAAGTGTCAGGACACCGAAACTATAAACATCACTCTTCTCGGTTGCTCTACCACTTTGCATATATTCTGCCGTGAAAGAACAGAGGCTTGGTCAGGCTAGTCAGATAACCATGGACTTTAAAGTTCAAAACTACCAGTCTAACATGGCCCCATTTTAGCACACCCAACTAGAATACCTCTATAAATGTCACACAATTGTGAAAATATATCTCAACATCTCCCCAGGCTCCACGTATTGAAATAAAACTAGATTTCTGTTGTATGGATTACAACATCTATTCACTATTAACAGTTACTAATGTTATGAAAAAGCACCAAAGCTTTTAATCATAAAATTGATTTTAGTCTCTTCCTTCATGTTTTTGATACAAATGAGTATTACTGAATGCAAAGAGGGAAACATAATCCTGCGGAGGGCAGACAGGTCTTGCTCAAAAATTGGCACATTTTATTTCACCTCTTTTGAAAGGAAAAATAATTCAGATAGAGTAGATATAAAAAAGTTCAATAAGAAGAAAAGAAATATTTACATAGTGATGGGAGGACAAGGAATCCTCCCTACATAGGAACAAAACAAAAAACAACAACGAAAATAATGAAATTCAACAGTGCAAAGCCTCAACATATCACAAAACTTATCCGTTCATTTCATTTAGTTTCATCTAAGAAAGCAGCTAGTGTCATTGTCTCAGCAATCAGATACTGCAACTTCTGCACCAACTTTTACATTAGTAAAATCTTCAGCCGCAAATCCACATTTAATCATCATATAAATACTAATATCAGTAAGTTCAATCTTGGCAACATAATGGCCACAAGAAGAATACAGAGTTATAATCATATCATTGACTCTCACAGAAGTGCAATTTCACAACCTAATACATCATATAAGGAAAAGAACATTCCGTGTTATCATGGCATGTGAGCTATTACTTACCTTGTTTCACAAACATTGAGCATATCAAAACCAAAAGACAAGAAGAGCAATATCCATGCAGTGGTAGACCTAAAAGTTTCTATGGGGAACTTCTTGCCCGGGCACAATTCTAACATCTCTCATTTAACCACACTCACAAGTGGACCTCGTACTTTTTTACAATAAACATGTTTGTGGACCCCACCAACTTTACTGCAAGTGCACCTAAAATTTAGCTAGTTAGAATTGTGCCTATACCAAAATAATAATAATAATAATAATAACTTACAATACTGCCAACAGCATACCCATTCTACATTGTTTACCTGGAGCTAGATAACCAAATGTTCCAGCTACAATAGTGGTGATGTGAGATTCTTCATCCTCCAGAAGTTTTGCGAGTCCAAAATCAGATACCCGAGCATCCAGGTTGCCATCAAGCAAAATGTTGCTTGATTTTATGTCACGGTGTATGATCCTAGGGGAGCAATCATGGTGCAAGTAGGCAAGCCCTTTAGCAGCTCCCATGATTATATTCAAGCGCGAATCCCAGTCTAGTAGCTCAGATTTTTCTGCATAATGCATCACAAAACATCAATCTCCCACAATAAATTTAATAAGTGATGCAATGCTGAAGTAAATTTCATTTGGACAACTTGTATTATTTTGTGAAAGCATATTAACAAATCAGACCTCTATGTCAAGGTCCACTTGCATTGTATTTGAATCCATATCGTGCTTTTATCATTGACCAAAACTTAAAAAATACATCCACTACACAAATTAAGCAATTTGTTGGCAACCAGGGGTAGCAAAGTGAACAAGATTTAACGCCCTCAAGTATTGATTATTTTTTGTAAAAGAATGGGTACTTCTTTTGGATAGAAAAGGCTGGACATGTTGGCCAGAATAATTTCTGGATTGTCTAAAGCTATCATCGCACACCTCACCAAACTAGAGAACAATCTTAGGCTCCAACAATGAAGTTTAGGAACAACAAGCAGCAAAAAGTACTTATTAGACACATATGTCCTTAGTTATTTTAGCAGGCCTTGAATACCTATCATTGTTCAATATGCTATTCCAATCTTGGAACTACAAGGCCTACATAGTTCTTTTCTGATGGCCAATATTTCAAGGTTTGTAAGCTACATGATAATTTAGAGGGAAAATTGGAAAAAGGACTAGCAGATCTTAAAGGAGCAAGAACTCGTGATGTTTTTAAGTACCCTCCCCATGTCACTTTTCTTTTCTACAAACAAGGGCAGAATGATTGAATCATAAGTTATAATAATTTTCTCCTGATGCATCATAATAACCCACCAAAAGGACTCCTTTGAGTTGGTGTTTCATACCAAATATCCTTGGCAATTTACATGCTCTGTTTATATAGCAATGGAAAAATTGCAATTGTTTAGTTAGTTCATAATAAATGTGCATAACTAACCACGTGGATAATTCTATGTTGTGACCTATTTGGAAAGAGCTACAAGTGTACCTTAATTAAAGGGGTATGCTGATTACCACCAAATGATCGACAATTGGAAAAATACATATGCATAAGCAATGACTTTTTAATCACCACATGCCCACCTTAAAAGACCCACGCAAGAACATCAAAATACAGCCATTTCAAATATAAAGATCTTACCATGAAGAGCTTCATCAAGACTACCCCCAGGTAAGTAATCATATATTAACAACTTCGATGTAGGTGAATTGCAATATCCTCTCAAGTTGACGAGGTGACGGTGTTTAATGCTTCCAAGAATTTCAAGCTCTCTCTCAAAAAAACGATCAAAGCCCTCATTCAACTTCACAATCCTTTTCAAAGCAAATACATTCCCATCTTCCATTGCAAGCTTGTAAACTTTTCCAAATCCCCCAATCCCTATAATGTGCTCCTCATTCAAAGTCTCTAGTTTCTTAACAATGTCTTTTGATGAATATGGTAGATCTCCATGAAACATCACAATCGATGCACCTACAAGATATTAATTCAGGGATAACAATTTTCAAGGATTTATATATGCAAAAAGTAGAAAAAGCAAAAGCAAATAACTTTATAAGCAACCCACAAAAGCTAACAAACAGACCTCCACAGACATCCATTGCCAGACTTATTCTGTCCCTTTTACCGAACTTCTTATAGAGAAAACAACCCCAGAAGCACATAAGTGCCACTGAAAGTAGAGCACCCACAGTTGCCGATGCACTGATAAGCAGCCGGCCAGAATATTTCTTCTTTCCATTTCGATTTTGATCTATGTAGAGTTAAATTACATAAGTCACACTGGAAAAATGTGATCCACTTAAGCATACAACATCATCTAACAAGATAGTCATAAAAATGAATAATTATCTAGTTCACTCAGGATAGTGCCAACATATCAGGAGGCAGATAAATACAGTGGACTTGTCTTGCATTGTTAAAAGAAATTCCAAAAAAGGAAAAAGAATTTAAGTACATATAACACATATCCTATTCACCTCATTTATTTTCACAAAGTCAAAATAAAGAAATGATAGTAGAAAGCTTCTTTTATTGTACTTTTAATATTCCATCATAAATTAGTGCTCAATTACTGCCTTTAATGTAGTAATAACTTTGAAACTGGCACGCAAAGTAATAAGAACCCAGATACAAACAGTAGTTATAATGCAGATAGCAATACTCAAGGTGAGTATCACTGTGAATGAAACTAGATATAACTGAATGCAACTTACAAGATAGGAATAGAGCACTAAGTAGCTCAAACACTCCAAAGCCCAATAACAAAATACTCACACCCCCTAATCTTCTACCAAGTATTCAATAAATACTCTCATAACAGAAAATACCTAACTACTCCTAAAATCTCTCATTCATTAATCTGCTCCTAAAATCTCTCATTCATTTGAATCCTCCGGATTAGTTCTAACTAATTCTCTATTCCCCTTGAATCTCTTCCTATTATAAACCTTCCCATAAAACTGATTTCCATAGAGCTGATTCCTATCAATACCCCCTTCTTTAAGTACCACCTTGTCCCCAAGGTGGAAATGAGGAAAATGCAACTGAATGTCAGTCACCCTTTCCCAAGTATTTTCAAACTCAGGTAAATCTTTCCATTGAATCAGCACTTCTTCTACTCCTTGGTCATTAACTCGAGTTGAGATGACATTGGCTGGTTCAATCTTCAACTCCCACTCTTCAGTAAGACACTGTGGTAAAGGTTGGCACTGCACTTCTGAAGTTAAACATTTTTTAAGCAATGAGACATGAAAAACTGGATGCACTAAGGATCCTTCAGGGAGTAGTAACTTGTAGGCAACCTTTCCAACCCTTTCAATGATCTCAAAGGGACCATAGAAACGGGGGCTTAATTTCTGGTTAACACGCTTGGCCAAAGATTTCAACCTGTATGGTTGTATCTTCAAATACACCTTTTCTCCTACTTCATATTCAACTTCTCTCCTTTTCTGATTTGCCTGTGCTTTCATCCTGGCTTGAGCATTATTTAAATTCCACTTCAATTCATCCAAAATGGAATTTCTCTTAGCTAAGAGCTGGTTGACTTCTTCCACTGCTGATGATGTCACATCTCCTTTAATCACTGCAGGTGGTTCCCTTCCATAAAGAATTTGAAAGGGAGAAGTATTGGCAGCAGAATGGTAGGTTGTATTAAACCATAATTCTGCCCAAGATAACCATTTACTCCATTGCTTGGGTTTAGTACTGGAAAAACACCTGAGATAGGTTTCCAAACACCTATTGACAACCTCTGTTTGTCCATCCGTTTGTGGATGATAAGCTGAACTGTATTTCAGTTTGGTTCCAGCTTGTTTAAATAATTCTGTCCAAAAAGAACTCATGAATACCTTATCCCTATCCGTCACTATGGAAGAGGGAAATCCATGCAATCGAACAATCTCCTTAATGAAAAGACTTGCCACCTCTTTGGCTGAATAAGGATGGCTTAATCCCAAAAAATGGACGTACTTAGAAAGTCTATCCACAACCACTAAGATAGTATCCTTACCTTGGCTTTTTGGGAGCCCCCCTATGAAGTCCATGGAAATATCTTCCCATACCTTGGAAGGAATTGGAAGAGGTTGAAGAAGACCAGCTGGTGATAAAGTTTGATATTTATTTCTATTACAAACTTCACACTCTTGAACATACTTCTGAATTTTCTGCCGCATGCCTTCCCACCATACTA
Organism: Dalbergia cultrata; assembly: GCA_031216105.1. Lineage (NCBI taxonomy): Eukaryota > Viridiplantae > Streptophyta > Magnoliopsida > Fabales > Fabaceae > Dalbergia > Dalbergia cultrata. The sequence continues at coordinate 450,645 of CM062347.1, read as the reverse complement.
AACCAGAGATCCTTTTGTAGGTTCTGAAAAACCCAGAATGCCCCCCTAGAACTGAATCATGAAATTCTTGAAGAATTATTGGAATCCGCTGTGAATTCCGAGGAATGACCACTCGCCCTTTGTAGTATAGTCTGCCACCTTTTAATTCATACCCCTCATATATCTCTGTTCCTTGAATAAGGCCTTGTAAAATGCCTTTTAACTTCTCATCTGCCTGAATCTCATCTTCCAGTCCTTCCCAGTTCTGAAATGTCACTGAAGAAATGGCAGCGAGGCTGGTTCTTCGGGATAAGGCATCGGCAGCCCCATTCTCCCTTCCAACCTTATATCTGATTTCAAAATCGAAACCCAGCAACTTGGTGATCCACTTTTGCTGCCCTTCCCCCATTATTTGCTGATCTACCAAAAATTTCAAACTTTTTTGATCTGAATGGATAATAAACCTCCTACCCAAAAGGTAATGTCTCCATTTCTGCACCGCCAAAACTATAGCCATGAGTTCCCTCTCATACACTGACTTCTGTTGGGCTCTATCAGACAACTTTTGACTTAAGTAAGCTATGGGTCTGCCCTCCTGCATTAAAACCGCCCCCAGCCCCTTGCCTGATGCATCTGTTTCAACCACAAAAGTTTTTTCAAAGTCTGGAACTGCTAGAACAGGAAGGGTGGTCATAGCTTCCTTTAAGCGGTCAAATGCCTCTTGTGCTTCTGTATTCCACTTGAAACAGTCACCCTTGAGGAGTTGGGTTAAGGGCCAAGCAATTTTTCCATAACCCTGCACAAATCTTCTGTAGTAACCTGTAATTCCTAGAAATCCTCTTAGCCCTTTTAAATCATGAGGAACAGGCCAAGCTATCATGGCTTCAATTTTTTTTATGTCTGCTGCCACTCCTTCCCCAGAAATCACATGCCCTAAGTATTCAATCTTCGGTTGGGCAAAAGAACATTTCTTTCTGTTGATATAAAGCTGGTGTTGTCTTAGCAATTCCAGCACTTTCATCAAATGCTCTCTATGGTCCTCTTTAGACTTGCTATAAATTAGAATGTCGTCAAAGAATACTAAGGCAAATCGCCTCAGATATGGCTTCAAAACCAAATTCATCAGTGCTTGGAATGTAGAAGGGGCGTTGGTGAGCCCAAATGGCATAACCAGGAATTCATAATGGCCCTCGTGTGTTCGAAAAGCTGTTTTCTCTACATCTCGGTCTCGCATTCTGATTTGATGATACCCGGACTTCAGGTCCAGCTTTGAGAAAATGTTGGCTCCTCCTAATTCGTCCAATAGCTCATCTATAATAGGAATTGGAAATTTATCTGGAATAGTTACCTTATTCAAGGCACGATAGTCCACGCAGAAGCGCCATCCTCCATCCTTCTTGCGTACCAAGATGACCGGACTAGAATACGGGCTTGTACTGGTTCTGATTATTCCTGAGGATAACATTTCCCCAATAATCTTCTCAATTTCATTCTTCTGGAAATATGGATACCTGTAGGGCCTGATGTTGGGTATAGTTGCACCCTCCTTCAGATTTATAGAGTGGTCATGAGCACGTGCAGGAGGTAGTCCTTCTGGGAGGTGACAGACATCGTCATAATGCTTGAGTAGTTCTTCAATTTCTTCAGGAATTTCCTCAACATGCCTTCCTGGTAGTTCAGTCTCCCCGTCTGATCTGTGCAAGCATGAAGTAACATAAAAACCCTCTCCATCAGCCTTCAATGTTTTTAGCGTAGTACGCCATGAAACACTTGTGGTCCCTAGTGCTGGGTCACCCTGAATGCCCTTCCAGTCTTCTCCTACCTTCCATTGGAGACATGATTTCTGGAAGTTCCCCTTTATATCCCCTAAGCTCGCTATCCACCCATATCCCAGGACCACATCTGCGCTTCCTAGGCCTAGGACGAAAAAAGATTGAGTGATAGAAATCCCTTGGATCTCGATTTCCAGATCCGCACAAATACCCGATCCTTTATGGATATCGCCAGTACCTACCTCCACTGTGAATGGTAAATCTTGTGTAGGAAGCTGAAGGGTAGAGACCAAAGGGGCTGAAATAAAATTAGCTTCAGCTCCCGTGTCCACTAATACAATGACTTCAGACCCTCCAATCCTTCCCTTAACCTTGAAAGACTTGTTGAAAGTTGTAAAACCTTGCAAACTGTTAAGAGTGAGTCGAAGGGATTTCATAGCCAGTTCGGGTCCCAACTCCTCCGTCTCAGAGCTGTCGTCCGCTGCGGATTCCTCCTCCTTCTCTGAGTCCGCCATCAAAACGAGGTGATAGTGTCGAAGTTTACAGACATGCTCACGACCCCAACGTTCTCCGCACTTGAAGCACAGCCCTTTGCGACTGCGTTCTTGGAGCTCTTCCTGAGAAAGGCGTCGAATTTCTCCTTTGTTCGTGTCTTCAGAAGGCTTGGCTGGAACATTTAGGACAGGTGCGTGACTCATATTGCTTCTGGAAGATGGGAACTGGGACTTGTACATGAGTGGGTTTTTAGTTTGGCCCAACCCACGTTCAGGAGGCCCAACACCCCCTCTCAGTTCTCTGTTTCTTTCTTCAAGCATGAGGGCCTTGTCCTTCATTTCAGCCAATGAGCCCAATTCCAAGCTCTTGATCTCAGCCCGTAATCCCCCTTTCAGCCCATTAACGAATATTCCCTTCAGCATCTCTCTATCCACATGACGCATAGGCCCCGATATCCTCTCAAACTCCTCAACATATTCCAGCACGGTACCTGTTTGCTTCAAACGTAGTAGCGGACCGTAGGGGTCTTTAATCACCCCTGGCTGAAATCTGCGCGTGAGTGCTTCGCGAAACCCCCTCCACGATGGAAACGGGGTTTGCTCCTCCCACACTTGATACCAATACAGAGCCTTCCCTTCAAGAGCTAACATCACAACCTCAAATTTCTCTTCTGCCTCAATATCGTTGATGCGAAAGTAGCGCTCAATTTTCACTAGCCATCCCAAAACATCATCACCCATGAAGATTGGGACCTCCATTTTCCGATCAAGAGTTCGACGTCGTGGAGGGTCGATCAGAATCGAGTTGCCGATCGCCACTGCACGCCCCAAAGGACGAGAATGGCCAACGAGGGATTGGGGGGAGCCCCGATCATCGCGGTCCTGAGACCTTGAGTTACGGTGCTCGTTGCGAGGTGGGGAAGGGGAATGGTGTTGCCTTTCACCTCCTCTGGAACCCCCATTCCAGCGGTCATCCCTGTTCACATGAGGAGACAATCGTCGTGGCGGCGGTGATCGGCCACGATCACGACGTCGTCGGTCGTCTTTCTTCTCCAGCAACTGCATTACCTGATCCAATTTCGTTTGCAACTCCACAACTTGAGCTTCCATCTGTGCAGCGTTTGTGATCAAAAGGGCCCACACAGCTCCCAGGGTGAGAGCTCTGATGCCAATTAATAAGAACCCAGTTACAAACAGTAGTTATAATGCAGATAGCAATACTCAAGGTGAGTATCACTGTGAATGAAACTAGATATAACTGAATGCAACTTACAAGATAGGAATAGAGCACTAAGTAGCTCAAACACTCCAAAGCCCAATAACAAAATACTCACACCCCCTAATCTTCTACCAAGTATTCAATAAATACTCTCATAACAGAAAATACCTAACTACTCCTAAAATCTCTCATTCATTAATCTGCTCCTAAAATCTCTCATTCATTTGAATCCTCCGGATTAGTTCTAACTAATTCTCTATTCCCCTTGAATCTCTTCCTATTATAAACCTTCCCATAAAACTGATTTCCATAGAGCTGATTCCTATCACAAAGAAATATCATGCCTTTGTTAGATGTGTAGGAAACTAGTGTTATACATGACATGACAGTCAGTGGCTGGAAATTTGAAATGGACCACCACTTTGGACTATACACGCAAAAACTGCAAATGTGAGACCGTAATCTACTTCTAGACTTTCCACAAATGCACCCAATGGTAATTCAAATGCCCAACTTTCCCATATTTTCCACTCCTTGCTGTCTATAAAAAGTGTGAAACGTAGCCAGAACCTTGCCATGACACCTATTGATCCTTCAAAGACCTTGCTACATAACAAAATGATTTTTCAACTTTTCACCTTCATTTTTTTTACTTCACCTAAAAGGAATTTAACTGGAACAAAAAAACAAAAAATTTTTCAATATTACTGACTAAGCCATGGTGCTTACAAAGCTGAAGATCCAGTTGAAAATATTTGCATCAAATAGACATAAACATCAAAATAAAACAAAGGAAACAAAGTGAGCAGGGCATGAGGACAAGTGGAACTGAAAGTGTATTGAAAACTTAAAAAACTCGTTTTTAAAGCAAAATTACCCTTTAATTCCTCAACAATGTCCTTAGACACTCATTCAAAATATTTATATATTTTATCTGCAGAAAAGTAATCTATTCTTATTTCAAAGTTGGGATAAATTATTAATCTCAAAAATCAAAAGTGAATTTACAAGTCACCTGCAATGTAGACTGAAACATGCAGCATTGTTAAAATCATTATCTGAACTTTTAAAAAAAAAAAGAAAAAAGAAATGGCAATGAGCTTATAATTTACAGCTTGCACCTCAAATGTGTACCAAAAACAAAAACAACTTGGTACTATGATAATGGCACAAGGGGGAATAAAAGAAGCAGTTTTGACAGCAAATGTGCAATAGCAACAACACAGACAGTGGATAAATCAGTGAGCAGAGTGTTTGTGTAATCACTCAAACACATACTCCAGAACACTCAGCACAGCTACATTGTGGTGGTGTGCTGCACCAGGAGAACATTGCTGGACATGCATCAAACCATCAGAAGTACCTGCTTAAATCATCATTTTCCCAAACTGTCCATGCATACAATCAATTTACCTTAATTTTATGTAAAAAAAATTATAATAAAAAAATTTAGCAAAACCGGATACTAAAACAACAACAAATAAAATCCATTTTGTAAGCAAAGAGAGGAAAAGAGTTTTGGCCAAAAAAAAAAAAAATGTAAAAGTGGTGAGGGAGGTCTCTCAGATGAGTAAGGCAGAATTCACATCAAATCTGGCAAGAGAACCACCAGCAGCAGGAAAGCTGGGCAGTCATTACACCAGGATCTACCATGTGGCTTGTTCTTCATTGTGTTTTTCTTTTCCCATATTGCAACGGATAACAAGAATTTTTTTCCTTCTTGGTTTGGAGGGAGAATAAACTAAAGCTTTGGCAATGAAAGAAAATGAGATTAAAGATGAAAGAAAGGCAAAGGATTAACCTGAGGTTTGAGATTTAGGATTCGATCCAGGTGAACCATCATTTTTGCATGTAATATTAATTTGCAGTCCACACAAACCACGATTTCCAACAAAGCTGCAACATGACATAATTGTCACAATATTGAAAAGTGGATTTAGTTCCTCATAGGTAGACAAATGCAATAGGATAGTTCCAAGTCACTGACCAGTGAGGATGAACATATAAGCACTAAGCTCTGGGACAGATTATTTAACATGCATATTTCATCACCAGAACAACATATCATATTAAAAATATTACAAGACCAGCACTTAGCTTATACATAGGCATGTTCAATGTCAAATGGATTGATGCCTACAATGTATCTACATGCATGCATAACAATAGATTATGAATAATACAAATGGATTCAACACATCAGCACTTTAAATATCAAATAAAAAGATCTTGCGAAGGAACCACAAAATTTTCAATTATACTTGATAGAAACTAGGGAAATAGAATGATCACAGAAGAGAACTGAGTAAAATAACCACTCCTTAGGCTGATTTGCAATGGAAATCAGCTAAGGGAAGAAGAAATACACAAGGAAAAATGCAATAAACTGAGAGAACAAATTGAGACACTAAGCAGTCTCTCTCTCCAGCCTAAAACCCAAAATGACAGCCTCCTCATGATAGCTCCCCTCACGATACAAATATTCCCCATTTCCTAACCGTATCACACGATCCCACACACCTCTCTCTGCTGCCATTGCGCTCACTCAGACACACCAGCCACCTCAGCATTAGTTAGTTAGCCCCTTTACAATTCCCTTCGTGCCCCTGTATTTTTTCCTTTTATACACCTTGATAATTCCTTCAGGTACTTGTTCCCTAACAATACTTTATGCTCATCTTTTTATACTAAAGGAAGGTGAAGAATTTAACTCAGAATTGGATCTACAATGTGGCATCAGATCCTCTTTGCATGGGAGGAATGTCAGAGATATAAAACCACTCCTAGGACTCAATCTCATGACTTCTGATTTTAGGAGAGTTGTTTTTTGATGAAAGGTTAAAAAAAAGGAAAAAAAAAAAAAAAAAAAAGAGGGGACGGGGTTAAGAAGAAATGCAATTTTAAGCATTTAAATAAAAAGGTCAATTCAGTAGTTAGCCTTATGGTATGCAGAACATTTTTAAGGCAGAAAAAGTAGTACTTACGAGCTTGCAGAAAAGTTGGCAAGCACACCATCAGAAGGTAGTGGTCCCATCAGAAAATTGGATGATAAATTGCTTCAGAGCATCAAACATAACCACAACAGTAAAAAAAGATTCAATTTAAACACCAAATGAAAAAAAGGTCTAAATAAAGAAATAAGAGTTACAGAAGAAAAACACGGCTACATACATATTCTTCAGATTATACAAGTTCCCAAGCAATGCTGGTATATTTCCGCTGAGGGAGTTGCTTGATATATCCCTGCACAATAGGGATACCTGTTGAATGAATGTGATCTCTGTAACAATGGAACAACTTAATTTGTATTTAGAAGAGGGGGAAGAAGGGGGAGAGGAGAGGACGTGGTCTATACCAAATTACTCCAAGCTAGAATTTTCTCTAAACTAGCTACACTCAAATGCATGTGCATGAACATACCAACACTATCACTCTGCAATTCACACACACTATTCAAGGCTCATATCTTCCTTTTTTCTTTCATTTTAGTTTGTCTGCTTGGTCTTAGGCCGTTTACTCTTCAAAATGAAAACAATGAATCAAGACTACAAAATTTACAGTGTTTCGTTCTGATCCAAATAACTAAATGCAAAGAATAACAAGAAGCATAAACTAGAAAGGGAAACTCACAAACTTTGAAGCTGTGAGAGGTTGCCTATTTCACCTGGAATCACTCCACTAAGGTAATTACCCTGCAGATATCTGTACAAACCAAATCAACAGCTATTACAAACATCGAACAATTATATTACCCAAAACATTAACAATGAGAAATTTGCTTTCTGGGATTTAAGGTTCTATGAGATGCTAACATCAAAATTCCATGCTCAATATCAATATGAAGTATGCGACCGATTATATGGCCCACAGCTGTGGAGTGCCTGCATGCATGCACACACAGGCAAGTAATAAAATATGCCAGCCTGTTTTTCTCTCCACACAAAGTCTTGGTGTCAACTAAATTTTACATCTGAACCAAATGAATATACTGTACATATATGTACATAAATAGGGACACCATACAGAAAGCGCAACATAATGGATGTGCAGTGCATATATGTACCAAGCAATTTGTATGCACAGATGCACTTGAGCTAACAAACACAAGTCTACATTGTTAACTCGTGTGCTCCTAAAATCATTATCAAAAAAGACAAATGCACAGAATTTATCAATGTAAAAAGGACAACCCAAAAAAGAAACTGGACAAGAACTAGGCAAATGAATCAATGGTGATACATACAATCCCTGCAATTCAGTGCAATTTCCCAATTCTGATGGAATTGTCCCATAGAAGTTGTTGTTGTGAAGAGCACTACAGCACAAATATATTACCATTACATCAGATACAGCAAACAAGAAATAGAGAGAAAAAACAGGTTCAAATAACTTGAAAAAAAAATGCAGAATCAAAATGCAAAAATACTTACAGAACCCTCAGATGCTCTAGCTTCCCAAGATCAGGTGATAAAGACCCACTTAACTTATGGTGAGACAAGGCTCTAGAATATCAACAATGAAAACTAAGTTAGATATAGAATCCCAGACAAGTTTATCAGCATGTCTCTTGCCATGACCTGGTACAGAACAGTTTTCTAAAGAGAAGGTTCCATAAATATAAGTATAACACGGACACTTTTCTCAAGGACTTGAAAACTAAACCCATGCGAGAAAAGAGAGGAGAACTGATACAGAAACAAAAACAATTGTTCGCACAATACTGGTGGACTCAATACAGTAGAATGGGGTAATAAATTTAAGTCTGGCATTGCTATAAACATCACAGAATAAAGGAATGGGGGAACTGGACAAGGCCAAAATTTTAAGGGAAATTTATTAGTACTAGCTTCAAGGATAAGACAGTATATTTGCTTAAAGAAATATCTCTAAATCACAATATAAATGTTTCAGACACGGTAAAAAAATTCGGATGGAGTGCTTCATAGAAGTCTCGGATTCGTAGTAGCAAAACATTTACTGCAAGTCTGGTATGGTTCTGCTTACTGAGAAACCACCATAATAATTCTTCTTTTTTGATAAAATCAGCACAAATATTTTTACCTAAATAATAGATGTCATATGTAATAATTATTCAGTAAAAACAAGATGAAGTCTTCTTGCTTCCTTTCAGGATTCAGCTCTAACAACATGTGTCTTAACTCTTAAACAACTGCAAGACAAGTTTAAAATACAAGGACATAAAAAACAAGCAATAACAGTCAAATCATTGCAGAAACGCACAGATGTGTTACTCTCTTGGTTTTTGGATCACATCTCACTCCTTTCCATTTACATGGATTGGGATCCTCTGGCCTCCACTGTAACAGCACACCATCTGAGCTAATAACTGCTGCCCTGAAGCTGATTAGTGCCTCCCCTAAAACACGGGAACACAATGTACAATCAATTAGATCACACATACACAAGAGTCAGGATGTCTCTAACACATGACTAGGTCACTGATAATTTCAACCAAGTCCCATGTTAGGAAAAATTTACGAGAGCCAATGAAAAGGTTATATAGAATTGGAAAAGTTGTCTTAGCTCAAAAATACTTTGGCAGACCTGTAACAAGAAACCATAAATATCAGAGTAGCTGAACAGTGATTTTTGTCCAACTAAGGGACACTAGAAATGCATGTATGATATGTATATAGACTTTTTTAATGAAGTACATGAAATTTGATTGGTAACATATAAATGTGAAGAGGATTGAATCAGAAGCAGAGCTATACTCTAACCAGGAATAGCTGACTTTGAAGTAACAAATTAAGGGAAGTTGAAAGAAGCAATATATGATCATACCATCAGGACTGATCGCCTCATTTTCATTGATCAGGATATTTATCATCAGAACACAAAGAAGCCATAGCCATTTCCATTTCACCGGAAAAATGCCCATAGCAACACTGTCCAAGCATAATATAGCTACCAAAAGTCATCTGAGACAGAAGTATTCCACCATGTAGTTTTCTAGTTAGTGGTGACACCAGCAGCTGCAGAAGAATCAAGACACGGCTTGCTATGAAAAAGAAAGCAAACCGGAAACAACAGCAGGCAAAAATCATTATTAATTGTGAATCAACCAAGCAAGCTGAGAAAGAAACTTGACTTTTTGGCACTTGTGTATATCACAGTTTCTATGGAACTTAGAATCAGTTTTAACTGTTTATACATATAAAACATGCATTCCATTTAATTTCATATAATAATGAGACAAACTTAGACATGTACAATATTTCAATTAATACAACACGTGTGGGAGTATAAGTTTATGTCGATTTACTTAAAAAACAAGCAAAATCCCCTCAACAAGTTATCAGTCAGTGCAAAAGCTTGTCACAAGCTTGGCACACCAATTTACATATTTTACGTCAAACTGTATATTTAAGCAGAAACAGATAGCAAGGGGGCATCTACAACATCATTCATGGAAGCTCCACCATATGATTCTATACTTAACAGAATAGAGTTATCACATTTAATCATATTATCCATCTAAGGTCTGAATTTACTGCAACCAACAAACTATTTTCCTATAAACTAAACCAGAAATATAAGAACTATATATCATACACTGTAGGAGAACTTGGTCAACAACAATAAGCTACTTTCATCTCCGTTGAAAGACAAGAAAAACACGATACTACGGGGTCCACGCTTCTTTTTCATATGCACTGGCATAACGATATCCCTAATTTAATGCAGCACCAACATTATCATCTACATTAAGTAAATATTAAAGCCACAACAAGTAAAAGTGTGTTTAAATAAGCATAATTTGAGTTCAAAACAAACAGATTACAAATTTACAATCAAAAGTTTTCTGAGATTGTAAAGGGAAAAAAAAAAACAGAAAAAGCAAAAAATTATTTCCCAAAATAACGGTGCTAAGAAACATGTTGTATTGTTAGGAATAATTCCATATAGTATAGAACATCAACATGTAAATTAAGCTTAAAATGAGTAGAAGCTTCTCATAATATTCTCAAATCAATAGTCCCTACTACTAAGGCATTAGTTCAAGTAGCTAAAACGTACACTGCGTTCAAGACAAGTAGCTCTCAGTCTTAGATAATCCCAATCAAAAGCAACCGGATTCAAAAAACCTCACATAAAAAATTATAAAAAAAAAAAACCTAATTAAGCATCTAAGACAGCTAGCTATTTGCAACTAAATTCTGATAACCTTCTCGTAAATACCAAATACAAGTCATCAAAACCAAAAAGATTATAATAATTAAAAATAAAGAAAAGAAAAGAAGAAGAAGCAGCGAAGCAGGCACATACGGTAAAGTAGTGGAAAGGGATTGATAGAGAAATGAAAAGGAAGGAATGCGTGTTGTTGAGTTGAGTTGAGTTAAGTTGAATTGAAGTACGAATGTCGATCGGAAATGTATTTCGATCTGCGATACGAAAATGAGAGAGAGAGAATGAGAATGGAGGTTGAGGTTTGAGCTGTAAAGGGAGAATAACAACAAAACTCGCTATCTCTCTCTCTCGCTCGCTCGCTCGCTCTCTCCCGTTAATTACACTTAACACTTCCTGCTTTGCTTTGTTTCTTTGCTAGTGTTGCTTGCTTGCGTGTGATTCCCAAGAGATGAATAGTATGTATGCGTGTGCTCTCGTAAGAGTGTGTACGTGAGTGAAATACTAGATTCTTTGCTAACGCCGTGGTTGGGAATTAAAGGGGGAACCAATTAGAGAGAGAGGTGGAGAGGTTGCGTGGCACGTATGAACCCTGACACATCACACATTCTACGTGCCACCGACGCCTCACATCTGGAACACACCCTCACCCGCTTTTTTTTTCTTCCGGCACTGCTGCAAAACTTCTTTCTACAACTGTATTTATGATTTTATTATTAATTTTGTACTCCTTATGGACAAAATATGATATGTTGTTATAAAACTCTGTTCAACAAAATATTAGATGTTGTTTTTATTTAAGAATAAATTATGCCTTAAATTTATTTAAAATGATCCAAGTTGATATTAATTTGATTAGATCAATATTAGTTTGATCTTATCGTTATATTTTGACTTGGTACTGAATTGTTGTATTTATTATGTAAAGAATAAGTTGGTCCTTATGACTTTTGGAGCATTATATGAATCTTAAATTTAAATGACTAAATTATTAAATTGTCCCTATTTTACTTTTTATTTTTTCATTCCAAGACATTTATCCTTTTTTTCTTTAATCTAACTTTTCTACGTGGGTCTTTCTCTTCCAAAAGAGACTTACAATCACTCCACCATTTTCTTTCTCCCTCCGAAACCCCTACATGTCAAACACCACCATAACATCAACTCCAATCCAACCTTCACCTATATATGTTTTTTAATTTTTCTTCCTCTTTCATTTCTTTTGTTATTCTTTTTCTGTGATTTTCATTTTATATAGCATTTTTATTTGTTCGTCGAAATTTTTTTGTAGTGCCATAGTATAACCCATAAAAATATGTTCGTCATGGAAAAAGTTGCAAGCGTTGATTTGAGCAGCTTATACCCTTAAAAAGGTAGGAATCAATGTCAAAACTTTATGTACTAAAATCACCAATGGACAACCATTAATCCTATTTTTGCTTCAATTTTTTTTTTGAATTTATTATTTGACGTTGTTGCACTTAAAACCATTACAGGAGAAGAAAAAAATGATAATTCTTCATTGGGTGGTGTTTGCGTAGCAAGGAGGGATTTAATGGTTGTTGACTCCTTGTGATGTTGTTATACAAATATTAAGAGTGATAAGTGGCGGTGAGTGATATGAAATGGAGAACCTCTAAAAGGTTGAGAGGAAAATTTAAAAAAAAAATTGAGGGAAGGATGTTTTTGTAACTTTAAAATTATTATTTTAATTTTTAAATGTATTATTTAATTTATAATCTTATATATTTATTATAACTTTAAATCTAAACCATTGAAACCATATCCAAAGGTGGAAATAAGTGAACCATGTAATAGTCTAAAAGATAGTAAGAAGTATGTTATCGTGCACCTCCTAGGCCTATAAATAAGCGTCACTTCTTTTTAATTCACAACATCATAGAAATACACTGAATATTCTGTGTTTTTTTTTATTGTGTTTTTATTTTTCCATTACACCTTCTAACAGTTTTTAGGTTAATGTTGTGTTTAGTTTTCTTGCTATATTGGGAAAAGAATTTATGATCTTTTGATAAATGTATCAACTTTCTTATCACCAGCTAAATGTTAAGGTCGTGTTTAAAATGTTCCTAATATAGTCGGAATATTTAAGTGCTATTTACTTTCAGTTTTCAGTTTTTAATTTTTTAATTTTTAAAAAATTATGAAGAAAAAATTAAAAAAACTGAAATTTATAGTTTTTAATATTTTCTTCACAAAATCTAAAAAATTAAAATTAAAAATTAAAAACTTAAAACTAAAAGCAAACAAACCCTTAACGTTCCTGTAGTTTTTACAAGCTACAAGCAAATTTCCTATTTCAATAATTCAACTGCTACTAATTAAAAAGTCCATATTACCCTTGCATTTACATCAAATTTCTCTTCGATCTCTTGCCATTACTCCCTCCCAAAAAATGGTGTGAATCTTTTCCTTCTTTAATCCTAATCCCTGTTGGACGAAATACTATTGGACCGGAATCACACATTAAACTTCTACCAACCAACATTCACACAAATCACAGCAAACACGCCACTGAAACTGAAAACCAAATCAAACACAATCCGTCCAATCCCAAAACAGAATTCAAAAACAGAACTCATATCTTGCAATGAAGATTCAAACCAGAACTCCAAGCACCAAACCATGATATTAACAAAACTAGAAACAATGTTAAAACCAAACTTTTTGTAGATTAGTTGTGAATTGATAGACTTAGTGTCGCAACCGGGATCGCGATGGGACGGCGAAAAAATGATTTTTTGAAATGGAGTCGCCACCAAATTTTTTTTAAAATTGGGAAAAATTATGGAAAAACCCATTTAATTTAAAGAAAATGGTCTTTGAAACCAGATCTGAGCTCGGATGTCGGTTATGCTTAGGGAAGGGTAGGAACTTAATCCTACAACACCCCTAATACACCCGTCTTTAGACGGTACCTTAATTAATTGTGCAAATTACTAATAACCTTTCAAAATATTTATTTACACTTTTATTTTAAGAAAATTATAAAAGAAAATCTTTTTTAGAATAAAAAATTCCGGAGTACCAAACTGTAACAGCTCAGGTATCCGTAATATTGAGTTAACAAGCCGTCACGGCTAAATTAACATCTTTTTTTTTTTGAAATACAATATATACATTTCAATGATTAACTTAAATTAAGATAATAAAGAAAAAAAAAAAGGAGGATAATAATAAAATAAATAAATAAATAAATATTTACAATAATGATAATAATAATGAACAAAAATATTTACATGCAAAACAGAATAAATAATATCATAAAATTTAATTTTATCTTAAAAATTTGAAACATCAAGATGTCACAACTTAGATGTCTAAAATATTCAGTTAACAAGCCGTCTCGGCTAAATTAACTTCTTTATTTAAAATAAAATATTTAATTAATAATTGATTAATTTAAATTTTAAAGAATAAAGTACATAAAAAAATATTTACAAGTAAAACAAAAATTATGAAAATTTAATTTTTGATTTGAAAATCTTAAACATCAAGCTGTCACAGCTCAGATGTTTAACTATGTTAATAAACCGTCACGGCTAAATTAACATTCTTTCTTAAAACAATTTGATTATTAGCTTAAATTAAAAACAACACATAACAATAAAAGATAATAAATATTTATAAATAAACAAAAATAATAATAAATATTTACAAATAAAAAATGAAATAAAATAATCTAATAAAATCTAATTTTGACTTGACAGGAATCATCTGCTCCTACGTATCCTCTGGTGCGATGAGGAATTCATAGTCACGTAGTTCTTTTAAAATAGTTGTGGGTGAACTTTATTTTTGAAAATAAAGAATTCCAGAATATCAAACTGTCACAGCTAAAATATTCTGGAATATAGAATTGATAAACCGTCACGATTCAGTCAATCCTACTTTCAAAATACAATCTATTTCATTGCAAATTACCTAAACATACACTAGCAAACCATTCTTTAAAATAAAGAATAAATATCTAACAAAAATCCTAGTCCACAAATTTAGAATTCTAGACCAAACCAAACACTTACCTCGAAATGAGTAATAAAACGAAAACCATAAAAGAATGCTGAACCCAATCCAGATTCAAACAAGACTCACATTTATTTTAAAAATATAAACCCAACCCACAAAGAAAATAAAACAAACACTAAGTCTTTTAAAAAAATAAAAAATGATAACAGGAAAAGGAAATAAATCACTACTTGAAAGGCATTGTGGGAACCGTCTGGAACCATTCGTTTTATACATTTAGTTTCATTCTCCTTTTCTTTAAAAAAAAAAAAAAACAGAGAGCGAGTGTGAGAGAGAGGTCCGAATGAGGGAGAGGGGGAAAGAGATCGAGAGAGAGAGGATGAGAGGACAAGTGAGGGAAAGAAAGATTGAGAGAGAGATCGAGAAAGAGGATGAGAGGGCGAGTGAAGGAGAGAAGGATGTTGCCAAGAGAAGGGGAAGTCGCTGCGGCCATGAGAGGAAGGAAAGAAAGGGACGCCGCCGCACGCAGTGGGCTGGTGGCGCTGCGCGAGCGGCGTCCTTGTGCTGACCAGTCACGCCGAGACTAAGGAGGAGGGAAGTAAGATTGTGCGGCCAGAATAGCGGCTATAGGGAAGGAAAGGCCGCTGCAGGTTGGACAAAGGAGGAGACCGCGCGGTGATAGGGGGACGCGAGCTGCAGAAAGATACGCTTGCTGCTGGACCGCGGCGCCTGTAATGGTGCTGGGTCACGGTGGCTGAAAGGAGGAGGACGGGCTGGAGGGAGCTTGCGCCACTTCGAGGCTGGCTGGGTCGTTTTGTGTCGCAAGGTGGTCCGGAGGGCGCAGGTTCGCGGTCTTTGCAATGGGTGGAGGTGTTGTGATGGTGACGATGAAGAAGGAGGAGGGGCTCGCGACGGTGGTGGTGGTTCGCGATTCTGGCAGCTGCATGAGAACTCCGGTGGTCGACGGCGTGGCGAGCATGACTCCTCGCAGAGGGAAGGGCCACGACGTCTAATCCAGTGGTGGCAACAGCCGCGCCACCCCTCTTCTTTTTCTTCTCTTATTTTTGTTTTTGATTCATCATTTTTCTTGGGTTTCAAGAAGTTTGGCTTGGCTTTATGATTTGGTTTTTGATTTTGGCTTGGAATGATAATTGATTGTGCTGCTGTTGCTTCTTTTATTTTATTTTTTGGTGTTGTGTAAAGGGGATTGGATTAGGCTTGAAGAAGATGATAGAATTGATGGAGTATGTGGGTAATGAGAAGCTATGGCTTTTGTCAGTGCTCTAGTAACCCATAATTAAAAGAGGAATGACGAAAACCCAAAACTAGATAGAAAGAGCAAGAAAATAATACTCACGGTGTTGTTCTTTTTTTTATTTCCCAAATCTCTTAGCCTATATGATTCTGCTTCAACCTCTCTCAAAGTCTCAAAACAGATAACTCTCTTGTTTTTAAGACAGTGAATACAACAATAGGAAAATCAAATCTTGATGTTGATGATGAAAATGGAGGTTTGATGGGGATGATGATGGTTGGGGTTGCGTTTATGATGATGGTGATGATCGCTATTTTGTCGTGGGTTGTGATGATGAAGGTGGATCAAGTAGTAAGGGAGTGTTCTTAGATTATTTTTTTTTTTAGGCCCCTCCCCTCGTGGTTGCTGATGATATGTCTTTAATATTCCCACTTCTCTGATGATTTTCATAGGTTGGCTGTTAGCTCCCCACCGAAAGGAGTTCTGGCACATTGCGAAGAATTTGAGCAGAACATCATCATTGTCTTCTTTTTCCTTTTTTATTTTTTTTTCTAATCATGTTGTTGCTTCACGTGGAGAGTCACAGAACCACATCCCGTGACTTTCCTTTATTATTTTTTTGTTTCATTTTTTATTTTTATTATTAGATTGGGCTGGGCTTCTCTTTTTTTTTTTTATATTACTCAAATAAATAGAAATGAACCAGAGTGAATGGGTGGACCAAAAACCCTCCCCCCCCCCCTTTTTTTTTTAATGCAGATGATACAAAAAATGTAAAACGAAAATAACTGAAACTTAAACAAAAATTAAGTTTTGGATTAAACACAACTAAGAATTATCTATAAACAATATTTGAAATGGTTTGTAATTTCACTTAACAAAATAAAATTGCCACATGAGTCTATAAAGGGACTAAATTTTGAAAACATGCTAATTTTGAATTTTTTATCTTATAAGCCGAATAAAATCGAGTGTTCACACTTAGTAAAGAAGATTGTGGGATAGATCTCTCGTAATAAAAAGACAGATCCATGACGCGCCAAAAAAAAAAAGGACAGATCCATATTTTTTAAATAAGGCAACAAAAGAAAAATGTTAAGAGAAAAAGGACCCCTAGCCCTAAAGGAGGAAGGATTTTAGAACATCAGCCGGTTGCTCATCCTCAGTTAGTTGCGCCCTCCACCGTCGATCCGTCATGCTTCCGTCACCGCCTCCACAACTCAGTTCACGAACTGCAACATCGTCACCTCCTCACGGTCACTTCTCAGAGCTGCGGGCTCTGCCGTGCGGTTCCACAACCGCGAAACCCGCGATCAACACCATCACTCTCGCGCTCGTCGCCCTCTGCCACAGCCTCAATGTTTGCAAACCATCTTTCCTACCGATCGGCGACGGAGGGACTGAGGTCGAAGAGCTTATCTGCAGGGAAGTCATATGGCGCTAGAATAGGAAATTCACTCTTGTTTCTCTTTTTAATATTTAAAATTTCAGTAATATTAACTTGTTATTACCTAACGGAGTATTGTTGCTCCAGTTATAACTATTACTATATTAACTTAAGTTATCAATTTTTCACCATTAGATTTATATGAAACTTTAAACCAACGGTGCTCCACTCTGGGAACATTGAATGTTCCGATTTTATTGGGAGCATTGTAAACGTCAACAAATTCTATTAGTTTATATATATTTTTTACGTCTCAAATTATATTGGTCATTTCAATTAGATTTCTCACCCAGGCATGGTATGCGTCTTCTATATGATGTCCTCCCAGGGATTTAGAGCTAATTCTGCTTGCTGATTCTTCTAGGGTCTCTTTCATGAGATATTCATCTTTCCTTTTGGTTTTGTTTCTTTGCTCTCGGAAATTTTTTCAAAAAAATAACACACTACTAGACTAATTCAAATGATTTTATATTTTTGTTTAGTTTGTTTAGATGATTTTACACTTATTTTCTTTAATGATATCTTACATCCAAATTTGTGAATTAAAATTAATATTTTAAAAAATATCCTATAATAAATCAACTTGAATAGAGCCAAAAATTGGTTGAAATTCAATACACTTTAAGTACAATGCGCATCAACATAATGGATGTTGTTGTAGGCATAAGAATTGATTTGTACTTTGAGTTATATCGATCTAAAACCATTATCCGGTTCACTGAAGACTTGCTAAGGGATTGGTTAATGGATTGGACCGGATCATTCGAGCTGAGGCTTTTCAAACTAGTGAAGAAAGAAAGATAAAAATTCATTTTTGTTTAACTGTTGATAATTTCTATATTTATTTTTTCCTTAAATATAATTTTCTATCAAATCTTTCATTTTGTTGTACTCATTATTTTGTTTATATGTAAAAAGTCAAGGGATTTTGATTTGGGGCTTGCTGATTTAAGATGCATTTGAATGTGATTCTGAAAGTACAGAATCACTTTTTTTAACCTTAAAAAATCACTTGTTATATATTTAGATAACTTTTTAAAAATAAATGGAATATAAGAATTAATTTTCACTATTTTTAATTATATATAATATTTCACTTTCATAATTATTTTTTTCAAAATTCCTAACAATTGCACCCTCATTTCATCTCTGACATTTTGAGTGCACGAAGAACTCATGCAACTAACTATACGGCCAAAAGTGGTTGGATAAACCTGCAGCGAAGTACGGCATTTTGTGTACGATCTCTTAAAGATACGCCCATAGAAGTAACAATTTTGGCGAGGAAACATGAAACACGTGCATTATTCTACTTATGTTTGTGAGAAACTTTTATTACAGGCTCTTCACAAGTTCAAGGGAGAAAATCAGACTTGAAATGTTTTTGTTAATAAAAAATATTTGTGATGCGAATTAAAAGAAGGGAAAATGTTATTGTCCAATACGCAAAAGAAAAGGTTAATAAGTCACATATATAGCTTAATTATGACCATATATGGACCCTCTATCACCACTTAAATTAATCAATAACTTTTATCCATCGTGAGCAGATAAAGAAAATGTGTTGAGGGACCTGAAACAACAACAATAATATCTTGCATTCACCGTCACCATGAACATGCAAACAAAATAAAACGAATGATATAATTAGCCTTAAATCCTTGGCCGGCTATTCACCTGTCTTATTGTTGTTTGTTTTTATTAATCCAATTCCAATTCTTCACCACAAACATTTCTACCCTAAAAAGCCACGCATACAAACACACACAAATAGATCTCTATGGCGGATCATCCTCTCTTCGATGACAAAGTCTCTTCCATACTACTTGCCGTTGGATCAGCTGTTTTTGTGGTCACAATCTACCGTCTCTTGTCCTTTTGCTTATACAACCAACATCTTATCACAAACCAGCAAGACGCAACAACAAACCAGTTAGCTCCTAATAATACTGCTGCAGCAGCTTCTTCAGTAGCGTCACATCTGATTCCAACCCACAAGTATGAGAAGAAGAGGAAGAATGAATTGGAAGATGATGGTGGTGGTGATGAAGCTGATGATGATTGCACATGTGTTGTGTGCTTGGGGGACTTTTAGGAAGGCGAGGAGTTAAAGACTTTGCCGGAGTGCATGCACTCTTTCCACGTGTCATGCATTGACATGTGGCTCCATTCCCATTCAAGTTGTCCTATTTGCCGGGCTGAGGCCACACCTCAGACTCAGCTGACTAATGATGAACACCAGCACCACAACATAGAAATGATGCAAATTGCTCTTGTCCAAGATAGGCTGGAGCGACGGTGAAGTATTCCGTGTGTAATTTTGTGTCAATATAATGTTACTAGTTAATGAGCTTCCCAATATACAATCATTCAGTATATAATTTAAAATTACATGAATGTTATAAAATCATTAGTTGATATGATATTAGAGTAGAGAGTTTATCGTAAACCAAATCTGTATTAACATTTTCAATCTTTGTCTTGCAACACAAACTTCACCTTAATTTTTAATTGCTTGAAAGAGTCATTTGCATCAGGAATATATTAGCTTAAAAGGATTAATCACTATTTTTAACAATATATGTTATGATTTTTTTTTTTAAAAAAAGTCATTTATACTATTTGGATCAAATCTCTTTGGTGACAATTACACAAAAAACACTGTTGATTTTTTAAATAAACATATTTTTCTACTGCTAAAACTAGTCAAATTAACTAGGCTAAGACATTTACTTGTAAAATTAAATATGTTGAGCTTCAAAAATTGGCAGGTTAAATTAGTTAATCTAACCTTTTCATGAAGTTTCATAAATGTAATACTCTAGTTTTAAATAAAAAGGTTGAAAATTTTTAAACTAGAAAGGGTGTTAGCTACCTTTATTTATTATTTCGGGTCCTAAATTTTACTAAGTCTAGATTCTATATGTCTACAGAGGATTATATGATAGAACCACATTCTGGAGATCAAAAGTTCTGGCAATTGTTCCCAAAAGGAAAACAAGTCAAAGAACAATTTTTAATGAATTTTATGAAACCTTTAAATATTTCATTTTTAGTACACAAGCTTAGAAAATCTTAAAAATTCTTGAATTTGAACTATAACCCAAAATTTTGATTTTGATTTTTTTGATATTTTATTTAAATCCAAATGAGGGTATTTCCTTATTTACATTTATGTTTTAAAGTTAATGGAGAGTAAAATAAATAAAGATATTAACTTGGACATTAACTTAAAACGTAAATAAGTGAGTACTGAGACAACACAACCCAATAATACCAGTACTTGAATTATAGTTTAAAGTTAAGAGAAAAATCATTTTGGAGAGCACTGCAATGCTCGGTCAAGGAACAGTAAACTATATGGTGGAGATTTTATATTTATAAAAACCTCCCCATTTCGGGTCTAGACTAGAATTTTTGAGACTTCACCCCCTAAACCATGAGTTCTCCCCCCAAAAAAAGAACCTTCATTTCCTTCAAGTTTTACCTAGATTTTGCCATTTTCCAAGCTTTAGGGTATGTTCTTTCCTTGATTTTACTTCTTTTCCTTCTAATTTCTTCTTGTCTTGGGATACTGTACATGCCTATCAAGAGTAGGGAGTTCTACCCTTATGTTCGAGATAAAATTGAGATGTTTAGGGGTCTTAGGAGTTGATTTAGTGTTTTGTTGCTTCTATGACAGACGGAAGTCATTCCTACCTCCCAGACTTTAGGTAAGTGGATTCTAACCTATAACCTATATATGTTGGTCATTATAATTATTTTCATCAAAACATGAAAAAAGACTGTAATATCTTAAGCTAAAAAAAAAAAAAAAAAAAATTCTCTCTGTTGAGTCTTTGCAGCGCTAAGATGTACTGGGCAATCACCTCAACGTAAAGTAAGTTGGTGGCTGAAAGTGAAGTTTATGCTCTTGGGTGAGCGCTGCAGCGCTAAGAGCGCTGCAGCGCTCTTTAGCGCTGCAGCGGTCACCAGAGCATTAAAAACCCCCATTCCGGGGTCCAGAACCTTCACTCACCAAAAATATGCTCTCTCCCCCAAAGAACCACGAAAACTTTGCTCTCTTCCCAAAAAATTCACTCCTAACTCCATTTCTTCCATTTTCTCTTAAAATCAACTTCAATACTTCACTTCTAAGGCTTCAAGATACTGGTGCTGTTCTCACCTCTCACAACTCTGTTGGTACTATTCCTATGCCTACTGCCACTCCAGGTGAGTGGGTTCACATCTGTAGCTTCTACTTTAATCATCATATGGATCTTCACCTAAAACCTGAGAATATATATGATTTTAGAACTTATTTTGTAAACTACTGAGCTTTCTGTGGAGTGTTATGTTGTGAACTATTGGTTTACTAAAGGAAGGTGTTTTGTTGAAAACCATTGGACACCTATTGTTAATGATGAGTTTTCATACAGTTATGTGGCAAAATTAATCATTTAAAGCTGGTTTTATGATTATATGGTCTTGATATTGTTTACTATTGTATAAAAGAGATTTTGAACCTGAGGATAGAGGACTTGGAAAATGATAGAGGAGAGAATGAGTTTAGTTGAGCTGATAGTAATCAGAGAGAACAGTCAGTATGTTAAGCAGCTAATCCGTTAACCTTGGTACCAAGTAGCCCGGGTCAGAGATTCAGAGATTTATTGTCACACTGGGGACGGCGATACGTAACGCCCAGATGTGACTGTAGATATTCAGAGACTTATTGGCACACTGGGGACGGCGATACGTAACGCCCAGATGTGACCATAGATACTCAGAGACTTAGTGTCATACTGGGGACGGCGATACGTAACGCCCAGATATGACCAAACCTTTGTATTCAGAGATCACTGTTTCTCTATTAGACTACTGTTAGGTCGGACTGTAAAGAACTAAGATTGAGGTCTTGATTATAACTATGAACTACTTGATGTTAGTGCTGTTATTATTATTATTATTATTTTTGGTGTTGTGTACCTTCTTTGGTATCCCATGAAGAGGGGTTTTGGATGAGGGTACACTCACTGAGTTTTGGATTTAAAACTCACCCCTTTGTTTCCTTCATATTTACAGATACCGTAGTCAGGCCGAGGGTACCTCTACACCATCCTCTACCCAAGAAAGATTAGATTCAGCTTGTCGAGTCTGCTAGGTGAGGTGTCCGATATTGTGCTCTAGACGTGCTCGATGTGATGCAAGACCCTGCACCGTAGAGCATGATCACATTGTGCATAGTTTTGCTATTTTATATACTTTTTGGGATTGTATAACTATGACTTTTATAAACACCTTGTATGTAAAGGTCTATGGGCATATTTAGCGACGTTGCATATTTGCTTTTAGGAAGGGATGGAAATAAGTTTTGGTTTTTTTCTAAACTTGGTTTTCAATAACAGGTGATTTCATGTAACATTAAGGATTTATTTTATGGATTTTCTTAATTGAAATGCATGAGCAGAGACAGTACAGGTCACTAGGCTTACGTGGGAATGGGATCTCTCACGTGCCGGTCACGTGCCCAAGGAGGGTCGTGACAAAGACCATGATTTTGGAGTTTACTTTGAAATAGTTGAGATTTTTGTTATTATGAAACTATATTTTTCTTAACAGCATAAACTATGATCTTGAAAAAATGCATGGAACCATATTTGCTTAAATGATTTTATGTAAAGTTGGCTATAACTTTAATTACTTGAAATATATGATTGTTAGTACAACCTTTATGTTGAGCTGATTATGATTGTGATTACCGGAGAACCTTATGACTATTGGAAATGCTATCATGATTTTAGAATTCCCAAGTTGAGAATTGATTTAGAAACCCAGACATAAAGGAATTTTAGAATATGAATCTTTGTATGGCTTTGAACAGTTGACGATTACATATATTTGTGGATTGAAACCATAGTGTCTTCAACGAGTGATCCCTTGGACACAGTTCATTGAGCTTTTGAACCCTAGGATAGAAGACTTTATGAGAGGTTGTGAAATGACTGGATTGGAATAAGGAATTACTGAAAAGAACATAACTGTAAGTTAATGACAATTATATCATTAACTTTGATACCAAGGCTCATGAGGGGCAATTTATCCACATAATAAATCAGTTCACGAGAGATATGGTTCACGAGGAACCATTAAAATCTCAGTTAGAGGCTCTTGTTCACAAAGAACTGGGCACCTACTTTTCAGTTATAGATAGCCTGTTCTTTTAGTAATTTCAAGTGAAACCAAAAATGAATTTATGATTTTATCTTTATTTTGTAAAATAAACATAAATGATTTGTGAGTGCTGCGTTTTTAGTATTTATGTATTTTCTTTTTTTATCCCATGTATGGTTGTAGGTGAGGATCTACTCACTGAGTTTTGGTTACAAAACTCATCTCCCCATAGCAGTATTAGAGTATCAACTAGTAAGCTTCACATGGGTGAAGCTGTAACATCCCCAAATTCATAACTAGATAAATTAATTGAATTCATGATTAAAATGAAAAAGAGAAAAACTAATATAAATTTCATGCAATATAATAAATAATATTAGAATAAGTAAGACATAAAGAATTATGAAAATGTCATTACTAAGTAGAAATTTTGAAAATACCTTACTATGTGGTAGAAATTATAAAACCACTCTTGACTTGTTAAAAAAAAATATACCAATTATTTTATAAATGGAATTAGAAGAATTCCACTATCATTATCTAATTATAAAAATATCATTGTCTTAAATGAAGAAATTAATACATATGCCATCACTTTAAATATAATAAGACTTGTCATAAAACAAGAATGAATCTAAGCCATTGGATTAAAATAAAAAGGGGGGTAAATTGATATAGGATTTCCATTATGAGAATAAAATATAAAAGATTGTCATGATTTGGTTAAATAATTTTAGTGCTATGTATCTACACCTAACAATAATGATAAATAATTTTAGTGTTATGTATCTACACCTAACAATAATGATAAATAATATTAGTGCTATTAGTGCTATATATCTACACCTAACAAAAATGATAAATAATATTAGTGCTAATAGTGCTATATATCTACACCTAATAAATAATAATAAAGTAAAATATTTTACAATATAAATTACTAAATTATGACAAGACAAAATATAATGCACCATTATATTTCTCCACTACATGAGCACTCAAGAAAAATAAATTGGAGCACTAAAACTACTCTTAAAGTCATGGCCTTAATAGGCCTATAAAAGGAGGAAGTGTGTGAGTTCATTTGTCTTTAAAACCTTAGAAACTCTCTAAGTAATCCTTCTCTCTTAATTTTTATCCATCATTTCTTCTTATGTTCTTCTTTTCAAAGACTTCCCTTCACTCTCCACACTTCATTCAAACACTTAAATCCTAAGCCTAAACATTCACTAGCCCTCACAAGAGTTGTAATCTTTAACTCTAGTGAAAAATATTTTCTTAAGCACTCAAGTTCTAGAGCCAAGATTCAAGGAGGGTCATCCACTCCAAGGACTCTTGCTCAAGCTAAAGAAAGAAGAGGAGGACTCTTTTTAGACCCTACACAAGAGGTAGGAGCTTCATCTTTAATTGTTCAAGCATTGTTGGCTTCTAACCTTGATAGAATGCCTCAAGTTTGAGTTATTGTCAAAAGTTTTGAATGATTATTTGTAAAATATATTTTTTAGAAATATAACATGTTCTATTCTGTTATGAGTAATTTTATGATGTTATCAAATTCAAATATAACTTAAAAAGATTGTATGTAAAACTTGATTTAATAAAGGTAACTTAAGACATGAAAATGGTAAGTGCTGAAATTTCTAGTTGTTTCTGGCAGCAGATACTTCGAAATCTACTGCTCATAAAATATGAAGCATCTCGAACTAAAAATAATTTTACTATAAACTAGACTCATTATAGAACACTTTCCAAAAAGAATCACCTAAAACGGAGTTTTCTAGCCCAAGATATAAATTTTTAAAGTAGAGCCTAAGACTGAAACTTTAAATCTGACCTTATAGTAGTAAAATAAGTGTAACTCACTCTAGAAAAATGCAAATGGACTGATTTCAATTTTGTAGGAAAGCTAACACATATACAAACACACCTATGTATGCTATGTATAAAGTTTTGTACCACGAAAATACAGAATGAAAAATACATTTTTGGGACAGTGTGCTGAGAAAGTCTGGAAGATAGTGGGATCCTGTAAAAGTGTAATTTGGAAAGGTTCTGGCTAAGGAAAGACTTGGTATTTAAGCATGTCCATTGTGACCCACCTCTCTTTCCTGGGAACCCTCCTATACATGGTTTACAGTTGATTTACGCTATTCGAAAGATGTCAATGCTAAAATTTGATGAGTTAGGAATTTGGAACTACCTTTACTACTCAGAGATAATAAGTATACAGTAAATTGTAAACTTTCTTCTAAAAGATGTCAAAAACTATAAATAAAAGAATCAAGTCTTGTAAAGAGAGAATTTTAAGAATTTAAGTAGAATAATAATTTTCAAGAGATATATGAAAATCATAATAAAAATATATAAAGAACCAATAATAATGTTTTAAAGTGCATTAATATATTAATGGAATGCTAAGAGTACAAAGAACACTAAGACAAAAAGGATAATACTAAGACATCCATTACCTCTTAGGAACACTAGGAACTCAACTTGATAACTTTGGTTGCTTAATAGGAATCATTTATGAAAATGTTTACTATGAGATTTATATGATATTATCCATGTTTCATGAAGTGAATTATAGTAATGTGAATGTATGGTGATGAGTTATGAAATGATGAGGATGAATGATTGATTGTCCATGATTTATTGTGATTACATGATGATATGCATACATTCATTTTCAAAAGAAAATAAAAAGTAAAGCTTGAAAAAGTAGCAATGAAAGTCCGGAAAAGTGGACTTGAGCTAACTCACGGCTTAATCCCCTAAACCGTTGAGATCACTAAGAACGGAATGAAAATCAAAAAGGTTGTGGCGATGGCCACGGTATGAGCTCATTACCCTTTAGGGTGGTCTAAGGCATTGATGCATTCATCCCGTGAGAGATTGAGAAGTATATTAATGAAAGGAAATGGAATGAAAGAAAGATGAAAGTCCCTAAACAAGTAAATGTTGAGGAGAAGTAATCATGATATGCATACGCATTTTAAATTATTATTACCTATTAGTAATTCTATATGATCTGTTTGTATACATGCTTAATTACTGAATGGATATTTCTGTTAATGTTCAAGATTAGTTTAAAAGAAACTTCACTTCGGCTAATCATGTTTGTGAAAGTTTGGTAATTGAATCCTTACTTGTTCACCTTTTATAATAAACCCGAAGTGACTGGGACGACAATGATGACACATTTAGTACAAGTTGGAACTCCTACTGAGAAATCTCGTATTTCTCACTCCTATATTTCTTTTCCGTTGTCGTTACAGAGAGACAGATGTGTCCACTTGAAGCAACGGAGCTGTAGCTAAGGAAGAAGGTGACACGTGAAGATTTTATAACTTCCAAGAATTAGTACTCCGATATTTAGTATGTTAAATTGTGAGAAACAGACTAGTAATGGTAGTATTTGCATTATTATGTGTAATAACTTATCACTATAGTTTATGCCCTATTATGACTCATGTATTAAGTAATTTTATTTCAGTTTATGTGATGATAGTTCTACACTTAATTTCTTATTCCACTTATGTAATTGCTTAAAGCAATGTAACTCGGATTATTATCTACGTAAGCGCTTATGTATTTCACTTCTCGTTATAGGCTTAAGTTTTCAAAAAGTAATTTAATAAAAAAATTATCCACTATCTTTCTAAGTTAATTTAAAAGAAAATGAATTCAAGGCATAAGTGACAACTAATAGAATCCAAATGTGAACTTAAGTATAGTTGGGTTCTACTTAGGTGTTACATTATGGTATCAGAGCAGTTGATTCATCCTATATAAGCCTGAGGAATGGACTGACTATGCTTCTGTCTATGATATCATGCTGTTAGTCTTATCTGTATGATGGGATGAAGGATTTAGAAATGCATGATCGTCCTGTAATGCTGCCATAGTTGCTACCATGCTTAATTATAGTATTGAGCCTGATCAACTCGATGTCTGTTGTTTGGTGTGATTAGGAACTAATGGCAGAATACAGACGTACGCATGGAACCCGTGGTAGAGTCAATGATGAACTGGCAAATGCACTACAAGAAATGGCTAGAGCGATGCAAGCACAATCAACAATGATGATGGAACAAATGAATATAATGATGGAAGGTGCGGTTGGGAATCCAGAACAAGGGAAGTTCTCAGAATTCAAAAGGGCTGAACCACCAGAATTCAAAGGGACAGTTAACCCCAAAATAGCTGATGGGTGGATTCAGGAAATTGAGAAAGTTTTCTCTGTGGTGGAATGCTCTGATGAGCAGAAGGTGGCATTTTCCACTTATATGCTGAAAGGAGAAGTCACGCATGGTGGAAAGGCGCCAAGAACCTACTTGAAAGTGCTGGGACTCTAATTTCGTGGGAAGTTTTTCGTCCTCCCTTTTACAAGAAGTATTTTCCAGTCCCGATGAAGAAGGCAAAAGAAGTAGAATTTCTACTGTTGACTCAAGGAAACCAAAGTGTGGCCGAGTACACGGCCAAGTTTGAAGAACTGATTAAACACTCAACTAGCTACCAAAGGGACCCCAACGAGGTTTGGAAATGCATGAAGTATGAGGGTGGTTTGAGGCCAGACATTTTGGCATCTGTAGCCCACCGAAGTTACCGACTATGCATCTTTAGTCAAAGAAAAGTCAAGTGGTGAGAATTGTAATCGCCAGCCTAGTCGCTCACGGGTTGAAGAGAATAGGAAGAGGATCGCCACACAAAACTACCAAGCATTTCCACCCTCACAAGAAACCCTACCAAGGAGGTGGATTCAAAGGGAAACAACCCCAACGCTCTACAATGAATCGACCTAGGACACAAGCTATTAATCAACCTAGGATGGCCGCCATCCCTCAACCTGTGACTAGACCGCCTTGTGCCACTTGTGGAAAGATACATGGAGGGGAATGCAGATTTGGTAAAAATGTTTGTTATCGGTGTGGACAAAGTGGACACTATTCTAGGAATGCCCAAAGTTCAATCACCATCTACACCCAAGCCTAGGGCACAGTGGACGTGTGTTTGCTATCATCACGAGATGCCCTCGTAATCCGACGATCCGATTCAAGGTAAGTGTATAATTAATGGAAAACCCTTAATTGTATTGTTTGATTCTGGCGCAACACACTCATTCATTTCATATGATTGTGCTAATAAGTTGAGACTGTGTATATCTGACTTAAAAATTATCTTAGTTGTCTCTATACCCACTATAAATGCTTGTTAGGACTCCACTAAGCCTGCCTAAATTGTGAATTTGAGGTAGCTGATAAGATTTTTCATCATGATTTAGTCTGCCCACCCTTGTCAAGTTTTGATGTAATCTTGGGCATGGATTGGCTTGGCCAACCGTGTGTTACTACATTGTGCAAATAAGTCACTAGTGTTTCTTCCCAAACCATCTTTACCCAATCCCTCTAAACTTGATAGAAAGGTACGGCTATACCTAAACTCCATCATCATGGGGATAGTAGGAATGAAAAGCAAGGATATATTTTCCTGATGACAAGTGAAGAGGAAGTAGAGCAAGCTCTAGAAGAGATCCTTGTAGTAAAAGAATTCTCAGATGTTTTTCCCGATGACATACCTGAATTTCCTCCACAAAGGGAGATTGAGTTTTCTATAGATTTGGTACCGGGAACGGACCCATATCTATAGCTCCTTATAGGATGCCACCGGCCGAAAGGATGTAATTGAAGAAGCAATTAGAGGAACTACTAGAGAAGAAATTCATTAGGCCTAGTGCTTCACCATGGGGAGCTCCAAAGTGTTGTTTGTCAAGAAGAAGGATGGGAGCATGAGGTTATGTGTGGATTACAGTGCAGCTAAATAAAGTGACCATAAAAATAAATACCCTTTGCCTAGAATAGATGACCTCATGGACCAATTAAGAGGAGCCCAAGTGTTTTCCAAGATAGATCTGCGATCGTGATACCACCAGATTCGAAAGTGAGGGAGGAAGATATACCAAAGACCGCTTTTAGGACTAGGTATGGACACTATGAGTTTAATGTGATGTCATTTGGGTTAACTAATGCACCGGCAGTGTTTATGGACTACATGAATAGGATATTTAGACCATACTTGGACAAGTTTGTAATTGTGTTCATCGACGACATTCTAGTCTACTCTAGAACTCAAGAAGAACACAAAGAACACTTACGAGTGGTGTTAGAGGTATTGAGGAACAAGAAACTTTATGCAAAGTTGTCCAAGTGTGAATTTTGGATGAAGGAAGTTAAGTTCTTGGGTCATGTGGTGTCACATGGGGAATAGCAAGAGACCCAAGCAAGATAGAAGCGGTGCAACAATGGGAAACCCCTACCACCGTGAAGGAGATTAGGAGTTTTCTAGGACTAGCCGGTTATTATCGAAGGTTCATTAGAGGTTTTTCCCAAATTGCCTTACCCTCACCAAGTCGACAAGGAAGAATTCAACTTTTATATGGAGCCCAGAATGTGAAGAAAGCTTCCAAGAATTGAAGAAGAAACTAACCACTACCCCCGTCCTAATCTTACCTAACCCAAAGGAGAAATTTGAGGTTTATTGTGATGCCTCAAGAAGAGGACTAGGATGTGTTTTAATGCAAAATAGGAACGTAGTAGCCTATGCCTCTAGACAACTCAAACCCCACGGTTAATTACCCAACCCATGATTTAGAGTTAGTCGCTATAGTTTTTGCCTTAAAAACTGGAGACATCATCTTTACGGTGTAAGGTTTGATGTATTTTCTGACCATAAAAGTCTGAAATACCTTTTTGACCAAAAAGAACTCAACATGAGACAAAGGCGTTGGATGGAATTTTTGAAAGACTATGACTTGGGTTGAACTACCACCCAGAAAGGCAAATGTGGTAGCGGATGCTTTGAGTCGTAAGTCTTTGCATGCCGCGTGGCTCATGGTAAAGGAAAGTGAGTTGATAGAAAATTTTAGGAACCTCAACTTGGGACATGGAAAGTCTTCTCGACCAATTCGGTTAAGTCAATTAAGGATAACCAAGAGCTTTAAGGATCAAATAATCCAAGCCCAAAGAGAAGACGAGGATTTCCTTAGAACCTTAGGGCCTTGTTGAAGGTGAAAGTCAAAGAGTTTGTTCAAGATATGGAAGGAGTGTGGAGGTACCAAGGAGAATTTGTGTACCAGCAAAAGAAGGACTCAGAGCTAAGATTTTGGAAGAAGCCCATAAAGTCAATTTAGCATACACCCTGGTATGACTAAGATGTACCATGACCTAAAAGGATGTTTTGGTGGCCAAGAATGAAAGCAGATGTGGCGAATATAGTGGGAAAATGTTTGGTGTGTCAAAAAGTGAAGATAGAACATCAAAAGCCCTCCTAATATTGCAACCTCTCGAAATTCCCGAATGGAAGTGGGAAGGAATATCCATGGATTTCGTGATGGGATTTCCAAGAACACCCATGGACATGACTCCATATGGGTAATCGTGGATAGACTAACTAAATCTGCTCACTTTTTACCCATAAGAGCAAACTACCCTTGGAAAAATTAGCTCACTATATATCCAAGAGATAGTAAGGCTCCATGGAGTACCCAAGACTATTGTCTCAGACAGGGGACCCAAGGTTCACTTCAAGATTCAGGGAGCCTTGCAAAAGGCGCTTGGCTCAAAATTATGTCCGAGCACCGCCTATCACCCTCAAACCGATGGACAATCGAAAGAACAATTCAAACCCTTGAGGATATGCCGAGAGCATGTGTCTTAGATCGGCCAAAAGTTGGGATAAACAGCTTCCATTGATTGAGTTTGCATATAACAATAGTTACCATACTAGCATTGGGATGGCACCTTATGAAGCCTTGTATGGTAGAAAGTGTCAATCACCACTTTGTTGGTGTGACCCAAGAGCAGAGTATTTTGGGCCCCGATTTGGTAAAGGAGACAACTGAACAAATAAGGAGAATTAGGAAAAGATTCTCACCGCCAGAGCAAGTGTAAGAGCTATGGCCGACAAAAAGAAGGAAGCCTCTCGAATTTCAAGAAGGGGAACACGTATTCTTGCGGATTACTCCTACAATGTATAGGTCGTGCAATGAAAGTCAAAAGCTAAGCCCTAGATTCTTAGGACCCTTTCAAATCCTCAAAAAGATAGGTCCCTCAAATTCTACCAAATTGCATTACCTCCAAATCAGTCCAACCTACATAATGTTTTTCATGTGTCCCAATTGAGAAAGTATCGGGACCCCAATCATGTGTTTGAGCCGTAAGCTATACAATTAAGAGAGGACCTAACTTTGAATTACCACCAATGAGGATCGTGGATCGTGGCACTAAGCGGTGAGAAACAAATCTATATCTCTGGTCCGAGTGGCCTGGGACAAGATGGAATGGAAGAACACACTTGGGAACTCGAGGAAGATATGCAAAGAATTTCCGAATCTATTCACAGTAACAAATTTTGAGGACAAAATTTTTAATAAGGAGGGAAGAAATGTAACATCCCCAAATTCATAACTAGATAAATTAATTGAATTCATGATTAAAATGAAAAAGAGGAAAACTAATATAAATTTCATGCAATATAATAAATAATATTAGAATAAGTAAGACATAAAGAATTATGAAAATGTCATTACTAAGTAGAAATTTTGAAAATACCTTACTATGTGGTAGAAATTATAAAACCACTCTTGACTTGTTAAAAAAAAATATACCAATTATTTTATAAATGGAATTAGAAGAATTCCACTATCATTATCTAATTATAAAAATATCATTGTCTTAAATGAAGAAATTAATACATATGCCATCACTTTAAATATAATAAGACTTGTCATAAAACAAGAATGAATCTAAGCCATTGGATTAAAATAAAAAGGGGGGTAAATTGATATAGGATTTCCATTATGAGAATAAAATATAAAAGATTGTCATGATTTGGTTAAATAATTTTAGTGCTATGTATCTACACCTAACAATAATGATAAATAATTTTAGTGTTATGTATCTACACCTAACAATAATGATAAATAATATTAGTGCTATTAGTGCTATATATCTACACCTAACAAAAATGATAAATAATATTAGTGCTAATAGTGCTATATATCTACACCTAATAAATAATAATAAAGTAAAATATTTTACAATATAAATTACTAAATTATGACAAGACAAAATATAATGCACCATTATATTTCTCCACTACATGAGCACTCAAGAAAAATAAATTGGAGCACTAAAACTACTCTTAAAGTCATGGCCTTAATAGGCCTATAAAAGGAGGAAGTGTGTGAGTTCATTTGTCTTTAAAACCTTAGAAACTCTCTAAGTAATCCTTCTCTCTTAATTTTTATCCATCATTTCTTCTTATGTTCTTCTTTTCAAAGACTTCCCTTCACTCTCCACACTTCATTCAAACACTTAAATCCTAAGCCTAAACATTCACTAGCCCTCACAAGAGTTGTAATCTTTAACTCTAGTGAAAAATATTTTCTTAAGCACTCAAGTTCTAGAGCCAAGATTCAAGGAGGGTCATCCACTCCAAGGACTCTTGCTCAAGCTAAAGAAAGAAGAGGAGGACTCTTTTAGACCCTACACAAGAGGTAGGAGCTTCATCTTTAATTGTTCAAGCATTGTTGGCTTCTAACCTTGATAGAATGCCTCAAGTTTGAGTTATTGTCAAAAGTTTTGAATGATTATTTGTAAAATATATTTTTAGAAATATAACATGTTCTATTCTGTTATGAGTAATTTTATGATGTTATCAAATTCAAATATAACTTAAAAAGATTGTATGTAAAACTTGATTTAATAAAGGTAACTTAAGACATGAAAATGGTAAGTGCTGGAATTTCTAGTTGTTTCTGGCAGCAGATACTTCGAAATCTACTGCTCATAAAATATGAAGCATCTCGAACTAAAAATAATTTTACTATAAACTAGACTCATTATAGAACACTTTCCAAAAAGAATCACCTAAAACGGAGTTTTCTAGCCCAAGATATAAATTTTTAAAGTAGAGCCTAAGACTGAAACTTTAAATCTGACCTTATAGTAGTAAAATAAGTGTAACTCACTCTAGAAAAATGCAAATGGACTGATTTCAATTTTGTAGGAAAGCTAACACATATACAAACACACCTATGTATGCTATGTATAAAGTTTTGTACCACGAAAATACAGAATGAAAAATACATTTTTGGGACAGTGTGCTGAGAAAGTCTGGAAGATAGTGGGATCCTGTAAAAGTGTAATTTGGAAAGGTTACTGCTAAGGAAAGACTTGGTATTTAAGCATGTCCATTGTGACCCACCTCTCTTTCCTGGGAACCCTCCTATACATGGTTTACAGTTGATTTACGCTATTCGAAAGATGTCAATGCTAAAATTTGATGAGTTAGGAATTTGGAACTACCTTTACTAAGTCGAGATAATAAGTATACAAGAATTGTAAACTTTCTTCTAAAAGATGTCAAAAACTATAAATAAAAGAATCAAGTCTTGTAAAGAGAGAATTTTAAGAATTTAAGTAGAATAATAATTTTCAAGAGATATATGAAAATCATAATAAAAATATATAAAGAACCAATAATAATGTTTTAAAGTGCATTAATATATTAATGGAATGCTAAGAGTACAAAGAACACTAAGACAAAAAGGATAATACTAAGACATCCATTACCTCTTAGGAACACTAGGAACTCAACTTGATAACTTTGGTTGCTTAATAGGAATCATTTATGAAAATGTTTACTATGAGATTTATATGATATTATCCATGTTTCATGAAGTGAATTATAGTAATGTGAATGTATGGTGATGAGTTATGAAATGATGAGGATGAATGATTGATTGTCCATGATTTATTGTGATTACATGATGATATGCATACATTCATTTTCAAAAGAAAATAAAAAGTAAAGCTTGAAAAAGTAGCAATGAAAGTCCTGGAAAAGTGGACTTGAGCTAACTCACGGCTTAACCCCTAAACCGCTGAGATCACTAAGAACGGAATGAAAATCAAAAAGGTTGTGGCGATGGCCACGGTATGAGCTCATTACCCTTTAGGGTGGTCTAAGGCATTGATGCATTCATCCCGTGAGAGATTGAGAAGTATATTAATGAAAGGAAATGGAATGAAAGAAAGATGAAAGTCCCTAAACAAGTAAATGTTGAGGAGAAGTAATCATGATATGCATACGCATTTTAAATTATTATTACCTATTAGTAATTCTATATGATCTGTTTGTATACATGCTTAATTACTTGAATGGATATTTCATTAATGTACAAGATTAGTTTAAAAGAAACTTCACTTCGGCTAATCATGTTTGTGAAAGTTTGGTAATTGAATCCTTACTTGTTCACCTTTTAATAATAAACCCAAGTGACTGGGACGACAATGATGACACATTTAGTACAAGTTGGAACTCCTCTTGAGAAATCTCGTATTTCTCACTCCTATATTTCTTTTCCGTTGTCGCTACTGCAGAGACAGATGTGTCCACTTGAAGCAACTGAGTCAGAGCTAAGGAAGAAGGTGACACGTGAAGATTTTATAACTTCCAAGAATTAGTACTCCGATATTTAGTATGTTAAATTGTGAGAAACAGGACTAGTAATGGTAGTATTTGCATTATTATGTGTAATAACTTATCACTATAGTTTATGCCCTATTATGACTCATGTATTAAGTAATTTTATTTCAGTTTATGTGATGATAGTTCTACACTTAATTTCTTATTCCACTTATGTAATTAAGCGAGTGCGCAATGTAACTCGGATTATTATCTACGTAAGCGCTATGTATTTCACTTCTCGTTATAGGCTTAAGTTTTCAAAAAGTAATTTAATAAAAAAAAAATTATCCACTATCTTTCTAAGTTAATTTAAAAAGAAAAATGAATTCAAGGCATAAGTGACAACTAATAGAATCCAAATGTGAACTTAAGTATAGTTGGGTTCTACTTAGGTGTTACAGAAGCTCTTGTGTATAGAGTAGGGTGCTTCAATGTAGATGCAAGCAAGATCCCAGACTATATAGTGCATGATTTATGTTTTGCATATATGATACCATGCTAGACTGTATTATATAATTTTACTACTTATAAAGGTTTTATATGTAATAGACTCCCTTTATACTTGTTGAGAGCATGAATTCAAATTTCAGAAAACAGAATATGAAATTTCAATTTGGAAAATCACAACTACATGTTTTAAAGGCAGGTGATTTGTATGTACAAAAGATTTTATGATAAAAAAAATTAGTGATTTATTGTGCATATAGAGGAATCCAGGTTACAAGCCTTATGCAGAAATGGAACTTCTCATGTGCCTAATCGCATCATGACAATAAATACTGGAAACTCTAATAGAGCTTATTACATTGTAATTAATTTAATTTAAATAAAATGAAATTGTTATTAAAATAAGCTCTTTTAAATTTTTTATTATAATTCTTCTATATTTATTTTTTTGAAAAATAAATGTTAAACCACATAAATCAATTAAATATTGTTTTCATTTTTTAAAATATCTCCTTACTGACATGTGAAAGATTAAAGCAAGGCATCTAAGTAGCAATCTCTCCCAATACTTTTTTTTTATATACAATTAAATTAACTAAGTGTTTTTTGAACCATCAATATTTAAAATCTTAATTAATTTAAATCTATGGATAGTAGTGGGACGAGTTGGGGCGGATTTTTGCTCAATCTGACACCATGTCATACCAGATGACATGAGTCTCAACCCGCTTCATCCCTATACATGGGTAGGGTTTTACAAATTTAAACCCGCATCCGTTCTGCCCAGCTATGTTTTAAAAAATTAGTATGTAAATTATCTCAAAATCTAAAAAATCAAACACAAATATATAAAATACAACCAATGTTAATATTTAAATTCTAAAATAATAATAATCAATATAAAAAAATGGATATTCTAAATAAATAAAAACTAAATTTCAAATAAGTTTAATATAATTTGATACTAATTATTGTATTAGTATATCAGTGTTAGGTAACTTTCTTTATATATATATATAGACACACACACATAATATATCAATAATTATATTTTTTTATAATACATATAGGGTGTGTGGGACGGATAGAGACGAGTTCAACTTAAATTCACACCGTCCCGATCCACGGGTAAAATCTGCCCTAGTGCAGGCCGGATAGAGCAGATGCCCCATGGACAGAGTTGTAATTGCCATCCCTGTTTAGACCATGGCTTGTAAACTTATTGCAAGAATAAACACTCTTTCGTTCTCCTCTGCCCCTCATTTTGTTTTACGAGACAAACATAAATCCTTATATTTGAGGAAAATAAACGTGGATATTCTCGAAAGAACTACGTAGCCTTGTTCTGCTTTTGCTTTTGTGTTAAGCTTTTGTTTTCTTCCACTGCGCCTCTGCGATGCACTTGGCAGCTCCTCAACGTTGGACTCCGCAAACCACAATGGAAGACGCCCACACGATCTTCTTCTGCTACACTCTCATCCAAGGATTCCGACATCTTCCCTGGTTTGTTCTTATCCCCATCTCCTTTTCTTCTCTTTCTGTGTGTTCATTCTCTTATCATCACTTCAATTCATGTCTCATTATATTTTGAATCCATGTCACTCTGCTTAATCTTTTGAAAAGACCCACCTCCACTATTCAAGTTTTCCCTTCATCTTTTTAGCTTGTGATGTGAATGAATGAGTGGATGTGTGAAATTCTACTGGTAGAGCCTGTATCTTTTTTTGGAATTGTTATTTGGGATTTAATTTTGATGCACTAAACGTCATCTAGTTGTGTATTACTAGAGGATATTACCTTAAAATTCGCATATACAGTTGGTACTGTAATACTGTATCGCAATTGATATCTTATTATTATTTATTTTATTGGCTTCAGAGTGTCTGATACCTTATAACTGAGTTTAGTTTTTTATTTTTATGCATCTGAGATTGAGAACTTTTTCCTTCTTGTGGGGTGTGCAGAAATTGAGGATTGAAGCTGGTAGGCAAGGTTCTACTTCTACTGCAATGGGGGTGCCCAATGGTGCTGAATATGTGGCCATTGGTGAGTCACCTTCTTCCCCAAGGGGAAATCATGTGAGGAAAGTTTCTGTTCTTCCATTGGTATTTCTCATATTCTATGAAGTCTCTGGGGGACCCTTTGGCGTTGAGGACACTGTTCAGGCAGCAGGTCCTCTCTTAGCCCTCTTGGGGTTCTTGGTTTTCCCATTCATATGGAGTGTTCCTGAGGCTCTGATCACTGCAGAGATGGGCACCATGTTCCCTGAGAACAGTGGTTATGTGGTTTGGGTTTCATCTGCTTTGGGTCCATATTGGGGGTTTCAGCAAGGTTGGATGAAATGGCTAAGTGGGGTGATTGATAATGCTTTGTATCCAGTGCTGTTTCTTGACTATCTTAAATCAGGAATCCCTGCATTAGGTGGGGGAGTGCCAAGAGTTGTTTCTACATGGGGTTTGACCGCAATTCTCACTTACTTGAACTATAGGGGTTTAACCATTGTTGGATGGCTTGCTGTGTTTTTAGGGGTTTTCTCACTCCTCCCTTTTGTGGTCATGGGACTACTGTCGATTCCAGACTTGAAACCTTCAAGATGGTGTGTGGCAAATTTAGATGATGTTGACTGGAACTTGTATTTGAACACTCTATTTTGGAATCTTAACTATTGGGACTCCATAAGTACCCTTGCTGGAGAAGTGGAAAATCCAAAGAGAACTCTTCCCAAGGCTCTCTTATATGCTTTGATCCTAGTAGTTCTAGGGTATTTCGTCCCTCTTCTTATTGGCACCGGAGCTGTCCCCTTCGATCAAGAGTTATGGACTGATGGGTACTTCTCGGATATTGCTAAGATCATTGGAGGAGTGTGGCTGAGATGGTGGCTTCAGGCTGCTGCTGCAATGTCAAATATGGGAATGTTTGTTGCTGAAATGAGCAGTGACTCTTTCCAGCTTCTAGGTATGGCTGAGAGGGGAATGTTGCCCGAGTTCTTTGGCAAGAGATCACGCCACGGAACCCCACTTACAGGAATTCTCTTTTCGGCCTCCGGAGTAATCTTGCTGTCATGGCTAAGCTTTCAAGAAATTGTGGCTGCTGAAAATTTCTTGTACTGTTTTGGAATGA
The DNA here is from genome assembly GCA_031216105.1 of Dalbergia cultrata. Lineage (NCBI taxonomy): Eukaryota > Viridiplantae > Streptophyta > Magnoliopsida > Fabales > Fabaceae > Dalbergia > Dalbergia cultrata. The sequence goes on along the minus strand of CM062347.1, from coordinate 412,094 downwards.
TCTTGGAGTTTATTGCGTTCGTATGGTTGAGGATCAAGCAGCCCAATGCACCTAGGCCTTACAAGATCCCGGGGGGAACAGCTGGAGCAATAACTATGTGCATTCCTCCCACAATATTGATATGTGTGGTACTGGCTTTCTCCTCCTTCAAAGTAATGGTTATCAGCCTAATTGCTGTGGTGGTTGGCCTTGTGTTGCAACCTTGTCTTACATTTATGGAGAAAAAGAGATGGATGAAATTCTCAGTGAGTTCTGAGCTCTCTGATCTTGGCAATGAGGAGCATGTTCACCCTTTGGTGGATTAAATTTATACAATGGCCGAGAAGAGAAATTTCCACGGTATGTTCAGGGCTGTTTTAGACCAAGATAGAAGAAGTTCGTAATGCGTGTTGTCAAGTTAAAACATTTCTAAGGGCAATGATCTTAAGAGAGCAACTTTGTATTCCATCTGCCTTTGGCATTTTTGCTGTCTACAATATATTATATATCGTTTGTCTCCAGTAAACTCTGCCTGGGCTTGTATGAATATAATAGCATATTGCATAAGCTGTTTATCTATGTTTTGATTATAGATTATAGATAAGAATTTTAGTAGAAACCTGAAAATCCCGTCAAAAAAAAATGAAAAAAGAAAAAACTGAAAATGAGTTTCTGAAAATGAGTTTCTGAAAGTTTGACGAAATGAATTTATTTGGTATCCCACAATTTATTTGGCTCAACTACACTGGTAGTGTTAGAAGGGTAGTTGTTGTTGGGGATGACAAAACTAGTATACCACAGGTTACTGAACTTTAATTTAGTTTTAGCCGAATTGACATCTTGTGAAAATAAAGTTCTTTTAGCGTTAGTTATGTATATAGGATTGGATTCATTTACTCCATTGAATAATTTATTATAGACATTGAATTTCATCAATCTAATCATTAGATTGTAAATTCCCACTATATAGATTAAGTCTATAAAATTTCAAAATAATTTGATCCTTCACCATCCTTTTTATTTGGACGTATAACATAGTTTTAAAAATATATGTAAATTATGAGTATTATATAACATATTTATTGATGTTCAGTTTTTTCAAAATCCAATATACTTTATCATCAAGATAATATCGTATGATTTAATGGTTGGATTAATAAAATATGTTATTTATAAAGAGATTTTCAATAGAGTAATAGCAGCATACTTACTCTTAGAATAAATGAAATATATACATAAGATTCAAATTCAAGCCTTAAATTAAAGACCTATTTGAATCAGCTGAGTAATGGGAATAACAAAGCTATCACATAATGGAAGCAAAGCATTGACAAATAAAATAGCACAAAGAGGTTTGACAATTGTTTAGGCACATCCGATATGTAGATTTGTAAATTGAAAAATGATCACTATACAGCAATATTGGGACCTTGCAAGCAAGCAAATCGATGCACCAAAATCCTCCGCACTGTTTCCATGCTTTGCCTCTTCAATTCAAGCAAGCTGAGTCTGAATAGCAAGCAACAAATTCGACGCCTTATCCACTTGAGACTAATTCAGTTGCTAGTTATCTTGGTTCCACATTTACCGGAAAAGGTTCTTGGTTCCACCAAGTATCTGGGCTATGGGTGTTTCTGATCTGATAAAATTAGCTGTAGCCATGCATTGACTTTATTTTATTAACCAAAGAATTAATGTTCATAGTTTCTAAGGGACTGTTGAAAATATACGAATTTTATATTCTTTTGACGTATTCCGGTCAGTGGAAGTGTTTATTTACTACAATTATTTGTCTTATCGAGAAATCATCTAGATGTGGGGCATGACGAGATATAGTGCGGTGATATATTGAGCACATTTTGCGCGCTGTTATCATGTCGAGTGGACACTTGTTCTTGTGATGTATATATGGTTTTGTTCTTGCTTGCGTTTATTTCTTTAGAAATAACACAGGCAATAATAGAGCAGAGCAAAGGTGTTAAGAAAAATCATTAGAGGACCAACATTAGATTTAACACCATTTATTTTATATGACAGGGTTGATGTCGTGTCGTGTCGTGTCATTTTCAACCTATACTATCATGCAATGGACTGTAGCCTATGCAATTGATGATGCTTGTGATCTGAAACGTTGAATTTAATACCACGTCTCAACATTATCTACGGTATAACTTTAGCCAAATTCGAGACGTTATCCCACTAATTATATTTTCAAAAAACCATGATCATTTTATGAAGATCAGTTGTTGATCCAAGAGTTGTTTTAAACACACAAGAATTATCTCTCTTTTAATAAATCCCTCAATTAATTTTCCTAATTGAGGGAATGTAAGAACACTTTCCATAGTGAATTATCACAAATTAAGGATGAAATCAGCCAAGGGTGCGATACAAATATAACCCGATGGAAAAAAAAAATTATCGTTCGAGCACACATCACAGCCGAAAAAACAAATGCTAGTAATGATTGAAGAACAAAAAACACACATCACAATAACGGATTAAAAATGCCAGTGGCTGCAAAATTCTAGTAATGATTGATTAAATATAACGAGAACAATGTTTTCCCTAATCTTAGTTTATAGGTAGGAAAACTTTTTATCCCACGCACTTGTTTGCTGGAGAACGGAAGTGATTGTGCACGAATTATAATTCAAAACGTAAAATATGATTTTTTTTTTCCCCCTTTCAAAATTACTAGTTTTAACTTCTATAAAATGAAGAAGAAATGTGATTTTTTATATTATAATTATTTTTAAAAATTATTTAAATATATAAAACTTATTTCTTTTAGTGAAGAGAAAAATTCAGCTCACAAAATCCCACCTAGATCAGTAGGAAGTTCCCAATAAATCTAAAAATCGATAAATGCGCAAAAAAAAAAAGCTGAGAAATTAATTATGGCTTAAATTAAAGTGAGAAAGAGTATCCTAAGGTGGTGTTGGGATGTAAGTAATGTAAGATGGAATTAGTAGAGAAACAACATGAATGGGTTGTTAATCAGTGGATCCATCTCAGCAGTTGTCTGGCTGCCTGCTGACTAAACAGCTCTTAATCTATGCACCCTAGCTCAAGGCCATTCTACATAAAAAGAGAGAGACCTACGATACAAAGTGCATTCATTCATTCATTCTAATTTCTAAACCCCATAGTCATGTACTAGTTTGCAAGGATTGAAATATTCTCAACATTGAGAAAAAGACACAAAAATAAAATAGATTAACATAAATAATGATAAATTCTACTACAGCAAGATTTGTGTGAAATGCGAAAAGAGAACCATAACGAAACCTCGGTGAGGCTTTCGAAGGGTAAATCTTGGGAGAGTAATGATATACCATCCTATGCATCCTCCTACAAATCTCCTGCAAAGTACATGCAATTTTATGTCCTAGTACCTTAAAATATAACAAATTTCATGTACTACATAGGAGCATTTGTATGAGGATGTAGTAGGAGGATATATCATTTTTTTTTTTTCAATCTCAGCGAGCTATCTTTGACTGTGAGTATGAAGTTTGGAGTGGTTGAGACCTGAGAGAACAAAGCCGCAACTCAAATTGCTAAGGTGTGATCCTAGTTACGAAATTTTCTGCTTCTGATTTGAGAATATATATAGCAGGTGCAGCGGCACCGCTAGTTTGCAATTTACGAACCCTAGTTACAATTGGGCCTCTGGCACCATTTAAAATTTTAATTTGTTGTGTTGGTAGGCCAAAGCCCAAAAGCACTACTTTGGGAGTGGTGGGACTGACATCACAGGGAGAAGGGTAATAAACAGGCCTAGTCTACACTCTACAACAAGAGCCAGTCACAAAAATGGGAAATTTGTAATAACATAACAGCCCAACTGTTAGTTATGTGTCGCCCCCCCATCAGCTGAACCCAGAAATTCGACCAAAAACTGTCACGATGAATTTAGTTCAAGTAATTCGGTATTTCTTTCCTTTGAACAGAGTCTTGAAATTGATATTGTGTGAAATAACTAACACTAAGAAAGCCTTTCCTAATAAACCATTTTTTTTTTCGGTTTTCTAGGATATTCATGGCCGAACACAATAATTTATCCCTTCAAACACTATTAACTTCAATAAAAATAACATGACCACAAATTTAGTATTGCATTTGAAAATATTAACACATTTATAAGTTTAAATATTAACAAACGATTATTAAATATTAAGGAACTTAATTTTTAGAGTAAATAGCCTTTTGTCGTAACAATTTCAACTTGGCAACAATCTAGTCCAAACAAATTTTTTAGATCAATTTAGTCCTAAGATTCGACATCAACTTAATTATTTTCTTAGATCTTCACTTCGATGTGATGACTAAATTGATAGCAAAACTAAAGATGATAGGACTTAATTAACATCAAAACTAAAAGTGTTAGAACTAAATTGATATTAAAAATTTTGTTAAAATCAAATTGATGTCAAAACTTTATTTGGATCAAATTATTAGGACTGAATTTATGCAATAAGTCAAAACTAAAAATGCTAGAATCAAAATAGTTGTTTACTCTAGTTTTTATGTATCAATAATATAAAATAATTTTACAATGTCAATTAATAGAAAATAACTGCTGACTATCACAACTATCCACCATAATCTATCATTTTGGTAAAACTCTATCAGCTTATAATATAAAATTATTTAATATTGGCAGTACATGAAAAAAAAAATATCAATCTTTAAGTGAGCAATAAATAAATAAATACTCTATTCTATTCACAATTGTCAATTGGACATCAGCCAATAATTTAGGCACAAAGAAAGAAAAATGAACGCATGCTCTCTTTAAAATGATAAATATATAGGACTTAAAAAAAAAAAGGAGAACAGATAAATCTTGATTAAGCATCATACATTTACAAGGCTGTGCACGAACTGAACCACCTTAAAATGTTCACTAAGTTCTTTACAATTCATCCATCCTACCATAACATAAACCCCTTCTTAATTATGTTCTTATTTTTTCCCTCTAATTAATGTTTAATTCAATTCTTTCTTCTTCTTTTTTCTTTGAGCCTAGCTTGTGATGACAAGAGTCTGAAATAAAATGCAAAAAAACCATGAGGAATCCATTTCCAAAACTGATAACAAAATGGTGAGAATGTGACTGCATAGAATAGTACATCGGAATGCAATGCAGTCACAGTATGGCGCTGAAACTCTCAATCGGATCTGATTCTTCAAGCATGGAAGCTGCCTGGAAGCAGTCAGCAGCATCGGCGATTCGGCCCTCATTCTTGTGCATCAATCCCAAGTGATACCAAGCCATGCGGTTTGTGGGTTCAATTCTGAGTGCATCAGAAAGTAAGCTTCTGGCAGCAGGCAAAGCTTTTGAACCCATTTTCAGCATCATAGCACCCATCAAGACCTTGCTTGGAACATGGTTTGATTCGATCAGGACAGCGTTGGTAGCAGCAGCAAGAGCTTCTTGAGTTTGTCCGCGGCCATCAAACATGATACCTGGTTCAATCATGCAAGCATATTATTCTCAGAATATTATTCAAATAGGAAACTCCTTTCTGTTCTTACCTTGGGTGTGTATTGTTGCTGCTGAGTATTCCTTTAATTCTCTGGCCTTTTGCAAACAGATCTCAGCATCCTTCCAGTGAGAAAGGCTTGCATATAAATTTGCCAGACCATGCCAAACATCAAATTCATCAACCTTATCATCCACAACCTACAAAGCGTTAATAACATCAAAAGAAGATTGATTAAGTGAAGAGTCCCACGAAGCAATGAACATATCTGTTTGGGTAAAAATCGTTCCTTATTTTTCTCCATTCCCATTAAACACAAAAATTTCCCTTTGGTAAAACCAGAATAAATAGGAGGCAAGAAATTTCATTGCCAGCTTCGCAACTGAAAATGGGTTACATAATGCAAAAGATCTTAAGAACCTTGGACTAACGATAGATATAAAGGAAAATCCACTTCCCTTATGGCTCCCCCCCATTGCAAATTTATATATATTAAGCTACTAGTACAATGTGAAGCCACATGCATCATAATTAGAGGATGTGAGAAATAATTTAAGCAAATTACTATAAAAATTTACCACTCTCACATCAAACTGGAAAGTCTCCTATTATCATCACTAGTATTATTATTATTAGATAAAACATGCCTCGCTATTATAAGATTTAAATAAAAGAATTCCTGGAACAAGAGAAGAAGGTGGAAGAATCTTACCTGTGAACTAATTCTGAGAGGTCCAAAGGATTTCCTCTGGGCCTGAACCAATGCAAGAAGGTATCGATAAGTTTCAATAGCATCCATGGGTCGTGATCGGGAGATCTTCAGTTTTGCTTTCAGTCTGAGTAGTGGCGCCTGCTCCCATTTCGCAGTCTCATCTAAAGCAGCATCAATCACCACTTCAGCCTCTGAAAATCTTTTTTGTGCAGACAAAACTAGAGCCAGCAATATCCAACCTTTCAATACAGATCCACCAGTTTCATCAAAGAACTGCTTGGCATAGCGTAAAGCAGCAGTCAAATTTCGGTGCTCTGCATATAGAACAGCCAACTCCAAGATTAGATCGGAATTGTTTTGCTCCAATCTAACTGCCTCCTCCAATGATTTGAGAGCATTGGCCTGAAGATGAGACCTCTCATAGTCAGAGGAAGCAACCTTAGCTTGCTTTCCAAGGCAAAGCCCCAACATCCGAAGACCGATGCCTTTTAAATGCTCATCTAGGCCTTGAGCATTATTGATTGCCCTCTGTGCATAGCCTGCTCCCTCAGCAGCAAGGTGAGGATCCTCACTGCAAATCCTGGCTGCCAATAACAAGCATATAATGTCGTTTGGTCGTTCGTGCTTGTGCAAAGACTTTCTGAGCACATTCAGAGCAACTATGTTTTGCCCAGCTGCACTGTGACACAGAGCTAAAGAGTTCCAACGGTCAATTCGATGATATACACCAGGAAGCAACTCTTCAAGTTGTTTTGCTAAAAGATAAGTTTGGCCACATGCAGAAAGTGCAAATGTCAGGTGTTCCATAACTGAGGGATCCCATTTTGTCTTACCAAGGCAATACTTTCTTAAAAGAATCATTAGAAGAAGAATTGCCTCTTCCAGATTATTTTTGGGTACATAAGAGGCTTCAATCTGAACTGCTAAACTTGGTGGAGTTGCCTCCACCCCACTGTACAGTAAAAACACAGCAAATGCTTTCTGAATTCTCGCACAGCAATCATTATCAAGGTTCCATTGACTAAGAAGGGCATGCCTATAAGCAGATATTGCCTCATTATAGCAACCAGCCTGTTTCCAAAGCTCTGGAAGCAGCTCTACTGCATGGCTGACAATCTCTTGCAATTTATTGTCCACTTGAATATCAGGTATACCCTGATAAAATATCTTTTCAACAGCATCAAGAACACGCTTGCATTCATTAGCAGCTTCTGCATAATCCATGAAACAAACATTTCAATGTATTCAATGTGATTCAAAATTTCAATGATATTATTAAAGGTGTGAGAGGATTGGAGCATTCATTCCCATTCAGAAAGAGAATAGAGATGTTCAAGTAGACAACATGCAGAGAATCACTTTCAATAGATATTCAGTACCATTAAACTTCCCGAGCTTTTGTAGAGACTTGGCTTTTAAAAAGATGGCTTCAAGCACCAAACTAGCAGCATGCTGAGAGACTGAGGAAGGTGATTCAGTGCGAGAGGGACCTTTCTTTGGCTTTTCAGAAAAGGAAGGTTGTAGTCGCTGTATGGCTGCTTGAAGATCAATCCCATCAAACACACGAAGAGCTCCTTCTACATTACCTCTCTGATACTCTAACTTTCCAAGAAGAGCTCTGGCTTCCTATTAGGTTTAAAAGAGACCATGTACCATAACTCAAATATATGATTGACTTATTCCCAAAAATGTCTGTCCGAATCCAAGAAACAAGGTATACCAGATCATGACTAAATTACTAGACATTTAATAGGTTGCTTGTATTTAGTTTATAGGATTGCACCAATTGTTAAGGAGTAGTTCTTTGTTGCAGCATATTTATCTGCTTCCAAATTCAATTACACATACATAAATTATAATCATTGCGCATCCGCTTGTCTTAAAGGCAATATTGTAGTTAGAATAATTAGTTACGATATGAATAATAATTACATGCAACGCCAATAATAACAACTAAGACTTATTCCACAATGTGGGGTCAATTACATGGATCAAATGACATAATAGTGTCCTGTCGTAAACCGTCTCTACCACCATCAAATATCACTGAAATCTAAATATTTATTGATAGTTTTGCCAACAGTTTTTCTTGGTCTCCCCCTATCCCTAGCTATTAGGCTACCTTAGTAATTACATACTGCACTAACACCGAAAGTGCCAAAGAAACAAGTTTCGGAAGTGATGCAAGGATTGTTTTGTTGCAATCATTTGGCAACAAAAGGGCATGAGATCAGCTTCCTCCACGGCATCATGATCCTCGTGAAATACGAAATATACAATATTCATAAACAACAACAACGATGACAAACAAGTCTTGTCCCTCGAGGTGAGATCAACTAGGGGTATCAGGCGACGCCTATCATTAACCACCCAATTCACAAACAATTGCAATAAAATCTGACCTCAAAATTGAGAGACAAGCCTTCTCGCAGTGCTGCTTCTGCTTCTTGAATGTTGCCTTCGTCAAGCTTGGCCTCAACTTCTGTTGTCTTCATGCAGCTCCCATTTGCATACACCTCTCTAACAGACAAACGCTCATCCTCACCAGACTCCATCAATCATTTCCTGCACACACACACACACACACACATTAACCTTTTTCCTCATAAGTCTCATTTTTTTTTCTTTCATCCTTTTCAGCTTCAATGCATTCATCACAAGTTCACAACACGTATTAAAAAAAAAAATCTAAAAAAAGTTTCAGGAAAAAAAAAATATCATGTAAGAAGATATATCTAAAACGACACCGTTTCCTATGGCATTGCTTCGAAATGGATCCAAAAACAATGCCGTTCGAGATAGCTCCGTTTCTTCTCAGGCAAATTCATGGGATGGGGTTCCATAATAATAGGAAAAAAACGAAACTTTAAGAGAAGAATCAAATTGCCAAACGGAAATAAATTGGTTAAAAATATTGCAGATCTAGAGAGGCATGTGGAAAAAGGAAAAAGGGGGAAACAAAAAGAAAAAGAAAAGAACACAACCGTAGACCTCTCCGAAACAGAGAACAATGTAGCTGCAAAACAAGGGTGTCAAGAGATGCAACAGTGATCTGAAAGGCGATCTTGGGGACCCTTGTGTTTTGGAGTTGGATTTTGTTGTTTTTGTTTTCTGTTTCTGTTTCTATGTTGTGAGATTTGGTCAGAAAATTGTTCCAAAGGAGAAGGAATTGGCTCAGTTCTGGCGATCCCGCACATGAATCAGTTTTATTTTTTTTGTCTCTTTTGTTTTGTTGTGAGAGAAAAAGAAAAGAAAAGAAAAGAGAAGGAAAATAATGATAAAAAGAAAAGATGAAAATAAAACAAGGCAAGGAAAATGCAGACGATGGTGAGTTGGTCGGGTCAACAGCTAAAATACAAAATATAGCATCATCATTGCATCGTACCGGTGAATCTTGCAATGGCATTTGGAATTGGTTGACGATGAAAATGAAAAACACTTATGAGCTAAATAGGGAAATGTTTTCTATGTCAAAGAAAATTTTATAGATAGATATGTCAAATGCAATTTACAAATTAAAAGAAATTAGTTTAAATTTAAAACTAAATGGAAAATTCCTTTTTAAACTCTAGAAGTGTTTAATTTTGTTTTCTAAGGGTATTTATCGCCGGACATAATGAATAATATATTCACATACTATATATTCATTTAAGGGGTACATGCTAGTTATGGGTTTTAAACTTGCTTCATTTTTTTATGTGAGAATCGAACTCTTGAAACTTGGTTAAAGAAAGAGTGTACCTTTATCATCTCATATCAATTGCATGGTTCAGAAAGCACCTAAATATTGAGAGATATGTGTGTATCAAATAAGGTGAATATATCTTAGATATTTATGCAACAATGAATATGGTATATAATTTGATTTTCCATTTTAACATTTAAATAACACTATTCAATTGAATATGAAGCCTTTCTTCTGTTTTTTTTTTCTCTTAAGAAAAAATATCTGTTTTTACATCTACAATTGAACATAACCTCTTATATATCATCACTACCAAATCTTGTAAACAGGTTTAGAATGTATACTGCTGGTCAATATAAGAAGCATTGTGTTTAATAAATTTACTGTAAAAAAAATTATGAGACATAAAAAGTAAAGATAATATCTTTCAAATTCTAATCGTATTACGCACATCTAAAAATTATAAGAATAATCTAACCACCAAAAGAATTATAGCCGAGAAAAAAAACACGAAAAGAATTATAATAATCTGTGCTTTGTAAAATAGCTAAATGAAAAAATTACAATTTTAATGAGAAACTTGAAAATTTGATCTTTTATAAATATATTATATGCAATATAATGTATCGAAATTGGTCTAAAACTCAAAATAAAGATATTATCGCTAAAACCTAAACAAGGTGTGCTAATTGAACCATAACTTAGGTCGCAGACTAATAATAATAAAGAATGAATAATACAAGATTTAAGTAATTGCCAATATTATTCTTTTGTTGAATGCTTTATTCATTTAAACTCACAATAATATGTTGCTAGCAGTACAACATTTATTAAAAGGAATACGAATGTTCAAACATTACAAATCAAATATAACATATGCTCCTCCATGCCCACCAAGTATTGAGCAAACACACGTAACAAACTCAATTAATTCGTGTGGGTGAAGAAATACACAGCCAAGCTAAATAGAATTGCCGATAAGATTCCTCCAAAAGAATAGTGTGTCATTGGAGCAGAGGAATCAGAGGGTGGTTGAGCACTATTAGGTGCTTGGGAGTCGAGGGAGTCGACGTTGATGCTCAACTTCTGGCCTCTTGAACAGTGGTTCCCAACGGTGCATATGAAGTAGTAAGGACCAGTTTCTTCAAGGGTGAGCTGAAATGCCGTCTCGTTCCCATTGCTTCCGAATGAGCTTGCGGCAGTGTTGCAGTTGTCATAATCACCCTTTGTTACAATGCCCACCGTATGCGTTCTCGTCCAGTTGAAAACTGCCCAATTAACAACATAGTATTAAAATATATACGTATTGAAGCTCTTATTGTCATATTGATGCAGTTATATATAGTACGTGGCACTAATATCACATATGCTATCAAATCAAAACGAGTTATATTATTTGTATATATAAAAATTACATCTTAAGAATTTTGAATTTTAAAAAAATGTATACATGTATTTTTGCTCTTATTATTTCATAAATTTGACCACATTAGTTATGAATAAGATAAAATAATAAGATGTGTCACATTTCAATTTTTATTATGCTTGTGAATTGTCTTTGCCCTCATTATTAAAATTTTCTAGATTTGTCACAGAATTAGATCAAGTCAGGGCACAATTCCTAGACTCTCTAAGCCCTTGTATGGCTTATTATATAATTATCTACAAATAGAGATGGAGATTTCACAACAATTAATGGGAGTTGAACCTAAAATATAAGCTAGCTCTTTAAACAACCTCCTCACACTCCATTCTCTCTCTCTCTCTCTTTCAAAGAATGAACATTATGAAAGAAAAATGATGCCAATTTTTTTATGACACAAAAATGAACTAAGATTCTCACAACCACTAATACTATTAAACTCTCATAAACTTTAAATTATTGTTTTTGTATTGAAGAACTTACTCAATTTGTCACCAACGAAGAATTTCTTGTTGTCAGCCCAATCGGAATAGAAGTTGTCATTGGTGGGAACGTTCCATCCGAAAGTGTCACCAACTTTATACACTGTTGCAGCACTTGTTATTGTTGCACCAGTCACGAAAGCCATTACAACGATGGAGCACCCAACCAAATCCAAAGCCATGTTCCTTGCCATATCGATCGTGTCTATTTTTCTGTGTTCTTCAGGTCGTCCCTGCCGCTAGCTAGTGCTACTGCTCCAAGAGGTAATATTTGTGTTTTAATAATAGAATGTGATTTGTAGCGGACGATATATATATATAGACACATAGACGTACGAGGGGTGTACGTTTTTTGAGATTAGTATTAATTGTCAAATGAGGTATCCAAGGTTCTTTGATTATTCTTCTATGATGCATGCAATCGATGTGGTTGTGATTAGTATCTAAACAAGCATGTGGTTTGGAAATTCGTGGATTGCTTCTTTGAACTGTAATTAATGTAGAAAAGAAATTAAAAAGCTAGTAGTAAATACGACCAATTTGAATTTGTCACTTTTGCTATGGGCTGAGTAATTTGAATAGAGATCATTTTCGCATATAGCAATCAGATATACTGAGAAAAAAATGTTTATATATGAATTTCACTTTCGTTTATGAAGTTAACTGAAAGCATTTATACCGTTAGTTAAAAATAAAATGTCTAACTCTGTACTTACATCATTAAAACTCACATTTTTTTGAATTGCAATTCACATATCTCAATTAACTTGCCTAAATTATTCGCGCATAATTACCTATATAAATAAATAATGTTATTCTCTCTATAAAATTCGCGAGAGCAATTGTTAATTCATGTTCACTCCCAATTCGTACTTTTCTTTTCGGATTTCGTAACGTATAAGAATTGGGTCATGCACTCGTGCAGAACATTATATGATCGACAACGATGATAGGAAGTGGTCAGCTCAAAAGCAAGCATGAAGCTTGAAACTCTGCCACGTGGCCTTTCAAAGTAAATGTAGTTCATGTGCCCAATTGGAGGAGCGCCACGTTACTACGTTAATCAGTGTGTTGACTGGATCATATACATGGTGCTTAGAACATTCAAGACTTTTTTGGCAAAATGGAATATTGAAAATTCTGGTCTTCTTGTTCGAGCGGTACTTTTAACGGCGAATGGACTTTTCAGAAGAGGCTTAAATTAAATCACCCAGTTGGTTTCAGTATCTGTAGAATATTGAATTAGAATCCTTAACACATACTTTAAGCCTTAAGCAAACCTCTATGTTTGCCTTTCAAAGGTATAAGTGTTATCATTTTTATCATGAAAACATGCTTCTTTGTTTTGGCCCAGCGTGAAAAAATTTATAACCGATGTTTGTTTTTTCACAAAGGTGAGCCTAAGCCCATTACCTTCATATTTTGTTTAGAAATGTAATTTTAGATAACCGATGTTTCTACTTTTTTCTGACCCAAAAGAATTGATGTTTCCAAGTCTAGTCCGAATAAAAATTGCTTTTCAGACCCCAGATAAACAAAAGACCAAAAAAATAAAAACAACGGCTCAATTACACTGAATTTCTTGAAATTTGGTAACATTTACCTCACATTCTCTCTATTTATAAAACTTGCTTAAGAGGTGTTTGAGTTCGTAAAATCGTTATATTAATCCCTCTTAAATTTTGAAATTATTATATAGTTTTTTTCTCTATCACTTAATGAACAATACTTCAAAAAGAGTTTAATGTTATTGGGACAAAAAAAAGGGGAATCAAGAGTGAGTTTCCCCAAACCTTGAGATATGTGTAAATTGCCCTAATAAAAAACTACTGCCTTCACCAACAGAAAAAAAAAAAGCACAAAAAAAATGCTGTTTCTAGGTGAAATGAAAGAAAATTAAAAACCCAACATATCTTTCAATTTAAAACTTAATATATCAATACAAGAATTTCTTTTGTAGAAAAAATAGTTTAATGTTCATTAGTGAGTAATATAGTTTCCTTTTGATTCAGAGTTTTTATTAATGAATATATGATCAGTGACAATATCGAATTGGTACTGTCATTTCCTTTGATTCTCATGTTGGTGAGATCATTTAACTACTACTAAACATTGGAAAATCCTATCATTTCCTTTAAAAATTAGGAAATGCAAACTGCTTTGTGGCTTGCTGATTGATAACCGTTCATTACAAATGACTGAATAGGTACAAACAATAAAGCATGATCTTAAGCAAAGATAGGTCACCAGCAAGACACACTTAACAAGTAGTTAAACCACTGTTGCCAATCAAACATAAGAGAAATTATTGGGTGCTATAACATTATGTTTTTTCCACTTATAGAGTGATATTTCATATTCAGATAGTGAGAAAATCTACCACTAACATACACAATTTATTTGAAGAGAGATGCTACACAGCTCGAAGGATGGCACAATTTCCATTTGCCTGGGTTGCTCGTATACACGTTATTGGAGGGGAAGAACAAGAAAAAAAAAATTGGCTATTCAACGAAAGGTACAAATATAATTGACAATAGACAATGGATTGATAACTCAGCTAGTTCTCAAAAACATTTCGAACCGTGTAGTACTTTTCTTATTTGAAACGTCACTTTATGAATAGACAGGCACAATCCTAACTAATGCAGCGGTTAATGATTTCTCCAAACACAAAATGCTGCCGACTAAGCTATACCAGGGTATTTGATCACTGATTGCTTAAATTAATTTATTGAGAGTCTTAACTTAGAAAAGTGTACCTTTGTCTTTTTTGGTGAATGAACCTAATACTAATGCTGAACCAATTAGAGATTCCCTAGAGTTATGCCGTTTCATAGTTTGACTCTAAACATTCAAACCAATGTAGTGATATTGATAATGATGAAAGTCAAACCGATGGACCCAGTACTGATTTATTTGTTGGAACTACGCCGGCATATATCACAGATAATATATTCCCTATTTTCAATAAGCATGAAAACTACCATAATGGTTCTGACTGGTGACATAAAAAAAGGGTTGACTTTATCTCAAGTTTACCAGAACTCCAGAAGCTAGAAGCCTAAATCTTGTCACAATACATGATCCATCGATCTACCTTGCCAGCAAAGATACAAGAGATTGAGGCATGATCAAGCATCTAAAGGGGTACTCCTATTGCTGTGTTATCAAGGATGCAAGTAGTATATTTATTAGAGCCAAATTGGTGCCAAACAAGAATTAGTGCATGTTTGGTTTGGCAGTCTGAAAGATGCAAACTGAGTTTCATCATTTCAACATATTTGGAAAAATCAAGTTGAATCTCAATATAAACTTTTAGTCTCAACTCTCAAGTTTATAGTCTAGTTAGAAAGAGTCAAGTTAGCGTTTGGCTGATACGATATCCCATAGAGGGGAATCAAATCATGTCTAAATATGTGTAGAATTGTTTTACTATAACTTCATATAAATTTAAAAAACAAATTGTTATATAAAAGTGTATAAAAGTAAGTGTAAGGCATCCATAAATTATATATTAACTAATACATTGATAAAACAACAAAGGATATATGACATACAAGTAGCGAAAAGGTAATGATAGCGACTTTGTTTTTTATTTGCATGTTAGTTGCTATGGTTGAGAAGGCAAAACTGTTTATGTCAGCAGCTAATCAAAGACATAGAGTGAACTGATCAACATGAAGTCTTTTTATATTTAAGAAAAAGAGTTGGCTTTGTAGGGCTGAAATACACACCATGTATAGGCTTGGATTGTGCGGTTGAACATGCCCTTGGTTTTGGAGAAGATTTTGAAAGAAGAGTACTATGCTTGGTGACATAGAAATTCATATGGCAATTCTGCTCTGAAATCTGAAAGTGCTCTGCCAAACTTTGTATTGGAAGAAGACTATAAACAGAATCAAGCATGGAGATGGAAGGGAGGGGGTTATATAAGAATTCTAGTGAGGAGCTTTTCCTGAAAACTGTCATGGAAAGTCCTATTGGAATGCCAGTAGTGCCAACGGTGGAGATGCTTGGTTTCAAGGCTCTTTCTCAAAGCTTCAGGACAGATAGTGAGGAGCTCTTCAAAAGCTGGCTAAGGCTAACAAATGAAGAGGCAACCCCCTATCTTTTATCATTATATTAGATCATATTATTAGTTAGTTGATTATTGCATGTATCAATTATAAGAACACAGCTGAAAGTTTTAATTGCACCACTTTGCTTGACATAAATAATTTCCTTTTAAGCCACAGACTGAATTATTGAATTCCATACCCACGACGTGTGCTTATTCTACCACGTGTACTATTTATTTATTAATGTTCTGGAGCATACAAAGTGAAAGTTCTGATACCATCAATCAAACTTTTCCAGTTTTCATTCTTTGCATGATCTCATTACAATAATATGGCATATCTTTAGATTTCTTGGTGATGTTATTTAAGCTAAATGGACATTCTTGAAAGTTTTGACTACGGAACTTCTGATTGTATATCGATTATCTGTTTTTCTTTGCTTCAATTTCTAATTACACTTCACTTCAATGGACACATGTTGATTTCCTAAACCAGGGACACAATTCATCTAGCAAAGGACCTGATAGTCAACTATCACAGAGGTAAGTATGTTAATTAAACATACACTTATTAAAAAGCATTAATTGGGTCGGTTTAAAATAATCCGAATATTTCCATTATTAGTTATAATTAAGATATTCAATTTCAAATAATTGTGGTTCTCCTGCTGATCCTTGACCATGTAATGGTTATTGGTGGATCATTGTTTGGATATAAATTTAGAAGAGTGGATACAACCTTGACTTGGAAAGTTTAGTTTGTGTCACATGACTGTTGATATTTATTAACTTCTCTGGGGAAAAATTCTTGTATTTCCTGATGCGTACTTGCTGATTTAAGTCTTGTTTTGACATTTTGATTTTGTTGTAACTGCAGGATGTCACCTGAACTACCTAACTTGTGTAATCAGGAAAATGCTGGAGTAGTTTCGGAGGGAAGAAGCACTGACAAATTGCAATTTAGCCCAAAGGCTATTGATGGTGCAGCTGATTTCACTCCACTTCCTATGAGGTAATTGTAGTAGCCCTCCTCTAAATCTATAAATATTTTGCAAGTCACATACATTATTTTGTAACTTAGGATCTGACATTCCTATTATAAGGTTTATAGGCCCTTTCTGGTTCTCTGTCTTGTCATTTGACCTGTAAATTTTAAACCAATGCCTTTATACATTAGATCAAGAAAGTAGTTCAGTACTTGTTTTGCTGTCAATCCTTTTCAGAGATTTTGTTGATAGAGAACTTCAATCTAGCAACATGTTTCTGACCAAGGTTTGTTTATATCCGACTCTTTGCTGAAGCCATGGTTCAAATGTTCAAGAAAGCTTTATGGTCATTTTATGTCTTGTTGTTATTACTGCAGGCATGGTTTCTTAGCGACCAAAGAATGACAAGAAGCCGGTCCTCAGAATTGCGGTATCATTATCACAGCTTGTACACATTCATCAAAATCATATTAGCAATAGCCACTTAAAAACAATGCTTTACTTGACTTTATCCCAAGGTCTCATCACCTTGCACTTTATTATCAGTACATTTGATGGCTTTTCCACTTTTTACGTTCACAATCACACAAAAGTAAGACATGAGATCCTGAAAATTTAGACTTGTACTTCATCTTCATTGTAAGTTAATTTTAACTGTTCTTAAGAAATTTTGAATTACTTAGTTGAAAGGCTTTTGATGCAGTCGGCAGTATGCAGAAATCCAAAATTCTCAATCAACACAAGGCATGGAATCCATTCACATGGTGGCCCCTCAGCATGGTGCTGACACTATACAGCAGGAAGTTCCAAATTTGAATGCTTATGATTGCCTTTCTGTGTGTGAGCGTCCACATCAAAAGGGTAGATTCATGTCTCCATCCAACTCATCTTCGTCTGCCTTCAACACACATCAGTTGTGTGATGCAGATAAAGTTTCATCTTGTGTAAGTATGCTAAAGGGTACATTAGAACTTCGGAGACTCAGCAGCCAGGTTGAGGAAGAATCAATAGAACATGGCTTAAATGGACTTTTTTGTGTTCAAGATTCACCCTTCAAAGCTGTTTCTAGTGAAGAATGGAGCCATCAAAAGCAAATAAATATTCAAGGAACCTCTACTAAACCTTCTCAAAGCAAATCTTCTGCGGCTTTTCCAGTTGTCACAACTGGTTTAGATGCGTGTGAAGGTCCAAGCAATGCAAGTCAAACTCTTTGTGAAAGATCATGGGAACAAATTGGTGTGAGTACAAGTTCAGAGAATAGAGTCAAAGGTATAATAACATGATTGACTCGCTCTAGTAAACTTAAGGAGTACGGTTGTTATGACTTATCATCACAGTTCATTGCTTACCTCTTTTGTGTCATTTTCTTTAACCAATTGATTATTTTTCACTTTTTGTTAAAAACTGCTTAATGTGAAAATGTAATATAGGAGCCAAGTTGAATTTCTTACTGAAATTGAATCAAGTCAATCTATTGTCATTAGTCTCACCATAATTGTGTATGATTTCCAATACTTTACACTCAAGTTTCATTAAAGATTAGGTCAGAACACAGTAGTTATTATTTTTTTTTTCGTTGTTTGATTTTAAAACAATGTTCATTTGAGTTTATTAGACTATAATATCTCTTTTTCTTGCTGCAGGCTTCAGAGAACAGACGAAAAATAATCTGAAAGAAGATTCGAAGGTATAAACTACTCTGGGACTGGAAGTAGCAACCAATTTTGTCTAGAATTACAGTTTGAGTCTTGACTCTTGACCACGAGATTTTGCCTATTAACTTTTTTATCATTATTATTATTATTTTGTTAATCTTGATAGATTGTGCAGAGAAGGCTAGAAAGATATGGATCCATAACATCAGCTATTTCAGGTAGCCAACAATTTCCAGCAAGAGTTATAGCTCTCCTAAGAGCACAAAAAAGAAGTATATAGTAATAGTGAAAATTTCAAGTTTATATACAGGAAGTTGAACAAATCATGAAATAGAATTATCTGTTGCTCTCACAATTTGATTATCTTTGGATTGTGCAGAGGACAAGGGGGACCCCACAAAAAAACGCAGGGTGGAGCGCTCCCGAAAGTATGTATCGAAAAATGAGTATTCTCTTCCTAATACTCTTAACATTGGTTACATGCATGTACTTACACAATCGTTCTCAAGATCATCGTTTTAATCGACTCGTTAGCACATGTTGTTAGTAAGCATATGCATAAATTCATTAATTCTATTTGATGATTTGCTATGAAACAGCTTGAAAGTAAGAAGTAAACTTGTTTTCTTTCCATACATTTTTGTGAAACAAAATTGTTCAGTTCAATTAGGACCATTTACAATGCAAACAATGTTTGTTTCTCTATCAAAGGTCAGATTTAAAAGGCTTACTATCCATCTGAAAGTTTTAAATAAAAGCCGATAAAAAAACGAAACTTAAAAGCCTTATTAAATACATAACCTTGTTGTGATGCAGAATGGCTGAGGCAGAGGAAAGGAATCTGACACCATCTGCACCCTCAGATATTCATGCTGTGTTGAAAAGATGTGAAAACCTTGAGAAGGAAATTCGGTCACTAAAACTTAATTTGTCCTTCATGAATAGGTAATATAAAAATAAAGAACCAACATACAAAATTTTCTTGTAGAATCAGTTGGAGGTTGTTTTGTTCCTCTGGGTTCCTATATCTGGAAATGTAGACCATAGTCTTGATTGCATATTTTCTGTTAGACTTTGTAGATTATAATAAAAATATAATTAAGAATTGAAGTGTTAAGGTCATATACTATACATAAATTTACAGGAAGGATTCAGAGCAAACAAAGCAGATAGAGGAACTTCAGAAGCGAAATGAAGATTTGGCAGATGAAAAAGAGCGCCTTCTAGAAGAGATTGAAAGAATTATATCAGAAACTGGGAAGGTCTTATAATGTTTTGTGTTTTGCTGCTACCATGCATGCATACCATATACTATTGGCTTTTGATGGTCCACGGAAACAGTGCAGTATGCTCAGACAAGTTATGGCAAGAAAAGAAATTGACCCCACAATTAATTTGTGGGGACAGTTTTGGTCGAAGCCTTTTTGCTAGTATCTGGTGATTAAAATGTATTGGTTTATTTGTGATGTTAGAAGCAAGTACAAACTGGGGTGTCAAGTGGTTACTATCTTGGCAAATACACTTCATAGCTAACTTACTATATTCCACTATTGTGCAATTAAATGTTTTGTACATTGATCAGCAATCCTATACAATTAGCAAAAAATTATGTGCATGAGATTTTACAAAAATCAAAGATGATTAATAAATGAAATAAATGATTTAACTCACTTATTCATTTAAAGATCAATAAATATAGAATGATGAAACTAAATTTATGCTTTTCTTTTTTGATGAAAAAAAAGTATGAATTCAATTTGATCATCCTATACGAACAATGATATTTGCAGGTTATTTTTACAACATGCCACTTCGTTTTGCCTTGCTAATTTCTCTTCCTTTCCAATCAAATACCAACTTATATTCATATACTATTGGTGAATTTAGTTTTCACTTAAATAGCATCAAATAAATTCTTTCAAAACTTATGTTCATCTAATAACATTTTTTCTATCTCCTGTTCCATCCTTTTTTTTTTTTAAACTTCACTGCTTTAAAATTTGTTGGTTTTACATTTAACTCACTGTAAAATGTAAAATGGATTATTACTTCATTTTAACTTATTTTGGGACCTTCTACCTGCAGTTGAAGAAACAAGCACTTACTTTAAAAAGCCTAAATAGAGTGTATATATATATATATAGTTTCTAACACAAAGGAATGTATCCATCTTATAAGAAAAACTAAACTGATAATTTAAACTAGTGCATTGAGAGGCATCTAAACACTACAAACAAATCATTGATATACATTTTTAAGATTTTAGAGATCCCTTGTTAAAAAAGAAACCTGAACAGAATTGCTTAACTCTATGGTTAGAACATATGATTGGTTGATGTGTTCGGATGAGGAATATCCTGGTTTTATCCTTAACAAGCTAACTAAAGCACTAAGAAAAGGAAAAAAAAAAATCGAAGATTTGGCAATTAACTCTACTAAAATGGGACTCGCACTGTTGTGCAGGTAATTAAATTAAATAGATATACAATTTTAAGAAATAGTTTAGATTGTGTAATAAGTTAATCATAATTTATATATGAATCATTAATCAACTTATGATAACATTCAATCTATATTTCTAAATATTTTCTTATACATAACATTATCAGTTTCATTAGTGTTCTTGAATTATCATAACATATAAAAATCTCAAATCCTCTCTGACCAGTGACTCTAAATATCACAACCTAAAATTGTCCATGGCTATGAATAGAATTTTCCAAAATCAAGGCAAAATTTTCTCTAGCACAGAACACTTGCGATGCACTAGAAATTTAATCGTGTATTTTTATACATAAGAATTTATATATATATATATATATATATCACAAATTTTTAATAATAATTTATAGAAAAGAATAAATTATTCAAGCTGCGGTATTTCATATGAAAAAGTAATTAAAATTTTCAAAGAGTAATTAATATGAGTGATTAATATTTAATGTATAATTATATTTAGATAACACTTGGCAGATGTGAAAATCTATTTGTCTGTGCAAATTATAAAGGGAAAAACTTAAATCATTCAGTGAAAAAAACCATGCTTAAAGAGTATTGGAAGGGCTTGCCTTCCTAGGCCAACTTATTCAGCTTCCATAGACCAACAGTACAATATACCAACCAGTAAATAAATATATATAGCATAAATAAGGATACAATAAAAAGGGGCCTCCTTGCTTGTTACCCTGACAAGGTTTAAAGTGGTAGTTTATTAATTATCCCCATAACCTGCATGGGGCAACTTGATATGCATATAAAAGATCATCTTAATTATTTATCATATACTTTTTCTAGATGTACTTAACCATTCTTATACCTCTTATACATGAAGAATAAATAAATGACCTCCTAAATAGCGGCAATGTCGTTAGATTATTTATGTCCCCCTGGTACGAAAATGCCATTGGCTAGGTGAAGCAGTTAAGCTAGTCCATATACAATTTGAGCAGAGAAGCAGTATCTTATATTATAAACCTCGGTACCCAAATTTTTAGGCGAAAATTGCTTTGTCCTTTCATGGCTTAAATTCACCTCATGTAGTGGGTACGTGAATTTTCTTTTTCTCTTTAAACAAAATTATAAACTAACCTACCCACGCTTTTTCATGGGCTGTATTAAATGTGCATCGGTGATTCTTGTCCTTATGCGTGACTGTATCAACAACAGACATAAGTCAAATGATGTTTGTACTTCAGGCCCAGAAGATTAATAATCAAATAACAACAAGAAAAGAGATTAATTGGTATGTGCGGATTAAATTTATTTTCCACCATCAATTAATTAAAATTTATTACGTTATTATAATTTTAGTAATTACATTATTTTCTTTTATTTTTTCATCAATTAATTGATATGTAAAGTTTTGATGGATTGACTTAGATGGTGTAAAATAGATTTACACCATTGGTGCATACCAAGTAATCCCATAAAAAAATGAGAGGATTTAACATGGTAGGCATTCAACTATACGATCGCACATCGTCTTTTCTGTGAAATGCTAACAAACAAAATGAGATGAAAAATGACACTCATTCAATAAAATTAATATATATTATGTTTATTTTTCTAGAAAATTACTTTTTGGTAAGGGGTCTCAGTGAAGGATTACTGATAATGTGGAATTAGGCGCAAAATTACATCCCTATGGGATTAAAAATCTGGCATTGTGCGAGATTTCAGAAAAGAAACTAAAAATGTTGCTTGCTAAATAAAATATTAGATACTACTTAATACATTTGCCAATAAAGCATATTGAAAAAACCCCGTCCTTATCTCTCATTAAAAATGAGAAATTATATCCACAAAACTGAGTTATTGGTGATTCATCCTTCCTCCTTATTTCAATTTTAGAAAAAAGGTTTTACAAGGCATATAAATTAGAGTTTAATTTTAATATAATAACATGTGTAAAAATTTTTTATATTATTATTCAATCAAAACATTATATTTAAATGAATTTTAAGTAATGGGTGTGATAATTAATTAACTTTATTAATTAAGCACTTTATAATTACAATATAATAATATAAAAAAAATTTAAATAGCTAATATATAAAAATTAAACTCTTACTATTCTGAAAAAGTTCCACATGCACAAAAATAAATTATGAATCGGAAAATACTGTTACTACTCTTTTTTTCTTTATTTACTTATTACTACTCATTATTGCACATTGGTTGGATCAGTGGGTGGCGCGTTAGATAGTACTTGTCCACTCCACGCCTTTGAATGCACTTTATTACCCCATCGGCCCTTTTTGGAGTTAGTGACCATTTTTCCGTTGAATCCTTAACCATTTATTTATTTAATACTAGCTCACAGGATTTACTCAACCAGTTAAGTTTCCTTCACTTCTCAATTTCTGTGTGTCATCGATGATGTTGATAATTTGCCGTGGCGGTGGCGGTGGCCTCAGTTTTTTTTTCTGTTCTCACTTCTCTTGGGGACGCGGTGAAAAGCCTTAAGTAGTTTAGTTGAGTTGAGTTATCTGTAACCTTTGGTGTGGATGCGCGCCGTGTAGCGGTCCAATTAATAGGGTTTAATTAGAGAAGAAAAGGCAACACTTTTACTAGGATCGCCATTTGCGTTGCCTTAGGGGGATGCGTTGTCTTTAACCAGAATAGAAAAGGCAACATTTTACTAGAATCCCTTTAGTGTTGCCTATAATTAGACAAAAGGCAACGTTTTTTTAAGAGTTGTCTCAGAATTTGTGTTGCCTTTAATAAGAAAACAAAATGTAACACTTTTACTAGAACTGCCGCTAGTGTTACCTTAAGTCCGAACATGTGTTGCCTTGTTCAAAATCTGTGTTGCCTTTAACCAGTGAAGATAAGACAACCTTTTTAAAGAGTTGCCTTATACAAAATTTCGGTTAGAGGAAAACCAGCCTTTCAAGGTGTTGCTTATAATCTGAAAAGGGCAAATTGGTTTAATGAAAAATGATTGTTTTGCACTCCAAATTATTACTATACTATGACTCCAAATTTCCTAATTAATGAAAAATGATCACAATAGTTGTTATCATGGCAAGCATGAAAACTTGTTAGGTTTAATGAATTTTAATCATGACACACTTAGGGGAGTGTTTCTTCTCCATTACTTCTCATTATTCAAATATTATCATCATGATTTAGATCGAAATGTGATATCCACTTGTGCTATTATGTTATGAACGTGCGGTTAACCTATTGATTCAGGAGTGCTTTAAAACCTAAATGGCAGTCAAAGAATAGTGTGTGTGTATATATATATATAGTCTAGATATTACTTGTCAAATTTATTTAAAATAATACGTACTTTAGTTTCTTGGGTACTAATTAAACAATGTAATTGTTTCTAAAGTTAATTTAATTGAATAGAACCACAAAATATGTTTCAAGTACAAATTAAACCAAGTTCAAGTCATCAGACAGTGAACGTCAAATCCAAATGAATTCAGAACAAAAATAAATAATAATAATAATAAATAATAATAATAATGATTTGACAAAAGCACTTAATGGATTGATTCATTTGGTTGGCATTTAGCTTATTGTTATGGCTGGCTAGAGTTCAATTTCTATGTTTTCTTTCGTTAATAAGTAGTTTATAAATACTCTTTTAAGTGCATTGATCTAGAAGGTAGTATCTTGATTTTGAAATAAGGCAAAATTTTTTTCCTAATCTAAACTTTTTAAGTGTATAAAAAATGTTTGATTACTCTAAAAGTCCTTATAGTTTTCTTAAATTTTTAATTAGGTCCCTGCAGTTTAAAAATTTATAATTAATTTCCTCTATTGTATAGAAATTTTCAACAAAGTGCTTATAATTTAAAAATTTTCAATTAAACCCCTATATTGTACAAAAGTTTTCAATAAAATCTTTGTATTGTGTAAATTTTTTTAATCAAATCCCTAAACATACAAATTTAAGTTTTTAAAATGTAATGACTTAAATGAAAATTGAATGAAATTATAGAAACTTTAAGAATAATTAAACCTATAAAAAAATAACATGAGAGTTGTTCAAGAATCAGCCTGCCCCAATGACATGACCCAGCTTAAAGCTAATTGGGTTGGGCCCATGTTGTAAATTTCGAAGTGATGCATTTTCTAGATTAGGTTCAAGTTTTACTTAAGTCGTTCAACTCGACAAATAGTTGTTAAAAATTTAGTGATAAAAAATATAATAGTTCTAATGCATCTTACATAATATAAAGTTATTTTTGTGTTAATATAATTTATTTCAATATATATGTATTGTAAAATATCTCTTCAATTTTATCAAAAAATAATATCTCTTTAATTTAATTTCTTATTTTAAAAATTTTATATATTTTTTTAATTACGTATGATGTCTAAATCCTTATAATAAGATAATTTTATAATTTAAGATCCATGAAGCTAATAGTTGTTAAATTGTTGTAGCACAAAAACTACATAGTCTCCAAAGAAGAAATGTTTTACTTAAATTTAAAGCTTTAGTCTTATGTTATCTATTGCACTGGCCAAATCCTAAATCATATTATTTTTAATAGAAAACAATTAATAGAATGATTTAAAATTAACTATAATTTATGATTGTGATTAGGAAATAAGGAATGTGTAAGAAGTGCTATTTGTTTTCTTATCATTAAATTAATAGATTCTGACTTCATTTATTCAAAATACCGTAAAAAGGCTTCAAAATCAAATTTCTACTTTTTTTTATTATAATATAATTAATTCATTGTGGATTTTGTTGTTTTTACTTGGACTAAAATTCCAATTAAGTCCCTCGAATTTATAATGAGGGACAAATTAGTTCTTCAGACTTAGAAAATCACATATTAGTCTATCTATAATGCTCAGGGCTGAGGAGGGCAGGGATTAATCGTCGGTGCAATAAAGTATGGATAAGGAGCGGCTCTTGTCAGGTTTCTAAGTGGATGAGTATATGAATAAACCGATTACATACTAGAATAAGAAGATCCTGAGGTATATAGGTATGAGATTATACAGTTGAGGATGACTCCTATGAATTTATTGGTACTACTTATATTAACAAAGATGCATCTCCTTTTCGGTAGCTTATCATTAAAAAACTCCACGATTAAGCGTGCTTGACTTGGAGCAATTTTGGGACGGGTGACCTCTGGGAAAACTTCATAGGAAGTGTACGAGTGAGAACAAAGCACGATGAAAAGACATGTGTTGATTTGTGGGAACAAGTTATTAATCCAAAAGCAGCGTGAACTGTTACAAATGGTATCAGAGCCTGCATGTCTCCCAGTATGGTGTGGTTCGGGGATGAACCAAGTAAAAGCTGGTAGGCATGTAACGCCTAGAGCTGACGATAGTGAGGAGTGATCGTCGGTGTAAGAAAGCACGAACAAGGAGTAGCTCCTGGCAAGCTTCTAAGCAGAAGGATACATGAATAAGTCAATTACACACCAGAATGAGAGAAATCCTTAGGTGTATAGGTATGGAACTATACAATTGACGATAACTTATATGAATTGATTGGTACTACCTATACTAACAAAGATGCATCTTCTTTTCGGTGCCCATCACTAAAGAACTCTACAGTTAAGCGTACTTGACTTAGAGTAATTTTTGGATGATTGATTTCCTGAGAAGTTTTTCTAAGAAATGTGAGTGAGGCAAAGCATGCTGAAAAGACTCGTGTTGGTTTGTGGGGACAAATCATCAATCCATAAAATAGCATGGGCTATTACACCGTCAAATTTCATAAATAAAAACAAGTTAATTCCTTTGTCAAATTGTTGTTGGAACTATTAACAGAAATATCCATGTGTTTTGTTAACTCACTTACGTGCATTGTTAATTTTCACAGTGGGTCATAACTTGTTTCACTCTTCTATTCTGCGCAGAACAAATAACAACTTAAAATCAAAATCTTTTTTGAGTAAAGAGCTACAGTGAAAGAGCAGATGAAGAAAAAAAGGTCTAAACAACTTCGTTACATATAAATCAGTCAACAATATGCATAAATAAGTAAATGGGACATAATTTAAACAATAATTTTACAGATGAACTAACTTGTCTCTTTTTTTAAAATTTGAGAGATTAGTATGAAAATTTTCAAATATGAGGGATTAATTTGTCCCATATTATAAATATGAGGGACTAAGTTGAGATTTTTAGTCTTTTGCTTATATTATTTCATTAAAAGTCCCAAAAAAGTAATACAATGCATTAAAATCAAATTTTATATAGGCTCAAGCACGTCAATCAAAGAAAAAAAATTCGATATTTAGAATTTTTATTTAAACATAAAAATTCATTTATTCATAACCAAGGTTCGATTCTTGAAAGGATGAGAATGCATCTGCATTAAGTGGTAGACCTCATCCCATCCCCTGAATGCGACCTGACAACTAGGTTGACAGGATTAGTCACCGGGTCGACTTTGGTGGACACCTGGATCAAAGACAAAATAATAATAAAAATTGACAGATTAGTCTAATTACTTTCTATGATTTTTTATGGTTTTGATAGGTGAGAGATCAACCTTTTCAGTTAAAGTCAAGTAGTTAAGTGGACACCTCTTCCAACCATATTATTTCTTTTATACACATAAATTTCATAGTTGAACCAAAAATCCAGTGCTTAAAGATTGAACTCTTTTAATTCAAATTATCACCTTATTTGAATATTAATATATTATTATTATTATTATTATTACTAACAAAGCCTGACACAGTTGGTAGGGTGGCTAGGTCTTTTAAGCATGTATCAGGGATTCGATTCTTGCCGTGTGTGTATAGAAAGGGGCTTCGTTGGGACAAAATCCACATCGGTGATCTCCATGTCTCGATGGAAATAGTCTTCGGCTGCCGGCCGGGGAATATTCTTAAAAAATAAATAATTAATATATTATTTATTAAGTGAGAGGTACTCTATTGATACACTTTTTTTTTTCGATAAATTAAATTGGATACAATATGATCATAAATTTACAAGCTATATGGATATTGTGGTGAATGCAATCCATTGAAATGAATTTGGGATAAGATAGATGTTGCCAAACGGAATCAAGTGCAACTGTTTCCAGCGCGTAATTTTCGGTTGTATTCTGATTCGTATGGCTATACCATAAATGATCTCATTAAAGAATCACTTCACTAGCAAGTGGCAAACAAAGAAAAGGGGAAAAAGAAAAAAAAAAGAAATAAAGAAGGAAAAAGAAGTTGAAGTCGTATGTTTCGTGACCAACAAAAAGAAAATCAGTACACACATATAAGAAAGTCAGAAACAAATGGCAAACAATTTTATTATTATAATTTAAATGCCTTTTATTGACATTAGGAAAAGAGAAGCGGAAGAAGCGCAGAAGATGTTGAAGTTGGAACACAAACAAGAGACAGCTTGGCACATGAACCCGAACGCAGAACATAACATGACGTCAAGCAAATAGTTATAAATAAATAAATAAGCAAATGGTTGAGCTTGTTTTGTTTTGTTCATTTAGGTCTTAGCTTTTAGGTATATAATAGTGACTTTGTTGCATGGGATGGCCCCTTCAACCTAAGCCATCCCCTGTCACTCCTCTCTCTTTCTCTCCCTCTCGTTTTTTTTTTTTCTTACTTGCTGTTCCTCTTCTTTCTGTTTCTCTCTCACCTTTTGAGAGCTGTTTGTGTTTCAGTGCCCCCCATTTTACCTTTTCAGTTCCCATTATTTCAAGTACAACCAGTTCCAGAGAGAAACAGCTGAATAAGGGTCTGAATAAGTAAGTACATTCTCTTCTTTATCTATTTCTGTTTCTTTCATCATCTTGCTTTCTCCTCTTCTGCTGACAGATCTCTTTAGATTATAGGTTGTTTGTCTCCTTTTCCTTTTTCTTCTTGGTCTGGTTTTTCTTGCTCATCTTGGGGGGTGCTTCCATTTTTTCTTTCTTTTGTTTCACAGATCTGATTTTTTCTGTTTCTGGGGGTGCTCTTGGTTTTGTGTTTCAACTTGCTGTTCTTTCCGTTTATACTTTTATTTTATCGTCAAAATTTTTCTTCTTTTGCACATTTTACAACCAAGTTTGGAGATGGGGCTTCAAGATTAATAGAAAAAAAAAGTCTTTTTTCTTCTTTTCTTTGATTGTGCAAAATGTGTTATTTTACGCTCTCATGATATGTACCGAATCAGTGAAACTTGGGTTGGGAGGGTTCTTTGGTCATTGTTCTTTGTTCTTTAATGTCGCAGACAGCTCATGGATGATGATTCAGAGTGGAAAACAATTCATCGGTCCGAGAAAGGACAACACGTGCAAGAAGTGATTATTATTATATTACTATTACATGATGCCTTTCTTGTGTTTTCTTCACTGGCAATGGAGTGTGAATTAAGATCTAGAGCTTCCTTTTTACCTTTTCGAATGGAGGGTTTGGAAGGGTCCTTATTGCGGAGGTCTTGGATAGATGAGTATTTGGGCCCAATGTCATGTGAAAGTTCATAAAAGACAAGGTGTGGCGTGAAAAAGAAGCAAGTGTCGGTATAAAAAGTATCGGATTTTTTATATTTACAGCTTACCCTTTTTTGTTTTAAAGGTCGGTTACTTAGTAGTATTAACCAGCTGGAATTTAATCATCAATTCGTACTCTCTTTTGCTATTTTTTTGAGGTCCACTATTTCGATCTGTCATGGGAATTTGTGTCTTGTCACATTGATGTGGTTGTGGTGTTTATGTCTTGCTGTGTTGTGTTTTCTTTCTCATTGCAATGGTTTGGTAATTCAGATAATGTGATCTTCTGGAATTGAATGACTGCACAGTTCTTTAGTGATAATGCTTTGCTTGGTTCCTGGAGTAGATTGGAAAAGAATGTTATCTTCACTTCTATGTTCTAGATGACTATTTTTATTATTAGCATCATCATCTGTGGCGAAATATATAGCTGACAGAAAATTTGAGTTCTTAGTATAAACCGAAAGGGTGTGTAGAGTGGCCCTTGTAACTTGTGAGTTCCAAGTGTCCTTTTTTTATTTTTTATTTTTAGTTATTGCCATGATTGATAAATGCTGGTAATTGACAATTTTGCATAAGATATGAAGCTGATTTCTTTTTTTTTTTTTCTCTTTAAAAAAATTGCTGGGCTCATTGTTTTTTTAACTCTGTATGAGTTAGGGGAGGAGCTTGCATGGTCAGAATTTAGTGAAGTTGATTATATTGCACTTCTGCAGGTAGTTGATTAATGCTTGGACCATGAAGGATAAAGATGGAAAATCGATCACCCAGTCAGACAAATGCAGGATTGTCCCAATGGCAATTGTATTTGTGGTGCTATGTGGATTTTCTTTCTACATGGGTGGAATCTTTTGTTCTGAGAAAAACAGATTTCTCTACATTGACAGCCAGAAGTCCCTTGAATCCACCAAGGAGTCATCGGTAGGTTCTCTGCAAATTAAGTCCATCAGTTTTCCAGAATGCAGCATTGACTATCAAGACTACACACCATGCACGGACCCAAGGGTAATGTAACTAATACTTGTCCATTTTTTATGCTGTATGATTTGTAGAAGAAAGTTTCTTAATTGATTAAGTATGCTTGATACAGAGATGGAGGAAGTATGGCTCCTATCGGCTGACTTTGTTGGAACGTCATTGCCCACCAATTTTTGAGAGGAAAGAATGCTTAGTTCCTCCCCCAGCTGGGTATAGGCCTCCTATTAGATGGCCAAAGAGCAGAGATGAATGTTGGTACAGGTATATTATATGTTAAATGTTTTTGAGTGATCAATATAAGGACTGCTTCATTTGAATTTCTTCTCAAGTTTTCTGGTATATTTATTGCCAGGAACGTGCCATATGATTGGATTAACAAGCAGAAGTCCAATCAGCATTGGTTGAAAAAGGAAGGGGAGAAATTCCTCTTTCCTGGTGGGGGTACCATGTTCCCCAATGGTGTTGGTAAATATGTTGATTTAATGCAGAATCTTATCCCAGAAATGAAAGATGGGACTATTCGAACTGCCATTGATACTGGCTGTGGGGTGAGTTCTACAGATATTCTGTGTTCATCTTATGGATAGCTACACAAATTATAAATCTTGAAATCCCTCCTTAAAACAATAAATTTTAGTTTACCTACATGTGCCACTTCTTTTAGTTGTGTGTGACTGCGATGTGAATATATTTTTAACATTTATTATGACCGCAATTTGATAGACAGAAGAGTTACATCAACTAATCTACATGGCACCTGTTCATTTTAGGTTGCTAGCTGGGGTGGAGACTTGTTGGATCGTGGGATTCTAACAGTTTCTCTTGCCCCAAGAGATAACCATGAAGCTCAGGTTCAATTTGCTCTAGAGCGTGGCATTCCAGCAATTCTTGGCGTCATTTCTACACAGAGACTTCCATTCCCATCAAACTCCTTTGATATGGCTCATTGCTCCAGATGCCTTATCCCATGGACGGAATTTGGTAATTTTTCTATAGATTTTGAACTTGGGAATTTATTCCTGTTCATGCACTATTTTAAAATGTTCATGAACTTTACCAATTTGTAGCTGCTTCCTGCTTAAACTTTGGGTTTTCATACATGGGGCTCTTTCCTATCAGGCTTTTATTTTATTCAATGAGCTTCTGATTTTCTCAGGAGATCTTTGCAATATTTTACTGCTCTGCTATTAATTAATGTGAAAATGTCACTGTTGAGTCTCTTTCCTGGTCTGATAAGTGTGGCCATGTTATGAAATGGTGTACACTATACAGTCCTTTGAAGATTCCACATTTATTTCAGGCTTTCAATTTTCACTCTGGTATCACCGCGTCAATGAATCTTAACTTTTTTTTTTTTTCTGTTAATCTTTAATTCTCATTCATGAGTTGTTGGTATGCCTGGTTTTAGGTGGAGTTTATCTTCTTGAAATACACCGGATTCTTCGTCCCGGAGGATTTTGGGTCTTGTCTGGTCCACCAATCAACTATCAGCGCAGGTGGCGCGGGTGGAACACAACTGTTGAAGCACAAAGATCAAATTATGAAAAGTTGCAGGAATTGCTGACTTCATTGTGCTTTAAGATGTACAATAAAAAAGATGACATTGCTGTATGGCAGAAGTCTCCAGATAGCAACTGCTACAATAAGCTGGCTAGAGAAACCTATCCACCAAAATGTGACGACAGTCTCGAACCAGATTCAGCATGGTATACGCCGCTTCGTGCTTGCATTGTGGTCCCTGATCCGAAGTATAAGAAATCAGGACTGACATCCATTCCTAAGTGGCCCGATCGGCTGCACACTACACCGGAACGGATTTCATTGGTTCACCGTGGGAGTGCTAATGCTTTTAAACATGATGACAGTACATGGAAAAAGCGTGCTGAGCATTACAAGCAGTTGATCCCTGACCTTGGGACAGACAAGATTAGAAATGTGATGGACATGAATACGGTATATGGAGGTTTTGCCGCAGCCTTGATTCATGATCCTGTGTGGGTCATGAATGTGGTCTCATCTTATGGTGTGAATACACTTCCCGTAGTCTATGATCGAGGCCTTATTGGAACCTTCCATGACTGGTAATTTTGATATGTTGGATATGAATCACAAGGTTTTTAATTTATGAATATATTTGGTCTTAAATGGTCTAGTGTTGATTTGGTTTTTGTGATGGTAGGTGTGAAGCGTTTTCGACATATCCCCGTACATATGACCTCCTTCATCTTGATGGACTCTTCACTGAAGAAAGCCACAGGTGATTTTGTCGACTGATTTACTCAGGGATATACTTTTACAGCTTTGGCTATCATTTTGGTATTTAGTCACATAATGGGAATGAATCGAGTTGGGTTACAAGTCCTTACCCGATGTGATGGGACTCCCTTGAATGTGTGTTTGGTTTGATTATTGCACGCTTCAAAAGGGCTTGCGAGTCAAAATCTGTCCCTTGACAATTTTAGTTGTCACTTTTCATATGACGTAAATGTATGAAAAGTGCATAAACTTATTTTCTTTTTCTTTGGTTTCCTTTTTTCTTAAAAATAAAAATAGTAGAGTAAAATATGAGGGGTGAGTCTCGGCGCAATGGTAAGGTTGCTACCTAGGTCACAGGTTCAAATCCTGGAAATAGTCTCTCCGCAAAGTGGGGGTAAGGCTGCGTACATCTATCGTTCTTAGACCACCCCACCTGGTGGGAGTCTCGTGCACTAGGTCGTCCCTTTTTCTTTAAATATTAGTAAAATAACAGTGAATATTTCAAGTCACTAGAATAACTATATATCTTGTTTAATCCACTTGTTATTAGATTGCTCTGATGTATGATTGTTTTACGCGGCAGATGTGAAATGAAGTATGTGTTGCTGGAAATGGACCGGATTTTAAGACCCAATGGGCATGCAATCATTCGTGAGAATAGTTATTTTGTGGATGCCGTTGCAACCATTGCCAAGGGTATGAGATGGGGATGTCATAGAGAGAAGACTGAGAATGGTGATGAGATGGTGAAGATATTGATATGCCAGAAAAAGCTTTGGTATTCATCCAACAAGGGTTCAAGATGACAAGCTCAATTAGAGTAGTTGTAATACCATGATTAGAAAGAAGCAAAGGGAAACGAATTCAAAGCTGCTTTCTGCATAGATTGATTCAAGTTTGAGTAAAGTACAAATTTGTCAAAACAACATTGGTTAACCCCCAATAATACGGTTCTGTTAATTTATAGAGAAAATTTTCATATAGATATAAATATTATATTCTTTATATGTGATGAAATGTATGTGATCCCTTTCTTGTACCATCTTTTTCGGATAATTTGTTTGTGTAATATCCAAGTGAATTCGTTTGACATATATTATAAAGGAATTGTTTTACCTAGTACTTGTATTGGTATTCAGCACGATGGGAATGGGTTTTGTCTTGTTTTGCTAAATTCTAAGTATTGTTATTTGTATATTAGAAGTATGTTTGGTGACTGTTCAAGACGAAGTTTTAAGGAGTCTAAGAATAAGATAAGGTTTCTTAGTACAAGCGTATTGAAGTTACAAAGCTGTTTTATCTTGGGATATGTTTGGTAAGAACGTAAAAAGATGGGGGTTAAAATCGTAAAAATGAGTTTAATATATAATTTTACATATAAAATTTATCTATGGAAATGTATTCCTATTTTTATTTTTATTTTCAAATCAAATGGACGGGACTGAGTATGTATATGTATGGTTTATATGCCCACTAATTCATAAGCCAACAAAGATGCCTTAATAGTCTACAAGTCTACAAGAATTGGACTTTTTCATAAGATGAAAAAGCTCTAAGTTATGATTTGTACAATTTAACTGAGCTTTGCTATAGAAAACTTTTGATTTGTAAATTGTTTTAAATTTAAAAGAGAGTAATTCAAACATGGCTTGGAACATGATATGAAATATCTCTCTTTTCTTATATAAATATGCAAATACAATATATCTCTTAGATATTGGAAGCCATAACCATAATAACGAGCTCAGTCATTGCGGAGCTTCTCGCCAACAAAGATTCCTCTTTTTCTGTTTTTGAATCAACAAACAGTCCTTCAGAGAGGGAAAGCAGGCTGCAGATGGGCTTTCTAATTGGGCTTCCATGTTTGGGTCACCCTCCACCATGAAACTATATTTTGGGCCATTGAGCCCTCCGGAGTACAAAAAAATATTATTTATTTTTTTTTTAAAATTGCATGCCAGCTGTGGCACAAAAACGCAAAAACGACGCCGTGGCAGCTATGAGCTGAGTAGTTTGTCGGTTTCCTATTTGGCTTCCGGTGTCATCCACCTCCTCCTCCTTCTTCTTCCTCCTCGGTGGCCTTAGGGTTTTCCCTCACAATCAGAGTCAAAATCAAAATCAAAATCAAAATCAAAATCGAAACGAAAACAAGAAGAAGAAGATGATGATTAACTTGTTCATGTCGGAGCCCAATTGGAACGACGAGGTAGACGAAGATGCTTCGACGAAACTGAGAATCTCCCTTCTGAAGGAGCTGGAATCTGTTATCTGGTCGGCGATGAAGTCAGCGGGTCGCGCCGAAGCTCGACTATGGCTTTGCAACAGCATTGCGAGGGTCAATTGCGTCACTCCACGCGAACAGCGCGACATGTTTGGGAATTTGGTGAGAACTCGAGGGCAGAAGCGAGGTCTTGCGTCCCAGCTCCTGCATTTCATGTTCGAGAAGTCGCCGCGTAAACTGGGTTCCATTTTATCTCAGAGAAGTCACGTACTTGAGAAATTCTTCGAAGGTGAGTGAATTTTGCTTTTACCTGTGGATTATATACTGAATTTTAGGGTTTTGGGTTTTAAGGGATTAATTAAATCAATGAAATTTATATTTCTGTACTTTTTTGTTTGTTCGTGTATGCGCAGTGTAGGTTGCTTATGTTCGGCAATAAATATCTTGTGGATCTCCATGGCATACAGCATAATATTTGTTGAACTTATATGCATGTGTTTGTCGTAGTATAAATTAATTTAGATGTAACTTATCCTGTTCATATGCAAAGAGAATGTATTGGGCAGCCATCTTTTTTTTCCGTATTATTATTATTATTTATTGTGTATCTGTTGGTGAAATGCAGGTAATCCGAAGCGTGTATCAGAGTGGTTTTCGTATTCTTCCTCTGGCAGTGGACTGGAGCAGGGGAAAGGTTTCAGGGCATTGTCACAGTTTGCATTCAAATACAGGGATATTTGTTGGGAGGAGCTGGAGTGGAGGGGAAAGCATGGCCAGTCACCAGCAATGGTTGCCACAAAGCCCCATTATTTTCTCGATTTGGATATCCAGAGAACCGTGGAAAATTTTATCGAGAATGTGCCTGAGTTTTGGTCATCTGATGAGTTTTCTGATTCCGTGAAAGATGGTGATATTTTTTTCATTGATAGGTCATTCTTCGTGCAGTATTTCATTAACTTGATGTATAAAGAGGATTTAGGAGATGTGTGGGAAGTTATAGATGAATTCCTGATGGAGCTGCCTTTCTCTTCTTTGTGCCAGCACCTTCTTATTACTCTTGAAGAGCAGGACCTTTGCTACTTTTTGGAATTGCTTCGTAAATCTCTTAGCCTTGGAATGGAATTTCAACAGTTCGATATCACTAATTTGTTTGTGGTTGTACTTTCAAAGTGTGGTGCTACTGGATCTATTGACCAGATGCTACTGTTAAATGCAGTCACTACGCAGGGCAGGCAGCTTCTACGCCTTTTATGTGATGAAGAGGCCCTGGAGCAACAAGCTAAAATTAATGAAATTGTATTGAAGATGTCTGCAATCCCAAGTAATGGCAATAGCTTGACCTCAATCTTCAAGAATATGGGTAAGATGACAACTGTTGAAGCAATAAAGTGTTTGGGACTTCAGTCTTGGGTTCTCTACTACAGATTGTCACAAGAATGCCAGTCTCCTGAGTCCTGGGAGTCCATCTTTATGAATAATCAAATTGGTTTCCGTAACTCAAATAAACATGCATTGCTAGATCACGATGGACCATCAGAAGAAGATTGTTCTGGTTTTGATTGCAGTACTTCAGTTGGATTGAAAAATAAGAAAAAGAAAAAGGCTAGAAAGAAGAGAAGGAGGAAGTACGATAGTGATGATTTTAATGATGATGAGCTGCTAGATTTTGATTCTACAAGCCCAGAGTTGGATTTTCTGTCAAGTACTCAAAGTTGGTTACTCTCAACTGATGGATACTCTTCAGCGTGGAGCAGTGTAAGTTTCATCTCTTTAGCTATTGCCACTCCCATTTGTTTGTTACCACTCCACATTTATTTCCTTTATATGCATCATTCTTATAATACCCTTAGGCTAATTTTATTAGTTAATCTTTTTCATTTTCATTACTAAATTGAGAATTGTGTATTAGAATCTCAATTATTTATTGTCATTCTGATAGCAACCACAAATAGAAACTATGAAGTATAAATCTTGCAGAAATGAGAGAAAAGCTTTGAGTACTATAGCAACTCAACTCTCCCAAGTGTCTAGCCAATATTCTGCCCACCTTTTCCCTTCATCCCTTGCATACATATAACCCTCCTCATAACAGAATCACGTGGTATTTTCCTTCCCCACTATCTTATTGCTGACTCAACAAGTAGTTACACAAGAGTGTGCCTCTCATTCTCTCTCTTCTCACAAGCCCAACTATTACAATTTACCCAACAATTACAATTTAGGTCCAATCCAATTCTAGTACGTAACACACTCCTGATTTATTATTTTTATTTTATTTGTTATATTTCTAAACATCTTTAATTAAAAACTTATTTTATATTTGTAATATATTGCTACTGTGATATTTTAAATTTATATAAATTTATATTTTATAATTTTATTACTTGGTATCAAACATAAAAATTAACTAGAATTAAACTTCTAAGTTCTAGCATTACATAATAAAATTCCTAACTTAAATATAATGTGTGCTATAAGTTTAATTAATATCAGTTCCATTTCCCAAAAATGGGATTTCCTTTTTTCCTTTTGGGTGAAGATAAGTACATGCCTTTTTCTTTCATCCTGGCTGGAATCAATTGGATATTAATGTTGCATTGATTACTGTTTCTATTTATGTTTTCTAAATGTGGTCGTTAAATTTGTTTTTTCAAGTGGGTTGCTACATACATCCTATAATTTTGTACTATTTGAGTTAGGAATTTTTTTGTGTTATACCATAAGTTTAATTATAGTTAATTTTATGTTTAATATTAACTAGTAAAATTATAAATATAAATTTAAAATATCATAGTTTTTAATTAAAGATATTTATAAATATCACAAATAAAAATAATAAATAAAGAGCGACAATAAATAATTGAGATAATAATTCACAATTCTTAATTTAATTTTGAAAATTAAAAAGATTAACTATTAAAATAAGCCTAAGGGTATTTTAGGAATAGTGC
Source organism: Dalbergia cultrata (assembly GCA_031216105.1). Lineage (NCBI taxonomy): Eukaryota > Viridiplantae > Streptophyta > Magnoliopsida > Fabales > Fabaceae > Dalbergia > Dalbergia cultrata. Next base: position 374,281 of record CM062347.1, on the reverse strand, counting down.
ATATGAAAGCCATAAATGTGGAGTGGTAATAGACAAATGGAAATGGCAATAGTCATTCCCTCACTTTAGTAGTGAATTTGAAGTAGTTAAGTCTATCTAAGATCCCACCCTGTATATTTGAGGTAACAGTTAACATAAACTGGGTCTGTTTCTTCGTCTGGTCATACTGGTTGACTTGTATAGTGACATAGAATTGCATGATTGCTTGTAGAGCATTTAATATAGGAAAATATAGTAGAGTATGTAGTTCTTGGTAGTGGTGGAATAAAATGACACTCCTGTTGTACTGATTTTGTGATCACTTGTTTTTCTAGGCAGATTTACCTGAGCACCTTCAAAGACAGTGCTTGTCTAGGTGGATGAAATGGCTTTTTGAAAAAATGAGGTAAGCCTGCTTCAGTGGTATTTTCCGCTCAGTTCATGTCAAGCATGCTGTGGCTGTTGAATCTGCAATTGGCTATTGCTGGGGGTATGAAAAACTTTGCACTTGATTTTGAAGATTCATGCAAAGATAGACTGGACTTCGTGTAAAATGGAAAGATCCAATTCCAAATAACTTCATGAAAAGCCTGCCTGAGAAATCTATCAAAATATTAAACTTTGGTTTCATTGTGAAGCACATGAAGTGGTATGACTTTGCTAATTTGCTGGGACCGCTACCATTTATATTAGCAGCATGGGTTCTCTTTTATTTGCTCCAAATTTCTCTGCCACAATTCGATGCTGCAAGGGTCATTCATGTTAGCAATCTAGCGGTAAGCTCCTACATATCTTAATGAGCTACGGGAGATTGCGAGTTCGATTCCTATTCCCATCCCTCTCCCCTAATATCCTAGTTGAAAAAAAAGGGTCATTCACAGTGCTATGTGGACTGTGGAGCATGCTTAGGCAAGTTATAATTCTAGAGTTCTATGACTAATTTCAAAAGGCACATTCATAATTCTAGAGTTCTACGACTAATTTCAAAAGGCATATTCATCTACTTATATTTTATATTGCATACCACAACTATCAACTTATTGTATAGCTGTTATTATTTGCAGATGCAAGAGACTGGGATGCGCGTCTTTGTTATTGGAAGCTTTTGTTATTTAGTGTGTTTTTTTAAGCTCTCTGAGACTTTGAAGCAGTCGATGGACTCGGGACCTTGATTTCGTGAATTAATTTCCTAGTTGCATAAAGCATATGGAAATTGGGAAGAAACTGAAGGACATCGTATAATCATGTCGGACGCGTAACCAATTAATATCTCATTGATTTATGTTTTGTGTCGACATTCGATTAAGCAATGCTAGTGCATTTTACGCATATCGATTAGTCCAATATGCCAATTCCATTCCTTTTTAATTTCATGGGCTCTAGTCCGTTGAGCCAACTCCAAGAAATATTGCACTTGCCATCTCTATTTAAAGAGTAATGATACTAATAGTGAACTTTACGGTGCATGCTCACATGCAAGGGGGTGTTTTCTCTGTAGGCTACAGATGCTATGAGTGCCAATAAGGAAAACACATGTGGCATGGATTTGTAGTGACGGTCAACCCATGTTTTACCAAAATTTAGATACCGTAGCTAATTACCTCCCCCATGAAATTAACATTCAGCAAACCACGGGACAAAACACCAAATTAACCCTAGCAAATTAAGGGTCGTTTGGGATGCGCTTCATGAGGTGGTAGAGAACCCAGCGATTTGGAGAGAGGGTCGCTCTATGTGTCTCTCTGTAGCACTTAAGGGGGGCTAGAGGTGGTGGTGACTCCACCACCGTTGAATTTCATCTACACCACCAAAACTCAAGTACTAGCATAACAAAAACCTTAATCAAAATATAAAAATAAAAAAAAACTCTTCCAAAAACGATGAAAAACCATTCAAATTCCATCTTCGTTAACCACAAAAAAAAAAGTTTCATCTTCATTTATCTGGGTGAAAAGAAAAGAAAAAAAAAAAAACATCTTTCTTTGTCTTTCTTTACCAAATCATTTAGTTATGGTTCATTTGTTTATGTTGAAAGGGGGAGAGCTTGCTTATGGGGATAGAGATGGTAATTTGTGTGGTGGTGTTTGCGATGATGATGGTGGTGGACATGACAGGCGGATGTCAGAACCATGGTGGTCTTTGCGATTGCCGAAGACGGCAGAGGCCAGGGGAGGTAAATCCATCCTGTCATCGCATCTCGTCGGTAACGGCGACACATGAAACCATGGAAGTCGTCTTTAGAGTGGAACTTGGGGTGTGTCGTCATCTGAAACCCAAACTTTGGTCCCCACGGCAAGACAGGGATATTGAACGAACGAATCACAGATTTGGACAAGACCTTGGTCCCCACAACGCTCTTCTAATGTCTCCGTCACCGATGTTCTTCTATTTGTAATCGTTAATGACCTTTAATTTGTTGGTGAACTTGCCATTTTTGCTTTGCAAATCTGGGTTCCCATTCGGTATCAAATAGAGAGAGCTTCACATCGGTGACAAATTTTCCCACGACGGTGAAGGATTGACCAATGATGGTTGCTTAGGGTCATCACAACTGTGGATTTCGTGGAACACCCACATTTCTTTTATTTTTTTCTATTTCAAACAGAAGGATAATTAACATGACATAATTTAACTCTAATAACATTTCCAACACACAATTAACTCTAAAGGAAATTATTGTGTGGGTCCCATGATGTTCAAATGTCTTTTCATTATTGGTGAATTTTAGATCTGCAGCCTACAAATATCTTTTGATCTGTATGTGAGAATCCCCCGAACTTTACACATAGTGAATATATTAATCATTTAAAATTGTAAATATATTGATATCATAAGATACTGATTAACGTCGTGTAATATGTAGAATTTACTATAAATTCGTGTCTATATTAATATTTTCGATTTAAAAATCTGAAACTAGTAAGGGGTACTAATAATCTGACTTGGCATGCCAATTAAAATTGTTTAGGGTGTGTTTGATTTTAGAAAATAGTTTTAAATTTTTATTTTTTTATTTTTTCATCTTTTAAATTTTATAAAGGAAATATTGCAAATATTAAAACTAAAATAAAAATTTAAAACTATTTCATGATAGATTAGTGTTATGTGTACAATAAGATTGCACAATAAATGTATACCACATACACTTTATCATCATTAGATGTGATGAGTGGTTCTCACTCATTTCACTTACTCATCACATCTTATGGTGATAAGATGTGTGGTATACACTTGTTGTACAATTTTATTGTATAGGTAAGATTATCCTTTATGAAATCAAATGCACTTTATTCTTTTGGTTGTGGTCCTAGTACATTCGTCCATTTTTCAACACTGGCATAGAGTCTATCATTTTTCAACACTAGCATCGAGTCTATTTCCATAGATGATAATCCCAGATGGACTTGTCCACCTATACTATACATATACACACGTTTACGGCCTGAGAAATAGCCGTTCTGAGAGAGATCGTCATATTGCAAGTTGCTACGCGTATTCCAACATAGATTTGATTGGTCGCACATGAATGGCATGCTGGAAGGGAATGTTCATGCTCGATGGAAACTCCATAAGGATGGGTTGGAAAGAAATGGTCATTATAGTGACTGATTTGAAAAGTTTATATACATATATACTTAAAAAATGTTTTCTTATTAGTAATTTATATAGAAACTAATGACAAGGTTTACTATTTGACCGTTATTATAATAAACTAGTTTGAAAGGTATGCATACAGTGCAAAATGATTGATTAACGTAACCGTGGAAAATATTTTGCAGTGAGAAGTATATAAATACAATTAAGGACGAATTGTCTTAGTGATATTCTAGTATCTGCGGGATACAACATTGGCTTGGACCTAGCTGGTCATTAAAAAGTTCTCCGGCCTCTAGCAAATAGTAGAAAACTACTTTCTAAAGAGGATCCTTTATATATGCTACCCAAGGGAGATATTCCTTTTTTGCTATAAGGCCATCCGTATCAGCCATTTGAATTCTAAGCAGTTGTTGTGGTGCCAGGATGTGCATTCCGTGAAAAATATGGTTCAAGTTTATGGGAAGCGAAATGTCTTTACTTTTTTGGCCTTGCTTTTTTTTTTTGTTATATAATATTTAATGTAATATCAAAACTAAACTTTTTGATATTATAGCAAAATTTAACAAAGTAGGGAAGCCACTTCACGGACTAAAAATCAACAGTTTTTACATATGGAAGCTGATATATATATATATATTAATGCCCACCTTTTCCTATGAATCTCACCTTACTGATCCTGATGAAATTTTTGCTTGCTTGAGCTTCCAAGATATTCAATATTGTTTCAAGTATCCTTGGTACAGCTAATTTTTCTTGATGATATCTAATCATATCCTACATAACCGATCGATATATATGCTAGTTTAATGCTTCATATATATGATGATGTGACATGCATGTATGTATTGACTTTGTCACTTTTTAGTTTTTATTTTAAGAATTTCTCCATGAAAATTAGGGGATGTCATTTCATCATGCGCATGAGGAGGCTTCTGTACTGTTTCACACACATTACCGTCCAATGGAGTTGTTTACTACTTAGGCTCTACAATTTCACGGCACAAACTAATACTGGTTTGGGGGAACGACGGGGTCCCTCTTTACCATCATCATGCCAGAATGTGCGCACTATTACTAATGGCATGCGTGCACTTTTCTGAAAGCTCTCTGTCATGGAAACGCAACTCAACTTGCTAGCAACGTTTGTGCTGATTTTGCACACATGATTCATTTGGGATCGACAACTAGTTCTTGCACTCTTCCTACCGAGCATATATATCCAGCATTTGGGGAAAAATGTCTTCCGTTCTACCATTTAATTATTACAATTACGTACTAACCTCATTCCATCTCATTATTAATTTATTTAAATTCCTTCTTTCACTTCATGAACTTCACTTCAATTTTAATCTAATAATATTACCAGGGTGTTAAAATTATAAACTGTAAAACATCACTCTTCTTTTTTTTAAAGATAATCTAAGAATTTCTCAAAATATTAGATACATGTATGGAGTCTTAATCATTGAAAATCACGTGCATTTAATGATAGAGATGTTTTCGATGGAAGAAATAAGAACTTTTTCCTTTTTCCTTTTTGTTTCATTGGAGTAATTGCTCATGATATACACCGAAAAACTTATCATATTAAAGCTATGTTGTTGAAATATTTAGTAGCTTCCTCGAGTATTATTAAAGGACGTTTGTATGATAAGTTACCTGAAAAATGTGTCAACAATGATACTAATATATATATTCCACACGAAAAAGTATATTTCATAAACTTCACAAACATTATTATAACATTTCCTCACATCAACGTTGCATATAATATTTTGAATAATTTTGTCCACACTTAATTTTGTTGAAGTTATAACCTCATGAAAATTGTAGGATATCTATATACAAAGAAACAATTTAAATAGACTTCTTGGTGTTTTTTTTTTTTTTTTGTCTTAGGTCCATTTATAAGAAGTAAACATCAACCTCAAACGCTCGATACACTAGTTAAAGAAGACGAAGATCTTTATCACATCATCTCAGCTTCATAGTTATTTCTTTTATTTAATTATTTTTCTCTCTTTATTTTTATTCTTCTCCTAACTATATCCCTGCATCATCTTTGTTCGGTGAGAGGCTAGTAATATTTCCATATAAGAACATTATCCAAAAAGTATAAGCCACATATATCAGCTAAACCAATTCTTTTCTTCACACGTCGCACTATGGTTAGGTTTTGACTCGTTTGTTTTTGCTTTGTTTAGTTGTATCTTGTATGTTCTTAGGCTGGATTCTCTCTCTTGGTATATACTTTGAACTCTTGTTGTTGCTTTATGCTTCTTTAAGAGTTAAGCTCTTATAATTATAGAAAAAAAGGAGAAATTTTTTTCTCTATACTATTTATCAATTAACACCATTGATCATTACATTAGAATACATATAAATAAAGCAGGAGATAATATCACTTACAAAACTAATTTGTTGAATTGATAATAATGCAGAGTAAATGTTTTCTTTTATTCACTTCAAGAAAAATAGACACTTTTAGGGCTTGTTTGGTTTGAGTTTTCAGTTTTTAGTTTTTCAATTTTTCAGAATTTGTGGAGGAAAAACTGAAAATTTCTGAAAATTGGAATTTGTAGTTTTCAAAATTTTCAGTTTTTCCTTCATAAATTCTGAAAAACTGGAAAATTGAAAATGAAAACTAAAAACTCAAACTAAACAGGCCCTTAACGGTTCTCGACAATTAAAGTGTCAATAAAAATATTGTCAAGAGTGACTGTTGAAAATACTTGTAAACATTTATCTACAATTAGTACATGTCGAAAATACATTTTTGGGTATTTTTAACATGTACTAATTGTCGATAAATGTTTATAAGCATTGTCAACCATCACTTTATGTTGAAATTACTTTTTTTGACCATACATACTTTTATTGACACTTTAATTGTCGAGAATCGTTGAAAATGCTAATTTCTCTTGTAGCGATTGTGTTTAGTTGGAGAATAAAAAACGAGCGTAAAAATTTTTTAGGTGAATTTCATGTATACGACTAAACATGAAGCGACCTTTATTTTTATTTCCAATCCAAATCCACCCTTATTCTTTAAAAGGTCCACGAATTTCTCAATTTTAAAGATCAGCAAAAAATATCTTACTTTCTATAAATAATAGGTGCAACCCCCACACTCATCACAAAACAAAGCAAAAGAAGTGGCACTACACCTGATAACTAGCTAGCTGAAATGGAGAAAGCGAAGCCCTCAGATCAGGTTGTTGTCTTCATTGACCAACCCAACCCTAAACCTGCCTCTATGGACACTGAGAGTGCTGAAGCTAACCGCAATGAGAAGGCCAAAAAACCCTTAAGGGTCAAAACCCTTAATCGTCTCAGCTTCTCCAAACCCAAATCCAGAATACTGGAATACAACTATCCACCCCTCACCAAACTAACACGAACCACCTCTGAAGAAAGTAACACTCACTCTTCTTCCAAAAGGGTCTCTCCCATTGATGAAGAAGACGACGAAGACGATGATGATGAGTTGGAGTGGGACGAAGAAGAGATCGAGGAGGATGGAGGGGAGCATGGTTCAAAGTTGCACCAAAGGAAGAAGAACAAGGTGAAGTGGAGGACGGTGGTTGAGTGGGGCTTGTTCCTCAACATATTAACTTGCTTGGTGTGTTCCCTCACAATAACCTCGATCAAGAACAGGCACTTGTTGGGCTTGGAAATTTGGAAGTGGTGCTTGATGGTTATGGTCACATTCAGTGGCCGCTTGGTTTCTGGGTGGCTAGTTGCTGTCGCAGTCTTCATCATAGAGAGGAACTTCATGCTCAGGGAGAAGGTCTTGTACTTCATCTATGGCCTCAGAAAGAGCATCAGGTAGTGTTGTATTTCTATAAATAGTTTTATTCTATTTCAAAGTCAATATTAGAATCATAAAAAGAGATAAATCCTATGTGCTTCTCTACTCAATAGTTTAATATTTTAGGAGAAATAGCTTCAATGCCATTTGAGTGTTTTACTCTAACTAATCTTATGCATGATGCAGGAAATCTTTATTCATCTAATTCCTTAATTTGGGTTGTTACACATTATTAACACAGTCAAAATACTTTAGCGCTTTTCACGCATCAACCATGCCAACAAACTATTTATTCTATACTATCATATTATATTCTTTTTTTTAGTTTGTGTTCTTGTCTTTTTGTTTGTTTATAATTTATCATGGATCGATCAGGAACTGCTTGTGGCTAGGCCTTGTATTGCTCTCGTATTGGAGCGTGGTGTGCGATGATGTGCAGAAGAGGCACAAGTTTCTGGACAAGGGGTTTCAGGCACTGGTGGCAGTGTTGGTTGGGGCCATCATATGGCTTGTGAAGATTGTGCTGGTGAAGATGTTGGCCTCTTCGTTTCATGTCACAACCTACTTTGACAGGATGAAAGAGAGCGTTTTCCATCATTATATTTTGGATACCTTGTCAGGTCCACCAATGGAAGATGCTGAAGAGATATTGCAGCAGTACCATCTCACAGGTTCAATATATATAATGGTGATGATGCATGCTATGTTATTTACAAAGGGAATATGCCAGAGGATCAGAAATTTATCCAAAATTTTATCTTCAAAATGATGTAATATAAATTTGTAAATCATACTATTTTATTTCATCTCACAATCAACATAATTTCTGTTCAAGATTCTATATATATTTTTCTAAATATGTAACATTATATTAATTATTATATATAATAAAAATAGATTTTGTTCACTTGATTAAAGATGCAGTCAATTTATTATTTGTGCACCTCAAAATGTATTATGAATTATAACTAACTATGAGTGGCTAGGTAGGTAAATATGAATTATAAGCCAAATGTAATTTATGTAATCCTGGCGGGGTGCACGCAGGTTCAAAGTCGATGCCAGCGAGGTGGAAGCTGAAGGAGGCGAAGAACTCGTACAAGTCAAAGAAATTTGGGTCAAGGAGGATAGACATGGAGAAGCTGAAGGAGCTGAGCATGGAGTCCAGAGCATCTGCGTGGAGTGTGAAGAGGCTTGTCAACTATGTCAGGTCTTCTGGCTTGACCACCATCTCCAGGACTGTCGACGATTTCAGCAACGCTGAGTCTGAGATCAGCAGTGAGTGGGAAGCTAGAAATTGTGCCCAAAGGATTTTCAAGAACGTTGCAAAACCTGCTGCCAAGTAAGTAGTATATCACTATATCTATCTATCTATCTATACCTTTTTAAGGGGAAAAAATAATAATATTAATCAGTCAGAATTTTATTTTCAGAACTTCTGTTAAATAAGTAAGTCGCTAGCTTGTTTCTAATAATCTTAATTTGACTGTGATAATCTTAACCTAAGTATGGTTTTATCATTAATTATCGTCCCATGTACTCTTTTTTGGTAAAGGTTAATATTTGATGGATATATAATGATACTCTTTCATCTACTTTTTTTTTTTTTTGTATATACTATTCTTTGGTAAATATGATCATCTTATATATGTTAGATTAATTATTTTGCTCATTTTATTATTTCTTACTTTTTATTACATGTTGATACCTTTTGAAATTGCTAAATCTTCTAACTTTATTATTACAAAATAGATCTAGCTATTTATCTTTATTTAACTTTTTTTTTATTTACTCCTTTATTTTGATCTTTTTCATGTTTTTAAATTGCCCGCCAGCCAATTTAGTTTTCAACAATAAGAATAATTATGCTATAAACCCACAAATAATGACGCGTTACCAATAGTGATGACGTAAAAATGATGTCATACTAGGTTAGTGAATGGTATAACGGATCTATAACAGTATAACTAACAGAAGTGTATTAATTGATAACAAACTATATTAGTGGATGCTTTTAAATGTAATGAATCAAATTGAAGCCAAATAAAAGATAGAAGACAACAAAAGAAATAAATAAAAAATAAGTGATAAAAATTTTATTATGTTATTTACCGAGTTTAACAATATACGAGGTGTAAAACTCATTAAATAATATATAAATAATACATTATGAGATGTGAGCGCATAAAGAATTTAACTAACAATCAACAGACTAATTACGGAGCCAACTTCATGATGCATATGCATAAAAATGTAAAGGAATGGATGTAAGAATATCATGGTTCCTATCTGTTTACTTCAACCAGTTTAAGTGGGACATAAATAAAGTTCTTAACTTAAATCCTTTGCAAATTCAAATAAAAAATTCTTAATACTATATTCGTATGTTCTACTTTTACAGCCACGCAGAAAACATGATCGAATTCGGCATACAATCTGTTTTCAAAGAGGAAAGAAAAGTGATAATCATTTCATGACTTAAAATCTCTGAACCACTAACACTGGATTGCCACGAGCAAGAGGCTACTTTTGCTAGACACAATATATTTTTTTTATTTGATGATTTTTTTTTTTTGATTATTTTTCGGTGGAGAGCCAGGGTCGGTGCTAATTGCTAGACACATTGGACGGCAGATTGTGATGATCCCTACATGTGTAACCCACTATGAAGAGGGTGAATTAAGTTGCTTCCATTTGGACCACACGACCTAGGCCATAGCCTTTGCAAGTGCTCCTTCGGTCCAAAAGGCCGTACAATTGTTATTGGCTTTCCATTTTTGGGAATTATGTGGTCCTTATTTTTCTTGTCTAGGAGTCCTTGCATCATAATCCATCCAACTCAAGTGACTGATTTTTTTTTTTAGGCCCCATATTCACAGCATAGTTATTAGTGCTGAGTTAGTTTCCTACTCTAGGCCATTCTGTTGCACTAACAAGACAAATAGGCAAATAGCATAGCCCACAAAATATAAGTACAGATAAATCGGCGAAGTTCATGGTCCCAGCACCATCAACCATCGCTTTTTTAATTGGTGCGCTAGTCTTGTAATTGAACCTCCTTGCAGTGCCTATGTTTATAGCAAGTGATGATTATTTTATTCTCTAATTTTATATTTATGAGTAATTTTAATTTTTAATTTTTAAAATGAATTAATTTAGTCTCTAATATTATAAAATATGAGTTATATTAATTTTTTAATTTACTTTTATCAGTTAAATGATGATAAGTAACCTTAAATAATACCTTGACACATCATATATCATCTGAAATATAATAAAGTTTAAAATGATTCATTTTGATATATAAAATTATACAAAATGAGTAGGTTAACTCTTCATTTTAAAGTCATAAAATGACTTATTTTGTATATTTTTGGATACTAAAATGAGTTATTTTAAACTTTATCCTACCTTATATGATACATGGTATGCTGAGGTATCACTTAATGTTACATATATAATTATTTAATTGATAAAATATTAAATAAAAGTTGGATGAAGAACTAACTTGATTTACATTTTATAATATTAGTGATTAATTTAACTCATTTTGATAGTTAGAAACTAAAATAATTTATGAGTATAAAATTAAGAACTAAAATAAGCATTAATTAACGTGGTGGATGAACTGTTTTGCCCATTGGTTCATTATCTTGGGCCCTAGAAAAGCACTGCTTCACTCCTGCTATATGTTGACGACAAAAGATGGAGGACACAGTGGGACAGATAATAACCCATAATTAAGATAGGCTACTAATTATCATGACTACTAGCCCACTAATATATAATCGACACAGCTTTGGGTCCAATTCAACAACTCCACTCCAATTGTTTTTTATAAAGCTTGATCCACCAAAATAAAAGTTTCTTGATACAGAAGCTAGAGTTACTCTATATTGCTTTATAGTCTTTGAATCCATGCCAGCTTTGTGATCGACTTTAATTTGCTTCACAAAAAATAATTTATGTATTTATTTCTTTTACTAGTATTCACGATGGAATGTTAATTATCGGCTCAGTCAATGTTTTTTTTCCCAACCACCTATGTACAATGGTAGAGTAAAAGTGTGATTATTCATTCTCTTCCGGTAAATATCCCAAAGCAAATTATTGACTTCTGATTGGCAAATCACTAAGTAACACTTGACAATAGTTGTGTCTGAATGAGATGATTCAAATATCCGATTGTATATTTATTGAAGGTACATTGAAGAGGAGGATCTCATGAGATTTTTGAAGAGGGTTGAGATACATACCATATTCCCACTCTTTGAAGGTGCCCTTGAAACTGGCAAGATCAGCAGGTCTTCATTTAGAAACTGGGTGGTACGTTTTAATCGTAAATTTATCACTTCTATATATAGCACTGACAATCAACCATATTTCCTAGAACCAAAGTATATTTAGTCAAGTTGTGTGACACATCTTTTTTTCTCTAGATATATGTTCCTTTTAAAGTTCAAATAATTAAATTAAATATTAAAAGATCGATAATGTGTTGGCTAAATAACGAATTTGTGATCAGATTCGAGCTTATTATGAACGAAAAGCGCTGGCACAATCACTGAATGATACAAAAACAGCAGTGCAGCAGCTTCACAAACTAGCAAGCGTAGTTGTGAGCGTGATAATAATCATTGTGACACTGTTGGTGATGGGGGTGGCCACGCTCAAGATAATATTCTTCTGCATGACACAAATAGTTTTGATAGGGGTTGCCTTCCAAGGTACTTGCAAGACTGTGCTGGAGGCCATCATCTTTGTCTTTGTCATGCACCCTTTTGATATTGGAGACCGCTGCGTCATTGATGGTGTTCATGTAATTCCCCAACCTCTATAAACTTGTTGGCATTCTTTTGGTTAAATTCCAATCCTCTTTAATTATATAGCAAAAATGCATGAGAGAAAGGAAGAAACGTTGTTTGAATTTAATTGCATGCTTATTAATTTTAAAATGATAATTGAGCTGACCTGCACATTTATTTCATTCAACAACAATTATAATTTTTGTAAAAAAAAAAAACTTTTGATAATGTATTGTTTTGTGTGCTAAGTATTGCTCTTCTCTTTTATAAAAAATATTGAATTTGACTACGCAACTTATTATTTTTCAAGGAGCACTTTTTAAAATATAAAAAGTAACTTTGTTATAAATGAAGTAACTTTTTCATAAATTATGTTTCAAATTATCTACGGATCTTAAATAACCCAAACTGGCCCAAAGAGTTGCTGCGCCATTTCTACACCCATTGAATTAGTTATGCACTGACATGTACTACTTATGCAAATGCATGCAGATGATTGTGGAAGAGATGAATATCTTGACAACAGTGTTTCTTCGATATGACAATGAGAAAATATACTACCCTAATGCAGTTTTGCTCAATAAGCCAATAAGCAATTTCTATAGGAGTCCAGAGATGTGGGATGCAATTGATTTTACCATTGATGTTTCAACTCCCATGGAGACTATCATTGCACTCAAGAAGTCAATACAAATGTCAGTTCTCTTTATTCCTTGCACTATATACTTATTATGCTATTATCCAATATATATTATTACTTTCTACTAGGAATTTAAACGTTCTTTCTACAATTCTACTAAAACAAATAGAATTTATAATAGAAAAGTGTACTCCTAATAGAATTTATGCTAGTACTAATACAGAGTATTTTGTATATACTTAAAATAAAAGGTAGATCATTAAGCACCTTTTTTTTCTTTAATATTTGTGACGTGTGGTTATGTGTTTAGGTACATTGAGAGCAAGCCAAAGCATTGGAATCCAAAGCACAGTGTGATAGCAAAAGGAATAGATAATGTGGACAAGCTGAATCTGACCTTATGTGTGCAACACACCATCAACCATCACAATTATAGTGAGCGAAGCCTTAGGATATCTGAGCTCCTCTTGGAACTGAAAAAGATCTTTGAGATCCATGGTGTTAAGTACAACCTTCTTCCTCAGGAAGTCCACATTACCCGGACGAACTTTGAAAATGGTAGAGTTCTGTTTCAATCATGAAGCAAATAATGTCCCATCTCATTTCATTTCTGCTTGGAAAGAACTACCACATTATCTTCCTTTCAAAGTTCAACTCTGCTAGCTATGCTTTACTTTGCACTAAGTTATATGGAATTGGTTTATAGTTGTATGTTTAATTATGCTTTTTTAATTAATTCATGAATGGGACCCGGTTGTCATGTTTTTGTGGTCTCTTGTCATACTTTGATATATGTATTTAATCCATTAGAGGAAGAGAAAACCAGTATTGATGAAACTAGCCAAGGAGTGTAATTAAATAGAAGTTCTAGCTGTTCTTGATAACACCCGCACAAATTCAATGCTTATTGTTTCAATTTGAAAAGCATTAAAGCACATGAAAGAATAATGAGATGTAACAAGATGCAAAGTATAAGAGGAAAGTCAATATAAAATAATTACAAATTGGATTTTTCTATAGAGGGTTCCAAGAGCACTAAAAACTTGTTAAAGAATTAAAAGTTGTAAATTTTATATTGAAGAGTGAATTTTTAAAATTTTCAATGCATTTAGTGTATTAAAAACTTCAAAAATGCACTACTTTTGACTTCTTATTGAATGCCTTAAAGATATTCCTTTGAAAAATCTTTATAAATTCGCTGAAAAGGGTTTCATATTTCAATCTTGATGTTACACAATTTTTCTTTTCAATATGATTGCTTCTATATAAGGTTTGAAAGAGTTATATGAAGATGCATGAATGACAGAAGGTGGTAAGAGTAAGTTGGGAACCTCAAAATCTTGCAAATTAAAGTATTAAATAGTGAAAAGTAAGTAATTTTAATAAGGAAGCAAAGTAATTGCAAGGTTAAGTAATCATAATCTGAAATAATCACGAAATATATGCTTAAAGTTATACGAAGTATTAAATACAATACTTGAGCAGCAGAGACTAGGTAGTTGATGAATCTAGGAGTGGAAGAGTGAGAGAAAAAAAGTACCAGCAATGTGATTGGTGATCGATTACTTAATAGCTTAAATAAGGAAACGAAAACAGAGCATATGGTACGAAACTAATGACAATAAATTAATATAACCACAACTTTGATGACAAGAATTGTCTCATAAAAAGAAAAGAAAAATACATGATATATAATATGAAAGACTAATTAACTCCTCCCAAGCCAATGGCGAGTGATCCAAGGCAAAAGGAACTCAGGACACCAGAGATCATAACCAGTGGTAGGAAGGCCACTTTACTGTTCGATCGTAAGATCGATCGTTCATTACAATATATATATATATATATAACATCTAGGAATTAAACAGAATAATAATGGGTATTCCAAATGCTCAGTAACAGGTCACAGTTTGATAGGAATAGATTCCACATCAAAGGTATTGAGCTTCAACTCTCTCCTTGTTCTGCAGCCACCAATTCTTGGCATCCTCCGTCTCAAATCGTTTCCGGCTGCACATACAAGCGAGTTGAAAAAAATGTTAAATCAAAACCCAATATAATTAGCTATGATGGTATCTAGCTAGCTATATTCGGATACATACATCAACTGTATATTACATTTACAGACATGTATATATATATATATATATATATATATATATATGTATGCATATAGATAGTAGGTAGGGACCTGAACCTAAGACGGCGAATCTGCCTTGTGCCATCAGCAGACTTCTTGATAGTGATGAAAACACCAGGCTCATCTTGCTCCACCCATTCTACCTGACGGCTAACGTTGGGATCAATCCTGAAAGAGTTGGAAGGTGTCAGTGTCGCTGGTGCATAAGCTGCTGCAGCTTCCACAGCCATGGATGATGATGACCCTTCATTGAACTGCTGCTGCCCCATCATTGCAGCCTGATCCAACACTTCAGAAGCAGCTTGATTCACAGTACTCCCAGACCCTTCTTGCTCAAACGTCAGTCTTGACAGACGAGAGCTATCTTCTTCTTGCTGCAGTTCAAGGAGCACAACATATAATAATAATGTATAACATATATATATATATATGATGAATGAATGATTATAAGTTGTAGACTTGTAGATTATTATTGATTACCTCATCCTCAGATCTTGCTGCAGGCGGGATAACAGCTTGTCGATTGAAACTTTGCACATTGTAAAGTTCCCTTAGTCTGTCGTAGTTCTCGATCCACCATCTTTGTGCCAGATCTCTATCGAACATCTCTCGGCTTCAAATTTAAATCCAATGCTAAGTATTGTCAGCTTCTAATAATAACATTTATTAAGAATAGAACTTCTAAACTTGTAAATTGTAATTGAAACCAGGGGTGAAGGGGCCACCACGCATATACCTGAAGCGGATTCTTCTGAGATCATTTCCTCCAGTAGGAAGAGAGGCAAAGGTGATGTTTATCCCTTCCTCGACATGTGCTAGCCACTCGTGAGACTCATATTCCTCTTCCTCTTCTCCCCAGACATCATTGGCTGCTGCTGCTCTGGGAGGGGCAGGGACAGCAACAAATGTACTGCTCTCATCTGCAGGGTCGTGCTCATAGGCTGCCATGTCCCATCCAGGGGTTGAACCTCCGCTTCCACCTCCAGCATAAGATGGAATATGTTCTGACTCACTATCAGACTCTGGAAGTCTTCTCTGGTACCTAGTTGACTCTTTGCCACGCTTGCTTTGTCTGTGAGAACCTGTGACCTTCAGTGCAAGACCCTTTAGCTGCATTTACACAATAACAAAAGCTTTAATAATTTAACAAGGAAAGAAAACAATAATGTGAACATTCATGTTTTATTTGAACACTTTTTTTATTACTATTGAATAAGATATTGGTCCTCACTTATCCCCACTCATTTATCTTGTTCAATAATAAAAATATATATATCTAAATACAAGATCGACTTTTAAAAATTCAAACAATATTATTGTAAAGAAATATTATGTACATATATACTAATAAAAAAATATTTGTTTGTTAACTGATAAAGGAACTTAATAGATGGGCCAATCATTAACATATGGTAGGGAGAGCATACCTCAGTTCTTAGAAAATATATTTGGACACATTTTCAATTAAGTGAATGAAAACAATAACTATATATGTCAACAGGTAATGGAGTCCACCTTTTAAAAATGAGCTTATTGGAGAATTTCCAGAGGGGAAATGGAATTAAGAACCTGTTTAGTAATGCTTTTGGTGGGTTCTTCAGGCCTTGGGTTACGACTTTCTCGGCGTTCATTTTCTTCGTCCTTCTCTTTAGCAGCTGGGTTACACGTTATGCATGAAAACATCTTTGCTCCTTCTATATGTCTTCAAGGCAACAAAACAACACAAGCATGCACTTATTATGATCAATAAATCTCAATGAATGAAAGGTTTTGAAGATAGATAGTTTGACATTGAGAACCGTAGGGGATGTGGTATGGCATTGGAATCAAATGCGCAATGGAATGGAGTAATAGCTTGTTTGGAAACATGGTAGAAGACATCAATATGGGCTTTGACACTGACAGCATATAATTGATTTAACTTTTATTTGATGGTGTTTGGTTTGGCTTCTCGCCACCCACTTACAAGAGACAAGTGATTATAGTTCAAAACCAAGAAATTTTCACTCGTTCGTTAGACACTATTCCAATAACATTGCTTTTATTAATTAAAACCATGTTTTAAGTACAAGGATTATGTATATGTAAATTATTTTACTTTAAAATTGTTCTTAACTATAAACAATTTCATTAAAACTTAATATTGTAAACGCAAAGCTATATACGCACTGAAAAAGCAATAAAAAAATGGTAATGAGGGGGGACAATCACTTTCATTGAATGAAACAGTGACAGTAGAATGCCTATTTGTGGGAAAGCAATAGAAGCTATGGATCCTTGCAGTGTTAGCTGAGCTGTATACATGCAGTTTAAAATCTCACTGCTCAATTCATTGAACTGGAGTTTTTCAAAAAATGAATTTATCTTAGCAGCAAAACTCATTTAATAGACAAGATGTCGTTCAATTTTAACACAAGGGTAGCATCAAAACAATGTCAGATCAAACAACAAAATTAAAAATGCTTTGCTAGTCTATCTAATAACAAGATGTAAACAAAATAAGCAAACCTTGATGGAGGCTCAGGATCAGAATGAAAGCGACCTGAACAACTCAAAAAAAGAAAAGGCCAATAATTAGAAGATATAAAAAAGAAACAAATGGGGGTAAGGAATGGCAATTGACCAACAGTGCTGCTCTATATGTGCTTTGCTTTAGCGATATTCTGACACACCCTTTACTTATACAACCACCAAAAATAAAAAAGCAAACAAAAACAAAAATCAATTAAACAACACTCATCTAAATCGAATCAAACATGACCTGGAGAGAGAGGGGGAAAAAAAGAAAAAAAAAAGACTCTTTCTGGTTTAGTTAATGGGAATATGTGTGTTTTTGGGTTTGAGGAAAAACCAAAAACAGGTTTAAATTAAGAACGAGGAATCAATCAATGTTGGTCGGAAGGTGAAAGGGGTGTGAGTGTAGATGGGCACAAAGAGACATGCCAAGTACTAAGAATGAAAGAGAATGAAGGAAAAGGGCAATAAGCTTTGATTGACACACCCGATAATTTTACTGAAAGAAAAGAGAAAGAGCCATCACTATACGAAAACAGATCACTTAACAAAGAGCAAACCTCTCAACTACGACAACTACTATTACTACAGCTTAATTCTTCCTCTTCTTCTTTAATTTCTCTTCTTCTCTCAGTGGTGGTCCTCTCACTCACACCAAACCCTCACTTAAATACCCAATAAATTGCCTTCTCTCTCTCTCTCTCTATTATGTTTGTGTGATGAGTTAGAAACTAAAAAGCACTAGCTTCAATTTTGATACCAGTTAATGCGGCGCTCACGTTGATTGTGTCCCAAACGTATTTTTCAGTTAAAGGACACTACTGTAAAAAGAACGTTGGTGTAAGTTCAAGTGGTTCGATGGTCATTTTCTTTAAATAAAGTCTGATAAAAGGTTATAGTTGATGTGGATTATTGTTTTGAGATTGAGCCAGTTGTTAAGACAGCAAAAACCAAGGTTGCGTTCTAGAAGTTACCTTACATTACATATGAACAAAACCACCCGCAAACAGTGCTGGTGTAAGTTTCGACTATATCCTCGGCTCTCATCACTTTTTATCTTTTCCTGAGATATTATTAGGTGTTCAGTCTGCTTGCAAACAGGGGAGAAAGCGTGACAGGAACACAAACGGGGCTTCATTCACGTGGAAAATCACACACTTTTTCACTACGTTACAGAACTGCAACCGAAGCTGCATGCTTTTGAAACGTACGCCAAGAGAGAGTGAGAGAGAGAGAGAGACAGAGGGGTGATATGAGTTACTGGATGAATATAATGGTGGCGATATATCGGCATGACATGTCCGACGATATTTTGAATTGCAAGAAAACCACTAGAAAGGAGGAAAAGGGGAAGAAGAAAACGAGGCTGGGTTGGTTGCGTAACTGATGAGTGTTCGTAAAACTCGGGGAGTTATAAGGAAGAGTGACGTTAGATGTACAATAATATATATTAAATACATTATTATTATTGGATTTGATAAATAAATGGAACCACACATTATATTTAATGATAATAAGGCATATGATGTGTATTTGTTATGTAATTTAATTGTATATCAAACATTATTTCGTAAAGAAGAAGAAAAGAGAAGACAAACGGTAGCTAAAGCTGAGGTTGTCCTTTTATTTGTATGCGAATGGAAGGAGGTGGGGCTGATGGATGGACAGTGTGAGTGAGAGCGTTTATTCTTACAATAAAATAAAATAAAATGTTCTTTATGCGAGAGAGGAGAGAAGACATTAATTAATTAGTGGAAGGACTTTTATAATTTATGTTTTTCTTATTTTTTGAGTGAAACCCAAAAATAAATGAGTAAAGATTTGTCTTTATCTCTGAAATTATTCATAAACTTTATTTTAATTCTTAAAATTAAAAAAAATATTAATTTAGTTCATGAAATTATAAAAAGATTCAAATTAGTTGTTATAATAATATTTATAAGGATTAATTTAAATTACTAAAAGGAATCATTTGAATTATTTTTAATTTTTCAATTTTAGAAAACTAAATTTACACATTTTTAATTTCAAGAATATAATAGATCATGCATATAAATTCAGAAAACAAAATAAAAATCATTGCTAGAAAACAAATTGTTAAGACGATTGAGTGCGTTGAGAACATCACATCGGGGTTTGCATAATCGCATGTCCATGTTGATTCAATGCGCCTATATATATGAGAGAGAGTGGAGGATGGCTGTGGAGTAAGGCACGAGGAATAATTTTACAATAATATTTAGCTAACAATAAAATTGCATAACAAATATACATCATACATCTTATTATAATTGGATGTGATATATGGTTCTCATTCATCCCATTCAATGATTATAAGACATGTAATGTATATTTATTGTATAATTTTATTGTATACTAAATATTACTCATAATTTTAACTGGCTCTATACTTCTATAGTACTTGGGAGTAGTTTAAGTAGTTTAATTGGTAGGATTTATAATTACTAAATTGTGTATTTTTGGAATAGCATTTGAATGGTGAACTCAAGACTCTAATTAATCTAGCTCAATTCGGATCAGTTAACTATAATCTACAAACAATCTTAATGTTATGATCTTATTTAAGAGAAATAAATAATAATATTGAACCATATGAACTAATGAAGCATGAATTGTTAAATCCTAACTTATTATCTATTATATATATCTATCTATGATACGATATATCCAAGTTTTTCCACTACAAATGCTACTTGACATTTTTCTAGAGTCGTAATTTTCAATTGTTAAATCATAACTATGTTTTGATTTCTCACTCCCTCATTTATATATATCTTTATTATCTTTTATAAACAATTGTAAAGGTTTTTTCATCCTAAAATAACTCATTTAAAATGATAAAAACAAGTATAATAATTCATTAACTTAATTTATGGACACAAAGTTAAAAAATACGAATAAATATTATTCTAAACAAATTCAGTCAAATAGTAATTAAATTTTAGTTAAGTCTTTTGACTTTTCATTTCTCTCATTTATATCTTTCTTAACTAATTATTTTTTTATTAGCATTTAAAATTATACTTTGAATTTTTTAAAAACTTAATTAATTTTAATGTGCTATTAATGTAAAAGAATTTTACATTATCTCTTAATTATATATTATCAATAAATATATTTTACTACATTTTACTGCCACACACACTATTTCAAACTCTTGCATATGATAAGATTTGATTAGAGTCACATTCAGTACATCAAATTTAATATTTTTTTCAATGATAAAAGTTAAATTTTACTTATTTATAAAAACAAGTTCACTGAATATGTCAAAATCAATATAATAAGTTACGCATATAGAGTTAAAGGAGCAACAGTGGTGTGATAAAACCAATACTCCAAACTATAATTGAGATACTTTCCCTCAGTACAACTGTAATGAATATAGTATGGCTCTCTTTTTCATGAGAACAATATATTGATAATGGATTCAAATGTAATGACATGATATTGATTCATTGGTAAAAAAATTCCAAATATACAACTTATACTATGCAAATAGAAAATATCAAATAGTTATAATTATATAAAGAATTATAGAAAGAGCTTGTTCCAAAACAATTATTTATGAGTAGATTCTAATGGAGTTACATAACATGCAATTATATTTGAAGGCCTTTATATGCTATTTCTTAAAAATATGGTGTCATGGCACTGTATTAGAAGGTCTTCTAATTAGTTAAGCGGTGGAAAAATATATAAATAGGTTCATGTTACCTGTTTGGGTTTCAATTTTTTTTTCCTAATCCAGTAATATAATTTTCTTGCTAATGACGAGAAGGATATTTTTTGAGTAGAGAATGGATGACAAAATTTACTTGAAAGAAAATATCAACTAAATTTTTATATTTGTCCACAATCAACAACAATTAATGGAATCGATCTGTCAAACAGAAATAACAACAACAACAATAATAACAACAATGGAAGTGTTAAGAGTTTACTTAAACTCTTAGTTTAATTACCTTGCTTCCTAGCGAACCAATCGCACATGAAATGATATGCTATGATTGGTGACAAAACAATGATTAACAAACGAATACTACTATGTATAAATGAATCAGAAAGTTATACTACAAATTGCAATGAATTATTAGTAACTGTTGGATTTGACTGATGAGCATTTATAGGTTGGGTAGTGAATAGTTCGTTTAAATTAGGTGGACCCAAATATAATGGCGGGTCAAAAGTTTTCCAACAAAGATAGGTTTAGCTAGGATGTTGTGATAAGGAAATTTTTTTTTTCTCGTATATGGAATGGATGACAATTACTAAAACTAAAAAGGTTAATTATATCTTTTTATGACCCATGATCATTAATAATAATGGAAGTGAGAAGAGATTTTAATTGTGTTTATTTTTCGGCCATATATTTTCTAGTTTTTTTATATGTAGCCTTTTTTTTATATGTATAACGTTTTAGGTGCGTCAAAATCGGTCTGCTAGCTAGGGTTTCTTGTTAGGTTCCTTTAGCTTAAATATGATTTTGGCGTCTCTCTCCCTTATCCTCGGAGCTTATTTTTCTTGTTTCATTGTTGCTTCTATCATGATAAATTGCTTCCTACCAAACCAATAGTGCATGAAACGATATTCTATGATTGGTGACAAAACAATGATTAACAAAGGAATACTACTATATATAAATGGTGAATAAGAAAGTTATACTACGAATTGCAACGAATTATTAGTAACTATTGGATTTGACTGATGAGCATTTATATGTTGGGTCGTGGAAATAGTGGATCATTTGAATAAGGTGGACCCAAATATAATGGTGGGTCAAAAGTTTTCCAACAAATATAATGTTAGGATACGTTAAACTCAAGTGAAATTAAGCAGCACGACACGAGAATATCCCCAACGATAGCAGGTCCAAGTCAGTCACTAATAACGTGTGTATGGTGCATTATATATGAGAACTACTCCACAAGTATTGGTTTGGCGCAATCCTCTTTTGGTATGTCTCCAAGATCTGCATTTGCAAGACCATGTTATAGGAAAGACTCATATAAGAGAGTCTTGCCTTAGGAATAGCTTTTTTTTTTGTTTATATATACTTCATCCTAAATGTGAATGTTAGTGCCATATCAAATAGAATTATAGGTGGCAAAAGGGCCAAGGTGGGTTTGACCCATTTTAATTATTTGGATTGAAAGTGTTAACCCACCTTGTAAAAAAATAGTAGGTTAGCAGGTTAACTCATTTTGATTATATTTTGAACTTATTTACCAATTCGCCTGGCTCCACCCTAGTTTGATCATAAAACGAGGTGGGTGCAGATTGACTTGTCATAGTTATTTGGGTAGGAAATGCTAAGGATGTGTTTAGTTTGCTGTTTCCAGTTTTCAGTTTTTGTGAATTTCAGTTTTCAATTTTTTCAATTTTTTCATCACAAAAACTGAAAACTGAAAACTGGAAACAACAAATTAAACAGGCTCTAAGTTGCCCTGTAAAAAAAATGGTGGGTTGGCCTCTAACCCATTTTGCCACCGCTAGAAAGAATTGCAATGAACAACCCACTTTTGGTATGGTGGTGGAAGAAATATGCACTAATAGGTCCATGACAATTAGGGTTGATCAATGAAAGACTTGATCCTTATCGAGAACATCCTTGATTTCCAAGCTTATGACAAGGAAATTTTTTTCCTCATATATGGAATGGATGACAGTTACTAAAAACAAAAGGTTAATTATATCTTTTTATGACCCATGATCAACAATAATGGAAATGAGAAGAAATTTGAATCATGTTTACTTTTTGGCCATATATTTCCTAGTTTTTTTTTTATATGTTTTTATATGTATAACGTTTTACGTGCGTCAAATTGGTTTGCTAGCTAGCTAGGGTTTATTGCCAGGTTCCCTTAGCTTAAACATGATTTTGGGCATCTCCCCCCCTTATCCTTGGAGCTTATTTTTGTTGTTTCATTGTTGATTCTATCGCAATAAATTGCTTCCTACATAACCAATTGTGCATGAAATGATATGCTATGTTTGGCAACAAAACAATGATTAACAAATGAATATTGCTATAAATGGATCAAAAAAGTTATACTATGAATTGTAACAAATTATTAGTAACCACTAGGTTTGAGTGATGAGCATCTATAGGTGGGGTAGTGGAAATGGGAGACCGTTTGAATAAGGTGGACCCAAAAATAATGAGTCAAAATTTTCCCAAAAAAATGTATTACGATCTGTTAAGGTCAAGTGAAATCAACTAAGTAACATGACAAGGGAATACTCCTAACAATTGTAGGTCAAGTTGACCACTAAGAAAATGTGCATGGTGCAATATGCTGGAGAATTATTCGACATGTATTGGTTTGGTGCAATTCTATTTTAGTTTCTTGTGATATGTTTAGAAGTAAAAAAATTTGAAATATATAGGAATTATTATGCAGTTTTATTTTTTTTATTTTAAATAATAACAAAAATATATAAATAAAAGGGTAAAATGTATTTCTTCCCTTGAACTTTAGGTAATGTGCAGGAGGGTATTTTTGTAGGAAAAAGGTATTTTTGATCATTTCTTAAGAAATTTGTTTAAAAGGATAGGTACTTGTATCTATTTATTTATGCACGTGACATGCACATGATTACTTAATGCTAGAAATAGACATCAACTTAATAGAAGACGATGTTTTACATTGTTTGAAAATTTTAGAGTGCCACAATGTAATATGTGTAAAAACACACATCTGGTGCTTATTTTGACATGGTTTTGAGTTATTTAATTGATGAAATTAGCCACTTTCATATTTCATATAGAATTTGGATTTTTGTGAAATTATTGGAACTAATTTTTATTTGGTGATCATTAGGTGAATTTGATGGCATAAAAGCTTATTTTTAATTAATTTTACAAGAAAGATATTTTTGGAGCTAAATAGAAGAGTTTTAGAGCCAATTTAAGAGGATTTCTAAAGAATATTGTAGTACAAAATTCATATACCTCTGTACAGATATCAAATTTAAACAAATAAAGATGTTTTAGAAAATTCAAGAAGTGCTCTACAACTTTGATGCTTATCTAGAAATCCGATTCTAAGATTTGCTTTGTGAAATCTAGTTGCAAGATTGAAGAATGTTATTTTCCTAATACTGGTCAACCTAACATTTATCTTGTATTTTGCCAATATCTTGAGTTATAAAAATCCAATTGAGATGATTTTTGTAACTTTAGAAAGATATTTCGATTATATACAACTTTTTTTATTGAACAATTTTCTTTGAATTTGAACCCAACCCAATAATAACTCAATTAATAAAGATTGGGTATGACCTGATATTTAAATAATTTATAAGGATAAAGATTTCATTATTATGCATAGTAAATTCATAAAAAATTTAAGAAGTTAAAAGATGAAGATTATAATTTTAAAGAAATCATATAACGCTCCTCTGTTAATGACAAATTTAATTGTGATAAATCTACAATCAATCATCTCTATTATTATTTCATTTCTTTCCCTCTTTTTAAGTACTTGACTCATCACATAAAACGTTTTCATTTTTATTCACTTTGTTATGTATTTTTCATTATTTCTTTGATTAATGTTTTCCATTAATTATGGATTTAATTTTGATATTCTGTTAATTAAAAAATAATTTCAATAATTATGAATTACCATGTTAGTAAAATTATTATTATTATTTTGGTACAACCATCGTAGAAAACCATTTAACTTTAAATCATCAAAAAATTATTTAACTTTGATAAATATTACATAAAATACAATTAAATAATAATATAAAATATTTCAAACGATTTCCTTTTTCAAGGAAAAAAAACGTGTAGAATAAAATTATTACACTATTTTGATTTTCTCTTCAATTATTTGCATCGTAATGATAAATACACCCAAAATCCAATAACACAGCCGGAAGCCATATTCTGCTGTGTCCTCCGCCACAAGAAGAACTCATAAGGGCCCAGAAAAAGAAGAAAAAAAGAAGCGAAGAAATCACAGCGAACTCCTTCACTGCATTCAAACCACGCAATTTTATGGTAATGGCTATCTACGTGCTTCCTTTTCTTTTGTCTTTTTTTCTTTTCCCCTAAGCTATATACATGTTTGGTAGTGCTGAAAACCATTGAATTCTGTGTCAAAAGAAACAGAATCTGACCCATTTTTGTATCATCAGTTGTGGTTCGAGGGTGTGTTGGCGTTTAACCGATTAATGCTATCAACTCGTCATTTCAGTTTGTAACATAAAGACTAAACTGTTCTCGTTTTGGTGGAAGCTTGTTGTTTGATTGTGTTGTGTTGTGTTGTTTGTTTATTTGGTGTTAATAGTAATGTTTATATTCGTTTGCTGTTGATGTTGTGGCTGATTAAGAAACTTGCAAAGTGGCTAAAAGGAAAAATAAATAAAATAAAATAAAGGTTGTTGATAAACTTTTATAATCTAGAATCGATATTAAAAAACTCATTTTGGGGCGTTTTAATGTGTTTTCTTTTAAAATTTGAGAGCTTTTGTTTGTGAATATGAATGTGATACCATGAAAGAGGTGCCCTGATAGATAAATTCATTTTCCTATCCTATCTAGTGTTGGTTTGTGTTGGCCATGTGGATTTCTAGAGTTGTGAAGATGCAAGTTTCTGCAGAATGCTGTCTGTCTGGTATTTTAGATATATTATTGAAAGATAAAGTTTGGCTAGTTGGAGTTATATGAGTGTCTAGAAGATCAATGATGCTATCATCCTGTGCATATTGATAGGTATCCTCGTAAAAGATGCCCCATCAACCTTTAGTGTTCTAATATGTTTCACACCAATTATTGGCAGTCTTTCCAATTTCCCAAGCTATATAGTTATGTTGTTATGCTGTTTGATCAGTGGTTTAAGTTATTAATTTTAACTGGCCTCTTGTTGTTACACATATAAATGCTTCAGGCTCCAAAATCTAACAATTTCCATTTGTTGGATACTCCCTCTGTCCACTTTTAGCTATCTTCTAGGGAATTAGCAAAAGTTTGGTACATTGGAAACTCAATATATCTGGATACAAATTGTGTCTAGATACATTGAGTTTCTAATGTACTAAACTTTTACTAATTCCCTGAAAATAGTTAAAAGTGGATGGATGTAGTAATTCAAAAACATGATGCTGAAGATAAAAACAGTCTTGAATTGGACTCCCTTTCATCGAGCGACTTTTTTTTATGGTCACTGGTTTGTTTCTGCATTACACATCTATGGCTTCATTCCTTCTTTCCAGTTTTTGTAGTATCTTGATTGACTGACTCTTTCCAGTACAATTTATCCTTACCACTTTAAGACTGATGTGATTGTGTTGTGATAGCTTTTTGACATGTGACTAAAGAATTGGATGTTAGTTAACTATCTTCTTCTAAATGTTTAACTATTGTATACCAGCTAACTTTGGGGCAGGTTTACCACTTCAACTGTGGTGTTGTGAATTAGTTTCGTACTTACATCTGTTCTTAGGTCCAAATGATTATAAAGGGCTTAATTAGAAGACATAAAAGATGGAACCCTGTTCATCCAACTTATGGAGCCTTTTCGGGAATGGGTGTGGGCATTGGTTGTGGTGTGGGATGGGGTCCTGGATTTGGCCCTGAAGTGATAGGCTATGTTGGAGCTGGTTGTGGCATTGGATTCAATGTAGGCTTCACTGTGGCTGGCATTGGTATTGGCCTTCCAGCAAACATCATCTTTGAAGCTCCTTATAATGGTAAACGTCTCTTATTAAGTCAAACCATTTATTTATTTCTGAGAGTGTAACTTCATGCATATAAATTGTCCAAAAGTTTTTGTATGCACTTAGTGATGATCATAATTTCTCAAATAGTTGATACAAATCTAATGTGGTTTTCGAAAATTTCTAGTCTTGAACTTATGCTTATGCATATTACACATGACTTCTTTTAATCCAGCTATTATGGCAACAAGAAGCTATGGATCAGAGTTAGCACGATCCAATGGTCTTCTTTCTGGAAAACACATGTCAGGGCCTAGCTGGATTAGAAATTTACCTTGTGTCTCTGACTTGCAACGAGAAGCCAGCGAAAATTTGTTTTTCTTAAGGCAAAAGCATTTGTCAATCAGGGGAATCGATTTCTCGGCTATGAAGAACAACTTGCCTTTGCTTGCTACATCTGCCCGTAACAGTATATGCGCATTCCATAGACAGTTGTTCTGCTCTCGTAGAGGTATCACTTTGTGATTACAAAATAAAAGTCATTTCTGCTTTATTCAATAGTATATGCCTTGTCTGAATTGTTTGCCATTCTTTTTGAACTTTAGTCTTGTTAAGTTTGCGGCATTTATGTCCTGTATGACCTTACCTTTCTTTCATTGTTCATTTTTCTTCCTCTCATTTTCATCAATTTTAGCATCTCCACCGCCTGTTTTCTAGCTGGGGTAACTTTGAATTGCAAATTCCAGTTATATCTATCAAAGTCTTTGGTTCGCCGCTTTGACTAATGAAGTAGATACTGTTGGAGTTTTGCTGCAATATATAGTTCAGACGGATCACAATATATAGTTTTGCTTCTTTTCTCTTTTTTTGGTTACTAACTTACAAAGGAGGTCTATGACCTAGTGTTTGGACAGGCAAAGCTGCCTGCGTGGTTGTAATCTGCTTCATGCAATCCCCAACCCCAACCTGGCTTAAGTGCCACTTGAGCTAAGGCTCTTAGGATGGCATGTGAATGTTTTGGTTTCTTTAAGATGAAGTTTTTGTGCTGACATAGTACTAGCACCTTATGTGATTTTCTTTGCTCCTTCAATATGTAATTTCACTAGTTGCTGTTGCTGAAGGAAGTAAACTTGAATTGTTTGTGCCTCTCTTTTTTGCAGGCAAAGATTGATTGCTTCCACAACCACAACTCTCAGCTTGGTGGTTACTACGTATTTTGACAGACCATTTCAAATTTTTGTATTTTATTAGCTGTAGAACCGAATGTCCTATTTTTATTGTTATTGAGACATCTTATTGGTCTACTCACTCTCTCTATAGACAACTTTTTTTTTTGGGTTGGGGGTGGTCAGAAGATGACTTCGTTCAAGGGTGTGCATATGGTAGTCTTGTTAAATCTATTTTGATCTAAAAAGCCCTGATCCAAATTTTGTAATCAGCATATCTGCAATTTTGTTTTCCTATTTTTATTTTTTGGGTACATATGGAGGCCAAAGCCCGGAATTTTGTTTTACGTATTTCTTGCCCAGTCTTCGGTTCCTGCAAGGCTTTAGTTTCGTACTATTTTCAGCTTGATCAATCATTCTTTTCTGGTTTCCAACAGCTATTAATTTTCAATTTAAAATTTTAAATATTAAATTATGTACTGTATTGCCTATATATACGAATCAACTAGCAATAATTATTGTTAAAAATTAAGTATGTCGAATAAACGTATAATTAAATGCATCACATCAAAAGTAAAATGTTGGTATATTAGATTCGATTATCAATAATTATTAAATTTTTTATTTTTTATTACAAAAACCCGATGTAATAATTTAAATTCGATAATCTCAAGTCGTTGTAAATGACTAATTTTTTTAGATTTGTTACCTATCTTTTTAGTGGAGAACACATATCAATATTAATAATTTCAAATAACACAACGACAATCAATAAAAGATTAAAATACAGCTATTGTTAAATTTTTAAAACCATTGCTTAGTTGATTTTAAACAGGAAAGTTTTGAACCGATATCAAATTAAATCTCTCGAATATAATATTAGAATCATTATCAGATAAACGATTTTCATATAAGAATAATATAAAAAACTTGATATCAAATCAAATCAAATGATGACAAGAAAGTGACATAAATGGAAATATTTGTTTATTTTGCAAAACTACGATTGTCTGATATCGGCTATGAAATATATTTTTTTCATTAGCCTAGCTATAACTAGTTAAATACTTGCTCTGTGGCTACTTTATGTATCAGAAGACGAATAAGTTTTTGAAAAGATGGAGCAGAATGACAGCCATGCAAGAAGGAAAAAGGGAGGGCTCGTTACAATGCCCTTCATCTTTGGTAAGTTTCAGAACAGAAACTCTAGTGTAGCTAGCTAGTTTCTGATCTCGTCGTGTGATACTCATATATTTGTACAATTTAATCAGGTAGGTTGTGACAATCTCAGATTTGTTGGATTTTCTTTTCTTTTAATTTGCTGCAGCTAATGAGGTTACTGAGAAGTTGGCTGTAGTGGGTTTCGTTACCAACATGATTAGCTACTTGACAACACAGCTTCACATGCCACTAACCAAAGCTGCTAACACCGTCACAAACTTTAGTGGAACTTCAGGCTTGACACCATTGCTTGGTGCCTTCATTTCTGATTCTTATGCTGGGAAGTTCTGGACTATCACCGTTGCTTCCGTAATATACCTAATAGTTGAGACCCTCTCCTATATCTGAACATTAATTAATTTCTCCTTAGCAAATTTTCTTTTGTTGAAATGAATCGAGAAATATATATATTATGCATTGCAACTCTGATTTCAATGTTGCCGTGTAAGTATGTATTAGCATGATTCTTTTTTAAATATTATTGGCCTGATTGGAAAAAATGAATAACCTCTTTATTAATGTGTATGGTGGTTTTAAATTGTGGTTGAAATCACAGTTACCATTGTGTTGTTCTTAAGAAAATTACAAACATCAGACTACTCATATAGTCGTAATTATTGGTGTGAGAAAGTATCACAACAATAATAATATTATGATGATTACAGCTCTAATCCGAAATTTAAAACTATATTATATATATGCATGTATATGGGATGTATATAGTGAAATGAGTGATTTTATATGAGAGTGAGAGAATAAAATCTTATTCGTATAATCATATATGAATGATCAAGATTAAAAGTTATTAAAATATAATATGATTATTTAAAAAGTTACATGACTTTATGTTTTAATTCTTACCATTAATGTAAAATCCTATGGTAGATAATTATTCTTACCTGATCCTTTTCATATATATATATATATATATATATATTATTAAAATATGCCTATATTCTTTGTCACTTGGGTATATGGCGGGATTGGAAGTCATATAATTGTCCCTAGCAGCTTGCAATAAGATACTAGTATAGATGTCAATGTTGATGATTCATATATTCTTCTGTTTTTTCAATGAACACGTTACGTCCTAGCACTTTCTATGGACGGTGATTGATAGAAGCTAATTTGCTGTTTTCGTGACCGTGTTTGTTTATTCTGATTTTAATTAAATAATGAATCAGGGGATGATAGCTTTGACAACATCAGCAGTGGTTCCACAGCTGAGGCCACCACCTTGTAAGGGTGAGCAAGTATGCGAAGAAGCAAGTGCAGGGCAATTGGCAGTGCTGTATGGGTCACTGCTCATGGCTGCTCTCGGGTCGGGTGGGATCCGACCTTGCGTGGTGGCATTCGGAGCTGACCAGTTTGATGAATCGGAGACAAGAAAGACGTGGGCCTACTTCAATTGGTACTACTTTGTGATGGGTGCAGCCATTCTTGTGGCCGTGACCGTCATTGTTTATATCCAAGACAACATTGGCTGGGGATGGGGCCTTGGAATCCCCGCCGTCGCCATGTTCCTCTCAATCCTTACCTTCCTTCTTGGATACCCACTTTACCGCAACTTGGATCCCTCTGGCAACCCATTTCTCCGACTCATCCAAGTTGCCGTGGCTGCATTTCGTAAGAGGAACTTTCCGAATGGTTCACTGTACCATAATGATGAACTAGATGCCTCTATTTCTTTGGGAGGGAAGCTTCTTCACACGGAACAAATGAAGTAAGTATCAATTTCTATGCATTCATTTCCTTTGTTGAGTAACATATTTTTACGCTCTCATCAATTAAAATATCAAACCATATCTTTTTACTATATTTTTTAATTTATCAAAATATGATTGAATAATAATTTAAAATTTTTTTACTTCTTACTATTATTAGTTTATTAAAATTAAACTCTTAATCAATTGCATTTTACCGTATATAGATCATTTATAAATATTATTGGAAACACTTCATGTACCTAAAGCCTGACTTGATGCTGAATTAGGACCTTTTTTTGTGTCAAATATAAATTGAGAACAAGGATGAATATTGACGGATTCTTTGAAATTTGATACAGATTTCTGGACAAGGCAGCCATTGTGAGTGAAGAAGACGACACAAAAACACCAAACCTGTGGAGGCTAAACACCGTTCATAGAGTGGAGGAGTTGAAATCCTTAATAAGGATGGGCCCAATATGGGCTTCAGGGATCCTTCTGATCACTGCGTATGCCCAACAGGGGACATTCTCACTCCAACAGGCCAAAACCATGGACAGGCACCTCACCAAACACTTCCAAATCCCAGCAGGCTCCATGTATGTCTTCACCACCGTCACCATGCTCGCCACCACGGCCTTCTACGACCGGGTCTTCGTTCGCGTGGCCCGCCGGTTCACCGGGCTGGACCGGGGCATCGGCTTCTTGCACAGAATGGGGATTGGGTTTGTGATCTCAACACTGGCTACTCTTGTCGCCGGGTTCATTGAACTCAAGCGCAAGAAAACAGCCATGGCCCATGGGCTAATTGACCATTCAGAAGACGCAATCCCAATCTCAGTGTTCTGGCTTGTGCCGCAATACATGCTTCATGGAATTGCGGAGGCATTTATGTCCATTGGGCACCTTGAGTTTTTCTATGACCAGGCTCCAGAGAGTTTGAGGAGTACTGCCATGGCTCTTTATTGGACTTCGATTTCCATTGGGAACTATGTGAGCACACTTTTGGTCACATTGGTCCACAAGTTCGCTGCTGGGCCTAATGGCTCAAATTGGTTGCCTGATAATAACCTGAACAAGGGCAAGCTGGAGTACTTTTACTGGCTCATCACACTCTTGCAGCTCCTTAATTTTATTTACTACTTGTTTTGCGTGAAACTTTACACTTACAAGCCAATTCAGCTCCACGACAAAGGAGATGCCGGTTCTGATGAGAACCAAGTTGAGCTTGCTACCACAGTTTAAGTTCTGTTTTATTGGATAATTCAGTTGTTTAGATTGTGAGTTTCGCACTCCTCTCAGTGAGCACTTTTTAAAGCTTGCACGATCATAGAGACTTGGAAATCATAGAGATTTGGAAACCGTGTCCTCTTAATAATGATTATTACAAAATGCCTTTGTACAAGTGTATTATACATTGGTCTTAATAATCTTCGCTTCAACAATTTTTCTTTTTAAATAATTTTAATTTTAACACACACACACACACACACACACACACACACATATATATATATATATATATATATACACACACACTTTATTATTGTTACTAAATAATAACAGAAGGAATCCATCTAGGATCTTATTGATGGTTCAAATCATTTGATTTTAGTACTTATGTAAGTTGGTAACAAGCGTGATGTGCCCATGTATTTTGAATAGGATTTTTCCTTTTTTCAATTTTTACTTTTTTGGTGAAGTGAAAGGTTTGAGGGGCCCAGTACTTGAAGTGGTAAACCATACCACACATACTGAAAAGAGCTCCCCCAAGTTTCGACCCCAACCCAGTAGATAAAGTTTGACTAATATTCAATCTACTTCCGTTTTCCTTTTTCCTTTTTTCTTTTTGTTCGTTTGATGTTATTAGTAAAATCAAGTTGGAAAAGTTCATGGGGTGATGCAAGAGAGGCCGAAGATGGAATCAAGAGAGTGATGGGCCATTACAGCAGAAAACACAAGTAAAAGGGCCTGTGATTAGCATCCTGCTTCTGTTACACAATAAATGTTAGACCCCTAAAAAAAAAAAGGATATTGTAAACTAAAAGAATCGTATAATAAAAATGGAATAGAATCGTATACTAAATACTTAACTATATAATAAGACGTTGTTTACAGGATTAAATTTTTGATATTACATATTTTAATATTTTTATTTATTTATTTATTATTTCATTATTAAAATTAGTTGATACTCATTATAAGAATCATTATAAGAATCGTTTTAAAATTATATAAAAATAATATATAATTAATTGATAAAACTATTTGTATACCCGGCCCACCCACCATGCCATTAGGCCACAAAGTCACAAACAAAAAGTAAACAGGAAGAACGAAATAATAATAATAAAATAATATTAATATTCTAAATCCCAAAGCCGCGAATATTTTTTTATTCTGAAGCTAGGTCCAGAATCAGATCAATGACACAAGACGAGACAGAGAGGCAGAGGTGAAGAAAGAGAAGACGAACAACACATTACCCGCGAGCGAGCGAGCGAGCCATGAGCCTCTTCGGTCTCGGCAGGTGACTCAGCACAGCACAACTTCCCATTTTTTTACTATTTGTTTTTGAAAATTCTGAGCTTTCCTTTCTGATTTTTGTGTTCAAATGGAGTATTATAATTATTACTCTAACTGTTTTTATTATTATTTTTCTCTGTGATCTGATCTGTTGCAGTGAGTAGCTCTTTTTGTTGTTCTCTCTGATGTTTAAATGATGATCGTTGATTCAATTTTGTTGGTTCAATTTCATACGCTTGGCCATGTGTTGTGTTGTGATGCCAATGATCTGCTCTGCCTCTTCAAGAGCGAATGAATTTGCAAAGTTTATCGGAATATAAATCTAGTTGCAGATAATCTACCGTCGGTCTTATATTTAAATAATACTAATTTTAATGCCGCTTTCTAGTCTTTTATTATCTCACCAGACAGTACTTGATTATGCATATAATTTTGTGTTGAAATGGGAATTGTTAAATAATTAGTAAGCATAAATCAGTGCACCTCTTTGCAAATTGTAAGTTGCATCTGAGTTTTTTTTTTTTTTTTCCGTCGTGTTCATGGTAGGTAAGAGTGCACAAGTGGGTTGATGATAATTATGAATTCTTTTCAAAGCTTTGTGAACTATGACTGTTGTGTGAGGAGACTGTCTAACAGAGTGGTGGCTTCGCACATTGTGACAGCCTTATTCTGTTGAAGCTTGGTTGGTTCCTTTCTGTTAGAGAAGGGAATTTGTAACTGTTACTTACAATGATACAGTTAGCTGGTGGTTGACTTCAAATAAAGGATTTGATTGTCCCCTTTTATATCACACTGATTGACTAATGAGTGTGTTTGTCGG
This sequence comes from Dalbergia cultrata, assembly GCA_031216105.1. Taxonomy (NCBI): domain Eukaryota; kingdom Viridiplantae; phylum Streptophyta; class Magnoliopsida; order Fabales; family Fabaceae; genus Dalbergia; species Dalbergia cultrata. The sequence continues at coordinate 339,666 of CM062347.1, read as the reverse complement.
GTAGTTTTTTATGATGTCTTGTGCACTTTGTTTGTGATCTGAATTAAGATTGGATTTAATGTAGCAATGGTCAAGTGTAAAGGGAATCTAAATTCCTAATGGCGTGACACATATTGTCTTGTCTTATTGTTGCTGAACGTATATATATTAGATTAAAACTGATTGCACTGGTGAGTTGGGAGTTTGAATATCCGCCAAAATATGTTTTCCATTGCTATGTTTTTCGGTTACATTAATTTTGGATTTGCAAGGATAATTTGAGAACTTTCTTTCTACTTATTCAGGCTTTGGAATGAATATTGATGGATTTTGTTATATTATACTGATATGTGTATCACAGGTGCAAAAGATGTTGATGAATATTTCTAGTAATTCAGTTTAGGTTTATTCTCTTCCATCCTTCATTCATATCTTCTACCTAACAAATTATTCTGCAACAGAAACCAGAGGACATTTCGCCCCAAAAAAAGTGCACCTTCTGGGAGTAAGGTTTGTCCCTTATGTTGAAGCATATATTTCAGGGATTTTTTAATTAAATAATTAATCTGAAAGTTTTTTTTTTTGTTTAAAATTGTTCTTGGGTATGGTAATCTTTTCTTTATTTGCATTTGACGTATAGCTATACAGGGCCTTGACATTATAGGCAATTGATTTGCTGTTAGAGGTAAGGGGAGTGGGAGGAGAAATTCAATGAATTTGTTCTGATGATGTAGTGCTTTTCCTTAAATATCCAGAAGGCAATCTAATGCGAGAGACCTTGATTAAAAGCATGTTTCATAGGTCTTCAGAACATACTTTTCTTCATACAGAAATTGGAAAAAAAAAAAGAGGAGGGTGGGGGGGGGGGGTTACGATTAGAAGTAAAATTGATTCATACATGACCCCAAACATGTTACATTGTCAATGCAGATTACATAATATAATTTATGTATGTAATCTTCTCTATGTAAATTTGCACTGATTGCTCTGATTTTGAAATTGTAAAATTACAGTTTACAGTGCTAATGTGTTCTAATAATTTCCATAATTGCATTTTAACCTTTAGAAATTAGAGGCTTCTTGTAATATATGTAAGGGGGGAAGAACGAGTACCTGGATTGTCTTCTGGGTTTTCCTTGTTGCACGCTGCTGTATTGAGGGTTGAACATAATTCTGCTGTTAATTATTCTTTTTGTGTGTATCACAGGGAGCACAGCTTAGACAACACATTGATGCTACATTAGGTAGTGGAAATCTGAGGGAAGCAGTAAAGCTACCTCCTGGGGAGGATTTAAATGAGTGGCTTGCTGTCAACAGTAACTATCTTTCTCTCTCTGTTGAACTGTTCAGAGCAGTGTATTTATTTTTGCAGTTTCCTTTTGCCTTTTATTCTCCAATATTCCTAATTCATCTTTAGCAGCCATTCATACCATTCTGAAATGTATTAATCTGACTTTTTTCTGGACCACATTGCAGCTGTTGATTTCTTCAACCAGGTGAATCTTCTTTATGGCACCCTCACAGAGTTCTGTACTCCTGAGAATTGTCGGACAATGTCTGCCGGTCCCAAGTAGGTCATTGCCAACTGATTGTTGTCCTTCTTTACCCCTTTCATAGTGAGACATGGAGAAGAAGAGGGGCTTTGAGAGGAGAAGACAAAAAAGGAAGAGGGAGAGAGAGAAAGAGAGGGGGGGGGGATCTGACATGTGGATTGTGCTTAAGTCAGCTAAAATTATTGAAAAATTAAGTTTGAAACATTAGATTATGTTATAAGCTTAGATCATTTTCTTAAATTGAACATCTACTTATTAGAATTGACTGCACGGGTTTATACAGCCATAGAGATCAGCAGGTTCATACAGCCATAGAGATTAGCTAACTACTTAACTTTCTGTGGGCTTTTGACTTAGAATTGATCTTTTTGGGAGCATATCAGTTACGGCTTTTTCTTGTACTTTTCTTATTAACAATTTAACATCATTCCATTAATGCCAACAACAATTCTAGCAACTCGTATTCATTCTAAAGTCACATATGTTAAATTTTAATATGTATTGGTAGCTCTCATGTTATCCTGTTACATGAAAACTCCAGGTATGAATATAGATGGGCGGATGGTGTACAAATCAAGAAACCCATTGAAGTTTCTGCTCCAAAATATGTAGAATATCTAATGGACTGGATTGAAGGACAGCTTGATGATGAATCCATATTCCCTCAGAAGCTTGGTAAATATTTATTTTCTTTCTGAATGATTCTTAGATTCTGTCATCGTCATCATCATCATCTTGATCGTCATTTCATATACTGTAACCCATGGATTCATGCAGGCACACCATTTCCTCCCAACTTTAAGGATGTTGTGAAGACAATATTCAAGCGATTGTTCCGAGTATATGCTCACATATACCATTCTCACTTTCAGAAAATTGTGAGCCTCAAGGAAGAGGCCCACCTAAACACATGCTTCAAGCATTTTATACTCTTTACCTGTGTAAGTCTCTTATATGTTGAAATATGTTCTTTGGCTTGCTTTTATATGAACACAGTGGTGTGAACTCTCTTAACACACACACACATACAGACATATATATATATATATATCTTTTTCTCTTTGACCAGGGGTAGCCATGTTGATTTGAGATTATTTACAAAGTTAATCAGCTAATCATTATCTTGATTTGATGCAAGAAATTGTTTCTAATGATTGTATGGTTAGCCTTGGTTGAAATTGTTGAGTTTATTATTAATTACAAAGATTTATTGGTATTATTACTACTTCTCTTGCAGGAGTTTGGGTTGATTGACAAGAAGGAGCTGGCTCCCCTTCAAGAGCTTATAGAATCCATTATTGTACCATACTAGATAAATGAACAGGGTCCAACCGTAGTGCGAAAAATCTTTTCTGGGAAACATAACTAACGTATTATTATAAATTACGAGCTCTTGTATTTTTGTGTTAGATATGTTCTGGCATAGGGACAGGGTCAAAGTTATCCTTCACAGTTTACAAGATACGAGATAGGCAATGGAGCACTATAGATTCCAAGGTAAAAGTGCCCCCAAGGATACCAACTGAATGTATGTTTCTTACCCAAATGTTCTTGTACTTTGATGTTGTAAGGCTTGTCGCCGGAATAAAGCTCATTGCAACATGGTAATAATTAAGTGAATATGTCAAATTGATTGTGGAGACATTTTAATCTGAGGCAAATTACATGTGACATTACTATTAGTTTTCACCATTCACTGACCCTTTTCATCATTCATTTCTATTTGTTTAGTTTCAATGTGTCTTGAATCTAGCATTAGCAAATTTCAACTAGTTTGTTTCTGTAGATTACTTTGATAACTTCAGTTGGGAAAGGGAAAAAAAGCAAGCATATGGTAATAAATTAATTGATAAATTGATAGTATATTAAAGTAAAAGCGGCTATGATTACAGGCAAAAGTTTCTCCTTACAAGAAAGAAATCAAGACAGAAAATTCGGGGTGTAAAAAAGAGAAATATATTATATATAATGAAAGACTGACTAGCTTCCCAATCCAATGGCAACTGATCCCAGGCAAGAGGAACTCAGGACACTAGACAGCAGAGACCACAACAAATGGTGGGAAGGCCAATTTACTATTCATAACATTACAATACCTAGGAAACAAAATTGAGCATTCCAACTGCTCAGCATATCACATTTGGCTAGGAATAGATTTCAAAGGTATTTAGCTTGTACTCTGTCTTTGTTCTCCAACCACCATTTCTTTGCATCCTCTGCTTCAAAATATTTCCGGCTGCTGACATGAGTTGAGAAAGTGTACGTTAACTAAAAATTCAAAACCCAATGACCATCTAACTAGAAACAAATGTTTTCTTTACTCTCTGGTATGCTATAATAAACTAGTGAAACATTTCTGCGATGAGTTTCATACAAACCCATCCTGAAACCCCCCCCCCAAAAAAAAAAAAAAATTTAAGGGTAGCGAAATGGCTACCGAAGTTTAAAATTTTTGTGAAATTTGGTTTGGTAAGACGCCAACAATGCAACCTAGGATATGTAACATACATAACATACATTTCACCACAATACATGTTCCTAGCTAGGATCCATCTTCGTGTGAAGGAAATTAAAGCAATCCCTAAGGAGCATGTTATTTGACACGCAATATATTTATATATACATATTTTATTATAGTACCTGAACCTAAGACGTCGAAGCTCTCTTGTCCCGTCAGCGAACTGCCTGATTGTGATGAAAACTCCAGGCTCATCTTGCTCTACCCATTCTGCCTCCAATTCACTGCAGATAGTGTTGCTAAGAGAATGCCCATCCCTGGAAGAGTCCAGGGTTGCAATTGATGATGATGACGACGACTCTGCATGGATGTAGTGGCCAACAGCCTCATCCAACGGTTCAGAATCATAAGGTTGGTTTCCTCTATTCCCAGAGGAATCATGGTACGTCCAATCCCTGTTTGAGTCCATAAAGCCTTCTAGTGAAAGTGTCAATCTTGAGTGAGAACCTTCTCCTTTCTGTTCAACCACAATTATGTATGTTATATTATTGAACCTTGAATTAAGTATAGGTTTGTTAAAAAAGTAAGCCAATAATAAAGAGCTTTCATTTATATCGGTGTCTTCTTACTATAGTGAGTGATAAATCAATATGCACTATGCAGAATCCAGTGGCTGAAAAACAAATCAGATGACAATTTTTCATTTGGGTGTTTCTAACTTTTATGTTGTATAAATATAAACTGGGTCAATAGATGGAGAGTTGAAAAGCATAGCAAATTGTAGACTATTACCTCATCCTTAGATCTTCCAGGCGTGCTAAGATTGAATCTCTGGACATTATAAAGTTCCTTGATTCTTTCGTAATTCTCAATCCACCACCTTTGAGCCAGATTTCTATCGAACTTCTTTCGGCTTAAAATTCAAATGCTGAGTATGGTCATTCTTTGCTTCAATAGGATAACTAAGTTTTCAACCACTAAAAAAATATATATATAACATATTATTGTGTGTAAAATATTAAGGCCTTAGTTACACACCGTTATAATTGAGACCTGATATCACTCAAGGGTATTTATCTTGTATTACCATGTACCTGAAGCGAATTCTTTTGAGAACATTTCCTCCAGTAGAAAGAGAAACAAAAGAAATGTGTATCCCTTCCTCCACCTCTGCAATCCACTGATCCTGAGACTCACTTTGCTCTACATTGCTAGTAGATGCTGATGAGTCAAATCTTGTAGAGGGGGCTGTGATGTCACATGCTGCTAGGGTTGAACTTGAGGTTGCACCTCCAACACCTTCTGAGGCAGCACTAGAGTGATCTGCATGTCCTTTCTGGCGGCTGCTTGACCTTGTGCTGCCTTTGCATTGCTTATTGTAACTACCTGAGATCCTCACTGCAATACCCTTTATCTGCATGCATGCAATTACAGAATAATGTATACAAGCTTTAATAATTTTTAATTTTATAGAAAAGAAAAGATTCCTCTTCGATAAATTGTTATACATTTCCACGACCACTTTCAGTGGAAAGCATACCTCAAATATCTGGACAACAAATGGGTCTAAAACCAAAAACAAAATATGGAACTACGAAGGTGTGTGTAATTGTGTATGTGTGATTGGTAGGGAGAGGAATGGGATTAAGAGTTAACCTGTGTAGTGAAACTTTTGGCGGCTTCTTTAGTTCTTGGCGTCCTACTCTCACGACCGTCTCCTTCTTCGCCCCTCTCATCCATCGTTGGCTTCGTGCACCTTGTGCATGGAAACATCATCACTTCTTCTGCTTCCTCTCAACAAAAACGAAACAAGCATGCACTTATTATGGTACACAAATTTGTAATTAATAAATGAAAGGTAACAATGACAGTTTGAATTTTGAAATCGAGAACCATATGGGATATATGATATGTCATTTGTTTTAACTGAGCGCAATTGAGTAAATGAAAAGAGCAAAACAACAGATATCAATGGATCCTTGCGGTTTTAGAACTAACTGAGGGGTGTGCTATTTGAAAACCTTTCCATTCAATTCATTTAAATGCAGTTCGAAAAAAAAAATTATTATAATCTTATGTATGAAACTGATTTAATAGGCAGTTGTCATCCAATTTTGATACAAGGATAGCACCAAAATAAAATGAGACCAAAGGCACATAAACAGGAAACAATGCAAAAATAAACAAACAAAAAAAATGTTTTGCTACCTAGTCTAATAATAAGAGCTTTCTATGGCCGGGAAAACAAATATGGTTCTATGGAGAGAGAGAGAGAGAAGAAGAAGAAGAGGAAAAAGGAAAAGCAATTACCTTGAATGTGGATCGGATCACAGGTCAATAGAAATCAATCTGAAAAAAGAAACAGAGAAAAAATAGGTCGATTATTAAAAGCAGATAAGAAACAAAATGGGAGCAAGAGTATGACCAATTGAGCACACTACACTACTAGGCACTATGTACTTTGCTTTAGCGTACACAAATCCAAACGACTTAACGAACCTCTCAACTACGAACTACACTGGTTCAATTCCTCTTAACTTCTTCTTTCTCTATTCAATGCATGGTTCCCCTCTCTCTTAAATATACTATAACAGGCACGCACAAGTATCTCGCATGCCACATTTTCTGATCTTATGCTTTTGTGAGGTTTCTCAACTAAAAGCACTAGCTTCAGTTTCAATATACAAGTTTATGCGGCGCGTTTATTATATATTATATTATATACCAAAAGTATTCATATTCATTACATTATTCCCTGAGTTAAAGGAAATGATAGCAAACCAACACTTGTCCTGGTTCAATCTCAAACAGTGGTGAATTTCTTTCCATTGTCTTAACTTGGAACAAGAACGCCTCAGTCACATCACATGGAAAATCACTCGCTCGAGCGTCAGAAAATTCGGAAAATTTTCAGGAAAAGGAGAGAGAACACAAACGCACGCTAGCTGAGTTAGATAAGATTGTTCTATTTATCTATACGTATGATGGAAGGGTGGGAGAGAAGACGTTAAGCGGAATGAATATTCGTGTAATTTTTATGTTTTTATTTTAGACATCAGGGTTCACATGTCTATATATGTTGATGCGAAGTAGGGTACGTGGAGTGATTTGATTGGCTGTTAAGTAGCTGAAGTGGGTGGGGGTAGGATTCGCTCTTTCTTACTGATATGTGTATTGGATTTGCCAAGCTGTTTCTGAGCTATGACTGTCGTGGGAGGCTTGCTTTGTGCATTTTGAAAGCCTTCTCTTGTCTTGTTGAAGATATGTTTCTTCCTGCTAGACAATTTTTAACCTTAATAAAGGATGAAAAACTCTTGGATGGAGCCGAACTATTTATATTTAAATACACTCACAATAAAGTCAGTGCGATCATAAACTCATCATGACAATGACTAACAAGAATCTCTCATAAAAGATTATATTGTTAATTCTCTTTTACATGACGATGATTGACCAACAGAAAACGCTTAATAGTGAGTTATATTTCCAATAATGTTGATCACTAGCTAATAGAATTGATTGAATTTCATTCTTGATCTAATCCAGCCTGAATTGAGTGCAAACTGCTAGCTTAGCTTGATGATTCCCATATATATCTTGAAGCTGCAAAGCCATAGGATGCTACAGTTGCTACCAGCACAGCTAAGACTGGAACAAAGAGCTGAACATTGGCAAGCAAGTCGCCCCGAACCTCACTCTCATTCGAATGACATGTGACATCACTATCCTTAAGTTGACAACCATGTGGCAGCAAGGGGCCATAAAGAACTAAGGCTGTCATGTAGAACCAAATCCCTTCAAGTGTTATGCCAATGCCATTACACAAATCAACTGGGAAGCTTGTTGGCAGCAGGACCCCAGCAATTGAAGATAAAATGCAAAGCCCCATCAGGAGTGCAAGGATGACATGGTAATAGCCCCCAAGGCCTTTGTGTGTTGTGGAGCAGAAGATACTCTGCACTGAATGCAGTGGCAGCAATGAAACAAACAGCCCCTTCTGGCACTTGAAGATATCTGCATGCACAACAAAGAAAAATTAAAGGAGGAAAACAAATTAAGAGGTAAAAATCTCTTTACATCCCACCATTCATGTTCATTTAGTATGGTTCACATTACTCATGAGGTTGGTGATATAAGGTATTAGATCATATATAATATGATCAAATGAGAAAAAAAAAACAAATAATATGATCATATATAATAAAACAAAAACAAAATAAAAGTGGAAGAGATGAATGATTATCACCAAGATTTAGATCTAGCAATATATGGAACAATCGACAGTGCTTGAATTTAGCCAATAATTTAGATAAAGATATCATACTAAATTACAAAATATAGAATGATCATTATAAAACACAAGATCAAAATTAACAGGAAAACATAATTAAAAAATCTTCAATATAGGAATGGCAAAAAAGAAAACCATCATACCGGAATAAATTTGAGCTCGTTAACAATAAATTGAAAGGAAAAAGGAATGCCAATACCAATATCCTATATCCTATAATAATACAATTAAGAATCCATTCTCGGTAAAGTTTTTACACATGTTGAATGCTCCTTCAATGAGAATTTTATACATAATTATTTTTAGTTTTTGAAAATTATAAATATCATATCAATTTATTGTAATATTATATGGAATCCTTTTACCATCACTTCATAATTAATAAATCAAATAAAATTATCAAAATAATGAATAATTATAATTAGATAAATCATTGAAAGATAAAATATTATTTTATTGTGATTGATTTGGCATAAATTATTTTTCTTTGACACTATATATATATATATATGGGGTGTGTGTGTGTGTGTATGCTAGTGTGCGCGCGAGTGCAATGCATTCAATTGGTATTTCTATTGTCTTTTGATTCATTATTGCAATTATGGGCTCAAATTCATTATGTTATGATGATTTTATTTTATTTTTTATCTTTTTTCCTTTTTGTTGTATTCTTTTATTCTATAACAATTGTTCTTATTTTGTAATTTTATAATTTAGTATGACATTTTCTATCTACTAGATTAGAACATTGTTGACTGTTTTATATGTTACTAAACTCAAATCTAGGTGAAAATGATTCATCCCTTTCATATTTTTTTTTAAATTTTTATTTTATTATATGTTATTGTATTATCTCATTTTACTTTTAAATATTCAAATATGGATTCCGTGCTTGGCTATTTACCAGCTACCCTACCATTCAGCTACCCCCAGTACCCACCCACCACACCAAAGGTACGCGCAGTCCTCAATCGATTCATGAGTCATGATTTGAATATTTCTATCAACTCAAAGCTTTTGTTTTTTTTTGGTATAGAATGAAAACAAATCTGTCACTTAAAGCTTTGATGATCTGTTAGTAGTTTTTTCATTTATTACCCCCGCACACAAATTTTGAACGGTTTATGCCTTCATGATATTATTCATTGACATGAGAGTATAATGTTACAAGAGAAAAAAAACCCATATAAATAAAATTGATGAATTAACAAGTAAACACTTTACATGTACACCACAGAACAAACCCCGATGTTACTACAACAGATTTTGTTTTTCATTCTTATAAAATGAGGTTTTTATAGTAATATGTAATGTAAAAGGACGTAACCTTAATCCATTCATGCTCTGTTCTGTGCTCTCTGTAATAAGTAACAAAACAATATATCCTTTAGCCATAGCCAATCAGTGCAACACTAGCTGTTCCAAGTGACACGATAACAATACAAATTCAAATTTACAATTGTTAACCTTGCCAGTAATTTGGCCGTTTATATTACTTTCAAGGTTATGTTTGATTTAGAAGTAAAAAAGAAAAAAAATTTCATAGATCAATATCATATGTAATTTTATATATAAAAATTATCTATTAAATTTATTTTCTATTTCTGTTGTTCAACCAATCACACCCTAAAAAAGTAAAAGGAAGCAAATAAAAGTTCCATTTTTTTTTTCAACATTATATTCATATGGTGTTGCTGCTGCTTGATCATCCCTTTAACTTCGAGGCATGGATACTCTTAAATGGTTGTTGTACCCTTACTCAGTATCTATCCAATATTGATGCTTGTTAGATACTTGTTAATTAATAATTTCAATAAGTGAATATTACTTAAATATAAATTAATCCTTATAAAATATTAAATTTTATAATTAAATAAATTAAACTATTATTTTATCACTTTATATTTTATGTTTTTTTATATATTTTTATTTAAATATTATAAAAATTATTTATTTTCTGATATAATTATTTTATTAATTATAATTTTATATTTTTATATAATATACCTTCACATACTTGTATTCTAATTTTTAAAAAATTTTTATAGTCCATATCCGCATTCGTATCTGTACTCGGAACGAATATTATACATGTAGCTATCCAACGTAGCACTTTAACTTTTGTTTTTTTTTTTCCTCTCACTCTAGTTCAAAATTGGCTAGACCACGAAATCTATCGTCAGCTCAAATGCACAAGTTGGACCAGAAATTTGTCTTGACTTTACGCCGCCACCAACTCCCACCTTCACTTACTACTTCGAATCTGTGATCTGTATCCATGTACAAAAACAACCTAAAGTCTATCATACTAGTCTACATGGCAGCAAGTGGGAATTAACCACCTCCCCACTTGTTTTTCTCTTTTTTATTTATTTCTTATTTGTTAATAATGTGATATGTTATTATTAATTAGTACCTCCTCCATTTTAAAATAAATAAATAAATAAATGTGCTTGTCAGTTTTTAACTTGATTCATAATAAAGTGTCTAGATTCATAAAGAAGGGAGTAATTAAAACATTATTTAATCATCAAGCAAGGACTGGCAACTAGTTGAATATAAAAGGTGAAGGAATCCAATGAGTGAGCAAAGGGCAAAATATTGAAGGGGGAAGAATTGAAATGGAGAAGAGGAAGGTTCTTGTTGTTGGGGGAACAGGGTATATTGGGAGGAGGATAGTGAAGGCAAGCCTGGCAGAGGGGCATGAGACGTATGTGCTGCAGAGGGCAGAGTTGGGGCTCCAAATAGAGAAGCTGCAGAGGCTGCTGTCCTTCAAGAAGGAAGGCGCTAAACTGATTGAGGCATCCTTTTCCGATCACCAAAGCCTTGTGGATGCCGTGAAGCAGGTCGATGTGGTCATCAGTGCCATCTCTGGGGTTCATATCAGGACTCACTGTATCTCCTTGCAGCTCAAGCTCATTGACGCCATCAAGGAAGCCGGCAATGTTAAGGTAGGTTGCTTCCTTCCTTGCTTTCGTTCACACTCTCTCTTTTGCTACTTCTTTCGCCCCCTCCCTCAATTCTTGTCATCTACTTCGCTTTCATTGTTATTTAGTAGCGGTGGGATTAATCAATGGATCGTATGAACAATTATTTATTGAGTACTTAGCTTCATGTGTGAAATTCTTTGCGTTTAGACATTTTCCATTTTGCGCCCACATGTATGAACAAACTGTTTCCTTATCTTTTTGAACCAATTATTTTGGGAATAGCTACATGTCCCCGTGAGTGAAATCAAGAAATTGAGTTTAAAAAAACATATATATAGTCCCTTACTAGTTGTAGTATAGTCTAAATTGTTGAAGAAATTCATAGTTGTTCCATCCCTCTCTCTAATCTATTGCATTTTTTATTTTCAATTCAAATTATCATCAATACTCTCTGGAAGTATATATATGATAATTCTGCACACTTTGCTTTCCTTTTATAATTAAATAATATTATTTTTCCTGCAGTAGAACATATATTAATTGCGCTTCTAACTTAGTTTGTACGTGATAAATATTTAACCAAATAGTTGTGGTGTGAGTCAATATTTAATAAGGTAATGTTAATCGATTTGTAGTTTTGAAATAAGTATAATAGAGAAACAAGTAGGAAAAATTATGTCGTACCAAGAAAGAATTTAAAAAAAATTTCACAGATAAAATAAATTTTAAAATGGCATGTATTCCATTTGTTTTAATTTAAATCAAGAAACAGAGGGGGAAAAAACTTAAAAACCATTGAAAACGCAATATACAATTCAACAAATGCTAAAAAGAAATACTGATATTCACAATTTTTCCTTTTTTATTTTTTTTTATTTTTCCTTTTGGTAGAATAATACTTCTGAAAAATGTGTACATATCGGCCGTATAAATCCTTTTGGAAAAATATAGTTAGAAAGTACTATTATTTTAAATTATTTTATGGGGTATGCTAATATTTTAAAATATTTTACTTTGTTAATTAATGATATATTATATGTATAATTTCAAAATAATTATGATAAAACTTAAATATTTTCGTTATCATGATTAGGTGTAAGTATTAAAATTAAAATTAATTGTTTTAAATTTGAAAAGATATCATTAAAATTAGAAATTATGTAAAATAGGCACTGGGACTGGAACATAATATTTGGCTCTGCACGTGTGTTGTGTGGTTGTGGTTGTGCACTCCTCCTCTCCCACCCACCACCATAAAAAGACAAAGGGCTAACAAAGGATTCTTCGAATCATTAATGTTATTCCTGAACCCTTCACTAATGTTATTCCAACATTACTCATCCGAAACAAATCCTTTGTTGGAAATGGGCCCGATTTACAAAGAAAACCATGGACCCTACCCTGTCTTGCTAATTTGATATTGATCAATTTTTCATATTCTTTCACCCTACCCTGTCTTGCTCCTGCAATCAAAAGGCATTTCAACCAAGTACAGCTGCCATCCTTGACTTGATGAATTCTTTAATTAATAGCCTTGTTCAATTATTTTAGGATAAAATATCACATTGTTTTTTGGGTTTATCTGAAAATAAAGAACGAGAAGAAAAAATTATCAAATTCTATGAAAGTATAAAATAATTGTACAAAAGAAAAAAAAAACAATTGTTTTATATTATTTAAAATTTACCTTTTATAGTCGCACAATAAGTATTAATTTTCCCCTTTTCCCGTAGCGTTTCTTGCCTTCAGAATTCGGTCTAGACCCAGCAAGGATGGGACGTGCATTAGAACCCGGAAGGGTCACATTTGACGACAAAATGGCTGTAAGGAAAGCAATAGAGGAAGCTAAGATCCCTTTTACGTACATCTCTGCCAACCTTTTTGCTGGATACTATGCTGGCAGCCTCTCTCAGATGGGCTCTTTTGTGCCTCCGAGGGACAAGGTCCGCCTCTTTGGAGACGGCACACTCAAAGGTACGCTTATAATTTAGTTTCCATAAGCCTTACTTTTCGGGAGTTAATGATTATTTTATTCTTGACTTTATAATTGTGAGTCATTTTAGTTTTTAATTTTAAAAATAAATTAAATTAGTCCCTAATATTATAAAATATGAGTCAAATTAGTCCTTCATCCTCTTTTATTTAATACTTTGTCAATTAAATAATAATGTATAATGTTAATTGGTACCTTGATATATTGTATATCATTTGAAGTATAATGAAGTTTAAAATAACTCATTTTGGTGTTTGAAATTGCATTTGATGAGTTATTGTATGACTTGGAATGAAGATTTAAATGGTTCATTTTGTGTAATTTTAGACGCCAAAATGAGTCATTTTAAACTTAATTATACCTTAGATAATATATGATATATATCAAAATACCACTTGACGTTATACATCATTATTTAATTAATAGAATATTAAATAAAGGTGGGTTGATAGATTAACATGACTCATGTTTTGCAATATCGATGACTGATTTGACTCATTTTAAAAGTCAAGGAATTAAATGACTCACAAAGGTAATATCGGGAAGTAAAATGATCATTAAGTCTTAATTTTTCCCCGGCATTAAATCCAATTAAATAAATATGTTATCTTATGTCAATAATTAAAATGAAGTGGTGTCTTATTTTAACATACATATTATACACCAATATAATCAAGAACATCAGAGAGAGAGGGATAAGGGTTAATTAAAAAGTAGTCACTTTTTTTTTTTTATTATTATTATTGCATCTACTTTTCACCCTACTTGTAAGAAGATGTCAAAAATGATGTAGAAAAATCATTTTCCTGAGATGATATGTCACTGAGACTGTTCTGTGAACATATATATATATTTGCAGCGGTTTTTCTGGATGAAGATGATGTTGCAACATATACAATCAAGACAATAGATGACCCTCGTACCCTAAACAAAACATTGTACCTAAGGCCACCAGAAAACATTCTCTCCCAAGGAGAGCTTATTGGAATTTGGGAGAAACTTATTGGAAAGGAACTGGAGAAGACATACATAACTCCAGAAGGCTTTCTTACAACATTGAAAGGTAACAAATTCAATTAATAGTCCTGAATTTTGGTTGAGTAAACGCAGTTATTTATGTACCTTAATTATTATATGTACAAGGAAAGTAATAACGGTATTATTCTCTCAAGCAATTTATGACATTAATTTCTGATTGGTGAGAATTTGATTCGCAGGGTTGGATTATAAACTTCAAGTGGGGATTGGCCACTTTTATCATATTTACTATGAGGGGTGTTTAACAAATTTTGAGATTGGAGAAGATGGTGAAGAAGCTTCCAAGCTTTACCCTGAAGTGGATTACACACGCATGGATGAGTACCTAAAGATATATGTGTAAAAGGAAATCATCCTAGCTACACGAGTTCAGTTGTCAACATGGTTGTTGTTGGTTAAATTATAATAAACCTAGTTTGAGGAGATTTTGTGCTTCTAATCCGATGGGGAAATTGGGTTTCTCAGATCCTGAAGTGCCAAATGAGTGCCCTTTTTTGGCTTCTTTAAATTGCGCGTGACAGGTGCAGTAAAAAATCTTTTCAGTTAGCTAATAATATCCTTATTCAGTAGTTTGAGTCTGTGAGAAATCTTGGCTCATGAGATGTAACCGAAAAACCAGATGAATTATCAGAGTTTAATTTCATAAAGCATTGCGAATGTGTCAGAGCAAAACAGGCCTTTAATGCTTGAAACATGATGCTTTGCAATTTGAGTCATGTAAAAAATGTACTAATGGGAGAGTCACTTCATATGAATATGATCAAAACTCGTGCGAATAAGTCTCATAGTTTAAAGGGTGTAAAAATAGTTGTGGTTAAATAATGAAAAAAAAATTTCTTATAATAATATTGACAAGATAATGGTTGGGCTAATTTTTCGAAATACTTTACTAGTAGAGATTAAAGGGTAGAGAAGCAATACATCATGGGCGTGTACTTCACCCGGAAACCACTTAAGTTAAATAAATCTAATATTTATAATACGAGAAGTGCTATTTGAACACCCTAAACCCTAAACAGACACCCACTTTTTAACCGTTGGATGTGATGGATGTTAAAAGTAAGTGGGGACATCCATCACATCCAATGGTTATAAAGTGGGTGTCTGTTTCAGACACCCATTTTTGGGTGTTCAAATAGTTTTTCTCTTATAATACTTGGTGTCTACTAAGATTTTTAATGTATCCATCTATTTATTGACAAACATGGATGAATTTCACGTTGGGCCTCTTTTATTTGGAGCGAAAATTCCATATTTAGCGTTGAATAAAATAAACAAATGAGATTAATTAAAAATACAAAAATAAAAGACGACAAAAATATTCGTTTCACTATCCACCGTTACTTCGGGGCAAGGGGAATTTTGTACATATCCTAAGCAACATCTTATAAATACGGATGAATCTTTGACCGAAGAAAGCACTCTCCAATATAATATAGTCTTTTGACATTTTTGTAAGTATTTATGTATTACGTTTATCTTTTTCTGATGATTCAACAATTTAGCTTTTAAAAAGTGAAGGCCGTTGAAAACTTTAGGCTGAGCTTCATGTCATCCGTTCAAATTAAATAACTATCTTACGTGTTCATCTAATGAGCTTGTGTGTGCAACCAACGGCTAGCAAATTCTATAGTTAGTTGGGTTCCTTCACCATTTGGTCAATGGGTCGATCTTTGGCGTTAATATATGGAGAAGGTCTTGTAGATAAAAATAAAAGTCACATTTGTGAGCTCATTTGGAGAGAAGTAATCACTTTTTTTGACAATAAATTACTGTGTGTTCAAGAAAACAGTAAACTTGTGTGTGATCTAGTTCTTCTTAAAATTATGAAACTAGGCTTAATATTTGTAAGAGTGAATGTGTGTGAGCAATTCAATATCAATCACATGATAAGATAAACTTTGATATGCCTAAATACACCTTAAAATATGACCTAAAAGGAACAGAATATTAGGATTGAAAAAGACTTTACATTACTTGTCATCCCAATATTTATTATAAAAGGTTAATTTCAATGATAAAAATAAATTGAGTAAATCCACGCTTTAGTCTTTAAAATATTTTAAAAGTCGACTCCTTAAAAATTAATGTGTGTATGATTTTTCTCTCGTATGACTTGATGTGTTTGGCGTGAAATTCTTTTAGAATTAAAGTATATGTATTTAATTTTTAAAGACTAAAGTATTAAAATAAGAATATTTAGACAATAAAATATAAATTTACTCAAATGAATTTATACAGTATTTATCCACACGTTAAGATGTTAAATTCAGAACATGGAAAAAAAAAATAATCTTCACGTTTATTTGTACGCACTATAAAGACTCTTGCTGTATCTTGACACAGTCCATCATGCAAATATCTAAAGCACACACAGTTTATCATTAAACAGAATTTAGACAATAAACAATTCGAGTGATACTACTGTTTTACTTTCTTTTTCTTATGCATATTATTGATTGGTGTTAACCCAAAACTTTACTTTGTCGTTCGATTGGTTGATTAGTCTTTATCATCGATCTCTTGCTAAAGCAGAATCAAAATTAAGTCTTGCCCACTTATTATGTCAAGCATACGTCTGCTGATTTGAAATGAAGTGCCGGCTAACTTCATCTGTCTACTATTGGAATTGGCACATTTATAGCTTTTTGTACCTGTTCAGAAGAAATTCTCTTTTGACTTGTCAAATAAAAGAAAGAAACCTATACTTAGGATAAGTTTGTAATTTTATTTCATTCACATAAATCAGTAGCTTGATTTTTCCTCAAGCCTAATAGACTAATGTTATTTCTCCGCTAGCTATACACGACAAATGTCAATTTATTTGAATTGATGAGGTGTTGATAATCAAGATATAGAATAATAATTAAAAATACACATGGTCTATATCTTGATATATATAAGCTTGAAATGTTACTTGTTAGGGTGAAGACGGAAGAGAAAGCAAAAAGATCTAGAGAGGAGAGGGAATGGGAAAGAGCAAGGTTCTGGTTGTGGGTGGAACAGGGTATATTGGGAGGAGGATAGTGAAGGCAAGCATAGCAGAAGGTCATGAAACATATGTGCTTCAGAGGGCGGAGATAGGGCTTGACATTGAGAAGCAGCAGATGCTGCTGTCCTTCAAGAAGCAGGGTGCCCATCTCGTTGAGGCCTCCTTCTCCGATCACCGCAGCCTTGTCCATGCCGTCAAACTCGCAGATGTTGTCATCTGCACCATGTCTGGTGTTCATTTTCGCTCTCACAATTTATTGATGCAGCTCAAGCTTGTTGAGGCCATCAAGGATGCAGGCAACGTTAAGGTACTATATATATATATACACACGTAAGGTGTGTTGAATTTGATTCAAAAGTAAAAGTGGGACAAAAAATTTATGGGTGAGTTTATGTGTAAATTTATATGTAAAATTTATCTATAAAAAATTTTAAATTGTTATTACTATTCAACCAAATATAAGGTATTCAATGTTTCTTTAATAAAAAAAAATACATGCATAATTGAATTATATGTGCAAGAAATTTTTTTGGTTTTTCTATGATCTTAATGTATTTAATAAGAGATTAATTTTAATATACATAATTAAAAAATTTATAAACATTTAATTATATATCATTATATTTGAGATATTAAAATAGTGATTGCAAAAGTCAGATATTTATGCACAAAACTCTTACATATAATATGAAAGTTAGCACAAGTTCTACAAAATTTTAGAGCACTAAAAGCACCACGAATGGACTCCAGAAGTTTCTTATTTTTTAAATTTATGAAGAAGTGTGTAGAAGTTACTAGCTACTGCAAGTAATTACGGGGGCGTTTGTTTTTTGTCTCAAGACAGAAATACAGGGACAAATATGATGTTTGGTGGTGGAGATGAAATATGGGGACGGAAAAATTTTCCTTCCCAGAGATAAAATTTTTTGTATTTCTGTCCATAAAAAAAGTGGGGACAGGACACGGAGACAGAAATCTCAAGTGGTGATTCGGCCACCGATCATCGGTCAACGCCAGAGTCAGCTCTCCTAATCAATGGCCAATGCCGGAGTCAAAGCCGCTAGTCACGGTCATTGCCTACGGCCATCGGTCAATGTTGCTGACCACCGGTCAACTGTCTCTACTGTCCCTATCATCCAAACATAATACAGGGACAATATTTTTTATGTCTCTGTTTCCACTGTCCCTATATTTGTATCCCGAGAAGCAAAACAAACGCAGCCTATGTGTGCTAGAAAATTCTAGCTATAGAGGTCGGTTGTTTTTCACCAACACACACACACACACACACACACACACACACACACACACACACACACACACACATATATATATATATATATATATATATAGAGAGAGAGAGAGAGAGAGAGGATTATATGCAACGTGAGTGTGTGTTGAGTGACTTAGTAGAATAGTGTGAGTGCTAAAGTGCAATAAAAGTAAGTTATTAGGTGCACAAGTGTTGGTGTCCTGTGAGTGCAAGTGAAAGTGAGTAATTAGAGTGCTACAGTGCAAGTGAGTGTATGTGTGGTCAAGTGATACTGTGTAATAAATAAAGTAAGTGTTATGTGAAAGTGTATTATCCATATTTTAAATAGTAATTCCTGCCTCCTTGCTCTATATATATATATTAAGTCTTCTAAATTTTTTTAATGTTGACAATCAATCAAAATGTTGAATCAAATTTAACTGAACTCAATGTTTTTATTTCTCTAATCCATAGCGTTTTCTGCCTTCCGAGTTCGGCATGGACCCAGCACGTATGAATCATGCAATGGAACCAGGAAGAGTCTCATTTGACGAGAAAATGACTGTAAGAAAAGCAATAGAGGATGCCAAAATCCCTTTCACTTACATCTCTGCTAACTGCTTTGCGGGTTACTTTGCCGGTAACCTCTCTCAGATGGGAAGCCTCTTTCCACCAAAACACAAGGTGCTTATCTATGGAGATGGCAATGTTAAAGGTACCAAACCAAAAACAATAATGAACAACTCAATATGTGTCAATGGCAACCTTCTTTATGAACAATGTTTTTAATACATTTGGGACAACATTTTTGACACCTGAAGAATTATTATCTATAATTAGGGAATTCAATCAAATCATTGATGTATTTTTTTTTACGGTATGTGTTAGTTAATAATTAAGTATTTTAGTTATTTAAATTTGAGTATGATTTTGATACACTAACAATATAATAAAAACACTGTCATCTAATTATATTTATTCATTTGCATAATTTTTTAAGTAGTGAGGGTTATAGTTAACCATTTGCTAGTGTAATAAAAATTAAATCCTTTGACTTTATCTTTTATTAATTACTGTCACTTGAATCCTTAATAAGAGAACTGGAATTCTCACTTATTAGTTTATAATTATTCGCAATTGGATTCACCGATAATAAAATCAAAATCACTAATTATAAATAGTATTCTCTAGGTGCTAAATAAAGAAAAGTGTCCCGAAAATTGATGTACATGTGTCCTATTTAATTATTGGAGGACATTCATGGCTTCAATATAATCAATCTAAATACATGCATGAATAGGTTTATTTGTATTAATTGATGAGTTTATTATGAGATATATAGATGCATGGGGGCTATGTTTTGTGCAGTTGTTTATGTGGATGAAGATGATGTTGGTACATACACAATCAAGACAATTGATGATCCTCGATCATTGAACAAGACCGTGTACATAAGACCACCACAAAACATTCTCACTCAAAGAGAGCTAATTGAGATATGGGAGAAACTCTCAGGAAAGGAACTTGACAAGTCTTCCTTATCCGCGCAAGACTTTCTTTCTTCTATGAAAGGTCAAAGCAAACCAAAAAAATGAAAAAGTTTTAAAGAACTGAATATTTGGATCCGTAAATAATAATAACACTTGGATTGCCTAACATTGCAGGTTTGGATTATGCAAGCCAAGTGGGAGTGGGGCATTTCTACCATATTTTTTATGAAGGGTGTTTGACAAACTTTGAGATAGGAGAAGAGGGAGAAGAAGCATCTCAGCTTTATCCAGAGGTGAACTACAAACGCATGGACGACTACCTAAAAATCTATTTATAAGGCCGTAAGCAATAGCGGAGCCAGAAATATTTTATTAGGAGGGCCAATACAAAGCATTAGTCTATATATCACATTAGAGAGACTATAAAACTATAATAAATTGGGGGGGTGGGGGCACGGCCTATCAGGCCCTCCATGGCTCAACCCTTGGCCGTAGACATAGTAAGCGGTCAAGGATAAAGGATGTCTAAGCTGCAAGTGTATGTGGGCGATTTGTGCATGATATGGTATGGATGTGGGATTTGGATCTCCGATGGATGCTTTTATTGTGGAAGAAACAGGAGTTATTTCTTTAGTCTGTTATGGCTATTATGAAACTTTTTTAGTAGTTCCTAAGTTATCTATAGAAGTTAGTTGATCTTATTTTTTGGGTTCTCGTGACACTGTCGGTTGTGTACTTTGTTTGCTCCCTCACTCACTCTGGGGCGTGAGCTTTTACAATTATGGTAAAAAAATAAAAAAGCCCGTAGGCATAGCACTCTATGAGAAATGTTACGATAAAAACAGGTAAGGGGAAGGAATGATGACCATCTGTTATGTTGTAAGTGGTTTCACTTTTCGGTATTCTAACTACCCTAAATAAATACTCTAGTACGTAGCTGCATTTAGCTTAAGAATAAAATACTTCTTGGATGGACAACAAATTTTATACAAGTAATTATAGTCACTCATAGAACCTAAATGAAACAACTGAAGTACAAATTTCTCCACCTTTGACTAACCTCGTGTCATCTACATTATATAAATTATTCAAAAAAAAATGATCAATTTGTCGTTAAATTTAGAATTAAATAAACTTCCCGAAAATCCTATTGAATTTGATAAAATTAACAAAACAAAAAGACAAAAGTTCATAAAATTTTAAACATCAAATTATTTGTTTCTTTAACATTCCAAGCATAACGTTTTAGCGAATAAATAAAGTAATATGTTATTATATCACAACAAACAACCTCTTACATCTCGCACAGTGTAGACTGCAGAATTAAAGCGCGAACGTAAAAATTTTACAAAAAATCAGACTTAATTAAATGAACAAGATTGTGAATATCATTGTTAAAAGAACCAAACCGAACCGGACAATCCGACCGAGTTAATCGGAAACTGGTCGCTTGGTCGATTTGGTTGAGTAGTCAGAATTGGAGGGATTTAGAACCAGTCAAAACTGGGGAAAACCGGTGAAATGGATTGGTTGGACTAGTTTGGAGTTTTTGAATTTTTTTTTTATTTCAAAGCTTAAATACTGATATTTTATGGCAGCCACAGAGCATAAATGAAAAAAATACTGATATTCGCAAGCTGCTCACCATAAAACTCGCTAGTCACTAACAAAATTTTTTGTTCAAAATACTTTTGTAACCATGTTGTGAGACTAAGACAAGAAAAATTTTATATGAATTATGTTTATATATATATATATATTTGTGTTGATTGTGTTAATGTTAATAATTTAATATATTTTTTTATATTCTAATTAATCATATATATATTTGTGTTGATTATGTTAATGTTAATAATTTAATATATTTTTTATATTCTAATTAATCATATATATATATTATATTTCAGTTGAACTTCTAAACCTTTAACCAGTAACTTGACCAGTTCAATGGCAGGTCCGGTTTTCTCTTCCTTGCTGAATATGAAATACCATGTGTGAATAACATTATTGTGTCATTAGCACAAGCATATGGGGCGTTTGGTCCTCGAAGGCAAGCTATGTTTCTTCTTCGACTCGAGTATCTGTATTGACCACGATAGCTCATTATGCTTATTGTTTAACAATGTCCTATGGCAACTCTCTTCATCTATATCTAATAATTCACTTCAATTTAATTTACGTGCACGACCAATGAATGTGATAATCCTACACATAACAAGAGTCGTCAATCCAATCTAGCATGAACTACACTTACAGTTGAGCTACAATGTACTTGACGGAACCAGTGGCATTTTCTTGGTACTACACTAGACAACCTTTGAACCCTTTTCTAAGTGCACTTTCATCCAAGTTCCTTCCAATGAATACAAGCTTGTTTACCCTCTTCTCGTGGGGTCCCCATATTTTTCCTGGGCAGCCATCCAACATTGAATGCACCCCCTGAAAGTAATATTACATGAATTGAGCATGTGGGAAAATTTGAGTTAAATTTAGAAAATGCAGAAAGGTTATTGAACCTGAAACACATATCGTTGATCAGAACCGTCCACTGATAAGACACCCTTCATTCTGTATAGGTCCTCTCCTTTCTCTCCAATCAATCGCTCAAGCCAATCATCAACCTATATCATATTCATATCATTTAAGGCCAAAATAAAGGAGGAACACGATTAGTACTATTACACACTTTTCCTAAATGTGAAGACTTTCATCACATACACAAATACATATACCAAATACATATACAAAGGTGTGAGTGAGGGAGTAATATCATTGCTTAACATATTGCCGAACAAATATTATAACCCAATTAAACAGCACAAATTAACCAAGTGGAAGATCATTTTTTATCCTCCTTAAAGAAACCTACAAGTAACATGATGAAGAGACTTCGAAGAGAAATTTTCATAATCATACCTGACGAATTTAACACAGCACAAAGAATGACAAGACAGTTCCCTTGGTCATTATGACAACATAGCTCATGCATAATGACATTGGTTATAAGAATAACTTTGAATCCCTTATTCCACATGCAACTTCACAACCACATACTTTCACATTAAACAATCTTTACCAACAGTGACAAGAAATCCAAATTTCTATTAATATGACAGAATACTGTGGCATCATTTGATCCTTATGGCCGACCACACCTAGTAGGACAAGGCTTAATTACTGTTGGTGTATGGAATCCCTGTTTACTTAATAATCTTGACTAATTGAGAACCAAAGATCAATGTCGCAAAAAGATTAATAAAAATTAAGACAGGAAGATGGGAAAGAGCAATGGTACGGAGCCATCAACAAAAGCACCAAAGATGCGAGGTGGTTGCTCCTGTACCTTACATTTGACAGGGTTTGGGTACCTGTCTTAGTTGGCACCAATCAAATAATGACCTGTGTTTAATGAAATGCTATATCATCTAATGCAAGTCAAATTTTGTTTTATATTCCAAGAATTATCTTTTCTAAAATTTGACCCCAAATTCTTTTAAAATTTATTATTTTAATTTTATACATTAACCCCTTCTTGAAACAATTGTCTTCAAAACAATCTGAATTTTGTCCAAAACAATCTGAATTTTGCTCCTGAAGCCTAAATCCAATGAAAGAACCCTAAATCAAATGCCACCCACAACAGCGACATCGGCCACCACCACTACCTCTGACGTGACCAACCAAAGATCCTCCGTCAAGAACCAAAACATGATGGACTCGCCAGACTCCAACATACCCCCATGCCATGTTCAACCCGTGACGATATCATCGCAGTCAAATTACGGGTTTAAGGGGACAGTAAGGTCAAGGATTGGTGGTGGCAGTTGGAGATGTTGAGGCAGCGGATGGATCTGGACAAGGCGGCAACGATACCAAGGAAGTTCCCACCGAGGAGTCGTGAAAGTAATGGATGTTGTCAGGGGTGGGGATGCGCTTCGAAGGGGCCAGGGCACCTTTTTCCTGCATCAGTTTTGGTCGTGGGGCATGGTTATTAGCTTTGATAATTCTCTATTTGATGGCTTGGGCTTGAGTTTGTGTTAAGGGTCATTAGCTTTGGTTGTGTTTTTATTCGATTTAAATTCTATTGCTTTTCTATTTGATGGCTCGGGTACAATGACTTGCTGGGTTTGAGCAATTTTTATTTCGGTTCATGGTTTGTATGTTGGATGTTGTCCCAGTACGAAATCTTTACCAATGCGAAGCTGAAAGTAATAAAAGTTTCAAGTTTCTGGACATGTCAGATTAGTTAACCTTCTTCCTGTATTCAATTTGGGAATTTAGGGTTCTTTACACAGGATGAACATCATTGAATTTTATGTTTTTTTTTTGTGTAAAAATAAAAGTGAGATTTAGTTGAAGAATATAAGAATAAATTAAATTAAAAAATTGTAGAGGTGCTAAATATAAATAAAATTTAGACTAGGGACTTTAAAGCAAATATACAAAGTTTGACCAATTTTAAATGACAAAATAGCTAAATTAACACACGTCATATTTACAATGATGCCAACTAAGATGGGTACCCAAACCCTCTCAAATGTAAGGGTGTGGGAACAACCACCAAGACGCAAAAGTTCATTCATAAACTGCCAACTCAACAGAAAGCACTCCAGTAACTTAAGAGAAAACATAGATTCTAAAGGATTAAAAACAAAATGATTACAATTACCTCATCAAGATCAAGAGTTCCCTCAGCAACAATACTGACACTGGAGACAGCTGAATCATGCACATGATCATGATGATGAAGATGTCCTTTATGTTCTGTAGATAAATTTCGAGCCATATAATGATGCAGAATCACAAGAGCATAATATGAGGGGGAAAAAATTAGAACTGAGAAACATTCTTTTATTAATCAAGCACAAAGGCTCTTGCATAAAGGGTCATGTTAGATATAAAACTATAAGAGCCTTCACCAAACATTTTAAGCTTTTAGGAAAGCGGGTAATTAACAGTAGGCCTGAAAATTGGCAGACATGCTTCTTAAACAGTAACATATTAAGTATATCAAGACTAGACTTCTAAATGGAAAGAATACAGTTCATTTTTTCACCATTACTAGTATAGTATTTTAAGAACAGAACATTATGGCATAATGCAAATTGCAGTATTTGTCTCATGGTAAATGATATTCACTCAAAATCCACATGATCCATCAACAACACCCTGTGTTTTCCACTTGAAAATCTTTGACCTTATATTAAAGCAGACTCTAAAAACCAAGTTGAAAAGATAAGAAAAGCATCTAGAAAGAGTACCATGTCCAGATTCATGTTGATGGCTTGCAGAAGAGAAACATTCTCCATGTACCTCAGATTCTATTCTGAAATATCAAGTCATTTTGATCGAAAAACAAGTAAATTTGCAGCTAATACAGATGTACAAATATGCATTTTGATAAGTCATACTTAAAGCATATTATTTCGAGACAAAAAGGGTAATTTGGTAGGAAAATGTGATAAGTACTAACATAGGAGCTAAAAGCGATATATCTAAGTAACAATATTTTAAAAGAGACTAGAGAGAAAGTAAACTATTACCTCTCAAGATCATATCCTCCCACACCTAGAACAAAGTCCATGTCCACAGCTCCAAATTTAGCTTGCTTAATTTGTGCCATTTCATTGATGTGCTGGCAACAATTCACAAAATTGGAGATTTGCATCCATTAATATTTTTTTTCTTAGGCAGCCAAGCACATCCATACACAATGCTATAGAAGCTGATAAATAACATAAACAAAAACCCAGTGGACAACAGTCTGATTCTTTTCATAGAAAAAGAATGGAATCCCTCATTCATGCATTCATCATATCATAAAACCAGCATGAAAAGGCTAATATCCATAATAATTGTTATTCACATGTTAATATGTTTTTGCCATAGAGAAAGAATTAAAACTTAATACAGAACTAAAGCTCTGTTCTGTCGATATTGGGGGAAATCAGCAGGAGAGGAGCAAGGACTAGTATTTGTCACCACAACAAAGTACAATCAGTATTTAATCCAATCCATTCTAACTATGAATCCCCATCCATTCAACATTTGAAATTTGAAATAGAATCACAGAATATGAAGTCATCATGGGGATGGCGGGCCCTATATGGAATTTGTACCAAAACTCATGTACATATGTTAATTTCTTGTACTCAGTTTGATGTTTGCACACATCATTGTATTTCTGTGTAGACTGTAGAGTTCTATCACCACCCTAGTTCAACCAAGAAAGAAGACTTGCCGAGGATCCACATGCAACGAAAACATACCTTAATTTTCTTGGTCAATATCTCTAACTCAGATTCAGTAACCAAATCTATCTGTAAAAGCAATTAAAGATAATCACAATCTAGAAATACAGACTCAAATATTTTGATTGTACATATTGGAACGAAAGAAAAACATTGGAAAGCACATAGAAATATGATAAACGCAAAGCCAGAAGCTTACCTTGTTCAGAATAATACGGTCAGCATAGGCAACTTGTTCCACTGCCTCATTAACCACAAATCTCGGTTTCACTTCATTCAAATGTTTCATCGCATGCTTGCAGTCAACCAAAGTCACAACTCCATCCAGTTTCACGTACTGAGAGACCAGTTCGTCACTGCAGAATGTTTCAATAACTGGAGCTGGCTTTGCAAGACCTGTGGTTTCAATAACGATATGATCAAAATTGTCCCGTTTTTTCCGAACCAACTCCAGGAGCATCTTAACTAGATCTCCTCGCACAGTGCAGCATAGGCAGCCATTGTTGACCATGATGATGTCTTCATTGGAAGAGGAATGACTGGCAACCAGTGATCCGTCAATATCCACCTCGCCAAACTGCGTTTTATAACAAGACAATTAATAAGATGTTTTCAGTGGTCACTCATAAGTAAGTAAA
Source organism: Dalbergia cultrata (assembly GCA_031216105.1). Lineage (NCBI taxonomy): Eukaryota > Viridiplantae > Streptophyta > Magnoliopsida > Fabales > Fabaceae > Dalbergia > Dalbergia cultrata. The sequence continues at coordinate 312,801 of CM062347.1, read as the reverse complement.
GGAAGATCCTCTCCTCGCCTCGCCTCTAAAGCAAGCAAGCACTCCATGAGACAAACACACACACACACACATATATGTTAGAAGATTGAAATGATGGATGGATACCTCATTTTCAATGACAGCTATCCGCTTGCCATGTTGGGATGTCAGTATATGATTTAGGAGAGTAGTCTGCAGCAGCATGCCATTCCAGAAAGAAAACTCAAAGTCATAAACAGACTATTCCACTTCATTGGTAATACAAATAAAAAACCTTGCTTGAAACCCTTTTTTGTTTTCCACATAAACAACTAGTGATCTCACACTTGAGAAATGGTGCAGGTAACTAGGCAAAAGCCAAATAGAAAAATTGAAGGTCGTTTTGTTTGAAAAGAAAAAGAAAAGAATGGGGAAAGGGAGGACCTTTCCAGAGCCAAGAAAACCGGTAATTACGGTGGCTGGAACGCGATTGGCAGGGGCGAGAGCAGCAGCAGCAGCTTCATGGAGGCTGCGGCTGGGGACGGAAAAGTAAGAGTTAGAGGAGGAGCTGCGAATAATATTATTACCAGGAGGAGGAGGAGGAGGAGGAGGAGCGTGAGGAGGGAAAGCGTTGGGTTGTTGTCGGGAATAGGAAAGGAAGGAGTGGAGGGCTCTCACCAACTGAAAAGGAGAAGAAGGAGGACGACATTGGAAAAGGGTTTTGGCGGAGGAGCAACTTCTTAGCGTCATCACCCTGCTGTGAAGCGAGCGAGCCAGCGAGGGAAGGTGATCACCCTACAACCAGGGTTTTACTTTTACCTTCATGAATTATGAGGCTAGCCGCTAATACAATGACTATGATGTGCCATCCAATCCATATATATAATGAGGGCATGCATGTATACCTATATGTAATATAATAATATACGCCTCCTTTGTGTTTGGGTAGCGAAGCCAGTTTGGCTGGGATTTATTGCCTTTTTGTTTGCGTATTTTGTTTTAGTTTTTAGTGACTACCAGTTAGTTATTGTCATAATCCAATACCTTATTTAAATTGCCCAAGATTAATTTACAACTGATCATGAAAGCACATAGGTTGTATAATCTCCCTACAAGAATTCTGTCTGTAAAAATTCAAACTCATCCTACTTATCCCCAACCGTTAAAATTGATTAGTCCATGTCAATCAACCAATCCATTTTTCGCATATACTCTTGTTTGGATGGCTTGTCCCCTAAACATTGGGATTGGGTAAACTCCATAACATATTTCCCTCTCCAATAGTATCATGACCTTGCAGCAAATGTTTATTTAATCTATGCAACAGCCCCTCTTGCTGGTTTAGACTTTAGAGTAACGATGACACCATAATCATCCCCTACAAGAGGTTGTTTCATTAGCACCTTTAAAGGAATCATGAAAGGTCTCCAACGTGAAATAAGAACAAGAAATTGTTGCTGGCTCCCAATGAAGGTGGACTTTTGTTTCTTTCTTCCACCTCATTAGATGAATAACAAATGATCATTATGTTATGTCATATCTAACATCAAGCGCCTACTTGCACGAGATTAGTTTGCGAATCTTAAGATGACCCCATATTACATCTTAAATATAGTTTACTTGCCAGCACACGAACGAACGTGTGCAAATGAATGAGATTGTGCATTCAACTAAATCGAATTTGCCGAGGAATAAGACGCATAAATAAAAATTGCTCAGCAACAAGTTTTAAAATATCAACGCCGCTTATCAGGAAATCAAAGGGGATTGGAAAATAGGATGAATGCCAGCTAGTCAGTGTTGGGAAGCTGATCATTTGATAACTGAAGATAATTGGAGAGAGAGAACTTGGGAGGGAGGGTCATAAGTGGTTCATTTCCGCTCAGCTTTCTATATGCCATTCCCAGCGCAAATCCTAGAGCTCGCCCCACAGAAACAGCAACTGCATTTCCAATTTGACGGTACCTGCAGCAAATAGTATGATAACAACTATGATGAGGGAAAAATAAAAGGGGTGGTTTAGACCAAAACTATTCACAATGTTATACCAGGGAGACTCTGAATTTACAATTGCTTCCTAAAGAGTAACTGATTCTGAAAAAGGCATCTATAATATGCAATATTCATCAAAGAATGGTTTCATACCTCTCTTTAACAGTCCCACAAAATCTATAATAATCAGGAAAACCTTGCAGCCTAGCAAATTCTCTTAAGGAGAGGATTCGATCCTGCTCTGGATGTAGTATTTTCTACAAGAGTTTAAGATCTATAAGAAATCAATTCATGTGATCTTATATATACATACACGCACCCAAGACCGAGATAAAACCTGGTTATGGCAATTCGGGAAGGTCAGCGCAGTGGGAACTGTCTCGTCCCACCACAACCGAGCAAATGGCCTGTGTATACGTGCGAATATAGATCAAAAGTCATCAAAATGTATAGTAAGAAAAAATAACAGATATATTACTGAATTGGAAAAAAGAAAATACCTCTTAGACTTCCCTTGTTCGAAGGTGAAGGCATAATCTGGAACCTGAAACCAAATACGATAGTGGGACAAGATTAATTTTAACTTCTTGTTGCTCAAAGCATGAATTAAGAAACATAAAGAAATACCGACTTTTTTAAACCCCGCAACTTCAACTGCTTGGAGAGACCAAAAACATTGAATTACCACTATTTTTTCTTTAAATTCTCTTATACACTTTTTTCAAACTTTCATAATAAAGCATAACTAGGAGAATATCAGTATAGGGAAATTGAAGATCAACGACAAGTATGTATGCCTTTGTTCTCAGAACAAAGGTTTAAAATTTGACATAACAAACACAAGATTCCTTATCTTAGCAGAGATATACAAAGCTAAATATGTGATACATAACTTATTGGTAATTCTCTTGTGAATGCACCATTTAGTAATTTGAAATCTACCTATATATCCTCAATGTACAGATCTAAAGTATGATTCAAAACTTGAAAACTAATTGTAATACATGGAAAAACAGATTGTCTTAAGCATCAACAATGATAAGCAACCATCAATTTCATTAGCATTTGAGTCATATGCAACAAACAAATGTATATAAATTCAATACCAATAGATAAAATGAATATAGATCACTTTCCAACTAAAGGCAACAGAAAGACTCACCAAGGGCTTTCCAGATGGTAGTGGTGGTGGACTCTCAGTTGGATGCCGCCTGACCACATTGTCAACTCCGACAACTAAACCCGGAAGATCACGGAAATTTGCTCCCTACAATAATATCAAATTAGCGGTCGACAGGGAATGGATCAAATGCATAATATGTTAATCCAGACTACAACCTTCCGTTTTGGAATTTGACAAACACGCAGGTAGTCATCTTCAAACAAAACATGGGGCCGATGATCATATAGTAAAGATTTTTCTTCTATTGCTCCATTTAGCGGTGACCCAGTCATCTCTATACAAAATGAATAGAGAGCAAAAATGATGAGCAATGTTTGGCCCAAAGCTTCAGAGGCAGAATACACACAGATTGATATAAAGAAGAAAAATTGCAGATGCAAAAGGAAGTGACTATAAAGAAGGTACAGGAACACTTTCTGATGGAATAAATTAAGCTAAATAATTTATTATGGAAAAAATTAAATGCAAACTTTGTTCTTTATATATTAATGTTACAAATGAATGAAGAATCAACTGTTATATACATTTAACATCAAAACTAAAGGAAACCTTTGCTTTTGCCTTGAACATTTACCATTTAATTTAATAAAATGGCCAGGCTATCCCATTACACAATTGGGTTTCATCAATGAAAAATCTAGGACCCAAATAAGATCTAGACAACCCAAAATTCAGTGAGATTCCTCTGCAAATTAGCATATTGTATAAAGTCCAAGCCTCTTACGAAAAGATCTCCATCACTTCATATGGGAAATTTTTCTAAGCATTCATTTCAAGCATTGACTCTAAGATCCACAAGGAAAATTCAGAGTAAATCAACAATACAAAATGACAAGAACAGGCAAACAAAATCATACAATAAGCATGACTTCATGATTATTCGCACATTATGGACTCAAGGGATGGCAATATTACCATACTTAGTTGACCGTATATATCTTTGAAACTCTGTTTCTGGAGGATTTTGGTACGGCATTTCTTCACGAGTTTCATGGTTTGAGACCTATAACATCAAATAATGTTAAAACCATGTTAAAACCATGTTGAAAATAACTAAACATAATAAAGCGAAAACTAAGTAGAACAATACGGTGGGAAGATCAGAGATTGCATCTTGAATAACAATAGCTCTCTCCAGTTCACGAGGTTGGCCTTCATCATAAGCAACAGTATTGCGCTGCAAATAAAAGCCAAAAACTAATGAAAAATAGACATGACTTCTGAAAGAACTATTTTACAATGAAGTGTGCAGATTAATACCTCAAACTCCATTGGGGGCCAATAGCTAACAATAACATCGTGTGTTGGCAGTGGAAATTGGGGTAGAACCTGTTAGAGAATAACAAATCATAAAAAGAATAAAACAATTTCTTGAGACCCAAAAATTTGAAGATGAGCACAAAAGGGAGATTAATGTTTTAGCAATAATGCCATGTTTCCTAACAGAGTGCCCTTGTTTTAAAATGAATTGGAAGCTCTTCGATGAAAAATATATTTCCAATTGAAAAGAACATAACTTTCATGTTTGGGCTTCAATTCATTCACATGGTCAATTTACGGGATCAATATTCAATAGCTCTAGACTTGCTATCTAGTGATTCTAAGAGGGATACCCTTTGGGTATTCTATTTCCTTTTCTTTTGCACTCCTTTCTAAAGGATAACTTTATGTATGCTGGATCATAGTTTAGTTCACCTCCATGGCTTTTATTCATACGCAATTGCTATGCATCCAAAATATTTCTATATAAATACATGTCAAAAGCAGATAATAGATTTTTCTTTTCTCTCATAAAATAGTGAATGCTAGAAAGTGACATACAAGCTGTCCTAAATTTGCGTCCACTGATCATAGGCACCAACTTGTACAGAGACTTAGAAAGGAGGGTGGGGGTGGTGTGGGCAGTTTGTATTCACTTCTATTTTACCACCCTGATTTTAAACCAGCTTATTAAACTGACCTCATTAGGATGAGCACCCCACAAGAAAACACGCAACCGAAATTGTGGAAGACCATAACACCCTGCAGCAACCATTCCCAATCTTGCTTGGTAATTCATATGTACCAAACGACTTAATGCATATCTTCCAAGAGAACCATTGTCGAATTTCAATATGTCAACCACATTTTCCATCAAAACATATTTAGGCTTCAAAAATTTTACTATGTCCATGAAAACTATGATCTGACGATTTCTTTCATCGTCCAATGGGGAAGCAACATTTCTAAAGCGATTGTATCCACTAACTCCTTGGCAAGGAGGACCCCCACAAATAACATCAACTTCACCCTGCAACAATTTCAAGCAACAGTTCTAAAGTGTAGAAATACCAAAGGATTTCATCAAATCTACACTATCAATAATACTACTTACCGGAAGAGGTAAGATTTTTGATTTCATCCCTTTTCGCACAAAATCCTGTATGCTTTCCTTACACTTACTAAGATACAAATAAATAAGTCCTAAGGCACCAACTATAGTTAATATCGTCAATCACGAAGAGAATCAAGACATATACCGCAAGTTTTCAATTGGTTCCCATGTATCTTCATTTGTACTATGACCCTTCCAATGCACCTATGAAACAACTATGAGCTTGTAATCACTACCAAAGTAAGAACTAGAGCATTATGCAAAATATGGGTAAAAGATTGGATAGTAGAACAACAAAATTTCACTATTAAAGTAAAGGGGTGATGTTGTAAAGTCAGTAGCACAAAAACTAAAGTTCTTTGGTCACGAGTACAATCTATCAATGAAGCATGCATAAACCATTCATCAGTTAACCATGATAGCTAGTCGTATATTAAAATTTGCAAAATCAGAAAGACCTGAGAAAACACATGCCCAACACTTCAAAGCTTTGCAGAAGGTCAAAAAACATTATGTTCACCTCTGTTAACAAAAAGGCAGAGGTAATTTTTAGTTACACAAAATTCAAATTAAATATATTAGCCATACTCATACATGAGCATGCATACGTGTACAAGTTATTTTTATTAAAAAAAAAATACAAAAATTAAATCACTTTATGTAAAAGATCCTGCAATTCTGACCTAATACTTGAAAAGCTTAGGCTATAACTAGCTCAAAATTTATGTTCAATATGAGTGCTTACCAAACAATTCAGAAACAACATTGGTCCTTGAACCATAGTAGCAAATGAGAGTCAAGGCTTCTCTAATGTGCTTTAAATTGTTCTCATACTTTTCTATCTTTGGTTTTGTCTTTAAGATAAATTTATTCCCCAAGTCCTCATTCTCACTTCAACATTTCTTTCTCCTTTCCCCATTTTGGATGGAGGCAGGGAACAAGCCTTTTTAAGCTTGCATGCCTTTTTATAGCCCACAACAATTGTATCTCTCATGATTAAGTATATTATTAGTAGATATGTGTGAACTTGACAAACTGCAAACACTAGTCACATGATTATTCTTATTCTTTCTAGCTGCTTGTAAGGAAATACATCTACAAAATAATTTCACGAAGAATGAGTCTTTACATGGAAATAAAAAAGGAGTACCCAAAAGTTGATATTGGATTTATTACCTTCAAATATAGATTGTGTTTCCCTGTTTCATTGGGATCTCCGTAGCATATATCAACTAACCTAGAAACTTCACATTCACCAGCAGGAATATCATAAGCAAGAGAATCCATTCGTATCTTTGCTTCTTCTGATCTCTTTGACCGTAACGGATGAGTTCTTTCTGCACCATTAACTTTATACCGTTTGCATAGCTTTTCCCATTCCTTCAAAAGTTCCAAAAAGTCCTCAGCAGAATCATTTCTCACCTATATAACAAAGAAAGCAAGTATTATCTCTGAATGCATCAAACATTTTTCTGTCATAGCACAAGATATTCAGCAATCACATGCGTATCTGGATGGTTCAGTTTCAAGCTTTCACTTGCAGGCCTATTGCTATCAACAGCCCATCTCTAGGGAACAAACAAACAAACAAACAAAAGAAAGATCAATGTGTATTCATGAATAGGTAGAATTTCATTACAGATAAGGATCTTTCTGTAGTACCGTCACAAGTTTAACTGATGAAACTTTAGCACCTAGGCACAATCCAGTTGACATGCCACCACAGCCAGAATAGAGATCTAGTAATGCTAATTCTGTCTTCTGTGACTCGCAATTGGGTGGACTCTTGGTAATTGTGGAGACCTCTGTTGAAAGAATCTCAAGAACAATATGTGGTCATAAATCATTATTTTAACAGGATTATCTAAAGCAATATATAATTACTGTTTCAATATAAATCTAAACAACATAGTACACCGTATTTGAAGAGCTGTTTAGCAACTATTGACCACTTAAAGATATAAAAACTGAGAAGATAAGCATTAATATGACAATCGAATAAATGAATTTTCAGCTATAACTGGAGATCACTACAGAACATGGATATGGTTGTATGCATGAAACAACTAAGATAGCTGTACAAAAGCATGTGTACAGAAGTTAATTGCTATGAAAAATCAATTTTATCACTAGTTTTAAGACTCCCCACCCTCCTATTTCCTTTTCCTAATTCAGTGATAGATCAACTAATTATAATAAAAAAAAAACTCATATAGAACATGATGACCATGAGCATCCTGGGCTCACTCAAGACACACCTGCTGCTATGTTGCGGAATGTAGAGTAATCCACACAATATTCCATATCATAATAGAAGTCATATGGTAAAACAGAAGTCAGTTTCCGATCAACCTGAAAGAAGCCACATATAGAAAATATTTAGTCATTAGTATAACAGGCAGAACTATAAACTCACGACAAAAGAAATGCAGCTGTCATCAAATGAAATTGTAAACAAACCCATTAAGAAAGATCCTAACCAAGATCTGTCATACCCTAGGTGTTACACACGTTACATTAGCTTTTCCAACGATGCATTCTATCAAGTTATCATTCATTATTGACGAGTAGAATAAACGCCTCTTGTCATGAAAACTGCCTTCATCCTGGACGACCTGAAAGTCAGATGGAAGCAATAATTACAACATATCCTTTGACATTACAAACAAAAGTCATTACATAGTTTGTACTCACTGTATCTTGAATTCTATAAAACCATTGGACTCTGAAATAATTTTGATTATCAGTTGTTTGGAAAAATTCAATAATCTTGCCAACATGATTTTCTTGTCCTTCACCCTGCAAAGAATCACTTAGAATGTAAGTATAACTTGATCTCATGTCTACATGAGATTTTGAGGTTCACAGGTGCCACTGACATTTACATGTTACTCACCAACTCTACAATGTACTACAGAAATAAATTACTAATCAAAATATTGTGATTTAGGCAAAGAAATTAAATTTGGCAGAAATCGATGGCCCTTCTGTCTTAAAAAGGACTAGCACAAAGAAAGAAATGAGGAGATACCGATTTTAATGTGGTTTAATCACATCTCCAGACAAAATCGGGAAGTAAGGGCCGTTACTTAGACTACATAATACATATATAGTCTTATTTAAGAGTCAGCCAAATGGAATTAAACTAACATAACTTGTTGCACAAGTTAAGGGCAGAAACCATGTCAAAAATGGGATTAGTAAAAGGATAAAAGACAAGGCCAATAAAAAATATGGAAGCACATATGGACGATTAGATCGAAACATATTAAAAGAATAAACTTATTGTGAGTGACTGATCCAAAATAGTAAGAGTTAACAATAAAAATTATTTTGGTTGAACTCCTAAATTGATGTTACACAATTCAATTGCAACAGATTTTAAATAGGAAAGAGATGACAGAGGAAAATGCTTGGTTTTTTCCTTTTAACTATGCACTTACTTTTACAAATGCATAATCACCAAGACTAAAAATGCTATTTCCGATTTCTGCTTGAGCATAATGGCATTTGACATTTACAACAATCTCATCTTCGTCATCCTCGCTACAACATCAGCAACATTAGAAAGAAATATATAGTGAATAAATTGGAAAATGTATCATTTGAGAAAGAGCGCAAAAAGAACGATATATTAGCTTTTGAATTAGTTAATACTTACTTTATTTTGAACATTTGATCCTTACATTTTTCCTTCTGCAAGCTTCAGCAGAAAAATCAGATAAACAGAATAAAGAATAAAATTTGTTTGAACTAAACATAAACTGAAAAAAAAGTATAACCAAAGCAAAGAACAAAAGAGGTGCATACATGGCCAAAATGTTATGTGAAACAGAAAAATTTTCTTCTTTTATGTTCTCAGCATAGTAAAATTCTAATAGCATGAAAAGCATAAAAATAAAAATAAAAAAAGGTCAATAACCTTCAATTCATAACGCCATCCCCATCTTTCCTGAGCTTCATCTTCAGGTATTGGATCACCAATGAAAGAAGTAATGCTTTTTTCATTCACACTTTCGATTGCTATAGAAGCAGATTTTTTATGTTTCTTTCTTGGTGGGTTGTGATCAAACTCAAGCAAGGCAAAGGAATCAGAACTAGTTCTGCCATTTTCAACTGGGGAAGTGATTGCCTCTGAAGACCGTCTCACGCAGTTTGTATCATCAACTCTAGTAGAGACTCCCAAGATAGTTTTAACTTCGGAATTCCATTCAACCAGTGAATCAGACAATTCAATGGAACAAGGAATCACTTTTGTATCCTTCTTCTTTCGTTGAACTACTTTTGAGGTCCCTTTTTCTTGAGTAAAATCAACTTCAAGGTTCTCTGTCCCACTGGAAGAAGAAAATCTTGGCGATCTCCTAAGCTTCATTCCACCAGGCATTCTATGTTGCACGCATGCCTCACTAGCATGGTCTGCTGTTGATGGATTCAATACTGGGGACTGCCTCAAAGGCTTCTCACCACAGAACTTTGCATGAGACTGTTTGAAAGGCTTGGTTTCCTTATGAAAGGAAAGAAGACCTGGCTTGGCATCTGAATGGCTATTGCATTCATTGTTTAATGCAGCTCCATGTTTGTCCTTGGCACAGGACACTAAAATCTTCTGTGTTGATGTACTTGAACAGATTCTTTTGCATTCAGAATGAGTTGATGTAAACCTTGGAGATCTCCTACAGGTCTTTTCCAGAATGCACTTCCCATCCAAAATTGACCTTTGGTCCTTCCGGTCAACACTATAAAACAAGAACCATTATGTGGCCTAGAATTGAAAACATGAAAACTGAAGCAAAAAATATAGGGACAGGAAAGTGAAGTACAAAACATGCTTTCTGGTTTTCACTCACTTCAATGGTAATTCTGGACCCCTAGACCTTTGCTGCTGCATAACTCAAGAATCAATCAACAGAATTTTAAACCATGAGACACAAACAAATCAAAGAATGTATGTCAACAGTGCTGTAAATTGTGCAAACTTATTATTACTTTTGATACTAGGATAACAAGATACATAGAATAAATTATTGAAACATAACAAGTTTGAAATAGAAAAAATGAGGATGGTAACAGTGGAAGCAGTTGAGGTTGAGGACAGTAAAAACACAATGGGAGAATAAGTGACCAAATATGAAGAAGTAAGTACCCATCCCAAACCCACAATATATCAACCCAGATAAATCATAAAACATCCTTGTCCCATTCCCTGATGTGAGACATAGCTGCAACTGAAATACGAAGTTAAGTTGATGGTTTGGAGTTTGGACAGTGGGATGGGAGAGATGAGTTAAGTTTGGATAAACTATCAGTTTTATGTCAAACGCACAGCTTGAAACTCTGAAATATGCAGTTAAATCAACGGCACAGCTCCTTTTTCTTGCATTGGAGAATAAACGCACTGCTTTAAAGTGTTTTTCTTCCTTTGATACGAAACGATGTGGCACAACCTTAGTCCAATTTAATGATTGTATTAAATATTTACACCAAAAAAAAAACTACGATTAAATATCTAACAAGTAGATAAGAAATACAAGGAAAATATAATGACATCCAAAATTAAATAAGGGATAAGATATACGTATTTTGAGAAGAGCTTGTTTTTGTTAATGGAGTAGACCTTATTTAAATGTTCGATGAGATTTTCTATATAATTTTCCTATTGGTGTTATTTTTGTATGTATACGTATTTTCGACATAATTTCCTATTAGTAGTCGAATCTCTCACATTTTATTTGTCAACTCTCTACGAATTTGATAACCTCTTCACTCTATACGCTTCTAGTTGTGGACCAAAAAAAAGGGCAGATTAGTTCATAACTCCAGGAGCATATCTTATTATTCACTCCATGAAATAAGCTTTTTATAGATGTTGAATTTAATTAATCTGATAATTGATTGAAAATTCTCGTGGCGCAGACAAAAAATTTCATACAAACTAAAGTAGTTGATAATTCACGAAAATACTTAGTTTAATGTGCATTGTGTTTTTCAAACTATAAGTAACCAGCGATTATTAGAGTATAAATGAATGAATGTCTAATTTATCTAAAATAAAATGTAATATGCATAATGATATGATTCACTGCTTACATTAGCAGATTTCACATTCAAATTCAACAAACAGATAAACCGAGTAAGAGTAGGCAAGTCCCTTTCCATTTGAAAAATTAAACTTCTTTTTTTTTGGGGGGGGGGGGGGGGATTTGAAAAAATTGAACTTTCATTTTCAATCCCCATCCAGAGTCAAGCCAGTCATATAATTTTCCTTTTCGATAATGTCGACAAAAAAGAAAAAACACAAAAATCGATAGCGCCCAACACATAGATATTGCCGATTTTGGGTGAATGAACTATGCTGTGCAAACCGAAATCAACCACGCCAATTTTTACCCAAATTTTAGTAAAAGAGAACATGCTTTGCTGACAAAATAAAAAGAGTGGAAAGTGGAAACCCAGGCCCAAAATGAAGAGTAAAGAAAAGTAGATCTGCCTGCTGAAATGCTAAAAAAGAAATGATAATAGAAAAACAAACAGCATCGGTCCCCATAAATCAAAAATTCCTGTGACAGTGACAACTAATTTCCATTCAGCACTGCATATATTAATTCCTAGAATTAATGTACCTTAGACTCCAAAAAATAATAATAATGTAAGTAATACTTTTTATTCTTAAAAAATAAATGACATAAGAATTTGTCAAGATTGAGGACAGTGATCGGATAAATCGAGTAAATATCACGCATCTGTGAAATGGTTAAATTGAATATTGCATCAATTTAGGCAAAAATGCGAATGTATACTTTTTTTTTTTCTGAAAAACAGGAAGAGAGAGAAGCCCAATCCAATAGCATGCAAAGGGAAAGGGCAAGAGTGTTGAGTGACACAGACCTTAACCTTGACAAGGTGGTTAGAATCAGCTGATCCAGTGGTAGCAACGTCCGAGAATCTCGGGGACCGTCTCAAAGCCACTCCTTCCGACAACATTCTCGACTCCGACTTTCTCTTTCTACTCCCATTCCCGGCGCCGGCGGTTGGGGCGGCCGGAGCTGATGAGGAAAGCCGGGGAGACCGCCGGAGCTCTGTCGGAGGTGTAAGCCTCGGCATTCTGACACGTGGCGGTTTAGCATTGGGAGCGGGGGTGGTGAACCTGGGTGACCTCCTTAGGTGTGGGTGAGGAGGAGAAGGAGGGCAGTACATGCTCAATGGAATTGGTTGGTCCAATAATGGGGTTGAATTATCGTACACAGTGAGGGCTAAGGCTTTGGCCTCTGTTTTCGATTTGGATTTGGATTTGGATTTGGATTTGAATGTTGGTGGTGTTGTCGGGGATCTCATCACTCATCTCATCTCATCTCATGCTGTTGGCATGAGACTTGTGGGGGGAATCATGTGCATGTTCATTGTCAGAGGAAGCGTTCCCCGAACTAAAGTGTGTGTTTCAGAAACGCTGGGTGAGAATAAAGCGAAAAGTAAATGCAAAGGGGCAAGGGTTACTCTCTCTCTTCCTCTCTCTCTTCCTCTCTCTCTTTGGCTTATTGGTTTTGTGTTGGTCAATAAAAACGGTGTGCTGGATTGATGATCTAGCCCATCATCACCCCCCGTCACACACAAAAGTACACTGTAGTATTGTACCATAGGCTTGGCTCACTCACTATATTCTTGTCAGATCAACTTTTAAGTTAAAACTTAAAACCATAAAATAAATATTCCTTTTTCATAATTCTTTTATTTTTATTTTTTCATTTATGAAAAACTTTTAATTAAGTTTATATATATGGTCTATGAAATATAGATTTTAAGTTTAAAATAAATTTCACGTACATAAATTAAATTGACGTTAGTGTTTTGTATATAAATTATAAATATGCAACATTCATTCTTAAGTTAGCTATTATATTCTGCTAAGTTATAAGTTATAACTTTAATCAATAGGATATTTCTACTCGGTCTATTCTTGTATTTAAACATTTGAAAATTCGTTACTTTTATTTTTAACACAAATAAAGTTAATTTATATTTTTTAATTATTAAATTTAATTATTTTCTCTCTTTATTAAAATTTTATCCTGCTATTATTTTTATTCATTAAATTAGATTATTTCAAATCCTTATAATAATGAAGCAATAGTTAAAAATTTGTGTAAATAAGAGAGAAGTGTTCGATAAACTTCTTGAATATGACTTTATTTTTAAAATGAAATAGTAGAATTTACTTTTTTTAAAAGAGTATTTTTTTATTTAAATAGAGTATTTAGAAAAGCACTTCTAAAAACGGAGACACGCCTAAAAATCACTTTGTATTTTTCAAAAACACTAAAAAACTTGAAAATGATAAGCCTGTAAAGTTTTGAACACACGGTTATTGAAGACTTCAAGTATTAAAAAAAAAGGTCACTTTTAATTTTTTAATTAGTGATGACCTAACTTATTAATTAGAAAAGAAGAATTTACAAAATAAAATTTTAAAAACTTACTTTACAAATCTTCCTTTCTCCCTTCCTCTTTCAAAAGTCAAACTCAAAAAGAAAAATACCTATAAGTTATAACTTACTTAAAAAAAAAAAAAAAAGAGTGATAGCTTGACTTTTTGTTGCTTTATTTATGCAAGCACTTTTATAAAAAAGTTGTGTCCAGGAAAATAGCCAATCTCAGAATCACAGTAGTGGAGAGTAATTAAGTACTTTAACAAAAGAAAATGAGCTTTATAGTTTATACAATGTGGCATGCAGAGTTGCAGGCGGTGTTGCTTCCGTAAACACATCAACGCTTCCATCAATAGAGCTTTAGAGCACTTGGACAATGTAGAATTGTGGCCATACAGTCACCATCACTCACCTCTCCAGTTTATGGGTCGTCACTTCCAACAAATTTTGTTTTTATTGTAAGGTACCTTCTTTATTGAGTGTACAGAAACTGCACCAATGTTAGTTCGTTTCAGAATGCAACTCAAGATTCTCTGGTTATACTTTGATGAATTCGTTCCTTTTTGTCGTTTTCAACCGTCATCTTTGCTTCTATTTTTTTTTTTTTCAATGAACTATTTTTAATTAGGTGTTTGTTCTATGCTGAGTGCATGTTTAGAAATGAGTAGAAATTTATTTTATTATCCCTAAAATTATAGGCATACTTTATTTTAGTCTTTAAAATTTTAAAATTAACTATTTAGTCTCTAAAATTTATTTTTATATGTCACTTAAATCCCTAATTAAATTGTAATACCAATTCGTTTTAAAGATATTGTCAGAAATTTAGACATTGAAATATTACATTTAGGATTAAGCTGTTCTACAATAATTAACTTAAATAACTAATAAGAATATGATAAATTACTTTATAAAATATTTTGTAAAGAAGAAGAAGATGAAACTAAACATGTACAAGTCATCAATAGATCTCTCATGCACATAAGAAGGGAAGGAATTCCTTTGGTTAAAGTAAACCGGAAAGGGTTACCACAAGAGGAGACAATATGAAAGCTAGAAGATGAGATTAAAAAGTCTTATCCAAAATTATATCGAATAGGTTGGTGAATTTTGGGTACAAAATTCCTAAAAGGATATGAGAATTACAACATCTTCTTCACAAAATATTTTATTGAGTAATTTATCATATTCTTATTAATTGTTTGAATTGATTATTGTATAATGGCCTAAATGTCATATTTCAATGTCTAAATTTCTGATAATGTCTTTAGAAGAAACAGGTATTACTCAAATAAATATTAGTCGACTGTTACAATTTCGTTGATGTGGCTCATTAAGTAACATGTGGAATACCACGTGTCATGTTGAGCACATGTGACATAACATATAGCATATTGACATGACACCAAATTAAAATAAATTCATATTAGTTTATGAAATTTCCAAACATATTAAAATAGTCCTTGAAAATTTTCAAATGCCATGTATCTTATTGACACGTGGCATGCCACATGTCATTTAATGTGCTACGTCAGCAGAACAATAATGGTTGATTAACTTTTGTTTTACCAGCAACTAATGTGACACATGAAATAAAATTTCAAAAACTAAAGAGTTAATTTTAAAAATTCAACAACTAAAGTGATGTATACTTATAATTTTAAGGACCATGGTAACATTTACTCATTTAGAAACTATAGAAAACAACTTTTTTTCAACTAAAAAAAATTCTGGCAAAATATCGATATTATTAGGTAAATTTAATTATTAAAATAAATTATGATCAAAATTATTAATTGTAAGTTGAAAAATACTTCATAATTGATAAGCAATATTTTGAAAAGTTTAAGGGTCAAATGCAATTTATCCAAAAATTTTAGGTCATGTTAAGTTTATACCTTAATTTTTCAAAATGTGTATTGGAATATCTTGAACTTTTCAAATAGTGCCAAACACGATGGACTTTGTAAGCAGGTGTCAGGTTACACACAATAGGAAAATTAGGAGGTTAAATGCAAATAAGAATTCATAAACAAAGTGTCGGGTTGCACAAATTAAAAATATCAGGAGGTTAAGTGCATATAAATCATACGTACATTAGTTGTCAAAATTATGATGAGGGGTATATGTTTTGTACTATTTGAAAAGTTCAAGATATTATGATATATATTTTGAAAAGACAGAATATGAACTACATATTACCTAAAATTAAGAGTTAAAATGCATTTTTTTCCCAAATTTTGATTATAAGCTAATTATTTCATAATTATAATATTCTTACCATATTAAGTCCAAAAATAAAATATTATATAATATCATTATTTCATACATTTTTATTATTTTATTGTGAATTTAATCTTGATACACTGATAGTCTAAATTTTTTCTCATATTGTCATTGAATTAAATTATCTTATTTGTATTACCTTTCAAGTAATGACAGTAATACTCAACCACCTTTATTTACGTGATAATAAATAATTGGATGACAGAGTTACAAAAAATTATACTGTCAATACATAGAAACTAAACTCTTTTATTATACATAAGTGATTTTTCCGTACAATCTAAATAAAAGAGATAAATTATTTAAAAACCCTTTTTTAGCTACAATATCTAAACATAAATTGATTATGTTATTATCACATAATAAGTTATATATAAAAAAGAACATATACATAAGCATTTATTAAAATAATTTTAATTTTTCATCTTTTCGAAACGTACATTTGCTCTAAGTTGGACATGCTTAGAATTTTAACATTCTGTGCTAGGGGAGTTTGCAGTGTAGTTTAGCTTGATTTTGAATGAAAAATTCATTTGATCCAATTAACATAATTTGTTGCTGTTTGAATTGAATAGACTTAATTTATATTTTGAATCCAATTCAATCTTGTTTGATTTTTACTCAGTTGGGATTGGATCGGTTTTCCAACATATCGATTTTAACTTTGAAGTATTATAAAATATAAGTAAATTGATATAAGTCAATAAAATAGATAAATAAAGATAAAAAAGTAAAAATAACACATTTAATACTTATAACATATTATTTTTTGGTAGTTATTTGTAAATATTATTTCAAAGAGAATGATACATAAAAATAATAAAAGATTATCTAATGAATTAAACTTATTGTTAGGTGCATGGGGAGATTCAAACAATAGGCTGAGTGATAAAATCACACATTGCACTACCAGAACAAAGCAAATTACTGACAGATTTTTTCTGCCAAAATTACTGGCAAAAAAGTGGATTTTTGGCACCATAGAGTGCGCATTCTTCCGCAATTTTGCCGATAAAGGTGAGATTGTTCTACAAAAAATTCTCTAGCAATTACCAGTAGAAAAATCCGCCAGTAATAGTGACTTTAAAAAAATTACTAGCAGATTTTTTCACTAGTAAAAATGAGACCTTCTTAAATTTTTTTTTCCAATTGTAATTATCAGCAGATTTTTTTGCCAATAAAAGTGAGATTGTTCTTAAAAAAAATATGTTGCAATAACCAAAGGAAAAATCTGCCAATAATTTTAAAAAAAATCGCTAGTAATTTGAAAACATTTGTCAGTAGCAGAGTTAATGAAATGTAGTGTTTTGGGTCACCATTACCATAGACAAATTTGCCAGTAGTGATCACCAAATCATTCACATGGCTAGTGTCCCCCTCATTTTCCCACCGGCACTCTCTCCCTTCCCTTCTCTCTCTCATCACAGCTTTGTTGTTGTCCAGTGCTCTACCGCCATGCCTCTAATTTTAATGGTGAGACCTTGATTTTCCCACTCTTGATGTGCTCTACTCTTTAATCATTTTTTTTATTTGATGCATTATTTTCTATCTTTATGTAGATCTACTACTGCCACCGTCATTGGTTGTCGTCGTTGTGAAAATCAAGCAGCGAAAATGAGGGCCCTATGGTTGTGGAAGAGTTATGGAGCGTAGCAGACATTTTTGGGAAGCACGAAGGTGAGCCTTGAGTCGGTGGTTGTGGTTAGGGATGGCGGAAGAGGAGGAGGAGGTGGTGATAGAGAAGTGATTGTTTGTTATGATTGTGGTGGTTAGGAGTGGTGGAGGTTATGGTGGTTGGGAGCAAGAATATTACTGAAAAATAAAAAAAATAAATGAATTTATTGGCGGAAAAATCAGCTTGTAATCAGAGAATATAATTTTTTTTTAAAAATTACTAGTGGATTTTTCCATCAGTAATGTTTTTGGAGTTTTTTTTATTTTTTTGTCATTTCAAGTATGTTACAAGGGGAAAATCCACCAATAAGTCTAAAACAAATCCGCTAATAATTCGTCTTGTTGACGGATTTGTTTTTAAAAAACCCCACCAGTAAGTCCCTCAAAAACTCTTATTGGTGGAAAAAAAAATACACTAGTAACAGCATTTTCTAGTGGTAATAGGCATAATATTGTGTGGGACTTGACACAATGTGCTCCCTCCCCTAGTAGAAGTGACAAGAAAACCAAATAAATGGATTTGACACCATATCTTGATTCAAAACCTTAAGACAATTATGGTTCTTCTTGTAACACCCTAAAAAGTTATTAAAAAAATTATTTAAACTTTATTAGTCATAATTTCAAAAATCTGACAGACGTAGAAATGATGAGGACGACCTAATGGGCAGGTTAAAAAAGAATTTCTGAGCGAGCATGAATAGTGATTTATGGGTCCCACGGGCCCGTTGGGACAGCCGAAACCTTAAAGTTGAGGCCAATAATACCCAAAACCGGGAAATTATAAGATTAAGGTTAGAAATGGGTAGGAATAAAAATTTTATATCTAGAATTAATTTTCGAGCAATGTTTTTTTACCCAAGTACACTGTTTTACCAGTTCGGTAGAATTTTGGTGTGCGATTTCTAACACCGAAAGTTAGTCAAACATTTACAATAGGATAAAGTTATCCTTTATAGTCATGTGTAAGGCTAAGGTTTAATCTTGATTTACAAAGTTAAATCCTAATCATTCATCATATTTTCTTTTTAAAATTTTAGACTTTATACTACATAATTCTTACAACCTAATCTAAAATCATTTAAAGCCACCAAACTTCTCCATCAAGCCATCATCATTTCGGCTAAAAGAGGAGAAGAACCAGCCTTCATTTTTCCTTTTCCAAAACTTCATTAACAAGCTTCAAATCCTCAAAAATCATAGCTTAAACTTGATAAAACACCAAGATCCTTTCACGAAACTTATTCTACTTCTCATAATCTATCAAACTAGCCAATTGAAATCTCAATTCCTCACCAATCCTCAACTTGACATCGCCTACCTCACTATTTAAGGAAGAATTTGGGGTTGATTTGGGAGCTTTGAAGTGAAGGGAATCAATCTTGTTCATTTTTGCTCCGGGCATGGTAAAACATTTTAGATTTAAATATTTTTTCTATTTTTGAAGTGTTTTTTGTCTAAACATTTTTAAAACTACTTGACTATAATCTCTATCACATATGATTACTGGTTGTTTACTGATATGTTTTAAGATTGAAAACCCTTTGCAATCCAATTTAGCATTTAACACATGATCTAACGATAGCGACTAAAACTAAGTAATTTTGAAAGTATTTGGATCGAAACCTTAAGGATGCAAAAATATATTTAAGCCAACATTTTAAGTTGTTAACGTGACCTAAACTGATCCAAGACTTCATAATGTTTCAATATTATTGTATATTTATATGATTGAAAAGATCAGCTGTTGCTATCGGTCACACATTCGTCACCATCCACTTACGAAAGAATTTGCCCCACATTCCCACCATGTTAAACCGCAACATATGGCATGTGCTTTGAAGTTACGATTTGATAGTTATCCTAAATGTGATCATGAGCTAGTTCCTCTATCGGCTTGCCTTCAGAGCACGTCCAAAGAGCTATAGGTTGTTGGTTGCCCTTATGGCTTGCTAATTCAATGGCTAGCCAAGAGATGAAAAAATCGATTGGAAAAAGTTTTAGGTGAACTCTTCATTAAAAAATGGTTGAAGACCTTAGTGTCTAGGTGAGTTTTAAGGTGGACTTCTTATTTTTAAATTCATCATAGGACTCTTATTATTAGTTATTGGATAATTACCATTTTTGTTAAACGATTTGATCTAATTGCTAAAAATAAAAGGTTCATAATTGACCCAAAAATAAGAGTTACACCTTAAAACTCAATTAATATCTATCTCACGAATAGAAAATTGTAAATCTTTCCATTATCAAGTTTTATATACATTAATTTGTTTATGGTGTGAACTAAAATCTTCATTACTTACCATTTGTTTGGTTGAATGGAAAACAAGAGGGGAAAATGAGAAGAGAAATTGGGTGTATAGTATGATTTTCTCTTATTTGAATAATGAAAAAAAAGGAAGGAAAGACTGTAGGTCATCCTATTAAAAAGTCTTCTCCCTAAAATGAGAAGAAAATAGAGCAAGAGTGACTTTATAAGATAAAATTATAATTTTATCCTTATATTCTTCTCCTCTTCTATAAAAAAAGAGGATGAAAAAGTCAAGACAAAAAATACGTTTTCTTTTCATTCTATTTTATCTTGTTTTCTCTAATCAAAATAAACCGTTAAAGTAGAGAGGCTGGCGGGGTGGGATCAAGAATTTGACTTTCATAGGCTAGTATGTAAATTTATACTGTATGGTGATTAAGCACATCTATTTCCCATTTAGTTATATTTGTGAGTTTTGATTTTGATTAAAAATAAAAGGTTTGTGAAGTAAAATTTTTTTTCCATCCACACCTCTCTTAAACCCAATAACTTTCAGGACAAAAGGCTTCTTTATTTTGTTTTTGTTAGGAAGAAACGGAAAATATGCAATGTAACGACCAACGAGAATGCACCAATGTACTTTGCCTTGCCATTATATTCTTCCATTGAATTATTTTTTCAATTTTTTCTTAGACTCTCACTGTCAATAACACGTATTAAAGTCGGCCAAAATTGCACAAGATAACCTAATCTGATGTAAGTTTCAATACTAGAGTGAACTTGAAGACATTGAATCGATTTTGCTATAATTTTTTTATTTCTCCTCCTAAATGTTAGAAGTCAATTTAACTTTAAAAGTAAATTTAATAACTAATTGAATTTATATAAGCTAGTTTATATACATGCATGTGTTTGAATGCAGGGGCTATTGAATAAAAAATAAAAAAAAAGTCTTGGAAACGTGCTAGAGAAGTGGCAAAAAGAAGAGAGAGGGCACGAAAAGTCGTTGGAGCCGAGATGCTAAGAGAGATTAGAAAAGGATAACTTCTCCTATCGTTGATGATGGGCTTTTACGAGGCACGTCTTATTTGGGAGCTGGTGTAGAAGTCCGGGGTTATCCTCGATCGATGTGGTGTATGCTTTGGCGAAAGCCCAAATGTGGGATTATGGGTAGCTTTCGTGGGTCCTGGGGGATTTTAGTTGGTTTGAGTGGTGCTCTACGTGTTTTGTTTCTCTTTAGGTTTCTCTCTTTTATTTTGCTGTCTTCCTTGTGCTTCTCTCTCTTTATTTGGACGATCTTTGTTTTTTGGGTGTTTAGTGTCTTTTTTGGCATGTAATGTGATGTAACCCTTTTTGCTTATCAATTTGTGAGAATCAAACTCTATAATTATCGAGAAAAATTATATATGTGAGTTCATTCGTGTGAGTTTTGCTCGGAGAGTATTTTCTTTTGTTTTAAACTACTTATATCCCACTTTGTCCAAGCCATGGATACAAGAAAAGAACTGTAACATCTTTCCCCTCTTAAAAGGGGAAAATATTGCATATTCTGAGAAAACAGAGTGGTCATATTGACTCATTAAACACATTCATGGTGCTTATGATGTCTAATATTATATATTCCGAAGAGAGAGTGCATGGTATATTTTATGCATTTTTGCTGTATGTCCGCCGCTTGTTCGTTCTGTTGCCTTTCTTTGTAAGAAATGCCTAATGCTGTCTTAATTTGCAAATAGGCTGTTACACGCTGATTGAAAATTGTCTTCTCTCAGTTGCGAATATCATCTTCACAGAGCTTGAAGCCATATATATATAGAATCATGACATGCACGATAGTAATTAAGTAATAAGTACTCTAACAAAAGAAAAAGTGCTTTATTATACAGTATGGCAGGCAGCAGAGGGTTTATATATATATATGTTGCCTCCTTAAACACGTACATCAACGCTTGCATTAATAGAGTTTTTATGCATTAAATCATATATATAATTAATTAACAAGAATATATATGTACTAGCTAGCTAATAATTAACGGCGTTTTCTAACATCCTTGGGGTATCTCTCTGTACGTATTTTATTAAGTTGAGAAGCGGCAGAAGAAAACAAGGAAAAACATAGGCCAGATGATCATTGTTCCATTAAGGCTCTTTGGGACCCTCGAAAGTTTCGTTAGCACAGCTGTGTTTAATTATTATTCCAACCTTAGCTTTCTTAAACACCCACCATGCTCTTTCCCTCTCCCATGCACTGCCATTATATTTCTCTCTATCCCCTTTACTCTTTCTGACATTGATCTCTTGTTTCGTCTTGTGTGTTCAAACTAAGCCGCACACAAGACCCTGACATTATGGAAAAGGAAGTGACCGTGGAAGCTCAAGCACCACCACAAGGTCATGGAAAAGGCACGGTGAAATCCAAAGAGGCTAGTGACATTGATGAATATGAAGAAATAGGAGAGAAGCCATCGAGATTTGAGATCTGGGGATGGTACATTTATGAGTTCTGCTCCTACTTTGTTCAGACAGTGCTCATCCCTGTGGTGTTTCCTCTCATAATCAGTCAGTTACAGCAGCTCTCTGGTGACCCAGTTCAGGAATGGCTCAATGATCACCAAGGCATGGGCTGTGCACAAAAGGAGATTGTTCTGTAAGTACACATCCTTTAAATTTTCTATCATTAATTTTCCTTCGTAAATTTTCTTTTGGGCAACTTTGCTATATAGAAACTAGAGCATTTGGATTTTTGGATCAGCATATAGTTTTGCGAGCTGTAGAAACTAGAGCATGAAGTTTGTTTCGTTTGATCTGAAACATTCATTCTAATTAATAATAAAACAATGATTTTTTGTGGTACTCAAAAAATCAATCCAACATGAAACGGTAATATATGACATGGATTGGTGCAATGATTGTTTGAAAGCTTCTTAGGATAATCTGATTCTTTGGAGCCAAACATGGTCTCGCGATGTACTTTCTCCAACCTTGACGTTGAACAGTAGTTTTATGAATTTTGGTGATTCAAAAATTTCAAAGAAATGTTGGAATTGCTGAGTTTAAAGAAAATTGTTCATGCTTATAAAATAATAATCAAGTAATCAACATATATATATATATATATATATATATATATATATATTAGCTATAGAATTATTAAGTTAATACGTTTAAAATTTAAATGAATATGCCTATATTAATTATTGAAAAACTATCCTAGAACATACATATAAACATTCTAATTATCACTATGATATTATATTGCAATTGCAGTTTTAGGGTTTAGGGTTTATATTGCAATTGCAGTTTTTTCTTCGTTACTTAAAAAAATGGGATGGGACGCGTGATAAACAAGGCGTGGGGCTCCGTAATCATGGAAAGCTTTGATATTTGGGGTGTTGCAGGCACGCAGCCTGATTTCCGTATTTTACTCTCAATCAACAGTCAAGATTTCTTCTCAACTTGGGTCTTGCACTTCATAATATCAAGCGATTCCTTTTTGTTTTTATTGACTGTACATATATGCTCCCACAGAGACCAAAAATATAATCAAGAAAACCCATACAGGCTCGCCCTATGTCGACGTTCAAGGAAAAATAGGCTATGCAACCAAAGAAAAAAGAAGCTATGTTATTTATTTCTTATCGTAATACTTGGCCAAAACAAGCGGGAGAAAATAACTATGCTTTATTATTTGGAAAGATAGTTTTTGTGTGGACTCGGACCCAAGAGTCATCGCCTTCTGAGTAGTATATATATATATACATTACCCAAATCGATCGAGAACGTTGTTTGACCAGATTTTTTTTTAATAGAAATTGTGGTGATAGTTGAATAAAATATAACGATAGAATTCACTTGTTAATCCAGTGATAGCTAACTAGCTATGCCACATAAATATTATTCTACCTTGCTAGGACATTAATTGATTTCAAGTAAACATTCGATTCGATGTGCGTGTCAATTTTCTCACCAAAAATATGATGATGAATTGCATGCAGGTATAGCAAGCTCACAAAGCACAGCATAAACGCAAGCGGGTCAAAGTTCTCGTCATTGGGATGGACATCAGCTGCTTGGGGTGGAGGCCTAGTGTTGTCCATTCCAATTCTGGGCTTCATCTCATTCCACCTCGACAGCCCATTGCAAGCACTCATCACGGCAGCAGCCACGGGCGTTGGTGTCTTCTTCTGCCTCCCCGCAGGGTTCTTCAAGACCACCAAGATCTTCATTCCCTACATTGCCTTCATTGCCGTGGCCACCACAGTCGCCAATGCATCCCACACACACTATCTCGCCCTCATGCTTCGTCCCTTTGGAACACCTACTACACTTAAGAGAACCCAATTCTTCACAAGGAGGCTTGGTCTCTCTAGCATGCTCTCACTTTATGCCACTGCTTTTGGTTCATTGGGTGCAGCCATTGTCTCCTCCCTCACTTACCACATGCTTAGGGAGCCCACTGACCGTGATTTTTTGAGTCTTTGGGTTGTGTCAATCTTCAGTGGCCTCATATGGCTGGCTGGGGTGGTACATGTCGCGCTCACATCCCCCAACAGAACCACGAATGTTTCTTCCATAACTTTCTCCTACTCAATGTTCCACCCTCTTTCCATATTCATATACCCGCATGCAATTGGAGGCCTTGTTGGGGTTTTTCTGGCTTCTTTTGCCACCATGAGCATTTTCACAGGAGGGGTGCTTTTCACAGTGGGTCAACTCTGCATTAAGCCCGTGCACTTGCTTTATTTCTGGCTCGTGTATTTCCTTTTTCCCTTAGCTTCTCTGCCCCTGCTCAAGCCTCTGCGCCACTTGGTCAAGGTGAATTTCTATAATGCACAAATATTTTAAATTTGTTTATTTATTCACACATCATATTATATCATGTGCGTATTTTATGCTCATATATACTTGCATAATTTTTTTGCATTTGTGTTTTTTAATTGACTCTATAATTTTTACTGATAATGTGAAAAGATAATTACAATATCATCTAATCATATTTTAACACCTTAGCAAAAGTGGCCCATTATCAATCATGGAAGTCTCATATATAACATATGATTGCTTACATTGTAAAATCAATGTATCAAAATTATATTTTAATTATAATATATCATTATTTCTTATAAAATTGTTGTATGGGTTTACTTTTGATACAAATGTAACAGTACACAATTAGAAGAGATTGTAGAATTCTCAATTTATACTATTATTATCTTATCAAAATTGATGGATCTACTGTCATTATATTTACGTATCATCATGTCATACTTAATACTCTACATACTCTGCATGTTCAACTCGATCAGGTAAATTCTGTGAAGATGCAAATCCTGGGCTTCCTGCTATCAGTTTTCTGCTCTGGGTTCGGGTTCTACTTCTGGGAGAGCCACTGGAAATGGAGCCACTTGCTGATATTTGGTGCCATTCAGGGCACGGCAGCTGGGGTGCTGCACGCATTTGGGAGGGTGCTGGTGCTCAACTGTGCCCCATATGGCAGAGAGGGCGCCTTCTCTGTGTGGTACGCCTGGGTCAGATCTGCCGGCTTGTGCGTGGGGTTCACGGCCGGCTCGGTGGTGCCAGGGCGCGTTAGGGCCTCTCTGGGTGCCGCGTTTTGCGCTGCACTTGTTGGCATTGTTGTTCTTCTTTTCGGGAATGTCAGTGACGTTGGTGGTGCTGTTGATGCAGGCCTTGTCACAGAAGAGGAAGAGGATAGTGATGAGACAGGTTCTTGTTCCCGTTCCCATTCCCACGTCCCCTCCTTAGATAATTCAAAACAATCTCTCAGCCTTTGAAATTCACATATATATATATATGGGTAGGTATGTATAAGAATAAACCAATGTTATTCACACTGTACGCGTGTTCTGTGCCTTATATGTTTACATTCTTTGCAAATGATCATATGAATGTTATGAACTATGATAGATGATAGATTATTTTGGATGAATTTGTGGTCTGTACTGTTATCGTTCTGATGCATGCATGCATCTACATACCATCTTGATAATCTCAGAACTATGATACAAAAAGAAGAAGATGAGAAAGTTGGGAGAGAACACTTGTGTAAAGTTATCTTGCATTGAAAGTAAATTGTTGAAAGAATACAATCCGTTACTTATTGATGAGAATCAATTCCTATTTATGTACAATGAAGAATGATTACTAGCATAAAGTAGTTACAGGTAGTTATAACTAACTTTATAATTATAGTTTATTATTTGCTTAACTATGTGACCTCCAATATACCAAGAAAAGAGATTGGTTTTAATTTCGGATTAAGTAGCTGGTTTAATATACAGTAGTTGGGTTAAGCTGTTGGTCAGTTTGTAAGCATCGCCTCCTGGCAATCCCATTCCCATCTCTCTACTCCTCTTGCATGGATTAATTTACAGCATAATGATGTCTATGACCTATATGTTTTCCTTTAAAAACATTCATTGTCCTTTATTAAAAAAAAAAAAACGAGTGACTTGAGTGAAGCCACATTTTTACTTTGTAGATATATAATTTTTATATATTATCGGTATGAAATTATTTCTTATTATTATTTAATAGAAATGAATTTTTAAATTTCTGTATTTATTTTATACAGTGAAAAAGAGAGACCGGTTACATTACCCAAAAATAAAAATAAAAATAGAGAGAAACTGATTACATAGAAAAAATTTATATATTGAAATTGGGATAAATGAGATTATGAGTACTTACATTCTTTATATATTTATATATGAAAAATGCCTTTTAAACACTCAAAATGAATGTCTTAATAAGACACATTTTTATACATAAAAAAAGTGATGAACCGTCAAGATTAAAAGTAATGATAATAATTAATAAAAAATAGGAAGCTGAACAATAATCATGCCCTTGATCAGTTGTAAAATTATGTCTATAATCACGTGATCAGTACAAGGCAAACATGGCTTTCCTTCTTGCGTATGCTTTTTCCTCTTTGCACAGTTACGCTCAAGAGGCGGGCGGGTATGTTTATCCTGAAGACTTCAACCTTCTAAAAGCGGTCCTTATCACTTCGCTGTTTAACGTTGGACCTGAAAAATAAATAAATAAATAAATAAATTGGAGTCGGACCATACCAATACACTACTGAGACGGCCAGATGGGTACATTAATTTTGTTTTTTTGTTTTTCTTAGCAAATCCAAAGGTAGAAAAATAAAATGACCAGTGCTCGGCCATTTTTGAAATGTCAGAGACAAGCTCATGAAAGGGGAAAGATATTAATAATAAATTATTGAAAAAAAAAAACACTCAGCAAATCATGTGTACATGACAGAAAGTACATATGAGAAGGGTGAAGATTTACACGTGACCCTCTTATGTGTAAATCCACTCCCATTTCCTATGGTATAATTTAATTCCTTTATTTAGCACAGGTTTAGTTGGGAAGGAAACTGCCCCTACAATGAAATAAAGTTGGGTGAAAATGGACGAAAATAATTTATCCCTAAATTATGTCTCATTTTTACCTAGTAATCATTTTTTGTCATATGAAAGATAAGAAATATAATTTAGTAACTGTTTTGAAATTTTAAATGACATTAAATACTCATCTTTCACGTGACAAGAAGTGATTAGTGAGACAGAAAATAGGACAGTTCAGAGATAGCTCATCTCTGTCAAGAAATCCTGTTATAAAGAAACGTCATTTTCGCACAGAAGTCCCTAAATCTATGATTTGAAGCTTTTGAATTCTGTCACTGCTGGTTGTCCATGACTTTCTCATAATTAGACGCCCCTTGGCAATAAAATTTGATGCTGCTTGGTCTGAAAAGTCATTTTCTTCAATAGCAGTGAAAACCTAGCCATTTTCGTAGTTTATTGTACATATTCAATGTGTTTGTATCTGATATTATAAAACCTGGAGGGAAGTGCCTGTTATGTTTTGCGCGTTCTGCTCTGTGAGCCTGTTCTGTTGCTTCTCTTTGTATGATATGCCTATGATGTATTTGCAGATAGGCTTTTATGTGCCATGTGAAAATTGCGTTCTCTCAACTGTGGATATCATCATCCTCAGAGGGTTTGGAGCCACAGATAGAATCATGACATGCGAGAATGGTTAAGTACTCCAATGAAAGAAAATGTGCTTTACACCATATGGCATGCAGAGGGTGTTGCCTCCTTAAACACATCAACGCTTTCTCTAATGGATTCTTTTAATCATTAAATCATAACTAGAATACTAGCTAATTACTGGCGTTTTCTAACAAAAAAAGGTTCCACGTAGAGGAAGAATTTATCCTTCCTTACTGTTAGTAAATCAGACCTCACTTACTCTCAGTGCCAACTCCAACAGGTTTTGAACCGAAGATTTCTAAGATGAGATACTGAGAAAATTCTCGTAAGTTGACTATACAACATTTTTTAACCATTATTATTAGATTATGAACACGAACTATGAAGAACTAATTTTTCTTCGTTTAAAGTAAGAACAAAATGCACAACCCATAGTAAACGCTTGGGAAGAAAAAAACAGTTTGAAAACATAGCAAAAGAAGATTAACAAAAGTGATTAGGTTGAGGAAAACAAACTCATAATTTGAAACCGAGTAATATTTTATTATAAAATTCTCCGCCTTGCTTTTAAAATTCTAAAAGATATCTCTATTACACTCTTTAGAATTTAATGTTAATAATCAAAAACTTAATCACATAATTTTAAAGGGTGAGTATTTTGTTATCTAATCTAAATGATGTCTTAAAGTGAGGACTAGAGACGCAAAGCAATGTAGATGGGTGTGAGAGTTGTGGATGGCAAGTGAGAAGGTAATTTATTAAGGATTTAACACTAGATAAGTTGTGATTTTAAATAATAACAAGAGATATTTTTTTATGGGAATAACAAGAGATAATTTTGGATGGTAGCTTCATATATTAAAAAAGAGTAGATTATACTGATGTGTTACGAGGTTTGATGAAATTCAGGCTGTACTATTTGTAAAATTTATTTAAAAGGTCATTGGATTTGTAAAATTATTACACCAACCTCCTCTGAATTTGTAGTGCATTACACTAATCTCCCTTTTATCGCACAATAAATAGTAGGCCAGTATAATCTGAATAAATAGAGAGGAGTCGAGGTGAATTTTATAAAGTTTCAGAGAAGATAAATATAATTTAATAAAAAAAATCATTTCTTTTTCTGTTTTGAGTATTACTAACTTTAATTATATATATATATATGTGTGTGTGTGGGGGGGATAGCATCAAGTTATACAGTTATAACTTAAGTAAAGTTACATCATTTATAATTTTTAATGAAATAATTTTTTTTTATCAATCTTACTGTTTAAATTTCACTCACTTGCCACAATAAGGCACTTTAAGTAAATTTACGTCATTTATAATTTTTAATAAAAAATTTTTTTTATCAATCTAACTGTTTAAATTTCACTTACTTGCCACAATGAGGCATTAAGAATAATTAAGACTAAGGACATAATTGGCTTGAAACCTGATATATGGGAATATACTGCCACGAGGGTTTGGGAGTTTTGCCTAACGAAAATTTAAATTTGTCAGGTTGTCGCCCATCGGGAAAGGAGAGGAGAGTGACTCTATCCCTATGGTTGTAAACTTGAGTCTCATCTCATCGCATTTGATATCAACCTTTCTCTCTTTTTGTCCATCCAATTTCTCTTTGAGAGGCCCCACAACGCAGAAAATTGTGGGAATGTTTTCACTTGTTGATGAAGGTGCCACTGCATGTGCATCCGCAGCAGAGTCTTCCCTCTCTCTAATCCGCGCCCCTTTCCATGGCGACCCTTACCCCCACAGCTCTTCCAAAGCCACCTCCTCTCTCGCCTTTCCGCGCATCACTCTTCCATGGCAGGGTCTCCGCCAGTGCCAAGCCAACCCTTCCTGCTCCCAATGCCCTCCCAGGCCTTCAAAAACGGCCCTTTTCGCACAACTCAGCCACACCCATCAACGCCCTTCCATTCAATTCCAGATTTCTCCAAATGGGTACTCGTCGAAATTGCAAAAGCAGAGAAATTTCAGCAAAATCAGCTGACACTGACACTGGTGGCACTTCCACACTCACCCAAAGTGTCAGTCTCTCCTCTCATGTTTTCATTGTATATTACTACTTGTCTCTAATTTTGATGTGCTCCTAGCCTCCTATGTTATTGTTGTTGTTCAGGTGCTTGGGCTATTGCATTTGATCGTGTCCCTGGGGCTTATTCTTGCTGTGGACAAGTTTTTGAAGACGGCATTCGTAGCTGCAGCCATCAAGTTCCCGAGTGCATTGTTTGGGATGTTCTGTATCTTCTCGGTTTTGATTGCCCTTGACTCCACCGTGCCTTCTGCGGCTACTGCCTTGATGAACTTCTTTGAGCCTGCTTTAATGTTCATCCAGAGATGGCTCCCTTTGTTCTATGTTCCTTCTTTGGTTGTCTTGCCCCTTTCTGTCAAAGATATCCCTGCTGCTTCTGGCATCAAAATCGGCCTTATTATAGGTTGGTGCCTATTTCTAGAATTCATCACTCAGATTTCTTTTGTTGTATAATATGTCGGTTGTTGGGATATACGCTGTTTTTGTTTAATTTAGTGCATTCAGCTATATATTAAAATTTGAATAAGTTTATTGGCAGCATTTATATAACTGGATTACTAGAAAAGGTCATTTTTTTGGCATTTAATTTACATGACGTTTTAAAGGTTTTAATGTAAATATGATTTATGAGAGGACATCATGACATCATGTGATACATGCGGTTGATGGCACCTAGTGGGATAAGGCTTAATTGTTGTTGCCGTTGTGGATGCCGTTGATGATGATGATGATGTTTTGAACACTCAAATCTTCCCCTCTCCACTTTTTTCTTTTCAAAGTCGTCATCCCTTGTATGGCGGGCCTAAGTTGTTGCATGTTTGTTATATTTGAATCCTGATATTTGTTACATGATTCTTTAGTTGGAGGATGGCTTGCTACGCTTTGTGTTGCTGGTTTCACAGCTATAGCAGTAAGAAAAGCAGTGAAGACAGAAATGGTAGATGCTGAGCCTATGGGGAAACCATCTCCATTTTCTCCCATTGAAGTGTGGTCATGGACTGTGGTTCTCCTTGTATCATTTGTTGGTGCACTATTTTACCCAACAGCATTGGGGACTACTGCCAGAACATGCCTTCCATTCTTGCTTGCAGCGACAGTGTTAGGCTACATGGTTGGTTCTGGGTAAATATACTCCATTTTACTTCTGCTTACACACTTTGATAATTGCTTTCTCTTTGGTAGAATAAAGATTAAATGAAAAGACCAAAAAAGTATAGTATTCTCATGTCGTGTGCTAATACAAATAGAATTTTATTGCAAACAATTATAGCTGGCACTTTAGATCTTTACTAGAAGTACACTCATTCTCAGTATTGTTTGTTTTCAGGTTGCCATCAAATGTGAAGAAGGTCTTCCATCCAATAATTTGCTGTGCACTATCAGCAGATCTCACAGCATATGCCTTTGGGTATATATCCAAGTCTGGGCTTGAACCTGTTCTAGGTATGATTTAAAGACAATTATTTGATTGCTATATAACAGTTTAATTACTATATTGTATGAGTTGCTCTATCTTTGGCTGGTAAGTTCAACCAGGAAAAGAGAATGCATTACAAAATTACTTGTTTGAAACTTATATTCTGATTGTAGATAACATATGATTTATGTTAAACATTTCAAGTCTGCTGGAAAATTGAGTAATGATTAGTGAACTGTTCCAATCTGATTTATAAAAAAACTTTCTTGGGCAGTGAGTTACACGATTCTCTATTAAGGCAAAGGGTACTTCAGCTAATGTCAACAGATTTGTTATAATTTTTAAGGATAATTATGTGTGAACATGAAGCAGGATATGAGCATTTAATTTTTATATTAAATCCCTTTTAAGATGTCATATAGGAGCACTTGATCACTTCTAGCAGATATATACTATCAGATCTAGCAGAAAAATTATACGAAGAATATTGAAGGTCAAAGCAAGACCCCTCAGTGGGCATGAAGGCGGAGGAGATTCCTTGGGGGGAAGTGAGGAACTACGCTTTTGGCAGAGCTGAAAGGAAATTAGAACCAAGGAAGCATGGACACTTCAAAATAATCACCGTACTGGTGTCAGACAAATATTGTGTTAGGCACTTCATGGACACTTTCCTATACTTCTAATCACAGTCTAGATTTCTTAAACTATTTTCTTTCAAGCTCATAAATATATTAGAGGAAAGACTATTGGTAACTAGAGGTTGGTTGTTGAGGAATCATTGCACTGACTAGTAGTATTTGGAAACAATTTCAAATAAATATTTTTCTCTTGCTCTTATGCACAACATGGTCCACTCTTCCTATGCTATTCGTTTTTATTAATGACTTGAGCATAATAATATCTATACCTTTTTTTTAATTGATTCACAGGATATTACCTAACAAAGGCAGCCTCTAATCCTGGAGCTGGTGATATTTTGATGGGATTTTTGGGATCTGTTATTCTCTCCTTTGCTTTCTCTATGTTCAAGCAAAGAAAGGTAACCATTAAGGTTTCTCAGCTCATAAGTCCTATACTGCAGCAATAACAAATAAACCAGATCAACACAATATGTTCTCATTACTCTCAATGGCTTTACTACATGGTAGGACAAGGCTTGGTTGTTATTGTTATCAGGCAGGTTGTGGTAACCTTTTATTTTATCTGGGCAATGTTTAATGTTATTACTGAGTACTGAAGAATTAAATGATGTAAAATAGCAGTTCAACAAGTAAAATATACTAATTCTTCATGCTGATGATTTTTAACCTGATAAGCCTCGCCAACCCCCTCCCTTAAATTAAAGGGGGTGGATTGATGGGAATGACTTCATTTTCAGAAGTTTGACTAGACTTTACAAAACTTGAAAACAAGTGAAAAATAACAATAATAGTGATAATGTATTATCCAAGAAAATTGCAACAACATTGTATTAGGTACCCTTAGGCTGTAAGTAGTGCCCAAAAAAGTGCTTTGACGCTTTAGTTTGTTCATTTTTTCAGTCTGCATTAGGTATTTCACGTTGTTAATCTATCGAGGCTGCATATCTTTTATCTGTTCCTCTTCTTTTTTTTTTTTGGGGGGGGAGAGGAAGGGAGGGGGGGGGGGGGGCGGTGGTTGGTGCTGGATAAATTTGCAAAAACATTTGGAAGGTGCTTTGGATGGACTTTGTTCTATAATATATGGAGTTTGATTTTAATTGAACATACATAAATTCAAGAGAGAAGAACCTGAACTGTGTACACGCCCATTCCTTGTGCTTACGAATCATAAGCCTGATATATGCTCGACTACAATACATGCTTTGTAACATTTTGTTTCTCAACCCATGATCTAATAATGGCTAAACCATTAAAAAACGAACTAATTATTTTTCTATCTTATTCAGCTTGTGAAAAGGCATGCAGCTGAGATTTTCACTTCTGTCATCATCTCAACAGTTTTCTCACTGTACTCAACTGCCCTGGTTGGACGTCTTGTTGGATTAGAACAGTCTTTAACCGTGTCTATTCTGCCCAGATGTATAACAGTGGCACTGGCCCTCAGCATTGTGACTTTATTTGAAGGTAAATATTGCACCTTCTCAGCCATAGTTGATCACAATAACTAAACTTGTCTGCAATGAAACTCATTCAAAGTTAATGGAGTAAATTAGAGGTATACAGCCTACATTAGTTTAAAGACTTTGAAGACTGTCATGTGCACACACAAAGTAGGGGAAGCACTAAAACAAGCATTTTATTTGTTCGCACTTTAGTTCTACCCCTGAAAGTTTTCCCTTCTCTGTATGCAGGTACCAATTCATCTCTTACAGCAGCCGTGGTCGTAGTAACTGGCCTGGTTGGAGCAAATTTCGTACAAGCAACGCTTGATAAACTTGGTTTTCGTGATCCAATTGCTCGAGGAATAGCAACTGCATCTAGGTATGTTATGCAATCCATTGATCACTTGACCAAGAATCCATTTTCACTGCATTCCTCATTTTCATTACTAGCATAAGTTGATGGTAATTAAAATTGCATTGATGCTAATTAAGACTGCGTTTATGATCCTCGTATTAATAGTTTGGACTTATATTAATTGGGCCAACATACAAGTATACAAAGTATTTTCTTATCCACATTGCAACTTTCTTATTTGCATGTTCTTGAATAAATTTTGTACAGTGCCCACGGGCTTGGAACAGCTGCATTGTCTGCCAAGGAACCTGAGGCTCTTCCATTTTGTGCCATTGCTTATGCTCTGAATGGCATATTTGGATCCATACTTTGCTCAATTCCTGCAGTCAGACAAAGCTTGCTTGCAGTTGTTGGCTGAACATGGGTCAAGCCCTGGTGCTATTTTCATTTCTTCTGGTGCCAAGATGTATAGAGCAATATTAAAACTTTAATTTAGTTGCGCCATCAACCTTATAGGAAGCAATAATCAATTCATTTTTTGAATTAATATTCTATGATGGCATGTTTCTGTTCTGGACTTCATATCTTCACGTGAGGAGAGTTCCCCTTCTTTAAAGATGTGCATAGTAGCAAAACGTGGCTGATTTTACCAATATATACAACTTTGAAGAACTGACCTACTTAACGTGATTGTTGTTATGAAATAATAATAATAATAATCACCATTCATAAAACAAAATGAGTGCATTCTAAATTGCTTTTCGTATTTAACCGTTCCGTGTCATAAGTAAAATTGGTGACGAGCTATCATTTGGAAAATTCCAACCTTTATTGTTCAAAATGTCGTGCTCGTTTTTTAGCCTTTATTTGTGCTCGAATTCAAAAAAGTAAACTATCACATTTGTTCTTAAGTTATTTGGGGTTCTATCATATTAATACTTGTAAAGAAAATTGTAGTCATTAGTCTCAGAAATGTTAGTCCGTTGATCAAGTCATCTGTAGAAAAAGTGGCGGTGGCTGTGCATTTTGCAGCCACCGACTGTTGAAAAATCAAAAAGAGATTACTGTGCACATGCAGCGATAATGTGAAAATCTGATTGTATCACCGAAATATGCACAGTAACATGCACAGTAATTTTCAAAAATCATCTATAAATAGAGCCTTGAAGCAAGACGATTTTTGCAATCCTGAACTGAGAAGCATTTCCTCAGTTGTAAAGAAAGAAGCAGTGTAGGCTTCTTGTAGTGAGAGAAAAATAGAGAGTGTGTGTAAGAAAATTCCAAGAGTGTAGTGTGAATATACACTGGGGGGTTTTGGATATATTCTCTAGATCTCTGTAATACTACTAATTGTAGTAGAAGAGAGTCTCATTGGGGATACACTATATTGTAATTACTCTTTAAATATAGTGGAGTATTTTTCGGAGTTTGGTAGTGGTTTTTCCCTCAAAATTACGGGGAGGGTTTTCCACGTTAAAATATTGGTGTCTGATTATCTTGATCTATTTTGTTGGTGTGAATAGTAACGAGTACTATTCATAAATAGTGAAGTGAGTCCCACTGCATAAAACTATTCACGTGAATAGTGACGTGGGCCCCACTGCGAATTACTATTCACCGTGCTCCATTTTTCCGCCTCTTCAATTTGGGCGCGCTTTCGCTCACATCCGTAAAGTGTTTATTACACTTGGGGTGTACTCGACTCTGATGATATCATAACAAGTGGTATCAGAGCTTTGGATCGGTGGGATTTATTCTTAGTATGCTCTGTGGTTGCAGCTTAGTCTGATCTTCCACATCAGAAAAGAGTTTCTCCCTAATACTTGAGGATCACCTTTTGGTTCTTTATTCTTTGGAAGACAGTGTGATCAGTGAGAGTGCAGTTTGAAGAGGTTCTGGCTAAGGAAAGACTTGGTATTTAAGCGTGTCCATTGTGACCCACCTCTCTTTCCTGGGAAGCCTCTTGGTGCACGGTTTACAGTTGAGTTGCACTATTCTAGTATACGGTTAACAGTATAAGGTTCTGACTAAGATCCAAGATGTCGGTGCCAAAATTTGAAGTGGAGAAATTTGACGGGACCTATGACTTCGTGCTATGGAAACCGAAGTGCAGGCATTGCTAGGTCGGCAAGGTCTTGCACAGCGTTGGAGGACCCAGTGGTCATTACACGATGACAAGAAGAAGGAGATGATGGTCAAAGCATCGAGTACAATACTGCTTGAGTCTTGCGGACAATGTTCTCGCGAGAAGTCATGGATGAAAAAACCGCCGATTCACTATGGAAGGCTTTGGAAGAAAAATATTACGTAAAGACCTTGTCCAACAAGCTTTATCGAGAAAGCGATCTGTACACATCCAAATATTCGGAGGAAAATCAATGCAAGAAAATATAGATGACTTCAACAGGATGATCTCGATGTTGGAGCGGTGGAATTAAAGTTGAAGATGTTGATCAAGCTATGATCTTGTTGACTTCACTACCTCCGCCTTATGATAATTTCGTGATACCATACTTTATGGTAGATCCGATATCTCGATGAAAAATGTTAATGAATCACTGATGATAACGGAACATCAGAAGTTAGTAGCCGGATCCAATGTCGAAGGTCTGCAGATGGATTGTTCGTGACGAGAGGGCGTAGTCAAGAAAGAGGATCGGAAGCAAAAGCAAGAGAAGATCAAAGTCGAAAGCATAAATCGTGAAGTGCTTTCATTGTCACCAGACGGGACATATCGGAAGAAATTGCCCGAGAAAGAAAGGAGAAATCGGAGATTACGCCAACGTAACAATTGAAAGTTACGAAGATAGTGATGCCGATCTTTGGTTCGGCCTTGACGGTATTCACGGGTGACAGGAAATGAGTGGATCCTGGATTACGGTGCATCCTTTCACATGACACCTAATCGAAACTTCTTCTCATCCTATAAAAAAGGGAGGAAAAGTTAGATTGGGAGATAATAGAATTATTCCGATTCTTTGGTGAAGGAGATGTGCAAGTGAATTTGGACGATGGTACTACAAGGACGTTTCATGCATGGCATGTACCAGAATTGGGTAGAAATCTGATCTCATTAAGTGCCCTTGACAATCGGGGGTACAAGTTCCTTTGGAGAGGGTGGCTTCTTGAAGGTATTCAAAGGCTCAATGGTGGTATTGAAAGGAAAGCTGCAAGGCGGGATCTATCTATTGCTAGGAAGCACGGTCGATGGAACCGCCATTTGTTCTATCCTCTGAAAGAAAGGATGATGCTACACGATTGTGGCACATGCGGCTTGGTCATATGAGCGAGAAAGGAATGACCATACTTGCTGGCAAAGGCTTGTTGAAAGGCCTAAAGAATTGTAAACTTAGTTTCTGTGGAAAAGCGTGTGTTTGGAAAGCGAGAAGCGGGTGAAGTTCAATTACGGCAAACACAATAACAAGGGAATATTGGAGTATGTCCACTCGGATGTTTGGGGTCCAGCCTGTTAACTCCTTAGGTGGAGCTCGCTATTTTCTTACTCGATAGATGATTATTCGAGAAAAGTCTGGATTTATTTCTGAAGAAAAAGAAGAAGTGTTCGACAAATTCAAGCAATGGAAGGCCATGGTCGAGAAGCAAACCAGGCGGTCTGTCAAGAGACTAAGCCCGACAATGGCGGAGAATTTTGCGACAAAGAATTTGAGGAGTTCTGCAGAAATCTGGTATAGTGAGGCACCATCTTGTGCCGGGAACACCACAACAAAATGGAGTTGCGAGCGGATGAGCAGAACACTTCTAGAGCGTGCAAGATGCATGCGAATCAACGCAACACTTCCCAAATCATTTTGGGTTGAGGCGATCAATACATTTGTATATCCGTAAGCAGATCTTCATCAAGCGCTATTAATCGAAGATTCCACAAGAGGTATGGTCCGCTCGACCCGTAAACTATTCTGATTTAAAGATATTTGGTTGTTCTGCATATGCCCATGTGAATGATGGTAAACTTGAGGCAAGGGCAAGAAGGTGTATATTTCTAGGATATGCACGAGGGGTGAAAGGCTACAAACTGTGGTATATAGAGAAGGCAAGTTCACCCAAAATCATTGTCGTGAGAGATGTCACTTTTGTGAAGGCTGCAATGCTAAATCAGAAGAAGGAGTCTAACTTAGATGATGCAGAGACAGATCATGGTGCTAAGAAGCAGGTGGAGCTAGAGATTGAATGTGGGAAGGTGAAGCAAGAAAATGATATAATGAATCGACCAAGTACTTCAGGGATTGCTCAACCTGAAGAAGAACAACAAGATGAACCTGACTATGAGGAAACTGGTGAACCAACCAGAGATGCAGAGCCATACAGTATTGCTACTGGCAGAGAAAGACGAGAAATCCAGAAACCAAAAAGATATCTGGATTCTGCTGCTTGTGCACTTGACTCATTAGATGCAGATCCTATAGCCTTTGCTTTGGCTATGGCGAATGGTGCGATTGGAGATGAACCATGTACCTATCATGATGCAATAGAAAGTAAGGAGTCGAAGGAGTGGCTGATAGCAATGAATGAGGAGATTGAGTCTCTTCAGAAAAATCAAACGTGGAAGCTGGTACAACTTCCAAAGGGGAAAAGAGTAGTTGGCTGTAAATGGGTTTACAAAAGGAAAGAAGGAATCCCTGGCATTGAGCCTCCAAGGTTCAAGGCGAGACTGGTAGCAAAGGGTTATACTCAGAAGGAGGGTGTTGACTTCCATGAAGTATTCTCTCTGTGGTGAAGCATAGCTCTATTCGGATCCTATTAGCTATTGTAAATGCGTTTGACTTGGAGTTAGAAACGGCTTGATGTGAAGCCGGCGTTCTTACATGGTGAGCTAGAGGAGCAGATCTACATGAGTCAACCAGAGGGGTTCATAAGTCTTGGTAAGGAAAATCATGTTTGCCTATTAAAGAAGTCATTATATGGCTTGAAGCAGTCTCCAAGGCAGTGGTACAAAAGGTTCGATGCATTTATGATTGGTACTGGATATAGTAGAAACCAATATGATAATTGCATCTACTCTAAGGAGCTTCATGATGGTTCAAGATATATTTGTTGTTGTATGTAGATGATATGCTAATTGCATTTCATAATAAGGCTGAAATTAGTATGTTGAAAACTCAGTTGGGAAAAGAGTTTGAGATGAAGGACTTAGGTGCGACGAGGAAGATTCTTGGAATGGAAATTCATAGGGAGCGACATAGTGGCAGGTTGTGTTTAACACAACAAAATTATATTATAAAAGTGCTACAACGCTTCAATATGGATCAATCCAAACCAGTTGGCACTCCGTTGGCTGCACATTTTAAGTTATCTTTGAAAGAATGTCCGAGAACTGAGGAAGAGGTGGAGCACATGTCTCATAAACCTTACTCTAGTGCAGTTGGCAGTCTCATGTATGCCATGGTGTGCACTAGACCAGACATTTCACATGCAGTGAGTGTGATAAGCAGATTTATGAGCAAACCTGAAAAGACACACTGGGAAGCTGTGAAATGGATCATGCGGTACCTAAAAGGTTCCACTGATGTCTGTTTGGTATTTGAAGGTCAGAAGAACCGTGGAGTTGTGGGTTATGTAGATTCTGATTATGCAGGTGACTTGGATAAAAGAAGGTCATTGACAGGCTATATCTTCTGATCTTTGGATGTACTATTAGCTGGAAGGCGACATTGCAATCAACAGTGGCATTATCAACTACTGAAGCTGAGTATATGGCATTGACTGAGGCTGTTAAAGAGAGTATTTGGGTGCACGGTCTTTTGGATAGTTTTGGATTGAATCAACATGTACCAATTGTACATTGTGATAGTCAAAGCGCCATTCATCTGGCTAAAAATCCAGTCTATCATGAAAGGACAAAGCACATTGACGTCAGACTTCATTTTGTCAGAGAATGTATCAATAATGAATCTTGTTGCAATTCAGAAGATAGCCACAGCTGAGAACCTAGCCGATATGATGACAAAACCATTGCCAATTGACAAGTTTAAGCATTGCTTGGACTTAGTTAATATTTGCAGAGGTTGAAAGTCATGCAAAATGCAGCCAAGGTGGAGAATTGTAGAAAAAGTGGCGGGGGCTGGGCATTTTGCCGCCACCGACTGTTGAAAAATCAAAGAAATTATCGTGGCACATGCACAGTAATGTGAAATACAGTTGTATCACCGAAATATGCACAGTAACATGCACAGTAATTTTCAAAAATCATCTATAAATAGAGCCTTGAAGCAAGACGATTTTTGCAATCCTGAACTGAGAAGCATTTCCTCAGTTGTAAAGAAAGAAGCAGTGTAGGCTTCTTGTAGTGAGAGAAAAATAGAGAGTGTGTGTAAGAAAATTCCAAGAGTGTAGTGTGAATATACACTGGGGGGTTTTGGATATATTCTCTAGATCTCTGTAATACTACTAATTGTAGTAGAAGAGAGTCTCATTGGGGATACACTATATTGTAATTACTCTTTAAATATAGTAGAGTATTTTTCGGAGTTTGACCCGTGGTTTTTCCCTCAAAATTACAGGAGGGTTTTCCACGTTAAAATATTGGTGTGCAGTTATCTTGATCTATTTTGTTGGTGTGAATAGTAACGAGTACTATTCATAAATAGTGAAGTGAGTCCCACTGCATAAAACTATTCACGTGAATAGTGACGTGGGCCCCACTGCGAATTACTATTCACCTTGCTCCATTTTTCCGTCTCTTCAATTTGGGCGCGCTTCCGCTCACATCCGTAAAGTGTTTATTACACTTGGGGTGTACTCGACTCTGATGATATCATAACATCATCCTCTTTTTGAAGTTTCTTTTCCTCAGACTCAATTAATTCATAATTATTTCCTCATTCAATCACATGATCAATCCCGCCACATAACATATAACCTTACCCTCGGCCTAATTAAAATTTAATAAGTTGCGCAGTTAAAACAATAGTTTGACGAATCTAACAACTTTGACTGGCTTAGGAAGGTTCGAACTTTAAAAAGGATGAGAAAAAAAGTAATTTGAATCTTAGGAAGTTATTTTGAGAATCAGCTCGGGAGATACATATATATATATATATTCAAAAGAGAAATTTCTGACTTTGTAATATCAAAGTTTTGGGGGAAAAAAAGAAGATAAAATTGAGTGCTGAGAGTCACATGAGAAATTCCACTATTATTCTCAAAGCTATATTTATCCTTTTAACTTAAGAAATGATATGGCATTTTCCATATAAAAAGAATGTACTCTTGTATGTTGATACAAGAATTTTGGTTAGAGGAGAAACATTAAGAGGATTAGGATTCGGATGGGAATAGCACGCAGTAAGCAAAGCAAGACCACATCTGTCGTGATAGGAGAAATTGTGGTGGAAAAAGGTGACATATGGTGCTCTAACACGTGTTTGAATGGCATTTAATTTGATTGAAGGTGCCAGTTTATGGGGACGTTGCATGAGTTGGAAGCACAAGAAGGAGGAAGCCATTCTGAGCTGTTCCTTCCTCCTCCATCGCCTCTCCTCAACGGCAGCCTCCCCCTTCCCACCGTCTTATAGGAACACCTTTCCTCTTCCTTCTTCATTCCCTTTTTTTCTTTCTTTCTTCGACTCTTCCATTTTCCGGGTTCTTCAAGGTTTGATTGATTGCCTTATATTTTGTTGCCGTCTTGCATTATATTGTGCTTCTTATTGCACATGTTTTTGGATGCTTTATTTATTTCCACATGTTCATGGCTTTGTCATTTCATTTTATCTCTTCACAATTGCTCTACTTCTCCTGTGAACCACAAGTCCCTTTGAGTTTTCATTTTCCTACGAGTCTGTGGCATGAACAATATTGTGTTGGAAATTTCTTCTAAATATAAGTTTGGAGCATTTTTTTTTTCCTATTGTTGTTATTGTCTGAGGGGTACCTTAATTAATCTCTTATCCTTTGGTTACTTGATCAGAAAGAGACACAAATAAAATGGACGTATAATTTACACATGCAACAAGGCCTTGCTAATATGTAGGAAAAGTCATAGAGACCAGTGAAAATTTTGAATGGATTGTTTTCGTACACCATTGGACGTTCAAAAAGTTTTGTTCTTATTCTTACACTATGTCAGGTTTATATAGAAATGCAAATGACAAACTTCATTTAAAATTTTGGGTATAATTTTATTTTTTTGATTCTTTTTTTTGCATTCAAATTCTCTTAATTTCTATTTGTATTTAACGTGGCTTTTCTTATTTCATTAATAAGATTTATGCTTTCGGTGTTGTTTACAGCATACATTCATTATATTACGTTAAATAAAACCGAGTAACATTGATTATATCACCATAGGTAGTCTGCCAAATGCTCTACTTCATATGCCATTGCACGTAAACCACATTCTGTTTTGCAACAGCTCTGTGAAAAATACCGAAGAGGCACCAGTTTCAGAATCTTTAATCAATGGAGCCACATCCAGAATCCCCAGAGGTAAATGCTCAATCAATAAACTCACAGAATTGTCATTCTTAGGGTGAAGGAGGGGGAAATTGATTTGATATTATATACAACAAGAGAACAATAGTCACATTGGTACTAATATTGGTGATTAATGCTTGCTATCTTTCAGGGTGGTAATGAAACTTCACCAGTTGTTTCCTCTCATGAAAGAACAGATTCTGAACCTTCTAAGCATGTGATTGATACAGCATCACCTTTTGAATCTGTCAAAGATGCTGTCTCCAAGTTCGGAGGAAGAGTTGATTGGAAATCCCGTCGAACCCAGAGTTTGGAGGTACATTATTCTTTATAGACATTTGCATTTCTGTTTACATATCTATGAATCTTATTGTTTCTTTATTTTTTCAAAAAATATTTTGCAGATACATTGTTTAAATAAAAATGAGAAATTAATGCATCAAAGATTTGCTAGATGTTGGATATTAACCCTTGATGATGGCATTATAGAGGCCTATGAATATAACTTTTGTCTACCATACTAGTTTCCCATTGCTTTAGACAAATTAGTGTTGCATGTACAATACATTGAGGTCCTAAACCACAGGTTTTATATTTAATGTTTTTACTTCTTCTTTCTCTCTCTTTTTTTTTTTCCTGGCTGAACAGAGAAGCAAACTTGTTGAACAAGACTTTGTGAAAACAGAAACTGCAGAGGAATTGGAAACCACTAAGAAACTCATAGATGAGCTCAAGATCAACTTAGAAATGGTAAAAAGAGAAGAGATTGAGGCAAAAGAAGAGGCCTGTCTGTTGAGTGATCAAATTAAGGAGATGGAGGAGGATATTGTGAGTGAAGCCAGTGCTGAAGCCAAGGCTCAACTTGAGGCCGAAAAGGCCAGGCATGCTGCTGCGGTTTCAGACTTGGAATCCATTAAGAGGGAAATGGAAACACTCAGTAAGGAGTATGCTTCTATGATGAGTGAAAGGGATATAGCCGTCCAAAAGGCAGAAGAGGCTGCTGCCGAGTCCAAGGAGGCTCAGAAGGCACTGGAAAATTTAACCAAGGAGCTGGTTGCGACAAAGGAGTCATTGAGCTCCATGCGAGCCACACACTTGGAAGCAGAGGAACAGAGATTAGGCGTTGTGGATGCGGAATTTCACAACTGTAAGCAGCAACTTGAACAAGCAGAAGAGGAGCTAGAAAGACTCAACCAGCAGGT
The DNA here is from genome assembly GCA_031216105.1 of Dalbergia cultrata. NCBI lineage: Eukaryota > Viridiplantae > Streptophyta > Magnoliopsida > Fabales > Fabaceae > Dalbergia > Dalbergia cultrata. The sequence continues at coordinate 269,102 of CM062347.1, read as the reverse complement.
CATGTCAGCAAGGGTTCTCAAATCCAAATTAGATGCATCTTCTTCTTTACTGCATGATCTGAAAGCTGAATTAGCAGCATATATGGAATCAAAACGGAAAGAGGAAGGCGATACAGTGCGGAAGAAGGAACTCAAGGAAGTGAAACTGAACATTGACAAAGCAACTGCTGCGGCTGATTGCCTCAGGGAGTCTTCCGTGTCACTAAAATCAGAACTGGAAGAAGAGAAGTCGGTTCTCGCCAGGCTCAAGGAGAGCGAGGAAATGGCATCTACTGCTGTGACAAAGCTCCAAGAGGAACTGGAGAGGACGCGGTCCGTGTTAGCTTTGCGTAAGATGAAGGAGGAGGAGGCGAGAGAGATGATGATTGAGTTGCCCAAGAAGCTGCAGGAAGCGGCAAAAGAGGCTGATGAGGCCAAAGCACTTGCTGTGGCTGCTCAGGCAGAGCTGGTTGAAGCACAGCAAGAGGCCGAACAAGCGAAGGCCTTAGCAAGCACATTGGAAGGCAGATTACTGGCCACCCAGAAGGAGATAGATGCAGCCAAGGCGTCTGAAAAGATGGCAAGAGAAGCAATCCAGGCATTGGAAAAGACTGAAGCAGGTAGAAGCAACAATAAGACTGATTCCTCCTCCAAGGTGACGGTCACGCTGGACGAATACCAAGAGCTGAGCAAGCGAACCTACATGGCGGAGGAGCAGGCCAATGCCAGGATTGCAGCTGCAAATGCTCAGGTTGAGGTGGCCAAGGAGTGTGAGCTAAGGAGCTTGGAGAAGTTGGAGGAGCTGAGTGAGGAGTTGTCGGTGAGAAGTGAGTCTCTCAAGATTGCAACTGAGAATGCTGAGAAGGCCAAAGAAGGCAAGCTAGCTGTGGAGCAGGAGTTGAGAAAATGGATGGCTGACCAGGAGGGCCAACAGAGGAAGGCTGGTGAACCGAATGACCTCACTGCTGCTGCCGCTGCCGCTGCTGCTGATGCAACCACCCCTGAACATGATTTGCTAAGCTCAAAGGGTAAAGTTGCTGAAACCGGATCAGCCCCGCCTCCAGATACAAAGACCAAAAAGAAGAAGAAGATCAAGTCACTATTTCCAACAAAAGTTGTAATGTTCTTTTCCAAAAGGAAAACGCACCCAACCAAGGGAGCCTAGTCCTTCAACTGAAAATTAGTATGCTAAGTCTTAACGTCGTCTTATTGATGAAGGGCTTGTGTATTACTGGCTGCGAATTGTGAGAGTTTGTACTAAGTTCTTTGGTTGCAACAAGAAAATAATTAACACCAATCAATTATTGTATATAAGGAAGGTTTAGCTGATCTATTATGCAATCCCCATTCTCCACTACCAAATTATCTTTACAAAAGGGACAGGCATCGGAGTCTACCTGTACAACGCATCTTCTATGGTAATATATGCAATATCCTAACACATATTACCTTTATATTGTACTTGGCCCTGTCCCTAGAGTCTTTAAACGGTTGGATCCTTAAAATTTGCAAGTTGAGTTCCTTTGATTCCCAATGTTTATGTACATATTATATTTTGAAAATTCATCGTCTTCTATATTTCATCCAAAACGTTTAACCTGGTGAATAGATAAATATAAATAGTTTTATATCTAAGATGCGTCTTACATATATTGATATTTCTTTTGGATCTGAAGTGGTATCATATTGTGAACCATTTAAGCTTAAGATATTAGGTAGAGAAACATAAACGGTTTTAATAGATATTAAGGATTGAGTAATGTTATTTATTCAAGACAAAATCTTTGACAAAAATTATAGTAATTATGTGATTAATCTAAAGGTTAATAATTATGTTACATTATTCTATATGTCTAATATTTCCCTTAAGGAATATGATAGAGCTATAGTTATAATGAGTCATTAAATGCAAACGTGAATAGGAAGGTGCTGATCTCGAACATAAAACAAAGTTGTAGTTTTATGAGGGTTGGTTCGGAAGAACTTATATATATGCATCTTAATTTTCTAAAATAAAAGAAATATACATTCAGAAATGAATATTAATAATAATATAAAAGTATATTAATTATCAAGATTGCCCCTATTTAATATGATTATGCTATTCAAAAAATAAAAATAGATAAGATATAATTAATTACAATAAGAGTATAATTGATAAGTAAAAAGTTAATGTTTTCTTAAGTTAATAAATGGACAGATGAATTTTTTTAAAAAAAAATGCACAATTGAGATACAACAAATAAGTATATTTTAAATTGACCTTTTCAAATATATTTTTTTTGAAAGTAAAAGTTAATTTATATTTGGATGTAATATATAATGACTTTTTTCTAGAAGATGAGAATTATAGTTTATATGTATATATGTATATATAAATCTTTTTGTACTTTTCTAATGATTCTCATTTTACTTCTACTAAAAATTTTATACAAACATGTAAAAAATAAAATAAAAGATATTTTTAATGTAGTTGATGGTGACAAACAACCCCTTGTTAAGGTTTTCTGATACCTACTAATGGAAGGGTACTGTAGTCAGCAAGCTAATATTATCGGATACTATTATTTGTATTTATGGACAATTTTAGGGACCAAAGGCTCACAATATAAATTACGGGATCAAACCATTTTTTTTAAATAGGGATCAAATTATTCATTTATTCTAAATTATTAACTTAAAGAAATTAATTTTAATATATTGACAATATAAAAGAGTTTTAAACATCATCAAATCATATACTTATATTTATATGATTTTTAAATCAATAAATGATTAAATTAAATAGTTTTACTAATATGCTAATATAATTGTGTATTTGTATAAAGTTTTTTTTATATTAACAGTATATATAAATTAAATTCTAACTTAAAAACACAAATATGCAAATATATGACGTGACAAAAATCAAAATATTCCTTGGTATAGTTGTGCAATGCTTGTTCATTCCTTTCCTCACCAAAACAAAGTAATCTTAACTGTTGTTTAATAAATATAAATGCAGCTTGTGTGCAATGCAAGTGCTAGGTAAAATCAAACTTGTAATGCGTTTATAAGTACATGAAGTTATTTACCACGGCATTTCTAATATTAATTTTGATATGATAATAGTATAAAAGAGACTTTTACTTTCATCCAACAATCACATATTTTTATTTATAAAATTTTCAAAGCAATGGGTGTCAAATGTTTTTATTTTATATAACATATATGATTAAATATTTACATATTTCTTTTTTATATTGACAGTATATAAAATTAAATTCTAATATATAGGACCATCAAACGAAATCTAAATATATATTTTTGTTTGTACTAAAATGGAAGGCTACATCAAACACTAATCCTTATTTATCTCTCTTTAGTCTCTATCTTTTTCTTAGGTAAATGTTGCTAAGGAAGACCATTATCTCTCTTCTTTGGGTGGCAGCCCATCTTTTTCTGCTTCTTCTTCTTCTTTTTGGCCTTCTTCTTTGTGTGGCTTAAAATTTTGTATTTTTTTTTTGTTTATTTGTTTTCATTGCCCCTTTGTTGTCATTTTGTTGTTTCCTTTGTGAATATTTTTGTTGTCCCATTTGTTGATGTTTTGGTCTCCTTTTGTGGGTATTTTTGTTTGGATAATCTTACATATAGAGTGACGTTTAAACATATATCAGAATGGGGCATAATACTTTTTTAAGCTGCAATATTTTTTTGTGTTAGTCTTTGATACGAAAAATGTGTTGACATCGATCAATACTCTTTGGACAATGAATAAAGCCGCATATTGTTTGTTAGCTTTGTTTATGGAATGCATTTTCATTCATTTTTTCCACGTACAATAAAACAAATTCTAGAAGACAAAACTGAACACCAATAAATTAAGTATAAATTATGGCCAAAATGCCTAAACGATTAACTCAAATCGATCAAATATAATATGAAAAGTAGCATGAAGAAGACCTTAATTATTAGATGTAATCCTAAAGCCCCAAAATCATTGTAATTCCTTAAGGCTTTCTATTATTATTATTATTATTATTATTATTATTATTCATATTACCGCAAGGCTTTCTATAACCATACGTATTTTTGACTTTTTATTGAACTCTGGACATAGAGTTTCAATATCAACTATGCCCTCCAAGGTTGCTTTTGTGGAATCAACTTTAACTTCTTTAATTGAGTATTCTGGCAAGAAAAAAAGTAAACAAAGAATTTGAGTTAGGGATTTGAGTGAAAGAATTCAAAGAGTAAGCGCGTCTTTAGATTAAAATTGAAAAATTTAGGATAAAATTCATCTTATTAAAGCCAATTTTTGTGGTGCACCGTTTTAACTATAGTGTGTAATGTATCTATCAAGTGAAAATGTTTCCATCCTGTGATCTATATTGATCTAAATCATTGATTTTTCATTAATGGTTAAGCTCTTATATATGGACCAACAATACAACCATTTTAGAAGTTATCATATTTTATCAATATGATATTCTACAAAGTTTCAATTAGTTCTACGATCTTGCGGATATCGTTAGTCCCTTCTGAAACATGCTGAACCACATTTTCGAATTTAAGAGGCTATCAGATTTTATTTACAGAGATTCTCCAAAAAATTCCAATTTATTTTAGGATCGTGCGGATAAATGTTTTAACTTATTTAATTGTATGGTTTTATAATTATTTAATTTTTTTGGTAACATATAGGTAAAATTTGGTCACTTCTAAAATAGTTATATCGTTGTTTGATAATACTCAATTGTTAATAAAAATTCAACAACTTAAACCAATGCAGATTATAAGATATACCTTAATTTTTTTCACATTTGGGGCACCACACATCATAATTAAAATCATGCACCCTAGAATTGGCCTTGTCAAAATGTGAATTCGAAATTAAATGATTCATTCCTGTATTCTGTGTTGGTTTTCCAATGCTATCTCCTCTTTCTATTACAAAGGAATGAGAGTCCTAATTAATCTCATTTGGTGATGTCAGACTTGCCCTCACAATTAGTGTTTTTTCTAGGAATAATGATATTTTAATATTTAAAAATAGGTGATTTAATGGGCACTCTTTTCATTATTTTTAAATGTAATGGAAGAGTAAGACGAATAGCGACATCATCATACTTAATGATAATTGAGAAATCTACCATAGACTCTTACAATAAATTTATTTGTTTCTCTAGGGATAAAACAGCAGTCCTCCCTCAAACTTTAGTGTGCTAAAACACTTTATTTTATTTATTAATTATGGTAGTTAATCTCACACACACACAGATAGATATACATATATATATATATTAAAGTAACCTTATAATGTTTGAAAAACATATAAATTTGATGATTAAAATATATGAATAAATTAAAGTTAAAATAAAGTATTTATTTTAACTTGTACGTGTAAAACACTTTTAAATATCTTGCCCATGATCAACCCGCATCCCCCCCCCCTCAAAAAAAAAAAAAAAAACACACAAATCTAATTCCAATTCCAATTCCGTCTTCTTAGGCAAAAGTTCATTATTCTCCTTTTTCTTTATTAAGATGGATGATTTAGAACTATTTCATTCATGCAAGATTAATGGGAATACATAGAAACAAACAAATATATACCTTGATTTTTCTTTTTGTCGTCAAAGAATTTCTTGACTTCGTCCGCTTGCATTTTATTTAGTTGCATCTTTTCCTCAGAGTCCTCTTTCTTCTTCTTCTTCTTCTTCTTCTTCTTCTTCTTCTTCTTCTCAAAGTATAGCACTATTCTGCGATTAGACTAGAAGCAAAAACTATTTTAAGATGCGGCATTAATAAGGTACATACAAAAACAAAAAATGTTACGTTAAACTTCATTATTTTTCGATAAAACCTACTTTTATTTATTTTAAGATTTTCCCATTAGCATCGACCAGACATCTTTGCGTATAAATAATGTGAATTAAAATATTTTCGTAGTATTAGTTGTGCAGTACCTGTTCTTTCCTTTCGCTCACCAAAACAAAATTTAACTATTATTTAATTTGATCACACAAATGCTTATATATATGTTAGTAGTAGGTAAAATCAAAGTTGTTTTCAGCAGGACGTTTATATTATAAAATCATTGAATTGAAATAAGAAACAAATAACAAACCGGCTCCCATTTGGATTTGGGTTCAGATGATTCCTTGCCGCAGCCAAAGCAAAACATGTTCACTGCAGATTAAGTCTCAGTATAATGTTCCTTTTTCTTTGCAGGGGGGCCTTCTATATTGTGTAGTTTTTGCGATGTGATGTGTGCCAATTCTCTGTCCAGTATGTGTGCATATATATATATATATATATAACGTGGCAGATAGAGAGAGAGTGCGCATTAGACAACGCAGAGGCATGCTGGCGTAATCAAAAGATTAAATATCAGCATGAGATATCACATGTTCATGCAACTCGTGTCAATTTGGCTCACTATTTACTTTTTGCCTTTAATACGTAGCGTGTTTTCTCATATCAGATTTCAATGTTGAGTTTATGATTTATTTTACACCAATTATTCGTTAAAAATGATTTTTTCGAATGTTTGTGCTCCGAAGCTGGCATGACCAAAATCAAGAAGAAACAAAAAAACGAAGAAAAAAAAAAGGGAACGAGGGTAGAAAATGGATTCTCCACCAATTTTACTTACATTAAAAATTTTAAAAAATATTTTCTGTAGGAAATTAAAAGTACGTCCTTTTAAGAAAATGAGGTCATATTTATGAGTCTAACTTTGAATAGTGAAAATATACAAATTCACTTTCATATAAAACTCCTCAAGCGTTCGTATTAACAGGATTATCTTAATTGTGAGAATTTTATTGATAACCTTTTAAACATATCTATTTTATCCAATGAAAATATTTAAACAAAAAAAATTGAAATAAAACATCTATTAAAAAGCCATATTTTATCTAATTTTTCTCTTAGAAAAAAAAGGCTTATATATTTTTTTAGGGGACTTAAATATATCATTGAATCCCTATAGATGTACATAATTCTGTTTTGATCTCTTTAATTTTGATTTTGATTCCTTGTTTAAGTTATTGCTTTATTGATGATGCAACATATTCTTACCTGGAAATGCAGTAAATGTGAAAGTAGCTCTAACATATGTGCGGAATATTGCAAAGACATTCTGACGCTCAAGTTAGTGAATAAATATAGCATAGAGTGGTAAAAGAGTAACATGTAATATACTTGTGATATATGGGGGCGTTGAGCCCCTTATATAGTATGAGGTGACTTCATGATAAGTTAGGAGATAATCTTTCCTGTATAGGGGAGATATTCCTGAGATTTAGTAGATATTAGATATTATAGGAGATATGATATAACCATGACAGGAGATAATGAGAGATATGGAGAGATTCTTTATAAAATTTATGAGATATCTTTAACTAAATATGGGTAAATTCGTAGGAACCTGGGCACCACGTGATCAATCTCTGGGACTCATGTCCTAACTCTCATGGTTTCAAGTTGAGGTGTTCTGCCTATATTTCTAGTCCAGTACATAGTATATATATATAAGATTCTATATATAAAAAAAAGTAGGATTTGACTAATGTATATTTATTTTAATAATTTAAAAATTATTTCTACACTTCATACAAAAGTATTTTTTAAATTTTTAACAGAATTAAATGAACTAAGTGCATTTGCAATGAGCTTCACTTTGTAAGTAGAACTAACTAGGGATGTATCCAAAAAGTATCTAACAGAAGGGCTAAAAATAATAGACCATATATGTTAATTACCGAATAAAATGTTATAATAAGCCTAAAAGCATGACCTCATCGTGAACTAAGTGAGCTTTGCCCTCAGCCTAGCTAAACTTTAATATCTCAAAAAATTTATATTATATATAATTAAAAGCTTAAATACCTTTTTAGCGACTATAACTAGGTCCAGTTTTAGTTCCTTTAATTTTTTTTGGCACTTGATCTCTCTCTTTTTTTTTTTTTTTTTTTAAATATCATTGCTTTTGCTCCTATGCTAGTATGCAATATTGTTAAGAGATGATGTTGATAAGGAAATATTTTTAAAATATCTATGAAAAACAAAGACAAAATTTCTAATATTTGTTGGAGCCAAAATTTAGAATACATGGACTGAAATATAGTATTGAGAAAAAGAAGGATCGAAAACCAAAATATTTTTTTAGAGAAACTAAAATCCAAAAACAATTTATATTTATAAAAGCTAAAAATATATTTACATGTTAATTAAAACTAGTCAATAATAAGATTGTGCATTTTTTTTTGTTTTTAAGAAATTCTTCTTTCAAGATAGGTTAAAAGATTTTTTTCTCAGCGTATCCCATTACTCGCTTATTAAGTAGGAGACTCATTTCCTGAATTAGAGTTAGGTGCCTAAGCGACAGCTCCTTCCAACATGTTTTTGAATACATACATTAAAATGATTGTTTTGTTATCGAATAAAATAACCATTTCTCCATAAGATGCAAGACGGACAGAGTGTGAGATTTTGAGTCATATTTTACAAATCTAATTATATATTTCAAATTACAAATTAATCTGTTTAACTTGTCAGCACAAACTTATTAGATAAAAAGATAATTTGAAATGATACATCCTCTTGTTAAACAAAGAAAATGCTGAAGTTGAGAAATTATTATGTACTCCTAAAACATATTTAATGTATATTTTAGAAATAAATATAATTATTTATTTTAATTTATGATATTTAATAGTTATATAAAAAAAATTAAAGTCTCATAAAATATGTATTAAATATATTCTAGGAGTATATAAAAATTCCTTGGATGAAGCTCGACTAATATATCGAATTTCGATTGACAAACAAGGAATTGGATGGAAATTGGAAAGGGATAGCATGCTTGTATACATATATAGTAGCGACAATTCAATATTAATAACAATGCAAGTTGGATTAAATTATTATTAAATAACAAGGCAAGTTGGATCAGGACAAGGGTACTAGCAGCCCGAACTGGTCGAATTAATTATAACTGTTATATACTTATTGAAAATGCGATAATTAAAAATTTATCTAAAATTTTATATACAAAATGATGCGACATGATAATTATTTTTAGATAAATTAATAGATTGTAGCACTTTATTTCATCAAATAAGGATCATGGTTTTTGTTAAAGATTTTATATATATTTTTTAGGATACACAGCATTATTCTATACTTATCTATAAAAACAAAAAAAAAATCAGTATATGCCAACTTATGGCATTAATTAAAAGGAGAAAAACGGGTGTGTCAGAAACCCAAACCCAAACCCATGCACGACTAAATTAGCAACTAGTCCCCAAAAGAATGCGTTAACAACTAATAATGAAAGCAACAGAACCTTTAAACTATCAGATAGATGTGATGAAACACTTATCTTAAAAGTTTAAGCTACTGAATTATAATATATCAATGATTTTTTAATATAATAATAAAAATAATATGGGGAAAAATGATTAAAGCAAAGAGAAGATGAAAATGAAAGGAAATAAAAAGGAAAGGAGGAGGTAGATTCCTTACAGGCAAGGCATTTTGTTGTGTATGGGTTCGGAGCTAGGCTCGGGTAAAATATTGTGTAATGTGGACTTTGTGCGGATAAGAACGACCTCACACATGGAAGGATCCTTTCTCTCTTTAATGAAAGAAAAATACTGTGCTAATCGCAGCAGCATCATCTACCGCCTCCATTTCATTCACTCCTCCTATAAGAGCACATTCATTCCACTTTGCGAAACTCTCTCTTCACAAACAAAACAGAACAGAACAGAACACACACGCCTTCTCCTCTTTCTATTCTATTAACTGATCACTCATTCTCACATCCTTGCTTACGGTGTCTGTCTGCTTCAAGCTGGCGTTCGAGAACCAAGACACCACTGTTCGTGAAATTAAGCCCAAGAACAGGAGAATCATGGTAATTAAGCTAGCACCAACCAAACCAAAGCCACCCTCTCTTCTCTCTCTCTCGTTCTCTCATTGCTGGAGAGAATATAATGAATTGTTCTTGTGTTCCTTTAATTTGTTGTTGAGGATGATGGTTTTGAATGATATAAAATATTATAATAAAGATGTTGTGTATATGTTGAATGAATGAATCATAGGGTGCGGGAGGCCGTGGTGTGGAGGAGGAGGAGGAGGAGGAGAAGAGGTGGCCGCGGTGGTTGAAGCCTCTGCTGAAAGAGAGCTTCTTTGTTCAATGCAAGGTGCACGCCCACTCCCACAAGAGCGAATGCAACATGTATTGCTTGGACTGTATCGACGGTGCTCTCTGCTCCCTCTGCCTCGCCAATTACCACAAGGATCACCGTGCTATCCAGGTACTAATTCCTCCTTTTTTTCTTTTTCCTTTCTTTCTTTCTGTGGTTGATATTGATGAATGATGATAGCTAGGGGTTGATCACAGCTTTCTGCCAACAGTTCACTCCATTTTTTCACACGTTTCAGGTCCTGATTCCTGAGTTAGTAGTTATTGTTGTCAAAGTTACATTGTTACTTTCTTTTTTTCTTTTATTCATTTTGTGGCGGTGCTTGGCCACTTCTTTTCCTGTAATTGGGTTCACAAGTCCCAACTTTGCCGTTTCTCGGCTGAGATTTGAACTTTGATTAATTGGCTTCTCTTTTCACATTTCAATTCCCATGTGCCCAATTATCCCTTGTAAAGCTTGCTGATTTCAGATGATGAATTCCCCTTCCCCATTTGTGCCATGTTTCAATCTAGGTTTTCTCATTTCTGTGTTTCTGACTGATCAGTCTTAAGAAACTAAATGACCATCTCCTCCTTGTGATGTAAGGGAATGTAATGTAATCTCATCTGTATGCGTGTTGTTGTTGTTGTTGACAGATAAGGAGGTCTTCATACCATGATGTGATAAGGGTGAGTGAGATTCAGAAGGTGTTGGACATCGCAGGGGTCCAAACATACATCATCAACAGCGCAAGGGTGGTCTTCTTGAATGAGAGGCCCCAGCCAAGGCCTGGCAAGGGCGTCACCAACACTTGTCAAGTCTGCCACCGTAGCCTTCTCGATTCCTTCCTATTTTGCTCTCTCGCTTGCAAGGTTACCTTATTACTGCTTCTTACTCTTCAAAACAGACAAAAAAATAATAATACTAATAATTAATGGGTTGACTTTACTACTACCTGTTTTCAATTCATTGTTTTACCCAATATTTGAAAATTTGGGGTTTGAACAATGTCCCTTTATGGCTGTTTAATTGTGTGTTCAGTTTAATTGACTTTTGATTCGTCCTTTTGGCTTGTTTCATTGCTTTGCCCGATGTTTGAGATTTTGGGATTTGAACAGTGGCCCCTTTATAGCCGTCTGTATAGTGTGCTACTTGTACTATTCAATTCAATTTAATTGACTTTTCATTCTTCATTTTACTCGTTTCTTACTGAATGTTACGTTGATCTATTCAAACCTTGAATTGCAGATTGTTGGATCTTCAAGGGATTTCCAGAAGAAGAAGAAGAAGTCAGCGGCAATGGCTTCAGACTCAGAGGACGCATACAGCAGTAGCAGCAGCCATGGCAGGGTGAACAACGACAAGGTGCAGAGCTTCACTCCGTCGACACCACCCCCAACTTCAGTTAATTACAGAACGGCCAAGAGAAGAAAGGGAATACCACACCGTGCCCCAATGGGAGGGCTACTCATAGAATACTAGTAGAAGGAAAGTTAGTAATTTTACGATATTTGCAATAATGCCCCCAAAAATATTTAGTAGTTTTTATACGGGAAGAAAAAGTTGCTTGTGTCACCATAATGTTTCACCAGTTCCAATACTCGAGCTCTTTGCGGTAAAAAGGCCGGTACTGGAAGTGTTGTGTGTCTAATAGTGCTTGTGTATATAGGAAAAAATCCAATACAATTGGAAAAAAAAGGTTGAGAAAGTAGAAAAATAAGACTTTGTGTGAATTAGTTTGAGAAGAGAAAAAAGCATGGTGTAGCAAAATAAGCAAGTCTCTTTCATAGGTGATATGGAATGGGAACATAGTAGGTTGGGTTTCTAGAGTAATAATCGCTAAGTCTTGGGGTGGGAGGTGTATATATGGTGGTGGCTTAGTAACAGGGGCAAGAAGACAATGACAAGGACAATGTACTGTTTAGAGATAGGTGTACTGTCTGTATACGGAATGGTGAAATAATAGGAGATTTTAGTATATATCTTGGACTTACGTGCAGTGTATTTATAGTACTTTTTTATGCAACCTTCTCACACATTTCACGCGGGTGTTCGCTACGATTCTCTTTTTTCTCTAAAAACAAAGAAGATATCACTCCCTCCGAATCTCATTTGTGGGGGTGAATTTCCTGAATTTAACTTGTGCATATAAGGGGCGAATGGCGAAGGTGGTGTAGCACTCGCATGTCAGAAATGTTCAGGTGAATTGAGAACGAGAAAAAATAATTGTTTTGATTTATTAATTAATTGATATATATATTTTATAGGTTATTATTATATTTTTTTTAATACAATAAATAATTTATTAATTAATAAATAAGCAGGGTAAATACTGATAAGAATTTCTTTTGGAAGTCCAATACGCAATAAGCTTCCAATGTCAGGGGGACCCGCTTCTGCCGGCTTATGTGGGGCCGGGTCAAGGTGCAGGTCGCAGTCAAGTCCACGTGTCGCATTCTGATTGTCTTGCGGTAAAGCAAGACGTATTGCCAGAGTTGGTCAGCCGCCCTCGATTAGAAACCACATTATTTTCATGGGCGGTTCCGTGGTAACTGGGTTGTGCTTTTTTTTATTTTATTTTATTTTAATAAGCTGTAGTTCTATCACACGACTGCCATTGATCACCATTATTGGACGGCTGTGATCAAACTGATCTTCGCCCAAATATTGGAGTAATAATGCTAATCATACTGATATTCAAAACATCCATAGAATCTTTGTTATTTTTATTATAATTGGATTTTTCACATATAGTTTTATTATATATGGTTTGAGAGCCTGAATGATGTGAGAGTACGATGAGTATTGTCTTATGAATGGATGGGCGCACATTCCCTGTCGCAAAAATGGGAAGGCATGGAATCTTTTGGTAGTGGACATAAATGATACTGAGTGGCAACCCGTTGCTAAAAGCATACGTAAGTTTTTAGTAAATTGAACAGCCTGTGTCACTAATTGGGAACTTTCCCTCTTTAGCAATTTGTTGATGGGTCTAATCGAGGATAGTGGGGATGGAATCAACCTATACGCGATCCTTCCCTGCTTCAGTTGGGTCCGCAGAACTTAACGCAGAAATTAAGCAGTGGTTTGTATTGAAGTTTCTTAATCGGAAAAGTTCCTGTCAACCCCCGGACAAGGAAAGAACCTCAATCAAGGTCTGAGTCAAGGGTTGATTGGCATAATTTGTAATGTTTCCTCATTAAAAATGTCTTAAGATTTTGTGCAAACTATTATGACTTATTACATTAGTTAATGCTTCTTAGAGTGTAAGATTTCATATTACTGCTGCATCAGTTTTACAATAATGGTCAGTTTTTTTATTTTTTGATATTTCATAATATCTATTCATTTATAATATTTAGATAGTATTAATTTCTTTTTCATTTATACCTTCAATATAAATTGTTAGTTAAGTATTCAATACAATTATCAAGATAAGTAATAATGACTAGACAATAATAATTTTATTAATTCATGTAACTTTCTATATTTATCAAGATATTTTTTTTATTTTTCTTGATATGTGTATTGTTTAATTTTTTACAGTTATTGTAAAATAGGGAAGTACCATTTTATAATCTTTAACCCTCCTTGACTAGAGTGGGTGGTCTAAATAATAGAATTTATAGTAATTTATACTCACATCTCCTGAGTATAAATTTTACCATTTATATACACTCAATACTCCTCTATTTTACAAAACTAACTATCCCTCTTGAGATTTATTAAAATTAAATTGACATTGCTTACAATTATTAATTCATTAATTCAAGTGACAAAAAAAATGACATATATATGATTATTAATAACAAAATTATAATAATCAGATAATATTTGCCATTTGCATATTAACTAAAATATATCTTTTTTTTAATCATAAATTATAGGGGGTTTCTCTAGTACCCCTTTATAAGTCAAGCATTCTAGTATCTCTTAATTATTTGTGATTAAAAATGAGACACATGTCCCACTAATCCATATTTTTGAAATCTATCAGATAACAACCGTTGATCATATAAAGTGCACTAGTATCCTATCAATTTGATGTCATTAAAAAAGTATTTTATTCAATTAAAGTGTTAAATATTATTAAAATATTATAATTTTATTATTAATAATTATGTACATATCTCATGTTATCTTTTTTTTGTCATTTAAATTATTGAATTAGTATATGTAAGGGAGGTTAGTGTGATTTTAGTTATAATATCTATCCCATGTATATGTGTCAGTAGATAAGTCATGTATAGTCTTAGGGTCTCTCGGGATCCATCCATATTGCCGAGTCCTGAATTTCACTAAGTCCGGATCCTACACCTCCTTGGAGGGCTATATGATAGAGTCAAATTTTTTGGATCAAAAGTCTCGGTAATTGTTTCATAGAGAAAAAAAGTTAAAGAGTGATTTTTGATGAATTTTAAGAAACTTCTAGACGTTTCATTTTTAGTCCACAAGTTTAGAAAATCGTAAGAGTTTTCGAATTTGAACTAGAACTCAAAAATTGGATGTTGATTGGTTGAGATTTTTATTTTTTTGATATTTTATTTGAATCCAAATGGGGGATATTTCTTATTTACATTTATGTTTTAAAGTTTTTGTAACATCCCCTGCTGCTTTATGGATTGACGACTGTCCCCACAAACCACCACGGGTCTTTTCAGCATGTTTTGTCCTCACTCACATGCTTCCTAGGAAAACTTCCCAGGAGGTCACCCATCCCAAAATTACCCCAAGTCAAGCACGCTTAACTGTGGAGTTCTTTCAGTTTAGGCTACCGAAAAGAAGATGCATCTTATTGGTATAGGTAGTACAAATCAATTCAGATAAGCCCTCCTCAACTGTATAGTCCCATACCTATACAGTCTCAGGATCTCTCTCATTCGGGTGTGTAATCGGTTGATTCATGTACCCCTCCGCTTAGAGGACCTTGCGAGGAGCCGCTCCTTGTCCGTGCCCTCTTTGCACCGGCGATCACTCCTCGTCCTCGTCCCCGGGCATTACATGCCCACCAGCTTCCGCCTGGTTCATCCCTAAACCACACCGTACTGGGAGAGGTGCAGGCTCTGATACCATTTGTAACATCCCCTGTTGCTTTATGGATTGACAACTGCCCCCACAAACCAACACGGGTCCTTTCAGCATGCTTTGTCCTCACTCACATGCTTCCTAGGAAAACTTCAGAGGTCACCCATCCCAAAATTACCCCAAGTCAAGCACGCTTAACTGTGGAGTTCTTTCAGTTTGGGCTACCGAAAAGAAGATGCATCTTGTTGGTATAGGTAGTACGAATCAATTCATATAAGCCCTCCTCAACTGTATAGTCCCATACCTATACAGTCTTAGGATCCCTCTCATTTGGGTGTGTAATCGGTTCATTCATGTAACGCCCGGGGACGAGGATGAGGAGTGATCGCCGGTGCAAAGAGGGCACGGACAAGGAGCGGCTCCTCGCAAGGTCCTCTAAGCGGAGGGGTACATGAATCAACCGATTACACACCCGAATGAGAGAGATCCTGAGACTGTATAGGTATGGGACTATACAGTTGAGGAGGGCTTATCTGAATTGATTTGTACTACCTATACCAATAAGATGCATCTTCTTTTCGGTAGCCTAAACTGAAAGAACTCCACAGTTAAGCGTGCTTGACTTGGGGTAATTTTGGGATGGGTGACCTCCTGGGAAGTTTTCCTAGGAAGCATGTGAGTGAGGACAAAACATGCTGAAAAGACCCGTGGTGGTTTGTGGGGACAGTCGTCAATCCATAAAGCAGCAGGGGATGTTACATAATGTTCATTAACTTAAAATTAAGAAATATAAATAAGTGAGTATTGAGACAATCAAATGCCATATGAAAGAAAAATGCTGAAGTTAGGGATTGTTGTCACCGCTATAGCGGTCCAGATCGTTATAGTGGTCATAAGTGAATCAGGCGGGCACGAGAATTTGGCTAGACTGCCGTAACTGCTATAGTAGTATCAGTTTGGCGAAAACAGCATCAAATGATACTGTTTTACTTAAATGATCCCTTTACCCCTATTTATACCCCTAAGCTTGAGATTTCACTCCCCATTTCCGAGCCCTACCCCAAAACATAACCTTTTTTTCTTCTTCCTCTCCTCCACTCTTATCCTCCATAAAATCTTCTCCTTCCAAGCTTCAAGGCGGTTTGATTGATAGTTTATGCTTCCTTTTTCTCCTTCCTCCATATTCTAGAGTATGAGTTTCATTGTTTCTCTCATTGTTGTCAAGTGGGGGTGCCCCCAATATTGTTAGAGTTATGTTTGGGCTATCTAGAGGTTGTTAGAGTCTAATATAGAGTTTATGGTTGCTCTATGGTAGTTATTGGTTTCATTCCAAGCTCTCAAAATCAAGTTGGTGGTATCCATATGCTCCCAACTCCAAACGTTGAGTGAGTTCAAATTCATGACCTTATTTTAGTCATTATAATTATATTTTATGCATTATGTTCATTATATATATGAAGTTGGAGTCAAGATTATGTATGGACTATGGTTTTTCGAGTTATGGTAAAACTATTAAATATTATAATTTTGACTGTAGTATGAAAATGAAATTTAGAAAACCATGGGACCATGATTGATATGTTGAGTGCTATGAAAATATTTTATATGTTCATGAAAAGATTTGTTGTAAATATATGATTTAGCAAGATGTCAAATTGAGAAAAATAAATAAATAAATATGTTCTTATGAATTTATGATATCATTATGCTTTCAAGATTTAGATTTCAAGCTATGTTTTGAATATTCAGTTAATATATTATTTATATATGTTAGAGAAATGTGAACAAGAGTATGACCCAGCTTTATGAATAAATACGTTAGATGATTTCCAAGTTTATGATTATGAACCCTAGTATTTGAACTATGATATTAGAGATTTCAAGTATCTGAAAAGATATGTTAGCTTAATAAATGGATTTAGAACTTCAGTTTATGGTACCAAGAGATACAGAATTCAGTATGATTTTTAGCAACTACCAAATACATACTTCGAGGGCTTGAAATCGAAATGCTCACAAGTGGGTGATCCCTTGGGCATGATTTGATAGCCACAGTTATGCTAAAGTCAGATTGTTAAAGTTATATGAACCCAAAACTCTTCGAGTACTAATATTTAGGGGTTTGCGTTCACGAAGGACGGAGTACCCACCCTTTAATTATGTAATTTCAATATTGTTATTTTTATTTGCCTTAGTTGAGTTATATATCAATAGTATTAAATAGCAATGAAGGCAATAACGTTAAACAGCCATGGAGGCAATCCCAGTAAACAGCCATGGAGGCAAACCCAATAAATAGCCACGAAGACAATATTAATGAACAGTCATGGTGGCATACACCAAAAATGGAACTTGTTTAGGTGTCAATATTAGATCCCCAGTAAGGACTGTGTCTGGCACTGGTAGAGCATATAGGGCAATCCCATTTCTTTATTAGAATACCGTTATGTACATTTTCAGTTATTATTTGTGATTTTAGATAATATTTAACTTAAAAGCTATTATGTACGTATATGCATGAAAAATGATTTCTCGTTAGGATGAGAATTTAGAGATATTTTTCTATGAAATTATAAATACAGAGATATCTTTTCTAATATAGTTATGGATATGTATATCTAATAGTTTATAATTGTTGCTTGTATATTGGATTATATTAATTGATTGTCTCATGTGGGTGATGAGTGACAGTTCACTCACTGAGTCCTTTGACTCACCCTTTTCCTTTCCTCTCATAGTTGCATGTTCAGAGGTAGTTCAGACTCCAGTTTAGTAGATGAAATTGTTCCCAATGATGAGTCTTACTTTATAGTAAGACCTTAAGTAGGATTATATTAGAGTAGAGTGCTCTAGTAAATTTGCAGACAGGATCCAAGTCATGCATATATTTTGAGATATTGTAATTATTTTTAAAGTTCATGTATCTCCATATATGTTTTTAGAGTTTAAGTACAAATTGAAAATGTGGACTATGATCATGGATTTATGTAATGAATTAGAAATGTATTAATGATTTAGTTTTCAAATGTTAAATAGATTTTTAGAGATTGATTAAAAGGACTTTAGAACTTTGTGTATTAAAATATTTCAGATTTATAATTTCAGAAATTCAGTCTTGGACAAGGATATAAATAAAGATTTAAAAGAAGTTATGTTTTAAGAATGAATATTTTGATAAATTATGTATTTTGAGAGACATGTCACTCAGAAAACTTACGTGGGGATGAGACTTCTCATGTGCAAGTCACATTCCCAAATCGAGTCGTGACATTAGCAACCTCAGTAGAGGTTAGTGTAATTTTCCAAGGAATTTAATTTATATATATTCCGTAATGTAAAAAAGTTTTATAAAAATATTCAATTGTATATTGTTATTGCTAAATTAAAAAGATTAAACTCAACCATTAAATATTTTAAAAATTTTATAAATTGAAATATATGATTAAATGATCGTGTAAAACCTCTTTATACTATTAGTGAATTAAAAGTAACCTCTAAACAATAATCTACTTCATTGAAACAATAATTTCCTGACTACATTTCTCTTTTGAGCGGTGTTAAGAAAAAATATAATTAGAAACTTTAACAGAAATTATAGTAATTATTAAATGAAATTATAAAATATGATTTATTTATTTAATAGTTAATAAATATGGCATATTATTCTAAAAATTTAATTGAAGCAAATTTTTTTATTTTCTAGTATTATTTTTTCCTTGTTGCTATTGTCTGTCTCTTTCCTTACCGCCTTCTCATTTTTTTATGTTGCTTTTAAAATTAGTAAAATGAAGAAAATAAATAGAGTTATTTAAATTTATTTTAATTTAAGAAAATTTCTAAATGGTTCAAATCTTTTTTACGAAACAACATACCAAATGTCATCTATCTCAACTAGTTACGCTTTGGGCTGTCATTAGTTTTTGCGAAATGTTAGATGGTGCAGAAAATTTTTCACAAAATGAAGATGAATGACTCAATACGTTGTAATCATTTTAATTTGCATTTCAGTGCGATTAAACCATTTCTCTCTGCTGCCCATAAATGTCCGACCCACGAAATATTCTCATGAGGCTACTCATAACCTTTCGAAGAAGTTATTGTGATTTTAAACATGCAGTAATTTTAAACTATATAGTAAATATTTATCCCTTAAATAAGCTTATAATACTTAATGAATTAGTCATTACATTATGCAGTGAATGCGTTAGAATTTTTTTTTAATATGTTCCAAAAAAAAAAAAAATCAGTCCTTTGAGTTGTACCATAGACTTAGATGTTCCAATCATCCATTAACTATACCTATTTATTTTAATTCTTAACTCGAAAAAAATGAACAACCGTTTGTAGCCCAATATTCTGGCTTATAACTTAGGGATGTAAATGGATTGATTCGGATTGGATTTGAAGGAAAAATGAATTTGAACTGATCATTTTTTAATTGGTTTGAATTGATTTGGATTCATGATTTTATTTTACAAAATCTAAACCAAACTGATCCGATCAACTTTGGGTTTTGGTTCAGATTAAGTCATTGGATTTATCTATTATTTTCACTTTTACCCAAAAATCATTTTAACATAACATTAAATGGCTGTTCAAAACATATAATAAAAGTTCTGAATGAAGAGGATTTTTATGCACCTCAATTAGAAAGATTTATCATTTTTTTATGAGAAAGATTTATCATATTTTATCAAACATATTAACCAAATTTTTTTTTAAAATACTAATATGTAAATAAAATATCTTGATGATAATATAGAAATAGTTTTAATGTATTTTTTTTGTCTCACAAATTAGAAGGCAAAAAAGATTTGAACTTAATGAGTTTTTTTTTCTCTAATATAACAATATATGTGTGTAAGTTTAACTTAATTTTTATGAATTGATAATGTAAGGACGTTTGATATATCATTGAATTATATATTGCTATATTAATATCATGTGCATGATGTTATCATGTGTAAAGATAATAATTAAAAAATCAATAAGTTATGAAATATAGAATGTACATTCATCTTTAATATGTGAATAAATAATTGAAGGGATAAAATAAAAAAGAGACTCTATTATATCTTTGGAGAGAAGATTTCCATTTGACATTAATAATGACGGTAAAGCAAAATAAATAAATAAATAAAAGCCTCTTTCATGCGCACACTTCCACCCACAGCACCCACGCTTATTACTGCATCATTCTCTTAAGTGGGTCCTTAGGCGTGTGTTTTCTTGCTATGGTTGGTGCTTCTTTGTTTCAGATTACCAACAATACCTACTTTACTGTATAGTATATACATGAATTACTATTCAAACTAGCTACGTATAAATCTGAAAATACACGGTTTAGTCATTTTCCGTGACATCGTGCACATGACATTAATAAGACAGGTCCTGTATCACTTTTTCAAGAGACACCCTGAGAACTTCGGCGAATGCGAAGAGCCAAATAATTCCCAGATACCAAATAAAAAAACCAGAGGATGACAGATAACTCCTTTTGACGTGCATGTATAATCGTCCCTGATCGTGCCCCATCGCCGTATATTTTAAGGTACATGCGTCCTGGGGTATTTCATCTCTGGGGTAGCCCCAGTAGTTGCTTGTCAGGACTCAATTTAGATTCATCCGCAACTCAAACTTGAAACCCAAACATTCCTATTTATTCCTGATATATGATTCTAACTAGCTGGCCCTGTACCAGCAATTCAATCTTTTTTCACTTTTTTCCTTTTACCAAATAAGCAAAGGGTCTTTGTAGGAAAATTTTGACTTGCTAGATATAAAATTATTAATGTGTTATAATCTAACAATTTAAAATTTTGGGTTAACTGATTTCATGATATTATATCAAAGTCTTTATAACAAAAAGGTTTAGAGTTTAATCCTTGATATTCTTATTCTTCTAATAAAATAATTAAATTTCAACATAAGTTAAGACGAATGATTTCATAAGAAAATTTTAACTAGCTGGCCTGTACCAGGAATTCATTTTTTTTTTCACTTTTTTTCCTTCTACCAAATAAAAGAAGGGTCTTCATAGGAAAATTTTGACTTGTTAAATATAAAATCATTCATATGCCATGATCTAATAATTTAAGTTTTTGGGAGAAGTGATTTCATAATATTATATCAAAGTCTTTATAACAAAAAGGTTTAGAATTCAATCCTTAATATCCCTATTCTTCTAATAAAATAATTAAATTTCAGTATAAGTTAATATGAGTCTGTATATTGCCCATGTTTCAAATCCAAAAAGACATCCATGTTAGTAATAGATCTAGAAAATTTTAATAATAGGGGTAGAAATAATACGCCAATACAAAAATGAGTGAAGTATATTATATTTTGTTATTTTATCTCATTTAAAATTAATGTGGAGTCAAACTTAATCAAATAATGGGGGTAAATATATACTATATCTACATAATTATTAAGAAAAATTAATATTTTTATGGGGGCATATGCCTCCACTTTGCACAATGTAGATCCGTCCCCGACTTGCATTATGGAATGTGAAGAATATAAAATTATTAGTGTGGTAGAATCCCAATAGCTTAAGATTTTGACACAATTGGTTTCATGAGGCAGGCATCCTGTTAGTCACAAGTTCTTTGCTGTTGATTGTATAAAGGGTCACAGACTATGACGTATTGCCTCAATAATTTTCCTTGTGATAACTGATAATTGATCACATACACAAGATTATTTCTAGCATATATATAGTATAGTGACTAGTCTACCATTTTCTCTATTGCCTCTATAATTTTCCTTGTTAATTGAATGTAGTCCAACCGTTAAATTATATTAACGTATCTTGTTGATTTTTTATGCCAATTTTTTTTAAAGTATAATGAATATCTATGAGAATATAATGTAATCAAATAATTATTATTTGTGTATATTTAAAAAATGTTCATTCTGTTATTTTAAACACGTATAAATAATATATTAAGCAATTTTAAAATAATTAAAAATTTTATAGACATAATCCATGTATAACATATAAACTTTTTAATTTAATGGGTGAGTTTTGTAAAAAATTATTCAATAAAAATTTATTTAATGATATATATTACTGTGAACAAAACTTCAACGAAATGCATATATAATTTAGGTAATAATAATGCGTATAATGATATCAGCATTGTGCAATTACGAAGACAAACATGTCAAATATATACTTGACACTCTCAATTCCTATGCTTATAAATATGATAATTAATGAACAAAACTACTAAAAAATGTCATTGCTTTCTTAATATAATATTACTTATAAAAGTCAGAGCGAAAGATAAAGGGCGTAATCATGGTGCAAAATATTACTATATGGCACAGTAGACATAGAAGCCTTTGTCTATTGCAGAAATGAGCGATGCACACAGTATATATTAATACAATATATTGAAGTGATGAAGGTGACCTTTGAGGCTATGATAGCATCTCATCTCATCAGTGAATTAATGGCATGGTCATTGCCACCATTATTCTAACCTAACGCGTAGCGTAAGAGAAGAAGCTAGGGAAGTTAGGCCATGCGTGCAAGTCAACTCCCTTAGGCCGCATTCCCATTGATTGAACCTTTTTGTTTTTGTCGTCGTCGTCGTCTTCTATTTTTAGATGCTTGTCAAGTTTCTACCCATGGCACTCATGAGAATGACTATCGGACTGGATGGACAAGGGCTATGCGACACAACCAATTTGAATTTTTTTTAATATTTATATAGTTATATAGATTTATGATCCCATAATTTTATTATGTACTAACTCTAAACGAGATAAATTAATAACATATGGCACAATTCATCTATTTTTACACTGATGTATAATTCTTGTTCTCAATTTTTTTCATGTCCTTGTTCCCATTTGTTGTGGTGGATGAGAATTCTCTCCTATCCTTGATCCTTGCGTAATCCCATCTATTCCCACACAAGGATCTATAGAAACTCAAAAGAAAATATTTGAAAGGTAATAAAATGTACAAACAATTTAGTTCACTTGAGTCTTTTTCAGGGGGTAAAAATATAGAGGAAGACTTAAAAATAATGAAACAAGGTTGATCCAAATTTTAAACTCTAAATATTATGTTATTATAATTTACAATACTAAATCTTCAAATTTTATATTAAGTCTATTTCGAATTCATGTCCTCAAACTAGTCACGGCCGGGAGACTCTTATTCCCATCTTCATTTTCATGGGGGAAAATTTTCTCAAGAATGGGGAGCAAATTCCAACTGCCATCCTAGGCACTCAGTTTCCGCTCTGACCTAAGTCTTGAGACTAGTCACTCAATTACTTAAAATCAACCATTGTTTTGTGGTTCTGGGAATCAACCTATTTATATACCAAAATGAAAAGGCAACCTATTTGGGCTTGTCCTTCTTAGCAATAGCTTCCGACCGATGTGGTTCCTAGGAGATGGATCATATGCACAAACTGTTTTTTGTTTTGGTCAGAGGCTCATAGAATATATACGCTTCCCCATATTGGTATGTAACATTATGGGCTTAACTCTCTTTAACATCTTTTGGGCTGCAAACATTTTCCAACCGAAAAGGCAAGGTAGCTTTCATTTTAACAAAAACCAAAAATAGCAAGGTAACCGAAAAAGGAACGAAACATCGCATATACGCTTCGACTTGACAAAATTTTTTCCTTGAACGAAAATTCATTTTTCCTTTTTTTTTTCTTTCGTAACAGTACTACACAGACGCACACACTGGTCAGGATAGAGCCTTGACTTGTTGACTTCTTAGCCTCCTCGATTACATTCGAGCTCGGGGGCTTGTGTACTGGTTAGGATCGCCGACCTCAATTCCTGACCACCCGACCCTCGATCAAACTCCTAACCATACCGCAAAGGCCTTTCATGTAACTCTATGCGCGCAACCCGTGTCTTTACCAGGTCCGGGATGCTCGACCCATACATATGTTGAAATTATTATTCCCCTGTCACACCCATGATCTAGCCCATCAATCCCATAATCCACTCTCAATCAAGATCCCCTTTCTTAATGCCCTGATAGCATATATGCCCCATCTAACACAGGGAAATGACTACTCATGATTAACTTTTAATTTTCTATATTTTAATAAATTAGATTAGCAAAACATGCAACATAATCATAACCATAAATAACTAAAAAATACTAATATTTTTGAACTTTTATAAGGGTTCCAAAGAAACTCCCATAAAAATATATAAACAAAATATGAAGTTCTAAATTTTATGAAAGAAATACTCCAAAGAAAATATATTTTCAGTTTAATTTTCAAATAAAACTATAAAGTAAAAGAAATATAAGTGTTTTTTTAAGAGTAATACTATACATTTAAAAGAATTTAACATAATCTTTGACAAAAATTATAAGATAAAATAAAATGATATGACTTAGCGACTCACTTATTCATCTAAGGGAACAATTATATCATATTATTTTAAAACAAAAATTTTGAGAAATTTTTTATTGTCTACTATTTTTCATTTTGTAACTATTTCCATTAAACAAAACTTAAAATACTTTTTTCTAGGTCTGGACACTTAATTTTCTATTTTCATTAATTAATACCACTTTTTGTACACGCAAATAGAATTGGCCTTCCGAATATGGCAACTTTGGATCGGAATGGGCCATTTTTTGGGGGCTCGTGATATTGGCATTGGTCGAAGCTGCTCGATCCATAAAAAGGCTTATCCAAATACAAAAATGCTATTCAAACAGAAAGAAGTGGGTGTCTCCATCCATAAAAAGGCTAATCCAAATACAAAAATACTAACCAAACATAAAATAATAAAAAAAAGAGTGAGGGTGCGATACTCACTTAACAATTATTAAATATGATAATAAATTTCATACACTCTACTAATTACATCAAATCTAATAATTATTAAATAGTTGTTTTAATAAACACATAATTTTTTTAGATGTAAAGCAAAGCGAGCTTTTGCTTTTGTTCGATTTCGGATTTTAAGGTTCATTTATGAAATTCATTATCAAGGTTCTGAAGGAAATCACTTACTTCAACAGTAACTTCCCCACCGTGCCAAATTCCTATTGGAAAAATCAAAGAAAGGACGATAAGAACGCCACCTTGCCCTTCCATACAAATCGTGCTCGTGTCTCGAGTCGAGACATTAGCTTTCGGTGCCACCTCCGTAAATCACGCTTAATTAGCTCTTGAAACCTTTATAAGATGTTTCAACACTAATCGTAAAACAAAGAACAAAGAGAGTATTTTATAATAAAATCCTGTAGTAAGAGACATATTCATACACGGATTTGTTTTCTCATCAATACGATATGCAATAACTAATCTAATTATTAGAAGCAAAATGATCCGTTGTATTAATTTCACCACCACTATATATCTAAATCTATTAGCACATCAAATACATTCATGTCATGTCATGAATCATGATCAAGTCAAGTGTATCCTTGCTTGTATCTACGGAAGAGCTCCTCAGTTTTGGCATTCCGAAAGGCAAAGCAGCCTGTGAGATACACTGCTATCAAAGCAACCAAAGTGATGATCAATATAACGTTGGCCCTCCTCCACTCTTTCCTGAGAGTGGCCAACACGCCAGCCTTGCATGAGTCACAGTTGTAGCAAAGCTGCGTCTGGCCGTTGCTCCACTTCATGCAATCCACATCTGCTCCCGTGCTGATGGGGCTAATCCAATACGTTGGGTTCACAAACGTGTAACCACATTGGGTTGGTGGCTTACAGCACCCTGACTGCATATATATATATGCAACACATGATGTATAGGTGATGGAATAAAGTACAGAACCCAAAAAAGAAAGGAATAAAGGGGAAAAAATGAACAGCATGTTGCGGGAGAGCGAGAGAGAGGGAAAAAAGAAAGAAAGAAAGGAGTTAAGGGTAACACATGGTTAAAGAATCTCGGCTATTTAGTTAACTCTTAAACGTTGTATTCCCAGCTTTATCTTTTCTTTAAGAAAGCTGAGTTCTGATATGATGATGGCTAGCTACTCTAATTCGAATAATTTACTTAGTGAACAAGAATGCGTTTAAAGGGAAAGCTGAAATCTTGCAAGCCGTGAAAGTGAAACAGATTGCAAACTTGGACAACTTCAGTTGCATGCTTAATTTCTAGGGATGCTATTGTTAATAGGTGTGTATGGACACCTAGAAAAAAAAATAATAAAACCGTAAAAAGACAAGAGGAAGTAATCAATATGCACGATATGATTTTTAAAAACCATCCATTTAACTCACTTATTATCTACCAAGTTTCAGATATAGTAAAGCTAAACTAGACCTGGTGGTTGGAATAATAAATTAAAGTTGAAAAAATTAGAAGTACTATATTGTAAGAAGGAAAAAAGAAAATGGGTGATTACGTTGGGCTTATATATATACCTGCATGGGTGTTAGATGTGCGTTAAAGAAGTCCTGAGCCATTCGGTAACTTTGGTTCAAGTCAGCACACATATTAGATGTGCTAAGACAGGGTTTGATGCGATCCCACTTGTAGGAGCTTCTAACCCTTCGACGAAGCCAACCAGAGAAGTCATCCATGTGGTATTCCAAGTATGAGCGATTGGGTTCAATGTTGCCATGGCCTCTAAGTGTGACCATGTAGATGAACACCACCAGGGAAAGCAGCAACAGTATGAGCACAAGCATGGCGACTAGGTAGAATATGAGGAGAGGAAGGATTCTCCAGAAGGCTCCTATGAAGCCAGCCAGAGCTACCACCAATATCAGAATCCCCAGTATGAGGACGGGCCACTGCAGAATCTTGACACACGAATCGGCTGGCTCCGTGGTTAGCCAGATCCCAGCAGCAATGATTGGGATTGAGAGCAGCACCGCAACCAAGTTGATGGCTCCTATCAGAGTGTTGCTCAGTGCCATATCGGATCCGTACGTAGGAGAAAGTTAATTTAGATCTTTGATTATGGGCTTTAATTTGTCGGTTCTTGGAAAAACTGGATTAATGATACATGGAGCGGAGTGAGAGACGATAGACAATAGATGGAGGTCACAACATAACATATTTTATCTAACCCCACGCATAACATATTTTATCTAACCCCACGCAACATAATTTGTTCCTTACCTAAAACCCAGTAAAGCAAATTATAAAAGTACAAAGTTGGGGTTTCATGTTTAGGACACATTACTTAGTTGAGCATAACTTTTTGAAAGGAATACCTTGTACAGCTGTCCAAAAATGGTTGACAGCAATGAGGTATATACTGTGCACGTCATGGACATAAAACATAACCAGAAGAAAGAATCCATGTGTCCTGATGCCTTTTGCAGCATCCAAGCCGACTTTACTTCACATAGCTGCCAACTTTGAGCAGTTGATATTTTTCTTTTCATCACTTCATCATTACTTTACTGCACTTATTTTCAAACGTTAAGTGGTTGATATATCTCCTCAATCTCTTGATTAGAGTATTTATATAATTTTTCTGTAAGTTATGTTATTCACATTGAAGATGATATTTATACCTTTAAAAATATTTAAAGTGATAATTAAGGATAATTATAAATAGATCCAAAAAACTTAAACAATAAGAACAAGGATAGTACATAAGCATCCAACGGGAGGAAGTGAGTTGTATTATTATTTTATTTTATTTGAAAATAGATCAAGTGTAATAATTACGGAAAGTGAGCAATAGAAAAATGAATAGATTTCCTTCGATATGTGTAGAGTGAAACTTAATAAAATAATTTTGGTGTGTCCATCTTTATTGTGTGCTATATTCTCGTGTAAGGTAATTATGTTGAGTCTAAGATTGAAAGTGGGTCATGTTAACCTATGGGCTATTTTTAGGTCAATTCATTAATGACTCATCAAAAAACTAAGCTCATGCATGAGCTCATGAGCCGAGCTTGAGATTTAGTATGTTTGACTCATTAACTTATGGGTTGACTTTATATATATATATATACACACATAATACATATTAATATGTGTATTTAATTACTATTATATGTATTATGATGTGCTAGTTATGAATAATGATGTGTAAGTTTGTGTATAATGTGTATATATGGTAAATAAATTATGTTGACAACAGAATATGTACTTATAGTAAAAATTATAACTTATTAACTAAAACACTTAATCTACATTTAAATATAGCTAGTGGAAGCTTAGTTGTAGCTAGTATTCTAAGTTTGATTATTAATTAGTTGAGCTTGAGGTTGAGCTTTATCTAGTTAAGTTTGGCTCGACTCGACTCACTTCTAGCCCTATCTGAGTCCTCAATGAGATCAAATTTAATAGCTACGTTCTAAAGAAAATATTTATGTTAATTAGGTATTAAAGAAAATTGTTTTGTTTTTTAATATTCATTTTGATATATCATAGTGTAATTTGTTTTTGGGGGAAGGATATATATCATATTGTGATTAATTATGTTTAATGTAATTTCTATAAAATTTAAATACTTTTAATAATATATAGATGTTAACAATTAGGTACACTAACAATTAAAATAAATCTTTTTGACCTTCTAAACATTAGAATTAAAAAAATGTGATATATTCTTTTTTTAAGAAAAGAAAAAAAAAAAAAAGAGTATCTCCATGCCTCCTCTTGTGCTCCATTATCTGTTTGTGTTTCTGTTCCCCAACCCTGCGACTCATATTTCATAATCATAATCATAGGAGGGAGAGGCAAGCAGGCAAGAATGAAAATGGCGACTTTAGAATCAAGTTTCATTAGTGGGACTGTGTTAGCAGCAGCAGCAGCAGCAGCTCAATCTCATAATCATTCCTGTCCCCAAACCATAAACCTCGGCGGCGCGCGTGGTGTGTCGAGTCCTGTTGCTTCACGCACCCGCACGCTCACACTCTCTTCCAATTTCACAACAAGAACACGCCACTTTCACCTCTTGTTCTGCCGCTCTGCTTTCCATTTGGAGGAGCAAGAGGAAAAGGTTCCACTTCCACCGCCACAACAACAACACACCACAAACCTCAACAAGCTTTACGTCTGTAACCTACCATGGTCCCTCTCCCCCGCCCACATCAAATCCCTCTTTTCTCAATGCGGAACTGTTACCAATGTCGAGGTACGTACCTACGTTCTCTGCTCTTCAATCTATACTGTAACTATTTCTCTGTTTTTTTCATATATATTTCTTTTGTGTGTAATTTGGCGGCGTGGGTGGGTCTTGGCTATACTAGTAGGTGATAAAGAACAAAAATGGGCGATTGACTGGCTTTGCCTTCGTTACCATGGCTTCTGGCGAACAGGCTCAGGCTGCTATTCATAAATTTCACTCTCATGTAACTTGCTTCCTCTTTGTTTTTACTTTCTTGCATTATCTATTTTTCTCTTTTTGGTGTACTGATGATTCAGGTTTATTTATGGTACATTTTCATGCGCCCTCTATTGGGTTCTCTCAGCTTGTTCTCCTGTGGTCTTGCTGTATGGACCTTCTTCATACATGCCCATATGAAACTGCATTGCACCTCACTTGCTTATCTTGCTCTAGTACTTGCATTGCATAGTTACTTAAGAGTAGACTAAGGAATTTGGTAATTTGAGCTTCAAAATGAGATGATATGCAAAGTTTGATTGGACTAGGGACACTGCAGACTATTGTTGAAGGTATGGTACGGGGTTGAAGTTTGGGCTATCATTTCTTCAAAAACCTTTCTGACCTCATGCAAGTGTGACCTGCTCACTTGTTTTCTCACGCAATAATATTGTTGACTCAAAGTTGTTTTATGTAGCAAATATCAGGCAAGATAATAAGGGTAGAGCGTGCGAAGAGATTTAAGAAACCTCGTCCTCCAGGTCCCCCTGCTGATGAGACATGCCATAAAATTTTTGCATCCAATCTTGCCTGGAAAGTAAGATCTGGCCATCTCAAAGAATTCGTTGCTCGGAATTTTAAAAAGCCAGTTTCGGCCAGGGTTGTGTTTGACAGCCCTTCTGGAAGATGTGCTGGGTATGGATTTGTTTCTTTTATAACAAAGGAGGAAGCAGAGGATGCCATTTCTGCTTTGGATGGGAAGGTGATTATCATCTTATCAGTAGTTATATTCTCTGCTATTTCTTTACAAGCTTGGATAAATTATGCTATTTCATAAATAGGAATGATTATGTTAATCTTTCATATACAGCATATTGATTTATTTGAGCAAATGGTAGAAAAATCATCTTTATCTGAAATTGTTTGACAATAGATATCATTATGTATTGCTCTAGATGTTTGTAAACTACTTGAATAAAATTTTCTTCTTACCAATCAATTTTGCCTCTCCTTTACACACCTCTTCTAGGGCCATGTGGCAAAACACATTAACCAAAACCATTAAATTGAATGTGGAACATGGACGTATTTTCATTTATTTTTGGGTGACTTTGCATAAATTTTGTGATTTTGCCAAAAAAAGAGGTAAATTTAAGGGGCTTTGAAAATTTGTAAGGGGAAAGGGGAATGTGAGTAAAAGTATGAGGACTCTGATGATTTTCTCATGCTTCTGTGAGTGTTTCTGGGTCGTAGCTACTGAAACAATACTTTCACTTCTACTAGCTTTTTCTATGCCAACATGCTTTTACAGAGTATTCTCGTAAGTGTTGGATTTGTCTTGCGATTTCCATGCTGTTTGTGTTCTATACTTAACCAGTATTTTAATCCATCATGTAACTAAGTAGGTAGTAGCCTTTGAAAAATGCTAGAATAGAATGAGTGGGTCAATTTTTGATAGCGTTCAGGTCTTATAAGGGCTTAGTAGCTAAGTTTG
Source organism: Dalbergia cultrata (assembly GCA_031216105.1). Classification (NCBI taxonomy): domain Eukaryota; kingdom Viridiplantae; phylum Streptophyta; class Magnoliopsida; order Fabales; family Fabaceae; genus Dalbergia; species Dalbergia cultrata. The sequence continues at coordinate 238,171 of CM062347.1, read as the reverse complement.
AGTCTAATGGTGACTTGGGTTATGTAGAATTGCTAACTAGAACACTGATGAAATCAGATGACTGAAAAAATGTAATATCTCTTTTGATATTGGAAATTGAAATAAATTGGATGTTTTATGCAACAAGATGCATTGGCCATTAGTCAACTGTTGAAATTGAATCTGTTTCTAATTAAAGTTGCTATACTTAAAATTCATCGTTGCAATTTTGTTGAATTTCTGCATATGCATTTCTGTTTTAGGAAACTTACTCGTCCTTTGTTGTTTCCTGCAGGAGTTAATGGGACGACCTGTTCGCCTAAAATTTAGCCGAAAGACCGTTGAAGATGCTGGTGTTGACAAAGATGAGGAGCAAGGTTATGATGATCAATTGGAAGTTTCGTAAGTGCTAATTGTTCATTTACTGATCTTTTGCCATGAACTCCGGACTAAGCGGAGCTTGAATTTTTTACCTCATGCTTGTACACAATTTTGATGGAAGTCAATTTTGGCCATGTGTAGAATTTTACAATCACACTAATTTGTGCTTTTAAAGATAAAAAATCTTGCCTATAATTTAACAGATGTAAACTATGTATTGAGATTATATGTTCATCCATCTTGTAACTTGACATAGATCTCCGTTTTGTGCTCTGATGAGGAACATTCTTATTATCGTCATGAGACCAGCCATGGATAGCTACGTTGTATAACTTGAGTCACTCTATGTATTAGTAGCAGTAACACCACAAGTCCTCCAACTGTCTGTTTCCAATATAGGCTTTTCTCCGGTATGTGAAAATCTTTTAAGTGATGTTATTTGCACACCAACACAGTGCATACACCATACACCATGAAGAAAAAGATAAAAATAAGTGTTTTTTTTTTCTCTCTCTTACTTTCCCGCTCAGCTTTCACTTTTTTCTCTCATCTGTTTTAGTTTACATAAATGGTTTGCAAGTTTTTTGTACTATGTTTACAAGTTTTAAGGACGGGTTTACAGATTTTTAAGACGGGTTTATGGGTTTACAAGTTTCGGGCCGAAACTTGTAAACATAGTGTTAAAAACTTGTAAACCTGTCCTTAAAACTTGTAAACATAGTGCAAAAAACTTGCAAACCATTTATGTAAACTTATAAACCAAAACAGATGAGAGAAAAAAGTGAAAGCTGAGTGGAAAAGTGAAAAAGAGAGAAAACACTATTTTTGTCTTTTTCTTCATGGTGTACGGTGTACGCACTGTTTTGGTGTTCACGTATCATTTTTCAAATCTTTTAGGGTAAGGGTACCTTTTTATTTTATTCAATACATCGCATGGCTTTTTCTAACCTGATGAAATAATATAAAATTGAGATCTAAGGGTGAATAGGTTCTTAGAGAAAAAGTCGTCTTCACCAAAGAACGTATGGTAGCTTTTGGCGTCCAGTCAGTGAGAACTGACCGAAATATACTTGAACAATATTTTACTGAGTATCAAACCAACTATGATATTCTATTAGGGTGTGTTTGATATGATGTATTAGATATAATAATATAACTTAATATTATACATTATACCTATATTTGTTGTTTGATAGAGTTAGCGTATTGTATAAACTTATACATTATATTCTCTTTATATATTACAATGTTGTATAACTTAATATAACATCAGAAAGGTCGGATAATGCCTAATTAATTTTTAAAGCATAAAGTCATTTTTATTTTTTAATATTTTACCAAAATAAAATAATTCTTAAATAAATAATAATAAAATAAAATTACAAAAAATTAATAAAATTATTGAATAATAAATAAATATGAATAATATATGATATCATTTCATTTATATATAATAAAAATAAAAATAACAATAAATATTATTGATAAATAATGAATAAAATAAAATAATAAATATGTAATAACAATTAAGTATTTTAAATAAATAATATATAATATAAAATTATAAATTTTTAACTAATGAACTATATAAATATAAATATTCAAATAAATATTGAAAATAAATAATAATATTTAATATAAATTAAATTTTAATTAATAAATATTTACATAAATATAATATTTAAAAATTATATTTAAATAATTAATAAAAACTATTATTTTATTACATTTAATATTTACTTAAGGCATTTGAATTATTTGTAAATAAATGATGAGATTACAGAATAAAAGATAGAATATCTTATACATATTAAAAGTTTATCAAGTTTTATATTAGTATGTCTTATTTTATCAGGTTTTATACTATCGGTCCTTATTCTATGAGAGATACCAAACGGGCCCTTAATATTTAATTCAGACATTGCAACATACTAGAATATTCTCCACACACACATACACACACTAGTGTGTGTGTATATATATATATATATATATATATATATATATATATTGTCCCAGTGCAGAGTTAGGACATGCCTCTTAGTTTATTGAGTTCTTACATAAATACTTACAAATTATCTATTGATAGAAAAATCTAAAAATTGAACACAAATTATAACGATGTACGAATAAAATGGAGAAGTTAACCCCACTTGGCACCAAATCAAGATACACTTAAAGCATGTCAAGTAAATACTTATATTTAAATATTTCAACTCACTATTATGAGATATTCTGCTACTTATCAGCATATGGTCTTCCTTTATCCCAACAGAGCCAACCATGCGAGTGTGTTTGAAGCATTGCTATCTGATCTTTAAATCACTTAATATGTCGTTAATGAAGAGTTGAAACTTGAAGTCCATTAAAAAGGAAAAGAAATAAGGTATGGTAAGGTTGCCCTCGTGCATCTATACTGGCCACAAGACGGCAAGACCCACAGGCTCAGGTCACACGTCCCTTGTAAATAAGGGTATCATATCATTGGATCTGGATCTGCCTATAGTACAAGTGGTCTCATAAATATGATATCTAACAAGATATAGTGGCGTGGCTTCAGAGAAAGTAAAGCCATCCAATTCCAGATATTGAAGTTGAAAAGAGAAGATAAGGCCGTGAGTTTTGAGCAAACGGTTGGTTCGGTGCTAGGTGACAAGTGACTACTATCACTGACTGTAATTTGCTTTAAAACACTATTCCTCCGTTTTTCACTGCGCCTTTATTCGTTCATGATTATGTTTTTATAATATCATGTTGACCAGCAATGCAAATTTGATTGTCAAATGAGTAAAGGTCTTGGTTGTCGTGTAATTTGGATTTCATTTTTAGCTATTGCTTATAGTTTTCAAGGATTGGAGCTATATTTACTTGATATTCGAACATTTATTTATTTACCATGAAGTTAATCCCAAACTTGACCTGAAGTTGTGGGGGAGAAAGATACTAACTGTTGGGTTCATGGGGAGAATATATGCAACAAACTGCAAAGTAGAATAGATGGCATACTCTTATGCTAAGTCCCACAAAGGGATGTGATGCATGGGGAACAGATAATAAGGCACTCTATCTTATTGAATAGCAGAAGTCCCAGTGTTCCAAGCAATAAGATTGCTGCTATTCTTTTTGTGCATTCATTTTAAAGAATATTGTTTCTGTTATCTTCAAGTATTCACCTCATGGCATACTAGCCTGAGTGAGACAATGAAAACAGAAAGTTTTGAACTTTCTAGCATAACTCCACTTGTGTGTCAGGTACAACCAACTTGACGGCCAAATTAGCTCCACACAGCTATACCGGCATTAATGAAGTTATGAATGTATAAGGATTTTACTTCATAATTCATACAATGACTTATGCAAAAGGAAATTAAAAAGCAAAGCATTGATCATTTTAATAAATTCCCAACCAACATCAACACTAGCACAACTCCTTTCTAGTCAACAAACCAATATAACCAAGAAAGATAAACTAGAGAATAGAAAAAGCCTCCAACAGCAAAAGTAAAAGAAGTAGAAAAAGAAAAGTTAAAGTAGCCCGTCAGCACTCCCATATCCCTTATCTTTGCCTTGCTTTCCATCTAATCCTTTGGCCCCTTTTTCACGTTTTGTTTCCCTTGAAAGAAACTTCCCTTGTGGCAAGTCTCTCTGTCTGCTTTCTCTTGGACGGATAAATCTACAATTAAGACCCTTTCCTTTTCTCTTGTGCCTATGCTTCCAATCATTGTTATGACATGAAAACCGTTTCACCCGCTAGCTAATTCTCAGGTGATAATGTAATATATAAGCCTGCTGCATGTTTTCTTACCCCGGAAGCTTGTTTGTGACTTTTCTGGTTATACAAGTCCAGTTCATTGGGTTTAGTTCTCAATGCAGTGAAGTGGAGTGCCCTATTTGTAATTGCAAGAGCTTCTCTTTCTCTTCATTGAATGTGAAAAGTGAAAACTCAGTTGCCTTAGCTGAAAGACACATAAAACCATTATTGAAAGCTTGTCCATGAATTAGCAATATATATAGTGTGTCCTGTGCTCTCATACGGTTGGGGTGCCATGGCTTCTCTTGGCAATCCAAGAAGTTGGATTCCATATATGAACGGCAAAGACTGCTCCCAGGGATTCTGTAGCTTGAACTGTCCACAGTGGTGTAACATAGTGTATCCTCCTCCTCCACCTTTTGAATATCTTGATGATGATGATTCAAGGCCAAATTTCTCCCCTCTTGTTATTGCAATAATTGGGATCTTGGCCACTGCTTTTCTTCTTGTGAGTTACTATGCCATAATGTCCAAGTACTGTGGCCGCAGAGAGAACCAAGACCACCTAAACGATGAGGAACTACAAGAGGATCACAGCCCCTCAATCCATGAACGCTGGCATGCCTCAACCATTGGCTTGGATGAGTCTATGATCAAGTCCATCACAGTGCGCAAGTACAAGAGAGGAGACGGTTTGGTTCAAGTCACAGATTGTTCTGTTTGTCTCAGTGAGTTCCAAGAAGAAGAGAGCGTAAGGCTCTTGCCCAAGTGCAGCCATGCTTTCCATCCCCCTTGCATTGATACGTGGCTCAAATCTCACTCTACCTGCCCTCTTTGCCGTGCCACCATATTCCCCTTCAATGCTTCAGCTCCTCATCAGGTTCCAGCCATGGTGATGGAGCTCCCTTCAAGGGATGCAACGTCGTCAGAGACTGGAAACGTGGCTGTTGGAAGTGGCAATGAGATTGGGGAGGTGGAAGAAGAAGAAAGCGTACATGGTATTCCTCCTCCTCCTCCTCCTACTAGTGGTGCTTCAAAGTCGCCTTCATTGCGTGCTTTTAGTGATTTGGGTAGTATGCAAGGAAGGCACAGAATAATTGAGATAAGAGACGATGAATTAGAAGTGTATGAGTCCATTGGAAGGTCAGTTTCTATGGGCCATTCGTTTCAAGTTGGTGGTGTCTCAGTTGCTCAAGTTGTTGTACATATGAATCAAGAGCAGTATTCTCAAGCAGAAGGGTGCTCTAGTACTGAAGCTGGTCCATCGAAGAGATCTCGAGGAGAAAGTAGCAAGTGGAGCCATAAGAGAAAGGTCTTGCTGCATTGTGTACTGAGCCCAACTGCTATGAAAAGGTCATTTTCCAGTGGAGGCTTCTCTCTTACCACAAGTGACCGAGCTAGGCAGTGAATTATCCCTGTGGCTGTCTGATGAGAATTCCCTTTATTTCTCTTTTTTAATTTTGTTCGACTATCTAATTGTACGATTAAGAAGATACGATTGGACAATTTCTTTTTGGCTTTTCCTTTTTTGTGTGAAGATCTTACATACTGCATATTAGTCAGTGTGATATATCAGTAATAGACCGAAAAAGAAAAACAACTTTTGATTTTGATGTGTATGGTTTTTGGTTGTACTTTGAATCGATGAGTTAACATTTCTGAGAGGTCAAATGCCATGTTTCCCTTTTGTAATTAAAGGCCTTCTGGGCATAGGAAGCAGTAATGAGTTGGAGGCTTGCAGCTCTTAAGTATAATATAAAAGATATTTATTTATTTATTTACTTATTTACTTAAAAGTTTTTGGAAGAATCGATTTTTGACATAATATTATAAAGTTTGTGAGGTTCGATCGATTCTTATCAATTTATTTTCATCTGAGAAGATATAATAAAAGTAATTTATTACATAGAGGTTCGATCAACGCCTTCCCAATGCCATTTTGGATAGTAAAAAAGAGTGACATAATATCTTTCACTCAACCCCTCACTTTTCTCTCCGTCCATTCCCTTATTAGACACTCAACCCTAAATCCACGAAAACCTCCATCATAGCCTTAGATCACCCAATTTGTGGTACTCCCGACCTTACTGAGAGAGTGCCATAACAATGACTGAAAATGAACAAGAAAGAAAATGAATAAAATCGATATTAGATTTTCAACATCGATTTTTAAGTACCCAAACGAATTTCCAAACATGCTCTGTTAGTGAATTTCATTCTCACTACGTTAAACTCGTGGCACTGGTTAGACTTAGGCTAAAATTTTTCACAAAACATGACATAAATTAGCAGGTAAATCTACCCAAAAAATTTCACATGCCAGGCTTAGACACAGCCACGTATGATATTTAGCTTCGTACTTGCCTCTGACAAGGGTCTCACGTGAACGCGTTTCTGTTCACACATTGTATCAAAGCATTTGAACTGAAACAGAAAGACATAGAAGTGATATTCTCGTACATATTGTATCATTTGCATTGCTTTTACATTTCAATTGATGTTAAGAATATCTATCATTCCAATCAAGTGTTGCCTATATGATAGAAGGGATTGATATCTTTAATCCTTAAAATTTGGATTTAAACTGCAAATATTAAATATGCAAGTATTATTGCTTAATGAAAGTAATGATATTTATGCCAACGGTTTGAATCATTTCAGACAGCATTCCAGATTTCAGAGTTCGTTGGTATCCATTGTTTTAAGGCCTTATTCGTGAGGCACGTTTGTTTTTCACCGTGAATATAATCTTACTCTAATTAAAAATGTAAATATAGAAATTATCATTTTTAATATTGATATTTATTATTATCATTTTTTTAATTGGGAGTATATATACCTAATACTACTATTATGACTTTTACTTATTAAGATTTGAGACAACTTTTATACTATTTTATCAACTATTATGACTTTTTAAAAACACCATTTTAACAGTCTAAAGAACTTAATAACTCTCAAAGAGTAATAATAATATCGGGATTTGAATCCTCTAAAGTGAGATTATCACTTTAGAGGATAAAGTGAAGGGATTTTACCATTAGATTAATAAAGTAAAAAGGACCTCACTTCTAATTTTATTAATCCAAGGATGAAATCTCTTATTTTACTTTATAAAGTGAGATCCTCACTTTAGAAGATCCTTGCTCGTAATATCATCTCAACCATTTATTGCATGGCTGGGCCACATGATTGTGGGTTTTGTAGCAAGATGGGCCGAATCATTCATAACTGATTTAACGTGTATGTGTCGGATAACCCAGAAAACCGTGTATATGTTGAAGTATTAATGGACAAGCAAGTTTATGTTTTGGTCTTAGGTAAAGTCCGCAAGGATATCATTAGTGCTGGAGCAAGCTGGTGTGATCCCTTTTTCATGAAAAGAAAAACAAAGATTTTTCTACCCAAAAAAAAATAAATTCCTGCGGATTTTTTTTGGTGTACAATTTCCTGGTGATTTTAAAATTATAAAGGTGGATCGCTTTAATCCGACGCATTCCAAAATAAATTTGTACTTTTCTTATTTTTAGATCAGATCAGTTCTATTAATAAATTATCATGTTCTCAATTGCTTCCTTTTAGAGTTTACTTTGGATTTATTGCATGATGAGAGTTTTGGATAGGATTTAGATAGTACGTATGAAATTTTAGATTCAAATTTTATTATAATTAATATAATTTTTAAAGTATGAACGTATTAACACTTACCATCATTATAAGTTATGATAAGATAATAATGGAAAATTCTTTACATTAATAATATATTAAAATTAATTTGCTTCCATTTTATTGAAATTTAATTTTAATACATTTAGAGTGTACAACTTATTTATACAATAAACTAATCACGGGGTGTTTTCTACAGTACCCTTCCTGAGTTGGAACGACTTTATCAGTCTATTTGATCAACTATTATGCCGTGTAAGTACTCTATAAAAATTCTTTCAAATTTGTATTTTGGTTCACTCATTTTTGTTGTGTTTAGTTTTGCCCCCACTTATTTTCAAAAATATTAAAAAAAGGAGAAACTTAAACCACCATCATTTTGACAAAAACCAAAACCAGCTTCCACCATAATCACCATCACGGAAGTTGAAAACCCAATCTGAGTCCCACTTCCAATCCTGCCGTTGCCGTCCAGCACCGGTGGCAACTCCACAATCTACGACAACCCCATCCTCAAGGACCTCGTCAACATCAAGCATATCAAATATATCTCCATTGAGGACACCACACCGCTACTGCCATCATGCCTTCCATGAGGGAATGTTCCAGAAGAACGACATCATCGTCATGCTCTACTACGCCTATCGCTCCCGTCGAGAAGTGCATTGAAGCCTACAAGGCGGGCGTCGCCGTCGAGGCTGTGGAGGTCCCGCTCCCGTCGCTAGTGATCTCCAATGACGAGATCGTAACGGATTTTCGTTGCACACCGGAGAGAGAGTGAAGAATGGCGGGAGGACTATCACGGCGTCGGAATAGTAACCCAAAGGGCAAAGGTTTAGTGCCAGTGATGGAGAATTACTCAATCGCTGCCAGGGTTCAGTGGGCAGTGGAGCTCCATAATGGTTTGTGAAATCAAGATTTGCATCACTTGATGGTTATACTACCATTTTTAGTCGACGAGCAACCTGTAATTCAGCAACAAAGGCAGACAAGGGAGGCTAGTTTTTTTTTTTTTTGGTCATTTCTTTATTCTTTAAATTCGATGGGGTCAAAACTGAAAACGAAAATCTGAGTGGGTCAAAATATAAATTTTAAATAAAATTTTTTCAAGTACTTATGTGTGGCACAACTTTTGACCAGATAGACCAAGAAAGTCTTTCCCCACTCTGGAAGGGTACTAAACTCTTCATTTTAGGGAGGGTACTATAGAAAAGACTGCATTTTGTCATTTTAGTAAAATATAATTGACTCTTCTCACACTATTTTAAAAATTATAGATATGAGAGAATTTAATAGGATATTAATATAAAAAAGTTTGAATTTAATACGATGTTAGCATAAAATTTTTTTATATTGACATTGTATTTAAATTAAATTCATTTTATTTTATGTTTTATCATTTGCATAATAACAAGGCATGTATAAACTAGACTATGCAATTATCTTGATTACAAGAAGTCCCATCCAGCTGAGGGTTCCAAGAGGTCCATATAGATTCCAAAAAATCGATCTACAGTACTACATGTGCAAACAGCTATAGAACTGTTTAGGGGTCATCCCCACGCATGTCTGTTTCACTGATTCTGGTTTACGCTAGCGGACAACAAGTCATAATGCTGATATTGATTTATCGATCACAAAAATAAACAAAACTGAAAGCTGATAAGATTCTAAACAAAAGGAAAATTATATTGATCCTACAAACTGAAAGCCTTACATTCCAATTACGTGTCACATATACCCATACGCATATGAGAAAATCTTGGATGAAAACAAATTTAGCGAGTAAATGTTTAGGGTTTAGACTTTACATGTCACATATACCGATACCCATACCCTAAATGTTTATTTTGATTCTTGAAATTATATGTATATTTTACTTTAGTTTTCAAAATAAAGAAAACATGCGTCCATTTTGTTATTGAAATTGTAAAACTTGATTTAAATTAGTCCGTAAGAAATTCAAACTAGTACCGTTAATATTAGCATATAAACTAATTTAAATTATTTTTTTATAATTTCAGTGACTAAATTAATATTTTTTTAATTTGAAGGGTTAAAATAAATCATGTATATAATTTAAGAGATAAAAATAAAATTTTATTTCAAATTTAACACTTCATATTTATATTACAATCACAATGAAAATAGGTTCCACTGTCTTTATTCAAAACACAATCACTTGATTTGAAACCTACACCAACTTTCTTGCGAGCATGTACACTAACAATAAAATATTAGATTTATGCTCATCTATCAATTTTTTTTCCTTATGCGAAATAGGCTGCAAAGCCTCGTACAAAAAGTTTAAACACATGTACACACAATCTCCATCATTCCTTTCCACAAGAAGAAAATGATAAATCTTTACCATGCGAGAGATGAACGAAAAAGAGGCAGTGGAAGCAAGCATTCCAAATTAAATATCACTTTATTGTCCTATATTGTTTTGGGATCGATTTTTAGCGGATGGCAGGAATTTAATTAATATCGAAGAAAATAAAAGAGAATGGTATAGTAAATTTGTGAGGTATATGAGCAATGGCAGCAAAACTGACGGTCCAACTAACTTCGTGAGAAACAATATAAACAACTAATTAAGGGAAATTATATGAGGAGTTTCATGATTATTCAAAGGACACCAAATATGATATAGTGTATTGTGTTCGTGGCTCTTGGTTCTCTAATAGAATCCCATCCATGCAATTGACTCTACGAAGGATCTTTGTCGAAAAGGAGACAAGGCGTTCATTGGCTGATCAATTTGACTTAACATCTTTCTTGGATTCGAAATTAGTATTAAGGTTATAAATTTTGCATCTAATTAGCCTAATCGCTTTTGATTTTGAACTAAATAGTAAGAAACTAAGTAGAATTGAAGGATAAAAATGCCAAAAAAAAAATGTTGGTCCAGTTCTTCTTGGACCCAAGCTAGATGTAGAGGATGACGCCTAGGCTGAATAAGCAGGTTTTGGAGACTAAGAACTCTGATATGATGTGTGAAATAGAAAGGCTCTGCTTGATAATAAAGTGTGGTCTAAATTAGAGACTTTAGGGTAGCTAAGAAGAGAACACACTAATCTCAAACTGGAATAATTGACTATAAAGTGTGGTCTAAATTCTGTCAATTATGTGTCATAAATCATAATCCTTAAATATTGTCTTATGAAGCGAAGATCGACAACATTTGCTGACCCAAATGAAGACAATCATTTGACTTTGCTGATCAATAGCATGGCTCCTTCTGTGTTGCCAACACAAGACGGCTAACGCAACTTGGGTTCACAATACAACTTGTCCTTTGTTGGCAACAGAAGAGAAACCGTATGCCATGCGGGGTACAGCAATATATGATCAGATCAGTGTTGACACCATAGAGATGGTCATTGTTCTTCACGAGTTGATATTCATTAATATATCAAAAACTAAAATGATTTATTTTACACAAGCATGAGTACTAATACTATTTAGGAACCATATTAAACGTCACCCAAAAATTTTAAGAGTGATGCTAGCGACTTCGAGAAATGCTCATCGGAAAACGTGTCAGACTTATGAATATAAAGTATTTTTCAATTTTTACAAGTAGCCAAATCTGTTGTTTTACCTCTCCCTGAAAATGTTTTGTAACATAGGGGTTTCCTAGGTGTCAATCTCCTTATTATTATAAAATAGGATTAATAGCAATTTTCTCCTTACAATGGCGCAAAAAAAAAAATCCTGTTCAAACAATTTCATCATGTTCCTTAATAACATTTGCATGTCTTGATTTTATTGGGTTTAGTAAACTATTAATTACTACTAAGTGGATTTAATGGTAGGAGTATAAAATGTTGCGGCCAACAATTGTTGTGGCATTGGGTCATGTGTTTAGTTTATCACCCATATTGGCCAATGAAATTCATTCTATTTTAAACACTATTTGTATTATTATTGAACTCAATCATCCAAATTACAATGGTATTGAATTGAGTAAAAATCAAGAATACATTGGTATTAAGATACAGCCAATTTAATACTTTATCTGTTTTGAATAATTATTCATTTCAAAAGTTTATTTTATCCAAAAATAATTATTTATTTCAAAAGTCTAAGTAGCATTAATTAATATTTTAATAATATCATATTAAATACTATTAATTTATTAGTGAAAGAAAAGAGAGAAGGTTGAAGCATAAGAGTATTAAAAAGAAATAACATCAATTTAATAAATTAATTCTAACTTTTACTAATATTGATGTTTGAACAATCATTTACTTAATTTCAGTACATATTTAAAATTAGATTATTGTTCAAAGATGGGGAGAATATTATTTAGATCACTATTAGCAAATTTAGTATTAAAAAGCTTTATTACAACAGCATTGGACTTTCCTTGCAACGCTCGGCACTACACTAGCTGATAAGTAGGCTATTACCTGGGTGAGGGATATTCCTCAAAAGTTTTTGGCTGACGCCCTGTAGTCTTAATAAAGGAAATTACGACTTGGTACATTTGAAGGAACCTCAACACCTATCAACTGTAGGGTCCAGCCATGTGAAGGAAAGAAGAGAAATTTTGACTCACGTGTGAAGAGTTTGATATTGAAGAGAATTTTTTCAACGAATGAACAGTGAAATTACTGTGCATATGGGGGAGAGTATACTTCCTATGAATTCAAGAACTATTGCTCTGAACATGACATCAGGTATGAGAAGACAGTTCCTGGCACCCCACAACATAATGGCATAGCCGAAAGAATCAACAGAACCATTATGGAGAAAGTCAGATGTATGTTGAGAATGGCTAAGCTGCCTAAGCCATTCTGGGGTGAAGCTGTTCAAACGGCGTGCTACCCGACACGATTTCACCTGCTCTCTTTGGGCTTTGACATTCCGAAGAGAGTATGCTCTGGACATGATGTAAGTTACTCTCATTTGAAGGTGTTTGGATGCAAAACCTTTGCTCACGTAAGTAAGGAGCAGAGACAGAAGCTTAATGATAGAGCCATTCCTTGCATATTTATGGGATATGGAGATGAGGATTTTGGCTATAGGCTATGGGATCCGGAAAAGAAGAAGATTATTAGAAGCAGAAATGTAGTGTTTCATGAGCAAGAAACTATGTCTGGATTCATTGCTCCAGAGAAACTGATGAAGCCGGTGGTAAGTGTTGATTTTACACCGCCTCTCTTCCCAAAGAAAATGCCACAAGAGGGAGAGGTCCAAGATCATGGGGTTGATGATGCCAAAGAATTGATGATGATGGAGATGAGGAGGAGGTGTTGAGTGTGGAGCAAGCTCAAACACCACAACTTAGAAGATCTAATAATAGAGTGCCACAACCATCCAAGAAGTACCCTGTGATCGGAATATATCCTTCTCATTGATGAGGGGGAGCTGAGAGTTTTGAAGAAGTTCAGACTACAAGGATAAAGTTCAAGGGATCAAAGCCATGTAAGAAGAGATGAATTCCTGCGTAAGAACAATACTTATGAGTCGGTAAACTCCCAAGGCAAGAAAGCCTTGAAGAACAAATGGGTGTTCAAGCCGAAGAAAGATGGTAAATGTCGGTGAAGTACAAGGTTCGCTTGGTTGTAAAAGGCTTTGGTCAAAAGCAAGGGATAGATTTTGATGAGATTTTTTCTCCAGTTGTCAAAATGTGTTCTATTAGAGTTATACTCTGATTGACTGGCTAGCTTTGGATTTGGAGCTTGAGCAGCTTAGATGTGAAGACTGCATTTCTCCATGGTGATTTGGAGGAAGAAATCTACATGGATCAACTGTAAGGATTTGAGGAGGCCGGAAAGGGAGAACATGGTTTGCAGATTGAAGAAGAGCTTGTATGGATTAAAGCAGGCTCCTAGGCAATGGTACAAGAAGTTTGACTCATTCATGGTGGGTCATGGATATACCAGGATAGATGCAGATCACTGTGTATATGTTAAAACATTTCCAGGTAATAAGTTTATCATTCTTCTGTTGTATGTAGATGATATGTTGATAGTCGGACAGGAAGCAAAGATGATTAGTGATTTGAAAAAGGAGCTATCAAAGTCCTTTGATATGAAAGACCTAGGTCTCCGCAAAGCAAATTGGGCATGCAGATTTTATGTAGACCGGATGGCTAGAAGGCTTTGGTTGTCACAAGAAAGATATGTGGAGCAAGTTCTAGGCAAATTCAATATGAAGAATGCTAAAGTAGTTAGCACACTATTGGCCAATCATTTCAAACTCAGCAAAAAGAGTTGTCCCACGACTGATGAAGAAAAGAAGGCTATGGCTGATATTCCTTACTCCTCTCGGCAAATGAGTTTGATGTATGCTATGGTCTGTACTCGGCCAGATATCGCTCATGCGGTTGGAGTTGTTAGCAGGTTTCTTTCCAATCCAAGTAGAGACCATTGGGAAGTTGTGAAGTGGATTTTTAGATATCTAAAAGGTAGTTCAAGAATGTGCTTGAGCTTTGGAGGACCAGAACTAGTTTTGGAAGGCTATGTAGATGCTGATATGGCAGGTGATCTGGATAGTAGAAAATCTACTTCCAGATTTGTGTTTACTTTTGCAGGTGGAGTTTATGTTGGCAAATAAAACCGCAGGGTGTTGCCTTGTCCACTATTGAGGCAGAATATGTTGCTATGACTGAAACTGGAAAAGAAATTCTTTGTTAAAAAGATTTCTTGAACAATTGGGAATGAAGCAAAGTAGGTCCGTTATCCATTGCGATAGTCAAAGTGCTTTGGATTTGAGCAAGAATGCAATGTATCACTCGCGGACGAAGCACATTGATGTAAGATATCATTGGTTATGTCAAGCAATAGAAGAAAACAATTTAAGTTGGAAAAGATTCACACTGATGAAAATCCTGCTGATATGATGACGAAAGTTGTAGCACGAGATAAGCTTCAACTTTGTGCCGAGTTGATCGCAAGATGGATCCTGGGATGACTTCCTGATTATTTCCCATCTACCGAGGGGGAGATTTTGTAGGGTCCAACCCTGTGAAGGAAAGAAGAGAATACGTGAACAAGGAAATCACTGCTCAATGCAGAAGAGTTTGATACTGAAGAGAATTTTTTCAACGAATGAACAATGAAATTACTGTGCACGGTAGGTGAATGAAGAAAACCCAGTGCACGGGTTATTTTTTCTCCTTGCGGCTGCAACGCACAGATCATGTTCAAACTGTTCGTTGCTCCTATAAATAGGTGAAGGATTCAAATTGAAAATACAAATGTATAAATGAACAAATATAAGTCTGATAGTGAGAAAAATATAGTGAGAGTATTATTTTTCGAGAGTGAGATGAAAAATAGAGTGTGTGAGTAAATTCCTTAGAGTGTAGGTGCAGATATACACCTAAATATTTTTGCATCATCTCTATTGTTCTTTGGTACTGCAAAGTTGTAGTGTTTGAATAGGAGGGTTCTCACTGGGATACACTATATTTACCTCTTGGGTTGGAGAGTGTGGAAAGAATATTTTGTAATTATTCTGAATATAGTAGAATATTTTTCGGAGTTTGTCCTGTGGTTTTTTCTCCAGTATTTGGGGGTTTCCACGTTAAAAATTCGGTGTGAAAATTTCTTGATACCGGTGTGAATAGTATTATTCGTGAATAGTCCTATTCATGAATAGTACCAGCAGGCCCCATGTGAATAGTGACCAGTGGCCTATGGTAGAAAAATTTACTATTCATCCTTATTCATATTTTCGCTGCACTGATTGGTAGATTTAATTCTATCAGATTTAGTTTTGGTACTCATTACCACACATTGACATCATTTAATTACACTATAAATCAGTCTCTGAGCCCAACATCAACTACAATTACAGTTTAGCACAATACAACTGCACACCAAACAAAAGCAAAAACTCAAATTCAACAGCAAATATTCTTTTCGCTCTTTTCTTTCCCTCTCTCACTCTCTGTTGAAGATCGAGGGAAAAGGCTTGATTTGGACATTTCACTAATATTCACTGCCCTGCCCCAACATGAAACCGATTAACAGCAAAGAGAAGATTCTTCTTCAATTCTGCCAAGCAAGTGATGAACTGCCGTCGCAATGCCATCCACTGAACCAAGTTGGAAACCTTCTTCAACCTTTATATAAAAGAAAAAAATGACCATCTCTTAGCCAAAGAATCCTTCTAAATTCTCATAATTAACTTATATGCAAGGATACCACATTCCATTGCTCATCAGATACTAACATCACAAATGAAAATGACTCTTTCTGCCACATTTATAATCATATATGCAAAGTTGAGGGGGTTGAAAACACAGTACCGTGTGGCTCACGTTGATAGTTACATACCTTGGCACTGATAGAGTAGAGTACCACCGGGTCCATGGTTGTGACATTTAGATGAAGGATGGTGAGGAAGAGTGTTTGGAAACCAGCAACCAACTTGGATAGCTGCCTGGGGCTTCTTTGAGTGAGAATTCGAAAGTTTGCATGGGTCTCGATTAAAGTAACCTCGACATCAGCTATGGCAGCCTTGGTCTTGGATGTGTATTTGTTAGGAGTCTGGGACCATGTGTACTGAGGATACACAAAAAATTGTGCAAAAGGGGGTCTCATGAGTTTGGAAATGGCCGTATCTTCGTTGGTTTGGGCTACTTCTTGCTCTAAGAGTTGCAGTTTTCTAGCTTCAAGTGACTGCAAGAGGTGCTCCAGCTCCTTCACAAATTCTATAGCACCTCCCACTATAGAGGCCTGGTCACCCTGTAACACAAAATTTGTATATGATATTGAACCAAAACTTGCATCGAGAACAGGTAACGATACCAAAATATAGGGTCTGTTTGGTTTCCATATCATGTTGTGTTTTTATTTTGTGTTTTCAAATTTTAGGATTTTGTAAAGAAAATATTAAAGACCGTAAATGAAAACAAGAAATAGAAATATATTGTTTTCATTATTTTCATTAATTCCTTTTGCAAAATCTTAAAACAGAAAACACAAAATGAAAAAAAAAAAATGAGAAAGCACAAACCAATCAGACCCTTACATTTCCTGTGGCCGTAAGTATGCATGCAGTCAAAGCATATTTGGTTTCTAAGTTTCAATTCTGTGGCACCCCAAGAAGTGGATTGCGCTTTTAGGCCTTGCATTGATTTCTCTTCGCCTTACAGATAACAAAATATCCAGCATATATTAAGAACCTTATCCTTTACAAGTAGCATAGTCTTAGGATTCCAGCAGAGAGATATTCTCAAAAAGTTTTGAATATGTTTGTATTACTTTAGCTTTATGCTGCTCAGCAGCATTGTGAAAGATAATCTCCTCATCATTTTCTGATATCCCTAGAATTTGAAATTGATTCTTTTAAAGTTCGCAGTACAATTGGTAGAGTAAAATAGGCAATCTATTCTTAACAGTTAATGTCACATGCATGTACTTGTATATTGTAAACTTTTAATCTCTTATTTAATTATTTTTCTTTAAATCAATGGCATATATAATAGGACCGAGCACTTTGTTCAAAAGCCATAACATATTTGTGATTTGTGAGAAGTCCCAAGTACATTCATCTTTATGAGAAAAGAAAGAGAGATAGAGACTGAAAAGGAAGGAAGTTGAAGGATGAAAGTCAAACCCTTTGGACGAAGGATTCAGGCATAAGGGAACGAAGAACAGCAAGATGCTCGTTCATCTGCTTGCGGCGGTTTCTTTCCACGGCAATGTGTGTCATTCTCTGTGTCTCGGCCTCTTCCTTGTTCTTGCAAACCCTCGGCTTCCTTCTCCCCTTCTTCCTCCCTTGCACTTGCACTTGCACACCCACATTATTGTTTTGCCTCCTGCCAATGCTTTGATCTGGCTCGCTGGATTGCAGTTTTCGGGTCCTCATTAGTGCACAGTTATCAAATGCAGACGCAGGGTCATGTTCCTGATAGTTCATATTTTCTGCCGCGAAACTAGCCTCTGCATAGTCATGACTGCTAAATGGGGTTGCAGAGATGGTGTCATAGATAATGAAGTTGGAAAACGCATCGGATTTAAGAGTTTCCAAAGCCATTACTACTCTCTTCAACCTAAGTTTTGTCTAAATCAACTCTCCACTTACCGTGAGATCGAACGTCTAAACCACCCCAAGAGTCTCCATAGCTTTCCAACAGAACATGAGAACCATTTATAGCAAATGCCACTATCCCAGTTGAGTCACAGGGGAAGACGAAAAGGGAGCTCAAAGTTAAATATATAATGTAGGGAAAAGGGTAATTTAGATTAGAGAATACGCAGCACGTGAGAAGGGCAGAAAAGGTCTTGTGCTTTTCAGGAATCAGAAAGGTGAAGGAAAAGGAAACAGGCTCCTCTCTCATCCTTGCTTTGGTTCCCTTCCCAATTCCACAGATGCTGCCAATGGATAGTGGGGTGGGGGGACCCAAATCTATATAGAAATATGCATACAAACATCACAACGAGCTGTGTGTAATAGCTACACCTCATATTCAAATCTGTGCTGAGGTTTGCAGGAAATGAATGGCTCACGTACCCGAGATTCCCATGAAATAATTTACACACAGACCATATAGCATGTATTCGACAATCCATTGGTACAATATTCTACACGTCAAACGCATAAAAACGTTTAGTTGTTGATGTAAATCCTATAGTGCATGGATATCAATCCTTGTAGAATAGTCTACATGTACTGATACCGCATCAACAATAAGCTTATTTTGTTGGGAACTATGAAAATTATGGAATTTTTTCCCTTTAAACTTAAATCACTATAATATGAAAACTACCACAAGATAATTTTGATATCATCTGTCAAATGTCAATTAGGCTGATGAAAATCAGAAGTCTGGCTACTAATTTCCTTCTTTCACGGCCAATGCCGCCCCTACCACTTCAAGCGGCGAACTATTACAGTAATCGTGTCTTCTGATCCAGGCACTTCCTTTGATACCACAATGGAACGGGAGAAGATTCTGATTACGTATATACATCCGTCATTTGACTTTTAACCTTTCTGATTTCTCGCATTTTTAGTATGATTTGATCAATAGGTGAAATGTACACTTACCAGACTATGTACAATTTTCACATGAGAAAATCTTAACCTTTGCAAATTTTTCTCAATTCATGATTTGGGAGTTCAAAACAGGACATATTATAAGCTTGCTATGTATGATGTACAGGAAACCACGTCCGTGACCACCAGTTACTTGACAGGAAAAATCTTTCTAAGTCCCTTCTTGCAACTTCGTTTCAGTAACGTCTAAATGTACCTGAATAATATTGAGTGTAGTTAGCGCATAAGCTTATAATGATACTCAAATATTTAGATTAATAATATAAACGTGGGGCCCTCATGAGTGTGGGGCTGCGCCTCGGTGTGCCTATTTGTGTGTTAGTAAGATGAAAGGGAGATGTTACGAACTCCAGAACTTTAGCCTCGTGTGCCGATGAGGACACACGTAAGGACAGAAGCCGAGCAAGGACCATGGTCCAAGCTTTCAGGCTCTGCTGGGTTAACCATGTGACTGCTAGCTTCCCTTCTCGAAAACTTGCATCTCTGCGGGTCTGAATCACTTAAGCTACTTTCAAATCCCCATAATGCATTCTCAATCTTTCTTTTCTCATCCTATATATTTCCTAGAAGATTGAAGATTCTTTTGCCTCTCCCTCTTACTATTTCACTCTGCAATCGTATGTAAAAAGTAATTTAAGGGGTATCACATCAAATACGCATGAAAACTAAGTATAACAAATACACAAGAACACGTACGTATAAATTTGCAACGTGTGGTCAATCAATATCCAGGTGAAGGATTCGTTGGTCCGGAAAAGTTATGTATCAACGTTACTCCTTTTTTTTAAGTGGGTTAAGATTGCTGGTATGGCCTTGTAAGTTTAATTTTTCATTCAAACTTTTTCTACCCTTCTCTCCTCTGGCATTGTCGCTGCCACTAGTTTGTCTTCACTGCCACTGTTGGCAAATGCATCCCTATTACTAGTATACTATTATCTCTTCAGAACCTCACCTCAGACCCCAGTTGAAATCTTTTCACCCAATCAACGGAATATATTGTGACGTGTGGTACTGATATATATGGTGGTGCAATAGCAAGAACATGAGCAAAATCTGAGATCCAGATTTTTAATCTGAAACATCACAACATTAACCTCTTTTATCCCTCTGCACCAAAAAATCAGAACGGTGCACTTCTCCCCGAGGATCTTCCCCTCCACCCTCGGGTTCTTATGCACGCCAAAATTATCAGGCTAATAAAATTACTAACTTAACCCACTTTTATTTTTTAATTTTCTCTTCATGCCACCCACATTTTATCTCTTTTTCCACTACCACGCAATCAACTTTTTCCTTCCTCAGTGCGCTGGCCACATTGTAACCACCCACCACCACCATCATCTTCCATCCTTGACTAATACACCAAATAAATAAAAAGAAACATAGCAAAGGGGTGCTATGAACAACTTGAATTTAATTTTTAAGCTCAAAATCCATTATTTCAAGAACTTTGTGAAGGAAACACGAAGTTCACCAAGAAGTGGACTAGGTGACTGTCGTGAAGAAACATACATAGGAAAAGGAGATCCTCTCAAGGAGCACACTTCAGTAACAATGGGTTTAGAGGGAGTTGTATTGCATTGATGGAGGCCGACCTTGCAACTGAAAAACCGGATCGAGGTAAGTGGGGATGGGGTCCACAACGAAGAGGAGAGAAGAAAGATAGTCCTGATAGAAGGATAAGTTTGCATTTTAAAGAAGCATTTTAATATTATTTAATAAATTTATTTTATAATATATGGACAGCCACAGCAAACTGTATTATAGTTCAGGAGGCTTATTTTGTCCTATTTGAGGAGCAAGAGACTCAGTATCCATGCCGGGACAAACATACATTTACATTTGCATGGAAATGGCTATCCTTAAGCGTCATAAAGATGAGCTCTGTCCGGTCTCCGTCATTTTATTGTCATACATATGCATTTCTAAAAATGCTGACCAGGGTATGATCTGAATTCTTCCTTCTTGTCAATCAAGTTCAACGCTATACAGACGAAGAGCTTAATACTACCTTTTCCTACCAACCATAATTAACAGATGAGTTTTATAATAATTTTCAATCTATGATTAGCAAAAAGAATATTTTTTCTAATAACCCTAATAGAACAGACTACAATGCAGCAAATGGTTGCTTTACCAAAATTTTAACTTTACACCGAAGTAATCTGCAATTCCAATCACAGTGGACAAAATATAGGCATATACGAGCAAGATGAAAAGGGCTGTAATCGATGACGCAGAGAGGGTATCAACAGACAGGTTTACCAACCCCGTGAGGATATTTGCCTGCATACAAATTATTAAAAGAAATTACATCTGAAATCTAGAGAGAAAGAGCATGGGAATGTAACTAAATGATATCTTGCTCACCAGAAGAAATGTAGCCAGTAAGTTCCGATTTAATGCTTCTTCAAGTACTGAAGTTTTACTTCCAGGAATAAGATCAGCCAGCGTTAGAACTGATATCAGCTGAAAAATGGGCAACATACAAAAAACATATTCAAACCAAAACCTTAATCAGAAGCCAAATTAGAAATTACAATGTCAGCAATGGATTCAATAATGCTGTGCTGTCAAACTAGGATTACGGTACTGACAGAGAAATCCATACACTGAATTTGGTAAGTCAGATTAGACGAAAAATTCGATTGCATAAATACAAGCCAAACACTAGTAGTCAAGAGAGAGCTAACAAAAATAATCCTAAGAATGCAGGCTACAAAGACAACATGCCCCATCAAACTATGTCACTTATCGAATGGAGAGAACCGAAATGAGAATTACCTGAAGGTTGTCAGCCAATACTATAGTAACATATGGCAGGTTGCACTGCACAAAGTACGAACAATTAGTTTTTCATCCATTTATGCCAAAAGAATCTCCTTCTAACTAGGAAACAGTAACATAGTGAAGCATACCGTTCTCCGTGAAACTCTTTCCACATGCCTGTCTAGAAGCACAGTTAATGACCTGACAGGGGCATCGTGAAAAAAGAACAATTTCGAAGCTGTTGACTTCATTGATAAGGAATAAACAAGTTCAGAATTAATCATACCAAAATAGGATGGCGAGAACCCAGACCCTCGTTCGAACCCATCTGGAGCTTCTAAATCCAGAGGATTGGCTTCCAAAGATAAGATAATTTCCCAAATGAACCCCAAGAAGGTACATACCCCAGTATCCTGGTTACAAAAATAAGAGTGTTTAACAAAAAATAAATTTCAGAAGCAAAACGATTAGAAATAATGTCCAATGAAATTACAGCCTTAGCACCAAGTTTTAACAATGAAGGGAACAAATCTCACCAAATATGCTAAAAATACCCTCCTTGTTTTGACTTATGATATCCATTCCTCTTTCATTAGAAAGCAAGTATTCATTTAAACCGTGAATCAAGCAGAATTGATACCCTTGGAAACAAAAATTAAATTGTATAAGAGAAGTATATTCCAAAAGACAGGCCACAAGGACAAGACAGATAAAAGTGTACCTACGAGGACAAGCAAACCAAAAATTCCAGAATATTGAGGGGGAATATTAACAAATGAAGTAAGGATTGACACAGCAGCAAGTGTGAAGAAGAAATTCCAATGCACACCATATTCACCCTCATGTACCTATAAGAAGGAAAAATGAGTACCGGTTTCCTCAATATCGTCTTGAACTACAAAAATCATGGACTAAGAAATTAGACAATACAATTATACTTCACAATTCTGTAAATAGGCAAAAAGGTATTGCAGTGATAATTTTAATTAAAAACAACCCTGAGAAATCCAGAAGTTTACTGGCCTCAGTAAGAACGTCTTGAACTAAGAATAATGCAGCTAGAACTCACAATTCTGGAATTTGACACAAATACATAGCAGTGACCATTTTAAGCAAAACAATCTTGAGGAAATAACTGCATTAATTATTTCTTTAATTTGTGTTATCTGTAACCCCTTTGGGTAATTGGGAGTGGATTCCATGATACAATTCCAACAGAGCTTACTTTTAGTTTTCCACCAATACCCAGCACAAGGAGTAATTAAAAAACAACAAAAACATAAATGACCCTGCACAGTACAACCGAGATCAAATTTCATTTAGATGCTAATGGAATTGTTTTTGAAAAATGAGCCTCACTACTTACCTACCATGATGGAAACTGTGGGGGTTTACATAAGACATAAACTGGCCAAAAGAGTTACATCACGTCTTCTGGAAACTACATTATATCACTTTCAAGTTTCAGATTTCAAAAACAAATAGGTGATCCATTATTTGCAAATGCATGTTGAACATAAGTGTTTCTGTTGCTACAAAGAAATTCCTAAGGATCTGTTAGGACCCCAAATAAGATGACTAATGATGAAATTACCCCAGGCCCTGATAAAGTTACCCCTAATAACATTGTTTTACCTTATGCTAAGGTTTACAGTAGAAAGAATAGAAAGGGAAAGGGTGACATGGGTAAAGCATGTGATCATGAAAGAGGGGGAAAGGGTTGTAACTAACTTTGCCTAGCTAGGCAAAGTTAGTGGAGTGAGGGTGGATAGTATGTGATTCTGTTACGGGAGGAAGAGGGAAATATAGGGAGGTGGGAGAATGCTGAGGGGGGCACTCAGATTGTTGGAAAGGAAATTAGGAATTGGGAGAGTGCTACGTCTCTCGAACATTTAGCTACATACATGCTGTTCTCTTTTTTTATGCCTGAATAATACACATCACAGCAAGGGGAAGCCATTTCACTCGGGTATTTCTCTTCCTGAGTTTTACTATTCAGTATTCTGCCATTTCTTTGCTTATTCTGATACCAGTTCTTACAGGATCCCAATGAAAATAATCCCACCTGATAATCCACACCAGTTGTTGTAACAAGACGAAGAAATCCTAAGATGATCAGCGGACAAATTGAAACTATTGCAGTCTTCCAGTTTCTGAAGCATGAGGGAAAAAAAATGGATATTATCAGATGAATGCAAAATGAAGTACAGTACATCAGAGCTAGATCATTCCAAAAGACTCAATGTTATCATAGAGCAGGTAAAGAGAATTAGAACAGGGTAACTTACTATTCAAAAACGTGTCAGCAAGGGCATATCATAAACATTGCTTCTTTACTCACTGTATGAGCTTCTCAAAAGCTCCCAATATAAAGCATACATACATAAAATTCATTTCCAAAAGAACAACATTGAAGTCTACAGGATTGCATTAAGGAACTCACACAGATGTGATATTTCGTGCTTGCCGAGAAACTAATGAATTTGATACTACATATGCTCCAACTCCAAGATCCATCTGGTATGCAAAACTAGTATTAAATTTCAATAGAACAATCAAAATGTAGCTTGTACTGCTTATAAGCAATATAACACAAGCAGGAAAGAGAGATCAAAATTTTAAATATCACACAATCCGTGAAGAGCCGAGAAGTAATTTGTAAATTGAATAAAAAGGCCATTCTTCTCAATCCCCAGCAAAAAAATCCTTTTCTTTGCATTTGCTTAAATTGTGTATAACCCAAGTGATAAGCAATAGACATTGTCAAAAGTGTGCTATAGTGAAGGACAAGAATTTGTTGTTGGTCAAAACAGAACACACAAAAGACAAAGAAAAATACATTGGCTCAAAAGTGGCCTCCAATCCCTTTGCATGTCAGACAAAGTAGCCTCGCTAAAGAAACCACAAATAGAGAAGAAAATCCTATCCAAAGGAATATGCTTTAAAAATTTGCAACTGCAGATTCTAGCATTATGCTCTAAGTTCAGCCCAAGAAATTCAGGATCTCCTTGGAGTTTTAGCAAAACTTTTACAATTACAACCTTTGAAAACAATTTTCTAAATAATCAATAGAAGTATAAGGCGGTCCAGTGCACGAGGCTCCCACTAGGTGGGATCTGAGGAGGGTAGATATACCACAGTTTTACCCCTGCTATGTGAAAAGGCTATTTCTAGAATTTGAGCCCGTGACCTCCTGTTTACAAGACAGCAACGTTACCGTTACGCCGAGGCTCACCCTCTCTAGATTCATAATTTATTTAAAACCAGAACACATACATGAAGTAGCAAATTGTCTCACAAAACTACTTCCTAAGTTTATAAACCAATGGCTTCCAATGCAGAAAAAGATTTGTATTAGTAGCTTAGGGAAAATATTATATGCAATCTTCTTTCCAGCATTCTTTTTGCAAGATAGATCTTTCATTATTTTGGAATATACTTGGAAATGTAAAATAATCATACCAAACTAGTTCCATAAGTTTCAGTCTTTGCATATCTTCTAGGAAATATTCTGAAGTCAACAGCCAAGATGCACAGGAATGTTATAATCATCTGTGAAAATAATTTTCATCAACAGAATAACAGAGTAAGATCAGAATGGTGGAATAAAAATATCCATAGCGATTTTCATCAAAATAATAAGAGTGTAAGATCAGAAGAGTGGAATAAAAAATATCCACAGTGACACTTCATACCACAATAACCCTGTATGATGTAATATATGCTCGAATAGAACTGGGGCCTCCTTCAAAAGAAACAGAGGAAGCAGCAGACCTGTAGTTAGGTGAGCCATTATCAACTACATTCTACAAAGTTTGTCTCATGAGAAAATTCTGCATTAATTTATTTATATCATAAAAGTCTTTGTGCACAATTACCTTTTGGCTGCAATGCAGACTAATGTTAAGATTGCAAACAAACTTGTGAATATGTATGTCCAGTCTGAAAGTACCTGTCAGCAACCATGTTCATTAAACTAATTACAAAATAAAATGAAATACATGTTTTTCCTTGATCTTTCTAAGCACATAAGCAGGCAGCAATAGGGAGCGAAAGAGAAACCAAATGAACAAAGCAATTGATGAAAACTGACATTGACACTGTTCATGAGTTTCAATTACTGGCGTCCTTCTAGGTAAGATGAGTTTCAATTGATGAAAACTGACACTGACACTGTTCATGAGTTACATTTACCACAAATGACCGAATCCAAGGCAAAAGCGTTATTATCAAGAAAGTTTCATTTCATCTAAACGCGGTGCTTTGGAGATGGCATTCATTATGATGTTATGTGTTGGCAAAATATTTGATGCTAGCAGAGAACACTTACGGTAAAAAACAAGAGCATAGGAACAACGATGACAAGAAAATCCAGCGACAATGTAGCTAGGTATGATTTGAAATTCATAGACCGGGAAACTGCTGAATCATCGTTTTTCTTCTTCAAGGAGGCACCTAAAACTCAGAAGGCAAAAAAAAAAAGAAAAGGTATAACAAACACCGCTATAAGAAATTCAAATATAAGAAACACGTTATCGGCACCATGTCAATGTATTATAATGATAGGCTCGCTCTAAACAGAGCCCGGCCGCATTGAAACAGAGAATAGAATCACGGAGCAGAGGTAATGATTATTGCAGTTAGGGGAGGGGACTGACACTGACCTGTTAAGGAATTGGAGGCGATGGAGTGACGAATGAGGACCAGAATCTGTGGTGTGAGGGGGAATACAAAACAAACAAACAAACAAGCATAGAATCGTGTTCATGAGATTTGATTTGAGGTGCAAACAATTGGATTGAGAATTGAATTGCAGGGTGGTAGGTGAGTGAGTGACTTACAGGGAGAGTAACGGTAAGGGCGACGAGTTCAAGCATAGAGGATCCGCTCAAATTACTGACGAATTCTTCTTTGAGAAGCTTGTTCGGATTCAGCGTTTTGCGTACACCACCCGCAGCAGTAGGATCCATGGAATGGAAGGGAAGGCAAGAATGAATGCAGTGCAAGGCAAGGCTAAGCCAAAGCTATGGATGGATTGAATTGACGGATCGAGCTACTCACTCTCTTATCACCGCGACGGACATGACACGAGCATAGCAATGGCGGGTGCACTGCGCACAACGACTACACATCTCGCCGTTTAAGGAAGCCTGGGTTGCACCGGCGCCCTTCGATAAGAACCACCCAAGATCAACGGCTGTACGTTCATCATCAACACTAAGTTTTAAAATAAAATAGAAAATTATATTTTATGTCTCAATCTATATAGGACATGTGTTCTTTAATCTTTTAAACTTTAAACATATACAAGTCATCTCTCAAATATTTTATAAATATGTATTTTAATGAAAGTAAGTGTACTATACTATTTGAACTTAAGAACATGTGTAAATTAATACATAAAAGTTTTTTAAATGTGTAACTCAATATCTTAATTTTTCTTAAATTTATGATATTTTTTATAAATAATTGATGAGAAAATTAATGAAAGGATTAATTTGCACATTTAAAAAAAATTAAAAGGTCAAATTGCATATTTTTAAAAGTTTAGAGTATGAAGTACATATGACTCATAATTTAATGATAAGATGCAATTTTTCCTTTAAAAAACCATTTTTCAGGACACCCAAAAAAAATATCATTTTAGTAAATTATAAGTCATATTAGCTTTTCATTTTAAAATTAAGTACATAGTATTTAAAATTTTATCCACTCATCAATCAAATTTATTTTCACATTGCATATTACTAGTGAATTGATAAGTATTTTCGTCTCTATTAATCCATAACTTTTTTTATTTTTATAATTTCTTTTAATTTTTTGATTTTTTTTAACTTCTTTCATTTATTTTTATAACCTTCTCCAACTCCCTATATATCAATAATATTTTAGGAAATTAAAATTTTAGATACTAAAAAATTATGGTATAGATTAACTAAACTTGATAGAAATACAGTTAATACTTGAACCAAAACAATAAATCTCTTCGCTAGATGTCACATACATCAATTGGCGAAGCTATTCTAGTTTGACTAGAGATCTTCGAGACTCTAGCTTAATTAAAGACGTCAGATTCGAATTTTGTTTATGAAACTGCATTATAAAATCTAGGGGGATAATTTTACTGTCCTAGCGTTGTCCTACTGGCTACCATAGGTAATAAAAAATTTGGACATTATGAATTAAGAATAAGGGAAAAAAAAAAAGCGGGAAAAAGGACTAGTCAAAACTCGACATTCCAAATTAAGAATGAGGAAAAAAAAAAATAGGAAATTGAAAAAAGTAAAACAAAATTCGAACGGTCCGAATTCTTCTCCCTATTACACCACTTAATGACAACCTTATGCGAACAAATATCACACCCGAGCACGACCCTTATTTCTTTACAGTGTTATATCTTTGCCCACACATTTTTATGTGGACAAATGTCACACCCTCATTTAGTCGCATCACCTTGGGCACCAAAGGTATTGATTGTCTTTGACATCTGAGCACAACCCATTGACGGGATAATTTGCACAACAGCTAGGGTTTTTTTATTTACTTATTTATTTTATCTGTGCACCCCAGCTAGTTAATCAGAAAAGCTTTGCTAACGTTTCATTTTGAGAGTAAATAAGAAAGGTAACTCCATTGCTTCTTCATACTATTTCTCTTTGATATGATGAAAGTTTAATGAAGATCAGTAAAGCTTATTGATGACATATAAATTAAAAATAATAATAAAATGTTGTCATCTTAAGATCGGAACATTGCAAGATAGAGAGGATGTCTGCTAACTCGATCGGGATAAAGAATTACGCATGTTTTTGCAAACCGCATTTACAAAAGAACCACACGGTTTAGTCTTGATGAAAAAAAAGCACAAATCGAAAACCTTTAATTTCAAATCAAAACAAATAAATCCATCAAACATAATCATTGTATATATGAAACGCTTCAGTGTGATAGAAACTCCAATGAGACAATGTCTAACCATAATCTATGAATTATGATGTACCTTTCTAATCTAATAACATGTACAGTATACACTATACAAGGAATAAACCTAGCTAACTGTATGTTCTATCTCATTCTCAAAGCACCTCTGAAATTTAAAACAACAAAAGTTTATGAACAAAATGAAATTAATAATGGAGAGTCAAGTTTTTTGAGAATGGGCGAGGGAATTAGAGCAGGCCGCCGCTGATATGGATTCAACGAAGCCACAATTACTACAAGCTGGCCTGGTGATCTGCATCTCTTGGTAACTTGTGCAACTCTTAGAACAGTTATGTCCTCCTCCTCCTCCTCCTCTTATAACATGCTCCGGCAATCTCAACGTATACTTGTCATCTTCTTGTTGATCTTCATCATCAGCTCCTTCTTCTCCTCTAATCATAACTATGGAATGCCCCGTTGAGTGTGACCTCGTGTGCCCTTGCTGTTGCTGGACCTTCACACCCACCGCTTGATCATGATCATGATGATCATGTGCACTTTGACCACCCCCATCACCATCACCTCCTTCCCCTTCTCTTATGTCAATGCTTATGTCACCACCACTCTCACATGTACAATGATCTCCTTCTGCGCATGCACGATTAATGATGTGATTACAATTGTCCCCATATTTTGGGGTTTCTGTGGATGGGGACTCGAGGTCTGTGCGGCAAACGGGGCATGTCTTGTGGGAGCGGAGCCAGAGGTCAATGCACTCCTGGTGGAAGACATGGCAGCAAACCGGCAAGAGGCGAAGCACGCTGTCATCGTCCAATTCCAGCAAGCAGATGGCGCATTCTAAGCTGTACTTGTTCTTCTTGCGGAGGTTCTTCACGGAGGAATACACAAAGGTTGGGAACATGTGGAGCAATGAAGGCTCAAGGCCTCTAGAAGGAGACCTATTCGGTGAGAGGCGAACTAGAGAGCCTGAGGCACTGCGTTCAAAGGCCAGAGACTGGATCGCGCTGACCAAGCAGTACTTGCAAAGGTACACAATGCTAAATGTCACGAAGCACAACACTAGGATGGCTAGGGTGAATGCTATCAGCGCCGGTGGGGTGGTGTATTGCACTACCGGAGGTGTTGTATCGTGCCCGTGATCCGGCCAAGACATTGCCGGGTTGGGAGACCAAAGAAAGGTAATTGCTTGCTCCACAAGGCGGCTCTAGAGTGCCTTATGCCAGACCTTCCATCCTTGGTTCTTTGCATGGATGAGAGCAGTTTGACCGTAAAACCAAATGAACCTAGCAAGGTGAAGTGGTACGTGATTTTTCTTCTTTTCTATTTTTATTTTATTTTACTTTCCCCTGCCTCTTTTACCTTTTTTTCTTTTTTTGAAGGTGCGGTTGTAGGTGACAAAATGTAAAGAGAGAATCACGGAGATATGTCACGGTGTTCTGTGGGTACTAGATAGATGGTGGGTTAATATGAGATGGTGATGCGTAGGAGTGGTTTTCAGTCCTCGGTAGGAAGGATTGGTTTTGAACGAGTCCTTACGAGAAGGATAAGGGCTTATGTCCGAACACTATTTAGGACATATTTGAATGCATGAAAAGTGTAGCCTTTTGTGTGTATGCAAAGTGATTAGAGTTATTAGACTATAAGCATATACTTGTATATCTATTCAGGCACAAGTTTAAAGACAACTGTCCCTTCAAGAAAATAATAATAAAAAAAACTAGCGTGTGTCTATATTTATATATATATATATATATTGGTTCAGAAAGAATGAATTAAATTAAATTTTGCAAGATAGAGGAGTCATGTAAATGGAATAAAAAGACCCCAAACTATTTTCCCCTATCAAGTTTCTTTCTAGACACCCAACCCTGCCTGGGAAAGAAAGAAGAATATGCTTGCACGGACAAAGACCAGAAGCCAAAATTAGGCCTCTTCCCCTGTGAAGAAACCACTTTTGTTGGTTTGAACTGGTCAAACTTTAAGACAGTGGACAGCGAAGATCTGGTGTGAGAGAATTTTGGAAATTCTCAAGGTATCATAGAGAGATTTTCATAGCTGCAGTAATACGAGATCCATCGCGCGGAAACAATCGTAATGAACAAGTTCTCACTCTAGTGTAGAGGGGAGATGAACAATTATGGGGCACAATCTGATGCAAATACAAAGAGGCGGCTGCAACATTCAAACGGCTAAGAAGGAACATATTAAGGAAGGTGAAACCTCTACTAAACGAAAACGCACAAGAGAAAGATGCATTTATCTGTGAATTGACCAAACTGCTACTCTCGTTGCAAGTGAAAGATCATCAGATATATTCCAAAATAAAATTTATGTCATCTAATAAAATAATATGACAATCGAAATCCTTGCATGTTCAGTTACATGGTAATACATGGGGCGGAGAGAGAGAGAGAAGAGAGGGGGGGCCGGGGGGGGGGGGGCAGTCCTCATCAGTCCAACATTGGGATTATAACTCTATTCGATGTCATCAATCCAATCACCATATATCCTACTGATTTTATCTGGACCTTTCCACTTCTGATGAGTTCTCTGTCCTGGCCTCTGAATCACAATGGAAGGCCTTTGTGAAGGAACTCCAATATGATAGACATCAGACTGAGCAACGGGAGTAATTGATGCAACCACATTATCAGTAGGAGTTTTTGAAGGTACTCCTCCCTGTTTTGTGTCAGGAGCCACAACAGAAGCAGAAGCACTGTCTCTATTTTCCCCCTCCATAAGCCCGCCTCCATATCTGTGCAGTTCTGGGGTCATAATATCAAAGTCAGTATTATATGAAAAGAAAATAGTTTACTGGCGACATTGTGACAAACAATTTAAGCCAATAAAATGCGAGAATACTGGTATGTACCTGCGTCAAAGAAAATATTCTCATATTTAATACACAAGGCCAAGCATTGAGCCGCGTAAATTATGAACAGTACTACAATCGCTCACATGCTGACATTCAAATAGCAAGGATGAGCATTAAGAAGTAAAAACAAGAACATGCATCACTTGAATTGAGCATACTACACGATTACCAAATGTTCAGCGAAGCACGTCTCAACTGACAGAATTTTTAACCTAACTAAGGCAATTAAGAATAATACCCTAAGGCTAAGTTTGGTTCGAGGGTAACAATAGGATAAAATTTCCATGATTGAGTTCCATGTGTAATTTTACACATAAAACTCAATTATAGAAAGTTTACCCTATTTTCACCCTCCATCCAAACATACCCTAAGAATGAATTTTACAACCATACTCTGCTCTTGTTTAAGACTACAACGTTCAATTCCTATCCAATTTCATACATTCAATCATGAGGCACAATATTGTATTGGGTAACTTCACACGAACGCAGCCTCATGGAAAGAGAAAGACTGTATAATAAGTACAACAAACAACAATAACAAGCCTTTATCCCACTAAATGTGATCGGTTACATGTTTCAAATAAAGGTAAAGTATCCTCTTGTAAACCATGTCTACAGTCAAACTATTGAAAAAACAAGCAAAACTTCCTCCACTCCAACTATTAATCAGTACACATCCACATTTTCCATGAAACTTCCTAATTATATTTACTAATATTTTAAATGTAAGTTCTGCTCTTGCTTCCAATTCCAATCGTTGCTGTCATTTTATTTTTTAAGTATCTCAATGAACAGATTCTTAGCATTTGTATCGTCTAACAAAGTTTCAGTTCCTTTGTTGTTGTTTCCACTATGTACACACTACACAGCAGTTGCCAAAGAGAGCATCACCGTAATGTTTGATAGCTTCCATCCACATTATATCTCGCTGAAAGCTATACAGATGTAATGACCATATAATACAATGATACATTAACAAAAAGCAATCTAACATCAATACCCAGATACAGTATCTAAATGGTTAAGAAATTGCCTCATACTAATAGTAAGTGACTGCCGCTAGTGCAGAACACAACTTATTTATGATTTTCCAATTCCAGCAGAATCTCATATAAGACACTAGCACTAGGATCCTCTCTATTATGAATTTATCATCAAGAAAAAACTGTTGTAATAAGTCTCACGGATACATACCAAGAAACTCAACAAAAAATGACCTCTTAAAACAGGGAAAAAAGAAGGGATCATAGCGATATTGATAATGATACCTGTGGCACCATGAGCAAAATGACATTTGCTGCCAAAAGGGCAATACCCGGTCGTCTCCCACTTATTGCAAATCCTGGTTTTCCAATTGGAAGGCTTCGAATTAGGTCCATTCCCAGTGACACCGGCATTACCGCCACCAGAAGTACTACCACCACCGCTGCCACCACCATATCCACCAGGACCTAAACTGATAGCGACACTCTCGCGATTCTTGGACTGCTCGTCATGAAGGAAGGTGCAACTATCGCCATAGGGGCAGCCTTCTTCGGTGTAGAATTTCTTGCAATGGCGGCCCTTATAAGACCTCTGGGACATGTCCCCGCCGAAACTGGAGGATGAGAGTATGGGAATCTGGAACTCCTCCCTGGGGGGAGTGGGCTCGGAGGAGGGGGTGGGGGTGGGGGTGGGGGTGGGAGTTGGGGTTGTGGCAGCGGCCGCCTTCTCCTCCTCGTGGGCGGCCACAATCTCCTGCCAGTTGGGAGGCGGGCGCCGAAGCTCCTCGACGCTGTGGGCGAAGTTGCAGTTGTTGATGTAAGGGCAGGTCCCCGCCCGGAACTTGCAGCACAGCTTCGTCTTGAAGAACATCTTCCCGATCGCCTTCGACCGGTTCGACCCCCCACCCCCGCCGCTCCCCCCACTGTCTTGCGACGAATTCCTCGCCTTCTTGCTCGCCGGCTCGCTCCCCGACCGCCACTGCGCCTGTCTCTGCTCGTAATTCGAGTTCGACGGCGGCGTGTCCCCGTCCCCCCCGCCGCCGTTGTTCCAGAATCGGTACTCGTCTTCGGTGGCCCAATCGGCTTGGTCCCCGCCTGACCAGGCTTCGCCGCCCCCGCCGGTGATAATTTGAACAACGTTCCCATCTCGACCGTAATCCATCTAATCTAGTAATGGCGACAATTTCCCTCAATCTAAATCTATATATCAAACAAAAGAAAAGAAAAGAAAACCCTAAAGATTTGCTTTGCCCCAGGAAATGATGACAAAAGAGGTGGTGAATTTTGGACAATTTGAGGATGAGTGGATAGTGGTTAGGCTAGGTGAAAGAAAAACCTACCTAGGAGTATCCGAACAGCGCTGAGCTGAGAGCTCGGGACTCGGACAATAGAGAGAGATATACAGTTAAAAGGCAGAAAGAAAAGAGTATATTTGTGGGGGGAAGAAAAGGAAAAAGAATGAAAGAAGGTGTGGCAGGAGGAGGGTAAGGGTAACGTGGATCAAGCTAAGCTAAGGAAAGGGGGGAAGGTGAGTTAGTTATTTTATGTTATGGAACAAAAGGGAACGTGGCAACGGAAATGGTAAGTTAGGAGCTAGATCTGTGGTGAGCAAAGGCGGTAAGAGAGAATAAAAGGAAAGATTTTCAAGAAGAGAAGCGTGCTTTTGAGGATTTCGGGCACGAAGGAAGGAAGGAAGGAAAAATAACGGGAGAAAGAGAGATAGAGAGAGGCTTCAACATTGAACTTCCGAACGAGAAGATGAGGATAGATTTTCCATGAACCCAAGTGAACAACAACTACTTTGCAGTGCTTGCTTGCTTTGCTTTGCTTTGCTTTACTTGGTCCATTTTATTTTATTTTATCTTTTCTTTTTAAGGAATAGTTCGTCTATTCGATGCGGTAGAGCACGATGACTGGCAAACGGAAATGTTTTTGTTTTGTTTTTTTTTTTAACGAGTAATTATAGCTCCACCACAAAATACAATAACATGATTACACTTCTCATTTTATCATTATTAAAACTATATTTCATTAAAAACAAAAAAATAAGAGTATATTTTTTATGATTAAATTTTATGTGTAAAATTACACATAAAAATTTAACTATAAAAAATTTATCATCATTTTTACTTTTCAACCAAATATATCATAAATGTGATCGTAGTTCCTACTCACTTCATTCATTCATTACATTTAATAACCACAAAATAAAAAGTGTAAAAATGTAATATTTGATTAACTCATCATTTCCATTTTTGTATTTCTGTTTTTGACGAGAAATTGAAATTGTTAATGTCAAACAGTGGAAATAGATTTGCAGAATTTACCATGTATAAAACTATTAATACTATATATGTTAATTCTGTCGTAATAAGTAGCTAAATGTAGATTAAATTTAAAATGTTACAAACAAAGTTTATATCAAATTAATTTTCAATTGTAAAATGTATTTTTCAGAGAATGGTTGAATCTATTTGCAGGTAACAATGGAGTTTATGTACCACCCAAATTAATGAAATATACCAAAACAAAACAAAAAAAAAATAACAATGGAGTTCTTTTAGAGTTTTATGCATGCATGATTGATGATGCTGTGTAGACCTTCTTCCACTGGCCGTGGAAGTAGGTTAGACTGGGTAAACTTTGACTTAAATAGGTCTGAACTATGTTGTCAAAACCTAACTTAAGTCCAAACATGTTATCTAACATAGACATTTTTCATGGCCTTAACCTAGTAATTTTAAAAGCTTGACCTAGCCCGCAAGTCTATTTGAATGCCTCTTTGATGATAAAATTTTGGTCAAGTTATACTTACCTCTCTTAAGATTTGATGAAATTCGTCATAGTTCCCTTTTGTTTGTCCGGATAACGCTTACATCTCTCTCATGCATTGTTTATTAAAAGAACAAAGAGAGATCAATGTAATTTATCCAATATTTTTGAAAAAACCAAAACATTTAACTCTTAAATAAGTTAAAGGATTTTTAAATATGTATAAAATTTATTTTAAATTGACTAAAAGCTTATTAATTAAATTTAAAAGTATATTTTTAAATAGATTAAAATGTTTGTAATATCATTATATTTTTAAAAAATAATAATAATAATATAACTAGGTCTGCCTATTAGGCCTAATAGGCTATTTTTATTGTCGAAAGCATGACTTATTTAGTAAAAAGGCCTCTTAAAAAACATAAGCATAGGTTGTTTATTAAATAAGTTAGGTCAATTTAGGCCAAATACTTCTGATGAGCAACGTAGCCTACTCCCACCCTTACCTTTCACTCATAACTAATAAACTAACTATGAATTTGATATCAATTTTATTTGGAAGTATTTGATCGCATTAATTTATAATTTGCATTAATCAAACATGTTTACCAATTAATTGTTGCCTGCTTTTACCGTCTTAATGAATAACTAACTGTAATAGCTTAATGATTCAAATTATTTAACATATACTTGAACATAGGTGACGCTATTAGTCTTGGTTTATTTTTTGGTGCTTCAGAGTTATATTATCTGTAATGATGTTTCAACCTAGATCCTCATGAATACTACCCACACCCTTTTAGTCTTGGTGTTATATTGTTACTAGTATTTTTTTATCCTTATTATGCATGGGATAATAATATCTTTTATTAATATTGTGATAATTATAATTAATTTATTTTGTACTATGTTCTTATTTATATTTCGAACAATCTAAAATAACTAGACATCATGAATATGACAATATGATTTTATAGTTTCAATAAAGGTAACAATTATTTACAATTTAATAACAATGAGATTTGTTTGCAATCCAATTAAGTTCATGGATGAGCCTCTCACGCCCTTTTTTTTCGTTTTTCGTTTCAACCATGTCAAACACACCAAATGTCAAACATTGGGCATGCTTTGTGGCTTGCCCTTGCTACAAAAGTAGACGAGAAACCTCCGCTCTCGGAAAAGGCCTAATAATTCACCTACAAAATCATAGAACAAGATTTTTATTTGATGCTCAAGCACTATGCATAAAAGCGAGTGGTGCTAAGAGTAGGTGTAGATTTTTCATGGCTTTCTTTCCTCTTGCTTCATTAACTCCACAACACAAACTCCCTAGAAGCTCCATTATCAACAAATCACATTAGTATTTATTATCATATCCTAATTTATGTTAAATTAGGAATTCAAAGAAGCTAGTTAATTGCAATACTTTTAAATACTTGGGTGAACATTTTTTTTTTTTTGGTTATTTTGGGTGATTTTAATGGTTTTGTTATGGAAATAGGAGTCGTTGATGGGGTGAGGGACTAATTTGGGAGGGTCAGTGATTGTCAATGACTAATTTGAAGTATTACTGTACAACTCTATCAAATTTATCATTAAAGGCCAATAAGTGTCCAATGCTTGACATTGTTAGATATCAACTACGCAATTTTTTTTTGGTTAGAGACCAAGTTGTCCAATGTCAAGAACTAATTTGAGAGTTTACTATATTTTTTATAAATAATTTTTATATTATTCAATTATATATTATTACATCATTTTAAAAAATTTGATTAGTGTTATTAAAACATTATTTAAAAGTGAATATCTCATTAATACACGTATCTTTTTATTATAGGATGTGATAACTGATAAAAATAAATGCACAATAGAAAGCTATTTTTAAATATTGAAATAATATTTTTTAAAAAAATTTAATTCTTTGTAATCATTACTCAAAAAACTTATCTATATAACAAAATAAGTCATTAATGGTAGATGTTAGTTGGTAGAAAGTGTGTGTGTGTGTGTGTGTGTTGTTACTACCCAGCATCTGGATATCAGAACCCAATATTTGATCAGGTCTTGGAAAGGTTAGATCACAGCATCTTTGCTATTAGACCTCAGGGAATATCTTTCATTTCCTTATGCAGCATGAACTTTCGAGGAACGGGCATGCCAGGTAGGGGCCTAGGATATTGCACCCTGACATCAGTCCAGGATCCACTAAGATGAACCCCAAGAGAATGAGTTTAGGATGGGCACGAGCTGAGTGCATGTTGTGCGTGGACAATAATGCAACTTTTAGAAGGATCCCATAACGGTATTTTGTACCATTCGTATGTTACATCTCAGTCCTAAATCACGTATTTTGAATATATTCGAGTAGTATAAATAGAAAATAGAAAGTCTATCATGAGTACGCTATTAACTCCAATTGCTTGTTTCTCTTTCTGATATAACCCTCGCAAGGAAGGAGGAAAATAACCTAGTATGAAACCGTCTATATGTCGGAGAATGATCCTAGTATAACGGTACGTTATATATATATAAACCATTTAAAATTAAGTTATATGCATAAGTCATAATCATTGAAACCCTTATTCTTTCCCCCATATTAAAGGTATTTTTATCTTCTAAAAGGAGCTGACATTTTTCTATTCTATATAGATAACAATATTTCTTTTGGACTTAATTTTATATGTAATAGTGACTTGAGTGTCATGATTCATATTTTTTATTTTAGATGACAGCTTTTATGTATTATTAATATGAAATTATTTAATATTATTATTTAATAGAAATTAATAATTTTTAAATTTTTTATATTCTTTTTAATACACTAAGGCTAATTGTATGGGGAAAAAGAGTATGGGAAGCAGGGGTAAATGAGATAAAGGAAGGTTATACTATGTATATATATGAATCTGAAAAAGAAAATAGTAAATTAAGGAGATACTAAAATGTGGTTACTCACCACAATTTTTTTCGTTAATAAAAATATAGATGATTAGTAAACTTAAATTATATGCTTTAAAAAGGGGGGAAATTTACATTGACCTCCTATAAGGTTTAGTGAAATTCATCTCAATTGTTCTTTATTTGCTCAGGCGACACTGAACTCTTCCGAATGTATTGTTTAACGTAGGGGTGTTCAAAACCCGGCCTAACATGCCAGTTTGATTAGGCCTTAAGCTTATTGGAATAGGCTTAGCTCTTAAAATTTGACCCGACATATTTTTTAGGCCGGATTCAAGTCATACTTCTGGTTGGACCAACCCCACCTGAAGTCAAATAAATCTTGTGGAGGTATATATTTTTATAATAATTAGTTATAAGTTACAAGATTTTATAGGTCAATTAATATATTTTATATAACTTCATTTTTTTATTGATATAGTTTGTTTTGAAATATATATGATAAAATATCTCTTAAATTTTGTTTCTTAGTTGTAAAATTTTATAACTTTACTATATATAATGTTAAAATCTTCGTATGTTGTTTTAAAATTGAGTTGAACCGGCTTGACCTAATCACTTATCGGGTTAGTATCAAGTTGGGTTTAGATTCTAAAAATTGATCCAGTCCAAAAATTGGGCAGATTGTATCCAACTTGACCCAATCTGTTGCATTTACACCCCTAGTTCAACGTACAATAGAAGGAAGAATATCATAATGATTCAACAAACTTATATGAGGTTTACGTAATGATTTCACAAATACAAATACATCTTAAGAAATTTTAACAAATAGAGAAGATTTGGATGAACAAATATAAATATAAATAAAATATGAATAAAAATATGTATTTATAGTCAATCATACTATAACTTATAGAAATTATAATAATATTATTTAAACCCCACAGCATCCAACATCTCTAACACTCAACGCACATTTACCGCTTTATTTTTTATTTTTCTTACCCTCAAACTTCTCTCTGTAAACTGGGATTCAAATGTCATTTTCGGTAGAAATGATTGACCATAATAACAGAGTAACAGACAGAAATAACTCATTCTGATTATTTTGATTAATTATTTTAGTTTCATACATATCGATATCATACATCCACGTTGTGCGTTGTACACCCTTCTATTCTCCATCCTTAGCAGAAGGCCAGCTGAGTGATTGCTCTAATCAGCGTCAAAAAGATAACCATCGAAGTCAACCCTCAAAATCCATCATCAGCTTTTTCAACTTATTGTTGCTTATTCTTTGCTGGGTATAACCCTTACTTTCCTCAAAGCTGCAGAAGAAAATATATATCTTCAAATATTTATAGATTATTATTTTTATAGAATAGTGATATTTTTAGTCATTTTATGGACTCACCGAAAACACACGATAAAAGAGAAAAATATAAAGTAATTAATGGATCTAATTTTTTTTTTAATTTTTCAACACGTTTCACCTTATACTTTCCCTTGTTGTGTATCTATAATAAGTTTAAATAACATTACTTTATAATTAATAAATTGTAAATTGCTTGAAAGTTTCTGGCTACCATAATTATAACTCCCCAAAATTATTTTAGAAGAGAAAAAGGATTAAAGAAAAAAAAATAATGAGACTAAAAGTCAGCTGAAAAACATTGGTGGGTACTTGAAAAATTATTATAATTTTTTCGGTACAGAAAAATTCATATATAAATGTAAATATAATATTTAAAATTCATAATATAGCTAATAAAACTTAAAAATAAATGCATATATATAAAATAAAAGAAATTATGCACAATTTTGTTATCAATAATAATATACATAAGATATTGTGTTTTCAAATTCATGTAATAATATGTGGAGGAATTGTTAAATGCTCTGAGAGTAAAAAAAAAATAGCTGTTTTACTATCAATTTAACATATAAACTACCGTATTAAAAATACGGAAAATATGAAATACAATAATCAGTTACCTTTGAGGTAAGGCAAAGGAAGGAGTGGCAGCGGCTGGGGCTGGCGATAGGTTGCGGACGAGGTCAAAGGCATGGTCGCGAGTGTTGACTATGTGATTGAAGCACAAATAGCGACCGTAGGATGAGACATGTTCGTAGACACATATGTGGGCGTCCGCCAAGAATCCCAGATCAACGGTGACCAAGACGCCATCCTCATACATCTCGACAGCCCCACGTAGGTAGGGGTTGCTGATGCACAAGTCGTTTGCATCACCCACGGCCATGACTAAGCCGGCGTTGATGGACACCATGTTCACTCCTCTGTCCATTGCCAGCGCCCAAGCCGTCTTCTCTGCCACCGTCTTTGACATCCCATGCCATAACTGTTATGTTTGTTTTTGTAGACAAAACATTAATCCATCTATTCCCTTCGTTGGGTTGGGGTGATTCATCATATTATCCATTACAAAGTCATCAAATGACTAATTAAACATACATATCCATGGTCTTAAATTGTGGTTGCTATTATATTTTAATGCGTAAAAATGTTGACACGACAACAATTATCGTTAAGATGCAATTGCAGAATGTCTATTCACAATAACAATATTGGGGCTACACATCTGGACATGGACTGCAATTTAAAACTATGATCGTATCCTTATTTTCCTATGTTTTATCACATCCATCAACGTGTAATGACAATATCATTATTATTGTTCTGTTGTTGTTCCCCACTATACAACTTTATTTTTTATTTTTATTTTTTTTGCGCAAGACACAACTCTTACCTGAATAATCCCTTGTTTACAATTAAATTTCACAATAAATGCATGTCATACACTTTGTCATTATTAGATGT
This sequence comes from Dalbergia cultrata, assembly GCA_031216105.1. Lineage (NCBI taxonomy): Eukaryota > Viridiplantae > Streptophyta > Magnoliopsida > Fabales > Fabaceae > Dalbergia > Dalbergia cultrata. Next base: position 197,285 of record CM062347.1, on the reverse strand, counting down.
GATATGTGGTTCCATCCATCCCATTCATTCATCAAATTCAATAATAATAAGGTATATGATATACATTTATTATACAATTTAGATATACACCAAACATTACTACTTTTACAGAGTCTTTATAAAAAAACATAACTGAGGGAGATAGTAAATATGTCCAGCACAACAACAAAGCTCATATTATTTAAATTTTTTAATTGAGATTATCTAAAAAAAAGCTCATATTAGCCTTAAATTATTTAATAAATTAAGATCGTATTAAATCAGGAACAAATGCAGATATACTTCGTTATTTGGGATTAAGGCACATCTTTCATGTTCACTATTTTCCCAAGATTTTTTATATTTATTTTGGCATCTCACTTCTGAAGAGGGCCACTCTTTTGCAACAACATCTAATGTGAAACTAGACAAAAATTGGTGGGTATTTACTTTACCTTGAACTTACGACACAGGTTGACATCACTCCAGTGTCTTTCATCCAAGTCCGATTCCATGCGCTTGCGATCTTCCCTCCAAACGACTGCTGTTGCAGAGGATGTGAAAATCACCTTATGTATGGTTTCTGTTTGAGCACAAGCTTCAAGCACGTTGTGTGCAGCTCTCACCTCGACGTCTGCCATGTTTTCCTGTATTACCAACAAAAGAGTGACATTAGTTTTTGACTCAATTTCCCCAGTACTTTTGAATCCAAGCCCGCAATTTGGTCTTTGGACCAGGAATTGGCCTTTGCTTTCCTCAGAAAGTCCAGTCCAACACCGCTTGCAATAAACAACTCGGACAAATGGATATTTACCATTGGACCAAAACAAATAATTTGAATATATACTAGATGACTGAAAAAACAAAAGAATATTTACCATGTGAAACGACCAGAATACATTATGGTTTTATTTCTGATAAAACAATAACAACCACGCAAAAGAAAAATGTTTGATGTTAAATAAAATTTGACAACAAACATATACCATTATTATTTTCCTTTTTTATTTTAATATTTTAATATTATTAGGCCCACTTTATTGTTTTGTCTTTTTCTACATTTATAACTATGTTATAAATTTGTTATCATGATTATGTTGTACAAGTAACACCTCTCCATGCAAAATAATAAGTTCATAGCTCCCCTCGTAAAAGTCTTCTTGTAGTCACTAACTAGCGAATCATAACACTGGCAAAAAAATTAAATTTATAGCATCAAATTGATATATTTGAATTATTTAGATGGATTGTCGCACATCACATGCAAATCTCTCCACCATACGATTGGCAACATACACCTTGCTCATTTTATTAAATAAAATAGGGATAGTGCTACTTAAAGCAAATAATGATGACCGCATTGATTAGGCCAAATGGATGACAATGACAGATAAATTAGCTATTACTACCTGACAAGGTAAGATTAACTAGTGAGTGTACTAGAAACTGATAAAATGCTTCGTTGTCATCGTCTTGATGTGCGAGTACCATGTGAAATCAGAAAGAAGAGGGGGTAAACCCGATCAAAAGTAGAGAAATCGGATTCATTAAAGAGTTAATCTTCGGCTTTAGTCACTCGCATTTAAATCGTGAATCGATTTAGTCGTGACTTTTAAAATGAGTCGATTTGGTCACTCGCCAGCTTTGCGATTGTAGTCGGCTTTAGTCATACTCGTGTGGGATCACTTTTAAGATGTTGACGGAAGGGCGAAAATGACTGATTGCAAATGTGAAGAATAAATCGTTCATTTAAAAGTCGAGGCTAAATCGACTCACATAAAATGTGAGGGACTAAAGTGATCATTGACTCTTCATTAAACGGGAAAAATGAGCTGGACAAGTAGTAAGTAGGAAACTGGGGCAAATTGTGCCTTCGACATCCTCGAATGAATGGAATTGAATTACTTAGAAGACTAACGTACGCAAACCCTATCTAATCCTTCATCCCATCCACCATCCCCACAGAAAGCGCATGCACTGATTAACTCCGACATTTATTTGGGGTGTTGCAGCCTGCAGGTCTCCAAATCTCATATGGATGTGGTTTCATCTATTCTTTTGCTCAGTATCAGTCTCAGAAAGCACAAGCACTAAGATTATCCAAGTATTTTAGTTTCTACGTTGGAACTCTGCTGGTGAAGAAGACACACACACACAGAGGCACGAGTGGCTTAATCAATCCATTCTATGGTGTAAAATAAAGTTATCTGATCTTAATGTGAATTAATCTACCATCATCATCAGGATTCAGAAACATTGATGGGAGCTTACATCATAGTTGAGCTGGTCTTGCGGTGGCTCAAATGTGTAGAACAAGCCAGAGCAGCCATTGAGGGCATCGGTTATGCTATGGAAATCAAATGGGTCGGAACGGAAAATCTTGAGCTTATTGGGTTCAGAACAAATCCCACTCAATCGCTCTTCCTCCCCTGAGAAACAGTTAGTCCCAAAGCAAATAAAACACTAATTTCAATTAAATTAGATGAACAAATTAATACGTAGCAACCAGCAACAAGAAGGGGAATCCAAATTATTATATGTATATGCGTATTTATATATTACATTACCATGTGTTTGAACAGAGGCGTGGACAGTGTAACCCCTCTGTAGTAATCGCTGGAGCAGAGTGGTACCTAACTGGCCCGAAGCGTCCATTACACAAACCGTGTTAGCACTTCGATCGAATGAAGGTGCCATATGTGTATATATATGTTAATTTGTTCAACACACGGAATGAGAGAGAGATAGATATTGTGGGTTTTCACAAAATTAATGAGGGATGTAATATGTAACTGAAGACAGACAAGCGTGAATGAGAAGAAAAGGAAGGGGGTGATGGTGAGTTTATAAACAAAACAAGAGAAGGGAGGGGAGGGTAGGCGGCGGCTGGGAAGAAAGCAGAAACATTCAAAGAGCGTGGAGGGTAGATAGGTGAGGGGTAGTTGTTGTTGTGTTAGAGAGACGCGCATGGATGACCAGAACAGAACGGCTGAGACTGAGACGGAGGCGGAGACTAGAAGCCTGTGGGAGTAAGGAATGGGATTTGAACGATCAACTGGTTTGCACTTTTATTTCAGCGGTGATTATTGATTAACGTAGTTTGGTGGGAATGTGCGTGCCTCGCTACTTATGCAGCTAACAACTCCTTCAAAACACCTAAAACATATCCTTGTAATCTAGATTACATTATTACCATTTAGAAAGATTGTTACCTTTAATTGATTGGTAATAATTGATCGGTAATGTTACCTTTAATTGATTGGTAATGTTACAATGTGATATTTAATATGTACAAATAATCTAATTGGCAATTTATATTATCTGGTTTGTCTATAAGATTACTAGTTAGAAATGTTGTCACTATTTAAATTATTGGTATGTATAAGTATTCTAATTTCCAATTCACATTATCTTATTTGGTATATTATAAGAATTACTAGGCAATATATGTTTATTAATTATTATGATCAATTATTAATAATAATTTATAATTAGTTATAAATTATTAGTATTATGAATTAATAATTATTATTAATCATAATTATATTCATTAATTAATAATTAATCATATTATTTTTTAATAATTAAAATTATGAATTATTTATTGAGATGCCAAAATACTAAATTAATTACATTTGACTTAATATTTTATTTTCTTGACTATTGTGTAATGACACTCATTAGAAAATTTGTTAAAATTATGTCACTACTTAATTAATTCAAATAGTGTTATAATTATTCTTTTTGAATAAGATCTTAAGTTTGAATTTTGTGTATGAAAAAAATAGTACTTAAAAAAACTCTGCCATCATGAAAATTGATCTGACTCAAGATAAAACGGAATGATTGGACTACTTAATAAAGAAATTAAGTATATTTAGTGTATTGAGAATATTAAAAAAAGTTAATAATATATATATTTAATAAAGCTTAAATAAGTTTAAAGTTCTGTTATTTTGCCCATGCATTTAATTTAATTATTTTTAATATTATTCCACATCAAAATTAATATGACTAGTGGATTTAAGGTTCAAAATTAATATATAAATAATGCCCTTAATTCATACGCATTATATTCTCTTTTCCTCCTCTCTACTAAAAATTACTCTTAATGAATGATAAGATAGTCAAAATGAAAAATTTAGATTATATATATATATATATATTTCAAAGAGTATGATTGAATTCAATTATGTAATTTAGTAATCTACTTTGATTAAAATATCATTAATCTCTCTTAAAGTTTAGTATAATTACACTCGATACTCTTTTATTTTATAAAATTATCAATAGCTTTTCTTAAAACTTACTAAAATTACATTGACATCCTCTATAGAAATTGATTTGTCAATTTAAGTGACAAATACATAATTATCAATGATAAATTTATATTATTTGGATAATAATTAGACAATATTTATTTTTTTAGCACTTAAAAATGAAACTTATAACATATGATAAAAAAGAGGCATTTTAGTTAATATATATAAAATATTATTAGGATATTATAATTTTGTCAATAATAATTATATATATGTCATGTTTTGTCATTTAAATTAATAAATTAATATTTATAAGGAGGTCAATATAATTTTATAAAATAAAAAGATACTTAGTATAATTGTACCAAACCTGGGAGGATATGAGTAGAAATTACTCTTTACATTAAAGATAAGAATTCAAATTATAACCCATTCTCTCTTTCTTTTTTTTTTTGGATTCCAAACGACCTGCCAAGATACAACTACAAAATCAACACCTGAATATTGCAAGTCATTTATTTTTTCACATCAGTAGCTAACGTATATATGATCATTTTTTCTGACTAAATAGTAGTCCCAAATGCAGGTCATTCTGTGTAAAGTCTGTTGATGAATAGATTACAGTATAAAAATATTCATTGGTCATTTTGGTTGTTATATCATCCATTATGTTCATGTAGATGCTGCTGTTGTTGAAGGCTGACTAATTTATAGTATGCTCCATTTTTGTTCTCTGTAAGACTTGAATGAGTCCCTTGCTCTATTATCTTTCCATCCTCTATAACCGAGATTTGGTGGGCATTTCTGATTGTGGATAACCTATGAGCCACCATAACTGTTGTTCTGCTCTGCATCAATCTGTCTAAAGCTTGCTGTACCACACGCTCTGACTCCACATCCAGTGCACTGGTGGCTTCATCCAGCAGCAATATTTCGGGGTTCTTCAAAACAGCCCTGGCAATAGCTATCCTTTGTCTCTGGCCACCAGATAGCTGAACTCCTCTCTCACCTACTTTGGTGGAGTAGCCCTCAGGAAGACCACTGATAAAACCATGAGCATTTGCAAGCTTAGCTGCTTCAACTACTTCTGAGTCAGAGGCTCCTTCCTTCCCGTAAAGAATATTTTCATAAATTGATGTTGCAAAAAGAGCCGGTTCTTGTTGCACAAACCCAATGTGTTTCCTGAGAGATTTCAAATTAAGATTCCTGATGTTTTTCCCTGTAAGAATTTGATGAATCGTTGTTAGAAGAAGAATGTTTTCACATTTATGATAACTAGCACTAGCACATTGACATTTACATGAACATGTTGCCAGAGAGTCTTTTCCAGAAAGATTTAGTCATGCGTCATGCATGCCAGTGTGCGTTTGGCCTTAGGCACTATCATGAAATTATTTTTCCCAAAAGTTTAAACTGATGGGTAGGGCACATAAATGGTTTTATATTTAATAGCTCCTCATGTCAATACTTTCTTTTTATATATATATTTCTTAGTGAGGAATAACAAGAATCAAACCTCTAATTACTTAGTCATTGAGAATCTAACACGATGTCATGGAACCATTTATTTCAAAAGATTAAGCTAGCGGGTCACTTCTTGAATAAATTACATTGCTCTTTTTCTTCTGTACCAATAACGAAATAATTAAGAGCGTTAAAGCATTGGTCGGTTTGTTAACATCTTACCATCAATCATAACCCTCCCAGACGTTGGATCATAAAATCTGAGTATAAGGGAGATGACAGAACTTTTACCAGAACCACTGTGGCCCACTAAGGCAACACACTTTCCTGAGGACACTCTCAGATTGAAATCATTTAAAATAACCACGTCTGGCCTTGAAGGGTAGCGGAAATGGATATTTTTCAGCTCAATCGTTCCTGCCACTTTATCCAACTCTTCCCCTGCATCGCCCGTTATTACCGCCCTTCTATCCATCATTTCAAAAACTGATGCAGCCATTTGATTCCCTTTCAGCAGATCTGGTGCCAGTGCCAAAGTCTCCCCCATAGCCAGTGCAGTTACGATTAAAACCATAAATGACTTCATAACTGATTTAAAGCCAGCAAGCTCCTTTTCTATCAACACAGATCCGTACCTGCAAAAGTGGTACAATACAATACAATACACGTCTCAGCACAAGGGTAACGCCCAGGTTCATCTTATATAGCACAGTAAATAAAAAACGAAGCTAAATAATGTACCACAAGGCAAGGCCATAAGACGAGAATATAAAGAACTGGGAAACGCCATAGAATATGCCAGCAATTTGGCCCCGTTTGAATGAGCGCTTGGATGGCTCAACAAGCTCTTGAGCATAAAGGTCTAGGACTTTTTCTTCAGAACAGAATGCTGCGACTGTGCGTATATTACTCACAGCCTCTCCAGCCATCATGTTGGCTTTTAGATATGATTTGCTCAAGTTGCCACCAAAGCCTTTCATGAAAAGTTTCTGAAATGATCGAAGAATCGTTATTAAGAGTCACAAAAACAAATTCACTAGTTTCTTAATGTTTAAATATGGAACAAGATGAAAACCTCACTGATGTGACCACTGATGATCAAAGGATATGTGGCCAAAACAACAAGTGTTATCCTCCAGTTCAAAATGAAGGCAATAATGAATGAAGTAACAATCAGACCAACATTCTGTAAGAGAATAGTAGAACGATCAACAACTATTGTTCTTAATAAAGTTGCATCAGTCTCTAAACGTGATGAAAGCATAGAACTTGTGTTGCTAATATCATCAAACCAGCCAATTTCGTTCCTCAGAATAGCTGCAACCAGATGAATAAGGGAAGATAAGTGAGAGATAATGAAGTTTTGACCAATGATAGTTATATATTATGTTTCAGCTTCGTATATCTTTGACATCAATAGGAAAAAATGTGTTGCACAGATAGTTGAAGATGGATTCATCAACAATATTGATCAGGGGCACTATTTGAAACTTGAAATATGTATAACAATTCAACCATTTAGGGAGCACAGTGGAAATTGTTCTGAATTCTGACACTGTGAGATCAGTAGGAAGATTAAAAGGAAACATTTCATTGAAAGATAGTAACCAGTTGATCACAATTACCAGAAAACATAGTTTCTCTCACGCGAAGGGTAAGTCGCTCGCCCATGATTCCAAATGAAAGATGTTCAATGGCATGGGAAGTAACAGTTACAACTGCAGCCCCACAGAAGAGCAAAGCTATTCTTTTGACTTCATGACGTGTTGTATCCCAGTCCATATAGTATGCTACAAGAGCGTGAGTGATTCCAAGAGCAAAAAGTGGCATCTGGGCTCCAGCAACAAATGCACCCAAGGTTCCAAAAACCCCATAATACCAGTCAGGACCAATCATGGAAAATAGTCTCCTCGTTGAGACACGCCTTGAGTTTCCAACACTTTCTGCTTCATTAGAACCAGCACGGCCAATTGATTCCTTATCTGAACGAAAGCTACCACCAAAGCTCGCTGTACGGGAGCTGCAATCAACGGAAACATATAAATCTTAATTATTAGCATGCTAATGTATGTATCGTCCTAGTAGGCGGAACATAAGTAAAAGGTGACATACATTTTGCCACTTGAATAGGCATAGAAGTAATGACATTTTGCCTACAACTGCGTAGTGGATGTCAATGCTTCATGCCTCACAAGATTCTTATAAGTTAGTTCGGTTAACTGCAGGTGAGGAACAAAGTGAATTACCTCGATATTCGTCCGGAGCTAGGATCCACAGAAGGGCGGTGTTGAAAAGAGGCAGACTCCTGGATTTGAACAAGAGACGCATATACACTATTTGGGTGGGAAATGAGCTCCTCATGGCTGCCAGTTTCCACAATCCTCCCTTCCTGAACAACAGCGATGATGTCTGCATTCCTAATGGTAGAAAGCCTGTGTGCCACTATCACAGTTGTTCTACCAACCATGACTCGATCAAGAGCTTCCTGTACACTCTTCTCGGACTCTGCATCCAGAGCACTGGTTGCTTCATCCAGTAAAAGTATTGATGGATTCCTAACAATAGCACGAGATATTGCAATCCTTTGCTTCTGCCCCCCTGATAGTTGTATCCCTCTCTCACCAACCTGCAAGACAAATTCAGTATCATCTCCTTTAAGAAACGAATCCATTGTGTTTTACTTTGTTTCAGCTATACAAACTGGTTTCAGGCCTTGTTTAACAAATTATGTAATTGACACCATACTTATACTGCACTGAGTAATGTTATGTATAATAAGATTGCACAACAAATATCTAATGGTGATAAGGTGTGTGGTATACATTTGTTATATAATTTTATTGTACACATAATATTATGCTTTTGGATGTCAGGTTATATTAAAATGCTGAAGATGTATTCTTGCCTGCGTATCTAATCCTTCAGGAAGATTGTTAATGAAAGACTGAGCATCGGAAAGCATCACAGCATGATTGATTTCTACAATTGTGGCATCATCTTTTCCATACAGTATGTTCTCCCTGATGGTTGTTGCAAAAAGTGCGGGTTCTTGATTAACTAGCCCAATTTGCTGTCTAAGCCATTTGATATCAAGTTCCCTGATATCATTCCCATCTAATAGTATTTGACCAGAAAGTGGTTCATAGAAGCGCTCAATCAATGATATTACGGTGCTTTTCCCGGAACCACTTCCTCCCACTAGGGCCACAATTTTCCCTGGAGGTATCTCTAGACAAAGGTTGTTGAAGATGACTACATCAGGGCGAGAAGGGTAACTGAAACAGACATCCTTAAATTGGATATTACCCTCCAGTTTGCTTGGTTTTCGATCAGTTTTTGAGCTGATTTTGCTCACTCTGTCCCTTTCTATCATCTCAAATATGGAATAAGCAGCTGCCTTTGCTCGGATAAATGCCGAAATATCTGGTGCTGCCTGCCCAAGTGACCTGAAAAGCGAAATATGGCCTTCATATATCATAATTTCGAAAAATGGTCTCCACACAATAAATACAAATAAACTTTACCACCAACATAAACTACTGAAGTGTTGTAGCAGGACATTTGCTTATTATGATCCAACTAACGTAATAAACAATGTCCATTATATTTTGATTTTTGAGTGACTTATTAGTGATCGGTAGGGTAATGTCACGCAATATTCGAAAGATGGACGATCATGTAATTAAGAAGTACATTATGTGATTTGGGCCCATTTAGTACAGCCAAAAGTACCGTCATTGAATTTTAATGTATCAGCCTTAACAACTGCTGGGAGGCAGTTCATGAAACAAAGCTTTTAGATTACCTTATATATTTCCACCGATTTCAGATACAAACATGCCAAGATTTTGGATTTTCTTACTTGATCTGAGGCTTCTGGTTTATGATGACATCAATGATTCTGATAAATTAAATAGCTTAAATTAATTATTTTAAGAATCATCTTCGACCTTCAGACTTCAGTTCATCCTAATCTCACCTGTAATAATATATGGAAATAACTTTTCTTACATTTAAATTATGGCAAGCATAATGAAACTTATAACTGCTCTGGTTTCTATCATTCATGTAAAAGAAACAGTGGCCTCTAAGCAACGCCTTCTATCTTTTGGGGGTCATTCTGCATCCATTGTTTATTTAACATAGTCATCACAAGAATTATGGAATTAACCCCTTTTTTTCTTCCTTGGCTTTTCTTTAATACAATTCACCAAAGAAAAGCTCCATTTATTTGAATTACAAATGTCAAAATGCTGCAGTGTCATGCACCAAGGATAACAGTAATGTTATACTTCCGTCTGGACAACAAGAGTAGTAATTAATTTCTCTGTGAAAATTAAAAAGTGCAAATCATTCTGTCGTGAAGTAAGCAGTACCATATATCTACTTTATCAGTGAGTATGCAATGCGAAGTGCAGAATGCAATGAAGTAGCTAGTAGTTTGGCTTGGTCTAAACTAAAACATTGCAATAGGTAAGAAAGGCTTACAGGCCAGAGATGACAACGTTAAGCATGGTAGTGAAAGATACGCCACCATTGGCGATGTGCTTGTGAACAACAATGCTAGTGAACCAAACAAGCAGAGCCCACGATAGAAAAAGGACACAGTGCATAGAGCCAAGCCCCAAACCCTTTGCTAAGCCTGCTTTTCGACCGTTTCTATATGTGCTCATGAGAGCCGCTTTGTATGATCTCACTGCTCTTACTTCTCCTACAAACGCTTGTACCGTTCTTACGTTGGCTATCACCTGAAATCCACAAACAGTATTACTAATGGATGGATCATATTCATGCATAAGCATAAATAAAAATAAACTATCTGGCCTGGCCTTGCACCTACAGTCACAGCTTCCAACCAGGTAGTCAGATTAATTCACTTTAATTACATACTATATATATGTCCATGGACTGGAAGCAGAATACTCAATTTTCTCCTTTCGTAAAATGTGGCAATCAGAACAACATTTACATAACAGGTAACTTTACCTCCTCAGCGATCTCACCAGCCCTTACATAGGCTTTGCGAACTTTTGCAACAAGCCCAAATGTGACATATGCATAAAGACCTCCAGCAAGGGCAATCAACGGTACAATTGCAAGTGTCACTAAACTGATCTGCCACACTCTGACGAAGCCGATGATAAATCCCGCTACAAATCGGCTTATGTAGTGCATGAAGTTTCCTGCCTGTATATCCAATCAATCTATCCTTTAATTAAACAATATAACAACTAAGATTTTCTTATTAGTAAGGATCTTTATTAGCCAATATTACGAGCAAAGTTAATACCGTACTTACCCTTATCACAAAGTTAATACCATGCTTTGCTGACTAAATTATTGCAAGTGTGTAAGTTTTATCTAGGTAGTGTTTAGAAGGATTTAAATTAGGAAATAATTAGATTTAATTTGAAATGATTTGATTTATAAATTAAATCTAATGTTTAAAATGAATAAATAGAATATGAATTGAATTAAATTGGGAGCCAATTCTTATGTTCAAAATAGACAAGATTGTGTTTGGAATAATTCACAAATGGAATTGAATTGAATTGATTTGTCTTTAAGTTTTAAAATCAAATCAATTTCACCCAAATTCTATCAAATTTGATAGGATTTCAAAAAATAAGAGGGAGGAATCCTGTGGAATTGGAAATTAAATCACTTCTTATTTTGTTTAAGATCCAAACACAAAATTTGACAAATAAATAAAATATTTTCATTTTTCATGCTTCTTGACACACTTATACTGGAGTTCGAATTTAAATCACTCTCAATAAAATATGCTGTGTTTCATCTAGTGAAGACACGTGATTAATAGAATTTAATTTTCCAAATAGTGAGATAATCAAACTTGTTTAACAATATATAATTCAGGGTATCCTAAATAATTGTGTCTTTGAATCCATGATATTATTGAAAACCAGGGCTGCTGAGCTCTTAAAATGGTTTTATAGCTTATGATCTTTCTACTGGTTTTCAGATGGAGAATGGAGAATGGGAGATAAAGCCTGATACGCATTTTCATAAATACATTGGAGATAAGGCCGGCCTGATACGCATTTTCATCTATTACGGCACAGCCAGGTGAGAAATTATTGCATGCATTAAATCCATACTGATCTACCCTGGCAATTGATATTCTCTATGTAGAGATGGTGTCAGAAGGAAACCGCTTTCTCTAACAAAGTATCAGCATTCAATAAATAAGAGCCATTGAGATGTCATTTAAACTCATTTTTACTTTTGTTAAGGCTTTGCTATCAAGGGCTCTTTGAACTCTACTATTTTATTTTAGATGGGTGTCTAACTCCAAGCTTTCAATTTAAACGAAGAAAAGTTATACACGTTGTCCTCAACGAGAACAAAACAAAGAAAATGGAGAAAAAAACACGTAGCACTATGCTGCATTGATATGGACACGGGTACTTGTATGGATACGGGATACAAAATTTTTTAGACAAATAGAATATGAGTGTGTCAATAAATATTAAAAAAATAAAATTTCATAAATTTTATTTGATGAAAATTAAAATTTTAATATAAAATAAGTCTAAATTATCCAATATTACATTCAAATTATCCAATAAATCTAAATTATCCAATATTACATTCAAATTTATTTTGTTTTAAGAAAAGAAATAAATTTGGGACGGGAAAAGATTAGTGATCAATGGAATTGGCAAAAAAAAAAAAACAAAAGAAAAAACAAAGAAAGAAAAGATGATATAAAAATATAAAAATTAATTAAACTGGCATATTCAGACTTGAGTATGCTACTCCATACGTACCTAATCATATCCCACCATACTCAAAATTTTTCTGTGCGAAAAATAGAGTCATCAAGAATGTACCCAGACATATCTGATGTATATGCATACTCAAAAAGTAGCAAATATGAGTATTTTTACAAAAATAGAGTATCTATGCTTCATAGACATGGCACAACTAGTCACTTTGTTAGAATAATATGCCCTTAGAAAGAATGATGAGAAAATTGGTCAACTAGATATCAGAAAGGATTTTCATTAGATAGACACAAATTTATCAACTCAAATTTAGGTATACTCACCTAAAAATGTATATATATTGAATAAAGTTAGTGTGTACACTTTTTTTTTGTGGGTGAGTGCAAATATGAGTTGTTAAAAGATGTGTGCGCGCAAGAATCTCTCAATCAGAAATCCGACAAGTATAATTTTGACCTACGAAGTTCCAAGCAAGACCGTTTTCAAGCTGTAATTTTTAGTAGTAAAATGCCTGCATACCTTCTCGGATAGTGCATCTTGAACAACGACGATGTCACTTGTAATGGCAGAAATGACTTCTCCGGTTGATGCATCGGTATCAAAAAGACTTATATCTTGATTCAACATTGACCTTAAATAGGCCATCCTCATCTTTGCTGCTTGACGTTCCCCAGTATGCATCCAGCAAGCAACCTCTATAGAACCAACATTAATTGGTATCCAAATACCCCAAAAAACAAATTAAATACTACGATTAACATCAACTTAAATTAGAGTGGTATTTATTTGGGTAGCAAATTCATGATAAATTCATACCTGTCCAAGATGAAAACAAGATTACTATACTTAGATACACAAAATCCAATGAATACTGCAAAATTGCAAACAAGTACGACTATTACAATTTAAATATATATATGTATATAAGACGAGCATATGTTCTGCATTACAAGGGCAGAAAAACACCAAAATACCCATCAATTGCCAAGTTTGAGCATTATTTGACAAGGGCAAGGTGATTAATTTGTCAACTAACTAGCTCTAGCTCACATAAAAAATTCAAATGAGGAAGGAGATGGAATGTAACCAAGTTAAATAGGAAAATGCATGGGAAGAAGACAAAAGTACACGAGGTTATAATAATACAATAATAATATATAAGAACACAAACCTTGGCAACTTGGTGAGAAGCTTCCTTGGGAAAAAGGTAAGCGAAGCCTATTACATTGATCATCTTCCCAAAGAAAATAAAGAAAACGGGCACGGAAGCACCATGAACGCATGCCCCAATGGATCCAACAGCCATCAAGACACAATCATAGAAGTCAGCAAATGAGAAGAGCTTGAGCAAAGGAACCTTCAGCTCCTTTCTACTCTCTCCTTCTTTCTGCTTTCTCTCTTTTGCCTCCACAGCCAAGGCAGAGAACGAACTGTGGTCCGACATATTGGCCTTAAAAGAGGAAAAGAAAGCACAATATGTATAAGCTTCCACAATTGCAAGGGTGTCGTTGCGAAAACAAATGTGACTACGATCAGTTGTTGCAGGAAAAGGACGTTTAGAAGCAAGAGGCGGTAGTAGTTGGTCATTAATTCATAATACAAGGTGGAAAAGAAAGGATATTTATTAGAGTTTCATTTTTGATACATCCTTTGTGCAGAGTTTCCTATATCAACAACATCAAGTACTCACTCAGGAATCACTGTATATATACTTACACGTGTTTGATTTTCGAAGCAGGTAATGTAAAAATTAAATATTTCTAATGACTTATAATATATGATTATGATTAAACAACCTTTACACCGACACAGTATCAAAGATTATAAATCCTAAAGTTATGATTTATCTAGTAACGAGAAATTTGGATAATACACACGAGATCATAGATTCAAACCTACTCGCCATCAATATAATTTCATAAGTAAAAATAAACAAATGCTATGTATTATATATCATGAAGGATATAAACGATATTAATTATAATGCGTAGTTAAACTATACCCTATAAATGTTTACTTTCTATCTGTAGCAAACCACCCGGTGTTTTTGTGTTTGTGTTGTGATCTAGTGATAAGCGAGTTGTTGTAGCAAACCCAGAAACTCGAGCACATTCACACAGTCTCCCTAGCTCTGCATATATCTCTCTTCCATTAACTTGCATTGGGAGAAAGACTGCATGGACTTTGCTTTAATAGAAGAATATGTAGGCTTCCAATCAATTAGAATGGGCAAACACTTAATCTGTTTGTAATTATACTTAGTGAGGAAGAAAACCACAGGGGAGATGACAAAGAGTACGAAAGAGATCGAAATTAACTTTAGACCATTAATGCTTAGCAGTTTCGTGGTGCTGTTGTTGTTTGTTTCTGCGCTCTTAATTTCTTAAATTCTAAGCAATAAATAACGACACTATACGATCAACTTATTGGTAACGCGTAATAATATAATACATTGTGCTTTTTGTAAGGGTAAAAAGCAAATTCTACTAAATCGCATTATTTATTAAAAATCAATATGTATTAGAATCTTGGAAGAGTTGAGACGAATTAGGTTAAGCTCAACCTTGTTTAAATACGATTCTTTAGTTCTACTCAATTTAGGGTGCCTTTTTTTGTAAGCCAAAAATTATATTTTTTATATAAGTTTTTTTTTGTGGTACTTATAGAATTATGTTGCTCGTAATAAAATTTGAACCTAGGACCTTATGCATACTACTCAAACTCCTCACCAATAGACCAATCATATTGGCTTATTTTTGTTACTCATATTAACCTCTATTAAAAAACAACTTAAAAAGTTATTTTGAACTTCTAAGTAGGATAAAAGTAGTTTCTTTTTGTACTTTTGAAATTACATTTATCATAGGATAATGATATTCTAATACTTAAAAAGTTGGTGTCTATTTAGACACACACTTTATAACCATTAGATGTGATGGATGTTAAAGATAAGTAGAGATCGCCATCACATCTAACGGTTATAAAGTGGGTGTCTATTCAAATATCATTACCCTTTATCATAATGAGATTTGAATTTAGAATCTCATACATATTATCTAAACCCCTCATCAACTAGACCAATCGTAAGGATATACAAGTAGTTTTTTAAACAAATTTTGACTTTTTAATACAAACTAATATGAAGAATGTCTATAAATTTTTTTTAGTTTAAAAGATTATGTTTTTGTATAAAAAGGAAATAAAACATCCGAGCTCTTAAACTCACCAATAACTCGAGTTTTGGTACTAATTGAAACTTTTGAGGAGTAATTGTAATTTCGGTCTCTAAATAATAACATAATTTTTTTTGGTTCGGTCCTTCTTTTTAAAAATAGTCCTTTTAATAACTGTAAATTTTTTCATTTTCATTTGTTCCTCCTGTTCGTTACTTTTGGTCCGTCAAGTACGCACATCATCTCAAGCGGAGCTTGACATAGTCTTCAAAGTAAAAAGAGGGACTTAAATATGAAACTGGCGCTATTTTCAGAGATCAAAGGGAAAAATGATAATACTTTGAAAGACAAAAGAAAAGAAAAGAACGTAATGCGTGAAAATATTATGTTCATGTATAGGGAGTAAAATTTCAAATTTAAAGTTCAATTAAATAAATTAATTTAATTGTAATTATTGTATTATGAAATTAAATCATTATATTCATAATTTTTTAATAATTATATCTACAAAAAATTTACTGTCATTTAATATTTGAAATTTTTATATTAAATATTAGTGAATTAAAAATTTCATAGAAATATATTTAAAATTAAATGCATGAGATGTGAGACAAAGATACCAAATTTTATTGAACAAAATAAAAAATTGTAGAGTCTTACTCATAAATATGATTCTAATTTATAAGCAGAGATTAATCCTAAACAAAGTCCATTCCACTCCAAATTACACTTTCCCTTTCCAACATGATGTATACTGAAAACAAGGTACAAATTTGAATTTCTCCTGTAACAGAAATATAGAATAATTAATTTAATCTTTTTCTCAAATCTCATGTTTTATTTGACTGTATTTCATGTAATTAATTTTTTAATTTCATAAAATATAACAAAAACTTTCGAATATTTTAGGCTTAAACATGTATTTTAACTTTTTATATAAAAAGTTATTTCAAAATATTTAATTTAGTAACTTAATTTCATAATAATAACCACCTATAAATTAATGCAATTAAGTATTTAATTTCATTTTTATTTCGTGCATATAAATATAAATATTTTCAAGTAAAATATCATGGATCAACTAGTTAGGCTAAGCTTGTTTAAGCCCATTAAATAAATAGATATAATTGGACTTACCTATTTACTCCCATATTAGTAACATAATGGCCCAACATTTTTAAGGCCAACTCATGGATCTAAATAGGTCAATCCCCTCATGAAAAAGAAAAGGCCACTCCTTTTTTTTTTAGCCCTATGGACAATTGTGCACATCTATTGATAAAAAGATTTTCAACCTTAACATAGTGCAACTGTGGATCCTCCCCACCCCAAACAACAAATCAACAACCTTATGAAGGTGGCTCAGCCCCTTCATGGTGATTTTAGCAACCCTCTTTCATGTACTCATTTTTTTCTCTATCTTTTTTTCTCTAATTTTTTTCCCATTCGATATATCCTCCATGATAGCAACAGTTTCAAAGTTGTTTGAGATGATGTAGGATAGCTTATTCATTTGGAGATCTCACATTTGCTGAAATATCAAGCTGTAAGGATTGTGCTTATGATAGGTGTAACAGCTCATGCTACTTTTATGGATTGATGACTGTCCCCATAAATCAACACGGGTCTTTTCAGTATGTTTTGTTCTCACTCACATGCTTCTTGGGAAAACTTCCCAGCATCCTCAACTGTATAGTCTCATACCTATATAGTCTTAGGATCCCTCTCATTTTGGTGTATAATTGGTTTATTTATGTACCCATGTGCTTAGAAGACCTTGTCGTGTCACGACCTGATTTGAAAATGTGACCGGCACGTAAGGGATCTCATCCCCACGTAAGTCTTCTAGGTGACGTGTCTAACTACATATATGCATAATAAAATAATATAATAATATCGGACCTAAAATACAATTTTCCTCTAAATCTTCATCATTTTCTCTGATTAAGATGTAATGTTTAATCTTATAAAAACTGGAAGTATTTAATATTCAAATTTTGAAAAACATCTTCATCCAATTTGTTGATCATGCAATCACATCTGGTTCATCACATGATATAAATCTTAAGTTTGAAAACCCGCTTAACCTTTGGAAAACCAAATTATAACTATGTAGCTGATCTATTACAATATCTAAATCAAAATCAGTAATTAAAATTCATACTCAAACTTTGGAAACATAAAGGGAAATGCATAATCTCTGAAAATGAATACAATATCTCAAAATATATGGGTGGCTCGGATCCTGTCTACAAAACTATTAGAGCCCTCTAAAACCAACATAAACCTAAACTAAGCCTTACAGCAATGTAAAACTCACCAAAGGATGGTTGTGACTACTGGTGACATAAGGAGATTTGCACCTGCAACCGTGAAAGGAAGGGGGAGATGTGAGCCAACGAACTCAGTGAGTGAGTTCTCACCCATCACTCACATGGAACAACCAAGGAATATACAATATATAGTATGCATGTAGCAATCATAAAATTTGATATTCATATGCATAACTATATAGAAAAGATATCTCTGTAGTTATTGTTGGTAAAAAGTGCAATAGAAGAGGAGGTTGAATTGTGCCTTGTTTCTCTTTTATCCTTTTCAGAAACTGAAATGTTTGATGATATACTATCAAACATTATGCTTGAAGTGTAGCGAAAACAAGTTATATATTTCAGAAAGTAACTTTTTAAAGCATAACGTTAGAAATAAATTAGATAAAAAAAGGACATTGAGTAAATATTGAAAGATAATGCATAGTAGTGAAAATAAAAGAGATGAAGGAGAAGAAGATATGACACAAATAATTTTATATTAGTTCAACCAAATTTTCTTACATCACTTTCGTTGAGATTCAGTAAAACCTTTCTTAACGTAACCCGAGAAGGAAAAACTGGATAGTATTTACGGTAGCCTTCCCAAACTCTAACCTGTGGCCAATAGATAACCCATATTGTTACAAACCAAGTAGTTATCCACTAGTCTTTTCATAACTGAGCCGAGTAGTCTTTCACCAGCTTCTCCAAGCTGAATCGTAATAAGTAGACAACCTCAACTATCACATTGAAAGTAATTATTCACTAACCTCTCTAACCTGAACTGTGATAAGTAGACAACCCCTACTATTACGTTGCAAGTAGTGATTCACCAACCTCTCCAAGCTGAATCGTGATAAGTAGACAACTATCAGATTGCAAGTAGTTATTCACCAGCCTCTCCAGGCTGAACCGTGATAAGTAGGCAGCTCTTATTATCACGTTACAAATAGGTATTCACTAGCCTCCTAAGTTCAATCGTGAAATGTAGATAGCCTCCATTGTCACGTTACAAGTAGTTTTACCTTAACATCTCTAAGATATCTCACACTGATCACTATTATATCGAGGATACAAATGTTTTATATCTGGGTTGCCACTCAAACTAACTTACATTTAAGTTTCCTTATAAATATACAATGAATAAACCTATCATAACTTGAATGACTCCTTTCTAATAAATCATTGAGGAACACAGAAAGAAGATTTTTACACTCAACGATATTGATTACATTAAGTAAAGAACCTTACAAGATGTGAGGAGAGATTTTCATAGAGTTTTCACTCTTATGTCATTAATCTTATTTTTTATTTGAGCATATCATCTCTATTTATAGACATCTTCCTTCATGATCATTGCCCTTGATCTGTTGTCCAAGTGACATGTATTGATTATCTGTTTGTGTCTTGGAAATGCAATCTAGAAGAGTAGCTCGCCTAGTGCCAAAGCTTTTTGCAGAAGCCATTGTAAAGTTGAGGTTTTTTATGGCTTTTCAGAAACTACTTTTTTACTTTATGAATATGGTTTTTGAGATCTTCCTTCTAGAAGTTAGAGTGGTTGACCAAGTAGGTAAAAGAGATAACATGCCAATTTGAAACTAGGTTTGACTTGAAATTTGAATTTCAAAATTAAGATTTTCCTCCTTTTCCAGTAACGTTCAGCACTCCACAATGAAGTGAGCTTTCTGATATGCGGTATCAATTCCTTGATGATTATTTGGTTTTTTAGTCTTCAATAAAAAGTATTGCAATCATGATGAGTGAAGGTTGTGTAACATGTTGTTATCAGAGTTTGCTTGATATCTTCGTTCTGAGTGTACTTTATGATGTCCAGTGCTACTTTCTGAAGACTCGTGTCTTGGTTTCTTATTTTTGACTTAATTTGTTTTAATTCGTAATGCATATATCCATACTTTACATGGTATATTGTTCATCCTATTAGGTTCAATCTCTTAGCACAAAATAAATCCTGTTTGCACATGTAAAGTGAAATTATTCTTACTTTAAGTTCATGTTATGCACTTCAAAATTACCTGTATGCTATGTCAAGAAACTCAAGGTAAACATTAGAAATTCTTCAAAACATTTTCTTTGAATTGCTTTTGTTGTCATTCAAAACATATTTCCTTAATGCTTTCTAAAGGGTTCTAGAGCTTACAGTTATAAATTCATAGAAAATCATCTCTAAATTCTTACTCTAACAAGAAATCATTTTTCATGCACATATATAATAGTTCTTAAACGAAATATTCTTTGAAAAGCATCAACAATTCCCGAAAACATAATAGCAGTACTTTAATAAAGAAACACAGACCTCTAGTTATCTATTGCATAACAATACATTCTCTAGCTATGCATGTTAACCATGACATAACGAATTTTCTGATCTCTACGATTTCTCAAGGATCCAAATCGAACACCAAATTAGGTTCTATCTCTGCTATGTGAGATTTCCTCTAAGGACAACTTGATACGAAGGTTAACAATTATTTTTCCTAGCCATTAACTCACTGTTTGTTTCTCTATAGCTACTGTCTAGTCTCTAAATCGTAAAGCTCATTATCTCTCTGAAACTCTATTCTAGGCTTTTCTCTGGGTTTAAAACTTTATTATATAATTACTCTAATCTTGAAATCATAAAATCTTTAGATATATATAATCATTTAAATATGAAAACTTTTGAAACTCTAAAAGCTCTGGACTCATATAATTCTAATAATCTGACTTTAACATAACTGTGACTATAAAAAATCATGCCAAAGGGATTAACCACTTGCATGCATTCCACTTTCAAACTCACAGAATATGTATCTGGCAGTTGCTACGAATCATACTAGATTATATACTTTTGAGTATCATAAAAACTGAATCTCTAAGGTCTCATTTCTTAAGCTAATATCTTTTCATAAACTTGGTAGCTCTAATATTATACTTCAAAACCTAAAGGGTTCATATCCATAAAAACTCTAAAATTATAATAACATTTCTATTCATGAAATCAAGTCATACTTTGTTCAACATTCTTGCCGAAATATCTAAGTGATATTTTAAGAACACATTCTGAAATATGAAGTTTTGGAAACAAAGTGATATCATAAACTCGTAGATACACATTTGATGATAAAATGGAAAATTTGCTACAATATATATTTTCTAATAAAATCTTTCTTGAGCACTTAAAACATTGTCATAGCATACAACATAGCAATAATGATCCCATGGTTTTCTAAAATATATTTTCATGCTATATTCAAAAGTCAAAATTTTTGCTAGCTTTGCATAACTTGTAAAATCATAACTGTATCAAATTTTTCATCTTTAACTATATGTTTAACAATCATAATGCATCAAATATAATCATAATGGCTAAAATAAGGTCATGAGTTTGAACCCACTCATCATTAGGAGTCGTGAGTATGTGGGCGCCACCTACTTGACCTTGAAAGCTTGGAATGACACCAACTACTGCCATAGAGTAACATGAAACTCTAGATTAAACTCTAGCAATCTCTAGAGAGCTTTAATCTTACTGTAACAACATTGGGGAGCACCCCCACTTAACAATAATAGAGAACAATAACAACCCAAACCTAAGGACATGGAATGAGCTTTGATCTCTTGGAAGAAGAAGGATTGAAGGTTGGATTGAGTGGAGGAGAGTGGGAAGGATTTGGAGAAGAAGGGTTTCAGTTTTAGGATGAAAAATCCCGAGTTTGGAGTATATAAAGGGGGTAGGGGATCACTTAAGTGAAACGGCGTTGTTTAACACTATTTCTGCCCCACTGACATCACTATAGCGGTCAAGTTCACCCGCACCCCCTCTCAGAAACACTTATGACCATTATAGCGATCTACAGACTGCCTAAACAGTTAACTTCCCACACTATGATCTCTATAGCGGTGACAGTTCATCAAAATTGCAGGTAAAAAGGTCTTATATGCATTTATGTTGTCTTAATATTCACTTTTTTATATTTATTAATTTTTAGTTAATGCCTTCATTTATTTACAAATTAATAAATGTAAATAAAGAAATACCCCACATTTGGATTCAAATAAAATATAAAAAAAAAGTCAAAATTCCAACCAATCAAACTCTAAATTTTAAGTTTTAGTTCAAATCCGGGAATTTCCAAGATTTTCTAAACTTGTGGGTTAAAAACAAAGTGTTTAAAGATTTTATAAAATTCATTAAAAATTGTTCGTTAACTTATTTTTCTTTTGGGAATAATTACCGAGACTTTTAATCCCAAGAATGTGGCTCTATCATATAGCCCTCCAAAGATATGTAGGATCCAAACTTAGTGAAGTTCAGGACCCGACAACATGGATGGGTCTTGGGGCATCCTAAGGCTATATGGGAAAAAAAAAATCTACTAATACGTGTACCTTGGATATCATATATGGCCTATATTTGCTTATTTCACTGTCATAATAAATAACTCCTCTCATTAGAGTTATCCCTTATTTAGGGAATGACGTAAGGGATGACTCATGTGAGAGGGGTGGTTTGCTGTAAGAGTGAGAGGATCAAATTTGGATCGTCAAATCTTATATAAATGGTCAATATTAAAACATAAAATAACGTAACATTTTTAAATCATCATGTGACATGTGGTTTATCATATTTGATTAATTTAAATCTTTTTTTTAGTTAAGGATAATTTGGTCCTACGACTGTTTTGGACCTTGTGATGGTCCTTTTGTTTATATTATTGGATTTTGTATGAACAACTGAGATTTGATAAATGAATTATCAAATAAAATTTGTTGAATGATTTTAATAAAATAAAAAGCTTCAAAATTACTAAACTATCCAAATTGTATCTTCTCCCTTTCCTTTTCAACTTCTCACGACCGTTGCTAGTCTACCACCATGACCACCACGGACTACACTAAATTCTCATGATCCCCCTTTGTGCCTACCTTTCCTATGTTGCCTATGCCAGACCCCCGTGCTTCTCTATGCGCCAGACCAAAAGAATAGGTCATCAATTCCATCAATGTACTTAATCATAGTGCCAACATTGTCGACATGTCCATTGTTTCGAGTTAGTGACTCTGCGACCTTTATGGTTCTTTGCCTTCAGTTCATGTCCTCCTCGGTGATGGCAGAGATGTAGTGAACAATGGATTTGGCAGCGATGGTACATGGATATAGGAAGCAATTGGTGGCAGATTCATATCGCACCAAGAAATTGGGGAAGCAACAGTGTAGGGGACAACTCACTGTGTGGTGACAAAGGAAGATTGGTCGAAAATGGTGGTGAAGATAGAGAAAAATCACATTTGAAAGGAATGGTTGTGTTAGGAATATTTTGAAATAATAAGTACATTTATAATTATCGAATAGACTATCTCATGCTCCGAAAAGGCGAGGATCAAATTATCTGCCACCCTCTTGTTTACATTCTGTGACTGAAAAAATGCTAAGTTACCTTTTAAGCCATTTTGAGTGTTGTGCAAGTCCAGACCTCTTTTCTTGTTGTTGGAATCAATTTGCAATTGGATTATTAAGGCTCTTGGGTTTCTTCAAGTCTTGCTCTACTCATTTCTAATTGTGGTCTTATCTCTTTCTCAAGTTCTAATTTTTCACACTAAATTTCATCTTGTATAGATATCTTGCATATGAATAGAAAAAAGCTTCCAATTTGGAATCTCCTTTTGCCAATACAAGTCATGCATGGGTCTTTACTCTCCAGTTTTGAGTTGCTTTGTCTATATGAATTTGTTGTAGTTTATATGATTCTCACGTCATTAGTTTGTGGTGGCAATTTGTTAGTTGGGCTTAAGGCTTTTTAGTAAAAGAGTTTTTGACTAAACGGAGTAAAAAATATATAGAAACAATGAAATAATGGGGAGTTCTCAAAGTAAATGGTGACGGTGAACATCATAAAATAAGGTGAATCAATAGGAGATGAGATTTAGATTTTTGGGATCTGAGAAAGAGAAAGGAAGATGATGATAGAATCAAGTTGATTTATTTTGTAATTCTTGAGGAATTACTTTGTTATATTTAGATTTTTATTCTTAGAAATTATGATTTTTATTATTTCAAGAACCGGTCAATTTTGAAAAGAAAATTGATAACATTATTATCCAAACCACTTTTCAAATATATTTAATTAATCCAGAAGAATTTAATTGGAATATAATAAAGTATAAAGAAATTTTATATATTTATCTAATTATATAATAACATATCAATAAATAGAATTACTTTCAATCTACACTTGAAAAATTAAATAAAAGAAGAGATATAATTAGATGAGAATATAAAACTCTTTATACTATCATTACATTAAAATTAAACTCAATCATGAAACCTCACCATCCCGAACATTGACAAATTCAAACGTGACGGCGGCCAGTAAGGACAACGTGGGAACTAGCCACGCAATTCCCGTCGATTTGCCTGCAATTTTCTTATCATAAGGTTTTTAGAAGAAAAGAATGGAAGTAAAATAACAAATATATGAGTACCACCACCAACGAAAGATGAAATTAATAAATAAAAAAGAATAGGCTAATAGAAGATTCCTTGGACAAGTCTGGGGGTGCAATCAGTACATTACCAAATGATCGCGTTACAACTGACTGGAAAATTAATTGCCAATCCATCATTAATAGTATACTACTTTTTTGTACGTTCTGACTTGAAATATTTTATTGTCATGCTGGTCAAGAAAAACTAAAAGCTGCAACAATACAAAATAATATATTGAAGTTCACCTGTTCCTCCTCCTCCTCCTCCTCCTTTGATATATGTTAGTACGTTTGACTGAGCAAATAAAATTGTATTATTATGTGTGTTAGTTAGTGTTGGTTGTTTGGGAAATTCAAACATAGAGATCCGACATTTTTTAAACATCTATCTGGGAATTCGGAGGTGGCATCGGAAGAGGGAGAGCAACCAGTCCACGTCGATCGATCCCAATTCATCCATCCAAATCCAACCCAATCCAAGCCCTCTCCCCCCCCCCCCCCCGGCCTCCCCTCACATCTGTTCCCTGCCTGTTGGAATTGGATCATGAATTGATTGATGATCTCTCTGATCTATCTATCCATCTATCCAGTCGTCGTCTTGGTTGGGTTTTGTTTATTGTTAGGTTATTGATCGAAGCAAAGTAAACACAGGAGAAGAGAAGAGAATGAGCAGCAACAAGCAGCAGAAGGAGGAGAAGGAGGAAAGAGTGAAGCTGGACGACGAGCAAATCGCGGAATTGAGGGAGATTTTCCGGTCGTTCGATCGGAACAACGACGGAAGCCTGACGCAGCTGGAGCTGAGCTCGCTTCTGCGGTCGCTGGGGCTGAAGCCGAGCCAGGACCAGCTGGAACGATTCATCCACAAGGCGGACACCAACAACAACGGCCTCATAGAGTTCTCGGAGTTCGTGGCCCTAGTGGCCCCGGAGCTCCTCCCGGCTAAGTCCCCCTACACGGAGGAGCAGTTGCGGCAGCTCTTCAGGATGTTCGACCGCGACGGCAACGGCTTCATCACCGCCGCCGAGCTCGCGCACTCCATGGCCCGCCTAGGCCACGCCCTCACCGCCGACGAGCTCACCGGCATGATCCGCGAGGCCGACACCGACGGCGATGGCCGCATCAGCTTTCAAGAGTTCACCCACGCTATCACTTCTGCTGCTTTTGATCATTCATGGGCCTAGCCCTAACCCTCCCCTCCCCTATGGTTCCCTTTCTATTTTTCATTTCTCTTTTCAGGTGTTATATATTATTATCACCGTATACACCTCTTTTCAGGTGTTACGTACTATTCTATGAGTCTATGTGTAGTTGATTAACTAATTAATTGGTTCCTCCTTCTCTTTCTTTTTCTTTTTCCCTAACGTAAGATTATTTTAATATTTAAGATATAAATATTTATTTAGATATTGTCTCTATAATTATTAAATGTAATGAATATTAAAAATAAATAAAAATTGATATTATATATAATAATAATAAAAAAAAATTAATGAGGCCTATGTTTTTAATATTAAAATAATTTTTTTGTTATTTCTGTGTTTTACTTATTGTTTGAGGTTGACATCCGTCGATTTTCCTTTCTTTCTCTTACAATGCATACACTGATGAATGATGTGCTCATGTCATGTCACTGTAATGTATGCTATTGATTGATTGATACCTTTCGTTTTTTCAAATTTTATGCGACTGATAAGATCATATGCTTAATATGAGAATGTATTCCGAAATTATATTTGTACACGGCAAATTCATTCACTTGCGTCGTATGATGTATGAACACTTATATAGGTACCCGACACGGCATAATTTAGATACAAGCGACATATCAAAGTTAAAAAATTATAGGATAGATATGGAATATGTATAAGTAAAAATTCAATAAAAATAATATATTATTTAAAATATTATTTATATAAATTTCACTTATGTTTTATTTTCTTATAAACTTAAAAGGTTATACATTATTTTCTTTTTATAGCCTTGTTTTATATTATATTTTTTTTTATATTAGATCAAGAAAAAAAATACATTTTAAATTAAATATATACATACTTGTATCATTGATATGTTATTAGTGTGTTATGAAAAATCCAACATGAATACATGTCTGACACGCACACATAACACCCAAATGGCATTTATATATATATATATAATATGGTGTTTTTAATATAAATTTGTTAAAGGTAGATTCAAAGATAAGGAAAAAAAAATCAATGCTGATTCCGCCTAAAGTAAAATAGAAATAACACTGAATCTATCTCAACATTAAAAAAATTAACACTCTATTTGCTAAAGGTAGATTTAGAATCCAATAAAGATAGATTCAATATAAAACGAAAATAATACATAATCAACCTGTGATGAATTCGACAAGTACTACGTACAAATAAATTTATTTATTATTTCATATTAGTATAAATCACTTATCAAAATATTATATGCAAATTATTTTTCTTGGGGGAGAGGATATAGTTACTTATGGAGAAAGAGAAAAAAAAAAGTCCCTTCTCTTACCTTTAGAGAGGAGAGAGAAAAATGGAGAGAAAAATGAAAAAAAAATGGAAAATATCTTCTTTTATCATTTACAAGGAGAAAAACACAAGTTCATGAATGATTTCCTCCGTTATAGATGCTGCTTCACTTGTTGTTTTTGTTGTTGTTTTACTTTTACCTTCTTTTTTGTTTTTTAGTTTCATGCTTGTATGTTGCTTGTTATGTTGTTTTCATTGTTTTTGGTTGCTGTTGTAAATGCTTTCTTAACGAGGGATAGTGATGTTAGTTAGAAACTAGTGGTACTAAAAATGTTGTAAACTATTACTAGAAAATTATAAACTAGTGCTAAAAGTAAAATGCTATAAAAGGTTCTTGTTTTTGTCATGAATGTTTTCTTCATGAGGGACAATACTATTTTTTTTTAATAGTGTTTTAGTTGTTGATGGCACAAAATCTCAATTTTGGGTGTTAATTTAATAAATTTGACTAGTTAGTCCAAACTTGAATAACTATTTATTCAACTTTCTAGCATTAGTTTACAACTTTTTTGCATTAGTTTATAACTTTTAAGCACCACTTTACAACTTTTTTAGCATCCCTTTACATCTTTTTAACAACTAGTATAAAAATAAATAGATACATATAAAATTAAATAAATTTTAATTTCAATCTATGAAAATGAGCATATATGATAAATGCATTGTATAAAAATGCTAATAATATTACAATATAAAAATTAATCTAATAAAGTAAAAAATATATAATTAATGGTACAAAAAATTTATTATGCACAACGTAGCACTATCAAAGTCTTGATTTCTCCTTGAGAAGCTACATTAAAGTAAAAGAAAATATTAACAATTTTAAAATAACTAATTTCATTAATAAATTATGATAATCGATCTCAAAATAGAGATCAAGAGTATATAAGTATCATAACTTACTTGATTTTAAATATTTTAAAATGCTTCTTAATAAATTTTATTTTTTATTGTGTTGGATGGATTTTCATTTTCATTCAAAATTAGTATCTTCAAACCAATTTTCTAACATATAATCATCCATGTGTGAAAACTGGTTTTGGCAAAACAATCCAACAAATGATAGTGATTGGCATGTACTCTTGTTAATTATTATAGCAAAGCAAAGAATAATTGGAAATTGTCTTCTTTGAAATTTTAAAGGAGCTATAAGATTAGATAGAACTAAATTCATCATATATTTTATTTCTAAGTTAAATGTTGTGTTAAGAATAATTAAATATAATAAGATATTAATTTAGAAATCAATACTTATATCATAATTAGAATTGATAGTATTTGGGATGATTAAAATAGAAATTGAATTAAATTAATTTATATTTTTAAGTTTTAAAATAAATCAATTCCCATCATATTATATTTTCAATTACTGTTTAAATCGTTCTGTGTAGTTTTAAGTTTGAAATCAATTTCTCTATTTGTAATTGGTTTTCGATTCTTTAAATTTATTTATTTGCTTAGTTTTTTTTTTTCTTTAGTTTGATTCGATTGTAGCACTCATAAAAATATTTTACTTTTAAACTATTTTTGGTAGATAATTTCAAACTGAAACTACTTCAGACAAAAAGTATGGGAATGACATTCCCATATTCAATTTCTTATTACTTGTAACCAATTATACTTGCTAAAGCTAGTTTTCTAAATTGGTTAAGCTACTGCACTAGCTGCAGTTGAATAGGACAACTTTTGGTCACAGGTTCAAATGAAAATCTAACCTACGACATAGTTATCATCATCTAGAGATTTATATTAAACTGTTTTTAATGAAAAAAATAATTTTTTTTTTTTTTTTGGTCTCATTCAAAAATGCCTCATTGAATCTATTAATAATAAATTACACATAAATGATTGACTAACTTAGAATAACAATTAACTTATTACAAATATTTCCTTGTATAAATATTATTGTGATCTTATGACATAAAAAAATCTTCAATCTTAAAATTGTAATATACAATTGATTCTAGCTAAAAATTAAGTTTTTCCAAAATCAAGACAATATCTTCTCCAGTGCGGAACCCCTGTGTGATTTTCCAAATAATTGTGTGTCAATATATAAAACCATATATATAATAATAAAATTTACTAATAAAATAGATTATATATAAAAATGCATCTGTAACAGATTATGAAATTGTATTATTAAAACAGATTTTTGTGAGCAACAAAAATTTATATAAAATCAATTTAAAAAATCCATTGTCTCATCTCCTCATTATTCTCTTCTTGAGTAAAGAAATTAGTAAAAATGCTTTTTTTGTTTGTAATGTGTATATGAATTATATATGAATTAATAAGATCATATATGATGATGGAAAATTCTTTGCAAACTTCCAAAGATTAATAAGTTGTGTGGCTGGAAGTGGGTTGCTCTGCCTCACTATTCATGGCATCGACGGACCATGGAGGAAGACTGGCGGGGGCAGCCAAGAATTGAAGAGGATAAGAGAGATTTTGAGTGAGTGCATGTAGACATTTTGTGAAGAAAGGGGAAGAAGAGGTCTGGGTGCATGCAGCCATCCATGGAGGATGGACCATGACAGTGGCCACGGTGGAGGTGCGCATGCATTGATGGGAAGAGAGAAGCCACGATGAATGGCGGATGAGGAAAGGCGCTAGTGTAGCGGTAAGGCAGAGGAACTACCCTTGGGTGACGATGAGTATGGTGATGGCCGGAGAGCGGAGGACGGCAACAAGGCAACGTTGATATGTTTAATTCATTTATGGATGGATATAGGTTGAAGATTTTGGAGCTGAGATGAGATGACATGGATCATCCGATAATTGGCGCTGTTGACTGCCAAGGTAGCTATGTAGGCTTCAAAAATAGGCACCCTTTGAAAATGTTGCCTTAGAGTAAAAAGGCAACGCTTTTGCTGTCATTAGTATTAGCGTTGCCATAGGTAGAAAATAAACCACGTTTCAAAAAGTGTTGCTTACCGTATAACAAAGGGGTAATAAAAGTGGATGTCTAAATATATACCCATTTTATAACTATTGGATATGATAGATATCCCCACTTATTCTTAATATTCATCATATTCAATGATTATAAAGTGGGTCCACTTTTTATGTATTAAAATATCATTGTCCAGGCAATAATTTTGCAATCATCACCATTAGAGTTGCCTATAATCACAACCAGCCAACGCTTTAATGTGTTGCTTTAGTAAGTAAAAATATTGCCTTTAATCAGAGAAAAAACAACATTTAGTCAGAAAGACATATTAACCAACAAGATTTAAGTGCAATCCATAAATGAATTAGGATTGATCAAAGTCTAGTCACTATGCTGTTCATGTAAGATGAGTGTCATCATCATCAGAGTGATTTGATTACATGACACACAAAAAACTATATCAGTAACAACTATCAAAATTAAATTATAACTCTATACACTGTAAGGATCCTTTTCATATCTTTACTTTATACAACTCAGCATCCATAAATTCCTAAGATTTGAAAAACTACAAAATAACTTATATGTTAGAAAAATAAAAGAGGTCAAGTTGGCTTTACGTACTAATCATTACACATGATCAAAGTATATATCAAACATGTGTTTAAATATGTAAAATCACTATTTTGCCTCGTTCAATTTTATAAATTATGATACATTATAGATGAGAACATAAGGATCAGCAGTTATTCAGTAATTATTGCTAAGCCTAAAGCCAAATTAAAATGAATAGTTAGTCTTTATGAATAGTTCATCATTATCGTCCAGATTTAAAAGTATTTTTTTTAATCCAGTAACTATTTCTAAGCTTAAGTTGCTTTAGAATTCAACCTCACTCCATGCATATTCATTTTTAATAAATTTAAAATCAATAATATTTCTAATTTTCTTCTATGTACAATTTCAGTAGTTGAAGTTAGTAAAATATTATTAAAGTAACTATTTTCTGCATAAAAAAGGCAACAATATTTGACAGTAATTTTAATACAATTAGAATTTATAAGGAAAGAAACATCTCTCTTAATTGTAGAAGGACATTTTGATGTGATAGATGATGGAAGCAACTTCGGTTACAAATAATTTAAACTAGCGAGAGAGGTAAGGCAAACACAAGAAATTATCACCCACCATAAGTATAATCTATGGATACAACTTGAAATTTTAGCAACTATGAGATCTATGAAAAAATGAGTTGTCCCACATCATCTCAAATGACTCTGAAACCACCGCTATCCTGAAATATATACCACATAGGAAATTACTCAAACTCTCATACAATGGGAAAGTGGCAAGACACTAAAAGGGGAAAAAAACAGACTATCCAAATAAAAGGGATTGCCAAAACCAGAAGGGATTGAGCCCCTTTAGAGGGTGAGCCCCACTTCGAAGAGGACAAAAAGAAAGAGAGGTCACTGGTTTGTGTTGGAGGGGGAAATGAGTGTCAGAGAGGCTGAGTTATGCTGAGCTGCAAAGGTTTGTTTGTACTATGGGTCTTAGTCAACTATAGGTTATCCTTACACTTATAATTTTTTACCATGCGAGTGGCTGATTTGCTTAGTGAATAAATGATTTCCATCTTCTCACATTAAAGAAAAAAGAAAGAAATTTTCCAACCTTCATAAGAAAGACGTGTAATAGTTAATACTGAGATAAAATTAACATACTAATTCAACTCAATAACTTTCTTTGTAGAATTTATTTTTTACAGATCAAACTATCAATATTATTTGTATTATATTTTTCTAACAAATAACTATTGACGACAATAAATTGAAATGATTCTTATTCTCATATTCTAAAAATATTTATTATATTAAGTTTAGAGCGTATAAAAGTTAAAACAGATATCAAAGATTATAAATTTATAGACATAATTCACTATATATATAAACTTTCAATCTAATGAAATAAATGTTGTGAAAAAAATATCTATAATATAAAATTATTCAAAAATGCAAGAATGATATTAACTTACAATGATATCAATTAAGCCCTCCGAATCATCGCATAGTATTATCCACAACATAGGAAATATTCTCAATTTTTATAATGAACTATTAAAATATTGATTCACCAAAAAATAAAAACAATAGTTGCATTTAAACAGCAACAAAATTATGCCTTCTTCTTTTTGGATTTAAGCATCACGAATCCAACAAATATGCATAAGAAGCAAAGAAGTGCAACGCCAGCAGAAACTGGTATTAGCATGGCATACTCTTGAGGCAAGAAATACTTGTGTACGAAGTGATCACCATCTACAAATGGCTGAAAGACCATAAGACCAACAAGGAAATTAATAGGAAGTTAAATTTGGAAGGCATTCTTCATTTAAAATACTTGGCAAGTTACTAACCAGGATTATAACCCAGAAAGTATAATAAGTGAATACTGATAAGCTAATAAAGGATAGTAGAAATCCAACTGCCCTGTCAGCTAATTCCATTTGATGCCTATTGTTCTCGCTTCCTGTTGGCAACAAGGACATAAATGACTGTTTGCATTCACAATATTATACACAAACAAATATCAATGGTTTGTCGGGATGTACGGATGTTCCGATGCACACACCAATATATACACCCCGATACTATGAAAATTTAATCTGCATAAGTCTCCCAATTTTCTTTCAACATCCACAACATTTTGTACAATATATAATTATCTATAATGAAAGTATGAAACTAAACCTTCAGATGCACAGACAGAAAATAAAATTATTAGAAATGTAACGCAATAAAAGTTTATTTAACTGTAATCGGGAACTCAATCTCCTTTTTTAATACAAGACAGAATCATAGAGTGTGGATAAGGAATCTCCTGAACAAAAGAAACAAACATGAAACAGAGAAAGATCAATGTAACAAAGCTTTTCAATCCGTCCACAGACCATTTTAGGAAAAAGTTCATGAGCTTTGCACCAAAGAGACATTAACTGCGTAAGTATCACAAGTTCTATAGCCCCTAATGCATGTATTTGTGACTCTTAAGTTCAAAACCATTGAGAGGGTCCAGCGTCCACACATCAGAGTCTAATTATGTTCTCACAAGAGTTGCTGCGGACATTTTTGTTGGATGAATCTGTGTGTATATTTACTAAGTTATTAAAATGACATACTTTTTGGGTGAATCAGTGCATTTTTTTTTACCAAGCCACAAAGAGAATCAAGCCAGTCCAAAACAGGATAACCCAGAGGCCTGCATTTTTTAGCCAAAAGGATAGACATTTTGGGCATGTTTGGATTGATGGTATCTAGTGGAGTGGAACTCTTAGAATGGCATGGGATTACATTGTTTGGATTGGCAAAGTTATAACGGAGTGGAGTGGTACATGATTGAATGAATTCCATCGTATTCCGCTGAAACCTTCATCACTGAATCTGTTGCTGTTGCACAAGGGAAACTTTCATACTCTTCTTTGTTCCTAGGAGGTTAGGCAATTTTCACAATTCTCTACGGATGACATCCCCAGAAAAAAGTCGCATTGAAACCCTAATAGTTTCTTTGAATAATCGAAGCAACTATAGGTGAATTCATTTGAGGAGGAAACCACAATTACACTGTTATTATCCCAGTCGTGATGCAGGGCATAGCGACTGGGAACTGATCCATTTCTTGCCGAGCAATAGCCCCTGGTAGCTTGTTAATGAAACTCAAGATTTTGAATTGGGAAGCAAAATGGTCTCACTCAAAAGCTATTTCCTCTCTGTTAGTGTATGATAGTGTAGTTGTAGGTTGCACACACCTGATCATAGCCCTTGGTTAGATAAAGGTTAGTTTAGAATCTGTTAGAATCAGTTACAAAGTGTACGCTGCAAGCCTCAATAGGAAGGCACTATAAATAACTTGTTACTGCATAAACCATTCATTCAATACAATGAGGAATATTCAGATCAAATTCTCTCTTCGAATCTCTCTCTCTCTCTCTCTCTCTCTGAGCTTCTCTTACACTGTATCTAGAGCATAGTTTTAAAACTAGGACCGGTGATCAACTTGGTCGAGGTACCGCGTCACTGGGTCATTGGTCGAACCGGTTAAACCGGATTTATATATATATATATATATATATATATATATAAAATATAATAAAATAACAACTAATTAACAATTTGACACTCTTTAATGGCTCCAAATATAAAAACATAATTAAATAATATAAATTCCTAAATATTGTTTTCATTTCACAATCACAAATCACAATTAACAAGTTCAAAATATAATTGCACAGGTAAACTCACAAACTTTTACACCACAAACTCACAAGTCATGACAATATAAACAAATTTATTGCATTTTTCTAAAAGTCAAATTAGAATATTATTTTTTAAGATTTAGAAAAAGACATCATTTAACCCAAAAAAGAAAAAAAAAAAGCAAAAAAAAAAAACCGAGTCAACCCGGTCCGGTTCAACCGGCCGAGTCATCGGTTTTGATCCAAAACCAGCCGAGTCAAGCCGGGTCACACTGGTTTTGATGCAAGACCGATCCAAACAGTGGCTCGGACCGGTTTCATGACCGGTTCACAAATTTTCCGGTCGAACCAGCTGGTCCGAGCCGGTTTTTAAAACTATGATCTAGAGCTAGTTTCTTTCTCGCAATCCATGTTGGAACCAACCACCATAGTGCTGAATCTATCTCCTCCTTCGTCTCCACCTATTTTCCCTGCTTCGTCTACATCTTCTTCTCAATCCTTTCAACCTCATAGCTTCAACAACCTTGTTTCTTGCAAG
The DNA here is from genome assembly GCA_031216105.1 of Dalbergia cultrata. NCBI lineage: Eukaryota > Viridiplantae > Streptophyta > Magnoliopsida > Fabales > Fabaceae > Dalbergia > Dalbergia cultrata. Next base: position 162,634 of record CM062347.1, on the reverse strand, counting down.
TTCAGTGATGAAAATTTTCTACCCTAGCATCAAGAAGCCATTGCCACAATTTGAGCCCACAATCTTGAGCATCATCTCAACAAAAATGCTATTCCGTAAATGTACCTCTCCATTGAGCACGTTGAAGCTGGAAATCAAAGCCTTGAGTTCAATAATTGGTGTCGCCAGGATAATCATCTCCTTTCATGGCTCTTTTTGTTGCTCTTTGAATCCATACGAGTTCACATGGTAGGATGCGTCTATTCCTACCAGATCTGGGAAAAGATTGAAAGTTCTTTGCATCACAAACTCATGCTAAGCTTTGGCAGCTCAAGCTCCAACTTCAAGGTACAAAGAAAACGAACTCCATGAACAATTACTTGCTTGATCCGAATAAAGCCGTTGACCAATTAGCTGTGGTTGGAGCTCCTATAATTAGTACGGAATAGATTGAAATAATCCTAGATGGACCCACCAATTACAACCCTTTACTCAATTGAGGAGATGGAGGCATTACTATTAGCTGTAGAAGCCCACATAGAAAAGTGTAATACCACAGATCTAGCACTAAATCCTGTTCAAGCACACATTGCTCAATATCAACACACACCTCCATGGAATCCACGCGGTGAAAACTCCTCATTCAGAGGTTGCAGTGCCTCAGCTTATTGTGGATGAGGTCAATGAGGCAGATCTGGCTTCAATGGTGGTAGATCCAGTTTCAACCTGCACCCTTACTGCCAACTCTATGGAAGACTAGGTACATGTTTTGGGATTGCTACCATTGCTTTAATCTACATTATCAAAGACCTAACATCACCGCATCTCCTCATGCTATGCAAGGTTCTGGAGCAAATCATAATTCTAACCGCAATTCACAGCAATTTGCACCTTAGGTTTACTATGCGGCCTCATATGCCATTGCAAAGCCTTCTACAATTTATGACTTGATGTGGTACTCTGACAGTGGTGCATCACACCACCTAACTCCTGATCCATCAGTCTATGATGCAAAATCAACATATGGAGGCAATGATCGTCTACAAGTCGGCAATGGAGCAGGTATGAGTATTAAGCATATTGGAAATTCCACTTTAATTTGTGATTCAGCTCTCAAAACATTCAATATATGTAATCTACTTCATGTCCCTGGAATAACTAAAAATCTACTCAGCTTCTTACAATTTTGCAAAGAACACAATGTCATGTTTCAATTCTCTGCTAATAATTGTTGTGTCAAATCCCAGGTTTCTCAGGAAACACTTCTACAGGGCATTGTTAAGGGAGGACTCTATATTTTCTCTAATTTACATTCAGAAGTTGCTTCTGATTCTGCTGCAAATAATAATTGTGTTTTACCTTCTGTATATACTATCCAAAGACTAGGATATGGTGACAATAAATCTGCCATTTGGCATGCTAGACTAGGGCATCCTACTTCCAATATTGTTTAACAATGTATTGAAATTGTGCAATGTATCATTTGAATTCAATAAAAGTTCATTTGTCTGTAAAGCTTGTTGTCTTGGCAAATCTCACTGACTACCCTTCTCTAACTCTACCTCTGTTTATCAGTATCCATTGGAGTTAGTTTACTGTGATATCTAGGGGGCCAGCCCCTATACACTCCACTAGTGGAGCTAGGTATTACATGAGCTTTCTAGATGCTCATGGCAGATATACTTGGATTTATTTTCTAAATCAGAAATCTCAAGCATTTCAAACTTTCATTGAGTTCAAAAACATGGTTGAACTTCCACTTGGCCCTACAAACTGACAATGCCAAAGAGTTTCTTACATTCACCGAGTTCGTACACTCACATGGTGTCATACACAAACTAACATGTCCTCACACACACCAACAAAATGGCAGTATAGAGAGAAAATATAGGCACATAGTTGAGACAGGTCTTATTTTGTTAGCAAATGCTTCCATGCCATCTCCTTTTGGACAGAGGCATTTCAAACAATAAACTTCTTCATTAACCTTCTCCCTACTCAAACTCTAAAATTCTCCTTTCCATTCCACAAATTACATCACCACCAGCCTGATTACAAGTTACTCAAAGCTTTGGTTGTGCATGTTATCCTCTATTAAAACCCTACCAAACAAATAAACTGATCTCTGCCTGTTTCTTGGATACTCTGAATCACATAAAGGTTACAAATACTTAGAGCACCTCTGGTAAAGTCTATATATAAAGAAATGTGACGTTTGATGAGACACAATTCCCTTACTCTTCTCATTTCAGTCCTCAATCCTCTCCATCTTCAGTCTTGTCAACTTTTCCATTCCTAAAATCCCTTTAATCTCACATGAATCACAATTAAATGCTTCTAATGATCATACTCATCCCACTACACCTACTGCAATATCTGCAGCTATTCCTGCCTCTACTCACAGGTTGCATAGCTCAGAGGTTAACCCTCCCAACTTACCCAGCCCTGCTGCTGCTGCAAATGCTGATGCCACTGCTGCTGCTACCTCTTCACAAACCCCTGTAGCCATTCCTGCTCTGTCTAGTGTTCCCTCACCATCTGGCGACACTAACCCTCCTCCCAGGCTTCTTCAGTCTTCCAAAGCTGCTTCACAACTCCATTCCAAATCACTAGTTAGCAAAGACTCAGCTCTGTCACCGCCTTCTGTTCCAGCAGCCAAGTTTGTAATGCCTGAAAATGATCATCCACGATCACTCGGGCCAAGGAAGGCATTTTCAAACCAAACACTTTCACAGCCTCACTACTTCCAGGTTCTATAAAGAAGGCCTTAGTTGACCCCAGTTGGCTAAGAGCAATGCAAGATGAATTTTCAGCACTACTGACTAACAGCACCTGGATCCTCACGTCATTACCACAAAATAGGGTTGCCATCAGCTGCAAATGGGTCTTTAGAGTCCAATACAATCCAGATGGATCGATCAACAAATGCAAAGCAAGGTTAGTTGCTTAAGGGTTTCATCAACTAGAGGGTTTTGACTTCCATGAAACTTTCAGCCCAGTAGTTAAATCCACCACTATTTGAATTGTTCTATTCATAGCTCTCTCCAAAAGACGGCCCATACATCAAATTGATTTCAACAATGCTTTTCTGACTGGGGATTTAGAAGAATCAGTTTTCCTGCAGCAACCTGAAGGCATTGTCAAGGGAGGCCCTCACTTAGTTTGCAAGCTCAACAAAGTCCTACATGGCTTAAAACAGGCTCCCAGGGCCTGGTTCAGTAAACTTCACACAGCTCTCCTTTTTCTTGGTTTCACTGCTGCCAAATGTGACTCCTCCTTGCTCACAAAAGTTACACTACACCTCACTCTCTATGTCTTGGTCTATGTTGATGATGTTATCATCACTGACTCTTCAATGCAAGCCATTAAAAATCTCATGTCAGCCTTAAATGCAAAATTCTCCCTAAAAGACCTAGGTTCTCTTCATTATTTTCTTGGTATTGAAGCCTCCCTTGCCAAAGATGGAAGTCTCTTTCTTTTCCAAACAAAATACATCTTTGACTTACTTGAAAAGGCCAATATGCTTGACAGTAAACCCACACCTTCCTACGACCAGATGCCTTAACTCATCATACAGGATACTGACCTCTTTGATAACCCCTTATATAGGTCCATAGTAGCAGCCCTGTAGTACACCACCATTACTAGAACAGAAATATCCTACTGTGTCAACAAAGTTTGCCAATTTGTGATGCAGATTGGGGTAGTGATCCTAATGATAGAAGATCCATCTCCGGCCTTTGTATTTATTTTGGAGGAAATCTCATCAACTGGTCATCAAAGAAGCAAGAAGTTGTCTCAAGATCCAGCACTGAAGCAGAATATAGAAGTTTGGCTGCAACAGTTTCAGATATTCTTTGGATTCAGTCTTTCCTTGTTGAACTACAACTGCCTCTATCTCTCATTCCAAGCATTTATTGTGATAATTTGAGTGTAGTAATGCTTACAGAAAATCCAATTCTCCACCATCGGTGCAAGTATTTTGAACTTGACCTTCATTTTGTCAGAGAGAGAGTTGATAAAAAAAAACTTCATGTTAGTCACATACCACCTCAGGTACAAGTAGCTGATGTATTAACCAAGGCTGTGTCCTCCTCCTTATTTCCTTATTTCCTTTGTGGAGGGATGTTAGTGTATGATAGTGTAGCTGTAGGTTGCACACACCTAATCACAGCCCTTGGTTAGTTAGAGGTTAGTTTAGAATCTCTTAGAATCAGTTACAAAGTGTATGCTGCAAGCCTCGATAGGAAGGCACTATAAATAGCTTGTTACTGTGTAAACCATTCATTTAATACGATGAGGAATATTCAGATCAAACTCTCTCTTTGAGCTTCTCTTACACTCTCTGCTGTAGCTGTAACATATGCAAAGACAGGGAATGGAATGGAATGACTACCATGACCTTGCTGACCTCTCCTTTCCATAACTCGAATTGAATCCTCAATAAAATAAAATAAATACCGTCTCCCTAATGCTCCCTATATAAGCTTATACGAGCATCAAAAACCAACCAGCTCTACAGCTAATTTCGATCAATTTAAAAATTAAAAAAAAAACAAGTGTGAAATTTCACAACCATCAATCATGAACAAATTCAAATGATAGTAACTAAACGGCCACAATCTAAAAAAATCAATGAAGTGCCTCAATAATCAGATGAAAAACAAACAACCCAACAGTAAGGATATTTACCGATGATTTGGGAGGTTTTCTTTTGTGCGATTGTGTTGGATACCGCGATTGAGGAGTCGGGAAATGAGAGATCTACGCTTTCGGACGCGAGAGAAAGAGGGAGATATTGGAACTCCGGTCAGGAAGAAAAAGCATAACGAGCAGAAGTGTTCAAGTAGGAAGAGACGAGCTAATGAAGGGAAAGTTGTAATGCTAAACTATTTTCGATATATAATTGACTGGGGAATTAATTTATGTTCGGATAGTTTAATTAAAAATGGTTTTAAAATAATCTATTGTATTAGGATTGAATGAAAAGATTATTTATATCCAATAAATTATTAAAAAGAGCATGCGGTTATTTGCTTACACAGGAATGTTGCTTACACAGGAATGATACTTCCACGTCACCACAAAATTACTATACATTTGCATTGTACTATGGGATAAAATAAAAGTATGAAATACAAAAGATAAATTAGGGAGAGAAAAAAGAAAACCATGTCCTCCCAGCTTTCTTTTTTCTCTGTCTCGTTTCTCTCTCACACCTACACTCCCTCCAAAAGCTTTGTTTCTATCTCTTTTAGTCATGTTTCTTTCTCTTATTCATCATTGCTCATCAAAAGAAGAAGGAAAATCAAGTTTTGTTTGCATCATACAAAATTAATCATCATGCATAAAGATTTAGCTTATTCCATTTGATTTGATTTTTTATATGTTTCGTTTCACGATGTGGATAATTTTTTTTTTAGAATTTTTTTCAGCAACAATACTAATTGAAAATAGCTCTGCTTAGAAGTTGATATTTCCTGTTATTGTTAAAAACTTGAGTTAGAAAGTTATAAATATGTGTTATGAAAAATTGTAAACTAGTAGTAAAAAGTTATAAACTATGTTCATAAAACATGTAAACCAGTTTTAAAAAATTGCAAACTAATTGATAACAAATACTAAACAGGTTTTTGATAAAATGTAAAATTATATGCAGATAAGTTTGTTCTCAATTGGTTTATAAATTTTCAAAATTGGTTTACATGTCTTATGGATATTGTATACAATTTTTCATATACTGATTTATAACTTTTTGTAATATGCATTTATATTTTATTTTGAACCTATCTAATATTTGTCCTCAATTAGTTCATAATTGTTCAGAATTGATTTACATATTTTATAAATATGATTTATAACTTTTTACGTATTAATTTATAGCTTTTCTGCCCATAGTTTTATATTTATATTTATGATTGTTTATTGAAATGATTCTATTCTCGAATATAATCTAAATACACGTTAACATTTGTCGCGTTAAAACAAATTTTACATAGAGCAAAATGAATTTACTCGAAAACAAAAGGTAACTTGTTCAACACGGGTGCATACTACTAAGATATTGTTGCCAACAGGTTTCCATATTCGTGTTTTGACTAATGTAGTTGATAGATTACAAAATTCAGTTTTCAAGTAGCATAAGCTAAGCTGGTAAGAAACAGAGCATCTTTTGAAAGATACAACAGAAATGTTCACCATTATTCACCAACGGGATCATTATATATGATATCAACTGCTAGTTCTCTAAATCAAAACTGCAAATGTTCTTCAAAAGGAAACTCTGACAGACTACACAAAGTCCAAACAGAATATCATTTATTTTTAAAGGGAAAAAAAAAAATCATCATTGGCCCCTAACTGCCCCCCCCCCCCCCCCCCGGGGAGTTCAGAAGCTGTTACCAGAAGCCACTAGAAAAGAGATTGGCCATTAGTTTTGCAGCATCCATTGCATGATGTCCTTCCTGAAAACTCCATCTGACCAATTTGATCTATAGTTCGATCTAAAAACATCACGACTGTTGTTGCTGAGGTGCCGACAGTGGGTAGTAGAACCAGCAAGAGTTGGTGGTCGCATCATCCTTGCAATGGCGGGGAAAGACTTTGGCCATATACGTGATGATGGGGTAAATAAATGCCTCTCTGTGTCCCTATTGAATAGTCTATAGTAACCAAGAGGTTTGTGGTTGGAAGTGCCAGCTGCATGCTGTGTCAATCTTACACCCGAGCTACCACTATTGGTAGGTAATACACCGCGAATCTGAGCTGATGGCTTCATTTGATCTAGCCAATGCATAATGAAGTTTCCGAAATTCTGACCCACTTTTATGTCTCTCTCTTGAATGCTCTTATGAAATTTGGTTGCCACATCAAATATAGCGCGTGTTCGACTGCCAAGTGCCAAACCATGAAGCTGATCAAGAATTTGTAATACAGCACAGATAATAGCTACTAACAAAATCAAATGGATTCGACATATCCATGGCAAAGCATAGGAGAAAAAAGGGAAAAAGGAAAGATACACAACTAAAGCATGCCAAAGATTTTCAAGTCAGAGAAAACTAAGAACCCATGCCTAGTGAACAGGACCCTAGTACAGGATATCAGCAAATACTAATGCTTATGGGAAACCTCATGCATTTTACATTCTTAGGAGACAAATACTGAATTATTCACTCTAAAATTTCATTGCATCTCATATCTAACTGGTTATGCTTAGCAACCAGAAAAAGAAGGTCAGATAAAAACTTATAAATGAATAGATGCAAAAACAAAAAAGTGAATACGGGATTACTCCTTACCAGCATTTTTCCAGTATTAAGCAGGGTCTAACATGCCAGTTTTTCTAAACACACTACTAAATATCACCACGAAAAATCAACTGTTCCCAGCCACTTTTTTATTATTCCATTCTCAGTGTAAACTTGAAAAAGAGAATGAACAAATAGCATCCAACAACAACAAAGTAGTAAACCATATCTCAAAAGAGGACTTTAAAAAATTTGGCAAAATTAATTAATTCATCGTCTAATTTTTTTTTTACAAATTCACCCTCCAAGTAATAAAAGTTTCAAATCACCCCTCTAAGTAATAAATGTTTCAGATTTGTCTTCTAACTTTAAAAAATTGAACACATTTATTTTCTTCGCAAATGTCATTTGTTGCATTAAAAGGTAGATTTGAAAATAAAACATGTCACTGAAGATAACATATATAATATTTTTGCCTACTCATGTGCTAGATACGATATTTTTACCGTGAATATGATTAGTATTATTTATAAAGAGGATGAACATATTCGATTTGAAACATATATTAATTAGAGGGCAAATTTGAAAACAAAAAATATAAGTTAGAGGAAGGATAAATTAATTTCGCCAAAAATAAACTACAATGGGGAGTTCCCCAAGATAGCCCTTCACATTATTTTCCCCTCCATCAAATTTCACTCTGTTCCTCCCGGACCTTACAAATTTCCATTGTAATATAGTTTTCCATGAAAACGTATTAAGAAATTGCTACCTTCCATATTCGTATTTGACACCATCTTTAAACTTCCTGAAACATACAAATCTGAACCAGCAACCCAGGCAGGTCATCATTTTTAAAACAGCGTAACATGTCCATTTACATATCAACTACTTGGGCCAGAAGATAGAGAGACTCGACTTTCAAGGAATTGTAAAAGGGAGACAAAAGATACAGCTTGGTACACTAAACTACAAAATCCTCAGTGTCACAAGTTTAATACATTGCAATGGATGAAGAAACAGGGCATTCATTATTTATTCGTTTATCTATCATCGTTTTTTTTTTTCCTTTTTCTTTTTCGAGCTTTACTTTTCAATGCATGAATGCAAAACTATTTGATTACGAAAAAATAAAGATACATCAATCATTTGTACTTGGGAGGATGGCAAGAGTGTGAATAGTAAGGAATGGCATTGCTAAACTTTAATAAAACTTCCCATTATTACTCCTCCCATCCATCCCCTAATCAACAATCAACAATGTATACACCCTTACTTACAGTTTGAATCTCAATGTAAAGAGCCAGTAAGGATTAGCGAGCTAACAAACCAGATTTACAAGAATGCATTGGAGGAAGAATCACAGAGAAACATTAGCAAGCATTTATTTATTTATTTATCGTTTTATTTGGGGGTTTACTCAAGAAAGAAAAAGAAATAGAATAGAAGTACCGTACCGGTGAACAAAATGACGGGTCTTAGAGTGATTTGGGACTATGACCCTGCGCTGAATCCTAAGAGCAAGCCTGTAAGTTCGCTTCAGACCCAAAAAATACGCAGTTGCCAGTGTAATCTCCCACAGCACCATGATCCCCACCCTCGCTTCCCAGAACTTTCCCAGGCCAGAATGAACAATCGTTTGCGTTTTTCGTTTATATTTCTACTGAAATCTGAATAATATTTAATATGCGTAGTTTGCCTGTCGCCCAAGTTTATTCTCCATTCATCATTTCATTTCCAATTGGGAGCCGCCTCAATTTTCGTTCGCACTGACGTCTATGATCTATCAATTCCGTGGGTTCTCTCTTTCCCTCACTAAGCTGAATTCCTTATTGCAGTTTCATCCTGGCCGTTGGATTTTTTCTTTTGCTTCATCTTAACCGTTGACTGTATTGTGCGAAAGCCTATGAGCCTCTCGTGCCACCGTTCAGGCCCAGTTTGACCGCACCCCAACCCAATACCATGGACTACAAATGTCTATTTTGCGCTTTTTTCATTTTAGACTTTCCAAAGGAACTCGACCCAAAAAGGTTTCAAAAGCACTAACTAACGACCAACCAAGAGAAAAAGGGAAAACCCAACAAAAAAAGGAGCACAACTTTTTAACTGTCTTGGGGCACTCTTTTTTGGTTAGGTTGGTAAACTTAGATACATTCAAAAACATAAAGACTGCTTTATCTTCGGACCTGGAGGGTGTTGGCCTGCTTTCCTTGCTTCACTTAAATGTGATCCTTTGACCAAAACAACATAGTCGGATGTATATAAACATCTTTACCACTATGCCATGGGCCTCAACCACATCATGGGTTCGATCCTGAGGATGTGAACCTTCGTACCCCTTCCCCATGGGTGTGTGAGAACGTTGACCAAATAAAAAAAAAAAAGGCCTCATAGTACTCAAAGCTGGATTAATTAAGTTTTTGGCATAGGTACCAAGTGGGAGATCTACAAAAAAAAAAAAACTAAACTTCGCTGATCAAAAAATAAAAAAACATAACTCAACTCTTTTTATTTTTTTATTACTTAAGGGTATTCCCTAGCCGGCTGCTAAAGATTAATCCTTTCGAGATGTGGAGATTATCGAAATGAGTTTTGTCTATCCCAACGAAGCCCTTTTCTATACACACGACATGAATTGAACTCTTAACGTATGCTTAAAGGACACAGCCACCTTACTCAACTCTTATCACACTCATTTGTTTTTTCTTCTTTCCAAAAGAAAAATATATATATAAAAAAGGACTAAGCTAAGTGCTTAGCACCCAAGTTTGTTATTATTATTAGGATAAATTACATTGGCTTCTTTTAAAGTCTTAAATATTAGACTTATCCTTTTTAGTATTCAATATTACAATGACCTCCATTAATTTATTTAAGAACATTACACTAATCTCCCTTAATTTTAATAATTGAATTCAAAAAATTTTAAAACCACTTAAAATGATTATTTTATCCTTTATTATTTATTTTATTTATATTGAATGTCATTCTTTTGCTCTCTTCGTCCATCTCAAAACCTTCCCAATACCCATTCCCTCCATCTCCCACCTTCTCCTCTGTCAGCCCTGCAACCCAAATGCAAACACAGGCTCAACAAGATTAACAATGCTAAAGTGTTACGGAATAGTTTTCGTAGCTTCTTGAAAATTTTTTAGGGAGACTTTGCAAGTTGCATCCCTCGCCAGTCTGGTTCTGATATCTCCTTGATCTCCTCAGTTTATCAAGCTCTACAATCCCATGGTCTCGTCTTCATCCCTCCATTGTTTTTAATTCTTTTCGTCTTCAATTTGATGAATATTCTCAATCACTGATATCCCAATTTGTGCAACATTATTGTTCTTCCAATCTGTTTTTGAAGCAAATGGGCTATTGCAATTTGTTTTGAAAATTGTAATGTTGGACTTTGCACTTTGATCAACATTAGGCATTAAATCCTTAGAATTGCGTTCAGCCATCCTTAATTTGGTTAACCAAGCTTTAGTATTGTGATTATCAGATGCTATGTGGTTTTTGACTTAATAATGGATTGAACTTTTGCATATTCCTGAAATTAGTTCAGATAAATAAGACTGCAACCCCCGGATGGGTAGATGCTAGAGGGGGGGCAGAGAAATATGGTGCTTTTAAGGGTAATTTTGGAATTATAAATATTATTTATATGTAAGGGAGGTAAGTGTAATCTTAACTCGAAGAGAATAAGTATAATATTAAAAGATTTTAAGGGAGGTAAATATAATTTATTTTTATTATTATTATTTTGCTTGAGATTGTACTTAAACTAGCCTATTAACTTATGCAATGCACGGGACCATAAAATTCAAATCGAAAGTATATGTCATTTTCAACATATCCACAAATAATCACTATTTTAAATTATACTCAATAAAAGCACATTCAACTACTGAAAGAGTTAAGAACAGGTGTTTCACAATACAAAATCCAAAGAGTACCAATAAATAGTATACAACATAAGGGTTTTTCCATTACCATTAAACAAAAATGGAAAATGAATTACAAAATTGAACAACTCAAATCCCTCTACACTACTATGAACCATGCAATACACCAAGAAAAATGAAATTTCCCTCCAACCTAACCAAACATTCTATTACTGAAACTTAGAGTCAGAATTGCACTTTTAGGTTGACAAACTTCGAAATATCATAAAAAATGCAAGCAAAACCAAACTATTCACACTTGCCTATTTGAATGCATTTCCAATTCCAACTCACAAAATATATAACCCCATGAATGGATGTATAGTAAATATTTTCATAAGAAATCATATAGAAAAACAAAACAACATAATCACATTCAGTATTACAAACTCCACAAAAGCTACATAATTTTGTGTCATAATTAATTTTAGAGGCTCCAACGTGAAAGGAATATTCCGTTGCCATTTATTGAGTAAAATTTTGCTAAATAATCTATTAATGACGACAAACAATCCATTTAATCCTAAAATTGTATTCAATATGACATCAATTTGACTATAACAAAATTTTTACATTAATTTAGTTCAACTTTTAGTTTAAACATTAATCTAGTCATTTTATCTAAGTGGAGGTCCAATAAAATGATTAAATTGATATCAAAATTTAAAATGTTAAGACTAAATTGATGTAAAATATTTTTGTTAGGACCAATTAAATTGATGTCAAATTGAAAATGTTAAACTAAAAAAGTTATTTACTCTATCAATAAAAATACATTTTAAACATAATAATAATAATAATAATAATATTATTATTATTATTGGAATGTTATTCAAAGAATAAAATTAAAATTTATGCGCTTTTCAAGCTTAAAAAATTTAAGAAATCATACATGAAAATCACACACATATTAACTCTTGAAATAATGATTTTCACATATTAATCCTTGAAGGGTTCAACTTTTAATAACCTTTAGTCCCTAAAGAAATTATATTTATATTAATGTTTTATGGACTAATGTTTATATGATTTTTCTAATTAGAGATTAATATATTATAACATGAAATATTTTGAAAATTACAGTGTATGCATTTTAATGTTTGAATAATTAATATTTATATGATTTTTCTATTAGGAGATTAATATATTACAATGTGAAATCTTTTAAGGATCAAAATATATATATTTAATCTTTCAAAGACTAAAGAGTTAAAACAAAAATCTCCAAGAGACTAAAGAATGAATTTACCATAAAAATTATATCCTTAAATGAACAAAACTTTGCATTTTAAAAATTATTAGCATTATAATGATATGTATAGCAAAGGGGTAAGCAAGTTTCACTTTAGAAAACTTTATATTTATTTTAACATATAAAATGAAATCAAACTCTTTTAGTAATTTCATATCTAAAAGTAATTTTAATTTTGCACTATTCAAACAATAATCTCAATTAACTTTTCCAGTAAAGACATCTAAACATATATTACCTCACTTTAAAAGCATTTTTAACTAAAACAAATACTGATAAAATCAATTTTCTTATCAAAAATCAGTTCTGCAAATGAAATGGTAAACACGCTTTTAGTAAAAAATTATTAATGTACATTGTTATGAACACGCGCAAATAATATGAATTAAAAAACAATATAATATAGTTTAAAATAAAGGTGAGATAATAAACACTTAAAATAAAAGCAACACGGTTTATAAAAAAAGAAAAAATTAAGAAAACTGAAACATTGTAAAACAATTTAGTTACATTGTACAACAAGTTTAAAATTTAAAATGGCACAAACTTAAATATTAAAAGATTAGGCAACAAAATGATATATGTTTAATTTTATAAAAAATTAGATTACCATTGTACAATATATATTTATTTGACTTGTAATGTTCGTTGAGAAAAACAACTAAGAGAAATACTTTTTTGTTATTTAATTGAAAGAGCTATTACTCAAATTTTATCTAAAGTGCTACAAAAAACACATTGTACAATTACAAAAAAAAGAATTTCATTCAACTTCTATTCAAATAGAATTATAAAAGTTAAACCATTTTTTAATGTAGATTAAAGTAGGATACTCCAAGATGGAAAATCCCGAGACATTTTAACAACTAATTTTGACAACCAAATGACCTAAAAGAAACAGAAAAATTGTGATAATATTTTTTTGGAAAATAATACTACTTATTTATTGAAAATATACTAACTCATTAATAATTTGCAGTTATTTCTTATTGATAAAGTGTTTCTATTGCAAGAAATAAAATTAATATAACAAATATGTTCATAAATTTTGGAAAATATTGATAAAAAAATGAGTTATTAATTTGAAATTAGACTTAAAACTGTTACTTTCTTAGTAGACGAAGTGAGATGATTGTTGCCTATTGGAATAAGAATAAACATAAAAAATTAAATAGATAATGATGACTAAATTTATATCCTTTAACAAAAAATGATTACAATGAATTAAGATGGAAAAATATTAAAATAAATCATTGTGACATATTTCGCAGGAATGAATAAATGAAATGCAAATTTGATAATAATAAAATTAACACACAATCATATAAGTTTAGGGATAAGTAGTAAACAAAAAACGAAGTTAAATATAGGATACAATCAAAATATCAATACTTGATAAATATATGAATAAATAATATAACTTCTTATAAAACTGGAAAATTCAAATGAAATAAAACTTGACAAAATTAAAAATACACTTTAAAAAGAATTAACTTTAATAAAAAAAATTAAACTTGGGCCAACAAAAAGGTAGAGAAACCCAAGTAGTACTAATAGGGATTCTTTTGTTATCATATGATAGTACAACTCACATTTAAATTGCAATTGCTTTATTTTTTTCACTCTATTTTTTGAGTAAAAACAGGAGAAAATTACACGTTTTCTTTGAAGCATGGAAACGAGACACGATACAACAGAAACATGAGAAACACACTAAAGTTAAAAAAATTTGAGAAAAGTAAAAGTTTGATAAAAATGATATTATTCAAAATATTATTTATATAATTTTTATTTATGTTTTATTTTCTTATAAACTCAAAAGGTTATATATTATTTCCTATTTATAACTCCACTTATATTATATTTTTCTATGTTAGATTAAGAAAAAAGTCGTTGGCTTTAATTAGTCAACGTCACCCTTAGGATTCAATGGGCTTAATATCCCAACATATGGTGCTTGTAATGGGTGCAATCTCTCAAGCTAAATGTGGTTCTATCCCTTTAAGAAAATAAGGCTGGGCATTTGCCAACAACTATAACTTTTAACCTAATAACAAGTGCTTAATCCTACAAGTGGTATCAGAACGAGGTCATGAATTTAAATCTCTTAGCTGACACTAGGGGGAGATTATTGACTTTAATTAGTTGTTAACAGTTATAGATTTTGATCTAGTGATAAGTGTTTTATCTTACAAGTGTTTATTTTAAATTAAATATATATAAATTTGTGTTATTAATATGTTATTAGTGTATCCAACACGTAGACACAACATTCAAATAGTGTGTCCATACTTAGTTTAGAATAATGCTGCCATAGTGGGATGAGAAACTCCCGCTTTGTAGTGTACAGATTAATGTTATGGAAGCCAAACCAGAGATCTAATCAATGACAATTCGGGATCTTAATATGGCAAAACCAGAGTTAAACAGGACAAGATTATAAGGAGCAATAGGACCATAAACATTGTTTATCTAAGTAGAACTAGCTGGTCGAGTCCTGTTTAGAACGCATTGATGTAAACCATCTATCCCGAGAGAGTAAATGGAGGAAAGCAGTAGCGCAAAATGCATTGTGCAAATAGCATTATAAGCCCAAACGTGGACTTACACATTCCTATTTATGTGATTTCACACACACTGACATGTTTAAAATCAGAATAGAAAAGGAGCAGGTACAGTGACCAGAATATATATTTATATATTACAACACAAATAACTATTGGTGGCCCTCGTACAAACGTAATATATACCACATTTGGAGCACAAGCACAACTGAGTATCATTTAGATGCCTTGTGGCCTTGCCCCTTGGTCTGACTTGCAGCTGCTGACATCGCACGCAAGCGGCGAGCAATTTCTGTGAAAGATGGCCTGGCTGCAGGGTTAGGCGCCCAACACTGCTCCATTAGTGTTCTCCACTCAAGATCACAATAACTGGGGATTGTAGGCCTCAGTGTGTTATTCACAATACCTCCTGCATGAAGTGTGCAAGAGAGTGTGACTACCAGGAAAACAGAAAAGGAATGAGTGTGGGAAAGTAGATCTGGCTCGCTCCAGAGAGGTTGGAAAAATTATTAGAGGAAAAAATTCAGAAATGGGAAATGCAAGTAGGGGTAACAAAAAAATTCAAATGTTATAATTATAATTGTAAAAATAACGTGGTTGGGCATCCCCAAGGGGTTTCTGCTTCCTGGATTATGTTTTCTTCAGTCTGTTTAGAGTGTTTCATTAATTGACTGATTTGGTCTTGAATTAGCCTATTTAGATTAGTATACACGTATGTTGTTCATTAACTTGGGTTTAACTATATGGGATGTTTTAACGTGCTTGTTAGTAGCTGTTATCGACCTAGGCCTTCAGAAGTCAAACATTTATCTGTTTTATAATAAAATAAGATAGTATACCCAGATTATTAAGAGATTTTAATAAAAGCTCTAACAATGCAGTAAAAGTTCCGCTGAAGCAACTAGAGCATTAGAAAGGTGCAAGACTGTTTGAGCCCAAGCAGCAAGCAACTGTAAACAAAGAGGAGAGAAAAGGACTGCACCTATGATTGCACCGTAGTGCATATTAGCATATGGCTCTTCACCAGTAAGAATCTCCCATAATACAATGCCAAAAGAGAACACATCAACCTAAAGATTTGACATGATAGCATCAGTAATCGATGGTTGCAAGGAATACTAGAGTTCCCAAACAACAGGAAAAAGCAGAGAGAATTCAAAAGACAAATAATCTCAAATAGCACAAAATAAAATTTGTGACTAAGTTTAGGTGAGACAGATTAGAAGTCAACCAAGCCTCAAAGTTATTGGTAATGACTTCTAAATTCTACAGGAGATTTTAAGCTTGTAAGAGATTTCCATCACCTAGGAAAAATCCTCCCAATTTCAATTTGCTTATTTTCTTATTCATCTTTTCTGTGCTCTAGTAATTCTAATTTACCAATGTGGATGAGAAATTTTACCTTTTCTGAAACCTTATTGCTGCTACCATTGAGTAGCTCTGGAGCCATCCAAGGTAGAGTTCCCCGCACACCACCAGAAACCAGGGTGTTTCGTTTAATTTTTGACAGGCCAAAATCACCAACCTGGTAAAAAGCAAGCATCTAAGCTTTGTCAACAACACAAGAAGTTATAGAATGGATAATCCCCTAATCACTAATCCCCTGCATGAATACCTTGCATATAGGCCTTAAAGGATCCTTTAAGTTCACAAGCAAATTGTCACATTTCAAGTCAAAATGCACAATATTTTTTGAGTGTAAATATTCCATTCCAAAAGCAGCATCCATAGCAATTATCAGCCTCTTGCGACGATCAAGATACCTAAGATCATAAAAAAACCCTCAGGAAATTCATTGAGAATAAGCCAGTGAATAGGAATCAATCACTCAGGATGCGTGCATTACCTATCCTTACGAAGTAAAACATGCCTAAGAGAACCATCCACCATGTATTCTGTAACAGTGGCTAATGTTGCTCCTGGTCCATCCTGAACTACACCATAAAATGCCACCACATTTGGATGGTGAAGCTTGGAAAGTATGTCAGCTTCCCGCCAGAACTCTATGGTCTAAGTGAAAATGAATACCATCAATAAGGGAAGTAGGGTCTACAAGAAGGCATATTGTAGCTTGACAAAAACATTTTACTAAATCATAAGAAAAGGAAAATGAAACGAGAATTACTACATGAGATTCATAAGCAAGTTACCAGTCTCTCTTGTTCAGAAGATCTACCAGCGAAGCAACTCTTCTTTATTCTTTTAATTGCAACATCTGATCCCCGCCATTTTCCATGATACACAGTCCCAAAGGTACCAGAACCCAGTTCTCGCAACTCTTCAAGATCTTCATTCTTTATAAGCTACCATTTGCATAAAAAAATATATGAATGAACTTAAATTCTAAAATGGCATTACAAATAGAGTAAATAACCTTTTTAGTCCTAACATTTTCAATTAGATATCAATCTGATCCTAACAAAAAATTTTAACATCAATTTAGTCCAAACATTTTCAATTTTGACATCAATTTGATTCTAGCAAAAATTTTTACATCAATTTAGTCCTAACATTTTTAATTTCGACATCAATTTAGTTATTCCTTTAAAGTGGACATCTAACATAATGACTAAATTGATGTAGAAATTAACGTTAGAACTAAATTGATGTAAAAAATTTAGTTAGGATTCGATTGATGTCAAATTGAGAACGTTAGTACCAGAAAGTTTATTTACTCTTACAAATAAAATAGGTCATTCAGCAAACAAGTTGATAGGTACCAAGCCATGTATGAATGAATATTGTGTGTATATTGATAACAAACTGAAATGTAAAATAAATCAGAGTGGTAAAGAGACTCTGAAACTCTCCCAAATGCCTAACCAATTCCCAGATACCCCCCCTCAATATCCCTCTCCTTCCTTATATAAGCTCTTCCCTAACTAACTTGATTATTCTCTCTCTGCCTAGGTGGCAGAGTTGGTTACAAAACCCTCACAATTAGTTAGAAAACCCTTACAATTATTACTAGACCTAACAATACTCCCCCCCTAAAAAATCACCTTGTCCTCAAGGTGATGAAGCTAAAGGAAAACATTACTGCTGCCCAAAATAATAGTCGCCCTCCTGGGTCCCAAATCTTGAAGAAGAATGCACTTTCTTGTGATGGAAATAAGAAACCATACGTCTTCACAACAAGTTGTATTCCACGGAAGAAATCATCCAATAGGAGTGCTCTTCCAACCTCAGATTCTGCCCTTATCTTTGTATTCACCTCATGTGTCCTATAATGCCTTGAACTCTGCTTCTGATTGGTTCCCTTAGTTAGTGAGTTCAAATTTCCCATGTCTCTTTCTCTGCAATTCAACTCTCTTATGTTTGGATATGCCTGGCAGTGCTGGGTCTCCCTTAACTGGAGCTTTAATTCCTCCAGCATTTGATTCTCCTCTTCTCCCATTTTGTTCGCCCTTTTAGTTGGAGCAATTAATAAAAAGTCTTCATTCCAATAACCACACCCTTTGCCGGAATTAGCACTATCCTGGTTAAAGGGATAGGTGACATACTTGGAGGCTTTCATACCACCCAAATACTGATTTCGTAGAGCACCTTGGTCACAAGGTAATCCACCCCTTTTATTGAGCGATGCCATTATCTGAGACAAAACTTCATCATTAAATGTATTACCAGTCCTATCCCCTGTATTCAACTGCTTCAATAAAAAGACCATCAAGTACTTGTCCTTTTTCACTATCCCAGCTATGCCCAGAGGATCCCCTCTAGCAGGAGACTCCTTGTCTAAATTCGGAAGTTGCAACTTTTCCTCAAGAAGCAATGGTGTTCCGAAACAGAACCATTGGTGCGAATTCCCTAGTAGTTCCCCATTGATACCTTTCTTTCGCTTGTTGCGCCAGGTCTCCTCCTTCCTCAAGTCCCCCATGGCAGTCTTTCTAGACTCCAGGTTAGTAATGATAGCTGCTAGGCTACTATTTCGTATTTCAGCATTAGCAAGGATTTGAGGCCCAATTCCTGTGTTTGATTTATCAAGGTGAATAAGTGGTACCTCACGTTTCTGGGCCTGGCCCAATAGTGAACTCCCTCCTTCAGCATCCCAATCCTTCTCCTCCCTGAACTGGGCTTGGTTCCCTAGCGTCACCTCATGTTTTGCTTTATTAGAATCCGTACTTTGCTTTGCTTGGTTTTGGGCCTGACCCAATAAGTCAGAAAAGTGACCCAACTCATGACTTACCCTACCTGCTGCCTCTTTTCCCTTCTTCCTTGTCACGTCACTGAAGATCGACGATCTCCTCGCCTCAGCTGCAACGGTCACCGCTGCCACTGAATCCGGCAATTCCGGCGGCGGTCGTGGGTTCCCCGGACTTCTGGGAGCCCATAGCTTCGTCGTGGATGTGCACTCCTCTCTGTTCTGCTTCTTCCATCTAGCGTCGGCGGTCTCCTCCGCTGTAGCAGTCGACGTTGTCGCTGGATCTGGCGGCTTGGGTGGTTCCGACGGCGGCTCGCCGGTCACCGCACACGAGTCCTGCTTCGGCGGTTTCGGAAATCGGAGTTCGTGCTCCTCTCTCTCCTTCGCAGTCCTGTCGCCGCTTATGGGAGTTCGCCTGGCCACCGTCTCCGGTCGCGCCTCCGTCGTCATGTTCGGTTTGGCTTGGAGATCTCGCCTTGCCGGCAATGGATGCTTGGCCGCCATCACCCATACTTCTGCAACGTCCTCGGCAACCTCCCTCGCCACCAGATCTGGTGGTTCCGGTGGCTCGTCGGTGGCCTTGAGATCGTCCCCCTGCTTCTGCTCACATGGAGACCTCCATTGTACGTCCTCTCCGGCCTGAGCATCTTCCTTCGAACCTAGTGTCACTCCCAGAGCTTCACCCACTGATTGGATTTTCCTTTCGTTCTTTGCAATGGTCTTGATTGTGGAATCTGTTAGCGGTGTGACCTCCTTCAACTGTTCCTCTTCGTTTGCTACCTCCAGGCCCATTTCTTTCTCCGATTCAGGTGCATTTGCCACTGTTTCTTCTATTGGACCTTGATTAGAGCGTGAAAAATGGTGAACGGGCTCGGCTTCAACCTCTGCATCCTCTTTGCCAGCTTCATCTTGCATAATTTTGAAAAACTCACGAACATTGGGAGGCCAATCGGCCATGGTGGATCTCTTTCTTCTCCTCCACCACCAATCTTCATCACCCTCCCATACAGGTAGACGACGTCGTCGATGGTACCTGTTTCTGTCGAGATTTTGAATTTTTGTCAGATTTTGCTTCATCCTCCGCATCTGCTTCATCTTCTTCTCTGACTCGGACTCCACGGCAGCAGCAGCAGCAACACGTGTGGTTTTTGGCACAGGGCTCCCAAGATCGGGGGCTCTGATACCATTTGATAGGTACC
This sequence comes from Dalbergia cultrata, assembly GCA_031216105.1. Lineage (NCBI taxonomy): Eukaryota > Viridiplantae > Streptophyta > Magnoliopsida > Fabales > Fabaceae > Dalbergia > Dalbergia cultrata. Next base: position 142,311 of record CM062347.1, on the reverse strand, counting down.
AAGCCATGTATGAATGAATATTGTGTGTATATTGATAACAAACTGAAATGTAAAATAAATCAGAGTGGTAAAGAGACTCTGAAACTCTCCCAAATGCCTAACCAATTCCCAGATACCCCCTCTCAATATCCCTCTCCTTCCTTATATAAGTTCTTCCCTAACTAACTTGATTATTCTCTCTCTGCCTAGGTGGCAGAGTTGGTTACAAAACCCTCACAATTAGTTAGAAAACCCTTACAATTATTACTAGACCTAACACAAGTCATCATCTTATATCTTCAAGCCATCATCACAAATACCAAATTTGTAAAGAAAATGCATAGCATTATTGCTAGCAAAGGGCAACTATGTTAGATAACTTTTTAAACAATGAACTCAAACATAGCATCAAAGTAGTTAACTAAGAGGAGAGATAAAAAAAAAAAAAAAAAATTACCAGAACATAATTTCTCCTATAAATTCCACACGAGCTAATAATGTAACTATATGATCAAATTTTAGACAATAATCCATTTACAAAAGATAGGATCTAATCAACTTTCCATGATGAAGAAGATGTAATTTTTCAAAATTAGAGTGACAATTAAAAAAGAGCTTTACTTGGCCGACAAGTTGAATTGATAATTTCTGCAATGGGAAACACTAAAAGTAGCTAGTTTCTGTAGAAATGGAATATACCACACACCAGCACAGAAGAACTATGACAGATCCAAGAATGATACCTGCAAAGTACTGATGTCAAAATCCCCAAAAAAAGGATCTTGTGGGGGTAGACCCACATTCTTCATCTCTTTCTTGCCATCCTAAGTTCAGCAGATAAAAAGACTTGTCATCAGAAAAAGCATACCTGTGCAGGTTCAGTAGATAAATAACCATCAAAATTCAAAAGCATACCTGATATTCAGAGTCTTGTGGTCTTATGTTTTCCACCATGACATCCTTGTTCTTATTTTCGTTGTCTTTAATTTGGGGATGTTCATATCTTTTGAGAAAAACAGTGCCCTCTGTTCTAGTTGTTACAGGTAAGCTTTTCTGATTTTCTTCACCAATATTCAGGTGGGATTCCTTGTGTCCTGATAAAACACTATCTGCTGGCAGAGGAGCAGATTGCTGAGAATTACCATCCCCTTCTTGAACTTGTATTTGGCTGGATGGAAAACCAAGATCCTGATCAATTAGAGATGCATTATCAAACCCCTCTTGGGCCAATTTCTGAAAATATGACCAATGTTTAGGTTCACGATTGCCCATGTTTAAGCTCAAACCTGCTCTATCTGCTGGTAATGGACCAATGTTTGACAAATCTTCAGAGAGTATTGCTTTGGAGAACATATCATAAAGGAAATCACGGGGAAACCTGTCATCAATGTCAATCAGAATGTCACCCTGAGCTGGTATGGATTTGGAATCCAAGGGAAAATCTTGAGAAATATCTTGGTTTGTGTTTCCAGCCAAAGCAAATGGCTGTGCTTGGACCTTAGTATCATTATTGGATTCTCTGGTAGAAACCTCACCCAAATTGAGGTCTGGTAGTTTAGATGCATTCTCGTTGTGTTCAAAAGAAGGAACCTGGGGAAATGCAAGCTGTTCAATTCTGTTGGTTTCATGAACTACGAGAAGGTCATGGCTTTCTATGGTATGATTGACTTCATTTTCAGAAGTAATCATCCGCTCCTCTTTTCTGGGAACTTTATTATCTTCCAATACCTGCTTAATCTCAGAATCCACAAGCTGCGATAACTTTGAATTCACCTGATTTGTTGCATCAGGCAACTGTTTGGACTTTTGTAGCTGGACAGACTCATCATTAACAGTATGGCCATCTACGTGCAAGGGTTTTGCTGCTGATCTGGACAGAGTGTCCAGATTTGACAGATTCCCATTGTGCGATATGTCACTGGATTCTTTAACTGAATTCTTCTGGTTAAAATCAGAAAGTAAATCTGACATGAGTAAATGAGAACCATATGCATCATCTGACTTTGTAGATCGGTTCAGCAAATCTGCCTGCTCCCTGGGAATTCTCTCTGAATAATAGACTCTGTTGGGAAGTGGAGGTGGTTCAAGACAACTGATATCAATCACACTAGACTCAGCATCCAGATGAGCTTGACTGAATGCATCAGTAGATGTAGTAGAGAGATCATCTTCACCAGATTTAGAAGTCTGTGCAGGATTTATAGTACTGACCAATGAAGAAGCCTCTTCAGACTGCTGGTTCCTACCATTGTTTTTTGATGGCAGTGCAGGATGATGCCTTTCTGATACGGCAACTGAAACTGTAACTGATGGCTCTGAAAAATTACCTTGCAAATTTCCTTCCAAGAGTTGCAAAGGATATGGTGCTTCTAAGGAGAAAACTTTTATAGGGTCATTGCTATCACCATTTCTCCTGACCTGCACTGCTGACATATCTAGATTTTGTACTTGCAACTCATTGGATGCTTGCCCTTCACTCACAATTCCTTGGTTAACAAGACATTGAGTAGGCACAGAAACTGGAGTGTCTCCAAGACCACTTCCAGAAGGATCAAGACCATGGCATAGTGAAAATTGACTAGTTTCGCCACTGTGAATGATCTGGTCATCATAAAACAATGGATAGGTTTCATATGCATTCAAGGATGTTGGTACCATTGGTTGCGAAGACTGAATTGTCGATGATGATTTAAAATTGCCTGCCAAGGAAGAACTGCTGATGCCAAATGATTCGCCCAGAACTCTACTGGTTTCCCTCTCAATATTCTGTCCATCCACCTCGTGTATATTATTAGTAGAACTGCTTGCACCATGAAGAATAGAGTTGCTTCTTGATCCCATGTCCATGCCATTAACAGCAACTACATACTGGATTTCAGAATCACCATCAATGCTACCTAGACCAAACTGAGTGTCATCCAAATCATTTATAGAAAATAGAAACATCCTAAGCTTTAGTGATCCTCTTCTTCTTTGTAGATCATGACATTCCTCCATCATATTCCGCATATCCTCATCAGAAGACACTGAAACTAAAGCATCAAGGTCCTCCCCGGGGAGTTGATACTTTATTACGTGAGTTTCATTATATATTGATGATGTTTTCTGCATGAGCTCCTGCCAACTTATGTCCTTTCTTATACTAATAATATGTGTTTCACCCCCGACATATCTAAGCTTTCCATCACTCGGCCGTGGTAATATTCTACCACCAAAGCTGCAGAGAACTTTCATCTTCATTGATGAGCTGCCAGAAGCCCCAGAAGAGGCAATACCATGAAGGACTCGATTATTGTCTTGATTAGATGAAGCTCTAGGAATTGATAAACCATAATTACTTCTGTCCTGGTGCAGAGAAGAGTTCCTTCTGTCAAACTCTTTTGGACCCTTCTCCAGTTTTGTGAGCACAGAAATATCTGACCCACTTTCAGATCCTGTGTGGCTTAAAATGCCTTTCAATTCCATATACCCTGTTGAATAACTGGGATCACCCACAACATTTGGAAAGACAGGCGTCCTCTGATTCACCCTATCTCTCATAAATTCAAGAGCAAATTCCTCTCCAGTCTGTATGGAGTAATTAAGTACGGGTTTACTTTCTGACATATTAAAGGCAGAAGGTCGTGTATGAATATGCATGCCATCGAGATGGTCCTGGAGGACTGACTGAGAAGCAGGATGGAAATCCTCATTTCGAGGTTCCATGGTACTGTATTGTTGTTTCTGCATTATTAGTTGTCTAATCAAAGCATCATTTGCAAAATTAAATGCTGGGATTTACTGTGATGCCACAGAACTGGGAAAATCCTTAACATCATGTACAAGTAATGCACCTAATACTGCAAATTCAATTTCCAAATCTCAGACAGGGCAATTAACAACTCTAAAAGCTTGAACTCTTTAACCACATCCAATGAGTACAAAAGAAGCTTTACAAGCTCTCCAGCTCAATTAACCATAATCGGCATGAAGAAAAGCTTCCACAATCAGAAGAACTTTCACAACCAACCAGCTACTTCATGTCAAATTGTCAACCTGTGTGCATGGTGAAATTTTAGCAATTGGTTAGCATGTAACAAAATATACAAACAACTACATCGTGAGAACAGATATAAAATAAAAGATCACAATAATTATACCCAATAAAAAAAGTGTAAAAATATATCAACAACAAGGCAGCTACTAGAATTGTCATGATATTATATGAACAATTATAGTGTATCGTACATAATAGCTTCAATTTCATTTACCTGCCACAAGTGAGAAAGAAAATACAGTCTTGGCCAATTATACGTGCTTGAAGAATACAAAATCTCTTGAAAATCACTCTTTTAAAAGTCTTATGGCTGAGGATACTATAGAATCACATATAGGTTCTAACTTCTTAGATTATTCCTTCATGGTCTTACATTCTTCAGTTTGTTAGCAATCAGATAGCAGATTCTGGTCCAGCGATTAATAATTTTTTTTTTTTTTTATCATGTGCATATGTATTACAAAATTATTTCGACCCCTAGTTAATTCCTTAACAATAAGTGCCGCTGATTCCGCACGCTGAGAACTCGAGAGTTATATATATATATATACATATAAAATGGATCACAGCTCACAGGACATATAAAAACCCCTATACTGTATAAGATTACTTCTTTCAACTCTCCAAGGATTATGTAATTGTAATCCAAAAGTTATCAAACTTGGTTCCAAACTCTAATCTTTCACCACCAAAACACAGCATAGATAATCACGAATTTATGATTGCACAAATCAAGTTTGATCCAACTGACTGGAAAAGATATCAATCAGAAAATTTAGAAACACAGCTGAATCAGGAAAAGATTAGAATCAACTAAGTACCTGATTGATGATTGTTTTGTGCTTCAGATAATTATGGCTCAAGAGGGTCTAAGAGGAAGAGCCATGGCTGGTATCTGGAAAAAGACCACAAAAAAGAAAAAAAGAAAAAAAGAAAACTACGTGGGGAAGAAAGCCAAAAGCAATCCAACTTTATCTACCCCATCTTTTTTCATTTTTTCTACAAACAATCTGAATCTACTTCTACTTTAATTCAATGATCCTTTAGGAACAAACTGACTTTACAACACTCTCTCTTCTTTCTCTCTCTAATCTGTGGATTGTGTAAGCTATCTGCGTCTGGTTCGGTTTTAAGTTTTGGAATTAAAATAGTTGCTGTGTCATCAAATAGTCAAATGGGTGAAGCAACCAAGTCCAACAGTGAAGTCCCTAAATTAGCCTCTCTTTCCTCCATTATTCTAACTGTCACTGTGCGTGAATCGTTAACTACGTGCCGGTTATGCACAAAGACACTATGTTATTAATTAATTATTACTATTTTTCATTTAGAAGTATTATGAAATAATTTAATTTTGATGCAACCAGTAGTTCAATCCAATCAAATCTCTCCTGTAAATGTGAGCTAACTATATTGATTGACGTGTTATCATATAATTAAATAACTGTATAAAATTATTTTATATTTTATACTACCAATATATTAAATTTAAATTTATTAACAAAATTGATAAAGTAAATATGTATATTAAAAATTGAATTGAATTAGAATGTGTTAATTTTTTTTAATTTATTGTGCAAATAATATAACAAAACAAATATATAATCCTGGTATATACGACTAAAACTTGCGAAGTATCATGGTATCAAAAACATAATAAAGGACCAAAAAGATGATAGCAATATTAAGAGATGAGTCATTATATATTTTGTTACTCAATTTACTTAAATACAATTATAATACGGAGGAAAAATGTAATACTCCAATTTCTATTTTATCTTAATTGTATGTTAATTGTGATTAATTAAGATTAGCTAGGCCTCATTAAGAGTTAATTATCTTAACTAATTAATTAGTGGATAATTTGTCTTGCTTAATTAGTTTTAGTCTCTTTGTAATTTAATTGCATGATTGTGTTATTATTGTGTTAACATATTTTAAAAGTTAAGAATTAGAGTATTTTGAAAATTTAGAACTTCTTTTAATTCAAATTTCAAGACATATCATTAAAATAAAATTTATTTGGATGAGTGATGTATAAAAAATAGTATTTAATTATAATCTTGGGTTGATTTAATTATTATTTAATGTCTTAATGTATAAAATTACTTAATTATTTCTATCTAACCATGTTTTAAGGCACTTTCTATCGTTAATGACACAACAAAACACATAAAAAACCTTACCTCCTTCCCTCTTTGTTGCCAGCACCTCCTCCACTCCAACAACTGCCTATCACTTTTCTCTTTTACTTTTCAAACTCACTATTTCATCCCCTCTTCACCACCACCACCTCCATTTCCATCTTCTTCCACCCTTATCAACACCTCCATCTTTTTCCACAAAATTCCAAACACACCCAAAGCTACCACCATATCACATCCAAGGCCACCATCATTTCCATTTTTTAAGAGTACAAAGCTCTTCCCTTTCTACTATGGCAACTAGGATTTTGAAGGAGAGGAGGGAAAGAGTTGTTGCTTCTTTTCACTTTCACAAGCCTCAAGGAAGCTCCATTTCTTATGTCTCCATACTTTGGTAGGGTGTTTACTACTAAAGCTCTTTTTTTTGTGTCATTCAAACCCTTGTAGTGAGTTTGTTCATGTCTTCTTTTTATAAGCCTCTAAATCCAAAAATGGATTTTTCTTTGGGTCTATACTCAACATCTTGCTCTTGTTGTTGATGAAAATTGAGAAATTTGAAGCTATGTGTTTGGTTAAGTTAATTTTCGGCCATGTGTTGAACATCTTCCTTATACAATGTTTATGTGATGTTTTGGATGTGTTTTTTATGAAAATTAAGTGTTTGATCCACATACATATGTAATCCCTTGTTATTAATACATAAAATCTTGGAAATATAACTTTTGGTGACGTGTTTGGGGGAGAGGGACATGCAATATGAAAATAGTTCAAGATGCATGCAAAATGTTTGACAAAATTCCTAAACTAAATTAAGTGTTGGTTTTGGGTTGAGTTTTGATATTTTTGGTAAGGTGGTAATTCAAATTAGTTTGAAATGAGTCTTGGGAGCATGTTTATTAATGAATTGTGTTGGAAAATTTATTTGAAACTCTCTTACATTCATATGTGTGGGGTTAAGATTGTTTGATTTTTGTTGGGTGAAGAATACTCAAAGATAAGGTTTTATGGTTCAATATTTTGAGCTCTAGATACCGAAAATTTTCTTTACAATAAGCCCTTTTGTTTTGAATCTTTTTGCCATAATAGCCTGTTTAAGAAGCTTGGGATTTGATGTCTTACTTGAGTGTTAGTGGAGGAGCTTAGTGTTGCTTGACTTGGTTCAATGATAAATGGTTCACAATCTTGTTTCTTTTCTTTTGAAACTCAGATTTCTTGAGTGCCTAATGTGGTGTTAGGTGTTTTGACTTGTTTGGGGTTGAGATTGGAGTTAAAATGGAGTTTATAGTCCATGTATATTTATTGGAAAAGGGCTAAAACCTTCTTTGGGACCCTAAAAACTATGTTTAGCTATGATTATATATAGGGGTTGTTTTATAAAAAAAAATCTCATTTTTGTATGTTTGTTGAACCCTAGCATTTATGTTTGAATGATGAATGTATATGCTTGTGTTGAGTTCGAAAATAACATGTTAACGTAAAGTTATGTGTTTGTTTGCTCACAAGTTCTTCCCTTGCTTTCCTTTTTCCTCCTCTATTTTTATTACTTTGTTTTGCTGTTCTGGTTTGAAAGGGACAAAAGGGGTGAAATTATGTAGGATGTATGTTGGGTTTCCATGGCTACATGTGCAGAATAAATTTCCATTTCCCTGGCATTGTAACTCTTGAACATTTTCAGCATTGTTCTAGCTAAATTGGGGACTGTTGTAGCACAAAAAGGAAGGGGTCTAGAGGTTTTTTTATTTAGAAAAATATTGTATGAGGGTGGAACTTGGGTATTCAACTATAGGAATTTAATTGTGACTTGTGGTTCATTGGGCACGTGCTTAAGAGTTGTTATCTTTTTATGAATCTTGATGAACTATGTATTGTAAATTACAACAACTATAGTTCAAAATGTTAGGTGATGGTTTGGGGTTTTAGATAAGGAGTCTTGATTAATTTTGATTACTCTAGCTATTGGGTGTTTAAATAGGTTCTTTGGTTTTGAAATGTTTTATAAAATGGTGATAATTGCTGAAAATTTTCCAGCATGTTTGTTCCTCCCATAAAGTGGCAATTTGGACTTAGTTTCTTGCATCATTGAGTTTTGTTTGGTGTACAAGTTTTAGGGTCTAATGAGAATGCATATGGATTGAGAATTTGGAGCCTTTGAATTACTTTGTTTGAGTTGAAGAATAAAAATTCTAGTTTGAGTTGGATATGTTGGTCTAAATTTGATATTGTTTTTTTGTTGTGAGCTTGGAATGTTTATACGTGGTTGATATTAGAAAGGTTATTGTTCATTCTGTTATTGGAATATGTGATTGGATGAATGCTAGTTGGGTTCAGTCCTTTCTTTTGACAATTGGTTTAGGCCTATTTATGTTTATGCATTGATTTCTCAAATTGAAATGTTAAATTGTTGGAAATTGTATAATTAGAGTATGTGCATGGGAGTGTCGCATAACTACGTGACATAGCCTAACTTACTCTAATGCAAATCGAAGTATGGTCCATAGGCCTAACTCACTTTGAACGTTAGCATGAGTTAGGATTATGTTCCATGTCCTTGGAATGCAAATCAAAGTATGTTGAGTAAAGACTCTAAGTTTTGTCATCAAAATGCATGAAAGTTGTGCTTATGTCTCTTAGTGACTTATGAGATGTTCCATTACGTGTGTCGAGTGATAATTCTAAATTTGTCTTTTAAATGCATTAAGGTTGTGTTGATGTCTCCTAATTATGAGACTTTTCTATTATGTTGCAAGATAAGATGTAAGGAAGTTAAATTCAAAGTTCAAGTGAAGTTCCACTTCTATCCCTATTTAAATCTAACAATGACTAATTAGGTTGAGCTCATTCTAGCCGATAGGTGATACAAAGTATAGGCGACAGTTAGATTGCCAAGGTGGTGATGTGGTTGGGTAAGGCAACATGAGAGAGGGTGGCATGTTTAATGAACTAAAGTTCAAGTAAATTAAAGAGCTAAAGATGCGATATGACTTGTTTCATTGCACTTTTATACATGCCTCATTTTGTTTGTTTCTGGTTATGCTAGTGATGTCATGCATTCTACTTTACTGTTTTTTAACCAAAAGATTTTCCTAAGTCTTAAAATATGTATCACTTTAGAATTCTAGGTTACGAACTAATTAAATGAAATAAAGTATGCTCATTTATTTCTTAATTAAACTGAAATGACCAAAGACGAGAAAGATGACACTTAAACTATTTTTATATAGCTACCGAGTTTCCTTTTAGATTCTCACCCCTTTTTATTTTTCGTGTCGTCTTAGATAGGCTAGCAAATCAGTATGCTAGAGCACCATGAGTCTTATGATCTTTGGAGATTGTGCATGCTTGGAGATTATGTGACATCCCTTGCTGCTTTATGGATTGACGACTGTCCCCACAAATCAACACGGGTCTTTTCAGCATGCTTTGTCCTCACTCACACGCTTCCTGGGAAAACTTCCCGGGAGGTCACCCATCCCAAAATTACCCCAGGTCAAGCACGCTTAACTGTGGAGTTCTTTCAGTTTAGGCTACCGAAAAGAAGATGCATCTTGTTGGTATAGGTAGTGCAAATCAATTCATATAAGCCCTCCTCAACTGTATAGTCCCACACCTATACAATCTTAGGATCCCTCTCATTCGGGTGTGTAATCGGTTCATTCATGTACCCCTCCGCTTAGAGGACCTTGCGAGGGGCCGCTCCTTGTCCGTGCCCTCTTTGCACCGGCGATCACTCCTCGTCCTCGTCCCCGGGCGTTACATGCCCACCAGCTTCCGCCTGGTTAGTCCCCGAACCACACCGTACTGGGAGAGGTGCAAGCTCTGATACCATTTGTAACATCCCTTGCTGCTTTATGGATTGACGACTGTCCCCACAAACCAACACGGGTCTTTTCAGCATGCTTTGTCCTCACTCACACGCTTCCTGGGAAAACTTCCCAGGAGGTCACCCATCCCAAAATTACCCCAGGTCAAGCACGCTTAACTGTGGAGTTCTTTCAGTTTAGGCTACCGAAAAGAAGATGCATCTTGTTGGTATAGGTAGTGCAAATCAATTCATATAAGCCCTCCTCAATTGTATAGTCCCATACCTATACAATCTTAGGATCCCTCTCATTCGGGTGTGTAATCGGTTCATTCATGTACCCCTCCGCTTAGAGGACCTTGCGAGGGGCCGCTCCTTGTCCGTGCCCTCTTTGCACCGGCGATCACTCCTCGTCCTCGTCCCCGGGCGTTACAGATTAGATGCCTAATCATAGCATATCTTTTAGTTGTTATTCTAGAGCATGTAGATTATTGATTTTACTTATATATTTCCTTTACATGTGTCACAATGTACCCGAAGGGTGCTGCGACGAGAATGACAAACGATTTAAAAATAAATGGGAGTTGCCACCAATTTTAATTCTGGAAAAATTGAAAAACCTTTGAATTTAGTAAAACTGGTCTTTTAAGAGTTTTGATTATGATTAGAGAAGGGTGAAAACTTAATCCCATTGCACCTCTAATATATCCGTATAAATACGGTTACCCTAGGGCTAACTATGCAAATTCATTGATAACTTTAAAATATTTATTTTTCCCCAAAATGTAATTATATATTTGTAAAAATAAAGCTAAAATTAGTAATTATATATCTACAAAAATAAAGATAAAATTAATAATTATATATTTATAAAAATAAAGATAAAATTAAAATTAGTAATTATATTTACAAAAATAAGGCTAAGACACAATTATGTAAAGAAAATGAAATAAAACAAAATAAATTGAATAAAATAAAATAACATAAAATAAATGAGTCAAAAGAAAATTTAATTAAAAAGAACATAATTCAATAAAAAAAAATTAATTTTGACTTGATAGTTATTTGCTACACCGACGTATCCTCTGGTGCAATGAGAAATTCAAAACCACGTCGTTCTGTAGAAAATATTTGTGTGTTGGTTGATTTTAATTAATCGAAATCATTTATTTTTTGGTAAAGACATCTTTCTTTAAAAAAGAAAGATTCGTTCTTGAAGAGGGTTTAAGCTAGCACTCGGCTACTCAATAAAGTCTCATGATTCAATAATAGTAAAGGTAACATTTGCTACTCAATCACTATTATTGATCATTGTACGAGGAATTATTTTTAAAATAAAAAAGTGTTTTTATTTACCAGAAAGAAACATATTTATTTTATTTATTTTTAACACTAATTTCAATATGAATTGACAAAAACTAATTCCTAAACAAATAATAAACATGCAGTTACTCTAGGCAAAGCACACAGAGATAATTAAAAAAATGCAAGGGCCTTAATTACTATTTTTATCTCTTTTCAATTTTTTATATTTTTGTATTTTTAAAAGGTTTTAGCACAAAATTTACTAAGCAAATAAATAATTAGACACTCACTAAAACTTGGCCCAAGATGAATATAAAAAAAATGAACAGCAACCTAAACAAAAATATATATTAATGACCCAGACAACAAACCAAACTACCCACACTAAAATGAAGGAACAACAGGAACTATATAAAAAAAAAAACTAACTGAGAACAGATATTAACAAAATACAATAGCACAAGCTCTACCTTCATTTAAACTTTCTTTGGAGACTGCCAAAACATCCTAAAGGCCCAAACTAAAAGACACCTTAACATTATACAAAAAATTTGAAGATTTGCAAGCCCATTGGTTCAATCCTATGATTCTAACCAAAAAATTAAAGAAAACTAAGTTAATGACACCAGAAAGGAAAATAAATAAAAGCACCAAACATCCATCAAAAGATGTCCCACGCATTCCCCTATTATCTACAAATAGCCACGTACATGTTGCTTTGTCTCAAAAGCAATAATGACAAGCACAAGAAAAATAAATCAAGGAAAAGGAAATAGCCACATATACATTCATTTGTCTCAAAAGCAAGAGGAATGATACATGGCCATATTCAAATGTCCACCTTCTACATCCACCAAGGAAAAAGACAAAAGAGGGGTATTGCATTGGTACGTATGCGGAGGGACAAACTTGACAAAAGAGAAAAGAGAAAAAAGAAATGTGCATATATGGCTATCAACAAGGAAAAAAGAACGTTACTTCGCTTTGCTTCTCTCTCTCTCTCTCTTTCATTTTTTTTCTTTTTCTAGTTTTTTCATCTTTACAGGAAGCAGAACGAGAATAAAGATCTGGGGAGAGCGGACATCCTTATACATAAATCTCAAAGCACACAAAAGAAAAAAAAAAAAAAAGAAACTTCCATTCTCTTTCTCTTTTTCATTTTTTCTTTCTTTGGTTCTTTATTTCTACATGAAGAAGAAGAAGGAGAATGAAGATATAGAGACAATATCCTTATGCATGAAACCCAAAGCACAAAAAACTTTCATTCTCTCTCTCTTTCTTTCATGTTTCTCTCTATAGCTCTTTATATTTTTTTTTTTCAGTTTTTTCAACAACAAAATAAACTGAGAATAACTTTGTTAGAAGCTGAGATTTGTTGTTATTGTTGGAAATTGGAGTTAAAAAATTATAAATATGTGTTATGAAAAGTTATAAACCTATATGTAAAATGTTGTAAACCATTGCACAAAAAGTTGTAAACAAATAGCAAAATGTTGTAAACCAATTGAGGACACATGCTGAAAACTGGAGTTAAAATATTGTAAATGTGTGTTACGAAATATTGTAAACCAGTATGTAAAATGTTATAAACCATTGCACAAAAAGTCGTAAACCAGTAGCAAAATGTTGTAAACCAATTGAGGACACATGCTGAAAACTGGAGTTAAAATATTGTAAATGTGTGTTATGAAATGTTGTAAACCAGTATATAAAATGTTGTAAACCATTGCACAAAAAGTTATAAACCAGGAGCAAAATGTTGTAAACCAATTGAGGACACATGCTGAAAATTGGAGTTAAAATATTGTAAATATGTTTTACGAAATGTTGTAAACCAATATGTAAAATGTTATAAACCATTGCACAAAAAATTATAAACCAGTAACAAAATATTGTAAACCAATTGAGGACACATTGAAAACTAGAGTTAAAAAATTGTAAATATGTGTTACAAAATGTTGTAAACTAGTATGTAAAATGTTGTAAACCATTGCATAAAAAATTTTAAACCAATAGCAAAATATTGTAAACTACGTACATATAACATCATTCTTAAGGACATAATTTAAGTTTAAAGATTTTAAAATTAGATCAAATAGGAAATTTTAAAATTGTACAAATAATATTGTATTAATAAAATCCATAATTATATGAATATAAAATAGAACTAAATAATTTTAAAATTGATTTACAATATTTTATCCTGAACCTGTTTAATATGTGTCCTCAATTGGTTTACAATATTTTGCTACTAGTTTACAACTTTTTGTGCTATGGTTTACAATATTTTACATACTAGTTTACAACATTTTGTAACACATATTTACAATTTTTTTAACTCTAGTTTTCAACGTGTCCTCAATTGATTTATAACATTTTGCTACTGGTTTACAACTTTTTATGCATTGGTTTACAATATTTTACATACTGGTTTATAACATTTCGTAACACACATTTATAATATTTTAACTCCAGTTTTCAGCATGTGTTCTCAATTGGTTTACAACATTTTGCTACTGGTTTACAACTTTTTATGCAATGGTTTACAATATTTTACATAGTAGTTTACAACATTTCGTAATATACATTTACAATATTTTAACTCCAATTTTTCAGCATGTGTCCTCAATTGGTTGACAACATTTTGGTATTGGTTTACAATTTTCTGTGCAATGGTTTACAACATTTTACATACAGGTTTACAACTTTTTATAACACACATTTACAATTTTTTAACTCTAGTTTCCAACAATAACAGCAAATCTCAACTTCTAACAAAATCATTCTCAATTCTTTTTATTGTTGAAAAAACTGGAAAAAAAATCAAGAACTGGAGAGAGAAACATGAAAAAGAGAGAGAATTAAAGTTTCTTTTTTTCTTCCTTTTGTATGCTTTGAGTTTCATGCGAGATCTTCGTTCTTCTTTTTCTTCCCTTAAAGATGAAAAACCAGAGAAAGAAAAAATAAAAAAGAGAGAGAGAATAAAAGTATCTTCTTTGTTTTCCTTTTGTGTGCTTTGGGTTTCATTTTGATTCTCCTTCTTCTTCTTCTTCTTCTTCTTGCTGTAAATAATGAAGGAGTATAAAGAGAAAAATGAAACTGAGAAAGAGGAATAAGCAAAGTTAGATAAAGAGAGAATGTACGTTGTGTTTTTTTCCTTTTGTTTGCTTTGCTTTTCTTCCTTCCAAGTTTGCCCTCCGTATGAAATACATCAATTTTGTCTTTTTTTCTCGGTGGATGTAGCTGGTGGAGTATAATTATGGCCATGTATCATTCCTCCAAAAGCAATAATGACAAGCATAAAAAAAAAATCAACGAAAAGGAAACAACCATGTATATAATTCTTTGTCTCAAAAGCAATAATGGCCAGCATAAAATAAATCATGGGAAAGGAAGTAACATGCAAGCAAAAGGGGAAAGGGGCTTCATTATTCCTTTAGGATGCAAGCACACTCGCAGAGAGAGGAAAAGAGATATTGAGAGAGGGAGCAAGTAGCAGTGGCGTAAAGGCTGAGCGGGACCAAAGGGTCTGCGACGGTGGCCAGTTGATTAGGACCTCTATGTTCTTCTTTTCTTTTTTTGTTTGTGAAATTTGGCTTTCGGGAAATATGTCTTTGTGATAAGATATGTTGGCTGAAGGTTTTAATTTTTGTGTTGAAAGGTTTGGGTTTATTGTTGAGTTTGTGTTGCTGTTAGTGGTGATGGGAATGGGTTTGAAAGGTGTGAAAATCCCTATGTTGTGGACTGAGGATTAGAGGTTATAGCTTGCAAGGTGGAAAAGGCTGTGATATTGCCGTGCTATGTCTGTGGAAATTGTGTTGAGTTTCTCTCCCATCTCTGTGAATATTGATCCTTTTTATACCTAGTTGTAGGTTGAATCTTTCAGATATGGTAGGTGAAGCTTTGTGATCCGATTGAAGAAATTTCCCAAATTGCTGCTTGATTTAATGGATCTGTTATCAACTGCATGTCGCTTTGTTTGAATTTTTCCTTTCTTTGTTCGGCGAGCCTGTTTCAAAAAACCAACATAAAAGCATTGCGAAAGGCATGCCTCACCATTTTTTATTTTTAATTTTTTAGTTGAAAGAAAATAACAATGAAACGGTGATCAGAATAATTTTTTTTTCAAAGAAGAGGGCAGTTGGTATACGCACCTCATCCCCTTTTATTTTTTTAAAAGAAAATAGAAGAGAAATCGGCGCGTTGTCACCTTTTTCATTTATTATTTTTTTAAATAAAAATAACAACTTTTTTTTCAAAAGAGATATAAAACTAACATAAAAATGATGGGCTAAAATGATAATGAGCATTATTCACGTACTATAGAAATTTGTCAATTTTTGGATTTTCTGTGTAATGAGCTGGACAAAATCGGGTATTCACAACGTGTTGAGATTTTCCCACTATTATGGATGACTGTATTTGAGATTGGGCCTCAGTACTGTCTCTTAGCTTAAATTCACTTATGTCATGGTCTTTACTAAGATCTTATGTTATGTCTTATGTGACTTGTATTAGGTGTGGTTGTCCTACATGGACTCATGTCCTCTTATGATATACTAGTATCCTATTATATGGTGATTTGCTAATTTGTGATGTTAAAATGCTTACTGTGTCTAGGATTTGTTCTTCTGTGTGTTTATTATTATGGAAAGTTGTTTTATTCATAAGTTGCATTAGTTTGTATTGTGCACTTATGAATAAGGCTCTTGCCGTTTTAAGTTTTTTAAAAAATTTATTTTCTATTTTCCGTTAAAAGTATTTTTAAGTAAACTAAATGAAGGAAATCAAAATGTAAAATATCTAATAATTGACCAATTATGACGTATGCATAAGCGATTAATAATTAAGGTGTTATAAAAAATATTTGTGAAAGTTCAAGGGTTAATTTGCACATTTTAAAAATTTAAGAGTTAAAGTGTATATGGCCCATAGTTTAGAGAAGTAAAGTGCACTTTTGTAGCTAATATGAAATTATATGATATATAATTTATATTTTTAAATCAAAGATAATACATATGTAATTTATAATTTTGATTTAATATATATAGTATGCTATACATTTCACTATAATAGTCGTTTGATCCATACGATGTACAACATGATAATAAAAAATAGTTTATTGACTATTACTGAAAATAAATGATAGTTTATTTAAATATATCTTATATACAATTAAGTATGTAAACTTATTTTGAAAATAAGGTAACAGTTAAATAATTAAATAAATGAATAAAATATAAATGAGTATAGATTTGAAATGAATCATTTTATTTTATATCTTAGTTTAAATATCATATTTATAAAGTTGAGAAAATCTCGATAAATGACCCTTAACTAACAATAAAATATCTATTTTATGAAAATTTGCATGTTTTGATAGTTGAAATTGATAAGTAATGAAATAGATAAAGTGGATATATTGCAATATCATATATCATTAATAAGGATGACAATGAGTATTCATAAGAGAAGAGACATATTTTCCATATTCTGTCCCCATTTAGAATTTTGCCCACATCCTATTCTCATCCTATCATGGGTCCATATTCCCTATTTCTTATAGGGATTTGAATCCCTACTGAGTATTCATAGGTTATTAAAAAAAAAGTCTTAAAAGAGAAAAATTTGAAAAGTATTTTGATATTCGAAACATAAATGTATATAATCCAAATTAAAAATGAAAATATATAATGCAAATTCAATAAAGATAATTAAAAAATGAATTTGTGCTAAAATTTTCTTGTATGTATGTGTGTGTGTGTGTGGATACTTAAATAATTTATATAAATGGCGAAGTGGCAGGTTTCCATGGGATATGGACCACATTCCTTGTTTTTATCCTATTTAACAAACAGTAATTCGACCCATGTGTAACACCATTCCTACCATAAAGCTATGCTTAAACTATAATTCTATAGTAAGTGGTTGTTACTTGTTTTCTTTGCTTGTTCTTAGAGGTTTGTATACAATATTTAAATATGAGCATGTTTTGTGACAAACATAAAATTCTTTTTCTTGTATCACTAAATTTAAAAATAATTAAATATATCAAAGATACATAACTTTATTAACCGATGACTAGTCAGTAGTGTCTATAATTATATCAAACCCTTACCCTGGTTGACACAAAAACCCTTTAGTCTAGGTAGGGTACTACTTAAAATTCACTAAAAGAAAATAAAATTACTAACTAAAAACTCTCTATCATTAGTTCATCAAAAGGATCTGGACTGTGATGCCAATACAAGCTAAGAATCTCCATCATCGCAATCTATGAAAAAAAAAAAAGATAACAACAGGAATGAGAATCAAAGATTCCCAGTGGGAAAAATTAGTCATTTACTCAATGATATTCAACTTAATGCAAAATAAGCAATGTATTCTTCAGATGTTTATATAAGGGTCTCATTTATTAGTGTAATATCATAATTAATAATTAAAATTTCTTTATAATAGTTCTATTTCCCATACTTTTGCTTTTGAGATTTCCTTGAAATTTCCTCAAATCTTATGAGATATTCTTTTATGAATCTCCTAAATTGTTGTGAGACTCTTCTCTTGAAAATCTTCTGGAACTTTTTTGAGATTTTCTTTGTTAAGATTTATGAATTTCTATGAGACTCCTTTCTTGAAAATCTCCTGAAACTCTTTTGAGATTTTCTCTGTTAAGATTTCTGAATTTCTGTGAGACTCCTTTCTTAAAAATCTCCTGAAACTCTTTTGAGATTTTCTCTGTTAAGTCTCCTGAATATCTCATGAAGTATTCTCTTCAGAAATATCTTAACTTCTCATAACATTTCTCTGCTAAATTTCTCTTTGAAATCTTTTACGAGATTTATTAGAAAGTTTACGCTTAATGGTAAAACTTATAGGATTATTTTGCTATAATTCTCTCTGGATCATACTGGCAACTATGTAACGCCATCGCGATTACATTCTGATATAGTTCACTAGATGGAGTATGTCTACTACATCTCATCTAGATAGCCTCGCTATCCTTAATACATCTCTTTTCTCATAAATGATGTAACGCCGTCGCGTTCACACCCTGATATAGTTCTAAGGGCATAGCACGTCTACTACTACTTGTGAATCCATGAGCTTCCCACTAAGCAATTGATTGTTACGTAAAGTTTATTTTCTTGAATTCTTTCTCTTTGTGGGAGGCTTATTTTCTTACGTTCCTTCTCTCCTTAAAGTTCGATTTTCTTATACTCTTCTTGGAGATTTCTTTGAAATCTCATTAAACTCTTATGATATATTATTCAATTCAACATCTCTTAAAAATCTTTTGAAGTTTTATGAGATATTCTCTTTAAAATCTATTGACTTCTTATGAACATTTCGTTCAAAATCTCTTGGATTCTTATAAAATTTTTCTTTAATTCTTCTATTATAATTGTTGTAAGGGGACCTTGGATTTCTTGATCTAGGACCTTGGATTTCGAGTCTAGGACCTTGGATTTCTTGGTCTTAGACATCGGATCTCGCATCCTAAATTATTTCATAAATTGGGTTGTTAGTCTTGGACCTCGGAGCTTGCATCCTAAACTACTGACCTCGGAACTCGCTCCTTAAACCACTCTATAGTTGTGGTTCCAACCTTTGATCTCAGAGCTCACATCTTAAACTATGGATCTTGAAACTTGCTCCCTAAACCACTCCATAGCCTTGGTTCTAATCTTAGATCTCAGAGCTTACATCCTAAACTACTGACCTCGGAACTCGCTCCCTAAACCACTCCATAACCATGGTTCTGACCTCGGATCTCAGAAACTGAACTAAACCACTCCATAATCTTGGTTATGAGCTTGGATCTCGGAGCTCACATCTTAAACTATGGACCTCAGAACTCGCTCCCTAAACCACTCTATAACCTTGGTTTTGATCTCGGATCTCGGAGCTCACATCATAACCTACTGACCTCGGAGCTCGCTCCCTAAACCACTCCATAACTATGGTTTTGAGATCGGATCTCGCATCTCGTATCTCTACTATGAATGACACCGAGAATTCGAAAATAAAAAATCTTGCTGACCATTTTGTTTTAGCTCGGATCATTACATACGGTAGAACCGTTTTCATCCTACAACAGTAAACCTGCGTATACATTTTATCAAGTTCACAACTCAAACAATCTTAAATCATAAAATTGGAATAATAACTTTCAAATTTTTAGAAACAACCACTCAACAACATCCAACACTTATCTTGGCAAGATAACTAAATATTATGAAGTAAAAGACTGGAGTGATTTTCCTACCTCCCTCCAAGTTTTTTGACAACTTTTCCTCTAGCTTTCCTTTTCTAAATCAAGCCTCAAACCCACTTTTCAGCATCTATATGAGCAGCTATTTGAACCAATTTGAAAGGGGGAAACATGGTTTTGGATGGAGTTTGTGGTAGAGAAAGTGTTTTTGAACTAGTTTATGTGTTTATCTAAGAAAATCCTTCAAGAACTTTGAAGGTTTCATGGAGTTTCAAAGAGAAAGAAATGAAGAAGATGGAGGAAAAGAGAAGAAACATGAAGTCTGCCCAAACCGAGAAGAAATGCCATTTCCTTGTTCATTTTCCTTTAATAGAATAAACTTACTTGGAGACAAAGTAAGCTGTATGACTATTTTCGGATCAATTTGTCTCATATTTATATTGAAAATGTCTATGTTTATTTGTTTGTCTAGTTATAAAAATTATCTAGGATATGATATTATCATTTATTTATACCAGTTTCAACGTTTCAGTGTACCGATAATGACCATTTCGGTGTACCAATTATTACTATTGTGGTACTCAATTGATACCCAAATAATTTTATTGGGTTAAAAATATTTATTTACCTTATCTTTATTTTTTTATACGTTTTGTACCAATTATAGTGTTTTATTCTATATCCCCTATTAAAATTTTATTATATTGAATTTTTAATAATATAAATTAATTTTCATTTTTTTAACAGAATCCTTATGTTAATGTGATCATATCTGTGTCTGTCAAATTTGTCAAAATCCCTATAGATTGTTCACAATTAATTATTTTATCACAATAATGTTAAAAATACGAGTTGTTACACCCTGTCCCCATCTCACCTCTTTTTTTAGGTAATCCCCGTGGGTATTTGCTTTAACAATTTTTTTTTATCATCCCTAGTCATTTACATGTATGTTGTAAATTAAAATATTTAATTTATAAAAATATACTTTCTAATTAATAAAAATAATAAATAAGTTTAATTTACATGATTTTACTTACACCTCATTTCCTCTTACATCATTTTAGTAAATAATATCCAAATGAATATTTTTCAATAATCATATAGTTATTAAATCCATAATCATATACAAAATAAAAATCTCATTATTCAATAGTTATTAAATCCATTATATTATCTTAAATTATCGCCTGAACTTCGTTTATTGAAAATAAGTAACCTTTAGGATCATCAGACAATTGCTCTCTATCATATTCTAGGTTTTCAGCTAAGAGATGACCTTGAAATTAATTGTGTGGAGAATCATTTAGATATGACATAAAATTAAACTTTTTCAAAGACCTTCATTTTAAATTAAGTAACTTTTCAATTTCAATTAAAGATAAATTCTTTAGCTATAAACTTGATATAGAAAGATATACAACAAATAAAAGTTTTTTTTACAATAGTATGAAACTCTCAAAGTAATCTAAAAAATGCCATATTTTCCTTTAGATTTTCAAAATATAATATTAAAATCATTGATAAAAAATTTAAATTACAATTTAAAACACACCCTTAATTCCTTAATATTCTTCTTCAGTCATATAAGATTTCATTTTCTAAAAGTTTCTAAACATGCTCCCATACAAATTGCGGCATGTTCATTAATTTTGCCACTAATAATACAACAAAGAGTTTCAATAACTACTTTTCAGGTGCTAACTCAACAATTTTCTTTATTCCTTCAATAAATTCATCGTTTAACAAATACATGAGAAAATTTTGATAAATTCTATTAATATATTAAGTTTTCAAATTGAAAAAGAAAATAGTTTTCAGTAACCTTAACACATGAATTTATAATTTTTTAAAGAATAATTTGAAAAAAAAACTTAAAATTGCATTAATTTGATGCATAAGGATCAATTTTATATTAAATAAAGAAATTATAATTTCATAAACTGCTTAGTCTCTGTCATTTTGAATTTAAGCCATATATAAGTATATTAAAATATGTATTTGAATTTTATGAATATTAAAAATTTATTTTTTATCTTTATAAATATTTTTGAAATTATTTTTTAATTTTTATAAATGTCATTATATAAAAGTGATAACTAAACGTGAGACCATACATATAATGCTAAAAAAAGACAAAAATTAACCAATCAAAAAAACACATGCCAAAATAGAAATCAAGGTTGAATTTATAGTTTATAACATTATTATAAATCAACGCTTATATTGATATAAATATAAAGGATCATGTTTATTATATACTAAACCGTGAAATCTATTATATACCGAATCTTGAAATAACATATTGAATGAAAAAAAAAGTGTATAAAATGATTACATCTAATATCAATCAATATTATAAAAAAAGGACATGGCATCGATTTATTTATTTATTGATTTATATTCTTGATTTTAGTAAATTAAGAATAAATCAATATTATTGATAAGATATCATTACTGTGGGTAAAAGAGTCAACGAGAAGAGGGGGTTAAATCGTACTTTGGAGCTTTCTTAAAATCTAAAACATTTAACAAAAATACTATTAAGCTTAAAGCTTGAAGTACAGTGAAATCATGGTTAGTTGTTTCAGAAAGTAGATCTCTAAAGCATATTAATATCAGTATTATTATAGATAGATTTTAAATTTAATTAAATGTCGATAAGTTTTAAATATATTTAATTTTTATAGGGTAATGCTACCATCACATACTGATGATTGTCAATGATATTCTAATATTATAAAATAATTACATTTTTATTTTTTCAAAACACTAATTAATAATTAAATTCTTAAAAATTGTGGGCCCTAAATCATTCTCGTTATGACAACTGAAAAACTTTCCATCATAGGAGTATGAAATATTAGTATTATTAAAGATAGATAGATTATTCTAATGCTAATTTTATCCTCTCTTTTTTTGTGTGTAGATGCACTGATTTTATCTGTCATGTAAGTATCATTTGATTAAATAAGATTTCAATACAAACTTGTAATATAGGATGAAAGCCTTATAAAACTCCTAATCTCCAATTTCTTAGGCCATTGCACCTTTTGTTGTCGCACCACTTGTTCAAGTGCATTATCTCGCAACAACGAAAATTGTAGGTAAGAAAGTGCATGAGAAGAGGGGTTGAATCGTCGTTTGCCACTTTTTCATATATGAAACATTAATCAAAATACTATCAAACATTAAGCTTGAAGTGCAGCTGAACTATTGTTAGTTGTTTCAAAAAGTAGATTTCTGAAGTATAACATTAATAAACAACTAGATTAATAAAGCTTTTAGCATATGTGAAACAATAACATGGTGTAGTAAAAACAAAAGAGATTAAGGAGAAGAAGATTTTGACACAAATATTTTTACACTGGTTTGGCCGAACCTTTGTACATCTAGTACTCAACACACATTGAGATTCCACTAAACATCTTCCTCAACTTGAGAAAAAAATTGAATAGTATTTACAGTAGCCTTTCCAAGCTTTTACCAATGAACAGTAGACAACCCCTACTGCCACAAGCTAAGTAGTTCTTCTCAGCCTTTCCAAGTTGAACGTGACTAGTACACAACCCTTACAGTCATGTTGCAAGTAGTTCTTCCTAACTTCTCCAAATTGAACCATGATGAGTAGAACGCCTCTATCACCATGTTGCAGGTAGTTCTTCCCAATCTCTTTAAGCTGACCCGTGATAAGTAAACGCCTCTACCATCACGTTGCAAGTAGTTTTACCTTAGCCTTTCCAAGCTATGTCTCATTGATCACAACTGGATCAAGGATACAAATGTTATATGTTTGGGTTGCCATTTAAACTAACCTACACTCAAGTTTCCTTACGCTTGTTGTGTATTTCTGGTGTGTCATTCTACAAGTGCACTAATTAACGCCCTGTTGTAGTGGAAGATTCCAAGATAAGTAGCCTTCCAGAAACTTGTTTGACAGAAATAAAGCTTTATGTAGTGAAGTAACCAAGTCAGGCTGGTTTGGATTTGGGGGAAAAATGGAAATTAACCAATCATTTTTAATTGATTCAATTTGGGGTTTGGTTCTAGCCAAACCCGAACCAAACCAAACTAAATGATGAGCTGCAGCAAGAGGAATAGTTGATCCAACAAGAGGCACAATTAATCCAATAGCTCTAGGACTAGTCGGCAGGCCGAGTGGCTTTCGAGGAAGAGTTCAGGGAGATTTGATAGTTGAAGATATCCATGGATTAGCAGCAGCAGAAGAAGTTCGACAAAGATAAAGAAAAATTCAAGAAAATGAAGTAGAAAAGGAGGAGAAGAAGAAGATGATGATAAGGACCGATATGAGGAGATTCTTCAGATAGATGGGCTAAGGATCTTCTGACACTGAGCAACCACCCTAGCACCCACTCTTATCCAGTATAGATGTTTCCTCGCCTGATGATAACGGTTTTGATGACGATGACGAGTACATAGGTTTCCTCGCTTGAAAATGACTTGTGCATAGAAATAAAAATGAATGATGAAATATCAAACTATTTTAAAATTTTATTAAATTTTATACACGTGATCTACGTAGGAACTTACAACTCAATGGTTGGATTGTTGAAATTCGATGTCTATAAAAAGTTATTTAATAGAGTAAGTATACCAAGATTTGCTTATGGAGTAAATGGATAACTCATCATATATATAGTGGCAATACATTTATATATATATATATATATATATATATAGCTATGATGGAAAAATTATTTAAACTGAATTTATAAATAGTAATTAATGAAGAAATAGGGAAATTGATTGAATAAATTAAACTACACTGAACTAGCAACTGTAACTAAAGAACACCTAACAAGGTCCCATAAAGCGAGCACATCACTAGGTTCCATAACTATAACTGTGGTTGATCTAGTCTTCTAGTGGATCATTTCGTACTAAGGTTAACAATCCTACAGTCATTAACTCATTGTTCTATTTCTCACTAATTATTGGCTAAAAACTAACATACAAAATAACCAAATATTTCTATTGTTCATATAAAACTAAGGTTCATGCACTGCGTAAACTAAGAAAAATAATTATACAGCATACAAACAACAAGTATATTTCCATGAGCTTCCAAATTTTTTTTTTTTCGTGACAGCAATGAAAGCAACAATTTTTCTAAAATTGGTATAATTCATGAAAAATGTGTTTGGCATAAATGATCCAAAACTTTCACAAACAATATTCACATTGCTTGGAAAGTAATAATAATGCCAAAAAATATGATCATGGGCTTAAACCCACTCATTGTTCGTAGCCGAAATTTCGCTTTCAATGTCACTTTGACTCTGGGGAGTAGAAATGACATCAATAATTGTTAAAGAGTACATAAAAACCATAAACAACTAATAAAATTCTTTTTATCCCAATTTTTATTTTTTTCCCCTTTTCCTTTTGCCTTACACTTACCCCTCATTGTTTGTGGCATTCAAGATGTCCAATAGCGTCGATGCAGACACATTAAAATCACATGTTGCCATCAAGTGACACTAGCCTCCACCGGTGCACAGTTCAATTTATGGGTTTTGGGTTATCAAAATTGTTCAAAAAAGAAACTTTTCTTCTCTAATTCGAATACTCACACAATTTTGGGAAAGGGCATCTCTCTCTTTCTCTTACCCTTTCTATTTGCCATGCTCCACCCAGAAAGAAGAATGCAATACTACTTATGGGTCACCATTGCCTCACTTAGGCAAGAAGAATGCAACCAAGAATGAAGGTGATGGTACTAGATATCTTGAATGCTAAGCTGCAAGTGGCGAGTGACCCAGTAGAGGCAGATTTTTCGATAATGTAGAGGATGAGTCCACGACATTGTCGCATGTCATGAAAGAGTGACTGGATGAAGTGGTGCCATCTAAAGGTGGAGAGAGAGTGTGTTAAAAGAAGAGGTGTGGTGGAGGTTAAGGAAGACCACCATGATCGTGTTAGCGATCTTCTTGGCACTGGAGGTGTTGACATGGACAAGGTAGAGGCAGAGATGGACAAGGCAGGATAGAGGACAAGGTCAATGATAAGGACGCAGTCGAAGGAGACGAGACAGTAGAGGAGGTGGTAGGGACAAAGGTAGCACATGGAAGGTAAGCAAAGGAGTGGAGAAGGACGGTGACAACGAATTGGATTTTATCATCGTAGAGGCGAGTGAGGGGTGACATGCTTGGTGGCGGCAACAATGCTGATTGGAGTCGGCGATGGCCAACAAAGGTAGCAATAACAGGTGGTGACTATGATGGAAGGAAAAAGAAAAGAATAGAGGTAAAAGAATAAGGATTGAGAAGGGCAAAAGAGACAAAACACTTGTAAAATTATTTTTTATCATTATTAAAATATAAAAATAATTTTTAATTTTAAGTGAGGTTAACCATGAGATTTTGGTTGTGTTTGTTTTATATTTTGTAAAAAATAATTATGAAAGTAAAATTTTATATATAACTGAAAAAATTAAAAATTAATTTTTTTTCATAAAACACTAATTTTATCTTTTAAAAAAAAATTGAAAACTGATTTTTTTAAGTTTTAATCATTTTTTAACAACCGGTGCATTTGTCTGTAAATATTTTGGATTAATAATCGTTATTAATCCACCGCTTCCGTATCCTCTCTCTCTCTAAAAAGTAAAACATAAAACGTCGTCAATAATCGTTATTCACTTTCTCTCTCCTCAATCCCCGCTGGGTTCGCAGCGCCGTCTATCTCTCTCTTCGCGTGCCCTAATTCCCCAAACTCCAGTTGGTCTTCTCTTCCGAGGTCCATCCCGGCGGTATACCAAACACCAAACACCAAACTTTTTCTATTTCACTTCCCTTTCTCAGGAAAATTCGCGCCGATTTTCTCGAGAACGTTGGGGTTGCTGCGCAATTAGAAGAGAACGAATCATCATGAGCTTTCAGGACATAGAAGCTGGCCGTCCCTTCGGTGGTTCGAGGCGTGGCATCATCAATGGGAACCAAGACCCTACCCAAGCGGTAGCCGCCGGCATATTCCAGATTAATACCGCTGTCTCCACCTTCCAGAGGCTCGTCAACACCCTTGGAACCCCCAAAGACACCGCCGAGCTCCGCGAAAAGCTGTCAGTTTCTTCATCCTTCTTATCTTCATCGCTGGTTTCTTTCTTAGTTTTTTTTTTTTTTTAATTTTTCGATTCCGTCGTTGATCAAGCTCAATTCTATTTTCAGTAAGGTATCTCCTAGTGAAAGGTGCTAATTGTGATAATTGGACGTTTATTTATGCCTCAGGGCATGTTATGTTTCTCTTGCTTTGTCGGGAAATAATTGCTTTCGGTTTTGTAAATGACAATGTTTTTTCAGATATTTTGGTCGAAAAATAAACCAACGTAAATATGCAATTACTGTCAATTTGCGTGTGGGGGCTGTTGATTTTGATCCATTAATGTACTCTAGATTGTAAACAAGTCAAAAGAGAGCATTGCTTCATTGCTTGTGCGATTTATGTTAAGGCAGTGTATACATTTTCATGGGTCAGTCATTTTTCTGTGTAGTTCTCTTGTTCCTTTTACCTTTTTATTTTTTTTCCTTTTTTAAATATGGAGTATGTGACGTGTCTGGAGTTGTACCATTTATTGAATTTACCTATGGCGTTAGTGTAAGTAGTGCGTGAGGAATGAGGAACGGGGCTTCTTTTCCTAAACTAATTTCACAATTCATAGAAATACTCATTTCTCTTCTCAACTGAACTGCATTGGGGCTTGTTATTTTAGTGAATCATGAAAGTCTTTTGTTTGCCTGACGTGTGATAATACAAAGGGGGCTCTGGTCAACAATGCTTCTTCCCATTGCCTTTCTGAGCTGACCTTGGTTTTTGGGTGATGTGAGATGACTTTTAATGAACACCAAGTTGCATGTTTAGGTTGTATGTCTCCAATACTAGTCAATCTTGGATCGTGGCGCGTTGCGGCCGAGCCCAAAAACACTATTGCGGTATAGCGGATAGCGGGATGGCTGCTATTTCATAAAAAAGTATGCAAATATTGTGCATTTTACACATAAGTGCATAACACGTAAATGTTCAAAACGAAAAAAAAAAAATCCACAATTAAACTCAATCATCTAATAATTAAAAGGCATATCATACTCTAAAATCACCATCATGTTAATGCATAAATAAGAATTCATAAGGCCAAGCAAAGAATAAAAAATAACAGTAACACTGGGGGAATGACAAGAGAACAATGAGGAAAAAAGAAAAGAAAAATATAAGGTCTGATCACTTGGCTGAAGGAAAGAAATAAGGGAAAGAATAACAGTTAACAAAGATGCTAACGGCTGAATGATGTACTGATTATTGTTAGAAGGAAGAATAAAAAATAAAAGGAAAAACAGAGATGGCCTGGGAAAGAAGGAAAACAGGGGAGAAGAGGGAGAGTCACCTTCAGTGTTGAGAATCAAGAAGCTGCTCTGTCGTAAGCAGGGAGGTCTCCTGCCGCTGCTGCCAGAGTTGTTGCCAGAATCGCGCTGGAGTTGGCTCCTGAACTTGGTTGGTTGCTTGCTTGGAAGCAGCAGGATGTGGGTGGAGGGGAAGACTAACCGTTGAAGACTTGGAGAAGAAGCACAACTTCGTATTTTTGACTTTCTGTAAAATAACAAGTAGGGTTTTTTCATTATAAACTGGGAGGGAACCATAGAAAGACATATTTACCCCCATTAGTGTTGGTCCTGGCAGAAAAAGGGCCAAAAATTAGGGATTTCACGGCTCAATCACATAGCGGCTGCTACTCCTGCGATTAAGGCTGCGACTCCCACGATCAGAATCCGCTCCGCGATGATAGCCCTGTAGCGGCGGAGGTCTGCTGCTATAGCGCACTATTGATAACAGAGATGTCTCCCTCTATAAGCTTCACTGCTGCAGGATCCACATTACTGTTCTTGGAACCTGAATGTATGCTTTTTTTCAAATCAATTAAAATCAGGTCATCATGTGTAAGTCTTTATGTTTGTTTCAATAACTCCCCATCATTCTTTGTACCAATCAGTTATTTGCATGCGGGTCTACTGACTTTGTCTCCACCCAGTTGCTTCATTGTATAGGGGGCATTTGTTTCAAAGTTTAAAATTATGTTCCCAGGAGTCTCATTTCTGGGAATTTAATATGAATGTTATATTTGAGAGTTTTGAAAAAATTGTTTGTTCAACATTAAATAATTTTGGGATTATTTGTTGAGATTCGTAGGAATAAATTTAAAACTTGTTTGTTTTATAATATATATTCCTGGATACCTCTGACACATTTAATTGTAATATTGTTTATTAATTATCATTATTATGGAGGGATATTTTAGAATTTGTACTCCATAATTATCATTTCCAAGTCATGGGAATCTTTTATTCCTACCCTTCAACATGAGAATGAAATCTCACTAAAACATGAGAATATCTCTTTCCTAGGAATAATTAATACCCAGGAATAATTTCACAAAACTTATATAAAACATGGAATCAAATCATTCCCAAGCAATTATTCTCAGGAATAGATTAGTATACCTTGAAACAAGTGCCCCCTTACTAATGGACTTGTTCAGTAATTTGCAGTTTTGTATGTTTCTCTTGTTCTTATGAATAGGGATTAAATCACTTCTCTTCTCCTTTGGCATTTCAGACCTCATTTTCATTGAACAACTTTCTAAGCTAACTTATACCTTTCTCTCTGAGACACTTACACATACATCAATAGGCATATTATACTGCTTTTCTGTTAGCCAATGAGATCATTTCAGTTACATGACACTCTGTGAACATTGATTTTTCCTTATACTTACAATCTTGTATAGGAATAATTTTATAAAATGTAACTTACTGGAAGCCAGACTGCCACATCCATGGCTTGAAAGTAGATAATGGTGCCAAGGACAGTTGGGAAACCTAAGTTTTTGGCCTTCCAAATTGCATCCCAACTTATCTTGTTGGTTATGTTAAATTAAGTTAATGACTTTTAAGAATTGTCTACAACAATGTTATAACTCTTAGGCTGTTACCATGTTATACTTCTTAACTTGCAGCCACAAGACGAGGCTACATATTGGGCACTTGGTGAAGGATACATCAGCTAAACTTAAGCAAGCTAGTGATATGGATCACCATGTTGAAGTTAATGTAAGTTTGGACCTTGTTGTTATATTCATTTGCATATTAAAAGCAGTTTAATGGGCTCAAGGACTTTTTATAATCAAATTTGAAATGCATGATCTCTAAAATTTGTTATTTTTGACTTGAAATTCTTGCAGTCACTTTATTTCCTGAAGAGTTAGTGTCATAATAGTTTTGGATTCACTTTTTAATGAATTTTACAAACATTTGTTATAGTTTGGTAATATGTTATATTTAGGTTGACATGACCTTCAATGTGTTTAACCTCTAAAAGAATTTGTGTGCAGGCAAGCAAGAAGATAGCAGATGCCAAACTTGCAAAAGATTTTCAAGCGGTGTTGAAAGAATTTCAGAAGGCGCAACGTCTTGCAGCTGAAAGGGAAACAGCTTATACTCCTTTTGTTCCTCAAGCAGTTCTTCCTTCCAGGTGAATTATCAACTAGACAAAATTCCCAAATTGGTCTCCCAGAAATGCATTGGGAGACAAATTAGTCCCTTCCACATTGGTTTCTCACATTTTAAAAAAAGGGACGAATTGATACTCTGTACAGTTCCATACTGTGTACGGAGGGACTAGTTTGTCCGTTTTTCACTGTGTAGAGGGATCAATTTGTCCCTTTTTATCTAAAATGTGAGGGACTAATTTGGTTTTTCAAAATCTTAGGGACTAATTTGTCCCTCAATGCATTTCTAAGAGACCAATTTGGGTATTTAGTCTATCAACTATTATTGGAGTCTGTAAATGTGGAAAGGGCAAGATGGTGCTGCTTCTTTGCTTTATGTTGCGGCTTATGTAGAAGGTTACTGTTGAAATACTACAGCGTAATTTGTTTGCGCTAGGTTTCTGATGACCAATTCTCCAATTGCTCACTGTGGATGCATTGTTGTTGTTAAATCTTACTTCCTGTGCATACAATGATTATGACATGGGCTTTTTCTCACTGGATTGCAGCTATACAGCTAGTGAAGTAGATGCTAATTCTGATAAGACTCCAGAACAGCGTGCTCTTCTTGGGGAATCCAGGAGGTGATTTGTTGCATCTGATTGATAGTAAAATCAGTGATTTGCAGATTTTTTTTTCTCTCTACTGCATTAGTTCTCATAAGAACTTCTTCTTTCCCTATCAAGTTTGGAAATGTTATAAAATTAATATGATAGGTGGGTTGCACTTTGAAATGTGCTGTTGGTTATATAGAACTCTTACTCATTTGGAAATTATTTTAGTCTGACAAAGAATTCATGCTACTGCCACCTTCATTCTTTCTTTTTTTCTTTGGGTGGTCTGAAGGAGTTGGAATATGATCAATGGCAGTTTCCTCCCTTGTCATTAAATTTAATGAAAAATGGAACTCATTTTTCAATCAGGAAAGCTACCTGTCCAATTTGACCTGTTGCATTTTTTGACCTCTTGCATATTCATCTGCAATGTATTTTTATGCTGGAAAGAATGTCAAAAGCTCTCTTTCTTTCATTTTATATTTTCTCTGGTGCAAAGGGGTTGGTGACACAATCAATGGCAGGATCCTCCTGTGCCATTAAACTGCATGAACAACTGTACTTTCACTTATGTTATTAGAACAGGCTACTTCTCACTTTCAACCTATTGCATTATTTTGTACCTTGGCTTTTGCATTGCTTACGCTGCAGGCAGGAGGTTTTATTTTTAGATAATGAGATTGCCTTCAATGAAGCTATCATTGAGGAAAGGGAGCAAGGCATTCAAGAAATACAGCAGCAAATTGGTGAAGTTAATGAGATTTTCAAAGATCTTGCTGTGCTGGTCCATGAGCAAGGAGCCATGATTGGTAGGTTATTTTTTCCTCCTTTGTTTTTGCTGATGAAATGCATCTTTAATTCTTTATATTACTTTGTGCATTTATTTTGATGTACTTGTTCATGTTATCTGATGCTATGAATTTTGTTTTGTAGATGATATTGGCTCCAACATTGAGAACTCCCATGCAGCAACTTCACAAGCAAAATCTCAACTCGCCAAAGCTTCAAAAACACAAAGATCAAATTCATCTTTGGTAATGCACAAGTTTTCTTTTTGTGTTTGTATCATTCCTTTTAAGTCTCCTGC
This sequence comes from Dalbergia cultrata, assembly GCA_031216105.1. Classification (NCBI taxonomy): domain Eukaryota; kingdom Viridiplantae; phylum Streptophyta; class Magnoliopsida; order Fabales; family Fabaceae; genus Dalbergia; species Dalbergia cultrata. Next base: position 110,643 of record CM062347.1, on the reverse strand, counting down.
ATCACTGACATGAGCTTATGTGACATGACTTTGTTAGTAGATTTAAATGTTTGTTTTTTTATTAAAAGTCACTTAATTTTTTAGATTGTTTGGATGTGATTATTAAACAAGAAGAATCAGAAAGAAATAATTTTTTTTTTTTCAGAAGCCAGTTGGAGTTGTTTATCATAAAATCAATTCTAAAAAAAAAAAAAAAACAATTCTGGTTACTATCTTAAAATCACTTCTTTAAGAGGTTTTTCCAAATGAACTGTTGGGGACCCCATGTTTCGAAAGAGATACCCGCAGGAGAGACATACTATATTGATTTGTATTAAGAGAGGGATTATTTTTGTTGGTATGAGGTGGCGTGGGGTTGGTTTGTCTATGGAGTATGTAACAATTCCTACTTACCTGTGCAATTCCCGTCCTGTTCTTTGGTAACGCCTTCTTCTGTTTCTGTTTTAAAGCTTGCTGTATTTCCTTTTGTTAATTTTGTCTTCTGTTTTTCCCCCTTTCTAGACATGTTTGCTTTTGGTGATATTTGGGATTGTGCTTCTCATCGTGATCATAGTTCTGGCTGCTTAGTCAAAGATTCTCTGTATTCCATTATGGAGGAAATGCAGCAGCTAGCATCTCCCTTGCTAATGATTTCAATTGACTGGTGTTTTACCGGGTCTTATGATTGACTGGACTTTCTCACATCACGTTTCAGTACATGATGCTGGAATTCACACAAGTGTATGGTGATTTTGTTGTGGGATGTTATGTTCTCTATCTATGTTGGTGTTTGGGGTTTTAAGGATGTGTGACGACTTGTGTGAGTTCTTTTGTTTGTTTCTGTAATAAAAAAAATCATTCTTTGTATTTTTCCTTTATCTGTAAATGCAACAACAAAATTGATAGTGCTAACTTTTCTTGTGCAAAACCTTTGTTCAGGATACCCCATTTTTCTCTTTAATAATTTTCTTTTCCAAAATTGGAAGCTTGTAGAGTTTGCTTCGGAAGTGTAGGGATGTGTGTGGATAAAAAAGTGTACACCTATTACATGAGTACTGACAGTAATTGTAAACTCGTAATACCTTCTGTTTGCATCACTAAAGAAAGCTATATCATTTACTACTGTAAAGAGAAGTATTATTGACTTGCAGAAAATGGAGAAATCCCTAAAATTAGCAGTATGTATTTCTTTATTCCTTTTGTCTGAACCATGTATAGTAGTAATACCACGTTGAACAAGTTGTGTGGAATTCAAATGGATCAGCGAGAACTCCAGTTGGAAGTCTGATAATTATGAATATAGACAAAGAATATGATTGCTGGGTTTGAAGTTTAATATAAACACATGACGATGAGAGCTTTAGAACCGGCAATCTCAACACACAATCAATGGTGACTTCTTGAGACAATTTTCAAAATCTTAATCAAGTTCATATATCTGCCATAAAAAGACTGCATCACAAAACTCCTTGATGGGAAAAAGGCTTTACCGTTTCTTCTATCAGAGTGTGGAGAACCCATCACCTGTATGCAAAAAATGCAAAATATCATAGAAGGCATGGTTTAACCGGCAAGGCAATTGCCTCAGTTGATCGTGCACTCGGGTTCGACACCAGCAGAGCTGGTGAGCCCCCCTCTCTCCGTCCCGGGACCAAAAAAAAATGCAAAATATCATAGGACAAAAATAAGAGAAAACAAGGGCACATGATATGGACTATGTAGAAGCTTTAGGAGCAATGGAGTATCGCAGGGTAGTTCGTGTCTTGGTCAACTGTTTCCACTCTAGTTTTAGTGCCTGATGAGGCTCTTAGTGGTTGTGTGCTAGACCATTTATTGGACCTTTATTGTTATTTATATTTTCATTGATAAAAAATGTTTTATTCATTTTCTTCATTATTATATTTGCATGTTATATATAATAATATATCCCAAGTTATTTATTAATTTTGTGATATAAGACTTGTATAAGCTTAATTGATAATTGTGAGATAATTATGTGTGGGGTGCAAAATTAAGCTCATGAGTATTTACTAGATAATAAGGAATTGGATAGACCCGTATATGAGATCACTGCTTGAATAAATGTTATAAACGATTCTCATAATGGTTTTGTCAATAAATCCTTATATTTAAGTTCACACAGTTCCTACATAAAGAATATTATATTTTGACATAATCAAACGTTATATTTAATAGATAATTATAAAGATTGTGGCAGAATATAATCAATTTATGGAGAGAATAATGACTAAACAAGATGAGATTTGTCCCTCTTTTTGAGAGATATCTACTAGGCCTCTCAACAAGTGAGATTGAGAAATGCATGACTGTACTCAAATGAACTGAAGGCATCATCAGTGTCATTTATCAATCTACTTGGAGATTGAGAAATTATAGACATTGTCCATGCTTAATGGTCAAATTAGATATCGCGTGACAAAAGGATTATAACATATTCTATTAGTTAAGTTAATATAGACTTCTAATTTATTAGTTAGGTCAGTCATAATGTCTCGTAGAGACCACTTGTGACTTGCAAGCATAATAGTGGTATTGGGCCTACTGACAATGTAATACAAACCTATTAAGTCGCACACTAAGAATGTAGCGAATGGATTGAGATTGTTTAAGAATTTGAGTTTTAAATATACAGATATACATGAGATATATTATCTCTATATTAAATTTGTGCTTTTATTTTATATTATTAAATAATATAAATTTGAAATTTGATGATAAATATATTGGATATTATCAAATTATATTCGAAAAGATTTGTTTCCAAATTCTGAAAGATATTTTAAAAAAAACGGAATATCCTTTTCCTAATTCGTTAGGATTAGGTATCTCTCTATAAATAGAAGAAATAAGGGTCTCAATTTTGCGTGTGTGACACAACTTTAGAAACCGAAAACAAATTGGGAAAAACCCTATAATCAGGATTTGGGATCTCATTGAGCTATCACTTAAGAATTGTTTGTGACTATATGTGTATGGATACTGATAGAGGGCAGTTGTTCATTGAGTAGCACATAAAGTCCAAGCACGAGGATCGAGTTTTGATGCTCTTAAATTCGATCCCTACCTTCAAACTGATTGATTCCCATGGATCCCGTTTTGGGTTGTGCAATAAAAATTTAAAATTTCGCTGCACAATCCGTACCGTATGATTGCATGAAACCCAATAGTGGTATCAAAGTTGCTTGTGCTTTTCAATCAATTTGAATATGCCATGATTGATATGTATGTGATATATATGGTTTTGATATGAATCGTTTATATATATGTGTGTCACAATGCATAGAAATGGTGACTTAAAACTCAATGAGAACAATCTGTTTATATGTGATATATATGAGATTGATCTCTTCTTGGTATATAAGAAATCGAGAAACAGATTCTGTTAATGTGATTAGCTATGCTATCTAATCATAGCATCTTATATCCTATTAAACTAACATAAGATTAATTAATTAATATTGTCAATATGCTATGAGATATGCATGATTGTTTTGATATTTATGTTTGATATCAATGTATGGTGTGTAGCATGACCAAAATTACACCAATGTGATTGGAATTTTATTAAAGGATTGCAATTTAAATACAACATGTGTCGTTGTTTTTGTTGTAATTTTAAGTACGGTATGCATGTCATTACTTTGTTGTAATTTAAATTTCAAAAAGTTGTAAAGATCATTGTTGGAGACAAAGAAGGCTTCCCAAAAGTTTTTATTGAGATCCATCAGAATCCAAGGTGTTAGAAGAACAAGATGAGTATTGACGATCCAGAAAAGGTCACAAGGATTGCACTTAGTATTGTGATCTTTATATTGGTTATGAAAGATAATGCATAGGTTATTGGTTATACTTTCACACATTTTATGTTTTATAGTTATCATATCACACATTATATATATAATATATAGCATGTATGAGATGATAATATAAACATAACAGTTTAAAGATTAAATTCCCTCGCCATAATCTTAAGTTTTGTGCTATCCATGACTAAAACACCTACAAAGGCTATATCACTAAATGTAGGCTATGCCAAAACGAGGTACACTAGCTTATCATGGTCAAATAGGATGGGTAATGGTGTTACCCATACATTTAAAATGGTTAGACTTACTTAGGCTATCAAAATGGTTTTGGGCCTGAAGGCATAATATGGGATTGTAACATGTTGGGACATATGATGTTAAAATCCACTATGTATTTACAAGTGTTGTAATAACTATATTAATATTGAGGGATATTAAAATAGTGGAATATATGAAAATATAACTAAAGTTTACTTTGAATATTTTAATATAGATCAATGGCTTCAAATAACCACTCCACACTATCACTGCAATCTGTCCTTGAGCAAGACAAACTAAAAGGAAATGGCAGTAACTTCCTTGGCTGGTTCAGAAACTTGAGAATTGTTCTCAATGAATGTGATATCCCATATACGGAGTTTAATGGTATATAAGTTATTATTATTATTATTGTTATCATCATCATTGTTGTTAGCATTACTAGTACTTATTATTACCATTAGTATTATTATTAATGTTATTAATATTATATTATTATATATATGTAGCATGTTGATATTATTATATATATGTAATGCACGATTAGGTAAGCATGATTGGTATCATGTTGTTGTTATTATTATTATCTTATATATAAGCAACCCATGTTGCACGAGGCACACATGATTGCATTATGAATATTATTATAGGTAACCCGTGTAGCACCGGTGATAGGACACACACACACACACACACACACACAGAAGTAGGAATGAAGTGGTGGCCTGCGGCTTCATTTTCCTTATAGTTTCATTTTTTATATTTTTTATATTACTAGTATATTTTTAGCACATCATAATATTCTCAAATATTTTTCTTAGGACCCTAGTTGCTGAAAGAATCTTTCCTAGAGAGAGAAACATGATCTTTCTCAACTTCCTCCAATTAATCTCTTTCATTACCAGTGTCCTTCCAGCTCACCAGAGTCAAGTTGTTAGTGAAAGTGCACTCTTGGCTACTAATTGTGAGTGGGTTTAAGCTCATTGTGAACACCTGATTTTGTCCGGCCCATAAAAATAAAAAAAAATGAAATGACGACAGATTTCCATCATTTAGCCCATTTATCAACCTGAATCAGTTTTAGACAATGTTTTTAGATTTATTTTGATTTTTGGTGGTGAGCATCACATTCAAGAGAGAGAGCCCAATTCAGTTGGAGTCAGCCCATTTCCTTTGTTAATGTTCTGTTTTTGAAATTTAAAAGAAAAAAAAAAAGAGATCCAACACAGCCCAATCTATTTCCATCCAAAAATAAGAATAAAAATAAAAATAAACCAAGCAGAAAGGGACAAGAGAATGTCACGGACTCATGCCTATACATCCTCTGCCAATTACCCGTGAAGCAATAACAAAATTGGGATGAGAGAAAGCAAAAGAATAAAAAATAAAAAGAAAAAGAACACAATGATGATGTTCTTCTCAACTTTGTGCAATGAGCCAGAATTCCTTTCGGTTCCAGAGCATGTGAAATGGGGATCTAGCAGTCAACCCGTGAAATCATCAGAGAAATGGGAATATAAAAGAGATATCATCATCCATCATCGGAGGGGGGATTCAGTCAATCAAAAAATTTCAGCATTAACAAAAAGAGAGAAAACTTCCAGCAATATAACCCAATAACATCATCACAATACACAAATTGGCCAGCAGAGAGAGTGGGAATACAAAGAAAAAAATCTGCAAAGAGAGCAGCAACAAATCACAACAACAATCCAGCAACAATAAAAAGTAAGGAATAATGTATTAGCAGCAGCAATATCATCATCACCAAGTAAAATTCAATAAAAAGAAAAGAGGGAAAGTGTGGGAGAGGCCACGACGGTCCTCCTCTTCCATGATCGCCGCGAACCCCACCCCTGCTATAGCACTAGAACCGACATCATCCCCTCTGGCCAAGCTCGCGCCCAGCACCTCCATGTGCAAAGCTCCTCCTCCCATGGCCACCTTTTCTTGGCCGCGGATCAGCCACCAGCCTCCCTCTCCTCACCAACTCGCCTCACGCCTTTCCCTTTTTCTTCTTCGTCACGAACCCCATTTCCCAACTGTGATCTTCCCCTGCTTCTCCTCTTCACAACCCTCAACTTTCAGATCTGCCATTTACAAACCCAAACTCAGCCACTTTAAACACCACGGACGCTCCCTCCTCCTCCTTCCACTGTCGCTGCCGTGAACTCACGGCCCGACACCCCGAGACTATTGCGCCGTACCCTGTCTACAGCCAGCCACCTCGCAAACCCAATCGGCCACCAGCCCGTCATGCACGCGCTCCTGTGTTGCTGCACCGATTACTCCGCTGCAGTTCCTCCTCCCCTTCGCTACCAATTACTCAAAGTCCCCTCTGCATCCTCCTCATCCCTTACATACTCTTTTTCCCATCTCTCTTTATGCTCAGAAATCTAGCTCCCTATTGTTTTGCTTATAAAAAAAAAAGAAAAAAATGAAAACTAAACTCCACAACCTATATACATCAACTCTCAGATCTGCCATTTGCAAGCCCAAACCCAACCATCACCACGAACTCCTCCTCCTTCCCCCACATCACATCGCGTCGGCCTCCACCAGCCACTGCCTCATGCCGGCTGCGCTGGATCGCGCACCTCCCTTCCCTTCCTTCAGCGGAGCTCCTCCCCCTGGCTCAGCCTTGGCCGCGGCATCCTTCCCCTCCCTCTCCCAGCCGCGGCAATCTCCCACTCTTTCACATGGAAGACCTCTCTCACTCATCCTCTCTTTATCTCTCGATCTTTCTTTCTCTCTCTCTAGATCCCTCTCCATTTTTCATTTCCTCTTTCTTTCTCACTCTCTGTGGCTCTCTGTCTCTCACCCATTCTTTTTTTTTTTTCTTTCTCAACAGCCGTGTGTGTGGGTGCGTGCGTGTGTTACGTGCGTGTGTGGGTGTGTGTGTGTGTTGCGTGTGTGTGAGTGTGGGTGTGTATGGGGTAGGGTAGTATTAGGTTAATGAAATTAGTTTTAGGTGAAATTAGTAAGTTTAGATTTTGTGCTATTTATCTATTTATTTAGTTTTTGGTCAAGAGCATGTTATTAGATCATATTATAGGTTTGTTTGTTTGGGTTTAGATTTGTTTGTTTAGTACATTTTTTATTTTTGGGTCCTTTTTGTTTGGATTTAGATTAATTTGGGTCAAGAACAAATAAATGAATAATAAAAAAAAAGATTTTATTTAATTTGAACCTAAAAATGATTTTTCAAAGGGGAAAAGTAAGTTTTTATTTAATTTAGGTTAAAAATGAATTCTTGAGTGTTTTGTTTATTTTATCCTTGACTGAAATTTTTTTTAGTAAATTAAATTTTGATAACAGGATTAATTAAGCCGTGACGGTTTATTAATTCTAAATTCAAAGAATATTTTTAGCTGTGACAGCTTAATACTCTAAAAATTATTAAAAAAATAATAATAATAATAAAAAATAAAAATAAAAATCAATCAATACATTCCTTATTCTATTTTTATTTATTTTCTTTTAACTAAAATCCATCCAATACAGAATCATTTTCAACAGAACTACGTGACTTTGAATTCCTCATCGCACCAGAGGATACGTAGGAGCAGGTGATTCCTGTCAAGTCAAAAATTAAATTTTATTATGTTATTTTACTTGTAAATATTTATTATTATTTTTATTTAATTATAAATATTTGTCATCTTTTATTGTTATGTATTATTTTTTAATTTCAGCTAATAATCAAATTGTTCTAAATGAGGATGTTAATTTAGCCGTGACGGCTTATTAACTCAGTTAAACATCTGAGCTGTGACAGCTTGATGTTTTAAATTTTCAAACAAAAATTAGATTTTTATAATTTGTATTACTTGCAAATATTTTCTTTAATACCTTTTATTTTTTTTTTAAAATTTTGAAGCTAATCAATTATTAATTAAATATTTTATTTTGAATAAAATATTAATTTAGCCGAGACGGCTTGTTAACTGAATAATTTGGACATCTAAGTTATGACAGCTTGATATTTCAAGATTTTCAAACTAAAATCAAATTTTATGACATTATTTTATTCCGTTTTGTATGTAAATATTTTTTGTTCATTATTATTATTATTATTGTAAATATTTGTTTATTTATTATTATTATTATTATTATTATTATTTTCCTCTTTCTTTTTTATCTTAATTTAAGTAAATCATTGAAATGTATATATTTTATTTTAAATAAAGATGTTAATTTAGCCGTAACGGCTTATTAATTTAACATTATGGATACCTGAGCTGTGATAGTTTGGTACTCCGAGATTTTCTTATTCTAAAAAATATTTTCTTTTATAATTTTCTTGAAATAAAAATGTAAATAAATATTTTGAAAGGTTATTAATAATTTGCACAATTAATTAAGGTACCGTCTAAGGACGGGTGTATTAGGGGTGCTGTAGGATTAAGTTCCTACCCTTCCCTAAGCATAACCGACTCCCGAGCTCAGATCTAGTTTCAAAGATCATTTTCTTTAAATTAAATGGGTTTTTCCATAATTTTTCCCAATGAAATAAAAATTTGGTGGCGACTCCAATTTTAAACAAAACTCATTTTTTCGCCGTCCCGTCGCGATCTCGGTTGCGACAGATGGCGACTCCACTGGGGTCTGTGAGAGTCAGGCCTATAATAATTGATTGTGCTTATTATTATAACCTCATTTTTTTTCTTTTTGTCTTTTCATTTTATTTTATTGTTAGTTGTCTATTATTCTTTTTCTTTTAAATTTTGTTACCATCATATTTGTATAGATTTTCATATTTAATTCTTTGTGACTACCCTACGATAGAAGACTTTCATTCTATTTGTATATATTTATTTTTGTTTCTTCGCATTCTAGGATAGAAGACTTTTATTCCGTATTGTCTATTTTGCAGGTGTTGTCATGGGTAGTTTTAGGATTCCAGGTTTGTATGCTCTCTTCACACACAACACTCACACTTTAATCACACACGAGTGGGGCCCTATACCCGAGTCTGATTGCAACTTGAGATAGGTAAGAGATTGTGTAGTGGTAGCCATTTTGGATGTTCATCCTGTTTGGTTATCGCGAAAATCTCGTCTAGAGTGTGACTCTTTTGTGAATATTCCACACCTAGTGGTTTACCTACTGTTGTGGATAATATTATGAAACGAGCCTAAACTCTAGAGGCCGTAGAATCCTGAGTATATAGATCTACCTGCTGCAAGTATTCACAAAGTAGAATGACCATAGAACTATAGATTGACCTCCAGAGCTCACCTCAAATAGGACACAAAGAGAGCATACTCTTTCTTTAATTTATTTCTTTGTACATAAATTCTTTAACATGCTCAAAGAATTTGTTATTTCCTTTTCCGTTTAAATGACAAATCATCACATTTTTTTCTGGTTTACCAGGTTTGTTAGAGAATCATATCAAAGTCTTGTTGTGAGTATCTTTGGAAAATGGAAACAAACATGAGATCAAACAATCATGAAGGGGAAAAATTAAAGAAGACTTTACATCTTAAAGCTAAGAAATCTGACATAGAAGGTCTGAGATCCCTAGGTCAATTATTGAGTATGCCACAACGCCTTTCTCTTGCAAGGAGGTATGGAAAAATTTTGAATCTGTTAGAGGTGGAAGAACAGGTAGAGGCAATCACAGCATTGGCACAGTACTATGATCCTCCACTCCGATGCTTTACCTTTCAAGACTTCCAGTTGGCTCCAACTCTTGAAGAATTTGAGCGAATCTTGGGGTTACCATTAGAAGGGGTAAAACCTTATCACTACCAAGGTCATTATCCTTCTTTACATACCGTAGCAACTGTCTTAAAGGTCAATGTAAGGGATTTGCAGGAAGCTCAAAAGTGTAGAAATGGGACCAATGGATTCTCAAAGGATTACTTGGAAGGACATATGCACCGCTTGGCTGAAGCTAAGGATTGGGATACTTTTTCAGATATACTAGCACTCACTGTTTATGGCACTGTCTTGTTTCCAAATATTGAAGGCTTTGTAGACTATGCAGCTATTGATGTATTTCTAGCTCGAAAATTTCATGGTTGTAATCCTGTTCCAGCCCTCTTGGCAGATGTTTATTGTACATTGAATTTTTGCTATGAGAGGAATGACAAAAGAATTTTATGCTGTCTACCAATGTTGTATGTATGGGCCACTGCACACATATTCCAAAGAAATTACAAGGCGCCCTGTCCGATTGAAGATCTAAAAATGCATCGTATTAAGAAGAAAAGTGGACAAGAATGGGCTCAAGACCTGGCAAAATTAAATGAAAAGGTGATCCGATGGTACCCTTGGTGGGAGGATGGGCAGATTTTGATTTATCACTGCGGAAGCTTCCCAAATGTACCCCTTATGGGCACCCGAGGATGCATAAATTACAACCCGGTATTGGTGTTGCGTCAACTTGGTTATCCCATGATGGGACCACCTTTGGAAGCTGCAATCACTCCATTTGTCTTATATTACTTGGACTCTGATGATCTAGGCTTACTACAGAAAGTTCGATCTGCTTGGAATAATGTTGTCAGAAAAGGAAAAGAATTGGGAGTTAGAAGCTGTGCAGTGAAAGAAAGCTACCGTCAATGGGTGAAAAATAGGGCTCAGGAGGTTAAGCTGCCATTCAGAACTTTGACAATCGCTCCTCTTAACAAAGAATCATCCTCAAATTTTGATGAAAATAAGGAGATCAGAGAAATGAAGGAAAGGCTAGACAAGATTAGGCAAGAAAAAACGCAAATTGAGGAAGAATTGAAAGGTGTTCACCACAATTATGCAGTTTTGAAACGAGAAAGTGCCGAAAGAGATCAAATTTTGGAAGGAACAAGTAAGAAGTTGAAGATTGGGCATGACCACATGATGAAGACCAAGGAATGCCTCCAAGCTACTAATAAAGAGCTAGGGCTTCGAAGACAAGAGCGTGATCGAGCATTAGTTGAAAACCAACAATTAAAGAAGCTACTTCAAAATGCCAAAATCGCTGAGGAAGCCGCACTAGCAGGAGGGGAACAAATGAAGTAAGAAATGAGAGAGATAAGAAAGGAATACCAGAGGAAGATTGGGGAACTAAAACAATACATGAAAGATGAGACCATGAAGTTTCAGGCTGCCTTAGGAGAAGAAAAGAAAAGAGTTACAGATTTGGAATTTGAGGTGCAACGCCAAAGTCATGTTATTCATGAGTTGAAGATTCATTTTTCAAATTTGGCGGGGTTAGCTAACACAGCAATAGAAGATGTTCCAAGATACCTGGAATTACCTGAGCAAGAAATTATCCCTTTCAAGACCCCAACTGGACTTCGCAACTTTGTCAGCTACTGCAAAGATTTGGTTGGAAGGATGAAACAAATAATTGCCGAAAAAAGTTGAAGAAGCATTATCTTTTGGTGATGATGTTTTTAGGGATCGATATCTGGCTTTATGATGTACCTTTTTGTCATTTCGGGGAGTGGATGAAAAAAAATAAAATAAAATAAAATAATAACAAAATAATAATAATAATAATAAAAAATAAAAAAAATGATGATTGTAATATACTCTTATGATGAATGGATGGTTGTTTCATTATTTTGGTCTTATGGCAATATCCATTAAAGATAACTTAGTACATTTGAACGAGACGTTCTGGGGAAAAGTTGTAACTGAAGATACTCACATCAAGACTCAGCACGATTGACAACCTCTAACAAATTGCAATATTTTTATCTTTTTACTTAAACTATTTTTTAACATCAGGTGAAACATCGCAACCATTGGGCACCCAAGGAAAGAAGATACCGATCTAACTCGTGTTCATAACACCAGAGCTCGTACCAAGATGGCGGGTGGTAATGGTGACCCAGCTGTAAATACTTCTGAATCGGGAAGAAATTTAAGCCAAGAAGTTGATGCAGTAAGGGGAAGGCTGAATGAGATGTCAAGTAATCAAATAAAATTGGAGGAGATGATAAGAGCTATGAAGGAGTCAATTGACTTATTGGGAGCTAATCAAAACCGAGACATGGTGAATGCGTCAGTCGAGGTACAACCAAATGCTACCATAGTAACCATACCCAGGACATCAAATGTGGCTACAAATGCCACTCAAGGGGTGAATGACAGTGATGGGATTCCGAACAACTCTCATGGGCAACCACCACCTACAATGCCATTAGTGATCCCTATTGGAGAAGGCTATCGTCCCTTAGAGAATGTTCATACTGATGGGCACGAGCATGCTATCCCTATTTGGGAGCCACCTCGTGTTGTCATCCAAAAGCAACCATTTTCCTCGGAGAATAGCCGTGCAGAGGCAGAAAAGGACAAGTTCAAAGAAGAATGGATGAAGAAGATCCAGGATCAAATTAAATCCATCTAAGGGCCCAGCACTTATGGCTATATGGAGATTGAGCAGCTTTGCCCTCCTATCGACGCAGTGGTTCCGAAAGATTTCAAGATTCCTGACTTCTCGAAGTATGATGGAACGGGTAACCCTCTGTTCCATTTGAAGAGTTATTGCACCAAGATGTCAATCTGGTCTAAAGATGAAAAGTTTCTCATTAGCTTCTTCCATGAAAGTTTAACCGGACCTGCTTTAGAATGGTATATTCAATTAGACCATTCAAAGATTTCTAGCTGGAGAGAACTGGTGGACCAATTCATGAATCAATACAAGTTTAACATGGAAATATCACCAACTAGAGAACAGTTGAGCACGATGCAGAAAAAGAGGGATGAATCTTTTAAGCAATATGCTCAAAGGTGGAGAGCTTTGGCTGCTCAAGTGCAACCACCACTTATCCCATCCGAAATGTGTTCGTACTTTTTGGGAACATTGGGATCTCCTTATATCGGAGCAATGGCAGGAGCAGCATATAAAGATTTCTCTGAGTTGATCACTGCTGGAGAAAGAATTGAGACTCTAGCTAAAACTGGTAAACTTCCCATGAGTAATGAAGACACAAGAAAAGGTTTCCCACCCAGGAAGAAGGAGACTAATGTGAATTATGTGCAGAGTCAGCAACCCTTTAATTCAAAACACGCACCAGTGTACCCAAGATCCCAAACACCACCATACCAAGCCTTAACCACTCCTTATCCATTTTACCAAATCGTACGAACCACAAATACTATCCCATACCCCCAACCGCAGGTCAATAATATCCACATACGACCATACCAACCAGCTCAACCAACATATGCCTATAACCCTACCATGCATCCTCAGAATTACCCAAACACCATACCACCACGACCAAATGCCCAAAACCAAAGTCGTTCCCGATTCCAGAATTTGCCACCTTTTCCTAAACTATCCATTTCAAACGCTGATCTCTTTCAACGATTAGTTGATGCCCACTTGATCTCGGCTTATCCTGTGCGCCCATTAGAACAACCATACCCAACTTGGTACAACTCGAACGTTACTTGCAAATACTACATGGACATAGCAGGGCATTCAATCGAAGATTGTGAAGGCTTCAAGACGGCAGTAAGGAAACTGATTGCTTGTGGTAGATTAGACTTTCAAGAGGAGTCAAAACCATATATTGTCCATAACCCAATGCCAAATCATGAAGGAGGAGGCCGAGTAAATGCTGTAGAGAAAGAAGAACTCTTGATAAAGAGGGTTTTGGATCTCAAAACACCCATGGAGAGAATTTTTGTTGGCCTGAATGAGTCTGGTTACGGCATCACGGCATCTGCTTTGACAATAACGGAGGATGAGAAATATGACATGAATTCAAACTGCCTGTATCACCATGGAGCCCTTGGCCATGACATAGAAAATTGCTGGGATTTCAAGGCTCGGGTACAGGGATTACTCAACTTAGGAGTAATACAAGCAAAAAAGGGGCTGAATATCCCTGATGAGGTGAATGTAATTGAACCCTTTATACTTCGAGTACCACCACTTAATGTAGCTCGCAAGCCAGAAAAAGTGGTCATTACTGTTAAGAAACCTACACCATTTGAGTACAAGAGTACACACGCTGTGCCTTGGAATTATGAGACTCAATTCAAGACAAGTGGAGACATAGGGGAAACCTCGAAGGCTCGAGGAAATAAAGAGGTGACTGGTGTCATGGAGGTGAAAGGAATAACAAGAAGTGGAAGAGTTTATGGGCCCGGAGAGCTGGAAAAAGGGAAGTTTGTCAATGAAGGGTATGCTGGAAAAAATTCAGATTCAGAAAGGAAGGAAAAGGAAGATGAAGAGGAAGAGTTCCTAAAGATAATGAAGCAAAGCGAGTATGACATTCTAGAGCAATTAAAGAAGACTCCCGCCAGAATATCTCTTTTATCATTAATCATGTCGTCTGAACCTCATCGAAAGGCAGTAATAAAAGTTTTGAAGGAAGCTTATGTCAAGCCTGACGTCTCATCGGAAAACGTGGTGAATATGGTGGATCCAGTGAAACGTGTTAACATGATTACGTTTTCAGATGAAGAGGTTGTTTCACAAGTCAACCCACGAGCACTATACATAACCCTCAAATGTAAAGGGTACATAGTGCCCAGAGTTCTCATTGATGGAGGATCGGGATTGAATGTCTTAGCTGTGTCAACTTTGAACTATTTGTCGATGAGTAAAGATGATATACTGCCACAAATGATGGTAGTGAAAGCTTTTGATGGAGCAAAGAAAAGCATCCTAGGGGAGATGGTGTTGTTACTAGAGATCGGCCCGAGCAAATTTGAAGTGTTATTCCAGGTAATGGAGATCGAGTCGGACTACAATATGCTGCTCGGAAGACCATGGATAAATGGTGTTGGTACTGTCCCTTCAACCTTGCATCAGAAGGTCAAATACATTGAGAATGGGTCGGTCGTCATAATCCATGGAGAAAAAGAGATCCTAGTATCCAAACCAGTGACATTGCCATATGTTGAAAATGTGGAGCTAGTGGAAAGCAGTTCATGGCACAACCTAGAGGCAGTACGGTTGAGACAAGAGCAAGATAAGGCCTTAATGCAAAATCAGGTAGTGGCTCACATCATGGCCAAGAGTGGATATCTGAAAGGAAAAGGACTAGGACCACAGTTGCAAGGCACCCAAACTCCCGTATCGGTGCCAGAGAAGTCTAACAGATTTGGTCTAGGATATGAGACCTTTTTGGATAATAAGATGAGCGTCTTGGCTCTGGAACAGAATAAACGAAAAGGGAAAATAAAGCTGATTCCTCAGTTGAAAGAGACATTCCCTAGTCCAGCTGAAGTGATTATGGCCGGTGAAATTTGCTCCCCTTGCTATTTCTCCACCATCAATACATTGGATGCTGAAACAACTGAAGAAAACAACAAAGTCCATGCTGCTAGCAATAATGAGATGCTGATGAACTGGACAGCTGAACCAATGCTTGATGTTATTTCTGAAAAGTAATTAGTTGGTTTGTATTATTCAAGAATTATTTATGCTTTTGTTTATGCTACTCAGAGACATCATTTGAATGAATTTGCATGATTTTCAATAATCTTTCTATATGTTTTCCATTTGCCTCATTTCTGTTTCCATTTCTTTTTGCTTTCTCCTTTTCTGTTATGTTTTTCCCTTACCACTCTCAGCTCTTTAATTTACGTTTTCCATGTTGTTTCATAATCCACCATCTGGTTTAGCATTCCAATCCACAACAATTACTTTCCAGGAATTTGAATGTCATAGAAATTTTGCCACATGAAAAGGAATTTGGGAGCTTATCAATTGATTCTCTTGCTGCACTTGACTACGATAACCATGAGTTCGAGGATGATGAAGAAGCCATTGAACAGTTTTCAAACCTCCTGGATTATTCAGAAAAAGAATTTGACTTAGACAATGAGGTGGTCGAGGTGATTAACATGGGCACCGAAGAAGACAAAAAGGAGCTGAAAATAGTGGAAAATCCTGAACGCACAGAAATGGTTGCGTTGTTTAAGGAATTCCTGGATGTGTTTGCATGGTCCTATCATGATATGCTAGGATTAGACCCAGAGATTGCTTCACACAAGATCCCTTTGTATCCCGAAGCTGAGCCGAAGAAGCAAAAGTTGAGGAGAATGCGACCGGACATGTCATTAAAGATTAAAGAGGAAGTGACTAAACAGCTGGAGGCTGGATTTCTGAAGGTTTCAAGACACACTGATTGCGTGGCTAATATTGTACCTGTACCTAAAAAGGATGGGAAGGTCAGGATGTGTGTAGACTATCGGGATTTGAATAAGGCTAGCCCGAAAGATGATTTTCCTCTACCCCATATCGATCTCCTTGTTGATAATACTGCCGGAAATCACCGATTTTCCTTTATGGATGGATATTCTGGGTATAATCAGATTCCCATGGATAATCATGATAAAGGAAAAACTACTTTCATAACACCGTGGGGAACATTTTGCTATACAGTCATGCCGTTTGGATTGAAGAATGCCACCTACCAGCGTGTTATGGTCGCATTATTCCATGACATGATGCATAAAGAGATTGAAGTGTACGTAGATGATATGGTCGCCAAATCTAAAGAGGGAGAAAGTCATGTGACAGTTCTGCGAAAGCTGTTTGAAAGGCTCAGAAAATATAAGTTGCGGTTGAACCCTAACAAATGCATTTTTGGAGCTTCTACAGGGAAGTTACTGGGATTCATTGTTAGCAGAGAAGGGATAAAAGTGGACCCTGACAAGGTGAAGGCGATACAAGAAATGTCTACCCCCCGAACTGAACGAGAAGTGAGAAGTTTTCTTTGGAGGCTCAATTACATTGCTAGATTTATTGCCAATTTGATTAGTACTTGTGAGCCTATATTCAAGCTGCTGCGAAAACATCAACCTGGGGAGTGGAATGAAGAATGCCAAGAAGCTTTTGATAAAATAAAAGCTTATTTAATGACGCCTCCAATTCTGACCCCACCTGTACCAGGCCGTCCTTTAATATTGTACCTCACAGTGTTGCCCACATCTCTTGGGGCAATGTTAGGACAATATGATGAGTCCGGAAAGAAAGAGCAGACAATTTATTATCTGAGCAAGAAGTTTAATGACTGTGAATCTCGTTATCTGGCAATTGAAAAGACTTGTTGTGCATTAGTGTGGGCATCCAAGAGGTTGAGGCAGTACATGCTATACTATACTACCTGGTTAATCTCTCGAATAGATCCATTGAAATACATATTTGATAGTCCTCATGTTTCGTTGAGAATGTCAAAATGGCAAATAATGTTGTCTGAATTTGATATCAAATATGTGACTCAGAAGTCCATCAAGGGAAGTGCAATTGCTGATCATCTAGCTGAATATCCTCTTGAGGATATACGGCCTATCATGCCAGAATTCCCCGATGGTGAGGTGTTAACAGTGGAAAAAGATGAGATAGAAGAAGAGGATGTATGGAAAATGTATTTTGATGGGGCTGTCAATATGAATGGATGTGGAATAGGAGCCGTAGTGGTATCACCAGCTGGAAAGCAGTACCCAGTCTCCATCAAACTAGACTTTGAATGTACCAACAACATTGCAGAGTATGAAGCATGTGCAAATGGTTTGCAAGTTGCAATTGACTTGGGAATCAAGGAACTAAAAGTCTTTGGGGACTCTGCACTCATAATCTACCAAGTCAATGGGGAATGACGTACAAAGGATCCGAAATTGATACCGTATCAGAAGTACTTGTCTCGATTAATTGAGCACTTTGACGATATATCATTCATCCACTTGACTCGAGACAAGAATCAATTTGCAGATGCTTTTGCGACCTTGGCTGTGATGACTAAATTGGAGGTCCACGCAAATGTACAACCTATTCATGTAGAGGTGCAAGATAAACCGGTGTCTTTGTGACGTGGAGATTGAGCCAGATGGCCGACCATGGTATCATGACATCAAACAGTACATTCAAAAAGGAGAATATCCGATTGGAGCAAATAAAGTGCAAAGAAAAACAATTCGACGATTGGCTATGGCCTTTTTCCTAAATGGTGAAGTCCTTTACAAGCGGAATCATGACACTATTCTCCTTAGATGTGTATATGCTCATGAAGCTCGAATGATTATGACTGAGATCCACGAAGGAATTTGTGGAACCCACGCTAATGGGCATATGATGGCACGCAGGATACTAAGAAGTGGATATTATTGGTCTACCATGGAGAATGACTGCATCAGTTATGTTCGAAAGTGTCAGAAATGTCAAACATATGCAACTGAGTCAATGCTCCTCCAGTTCCATTACACAACATGGTATCTCCTTGGCCTTTCTCAATGTGGGGCATGGATGTCATCGGCCCAATTAATCCCAAGGCATCCAATGGCCATCGTTTCATCTTGGTTGCAATTGACTATTTCACAAAGTGGGTGGAGGTTGTTTCATATGCCAATATCATGCAGAAAGTGTTTATCAGACTTATTAAAAAAGACATTATTTGTAGGTACGGGATTCCAGAAAGAATTATCACAGATAATGCTCCAAACCTCAATGGTGCTGAAGTTCAAAAGCTCTTTAAAACCTTCAAAATCAAGCATCATAATTCAGCTCCTTATAAGCCTCAAATGAATGGTGCGGTTGAAGCTGCAAATAAGAATATCAAGAAAATCATCGCCAAGATGGTGGTGAATTACAAAGACTGGCATGAAATGCTGCCATATGCTTTGCACGCATATCGAACCAATATACGGTCAAGCACAGGAACAACTCCTTTCTCATTAGTATATGGAATGGAAGCTGTATCTCCCATAGAAGTGGAAATCCCATCCTTAAGGGTTCTAATGGAGTCTAGCTTGGAAGAATCTGAATGGGTGAAGGTCCGATATGAACAGTTGAACATGATAGAAGAGAAAAGACTAGTAGCTATTTGTCATGGCCAGTTGTACCAAAGCATAATGTCTAAGGCTTTTAACAAGAAAGTCCGCCCTAGAGATTTTTATCCAGGAGATTTGGTTTTGAAGAAAATTCTCCCTAATCAAGAGGATGCACAGGGAAAATGGGCCCCAAACTATGAAGGTCCTTACATTGTCAAGCATGTGTTCTCAGGTGGGGCATTGATTTTGCAAAACATGGATGGACAAGAATTGCCTAAACTAATTAACACTAATGCAGTCAAAAGGTTTTATGCTTGAAAGGATGTTGAAAAAGCCCGTTAGGTTGAAAACTCGAAAGAGCGACCTAAGCAAAAGTTAGGGTAAAATGAAAAAGGAAAAGATAAAAAAAAAAAGAAAAGAAAAAGAAAAAGCTCGTTATGTTGAAAACTCGAAAGAGCAACCTAGGAAAAAATTAGAGCAAAAAGATAAGCATCATCTCAGGCAGCTTATACTGGGGCAATTTTGGTTGTTGGATTTGTCCAATGAATCAAGCAAGATTGAAACTGGGGCAATTTTTGAAAAGAAATGGTTTGAAGACATCATCAAAGATCATGGCTATGGTGTTCAACTTGCTGCAAGAAGTGGATTGATTTGGCCACAAAGAACTTACACTGGGGCAAAATTTCATGTCTTTCACAATCTTATCTTTCGTTTTTTCTGTTGTTCCCACCTTTCAAACATTTATCATCCAATACACCAAGCAATAAAAATGTTTATTCAGCCAATCTTTTTGTTTCCTCTTTAAGTGCATGTTTATTTATGATATCTCGAGTAAGCATAAATTTAAGTTTAAAGTTATACAACCTAATAATTCTTACAGCAATACATTCATGGCTAGCATCACACCAAGAAAATTCAGAAGTTTCAGTCAAGCTTGGCAGAACTGTAAATCATCATCCTAAAAAGGGAAAAAGGGGAAAAAGTAAAAAAAGTTACAGAAGAAAAGAAAGTTTATGCTAGAAGGTCCAGCGCGTGAATTACGAGTTTGATCGGTTATAGTCTTCCTTGAAGATTGCTTGATTTGGTTACGGTTAGTTTTTCTGAAATAAACTGAAAATTGATGACTTGTGCATATAACCTTAAAAAAAAAAAAAGATATTGTGAAAATCGTTGTTTTCCATTATTGCCAATTTACATTTCATGTCGGCCTCCGATTGCCAATTTACATTTCCAGTCGGCCTCATATTGCCAATTTACATTTCATGTCGGCCTCAGATTGCCAATTTACTTTTCATGTCGGCCTTAGATTGCCACCATTTAATTTTCCTATCGGCCTTAGATTGCCGCTTTACATTTCCAGTCAGCCTAAGATTGCTAATTTACATTTCAGTCGGCCTCAGATTGCCAATTTACTTTCCAGTCGGCCTCAGATTGCCAATTTACATTCCAGTCAGCCTTAGATTGCCAATTTACTTTCTTGTCGGCCTCGGATTGCCAAGTTACTTTTCTGTCGGCCTCAGATTGCCACTTTACATTTCAAGTCAGCCTAAGATTGCTAATTTACATTTCAGTCGGCCTCAGATTGCCAATTTACTTTCCAGTCGGCCTCAGATTGCCAATTTACATTCCAGTCAGCTTTAGATTGCCAATTTACTTTCTTGTCGGCCTCGGATTGCCAAGTTACTTTCTTGTCGCCCTCAGATTGCCAATTTACATTCCTGTCGGCCTCAGAGGCCAGTTTACATTTCAGTCGTCCTCATATTGCCTTTGCTTTTAATTTCCTATTATTGTTGACCCGTACCCAATTGGTCATAAGACTTCTTAATTTCATGTACATGTTGATCCGTATTCAATTGGTCACAATATTTTTAATTTCCTGTCGGCTTTTGCTTATACAGATGAATTTAATATTTCTTAGACCTTTTGGTTTCTGAACCACATTATTGTATTGCATATTCTCACTTGAGCATTTATTTTCTTTTTCCATGAGAATTCAGTTTCTCTTTTTGTTTGCATTTCATGCATTGCCAACCAAAATCGATGTTCATATTCTTTACTCATTCCTTATGAAGACAATATACGAAACTTGCGTTTTTCATATTCTCTTATAAGAAATGAGTAAAGAGGGGCAATTGTGAACACCTGATTTTGTCCGGCCCATAAAAATAAAAAAAAATGAAATGACGACAGATTTCCATCATTTAGCCCATTTATCAACCTGAATCAATTTTAGACCATGTTTTTAGATTTATTTTGATTTTTGGTGGTGAGCATCACATTCAAGAGAGAGAGCCCAATTCAGTTGGAGTCAGCCCATTTCCTTTGTTAATGTTCTGTTTTTGAAATTTAAAAGAAAAAAAAAAGAGATCCAACACAGCCCAATCTATTTCCATCCAAAAATAAGAATAAAAATAAAAATAAACCAAGCAGAAAGGGACAAGAGAATGTCACGGACTCATGCCTATACATCCTCTGCCAATTACCCGTGAAGCAATAACAAAATTGGGATGAGAGAAAACAAAAGAATAAAAAATAAAAAGAAAAAGAACACAATGATGATGTTCTTCTCAACTTTGTGCAATGAGCCAGAATTCCTTTCGGTTCCAGAGCATGTGAAATGGGGATCTAGCAGTCAACCCGTGAAATCATCAGAGAAATGGGAATATAAAAGAGATATCATCATCCATCATCGGAGGGGGGATTCAGTCAATCAAAAAATTTCAGCATTAACAAAAAGGGAGAAAACTTCCAGCAATATAACCCAATAACATCATCACAATACACAAATTGGCCAGCAGAGAGAGTGGGAATACAAAGAAAAAAATCTGCAAAGAGAGCAGCAACAAATCACAACAACAATCCAGCAACAATAAAAAGTAAGGAATAATGTATTAGCAGCAGCAATATCATCATCACCAAGTAAAATTCAATAAAAAGAAAAGAGGGAAAGTGTGGGAGAGGCCATGACGGTCCTCCTCTTCCATCATCGCCGCGAACCCCACCCCTGCTATAGCACTAGAACCGACATCATCCCCTCTGGCCAAGCTCGCGCCCAGCACCTCCATGCGCAAAGCTCCTCCTCCCATGGCCACCTTTTCTTGGCCGCGGATCAGCCACCAGCCTCCCTCTCCTCACCAACTCGCCTCACGCCTTTCCCTTTTTCTTCTTAGTCACGAACCCCATTTCCCAGCTGTGATCTTCCCCTGCTTCTCCTCTTCACAACCCTCAACTTTCAGAACTGCCATTTACAAACCCAAACTCAGCCACTTCAATCACCACGGACGCTCCCTCCTCCTCCTTCCACTGTCGCTGCCGTGAACTCACGGCCCGACACCCCGAGACCGTTGCACCGTACTCTGTCTACAGCCAGCCACCTCGCAAACCCAATCGGCCAGCACCACCATGCACGCAGCGCTCTGTGTTCTTTGCCGCACCGACACTCGCTGCAATTCCTCCTCCCCTTCGCTACCAATTACTCAAAGTCCCCTCTGCATCCTCCTCATCCCTTACATACTCTTTTTCCCATCTCTCTTTGTGCTCAGAAATCTAGCTCCCTATTGTTTTGCTTCTAAAAAATAAAAATGAAAGCTAAACTCCACAACCTATATACATCAACTCTCAGATCTGCCATTTGCAAGCCCAAACCCAACCATCACCATGAACTCCTCCTCCTTCCCCCACATCACATCGCGTCGGCCTCCACCCGCCGCTGCCTCACGCCGGCTGCGCTGGATCGCGCACCTCCCTTCCCTTCCTTCAGCGGAGCTCCTCCCCCTGGCTCAGCCTTGGCCGCGGCATCCTTCCCCTCCCTCTCCCAGCCGCGGCAATCTCCCACTCTTTCACATGGAAGACCTCTCTCACTCATCCTCTCTTTATCTCTCGATCTTTCTTTCTCTCTCTCTAGATCCCTCTCCATTTTTCATTTCCTCTTTCTTTCTCACTCTCTGTGGCTCTCTGTCTCTCGCCCATTCTTTTTTTTTTCTCTCTCAACAGCCGTGTGTGTGGGTGCGTGTGTGTGTTACGTGCGTGTGTGGGTGTGTGTGTGTGTTGCGTGTGTGTGAGTGTGGGTGTGTGTGGGGTAGGGTAGTATTAGGTTAATGAAATTAGTTTTAGGTGAAATTAGTAAGTTTAGATTTTGTGCTATTTATCTATTTATTTAGTTTTTGGTCAAGAGCATGTTATTAGATCATATTATAGGTTTGTTTGTTTGGGTTTAGATTTGTTTGTTTAGTACATTTTTTATTTTTGGGTCCTTTTTGTTTGGATTTGGATTAATTTGGGTCAAGAACAAATAAATGAATAATAAAAAAAAAGATTTTATTTAATTTGAACCTAAAAATGATTTTTCAAAGGGGAAAAGTAAGTTTTTATTTAATTTAGGTTAAAAATGAATTCTTGAGTGTTTTGTTTATTTTATCCTTGACTGAAATTTTTTTTAGTAAATTAAATTTTGATAACAGGATTAATTAAGCCGTGACGGTTTATTAATTCTAAATTCAAAGAATATTTTTAGCTGTGACAGCTTAATACTCTAAAAATTATTAAAATAATAATAATAATAAAAAATAAAAATAAAAGTCAATCAACACATTAATTGTTCTATTTTTATTTATTTTATTTTAACTAAAATCCACCCAATACAGAATCATTTTCAACAGAACTACGTGACTTTGAATTCCTCATCGCACCAGAGGATACGTAGGAGCAGGTGATTCCTGTCAAGTCAAAAATTAAATTTTATTATGTTATTTTACCTGTAAATATTTATTATTATTTTTATTTAATTATAAATATTTGTCACCTTTTATTGTTATGTATTATTTTTTAATTTCAGCTAATAATCAAATTGTTCTAAATGAGGATGTTAATTTAGCCGTGACGGCTTATTAACTAAGTTAAACATCTGAGCTGTGACAGCTTGATGTTTTAAATTTTCAAACAAAAATTAGATTTTTATAATTTGTATTACTTGCAAATATTTTCTTTAATACCTTTTTTTTAAAAAAATTTTTGAAGCTAATCAATTATTAATTAAATATTTTATTTTGAATAAAATATTAATTTAGCCGAGACGGCTTGGTAACTGAATATTTTGGAGATCTAGGTTATGACAGCTTGATGTT
Organism: Dalbergia cultrata; assembly: GCA_031216105.1. NCBI lineage: Eukaryota > Viridiplantae > Streptophyta > Magnoliopsida > Fabales > Fabaceae > Dalbergia > Dalbergia cultrata. The sequence continues at coordinate 86,729 of CM062347.1, read as the reverse complement.
TCAAGATTTTCAAACTAAAATCAAATTTTATGACATTATTTTATTCCGTTTTGTATGTAAATATTTTTGTTCATTATTATTATTATTATTGTAAATATTTGTTTATTTATTATTATTATTATTATTATTATTATTATTATTTTCCTCTTTCTTTTTTATCTTAATTTAAGTAAATCATTGAAATGTATATATTTTATTTTAAATAAAGATGTTAATTTAGCCGTAACGGCTTATTAATTTAACATTATGGATACCTGAGCTGTGACAGTTTGGTACTCCGAGATTTTCTTATTCTAAAAAATATTTTCTTTTATAATTTTCTTGAAATAAAAATGTAAATAAATATTTTGAAAGGTTATTAATAATTTGCACAATTAATTAAGGTACCGTCTAAAGACGGGTGTATTAGGGGTGCTGTAGGATTAAGTTCCTACCCTTCCCTAAGCATAACCGACTCCCGAGCTCAGATCTAGTTTTGAAGATCATTTTCTTTAAATTAAATGGGTTTTTCCATAATTTTTGCCAATGAAATAAAAATTTGGTGGCGACTCCAATTTTAAACAAAACTCATTTTTTCGCCGTCCCGTCGCGATCCCGGTTGCGACACTCATGCCTTTACTTTTGGTCATTATTATTATTTTTCCATATTATATAAACTATTTATGAAATTATAGAATAATTTACGCTATGAAATATGCCTTTAAGGATTATAGAAATTTCAAAAAAATTATTGTTTTTCATAGTTATCATGAAAACCTCATTTTAGAAAACTCATGAGACTATAATTGATACCTTCCATGTTATAGAATATCTTTTTCGTAGTTTATGAAATTGTGAGACCTCAGTTTAATGTTTACAGTAAAAATATTGATTATCATATTTTCAGAGTATGGATTTCCTATGAAGATTTTAGAATATCATATATGACTTATTGAAAATATTGAACAAAGTATGATTCATAAAAATTGTCAGATACATACTCTGTTGCTTTTTGAAATCACTATGTCTATAAGCTGGTGATCCCTTGGGCTTGATTTTAGAACCTCAGTTATGCCACTGCCAAAATGTTAGAATTATATGAATTCATATCTTTTAGATTTATTTGGTTTATGTACAAGTTATTTTATTAATTAGTGAGAAATAGAATAGCGAGTTAACAGCTGCAACATTGATCATTAACCTTGGTACTAAATGGCTCACTTGAAGACTAGCTCACCCACGGAATGAACCCAGTGTGGTGTCCATTTATGGGACCTAGTTAGGTACCCATCAGATTAGCTAATGGCTCAGATTCAGCTATTCAGTTAAGATATTTACGTACAGAACCATTACTGTTTCTCTACTAGTTATTGCCATTGAATTAGTTAATTTATTATTTTCAGTACAGTCATATGTAATTAAATATAAAATGTTTTACATCAGTTGCATGTATATGTTATGTATATTTTTATTGTTGTCTCATGTGGGTTGTGAATAGAGGCTCACTCATTGAGTTTTGATGAACTCACCCCTCTCTTTTCCTTCCCTTACAGATACAGTTATGGTTCAGTTGCACCACAGGATCTTTCTCAATAGTGCTACAACTTCTTTTGGTGAGCTTCGCTTAGGAGTAGAGCTTACTGTTGATTATATCAGTTAGTAGTGCTCAAATGATTGTGTAGGCAGGATCCTAGACATGAATTATATTGTTTTGATTATTTTCAGAATTTAAGTTATTTATTTAATTATGTTTGGCTTTGGTCCATATTATGGATTTTATACAGTTTTACGTTTAAAATTTATGTTTTGAAAATATTTTCAGATTATGGAGTTTTAGTTGAACTTGAGATATTTTGAATATATTTTAATTTATTTACGCATATTAGTCAGTTACGTTATCAGAGGCTTCCGTGGGGATCCAATCCCTCACGTGCCGGTCACGCTCCGTAGGCCGATCGTGACAAGTAAGAAAGGAACTCATATCTCCTTGATGAAACATTTCCTGAAGAATCATTTTGATGATTCTATTGATGTTGAGTGTCTCATGTTGGCAACCATCTATTCAAAACTTTAGAAGGATTTGGAACACTTGAATACTTATGAGTTGATTGTTCGCCTCAAAAACATTCCAATAACAAGCAAGACAAGAAAGGTATAAGACTACCAAAGCTCTTCACTTTTGCAAGATGTCTAAGGGTGCATCAGTTAGTGCTCATGCTTTGAAGATAAAGGGCTATATTGATCACCATGAAAGTCTCAGTTTTCCAGTTAGTTTGGAATTCTCCACGGATTTGATCTTGAATTCATTGTCTGATAATTATGCCTAGTTTGTCATGAACTAAATATGAATAATATGGAGAAATCCATTGTTGAGATGCATGCAATGCTTAAAACTATTGAGCAAGGTGTGAAGAAAGTTCCAAGCCATATATACTCATGGTTAAAAAGGAAAAGGGGATGAAAAAGAAAGGCAAGTCTAAGGCAACAGGTGCCAAAAAGCCTAAGGCACAAGCAAAAGCTAAGGTTGAGCATAAGGAAAAAGTTCCAAAGGAAACAGTTTGTTTCCACTACAATGAACCGTGTCATTGGAAGAGGAACTACGAACTCTATCTAGAAGATCTAAAGAAGAAGAGTGCTGACTCTACATCTTTAGGTATTTATTTTATAGAAGTTAATTTGTCTACTTCTACCTCATGGGTATTAGATAATGGATGTAGATATCATATTTGTATAAATGTGCAGGAATTCAAAAGGAGTAGATAGTAAAAAGGTGTGATATAGACCTACGAGTTGGCAATGGTGCAAGAGTTGCTACTTTAGTTGTAGGAACCTATGAATTGGTTTTGCCCAATTGGCTTTTGTTAGTTTTGAACAATCACTATTATGTTCTATGTAACATCCCCTGCTGCTTTATGGATTGACAACTATCCCCACAAACCAACACGGGTCTTTTCAGCATGCTTTGTCCTCACTCACATGCTTCCTAGGAAAACTTCCCAGGAGGTCACCCATCCCAAAATTACCCCAGGTCAAGCACGCTTAACTGTGGAGTTCTTTCAGTTTAGGCTACCGAAAAGAAGATGCATCTTGTTGATATAGGTAATACGAATCAATTCATATAAGCCTTCCTCAACTGTATAGTCCCATACCTATACAGTCTTAGGATCCCTCTCATTCAGGTGTGTAATCGGTTCATTCATGTACCCCTCCGCTTAGAGGACCTTGTGAGGAGCCGCTCCTTGTCCGTGCCCTCTTTGCACCGGCGATCACTCCTCGTCCTCGTCCCCGGGCGTTACGTCAAATGTAACATCCCCAAATTTATAACTAAGATAAATATTAATCTTAACTAGCGATAGCAAAACCAAGAGAATCTGGACAAATGTTATGAAACACAACAAATAGACTACTTAAGTATGTTTAGAGAAAAATGCAAAGAATTACGAAAATGCCATCACTTAGTGGAAATTACGAAAATGCCCTTGCTATGTAAAGAAAATTACCAAACTACCCTTACCTTATTAAATGACAAAGATATCCTTACTCTATGAATGGAATTACAAGAATACCACTATCATTGTCTAATTACAAAAATATCCTTGTCTTAGTTAAAGAAATTACTACAATGCCATTTTCACAAATCCCTAGACTTGTCTTTAGACAAGAATGAATCTAAGCCATTGGATTAAGATGATAACACAATAATTTAACCACATACATCATACACATTTCTGAATCACATACATGCACTAAAGGTTAGAAAATCTCCACTAACATCTTTACACAAAACGTGGAGCATTTTCATCCAACATGTTTGCATAAAACATGGAAACATGTTTGCACAAAACATGGAGCATTTTCATCCAACATGTTTGCATAAAACATGGAAACATGTTTGCACAAAACAAGGAGCATTTTCATCCCAAAATTCAGCCAACATGTTTCCATAAATCATGCTCCAAGTGCTTTCCTTTTTCTGTTTTTTCTCTAATCTTTTCACTATAAATACTCCTCAAACTCTCTTCAATTCAGAAACTCTCTAAGTGTTCTTTCTTTCTTATTCTATCATTCTTCTTATATTCTTCAAAGGCTTCTCTTGATCCTCTAAACTTCATCCAAACACTTAAATCCTAAGTCCAAACTTTCACTAGCCCTCACAAGAGTTACAATCTTTAACTATAGTGAGAAATATTTTCTTAAGCACTCAAGTTCTAGAGCCAAGATTCAAGGAGGGTCATCTACTCAAAAGACTCTTGTTCAAAGCTTAAGGAAGAAGAGAAGGACCCTTTTTAAACCCTACACAAGAGGTAGGAGTTTCTTCTTTATTTGTTCAAGTATTGTTGGCTTCTAACTTTGCTCATGGATAGAATGCCTCAAACTTGAGTTATTATCAAAAGTTTTGAATAATTATATTTTTAGAAAACACAACATGTTCTATTCTGCTATGAGTACTTTTATGATGTTATCAAACTCAAATATAACTTAAAAGATTGTATGTGAAACTTGAGTTAATAAAGATAACTTAAGACATGAACATGGCAGGTGCTGGAATTTCTAGTTATTTCTGGCAGTAGTTACTTCGAAAATTAGCGTTCATAAAGTATGAAGGATCTCAAAATGAAAATATTTTTATTATAAACTAGACTCATTGTAGAACACGGTCCAAAAAGAATCACCTAAAACGGAGTTTCGCAGCCCAAGATATAAATTTTTAAAATAGAGCCTAAGACTGAAACTCTTAATCTGACCTTGTAGTAGTAAAATAGGTGTAACTCACTCTAGAAAAATGCAAATGGACTGATTTGAACTTTATGGAAAAGCTAACACATCTACAAACACACTTATGTATGCTATGCATAAAGTTTTACACCACAAAAATACAGAATGAGAGATATATTTTCGGGACAGTGTGCTAAGAAAGTCTTGAAGATAGCGTGATACTGTTAGAGTGCAATTTGGAAAGGTTCTGGCTAAGGAAAGACTTGGTATTTAAGCGTGTCCATTGTGACCCACCTCTCTTTCCTGGGAATCCTACTATGCACAATTTACAGTTGATTTACACTAATCTAAGATATTAGTGCTACAAATTTTATTCTAAAAGATATCAGAACTCTAAATAAAAGATTCAAGTCTTGTAAAGAGATAATTTTAAGGATTTAAGTAGAATAATAATCTTCAGGAGATATATATAAAAGTCATAATAAAAATATATAAAGAACCTTTAAAAATATCTTAAAGGGTATTAATCTATTAATGGAAATACTAAGAGTACAAAGAAGACTAAGAGAAAAAGATAATACCAAGATATCCATAACCTATTAGGAACACTAGAGACCTAACTTGATAACTTAGGTTGCTTAATATGAATTATCTATGAGAATGTTTACTATGAGATTTACATGATATTGTCTATGTTACATGAAGTGATATACAGAAATGTGAATGTATTGATGAGATATGAAATGATAATGATAAAATGATTGACTGTGCCATGATTTATTAATGTGCATACATTCATGTTTCAAATGAAATAATAAATAGACCAACTCACTGCTTAATCCTCTTTGAGGATTAAGGTATTGATGATTTCACTCAGTGAGAATAAAAGTAAAACCTGAAAAAGTAGCAATGATAGTCTGGAATAGTGGACTTGAGTTAAACTCACGGCTTAACCCCCTAAACCGTTGAGATCATGGTAACAGAAAGAAAACCAAAAGGTTGTGGCGACGGCCACGGTATGAGCTCATTACCCTTTTAGGGTGGTCTGAGATATTGATGCATTCATCCCGTGAGTAATTAAGAAATATGTTGATGAAATAAATGAAAGATGATGATCACTAAACAAGTGAATGTTGAGGATGAGTAATCATGAAATGCATGCAGCTCCTAAATGATGATTGCTTATTAGTGGTTTTACATGATATGCTTATATGTATTCTTGATGAAATACTGAATGGATATTTCTGCTAATGTTCAAGATTAGTTTAAAAGTAACTGCACTTCGGCTAATCACGTTTGTGAAAGTTTGATAATTGAATCCTTACCTGTTCACCTTTTTATAATAAACCCGAAGTGACTGGGACGACAACGATGACACTTTTAGTACAAGTAGGAACTCCTACTGAGAAATCATGTATTTCTCACTCCTGTGTTTATTTTTCGTTGTCGTTACCAGACACAGACGTGTCCACCTAAAGCAACGAAGCTGTAGCTGAGGAAGGAGGTAGCACGTGAAGATTTCAAACCTTTAAAGTAGGAGCATTCCGAGCTTTAGTTACATTATAGTTGTGAGAAACAATTAGTAATAGTAGAACTTATATTGTTATTTGTAATAACTTATCAGTATGATATATGCCCTGTTGTGACTTATGTATTAAGTGATTATATTCCAGTTTATGTGATAATAGTTCTACACTTAGTCTCTTATTCCGCTTATTTAATTAAGGGCGCAATGTAACTTGATTATTATCTATAAAAGCGCTATGTATTTCACTTCTCGTTACAGGCTTAAGTTTTCAAAAAATTAATTTATTTTAAAAAAAAAAAAACTTCCACTATTTTTCTAAGTTAATTTCAAAAGAAAATAAATGCAAGGCATAAGTGACAACTAATAGAATCCAAATGTGAACTTAAGCACAGTGGGGTTCTATTAGGGTGTTACATTCTAGTTTGAGTAGGAATATTATTTCAGTTTCTAGTTGGAATGATGAAGGTTTTTTTTCTTATTAAAAATAATATATGCTCCATTTATTATGATGATTTGTCTATGGTATTGCTGATTCATATGTTGGCCTTTACATCCTGAATCTAGAAATACCTAATAATGGTGATATCTATAATATAACTACTAAGAAAGTCAAACCAAATGATTTGAATCCAACCTATTTATGACATTGTCGTCTTGGCCATATAAACCATAAACATATCTCTAAACTTCATCAGGATGGAATCTTAAATTCATTTGATTATGAATTATTTGATAATTGTGACTCTTGTTTACTAGGCAAAATGACAAAGGAACCCTTTACTGAACACGATACAAGGGCTATTGACTTATTTGGCCTAATACATATCAATGTATATGGTCCATTAAGCATTCGAGCTAGCGGAGGATTTTAGTACTTCATTACATTCATTGATGATTTCAGCAGATATGGCTATGTTTATCTGATGAAACATAAACATGAGTAATTTGAAATGTTCTCTAATCAAGGTGGTGAATACTTGAGCCAAAAATTTTAAGACTATCTTAGAAATTGAGGAATTGTTTCACAGTTAACTGTACCAGGAACACCACAATGGAATGGTGTATCTGAAAGGACAAATCAAACCCTATTAGATATGGTTCACTTTATGATGAGTCAGGAATATCTTCCTTTATCCTTTTGGGGTTATGCCTTAGAAACTGCAGCTTTTACTTTGAATCAGCTTTTATCCACAGTGGTTGAAAAGACACCATATGAGATGTAGACTGGAAAAATGCCTAGTTTGTCTGTTATGAAGATTTACGGTTGTGAAACTTATATGAAACAACAAGTTTCACATAAGTTAGCAACCAAATTTGACACATGTCTCTTTGTGGGTTATCCTATAGAAACTAAAGGATACTACTTTTATAATTCCTCTAAGAACAAGGTGTTTGTTACTCGAAATGATGTCTTTTTGGAAAGAGAATTTCCAAAAGAACTAGTGGGAATATAGTAAATCTTGAAGAATATCGAGAACCACAAGAGAACATAGAACTACCAATGGAACCTCGGCAAGACCCACAAACCATTGTTGAGCCTATTCAAGAAACACAAGCTCCATGCAAGTTTGATGGGACGCAACATGAGCCCAAGATATGGATTTCTTGTGATGGATAGTTGTGATGTATTGCTCATGGATCAAGATGAGCCTACTACCTATCAGGAAGCTGTATCAAGTCTAGATTTTGAGAAGTGGCAAGATGCCGTGAAATCTGAAATATAGTCCATGTATGATAATCAAGTTTGGAACTTGGTTGATACACCTAAAGGGATAAAAACCATTGGGTGCAAATGGGTTTTCAAGAAGAAAGCTGACATGGATAGTAAAGTGCATACCTTCAAAGCAAGACTTGTTGCAAAATGTTTCAAACAAACTCTTAGTATAGACTATGATAAAACTTTTTCACTAGTCGTGATGCTCAAATCCATAAGGATTCTCATTGCTATTGCTTTATACTATGATTATGAGATATGGTAGATGGATGTTAAAACAACGTTCTTTAACAGAAACTTACTTGAGGATGTGAACATGACATAACCTGAAGGTTTTGTTCATCTTGAGAGTTTTGGAAAAGTTTTCAAGCTTCAAAAACCCATTTATGGATTGAAGCAACATTCTCGAAGTTGGAATCTTCATTTTGATGAAGCAGTCAAACAGTTTGGATTCATCAAGAATGAAGATGAGCTTTACGTATACAAGAAGGTTAATGGGAGTGCAATTGTTTTCCTTGTGTTATATGTCGATGACATATAACTCATTAGGAATGACATCCCTATCTTACAAAATGTAAAGACTTGGCTGGGAGCTGTTTCTCAATGAAGGACTTGAGTGAAGTTGCTTACATCCTTGGAATAAAAATCTTTAGAGATAGATCCAAAAGGATAATTGATCTAAGTTAGAGCACTTACATTGATAAAGTCCTAAACAGGTTAATCATGTAAGATTCCAAAAGAGGATTCTTGCCAATGTCTCATGGCATTCACCTTAGCAAGACTCAGTGTCCTACGACATCTGATGAGTGAGAACACATGAGTAAGGTCCCTTATGCTTTAGTTATAGGATCCATCATGTATGCCATGATTTGTACTCGACTAGACATCTTGTATACATTAAGCATGACAAGCAGATGCCAAGTAGATACCAGTCAGATCCTGGTGAAAGTCACTGGACAACAATCAAGAACATCCTTAAATACTTGAGAAGATCTAAGGATGCATTCTTAGTGTATGGAGGTTTGGAAGATGAGCTGGTTGTAAATGGTTACATAGATGCAAGCTTCCAAACTGACATAGATGATTTTAGATAGTAGTTAGGATATGTGTTTATATTAAATGGAGATGCAAGTAGTTGGAAAAGTTCCAAGCAAAGCACTGTCATGGATTCTATAGCAGAAGTTGAGTATATAGCAGTATAAGATGCAGCTAAAAAGGCTGTATGGATCAAGAAATTCATCTCTAACCTGGAAGTAGTTCCTAACATCATAACCCTCTGGTTTTCTACTATGATAACAATGGTAGTATTGCATAGGCTAAAGAGCCAAGATCACATTAGAAATCCAAACACATACTCAGGCATTACCATCTTATTCGAGAAATCATTGAGAGAGGAGACATGAAGATATGTAGAGTGCCAACCAATGACAACATTGCAGATCCACTAACTAAGACTATTCCACAAGGCAAGCATGGCCTGCATACTAGGTCTATGGGTATTAGATACATATGTGATTAGGTCTAGTGCAAGTGGGAGATTGGTAGTGATTATGCCCTAGGCCATTTATTAGACTTTTATTGTTAGTTACATTTTCATTGATGAAATGATGCTTTATTCATTTTCTTTATTATTATATTTATATGTTACATATAATAATAAATATATCCCTAGTTGATTATTAATTTCATGATATGAGACTAATATAAGCTTGCGTATGGTACAAAATTAAATTTATGAGTATTTGTTAGAGAACAAGATATTGAATAGACCCGTTATGAGATCACTATATGGATTAATGTCATAAGTGATTCTCATAATAATTATATAATACCTTAGGTATACGTTTCATAGACAGATTTCAATATGACCCTAGTATCCCTCGGGACCCATCCATGTTGCTAGGAAGGTCCCAGAAGTATGAAAGACCTTTTTATGTAGAACCTAGTGTTGCTGTCATCGTTATGGGAATGGGCTTTTTGTCACTCTGTTGATCGCTATAGTAGAATAGCGATCCTGTGATGTTTTAGGGGAGTGCTTAAGGTGCCCTGACCACTATAGCAGTGCCCCCGATGCGTGAACAGTGTTAAACGATACTGTTTCACTTAAATGAACCCCTTACCCTTTATAAGCCCTCTCCCTCAATCCGTGAAAACACCCCTTTTTCACGGAAACTCTTCTCCCAAACTCCCTTCCACTAATTTTCTCTTAATCCCACTCCAATCTAGCTTCCCCCAAGATTCAAGGTATGTGTTTAATGTTATGTTTGTTTTTATTTTCTTCCTCCCCCAATCTTGTTAGAGTTTACTTAGGGTAATCTAGGGATACCCATAAATTGATCAAGAGTTTTATGATTGTAATAGCAGATATTGGTGCCATCTCTCCCCTTAGGAGCTCTGTTAGTGTTGGTACATTGTAACACGAAAAAAATATTTAAAAAATTAATTTAAACTTTATTAATCATAATTTGAAAAATCTGACAGGCATAGCAATAATGAGGATGGCCTAATGGACGAGTTGAAAAAAAAATTTCTGGGGCCAGGAGTGAATACCTTGTGGGCCCCGTCGGGACAACCAAAACCCTAGAATTAGGGCTCAGAGATGCTTGAAACTGAAAAATTATAAGATTAAGGTTAGAAATGGTTAAAGAATGAGAATTTTATACATGAAATTTAATTTCGGGAAATGTTTGATTACTCGGATACGGTATTACAACCATTGGGTAAAATTTCGTTGTGTGATTTCTAATACCGAAAGATAATTTAATCTTACAAAGGGATAATGTCTATCCTTTAATGTTAAGTGTAAGGCTAAGATTTAATTTTTCTTCAATGTCTATCCTTTACAAAATTAAACCCTAGCCATCTATTTTACTTTCTTTCTTTAAGAATTATGCATTTATATTAAACAATATCTAAACTTTATTACATGGTAAATACAAGACCAAACCTTATCTCTCCATAAATGCACATTTTGGCCAGCACAAGAAGAAGAACCAGCCACCATTTTTGTTTTCTCAAGGGCTTAGAAACTTGATTCAAGCCTCCATTTTCCTAGCTTAGACTTGCCAAAATTATAAACTTCCTTTACTAAACGTACTCTACTCATCACTACCTATAAAACTAACTGATTAGAATTTGAATCTGTCAACCTTCTCTACTATGAGAGCACACAATCTAATGCCTAAGGAAGGGTTTGGTATTGGTTTGGAAGCCTTGAAGTGAAGAAGATCATTCTTGGATCATCCTTGGAGCCAAGATTCCCAGCGCCACCAAAGTAGGGTTTTCTTTAACCTCTTTTCTCAAAACTGATTTTGTTTATGCGAATGATTTAGCTTGAGATTTTTTGTTTTATTGGCTGATTACACATAAATACTAAAGTATTAATTTTAGTAGAGTTTTGATGAAGTTAGGAAACCCTTTTTGCTAAAACATGTTGCTGGATTTTTGGTTTTGTTATAGCCAGGGGAATTTCACGAATTTTCTAATGTGTATGTGGATATTTTTATGAGTTAGAAAAATTATATATTTAAGCTAATATCTTAACTAGTCCCAAAAATTTTCTTGAGCTTTATTTTAGACTTATACTATTTTGAAAAAATCAAGAATTGAAACTATGCTTGTACCTAAGTTATTGGAATTGAAACTATAGATTTTGCCAATTTTGTTATCATAGTAAATAATTGATTTTTCCTTTGAAATTTTTATGGGGTGTTGGAAACATCTCAAAGGTTGACCAAGAGTTTTATTTTGAATTTAATCAATCATTTGCTAGGGGTTAAAAATTATGAAATTTTGACTTTGAGCTAAGATTAGGTGGTCTCTAACCTCCCAATTTGTAGAATTTTGTTAGCATAACTAGAGAACCCTTTTTGCTCTGAAATTTTTACTGGACTTTATGGACACATTGAGGTGTTACATACATTACACTTCACTCCTCTAGGTGAGTGGGTTTGATCTCATGGCCTTACTTTGTTCATTATATCATTATTTTCTAGCATTATGGACTATTTAGAAATTTAAAATTTGACTTTTCACATGATATGGGTTTTATATAAATTGTGCAATAGCTAGAAATGCTTCTTTGAAATTATACATGAAAATCTATGAACATGGGACCATCATTGCGCTATAAATATTTTATATGATTGAAATGGTGATTTTAGATTTTAGAGGTAAATGTGAAGTTTTATGTTTATTTATGAAAACTGAGAAATGTTGAATTAGAGATTGTAGAACCCCGTTTCATGAATTTTTTTTATGGATTTTGGAATAGGGAATTATTGAGAGGAACAGAGCTGTGAGTTAACGGCAGTTATTTCGTTAACCTTGGCATATCAAGGCCCGCTAGGGGCAATTATTCACATGTTAGATCAGTTCACGAAGGATGTGCTTCGCGAGGGACCGTTAAGATCTCAACCAGGTACTTTTGTTCGTGAGGGACTGAGCATCACCCTTTTCAGTTTATGAATAATATGTTCTCTTTTGTAATTTCATGAGAAATGAAGATGATTTATGCATATTGATAATTTTATTGTTATTATGCATTACACTTAGAATGATTTTATAATGTTGCATTTTTATTTATGTATATTCTTCTTGTCCCATGTATAATTATGGGTGAGGATCCACTTATTGAGTTTTGTGATAAGACTCACCCGTCTTTCCCTTTTTGCTTACAGACATAGATGCCGCCTTGGATTCTCTACCTCCATCCACTCAGCAATAGTTTATTTCCAGTTTAATTTGGGTAAGCTTTATGTTGATGTGAAGTACTTGTATTTTTGTACAGTGCTCCAGTGATGTTGCAGGCAAGGTCTCAAACCACATGCTCCAGTGATGTTTTGCTTTTTGATTCCATGATTTGTTTGTATTTAAAAATGATGTATCATTCATGATTATTTTGCATAGAGAGCAACTCACCATATTTTGTAAAACAAATATAGATATAGTTTGAATTATGAGAAAATGGTTATTCATGATTTTTAAGGATCATTTATAAAATTTGTTAATGAAATTAAATATTTTTATGAATAAAATATGCATAAAAGGTGACTCGGCGATCACTAGGCTTAGGTAGGGATGAGGTTCCTCACGTGCCCGTCATAATCCAAGTCTGGTCGTGACAAGTTATCTCAATAAATCATACTTGAGTTCATACAATTTCCTACATTAAGGACATTATTTTTTGACATAATCAAACATTATCTTTAACTTGATCATTATAAAGATTGTGATTGAATATAATGTAAGTTATGGAGAGGATAATGGCTAAACAAGATGGGATTTGTCCACATTCTTTTAGAGATATCTATTGAGCCCCTCAATAAATGAGATTGAGAACTGCATGGCTGTGCTCAAATGAATTAAAGGAGTCATCAGTGTCCTTTGATTTACTAGTCTACTTGGAGATCAAGAAATTATATTTAGACAATATAAGGATGACATTATTATGTTCAAATTAGATATTGTGCGACAAAAGGATTATAGCATTATATTAGTTAAATTGATATGGACTTTTAATTTATTATTAATTGAGTCAATCATAATGCCTTGCTATAGAGCACTTTATGACTTGTAGACGTAATAGTAGTATTGGGCTTACTGCCAACATAATAAACATTTTAAATATATATAGATGAGATATATTATCTCTCTATTAAATTTGTGATTCTATTTTATATTATTAGATAATATAAATTTGAAATCTAATAATAAATATATCAAATCAGATTCAATTTTTTTTTCAAATTCTGAAAGATATATTTTTTAATACCAAATATATTTTTCCAAATTAGTTAGGATTACATATCTCTTTATAAATAGGAGATAAGAATCTCGATCTTGCATGTGACAGTTTTAGAAATTGAGAACAAATTAAAGGGAACTCTACTACCATGATTTGAAATTACACTGAGCTAACACTCATACAACCATTTGTGTGTGAATACTAATAAAGGACACGATCATTCATTGAGGAGCACCTACAATCCAAACACGAGAATCGAATTCTACAAAGCATGCTCTCAGGTACGTAATTCAATCTTTACCTTTAAACTGATTGAATCGCATGACTCCCATTTTAGGTTTTGCAATAAAAATTTAAAATTCCACCATGCAATCTATACCATACAAATTCATGAAAACCAACGGGGGCAACGTTGGTTAAGGTTTAAAAAGAGTCAACTAGGGTAGTGAGCGCAAATGGCTATCATCCATTGATGTTATTAAAACCAGTAATGAGTTTTGAATTAATCTTTATAAAGATTAATTTTGATCAGATTGATTTGGTTTAAATTTGTTGAAAAGTTAAAAATCAAACCAAACCAATTCAAATAAATTTGATGTTCAAATTTATTTTTCACTAAAACCCAATCTAAACTAATCCATTTACACCCTAAATGAAAGAGGAAAACTAATATTAACCAATGGAATAAAATTAAACAAACATTAATAACAATTGCCTATATGTTCTGAGTGTATAAATTTTTAAAACCTTCAACGTTTTCTGCACTTCAATCGTAATATGGAATTTTAAAATACATACTGGGCTGAGCCGTAATCAAAACGTATTCTGCACTTCAATCGTAGACTGTAGACAAAGTTATCCGGAGGAGAATCTAGTAGACTAATCTGATTAGTATGCAACAGAACAAAATGACAAACTTGAAGACAGGTAATGCATACTTTCCACCCTCGTCAATGACACTTGAAAGGTAGCTGCCATATTCGGAGTTACAAATTAACGCGCTGCAAGCAGCATAACCCTTAACGAATAAACATCTTTCTGAATTCATCATTGGATTTTGGCGTTTCATCGACCTCTTCAGCTTTTGGTTTATTTGCAGTAAAACCAAGTGGTCTGACATTTCTAGGCACGGCAAAAGTATTCTTCCCTTTAAGCTGGATGTTGTCACTTCCTGGCTTTCTAGAGGAGAACCTAGCATCCTTTATATCTCCCTTGGAACAACCATCAGTTTCTTTGGACACACAACCTTTTTGACTAGAAAGATCAGAGGCAAGTGCTGAAAAATTAACTTCAAACGTTAAGAGACACAATATTACAAGATATTGACATAAACAAAGCCTGCAGTTAGCTAATTCTTAAACAGAAAAGGAAAGGGGGCATTCAAAACATATCCCAGTGGAGGATGCCAGTGAAGTAACAACTATGCTGAGATATTTTATTGCTTCTTCTGGTGTATATCAAAGAAGCTATGCGTTGAAACTTCACAACCCAATAAAAGAATATGTAGTTTCTGACAACGTCGAATTTGATCACACACACACTTGACAGCAACCAAATACACACACACACACACACACTTGACAGCAACCAAATACACACACACACACACACTGTTATGCATATATCAAGATCAGCAGGCACAAAAGCTAGCAGGGAGTATCGAATGCACATTCATGTATCCATCCAAGGTAAAATCATTGAAAATCCCTCTTACTTACCATGTTCTTTCAAGGATTTTGGAGCAGAAGAGTCCATCCTACCTCGCTTTGGTTCAGACCGAGCAATACTTAACTTCTTCCCAAGTAACCACTGCTTGTTCTTGGCTACAGCTGCAGCAAGGTGCGCATCATCCAAAAAGTCCACATATGCTAGTCCCTTCATCAATATCAAATAACATTTGTACTTAATTTACGGACACAGTAAATGGGCATATGACAGTCATTTGCCATAAAATTAACAGATGTTCATTTGGTAGAATGGAGAGAGTGTGTGTGTGTGTGTGTTGATAAAATATGGGAGCACTAGTTAGTTTTCCGATGCTATGGCAATATATTAATAGAGTCGGCTAAGTCACTGGCTAATGTTTGTATGCACTGGTTAAGTTAAAAAAATCCTAAATTTGGGAAAAAAGGACTAAGTGAGGATGAAAATTATATAAGTTGAGAAACCCGTCCCCCAAATAACTGGTTTTGGGTGAAGGAGTGGTGTTAAACTCCACGAGTGTGGTTCCTTTCTAAGCCCATGGAAAGAGACCTCCCCGTTCCTTTTGCCTAACAGTAGCTTTACTTTTAACACACGCATTGTGAATTATATAAGGAAAAACCTTGTGAATTACACAAGGCAAAATCCCTGAAATAACAAGGCTTTGAAACTGAAGGAGGCAACAATGCAGCCCAAACCCCAACCCATGACAGCAGGGAAACCGGGCAAGGGGAGATGAAAGCCACTTTAAGTCTTTCAGTCAGCAGGCCAGTTTACATTTGAACCCAACTTGAGGCATAAAAAGAATAAGACAAAGTCGGTAAAGAACAAGTCTGTCAATACCCTTGATTTTCCAGTGAACCTGTCATGCAGGATACGAATGGCAACGACTCCACCAACATCACTGAAGAAATTACGAATATGTTCATAATTTGCCTGCCATAACAGAATTCATTAGTCACAAAATAACACACAGAGATAGGGATGCTTCAAGTACTATGTACCGTTGGGTGAAGATTTGATATAAAAGCAGTGCACTGGTCAGAATATGCCACGTTTTTTCCAGGGGTAGATTGTTGCTCACTTAGGTTATCATCAGATATGTTATTATTCTGGTTCGCCACTTCCAGTTTTGTTGCCCGAGAAGAGTTCAGCAATTGATATTTATTCGCCTCAGGTGCTTTCTTTGGGATTCCACCAACATGTCTCTGACGCTTTATGGCAGACTGTTCACCACTTGTTTGAGACCCCAGCTTTCTCTTGTCACAAGCATTTCTCTTTGGATGATTTTCATTTTCCTCCACTGCCTTGGATTCCTGCTGTATCCTAAATAACTGTAGCTCTTCCAGACGAGGGGTAACCTAAGGAAAGGAAGCTCACAGAAAAATAAATCAGCCAAACAATTATTAGCCTATCCAATTTATGAGGCAGTTCATATGATGAAGTTGACCATTTTCTTTAACAGCCGATCTAAATGCAAAGAATGGAAACAGAGCAATAATTGATATGAACATTTCATTTTAATAAAAGCAACAAGTTAATGCTGGGGATGGGGAGGCCAAGGCCAATATAAACCGTGTTAGGATTATGGGTTTAGGTATGGAAGACAAAAAAAGAGAAGAATGACCAAAAATAATATTCACTTGTGTGAATTATTATGATCTGTTGTGATGTCAAAAGACAGTATTCTATTGGGGGAAAAAAAAGGATAAAGGACAAAGCACTAATCCCTTTTCCTTATCTATAATAATATTATACTCCTAATCCTAATCCTAATTATATAAAGAACAAATCATGAAATAAAATGAAATATGGGAACAAATCTTAAGATATCGCCTAAGATACTCTCTTAATATTTAAAGATACAATCAGGAAGAGGATATCACGATAAATTTAGTGAATAATAATGCATCAAATTTCTCAATATTTAGTAATATATACACTTTTGATTCAACTATCAACAAAACTTTCCAAGTAAAAAGCTGTTAGAAAGCTTTTCCTTCAATTTTTTAAAGATATATTTAGTTGATTGATAGAGCTATTCACCTACAAAAGAAGACATTACGATATTGTATGTAAAACATAACTTCCAAATATCATTAGAAAATCTCTCCAATCCGGTAATAAGATTGTGCAAGACAAACCCACTTGCAAATCCAAACTGTTAGGGCTGGTATGTGGATGAATGAAGACGTCTTTATTGAATTGTGGAACTTGACAAATACTCAAGAACCCTAGAAACGGATTACAGGGGGATAGAGGAGAGTAAGAGTCCTCAAGCTCTGTAGAACAACCTGAAAATGACTAGACACCGACAACCTTCACTCTTCCCTCTTTTTATTCTACAACTAACTCCCTAAATACCTTTCCCTCCAAAATTACCCACCTCAGCTGTCAATTATCCAGCTGGACACCCCTAGTAACCTCTGTTTGGCCATTGGTTTGCAGGTGGTAGGAGGTGCTGTATTTTAGTGCCAGCTGCATGGAGTAACAGGCTAGAAATGGCTGAGGAAGAGGGGGTCTCTGTTAGAAATGATGACAGTAGGAAATTCATATAATCGAACCACCTCTTTGACAGAGTTGAGCCACATCCTTAGCCAACTATAGGTGTGATAAGGGTAAGAAATGAGCATATTTGGTGAGACGATCCACCACCACCATAATAGCATCCTTGCCCTTAGATTTTGGGAGGCCTGATATGAACCATGGATATTTCATACCAGACTTACTCTGGTATTTTCAGTGGCTGCAGCAAACCAGCTTGGGTTAGGACCTCATATTTGCTGGTCTGACATACTTGGCAGGCTGCTACATAGTCCTTAACCTGTTTCTTCATCCCTTTCCAAAACACAGTTGCAGCTAGCCTCTTGTATGTATGAAAGAAACCTGAGTGTCCTCCAGCTGGGGAATCACGAAATTTAGCTAGGAGCAATGGAATTTGAGATAAGCCTTTAGGAATTACCACCTGCCCTGCCATTGCTTGAGTATATAGCCGAGAAAAGTACTACCCCCTTGTTGCATGTCCTTCATGACCTTCTGCGGCTGCTGGTCTGTTTCAGTGTTTCTACTAGCTATTGTTTCCCACATAGTCGCTTGTACCACTGAAATTGCTTGGAAAAGCATTTGCCGAGAGAGCATCAGCAGTCTCGCTATGCAGTCCAGTTCGAAATTGAATTATATAGTCAAACCCAACAATTTAGATGTCCATTTCAACTGGTCTTCACCCAATAATCGATGTTCAGTCAGAAACTTCAGGCTACAGTGATTAGTCATGATGATAAAATGTCTGTCCAACAGATAATGGCGCCATTTCTGCACCTCCAGGAAAATTGCCATCAATTCTCGTTCATAGGCAGACTTTTGTTGAGCTCGGGGTGACAGTGCCTGACTGAAAAATGCAATGGGTGGCCCCTGTTGAGATAGGATAGCCACTAAACCTTGGCTGGAAGCTTCAGTTTCCCTTACAAATGGTTGATTAAAGTCAGGGACAGACAGTATGGGAAGTGCTGCCATGGCATTCTTGAGAGATTCAAATGCTTTCTGAGCCTCCTCTGACCAATGAACTAATCCTAGTTAGATCTGTTAAGGGCTTAGCCAAAACTCCATACCCTTGTACAAACCGTCGATAATAACGGGTTAAACCCAAAAAACCACCCAAAGCCTTCTGATCCCTTGGAACCGGCCACTGCAACATCACCTGTGTTTTGCAGGGAGCCGCCACCCCTGCAGCAAACACTAACCAAGGTACTCCACCTGCCTTACCCCAAAATCACACTTTTTTCTGTTGAGGACCAGTTTATGCTGCAGTAACAAGTCTAAACTATGGAGAGGTGGGTAGCATGTGAATGGTCATCCTTGCTATAGACCCAGATATCATCAAAAAACACAAGGGCAAACTTCCAAAGGTGAGGTCGAAAGATGTCATTCATAAGAGCTAGAAAGATGGAAGGGGTGTTGATAAGACCAAAAGGCATAACAAGGAACTCATAGTACCCCTCATGAGTCCTAAAAGCAGTTTTACCAATATCCCCTTCTACCATCCGGATTTGGTGATACCCAAACTTGAGATCAAGCTTCGAAAAAATCGTTGCTTTGGCCAATTCATCTAGCAACTTGTCAATAATAGGAATGGGAAACTTATCAGGAATAGTAATCTTATTTAGAGCCCATAGTCGACACAAAACCTTCAACTCCCATCTTTTTTCCTCACCAAAATGGTAGGGCTCGCGAAGGGTTGATGCTAGGGCAAATGATCCCATCTGATAGCATTTCTTGCACCAACTTCTCTATTTCATTTCTCCTGATAATGGGGATAACAATAAGGTCGAAGATGTGGCAGGGTTGTGACTACAGTGTGGAGGTGGCCCTGGCAAAGCCTCAAAAATTGCAGCCCTGGAGTCTAGGACCTGTTGTACCTAACCCTACATCTCTCTTATAGTTGCCCTCCCATAACATAATTCAGGATCACCTTGGGGTGTTGCCAATTCATTCCCTATTTGAATAGCGAGTCTTGATTTATCAAAGTTGGTTCGGGTCTCTCCCAATGTATCCAATCAAGCCAGCCCCAAAACCACCTCTGAATTATCCAATGGAAACACATAGAAGGTCTCTATGACCTCAAAATCAGGGAATTGAATTTTCAGCCCTTGATACTTCCCTTTTCCTGGAGATTGTTGTCTAGTTGCCACTATCAGTATAAAATCAACATCCTCATTAACTGATAAATTGGCTTCTTGCACTACAGTGGGGCAAATGAAGTTATGGGAGGCACCAGGATCAATTAAAACCCTCACTTTACAACCTACAACCATGCCCCATGCTCAAATAGACCTCCAGTTTCTATGGTCCCTCATGCTCTTGCAATCTAGAAACAACTTAGGCCCAATCTCACTCAACTGTTAGACAGCATCTTGACAGATTGTATCCCCTGTACCTTCTGGTTCCTCTTCCAACAACATCAACCGAAAACCCTTGTTCTTGCAAACATGGTCTGGTGTGAACCTCTCATCACAAGAAAAACACGGCCCTTTTGTTCTCTTGTCCCTATACTCCTTATCAGAGAGTTGTCTAAATCCCTTTCCAAATTGTTCCTCCCCCACCTTTGGTGTCCTCTTTATTCCCTTGGGTCCCAAATGGAGACCATGCACTACTTGAATGAACTCCTTTACCATTCCTTCTAATATTTCCCAACTACTACCACATTTAGGGAATGATTTACTAGTGCATTTCTGTATCAGTTTGTCCCTATGTTCAACTAGTTCAGCCAAGTTCATTAATTTGTCTAAAGTAGATTACTTTTGGAGCCCAAATTCAGCCCTTACCTCTTCTTTGAGGCCGTTGAGAAACAACCCAAAGAGGTAGTGTTGTTCTGTGATCTTCAAAGGATTGGAATATAGTTCAAATAGGCCTCGATATTCTCGCACTGACCCCTCTTGCTTCATTCCCAATAGCACCCCGTATGGGTCTTGGATCACCTATAGTTGGATCTAATTCACAACCGCTTTCGCAAAACCCTTTGAAGTTGGGTCCAAAGCTGTGTTCTCCCACCAGCAGAACCAGATCAAAGCCTTCCCTTCCATAGGGACTTTGGCCACATATAACCATCGAGTTTTTGGTACTTCAGGAATCTGAAAATACCGCTCCATGCATAGGTTCCCTCTCCATGAAGCAATGGCATGTCAATCTTCCTCCATTGTTCCACGCTTCGCCATTGTTGGTTTCTCACTGCCATTAGGTTCCTTGCGCGGCCACTCACGGTTTGATCATGCGCTCAGAAACCCATCACGGTCCCAATTGTCCTAGACTGAATCGCGACTATGGTTTTGGTGTAGTAGAAGCTCGCAATGTGGATTTTTCTCCGTTGAATCTAATCAGCCACCTAGCTTCTTTCATGGATTCAGTGAGATTTGCAATTGCTGCAACCAGGGAAGCATTTGTTCCAGGATTTTCCTCCATTTGAGCCTACATCGCCCTCATTGAAGCCTCATTGTGTCCATCTTCTTCTCCATCTTGGCAGCCATTGAAGCAATTTCCCAAGAAACAAAGCGACTGATACCAAATGTTAGGGCTGGTATCCAAAGGAATGAATACTTCCTTATAGAATTGGGGAACTTGCCAAATAATCAAGAACCCTAGAACTAGATACAAGGGGATAGAGGAGAATGAGTCTCCTCAAGCTCTGTACAACAACATGAAAATGACTAGACACCTACGACCTTCACTCTTCCCTCTTTATTCTATAACCAACTCCCTAACTACCTTTCCCTCCGAAATTGCCACCTCACAGCTATCAATTATCTAGCTGGACACCCCTAGTGGGCCCTACATCTGGGCCATTTGCTCTCTTATTCCTCCTAACGTATACCTTCCCATACAAGGGGTCCCTGACACAAACCTCCTAGATATGGTACAAAAGCGCAAAACTCTCAATGCCATATCTTCTAATGTGTTGTGCTGTTCTAGTTAAAAAACTGCCATCAAGATTTTGCATTTTTCTGCTGCAAATTATCTTTGGAACCAGCTTTTCTAGATTTTTTGAGAGAAAACTGGGTTTGCAGAAGCAAAATTGTTTTGTTTAGTTTTTCACTTTCAATAAAAGTGTATCACCTTGATAAAAATTAATTCTAGTGAAAGTTGAAAACATTAGCTTTTCCTATTGCATCTCACATCAATTCTTTTAAACTCAATTTTTTATTATCATTCCCAAACATAAACCAATTCTTTCAAAAATCAATTTTTTTTAACAGTAATTTAATCAAAATCTAAATCAAATGGACCCTAAGTTGTTAGATGAAGACCATTTTTATAAAAGCTTTCAAATAACTAAGATATGACGTAGGGTTTCTGAAGAGGAAAGAAGATACCTTCCGTAAAGCATGATCAAAATCTTCCAGCTTGCCAAACTCCCTCTCAAAGCGTAACCACAAATGGCATATGTCCTGAATGATTCTGTTTTTTAGAGAAGGAAGGTATCATCTAATCCAAACAGTATTATATAGCAAGTGAAATAACCAGTAAATTCTAAACAAGTACAATCTTTTTCATAAATACAAAAGGGAAAAAGAAAAGAACTGCCACTATGCTTTTGCAGTTTCACATCTTGGACGCCCACAAGAAATTTCCTATTTCATTTTATTGTTCATCATATCTGTATTATTGTTCATCATATAGACTGTATTACTGTGATTTCCTGAAGCTTCAGATCAGGATCTATGCCTCCCTAAGCCCTAACAGCCTCATGCACTAGGTCCTCCCTATTATCAGGTTTTGTCTGACCTCTTCCAACCTCTCTTCCAGCAGCATCGCGTAGACAGTTTAAATTGGAACTTTGAGGGGATCAGATCAAGTGCTGGACAAAAATATAAAACATTTCATAAGTTTCAACAACAAAAAACAACTAAAACCAAGTCTTGTTCCACTAAGTTGGGTTGGCTCCAAGAATCAAATGACGCCATAGTGATTGATCATATATCATATTTACACTTAACCCATTGGCATTTAAATCCCTTTTGTGTTTCCCCTATGGGTTTTTTAGGTCTTCTTCTACCTCTAGTTATAGTAGTACAATACTACCCTCCATTTGACCCAATTTCCTTATTGGAGGCATTACAAGTCTCCTCCATATATGTCCAACCCACCTAAGGTGAGATTCTATAATAGGTGCTACCCAAATTTTTCTCTAATACATTCATTCTTAATTCTATTTGTTTAGTGTGACAACACATGCTTCATAACATCCTCAACTTTATCACATATAGTTTATTTTCATGTTCACTTTTTATTGCCAAACATTCAGTCATAACTGACAATGCTGGTAGTATCACCATGTGGTAAAATTTACCATGAAGGTTTAGTTATACACTTTTATCACAAATAGAACCCGACTCGCTTCTCCACTTTGACCATCCCACTTGAATTCTATGGTTTGCATCTCCCTCCATTTCTCCATCACGTTGGATAATAGAACCCAAATATTTAAATGTTGTGACTTGTGGCATAATATTGTTCCCAATTTTCACTTCTAAGTTAGAATATGTGTGTGTCTTGCCAAACTTGAACTCCATATATGTTGTCTTACTTTCTCTTATACAAAGACCACATGTATCTAAAGCTTCTCTCCACAACTATAACTTCTTATCAATTTCTTCTCTTGATTCTCCGACCAAGACAATATCATCTACAAAAAGCACCATGGCACATAGCCTTGATGTGTTCAGTAAGCACATCCAAGACTAGTGTGAAAAGATATGGGCTAAAAGTTGACCTTAGTGTAGTTGAATAGTTACGGCAAAATCCTTTGTTTCTTTGCCTTAAAGTCCTCACACTGATTGTCACCCATCATACATATCCATTATTGCACAGATATAAGCTATCCAAACTCCCTTATTCTCCAAGACTTTCCATAGAACTATCATTGACACCTATCATATGCCTTTCCCAAATCAATGAAGACCATATGATAATCCTTTTGATCTCTTCAATATCTTTCCATTAGTCTTCGTAACAAGTAAATTCTTTCCGTTGTAGATTGATAGAAACCACAACAAAGAGCAATGAAGCAGAAGAAACGTAGTGTATTATTAACCACAAAAGGAAGAGAAAATAATACGGATCTTGCAGAAAGAGATAAGTTTCTAAGCACTATAGCAGCTCAAACTCTCTCAAATGGCCTAGTCTAATTCTTGCCTACCTCATTCTACTCCTACCCAACAATTATACGCTTCTAACAGAATTCCTCACACGCACACACTGTACATTCCCTACTAGCACACACCCACAGCAAGTGCCAATATGGAAGTTAGTTAGGACCAAGAGGGCTCCACATGATTCACCCCAGACCCTGACCCATATTACCCACAATACCCTTGTATTCTTTTTCTTTTATACACTAATTCCCTTAGGTACTTGATCTCTATCAATACCCTCCCCTTGAACAATCACCTTGTCCTCAAGGTGAAGGTTTGAAAAACAAAGACTTCTTCCTGGGTCAAATATCTTGAAAAGGCTGGAGAGTAGTAAACTTGTGTTGTAGTAATGTCCTCCTGGGTTTGTTGAATATACTAGTCCCCTTACTAGAATTTCTTGTGCATATGTTATTAAAGTATCAGGAACATTGGTGGGTGCATTTTTATCCCTTTTGAACACAGCAACAACGGGGACTTGTTTAGAGAAATGGTATGCATGGTCTTCCTCTTGAGCAACATTCCCACCATTGGCATGAACCTCCATAAGATGTCTTGTGGTTCAGCTCCTTCATTCCCATGACTAGATTGTGACCCAAACAACCAATGCATAGCTTTTTAATCTCGTAGGTTGTGTCTCAATATTTTTCTTCCCTTCTTCGAATTCAAATTGCCTTGGGTTCTTTTCTGTCTCCTATAGGGGCCAATTTTCTTCCCCTAATATAGAATCAAGCAAAAGATTATGTGGATCAATTCCATAAGCGTCCTGCTCCATAATTACACACTGTTGTGCTCTTAATTTTGCTGCATAGACACCTGATACTGTAGTACAAAACTTTCTTGGCACATCCTCCTCATCAACTATAATGACATATTGATCTGTGACTTCATCTATCATATATTTTGAGGAAATATAACTGAACATTGCTACCCAAGACCACAGTATCGCATCTGTCCTGCACCGATTTAGGATTCTCATCCAACAATATTGCTAGCTTAATAATGAACATGATAATGCAGTTCCAGTCATCAGCCCCCCATTGATGTTGTCCTTAATAAAGCTAAGCCCATGGATAATACAATAACCAACTTCATTTTAGCCTCAATTTCTGAAATCTCCGGTACAAAAAAATTACAAGTGTTTGTCTTCAATATTTGCCTCATTTCTAGCACTAGGAAATCGTCCCTCCTCTTCAAGCCACTTTCAATTTTTACAATTTCCCACAACCTATTACGAGCATCCCTAGAGAGAATGGTAGAGGCCTGATATGTTTAAAAGCTCCTCTTCCAAAGAC
The DNA here is from genome assembly GCA_031216105.1 of Dalbergia cultrata. Classification (NCBI taxonomy): domain Eukaryota; kingdom Viridiplantae; phylum Streptophyta; class Magnoliopsida; order Fabales; family Fabaceae; genus Dalbergia; species Dalbergia cultrata. The sequence goes on along the minus strand of CM062347.1, from coordinate 61,369 downwards.
TTGGGCTTGGCCCAATAATATCACACAAGAATGCCTTTTGTTAGTAATCCTATTCTTTTCCCTTCTAATTTGGGCTTGACCCATGAGCTTCTTAACATGGTTTTTTGTTTCTGAATTCCAAAATTCCCCCAACCATACTTGGGCCATCACAGTAGCAATCTTAGGGTCAGCAATACTAACCTCATCAATATGGGCCATGCCCGTTGGCTCAAGGAAACATGGCTGCTAGGTTTCCCTATGTGCTTTCTCTCCTTCCACGCCTTCTCACTCGCACCGTGATTTGGGGAAGCTCGTTTTGTTGCCATCTCCGCCCATATCCCCTTAGCAATGGTTGTCACAACCTCATGGTTCGACGGTTTCAGCAACCAGATGTTGGGTCGTCATGCACAAACACACCGTCTCGGGTGCCACCTCTACCTCTCTCCGCCATTGAAGACCTTGAAGCCGACGATTCAGGTGGTGGCCGGGAACCTTCCAATATGCTCAAAGACCAAATCCCAACAGCAATCACGAGCATCTCGCCTCTCTGCTTCTTCCTTCTAGTGTCAACGGTCACCCACACCTCGTCAACGGTTTCGACAAGTTTCGGGTGGCCCTTCCATAGTCGCTAAGATGATTTGGGACCACATCGACCATTTTTGCCCCACCTTGCACAGCAATGGTCACTTCGAAGTAGTGGATTCAATGCGGGACACTGGGTCAGCCAATAACTCTAGCTCAGTCGTGGGTCATCATGTGCTCTCTATACCCGCTGGTGAAGCTATGTTTGGCGAGCCTGGTTGCTTTGCTTGCGGTGGTGGCAGCTGTGAATTTGGTTTTAATGCCTCCGATGACACGTTTCTCCACCCTTCTTCTCTCCATTATTTGGGCCCGATGGCCTACTTCCCCACGACGACCCCTCCCAACCACGTCGCCATTGATCTTGTTGCTCATCTCTCCAATAACAGCGCACCACCTCGCAGATCATCTCGGTGCTTTCCCTCGTGCCGATTGTGTTCACGTTTCTCCCTGTCATGATCCGAAGGTTGACTTCCCCAGGAAAACCCACCGCATTGTTTCTCTATCTATGCCCTTCGATGCTCTCTCCATGGTGGAGATTTCCCTCTGGTACTGGTATGATATTGTCTTCTCAAGAGCCGCTTGATCTCATCCATCGTCCTCTCCAAATTCCCTATCTTCATCTCAAGCGCAGCTTCATGCAACAGGCTGCCACAACTCCTAGAAAAGAGCTCTGATGCCATTGATAGAAACCACAAGAAAGAGCTACGAAGCATAAGAAACGTAGTGTATTATTAACCACAAAAGGAAGGAGAAAACAGTATGGATCTTGCAGAAAAAGACAAGTTCCTGAGCACTATAGTAACTCAGACTCTCCCAAATGGCCCAGTCCAATTCTTGCTTAACTTGGTCTACTCTTACCCAACAATTATACCCTTCTCTCTAACAAAATTCCTCACACCCACACACTGTACATTCCCTGCCAGCACACACCCATAGCAGGTGCCAATATGCTAGTTAGGACCAAGAAGGCTCCACATGATTCACCCCAGACCCTGACCCGTATTACCCACAATAGCCTTGTATTCTTTTTCTTTTATACACTCTAATTCCCTTAGGTACTTGATCTCTGTCATAGACCTTCCAAGCATTAAATCAAATTGGTTCTCCACAATAACGGTCTAATATTTCAATCTTAGCTCCATTCCACTATCCTCTCCCATAGCTTCAATTTGACTCATGAGTTCAATCCTTTTGTAATTTGCAAAATCTTGTTTCTCCCCCTTGTTATTGTAAATAGGGAGTTTGGAATCCTCTTCAACCTTGGAATCTCGTTAAATACATTGGAATTTTATGCCATTCCCTCCTAGGTACTTCCATACCTCAATAGGTATATTATAGGACCTATCGCTTTCTTATTTTCTATTTGCTTAAAGGCCTCCTTCATTTCAAACTCTTGGATTCTAAGGTTGAAAGTTAAACTTCAACACATTACCCTTTTCATTCTTAGTGCATCACACTTGATCTAGATCTCTCTCTCATCTTTCCTTCCCTCCCTTTAACTATCCTATAAATACATTTCCCCGCTCTTTAGTGTCCAAGGATTGGTATAGCCCCTCAAATGCTCTTCCGATCATTTCTCCCCACTTGTCTTGTAAATCATACATCCATCACTAAGATCCTATGTTGAATAGTTAGGCTCTCTCCAAGAAAAACTTCACAATTCGTGCACAATTTTCTATCCGATTTTCTCACGAGAAGAAAAAAATGACCGCCCACTCCCAAAGGTTATAAGGTGCTCTTCCTGTTTCCTAAATCAAGTGTTAGCTATACATATAGTTTTACTGTCTTCATTTGCTTCTCCAAAGCCATATCCTCCATACGATTCCTTACATTAGCTAGCTTCCTTTCCAACATGACCATTTAGATCTCCTAAGAAAATCTTTTCTCCTAAATGTATGCCTTGGACTAAACCTTCAAGATCCTCCCAAAATTTTATTTTGTGGTGTGCTTCTAATCCTACTTGTGATGCATAAGCACCTATGACATTAAAGTTATCTCCTCAAACTACAAGTTTTAGTGCTATAATCCTATCTCCTAATCTATTAACCTCTATCACATCCTTCTTCCCAAAACTATCCACAATTATACCCACTCCATTTCTAGATTTTACATTACTAGTGTACACAAGCTTAAAACCTGAAGAATCTAATTCCTTAGCCTTCTCTCTTACCCACTTGGTTTTCTGTAGGCACATAAAGTTGTTCTTCACTCTAATCATGGTGTCTTCAACTATTTCTATCAATTTACTTGTAAGTGTGCCTACATTCCAAGTCCTACTTAACCTTGTGAACTAACTTATTAACCCACATCTGTCCACGAAAATGTAGGAGCCCTTGACAATTTTGCACAACATCTCAACACCGATGCAGCGACTATTGCTCATTTGATATGGTAATTAAGTTATACAGTCTGTTGCTTCTAGGCAATGACCCAGCATTAACACTGTCCCATCTTTGATCCATATCATAAAGATTCGATAGAACTTTATGTTGGTTGTCGATGAACTAAAACAACCCTCCTCTTTTATCTAGGCTTTAGACCGGCTACACTAAGCTTTGCAATATAAGTTTGTCCAGGAAAATTTTAGGCTCTATGAAGCTCTATCAACTGCCTTATGTACCGGGGTTTATCTTTGTCTCTACTTTCTTTATATGATTATGTGCTTCGCAGCATAGGAAACTTTGGGGTGGGGCCATGGCCTAAATGAATAGTCACACTAGTAAAAATGAATAGCATATTATTTTAGAAATAAGAGAAATCTAATTATACCTCTGAACCAGTCCCAGGAAACCTTTTACTGTAGCATCTCTTATATATGGACCTTGCTTCATTTATGTGACCCAACTCAATTTCCATTGCTATATAACCTTTCCATGCCTCCAACATTGAACCACTGCCAGAAACAATTATGTAGTCAAAAAGTCATAAAATTAAATATGCTGAATAAAACAAAATCAAAGTATTTAATATCAACAAGATTTAAATGAACATTATCAAACCAGATCTTAAGAAAATTCTCCCAAACTACACGAGCTGCAGTTATATCCTTTCCAACTTTTGCCTCTAAATGGGCCCAATAAGCATGCAAGCGTAGCAAACCCTCCATATTCTTCAAGTGTGGGGACAGGTAGTCTGATGCACGCTGGAAATGGTGAACAATTAGCATACAGTTCTATTCACAAATAATACACAATTATTTTTTTCAGCACATCATAATACATTAAATTCTACAGCAAACATTTTAGCTAATTCAGAACAGCAGACAAGCTAATTAGTTGGTGCAAACCCTGTTGCAGACAATCTCAGGATGTTAAATGGAATAATTCCATTACCTAGAAAATACAACTTGGCTAATAGCAACTTTGATCATCGAAACAATACATAACTATTAATATTAAATGCCATCGAAGGAACAAGAATAATATATTATTAAATTGATTGATGAGAAGTTTCATCAAGTACCTATTTCAAGTTATTCCCTTTCTAAATGCCAAATTAAATTTAAGGGGTTTCTTCCAAAAACAAACAGGATATCCTAGTGAAGTAGAATTTTAGCACAGCTCAAACATGAACAACTATCACACTAAAACTATCATTATCATCCCTAAGAGTGTAAATAAGGCCCTAGTTAAATTAACCTAGCTTCAATTTTCCAAACCATCATAGGTTCATTCTTTCTGTTTCAGGAATTATTCATAATGTATAATAGCAATATGATATTTCCCAACAACAGTAATCAGTGACAGTTAAGATTGAAATCAGTATGGACTATTCCCATTTTTTTTCCATTAAAGGTATGGCCTTGCTCAACAAACAAAGATGCTAAGATGGCTACATGGACAGCAATCAGTGCAGAAGTACCACCATACCATTTCTACTTGTCACAACATTCCGGAAGGACACCAGCAACTAAACATGACAACAAAATTTACCCCCAAAAAGAAATAAACTTAAATATGGAGTCACCACCAATATTTATTTTTGGCAAAAATTGGAAAACCCTTCTGATTTGCAAAAAACCGGTCTTTTGACAAAGATTTAAGTCCGGAACTCTAATTATGATTAGGGAAAGGTGAAAACTTAATTCCACTGCACCCCTAATATATCCATATAAATACAATTACCCTAAATCTCATTATGCAAATTAATTTATAACTTAAATGATATTAATTTTCCCCAAAAAAATTCATACCTATGTACAAAAAAAAATTATTATATTTACAAAAAGAAATAACAGAAAATTAAAAAAAATTAAACAACAAATTTTAGGGAAAAATGATTTTAGCTTGACAATTGTTGGCTATGCCAACGAACATATCCTCTGGTGTAATGAGGAATACAAAGCCACACCGTTCTTTCAAAAAATGTTTTTGTGTTGATTGATTTTAATTATGAATATACTATTTTTTAGAAAGAAAGGGCAAAATCCCCTCTTAATTTTTTAGAAAGAGGCATCCATATCTTAATCATGACTCTTAATTGTTGCGCGGATAATTAAAAAAACATTTTTTATTTTTTTGTTAAACCCATTAAAAACCCAAGACTAAATAATAAAAAAAATAGGTTAGCCCAAAAAATAACAAAGGAAGAAAAAGAAACTTAGCCCAAACTAGAAAATGTAACTCTAACCCAAAGGAGAACTAACAGTAACCCAAAACCAAGAGGCCCAAACTAACAAGAAAAACTAAAATAGTTTAGACCCAAGGAAAACAATCCTAACCCAGATCTGAACAAACCCCCAATTCCTAAACCTAAATTCATTACAACACACAAATGGAAGGGAACACATGCAGAGAGAAGAGGAAACGGAAGAATGGAAGAGAGCATGTGCAGGTGGAAGTTGGACCAGCTCGCAGTCATGGCTGAGATGGCAGCCAGCAAGGTCTGCTGGCTTCAAGGTTGAGGGTGACAGAGATTGGCGACTTCATAGTGGCTTCACTACGTTTGCAATGTGCTTCTCCGTCGAGGCTGTCAGTGGGCTACAAAGGTGATATTGGTGGCTGATGTTTGATTGTGATGAGGATGAGGGGTGTTTAAGAGGTTGTTGCTTTGTGGTGGTGATGATGGGTTTTTTCCGATGGTGGGTTGGTGGTTAATGGTTATGAGGTGGTGACTGTGATAGGTTGAGAGAGATGGTGGTGATGGTGATGATGGATTTGATGGTGATGTGGTTTTGGTGCCTGTTATGGGGTGAAGGGCTGTACTTGGTGTTGTTGGGTTGTTCTGTGGTTGTGAAAGAGAAGAATCTGGGTTGTGTTGTGGGATTGTGTGAGGTAATAAGTGAAAAAGCAGGTTGTGTGGTTGATAATGAAGGTGCATGATGACTCTGGAAAGAGCCTTGCTATGTGGTGATGATGGCAATGAGTTGGTGTGTGGGTAACAATGATGGTTTAATTAGGAGAATATGGGTGTGATGGGTTTCCCCTTTCTCAGGCTCCCCTATTTATCTGTGATTGCAACTGAGTCTGCCCTTAATTCTAGATTATTTTGATTTGATTTAGTTGCAATTGATTAGGGATTTTTGGTTTTGATTGGGATTCTGATTGCCTGATTTGCTTCTGATTCCCAACAGATTTGTTGTAACAAAATCGTCTTGTTTTGGTTCATGATTACATTTCTCTGATTTCTCTTCTTTTCTTCCTTTTTGTAGTTTTTTTTTTTTATTATTATATGCAAAAAAGGTACCCGGACCAAATACAGTGTTAAGACTACTTTAATATTCCAACACAGCTTTAATAGAATGTATTTACATAAGCCTTGGGCAGGATGTACGTGACTTACAAGTCCAAAAATAACCAACCTGGAAGGTTTCCCTCATCATTTTATATTCCAGGGAATCTTGGTTGGCAGCAGATGCCATTCGTCGCCTTAAGCCATCTACCCGGGTGAGAAACAAATCAAGATACTGAAACAATTGTTATAAACAGTTTATAAATACAACTTATTCTATAGAATTATGAAGTTTAAGGAAAATGGCTGAAAGAAATTAGAACAAGAAAACATTACACGCATTAAAAAGGTGGTGCAGAAAGAAGAGTTAAATATTGGCCATACCTCATCAAGAGTTGAAAAGGTACATTGCATTGACTTCTCAAAGACCTGAAATCAGTGGCAAAATTGCGTAAATAACTCTGAGCATATATATGAAAAAAAATCTTCCTTCTCAAACAGCAACATGCAGTTCTAGTAAGAACTCAGTCTTTAGTACAGTTATGCCAAAAACAATTCCCTCTTGTTCTAATGATTAAAAGAGACTACAAAGATCATTGCTCTAAGGATACAAAGTGCGAAGTGAATATGAGAAATTAAAGGCACATTACACACGTTGATGTTCAAAGGAGGTAATTTGCCACACTTCAAGGGGGAAAAGAAAAAAGTTACGAAAAGAAAACTTGGGCATAATTGTATAATGAATTGTATAAATATCTACAATACATATGTCAGGATATGTTCATTATGCTAGGATGTTATCCCATTAAACAAGGCAACGTTACACGTGTAAGCAGTGCTAGCAACGGTGGCCACCTTGTGGAAATGGCATGGCATCATCAACACAGCAGTGCTATATAACTGACTATATGCAAAGCAGCATCACAGAAAAGGCAGTTATGCATCCATCACATAGAAATAGGGGATGAAGGCTGGCAGATGGGAATTTCACACCTCACACCTATGATTGCCCAGCATCCAGTAGACAGGCTTATTAGTTATAGTGGTAAATGTGTTTTCCAATTCTCTGTTTCACAGTATAGAAGCAAATTGAAAGAATCTTCACTGCCAACAAACCACTCCTCTCCTAGCTTCTATCAAAATATCTGAAATTATGGATGTACTTCATTTGTTCTCTTCTCTTTGGTTCCCTCTTTCTACGTGCATTTGATATATTTTTCTTGTTTTTCAATGGCAAACTTGCATCAATATGACATCACCATGCCATCTGCCATGTCAGTTTTGTGGCTTGCCCCAGGGCAGCCATATGCCATTGACTAACAGTGTATCAAGATTCAAGGCAAATCAATATTACACATAATATAAACAGGAACATCAACCTCCATCTTGTACAAGATTTAAAAATAACAGTTTAATGTATATTTCCACTGCACACATGTTAACTGGACAGATTTTGATAAAAGTTTGAATATTTCTTCCTCTTTGATGGAATACAACCAAAGACGTGGAAATATTAGAAAGACAAATGCATCTGTCTACCAAGAACTTGCCTTTGTATTTAACCTAGAAATGACATGATATACTCATTAATAAACCATTCGACCGACAGAGCATTAAAGACAAATCAACAGGACCATCAAATATAAATTTGCACCATGAAATTGGGAATAAGAGCTATATAGGTGAGTTGTAATCCAAAAACATACTTCAGCCAATTCTTTCTCAGAAGCATGACCACGCTCCAATGAAAGCAGATACCGAACCCAAAGTTCTCCAACCCAAGGACAGTTTCTAGTGGCCCTAATGTAAACATTGCTGACAATACTACCAACCTGGATAAAGAAACAAAAGGAAAACAAGTCCAGATTATAAAGGTGGACTTGGGAAATGGATGTTGGGACAAAGATAATAATAGAAAAATAAAAACCTTCAAAGTTTTGTCCAAGTATTGAGTATAATCAAGCCAGAGATCAGGTGCTATAGGAAAGTCAGTAATAGCTCGCTCATATAGAACTTGAACTCTTGCTGGTGTTCCAGAAGACTGCTCAAATTTCAAATAGCTCTGCAATATAACTCTCATGATTAAAAGGAGTTACAAATGCTAAAAAACTAGAAGCAAAATTCTAGAATTATTTCCCCAATTCTCCTACTAGCACAATTAGTCATGTTTGGACTTCGAGATATACCAAGTAGTGTTGTAGTCTTTCTGAATCAGAAGAATCCAGTCTTGAAATCTGCTCTTCAAGATGAACACGAGCATTATACATCTCCAAGGCCTTCATGTATGCCAATGCAACGTGAGGATAAAAATCAACCAGGTCAATGGAATCAACATCCTGAAGATTTCCTTGTTCCACCTCCCAAGTCTTATAGGCCACAAGTGTTGAACTCATATCAGCAAGAGGAACAGACAACTGACGGTGGAATAAACTTCGAATGCGTTGAACTTGCTTTTCATTTTCCTGAAACACAAGAAGAAAACACTTGCAGATAGAACCACAACAATCTAAAATGCCACATAATACTTCAACAGGCTGCATTTTTTAACCAGCTATACTAAAATTATTTGGTAAATCACAAAAGTTATCCACTGAAACAAGTTTCTTTTGGGATTTTGGCTGCTGGGTATTCTTTGCTCTTAAAATCTCTTGAGCAAACCAAAATAATAATATGCTCTGAAATGAAGTTGTACACTTAGTTCAGGCCATATGCATTCAAGGCATTGCCTCTATAATTGTAATGCATAGGATACATAAATCACCTACTTAAGAAATCAACATCAGCTTTTTTTAGCACATTATTCCCATACAAAAATTACTTAACTGGATACATTTACTTGGAGAATCATAGATACTGACATGGACACAGAGACACAAAATTCTAAAAATTTCAATACATGGACATGGCCCAGTTACAAGATTCGTAATTTACAATATCCGTTTTGATACTTCTTCATATATTCATGGATGTCAAACAACCAAATGCCAATACTCACTACTTTCTTAGACCAACCCAGAAAACATGAAGCATTCTTGATATATGTCATACGCATCAAAACTTACTATTCTAGGCCCCGTCCAGAATACAGGGTATCATTTCTATTCAGAAATAACATTTCAAAAAATTTCCTAAATGAACATATCCTATTAGAACCAGGCATATACAAGTACGTAAAAAACAGAAGAAAATTAACTAGAAGGAATCTCTAAAGGGCATGGGTGAAAAAAAAGTTGACAAAACATGTCTAAGCCATGTCCACCTGACGTCCAAGATGTATCAAAAGCATGTCCAGGCTGCATAAACCGTGTTACATGTCATATATGTCTGTCCTATGTGTTAAGGCTTGGACACACTCATTAGCGTAAAGAATAAAAGCATTGTATTAATTATTAACCAGCAAAATTCATATAAACCCTACTAAGATTGACGAGTTGAATAGCACCGTTAACATAGGTTTTTGGTAAAGCTATGGAAAATATTATGACCTGTACATCAGTTTCATCAATAGTTAGAAGTATAGCCTGCTCATATTGCCTGTACGCTTCCCATATTTTGCTGCCTTGAGAAACATGCAAACCAGCTGCAGTAAGTGCCCTCTCAAACAGATCCCTAGCCTTGGAAATACCAGTTGGTGAACATTGGCGTACCATTGGATCAAACTCTTGGAGAAAATTAATGTAGTCACACCAAAGAGAGACAGACTGAAACAGAGAAAATGCACTAATTGAGTAAAACTTTAGGAGGAACAATTTGATCATAAATGTGGAGGCAAAAAATGTTGCTGGTTCTCCTACAAAATCCTAAACAATGAAGTATCGTAGTTAAAGAGCTGCACTTCATACGAGACACTTTATGAACTAGGAAAAGAGAAACATAAGTGCACATGCAGACATTATCTAATGCAGCATAATGAAATATAATAACCAACCAGATACTCGAACACCCCACGCTCATAAAGCCCCAGAATCGTAGAGAAAGCATCGGGTCTACATGGTAAAACCAAGAAGTGAAAAACAATTAGCTCAAAAACAGCTGCATAGTTCCTAATCGAACAGAGACAAAGGGGGAAGAAATGGAAACAAGGAAGAAAAGCAATATGAATGTACTAAATGAAAAGGAAACAAACCCATTGTTAAGAGAAAGTTCATCTTTGGTCCATTCTTGCCACATTGCAGGGCTCAATGGAAAGAGCTCACTCATAGCTTCCCTTGCTTGTCTCAGTTTCTCAACATCACCCATTTTCCTGAGAAGCTTTATGTACTGAAAAGGATGATCACCAAGATAAGGAAGCAAGCAAGAAGCATGAATGATAAAGAACAAACATAAAAAGGGAATGGGAGGCATGCAGCAGAAAATAGAAGAATAAGAATAAAGAAAAAAAAATCGATATCTTTTCTGTCTGTGGAAAATAGACAAGGAAGCAGCAAAAGAAAAGATAAAACTGTATGTAAAGATGCTGAGTTGAGGAGATTACTTGCAAATGAGCATCGTAGCTGGAGGGATTAGCAGCAAGCTCAGTCTGGAGGGCTTGGAGTTGGAGGTTCTGCTGAGTTTCGTCGTCCGAATCAGACTCAGAATCAGAATCAGAATCAGAATCGAAATCATTTGCTATGTCATGCATGGCTTCCTCTTTCTCTGCAGCTTCTCGCTCTGCTTCTAGGGCTACGGTTTTCTCCATGCCAACGGCTGGAAGGTTCCCCTTAAGCACAGCTCAAGCAACCCAATCGGCTGCACTATCCGCCTCTCTAGGGCACCAAACAGACGCACACGAACCGAAGCATTTAAAGCAGCGTTTGGGTAGCGACCAAGCGAACAAAAGGATCTGCAATCGGCAGCTGCATCGGTCACTGCCGGTTCCAATGTCTCACTTTTCACCTGTTTGTAAACAACGAAATTTGGAGACGATTTTCATATATATTACATTACATCACATTAACAAAATCCATTAACCAATCTAGTGGGAGAAGAACAGACAATATGTGAACATCACTTTTCAGACTTCCAAAACTCGGGAACTCACAATCTGCGAACGTCAACAAGGCAGGGATGAAGGACTTCAGAGCGGACAAGTAAATGAGAGAAGATCAGAATCTCAAACCCTAAGAGAAGATCATAACTGACAAGGCTTTCAAACCCAACAAACTGAAATTAATAATGTTACAAGCTTCAAGATCAGAATCTCACCCGAACGCAGGGCTTCTTCTCGACGGCTGAGGACGGCTTTGCGGCGGGGTGCAGCAGCAAGGGAAGACGCGAGATGGAGGACGACGCGGTGAAGACACAACGATGAAGGACGACACAAGTTACTTCGTCTTCGTCGTCAACTAGGAAGCAGCAGCGGTGACAGCTGCCTTCCTTCTGGTCGTCGCGGCGGTGGCCGGGGGCCGTACGCGACAGAGCCTATGCACTGGAGTGTGAACGATGCGAAGTCGCGAACCAGAGGGAGGGGATGACGAGCGGCGCAGCAGTTGTAGAAAGCTTCCAGGAGCAGGGGTTTGTGGGGCTTCGGCGGCGAACTGAGAGGGAAGATGAGAGGAGGGGCTGCAGCGGTGGGTACTGGACAGAGAAATTAGGAATTTTGGTTATACCTGTAACATCTATTTATCTGTCTATAACAATACATCTAGGGAAGAAACTGGGTGCGCAGCTTTTTTCTTTTCTCATCTTTCTACCTGTCTAGTTGGCTCTCTCACCGACTTTCCTTACCCAACCATGTATGGGAAAAAATAAAAATAAAAATAGAATTGGCACCATCAGTTTTATTTTAGTATATTTAATATTTATACAATAATTATCTTAATCACATTTTCTTGTATGAAAAAGTGCGACTAGGCACTGTACATGGGGTTGGAATTTGCGGTTGCTATCACTGTCAATTTTATTTTAATATTCATGTAATAATCATCTCAAGTACATTTTGCTGTATCAATAAAACATACAATTTGACATGCACAATAGTGTTCAGGTAGCATTTGGTTGCTATTCTGAGGCAGAAATACAATGATAGTTTGCCATGTTCCTGAATTATGTTTGGTAATGGAGATAGAGGATGGGGATGGAAAATTTTTCTGTTCCAGAGATAAAAATTTCCTATATTTCTATTCCTTCAATAAATGAAGACAGAAAATAGGGATAATGGTCCGGTCAACAGTGGTCAATGGTGGTTAACGGTCAATATTTTTTCTTTCTTCGTCTCCATAACCAAACATGATACAGGGACAATTTTTTTCTATCTCTGTCTCTATTATCTCCACTGTTCCTGTATTTCTGTCCCAAAGACAACAACCAAATACTACCTAAGTCACTTAGTGGAATAAAATGAAGCGAAATGGAAAATAATTGAATTATAATAAGTTTCATTATGCATTTTTATATTGGCTAGTAAATTGACGGGCTCTTTGAATATTTTATTTTTCTAAAATATTTAGAAAGAAATAATAAATAAAAAATAATTTAAAAAATGAGAAGTTAAATGAGTTAGTATAAATGGCAATTATTCTTAAAGTTGTTGATGTGAAAGTAGTTTTTGTGATAGGTTTAAAAGGGGTATTTTTAAAATTATAAAAATCATGTACCATGTGTAGTTATTGTGGAGAATCCCCTTTATATCATATCATATCATATCCTATAATAATATAAATAAAGAATTTATTCCTGGAAAAGTTTTGACAAGTGTTGAATTCTCCTTCAATGAGAATTTGATACGTAATTATGTTTTAAAAAATCAAATATCATATCAACTTATTATAATATTTTATTGAACCCTTTTATTGTGCCATAATATTATCATAATCAATAAATCAAATGTTACCCTCCATTGTCTTGTTAATTGTGATAACATGTTTCGAAATACAACAAGGGAAGAATGAACTTCTAATTAGGATTCTTCATACAATAATTGCCAATAAATGCAATTATATTGTGTTTATGGTGGTTTTCCTTATTAGGAAATTCTCTTAGAACAATTTATCTTTAACCTTTTAGGTTTAGTTGTTTCTAACACAAATAATTTGTATTGACATTGTAATAGTTTTTCTATATGATAAACACAATGAAAGAATTGTAATTATTTTTCAATAATATTATAAATTCCATTTACGTTGTCTTGAAGTTTATCCATTTCTTGTTCATCATTCTTCCAAGTAAAGAAGATTAGTGAAATTTAATTCAAAATCAAAATGATTTACATAATCGCTTAAACAAGATTTGAAGAAAAATATGAAGAATAAATGTAAATATTCTTTGAGCAAACGATATGGTAGATATTAATATGATTTAGAAATATATGATTATTTTAGAATATATAAATATTATTAAAATAGAATTGACTCGAAAAATTAATATATGATTTTTTTACTTTAATTCTTAAATGTTTCTCTCTATTGATTTACAATAATTACTATATTAATTTTTAAATGATTTTCTCTCATACTTTCTATGCTATCATATGGATTTTTTTTATTTTATGGATCATTCAGATTTCATTCAAACCAAAGTTGTACATATTTATTCATATGATAATTATACGTTTAATTACTCTAAAAACCCTTATAGTTTTATTAAATTTTCAAGTAGATTTCTGTAATTCAAAAATTTATATACTATGCTGAAATTTTCAATTAAGTCCCCGTAAGTGAACAATTTTGTGATCAAGTCCACATAGTTTTATATAGTATAGGGACCTGATTGAAAATTTTTGTGTAACATAGGAACTTAATTGAAATATTTTCTACATTATAAAGACTTGATTCAAAACTTCTAAACTAAAGGGGGTGATTGAAAATTTTTGTATAGCAAAGGGATTTGATTACAAACTTTTACACTATAAGGAATTAATTAAAAATTGAGTTAAACTATAGGGACTTCTAAAGTAATTAAACTTTATATAAATACACACACACACACACATATATATACATACATACATACATATATATATATTGATTTATTAATTTTATTTATTTTAGTGGAGGAATATCTATATATAACCTCAATTGCATCCTATCTTATATTTGAAATCTAAATTTTGATTTTAATATATGTAATTCATATGAAAAAGTGATATATGATTTTAAAAATAATATATAATTTTTTACTTTAATTCTTAAATATTTCCCTTTCTTGATTTCCAATAATTACCATATTCACTATTAAATTGTATTTAAAATGTTTTTCTTTCATACTTCATATGTTATCATCCAATTTTCCATCGGGTTTATCCAGATATTATTAAAGTCAATATTACACATATTTATTCGCATGATAATTATATACATGTGTGTGTTGATTTACTAATTGTTTTTCTTTCACTAGAATAATATCTATATATATACTCAATTACATCCTATCTCACATTTGACACCTAATATTTGATAAACATATTGATAATAGAATCTAAATAATTTAAATTTTTATTAATTATTTTTTAAATGTACATTACTTAAAAGATAAACAATATAGTATTAGTTTTAAAATGTAATCAATTTACTTATTAAAAAAAATAAAAATTCGATAACCCAAATCCACAAATGATGAAGAATTATATATATAAAAAAGAGCAACAAATGATGAGTAATTTTTAAAAAAAATTACTTTAAAATTTTTTATCATTATAAAATAATATTAAATTAGTTTCTTGTAGCTGAATACGGAATGCAACGTACTCGAGTACGAGTGCATAGTATTCAAGCACAAATTTTTTATTTCAATGAATAGTAACCATAAACTGCAGGTAAATAGTGGAAAACATACTCAAATACAAAACAACCTACACTCAAATTCAATCAACTTCTAATTAAGAACTGGAATAACCGATACTCGAATACATGTCATCAAGTACTCGAGTATTCAAATAGAGGATTTAGCGTTAGAATGCAAGCATGTATTCAAAAACATGGAACCCTTGTTTGAATTTTGTCTATTATTCATCACGTACTTATACCTGAATACGGCTAAATACGGGATGCGACGTACTCGAAGATGGGTGCACAATATTCGAGTACAAGTTTTTTAGTTCAATGAATAGTAACCATAAATCGTGGTGAATAGTGGAAAACTTAATCAAGTAAAAAGCAACCTACCCTCAAATACAATAAACTTTTAGTTGAGAACTGGAATAACCGATACTCGAATACATGTCATCCAGTACTCGAGTATTCAAATAGAGTTTCAACGCTACAATGCAAGCGTGTATTCAAAAACATGGAACCCTAGTTTGAACTTTGTCTATTATTCATCACGTACTTATACCTGGAACCCTAAACCCTGATGAATAGTACCCTATGAACAACAACCCCCTTCTGAAGAATAGTAACCCTAAAACCCTGGTGAATAGTAACCCCCGCACCTGTATGGTGAAGAGTAACCCTTATCCATGGTGAACAGCACACCTTGAAGAGTAACCCCAACCCCTAATAAACTGTAACCCTAAGCCTCGGTGAACAGTACCCCAAGGCCTAATGAATAGTAACCCGAAACCCTGATGAACAATAACCTTATATGATCATGGTGACCAGTACCCCGTCACGGCTGGCATGTACGATCGTGGTGAATAGTAAAAATGTAGCCCACAGATTGTGGCCAAAATGCGCAAAAAAAATCACCCCTGTTTCATCGTGACGGCACTATTCATCGGCTCGAGGATCCCTCGTGGGAGGTTTAAATCCTAAATCCCAAACCCTAAAACCATAAACCGTAAACCCTTAAACCATAAAACCCTAGACCCTAGACACTAGAACCTAGACCATAGATCCTACACCTTACACCCTACACCCTAGACTCGAAACCCCAAAACCCCAAAACCCCAAACCCCAAACCCTAAACCTCTAAACCCCAAACCCTAAACAATAACAATAAAAATAATAAACCCTCAACCCTAAAACCCTAAACCCCAAACCCCAAACCATAACCGATACTCGAATACATGTCATCCAATACTCAGTATTCAAATGGAGTTTTTAGTGCTAGAATGCAAGCAAGCATTCAAAAACATAGAACCTTAGCTTGAAATTTGTCTATTATTCATCACGTATTTATTCTAGTAAGGTGGCAAAGGTTTTTTTATTAGTTTCTTGTAGACGAATACGGGATGCAACGTACTTAAGTACGGGTGCATAGTATTTGAGTACAAGATTTTTTTGTTCAATAAATAGTAATCATAAACCGCGGTGAATAGTGAAAAATATACTCGGGTATAAAGCATACTACGTTTAAATTTGTTAAACTATTACTTGAGAACTGGAATATCCGATACTCGCATACATGTTATCTAGTACTTGAGTATTTAAATAG
The DNA here is from genome assembly GCA_031216105.1 of Dalbergia cultrata. Lineage (NCBI taxonomy): Eukaryota > Viridiplantae > Streptophyta > Magnoliopsida > Fabales > Fabaceae > Dalbergia > Dalbergia cultrata. Next base: position 44,848 of record CM062347.1, on the reverse strand, counting down.
ACTTTTTAGCACTAGATTGCAAGCGTTCAGTCAAAAACATAGAACCTTAGTTTGAAATTTGTCTATTATTCATCATGTATTTATACCAAGAAGATGGCAAACGTTTCCTTTTTATTAGTTTCTTGTAGCTGAATATGGGATGCAACGTACTCGAGTACGGGTGCTTAGTATAAGAGTACAAGTTTATTTAGTTCAATTAATAGTAACCATAAACCGAGGTGAATAGTGGAAAACATACTCAGGTACAAAGCATCATACGTTCAAATTCATTAAACTATTAGTTGAGAACTGGAATAACCGATACTCGAATACATATCACCCAATACTTGAGTATTCCAATAGAGTTTTAGCACAAGAATGCAAGCGTGCATTCAAAAACATGGAACCTTAGTTTGAACTTTGTCTATTATTCATCACGTATTTATATGAGGAAGGCGACAAAGGTTTTTTTTTTTTTTTAGTTTCATGCAGCTGAATACGGGATGCAACGTACTTGAGTACGGGTGCATAGTATTCGAGTACAAGTTTTTTTTATTCAATGAATAGTAATCATAAACTGCGGTGAATAATGGAAAATATACTCGGGTACAAAGCATCCTACGTTCAAATTCATTAAACTATTAGTTGAGAACTAGAATAATCGATACTCGAATTCATGTCACCCAAAACTCAAGTATTCAAATAGAGTTTTTAGTGTTAGAATGTAAGCGAGCATTCAAAAACATGGAACCGTAGTTTCAACTTTGTGTATTATTCATCACGAATTTATACCAGGAAGGCGACAAATGTTTATTTTTTTATTAGTTTCTTGTAGCTGAATACAGGATGCAACGTACTCGAGTACGAGTGCATAGAATTTGAGTACAAATTTTTTAGTTCAATGAATAGTAACCATAAATCATGGTGAATAGTGGAAAACTTACTCAGATAAAAAGCAACCTACCCTCAAATTCAACATACATTAACTTGAGAACTGGAATAACCAATACTCGAATAGATGTCATACAGTACTCGGGTAGTCAAATAGAGTTTTCAGCGCTAGAATGCAAGCATGCATTAAAAAACAAGGAACCCTAGTTTGATCTTTGACTATTATTCATCACGTACTTATACCAGTAAGGTGGCAAACAATTTTTTGTCTTTTATTACTTTCATGTAGCTGAATACGGGATGCGACGTACTCGAGTACGGGTGCACAAAATTCGAATACAAGTTTTTTATTTAAATGAATAGTAACCATAAACCATGGAGAATAGTGGAAAACTTACAATGGTAAAAAGCAACTTACCCTCAAATTCAATAAACTTTTAGTTAAGAACTGAAACAACCGATACCCGAATACATGTCATCCTGTACTCAAGTATTCAAATAGAGTTTTCAGTGCTACAATGCAAGCGTGCATTCAAAAACATGGAACCCTCGTTTTAACTTTGTCTATTATTCATCATGTACTTATACCAGTAAGGTGGCAAATGTTTTTTTTTAATTAGTTTTATGTAGCTGAATACGGGATGCGACGTACTCAAGTACAGGTTCACAGTATTTGAATACAAGTTTTTTAGTTCAATGAATAGTAACCATAAACCGTGGCGAATAGTGGAAAACTTACTCAAGCAAAAAGCAATCTACCCTCAAATTCATTAAAATTTTAATTGAGAATAGGAATAATCGATACTCGAATACATGTCATCCAGTATTCGAGTATTCAAATAGAGTTTTCAGCGCGACAATGCAAGCGTTTGCATTTAAAAACATGGAACCCTAGTTTGAACTTTGTCTATTATTCATCATGTATTTATACTAGTAAGGTGGCAAAGGTTTTTTTTTATTAGTTTTATGTAGTTGAATACGAGATGCGACTAACTCAAGTACGGGGGTACAGTATTTGAAAACAAGTTCTTTAGTTCAATGAATAGTACCCACAACCGTGGTGAATAGTGTAAAACATACTCAGATAAAAAGCAATCTACCCTCAAATTCAATAAACTTTAAGTTAAGAACAGCAATAATCGATACTCGAATACATGTCACCCAGTACTCGAGTATTCAAATAGAGTTTTCAACGCTACAATGCAAGCGTGCATTAAAAAACATGGAACCCTAGTTTGAACTTTGTCTATTATTCATCACGTACTTATACCAGTAAGGTGGCAAAGGTTTTTTTTTTTTATTAGTTTCATGTAGCTGAATGCGGGATCTAACGTACTCGAGTACGGGAGCACAGTATTCGAAAACAAGTTTTTTAGTTCAATGAATTGTAACCATAAACCGTGGTGAATAGTGTAAAACTTACTCAGATAAAAAGCAACCTTCCCTCAAATTCAACAAACATTAAGTTGAGGATTGGACTAACCGATACTCGAATACATGCCATCCAATACTCGAGTATTCAAATAGAGTTTTCAGCGCTATAATGCAAGCGTGCATTCAAAAACATGGAACCGTAGTTTGAACTTTGTTTATTATTCATCACGTACTTATACCAGTAAGGTGGCAAAAGGTTTTTTTTTTATTAGTTTCATGTAGCTAAATACGGGATGCGACGTACTCGAGTACGGGTGCACAATATTCGAATACAAGCTTTTTAGTTCAATGAATAGTAACCATAAACCGTGATAAATAGTGTAAAACTTACTCAGCTAAAAAGCAACCTTCCTTCAAATTCAATAGATTTTAAGCTAAGAACTGGAATAACCCATACTTGAATACATGTCATCCAATAGTCGAGTATTCAAATAGAGTTTTCAGCATGACAATGCAAGCGTGCATTCAAAAACATGGAACTCTAGTTTGAACTTTGTCTATTATTCATCACGTACTTATACCAGTAAGGTAGCAAAGGATTTTTTTTATTAGTTTCATTTAGCTGAATACGAGAGGCGATGTACTTGAGTACGGGTGCACAGTATAAGAATACAAGTTTTTTAGTTCAATGAATAGTAACCATAAATCGTGGTGAATAGTGTAAAACTTACACAGGTAAAAGGCAACCTACTCTCAAATTCAATACATTTTAAGTTGAGAACTGGGGTAACCGATACTCGAATACATGTCATCCAGTACTCGAGTATTCAAATAGAGTTTTCAGCGCGACAATGCAAGCGTGCATTCTAAAACATGGAACCGTAGTTTGAACTTTGTCTATTATTCATCATGTATTTATGCCAATAAGGTGGCAAAGGGTTTTTTTTTAGTAGTTTCATGTAGCTGAATACGGGATATGACGTACTCGAGAACGGGTGCATAGTATTCGAATGCAAGTTTTTTAGTTAAATGAATAGTAACCATACACCGTGGTGAATAATGTAAAACTTACTCAGATAAAAAGCAACGTATGCTCAAATTCAACAAACATTAAGTTGAGGATTGGAATAACCGATACTCGAATACATGTCATCCAGTACTCAAGTATTCAAATAGAATTTTCAGCGCTACAATGCAAGCGTGCATTCAAAAACATGGAACCCTAGTTTGAACTTTGTTTATTATTCATCACGTACTTATACCAGTAAGGTGGCAAAATGTTTTTTTTAATTAGTTTCATGTAGCTAAATACGGGATGCGACGTACTCGAGTACGGGTGCACAATATTCGAATACAAGCTTTTTAGTTCAATGAATAGTAACCATAAACCGTGATAAATAGTGTAAAACTTACTCAGATAAAAAGCAACCCACCCTCAAATTCAATATATTTTAAGCTAAGAACCGGAATAACCCATACTTGAATACATGTCATCCAATAGTTGAGTATTCAAATAGAGTTTTCAGCACGACAATGCAAGCGTGCATTCAAAAACATGGAACTCTAGTTTGAACTTTGTCTATTATTCATCACGTACTTATACCAGTAAGGTAGCAAAGGTTTTTTTTTTTTTATTAGTTTCATTTAGCTGAATACGGGAGGCGATGTACTTGAGTACGGGTGCACAGTATAAGAATACAAGTTTTTTAGTTAAATGAATAGCAACCATAAATCGTGGTGAATAGTGTAAAACTTACACAGGTAAAAGGCAACCTATTCTCAAATTCAATACATTTTAAGTTGAGAACTAGAATAACCGATACTCGAATACATGTCATCCAGTACTCGAGAATTCAAATAGAGTTTTCAGCGCGACAATGCAAGCGTGCATTCTAAAACATGGAACCGTAGTTTGAACTTTGTCTATTATTCATAATGTACTTATGCCAATAAGGTGGCAAAGGGTTTTTTTTTAGTAGTTTCATGTAGCTGAATATGGGATACAACGTACTCGAGTACGGGTGCATAGTATTCGAATACAAGTTGTTTAGTTCAATGAAAAGTAACCATACACCGTGGTGAATAATGTAAAACTTACTTAGATAAAAAGCAACCTACCCTCAAATTCAACAAACCTTAAGTTGAGAATTGGAATAACTGATACTCGAATACATGTCATCTAGTACCATTCAAATAGAGTTCTCAGCGCTACAATGCAAGCCTGCATTCAAAAACATGGAACCCTAGTTTGAACTTTGTCTATTATTCATCACGTACTTATACCAATAAGGGGGCAAAGGTTTTTTGTTTTTTTAATTAGTATTATGTAGCTTAATATGGGATGCAACGTACTCGAGTCCTGGTGCACAATATTTGAATACAAGTTTTTTGGTTCAATGAATGGTAACCATAAACCATGATAAATAGTGTAAGACTTACGCAGATGAAAAGCAACCTACCCTCAAATTCAATAAATTTTAAGGTGAGAACTGGAATAACCGATACTCGAATACATGTCATCCAATACTCGAGTATTCATAGAGTTTTCAACGCTGTAATTTAAGTGTGCATTCGAAAACATGGAACCTTAGTTTGAACTTTGTCTATTATTCAGCACATACTTATACCAGAAAGGTAGCAAAGGTTTTTTTTTATTAGTTTCATTTAGTTGAATATGAGAGGCGACGTATTGCAGTACGGGTGCACAGTATAACAATACACGTTTTTAATTCAATGAATAGTAACCATAAACCGTGGTGAATAGTGTAAAACTTACTCAGGTAAAAGGCAACCTACCCTTAAATTCAATACATTTTAGGTTGAGAACTGGAATAACCGATACTCGAATACATGTCATCCAGTACTCGAGTATTCAAATAGAGTTTTCAGCATGACAATGCAAGCATGCATTCAAAAACATGGAACCCTAGTTTGAACTTTGTCTATTATTCATCACGTACTTATACCAGTAAGGTGGCAAATGGATTTTTTTTAGTAGTTTCATGTAGCTGAATACGGGATGCGACGTACTCGAGTACTGGTGCACAATATTCGAATACAAGTTTTTTGGTTCAATGAATGGTAACCATAAACCATGATAAATATTGTAAGACTTACTCAGATAAAAAGCAACCTACCCTCAAATTCAATAAATTTTAAGCTGAGAACTGGAATAACCGATACTCGAATACATGTCATCCAATACTTGAGTATTCATAGAGTTTTCAACGCTGTAATTTAAGTGTGCATTCGAAAACATGGAACCTTAGTTTGAACTTTGTCTATTATTCAGCACATACTTATACCAGAAAGGTAGCAAAGGTTTTTTCTTTTTTATTAGTTTCATTTAGTTGAATACGGGAGGCGACATACTGCAGTACGGGTGCACAGTATAACAATACACGCTTCTAATTCAATGAATAGTAACCATAAACCGTGGTGAATAGTGTAAAACTTACTTAGGTAAAAGGCAACCTACCCTCAAATTCAATACATTTTAGGTTGAGAACTGGAATAACCGATACTCAAATACATGTCATCCAGTACTCGAGTATTCAAATAGAGTTTTCAGCACGACAATGCAAGCATGCACTAAAAAACATGGAACCCTAGTTTGAACTTTGTCTATTATTCATCACGTACTTATACCAGTAAGGTGGCAAAGGGATTTTTTTTAGTAGTTTCATGTAGTTGAATACGGGATGCGACGTACTCGAGTATAGGAGCACAGTATTCGAATATAAGTTTTTAGTTCAATGAATAGTTACCATAAATCGTGGTGAATAGTGTAAAACTTACTCAGGTAAAAGGCAACCTACCCTCAAATTCAATAAACTTTTAGTTGGGAACTAGAATAACCGATACTCGAATACATGTCATCTAGTACGCGAGTATTCAAATAGATTTTCAGTGGAACAATGCACCGTGCATTCAAAAACATGGAACCCTAGTTTGAACTTTGTCTATTATTCATCAGGTACTTATGCCAGTACAGTGGCAAGAGGTTTTTTTTAAATTTGTTTCATGTAGTTGAATACGGGATGCGATGTACTCGAGTACGGGTGCACAGTATTCGAATACAAATTTGTCACTTCAATGAATAGTAACCATAAACCGTCGTGAATAGTGCAAAACTTACTCAGGGAAAAAGGCAACCTACCCTCAAATTCAATAAACTTTAAGTTGAGAATTGAAATAACCGATAGTCGAATACATGTCATCTAGTACTCGAGTATTCAAATAGAGTTTTCAGTGCTACAATGCAAACGTGCAATCAAAAACATGGAACCCTAGTTTTAACTTTGTCTATTATTCATCATATACTCATACCAGTAAGGTGGCAAATGGATTTTTTTATTAGTTTCATGTAGCTGAATATGCGATGCGACGTACTTGAGTACGGGTGCACTATATTCGAATATAAGTTTTTTAGTTCAATGAATAGTACCCTTAAATCGTGGTGAATAGTATAAAACTTAGTCAGCTAAAAAACAACCTACCCTCAAATTGAATAAACTTTTAGTTGAGAACTAGAATAACCAATACTCGAATACATGTCATCTAGTACTCGAGTATTCAAATAGAGTTTTCAGTGCGACAATGCAAGCGTGCATTCAAAAACATGGATCCCTAGTTTGAACTTTGTCTACTATTCATCACGTACTTATGCCACTAAGGTGGCAAAGGGTTTTTTCATTTTTATTTGTTTCATGTAGCTGAATACGGGATGCGATGTACTCGAGTACGGGTGCACAACATTTGAATACAAGTTTGTTACTTTAATGAATAGTAACCATAAACCATGGTGAATAGTGTAAAACTTACTCAGGTAAAAGGCAACCTACCTTCAAATTTAATAAACTGTAAGTTGAGAACAGGAATAACCGATATTCGAATACATGTCATCCAGTACTCGAGTATTCAAATAGAGTTTTCAGCGCTACAATGCAAGCGTGCATTCGAGAACATGGAACCCTAGTTTTAACTTTGTTTATTATTTGTACTTATACCAGTAAGGCGGCAAAGGTTTTTTTTTTTTAGTAGTTTCATGTAGCTGAATACGGGATATGACGTACTTGAGTACGGGTGCACAATATAAGAATACAAGTTTTTTAGTTTAATGAATAGTAACCCTCAACCGTGGTGAATAGTGTAAAACTTACTCAGGTAAAAGGCAACCTACCCTCAAATTCAATAAACTTTTAGTTGAGAACTTTAATAACCGATACTCGAATACATGTCATCCAGTACTTGAGTATTCAAATAGAGTTTTCAGCGCAACAATGCACCGTGCATTGAAAAACATGGAACCCTAGTTTGAACTTTGTCTATTATTCATCATATGCTTATGCTAGTAAGGTGGCAAAGGGTTTTTTTATTTATTAGTTCCATGTAGCTGAATAAGGGATGCGACATACTTGAATACGGGTGCACAGCATTCGAATACAAGTTTTTTAGTTCAATGAATGGTAACCATAAAACGTGATAAATAGTGTAAGACTTAGATAAAAAGCAACCTACCTTCAAATTCAATAAATTTTAAGCTGAGAACTGGAATAACCGATACTCGAATACATGTCATCCAATACTCGAGTATTCATAGAGTTTTCAGCGCTGCAATGCAAGCGTGCATTCGAAAACATGGAACCCTAGTTTGAACTTTGTCTATTATTCAGCACATACTTATACCAGTAAGGTAGCAAAGGTTTTTTTTTTTTTGTTTCATTTAGTTGAATACGGGAGGCCACGTACTCGAGTACGGGTGCACAGTATAACAATACATATGTTCTAGTTTAATGAATAGTAACCATAAACTATGGTGAATAGTGTAAAACTTACTCAGGTAAAAGGCAACCTACCCTCAAATTCAATAAACTTTAAGTTGAGAACTAGAATAACCGATACTCGAATACATGTAATCCAGTGCTTGAGTATTCAAATATTGTTTTCAGCGCTACAATGCAAGCGTGCATTCAAAAACATGGAACCCTAGTTTGAACTTTGTCGATTATTCATCATATACTTATACCGGTAAGGTGGCAAAGGTTTTTTTTATTTTTATTTTCTATAGCTGAATAAGGGATGCGACGTACTTGAGTACGGGTGCACAGTATAAGAATACAAGTTTTTTAGTTCAATGAATAGTAACATTTAGCCATGGTGAACAGTGTAAAACTTACTCAGGTAATAGGCAACCTACCCTCAAATTCAATAAACTTTTAGTTGAGAACTCTAACAACCGATACTTGAATACATGTCATCTGGTACTCGAGTATTCAAATAGAGTTTTCAGCGCAACAATGCACGGTGCACTCAAAAACATGGGACCCTAGTTTGAACTTTGTCTATTATACATCACGTACTTATGCCAGTAAGGTGGCAAAGGGTTTTTTTTTATTTATTTCATGTAGCTGAATACGAGATACGACGTACTCGAGTACGGGTGCATAGTATTTGAATACAAGTTTGTTATTTCAATAAATAGTAACCGTAAACCGTGGTGAATAGTGTAAAACTTACTCAGGTAAAAGGCAACCTACCCTCAAATTTAATAAACTTTAAGTTGAGAACAGGAATAACCGATATTCGAATACATGTCATCCAGTACTCGAGTATTCAAATAGAATTTTCAGTGCTACAATGCAAGCGTGCATTCAAAAACATGGAACCGTAGTTGGAAATTTGTCTATTATTCATCGCGTACTTATACCAGTAAGGTGGCAAAGGTTTTTTTTTTATTAGTTTTGTGGAGCTGAATACAGGATGTGACGTACTTGAGCACGGGTGCACAGTTTTCGAATACAAGTTTTTTAGTTCAATGAATAGTAACCATAAACCATTGTAAATAGTGGAAAACTTTCTTAGGTAAAGAGGAACGTACCATCAAATACAATAAACTTTAAGTTGAGAACTGGGATAATCGATACTCATGTACATGTCATCCAGTACTCGAGTATTCAAATAGAGTTTTCAGCACTAGAATGCAACCGTACATTCAAAAACATGGAACCCTATTTTGAACTTTGTCTATTATTTATCGCGTACTTATACCAAGAAGATGGCAAAGGTTTTTTTTTTTTATTAGTTTCATGTAGCTGAATATGGGATACGACGTACTAGAGTACGGGTGCACAGTATTCAATTACAAGTTTTTTAGTTCAATGAATAGGAACCATAAACCGTCATGAATAGTGGGAAACTTACTTAGGTAAAAAGCAACCTACCCTCAAATTCAATAAACATGAAGTTGAGAACTGCAGTAACCGATACTCGAATACATCTCATCTAGTACTCGAATATTCAATCAACTTTAAGTTGAGGACCGAAATAACCGATACTCGAGTACATGTCATCCAGTACTCAAGCATTCAAATAGTGTTTTCAGCGCTAGAATGCAAGCGTGCATTCAAAAACATGGAACGCTAGTTTGAACTTTGTTTATTAGTCATAATGTGCTTATACCAATAAGGTGGCAAAGGTTTTTTTTTTTCATGTAGTTGAATACGGGATGCGACGTACTCGCATACGGGTGCACAGTTTTTGAATACAAGTTTTTTAGTTCTATGAATTGTAACCATAAACCGTGGTGAATAGTGGAAAACTTACTCAGGTAAAAAGCAACCTACCCTCAAATTGAATAAACTTTAACTTGGGAACTGGAATAACCTATACTCGAGTATATGACATGAAATACTCGAGTATTCAAATTGTGTTTTCAGTGCTTGAATGCAAGCATGCATTCAAAAACATGGAACCCTAGTTTGAACTTTGTCTATTATTGATCGGGTACTTATACTAGAAGGTGGAAAAGGTTTTTTTTTTTATTAGTTTCATGTTGCTGAATACGGGATGCGACGTACTCGAGTACGGGTGTACAGTATTCGAATACAAGTTTTTTAGTTCAATGAATAGTAACCATAAATCGTGGTGAATAGTGGAAAACTTACTCATGTAAAAAGCAACCTACCCTCAAATTCAATAAACTTTAAATTGAGAACTGGAATAACCGATACTCGAGTACATGTCATCCTGTACTCGAGTATTCAAATAGCGTTTTCAATGCTAGAATGCAAGCGTGCATTCAAAAACATGGAACCCTAGTTTGAACTTTTTCTATTATTCATCACGTACTTATACCAGCAAGGTGGCAGATTTTTTTCTTTATTAGTTTCATGTAGATGAATACATGATGTGACGTACTCAAGCACGGGTGCACAGTATTCGAATACAAGTTTTTTAGTTCAATGAATAGTAACCATAAACCGTGGTGAATAATGGAAAACTTACTCAGGTAAAGAGCAACCTACCCTCAAATTTAATAAACTTTAACTTGAGAACCGAAAAAACTGATACTCGAGTACATGTCATCCAATACTCGAGCATTCAGATAGTGTTTTCAGCACTAGAATGCAAGCGTGCATTCAAAAACATGGAACCCTAGTTTGAACTTTGTTTATTAGTCATAACGTTCTTATACCAATAAGGTGGCAAAGGTTTTTTTTTTCATGTAGCTGAATACGGGATGTAATGTACTCTAGTACGGGTGCACAGTATTCGAATACAAGTTTTTTAGTTCACTGAATAGTAACCATAAACCGTGGTGAAAAGTGGAAAACTTACTCAGGTAAAAAGCAACCTACCCTCAAATTCAATAAACTTTAACTTGAGAACTGGAATAACCGATACACGAGTATATGTCATCCAGTACTCGAGTATTCAAATAGTGTTTTCAACGCTAGAATGCAAGCGTGCATTAAAAAACATGGGACCATAGTTTGAACTTTGTTTATTATTCATCACATACTTATGCCAGTAAGGTGGCAAAGGTTTTTTTTTTTTCATGCAGCTAAATGAGGGATGTAAGGTACTCGAGTATGGGTTCATAGTATTCAAATACAAGTTTTTTAGTTCAATGAATAGTAACCACAAACCGTGGTGAATAGTGGAAAAAGTTACTTAGGTAAAAAGCACCCTACCCTCAAATTCAATAAACTTTAACTTAAGAATTGGAATAACCGATACTCGAGTACATGTCAGCCAGTACTCGAGTATTCAAATAGGGTTTTCAACACTACAATGCATGCTTGCTTTCAAAAACATGGAATCCTAGTTTGAACTTTGTCTATTATTCATCATGTACTTATACCAGTAGGGTGGCAAACTTTTTTTTTATTAGTTTCATGTAGCTGAATACAGGATGCGACGTACTCAAGTACGGGTGCATAGTATTCGAATACAAGTTTTTTAGCTCGATGAATAGCAACCATAAACCGTGGTGAATAGTGTAAAACTTATTGAGGTAAAAGGCAACCTACCCCCAAATTCAATAAACTTTAGGTTGAGAACTAGAATAACTGATGCTCGAATACATATCATCCAGTACTCAAGTACTCAAATAGATTTTTAAAGGCTATAATGCATGCGTGCATTCAAAAACATGGAACCCCGGTTTGAACTTTGTCTATTATCTAACATGTTGTTATACCAGCAAGGTGGCAAAGGTTTTTTTCTTTATTAGTTTCATGTAGTTTAATACGGGATGTGATGTACTCGAGTATGGGTGCACAGTATTCGAATACAAGTTTTTCAGTTCAATGAATTGTAACTATAAACAGTGGTGAATAGTGTAAAACTTACTCAAGTAAAAGGCAACCTACACTCAAATTGAATAAACTTTAAGTTAACAACTGGAATAACCGATACTCGAGTACTTGTCACCTAGTACTCGAGTATTCAAATAGAGTTTTCAGTGTTAGAATGCAAGCATGCATTCAAAAACATGGAACCCTAGTTTGAACTTTATCTATTATTCATCACATATTTATACCAGTAAGGTGGCCAAACTTTTTTTTTTTATTAATTTCATTTGACTGAATACGAGATGCGACGTAACCGAGTACAAGTGCACAAAATTCGAATACAAGTTTTTTAGTTCAACGAATAACAACCATAAACCGTGGTGAATAGTGGAAAACTTACTCAGGTAAAAAGCAACCTACCCTCAAATTCAATAAACATGAAGTTGAGAACTGGAATAACCGATACTCGAATACATGTCATCTAGTACTCGAATATTCAAATAGAGTTTTCAGCGCTACAATGCAAGTGTGCATTCAAAAACATGGAACCCTAGTTCGAACATTGTCTATTATTCAAAACATAGTTATACCATCAAGGTGGCAAAGGTTTTGTTTTTTTTTTATTAGTTTCATGTAGCTGAATACGGGATGTGATGTACTAAAGTATGGGTGCACAGTATTCGAATACAAGTTTTTTAGTTCAATGAATAGGAACCATAAACCATGGCGAATAGTGAAAAACTTACTTAGGTAAAAAGCAACCTACCTTAAAATTGAATACACTTTAAGTTGAGAACTGGAATAACTGATACTCAAGTACATGTCAACCAGTACTCGAGTATTCAAATAGAGTTTTCAGCGCTAGAAAGCAAGCCTGCATTCAAAAACATGGAACCCTAGTTTGAACTTTGTCCATTATTCATCGTGTACTTATACCAGTAAGGTGTCAAAGGTTTTTTTTTAATTAGTTTCATGTAGCTGAATACAGGATGCGACGTACTTGAGTACGGATGCACATTATTTGAATACATGTTTTTTAGTTGAATGAATGGTAGCCATAAATCGTGGTGAATACTGTAAAACTTACACAAGTAAAAGGCAACGTACGCTCAAATTCAATAAACTTTAAGTTGAGAACTGGAATAACCGATACTCGTGTACATGTCATCCAGTACTCGAGTATTCAAATAGAGTTTTCAGCGGTAGAATGCAAGCGTGCATTAAAAAACATGGAACCCTAGTTTGAACTTTGTTTATTATTCATCATGGACTTATACCAGTAAGGTGGCAAAGTTTTTTTTTTTTATTAGGGTCCTATAGCTGAATATGGGATACAACGCACTCAAGTACGAGTGCACAGTATTCAAATACATGTTTTTTAGTTCGTTGAATAGTAACCATATATCGTGGTGAATAGTGTAAAACTTACTCTAGTAAAAGGCAACATACCCTCAAATTAAATAAACTATAAGTTGACAACCAGCATAACCGATACTCGAGTACATGCCATCCAGTAATCGAGTATTCAAATAGAGTTTTCAGCGCGAGAATGCAAGCGTGCATTCAGAAACATGGAACCCTAGTTTGAACTTTGTCTATTATTCATCATGGACTTATACCAGTATGGTGGCAAAGGTTTTTTTTTTTATTTGTTTCCTGTAGCTGAATATGAGATGCGACATACTCAAGTAAGGGTGCACAGTATTCGAATACATGTTTTTTAGTTCGTTGAATAGTAACCTTATATCGTGGTGAATAGTGTAAAACTTACTTTGGTAAAAGGCAACCTACCCTCAAATTCAATAAACTCTAAGTTGACAACTAGCATAACCGATACTCGAATACATGTCATCCAATACTCGAGTATTCAAATAGAGTTTTCAGCGGAAGAATGTAAGCGTGCATTTAGAAATATGGAACCCTAGTTTGAACTTTGTCTATTATTCATCATGGACTTATACCAGTAAGGTGGCAAAGGTTTTTTTTTTATTAGTTTCCTGTAGTTGAATACGCGATGCAACATACTCGAGTACGGGTGCCCAGTAGTTGAATACATGTTTTTCAGTTTGTTGAATAGTAACCATGTTCCGTGGTGAATAGTGTAAAACTTACTCAGGTAAAAGGCAACCTTGACTCAAATTCAATAAACTCTAAGTTGACAACTGGCATAACCGATACTCGAGTACTTGTCATCAAGTACTCGAGTAATCAAATAGAGTTTTCAGCGCTAGAACGCAAGCGTGCATTAAAAAACATGGAACCTTAGTTTGAACTTTGTCTATTATTTATCACGTACCTATACCGGTAAGGTGGCGAAGGTGTTTTTTTTTTATCAGTTTCATGTAGCTGAATACGAGATGCGATGTACCCGAGTACGGGTGCACAGAATTCGAATACAATTTTTTTAGTTCAATGAATAACAACAATAAATCCTGGTGAACAGTGGAAAACTTACTTAGGTAAAATGCAACCTACCCTAAAATTCAATAAAATTTAAGCTGAGAACTGGAATAACCAATACTCGAATACTTGTCATCTAGTACTCGAGTATTCAAATAGAGTTTTCAATGGTATAATGCAAGTGCGCATTCAAAAACATGGAAGCCTAGTTTGAACTTTGTCTATTAATCATCACGTGCATATACCAGTAAGATGGCAAAGGTCTTTTGTTTTTATTAATTTCATTTAGCTGTATATGAGATGCTCGTGCTCGAGTATGAGAGCACAGTATTCGAATACATGTTGTTTAGTTCAATGAATAATAACCATAAACCATGGCAAATAGTGGAAAACTTACTCTAGTAAGAAGCAAGATAACTTTAAATTCAATAAACCTTAAGTTGAGAACTGGAATAGCCAATACCCGAATGCATGTCATCCAATACTCGAGTATTCAAATAGAGTTTTCAAGGCTACAATGCAAGCGTGTAACACCCTAATTTTTAACCCAATACTCTAGAATATACTAGGCTAATCATTAGATTATTACTTTTTAGTCTCAACTTTTTAATAAAATACTTAGCGGAAATTACGGGTAAATTTTTCTTTTTGAAAACATAAACAAAGTGAGGGCCGTGAACTTAACTAGTCAAACGACAGAAACATAAAGCACGAGTAACAATTATCAGAAATCACAGAGTAAGGCATATAACCAAAGAAGCATTCCATTAATAACATAATTTAAGTACATAAGTAGTCTTACCCTCATGGAGATGGGCAGAGCTTGTAATACAATGGAAAAGAAAATACAATAGAAAATGTAAAGTACATAGTTCAACATGAAAATAGAAAAAAACCAAAATGCTACCCTCCTACTAGACTACGAGTACAAACTATAACCCCTCCTAAAAGGTACTACTGAAGGGAAAATCTCCATAAAAGCTTGGGTACTTGCAAAGCTCTCCATCGGGAACTAGTGACGACGAGGATCCTCGGGCGACGGAGGCAGGTAACCGGGGAAGCACTCTATCTCCTCCTGTGTGGGCCAATGGAGTGTAAAGGGAGCTCGTGGCGGCTGAATGTTAGCTCCTCGACGCGGGCGCATCTCAGCTCTCCTCGCCAAGCGTGACTACCTCAAGGTCTCCTCACTCCCCTCGCGCCGGAATTGGGGAAATGGGGCGGAGCCCTCTGAAGGGACATGTGTCGGCGAATCCTCGGATGGATCAGTCTCGGACCTCCTCGAGCGAGGCACGTACTCCGGGTGGTCGCGGACAGCTGAGGCAAAGGTACGGGCACGGCGTCACTGCTCATCACGGGGGCGAGTGCGCTCGAAGATCATGTCATCACCACCAAAAGGTGCAGTAGGGGTGAACTGGTAGCTTAAAATCGGGTAAGTGAAAGGTCGTCCCATGTACACAAAAACGCGGACGGCACAACGACCCTCAAAATGATACGAACGGTGGTCCGGGTCGTAGTACACCTCCCAAACTGGCGTGTCAATGAAAAGCACGAACGTCGCCATCGCTCTCTGAAGATGTGATGGAAGAAAGAAGAGAGAGGAGTGAGAATTCTTACTAAAGAATCTCAGTAGGAGTCTCATATCCTAGGGTTACATCGTACACATCCTCAGGAACCTTGGGTTTAATTATAAAATAATGATCATGCATATAAGGTTTAATTAAGGTTTTCCAAAACTAATTATCCAAGGTCCATTCCTTTTAGCATGCATCTTGATGTTATGAGTGCGACATATTATATTATGGATGCATGTCAACACTTGAGCACATACATCAACACATCAAAGCACATAAACATAAATCATGTGGCAAAAGGGCATATAACTTTCAACTGAGATCATTCCTCAACCTCGTGACATCAATCATGGTACTTTAGCATAAAAGCCACCCTAAAATAACTAGGTTATGAGCTCATACCTCAGCTAGTCGTCACTAGCTCTTGCTTATTATCTTGAATAAGCGAAACATAAATAATAATCCCAACTCGCAAGTACGGGTAGGGGGCAGGGATCACCTCTCTCTGGGATTACCCTCTTTGAAACGCTTTGCGGGCACTAGGCCACAGCAATTTGTCCGCTTTGGTAGGCTGCATCTACTCATACCCTCATGGATTTGTCTCCCCTGGGGGTGCTCGGCCGAACCGGTGTCACCCAGGCGAGCGCGTCTCAGTGCTTTTGTCACATAAAAATCTCCTGGGGATGCTCGGCCGAACCAGTGTCCCCCAGGGTTTTCAACTCATATGATACTCATAAACATTTCTTTCAACCCTTTTAAGGTTTGACGAAAATTCGGCAGCATAACAGCTGTTAAACCGAATTTCCTTCAAATTGCCACAAGCTAATCCACACATCATGTTCTCATGAAATCTCATGCTATGACAAACTTTAACATTTCATCAATCATTTTCTCATGTGTAACATCCTCTACTGCTTTATGGATTGACGACTGTCCCCACAAACCAACACGGGTCTTTTCAGCATGCTTTGTCCTCACTCACACGCTTCCTAGGAAAACTTCCCAGGAGGTCACCCATCCCAAAATTACCCCAGGTCAAGCACGCTTAACTTTGGAGTTCTTTCAGTTTAGGCTACCGAAAAGAAGATGCATCTTGTTGATATAGGTAGTACAAATCAATTCATATAAGCCCTCCTCAACTATATAGTCCCATACCTATATAGTCTCAGGATCCCTCTCATTCGGGTGTGTAATCGGTTCATTCATGTACCCCTCCGCTTAGAGGACCTTGCGAGGAGCCGCTCCTTGTCCGTGCCCTCTTTGCACCGACGATCACTCCTCGTCCTCGTCCCCCGGGCGTTACATGCCCACCAGCTTCCGCCTGGTTCGTCCCCGAACCACACTGTACTGGGAGAGGTGCAGGCTCTGATACCATTTGTAACATTCCCTGTTGCTTTATGGATTGACGACTGTCCCCACAAACCAACACGAGTCTTTTCAGCATGCTTTGTCCTCACTCACATGCTTCCTGGGAAAACTTCCCAGGAGGTCACCCATCCCAAAATTACTCTTGCCCAAGCACGCTTAACTGCGAAGTTCTGATGGGATCCGGTGCATTAGTGCTGGTATGATCGCACCTATGGATGTCTGTCCCAAGTGCGGGAAGAATCACTGAGGCGCCCATGCCTGGCCGGTCGAGCAGCGTGTTTCAAGTGTGGCAAGCCTGGCCACTATGCGAAGGATTGCACTAGCAGAGGGACACCGAACCAGAACCCCCGACCACAACACCAAGGAAGAGTCTTCACCCTCAACGCGGAAGACGCCCAGAAATCCAACGATCTCATTCAAGGTATGTGCAAAGTAAATGGTAAACCCTTAACTGTACTATATGACTCTGGTGCTACTCATTCTTTTATATCACTTGCTAGTGTCGAGTCCTTAAATCTGAGAGTCTCTAAACTTCCTTTTGATCTTATTGTTTCTACTCCTACCAATCGTCCTATTAATACTTGTCATTGTTGTTTAAACTGTCATCTTGTTGTAGAAAATAGGTCCTTTAACATAGATTTAATTTGTTTACCCTTGAAAGACATAGGAATTATTTTAGGCATGGATTGGCTTCACGCCAACAGTGTGTTACTAGACTGTGGAACCCAAACCGTAGTTTTTCCTTCTCCTCCCAAAAACATCACTCGACCCATTAGGTTGTACCTAAACTCTGTAGTGGGGAGAAAACGATGGGATATGTTCTCCTAGCCGCTTGCGATGTAGACTTTGAGCAAAACCTAGGTGTGTTACATGTGGTGAGTGGCTATCCCGACGTATTCCCGGATGATATACCCGAATTCCCTCCCGAAGAGAAGTTGAGTTCTCCACAGGTGGTTCTGGAGCAGGACCAATCTCTATTGCCCCATATAGGATGTCACCCATGGAGCTAGCAGAACTAAAAACCCAGTTGGAGGAACTGTTGGAGAAAAGTTTTATAAGGCCGAGTGCTTCACCTTGGGGCGCTCCGGTCTTATTTGTGAAGAAGAAGGATGGAAGTATGAGGATGTGTATAGATTATAGGCAGTTGAACCAAGTGACCATAAAGAATAAGTACCCATTGCCTAGGATTGATGATCTTATGGACCAGTTGAAAGAAGCAGTAGTGTTTTCTAAGATCGATTTGAGGTGCAGTTACCATCAGTTAGGGTTAGAGATTCGGACATTCCTAAAACCGCCTTTCGAACTCGGTATGGACACTTTGAGTTCAATGTGATGTCTTTCGGTTTGATGAAAGCTCCCTTGATTTTATGGATTACATGAATAGGATCTTTCGACCCTATTTAGATCAATTCGTGGTTGTGTTCATAGATGATATTCTCATCTATTCAAAAACCCACGAGGAGCATGAGCGTCATTTGAGGATGGTTTTAGAGGTACTAAAAGTGAAGAAGTTATGCATAAAGCTTTCTAAGTGTGGATTTTGGTTAGAGGGAGTAAAGTTCTTAGGACATGTTGTGTCAAAGGGTGGCATAGCTGTCGACCCAAGTAAGATAGAGGCTGTGTTGAATTGGGGTAGACCAACCTCTGTGCTTAGAGATTAGAAGCTTTTGGGTTTAGCTGGTTATTCTGTAGGTTTATCAAAGGATTTTCCCGATTAGCCCTACCCTTAACCAAGCTCACTAGGAAGAATACCCCCGTTTGAGTGGAACACGAATGTGAAAAGAGTTTCCTAGAGCTTAAGGAAAAGCTCACCTCAACCCCGGTTTAGGTTTTACCCGACCCCAATGTACCCTTTGATGTATATTGTGATGCTTCTGGCAAGGGTTTAGGTTGTGTGTTGATGTAGAATAGGCAAGTGGTAGCCTATGCATCCAGACAACTCAAGCCCCACGAGGTAACCTACCCCACCCATGACCTAGAGTTAGCGACCATCGTGTTTGCCCTCAAGATGTGGAGACACCATTTGTATGGTGTAAGGTTTGAAGTGTTCTCCGATCATAAGAGTCTCAAGCATCTCTTTGATCAAAAGGAGTTAAACATGAGGCAGAGGAGATGGATGGAATTCCTCAAGGACTATGATTTCGGCTTAAGTTACCACCCCGGCAAGGCTAATGTAGTCGCCGACGCCTTAAGTCGAAAATCGTTATGTTTGTCAAGTATGATGGTTAATGAAGTTGGGTTAATAGAACAGTTTAGGAATATGAATGCAGGGATGTATGTGGTGAGAATGGCATCATGATGAGTCATCTCACGGTGACCAGTGGGTTTAAGCAAAGGATCATGCTTGCCCAAAGAGAAAATGAGGACTTTATGGAGACAATAGAGGCGATTAAGGCCGGTAAATTGAAGGGTTTTGAGCAAGGCCACTGGTTGTGGAGGTTTGAGGGCGAATCTGCGTGCCCCAAGATGGCGACCTCAGAGAAAATCTTGGAGGAGGCTCATAAGAGTCACTTTGCCATTCATCCTGGTGCTACCAAGATGTATCGGGACTTAAAGAGGATGTTTTGGTGGCGGACTAAAGAAGGATGTGGTCGCTGGGTAAGTAAGTGTTTGGTGCGCCAAAAGGTTAAGATCGAACACCAAAACCTTCGGCATGTTGCAACCCCTGTCAATCCCTCGAGTGGAAGTGGGAGAGTATATCGATGGACTTCGTGTGGGATTGCCAAAGACCCAAGTAGCCATGATCTTTGTATGGGTGATAGTGGATCGGCCCGACCAAGTCGGCTCACTTTCTACCTATTCGAGTCACGTACTCATTGGATAAATTGGCTCAGCTTTACATCCAAGAGATAGTAAGGTTGCATGGAGTGCCGTCGACGATAATCTCGGATAGAGATCCGCGGTTTACGTCACGTTTTTGGGGAGCCTTTCAAAGGCATTTGGTTCAAAGGCGTGCTTGAGCATCGCTTACCACCCTCAGACGGATGGCCAATCGGAAAGAACCATCCAAACCCTGGAGGATATCTTTGAGAGCACGTGTCTTAGACCAGAAAGGAAGTTGGGATAAGTACATGCCATTAATCGAATTTGCGTATAACAGCAGTTATCACGCAAGTATCGATATGGCACCGTCTGGCATTGTGTGGAAGAAAGTGCCAATCACCCTTGTGTTGGTATGAACCCGGAGAACAAAGTGTCTTAGGACCTGATATAGTGAGGGAAATGACGGAGCAAATCAAAAGGATTAAGGATAGAATCCTAACCGCTCAAAGTCGGCAAAGAGCTATGCGGACAAAGCGTCGACCCTTGGAGTTCCAAGAAGGAGAACATGTATTTCTAAGAATCACTCCCACTACAGAATAGGAAGAGCCATGAAAGTCAAAAGTTGAGTCCCCGATTTCTCGGCCCTTTTGAAATTCTTGAGAGAATCGGATCTGTAGCCTACAAAATAGCCACACACCCAATCTGTCAAATCTTCATGATGTCTTTCACGTCTCTCAGTTGCGTAAATATGAGTCCGACCCTAGTCATGTCCTAGAACCAGAGCATGTACAGTTAAGAGAGGACCTCACTTTCAATGTACCACCTACGAGGATCGTGGATCACGGGTCAGCGGTTAAGGAACAAGTACATTCCTTTGGTGAAAGTGGCGTGGGGGCGAGACAAGGCAGAAGAGTATACATGGGAGCCGGAGTCGAAATGAGGACGAAGTATCCAGAGCTTTTCTAAGGTAGCAATTTCGAGGACGAAATTCTTTTTAAGGAGGAGTAATGTAACGCCCGATTTTACGCTAGAGTGAAAATGACCGAAATGCCCACGAGGTCATTTTTCGCCGAAATCGAGGAAAGCCGATCCGGCGTACTCGAAGGGTAAACTCAATGTTGGAAGGGGATTAGATGACCTGTGTACCTTTCCGAATTGAAAATCTCGTTTTGAGTTTCGAGTCAAAATGACCAAAACGCCCTGCGGTGTTTTACCTATTTTCAAGTGCTTAGGATGAACCCGAAACTTCTCTAGATGGTTTTAAAAGGCATTTTTATGTATTCTACGACCTCAGTTTTAATTATGGAGGTCCCGGGCAAAATTAGTGCAAAATTACGATTTTACCCCTAGTTTCGTGTTTTTACGCTTAATCGTGATTAAGCAAACCTAAGCAATATTAGGCTCTAATCGAAGATTAATTAATTTCCATAATTAATCTTGAGTCAAAATAATTTATTAAAGTTGATTAGAACCTAAAAGTGCTTAATTACAACTTAAAATCTTATTTTAAATTCAAGATTTCTAGTCATGGAATCTTGAATAGTGTTGTCTCTCTCCAATTCCTTAAATTATGGAATTTTGTCTACATTGTTTTATTCATAAAATGAATTTAAAATCTCCTAAATATGTATGAGTACTCCTTACTCATGTCATAAAGGTTCCTAATCACATTCTTAGTCACCTAAACTTATGCTTAATGACTCCTAACCTTACACCTAAGCTAATACACCCCTAAACACATCACTAACACACTATTACATGACCAAAACTCCCTCCTCCCTTGCTGCATCAGACCTGCACGAAATTCATCATCCATTTTATCATAATTTAATTTTATTTCACACTCCAAAGACTATGGTTGAAGCCATGTCATCAAAGTGCAATTCTCTCACCTCATGTTCCATGAGGATTCATTCTCCTCCACACATGCCTCACCTCATGTTCCATGAGGATTTATTCACCTCATGTTCCATGAGGATTCATTCTCCTCCACACATGCCTCACCTCATGTTCCATGAGGATTCATTCTCCTCCACTCATTCACTCTTATTCTTCTCTATAAATACCATGCCTAGATGAACCTTTGCTACACTTTGTTCATTTGCTAAGTTTAGTTTTTTAGTTTTTCTCTAAGTTCTTCCTTTTTCTCTCAAATCTCAAGAGCATTCTTCTTCTTCATCTTCTTCTTTTTCCTTTTGAAACATCATCACACAACCTTGAAACACCACCCCACCACCTTGGATCATCATACAAACACCTAAACTTCCATTCTCAAACACAAGCTCACCAAGAACACATTTCCTTCCTTTTTCTTTCATCAAGGCCGAATCATCATCACCATCCTAGGAGGTGTTGCTCGTATCATTTTCATCTTCAAGTCCAAGCTTTTTGTCTTCACTCTAGGTAGGAGTGTTTTCTAAACTTTGTCTTCTTGAAAATGAGTTCTTTCTAGCTTTCTCTTGGGTTTTCTTTTTGAAACTTTCTTTGGTTTCCCTTTCTTGTATTTTCGGCCTCTTGGCCTTGATGAGTACATGATAGCTCAATGATGAGGACTCCTAGATAATGACTATGTGTTCATCTCAAAGGAAACTCTAGAGCTTGAGGTTTTATTTTCTTTGAGTTCCAACTTTATTTTCTAACTCAAAAATGATTTCTACTCAAGAATACCTTTACTTTTCTTGCTATTATGATTTCGGTTTCTTTGTTCCTTTCTTTAACATTTCGATTACCATTTTCCTTTTTGATCTTTGAAGTTTTATTTGTTCAAAAAGTTTTGCTTTCTTTGAGCTTGATGATGATGTTCAAGAACCTCATAATTCCTTTGAGAACTTAGTTCAAGAACTCTAAAGCTCTCTTTGTAATGAGATATGTGTTGGGTTATTATGTTGTTAAAGTCTTGGATGAGCTTTAGATCACCTTAAAATGAACCTTGCATCATGTTTATTTTATGCTTTGCACATCATGTTTACTTTCTTTGCTATCACTAAGTACCAAGGTAATAAAGGAACTTGCATTATCATGTTTATATTTCAAGTTCTCACCTAAATATCAAAGATAATAATATAATGCATACCATATTTATTTTATGCTTTGCACATCATGTTTACTTTCTTTGTTATCACTAAGTACCAAGGTAATAAAGGAGCTTGCATTATCATGTTTATATTTCAAGCTATGCATTATCATGTTTATGTTTCAAGTTCTCACCTAAATATCAAAGATAATAATATAATGCATCACATATTTATTTTATGCTCTCACTTTACTTTCTAGCAAAAACTAAAACAAGTGCATGAGCATGTTTATTTTTATGTCATCACTTTAATGAACCTAGAGCTCAAAGACTTGCCCATTGTTGTCTCAATAAAGGTCTAAAAATATTTATTGCTTTAGGTCCCTATTTCGGCCCTAAGAGGCTTTGGTGTTTCCAAGTATTAAAAACTATGTTTTATAATTTTTCTAAGCTTATGTAAGTATAAGAAATATGTAGAACTAAGTTTTATGAATTTAGGACCTCTTGAGATAAAAATGATTTAGCTATTACCCTCTTAAGTATTTTTATGATTTTAGGTGATAAAAGTGTCCATAAATGAGTTTTGAAAGTTGAAAAGGTTCCAAGAGAAACTAGTATTGTATGTGCTTTAGAAATTGTGTTTCATGTCTTTTATGGAGATGTTTGTTTTGGTTCTGCCTTGCTATGTTTGGCCACTGTATGAGCTGTGTTAATAATGATAAGATGCTTATGTTTGAGTAAAAATAATGTTAAGACTCATATGTGAAAGATAGGATAAGTTAGGAACTAGAAAAGAATTAATTTGAGAGTTTTAGATCCCTTAATGATGGAATTTTCTGGATTCTGTCCAGCAAGGTTTAGAAATGATAATCATGGTTCTAAATTAGTTTAAATGTGTAGGAATGACTCATAATTGGTTTAGGGCTTAATCTTGATGCTTTAGGAACAAACTGGACTTAGAAAGAGTCATTGTTGTGACTCCTAGGTACCCGTAAAGTTGGGATTGTAAATTCTGCATCCTTGAGGTCTAGAGATGTTCTTGACCATAGTGTGAGGTGAGAAATACTTAGTTATAACCTCATAGGTTCCCAAGAGACTAGGTTTTGATGATTTATAACTTAGATTGTGAGTTAAGGACCTTAAGGGTCGATGCATAAGATATTAAGAAGTCTTGAGTTTTTATGATGCTTAATTTTATGCAAGTATGATATATGATACATGAGCTTTATCTATGTGAGTATGATGTGTTTAAAATATATGCTATGATGAGTTTGGAATATATGCTATAATCTATGTAAGAATGATGAGTTTGAAATATATGTTATGATGTTTATCTATGTGAGAATGATGTATTAGAAGAATATGCTTGATGATGCATGAACCCTAAAATGTTTTATTGATGATACGTGAGGAAATGATTATTGAGATGTTAAGTTGTGTGATTAGCTTGTGGCATAAATTTTGGTTTGAAGGAAATTCGGTTTAACGGCCGTTATCTTTGCCGAATTTCTATCAAACCTAAAAGAGTTGAAAAATGTTTTAAAGTACCATATGAGTTGAAAATCCTGGGTGACATTGGTTGGTGAGCACCCCAGGATATTTTTATGTGACAAGCATTGAGGCGTACTTCTCTGCTACGGTGAGGAGGAGGCAAATCCGTGAGGGTATGTGCAGATGCAGCCTTACCAAAGCGGACAATTATTGTGCACTCGAGGCCGATGAGAACGTTTCAAAGAATGAAATATGTTTATGTTACCCCCTCATTTTACCCCATATTAAATCTAGTGACGACTAGTTAGGATTGAGCTCATTCCTAGGCGATTAGGTGAGACGGAGATAGGAGGTTATGATAAAAATCGCCGGGGTGGTGTATCGGTTGGAAATAGGTGGATATGTTTTAAGAGGGTGGTTTTTGAGAAAAAGAACAAAAGAAATATGATGCTTTTAAGTCACATAAGTATGAGAAAAGTAAGAGTTGTAATATGTCCTTATGCCACTTGCATGAATCTAGATTGTTGTGATTTGTTGATTTATGTGCTCAAGTATTGCCATACATTCATGCTTAAACATGTTGCATTCATGACATCAAGATGCATACTAAAAGAAATGGACCTTGGATAAATAGTTTTATAAACCCTAATAATGAATCTCATACGCATGAACACCTTTTATAAATAAACCCAAGGTTCCTGAGGATGTGAACGATGTAACCCTAGAATAGGAGATTCCTACTGAGATTCTTTAGTAAGATTCTCACTCTTTTCTCTTCTTTTTCTCGCTTCCGTCACATCTTCAGAGACTGATGGCGACATTCGTGGTCTTCATTGACACATCTATCCGAGAGGCGCCCCTAACGAGGAGCTCACGCTCAGTCTACACGTATGCCCACTCCTGCCGCCTTGTGTTCTTGGATCAGTTACACTCCATTTCCCCGGGTTCTAGTAGCAGATGTTTTAGGGGAGGCTTAGTGCACACACTCACATGTAGACTGGATAAACCTGCTTTTGTTTTGAGGTTATTCACTATAGGTGCACTCGGGTAGTGATGGTTTACTTTATGTTACTTTACGTTTCTCTGTTTCTATTGTACTTCCTTTCTGCTGTATTACAAGCTCTGCCCGTCCCAATGAGGATATGACTACTTATGTGTTTTGCTGTTTGATGTGTTTAGGAACCAATGCCACCGCGACGACAGCCTAGGGCTACGGCCGGAGATAATCAAGACAATGCGACTGCTGTCATTGCTCGTGACATGGCCCGAGCCATGGAACGTATGTTGAAAGGATGAATCAACAAGCGCTGCTGCTCCTGCTCCCCACATTCTTTGAAGCAATCGAGCAAGCCCGCCGGTGAGTTTCGCAAGGCGAATCCACCGGTGTTGAAGGGGCCCTGGATCCCGACAAGGCTGACGAGTGGATCAAGGATATGGAGAAGATCTACTCCGTGGTTGCCTGCTCAGAGGAACAAAAGGTTACTTTTGCTAACTTCATCTTTGAAATCGGCCGAAGTTACGGTGGACCGGCACCGAAGATCGCTAGAAGGCTGCTGGGAACGTCATTGGTAGGAACTGTTCAAGACCTACTTCTACGAGAAGTATTTTCCGAGTCTGAGGAATGCAAAGGACATCAATTCATGCAAGCTGACCCAGGTGGGTCTTCGTCGCCCAAAGACACGGCAAAGTTCGAGGAGCTAATCAAGTTCTCGCGAGTGTTTCAAAGGAATCGGATGAAGTATGGAAGTGCATCAAATGCAGGCGGGGTTGACTGCGGAGTTGAATTACGCAGTAGCACACATGGAGATTAGGGACTTTCCAACCCTAGTCAACAAGTGTCGCATCATGGAAGAAGACCGGAAGAAGATCAATGCTTCAAGGGAAGAACGAGCCAAGGGGCTAGGACCTCAAGCCCCAAGGTTCAAGCCACGTCAGTCAAGGAACCACTACAACCCCTACCAGAGCAACCAGTTCAGGCAACAACCAACACATCAACAACAACAACGACCACCATTCCCTCAGCAGACTAGACCTCAAGCACGACCATCTTTTCAACATAACGGTCAGAGGAACTTCAACAACAACTAACAAGATGCATCTTCTTTTCGGTAGCCCAAACTGAAAGAACTCCACAGTTAAGCGTGCTTGACCTGGGGTAATTTTGGGATGGGTGACCTCCTGGGAAGTTTTCCTAGGAAGTGTGCGAGTGAGGACAAAGCATGCTGAAAGGACCCGTGTTGGTTTGTGGGGACAGTCGTCAATCCATAAAGCAGCAGGGGATGTTACATCATGCATCAAGCACATCTTATCATATCATTGCATCATACAACACATCATAGCATTAACGACTTCTTAATGTCTTATGCATTGACCCTTAAGGTCCTCAACTCACATTCTAAGTTATAGATCATCAAACCTAATCTCTCGGGAACTTATAAGGTCTTAACTAAGTATTTCTCACCTCATACTATGATCAAGAACATCTCTAAACCTCAAGAATGCAGAATTCTTATTCCTAACTTTACGGGTACCTAGGAGTCACAACAGTGACCCTTTCTAAGTCCGGTTTATTCCTAAGGCTTCAAGATCAAGTCCTAAATCATTTATGAGGCATTCCTACACATTTAAACTAATTTAAATCCATGATTAGCATTACTAAACCTAGCTGGACAGAATCCAGAAAAATCAAACATTAAAGGATCTAGAACTCTCAAATTAATTATTTTCTAGTTTCTAACTTCTCTTATCTTTCACATATGAGCTTTACCATTAATTATACTCAAACTCAAGAATATTATCATCATTAATACAGCTCATACAGTGGCAAAATAATGGCAAGGTAGAACCGAAACAAACATTCTCTATAAAGGCATAAAACACAATTTCTAAAGCACTTAAAATACTAGTTTCTCTTGAAACTTTTTTAAAACTTTCAAAACTCATTTATAAATGTTTTTCACATCTAAAATCATAAAAATATTTAAGAGGACAGTGACTAAATTAACTTTGTCTCAAGAGGTCCTAAATTCATAAAACTTAATTCTACATATTCCTTGTACTCATAAAAGCTTAGAAAAATTATAAAACATAATTTTCAACACTTGGAAACTCCAAAACCCCTTAGGGCCGACATGTGAACCAAAAGAAATAAATATTTTGAACCTTTGTTTGAGACAACAATGGGCAAGTCTTTGAGCTCTAGGTTCATTTAAGTGATGACATAAAAGTAAACATGCTCATGCTCTCATTTTAGGTTCTATTAGAAAGTAAAGTGATAGCATAAAATAAATATGAGATGCAACATATTATTATCTTTGATATTTAGTGAGAACTTGAAATATAAACATGATAATGCATAGCTTGAAATATAAACATGATAATGCAAATTCATTCATTATCTTGGTAACTAGTGATAGCAAGGAAGTAAACATGATATGCAAAGCATAAAATAAACATTATGCAAGGTTTATTTTATGGTTAGCTAGAGCTCATTCAAGACTTTAACAAAGTAACAACCCAACATATATCTCATTACAAAGAGAGCTCTAGAGTTCTTGAACCAAGTTCTCATAGGAACTATGAGGTTCTTGAACATCATCATCAAGCTCAAAGAAAACAAACTTTCTAAACAAAACCAAACAAAATCTCAAGGATCAAAATATCACAACCGAAAACCTTACAAAAGAACAAGAAAGTGAAACTAAGTCAAGTTCTTTATCAAATACCCAAAACCCCTATCTAGAGAAAAATCTCTAGAATGTGCCGGCCAACTTTAAGGTTGACAAGGGTAGGCTTGGGCTTTTAGAAATCCTTAGATTAATTTTCTTAAGTTGAAAAATGATGTGAGCTAAGTATAGTATAGATGAAGTTAAAGAAAAGAAAAACTCAAGCTCTAGAGGTTCCTTTGAGATGAACACATAGTCATTCTCTAGGAGTCCTCATCATTGAGCTATCATGTGCTCCTCAAGGCCTTCACAGCCGAAATCACAAGGAAAGAAAAACAAGAAAGTTTCAAAAGAAAATCCAAGAGAAAGCTAGAAAGAACTCATTTTCAAGAAAACAAAGTTTAGCAAACACCCCTACCTAGAGTGAAGACACAAAGCTTGAACTTTTGAAAAGAAAAACAAGATGATGAGCTCCTCCTTGGGGCTTGATGGTTTCGGCCAAGAGGAAACAAGAAGGTTGGAGTTGTGTTTCAAGTGAGGTTGTGTTTGAGGTGTGATGTTTGAGAGGTTTGATGATGGTTCACGGCTATGGGGTGGTGTTTCAAGGTTGAGAGATGATGATGAGATGAAGAGATGAAGAAGATGAAGATGGAAAGAAAGGAAGAACTCTCTTGAAACTTGAGAGAAAAAGAAAAGAACTAGCAAGACAACTCTAGAATTCTAAACTTAGCAAATGCTTCAAAGTGCAACTAAGCTATCACTAGCATCCTATTTATAGAAAAACAAAACCATGGGGCTCACCAAGGGGAGAAGTGGCCGTGGCTTTTGAGGGGGAAAAGGGAGAGAAAAATATCTCTTACACAAGGTCATTCAAGCATGGTTTGAAGTATGGAAGCTATGCTACAAAGTATGGCTTGATGTGAGTTAATTTCCTATCAATTTTTGATGAAATTAGGCTTCTAGAAACTTGACATGGCTGGAACTTTTCCAGCCATAAATAAATGGGAAAAATGGATTGTTTTAATTACTTATTCACTTGGAAAATCAAGCTTGATTGAAAGTTATGACAAGGTATAGTGTATGTGACTTGAGGTATGGCCTTGGAGTGTTGAAAAATTGAACATGTGATGCATATGGGAAGAGGACAGCTTCGGCTAGGCCTTAGGCAGCAGAGAGGAGGTGAGTTTTGATAATTTAATTGGGTGTTAATGGTAGGTTTAAATGTGTATTAGCTTAGGTACAAGGTTAGGAATAATTAAGCTTAAGTTTAGGTAACTAAGAAGGTGTTTTAAGGATTTTATGACAAGATTAGGAGTGCTCATACATCATTAGAGAATTACAAACTCATTTATGAATAAACAATGTGTAACACAATTCCATGATTTAAGGAATTGGAAAGAGAAAACACTATTCAAGATTTTATGACTAGAAGTCTTGAAATTAAAATATGATTTTAAGTTGTAATTAAGCACTTTTAGGTTCTAATCAACTTTAATAAATTATTTTGACTCAAGATTAATTAAGGAAATTAATTAACCTTCGATTAGAGCCTAATATTGCTTAGGTTTGCTTAATCACGCGATTAAGCGAAAAAACACGAAACTAGGGGCAAAACCGTAATTTTGCACTAATTTCGCCCGGGACCTCCGGGACCAAAACTAAAGTCACAGTCTACATAAAAACGCCTTTTTAAATCATCTGGAGAAGTTTCGGGTTCATCCGGTGTAACATCCCCAAATTTATAACTAAGATAAATATTAATCTTAATTAGTGATAGCAAAATCAAGAGAATCTGGATAAATGTTATGAAACACAACAAATAGACTACTTAAGTATGTCTAGAGAAAATGCAAAGAATTATGAAAATGCCATCACTTAGTGAAAATTACGAAAATGCCCTTGCTATGTAAAGGAAATTACCAAACTACCCTTGCCTTATTAAATGACGAAGATACCCTTACTCTATGAATGGAATTACAAGAATACCACTATCATTGTCTAATTACAAAAATATCCTTGTCTTAGTTAAAGAAATTACTACAATGCCATTTGGACAAATCCCTAGACTTGTCTTTAGACAAGAATGAATCTAAGCCATTGGATTAAGATGATAACACAATAATTTAACCACATACATCATACACATTTCTGAATCACATACATGCACTAAAGGTTAAAAAGTCTCCACTAACATCTTTGCACAAAACATGGAGCATTTTCATCCAACATGTTTGCATAAAACATGGAAACATGTTTGCACAAAACAAGGAGCATTTTCATCCCAAAATTCAGCCAACATGTTTCCATAAATCATGCTCCAAGTGCTTTCCTTCTTCTATTTTTTTCTCTAATCTTTCCACTATAAATACTCCTCAAACTCTCTTCAATTCAGAAACTCCTTAAGTGTTCTTTCTTTCTTATTCTATCATTCTTCTTATGTTCTTCAAAGACTTCTCTTGATCCTCTAAACTTTATCCAAACACTTAAATCCTAAGTCCAAACTTTCACTAGCCCTCACAAGAGTTACAATCTTTAACTCTAGTGAGAAATATTTTCTTAAGCACTCAAGTTCTAGAGCCAAGATTCAAGGAGGGTCATCTACTCCAAAGACTCTTGTTCAAAGCTTAAGGAAGAAGAGAAGGACCCTTTTTAGACTCTACACAAGAGGTAGGAGTTTCTTCTTTATTTGTTCAAGTATTGTTGGTTTCTAACTTTACTCATGGATAGAATGCCTCAAACTTGAGTTATTGTCAAAAGTTTTTGAATAATTATATTTTTAGAAAACACAACATGTTCTATTCTGCTATGAGTACTTTTATGATGTTATCAAACTCAAATATAACTTAAAA
Source organism: Dalbergia cultrata (assembly GCA_031216105.1). NCBI lineage: Eukaryota > Viridiplantae > Streptophyta > Magnoliopsida > Fabales > Fabaceae > Dalbergia > Dalbergia cultrata. The sequence goes on along the minus strand of CM062347.1, from coordinate 13,906 downwards.
GATTGTATGTGAAACTTGAGTTAATAAAGATAACTTAAGACATGAACATGGCAGGTGCTGGAATTTCTAGTTATTTCTGGCAGTAGTTACTTCAAAAATTAGTGTTCATAAAGTACGAAGGATCTCGAAATGAAAATATTTTTATTATAAACTAGACTCATTGTAGAACACTCTCAAAAAAGAATCACCTAAAACGGAGTTTCCCAGCCCAAGATATAAATTTTTAAAGTAGAGCCTAAGACTGAAACTCTTAATCAGACCTTGTAGTAGTAAAATAGGTGTAACTCACTCTAGAAAAATGCAAATGGACTGATTTCAACTTTGTGGAAACGCTAACATATCTACAAACACACTTATGTATGCTATCCATAAAGTTTTACACCACAAAAATATAGAATGAGAGATATATTTTCGGGACAGTGTGCTTGAAGATAGAGTGATACTGTGAGAGTGCAATTTGGAAAGGTTCTGGCTAAGGAAAGACTTGGTATTTAAGCGTGTCCATTGTGACCCATCTCTCTTTCCTGGGAATCCTACTATGCATAATTTACAGTTGATTTACACTAATCTAAGATGTTAGTGCTACAAATTTTATTCTAAAAGATGTCAGAACTCTAAATAAAAGATTCAAGTCTTGTAAAGAGATAATTTTAAGGATTTAAGTAGAATAATAATCTTCAGGAGATATATATATATAAAAGTTATAATAAAAATATATAAAGAACCTCTAAAATTATCTTAAAGGGTATTAATGTATTAATGGAAATACTAAGAGTACAAAGAAGACTAAGAGAAAAAGATAATACTAAGATATCCATAACCTATTAGGAACACTAGAGACCTAACTTGATAACTTAGGTTGCTTAATATGAATTATCTATGAGAATGTTTACTATGAGATTTACATGATATTGTCTATGTTACATGAAGTGATATACAGAAATGTGAATGTATTGATGAGATATGAAATAATAATGATAAAATGATTGACTGTGCCATAATTTATTAATGTGCATACATTCATGTTTCAAATGAAATAATAAATAGATCAACTCACTGCTTAATCCTCTTTGAGGATTAAGGTATTGATGATTTCACTCAGTGAGAATAAAAGTAAAACTTGAAAAAGTAGCAATGATAGTCTGGAAAAGTGGACTTGAGCTAAACTCACGGCTTAACCCCCCTAAACCGTTGAGATCATGGCAACGGAAAGAAAACCAAAAGGTTGTGGTGACGGCTACGATATGAGCTCATTACCCTTTTAGGGTGGTCTAAGGCATTGATGCATTCATCCCGTGAGTAATTAAGAAATATGTTGATGAAATAAATGAAAGATGATGATCACTAAACAAGTGAATGTTGAGGATGAGTAATCATGAAATGCATGCAGCTCCTAAATGATTATTGCTTATTAGTGGTTTTACATGATATGCTTATATGTATGCTTGATGAAATATTGAATGGATATTTCTGCTAATGTTCAAGATTAGTTTAAAAGTAGCGCACTTTGGCTAATCACGTTTGTGAAAGTTTGATAATTGAATCCTTACCTGTTCACCTTTTTATAATAAACCCGAAGTGACTGGGACGATAACGATGACACTTTAGTACAAGTAGGAACTCCTACTGAGAAATCATGTATTTCTCACTCCTATGTTTATTTTCCGTTGTTGTTACCAGAGACAGACGTGTCCACCTAAAGCAACGAAGCTGTAGCTGAGGAAGGAGGTAGCGCGTGAAGATTTCAAACCTTTCAAGTAGGAGCATTCCGAGCTTTAGTTACATTATAGTTTGTGAGAAACAATTAGTAATAGTAGAACTTATATTGTTATTTGTAATAACTTATCAGTATGATAAATACCCTGTTGTGACTTATGTATTAAGTGATTATATTTCAGTTTATATGATAATAGTTCTACACTTAGTCTCTTATTCCGCTTATTTAATTAAGTGCGCAATGTAACTTGATTATTATCTATAAAAGCGCTATGTATTTCACTTATCGTTACAGGCTTAAGTTTTCAAAAAAAAAATAATTTATTTAAAGAAAAAAAAACTTCCACTATTTTTCTAAGTTAATTTCAAAAGAAAATAAATGCAAGGCATAAGTGACAACTAATAGAATCCAAATGTGAACTTAAGCATAGTGGGGTTCTATTAGGGTGTTACATCCGGCACTTGCAAATGGGTAAAACACCGCAGGGGCGTTTTAGTCATTTTGACCCGAAAACTCGAAAAACGAGATTTTCAATCCCGGGAGGGTACTCAAGTCATCCAATCCCCTTCTAACATTGAGTTTGCCCTTCGAGTACTACCAGACCGGCTTTCGTAACAAAAAATCGGGGCGTTACAAAGCGTGCATTCAAAAACAAGGAATCATAGTGTGAACTTTGTCTATTATTCAACACGTATTTATACCAGTAAGGTGGCAAAGATTTTTTTTTATAATTCGTTTCATGTAGCTGAATACAGGATGCGATGTACTCGAGTACGGGTGCACAGTATTTGAATACAAGTTTTTTAGTTCAATGAATAACCACCATAAACCATGGTGAATAGTGTAAAACTTATTCAGGTAAATGGCAACCTACCCTTAAATTGAATAAACGTAAAGATGAGAACAGGAATAATCAATACTCGAACACGTGTCATCCAGTTCTGGAGTGTTCAAAATAGAGTTTTAAAGGCTACAATGCAAGCGTGCATTCAAAAACATGGAACCCTAGTTTGAACTTTGTCTATTATTCATCACCTACTTATACCAGTAGGGTGGTAAAGGTTTTTTTTTTTATTTATTGGTTTCATGTAGCTGAATACGGGATGCGACGTACTCGAGTACAGGTGCACAGTATTCGAATACAAGTTTTTTAGTTCAATGAATAGCAACCATAAACCATGGTGAATTGTGTAAAACTTACATAGGTAAAAGACAACCTACCCTCAAATTCAATAAAGTTTAAGTTGAGAACTGGAATAATCAATACTCGAATACATGTCATCCAGTTTTCGAGTATTCAAATAGAGTTTTAAAGGCTACAATGCAAGCGTGCATTCAAAAACATGGAACCCTAGTTTGAGCTTTCTCTATTATTCAACTCGTACTTATACCAGAAAGTTGGCAAAGGTTTTTTTTTTATTAGTTTCATGTAGCTGAATATGGGATGAGACGTACTCGAGTATGAGTGCACAGTATTCGAATACAAGTTTTTTAGTTCAATGAATAGGAACCATAAACCGTGGTGAATAGTGGAAAACTTACTCAGGTAAAAAGCAACCTACCCTCAAATTCAATAAACTTTAAGTTGAGAACTGGAATAACCAATGCTCGAGTGCATGTCATCCAGCACTAGAGTATCAAAATAGAGTTTTCAGCGCTACAATGCAATCGTGCATTCCTAAACATGGAACCTTAGTTTGAACTTTGTTTATTATTCATCACGTACTTATACCAGTAGGGTGGCAAAGTTTTTTTTTATTAGTTTCATGTAGCTGAATACGGGATGCGACGTACTCAAGTACAGGTTCACAGTATTCGAATACAAGTTTTTTAGTTTGATGAATAGCAACTATAAACCATGGTGAATAGTGTAAAATTTAATCAGGTAAAAGGCAACCTATCCTCAAATTCAATAAACTTTATGTTGGGAACTAGAATAACCGATACTGGAATACATATCATCCAGTAATCGAGTATTCAAATAGAGTTTTAAAGTTTACAATGCATGTGTGCATTCAAAAACATGGAACCCTAGTTCAAACTTTATCTATTAGCCAACACATAGTTATACCAGCAAGGTGGCAAAGATTTTTTTATTTATTAGTTTCATGTAGTTGAATATGGGATGCGATGTACACGAGTACGGCTGCATAGTATTCAAATACAAGTTTTTCAGTTCGATGAATAGTAACCATGAACCGTGGAGAATAGTGTAAAACTTACTCAGGTAAAAGGCAACCTACACTCAAATTCAATAAACTTGAAGTTGAGAACTAGAATAACCGATGCTCGAGTACATTTCACCCTATACTCGAGTATTCAAATAGAGTTTTCAGCGCTAGAATGCAAGCGTGCATTCAAAAACATAAAACCCTAGTTTGAACTTAGTCTATTATTCATCACGTACTTATACCAGTAAGGTGGCCAAGCTTTTTTTTTTTGTTTTATTAATTTCATGTAGCTGAATACGAGATGCGATGTACCCGAGTACGGGTGCACAGAATTCGAATACAAGTTTTTTAGTTCAACGAATAACAACTATAAACCCTGGTGAATAGTGGAAACTTTACTCAGGTAAAAAGCAACCTACCCTCAAATTCAATAAACTGGAGGTTGAGAACTGGAATAACCGATACTCGAATACATGTCTCTCAGTACTCGAGTATTCAAATAGAGTTTTCAGCGCTATGATGCAAGCGTGCATTAAAAAACATGGAACCCTAATTTGAACATTGTCTATTGTTCAAAACATAGTTATACCAGCAAGGTGGCAAAGGTTTTGTTTTTTTTATTAGTTTCATGTAGCTGAATACGGGATGCGACGTACCCGAGTACGGGTGCACAGTGTTCAAATACAAGTTTTTTAGTTCAATGAATAGGAACCATAAACCGTCATGAATAGTGGAAAACTTACTTAGGTAAAAAGCAACCTACCCTCAAATTCAATAAACATGAAGTTGAGAACTGCAATAACCGATACTCGAATACATCTCATCTAGTACTCGAATATTCAAATAGAGTTTTCAGCGCTACAATGCAAGCGTGCATTCAAAAACATGGAACCCTAGTTTGAACTTTGTCCATTATTCATTGCGTACTTATACCAGTAAGGTGTCAAAGGTTTTTTTTTTATTAGTTTCATGTAGTTGAATAAAGGATGCGACGTACTAGAGTACGGGCGCACAGTATTCGAATACAAGTTTTTTAGTTTAATGAATGGTAACCATAAACCGTGGTGAATAGTGTAAAACTTACTCAAGTAAAAGGCAACGTACCCTCAAATTCAATAAACTTTAAGTTGAGAACAAGAATAACCGATACTCGTGTACATGTCATCCAGTACTTGAGTATTCAAATAGAGTTTTCAGCGCTAAAATGCAAGCCTGCATTCAAAAACATGGAACCCTAGTTTGAACTTTGTCTATTTTTCATCATGGACTTATACCAGTAAGGTGGCAAAGGTTGTTTTTTTTATTAGTTTGATATAGTTGAATACGGGATGCGACGTACTCGAGTATGGGTGCACAGTATTCGGATACATGTTTTTTAGTTTGTTGAATAGTAACCATAAACCGTGGTGAATAATGTAAAACTTACTCAGGTAAAAGGCAACCTACACTCAAATTCAATAAACTTTAAGTTGATAACTGGCATAACCGATTCTCGAGTACATGTCATCCAGTTCTCGAGTATTCAAATAGAGTTTTCAGCGCTAGAATGCAAGCGTGCTTTCAAAAACAAGGAACCTTAATTTGAAGTTTGTCTATTATTCATCACGTACTTATACCAGTAAGGTGGCCAAGGTTTTTTTTTTTTTATCAGTAGCTGAATACGAGATGCAATGTACCCGAGTACGGGTGCATTGAATTCGAATACAATTGTTTTAGTTCAATGAATAACAACCAGAAACCTTAGTGAACAGTGGAAAACTTACTCAGGTAAAAAGCAACCTACCCTCAAATTCAATAAACTTTGAGTTGAGAACTGGAATAACCGATACTAGAGTACATGTCATCCAGTACTCGAGTATTCAAATAGAGTTTTCAGCACTAGAATGCAAGCGTGCATTCAAAAACACGGAACCCTAGTTTGAACTTTGTCCATTATTCATTGCGTACTCATACCAGTAAGGTGTCAAAGGTTTCTTTTTTATTAGTTTTATATAGCTGAATACAGGATGCGACGTACTCGAGTACGGGCGCACAGTATTCGAATACAAGTTTTTTAGTTCAATGAATGGTAACTATAAACTGTGGTGAATAGTGTAAAACTTACTCAAGTAAAAGGCAACGTACCCTCAAATTGAATATACTTTAAGTTGAGAACAAGAATAATCGATACTCGTGTACATGTCGTCCAGTATTCGAGTATTCAAATAGAGTTTTCAGTGCTACAATGCAAGCGTGCATTCAAAAACATGGAACCCTAGTTTGAACTTTGTCTATTATTCATCATGGACTTATACCGGTAAGGTGGCAAAGGTATTTTTTTTTAATTAGATTGATGTAGCTGAATACGGGATGCGACGTATTTGAGTACTAGTGCACAGTATTCGAATACATGTTTTTCAGTTCGTTGAATAGTAACCATAAACCGTGATGAATAGTGTAAAACTTATTCAGGTAAAAGGCAACCTACACTCAAATTCAATAAACTTTAAGTTGACAATTGGCATAACCGATACTCGAGTACATGTCATCCAGTTCTCGAGTATTCAAATAGAGTTTTCAGTGCTTGAATGCAAGCGTGCTTTCAAAAACAAGGAACCTTAATTTGAACTTTGTCTATTTTTCATCACGTACTTATACCAGTAAGGTGGCCAAGGTTTTTTTTTTTTTTTTATCAGTTTCATGTAGCTGAATATGAGATGCAATGTACCCGAGTATGGTTGCACAGAATTCAAATACAATATTTTTAGTTCAACGAATAACAACCATAAACCCTAGTGAACAGCGAAAAACTTACTCAGGTAAAAAGCAACCTACCCTAAAGTTCAATAAACTTTAAGCTGAGAGCTGGAATAACCGATACTCGAATACATGTCAACCAGTACTCGAGTATTCAAATAGAGTTCTCAGTGGTACAATGCAAGTGCGCATTCAAAAACATGGAACCCTAGTTTGAACTTTGTCTATTACTCATCATGTACGTATACCAGTAACGTGGCAAAGGTTTTTTGTTTTTATTAATTTCGTGTAGCTATAGACGGGATGCAACGTACTCGAGTATGAGTGCATCGTATTCGAATACAGGTTGTTTAGTTCAATGAATACTAACCATAAACTATGGCGAAAAGTGGAAAACTTACTCAGGTAAGAAGAAAGCTACCCTCAAATTCAATAAACGTAAAGATGAGAACTGGAATAAACAATACTCGAACACGTGTCATCTAGTTCTGGAGTATTCAAATAGAGTTTTAAAGGCTACAATGCAAGCGTGCATTCAAAAACATGGAACCCTAGTTTGAACTTTGTCTATTATTCATCACCTACTTATACTAGTAAGGTGCCAAAGGTTTTTTTTTCTTTTATAAGTTTCATGTAGCTGAATACGGGATGCGACGTACTCGAGTGCGAGCACACAGTATTCGAATACAAGTTTTTTTCTTCAATGAATAGCAACCATAAACCATGGTGAATTGTGTAAAACTTACACAGGTAAAAGGCAACCTACCCTCAAATTCAATAAACTTTGAGTTGAGAACTGGAATAATCAATACTCGAATACATGTCATCCAGTTTTTGAGTATTCAAATAGAGTTTTAAAGGCTACAATGCAAGTGTGCATTCAAAAACATGGAACCCTAGTTTGAATTTTCTCTATTATTCAACTCATACTTATACCAGAAAGTTGGCAAAGGTTTTTTTTTTATTAGTTTCATGTAGCTGAATACGGGATGCGATGTACTTGAGTACGGGTGCATAGTATTCGAATCCAAGTTTTTTAATTCAATGAATAGGAACCATAAACCGTGGTGAATAGTGGAAAACTTACTCAGGTAAAAAGCAAGCTACCCTTAAATTCAATAAACTTTAAGTTGAGCTGGAATAACCGATGCTTGAGTACATGTCATCCAGTCCTAGAGTATTCAAATAGAGTTTTCAGCGCTACAATGCAATCATTCATTCGAAAACATGGAACCCTAGTTGAACTTTGTCTATTATTCATCACGTACTTATGCCAGTAGGGTGGCAAAGTTTTTTTTTATTAGTTTCATGTAGCTGAATACGGGATGCAACGTACTCAAGTACGGGTGCATAGTATTCGAATACAAGTTTTTTAGTTCGATGAATAGCAACCATAAACCGTGGTGAATAATGTAAAACTTACTCAGGTAAAAGGCAACCTACCCCCAAATTCAATTAGGTAGATAACTAGAATAACCGATACTCGAATACATATCATCCAGTACTCGAGTATTCAAATAGAGTTTTAAAGGCTACAATGCATGCGTGCATTAAAAAACATGGAACCCCGGTTTGAACTTTGTCTATAATCCAACACGTAGTTATACCAGCAGGGTGGCAAAGGTTTTTTTTTTTATTAGTTTCATGTAGTTTAATACGGGATGCGATGTACTCGAGTACGGGTGCATAGTATTCGAATACAAGGTTTTCAGTTCAATGAATTGTAACCATAAACAGTGGTGAATAGTGTAAAACTTACTCAGGTAAAAGGCAACCTACACTCAAATTGAATAAACTTTAAGTTAACAACTGGAATAACCGATACTCGAGTACTTGTCACCTAGTACTCGAGTATTCAAATAGAGTTTTCAGTGTTAGAATGCAAGCGTGCATTCAAAAACATGGAACCCTAGTTTGAACTTTGTCTATTATTCATCACCTATTTATACCAGTAAGGTGGCCAAGCTTTTTTTTTTAATTAATTTCATTTAGCTAAATACGAGATGCGACGTACCCGAGTACGGGTGCACAAAATTCGAATACAAGTTTTTTAGTTCAACGAATAACAACCATAAACCCTGGTGAATAGTGGAAAACTCACTCAGGTAAAAATCAGCCTACCCTCAAATTCAATAAACATGAAGTTGAGAACTGGAATAACCGATACTCGAATACATGTCATCTAGTACTCGAATATTCAAATAGAGTTTTCAGCGCTACAATGCAAGCGTGCATTCAAAAACATGGAACCTTTGTTCGAACATTGTCTATTATTCAAAACATAGTTATACCATCAAGGTGGCAAAGGTTTTGTTTTTGTTTTTTATTAGTTTCATGTAGCTGAATACGGGATGTGACGTACTCGAGTACGGGCACACAGTATTCGAATACAAGTTTTTTAGTTCAATGAATAGTAACTATAAACCGTGGCGAATAGTGAAAAACTTACTCAGGTAAAAAGCAAACTACCCTAAAATTGAATAAACTTTAAGTTGAGAATTGGAATAACTGATACTCAAGTACATGTCAACCAGTACTCGAGTTTTCAAATGGAGTTTTCAGCGCTAGAAAGCAAGCCTGCATTCAAAAACATGGAACCCTAGTTTGAACTTTGTCCATCATTCATCGTGTACTTATACCAGTAAGGTGTCAAAGGTTTTTTTTTTGTTAGTTTCATGTAGCTGAATACAGGATGCGACATACTTGAGTACAGACGCACAGGATTTGAATACATGTTTTTTAGTTTAATGAATGGTAACCATAAACCGTGGTGAATAGTGTAAAACCTACTCAAGTAAAAGGCAATGTACGCTTAAATTCAATAAACTTTAAGTTGAGAACTGGAATAACCGATACTCATGTACATGTCATCCAGTACTCAAGTATTCAAATAGAGTTTTCAGTGGTAGAATGCAAGTGTGCATTAAAAAATATGGAACCCTAGTTTGAACTTTGTTTATTATTCATCATGGACTTATACCAGTAAGGTGGCAAAGGTTTTTTTTTATTTTTTATTACTTTCCTATAGCTGAATACTGGATGCGACGTACTCGAGTACGGGTGCACAGTATTCGAATACATGTTTTTTAGTTCGTTGAATAGTAACCATATACCGTGGTGAATAGTGTCAAACTTACTCTGGTAAAAGGCAACCTACCCTCAAATTCAATAAACTCTAAGTTGACAACCAGCATAACTGATACTCGAGTACATGTCATCCAGTACTTGAGTATTCAAATAGAGTTTTCAGTGCTAGAATGCAAGCGTGTATTCAGAAACATGGAACCCTAGTTTGAACTTTGTCTATTATTCATCATGGACTTATACCAGTAAGGTGGCAAAGGTTTTTTTTTTTTTTATTACTTTCCTGTAGCTGAATACGGGATGCAACGTACTCGAGTACGGGTGCACAGTATTCGAATACATGTTTTTCAATTCGTTGAATAATAACCATATTCCGTGGTGAATAGTGTAAAACTTACTCAGGTAAAAGGCAGCCTACACTTAAATTCAATAAACTCTAAGTTGACAACTAGCATAATCGATACTCGAGTACTCGTCATCTAGTATTTGAGTATTCAAATAGAGTTTTCAGCCCTAGAATGCAAGCGTGCATTCAAAAACATAGAACGTTAGTTTGAACTTTGTCTATTATTTATCACATACTTATACCAGTAAGGTGGCGAAGGTTTTTTTTTTTTTTTTATCAGTTTCATGTAGCTGAATACGAGATGCGAGTTACCCGAGTACGGGTGCACAGAATTCGAATACAATTTTTTTAGTTCAACGAATAACAACCATAAACCTTGGTGAACAGTGGAAAACTTACTTAGGTAAAATGCAACCTACACTAAAATTCAATAAACTGTAAGCTGAGAACTAGAATAACTGATACTCGAATACATGTCATCCAGTACTCGAGTATTCAAATAGAGTTTTCAGCAGTATAATGCAAGTGCGCATTCAAAAACATGGAAGCCTAGTTTGAACTTTGTTTATTAATCATCACGTACATATACCAGTAAGATGGCAAAGGTTTTTTGTTTTTATTAATTTCATGTAGCTGTATATGAGATGCTCGTGCTCGAGTATGAGAGCACAGTATTCGAATACATGTTGTTTAGTTCAGTGAACAGTAACCATAAACCATGGCAAATAGTGGAAAACTTACTCAGGTAAGAAGCAAGATAACTTCAAATTCAATAAACCTTAAGTTGAGAACAGGAATAGCCGATACCCGAATGCATGTCATCCAATACTCGAGTAACAAACATAAAGAACACATTAGGTAATTTTTTTTTTGAAAACACAAAATCAAAGTGAGAGCCACGTTTATCGTGAGACAGAAATGTAAGACACAAGTAACAAACATAAAGAACACAGTAGGTAAAGCATATAACAATGAAACCATGATTAACACAACAAAGGATACACTTCATTAATATCATATTTAGGATACATATATAGTCACACCCTTATAGAACCGGGCTGAGCTTGTAATACACAAAAAAGGAAATACAACGAAAATATAAATGCAACATAAATAACCCACAACTACCCGAGTACACCTAAGGTGGATAACCTCAAGACAAAAGGAAGTTCATCCTAACTATGAGTGACTGTGTGCACTAATCTTCTTCTGTGACGTCTGTTACTAGAACTCGAGATATGGCGGAGTATAACCGATCCACTGACACAGTGCGGCAGGAGTAGGCACGCGCGGTGGTAGCACATGAGCTCCTCGGATAGGGTGTATCTCTGCTCGCCTAGCTAACCTCGGCTACACGACGGTCTCCTCGCTCCCTCCTCTCACTAACTGAGGAGTAAGAGCGGAACTCTCGCTGTACATGTGCATCGGTGGGTCCTCAAATGGATCGTCCTCCGAAGTAGGGGACCGGGGCACGTAGTCCTGGAAGTCACGGGGCATCCGGGCACGCTAAAAAACCATGGCATCGTCGTACAGGGACATCGGGGAGAAGCGATAACTCTGTACAGGGTGAGCGAAGGGACGTCCGACAAACATGAAGACTCGAACAGTGCACTGTCCCTTAAAATGATAAGACCCGTGATTCGGATCAAAATGCACCTCCCATGTCGGAGTGTCGATGAAGACCACGAACGTCGCCATCAAGCTCTGAAGATGTGACGGAAGAAAGAGAAGGAGAGAAATGAGTGAGAATCTTACTAAAGAATCTCAGAAGGAACCTCCTATCTAGGGTTACATCATTTACATCCTCAGGAACCTTGGGTTTCTTTATAAAAGGTGTGCATGCATATAAGATTCATTATTAGGGTTTATGAAACTAGGTTATTCAAGGTTCATTCCTTTTAGTATGCATCTTAATGTCATGAATGCAACATATCAGAACATGAATGCATGGCATTGCTTAGGCAAATAACTCAACATATCCCAATATTAAGAGGCATACAAGTGGCATAAATGGCATAAAACTTTCAAGTGGAACTTTCCTCAACTTTATGACATCTATCATGGTACTTTTAGCATAACAAGGCCACCCTAAAAACATCTAGGCTATGAGCTCATACGCCAGCTAGTCGTCACTAGCTCTTGCTTATTATCTGAATAAGAGAAACATAATAAAAATAAATCCCGACTACTCGAGTACGGGTTAGGGGGCTAGGGATCAACACGTACTTTGTCTATTATTCAACACGTACTTATACTAGTTAGGTGGCAAAGGTTTTTTTTTTATTAGTTTCATGTAGCTGAATACGAGATGTGACATACTCGAGTTGCATTTTTACTGTTCACCATGACCGTACACGTTGGCCGCGACGGGGTTACTGCTCACCACGATCGTAGAAGGTTAATGCTCATTAGGGTTATTGTTCATCAGGCCTTGGGGTTCTGTACACAGGTGCTTAGGGTTACTGTTCATCAGGGGTTAGGGTTACTGTTTAAGGTGCGTTGTTCACCGGGAATGAGGGTTATTGTTCACCACACAAGTTTGTGGTTTACTGTTCATCGAGTACTTTAGGGTTACTATTTATCAGGGATTGGGGTTACTGTTGATGGGTCGCTGTTCATCAAGGTTTAGGGTTATTGTTTATTAGGGGTTTGGGGGTACTGTTCATCGGGGTTGCGGATTACCGTTCAACAGGTTAAGTGTTACAGTTCATTAATGTACCGCTCACCTGGGTTGAGGATTGCTGTTCATCGGGATTTAGGGTTACTGTTCATCAATGTACTGAGTACAGGATGACATGTATTCGAGCATCGGTTGTTCCAGTTTTCAGGCAATAGTTTAATGAATTTGAATGGAGGATGCTTTGTACCCTAGTATGATTTCCATTGTTCACCTCAGTTTATGGTTACTATTCATTGAACTATAAAAACTTGTACTCGAATACTATGCACCCGTACTCGAGTACGTTGCATCCCGTATTCAGCTACAAGAAACTAATAAAAGGGAAATGTTTGCCACCTTCTTGGTATAAATACGTGATGAATAATAGACAAATTTCAAGCTAAGGTGCTATGTTTTTTGGCTGAACACTTGTAATCTAGCACTAGAAAGTCTATTTGAATACTCAAGTACGAGATGACATGTATGCGAGTATCGGATATTCCAGTTCTCAACTAAAAGTTTAATGAATTTGAACGTAAGATGCTTTGTACTCGAGTATATTTTCCACTATTTACCGCGGTTCATGATTACTATTCATTGAACAAAAAAAAACTTGTACTCGAATACTATGCACCAGTACTCGAGTATGTTGCATCCCGTATTCAGCTATAAGGAACTAATAAAAGGGAAACGTTTGCCACCTTTCTGGTATAAATACGTGATGAATAATAGACAAATTTCATGCTAAACTTATATGTTTTTTACAATCTAGTGCTAGAAAGTCTATTTGAATACTTGAGTACGGGATGACATGTATGCGAGTATCGGATATTCTAGTTCTCAACTAATAGTTTAATGAATTTGAACGTAGGAAGCTTCTTACATGAGTATATTTTTCACTATTCACCGCGGTTTATCATTGCTATTCATTGAACAAAAAAAAAACTTGTACTCAAATACTATGGACTCGTACTCGAGTGCGATGCATCCCATACTCGAGTACGATACATCCCGTATTCAGCTACAAGAAACTAATAAAAAAAAAACCGTTGCCACTTTACTGGAATAAATTCATGATGAATAATAGATGATTTTCAAGCTGAGGTTCTATGTTTTTGAATGCTTGCTTGCATTCTAGCGCTAAAAACTCCATTTGAATACTCCACTATTGGATGACATGTATTCGAGTATCG